>CM028247.1:30916763-33726679 GCA_016432835.1 Brassica nigra
TGGCGGTCCGGCCCTCGTCCGGTCTCGGTCCGTTGTGCTCGGTCTGATCCATCTTAGCTTGTTCGGATCAACCCTCGTGAGTTTGGTACAATCAAGGCTACGGAATAAACATCTTCGATTCGGTTGGAATCATCCTCGATGTTTTACGATAGAAAGCTGGAGAGTTGGATTTCGTGGAAGAAATGCGTATAAAGCGTTTAACGACTTAAGACAAGTCCACGGACTTACTACGATTTTCGAATTCAGGCCCAATCAGGCTATGGCGGTTTATCGATTTCCCGAACATCGGATAAACATCAAGTCACCGAAGGATAGCGGAAAACTTCGAGGATGATTCACGAAGATCGGCGAAAATGGAACATTTCTGAAGAGATAAGCTTGGGCCCAAAGCGAGGCCCATCACCCTAAGGCAAACCGACCTAGAAGTGGGTATATAAGGAGAGCAAGAGCAGAGGAGAAGGGCATCCGAAAATCCGAAATTAGACTTAGAGCATCCTGCTAGCTTAGAAAAACTAGGGTTTAGGTGGTTAGACTAGCGGAGCAAGGCTTAGGGCGTTTGGCTGCCTGCGACTCTATCTTTTCTTTAAATCGCAAATCTCTTTGTCTTTGGAGAATCCTTGTACTCGTTTCTTTATCTAATAAAAGCGCCGGGCAAATATTTCAATTCCATTTTTGTCTTCTGTTTACTTTATCGATTTAGGTGTGGCAGCGCAGAGAATCCGGACCTTCAAGGAAAGTCGGGTTTACTTGGCTTTCCTCCGCAATCTTACTTATCGAAATTGGCGGTGTGAATTTCGGTTCCCCTGATTTGGCTAGAAGGGGGACGGATTCTAACTTCGAAAACCACCGATCGATCGAAGTTCAGTATGACTTCTTCCGTCACCCGCATCATTATCTTTGAGGATCGAGCAGCGGCCGATGCGGTCAAACCTCACAGCGATCTCCTCGTAATAGAACTCACGATCCAGGATATTGGCGTAGCAAGGGTATTAGTCGACACGGATGCTCGGCTAATATTATCTACAAAAGCACCCTCGAGAGGATGGAAGTCGATCTAAGCATCCTTACAGATGACCCCAGCCCAGTATTGGGACTCGGGAGAAATTATGACCCTCGGCTCGACTAACCTCTAGTCAAAGCGGGGCGTCGCCAAAACACGAATTCCTGGTGATCGATGGTCAACATCCTACAATGCGATAGTTGGAACTCCTGGCTAAACTCCATGAGGCGATCCATCAACATTCCACATGCCTCAGTTCCCAGCGCTTTCGAGTCGAGACAATACATGGTAGTCCGCGAGCAGCGCAGATCTACCTGCTACCGAACTAAAGCGGAAAAACTCTGAAATCGAGACCTCTCGGAAAAAGCAAGCGATTCCGACTGCGGAAACCTTCTGGCAGTCCCAAAGAGCTGAGGCCCTGGAAGGAAGCGTGAACCAACCTGCGAACCGGTGGTCTCAATCTGTCTCGGCGATTCTTTCCGGAGCGGTGTGTCGAATCGGGCTAACCTCCAGCGAACCAATGAAAGCAGAGCTCATCATGCCTCAAAAGAACCTCGAATGCGTTAGGCGTGCTGGGAGGATATGCCGAGGAATCGACATTAGCGTAACATCACGAACTTAACATCGACCCACTCACAAACCCGTAAAACAAAGAGGCGAAAGCTGGGACCTGGCGTGCCACGATCAATGAAGTCGAAAGACTCCTCAAAGTAGAGTCGATAACAGAAGTCAGGTATCGGACTGGCTTGCCAACCTGTCGTGGTAAAAGAAAAAAGCGGCAAGTGGCGAGTCTGTGTCGATTTCACGGATCTGAATAAAGCCTGTCAAAGGATTGCTTCCAGCTCCATTGACCGACTGGTGAAGCAACAGCGGGAAACAAGCTTCTGTCATTCATGGGCGCTTTTCGGATACAATCAGATCATGATGAATCCGGCGACGCGAAAAAACTGCATTCATCACAGACCAGCGGGCGTATTGCTACAAGGTAATGCCTTCGGTCTTAAGCGCGGGTGCAACATATCAGCGACTTCGTCAACAAAATGTTTGCGAGCAACTTCGGAAAAACTATGGAAGTATACATCGATGATATGCTCGTAAAATCTCTTGGCGAACACGATCATATAGCCCACCTAGAGAATGTTTTGCACGACTCAACCAGCATAACATGAAACTCAACCCGGCAAAATGTAGATTAGCGGTGGCATCGGGAGAATTCCTCGGATACCGTAGCGTGTCAGCGGAATCG
Source organism: Brassica nigra (assembly GCA_016432835.1). Classification (NCBI taxonomy): domain Eukaryota; kingdom Viridiplantae; phylum Streptophyta; class Magnoliopsida; order Brassicales; family Brassicaceae; genus Brassica; species Brassica nigra. The sequence goes on from CM028247.1 coordinate 30,919,010, forward strand.
AGGCCAACCTAAACAAATCGGCGCACTGATAGAGATGGCCTCCCGAGAACCAAGCGAGAAGTCGAGGCTAACGGAAGAGTCGCGGCTTTGAACCGTTTCATCTCGCTCCACGGATAAGTGCCTACCGTTTTGAGACATTGAAGGGAAACAAGAAGTTGAATGGTCGAGCAATGTGAAAAGCTTTCCAACAATTGAAACATTACCTGGCCACTCCACCAGTCCTCGCAAAACCGGTGGAAGGTGAACCTCTTTTCCTCTATATCGCAGTTTCATAGCGGTCAGTGGCGTCTTGATACGAGAAGAGCGGCGAACAAAACCAATCTTTTCGTAAGCAAGGCGTTACTGGATCGCGGCTTCGATACCCTCTAATGGAAAAATTAGCATTAGCCGTCATAACCTCGGCAAGAAAACTAAGACCATACTTCCAGTCTCATACTATAGTGGTTCTCACCACGTTCCGCTGCGGATAATCCTGCATAGTCGAGTCAATCCGGTAGGCTCGCCAAAATGGGCAATCGAACTGAGTGAATCTGACGTCGAATATCATGAGGGCGTGTGCAAAGTCCCAAGTACTTGCGGTTTCTTGGTAGAGTTACCCACTAGAAACATGACTAACGAGGAACCAAACTCAACTTGGGTCCTCCCGTCGGCGGATCTTCATCCAAACAAGGATCGAGAATGAATCTGACTCACCTCTCTAGCGGAAATCCTAGAACAGTCTTTCGATTGGCTTTTCATGCTTCAAACAATGAGGCAGAATCTGAAGCACTCATCGCGAGGCTTGCGGCTGGCCCATGGGTTAAAATCCGTAATATTCAGCTTACTGCGATTCTCAGTTAATTAAGCCAATCAATACGAGGAGAATATGAGGCAAAGAGGCGAAAGGATGGGCGCATATCTAAAACTTCGTCCAAGAACTGGCTCGAAATTTTGACCAGTTAAGCCTGACCAAATTCCTCGCTCGAGGCGTCCAGGCGGCCTTGGCTGCCCTCGCCTCAAGCTCAGATCCAGGGCTCCAAGAGTAATCGGTCGAATTCATCGAGCATCAAGCATCGGACCACCAGTGGTCGTCAATCTAATCGGGGCGAGATTGAAGATCGCGGAAGAAGTCGAGATCAGCGAGGCGGATGTGAACCGACCGAGTATGGCTGCGACAGCCCTTGGTTAGAACCAATCGAGCCTATATCGTGAATGGAACCTTACCCGAAAAAAAATGGAAACAAGTAAAGTGAAAACCAGCGACACGATGCGTCCGCGATAGAGGAGAAATTTATAAGTGGTGTTTCTCTGGTCCTCTCATGGCATGCGCGAGGAAAGGAAGCGAGAAGAATCATGAAGGAGGTCCATTCTGGATCATGCGGAAATCATTCTGGCGGAAGATCTCTGCGGTCAAAATCAAAGCGCCCGCGGTTATTATTGGCCAACCATGGTAAAGACTGCGAGAAATGGGAAGTCGCGAAAAATGCCAAAGGCATGCTCAACAATCCATCAACCAGCGGAGATCCTCTCCTCAATCTCGTCCCCTATCCTTTCATGCGATGGTCCATGGACATCGTGGGACCTATCACCCATCAAAACAAAAGCGCTTCCTCCTAGTCCTACGGTTTCTTTTCCAAATGGGTAGAAGCAGAATCCTCATGAAGTATCAAAGACACACAAGTCGAGAGATGCGGAAACATATCATAACTAGACATGGGGTCCGTACGAAATCGTAACAGATAATGGATCTCAATTTATCTCTACTCGATTGAAGCATTCTGCGAAAAATGGAAAATCGACTTACAAAGTCAACTCCCAGATATCCGCAATGCAGCGGACAGGCAGAAACCATCAACAAAACCGTCCTTGCCGGACTCAAAGCCCTAGCGCCAAGAAGGGCGATGGGCAGAGCTCGAAGGAGTTCTTTGGTGCATCGTACAACCCAAGGCAACTCTGGTGAAACTCCATTAAGCCCTCGTTCTGAGCGGAATGTATGATCCCGGAGTAGAATTCCCGGATGCGGAGAAGATTCCTCCCGAAAGAGAGGATTTAAGCGGCGCTATGATGCTGGACAATCTCGATCTCATCAATGGCGCCGCGACCAGGCACTCATTGAATCAGAATTACCAGCAGCTGCGCAGGTACTACAACTCAAGCGTCACGCCATCGCGGGTTCAAAGAAAGCGATTTAGTCTTACGCAAAGTCTTCAAAACACTGCCGAGAGCAGCAGGGCGGAACAAAGCTGGGAAGGACCGTACAAAGTCATAAAAGTAGTCCGACCAGGCTCATACCAAATCGCAAACATGCAAGGCGTCAAAATCCGAGAACTTGGAATGCGATGCACCTCAAAAAATACTACCAAGCGATAAAGCGTGGTACAAAGAACTCTGAGATGGCTTGATCCCTGACAAAGTGCGTGAGCAGCACTTCGCCAATCGGCAGTTCAGCTATCCCCAATTTAAAAAGGGGGAGTAGATGCATATACGTATACTCCCACAAATTTGAAGACTCAAAATTTTGAAACTTTTCCCGACTTTTCAAAATCAGCCGGCGGCCACAACAACGGATCTAGTATCCACTAGCGATTATCACATCAAAACAAATCCGGATGGCCAACACTTCAAAGCACTGTGAATGTGGGCCTTCTCCTGGGTCAAACTTCGCGACCCTTGGTCGCGTCAAAGCGAAACGACAGTTTTCTGGCTGCGAACATTAGCAAAAGACATCCCAAAGCCATAGCGTTTCAACACGAGATGCAAAACCCTTCAACAGCGAGGCGTGCTAGCGGCGAAGGACATTTTTTTCCATAAAACATTGCGGACGAAATCTTAGTCTCTGAACATCTAAGCGCCTCAAAAGCGGTATCATTTCGTTGTTGCTGATCACAACAAGCGAACTCTAACGTCCTAAGCGGACAAATAGCAGCCCTTCAAGGGGTAGGCTCTCTTACATCCGACAAGGATAAACATGGTAGCTATACAAGAAATCAAAATTTTGGTCTAGCTCTTCGTAAAATAGCTCGACTCGCATAAACAAATCATATAAGCCGACAACAATTAGCGGATTTTAAGCAGTGCGAGTCAGGTTAAAATCGCCAAGCGAACAAAAGCAGCCGATTTGTCATCATAAAGCCTCAGTCGAGTAAACCTAGGTCTTGCCTAAACCCAGCCCGCTGGATCTTGACATCTCACAGACATAGTATGGTATACGAGATCAAAATTTGTCTCTTCACTTAAGCTTATTGTTTCCGCGAGTTTTTGCGTAAATCGGTAAACCGCGGAAAATCTGGCTTTATCGCGAACAATAGATGCGGTGATCATCGGGGAACTAGGAATGAGGCGACAACTCACACCCTCTTTCTCATACTTGAAAAACTGAAGTTCATAAATAATCGAAAATGTTTCATAGATTGAGACTGCGAAATTCAAACAAAACCCAAAAAGGCAGGGATTGAAGCCACCAGGCCAGTCGGTAAATACATCATGGCCTCTTAAGCGGCGAAACACATAAAAACGAAATCCCAGAGGATTGATAAACCTAGGCGCTCCAGGGCGTCATCTTCATCCTCACTCGCGACGGGGACAGCCTGCGCTCGCCTCCTCGATCGCGCCATCGCCCTACCGCCTCGTCCGCGCCAACCTCGCAATCTTCTCCCGCGCGCTCCTGATCTTCTGAGTTTTCGGAGGTCGGAGCTAGGGTGCATTCGGCTTGCAGGCGGCGAGGATCGAAAAATCTCCCTCGGTGGCGCCCACTCTCCTTCACAGGGCGATAATCTGGCTTCCTCGAGTCAAAGGCGGGGCCTCATTACCTCGAAGCAACTCGAGCTCATTCAGACTCCCCTCGATCCCCGCTAAAGCCAAGTCCCTCTTGCGGATGGCTATCAAGGACTCAAACAGGATGGCCATCCTCGTCAGACGACCATAGAAGTCGTCGCTGGCATCGGCAACCTCCGAGGATCTGGTTCATCTCCTCGTGAGCCTGAACCTTCTCACGAAGGCGGCGGACTTCGGTTTACTCCTCTTCTCTTTCTTCACCTTGAGTACTTGAACTTCGCGGTCTTCCCAAGGTCGCGCTCAAGATCGCTGATCGAACCTCAAGCTGGGGCGTCTGGGCAGCATGGGTGTCCTCGGCGGTCTGCAATGCAGCCTTAATGCGCTGGCGCTTCTGCGGCGACTCCAGTTCCCGATAGCGAATGACTTCCGACCCGCGCCCGAGCATTCCGTCAATCAGCGACACAAACTGTCGCAAAAAGGAAAGAGTAAGTATCATCGTAAAAAAAAGCGGTGCAAAATTACGGACAAATCGAACCTTGGGCGCCAGCGGCTCGAGAATTAAGCTTTCCTGCTCTTAGCACCCGCTTCTTTGCTCGGACGCCCAGCGCCAGCCCTTGCCCTTCCAGCAGGCAGCGGCACCAGCCCAGCTGCAGTCCCAAGACGAGTTCCCTCTTAGCGGGGAAGAGTGCAGATTCTATCAGCGTCCTCTCTTCGGAGATCCGCGATCGAACAGTCGAAGAACCCGATGGATGGATCTGAACATCAAGAGTCTGTTCAGGAACAATAACCCCTTCTGTAGGCGGGAGGGCATCGGATGGGACGGGCTGGGAACCAAAGGAGCGAGCAAAGGAGTTGGAGCGGAAGGAACATCGGTCTCGGTCCTCGCCCGCTTTGAGCCTTCGCAGCACTCACGCCGGGATAAGCTTAGCCTTGAAGAATCAAACCCATCAGTCAGGGACGGAATAGCCTCTTGAGCGGCCTGAGCGAGCTTGACTGGCGGAACCGGCGAGCTTGGCGGCCTCGCCCATCTCAACATCAGAACCACTCTTTTCAACTTGGGATGAAGACATTTTCTTTCTTGAGAGAGAAGAAGAGAGGATTTGGAAAGATGTGAAGAATGAGAAGGGAAGGTTGGCAACTTATAAGAAAAAAGGAGGAGAAGACACAGGTTTCCGCGGAAGAATCCTTAGCGAGGAAATTCGATTTTCAAAAATTCAAATCACTGCCCATAAAATCGTCTCGATCTTCTGGCTGGGGGGCTAGCTGTTGGGGTCAAAAGCGGTTATCTCGAAATCTGACCAAAGATCCTTCCAAACTTCGAAGATTTCCGCATCGAGCGACTAGCGGGTGAAGATCGAACGGAAAAAACCCACGAGCGGCAAGGCGGCCTGGCGCGGCGGACGCAGACTGGCCTGGCACCGGCAGCACCCGGCCTGGCGCCGGCGGCACCGGCCTGGCGCCCGGCGGCACCAAATCCGCCCAGGCCGGCCTGGCGCCGGCGGCCGCGGAGACGGGCGGCCTGGAGCGGCGGCGCGTGGAAGCGGCGGCCTGGCGCCGGCGGCACCGACCTAAGCGCCGGACGCGGCGGCGCCGGACCGGCCTGGCGGCGGCACGCAGCGGAGAGCCGGCCTGGCGCCCGGCGGCGCGGCACCGCCGGGCGGCCTGGCGGCGGCACCCGACCTGGCGCGGCGGAGCCGGGGCCAGGCCAACCTGGCGTCGGCGGCACCCGGCTTGGCGCCCGGCGGCACCACAGTCTGGCGCGGTCCGCGACCCTCGATCCTAGTTTTGGTCCCGTTGTGCTCGATAGATAAACATCTTAATTGTTGGATCAACCCGTACGTGAATTGCGACTAATCAAGAAGCGATTTACTAAATTTTCAATCAATCCCAATTGGCTATGAAGGTTTATCAATCAAACATCGGATAAAATCATCGCGGATAGCGGAAAACTTCGAGGATGATTCACGAAGATCGGCGAAAATGGAACATTTCCTGAAGAGATAAGCTTGGGCCCAAAGGCGAGGCCCATCACCCTAAAGCAAACCGACCTAGAAGTGGTTATATAAGGAGAGCAAGAAGCGGAGGAAAGGGCATCCGAAAATCCGAGAATTAGACTTAGAGCATCCTGCTAGCTTAGAAAGACTAGGGCTTAGGTGGTTAGACTAAGCGAGCAAGGCTTAGGGCGTTTGGCTGCCTGCGACTCTATCTTTTCTTTAAATCGCATAAATCTCTTTGTCTTCGGAGAATCCTTGTATTCGTTTCTTTTATCTAATAAAAGCGCCGGGCAAATATTTCAATTCCCATTTTTGTCTTACTGTTTACTTTATCGATTTACGTGGCAGCAGAGAATCCGGACCTTCAAGGAAAGTCGGGTTTACTTGGCTTTCCTCAGCAATCTACTTATCAGAAATTGGCGGTGTGAATTTGGTTCCCACGAATCTGAAGTGACTACTGCATTCTTTCCTCTACACTTGGCGAAAGTATAAATCAAAACAAAAGACAAAATCTGCAAATTTTATATATTCATAAGGCCAAAGCGGGGATTCTAAACACCAGCGGCCAGTCCCAAAACATAAGAGTGCAACCTCCAGCGATTAGCAGACAAAACTCTTAAAAAGCGGCCACACGCGAAAACATACAACTCACAAAGAAAGTCAACATCGAAAATCCAGGCGAAATCCCGAATGAACCCGCAGGCTGGTCCACTTCCTCGTTCACACCTTGGGCGTTCCCACCACCATCGGTGTTCTCATCGGTTCGGCCTCCACGTATCCTTGGAAACCTCGATAGGCTCCCATAGTCTCGGACTCTTTCTTATTTGGAGGAACCAAGGATTCAGCATGAGAACACTCGGCCATGAAATCCTTCATCTCAAAATCGGGTTTGGAGAAATCTGAGACTGACCGAGCCCGGCACTTTCGGAAATCGCCAACAAACTCTGAGCATCTTTAAAACATTGAAACTCAGCATCAAACGATTCCGCCCATCTCGCCACCTCGGCTGCGACCATCCTCCTTCCTCTCCTTTCCGCCCGAACAAGGGCTCGAGCATGAAGCTCAGCTTGCTTTGCGTTCTGCGTCTCTACCTCTTGTCGAAAAGAGCTATCGCTCAGCTTCTTTGGTCTTGAAATTAGCAATCCTAGACTTGCCAAAAACACTCTTAGTCCCTGCATAAATTCAAGATCAATAAATATACATATATACAGATTCAAAAATACGGTTAAGAAGTTCAAAGGGCAGAACCTCATTGATCCGCTGGGAACCCTCGGTAAAAACTCGTTGCTTCTCCTCATCCTCCAGCGACTTCGTCGTAGCGAACTCGAGGAAGGCCGTCAAAGAAATTGTTGGGGAGTGGAAAATCACTGGCTCCGCCTTTTTCCGTTGGAACGAAACTAGGGTTTTTCCCCAACAGTGAAGGGTCTTCCGAACCTTCCCCACAGTCGATTTCTTTCCCTTTTCGAGATCTCTGTCGTCTCCGGTAGGAGCCGATAACGGTTTGGCATCGCGTGTTGGGACAGGGTCGGGACCGGAAAATCCTTACAGTCTCGAATCCGTTCAAGGGTGAAGGACTTCCAGGAAAACGGCCTTTGACGAAGGAGATCCCTCTTGACAAAATGATCACCATGCATATGCGCAACAATCCCGTTGCCTACAAGCAAAACTTTTTCACTAAAAACTCGCACTTCCGGAATGGTGAAATAGACAACAAGTTTTTGTCATATTACCTCGGTTGAAGTTCCATGTGCGCGAAATATGGAGCAGCTCTCCTCGACGGACTCACCATCTATTCGGACATAAAAGAAACGCTCCTGCCATAACTTAGGGTTCGAAGTAGTCCCCTGAATTATGGCCATATCCTTCTTTGGCACCATGGTGTAGTAACCATCGCTCCCCGTTGGCCGAGTGCTCCAAAGACCCGAAATCAGCGGGACTAAGATCGATCGAGCTCATAACTGCGATCAACCGCCAAGCCAACTCTAAAGGCAGGAACAGGCTGGCTGATCGAAAGTTGAGCGGCGAAGCGCATGAACAATGGTACCGGGATCGGGAACCACATGCGGCGATGCGTAAGAAAGGCCTGCGTAGCATGTAAAGAAACCTTAGGATTCCTCCCACTCTCATTGCCAACAGAATTGAATTTAACTCCATCAGAATCTGGTAAAATCTCGAACAATCCTGAGATATTTACGTGAAACCAAGCTCGGTAAAGGGAGCACCAGGCAGCCTCAAAGGTCTCTTGAACAGGGACATCTGGCAGAGGTCGAGCCGAGCCCACAAGAGCTTCGGTATCTGGCGTTCTTAGCCTCCTCATCAACTAACTCTTCTTGCCAGTTCACCGTCCGTGGGCAGGAGAATCTTCCGAGGATGAATGGGAAGAAGAAGTTCTCTTGGAGGATCTTGAAGACATTTTTCTTAAAAGAAAAGGAGAGAAAGGATTCTTGAGAGAGATGAATTTTTAAGTAAGAATGAATGAGATTTCTTACTCTATCCTTATAAAGGAGGTAAAATCACTATTTACCCGACTTTCGACAAGCGATGCGTCTACACCTTCCCATACGGCTATACGCAAACTAGGACCCGAAAGGTACTACGGTTCCTAGCTAGCTGGGGCTAACTGTTGGGGTCAAAATCGGTCAACGAGGAAATCATCACCGAAAGTCCTCGGAAGAAGACTAAGTGGCGATCGAAACCGAGAAGCGGGTGCGTCACTTTCGGCGAACTACGGGGAGAATGCGAACGGATCGTGAGCCCGGGATCGGCGAAGGCAAGCAGCAGTAGCATAGGCGGCGCGGACCACGGCAGGCGGGGCACCTGGCGCCCGGCAAACGACAGCGCCAGCGCCTGGCGCCCGGCGGCGGGCACCTGGCACGGCGGCAGGCTCGTCCTCCGTCTGGCGCCGGCAGGCCGTCATCTCCGTCTGGCGCCCGGCAGCAGGGTCCTGGCGCCCGTCCATGCAGTCTCGTGATCTCGAACAGCGGCAACATCTTGGTCCCTTAAACCCATGTTGGATTGTTGAGAAGCAAGGCGATTCTTCCGCAAAGCCTTCTCGATTGATTAACAAAGTTCATATTCTAAAATCTAAGTTCGAAGCCTCATTACTCAAACCCTCGAAGACGGAAAGTCTACGAATCCAAGTCCATCTCGATCCGATACTCGAGAAATCACGGAAGACCATAAAAGGTTCGAATGATGAATGAATCTCGATTCATCGTATTAAACGATCACAGTTATTCTAGACACCAATCATCTCAACTATACGAGGAATTGGGATTCCTTTGGAAATGCCGAAACCTTCGAAGACTATTTTCTCGAAAAACCGTAAAAACGCATAAAAAGCCTGACATGACCAAAACGGCCCACTTACGATTTTCCGAAAAGGAAGGATAACTATGACGATTTATCCTTATCCTCACATAAGAGATAAATGTCAAGTTTCTAAAAGATAAGTGTCAAGTTTTCCGAAGATAAATGTCAAGTTTCCCGATAAACACGAAGGTGGACGAAAATGGAAAAAGCCCGATTCAGCCCGAAGGAAGATAGACCGTCTTAAGAGGAGTATATGGGCGAGGAGCAAATCATGACAAAATTTCCAGAGCACTTTAGCACTTATAGCAAATTTAGGATTTCTTTTCTGTTTTCACTAGCGAGCTGCGACTCAACTAGGTTAGATTTAGGCGGCCGGACTAGCGGACCTTTCGGCAGCTCTTGTAGCCGATTTCTTTACCTGTTGTTCAAGCTCAAACGCGAATTCGGAAATAAGATCTCTTTTGCTCTATTTTTACGATTTTTATTTTACAACTTAATGTCGCATTGATTGTGTCGTGTGTGGCCCAGCAGATATCCGGGACCTTCAGGGAAGGTTAAGTTTACTTGGCTTTCCTCCAAATCAAACGAAAACTCGACAGTGCGAATTTCGGTTCCCACAGCCAATCTGAACAATTGTCTTGTTGACCTTGTTTACTGCTTTATTTACTGCTTTATTTATTTATTTACTGTCTTATAATCATTAGCCTAGCTTAATCATATAACTATTAGATCTAGTGTGTGCCCTAGCTCTCTGTGGATTCGATCCATAAGTGCTACAACTCGATCTCTTATTTGAGAGAGTATAAATCACTCCTTAGGATAATTTGAGTGATATCACATTCGATGTGAACGAAACAATGATGAGGTTCAAAGTCGCAAATCCAAAGGCTCGAGAAAACATACTACGAAAGGGTATGTGGAATATAGCTGGAGTACCTATTGTTGTTTATAAATGAAAACCAACAACTGAGGCTGACAAGCAAGAAGAAGAGGCAATCCCAATGTGGGTTCACCTGAAGAACGTTCTTCTTCATATGTTCTCCTGGGAGGCGCTCAGTTTCATGACGAGCACTGTGGGTTCTCCAGTGAAGCTTCATCCTGATACTATCTTGTGCACAGACCTGGAAGTGGCAGAGGTGTTTGTGAATGTAGATGTTTCAAAGGTGTTGCCCAAAGAAATCATGTTTCTAGATGAAGAGAAGGAGTATACAGTTGCTTTCCATTACCCATGGTTGCCATCGCGATGCAATCTCTGTGGCAAATGAGGACATGTTGAAATGGTGTGTACGATAAAAGTAAAAATGAAAAAGTCTGAAGGCTTTGTCCCTGGTTCTCACTCTAAGGGGGAGGAAGAGATAGCTAAAGAAAAAGAGATTGGGCTTGCAGAGTTGAGAAAGGAGGAGGTTACCATTGAGAAGAACACAAAGGAGGTTGTTGAGCAGCAGGAGACAGCACAAGTGAAGGACACTTAAAAGGAGATGAATATGGGAGATACAACAAATCAATGGTCTCTTGTTTCTCCATTGAAAGCGGGGAGGTATCAATCCAACTCACCTCAGAGGGATGTGGAAGATATTCAGATTTCAGCGTCCAAGTTCTCCATTTTGAGTTTGGAAGAAGTAGAAGACGGTAATATATTGGGGGATGCGAAGCAGAATACTGAATCAGAGGTTAATGAAAAGGAAGTTCAGACAGAAGAGTTAGAGTGTGATCTGTTGGAAGACTCCATCCTAGATCAACAAATTAAAGAGAAAGAGAAGACTACGATGAAAAAGGGATTGAAGAGAGGTCAGAAGGCTAAAGCTCTGGATGCAAATCCACCTAAGAGCATCAGGTCTTCTCGCCGAAATCATTGATATGATGAGTTTCTTCTGGAATGTGCGCGAATTCAATAAAACTTTAAAACATTCAATTGTAAAAGAGTGGATCAGCAACAAAGAGATGATATTTGGATGTATTTTGGAAACAAAGGTAAAAGAAAATAAGTCAGTAAAGATTCTAAACTCTGTATTTTGTAATTGGTCGCATATGGCAAATTATGAATGCAGTGCTGGTGGGAGGATTTGGCTTTTTGGAGGGATTGAGTTCATATATCGCCGGTGTTTAAAACAGATCAACTTATCACTGTATCTGTTAAGGTTCATGATGAAGAAGAATTTTTTAGCTCATTTATCTATGCTAAAAATCAAGTTGAAGAAAGAAAAGATTTATGGGAGGATATTTGCCATCATAAAGATTCACCTATGTTCCAGAATAAGGCTTGAATGCTAATGGGTGACTTTAACGAGATACTAGATGTGGAGGAAAGCTCAGGGTTCTCAGCTCTTGGCAGACTTCTGCAAGGTATGAGAGACTTCCAAGGGACAGTTTTATACTGTAACCTTTCAGATATGGGCTACCAAGGAGCCTGGTTCACTTGGTGCAATAAAAGAGAGGAAGGTATTATCTGTAAGAAGCTTGATAGGGTTCTAATGAATGATGTGGCGATTCAGATATTCTCTGCAGCTTACTCAGTGTTTGAATCAGGAGGCTGTTCAGAACATATGAGGTGCAAGATCCAAATATTACCTCCAAGTGAGAAAATAAGGCGTTCGTTTAAATTTGTTAATGTGATTGGCTCTCTCTCGGGTTTCCTTCCCTTGTTGAAGGAGTTTTGGGATTCCACTCCGGTTCTCTATCACTCGACATCACCAATGTTCCGGCTCTCTAAGAAGTTAAAGAATTTGAAGCCTCTAATTAGAGAATTGGGAAGAGATAAGCTGGGAAATCTCACTAAAAAAGCGAAGGAGTCATATGATACACCTTGTGAAAAGAAACAGAGCACCTGGCTTAATCCTAGTGACGCTGCTATAAGAGAAGAGTCGGAGGCATATGAGAGATGGCTTCATGTTGCTAGTCTTGAGGAGGGGTTTCTTAAGCAGAGAACAAAGTTGCACGGGCTGGATGTGGGAGACCAGAACAACAAAACCTTTCACAATGCAATCAGATCCCGACAAGCTCAGAATACTATAAGGGAAGTTAGATGCTTGGACGGGCAAATAGTCACAAAGCATAGGGAAATTTAGATTGAAGCTGAGAGATTTTTTCCTGAGTTCCTCAACAGGCATCTCACCAACTATCAGGGAGTATCCGAGGAAGAGTTGGAAGCATTAATGGGATTCAGATGCACTCCATAGGACTGCAGATTGTTAGAGGCAGAGGTTGCCGAGGAAGAAATTCGTCAAGTTCTGTTTGCTATGCCATCGAACAAGTCGCCGGGTCCTGATGGTTTCCCTTGTGAGTTCTTCTAATCAGCCCGGTCAGTATTAGCTCATGACTTCACAGTTGCAGTTCAATCAGTCTTCAGGTATGGGTTTTTTCCCAAATAAGTAAATTCTACAATTCTTGCTCTGAGTCTTAAGAAAACTGATTGATTGAAGATTAAAACTATAGGCTGATAGCATGCTGCAATGTGTTATATAAGGTGGTTTCTAAGATACTAGCAAACAGGCTAAAGCTGATTTTGCTTCATATTGTCTCTGCTAATCAGTCGGCTTTTATTAAAGGAAGGCTCTTGATGGAAAATGTGCTGCTAGCGTCGGAACTGGTTAAGGATTATCACAAAGACACCATCTCTCCCCGTTGCGTGATGAAAGTTGAAATCTCTAAAGCTTTTGATTCTGTCCAATGAGATTTTGTATAAAAGAGTCTGGCTGCCATTGGAATGCCTACAAGGTTCATTCACTGGATCAAGCTATGCATCACAACTCCTTCATTCTCTGTGCAAGTTAACGGAGAGTTGGCAGGGGTATTTTCAGAGCACAAGAGGTCTGAGACAGGGATGTTCTCTTTCCCCTTATCTGTTTGTCTTGTGTATGAATGTGTTATCTCACAAAATTGACGCAGCAGTGAAAGAGAAGAAGTTTGCATTTCATCCGAGATGCAAAAATATATCTCTCACTCACCTCTGCTTTGCAGATGATCTGATGGTGTTTGTGGATGGATCTAAGTATTCGATTGAAGGAGCTTTGACAGTCTTTGCTGAGTTTGGGGCGTGGTCAGGTCTAAGTACCAGTATTGAGAAATCTACTCTCTACATGGCTGGAGTTTCAGACAATGAAAGAAGCAGTATTCTCAGGAACTTCCCATTTGCAGAAGGTACTCTTCCTGTCCGCTATTTGGGACTTCCTCTGATGACTCAGGAGATGAGAAAACAAGATTATTTGCCTCTGGTGGAAAAAATTAGAGGTTGAATAACTAGTTGGACCTGTAGATTTCTCTCCTATGCAGGAAGGCTACAACTGATCAAAGCTTTACTGATGAGTATGGTCAATTTTTGGTCTGCTGTCTTTCGTCTTCCTAGCCAGTGTATGAAGGATATTGAGCAGTTGTGTGCGGCTATCCTCTGGTCTGGTCCAGAGCTTAAGACCACAGGAGCCAAAGTAGCTTGGAGAGATATTTATAAAGAGAAAGGTGAAGGTGGTTAGGGGAAGAAGTCTCAAGGAAGTCAACAAAGTTTATGGTTTGAAACTTATATAGAGGATGCTATCTAGTAAATCTTTATGGGGAAAATGGAAAAGGGAATATCTCCTTAAGAAGAAAGGTTTTTGGGCTATAAATAAGAATACTCAAGGAGACTCTTGGATGTGGAGGAAAATATTGAAGCTAAGAGATGTTGCTAAGATGTTTTACTAGAAGGAAATGGGGAATGGACGGCACATATCTTTCTGGAATGATAGATGGTCTGATAAGGGAGTATTTTTTTTATATTGGTTGATAGGGGTATCATTGATCTGGGTATTAAAAGAGAAGCTTCAGTTGAGGAATCAGTTATGAGGAGACCAAGAAAGCATCGCACCGAGGACCTTAATTATATTGAAGTTGAGCTGGCAGAGGTAAAGAGGAAATGAGGAGCAATGTGGAGGATGGTGATCTTTGGAAGCGAAGCACAGGTTTTAAACATAAGTTCTCGACCCAAGAAACTTGGATGCTATTTAGAGAATTCTGTCCTCAATGTAGTTGGGCTAAGGGGGTCTGGTTCTCTCAAGCCACTCTAAAGTTTGCATTCATAACCTGGTTAGCTATGTTGGACAGATTGTCTACGATGGACAGAGTTTTGAGGTGGAATCGAGGAGCTGATACAACCTGTGTTCTATGCAAGATTGGGATTGAAACTAGGGATCATTTATTTTTTGAATGTCCCTTCTCTACTCAAGTATGGGATCATCTCACAAAAGGAATTCTGAGAAGTAGTTATACAAATGTCTGGATGGGTGTTGTCTCTCTGATTACAGATAGAAACATGGAGAAAAAGAAGCTTTTCTGTATCAGATATTCATTCAAGGCAGCTATTCATGCGGTGTGGAGAGAAAGAAATAAGATAAAACATGGAGATAAACCTCTCCCTTTGCCAGCACTGAAGAAGATGATTGAGAAAGGGGTTAGAAACAAGCTCAGTTTGATGAGAGGAAGGGTGGTAAGCGAATGGAAGGAGTGCTTCAGTTTTGGTTTGACAGTAGGTTGTGAACATTTTTCCAGTTTCGAGTTCTTTGAGCAAATCTAGCAGGTAGAATTGATTTTATATTTTCATAAAAGTCATAATTTGATGTAAATAGGCTTTTTTGATGAATAAAATTTAACATTCATTCAAAAAAAAATGCATACAATACTGACGTACCCAAGTAGTGAAGTGAATGAACTTATATCGTTATAGCTTTGGCCAGAGTTGAAATATGTTTACAACTTGTATCAAATGACGTAATCTTGCCTCAGATATGTAACTTTAGGTTCACATTATCTTTCAATCAGAATGTTACACCCAACTAAACAGGACTATGACATGTTTGGTACTGTTCAGTATACAAGTTCGCTGAAACTTATCTTCTTTTCTTTGCACGAGGAATGTTTCATAAAAAGCTTGGAGATTGGAGTTTATGAGATAATGACAGATCTTCTAGTACGTTTTTCGTCCTCTATTATAAAATACATTAACATGGAAAATTTATCCGAACCTCTTCTCATGTTGTCCAAAGCAAGGATCTTTCGTATATGTGAATGCTTTTCTTATTAACCGGAGATATCTGGACCGAATTCCAATTTTCCCGACGGGATAATAGTGAGGACTAGTCTGATCCCGAGTTTTCTAAAAACACTTAAAGTGTGACCTTATTTCATCTTGCTAAGTATCAACAACTTTGTTTCTAACATGAATCGAATCCAAAACCATTGAATTTACACCTTACCTCAAGTCAGTCGGTACCATTAGACTAATGGTTATATCTGTGTATGTTGTGTTGAATTTTGATTACCATAACATTATGTTGAGATATGTTTCTATCACCAAGATGGCGGTTGAAGACGAGCTTCTTTTTTTTACCTTAGTAGCCTTGTTGTTGATGAACCGCACCTTCCAACATGATAGGACGAGCTGGTTATACGCTATTTGCAGGTCCTGCTTTTGCATGCTGCGTCAGGTGGAAACATCAACATATTCATGAGCTAGCTACCACAACCAAAAATACGCATCAATCGTAATAGCTACTGCTTAATAAGGAAAGAAGAAAATTCATTCAAACCTGAGGAGGCGTGGACGTAGTAGTAGTCACCTCAGACAACCTTTCCTGTTACAACAATAAAATTGTAAGAGAAACAGTGAGTACACTGAGCAACGACGAAAGCACACGCCATCTACCTATTATGGAGAGAAAAAATGCTCGGATATTCACTTCGACATCCATTTCTGCGCTAGTCTTTGTCAAGCACTGGACCGTCTCATCCGGGACCTCCTCATCTCCTTTCCGCCTTCCGACCACTCTTCGTCCTTGCTGCAGTTCTATTTCTCGTGTACTTACCTCCTTGAGGTCTGTCCTCGCTTGAGTTTGGTTGTTTGGTTCTATTTCCGCAATAAGTCGTACACAACATTATAAATGTTGAAAATGATATAATTTTAAACAATTATCAAAAAAAAAAATTTCCTCTCTCGAGTCGCTCATCCAAATTTTATCTCAAACGATGGATCAACATAGCTCGCTTCATATGTTAAAAAAACTAATATGATGAAAGCTACATCGAAAAACACGAATATTATTCTGTACGAAGAAAAAACATCTTAACTCAAAATCTATTAGAGAAAAACACAGTTACAACAAAGAAACCATCATCACGTCTTGTTCCTGTCTTATTTCCAAAGATCGCCTCTAAATCATATTTATTCTACTCTAATCCTGAATCAATCAATCATTCCTCAAAGTTCTTCCTTTTCTTACCACGATCCGCAACAACAAGATCCCGCTTCTTCTTTTCCAGCTTCATACTATCTTCATCTTGCACACAGTGATATATGAGCTCATGAGTCGACCATTTCTTTTGCCCCCAGCTATAAATATTCTTAAGATGATCATACTCCGAGGGCAGACTAGCGAGTAACATACTTACCACAATATAATCTGGAATATGCATACCGAGTTTCTTCATCTTATTAGCAACACTCATCTTCGTCATAATATACTCCCTAACACTCTAACCTGGCTGTTTCCGCATGGAGGAAAACTCGTCCAGCCCAAATAAATTATGTTTCTAGATGAAGAGAAGGAGTATATAGTTGCTTTCCATTACCCATGGTTGCCATCGCGATGCAATCTCTGTGGCAAATGAGGACATGTTGAAAAGGTGTGTACGATAAAATTAAAAATGAAAAAGTCTGAAGGCTCTGTCCCTGGTTCTCACTCTAAGGAGGTGGAAGAGATAGCTAAAGCAAAAGAGATTGGGCTTGCAGAGTTGAGAAAGGAGGAGGTTACCCTTGAGAAGAACACAAAGGAGGTTGTTGAGTAGCGGGAGACAGCACAAGTAAAGGACACTTAAAAGGAGATGAGTATGGGAGATACAAAAAATCAATGGTCTCTTGTTTCTCCATTGAAAGCGGGGAGGTATCAATCCAACTCGCCTCAGAGGGATGTGGAAGATATTCAGATTTCAGCGTCCAAGTTCTCCATTTTGAGTTTGGATGAAGTAGAAGAAGGTAATATATTGGGGGATGCGAAGCAGAATACTGAATCAGAGGTTAATGAAGAGGAAGTTCAGACAGAAGAGTTAGAGTGTGATCTGTTGGAAGACTCCATCCTAGATCAACAAATTAAAGAGAAAGAGAAGACTACGATGAAAAAGGGATTGAAGAGAGGTCAGAAGGCTAAAGCTCTGGATGCAAATCCACCTTAGAGCATCAGGTCTTCTCGCTGAAATCATTGATATGATGAGTTTCTTCTGGAATGTGCGCGAATTCAACAAAACTTTAAAACATTCCATTGTAAAAGAGTTGATTAGCAACAAAGAGATGATATTTGGATGTATTTTGGAAACAAAGGTAAAAGAAAATAAGTCAGTAAAGATTCTAAACTTTGCATTTTGTAATTGGTCGCATATGGCAAATTATGAATGCAGTGTTGGTGGGAGGATTTGGCTTTTTTGGAGGGATTCAGTTCATATATCGCCGGTGTTTAAAACAGATAACTTATCACTGTATCTGTTAAGGTTCATGATGAAAAAGTATTTTTTTAGCTCATTTATCTATGCTAAAAATCAAGTTGAAGAAAGAAAAGATTTATGGGAGGATATTTGCCATCATAAAGATTCACATATGTTCCAGAATAAGGCTTGAATGCTAATGGGTGACTTTAACGAGATACTAGATGTGGAGGAAAGCTCAGGGTTCTCAGCTCTTGGCAGACTTCTGCAAGGTATGAGAGACTTCCAAGGGACAGTTTTATACTGTAACCTTTCAGATATGGGCTACCAAGGAGCCTGGTTCACTTGGTGCAATAAAAGAGAGGAAGGTATTATCTGTAAGAAGCTTGATAGGGTTCTAATGAATGATGTGGCGATTCAGATATTCTCTGCAGCTTACTCAGTGTTTGAATCAGGAGGCTGCTCAGAACATATGAGGTGCAAGATCCAAATATTACCTCCTAGTGAGAAAATAAGGCGTTCGTTTAAATTTGTTAATGTGATTGGCTCTCTCTCGGGTTTCCTTCCCTTGTTGAAGGAGTTTTGGGATTCCACTCCGGTTCTCTATCACTCGACATCACCAATGTTCCGGCTCTCTAAGAAGTTAAAGAATTTGAAGCCTCTAATTAGAGAATTGGGAAGAGATAATCTGGGAAATCTCACTAAAAAAGCGAAGGAGTCATATGATACACCTTGTGAAAAGAAACAGAGCACCCGGCTTAATCCTAGTGACGCTGCTATAAGAGAAGAGTCGGAGGCATATGAGAGATGGCTTCATGTTGCTAGTCTTGAGGAGGGGTTTCTTAAGCAGAGAACAAAGTTGCACGGGCTGGATGTGGGAGACCAGAACAACAAAACCTTTCACAATGCAATCAGATCCCGACAAGCTCAGAATACTATAAGGGAAGTTAGATGCTTGGACGGGCAGATAGTCACGAAGCATAGGGAAATTTAGATTGAGGCTGAGAGATTTTTTTATGAGTTCCTCAACAGGCATCTCACCAACTATCAGGGAGTATCTGAGGAAGAGTTGGAAGCATTAATGGGATTCAGATGCACTCCAGAGGACTGCAGATTGTTAGAGGCAGAGGTTGCTGAGGAAGAAATTCGTCAAGTTCTGTTTGCTATGCCATCGAATAAGTCGCCGGGTCCTGATGGTTTCCCTTGTGAGTTCTTCTAATCAGCCTGGCCAGTATTAGCTCATGACTTCACAGTGGCAGTTCAGTCAGTATTCAGGTATGGGTTTTTTCCCAAATAAGTAATCTACAATTCTTGCTCTGAGTCCTAAGAAAACTGATTGATTGGAGATGAAAGACTATAGGCTGATAGCATGCTGCAATGTGTTATATAAGGTGGTTTCTAAGATACTAGCAAACAGGCTAAAGCTGATTTTATTTCGTATTGTCTCTGCTAATCAGTCGGCTTTTATTAAAGGAAGGCTCTTGATGGAAAATGTGCTGCTAGCGTCGGAACTGGTTAAGGATTATCACAAAGACACCATCTCTCCCCGTTCCGTGATGAAAGTTGATATCTCTAAAGCTTTTGATTCTGTCCAATGAGATTTTGTATAAAAGAGTCTGGCTGCCATTGGAATGCCTACAAGGTTCATTCACTGGATCAAGCTATGCATCACAACTCCTTCATTCTCTGTGTAAGTTAACGGAGAGTTGGCAGGGGTATTTTCAGAGCACAAGAGGTCTGAGACAGGGATGTTCTCTTTCCCCTTATCTGTTTGTCTTGTGTATGAATGTGTTATCTCACAAAATTGACGCAGCAGTGAAAGAGAAGAAGTTTGCATTTCATCCGAGATGCAAAAATATATCTCTCACTCACCTCTGCTTTGCAGATGATCTGATGGTGTTTGTGGATGGATTTAAGTATTCGATTGAAGGAGCTTTGACAGTCTTTGCTGAGTTTGGGGCGTGGTCAGGTCTAAGTACCAGTATTGAGAAATCTACTCTCTACATGGCTGGAGTTTCAGACAATGAAAGAAACAGTATTCCCAAGAACTTCCATTTGCATAAGGTACTCTTCCTGTCCGCTATTTGGGACTTCCTCTGATGACTCAGGAGATGAGAAAACAAGATTATTTGCCTCTGGTGGAAAAAAATAGAGGTTGAATAACTAGTTGGACCTGTAGATTTCTCTCCTATGCAGGAAGGCTACAACTGATCAAAGCTGTACTGATGAGTATGGTCAATTTTTGGTCTGCTGTCTTTCGTCTTCCTAGCCAGTGTATGAAGGAGATTGAGCAGTTGTGTGCGGCTATCATCTGGTCTGGTCCAGAGCTTAAGACCACAGGAGCCAAAGTAGCTTGGAGAGATATTTATAAAGAGAAAGGTGAAGGTGGTTTGGGGAAGAAGTCTCAAGGAAGTCAACAAAAAGTTTATGGTTTGAAACTTATATAGAGGATGCTATCTAGTGAATCTTTATGGGGGAAATGGAAAAGGGAATATCACCTAAAGAAGAAAAGTTTTTCGGCTATAAATAAGAATACTCAAGGAGGCTCTTG
The DNA here is from genome assembly GCA_016432835.1 of Brassica nigra. Taxonomy (NCBI): domain Eukaryota; kingdom Viridiplantae; phylum Streptophyta; class Magnoliopsida; order Brassicales; family Brassicaceae; genus Brassica; species Brassica nigra. The sequence goes on from CM028247.1 coordinate 30,939,059, forward strand.
GATGTGGAGGAAAATATTGAAGCTAAGAGATGTTGCTAAGATGTTTTAGAAGAAGGAAATGGGGAATGGACGGATCTTTCTGGAATGATAGATGGTCTGATAAGGGAGTATTTTTTGATATATTGGGTGAGAGGGGTATCATTGATCTGGGTATTAAATGAGAAGCTTCAGTTGAGGAAGCACTTATGAGGAGACCAAGAAAGCATCGCACCGAGGCCCTTAATTCTATTGAAGTTGAGCTGGCAGAGGTAAAGAGGAAATGAGGAGAAATGTGGAGGATGGTGATCTTTGGAAGCGAAGCACAGGTTTTAAACGTAAGTTCTCGACCCACAAAACTTGGATCCTACTTAGAGAATTCTGTCCTCAATGTAGTTGGGCTAAGGGGGTCTGGTTCTCTCAAGCCACTCTAAAGTTTGCATTCATAACCTGGTTAGCTATGTTGGACAGATTGTCTACGATGGACAGAGTTTTGAGGTGGAATCGAGGAGCTGATACAACCTGTGTTCTATGCAAGATTGGGATTGAAACTAGGGATCATTTATTTTTTGAATGTCCCTTCTCTACTCAAGTATGGGATCATCTCACAAAAGGAATTCTGAGAAGTAGTTATACAAATGTCTGGATGGGTGTTGTCTCTCTGATTACAGATAGAAACATGGAGAAAAAGAAGCTTTTCTGTATCAGATATTCATTCAAGGCAGCTATTCATGCGGTGTGGAGAGAAAGAAATAAGATAAAACATGGAGATAAACCTCTCCCTTTGCCAGCATTGAAGAAGATGATAGAGAAAGGGGTTAGAAACAATCTCAGTTTGATGAGAGGGAAGGGTGGTAAGCGAATGGAAGGAGTGCTTCAGTTTTGGTTTGACAGTAGGTTGTGAACATTATTCTAGTTTCGAATTCTTTGAGCAAATCTAGCAGGTAGAATTGATTTTATATTTTCATAAAATTCATAATTTGATGTAAATAGGCTTTTTGGATGAATAAAATTTAGGGAGAATTGGAAAAACAAGACATGTTTTTTGTTTGTTTGTCAAAATAAGACTTTTGATACTTTTGTTCATTTTGGACAAGTTTTGCCCTTGTGTTGTGGAAAAAATAGTAAACTAAGGTAAAAAAATATTAAAAAATATATAAGTCATTATAAACCAAAGTATATCTATTTCTATGTTTAAATTTTTTTAAAAAATTATGGAACTATGTTTTATTTAATGTCAAACCTAAGATAGAATATTTATTCTAGCCTTCTAATCTTGTACAAATTGAATACAAAGTATTACACATAGGTTTACCCTTGGTAGAAAATATATACTGCTCTTTCTTCAGCAATTTACCTTAGCTAGATTTTGTCTCGCATTATTCTAGCTATATATCACGAGTTTACCTGAGGCATTTTTACAAGTTTTACCCAACAGTCAATGAAATACCTTTTTTTTTACACGTCATACCTTATTCTGCCTTTTACTAAATAATAGCTCTTGGCAGAATGTAGTTTCCACTCTCTACATGTTTGTGCCTTATTATGATGTATATTCTAGCCAAATAAAGTAAATATGGAAACTTCCAAATTTCGTGTGATATGTTTCCTAAAATCTATCCTAAATATCTCTAAGTATATTTCCCCCCACGATTTTCTCCATCTTCACACGATCTCTTCTCCCTCTTCCTTGTTCCTCTCTTTTGTTCATCGACAAACAATCTTCTAGCAACCAACAGAAGATGGTTCTAATCTATGTTAAATCTGGTGTATGGATGTCAAGTTTCAGTGACGAATGGAATTTCTTGGCGAGACAAACAAAGGCGTGGTCGAATGGTTACAATAGAAACTACTACTTCATTGGAGGAACTCAAGATCATGGTGTGTGAAGATTATGGGGTCGACCCTAATTTGGTTAATGTGGAGTTCAGTTATGATATGGTGAATCAAAGAGGAAATCCTCCCATTAGTATCAGCAATGATCGACAAGTATGTAACTTTGTGGGCTACGAAAGAAGGGTTCCTCTACAACCTTGTGTGTCACGTTCTCTGGTACTGGTACTGGTGTAAAGGAAAGGAGCGAGTCAACATCGATTTGAATAAGGAGCCGTGTGATTCAAGTAATGTTGAGGAAGGTGAAGTTCCTGACACAAATCAGGAGAATTTGCAGAACCATCAACGAGTGTTGTGATAAAAGGAAGAATCATATCGCTGAGGATGGTTCGCTGATGCTGGTTTAAAGAGTGAAAGCAATGGAGATAGTGAAAAGGAAAGGGGAGCTGGGATCACTGGTTTCGTGAAGAAAGATCAACTTTTCCAAAGTAAACGTGTTCTAAAGGCAACAATTGAAATTTGGGCGATGAAGAATAATTACGATTTCATTGTTACCAAATCAACAAAAAAATGGTGGTCCATACGATGTAAGGATAAAACGTGCCACTGGACTGTGCGTGCGGAATGTGTTGATGGATCTACATATTTCATGATCAATAAGTGTGTTGAGAACCACTCATGTGCTCCTTCAAAGAAAAGCAAATTCGGAAAAATGGCGTCGGCAAGAACAATTGGGAAGCTGATACAACATCGATTTGATGATGCCAATGATGGACCAAAGGCAAACGACATCATTCAGTTTATGAGGCTGGAGCATAGCTGCGAGATCACTTATTGGCACGCCTGGGAAGCTCGTGAGTATGCAATAGCAGCTGTTAGAGGTATACCAGACGAAAGCTATGCAAAGATACCATCATATCTGCATATGATTAAAGAAGCTAATCCTGGTACACACACTCACTATGAAACTGACAAGGATGGTAGATTCATGTATCTATTTATGTCGTTTGGGCAATCAGTTAGAGGATTTCACAGTTCAATGCGTAGGGTGATTGTTGTTGATGGAACTTTTCTGAAAAATAAATACAAAGGAGTTCTACTTGTTGCTACAGCTGTAGATGGTAACTCCAACTTGTATCCAATTGCATTCGGAGTTGTTGATTCGGAGAATGACGAATCATGGGAGTGGTTCTTCAGACAGTTGAATGTGGTTATTGCTGATAGTAAAGATTTGGCTTTTGTGTCAGATAGAAATGCGTCAATTGCTAAATCAATTGGGACTGTCTACCCACGATCAAAACACGGAATTTGCATTCACCACTTGTTGGGTACTACGTAGCCTCTTTTCCCGTCTTTACACTTCTGGTATTCATTCTCGATCTGGAGGCAGAACATGGCGTTCATGAACGCAACACGGTCTATATTCCAACGCCTCAAAGATGTCTTCTCTCGCCATATATACATCATCGCATCCATTTCCTATATATGACAAGGACAATTACGAAAGCACAATCAAATATATGTTACAAATACACAACCTTTCAAACATGTATAAGAAAACTATACCTCGTTTCCAAGCCATTTTCCAGCACAAACTATTCTCTCTGCAAGGGTCAAATTAAAGACAGAGGGACCAATCCTCAAAGCTGTTGGATTCGTAGACCATTCCGTGAATCTCTGCCACGCTTCTTCGGTTAGATAATACAGTGGCCTGTGGAGAACCGTCATCTTCCATTGCTGAGTCACTAAGCTGAAGCTTCTTGCTTGGTCCTCTAGTCCATCTATCCCACCTTGCCGATGTTGGAGCTGGAGTTGCTTGCGGTGGTCTCGCTTTTGGTAGTTTCCGGACAGTAGTCATTGGAGTCCACCAGTCACTTGCAACCTTGTCATTATTGGTCTGGGATGGATCAAAACCGGGTACGAACGAGGCTTGAGAAAGCCCTTCAAGACCTTATGCATACTATTGCTTCGTCCATATCATCCGCTTGACTGAAATTCACATCCTGTCAATTCAAGCAATGCACAAGCAATTAACAACAAGACTAATTCTAAATACATAATAACATCCGTTACATAAATATCTTACACATGGTTCACAATACAAACATCCATTACATATTGCCGATACATTATTAAACAAGACACTTCAAACCAAACACACTTCCAAAACCAGATAATGCAAAACACATCACAAGGCCGATAAAACACAGAGGAAACTAACAATAAAACAAGAGAGTTATGTAGACTAGTGGTTCTTTACCAAGCGTTTGGACCTCCTCGGAGATGGCTTGCTAGGCGATGCGTTGCTAGCCGATGGGTTGCTAGGTGCTAGGTGGCTACGTGATGGGTTGCTAGCCGATGGCTTGCTAGGCGCTAGGTTGCTAGGTGATGTGTTGCTAACCGGTGGCTTGCTCGCAGGTGGATCTCCATGCTCAACTTCGACGGTTGAATCCCCACGTGAGCTTTTAAGCTGACTCTGCAATTCCTCAAATCTTTCACCCATCTTTTTCTCCAACCTTTCTTCCATGGCAGCAAAATTTTGCTGAAACAATTGCGTAACAAAAGTCTTCATATCTTCACCAAAGGGCGCCTGTTGTGGTCTAGTTTGTAGGACCTTATGCTTCCTTTTTTCCATTCCACGATCTGGGAGCCTCTTCTTTCCCTTTGTATCTCTCGTCCCTATGGTTGCTGATCCTTTTGGAGTTTGAAACTCCTCATCGCTCTCACTTGCTTCATTGCTCCCACCTGCTTCATCGCTTCCACTTTCACCATCATTGTCGTTAGACACTTCAGCATCAGGCACACTGTCTCCCTCATGCGTAACATCCTCCGTCTCACCTTCTTCGTTATCAAGCCCAAAAGAAAAGACCGGTTTCTCTTCATGCTCCCAAATATGACCACTAAAGTCGAACTTATTCATTATCATCCTCTTGAGAAGCTTGACTCTATCATCCTCCACCTCATCTTGTCTCCAAAATTGCTCATTTTCAACCACATCATAATTCCCTGTCCACGAGATGTATGGATAGACGTCATCCTACACAAGAAAGGTGAAGAAGAGTGATTCATTAATACAAACTAAATATCAAAAATAGCTACTACACAAAAACTTGCAAATAGCTGAATACTCATTGTTTTAAAAAATTTACCTCGGGTGTCAAGATGCTCTCCAACTTGTCGAGCTCCTCGTACGAAATCTTTGCAGCTCCCATCCAGTTGACGCATCTAGGACCGTTCTTAAAACTTTTTTTCAGTTTTCTTCCACAGAGCTTTCCAAGCTTTGGTACTGCTTCCATAGCCCAAATCTGAAGACCGTAGGTGAAGCCATCTAACACGTAACTCTTTGGATTCTCCTTCAGTTTGTCTCGTTTCTCAGCTATTGACTCGCATAGAAGGTCAAAAGAAGCAACTCCCCAAGGGTAATTTCGAACCTGCTCAAGATCCATCACCAACTTCACGTACTTGATGGGGATAGGTGCCTTCTCATCTCTCCCGCAAACAATACACACAATGATGCAAAGATACACCAGCCTGATTCGATCAGCATTACTCCACTTCCTAACCTCTGCCCTGTGATGTTCCCACAGCTCCAAAATAGAAATCCCCTTATTTGTCTTGATCACTAAGCTCCAGAAACCATCGTCATCATCCCAGTCAACCAACTCCTTAAGTGGCGACTAGTATCACACTGAAGCCCGGTAACTGCGTGGAACTCAACCAATGAAAAGCGGAGAGGTCTTCTCGCAAAGGCAAACCAGAGCTCATGCGCTTTGTAAGTGAGCAGCTCCCTACACAAGAAGCCGTGTATCACTCTCGCCGAGAATCCCAAACCATTGTCGAACAGCTTGAAAATCTGAGCAAAAACAGGATCTTGCTTCACTGTGTCCAACTCCTTTGGCATCCACTCCTTCAATCTTTTCAAATACCGCACCAGCTTGCAGTTGTTATTGATCTGACCAACTTGGGTCTCTTCACCCGGCTTGAACAGCCGCTTTGGTAGCTCCTCAGACATACCTAAAATGTCAGAAAATAAGTTTATAATCAGAGCACAAACAACCCAAACCTATGTATTAGACAAACAATAAACCAAACCTATCTATTAGACAAACAATGTAGGTTGCACAATTCATCAAGTTTTAAATTTACTCCTCAATTTTGATACCTATGTATTAGACAAACAATCTCACACATTTGTCTAAGATTCAAAATAAACCAAACCTTGAATCGGACAACAACAAAAACGAAGCTCTTTGTAAGATACCTATGTATTACACAAGACAAAGACCAAAATCGAAGCTCTTAAAATTGAAATAAAAAACAAACAAACATTTACATGCATGAAGTTCCTAATGTATAAGAAGACAAATCAACCGAATCAACTAATTTTAGATTAAGAAAAAAGACAAATCGAGTTCTAAGTGATGAGTTTGGTTAAGAAATTTAGGATTGAGAGAATCAAATAGAGTAATCGCAAACCTAGTGTTTAGAAACGTGAGATGTTGACGAAATTGATGGTAGAAGAGGAATAAGAGCGTCCGACGAAGGCGTAGAGTAAGACGAAATCTCCAATTCTTCGAGCTGTGCCTATAACAAAGAAAAAGAAGTCGATAATGAGATTATCGATGAGAACTCGAAGACTCTACGGTGAACAAAAGAGTGATGGTGAGTTCTGACCTTAAATCGCCATTAAAGGAGAACTAGGTCGAAGGCTCGGCGGAGAAGAGGAGGAGAAATAACACGAGGGTTATTACCGTCGACTCTCTCCTCTTTACATAATTTTTTTTTACTTTTTCCTTTTAATTATTGCCTTATTTTTAATATTTTTTTCAAATTAACAAATATAGTTAAGGAAATTAGAATATTAATGGGATTATGTAAATATAAGGGCATTAAAATATAAGGGCATTATGGTATTAAAAAAAAGAAAAATCTTACTTACCTTAAAAATCTAAAATAAATCCTATTGTGACAAATCTATGAAAAAAGTGTCTTTATTTTCCAATTTTTCCTAAAATTTAACATTCATTCAAAAAAAAAAAATGCGTACAATACTGACGTACCCAAGTAGTGAAGTGAATGAACTTATATCGCTATAGCTTTTGCCAGAGTTGAAATATGTTTACAACTTGTATCAAATGGCGTAATCTTGCCTCAGATATGTAACTTTAGGTTCACGTTATCTTTCATTCAGAATGTTACACCCAACTAAACAGGACTATGACATGTTTGGTATTGTTCAGTATACAAGTTCGCTGAAACTTAACTTCTTTTCTTTGCACGAGGAATGTTTCATAAAAAGCTTGGAGATTGGAGTTTATGAGATAATGACAGATCTTCTAGTACGTTTTTCGTCCTCTATTATAGAATACATTAACATGGAAAATTTATCCGAACCTCTTCTCATGTTGTCCAAGGCAAGGATCTTTCGTATATGTGAATGCTTTTCTTATTAACCAGAGATATCTGGACCGAATTCCAATTTTTCCGACGGGATAATAGTGAGGACTAGTCTGATCCCGAGTTTTCTAAAAACACTTAAAGTGTGACCTTATTTCATCTTGCTAAGTATCAACAACTTTGTTTCTAACATGAATCGAATCCAAAACCAATGAATTTACACCTTACCTCAAGTCAGTCGGTACCATTAGACTAATGGTTATATCTGTGTATGTTGTGTTGAATTTTGATTACCATAACATTATGTTGAGATATGTTTCTATCACCAAGATGGCGGTTGAAGACGAGCTACTTTTTTTTACCTTAGTAGCCTTGTTGTTGATGAACCGCACCTTCCAACATGATAAGACGAGCTGGTTATACGCTATTTGCAGGTCCTGCTTTTTCATGCTGCGTCAGGTGGAAACATCAACATATTCATGAGCTAGCTACCACAACCAAAAATACGCATCAATCGTAATAGCTACTGCTTAATAAGGAAAGAAGAAAATTCTTTCAAACCTGAGGAGGCGTGGACGTAGTAGTAGTCACCTAAGACAACCTTTCCTGTTACGACAATAAAATTGTAAGAGAAACAGTGAGTACACTGAACAACGACGAAAGCACACGCCATCTACCTATTATGGAGAGAAAAAATGCTCGGATATTCACTTCGACATCCATTTCTGCTGCTAGTCTTTGTCAAGCACTGGACCGTCTCATCTGGGACCTCCTCATCTCCTTTCCGCCTTCCGACCACTCCTCGTCCTTTCTGTAGTTCTATTTCTCGTGTACTTACCTCCTTGAGGTCTGTCCTCGCTTGAGTTTGGTTGTTTGGTTCTATTTCCGCAATAAGTCGTACACAACATTATAAATGTTGAAAATGATATAATTTTAAACAATTATCAAAAAAAAACTTTCCTCTCTCGAATCGCTCATCCAAATTTTATCTCAAACGATGGATCAACATATCTCGCTTCATATGTTAAAAAAACTAATATGATGAAAGCTACATCGAAAAACACGAATATTATTCTGTACGAAGAAAAAACATCTTAACTCAAAATCTATTAGAGAAAAACACAGTTACAACAAAGAAACCATCACCACGTCTTGTTCCTGTCTTATTTCCAATGATCGCCTCTAAATCATATTTATTCTACTCTAATCCTGAATCAATCAATCATTACGCAACAACAAGATCCCGCTTTTTCTTTTCCAGCTTCATACTATCTTCATCTTCCACACAGTGATATATGAGCTCATGAGTCGACCATTTCTTTTGCCCCCAGCTATAAATATTCTTAAGATGATCATACTCCGAGGGCAGACTAGCGAGTAACATACTTACCACAACATCATCTGGAATATGCATACCGAGTTTCTTCATCTTAGTAGCAACACTCATCTTCGTCATAATATACTCCCTAACACTCTAACCTGGCTGTTTCCGCATGGAGGAAAACTCGTCCAGCACAATTTCCACCTCTGACTTCACGTTTTTCTCAGAGCATTTCTCAACCGCAGCTAAATACTCTTTGGATGTAGTAACATCCTCAGGAACAACGCCTCTGAATTGCTGCGGGATACGGACTCTCATTATCATCATACTAATGCGGTTGGAACGGTCTCATTGCTTGGTTTCATCGATCTGTTTAGAAGGATCGGGACGTTCTTCCCTAAGGTAGATGTCGAGATCCATGAGGGCAAGCACAAGTAACAGGTGTTCTTTCCATTCTGTAAAGTTTGATCCGTTTAGCATCGGGATCGAGTCGACATTGGAAAACGCAGATGTAAATCCTAACTCTGAAATATTGGAGAATATGATTGTGATAAGATGATAGAGAAAGTGGGATATAATTGCTTAATAGAATTAGACATTCAATAATGGCTTTAACATTAAGACAAAACTGAAAAAAATAACATAACAAAGATTCCCTAGTCAACAAACTAACAATTAGGGTTTCCATTTTTTTAAAGGTAGATTATAAGGTTATTTAGTGAATGAAGCAAAAGATAATGTGATGTACCAGAAACATGGTTATTTCCATTATCAAACATAACTAAACATTAATACATAACCTAACGGCAGATAAATCGCCGGAAACATCAAAGTTACAAAAAACCCTAATCTTTGATCTTAAGCTTAGGGTTTGGCGATCCGTTACAGTGTACAGAACCGAAGACTATGTCAAAATAGATTAAGCAACCAATAAAATATGATTGATAGATTATAGAGGCACAAAGGTAAAAGAAAACATTAACCGCCATTGATTTGGAAAACGATGGTTTAGCTTTTTGGTTGGGAAATATATAAACTAAGCGATTCAGATCAGCAAAAATCGTACAAAACCTAATTATAGAGATCTGGAAAATAAGACTATTAACCTGGATTCACGATTCCGAAGCTTAGCGGTATTGCGGGTTTCTGAACGAAGCTTAACCCTAAATTACTGCGAAGTGTGGGCTATCATCACACGCTTAATAGGATTTGATGGTTGGGAAATCTCTAGTCTTGTGTTTTTATAGGGCGTGGGGATTAGTGTTAGTAAACCATGGTTCAATACAGTTCGACCGAATCAAACACGGTTCAATAACCAAGTTTAATATATTTTAAATATATAAATTGAAACTTATTATATTTTCAAAAGATAAAATTTTCCCAGAGCTAATATCTCTAGCTACTAGTAATTAGTAAAGAAAGAAATTTACAGTTTAGTGGTTTGGTAGTGGTTGACCTAAGAAATTTTTTTTCCTGTGTCAAACATAAAATGAACCGATTCAAAATCCAGAACACTTATCTATATATATAAAGGAGAATGTTCTTTCTTCTCCTTGAGTCACGTCATCAGGTTGGGGGAGGCAAATTTCGCATGTGTCGGCTCCTGAGTCTGAAACTTATGTTTCGATAATAAATTTATACTAGAGTTTGACCCGCACGACCGTGCGGGTGTTTGTTTTCATTTTTTATGTATATATTTAAAAAAAATTATACATTTAAAATTTGTTATAAATTTTATTAAATAATTATATAATTTCAATTTCGGTACAATAAATTCATAATTTAAAATAATCAAATAGATAACACCCTTCAAAATATATTTTTTTAATTTTTACAGTTTGCATACAAAATATTTTTTAAAAAAATTATTTATTATTTATTCCTTGTTATCAGCATAAAATTTTAAAATATTTTAAAATTTATTTAGTTATACAATTGTTGGGGTCAAAATCGGTCAATGAAATCGTCACGAAAATCCTCGAAGAAAAGCCGACGATCAAATCCAAGAAACGGTGCCCGATAAAACTCACGGAAGGCTCGTCCACTCCCATCTGGCCAATGGCGAGGGTCCTGGCGCATCTGGCCAATGGCGAGGGTCCTGGCGCCATCCGTGCGATCATCTCATGATCTCGGGCAATGGCGGCATCTTGGTCCCTTGAAACCCATGTCTGGATCGTCCGAGATCTACAATGAGTCTTCCGTAAAGCCTTCCGATTGTTTAAAAGATTCATCTTTTAACACATCTAAAGCTTCGAAGCCACATTGCTCGCATCCTCGACGACGGAAAATCTACAAATCCAAGTCCATCTCATATCCCGATACTCGCGAATTTCGTTGGATTAGAAGCGATTATCTCGAAATCTACGGTAAAGACCTTCCCAAACTCAAAAGATTTCCGCAAACTACTGGGGAAAGATCGAACAACGAAAACCCACAGGCGGCAAGGCGGCCTGGCACCGCGGCAGCGTCGCGAACGGCCTGGCGCCGCGGCAGCGGGGCGATGGGCGGCCTGGCGGCCGGCCACCGCTGGCCGCCTGGCGCGGCGGCACCAACCTGGCTGGCGGCACCATGGCCTGGCGCCGCAGCAGCTGGACGCTGGCTGGCCTGGCGCCGGCACCCGACCTGGCGCCCGGCCAGCGGATGCGGGCGGCCTGGCGCCGGCGGCACCGCCTGGCGGCGGCACCAATCACGCTGGCGGCCTGGCGCCGGCGGCACTCCACGCTGCGGCCTGGCGCTGGCGGCACCGCCAGCGTCGGCCTGGCGTCGGTCCGCAGCCCTCGTCGGTCTTGGTCCTATCGTGCCGGTTTGATCCCGTCTTAGCTTGTTCGGATCAATCTACACAAGTTTGGTACGATCACGGTTATTCTGGAACACCACTATCTCGACTATACGAGGAATTAAGGTTCTTCGGAACACGAAACCTTCAAAGACCGTGCTTTAAAAAAACCGTAAAAGCGCCTAACGGCCCAACGTGGCCAAAAGCGGCCGTCACGATTTTCGAAAAGAAGGATAAACTATGGCGATTTATTTTTATCCTCACATAAGAGATAAATGTCAAGTTTCCAGAAGATAAATGTCAAGTTTCCAGAAGATAAATGTCAAGTTTCCCGATAAACACAAAGATTGACGAAAATGGAAAAGCCCGACTCAGCCCAGAAGATAGACCGTCTTGGGAGGAGTATATAAGGAGAGCTTTGAGCAAGAAGCAAACCAGATCACAAACTTTCTAGCACTTAGCACTTAGGCGATTTAGCATTCTTTTCTGTTTTCACTAGCGAGCTGCGACTCAACTAGGATAGACTTAGGTGACCAGACTAGCGGACTCTTCGACAGCCCTTACGGCCGGTTTCTTTTCTTGTTGTACACGCTTAGCGAGAATTCAGAAATAAGATCTCTTTCGCCAACTTTTACGATTTCTATTTTCGAACTTTATTTGATTGTTTCGCAGCGGCCAGCAGATATCCGGGACCTTCAAGGAAGATCGGGTTAACTTCGGTTTTCCTCCACAAATCTTTATCGGAAATTGGCGGTCGAATTTCGGTTCCCACAGTTTGGCTAGAAGGAGGGGTTACGGATCTGTCTATCTCGCGACTGCACACGCCGATCATGTCTACCGACGTCGCCAAGGATCAGCCAGCGCTAGACAGAACACCCGTCGACTCCAGGAGACTCCAGCTGGAGATCGTCCGCAGTCACTGCTGATGCAAACACTGAGGCTCAGGCAGATGAAGGAACTGTTTACCTCCGCCAGGCGGAACAACAGGACAAGCTGATAACCTCGCCGCAAAACAGGTCGACACCTTAACTGCGAGGAGCAAGTTGCCGCGGATCCACCAAGGCACGCGGCAGAAGACTTCGACCGGATCTCGAAGCACGAAAAGATGCCCGAAGAGCCCACTCGAAGCGGCTCGAAGAACAGCAAACGACCTAGAACCTTTCACTCCGGCTGCGGAAACAAGGAAAGCAACGGCGCATCGATCTAGATATCAGCGACCAATCGGATCCTTCCGATGAAGGCGCTGACATCCACTCAGGAGAACCGAAGCCAGTGCGCCGGCACGGTATCCTTCGATAGGCCCATGACAGAAGAGGAAGAAGAACTCTACTGGATGGAGCAGGAAGAACTTCGCGGAAGATCAAACTCGGATCTATCGCGACCAGCCGACAAACTCGAGGAACGCCGGTAGCAATAGCGAGATCCATGATCTCCGCGAATCTCTAAAAGACCGTGGCGAAGTGAAAGCGGTGAAATCGCAAATTCATCAGGCGACCAGTTCCGCTCGAGATTGATAGACTTCGAGGAAGCACGGAAAAAACCGTTCACCACCGGATCAAAACCGATCTCAGACCGGGGAAAATCAAAATCCCGATTACATGACGGTCACGACAGATCCCAAGTCGCACCTGCAGTCTTTCCAGATCGCAATGGGCAGGTGCAAACTACGGGCTAAGCGAGGCGGTCATTGTCTTCTCGCCGAAAGCACCTCAAAGGCGCTGCGCTCGAGTGGTTCTCCCGGCTCAAAAGGAACTCCATCGGAAGCTTCCGCCAACTGGCCTCGGCGTTTCTCAAACAATACTCCATGTTCATGGACGAGAAACGTCCGCGTGGATCTATGGAGTCTAGCTCAGAAGGAGGGAAGTCGCTCCGCGACTTCATGCGAAGGTTTAAGCTGGTGATGGCCAGAGTAACAGGCATCAGCGACAATGTCGCAATCGACGCCCTGAGGAAAACTCTCTGGTACAAGTCGAAGTTCCGAAAGTGCATACTGCTGGAAAAGCCGCGGACAATCCAGGATACTCTCCACAAGGCAACGGACTTCATCATCATGGAAGAAGAGATGAAGCTTCTATCGCAGAAGCACGGACCGCAGAAAACCGCGTCAAGAAGAAACCCTCTATAACGACAAATCGTCCATCACGAAGGGAAGGCGGCGAGCATAACTACGCCATCAACTTCGAGCAAGGCAAAACCTCCGGAAACACCTGGACCAGGAACCAGTACAAGGATAACTCCTACTGCGAGTTCCACGAGACCAGAGGTCACTCCACTGTGAACTGCAAGGTTCTCGGCGCCCGGCTCGCCGCAAAACTCCTCACCGGCGAACTATCAAAAGTCAAGAGTATAAAGGACTTGCTCCTGGACTCCGACCGCCCTAAGACCAACAAAACTGTCTCCGAGGACCGCGACGAAAACCAATCTGGGGAAAAGCGGAAGAAGACAGGACGACCAAGGAACAACAGCAGTCGAGGGTAAACATGATCATCGGAGGATCACAGTTCTACCAAGACTCTGTCTCATCGATAAAAGCCTACAGGCGAAAAGCCGAGACAAGTTCCAACTGGTTCCCAGACAGCGATGTTCCTAACCACACAATCGCTGAGGAACGAGACCGTCGGAATCGACAAACGTCACTCGCGATCCTTTGGTAATCGACCTGGTCATCCAGGATCTCGAAGTCGGCCGCATTCTCATCGATACAGGAAGCACGGTCAACGTCATCTTCGCGACACCCTCTACAGGATGAAGATCCCACTTGGGAAGTCGTCCCTGAGCCAAAACCTTTGGCGGGGTTTTGGTGTCACTACCATGACCCTCGAGAATTAAACTCCGGTCATGGCAAAGGAAGTTACAAAATCGTCGAGTTTGCAGTAGTCGACAACCTGGCCATCTACAACGCCATCATGGGAACCCTTGGATCAACTCCATGAAGGCAGTACCATCCACATATCACCTCGGTATCAAGTTTCCGACTCCGACCGAACCGCAGCCATCCGGGTAGTCGAAACAATCGAGACTCTGTTACCTAGCCGAGTTCAAACTGCGAAAGATCGGACGCCCTGCGGCCAACCCAAGCGAGCAAAGGAATCACATAACATTCCGAGGACTCAAAGAAAGATGATCCAGAATCATCCAAACAGGCAGCGATTCAAGACAGCGACAAAGCCTCGAGTCCACCGCCGTGAAAGCGGACAGCTGGACCCTCGCGAAACCACCGATCCGACCAGCACGGTCGAAGCGGCAACGCGGGAGTAAAACGTCTGCGGCAACTATCAGAACTACTGAGATGGCTTGATCCTCGAAGAGGTGCGTAGGCAGCTCGTCGAAACCAGTTCAGCTATCCCCTCACCAAAAAAAGGGGACTGGGTCGCGATATCTCTATACTCCCACAAAACGCGAAAAATCGCACATGTACTCGAACTTCGAAATTTTTAATAAAATTCTTTCTATCTTTCATGCTCACTAAAACACATCAGCCGGAAACGAAAATCATATCTTCAAAGAAACGAGGCGCCGCGCTTCTTAAAAGATAACAAAACTTCGTATTATCCGCAAAAGACAGTCCACCAGCGACTTAAAATAACTCCGCCCGTCGATTGGCCCCGGCGGACGACACAAGCGTTTCACTCAATACAAACTCGTAGTCAGACCTACAAGGTCCTCTTACATCCGACAAGGATATAATAGCGCTATACAAGAAACCCAAAATTTTGGTTTAGCGCGTCGGATAAACTCGAAGATAGTTCGATTCTTTTAACACAAGTCATATAAGCGGCGACTAGTCGGACTTTAAACGAAAAGAATCAGGAAGAAATCACTAACAGGCAAAGCGAAAGCCGATCAGTCATCGCACAGCCTCAAAGCTGAGAGTAAACCTAGGTCTTGCCCTAAACCCAGTCTTGCTGGATCTTGACATCTCACAGACATAGTATCGTATCGAGATCCCAAAACATGTATCTTATCGCTTACACCTAAAACGCCGCTAAAAGTAGCATACGGACCAAGCGACAAAAGAGTTAGGATCTGAAGTGACTACTCGCATCCTTCCTCTACACTTGGCGAAAGTATAAATCAAAACAAAAGCGAAATCTCGCAAATTTTCATATTCATAAAATCCGAAAAGACGGCAGGATTCAAAGCCACCAACGGCCAGTCCCAAAACATAAGAATGCAACCTCCAGCGGTCGCAGAATAAAATTACTAAAACGGCCACACGGCCAAAAATACGATTCACAAAGGAAGTCAACATTGAGAAATCGGATGCGGAAATCCCAAATGAACTAGCAGGCTGGTCCACTTCCTCATTCACGCCTTGGCGTTCCCACCACCCTCGGCGTTCTCATCGGCTCCGGCCTCCACCGTATCCTCGGAAACCTCGATAGTTCCCATAGTCTCCGGACTCTTTCTTCTACGGAGGAACCAAGGACTCAGCATGGCGCTTTCGGCCATGAAATCCTTCATTTCAGCAATCTCGAATCGAAGGAGAAATCCGGGTTCTGAGACTTGTGAAGGTTTACGACCGAACCCGGCACTCGGAAATCACCAACAAACTCCTGAGCTTCTTTAAAACATTGAAACTCAGCAGCAAACGATTCCGCCCGTCTTGCCACCTCGCTGCGACCATCCTTCTTCCTCTCCTTTCCCCGAACGAGCTCGGCGTGAAGCTCAGCTTGCTTCGTTCTGCCTTTACCTCTTGTCGGAACCGAAAAGCTCTCGCTCGCTTCTGTGGTCTTGAAGTTAGCAATCCTGGATTTGCGGAAACTTCGAGTCAAGCGCCTCGCTAAACACTCTTAGTCCCTGCATAAACTCAAGATCAGCAAGTATGCTTATATATAGATTCAACACAAGGTTAAGAAGTTGAAGGGCCAAACCTCGTTGACACGTTGGGAGCCCTCGGCAAAACCCGTTGTTTCTCCTCATCCTCCAGCGACTCATCAGTAGTAAACTCGGAGGAAGGCCATCAAAGAAGTTGTTAGGTGGAAAACCGCTGGCTCCGCCTTTTCCGTTGGAGTAAAACTAGGTTTTCTCCCAACGGTGAAGGACTTTCGAGCCTTCCCCATCATCGATTTCCTTCCCCTTGAGACCTCTGTCTGCGCCTCGAGTAGGAGCTGCGGTGACAGGTTCAGCATCATCTGACGGGACAGAAGCTCGGGACCGATAAAGTCTAACCGCATCTCAATCCGTTCGAGGGTGAAGGATTTCAGAGCGGCCTTTGACGAAGAAGATCTCTCTTGACAAAGGCGTCACCAGGCAAATGCGAGTAGGGTTGTTCCTACAAAGAAAATATTTCACTAAAACTTCGCACTAAAAGGTGAAATAGACAACAGGGTTTTCGTCGATTACCTCGGTTGAAGTTCCATGCTCGGAAATAGATGGAGGCAGCTCTCCTCGACAGAATCGCCATCTATTTGGGCGAAGAAAAACGCCCTGCCACGATTTGGGATTCGAGTAGTCCCCTGAATCACGCCATATCCTTCTTAGGCAGCATGGAGTAGTAACCGTCACTCCCGTCGGCCGAGTGCCCCAAAGACCTTTGAAATCTTCGGGACCAAGATCAATCCCGAGTTCAGCTAGCGATCAGTGCGCCAAGCCAACTCTCCAAGGCAGGAACGCTGAGTTGGCTGATCGAAATTCGAGCGGTGAAGCGCAACAATGGCACCAGGGATCGGGAACCACATGCGGCGTGCGTAAAGAAAGCTTAACATGTAAAGAAACCTTGGGAGGATTCCTTGCACTCGTTACCAACGGAATCGAATTTGACTCCTTCAGGGAACCTGGTAAAATCTCGAAGAACCTTGAGATATTTACGAGAAACGAGCTTCGGCAAAAGGAGCACCGGGCTGCCTCGAGGCCTCCTCGAACAGGGATCTCTGGCAGTGTTGGGGCGAACCTACAAGGGCTCGGTAATCACTTCTTTTCCTCCTCGACCAACTCCTCCCTTCACCGTCACATAGGAAGGAGAGTCATCCGAGGATGAATGGGAAGAAGAGTTTCTCTTTGAGGATCTTGAAGACATTGTTCTTAAAGAGAGAGAAAGGATTCTTGAGAGAGAGTAAAATCTTGTGATGAAGTAAGAATGAGATTTCTTACTCCATCCATATAAAGGAGGTAAAATCACTATTTACCCGATTTTCGCAAATGATTACGTCTCAACACCTTCCCACGGCTATACCACAAGCTAGGATCCGACAGGCTCTACGGTTCCTAGCTAGCTGGGGCTACTGTTGGGGTCAAAATCGGTCAATGACGAAATCGTCACCGAAAATCCTCGAAAGAAAAGCCAGCGGCGATCAAATCTAAGAAACGGTCGCTCGATAAAACTCACGGAAGGCTCGTCCACTCCCATCTGGCGCAATGGCAAGGGTCCTGGCGCCATCCGTCGATCATCTCATGATCTCGGGCAATGGAGGCATCTTGGTCCCTTGAAACCCATGTCGGATCGTCCGAGATCTACAATGAGTCTTCCGTAAAGCCTTCCGATTGTTTAAAAGATTCATCTTTTAACACATCTAAAGCTTCGAAGCCACATTGCTCGCATCCTCGGCGGCGGAAAATCTACAAATCCAAGTCCATCTCAAATCCGATACTCGCAGAATTTCGTTGGATTAGAAGCGATTATCTCGAAATCTACGACTAAAGACCTTCCCAAACTCAAAGATTTCCGCAAACTACTGACGGGGAAAGATCGAACAACGAAAACCCACAGGCGGCAAGGCCTGGCACCGCGCGGCACCCGGCCTGGCGCCGGCGGCACCGCCAGCGGGCGCCTGGCGCCGGCGGCACCGCAGGCGCTGGCGCCGGCGCCTGGCGACGGCCGGGCAGCGGCTGGCCTGGCGCCCGGCGGCATCGGGGCGCTGGCTGGCTGGCGCTGGCGGCACCGCCTGGCGCCGGCACGGGCGGGCGCCTGGCGCCAGGCGGCACCGTCCGCTGGCGGCCTGGCGCCGCGGCACCAGCGCCGGCGGCACTCCAGCGGGCGGCGCCGGCGGCACCGCCTGGCGCCGGCGGCCCGGCCTGGCGCCGGCACCGCAGCTGGCCGGCCTGGCACCGCGGCACCGTCCACGCTGGCCGGCCTGGCGCTGGCGGCACCGCCTGGCGCCGGCGGCGGCACCGTCAGCGAATCGGCCTGGCGTCGGTCCGTGGCCCTCGTCCCGGTCTCGGTCTTATCGTGCCCGGTTCGATCCGTCTTAACTTGTTCGGATCAATCTACACAAGTTTGGTACGATCCGCGTTATTCTGGAACACCACTATCTCGACTATCGAGGAATTTAGGTTCCTTCGAAACACGAAACCTTCAAAGACCGTCCTTCGAAAAACCATAAAACGCTTAACGGCCTAACGTGGCCAAAAGCGCGTCACGATTTTCGAAAAGAAGGATAAACTATGACGATTTATCTTTATCCTCACATAAGAGATAAATGTCAAGTTTCCAGAAGATAAATGTCAAGTTTCCAGAAGATAAATGTCAAGTTTCCCGATAAACACAAAGATGGACGAAAATGGAAAAAGCCCGACTCAGCCCGCGAGAAGATAGACCGTCTTGGGAAGAGTATATAAGGAGCTTTGAGCAAGAAGCAAACCAAATCACAAACTTTCAAGCACTTAGCACTTAGAGCGATTTAGCATTCTTTTCTGTTTTCTCTAGCGAGCTGCGACTCAACTAGGATAGACTTAGGCGACCAGACTAGCGGACTCCTCGACAGCCCTTACGGCCGGTTTCTTTTCTTGTTGTACACGCTCAAACGAGAATTCAGAAATAAGATCTCTTTCGCTCAACTTTTACGTTTCTAGTTTCAAACTTTATTTGATTGTTTCGTATGCGCAGAGATATCCGGACCTTCAAGGAAGATCGGGTTAACTCGGTTTTCCTCCACAAATCTTTATCGGAAATTGACGGTGCGAATTTCGGTTCCCACAACAATCCAATAGATATTTGTTTAGGTTCATTTATATTTCCTTGTTGTGTTTAAAAATATAATTTAGTATCTATAATTTTAGTATATAGGATGATTTTATAAATATATATATTGTTATGCTCAAATAATTCAGACTTATTATTTTGGAAAATTTTGCTACATGGTTTACGTTAAACCTATTTAATGGTATATCATATTTATAATGAAAGATTTTTTTAGATAAAATAATTTAATTTATTAATTTAATATAATTTTATAATATTCAATTCATATACTACTTTTATTTTAGTATAATATATACTATAATTAGAAAAGATTATGAAATATATAAAAAATATTCTTTCTTATATAATAAAGGTTTAATTAACATTGATTTAAATAAAATTATACTGCTAATTACGAAATTAATTAATGAATTATTATATAAAAATATTTAAAATTTTTGTAAGATTTCGTTAGATTTTTTTCAACAGAATTTTAATTATTAAAAATAAAACTAAAACATTTTTATAGTTGAAGTTGTTATATGTGTTGATTACATGTGATATTTAATAATGTCAAGTTATTAAGTAGAAACAAATGAAACATGAATTTCTAGGAAATACCTAATTTAAAAAATTCACACATGAATAGAAGTCACAACTTCTCGGGTCCTCATTTGGTTGTGAAATTTTTGTTTGTTTCTTATGGTTGGGCCCATCATTATATCTTTGCCTGGGATTCTTTTAGGGTTTCCTTATCGTCTTCCTCAGATGGTTATGGTTTCCGATAAAAACTTTTTTTGAAACATTTGTCTTTCTCCTTAGCACCATTAATCCAATCATTAAACTACACCTACCTCCCCTTCCACTCCATCTCATTTACTCGGTCTCATTATTGGCGGATGTAACGGCTTGAAGCTCGACCCATAAATGGCTCTTTTCGGATCGATCCACAATACACGGTCAGATATAGCAAACCTAAACCTTTTTTGCATAACCATCAAATATGTCTAATTCATACGTTTTTCTTGCCGATTTAAAAGCCGGCCGTGCTCAAACATCGCAGGGTCCGTCTGCCAAGGTTCTGGAAGGCTAGAAATGTGAAGAAAAGTGGAGAGACAATAAATGTGGACATGGTCCTGCTTGACGAGAAGGTAATCGCGTCTGACTTTATCTGTTTCTTTTGACTGCTATATACATATTTTGTGACTCCTTATTGTTTATAATTTTTGTTATATTCTTCTCTTTCAGAACATCCATGCCAGTCGCCTCAATACTTTCCGGCGTCATCTCAGTGAAGGTTCTGTGTATTCGCTCAGTGGATTTGAAGTCAGACGGAGCAACAATGATTTCTGACTCTTTGGCTCCTCAGTCTCCATTCATTTCAAAGATGGAACCTTCGCAGAAAAGACAGACTCGGAGAAAGATATTCCCCCTGTTTTTAACCACGAGCAGCTATTAGCATTGGCTAATACGAACAGACAACTACCAGGTATATCTCTTCTCTTCCACATAAAACAATTACCATTATTAGTCAACTTTGTTAAGGTCCTTATACTTTGAATTTGGCTAGACATTGTTGGTGAAGTAGTTGCGATCAAGAACAACCACGTCACTCACGGTGCCCAGCGTGTCATTGTGACTCTGCGCATAGAAAGGTACGCTGTATATTGGTTCATCCAGTTAGGGTCCTGTGTAAACACTTTACTTTACATAGCATCGTATTATTCTTCATCCAGTTAGGGTCCAGTTAGGGTCCAGCTGGCTGTCTCTGATGCATCTGGTACGCCTGTCTTTGTGTCATTCGACACTGCAATGGCTCAACTTACGAATGTTCGAGCCGCAGAAGGATCGCAACTAACTTGAATGATGACTCATCTACTATCACCGCTGAAGCTGTTAGAAGTAAATCCCTCTCATGGTGTTGATATTCGTGTACACGCACACCAATTAACCTAATGTGCACACTACCACAATCGAATGGTATGTCGATGTAGCACTTTAGGATCAAATCCACAGAGACCAACTATTACACTTTATTTCTATAGGATCAATATTAAGCTAAAACAATATGGGGGTTTTGAGTTTTGAGTATTGTAACAAGCAGCAAATAAAATAATGTAAATGTAAATTCAAATTAAAGAGATTGCTAGTCTAGGGTGGTTTGATCGGGTGTTAAACAAGTGTGAGCCAAACAATTATTCAAGTTCAATTAAAGACCAGTCTAGAACTCGGATCACTTAAGATAGATCAGCCCACTGTCGTGGTGCTTCACCTTTTATCAATCGATCTCAGTACCTAAACTGTCGTTTGGACTGAGACGCGATGACAAACATTAAGATCAAGTCCGATCTGTTCACAAAACACCCTAACATCTACTTTCGCTGGTTAGGGATATGATGCTCATTCAAGTTATGTCTAGCAACCTATAACACTTTTGATGAATAGATTAAACCTAGAATCAGGCACTAAGTAGCTAGTTTAATGCAAGCTTTAAGAGCAACAGTGAATGAAGACAACCAATTTATAACTTATTTATGTCAAGCTCACGGATCTAACACCCAAACACCTAGACTAAGCAAGCTGACTACTCAGCCATGGACAGAGAAATCACAGAGATAATAGATGAAGAAAACATGATGAATCAATAAGATAATAAGATAGGGTTCATGATTCTTCTCAATGGTGTAGAGATCCTTCTCCTTTACAAACTAGCAAATCCAAAAGTATCAAAGCTCTAGAGTTGTTTCTCTCTGAAAAAGAAGCGTAGAAAAAAATAGAATAACAGAAAAGAAGTTATATCAAAGCCACAGACGGAGAGAAAAACAAGGTGATTAGGGCAAATCCGAGATGTTGTATTTTCCTTATTCGGGAACAACCTCGGGATCACTCCGTCTGTTTGTTCCGCTTGATCGGGAACAGTCATCAGACTGTTCTACGTGAAAATCACCAAACTGCACTGATTTCTACCTCTTTTGCTCCAACAGGTCCATCTCCCATCCAGTGCAACTCCAGACCTGTAATGACTCGAAAAGGACTAGAAAGACTCGATAAAGACTTGAAAACCAATTAGAAAACATATATACAATGATGTATAAAACACCATATATCAATTCCCCCAGACTTAGATCCTTGTTTGTCCTCGAACAAGGCCAAGTATCAAGAACAGGGAGAAAGGTTTGAAAGTGTCGGAACTCTCCTATTCTCAGCAACCATACCTTAACCACGAATCTCTGAACCATTCAAGCAGTATAACTAGGACAACACACCCTTACCGGAACCCCACTGACTGCTGTTTGAAAATCGGCTCCATACTCTACATCTCAAACCTGAAAAAGCAACACTATCGAGACAGAACTCCCTACATTCATTTAAGAGAAGCGTGAGCTTCTCATCACAGGCACTATTCAGGGTAGACGGTCTAGGTGTGGAACAGGCTAATTTTATGGTGGAGTTTAAGAGTGTTTAGGGGCTACCAATTTCGTAGTGGATGCAGGATATGCGCAAAATAGCAAGAGAGGACGGATCCATTGATGTACACAGCCTCTACTCGTTTTTGCTCTCTCTGGAACGACTGTTCTTTGTTCGGGAACAGTCATCAGGCTGCTCAGTTCATCTGCCTGCTCCTCATCCCTTTAATTTGATACTCACTCTTCTGCTCGACCTTTCCAGTGGCTCATGATTCCTTGAATTCTTCTCCTTCTCCATCACCATATACTAAATAAAAACGAAAAGATAGATTTTTTTTTTCTTTAATTTTTTTTTCTTTCTTACAAAAAGAGATGGTGAGGTGACGAAGAAGGAGGTAACATGTAATGTTAAGGATGCCACTGGTGAATCTGATTCGCACCATTCTGGTTCTCCACCCCTGCTCTTGCGCAGTTCATTGGTTATGGACGGTTGTTCCCTTAGTCTGCTTGTTCTCCTTTCTGACTGAATTTCTGCAGCAGTAACGAGTAAGAGGCTGCGTCGATCCTTTCCTCTCCGACCTTTTTGCACATATATGCACATATAACACTGAAATACAAATGCATGAAGATGGAATAAAGGCTAAGGTGCAGGGTGGGAACTAGCTAAAGATGAGCTAGCCACTCAGGAACAGCAAGATGGATATAAAGGATAAGAAGTCCTGAGTGTAGGTCTCGTTTCCCTGATCTAGTGCCCATAACAAGAAGAATTTCAGTCAAGTTTAGGTTCAAGTTAAGTAGAGTTAAGTCTACCCAGTGTAACCTGATCGGCTGAGAACTTCTGGAGAATCAAGTGAAATATGTCAGGGTGTTCCAGGTCCACGTGTGTGTCTTTCGCCACTGCTAAGGTCACTGAATAAGATAACTAAAGCACGAGGTGGTTAGTAATCAACACTGAATAAGGTCTTAATTCCCACAAAATTTTGACTGACTCGATCTTAAAAACTGACTCAAAAGATAAACAACCCCCAGACTTACTTCACAACGTCTCGGCGTGAAAATAAATCAGAGAGAAGGTGAAAACAAGAATAAACATTTTTTTGTCGAGATACTTACCTGGAACAGGTGCTCCGAAAAATTATGGGTGTACTCACCTGGGGCGGCTGATCTCTTCTCTGGAGAACAGGGTGCTCCGTTTCTGGAACCCAAAATTTTGAAATATCTCGGGTTTTTCTGATTTTTGACCTGAGACTCAATAAACCAAAACCAAAAATAAGCAAACAAAAACAAACCAACTTATATTTACACTTACCAGTGGGTTGCCTCCCACCAAACGCTTGGTTTAAGTCACTAGCTTGACTTGGTGATAGGAATCAGTCGGGTTGAGCATGAGGGCTTGTTCCAAAACAAGCTCCACAATCAGACCTGTTCAGCTTCAAAACTCTGCTCAACAACCCTTTCACAGCAGCTTCTCCTTTCTCTTTCAACTCATCAGTGAGAATAACTCTGACTTTAGAGAAAGGTTTAGAGGTACCTTTGCACTTTACCTCATACTCAATGGATTTCTCATCACACAAGAGAGGTATTAAAGTCATTGTAGGGCCGCCCTTGACCCTTTTCTTCTGGACATTTTCATTCACCCTTTCATTCCCACTGAGTTTCTTGGTTTCAGTGTGAGGATCTCCATCCAAGGCTTCTTCGATCTCACTCTTTTTACCAAGCTCGTTCTTTGGAACAGCTTTCAGCCCTTCTCCACTGACCATTGAGATGCAAGAGGAGTGTAGTGTGTGAAATCTGGTGGGGACAGCCTTATAGAAAACCTTCTTGTTGATGTTGGAGAAGGAGAATCTCTTATTAGGCATATCAACGATTGTTCCCACTGTAGCCATAAATCCCCTTCCAAAGATCAAAGGCATTTCATGACCCTTACGCATCTCAACAATTTGAAAATCAGCATGGAGAGTACAGTCTCCTACTTGGACAGGAAGGTCACGAATGGTGCCATAAGGGACTGTTGTGGAAGAGTTTTCAAAAGCTAGAGTCACCTGAGAAGGCTCAACATCAGCAACGCCCAGCTTGTCTACAATCGCCTTTGAGACAAGGTTTACACTAGATCCGGAGTCACAAAGAGCATCCTTGAATTCCACTCCAGCAATGGAACAAGGAAAAAAAAACTTTCCAGGATCAACAACCTTAGGCAACACCTTCAGTGCTGGTGTAGACAGTGCTTTCGTATAGAGGACTTTAATCTCCTCGTGAGTCTCTCTACAGTTTTTAAAGAACATGAGCAATGGACGAATCTGCCGAGCATCTTCGAATGCAAGTTCTTTAGGAAGCCTTCTCACCATCTGGTTAAAACCTGCTAACTGCTCTTCACTAATGGGATCCATCAGATGTCTGGGTGGAATTGGATAGGGAACCTTAGGAACATAGACTCGCACTGGTGGAATCTCAGCAGGTTCGTCGGGAACAGTCATTTCAGAACTAGCAGACTGCTATGTTCTCTCTTCTGCGCCTAAAGCAGTCCCAGCGAACAGTTGCTCCATTTCTTCTTCCTCATTCTCACATCTCGACTTTGTTGCATTACAATGCTCAGTCCTAAGATTGATCACACTCTTTCCCCGAAGAGTTTCTTGCTGCCTCTTAACAGTTTCAGCAGTTTGAGCAAGCAGAACATCGATCCTCCTTATGTCGCACCACACAGTATCATATTTTTTATTCAGCTCGGTGAACATGTTGTCCATCCTGGTGTTGATGTCTGTGGTAACCTGATTCAACCCCTTGACCTGATCCTGCTGGCTCTGGAGCATCTGCTGCATCATAATGTGGAGGTTTTTCAGCTCATCTTGCGGAACACTCGCAGCTGGAACAACTTGCTGGTTGCTCTGCGACTGTTGTTGGTTCTGATTTTGATTCTGAGGCACGAACTGGTTCTGTGCCTGGCTGAAAACGAAGGTTTTACCTTGAAAGTTCTGCGGGAAACCTTGCTGATTGTTCTGCACATACCTTGTTCCACTGATGTAGCTGACCTCTTGCTGATCATTCCCTTTCTTTTCAGCTTCGGGAGCAACCTCTTGAATGTTCTGAATCTTCTCAGTCGTAGCTTCCTCCATGAAGAACACTTGCCTGTGGTTGTTCTTAAGCAGCTGATCGATCTTGGCTGTCAACTCATCAATCTTCTGGGTGTCAACATTGTTCCCTTTCTTAGAGTGGTTGCTCTCCTGGTTCTCATTGGCTGAGCTAGCTGCCATATTCTCAATCAGTTTAAATGCTCCATCAGTGGTCTGAGTCATGAAGTCTCCATTGCTCGAAGAGTTTAGAGCACCTTGGTATTTCCAGTCCACTCCATCATAGAAAATGCCCAGGAGGTAATCATCATCAAATCCATGGTGAGGGCATTCTCTGCGGTAGTCATTGAAGCGCTCCCATGCGTCGCAAAAAAGCTCATCATGGAGCTGTCTGAATGAGGTGATCTTGTTCCTTAATGCAGCTGTTCTCGCCTTTGAGTAGAATAGTTGAGGAACACTGATCGGACCTGTTCCCATGAAGTGAGAGAGCCCGTAGGAAGGGAGTTCAACCATCGTGCAGCTTTTCCATCAAGAGAGAATGGGAATAACATGCACTTGATGTAGTCTGGTGGCACACCATTCGCACGAGTGAAACTGCAGACTTTTTCGAAATTCTCAATATGCTCCATTGGAATTTCTGCAGAGAGACCAGAGAACACTTTTCTCTGCACCAGATCAATCAAAGCAGGCTTGATCTCGAAGTCCTGCCTGGTGCAGGGAGGAGGAACAAGGGCAGAGCGCGTAGTAGGGATGTTACGCAGAAGGTTTCTCTCCCCGATCGGAACAGTCTGCGCTGTCTGTTCCTGCTGCGCGAGAGCAGCCTGTTGAGCAGCATCCTGTTGAGCTTGGATGGTCTGCTGCATCTGAAGCATCTGCTGTTGCGTCAGTTGCATTGCTGCAGCGAGATCATCCTGATGACCGTGATCACCCATAGTGGTGTCGGTTGGCCTTGGCTGTTTTCTATTCTCTCTTTCTAACCTTGCGAGCTCCTGGTTGCTGAGTGTAACTAAATTTCCTTGTGCGTTGCTCCGAGTATGTCTACTGGTCATGCACCTAGAACATTAGCTGCAACAAAGAGAAAAGAGCAAGTTAGAAGTTTTAGACTAAATAAATAACCGAAAAATAAAAGTAAAAAGATGGTCCCCGGCAACGGCGCCAAATTGATATTCGTGTACATGCACACCAATTAACCTAATGTGCACACTACCACAATCGAATAGTATGTCGATGTAGCACTTTAGGATCGAATCCACAGAGACCAACTATTACACTTTATTTCTATACGATCAATATTAAGCTAAAACAATATGGGGATTTTGAGTTTTGAGTATTGTAACAAGCAGCAAATAAAATAATGTAAATGTAAATTCAAATTAAAGAGATTGCTAGCCTAGGATGGTTTGATCGGGTGTTAAACAAGTGTGAGCCAAACAATTATTCAAGTTCAATTAAAGACCAGTATAGAACTCGGATCACTTAAGATAGATCAGCCCACTGTCGTGGTGCTTCACCTTTTATCAATCGATCTCAGTACCTAAACTGTCGTTTGGACTGAGACGCGATAACGAACATTAAGATCAAGTCCGATCTGTTCACAAAACACCCTAACATCTACTTTCGCTGGTTAGGGATATGATGCTCATTCAAGTTATGTCTAGCAACCTATAACACTTTTGATGAATAGATTAAACCTAGAATCAGGCACTAAGTAGCTAGTTTAATGCAAGCTTTAAGAACAACAGTGAATGAAGGCAACCAATTTATAACTTATTTATGTCAAACTCACGGATCTAACACTCAAACACCCTAGACTAAGCAAGCTGACTACTCAGCCATGGACAGAGAAATCACAGAGATAATAGATGAAGAAAACATGATGAATCAATAAGATAATAAGATAGGGTTCAGGATTCTTCTCAATGGTGTAGAGATCCTTCTCCCTTTACAAACTAGCAAATCCAAAAGTATCAAAGCTCTAGAATTGTTTCTCTCTGAAAAAGAAGCGTAGAAAAAAATAGAAAAACAGAAAAGAAGTTATATCAAAACCAAAGGCGGCCAGAGAGAAAAACAAGGTAATTAGGGCAAATCCCGAGATGTTGTATTTTCCTTATTCGTCGGGAACAACCTCGGGATCACTCCGTCTGCTTGTTCCGCTTGATCGGGAACAGTCATCAGACTGTTCTACGTGAAAATCACCAAACTGCACTGATTTCTACCTCTTTTGCTCCAACAGGTCCATCTCCCATCCAGTGCAACTCCAGACCTGTAATGACTCGAAAAGGACTAGAAAGACTCGATAAAGACTTGAAAACCAATTAGAAAACATATATACAATGATGTATAAAACACCATATATCAGGTGTGAACAGGGGTGCCTATCCGACCAGTGCTGGGACAGCTACTTCTGGAGTGATAGAGGGAGCTCAGCCTCAATAGGTGTGGTGCATAACAAACTTTTTCACGGTGTAATAACTGCAGAGGTTCCACCACTTCATGAGGATGGGCACGCCCCAGAAAAAAAAAAGCCTGTAATGCTTAACTTCCCACCTTTGGGAGTTGCCAAGTCGAATGTCCACTCTGCGGCTACTTAGTATTCTGTCTTTTTAAAAGTTTGAATAAATTTTCTAGGGTCTTGCACTTTATTTATATACTTTTGGTTTTTGGTTCTTTTACTTATCAGTTGTTGTTGTAAAGTAACCTTGGTATCTCACCGGTTAAACGGTTCCCCGCAAGATCACACCGGTTACATTTCCCCGCAAGATCACTGCAACATCAGTGAGGCAGGATCTCCAGTGGGGATTCGGACATTCAGTGATCTTACTGTTTTGAGGGAAAGCCGACCATTGATGCGTACACGATGCAATTGCTTCTCCTTATTCTCTTATTATTTCCTCTAATACTATTATAAATAACTTCTAAGATAAAATGGTGTTGGTTAATGGTTATAACTTATAACTAAATATAACTTAAAGTTTTTTTTTTTTGAAACAAAATATAACTTACGCTAAAAGTATATTTTTATGTTTTTATCAGATTAATCATGATTGTAGACTAACATTTGACTAGGACTGGGCACAAGGCGAATAATCATGATTATAGACTAACATTTGACTAGGACTGGGCACAAGGTGAGTATTCGCTAGTTTGCGTATACTTGTTACTGACTTGCCTTGTACGAGTAATAAAATTTTCGACTCGTACTTGACTTATTAAAAACGAGTACTTGCTATTTCGAGTACATGATCAAAAATAAATTACTTGCAAGTTAGTTGCCCCGTTATATTACTTGTTATTTACGAGTACTTGTGAATTATTTACGAGTTTTTATGAATATTTAAAAACTATTTACTAAATAATATTCTATTAGAAATAGATATGAAAGTTTGTTTTGTTTATTGTTTTACTTAAAATAACATGTGAATTATTTTAAATGAAATATTTGTTCATATTATAAAGAAGACAAAAAATATGAATATTTGGATATATAAGCAGACAAAAATGTCTTCTCTAAGTAAGTAACATTTATAAAAATCCATATAGCTAAATTTTTAATATTTGTTACTATTTAATACTTGACTAGATGACGAGGAGTATTTGAAAAATTAAGACAGATACGGAACAATTAACAAGTATAAGAAAAATAATGAGTATTTTTGTTTAACCTTAGATGCAAGTAAAAGAAAAGACAAATATGAACAAGTATTTAACAGATTATGTAACAAATAACAAGTAATGGAGTAAGTAACAGGGAAAATAACGAGTCAAGTACTATAAATGATAATGATACTTGATACTTGACTTGGTCTTGCAAATAATGACAACATCAATGGATAGATATTCAAAAAAAACATCAATAGATAGCTAAATCACATTTTATGTAAGTTAGCTAGTAGATAATTTGAAATCTATACTTATAAAGTCATACTATACTTTCTTTTCCTCCTGCTACAACATTTTGCCCCCTTTTTAAACGCTATATCAGCATCTGTTTTTACACAAAAAATTGCCGAGTTTATGATTGATTTTTATGCTACATTTATTTTTTCATGTGCCTTATGATAATGACTTTGTAATGATAAAATATTTTTTCAAAAACTTTGGGTTTCAGTTATATAACTGAATATTTTTTTTACTAAAACCGATTACATTTACACATATTTTTCTTTGAAAGTTATATATTCTAATCAGAAACACTATACTAATGTATAATTTTGGTCCACATTAGATGTGACGTCAGGATGGAAAAAACCAGTAAATAGACCTTTATATAAAACAAAAAGGGTTTACTGATATATGCTGAGTTGATTTTGATTTTAAGAACAAAAAGGTTCATGAAAATTAGTCAACAGAGTTATATAAAAAATAATTAGTCAACTACTAATTATTTAGTTAGTATACATAAAAAGTTCAATAATATTAAAATTCCAATAATAATAGAAAGCTTCTGCAAAACCAAAAAGGAGGAAAATCTAATTTTGGTAATGTTTGTTTTTGGTTTCATCAAGTTTTTAAAATTAGCAAGAAAATGATTGAAAACCACAAACACAAATTAACACATAATGAAAACAATGATTTCAAAAAAAAAGAAATAGTTGGGAAAACGAAATATAATATAATAAAATAACAATAAATAAAAACACAAAGGAAATTATTATACTCTAAATAAATGTGATTCCTTACAAAAACATTAATGTACTGATCCCATAAAGAAAATTCAAACATAAATTAATTATTGATATAATAATAAAAATATATGTTTGTACAGTCTAAAAGAGAGAAACAATATTAAAAATTCTGACAGAATATATTTAGTATAAATTAAAATAGATGATTTAATATAAATCAATATATTAAAAATTAATCCCGTCAAAAAATACAGAACATAACCATATTGAAATATTTTAAAAATCAAACTCAAAATTTTGAATTGACTAAATAAAACTAAGGTTAAATATTTTACCAACAGAAACTTTCAATTGAAAGAGGTCATTAAAAATAAATAAGAGCAACAACAGAATAATGATTCATGCATAATATATTTTTTTAAAATAAAAACAAATAAAACTAGAGAAGCAAAACTGAGAAAGCTTTAGTGTGTAGAAGGGAACTATATCTAATATCATAACTTACAATATAAACAATTAGACTTTCAAATCGGATATCGCGAAAAAATAGATTTTCAAATCAAACATTGTGCTATATAATTATACTTTTTGAGATGGATGATAAATAAAATGGAAACTCAATGATTTCGAAGTCATTAAAGATCAAACCAATAGAAAATATAACAATTATTTTGCACTAAAATTTTAATCATCCAAAATAAGAAATTTAGATCAGAACTAAATTTTGATCAATTTCTTACTCATACACATTATATCTGTAATTTGAAATAAAAAATACACAACAAATTATGATCCTAACATTTTAAATTTATTAGACAGAAAACAATTAATATAGTTTTAAATTTTTATAATAAATTATAATGTATATATGTAAGTATATATTCAAATAGAAAGTAAAGTAGAAAATAATTAATATTGTAGAATAAAAAATCCGGACGTAGTCCGGGTAAACTCCTAGTAAACTATAAGATAATGAAATTCATAGTGTGTCACTTGATCCACTTTGATATTCAAATAGGTCCGTTTCTTGGGTTTGGCAGAGAACTTCTTGAATAAAAAAATGCGAACAAAGGAATGTTTTTTTTATTTATCTTGGGTGAATGGAGGGAATAATATTTATTGAGATTTTCTACTAGAAGTTGCAGTTGGTTTTCCATACCACAGGCACAAGATAAAAAGAGAGGAAAGAAAAAGACACATAAGTCTTCAAATTTGGCTGCTTTCATCAGACATGAACCAGTCACCTTCTTCACCACTCTAGACGGCGACGAACTCGGAGTCTCTGTCATGCTATGCGATTCAATATCGCCGGAAAACACGGAACTCGGGTTCGGTCTCAGTATCTCCACTAATGGTCCGCCGAGAGGAGCAAGCCAGTTAGACATCTCATCAAGGGAAGAAGACACAACACCATACGGACCATATCCGTGAGGATCATCACCACCCGACCCGATCACCCCTAAGCCCATTTTATCGTGGCCTGTTAAGCTGTTTCCTCCCATGGAAAGATCAAGCTGTAAAGAGAGAGATGGTAGATGCAACGAATTTCCCTTGGGTGAGAGTCGGAGGTTTTAGATGGTGTTGCGATGTCAAATTTTATTGTGACTAATCGTTGGTTATTTGCAGGTTTCAGAGTGCAGTGTGTGTCTTTTATAGATTGCATTGCAAGTGGCAACTTTGATTTTTTGCATAACCTCTTATCAAACTTTTATAAGTTTGTGTCTCTATCCTTGTATTATGGTGTTTCTTCTGTTTGGGAGGTAGCCTATCTTCTCGCACATCATGTTGCTATTAATCTTGTAATCGCTTAAACTTATTAATGAAGAATTTGGTGCACA
This sequence comes from Brassica nigra, assembly GCA_016432835.1. Classification (NCBI taxonomy): domain Eukaryota; kingdom Viridiplantae; phylum Streptophyta; class Magnoliopsida; order Brassicales; family Brassicaceae; genus Brassica; species Brassica nigra. Next base: position 30,971,197 of record CM028247.1, read on the forward strand.
AAAAAGAAAAAAAGAGAGAGAGATTGCCATTGGAAGAAGAAGAAGCAGGTGTTGAAGTTGTAGTACTCTGTTTTTCACATGATCTTACTCCATCGGACCAGATGTCTATAAAATTCAGATACTTGTTCTCGTCCTCATTTGACGCTGGTTCAGGAAAGATCTCGATTCCTCTGTTTTAAGTTCATTACAAAACTACGATCCAAAGAACGAAACAGAGTATAATTTTTTTTTTTTTTTTTGATAAACAAAGAAGAAACAAAGTATGATACTGAGGCAAATTAAAGAAAAAGACCTGAAATCTTTGTATCTTGATAGGGATGCTGAAACCTCTCTTGGCTCGAATGTTTTGTCTTTTATGGAAGTAAGAGATTGCTTTCGGAGATCTCTGTTTTTCTCGGAACCACCATTGTATTTGTTGTTACTAGGACGAGAATAAGGAAGTTCCACACGCTTTCTTGAACGAGGACGGCCTCTGTGTAAGTATCTCTCACAGTATTTGTGATTGGAGACGACTTCTCTCGAGCATATCCATTTCTTCCCGTCTGTTCTCCGGCATCTTCCCGGCTCTAGATCTCCGAAAATGTTTCTATTATTACAGGGCCGTGCAGAGGATGATGATGATAAGACAAGGAGATCGAACGGAACAGGAACCGATGCGATCATGTACTTGTAGATCATCGCTTGTCTCTCGAGCTCCTTGAGTTGCGCGTTTGTAAAAGGGCTATTGTAATAACAACCCAAGACTCCGTTTCTTGCATCTGTTACAAATCATGAGAAGATCATTCATCATTATTGGTCTGAATCGATAAATATACAAGTAGTGACATGAGAATGAATCTCCATGTCTCTGTGACCAAAAGATGTCTCTTTGTATTGTTGCTGATTCAAACCTAACAGAGAGTCATTTCTATACGGATTTGTTGTCTTGTCAGAAACTTTGAGAAAGTCCATGAGGGTTTGAGGTTTTAAAAAAAAACCGTTTAAAGATTATGAGCAGTTGAGCTAAAACGAAGCTAAGATAAACCAGTCTTGGGAGTGTTATGGTTATCACGTCCGTATCTGTTGTGTGGCTCAAATTCTTGCCAATGGTCGGTAGCGCGTATGACAAGCTGTGGATCAATTAAGGGTTAAATATTTCTCTTTGTTACCAGATCTTTAGTATATTCACCGAAGATTTGATTAGTCTGTAAGATCATTAATTTTTATGTCTCTATGCCTCATATTCACCGAAGATTTGCCAAAAGTTCTCTAATATGTGCTGTCATGGGAAACTAAGACATGAATGACCAAAATAACAATCTTCTCTTAATATCACCAAAATAACAACCTTCTCTTTTACCAATCAAAGAATAACGACTTCACAATTGGTAGAGCCTCTTGGGATTCGGAGAAGTTCTTTGAGAGTATAATTATCTCTAGCTGAATTGCCCACCAAACGTAGAGTGAGTCTCTTGAGAATTGCCGAATTCTCTATAAAGTACCTTATTAACTTCATCTCTGCCGCGAGTCCCAAGATTCGGACTTTGAAATCAACGTACTCTAGAGACGATAACATGCACTGAGGTACAGATGGAAAACTCATTCCCTCAGAAATCATTTTCTCATAATCACAAAACCAACTCTGATGAGGAAAAGAAAAAGAGTGGATTCATTAAAAACGAAGCAATATATAATATTTCATTTAGATGAGAAAAGAAATACTCATAAAGTTTAAGAGAATTCGAATCATCACCAAGACGAGAGACTTCACGTTCGGGCAGCTGTCAAGAAAGGTTGGTAACCATTTCAAATCGGATATACGTGAAGTAACATGCAGGTGAGACATGTAACCAAAATGAGGCAGCATATCCAACTCTGAGTATTGACATATTATCTAGAACCAGAGAAATAAATGGGTCAGAAAGTTTCATGATAGAAACCCTACATGTCTAAAACATACAATGACATATATATATATATATACCTCGAAAGTGTTGGCACATAGCGTCATATCCGAGACCCTCGTGATCCCATGGAGAAAACTGTGGACGTTACTTTTCTTGTTTTCATCAAAACCCATTGAACCAAAGACGAGAGAAATATCTAACTTGGAAATGGACTCCAAGTTGTTTACTATATAGCTTTCTGATGCATAATCGTAAATGCTTAAACAACATAGTAGAGGAGCATCAATCACAACTGCCAGAACAGAAGAAATAAAGTGGATATAAGATCGTACTAAATTGAGCTTCTTTAGTGACCGAGAGTGCACCCTAAAGGCTTTTATATCCTCCTCATGAATAATAAGATTTAACTCTTCAAGGACAGGGCATGATGACACAAGTTTCTCAAAAGTGGCTTCATTGGGATACCAATTATCTTCTAAATGCATAGTCTTTAGACAAGGCAAGTAGACAATCTGGGCATCATCCAAGAGTACTTCAGAGAGCTTTAAGTCTACCAAAGTCTCACTGTTATACACCTTTAAGGGTTTGGTAAAGAACTTAGACACTCCACACCAATGTAAATCTAGATGTTGGACCTTACGCTTGATAGCTGCATCTATCAAGAACGAGACATAAGAAGCATCAATGTCAATTTCTTCAGTAATTGTTAACTTGAGTTTGTGTATGCATGAAGACCTATCGGAGTTGAAAAACTTGTTGCCAAAACTCACAAAGGCGTTTAGATCTATGAAGTCTTGGAAGTTGAGTTCCAAACTAGGAACCCAAAGCCAGAGGCTTCTCCATCGGGTGGACAAAACGCTCGTCTTAACAGCTTCCTTTATAGGAAGATGATAAAGTATATGACATATCAAAGGATCAGGTAGTTGGCTTATTATATCTTCTTTAAACCTCAGTCTCAACCCTTTGAAACAAGCCTGCTTCGCTTTCTCTTGACCAACCATATGTCCTTTCTCCAGTAAACAAAAGAACTCTTCGAAACAATTCCAAATGCAAGTTCTATCTTGCGACCAGCCTAAACGAGAAATCGAATCAAACAATAAAACCCTAGAATGATTACCCTCAGATGTGCCCAAAATTCTAGCTCAAGCGAATACTGGAAACGCTTCAAGGCATGAAAAATCAAGGATCAAAACCCTAGTTTTGTTCTTAACCGACCAACTTGGTTATTTTGCTCCGGTTCTATCTTTGTATCCACTTAACCGATGCTTGGTTCGGGTTAAATAATCTAACCAAAGAAATTCGACCGAGAGAGGCCAATCCGCAGGATTTGAAATTGCATATTGACTAGGTAATATACTGCAGGCATGAGAGTCAACAATGGTGTTTCCAATTACTAATCATTTTATACCATCAACTTTCAGGTCAGTTGTTACTAAGGAAGTTTTTTTTTTTTCGAGAAAGCTCTGAAGAAGTTTGTATAAGATAATGGAAGCCATGGAAATTCAGAAACGAAGAAGAAAAGCAGCACAACTTTGCTAAACGGAAGCCACGGAAGCCAAACTGGCCAATAACATTTTGTACTCCATTCATTTCACTACAAGAAAACGCATAGTTAACGACGCTCGAATATGTCTGTGTTATGTCGTTAATCGTGATTTGCGTCGAACTTATAACATGACGAAAAATGTCCTTAATCGCATGTCGTAAATTTTATATGTCGTTAAAATGTCATTAACTAGTGACATATTTCGATGTGTGTTTCTTGTGTCTTTATTTAGTGACAACAGGTTGTCATTAATTTACCACTTGGTTACGACATTTGTATCTGATGCTAAGTAACAACGTGTCCACATGTTGCTAATTACCTTCACTTTCCAAAATGTCAATAATTAGAGACATACTGTGAGGTATAATTATTAAATATATTTTAGAATTAATTAATTAAATACTATATTTTAATTAATTAAAACTTTCTCATATTAAAACCAGTTTATTAAAAATGGAATTGGTTTACAAAGTAATTATGATTAACAAATTAAAGTTAGCTTATAAATAAAATTTGGTTTACAGTTAAATTTGGTTAACAAACTAAACCGGTTTAAACATAAAAATGGATTACAAACCTAAACCTAAACCTAAAGAAAGAAATCTTTATGCCCCATCGTTGTTTGCGCCGCCAAGGTATGTCTGGAGCTGAAGAGTCCTCATTTTCCTCCGTCGCTTGCAGACCGTCTCTCTCGGCGAGCTTCCGGAGCTTGAACAGCGACGTTGAAGCGATCCAATCCGGTGGCAAGCTTCAGGAGCTTGAATCTCGTCACATATCTAGGGATGGAACAAGAGATTGAGCGGCGATAGAAGCCATGAGCGATGGAGATACGAGGAAGCCGTGAGCGGTGGAGATAGGAGGAAGCCGTGAGAGGTGGTAGAAGAGCCGTGAGCGGTGGATATAAGAGGATCCCATGAGCGGGGGAGATAGGATGATGAATATGGAGATGAGACAGATGAGGAAGTAGAATCTGATCGAAATGTGGAAGGAGAGAATAAGAGATAGAAGAAGTTCAATGAGTAAGAACTAAAACAAATCTGACGAAGGAGAGAAGAAGAGAAGGGAGAAAAAGAAATTTGAACCATTAGATTAGAAATAATCAAGGGTGTAGATAGCAATCCTTGCAAAATGATATTGGCCAATAGGAAATAAGAAATAAAAAATTCGAACCATTAGATTAATTTTAATTTTGTAAAGTTCACGTATGTCGTTACTACATCGTAAGCTAGTATCATTTTAAAAGTTTCACAGATAACATCGTTAATGTGTCATTACAAAACCCCATTTAGTTGCAACTCAATTTTAAAGATCCACAAACAGAAAAATTTACATCTTCCATACACTAATATTTCATTGTAAAAGATCATAGTATGCAATATCGTTTATATGAAGTTGTTCTAGCCAGTTACAAAAAAAAAAGTTGTTTCTAGCCAATTGTATAAATGTGATCATATCATGTATAAGAGAAGTCTTATAGAAATCTTGGATTAGCTAGTGATACTGGATTTTATCAATGAAGGAAAATATAATATGGATAATATATAATACAAGACTATATATAAGTAACAACTACTGAATTTGCACAGTAAACAATATTAGAATACCATGAATTTTAGATTTCGTGGTTTAAGACAAATATTTAGGGGTTAGGGATTCAAATTATCGTTACTACGTCGCAAATTACGAATGAACTAACGACAAAATAATATAAAATCGTTGTCGTTATAGTTTAGGACATTATTGTACATTGGTAAGTCGTGGCTAAATACTAACGCATTAACGATGTACAAATTAACGACATATGTGTGGTGTGTCTTTATTTTAACGACAGCGTAGTGACATATTTTCATATATCTCATTAAAATGGCGCTAACATGTGGTTATTTAACGACACATTTGAATGTCAGTATTTAAAGACATATTAACGATGGATGTTTAGTTCCGTCATTTTCGTATGGTTAGTACGTTGTTAATTAGCGACACATTTTAGATGTCGTTGTTGGACGTCGTTACTAACCTGTTTTCTTGTAGTGTTTCATTCAAATTGACGTATTAGATTTGAACACAAACATTTAATTTTGTATATTTACTAAAAAAACATCATTACCAATACAGCTAGCCATATTTCAACTAATAGAAAAATAAAATAGAATATAAAATCAATAAATTTTGTATTGAAATTATAAAATGACAATTATTTTGAAACAAAAATTTTAATATACAACGACAAGTAAACTGAAACAGAGGGATGAATACTGTTAAAGAATGTCGACGATGTCGACAATGTTTGTCTTTCCACATAAATTAAAGGGAAATTTGGAAATTTGGAACTAAAAAACTAAAACTTTGTCCCCTTAGTACAAAACCAAAAATTGTCACTTTTGGACCTACACTACCCTTCAAGGTTATAAAAATTCATATCAATTAATTTATAATGTAAAAAAATTTAGAAAAATATTAAACATGAAGTAGTCAAGCATGTGCATATATGAAAAATATTTTTTCATTCAAAAAATATTTGGAATGGTAAGTTGAAAAATTAGGTAAAGGTGGTAGTTTATTAGATCTACCATCTACGGCCTTTCAGAAAATGCAATCTACCTAAAACACTATGATCTAGACAATGTAGACGGTGAATTCCACCAAATTACTTAGGATCTATTAATGAAGTATATACAATTTACATCTAGACTACGTTCTACATTTCCGGTAGATCATAAGAGCTAATAAATGTTCTTCCATCTTCTTTTACCGAATATGCATTCTACCCACATCTCTTTTATCTACGTTTTCTGTATTTCTTATCTACTGTCTCATCTCTATTCTACCTATTGTAGAATGTAAGTTCTACCGGATTTAAAACAGAATCCGAAAATCTTGGAAATAACTATCACGAAATATTCCCAAAAACTTTTAAATCTTTTTTATTTCCTTTTTTAAAATAAAGTCCTCTAAATTTTAGTTCTTCGTTGCCAACCAACAATTTGGACAAAAATCGTGGCGTTTTCTCTTTTTCATAGTTGTTCATAGTTCTTCCAAACTTCTACTCTCAATCTAATCTAAGAAGATGCACATCTATGCCTATTCTGGTTATTGGAAATCGTCCAAACGAAGTGGATGGAAATTTCTTGTTGATGAAGAAAAAGGAGGTCGATTACTTACTTTGGACACAAGCAAAACTTTTGAGAACCTAAGAGTTATGGTTTGTGAGGACTTCGGAATCGATGTACACATGGTCGATATCGAGCTGAGTTACTTACCTTCTGATCTGGTGACTGGCACCGACTCACCACCTGTTTTCGTCACTAATGATAGGCAACTGAAAAATTTTCTTACATATGTGAAGAACAAAGCTTCAACGCGGTTATGTGTGTGTAGTCGACCTAAGGTGGATTTAACCTTGAATCAAGAAGCTGCTGAGTCGCCTAACAGAGAGGAAGAGGCTATGTCGTATGAAGTTTCAGACGATGTTGATGGTGAAACCGAGTTTGAAGAAGAAGATGTGAAGCTAGATGAAAGTGATGATGATAACAAGCATGACACAGATATGATCAACGGAAAGACTGTCCGTTTTTCTCTGCCTGATATTGTGAAGAAGGGACAACATTTTACTAGCAAAACAACTTTGAAGGCAACAATGGAAATATGTGCAATGAAACATAATTTCGACTACAAGCTTGGGAAATCGGATAAAAACGTTTGGTATGTTCGTTGCGCGGATGATGATTGCTGCTGGCGTGTGGGTGCAGAGGGATTAACAGGTTCAACATATTTTATAATCAAAAAGTATGTTCCTCATCATATATGTGCTCCATCATCAAGGAACCATTCTGTTCGGACAGCTTCATCAAAAACAGTGGGTAGTCCCATTATGCATAAGTATGAAAGTGTCAAAGAAGGGCCAAAACCTAATGATATCATCCATATTATGCGAAATGATCATGGAGTGGAGATATCCTACTCTCTTGCATGGGAGGCATGTGAGTATGCAGTAAATGCTGTGAGAGGAATTCGGAGAAAGGTTATGAAAAAATTCCCAAGTACTTGCACATGATGAGGGAAGCTAATCCAGGAACACACACATTTTATGAAACTGATACCTATGGGAGATTCAGATTCCTCTTCATCTCATTCGGCCAGTCTATTCGCGGTTTTTACGCTGCACTTCGGAAAGTTATTGTTGTGGATGGGACTTTTTTGAAGAGCAAATACAAAGGAGTATTACTGGTAGCTACTGCTTTAGATGGAAACTCGAACATATATCCTCTTGCATTTGGAGTGGTCGACTCGGAGAACGACCGCTCGTGGGAATGGTTTATGAGACAACTTAGTGTTGTCATTGCTGATGATCAGAGTTTAGCTTTTGTGTCAGACAGGAATGCCTCAATCGCTAAAGCTCTTGGAATTTGTATTCATCACTTGCTGAACAATGTTGTTACATATTTCAAGGGCAAAGGTGTCGCTGGTTTGGTTGGAAAAGCTTCTAAAGCTTATCGAGTCGCTGATTTTAAGAAGCTGTTCACTGCTATTTTCTCAATTAGTCCTGCAATTGGAAAATACCTAATAGAAGCTGATGTGGGAAAGTGGGCTCGTTGTCAATTTCCGGGTTACAGGTACGACGTTAGGACCACTAACCCTGCTGAATCAATAAATTCGGCTTTGCGTACGCCTAGAGAGTTTCCAGTTATACCTTTGTTGGACAGCATAAGAGAGATGATGACTCGATGGTTTTTCAAACGTAGAACTAAAAGTTTGAAGCATACACAGCCACTGACCATTGCCGTGGAGAAAAAGATTGATCGAAGGATTGAGAAAGGTAAGAAGTTTCAGGTTTTCCCAATTAGCGATTACATGTTTTTGGTTCAAGGTGATTCTTTTGAATGTATGGTCGACTTGGTCAGACGCACATGTTCATGTGGGAAATTCAATCTGATGAAAATCCCCTGTAGACACGCCATAAAAGCAGCTTTCAGTGTAGGCATACAAGCACACACATTCACTGACGACATGTACACCACAGCTTCATGGAGATCGATTTATGAGGAAAGCATAAACCCAATTAGTGTCCCTGAAGACGCATGGATTGTTCCATCTCAAGTAGAGAAAGCTAAAGTCCTTCCTCCTGAAAGTAGAAGAGCTGTAGGTAGGAGAAAGAAACGCAGATATGAGACAGTTGAAGACAAGATCCGCTCGTCACAAGGAAGTCAACGCTCTAAACGTCGCAAATGCAGTCGATGTGGTGTATTAGGTCACAACAGGTCGACATGTGATAGAGCTATATAGGATTCAAGCAAGAATGTCTTTGCAAGTTATGTTTCAGTTTTTGTTTCATGCGAGTGTCCAATCGTTTCTTTGCAACTTATGTTTTAGTTTTTTCTTCGGTTTATGCAACAGAAATTGAAGTTTAATGTTAAGATTTGATCGATAAATAGAAAATAAAACAGAATATCAAATTGATTAGATCTTTGACAAAGTTACTAGAATCAGAAATCCATAACAAGATCAATCTGATTTAGAACAGAGACATAAAAGACTGAGAATGGTTCCTACACATCCTACATGTCCCGAATTCGTATGCTTGATAACTTCTTCCTCAACTATTTGTTTCAATGAACTTCTCAGATCTTCAATTTCTTCGGCAAATCTCAACTGCTGCTCATCCATCCTTTGGATCTCATCAAGCACAGCCTCATCGACCCACTTAAAAAGATGTTGTTCTTTCTTTCTCTGAATTGAAGATCAAAAAACGTTTACCAATATCACATTGGAATTGCACAAAGAAGAATTAAAATTGGAATTTATCAGAATTACCTTTAAACCAATCTCACATCGGAAGAATCTCCTGTATGGGTTCTCCTCTGTTTTAGAAACATAAGTGACAATCCCCTTCCCACACCAGCATCTGGAAGGAATCCCTCCATTGTTATTCATGAGCGCAATTTTGAGAAGGAGAGAAAGACAAAGATGAGAAATAAACGATGAAATAAGTAGGGTTTCTGGCCATTGGGTTTATATAAGTTTATTTTCTGGGCAATACATGCTTTTAATCGGGTCGGGTTGTAGGGTAAACTTGTATGTGTTATGATTATTAAGTTTTGTATTGGTTATTAAGATTGATCGTGTATGGATCAGTTTAGTTTCACCTCGAGTATAGTTAGTAGTTGATATGTTGTATTGCTTAGTTTATTCATTTAGGATATAGTTAGGGTTTTTCATGTTTTGATTCATTTAGAGTTCAGTTAGGGGTTGTCTTGTTTAGATTCATTTAGGGTATAGTTAGGGGTTGTCTTGTTTAGATTCACGTGCCTACTTTATTTAGTTATGTAATTAGAAGTTATCAACAATAGTTTCAAGTAGTGCAGTGGTTAATGGTGTAGTAAGAAGTACCCAGCTCAAGTGTTCGATTCTCCCCTACTACATTTTTTTTCTAAAATTTTATATGGAAATAGCCTTTAATAAACCGGCCCTAATTTTATGTTTCTTCGAGTCTTCATATTTTTGGGAAACAAAAACAGAGTCAAATAAGAGATTCATAAACAATGCTAAATAATAGAGTTGAGAGTCAAATAAGACTAACTAAAAGAGTCAATAAGAACCTACATGCTACAGTCAAATTTTTGGGTAACTAAAAGAGTCAATAAGAACCTACATAACAGAAATAACATCATAAAATTGTAACTGCAGAACGTGTGGTAGGCTTCGGAGGAGAGAACTGTGCCATTCGCTTAATGAGCACAGGATCATTAGCAGCTTCCCACAAGTCATAAGCAATCTGGCGAGCTTCACGAATGTTATCGCTGCTCACCATGTTTAAGTCCATGCCTAGAAGATGTGCTTCAATGTGCTTCAATGCATATACTTCACAGTCGCTGCTAGTCTTGTTTAGGAAGGGCATTGGAGCGTAAGTGACAGTATAAGGCTTGACGGTAAATCCCTTCTTCTGTGACGACTGCACAGCTTTGACAATTCTAGGGATGAGATGGGTAAACGGCTCCATGTCCTTCGTGTGTTTCATTCCCGCACAGTCAAAGACCTCTATTGAACGAGTAACAAAGCTGACGCACATAGAGATCCAGTGGTTACCGTGCACAAGAAGAGGCACATACATTCGATTGACATCAAGATTCCACATTAGTCATGTTCGTCCGTGTGCAGGAAGTTCACCCATTCCGTACTGGTGGAGCAGTCCTTCTACCATGAATTTTTTGATGTCATTCTTGAATGCTTTGTAAGCGTTCTTCATTTGATTACTGAATAAGCAGCTCATGAAGGCTACTTTAGATTGATTCCATCGTTGCAAAGTTGTCTTCTCACGAAATAGGTACAACATGGCATCAATTTCCTGAACATAATGATACAAACAGAGTAAATTTGCATGATGGTCCCAAAAAATGGCATCAGAGTTGGTGAATTTAAACTTACATAATTCTTCAGCCACATTGAAGGTCCCATTACACGTTCTGCTAACTCCTTGTTGAAAATAGAAGGTCCAATTCTCAGCTGCCTGCGATGAAAAATAGTGTTAGAAAGTTGTGATTTTAAACATAAAGGGACGCTGCTAACTTACTGTTTCGAAGTTGAGCACCACTCAATCAGTTTGGCCCATAAATCCTCAGGGAGAAACACTAATGAGTAGTCGACGTCGTTCATCCGGTCCTCAGGTAATTCGATATCTTTGAGAGTGGGTGTTTTCCAACCGGCAGGTTTAAATGACCGTAATGGAGTAACCCATTCAGCTGCTTCTTCGCCACTGATTTTTTGTGAGGGATCGAAACCGTCAACATACGATGCTTGAGAAAGGTTGCCCATGGCGTCTAGTAAATCCTCTTGGGTCCCCATTTCTTCATTTTTCGATGGCGGTTCTCCATGGGTGTTCGATCGTTGTGACAACTTGTTCAAAAAGTCCATCATATCATCAGTTTCAAGCTCCTGTTAATAATACCAAACAAATATAATTAGCAGAAAAGGTCATCAAGGACAGAACAAAAGAGGCAAACCACAGATAAGATTACATTAGAAAAAGTCAATTAAACATGTCATAGTCATATTACAAAACAAAGAAGCCAATATCCAACAAGGCGATATTACAAGCAAATTACAAGCAAACAACAAGGACAATCCGACATATTACAAACCAAACAACAAGGGCAGTCCGACATAGTACAAAACGAGACACCGGAATATTACAAAGCTTCATTTTGTGGTTACCTTTCTGGCTTGCCGAGGGCTACGACGAGCAATGGGAGGAACCACAACCTCATCTACCTTGTCTTTGCCTTTTTTCTTTGCTGCTGAAGGACTCTGTGATGATTTTTCTTGGTCTTTCCCTATTGATGATGAAGGACAAGGAATCACAGATGCTCTTTCTTTTCCCACCATCTCTGAAGGACCTCGAATCTGAGAGACCACTTGGTTAAGTTGAGCCATCTCTTTCTCTACCTTGTCAAAACGGTGGTGAATGTCCTTCTGCACCACCTCCTTGAAAGAGTTGAAAGCAGAGGTGAACAAACCTTCAATGAAAGTCTTCACTTCACTGGAGATACCACTGTTATGCTCAGCTGCCCGTTGACAAAGCAGTTGTTTCTTACGAGACTCAACACTGGGATCATTTACCAATCGCTTACCCATTCTTGCAACAACAGGCGCTTCGTCTACATGTGTATCTGTGACATGTTCGACCTCAACTCCAACATTCTCTCCATCCTCTTCTGAATCAGAAAGCTCCCCATGGCGAGGCAATGCCTCAACTTCCCATACGAATTCCGACCAATCTTGTTTGGCAGTGATCAGAGCAACAACACGACTGATTCTTTCATCCTTCTTCTCATCTTCCCTAACAAACTCCTGGTTAAAAATCACATCATTGTTCCCAGTAGCAGATATAAACGGGAACAACTCTCCCTGACAAGAACAAACCCAAACAATCAAGTTAAATTTGTTTGATAACAAAACCGAATATAAATAAATAATAATAATAATTACCTTATTAAAGTGGGACTCTAGGCTGATGATATCAGCATAGGAAACTTTCCCACTTCCTTTCCAGTTCCTACATCTCACTTTGGTCATGTTTTTCCTGATCTTCTTACCCACCAAACTGCCAATGTCTGGGATTGCCTCCATAATCCATATCTGCAACGCATAGGAGAATCCATCAAGCACGTAACTGTTCTTCAGATGCACATCTGTCCTTGCCTTGATTACTGATTCAACCAACACATCATACGCGTGAAGACCCCAAGGAAACATCCTCATTTTCTCAAAATCCATCACCAGACGGATGTACTCGTGAGGGATATACACTCTTGAATCCCTAGCTACGAGGAATCCGTGTATAATACACAGATACACTAGCCGAATCCTGTCCACATACGACCACTGCTTACATTCTTTAAGGTGCTTCGTCCTTACAGCGAGTAAGTTCACCTTTCGATTTTTCCTCAGCACCTGAGCCCAGAACCCCTTATCATCCTTCCAATCGTTGAAGTCTATGTCGGGTTCGTCTTTGAACTTCAATCCTGTGACAGCATGAAATTCTTGCGCTGAAAACCGAAGAGGCCTCTTCGCAAATAGAAACCACAACTCGTGAAGCTTGGAAACCTTGAGCTGCTTGCATATGAAACTGTGAATGATCTTCCCAGAATAAATGAGCTGGTTGTCTATGATTGCCAGAAGAGGACCCAAGACAGGGTCTTTCAAAACTTCCTCATACTCATCCTGGAGAGCAGCCTTGACATCGTCCAGAAGTGAACGTCTACACGTGTTGTTAATCTTATCAATCTGAGGCTCAGCTCCTTCTTCAAGTATGCGTTTTGGAAACTGGAATGCCATTCCTATAAAACAAAAAAGCAGAAAATTCAACTCGCAAATTTGTACACAGAAGAATCACAAATGTATATACTATGATCCATTCAGTTTCAATAACAAAACTGATCCCAAAAATATTGCATAATCATTCTCTTAAAAATTCAATGAAAATTCAAACAATAACCTTGAATCAATTAGAGTTAATCAAATAAGAGTTTCTACTCCATACAATCTTTTACTAATACATGCACAACAACAGAATTAAAAAAAAAATTGAAAATCGAAAGCCAAAAGGGGATCTCGAAACCTTACCTTCAATTTTGGGGAAAGAGGAACCGAGATACACTTACTTGTTCTTAATCAGCGAGGAAGGAATGCTTCGTCCGCCGTTAAACAACTTCAATCCCTTCCTAGTACATGCAAATAAACAAATTAAGATGAGAAAAAAAAACACAAAGGGGATTTCGAAACCCTAACCTCTACGATTTTGGTATTCGAGATGAAGAAATAGCAAGAGAATAACAGTGTGAAGCTAATCGACCTTTATCAAAGACAAGAAGCTTCTCTCGAGCTTGAACAACTCCAATTGAACCCAGCGGAGATTACAAAGTGATTCTACTCGGTGGTGATTGAACGGTAGAAGAAAGTAGGCCGACGAAGGAGAAATGTGACGATGAGTTCAAGCTCTCCGACGAACTAGGACGGCCGGAGAAGAAGGTGAAACCTAATCGTCTCTTCGGTGGAGAGAAACGAGAGTCGAAGTCGACGACTTCTTTTTTACTTTCTGTTTTGTTTTTTAACTTCTTAGATAATAAAGGTAAAAACAATTTAAGTAAACTATATTAATTTACTTAAAATCATTAGAAAGGACAAAAGGGGATTTGCATTATTGTTTATACTATAGGGACAAGGATTTTGGTTCTAATTCTAAGGGGACAAAGTCTTAGTTTTTCAGTTCCAAATTTCCAAATTTCCCTAAATTAAATCACAAAACCTAAATAGGAATTGGTTGTGTATACCTAATAGCTACCAAATAAAACCTCACTAAGTTCACTCTACTCTTTTAACATGATCAGAAAAATGTCAACTTCACATTTGGTAAAGTCTCTTGGGATTTTGAGCAGTTCCTTAAAGATTTCTGTTCTTTGAATTGATGATCCGAACTTAGAGTCAGTTTCTTGAGGATAGCTGAATTCTTAAGGAAGTAACTTACCAACTTCATGTCTATATCGTGTCCCTTAAATGACAATTTTCTATCAACAAACTCGAGAGAAGATAGAAAACACTTGGGAACATATTGATTCTCCTCCACGGATGGTGGCTCCGAATAATCGTTATAACCGATTTGTTACTGAGGGAAAAATAAGAAGATGAGAAAAACATCGAAATGATGAGAAAATATCATTGAGTTTAACAGATTCAATCACCAAGATGAGGTATCTTAGATTAGGGAAACTCCTAAAAAATGTTTTCAACCATATCAAACTGGTCGCGTGGAGAGAAATTCACAGGCAAGACATGTATTCAAATTGAGGCAGCGGTTCTGTCTCCAAGTATACACAAATGATCTGGAACAAAGAATTACAACAATGTGGTTAGAGACTTTCACAATAAAATTTTATGCTTGTCCAAAAACCTGCGTTGAACTATATATATGTATACCTCGAACTTACTTTGAGATATTGCCATATCCCCGACCCTCGAAATCCCGGTAAGAAAATCACGAAAGCTACTTCTCGATGAAAACAATGTTTTGACATCAGATCCAACTAAACCATAGTTGAGAGAAATATATAACTTTGCATTGGACTCCAAATTGCTTACTATAAAGGTTCTAGATTCATGATCATGGATGCTCAAACAGCTTTGTAGAGGAGCATCGAGAACAATTCCAGAACAGTACGTCAAAACACTCTAGGAGTTCTTCTTTCCATGTTGAGACTCTTCAGTGACTGAGAGTGCACCCGATGGACTTGTGTATCAATATTAGATTAGATTTTGATTCGCACAACCGTGCAGGTAATTATTTTGATTTTTATACACATAATTATTTGTGTACATGATTAATTGTAATATTACCATATTACTAATTTTTCAATAAAATATTTTAAAACACAACAATTTTATAGTTCAAATAGAATAATGTAATTTATTTATTTTAAATTTTCAGCGATAGCATATTTTAAAATTGTGTACAAAATTTTAAATTGAAAATATTATTAGTTAAGGATCAAAATTTAATCGAAAAGTATTATGCAAAATTAATATGAAAAATTTAATAAAAATTGTGCATTAGTTTAGTTAAAATTACAAAATTAATTAGATATTTTAAAAGTTTGTTTTTGTTAAAAGGAAATACACGTTTAATTTTTAAATAAACTCGAAATTAACTAAATATTTTCTAAAAAGACTAAGTGAAAAATGAAATATATATTTATTTTAAATAATTACAAAATTCATTAAATATTTAATGAAAAAAATGAAATATATATTTATATTGTAAATAAAAAGATATGAAAATTTTATTCTGATACAATTTTGGAGAAAATTTAGGAATATCTATTTGATTTGTTTATTTTAGAATAATTCAAATAATTCATATATTTATACAAAATATAATTAAAACAACTCTTGAAAGGGTGGTCCAAATAAGAAAATTACACATTGAGTAAGTTATGACTTCTATTTTAATAGTATAGATGCGACAATCTTTAAACTTTCACAAGATGAGATAAGTTTCTTCAAACAAGGTAAGACAAAACAAACACCATAACTGAAAATACAAGGAAAAAAACGATGCTCCTCATTCTTTGCTAATACATCAGCTAGAATGTTCCTCTCACGAGGTAACCATGAAAAAGTAACAAAGTCGAAAGCTGAAACAAAAGAGAAGATATCAGCATTCACAACATAAAGTTCCGTTGAGGGAGCTTATAAGTTCACAGCCTTTATGAGCTGAGCTGAGCTCAAAGGCCACCTTCTTCAGACCCTGATTTGCACATGTTCGGACTGCCTCTCGGAGTGCCAGTCCTTCCGCCGCTAAGGGAGAGGTGACGCACTTCGCTGACATTTTAAAGAATTGGGTGTCAGAGTTCTCAAGGATTACCCATCCCAGGCCTGCGTCGTGTGTAGAAGTAGACCACGCAGCGTCGGATCTAACTACCACTGCATCGGAGGGAGTTAAAGTTGGCAGATTTGGGAGTCTTAAACCACTTGGGGGATCTTTTTTCTGCTCCGAATTCCATTCTCTCGCTAACACTATTGCTGAAGATAGGACGTCCTCTGGCTCAGGTGAGTGTCCTTCAAAGATGAACTTGTTCCTGGATTTCCATAATGACCACAGTATCCAAGGGACCAATGAGCCAGTAGTTACTCCCGCAGGGGGTAGACACTTAAGGCCACATAGAAAATCTTAGCTAGACAATAAATCTATTATTCCGCTAGTATCCAAATTGGTAGTAAAGGGAGCAAGAAGCCATACAGGCTGAGCATGCCAACAGTGGAATAGGAGATGAGTAATAGATTCTAAACAGCCGCATCGCTTACAAAGGGGATCAATTGGCACATATCTTTCCAGGAGCCTTTCTGATATACCATGGATTTGACCAACTTTCACCCATGGTATATTGGTGTTTTACTATATAATTATTATGTTTTCTAGCCTATTAGGTATGTTTTTCAGGTTCAGGAGTGTTTTGGAGTAAAGTGATGATTTTGGAGCCTTTTAGAGTACAAAAGAGATTTCATCCGAGCTGACCATCAAACCAGACCAGAGGTCGACATTCAGAGACAATAATCAATCGATGCACATCCTGTGTTGTCGATCGATACAGAAGAGAAAGATCCAAAAAATGAAGATTATAATCGATCGATGCACATCCTGTGCCATCGATCGATATCGAGACGCGAAAAGCCTGATGTGGTTCCAGCCGACTTATAGCCCAAGACTTCACCAAATTACAAGATTAGCCCTGAAGAGTTTTTAACCTAATAGATAAATACTTGCCTAGGTGTTAGGAGGCAAGAGAGATTTTTGTATTCTTGTTTTCACAGCAAAGTGTAGAGAGATTTAGAGAGTTGGAGAGAAGATCCAGAGAGATTTGTGATTGGAACTCCATTACGTCTATTATCTATACTATGCAGTTTTCTTACCTTGTTTGTGTTATGAATTACTTAGTCATGTCTGAGTAGTTCCATTGTTAGATTTAGAGTTTAAATAGGCTAAAGGGATTAGCCCTAACTATAGATTGCTAAGTTGTGGTATTCATCAATAGGTTATTCTTAATGCTTGTTCTAGAATTGCTAACTTGAATATTGAATCCTAGGAATTTGTGTGTTTGGGCATTCTTGACTAATACTGCCCTGACCTTTCTATTGAGCTAAGATTGCTAGAGTAAGGTGATTTTCTGATCTAGGAAGATTAGTGAGCATAATTCAACCCGTGCGTAAAGCTTAACTGGAAGCTCGTCGATCGATATCCCTACTAGACAATCGATCAAAAGCGTGAAAGGTGCATCGGTCGATATCTCTCTAATATCATCGATCGACACTGCTGGTGATCGAACATTCTTGTTTTGGTCATTAGAACTAGTTAATAGTCTTGTTCAAAAATTGCGAGCGCTGATTGACTTGTTGTTATTTAAAGTAGTTGAGCTTTAATATATCATGCATGCAACTGTTAGGCATCTATAGGATTATAATCTCTGAATAACTGAATAGAAACCCTAAGTCTAGCGTTTTCCAAATAAAGTTTCAACCCAATCATCTTCTTAGTCGAGCAACTACCTTGCTCACATAGGATATTTACATTGCTTTAAACCATAAAAACCACAATTCACCTAGAATTGATTCCCTGATAGTTGGGGTCAAAATCGGTCACGACGGAATCAATGCATGAAAGTCCCCCGAAAGTATTTCTCTGGAACAAAGAGTCTCGTATAAATCGAAAAGAGGTCATACGACAAGTTCTCGAAATAGAATATCCAATCTCTCCGACAAATAACTCTCGGGAAACAAACGGCAAAACGAAAGGAGGTCGAAGCTTGGTCTTACCAGGTCAACTTGCCATAGGGCAAGCTCAGTCTTCCCAGCTCACCCTAGGAAAAGCTCACTTTGTTCTCCTTTGAGTCTAGATCAAAATGGCTTTCGTTTGGTCTCAATCGGAGTTTTCGTTGAGATTTTATGAAGAGAACAAAGTCACTGTCCTGGCCACCTCGTGGGTGTACTCGCCCGGCGAGTACAACCATCACGCGGGTCACCTCGCCCTCTGTAATGGCCATCTCGACCTAGGGAAAGCTCATCTTTTTTTTCCTTTGAGTCTAGATCAAAATGGCTTTCGTTTTGTCTCAATCGGAGTTTTCGTTGAGATTTTACGAAGAGAACAAAGTCACTGTCCCGGCCACCTCGTGGGTGTACTCGCCCGGCGAGTACAACCATCACGCGGGTGATCTCGCCCTCTGTAATAGCCACCTCGCCCTAGGGAAAGCTCACCTTTGTTATTCATTGAGTCTAGATCAAAATAGCTTTCGTTTCGTCTCAATCGGAGTTTCCGTTGAGATTTTACGAAGAGAACAAAGTCACTGTCCCGGCCATCTCGTGGGTGTACTCGCCTGGCGAGTACAACCATCACGCGGGCGACATCTCCCTCTGTAATGGCCAGCTCGCCCTAGGGAAAGCTCACCTTTGTTCTCCTTTGAGTCTAGATCAAAATGGCTTTCGTTTCGTCTCAATCGGAGTTTCCGTTGAGATTTTACGAAGAGAACAAAGTCACTGTCCCTGCCACCTCGTGGGTGTACTCGCCCGGCGAGTACAACCATCACGCGGGTGACCTCGTCCTCTGTAATGGCCACCTCGCCCTAGGGAAAGCTCACCTTTGTTCTCCTTTGAGTCTAGATCAAAATGGCTTTTGTTTCGTCTCAATCGGAGTTTCCGTTGAGATTTTACGAAGAGAACAAAGTCACTGTCTCGGCCACCTCGTGGGCTTACTCGCCCGGCGAGCTCAACCCCGGCATGGGTACTCGCCCGGTGAGTATGACCGTCACGCGGGTCAGCTCGCCGGCGAGCTCAACCCCAGAAGGGGTGTACTCGACCGGCGAGCTCGACCGGCACGCTGGTCAGCTCGCCGGCGAGCTCAACCCCGGCGCGGGTGTGCTCGCCCGGCGAGCTCGACCAGCACGCGGGTCAGCTCGCCGGCGAGCTCAACCCCAGCATGGGTGTGCTCGCCGGGCGATCTCGAACAGCACGCGGGTCAGCTCGCCGGCGAGCTCAACCCCAGCGTGGGTGTGCTCGCCGGGTGAGCTCGACCAGCACGCGGGTCAGCTCGCCGGCGAGCTCAACTCCAGCATGGGTATGCTCGCCAGGCGAGCTCGACCAGCACGCGGGTCAGCTCGCCGGCGAGCTCAACCCCAGTATGGGTGTGCTCGTCGGGCGAGCTCGACTAGCACGCAGGTCAGTTCGCCGGCGAGCTCAACCCCATCATGGGTGTGCTCGCCGGGCGAGCTCGACCAGCACGCGGGTCAGCTCGCCAGCGAGCTCAACCCCAGCGTGGGTGTGCTCGCCGGGTGAGCTCGACCAGCACGCGGGTCAGCTTGCCGGCGAGCTCAACCCCAGCGTGGGTGTGCTCGCCAGGCGAGCTCAACCAGAACGCGGGTCAGCTCGCCGGCGAGCTCAACCCCATTATGGGTGTGCTCGCCGGGCGAGCTCGACCAGCACGTGGGTCAGCTCGCCGGCGAGCTCAACCCCAGCATGGGTGTGCTCGCCGGGCGAGCTCGACCAGCACGTGGGTCAGCTCGCCGGCGAGCTTAACCCCAGCGTGGGTGTACTCGCCCGGCGAGCTCGACCAGCACGCAGGTCGGCTTGACTGACGAGCTGACCTGATCCCGTCCTGTCCGACTTACTTCAACTCCTGTATCTTCCGTATAGCTGTGGCGTCCGACCTTCGGGACGACATACTTCTCGCTTCGTTTCTATTAAAGTTATTCTCGAAGTTTTACAACTAAAACCGAGAAAATCGTATAAACGCCCAGAGGCCTAAAGACGGCCCGCAAGGATCCAAACTTGTCTAGAGGCCCACCTACGATCTCAGAGGGGATCCAAGTCCATATGAATTATGACGGTTTATCCTAACTCTCGGAAGTAGGATAAATGTTAAGTTTCCGAAGATAAATATCAAGATTCGAGGATAATTACGAAGATCGACGGAAAATGGAATATTCCCAAAAAGAGATAAACTTGGCCCGAAGGCAAAGGAATAAATGGGCCACCGACCTAAAGCAACTATATAAGGAGAGCTGGAGTAGAAGAAAAAGGATCCAAGATTTGAGACCTAGAGAACTCCCGTTAGCATAGAGAACTTAGAATTTAGGCGGTTAGACTAGCAAGACAGGACCTAGAAGGTCTGGCTGCCTCTTGTTCTAGTTTTATCTTATCAGCAGACCTCTGTTCCTCTCGGAAGGATCTAACAATTCTTTAACTTCAGAGCTCTGCACATAGAAACCCTAGGCATAATCTTCGACATGCCTGTTTCTATGACCAACGCTCGTACTAGACGAACTCGTCCAGGCAGTTCGATCTCTTGTTCAATTCATTCTAGCTGAACTACGTCCGACTTGATCCGCGAAAGGGGTACGTAGGCAGCCTTTCTTAAGGTCCAGTCCCAACTCTTAACAAACCCTTTTCCGCATTTATTTGGTCACTTGTCGTTGGCTGTCGCAGAGAATTCGGACCTAAAGGAAAGTAGGGTTTTCCTTGTTTTCATCCATATTTTATTCATTAAAATTGACGGTGTGAATTTCGGTTCCCACATTGATTAGATTTAATTGGTTCCCTAACTCTTTGGATTCGATCCCTAAGTATTATAACTGAACCTCTTATTTAAGAGAGTAATTCACTCCTTAGGGTAATTTGAGTGAGATCAAATTTGGCGCCGTTGCTGGGGAGCTTTGATCGCCATTAGATTTAATTTGATTGATTCTAGGTTTCTTTGTCTTTACCACCTTTCTGATATAAAAAATTTCTTGTCTTTTCAGGTGCATGTCCAGTAGTACCAGAAGCAACAAGGACAAACAACTGCTATTGTCAGAAGATCCTGCTCACTTGGAACGCTCAATCCGCAAAGACTTATGTTCTACATCGATCGACACAACAACTTTTGCATCGACCAATTCTCGCATCCGGCAGTCTACCGACACTCAACCGTCGACCGAATCGCATCGCTCTACATCGATCGACACTACACCTTTTTCATCGATCGATACTCAGTCGCGAAGCATGGTTGCGATTGTTATTCTCAGACATGATGAGAATGGAAACCTGTATGACCAGGATGATCATCTGCGTAAGAAACAGGTCAGAAACTAGATGCACAGGGGAATATAATCCTTGAGCCCGATACTAATGCTACAGGAGCTGTTCGCCCTGTAATGAGGCTGCTCGAACAAGATCATTGGCTGATTACAACCGTCCAGACGAGTACTACGCCAACAGATCAGCCATTCGCCGTCCAGAGATTCAGAAGCCAAATTTCGAGCTGGAGCCACAGTACTACACACTCGTGTCGCAGATACCCTACTCTGGGTTAACACAAGAGCATCCTATGGACCATCTTGAGAGGTTCAAGGATCTTATTGCTGTTATCTGCATGGATGGAGTCCATGAGGATTACCTACTATGCAAGCTCTTCAAAAACTCTCTGATTGGAGAAGCTTCGCATTGGCTTAAGCAGCTACCCACAGGATCTCTTGTGGGAACCGAAATTCACACCATCGATTTTAATAGATAAAAACGGAGGAAAACCAAGTAAACCTGATTTTTCCTAAAGATCCGAATTCTCTGCGTAATCACTTTAAAACGATAAATAGATAGAAAGCAAGATGAAAATAAATGGTCGCTCAGAGGCGTTTTATTAATCGAATAGTATGAGAACAAGATTTCTCCGAGAGGAGTAGAGATATATTAACTATCAGGACAAAGAACAGGTTGCGGCCAAAACGTCCTAAGCCTTGCCGTGCTAGTCTAACCACCTAAGTCATATGTTCTCTAAGCTAGCACGAGTTCTCTAAGTCTAAAATCTTGGATCCTATTTCTTCTGCTCCAGCTCTCCTTATATAGTTGCTCTAAGTCGATGGCCCGTTTCTTCCTTTGCTTTCAGGCCCAAGTTCATACTTTTTGGAATATTCCATTTTTCGTCGACCTTCGTAATTATCCTCGAGTCTTGACATTTATCTTTGGAAACTTAGTATTTATCATATTCCCCAAGTTAGGATAAACCGTCATAATTCCTATGGGCTTGGATCTCTTCTGAGATGGTAGGTGGGCCTCTAGACAAGTTTGGATCCTTGCGGATCGTTTTTAGGCCTTTGGGCGTTTATACGATTTTCTCGGTTTTAGTCGTAAACTTCGAGAATAACTTTAATCGAGACAAAACGAGAGGTTCATGGTCCCGAAGGTCGGATGATACAGCTATACGGAAGATACTGGAGTCGAAACAAATCGAACAGGCCGAGACTGGGTCACTTTGGTGGCTTTGAATCTCTGCCCTTCTTAGGGCTTTTTATAAGATGCTTGGCTCAATCTATAAAACCTTTTCGGCTATTGTAAATTAAGTGAACTTCGATTTTTGAAGTTAGAGGGCAAGGAAACGAGTTGTCGTCTCATTCCTCATCCGCTGATGATCGTCGTATATGTTGTTTGTTGAGTGCACGTTGATTTCTCGTTTTATGCAGAGATTCGTGAAAACGTACAGACCTAAATGAAGAGGCAGGTTTTGGGATCTCATATCAGGGCTCTGATATTATGCTTTTGAGATGTCAAGATCCGGTAAGACTGGGTTTAGGGCAAGACCTAGGTTTACTCTCGGACTGAGGCTATGCGATGACAAGTCGGCTTTCGTTTTGCCTGTTTGCGATTTCTACCTGATTCGTACCGATATAAAGTCCACGAAGTGTTATCGGCTTATATGACTTGTCTAGGCACAAATCGAGCTACTTCCAAAGGCCGTTTGGAGGTGCTAACCAAAATTTCGGATTTTCTTGTATAGCGCGCTATGGTATCCTTGTCGGATGTAAGAGAGCCTATCCTTTCGAGGGCGGCTAGTGTCTGTTTAGGACGTTTAGGTTCGTTTGTTGTGATCAGCAACAAAGAAATGATGCCATTTTAAAGGCATTTTACCATTAGAGGGGTATTAGGTTGTTTTTTTTAGGAACGAGAATGTCGTTTCCATAGATGGGAAAAATCGTTACTTCAAGCGTGTTGCGACGTCTCGCGGTGCCTAAAGTTGATTTGGTTTTTTTGTGCCGCGTTACGTTTGCGGGCTTTGTCTGGGCGAGTTCTAGACTGCTAATTTTGGCGGGATTTGGCGGTCGTGAGACCGCGTTTTTCCGTAAAAAGTTTCGAAAATGTCGAATTTTGTTTTTGAAAATTTTATGGGAGTATGAGAGTATACGTACCCACTCCCCCCCCCCTTCTTAAGAAGAGGGGATAGCTGAACTCGCTTAGCAAGCTGCCTACGTACTCTTTTTCCGGGGATCAAGCCATTTCGTAGTTCTTTGAGCCCACGTTGCGATTAGTGGTAGTATTTCTTAAGATGCACCGCGTTCCAGGTTCTTTGGATCTTGACGTTCTGCATGTTCGCGATTTGGTAAGATCCTGATCGGACTACCTTTATGATCTTGTATGGACCTTCCCAGTTTCCTGTCAGTTTTCCTGCGTTACGTTCGGCAGTGTTTTGGAAGACTTTGTGCAGAACCAGATTGCCTTCTTTGAACCTCCGGTGGCGAACGTTTGAGTTGTAGTATTTTGCGGCAGCGTGCTGGTAATTTTGGATTCGTATGAGCGCTAGATCTCGTTGCTTGTTAATGAGATCGAGTTCATCCAGCAGCATCGTATTGTTGAGTCTTCTCGTTCGGGAAGGAATCTTCTTCGTACTCCGGGAAATTCTACTTCCGGTGGGATCATGCATTCCGTCCCATAAACGAGGGCGAAGGGAGTTTCTCCCGTGGCCCTTCTTGGGGTCGTGCGATGTGACCAAAGGACTCCTTCGAGTTCTTCTGCCCATCGCCCCTTTTTGGCTTCTAAGCGCTTTTTTAACACGTCGAGGACAGTTTTGTTGATGGTCTCTGCTTGGCCGTTACACTGTGGGTATCTAGGCGTTGATTTGGTTAGCCGTATTTTCCACTTCTCGTAGAAAGCTTCAAATCGGGTAGAGATGAACTGAGACCCGTTGTTCGTTACAATTTCGTATGGGACTCCATGTCTGGTGATGATGTTTTTCCAGACGAAGTTCTTGACTTGCACGTCTTTGATACTTGCGTAGGATTCCGCCTCTACCCACTGTGAAAAGAAATCCGTGAGGACCAAGAGGAAACGTTTCTGCTTCGAGTTGTGTAAAGGTCCGACGATATCCATGGACCATCGCATAAAGGGATACTGAGATGAGATGGATGAGAGGACCTCCGCTGGTTGATGGATGGTGGGCGCATGCCTTTGGCATTTCTCGCATTTTTGTGCGAATTTCTCGCAGTCTTTGATCATAGTTGGCCAGTAATAACCGTGGCGTTTTATTTTGACTGCGAGTGACCTTCCACCAGAGTGATTTCCGCACGATCCGGAGTGGACTTCCCCCATCACCTTCCGTGATGAGAGGACCGGAAAATCTCCGCTTGTAAATTTCTCCCTCTACCGTCACGTATCGTGCAGCTTGGGTCTTGATCTTGCGTGCCGCCCATTTTTCTGCAGGCAGAGTTCCGTTGAGTATGTAGGCTCGGATCGGCTCCAGCCACGGACTGTTGCAACCATATTCTGAATGATCCACATTTTCTCCTGCTGGATCTTCAGTTTCTTCTGCATCTTCGACTTGTTCCCTAATCAGATTAGCAATTACTGGCGGTCCGATGCGTGGGTGCTCAATAAACTCGACGGGAATCCCACGTTTTAGTCCCGGGTCCGAGCTTGATCTGAGGGCAGCCAAAGCATCCGCCTGGGTGTTTTCTGAACGGGGAATTCTAGTCAAGGCGAAGTGATCAAAATCTTGGGCCAGGTCCTGGACGAGTTTCAGATATGCGTCCATTCTTTTGTCTCTTGTTTCGTATTCTCCGCTGAACTGATTCGCGACTAACTGGGAATCGCAGTAAGCGTGGATGTTGCGAATCTTTAGTCCTTGAGCTAGTCGTAATCCTGCGATGAGTGCCTTGTATTCGGCCTCATTGTTCGATGCATGGAATTCTAAACGTAACGATTGTTCCAGAATCTCCCCGGTAGATGACGCAAGCCGAATTCAGATTCCGGATCGTTGTTTAGATGATGACCCATCGATGTGAAGGATCCAGGTCGATTCTGGTTCTGTGTTTGTTATATCCCTCGTGGGCAGCTCTACCAGGAAATCCGTTAGTACCTGAGATTTTGCGCACGTCCTTGGGCGGTATTCGACGTCGTATTCGCTCAGTTCAATTGCCCATTTTGCGAGCCGTCACGACTGACTCGGACTGTGCAGGATTGTGCATAGTGGAAAGGTGGTGAGGATTATTATGGTATGAGATTGGAAATATGGTCTGAGTTTTCTCGCCGAAGTTACAACAGCGAGCGCTAGTTTTTCCATTAAGGGGTACCGCGTCTCAGCTTCCAGCAACGTCTTACTTATGTAAAAGATTGGTTTTTGTTCGCCGCGTTCTTCTCTGATCAGAACGCTGCTGTCGCGGAGACTGCAATGTACAGGAATAAAGGTTCTCCTTCCACTGGTTTCGCGAGAACAGGAGGGGTGGCTAGGTAATGCTTTAGCTGTTGGAAAGCCCTTTCGCATTCTCCCGACCATTCGAATTTCCTGTTCCCCTTCAGCGTGTCCTAGAAAGGCAGGCACTTGTCCGTTGAGCATGAGATGAAACGGTTCAATGTTGCGACTCTTCCGGTCAGCCTTTGGACTTCCCGCTTAGTCTTTGGTGAGACCATCTCTATTAGCGCTTTTATCTGTTTAGGATTGGCCTCGATTCCACGACAAGTGACAAGGTACCCGAGGAACTCTCCTGATGCCACGGCAAATCTGCATTTCGCTGGGTTCAGTTTCATGTTATGTAGGTTCAGTCTCGCGAAGCACTCTTCCAAGTGGGATACGTGGTCGTTTTCATCGAGGGACTTTAGGAGCATGTCATCGATGTATACTTCCATAGTTTTTCCGAGCTGCTCGGAGAACATTCGATTGACAAAACGTTGGTAAGTAGCGCCCGCATTCTTGAGGCCGAAAGACATTACTTTGTAGCAATACGTTCCACGGTCTGTGATGAATGCGTTTTTCTCGCAATCGTCGGGATTCATCATGATCTGATTGTATCCGGAGAAGGCATCCATAAATGACAAGATCTTGTTCCCTGCCATTGCCTCGACCAATCGGTCGATATGCGGGAGCGGGAAGCAGTCTTTTGGACAGGCCTTGTTGAGATCGGTGAAATCGACGTACACTTGCCATTTACCGTTTTTCTTTTTGACCACAACCGGATTGGCTCGCCAATCCGGGTATCTGACTTCCGCTATTGAACCTACTTTTAGAAGTTTTTCGACTTCCTCGTTTACGGCTGTGGCACACTCTGCTCCTAGTTTCCGTCTTTTTTGTTTGACGGGCTTGTAGGTTGGGTCAATATTAAATTCATGGCACGTTATGCCGATATCGATCCCTGGCATATCTTCCGCGGTCCAAGCGAACATATTGAGGTTCTTTTTAAGACAAGCTATGAGCTCTGTTTTTAGTGGTTCGCGGAGGTTAGCCTCAATCACGATGCATCGTTCTGGGAAAGATTCGTCGAGACAGACCGAAGTCATCGTTCTCGGTCAAGCTCGCCAACGAGTTGACCCGCGCTCGCCGGGCGAGCTCACCCTTGTCATGGGCGAGCTGGCCGGCGAGCTGGCCTGCGCTCGCCGGGCGAGCTCTCCCTTGTCTCGGTCGAGCTCGCCGGCGAGTTGACCCGCGCTCGCCGGCGAGTTGACCCGCGCTCGCCGGCGAGTTGGCCCATGGTCGCCGGGCGAGCTCACCCTTGCTATGGTCGAGCTCGCCCGCGAGCTGACCCGTACTTGCAGGGCGAGCTATCCCGTGCTCGCCGAGCGAGCTGACCCGTGCATTGGTCATGCTCGTCGGCAAGTAGACCCGTGCTCGTCGGGTGATCCGTTTCGGTTATTCGTTTTCTTGGTTTTTTGAAGTTTTGACCGAGATTTGGTTTTTCCGAGGATTTTCGGGTATCTATTCCGTCGTGACCGATTTTGACCCCAACACTAATGACACTATGTCACAAACCAGGGATCCCTTCTCAACATCAACATCTCAAACATCACAAAGCTTAATGCTTCAAATTACCTTATGTGGAGCAGACAGGTTCATGCTCTATTTGATGGGTATGATATGTCTTCCTTTCTTGATGGCTCCAAGACAATCCCACCAGAAGTCATCACGATCGATGGCAAAGATGAACCAAACCCGGAGTTCACATTTCACAAGTGTCAGGAAAAGCTGATTTACAGTGCTCTTCTTGGAGAAATAACACAATCCATCCAGCCGTTGCTCTCCAAAGACAACACCTCTGCTGAGATCTGGACCACTCTTGCCAAAACCTATGCCAAACCAAGCCGTGGGCATATCAAGCAACTCAACAATCAACTCAAAAACTGGAAGAAAGGAACCAAGACAATATCGGAGTACCTTCAAGGCATCTCCACTCGGGTGGATCAACTGGCTCTACTCGGGAAGGTCCTTGATCTCAAAGATCAGATTCAGTTAGCGCTTGAAGGCTTACCTGAGGAATACAAGCAGATTGCTGACCAAATTGAAAGCCGTGACTCTCCTCCAACCTTCAATGAACTTCATGAAAAACTGCTGAATCATGAAGCACGCCTCCTCTCTGTCCAGCGTACTGAACCCTTTCCGATCACTGCAAACGTGGCTACCAACAACTACCGCCCCTCACAGAAGCACAACAACAACCGCAATCAACAGTGGCAAAACTACAACCCCTCCAGTCAATCAGCTCCAAGAGCTCCACGTCCCTATCTTGGTAGGTGCCAGATCTGCGGAATACAAGGCCATAGTGCTCGTCGCTGTCATCAGTTGGGACGGCAACCTGGTCTCTTACCTACTCCAAAAGCTTGGCAACCACGTGCCAACTTTGTTGCTCAATCACCAAACCCATGGCTGCTTGACTCTGGAGCGACGCACCACATTGCATCGGACCTCGCCAATCTTTCTTTGCATCAGCCTTACACCGGTGCTGAAGAAGTTGTTGTTGGTAATGGTGCAGCACTTCCCATAACGCAGACTGGTTCAGCTCTTTTACACTCTTTTACTCATCCTTAGAACCTAAATAATGTTTTTATGTCCCTGCTATACATAAGAACCTTATATCAGTTTACAAGTTGTGCAATGCTAACCAAGTCTCGGTGCAATTTTATCCTAATTGTTTTCAGGTGAAGGATCTCAAAAAGGAGGTCCCGTTACTCCAAGGCGATACCAAGAATGACCTATATGAGTGGCCAACCTCAATGCCTATCACCTCTACCTATCTCACCTCCACAAATAACCTCAAAACCAGCATCTCTGATTGGCATTCAAGACTAGGCCACCCATCGTTTCCTATTCTAAAATCTATTCTCTCAAAATTTCTTTACCTTATTTCAATACCATGTCGCAATCTCTATCTTGCAGTGATTGCTCTATTAATAAAGCTCACAAGCTATCTTTTTTTCAGAAAGCTCAATTTCTTCATCTCGTCCTCTTCAATACTTATTTTCTGATGTCTGGACCTCCCCTATCTTATCTATTGACAACTATAAATACTACCTTATCATAGTTGATCATTACTCTCAATACAGTTGGCTATTCCCTCTCAAACTCAAATCTCAAGTTAAACAGACCTTCATTCAATTCACAGCCCTTGCAGAAAATAAATTCCAAGAAAAAGTGGGTACCTTATTCTCTGATAACGGGGGTGAATTTATAGCCCTTCGTGACTTCCTAGCTTCAAAAGGTATCAGCCACTTAACCTCTCCTCCCCACACTCCAGAGCACAATGGTCTGGCTGAAAGGCGTCACAGACACATTGTTGAGACTGGCCTTACCCTTCTTACCAAGTCTAAGCTTCCTCTTCAGTACTGGACTTATGCTCTCTCCACTACAATATACCTCATCAGTAGAATGCCAACTCCCAATCTCTCCAACAACTCACCGTACCCACTTCTCTTCAACGAACCCCCCAAGTATGCCAAGCTAAAAAATTTTGGCTGCCTCTGGTATCCCTGGCTTCGGCCTTACACATCCCACAAGCTTGAACCGTGTTCCCTACCCTGTATCTTTCTCGGTTACTCCAACACACAAAGCGCCTATCTTTGTATGGATCTCTCTTTCCACCGTGTGTATGTTTCACGCCATGTGAAATTTGATGAATCGGTGTTTCCCTATCCGCAATCTCTCAAGCCAAACACCTCAGATACCTCCGATTTCTCCAAACCCAACAACCAAAATCCCACACACATACCTTTTAGCCCAAACCCGGTCACTGAAGCTCATTCGCCGGCACCCTCAGGAGAAGCGGCACCTCTGGGAATGGATTCATCACCTGGAACATCATCGGCGGCTCCCTCAACTAATGAGTTGTCTCATTTTGAGCAAAACTCTTCTGATGGAGACTCTCCTGCTCGCCACAAAGAAGAGAGCAATGACTCGTCAAACGATGTCGTTCTACAATAAGACTCAAGTGGATCACCAGCTTTGGGCCCAAATCTCTCATCGGCCCAAACAACAAAAAACACTCAGCCCACGACTGAAACTCTGCCCATAATCTCTCCAGCTCCAATTCATTCATCATTGTCGTCTTCTTCACACGATGCCTCTCCTGCTCCGGCTCAGAATCATCACCGATGCAAACACGAGCCAAGAATAAAATTCACAAACCAAATCAGAAGTATGGTCTTGCTGCTCTTCTTTTATCTTGGAAAGAACGAGAACCCACAACCATCCTTCAACCGTTCAAGCACGACAAATGGAGACAGTCCGCCTCAGAAGAGTTCGATGCTCAAATCAGGAACCACACATGGGACTTGGTTCCACCATCACCAAACATGAATTTTATAGACTGCAGGTGGTTATTCTAGCTCAAGTACCTACCAGACGGCACCATCGACAAACGAAAATCCAGATTAGTGGCAAAGGGCTACAAACAACAAGCGGGCATTGACTACTTCGACACATTCAGTCCTGTCATCAAATCTACGACGATCAGAACCGTTTTGAACGTAGCTACTAGCAGAGATTGGTGTCTTCGTCAAATTGACATCAACAACGCATTTCTTCAGGGAACCTTAACCGAATAAGTGTTGTGCGGCAGCCTCTGGGGTTCGTGAATCCTGACAGACCAGACCACATCTGCCGTCTTAACAAGGTTATCTATGGTCTAAAGCAGGCTCCGCGCGCCTGGTATATTGAACTGAAAAGTTTCTTACTTCAACTTGGCTTTAAAAACTCTGTTGCAGACACGGCTCTATTTGTTCTTCATCACAACGACACACTAGTGTATCTTCTGGTCTACGTGGATGACATTATTGTCACTGGAAATAACTCCATGATGGTTGAAAAGATACTATCGACACTAGCAAATCGGTTTGCACTCAAAGACATGGGTGAGCTGTCCTATTTTTTGGGCATTAAGGTCGTTCGGAGTAACAAGGGTCTCCACTTGAGTCAAAGGAAATACATACTCGACTTACTGCAGAAGATGAATATGAGCGATGCCAAGCCAGTTGCAACCCCAATAGCTACAACTCCGAAGCTCACAAAAGCTGGTACGAAACACTCAAACCTAACAGAGTACAGGACACTCATGGGCAGCCTCCAATACCTCTCTTTCACGCAGCTAGACATCGCCTATGCAGTAAATAAACTGTCTCAGTTTATGCACTCTCCTACAGCCGAGCATTGGCAAGCTGCAAAGAGAGTCCTTCGTTACTTAGCAGGCACTCCAACGCATGGTCTCTTTTATAGTAAGAACAATCCCCTCTCTCTGCATGCTTTTTCAGATGCTGACTGGGCAGGTGATTCCGATGATTATGTGTCTACCAATGGATATATTGTCTATCTTGGCAAACATGCTATCTCCTGGTCCGCAAAGAAGCAAAATGGTGTGGCTCGATAATCTACAGAGGCAGAGTATTGGTCTATTGCTAATACAGCAACTGAACTCAATTGGGTTGGCTATTTACTTCAAGAATTGGGCATTCATCAGCACAAACCTCCTACCATCTACTGTGACAATATTGGCACAACTTATCTCTGTGCCAATCCAGTATTTCATTCAAGAATGAAACACCTGGCTCTTGATTTTCATTTCATCAGAAATCAAGTTCAAGCAAGTAAGCTTCGAGTTACGCATGTCTCAACAAAGGATCAGTTAGCAGATGGCTTTACCAAACCCCTCAGTCGACAAAGATTCACTCAGTTACGAGACAAGATCGGCGTCTCCAAGGGTCCTTGATCTTGCGGGAAGATATTAACGATATCAAAGATATGATTCCATCGTATCAATTATATTAATTGTAAATATATGATTTACTTGCTCATCACTCATTCTTGTGTATAAATGTATTGTATCTCATAGCAATAAGATTATCACTTTCAATATATATAAAGAACTTTGTGGAACTCAATTCCAAACTAGGAAGTAAAAGCCAAACATGTCTCCATCAAAAGGATAAAATGCTTATCTTAACAGCTTCCTATGTGGAGAGAAGAGAAATTATCTGACATATCTATCATATGAGACATATATATAATACAAAATAAGTTCTTATTAAAATATAATATCAATTTTCACAAAATACATGTTTCTGCTCTTTTTACCGAAATTTTTTATTAATTAAAATCGAGTTTACAAAGTTATTACAAAACTAAATAATACATTTTTTACCTAGGCTGATATTATATGCCCATTTACTTAGAAAGTGACAAAAACTAATAATATCGCCAAGTTAGCAAAGCTGAAGCCAAAAACCAACAAATACCCTTTTGTAATGAACTCCTAAGGAATGTTGACAATGTCTGTCTTTACACACATATCATAACTAGATATTGGTTGTGTGTAGGGGGTAAACTTTATCACTTAACCAACTCCATACATAATAGTTATCAAATAAAACCTCACTAAGTTCACTCTACTCTTTCACCATGATCAAAGGATGACAAGTTCACATTTGGTAGAGGCTTTTGGGATTTTGAGGAGTTTCTTGAAGATTTCATCTTTTGTTGAATGATAATCCGAACGTAGAGTGAGTTTCTTGAGGATTGCTGAATGCTCAAGGAAGTAACGTACAAACTTCATGTCCATACCAAGTTCCCGAAATGAAAATTTGATATCAATAAACTCAAGAGAGGATAGAAAACACTTGGGCACAGATTGATTATCCTCCACGGATGGTGGCTCCGGGTAATTGTTATAAATAATTTGTTCCTGAGGGAAAAAAGAAGAAGATGAAATGATATAGCAGAAAACTCATAGTGATGAAAAAAAATCATTGAGTTTAGCTGATTAATCACCAATATGAGTGATTTTAGATTAGGGCAACTCCTAAGAAATATTTTCAACCATATCAAACTGGTCGCATGGAGAGCAACGCACAAGCGCGACATGTATTCAAATTGAGGCAGAGGTTCTAGCTTCATGTATAGACAAATGAGCTGGAACAAAGAAAGGAAACAATGTGGTCAGAGACTTTCACGTAATCGTACTTGTCCAAGACCTGCGTTGAACTATATGTGTACCTGGAACGTACTTTGAGATATTGTCATATCCCCGATCCTCGAAATACCGCTAAGAAAATCACCTATGCTACTTCTCGATGAAACATTTGTTCTGATATCAGATCCAACTAAACCATAGTTGAGAGAAATATTTAACTTCGCATTGGACTCGAAATTGTTTACTATAAAGCTTTTTGATTCATCATCATCGATGCTCAAAGAGCATAGTAGAGGAGCATCGATAACAATTCCAGAAACACCATTAAACACTTTAAGCGTTCTTCTTTCAATGTTGAGGTTCTTCAGTGACCGAGAATGCACCCGATAGACTTGTGCATCAATATTAGATGAGACAATCTTTAAACTTTCAAGGACAGGACAAGATGAGATAAGTTTCTTCAAAGTGGCCTCACTGGGGTACCAATTTTGTTCTAAATACATTGTCTTCAAACAAGGTAAGACAACAAACACTGCATCATCCAAGAACACCTTGAATAATCTTAAGAATACCAGTGTCTCACAGCTATGCAACCTTAGGCGACTGTGAGTAAAATAACCATATTCAGGCCATTCTAGATCTAGGTGTTGGATCTTACGCCTAATTGCGGCATCAATCCATGACGTGAAATACGAGGTATCATTTACAATGCTTGCATTATCACCAAGAGTTAACTTTAGTTTTTGTATGCATGTAACCATACTAGAATCGAAAAACCTGTCACCAAAACTCACAAAGGCTTTGGTATCTGAGAACTTTCTGGAATTCAATTCCAAACTAGGAAGCCAAAGCCAAACATGCCTCCATCTAGTGGATAAAACGCTTGTTTTAATAGCTTCCTCTGTGGAGAGAAGAGATATTATCTGACATATCAAATGATCAGATAACTGGCTTATCCTATTCCCGTCGTCCTCCGACCTCTGACTTAACTCTTTAGAACAGCAAGCATGTTTCGATTTCCCTCTACTAATCATTTTTTTCTATTGCAGAGTCTAATTCTGCAAAAAAAAAAAGAAAAAAGTGAAAACCCAAGTTTATTTGGAAGCCTGGCCGCCTATGTAACACGGTGACATAGCTTGCGAATTGCGACCAACGTAATCAGTATTATCGAAAACTGAGTTAATAAAAGGGCCTTAGAAAAGCAACATCAGATATCAGATATATATATATCCATAAGTTCTAGGTCAAACACGGAGACATATGGAAACAAACTACAATTAACGATATCAAGAGATGAATATGCTTGAGGCAGAAGAGACGAACCAAAAGTGGGTGGAAGAGAGACGAATCCGTTAGGAATGAACGTCACAACTATTTATAGGCTTTGATTGGCTTCCCTCTTCCACCAGCAAACACCTATAGGACTTTATAAGTTTTTTGTGCTTTTTGCCGGTAAAAACGATTGTTGACTTTGGCAAAAGCTGACTTCCACTGGATTTGATGGATCATTTTCTGATATGGAATGGGAACCAAATAATCTAAAATGAACCTTTGTGTTTTATTTTTTATCTATACTATTAAAACCGATTTTTAATAGGATTCTGCGTTTGATTTTTAGATTTATTTATATTTTCATGCCATTATTTTTTTTTAATTTTTTTTAATATTTTCGCCAACTATATATTTGGCCAATCAGAAACAAGACAGTTTTAAAACTAGAATTGTCGAGCAAATAATAAATGCACGTAAGGAGAATATCTTTTTGGCTGTTAAACATGGCAACTTATGCTATTTGGCAATCCAAATGACTGGTCCTACCATTAATAATAACACATACTATTGATATATTTATTTATAGTTTACTATGGTAATAATGATGAACTCTCTATCACTTTTTTTTGCAAAGTCATTCTCAATCACTTTACGTATATATAAACTACATTCTCTCCCTTGCATTTTTTTTCTTTCTGAAATGTATATCACTCTATATAAAATTGCATTGAGTTCACGCCAATGCATATGAATGTTATTTTTTAAATGCATGATATGATCAAAATTAAATCATTCCTTCCATCAGTAGAAGTTATTTATCGAAAGCGAAATATTTTCTTATGATAATATCATTTTTACTATATTTTTAGCAACTATCAAACTTTCAAATAAATGTGAGACATGCCAATGCTTATTTAAATAAAAGTATATAAAAGTTTAAATATATACTTATAGATAGAAATTATAGTTTATAATAAACCAAGTTTTGTAAAATATATAAACAACCTAAGTATCTAAACATATTTACAAAATCATGCAACTCATATCCAACATCTACATGGATTCAAACGCCCATCTAGAATCCAACACGATTGACAGCCCTAAAATCACAGAATCAAATTTTTCATTTTTATCAAGATTTCTCCACCTTATCATCCAAATCGAAGTTAAAAAAATCTCTAGACATTCCGTTTTTTTGTTCTTATCCTAAATCAATCAATCCATTGTCATTCTTTTTTTTCACTTATCCATCATCATTCTCAATTTATTTTCTCTCAACTAAAATCGAAATTCTTCCTTAAAGTACAAGATTCATGAGAAATAAGAAGAACACATAGTAGTAATAGTATAACTCGATAGAGTATAACTAAAATACATATATATAACTAGTATAACTAGAACACATATAATTAGTATAACAGATACCACAAACATGTACAATTAGTATAACTGGTACAATTAGAACGTATATACCTAGTACAACTTTACAAATTTGTTCATGTAACTTACAGGCAAAGAATTTATTATGCTAATCACTGTTTGATGATTAATGGTCAGATTATGTGATGTGTGATAAGTTGTCATGTTATCTTTCAGTGCAACGTCCTTGGATCTACTGATGATATTGTGCTTAATATTTGAGATTTGTTGGTATTTCAAATTTGTTGGAAATTTTCCATAATATTTGATTTAGATTTTTATTTTACTAGTTGTATTATTATTACTAGTTATGCTATTTTCAAAAAAAATTACTTTTCATATTTTAGCTCCCTGGGTCAAAGAAGGCAGTTTAGTATTTTGGAGTTTTTTTACATAGATATCAGTCCCCAAATTTTGAAAAAAAAAAATTTTACTAAAATTCTTCAAGAAATGTTTTAAACCTCCAAAATCTCAGATCCGGCCCTGGACACGCCAGAAAGAGAGGAGGAGGAAGATAGATATGGTCAAACCATAGGAAGATATTTTGATAAAAGGTAAAAGTGTTTCCATTAATTCACCAACTAAAGGATCTGATTGTTGAAGCGCAACCCCACTGTATAATATAGCATGATACATATTGATAACACCCTTGAAAATACAATATGATATTGAAAATACGAGTACTTTGACATTTTCCCCTATTTTCAATGTTTCTTATTTCTGGTAAATAATTGGTTTATGTTTGGTTCTAGGGAAGGAGAAACAATAAGTGTTGAAGAAGGCAAAATCGGTGCTTCACGGGAACAATGATTAAATTCTAAAACAAAATTAACCCATGTATACTAGCTACATAAATTAAGGCATGACGCGAGAACGAGAGAAACAGTAAGGTATGCCGCCTCCTTTCTTCTTGCCTATTTTTAATTTGTGCGACACAATTCTAAAACAATCCCGTTTTTTTTCTAAAACAAAATATTAGTATTAACTCATTCATAAACTACATGTTAAACAGAAAGGCAAAACAGAAAGAAGTAAAACAGGAAATCTTTAATCTAATATTTGTACTCAAAGAGCTAATTTAAATAAATATGATTTTTTATAAACAGATTAAACTATTTTTATATGTTTGTGATTAGTCAATGATATGTGTGTCACGTTTTTTATGTATACTCATCTCTTTGTGATGAGCCAAAGTTATCTTATATAAGTTTTAATTTTTTCTTTTTGATAGGGTTTATATAAGTTGTTACGTATATATAACTGGAAGTTGGTTTTATTAAAAAAAAAAAAGAAGAAGTTGGTTTTATTGGTTAACAAAATTATTACTGTGCGTACGCACGGGGTATATACTAGTGACTGATATAACTAGTACAACTAAGGTATTTTAATAATCTAGGTTAGAACATTCGATATCCCGAAATATGAAAATTTCTCTTTTTTAGAAATTTTTCATTTTGGCCGGAGGTAGGAAAAAACGTGATCCAGAAAGCCATAAGTCGTTTAAGAGGAGGAGAAAGTCGAAGTCCTTCTGTAAACGAGAAAAATTACTTTCTGGATATCCCCAACATTAATCACTGTTTTCATAGATATTGGACAATCACAACTTCATAATCATACTAACAAGGAGCTATAGGGGCTCTGCTTGCCTATGATGTTAATTACACGGCACATCATATTTAAGAACGTTTAAAATTAGCCAATGACTATGCTTTTGCACTCAAGAAGGTAGGATGTTGCTTAAGTCTTTATCTATAATAGTTTAATATATGTGACTCTTTCTTATATAATACTTAATTTGCTTCTCTTTTGCTTCCCTTGTTTGGGCTTTGGCTCCGGAAAACTTGTTCTGCCGGCTTAGACTCCAAATTATTCCGGCTTTGGTTTATCAAATGATGTATATCTCTCTGTGTAATGTTGGATGTTTAATGCAAGTATCTTTCAGTGTTAAAAGAAGGTTGCTTCTCTTTTCTTCTTTTGGTGTAAGGTTTTCAGATCCTTGTTTGAGCTATTTTACGTTATCATTCATATTCGAGAATCTGTAAACAAAGAAGATATTTTAGATGATAGAGGAATATAGAAAAACAAGGACAAAAAAGACTTCTATTTTCTTCTTTTGGTGTAAGGTTTTCAGATCCTTGTTTGAGCTATTTTACGTTATCATTCATACTCGAGAATCTATAAACAAAGAAGATATTTCAGATGATAGAGGAAGATAGAAAAACAAAGACAAAAAAACTTCAAGCGAGCACCCAATGTAAAAGCTAGAAGCAACCATTTGAAAATACCATTTGTTCATAATGATTATTGCGAGAAAGACATATTAACGCTCAAACTTAAAAGAGGAAGCCAGATTAAAATATGTGTGCACAAATTCTAATATAACAAAATGATAATTCATTATGTTACTTTCATTAGTTTTAACTAAAATCGTAGGTCTAAAAGGCTGGAAATGTTTATAGCTGATGACCAAAAAAAAGTTTATAGCTTTTGCATACAAAATGTATTTAATATTTTCTTTTTCTTTTGTCAACATTTAATATTTGTTAAAAGAATCCAACTAATAAACAAATATTCCAGCATATAAATAATCATGACATAAGAGCCGACTTTTTTAAAAAAGTACAGCGGATAACAGTCTCATGTAATTAATAAAGTAGATTTTAATCCGTGCTTAGAAGCACGAACTTGTTTTTCACTTATTAATTTAATTATTTGAAAGTTCTCATTATATTATTTTTTGAATCTTACAATTAAATTTTTATTTATTTTACTCTTTTTTTAAAGTGTGCTATTTGTTCAAAAAATAGATTTAAAAATGACATGTGTGATTTAATAGTATATGATGTATTCTATATTGAAGAACAATGTATTTTCATTATTGAAATGTAGTGACAATATGAATTATCGATTTAAATCTGAAATAACTTTTTCTTTTCACATATTTGTATCTTAATTATAACCATCAATCTACATTATTTTTTATCCTATTCGATTTAAAAGGTACTACTATTTTTGACACGTTCTTTCAAAGTGCAGACATCTCGTTCTTTCAAAGGGCAGACATCTTTTTGTTGACCATTTTGATAAAACTTACATGAATATATATAAAAAAATTATTAGAAAATAAATAAATCAAAAGTTTTTTATATATTAAAATATTTGAGTTTTATGCCGTTTTTTCATATCCGATCCATATCCGTGGTCGCACCGGTAAACTCAACGTCCCATATATAATCCAGTTCGGATTTAATAAAAAATCATTAATTAAAATCCCTTCAGAATCTAGTAATATAAATCCCCACTGTTAACCATGTGGAGGTGATCTTTATAAACCAGCATCAATAAGTGAAAATATTTTAAGTATGTAGTTTAAAACAAAATTGTATGTGATTCATTAGTTTTGATTCATTAAAATTAGTTTTGTCTAATAAAACATACTTAATAAAATACAGATTTTAAGTATGGTAAAATTTCGGTAATGTATAATGAATGATGAAGGTATTATGTAGCTGATACTGATAAACATTGATAAAACAATAATGAATTTTGTTAAAAATGATGAATATTTGAAAAGGTTCTTGCGAAAATTGTTAGGTTAATGTTTGTTCGGTGAAATGAGTCTTGTATGGATTAGTAGATTAATGAGACATGTTTAGAGAAGAGTATAATGAAGTATATAAAAGACTAGGGTCGGCCCGCCCTACGGACGGGAAGTTAAAAAAAAACTATTTTATATGAGTTTACATTGAATTTATGAAACATTTTAAAAACATTGTAGATTAAAAATGAAATTATAAACAAATAGATAATGAATAGAATTCTTAGATCATATTGTTATTTATAATAATCATTTTTTGTTTGAATTAAAGCAACAATAATCTTCAGTACTCTCTATTTTTCAGAGTAAAAAATTTATATCTTCATTATATGTAAATTATTTGATGTTTTTAAGTTGATTTGCATAGTTTGGTTGTTGTTTTAAGTGTAAGATTTGGTTGTAACAAACTGTTAGTGGTATGATTCTATTGTTATTTTGTTTTGGTCGTTATTCATGGATCGTGATTAGTTTGAATAACTTCTTCTTATGTTTAGATTCCTTGTGCATAGTCGCTTACTTTCTTTTGTATACGTAAACCATTTAGTTGTCATAAGAATAATTAGGCTTTTTAACAAAAAAATAGAATAATTAAGCTTTAAGTAGCTCTTTTCTTTAAATTTTATTAAGTTGTTTACCAAAACTTTTAAAATGTAGTGGCGAAGTTTTGTAATAAGGTGGAGAATTGTTGTAACGGAAAAAAAAGAAGCAAACCAATCAAGTCTTGGATCATGGAAAAAAAGTCTAGGATCATGGATTTTGATCGCTTAAGTTGCAACTCGGGTTAAGTTTTTCTTTCCCTACAGCCCAACCTTCTGTTTCTCTGAGTCATCGTCTTTGACACTTTGCATCTTCTCCAAATATTTAATCTAAGATTTTCACCATTTGAGTTGTATTTCAAGTTGTTCAAGTAAATATGAAAATCGATTGAATCTACACAGCATCACTTTGGAAATAAATACAAATGCACGGTGGTGTAAAAATATTAGAAAGATTGGAAGAAGACTGTCTCTGTTCTCGGGCGACCAAGTCTCAAATCACATAAGAGATGATAGACTAATAAATATACAGACTAACGACCAAAATTGAAAAATTGACCATATACAAACTCAAATCAGTAAGAAGCTAAAGGTTAACACAATCACCAGAATCTAACTCATCATAAATTGCAAAATAGTGAAACCTCCACTTGCGTGCTTTCTTTTAGGTTGCTTAGACATATTTTGTCAAGATCCCAAAAACTGAATCAAACAACCTTTTGGGGCTGACAAAGAATAAACTCACGATCAGCCTCTTATACTTGAAGAACCCTAAGAGAACATAGGAGCTTAAGTAAATAATAGAGAAAATAATAAATAAATATTCTGAATAAACAACAGAGAGAAAGAAACTTAACTCACTAAGGCCATGTTTATCGGGAGTTTTTAATAGGGTCTCTTAACTTAATTAGAAATTAAAAAAAATGGAAAATAGCAATTAACACAAAAGACGTCCCTTAATTAGGGTACACAAGAGACGTCTCTTGTAAGCCACGCGTCACATTGATAGCGTTTTGTAGCTTCCATCTCCCTTGTTCCAGCTTCTTCAATGGCGTCTGTAACCACTCTCATCTCCTCCTCCTCCACCAGGGTTCTCCCACCCAAGTCTTCGCTTCCATCTCCCTCCCTCTCTTTCCTTCCAACTCTCTCCTCTCCTTCTCCATCTGCTTCTCTCGGTTTCGCTCGACCCTCTTCCCTCACCTCGGTCCGCTCCACTTCTGAGCTTTGCTGTCAAGGCCCAGACCGTAAGTTATCTAAATGTCGTTACTTTCTTCGTTCGCTGTGATTGGATTCATGATTCATTGACTTAACTCTCTTCCTTGCTACTTATAGAATTTTACTTGCGATTCATAGTCTCTGTGTCTACGGTTTGTATATATTTCAGGTAAGTCTAAAACTTTAGAGACATTCTGTTTATAGGATTGCTAGCTTTGTTCATAGGATTGTTAGCTTTGTGCAGATTCCATTAAAAGAGCATAACTTTAGCAACGATCTGTTCCAGGATTGCTTGTTTTTTTGTTCAAAGGGTTGTTAGCTTTTATTGGATACAAAGTTGTTTGATTTTAGTATAATTGAGTGACATTTAAGCTATACTCAATGACTTATATGGATGCTCCATATAGTATTTTTTTCACCTGCACACATCTGTTGATTTGAGCTATGTTGCTCCTTATATCTGATGTGTTAAAGATTTGTTGATAGGATGATCTTCCATTGGTTGGAAACAAGGCGCCTGATTTTGAGGCTGAGGCTGTGTTTGATCAGGATTTCATCAAGGTGGTATCTTTGCCTAAAGAACCCTTCTTCTAACAATTGCTATTTATTGATTCTTTATGCCCTTCTCTTTAGGAAGCATGTGGAAGCTGTAATGCTTATTGCTAATGGGCACGAGAAAGAGGAACTGGAAGCTGAATTGCAGGTTGTTTTTTGTGCCTCATTTGATGATGCTGAAATGTTACTCTGTGAGACCAATTCATATTGGAGAATAAGATCATCTGAGATAGCTTATTATAGCTACACCACATTTCTCTGTTACTTTAAGTTTACATAATCTGCAGGCTATTATCTTTACACTTGTATCATCAGATTCTGCTCGATATAGACTTCCCCGAGGATCCTTTTGGAACAAAGGTCAGTAGTGTCTTGGATGTAATCAAAATGGGATAGACTGAGATTCTTGTATGACTGTTACAGTTGTGTAATAATGGTTTATCTTCTTGATCAAGTAAGAAATGAGCTTGGATGTTTAACTTTGTTTTTTTAAGAACTCCTAATTAAGAAACCACCAATAAAGCACTAAAATTAAGGGTCTCTTAACAAAAATTCTTAACATCACTTTAATACTTAAAAAATCACTAAGATACTCTAAGTGAGTAACACCAATAAACATGCTCTAATAGACTCACTTACACTTAGATTTAAGTGTTTGTCAGTGAAAAAGTGACCTGAAGTTGGCGTGCAATATATTATCTGTCAGCTCTTGTATCCGATTAACTGGAAAACAAAATGAAGTGGTTATGTATACGATATGCAATGTGTGAGATAATGATGGTTTTAGTTGTTGGGAACACATACTCTTGGTACCAGTCACCACATGAGCACTTCTCTTTGTCATTACCATCGATGTCTCCATTCTTAACCATCATGTCCCTCCTATTACAATAATAATCACATGTTAAATCAAAATCTATTTAGTCTAAATTTTGCATCTTCTGTGAGCAATGAATATAGTTATTCAATGATGGTTGATTTAGTTTTGCATTTTCTACACGCAATATTTATATATGGACTGAAACACAGATTGATCATCAAAACTTGTAAACATCATTACTTGATTAGTTTCTTATTCTTCGAACCTGACAGCACTCTCTTTTAGAACATATTTGAGCATGAGGAGATTTTGGTTTCACTTAGAATAAAAAATAAAAAAGCGAATAACCAAAGAAAAAGAAGTACCTATCTCTTCTCTGGTGATGTAGTATGAGTAAACTCTGGGAAATGGGAATGGTTTGCAAGTGCTTTCGTTTGAGAACTAAAATTTTTCATTTGTCTGTAGATACTGTGGCCTCCTATAGTAAAAATAAAAGGACTGCAAGCAAGATTATTTTGATTGATGGACTATGGAATCTATGAGAAGCATACGATGTCAAATCTATCTCAGAATCAAGCTTGAAAGAAACACGAAGAATGATCGAACCTGGATTTGTTTAGGAACGGGAAAGCCGTTGAAACATGAAGAGTCGCTGAAGAAAACATTTTACATACACAACATTTGTCATTGTTGTTGGCAATGAACAAATGTGATGAAAGGACCTTCTGTTTCCCACACCCACATGGAGAAAGTCAAAGAAAAAGTGAACTAATGCAAAAACACATTCCAAGCTTTTGAATCTCTTATTTTGGTAGATCCAAGCATCTCGTGTAGCAGCCCTGAAACGTCATTAGACTAACCACATCATAACCACAACCAAAAAGATCAAAAGAGAGAGAGAGATTACAGCCGCAGCTGATCTGACGAAAGAACTTATAATCTCACCCGTCACGGGCATAGGATGCCAAATCTGAATCGAAGCAGGACTTGTTGATGGAAAACGGAAGCAAGAGAGATGATATGAGAATCATAGGCAGTTGGAAGATAAAGAAGAGAGACATAAAGTAAATTTTCTTTTTTGTTTTCATGGATTGAAAGGATGATGTTCAAGGGAAGAATGCTAACCTTTTTATAGGTGATACACCGCCTTACATAGTGAATTTAATGTCAGAACATGTCAGTCTATGGTGCTAATAAGGCAATAAAGTTATGAATCTGTAATTCGGAGGTTTCGGTTATGAGAAGACTAAACGACGCCAATGAATCTGTAACTCGGAGGTTTCGGTTGATTAGATGAGAAGACTAAACGACGCCAATGAATAACAAATAGAGATTCTTCACGTTGATTTCAGTCAATCACTATCTCGAAACTCCATTGTTGGTGTTTGAGAACGCGTAAGGATTTTTTAGTGTCGGAGGTCGAAGAAGAACACTAACCCTAATTTGGCGTGTTGTTGTTGAAGACAAAAGGGGCTTTTCATTATTTGGCTCAATTTCATAAGTTAAGTCCACAAATTCCTCTTTGTATCCGTAAATGAAACGTAGAATATAAAAAAGTACACGTGTCACATCCACATAAAGTGAATTTTTGACTTGGAATCCTATGTGGCAACACCAGGAGAGAGCAAAGTCTCTTATATAATACTCCCTCCGTTCGTTTTAGATGACGTTTAATGGATTTTCACACAAATTTAGGCAAGTGACACAATACCTATTCTAACCCTTTATATATATTAATTAACTCT
The DNA here is from genome assembly GCA_016432835.1 of Brassica nigra. Classification (NCBI taxonomy): domain Eukaryota; kingdom Viridiplantae; phylum Streptophyta; class Magnoliopsida; order Brassicales; family Brassicaceae; genus Brassica; species Brassica nigra. The sequence goes on from CM028247.1 coordinate 31,015,290, forward strand.
ACAACATTGTTATAAACGATCAATGTAAAAAGATAAAATAAGTCATTTTGTGTTATTTTTTTCCTAGAATTCAGGGAACGACATGTATATAGAAACAAAACAAAAACTCTATAACGTCATTTAAAAACGAACGGAGGGAGTAATAGATATGTGGTATATTATTTTCGTGTAGCAAATGATATGGTCTAATAAATTAACGTACATATATCGTATAACTTTTTATGTACAAAAAGATGTGCCTAATAAAAAGACTATGGACTAAATTACTATTTTTCCGTCAGGATAACATCTTTTTTTTTGAACAACATATTTTTTTTTGAACAAGTATCCTTCAGGATTATCTCTAGTAGTCGCCTTTTTTTTTTTTTAGTAGTCGCCTTTCCATTGACCAATTGAATTTGTGCGCAGGTTTCGGGTGACTTAGCTCTCCCCTGGTTTAATGGGTGGCTTAATATTGACCTCTTCATCTTCAGTTGTAAGGATTTTTCTTATATATTTTTTTTTATAGACTCTTAGATAGGCTATTCCTTTTTAACAGCTTGAGATTTGAGGTTTCGTATATTATTTTTCATTTCTTTGAATTAAATTCGAATAGTTTGACAAAAAATGAACGTTACGAAACAAACTCATCCACATCAAATCTCACTCACGCTCAGCATGTCTACCTCTTTAGTCATTCAACACACGCTGTGGAATATTATCATTAGTTTTAAAAATTAATTTCACTAGTAATTGTTTTAAATAATTAAAAAATAATTTGGAAATTTATTTTTAAAAAAAATCGAAAAATCCCGACGGCTACAATCGGTCATGAAATATCAAAATTACCGGTCGAACCATTCCGTCGAGATGTCACATATTATTGACGGATGGATTCCGCTTGAAAGATTCTGTCGGGATATCCTGATGAAAACCGAAGGGTTTCTCGGCCGGTCCCAGTCGAAGGATCCTGACGGATGTCTCGATCGGTATTTCCCGACGAATCTACTCGATTGGGAAATTCTTACGGCTTACCTACGACTATGAACTTCGTAGTTTTTTGTCGGTAATCCTTCGGGAAATGTCCGTCAGGAATCCGTCGGCTGTCCCCGATAGTTTACAGACCGATTTTCAATTCCCGACGAGATAATCCTGATAGACGTTTTTGTCACATCCATAGGAAACCTCGATTTCTGATGGATTGCCGAGTAATTTTTCCTTCGGGATTCACTTGTTTTCTTGTAGTGGTAATACGCATAGAAAATGGCATTTTCTGGCCATATCGGAGGACTCGTTCCAAATGCAAACATCACAGATTTAGTGGTGATCAATCACAATTTCAAAACTCCCCAAACAGAATCAAACTGGTGAGAAGAACCTTGTTTTAAGAGGAACATCGTTAGCACGAGCGAGAGTTGCTTGATTAAACAACTTAAAAATTATAATTAAAATATAAATATCTGTCTTTTGAGAAAATAATAAAAGTTGAGGATGCTCTAAGACTAAAATAGATGGTATATGGAGTATAGAATTTGAAATCATTTGATTTTTATTGAGTTTTTTTTAATGATTTTAGGTAAATAGAAAAAATATTATGTTTTAAGTTAAACTATTCCAGAATCTTGTGTAAAAACAATGAGATTGAGATTTTTGTTAACTAAATCATACAAATTCCTGCATGTTATATAGAATGTTCTTTTCATCTAATTTAAACATGAAGTCTTGAAAAATCTAATCTATTAAAACTGAAGTACACATTTGAACTTCCCCTTAATCTTTCACAATATTTACACCAAAATGCCATTGCGAATATATTTCATATTTTTAAAATAAATTTAACGACATTAATTAATTTCCTAAACTCAGCACCACTTCTATCAATTTCTCACACCACATTTAATCTATTAACGTTATTTGATCATCTTCTTTATCTGACTCAAGTCAGAGCTTCGTACCAAAGCATCCCTTAAAAGGATTTCTTGATTCTCCTTTTGAGCGTTAGAGTTCAACAATAAAATACAGAGCTTGATCATTTATTTTTAATCATACCGATTATCATCACACTGCAGTAGCAAAATTATTAATTAAACTAAAGTTTCATAACACATAATGAAATTTTGGTAGTTCTGTTTATGGCAAAATTTCTCGACTGATGAAGAAGACGATAGATTGGTTTGCTCCCCTCTAAATTAATTGTCTTTCCAATAACCAAAATCAATAAACCGGAGTCATCTTCTCAAAACCGAACTCTAATAAATAAAGATGTTTGATTAAATCAAGATATATTACTTGACAAAACACTACAAGAAAACAGGGCTTTAACAACTACACAATTGGTAGTAACTTGGTCGTAAATAGAGATTTACGACCAGGTTACTACCAATTGTGATTGGTCGTTATACGCTGGTCGTAATCACTAATTGGTAGTAACTTGGTCGTAAATGTACGACTAACAGTATTGGTCGTAAAGTAGTTGTACATTTACGACTACCAAAGTTGGTCGTAAATTAGATGTACATTTACGACTACAAGAGTTGGTCGTAAATTAGATGTACATTTACGACTACCACGTTGGTCGTAAATTAGATGTACAATATGTAGTCGTAAATTAGTAGTTAGCGGTAGTCGTAAATTAGATGTAATATAGTCATAAATTTATGACTAAATTACATCTAATGTAGAAGTAAATTAGTCGTAAATTAACGACTATTGTGCATCTAATAGAGATGTACATTAGTCGTTAATTTATGACAATTTACTGAATTTATTTACGAAATTTATTATTTTTAAAAAATAAAATAAAAATTAATATTTTAAAATTTGATATATTTTTATGAATTTGATAAAATTCCATAATAACATAATATATGACATTCATAAAATTAAAATATTCAAATACAAAATAATTAAAACCGAAAAACTAAGAATTTAGGTTTATTTCATCGAAAAGTTCAGAACTCCTCTGTTCCGCACGCCGATGCAAATCCGCCTGCTCTTCCGGAGTAGGGTCGGAGACGGCAAAACTCGAACGTATGGTCTGCCACGCTGACGTAACCGACGGCTTGACGTTGGGGCTTGAGGCTAGCATCATATCGAAAATGCTTGATGTAGCTTAAATTTGTCGTTGTGCTCGGCTATGACTCGGTTCGCAGTTTCCAAATCCCTCCGGATCGAGGACTCTTCTTCCCTTCTAGCAGCGTATTCAACTCTCGCCCTGGGGACATCGTTCACACTTCCGATTCCTGGTATACGTCCCCTTTTCTTCTGAGCAACCTTCAATTTATAAATAGATATTAATTAGTACATATGTAAAAATATATGTAAACATAAATTAAAAAGATCGAATATTTTACCTTCTCAAAAATTCTGTCTTGTTCGATGGCAGAAAGCTGGACCGGTGCACCGTCCGGATTTTCTTGCGTCAGCTGAGTCTGGACCTCTTGAATCCGAGCCTCTACATCGTTGCAGAGCTTCTCTGCTCGAGGATGAGAGAAAGTGCCATCGGCATGCTGGTGGGTCAACTTGTAAGGCCGGGCCAGAGTCGGTGGCACTCCTTCTTCGGCAGCATATATTAAACAATAAAATTCAAATGAATTAAACTATAGCATTTAATAAAAACTTAATTATTATATATGTAATAAAATTAAGAAATGTCTAAAACTTACAATTTGCAGTGCCCTTTTGGCGTGTGGAGTCTGTCCAGAAGTATGAGGTATTGGCAGGTTACCATCAGCATCTCGGGTCATCCGGGCCGCAGAGCAAGTGAGAGACCTTTGGACTGAGTCAGGCAAAATCCAATAGGCCTTCAAACCAGTCCAAACCTCATCGCTGAGGTAGGTCTCTTTTGCGTCATCCCCCAAATACTTCCACTTTTCCTTCCAGTCGCCAACAATGTTCTTAAGCCATCACCTTTTTGTTGAACGCTGCCTTCACCGTCTCATTGACCCCAATAGACCAATTCCATTTTTGCTACAAAAAAATAATGAAAAAATATTAATTACTTAACCAAATTATTTTTATTTAAATTAAAAAAAAAATTATAACTAACCGCGAAGCACTTGAACCAAGTAATGCGAACGTGGTCCGGTGTAAGAGTCCAGTTTGGATGCGCTTCCCGGAAGTTTGATCTGATGACATTCCCAACGCTCGGCCCACCGCATTGTTCGCTTTAAACCTACAAAATTTGAAAGAATATATATATATAGAATTAATTGTTATATATAAATTTAAAATTTTATTTAATTAATTTAAAATTAATTACCAAGTTGTGTCGGGTCGTAGATCTGGATCAAGGATGGGTAAACCTTCTCGTCCCGGCATCTGGAGAATGTCTTCCACGGAATATTTTGCATACGGTGCATTCGGTGGCACCAACAAATCTGGATGAAGACATGGAGCTGCAGGAGCCTGGTGTGGAGGCTGGTATGCAGCAGGCTGTGGGATCTGGTGTGGAGGCTGGTATGGAGCAGGCTGTGAAGCAGACTGTGAAGCAGGCTGTGAAGCAGGCTGTGAAGTAGGCTGTGGATGATACTGATCATGAGGCTGCTGATCATGCGGCTGCTGATCACGCTGAGGCTCCTCATAAGTAAAGTATGCAGCATCATCATACTGCGGAATGTATGGAGCTACATGATCGACAGCTTGCGGACGCACATACGGAACGCTAGGAATTTGGCTTTCGGGGACATTGTCTGGGGTGCGGGAGGTAGAACCTGATGGATCCGTCTGACCGAGAAATGTACTCCCGTAAGAAATCCCTCTGCCACGGTTCCTAAGTCTCTTTCTACCGCCAGCCATAACAATAGCGTCAATCTGAAAAAAAAATTAAAAAAACAAGAATGGTTATAAAAAAATTCAAATAATTATTATAAATAATGTAATCACCTAAACTAATTCCAACCTAAACTAATTCCAAACGTAATCTAATGACCTAAACTAATTCCAAACCTAATCTAATCACCTAACTAACCACCTAGAACTAAAAAAAAAAAAATTACCTTGAGAGAGAAGGCAAATGGTTGTAAGGGAGAGGGGAGAGAGATGGGAGTGAGCAACCAAATGGCTACGATTTGGTTTCTTTATATAGAATTTTGCCTTGGTCTCTCATTGGTCGTAAATGTACGACCAATTAAGGACTATTGGTCGTACATTGGTCGTACATTTACGACCAATGAGAGACTAAAATTGCATTGGTCGTAAAAGGATGGTTAATGTACGACCAATGAGAGACTAAAGAAGCATTGGTCGTATATGAGTGGTTAATGTACGACCAATATGAGTCTCAAAATAAATTTGGTCGTAAATGGGATGTTAATTTACGACCAATTTGTGACTTAAATGTTATTCGAAAAATGAGAAGAGGTTTATCAAAAGTCATGATAAACCTCTATGAACAATTTGTCTACTTACGGTCCATTTTAAATTTTACCAAAAAAAAGAGAAGAAAGATACTGGAATCACAAGTGGAAATAGAAAAGACGAAATCTAAGAATGTCTTTTTCCACTTATGATTCCAGATCTTTCTTTTCTTTCTTTTTTTAAGATTTCTAAACATTTTTCAATGATTTGAGAAAATAATTAGTGGGTATATATAGGAAATTTATAGAGAAATTAGTCGTACATTGGTGGTAAATGTACAACCAATGTACGACCAATCACAAGCATGGTCGTACAATGGTGGTACATTTACGACCAATGTACCACCAGGCATGTGATTGGTCGTACATTGGTCGCAAATGTACCACCAATGTACGATCATGCTTGTGATTGGTCGTACATTAGTTGTACATTTACAACCAATGAGCTTCATTGTCCCCTAAACCCTAAACCCTAAACTGTAAACCCCAAATCCTAAACCCTAAACCCCAAACCTCTTAAGTTTTATACACTTTCGTACATTAAAACCCCAAACCCCAAACCACAAACCCCAAACCCCAAACCCCAAACCCCAAACCTCTGGGTTTTAAACACTTTCATACCCCAAAATACAATTTAAAAAAAAAACTAAATTCATATATAATTGAGCAAACATGATGATAAGTTATATATATTATTTGAAATGCAATACAAAGAAACTTGATAATAGTAAAACACAATGAACCTTTATCACTCGTCATCATCAGAAACATCATCCACTTCATCATTTTATTCAAATTCATCTTCGTTGGCTTCGTCCGTTGCATCAGCTGGAAGTTCTTCATATCCCGGATTATGCGGATCAATAAGTAAGATAGCATCTGTAGCTTGTTCGGGTACTTCTACTTCATTCACGGCATCTTCTTGTAAAGGCGGTTGTTCATCAGTACTCAATACTCGGCTCCGAGGTGTAACTTTTATAGCGGCTAACCAAGATATTCCAGATTGTCTGATCCTCGGGTATGGAACAAAACAAACTTGGTCTGCTTGAGAAGCCAATATGTATGGTTCAAATTTGTTGTACCTTCGTGTAGCATTTATATCAACAACACCAAACTTGCTATACCGAACACCTCTATTGAGGTGGGGTCAAACCAGTCACATTTGAAGAGAACGCATTTCATCTTTACTACGCCGGGAAACTCCACTTCGATGATCTCTTGTAAGATTCCATAGAAATCTGTTTCACCTTTTACACATACTCCATAATTCATTGTTGCTCGCTGACTTCCATATTCGTAAGTGTGAAATGTGTATCCTCGTTTGAAATACATAGATGCTGTCGTGACCTTCCCGACCGGACCTTGTATCAATTCGTGAAACCACTGAGGATAAAATTGATCATCATACTCAACCTGGAACATCAACCACTACAACAAATGTTGACTATAACTACTGCATATATCGTAGTTAAATCGTAGTTAAACCACAATTACGACGACTTAACTACGAATTACGAATCGTAGTTACTAGCTCGTCGTAATGGAAAAATTGACGTAAAATCGAAAGAAAAGTACGACGAATGACAATCGAGGTCAAATCGAGGTAATAAGCAAATCGTCGTAACGTGGAAGTAATAGACAAATCGAAGTAAAATAGAAGTAAAATATATCGAAGTAATGCGGACGTAAAGTAGTCGTTAATATCGAGGTAAGATAGAAGCTATATTTACAACGAATTACCCTCGAATGTCGAGTACATTGGTAGTAAATTATACGACTACATTACATCTATTTTTACTACTTAATTTACATTGATTCCTTTCAACATTTTACTACGAAGTTAACCTCGATTTCTTTTAGAATATTTACTACTTAATTAACCTCGATTTGCAAAAGTTTTATATTTAAAATTGTTTTTCGTTCAATAATAAAATGAAATATATAATTATTTTAAAATAATTTAATAACCAGAAATATAAACAAAATAATAATAATATATTAAAATATTTTAAAATTCAAAATAAAAATTACAAAAAAACCTAAAGATTAAGGTCTTCCAAGCTCGAACTACGGTTCTCGGTCCGTCGCTCTAGATCCGCCTGCTCCTCCGTGGGTTGTGTGACTATGGTAGGACGGACTTGACTCCACATCTGCCCATACCTCGGTCTGACTCCAATCATATCGAACATTGACGCCATGCCCATCATCCGAGTCCGTTCTCTGTTGCATTAGAAGCTGCCAAAGCTGCCCGAGCTGAGCATTCTCTTTGTCTCTTCCGAAACATAACCTGCTCTCTCGGAACATCGTTAACCGAGCCAAGTCCGACGATCCGTCCCCTTTCTTTGGGGCAACCTGTAATAAATTAATTATTTTATTAGTAAAAATATATTTAAAAATAATTTTTAATTAAATTATTCTATAAATATATATATATATATATATATATATATATATATATATATATTAAAAATATATATTACCTGTTCAATATTTTGTCCCGTTCTACCGCTGACAACCAACAGTGGCAAATCTGGATTTTCTTGGACAGCTGAGTCTCGACCTCTTGGATTCGAGACTGAACGCCGTTGTGGATCTTTTCAGCCCGAGCATCCACAAACGCCCCATCTTTATGGGTGTGAGTATTTTGTAAAGCTTGGACAAAGATGGAGGTTCTCCATCTTCAGCCAGTAGAAAAATTTAGAAATTTAATATAATTAATTTTATTCAAATTTTTTATTAATAACAAAAAATTACCATCTGTAAGGCAACTCCGTGTGGAATCTGCCCGAAGTATGAGGCAACGGTAAATTGCCTTCATCTGGTGTGTGTCGGGCTGCCGAAGTTGTTGGCCGCCATAATGCTCGAGGCAACATCCAATAGGCCTTAAGGCCTGTCCATATCGTCTCGCTGATGAATATGGGTTTCGCAGCATCACCCTGAACCTCCACTTATCCTTCCAGTCGCCAACGGTGTTTTAAGGCAATCCATCGCCATCTCGTTGAACGCCTTCTTCACTTTCTCGGACGGCAATAGACCAATTCCATTTTGCTGGAAAAATATTAATTAATAAATATAATAAATAAATATTATAGAAAATAAAATATAGATTATAAATTAAAATATGAAAACTAACCGCAAAACACTTGAACCAAGTTCTCGAATGTGATCTGCGAAGACTCCCTCGATGCGGTTCAGAAAAATATGACTTGATGGTATCTGAAACGGACCGTCCAAGACGGTTGTCCGCACCAAACCTGCAAAAGACAAATAATGTAATTAGATATATATATATACATATATAATTTATAACTTATGGAAATAATAATATATTAAACTTAATTACCAGTTTGTGTTTGGTGGACGATCGGATCGATGACGGTAAACCTTCGGCCCCGCACCTGAAGCAAATCCTCAACGGTAAATCTAAGCGTGACGGTGCATCCGGGGCACCATCAAATAAGGATGGACATATCCCGGAGCACCCTGAGGTGGTGGAGCAGCAGCCTGAGGCGGAGCAGCAGCCGGAGGAGGTGGAGCAGCAGCCGGAGGTGGCTGACCATGCGGTGGAGGGACATACGGTGCAGGAGGCACCCATGGTGGAAGAGGAGCAGACGCAGCTGGTGATCGCTCCTGAGATTGGCTCTCGAACTGTTTCCGATTTGCAGTACCAGAGGTAGAAGCAGAATGATCAGTCTGTCCACTGAGAAATGTAGTCTCATAGCTGGGTCTCCTAAGTCGTTTTCTACCGCGAGTAGACATGTGTACTCAATTAACCTGTTAAAAAAAATCAATTGTTAAATAAAACAAAAAATATATATATAAAATTTGCATCTAAAATAAATATAATACGTTTAATTACCTAAATATAATTTTATCTATTCCTAAACTAACCACCTAATTTAATTTCATCCCTAAGCTAAACCACCTAAACTAAAACAAAAAAATCGCACTAGAGAAAAGGCAGAGAGGTTAGAGAGAAGGCAGAGAGGTTAGCAACCGCGTGAGGTCGATTGTGGCTTCTATATATAGGGATTTTGTGATCGTCGTAATGTAGTAGGGCCATTACGACTCTTTGACTCGACCGTGTTTGGATCGTCGTAATGTAGTAAGGCCATTACGACTTTTTTGACTCGATCCGCGTTTTGGATCGTCGTAATTTAGTAGGCCCATTACGACTAGATTGACTTGACCCGCTTAAAATCGTCGTAATTTAGTAGGCCTATTACGTCTATTTTGACTCGACCCTTGTTTTGATCGTAGTAACTTAGAAGTAGATGTTATTTTTGAAAAAAAAATCTAAAGGAGTACACACTGTAACCAGAACAATTGTTATCGACCCGACATAAAATTTTCTCGCTTCATGAACTGAGGAAAAGCTATGTAGGGTTGATAAGAACTGTTCTAGTAACCGCACTCCCGATAGTTTTGAAAGCAATGCTTTTAGGTTTTGAATGTATACGGTCACAAGAACAATCCTTAACAATCCAGATAGCCTTTGCTTGGCTCCTCAAACCAAAGAAAGCTATACCGAGTTGATAAGAACGGTTTTGATGACCGTTTATTTCTTTTAAGAGATTTGTAATCTTTATTTATCTTAAGAGATTTGTTTTGGTGTGAGATTATGGTGGGATTTGGTGGATATATATATATATATATATATATATATATATATATATATATATATATATATATATATATATATATATATATATATATATAAGATCGTCGTAAAGTAGAAGTAAAATAACTACTATACAGGATCAACCCTTGTTTTTGTAAATCGTAGTAATGTGGTTGTTAAATTACCACGATACAGGGTCGAATGGTCTTTACAACGAAGTTGACTCGACCCACGTTTTAGGTATTACGACGATTGAGGATCGACTGCCAGTATTTTTGAGAATTCGTAGTAATATAGATGTTATGTTACAACGAATCAGGGTCGAAAGTAGTTTACAACGAAGTTGACTCGACCCACGTTTGTTAATTACAACGATTTAGGGTCGACCCGTGTTTGTTACCCTAAACCCTAAACCCCAAACCCTAAACCCCAATAGTCTAAACCCCAAAACTTCCAAATTTATATATCACACTTACACTTATAAACAACATCATCAAACGATATTTTTATTAAATCAAAAGTCTAACTAGTACATGATTAAAACCATATATATGGCATAATGAAAGGCATAATGAGATTCACTCATCGTCCGAAGAACCATCACTTGATTCAATATCACTAGTATCATCGTCTTCTTGAAATTCATCTTCGTTGCCTTCGTCCATTATATCTTCTGAAGGATCTTCGTAAATCAAGTTTTGCGGATCAACTAGTAAGATTTCATCAACGGGTTGCTCAGGTACTTCAACAACATTAACAGCTTCTTCTTGCAAAGGCGGTTGATCATCACCGATTACTCGACCTCGAGGTGTAACTTTTATAGCTGCTAACCAAGAAGTTCCAGATTGTCTGATCCTTGGATATGGAATAAAACAGACTTGCTCCGCTTGAAATGCCAATACCTAGGGTTCAAATTTGTTGTATCTCCGTGCTGCATTAATATCTACAACTCCAAACTTCTTATACCGAACACCTCTATTGATAGTAGGGTCGAACCAGTCACATTTGAAGAGGACGCATTTCATCTTCACTAAACCGGGGAATTCCACTTCGATGATCTCTTTTAAGATCCCATAGAAATCTGTTTCACCTTTCACATATATTCCATAGTTCATCGTTGCTCGCTGACTTCCATATTCGTAAGTGTGAAATGTGTAGCCTCGTGTAAAATTATTTATTTACCTTTCAAATGATTGCATCTCCTCGCAATTAAGGAGTATATATGTATGGGCACTATGAGCGTCTTCTGTACTCGACCACCAAACTTCTTTGAGTTTTCCAGCAAGACGTCCAATCTGACAGAACAACACTGGTAAGACATATGTCGGCATAACACCTCCATCATCATATCTGCTTGGAGCCCTTTTCCGTGTACGGACTTGTGATCCAAAATAGTATGACGTGAAGTGGGAAGTTTCCTCAGACAAACTCCCCGCCACTATTAAACCTTCCACCCTTGCAAGATTTTTTGCTTTTCCTTTCAAATGTTTCATGGATCGCTCATAAGGATACATCCATCCGTTATGAACTGGTCCACGAAGCAATGCCTCATACGGGAGGTGGATAAGTAAATATTCCATGACGCCAAAAGTGACGGAGGAAATATTTTCTCCATATTGCACATTAAGATCGGGATATTCTCATCAAGTTGTCTGATGACATCTTCTTAAGGTACATGTGCTAAGATCCCGAAAAAAGCTCCAATCCCTGAAAATATAATTATATTCCACAAAGAATTTTATAATTTGTAGGATTATTTAATATAACAATAAATTAAAAATTAGTAATTTATGTTACCTGCAAGTGCTTCATGAACATTCTTTGGAAGCAACTCCGCAAATGCAAATGGTAGTAGTTGTTGCGTAAAAACATGACAGTCATGAATTTTCATTCCTGAAAACTTTTGCCCTTTCTCAACACATCTTGATAGATTTGACACATATCCATCAGAGAACTTGACATCTGATGCCACCCACTTGAACAACGCTGCCTTTGCTTCTGCTGACAATCTGAAAATGGGAACCGGCATTTGCCCATTGCTTTTAATATGCAGTTCTTTCCTAGAACATAATGCAGGCAAGTCCAACCTTGAGTTCTTGTTATCTTTTTTCTTTCCAGGGACGTTCAATAATGTATTGATGGTGTTGTCGAAGAAGTTTTTCTCAATATGCATCACATCAAGATTGTGTCGCAAAAGTAGATCTTTCCAGTATGGGAGTTCCCAAAATATACTCTTTTTGTGCCAATTATGCTGTGTCCCATAACCCATCAGCCATATTTGCAGGAATATGCCAATTACCCCCCTCTCTTAACTGTTTCTTGTGCACCATAATAATCAATATCCTTCTCGATATCTTCTCCAGATAAATATGGTGGAGCGGTGTCTCGTACAACCCTTTTTGACCAAAACAATGTCTTGTTCCTTCGGTACGGATGGATAATGGGAAGAAATCTCCGATGACAATCAAACCATGAAGTCTTCCTACCATTCTTAAGCTGAAATGCGTCTGTGCTTCCCATACAATAAGGACAAGCTAGCCTCCCATGCGTTGTCCAACCTGATAACATCCCGTATGCAGGAAAGTCACTGATGGACCACAAAAGAGCTGCTCGCATAGTAAAATTTGTTCTCGTTGAACAATCATACGTCTGCACCCCTGTTGACCACAACTCCTTCAATTCTTCTATCAAAGGCTGTAAGAAAATATCGAGGGATCGCTTCGGATGCTTGGACCCAGGTATCAATATACTCATGAAAAGAAATTCTCTTTCCATACACATCTCTGGTGGAAGGTTGTATGGTGTTAGGATGACTGACCAAAGTGAGTCCTGTCTTCCGGACATTCCAAACGGACTAAATCCATCTGTGCATAGTCCAAGATAAAAATTGCGAGTGTTACTTGCAAAATATTTGTGAACCGAATTCAAGTGTTTCCACGCTTTTGCATCTGACGGATGATTGATTTCGCCTTCATTCTGAGTATGTTCGGCATGCCATCTCATTGCTGCTGCAGTCTTTTCAGATTGATATAATCTCTTCAGCCTATCTTAATAGGTAAGTACCACATCCGCTGGTACGGTACCCTTTTTCGTCCACGCCCTTGCGGTTTATATCGTAGCTTCTTGCAGAACTTACACTCCAACAACTCCGCATCTTTCTTCCAGTAGATCATACAGTTGTCTATACAAACATCAATCTGCTCTGAAGGTAAGCCAAGACTGCTAACCAATTTCTGAATTTCATAATAAGATTCAGAGGACAAATTATCTTGAGGCAAATACTCTTTAAACAACTCAGCCCATGCATCCATACAAACTTGAGGCAAGTTATGATCAGTTTTGATATTCGTCATCCTAGCTGCCAATGACAATTTAGAAAGACCTTCTCTACAACCTTCACAAATTGGTTGATTAGCTGCCTCTAACATTTGATAGAACCTTTTGCGTCCAAGTTTGGTTCTTCTACCTCTACATTGTCTACTTCTACAGCAACTGTTGTTGTTTCACGAAATGCATCAGTAATAATATCATGCATCCTATCATGATCTACGACATGATCCTCAAGGTAATTACTTTCAGGATGCAAATGACTCGGTTCTTCCCTATTACCACCAACTTCAAAGTGAGTACTACTACTAGCTTCATTCTTACTATCACCTTCTCCATGATGAAACTATATGTAGTAATGCGGGGTAAATCCTCTATTTACTATATGTTTCCAAACTGTTTCACTACGAACAAATTTGGTGTTTTTGCATTTACGACAAGGACAAAACATTTTACCAGTTTCCTGCGTGAGAGGTGTGTTTCCAGCTTGGTACATGAATATCTCCGCCCCATTGAGAAATTCATCTGTCACAACTCCTGCAGAGTTTTTATGTGCGTACATCCAACTCCGAACTTCATAGATATTGCCGTTATGAGACATTTTGGAATTTATTTTTCTGTTTTGTTTTTTTTTTGCATCTTTAGAAAGAAGGAGAAGAGGCATATTTGTAGGAAATTTTCAGATTTGGTAGGTGGAGATTTTGCTACTGAATATACTACATATGAAAAATTTACTACTACTTAACTATCTTTATTCACCAACCACACACAAAACAATTAACACGTTGTCAACCACTTTCTTGTGGATAGCCGTAACATAGTCCCTAAATAGATGGGAAATTGTGGATGTTAGATAGTTGTAATATAAACTTCGTTTTTACTACGACCTAGTAGCGTTGTATAATCGACGTAATAGGCCCCTTGTTACGTCGATTTTAGTTCGACGTAACTTTACTTCGCCATTACGACGATTTTCAAATAGAAGTACAATCGAAGTAACATAGTCGTAACATTACGACAGTTTGGTAGTAGTAAATCTTAGTAGTTAACTCTATGTTTTGTTGTAGTGAACATATATATATAAATATATAACTTCACTGAATATATTTGTTAATTATATATATTGTGATATGTATACCGTTTTAACCATTTCACAAAGTGTTGGTCTTTCCTTTTGTTGAGATCATTGGTTGATATTCCTGGAATAGCTTCTTCGACTTGGGCAACAAAATCGCTGTTTTAAAACAAAATGATCATTAAAGCACGATATATGTGTGTGGTAAAATTTAATAGAAAAATAATTAATTTAATTACCTTTCAAATAATTCAATCTCCTCGCAGTTAAGGAGTATATATGTGTGGGCACTATGAGCGTCTTCTGAACTCGACCACCAAACTTCTTTCAGTTTTCCACCTAGACGTCCAATCTGATGAATATGTCGGAACATCTTCACCAAAATATGTCGGCATAACACCACCATCATCATATCTGCTCGTAGTCCTTTTCCATGTCCGACTTGTGACCCAAAGTAGTAGGACGTAAAGTGAGATGTTTCCTCATTCAAACTCCCAGCAACTATTGAACCTTCCACCCTTGCCGGATTTTTTGCTTTCCCTTTCAAATATTTTATAGCTCGCTCATAAGGATACATCCATCCATTATGAACAGGTCCACGAAGCAGTGCCTCATACGGAAGGTGGATAACCAGATGTTCCATGGCGTCAAAAGGACGGAGGAAAAATTTTCTCCAAATTGCACATCAAGATCCAGATATTCTCATCAAGTTGTCGATGACATCTACATTAAGGTGCGTGCACTAAGATCTCTGAAAAAGCTCTGATGCCTACAAATAATTTACAATTATAAGTTTTTTTTCCAACAAGGAGAATTAATAATTAACTTTAATTATTTGTTACCTGCAAGTGCTTCGTGAATATTTTTTGGAAGCAACTCCGCAAATGCAAATGGTAGAAGTCGTTGCATAAAAACATGACAGTCATGACTCTTCATCCCTGAAAATTTTGTCCCTGATGATCAACACATCTTGATAGATTTGAAACATATCCATCAGAAAACTTCACGTCTGATGCCACCCACTTGAACAACGCCGCTTTTGCTTCTGCTGACAATCTGAAAATGGGAACTGGAATTCTCCCATCGTTTCTAATATGCAGCTCAACCCGAGAACATAATCCCGGCAAATCCAACCTTGAGTTCTTGTTATCTTTTGTCTTGCCGGGGACGTTCAACAATGTATATGATGTTGTCAAAGAAGTTCTTCTCTATATGCATCACGTCAAGATTATGGCGCAGAAGTAGATCTTTACAATATGGAAGTTCCCAAAATATACTCTTCTTGTGCCAATTATGCTGAGTCCCGTAACCATCAGGCATATTTGGAGGACATATTTGGAGGAGTATGCCAATTACCGCCTTTGCTGACTGTGCTTAGTCCATCATAGTAATCAATATCCTTCTCGATTTCCTCTCCAGATAAATATGGTGGAGCGGTGTCCCGTACAACCCTTTTTGACCGAAACAATTTCTTGTTCCTTCGGTACGGATGGTTAATGGGAAGAAATCTCCGATGATAATCAAACCAGGACGTCTTCCTATCATTCTTCAACTGAAATGCGTCTGTGCTTCCCATACAATATGGACAAGATAGCCTTCCATGCGTCGTCCAACCCGACAACATCCCATATGCAGGAAAGTCACTAATAGTCCACAATAGAACTGCTCGCATTGTAAAGTTTGTTCTCGTTGAACAATCATATGTCTGCACGCCTGTTGACCACAATTCCTTCAATTCTTCTATCAAAGGTTGTAGAAAAACATCAAGGGACCTCTTAGGATGTTTTGGTCCAGGTATCAATATACTCATGAAAAGCAATTCTTTTTCCATACACATCTCTGGTGGAAGGTTGTATGGCGTCAAGAAGACTGGCCAAAGCGAGTATTGTCTTCCAGACATTCCAAATGGACTAATGCCATCTGTGCAGAGCCCAAGATAAACGTTGCAGGGGTTGCTTGCAAAATCAGGGTACACCAATTCAAGTGTTTCCACGCTTTTGCATCGAGGGATGATTGATCTCTCCTTCCTTCTGATCATGTTCTGCATGCCATCTCATCGATGCTGCCGTCTTCGCAGATTGATATAATCTCTTCAATCTATCCTTAATAGGTAAGTACCACATCCGCTGGTACGGCACCCTATTCCGCCACGCCCTCGGGTTTATATCGTGGCTTCTTGCAAAATTTACACTCTAACAATTCTACGTCTTTTCCCCAGTATATCATACAGTTGTCTATACACACATCAATCATCTCTGAAGGTAAGCCAAGATTATGAACAAGTTTCTGAATCTCATAATAAGATTCAGCACACAAATTCTCTTCAGGCAAATACTCTTTAAACAACTCAGCCCATGCGTCCATACAAACTTCAGGTAAGTTATGATCAGTTTTGATATTCATCATCCTAGCTGCCAATGATAATTTAGAAAGACCTTCTCTAAAACCTTCATAAATTGGCTCATTAGCTGCTGCTAGCATTTCATAAAATCTTTTTGCATCCAAGTTAGGCCCCTTTACATTTTCGACCTCCTCTATTACTGATGTTGTTTCACGAAATGCATCGGTAACCATATCATGCAGTCTATCATTATCTACCATATGATCTTCTTGAATGACACTTTCATAAGGCAAATGTGGTTCATCTCTGTTACGAACATTTTCAACCTGATTACGACTACTAGCTTCATTCCTATTATCACCCTCTCCGTGGTTAAACCAAATATAGTAATGTGGAGTAAATAATCTACTTACTATATGTTTCCAAACGGTTTCACTAGCAGCAAACTTCGTATTGTTGCATTTACGACAGGGACATAACATTTTACCCGTTTCCTTTGTGAGAGGCGTCTGTCCGGCCTGGTACATGAATATCTCTGCTCCGTTGAGAAATTCGTCTGTTACTCTTTCCTTTGAATCTTTATGCGCATACATCCAACTCCGAACCTCATAAATATTTCCAGACATTTTTTTTACTCTTTTTTTTTTTCTTTTTTTCGTTTTTTTTGGTGCATCTTAAGAATGAGGGAGAACATCATATTTATAGAGAAATTTCGATTTTGGTAGGTAACAATGTTACAACGTATGTACGTTTAATCATATCTTAACTACCAAAGTGCAACTAAATTGTTCGTACATTAGTCGTTAATTAGATGTATAAAATATTGGATGTAAATAAGTCGTAAATTTACAATCAATTTACGACTACGTGAAACATTAGTCGTAAATTAGATGTAAATTTACGACTCTGCCTTTTAGTCGTACCTGAGTTGTAAATTTACAACCAATTTACGACTAAAGGAAATACTAGTCGTAAATTAGATGTAAATTTACGACTCATTTACGACTGGTCTTCTTATTTGTAAATTTACGACCAACTTACAACTAATTGTGTTCTAGTCGTAAGTTGGTCGTAAATTAGACCCAAAATTACGACTAACATTTTCTTGTCGTAATTGTTGGTCGCTAAAGCAACGTTTTCTTGTAGTGAAATCTAAGGTTGACAAAACCAAAATCTACTCACTTTAGTTCCCACCGATATCGGCATCCTAATAACTCATGTATTTTCCAAAAAACCTACTTACGTTATTCACTCACATTAGCACTTTCCTTATCCAATAAAGTCTAAAAATATACAATAGCAAAAGCTGCAAAACTATATATGCCAGACAGCAAAATATTTCATATTTAACAACTCTTTAACTAAAAATGCAAAAACATATAAATAAACAAAAAAAAACTCCCCGTTGTACATCTATATAAAGAGTATTTAAGATTTCAATTCACACTATATCTTTAATCTTTTTATTTATTTAAGCAACTACTATATCTTTAATCGAAAAATTGTTATCAGCAGGATCTTACTCTAGACAAAAACATCCATATCCATTTTTTCTGTTTTACAAAAGAAAAAGATTTTTTTTTAATAAAACCCACTGAGAATTTTTTCTTGATCATGAATTATTTATTCTAAATATTTATACATCAATGTATTTTCTAGATTCCGATCTTAACAAATGTACAAATCTATTTTTTAGAATCTATCTTTATTAAAAACATAGGTACAAATTTAAAACTAACTTTATTCTTAAGTATTATATTACAAATTATCCGATATTTTATAAAAAAAATCCTGAAAATGTGATTTTATTTAATTTATTCAAAATTATCCTAAAATTGAGAACCAAAACTAAACTAAATTGAAGTCAAAATTTTATCAGGTTCCTAACGTTTTTATCAGAATCAAGCCAAAAACCAAAATTGCCAAAATAAAACCAATCAAAATATATAAATAATCGAACGATTTTTATGTCTTTTGAAATGAAAGACCGAAAAACCATAACCAAAACCACTAGTGAACAGAAGCCAAACCAAATACAAAAAAAAAAGTAAAGTGGTACTGAACCGATTACCAAATGTCCATACCTAAAAATAATATATGAATTAATAAATTATCAACAAAAATATTCCTGCGCTTTCTAAGCGCGGGTCAAAATCTAGTGTACCTTAAAACAGGTTTCATCTCATTCAAACAACGACTAGGTTAAGATCCGCCTCGCGCCGGGTGAAAATTGTATATATAAATTATTTTGACATAGTATTATTTATTTTACGTTTTTACAGATTATGAATAGTTATATGTATATATATTAAATGATCGAAAATTTGTTAAATATTATGTATAGTGCAGTCACATAAATTAAAGTTATTTTTATGCATTTAAAATTATTTTATGTTAATTAAATCTATACAATCATTTTATCTATTTTATATGGTATAAAATTACATTTAAATGATGTAACATATATAGTATATTTTAATAGGGTTGTCTATTAAAAAAGGCCTCATATGCATATGATTTTTATGATCATTTATATCCTTTTAAAATCATTGATAACAAAACTTTAATATGTGATTTTAATAGTTTTAGTAATTTATAACCATTTAAAAAAATTTGATGGAAAATTCAGAATTAAAGTATTCAGTTCTCAATACTTTTTCACTGCAACTTTTGAAAGTAAGATATGATATAATTTTATTATAGCTTCATTTCAAAGGTATTAATATATGTTTTTTAATCTTAGAATCTATTATGTATTTTTTTTTAATAATTTATATAGTTTTATATCATTAATATTTCGTAGTAACAAAACAATTTAAATCACTGATGACAATATTTGAAATGTAAGACTTTTAACAATTTTAATAATTTATAGTTGTTTTTAAAAAAATTAAAAGATAACATATACTAAAAATCTAAATTATGTAAGTTAAATTTCGCACACCCCTACATTTAATTTATAGTAAGATTTTCATAGATCACCACGAAATCAGGCATTTAATATTATGGTGTATATATGGTCAAGTTATATTCAAAATCATGTAAGTTAAATTTGGCACTACGTTTAAGTTAAATCATTCAAATGCTGAAAATTATAAAAGTATCATTTTTATACATGTTTAGTTTAATATTTATTTTAATACATATATATTTAGGTATGTTATACCAACAAAAAACTATACAACATTGCAAACCTGGAAACAAAGGTTGTTGTTCTCTGACCAGCTAATCAACATATAGATCACGTTCCAGCTGTATAACTACAATCATATATTAAATTTCGCAATGTTTGTCATGTTAAACATTAAAAAAAACCATGAATATAAACAACATTAGCGCTTCGTACACAATATTAATATATATATGCTGATTAGTCAGTTTTAACATACGAACTAGATTTTGACCCGTGCTTGGAAAGCGCGGGTTTGCTTTCGAAATTAAATAATTTAAAAAAATATATTTATATATAAGATAGTGTATAAGTTATTGCACATTTATCCGGAACCGCAAAACCATACTGTACCAAACTGAAAAAAAAATAAACTAAATTTCATAAATAATCGAGCAAATCATATATTTCTCGAACCAAAAATTGAGTCGGACCAAAAACCAAATGAATGCATAAATTTTTAAAATACAAATTATATGCTTACAAATATTAATAATATTTAATTTTTTGATAACCAAATATCCTACAATACTATTTATAACCGAATTATCCAAAAAATCGAATTACCCATATATTTTTTATTTAAAAGATTCAAATTTATCTAATATTTTGAATTACTCAATATTAAAACTGAAAAACCCTAAATTATCTGATATTCTTTATCTATAAATCATTACCCAAAAAACAAAATCAAACTGAAACTGAATTGGACCCAGTTTTTTAATCTATAAATCATTACCCAAAAAAACAAATCAAACCAAAAACCAAAATAAACCAACTGATACCAAACTAAACTTTGTAAATACTTGAACGATTCCTAAATTTATGAACCAAAAATCAAAAACTAAAATACCCAAATCAAAACCGAATGTTGAAGACTAATAATACCAAATAAACATTCTATTTTTACAAATTATTTAACTCATGGGTACTTATGTGGTTTATAGGTGGATTAAGATATAAACAATGTTTTTATATCCGACCCTGATCTGCGATCGAACCGGTAAACCCAGTGGCCGTATATAATGCAAATTGACTTATGTTCTTCATGTAGCATTCTATCTCTACCGACTGATATGTTTCCATCAAAATTAATTTAATGAAAACATATTAATTAAAAATTTGGTAGAACCCAAAAACTCGTCATTAACCTGTGAACCGACACCGGTTGAGCCGGCAAAAACCAAAAAAAAGTATAATATATTTTTAAAAATTGACTAAACTTTTCATATACTTTATAATAGTACATACAACTATATAAATTATTTTATTTTTTCATATAAAGTCAATGCATTGTTTTTATGTTATGCATTTTAGTTTATATTTTTTGTAATGATCAATACTATTACTATTTTAATGTATATAATTTATTTATTTTGCTTAAACATACAATGGTTTTAGATTTATTAATAAAATTAAATTTATGATTGTAGGAATGAGTTTTTTTAATGGGTTTATACATGCACCGAATTAAAATAAGAGAAATAATGATATGTATAGTTTTAAGCCCAAAAATCAAAATTCTCCATTTATTTTTTTTTTGCAAATTAATTATTATTTTTGACAATATTGATATTTTTATTAAAGAAAAAAAACAGAAATATTTCTGTTTTAATAATATATATAGTATTTTTGGTCCATATTGTTAGTAAGAAAAATAAATAGTAAATCTACTCTACTAAATGTTAAAATATTTTGCGGGAACCAAAATCTCGACATGATACCAATTTAAGGTGTTACATTAATTGTAAAGGGATATATTTAGTTACCCATTTTAAAGGTTTTTCAACCAATTATGGTATATACTGAATAATTTTTAAATGTCATTTTGTTTCAATTTGCTTGTAGTAATCTATTTATAAATAATATGTTGACAGATAATTACGTGGGAATATTATTATGGTTATTCTGTAAGTTGTTAAATGGAATAAAACTGGATATTTTCTAAGTTCTTAAATAGAATAAAAAAGAGAAAATCTTTTAAAAGATAAATTATTTTGCTTATAAAAATCTAAACATGATACAAAATCAGACTATGTTTAGAATCTGTATAGGGTTTTGAATATTTTGGTTTGGAATTTGAATTTGAATTAAAAATTACATTTAAAAATCTATATATAGATAGTTTTTCTAATTCTTCTGTTTAGAATTTGTATAGGATTTAGAAGTATATGAAACATGATTTAGGGTATATAGTTTGGTTTGTATTAAAAATATGCTAAATGTTTGTATAGAAAATATGCTAAATTTATGGAAAATATTTTTAGAAAATATATTTATAGAGAATACATACATATATTCAAACTATAAATGAAAATAATAAGATTTGACTAAGTGTATGAAACAGGACATAGGGCATAGATATATGATTTGTATTGAGAATATACTTAATATTGGAAGAACATATATTGAGAGTTCGTACAAAAATTCAAGAAAATATATGAATCATACCACTTAATAAGTACAATGAATAATGTTAAGTTTTTATTATAAAAGTATACATCAAAATGGTTTGTATTATGTTTGGTTATCTATGTAGAGTCTAAAAACTATATACATTGAATATTAACATGAGACGACAGTGAGTGAGCCTTTCTATAATATAGGACAAAAGTATAGAAAGGATGTAGTCTAGTGTTGCATAGTTGCTGGATTAACGATTGATATAATTGGATGAAGGTTTATATATATATTAAGTGAAATGAGTCTTGTATGGATCTATATGTCGTATATCATTTTTATGTACCAAATGATATGGTATGTGGTATAACTTTGTCATGTACCAAAAGATATGGTGTAATAAATTATTGTTAGAGAAATTTTAGGTTATTTATTGTTAGTCAAATATTATGGTAAGACCAAAAATATTGTTAGTTAATGAAAGGGTCCAACAACTTTGTATAAGTAGATTTTTTAAGAATGTTTCTCTTTTAATAGTATAGATAGTTCTGTATGATTTTCATATTATGAATAGTGGTATACTATGAACTGTAATCCATTGTTAATTTAAAGTTCTGTATTAAGTACAATGCTTGAGATTCATTTTAAAATCCCTTTAATTTCTTTTGATGTCGTTATTTGATAATGCGTATATACAATGTAATACTATGCAGTTTGTTGGCTTAACAAATATAAGCAAATGACATACTGGAAAGGTTTGCTTTCTGAGCTTGGGTGCTCAGGTAATGTGCTACTTAACTATTTCTTCATATTCTGTTTTCTATAATTTCTAGCAAAAGTGTAACTACTATATTTTTCTTCACTTTCGTATAGTTCTTGTTGGACCAATTATTAGCCCATTGGCTGAAACAATAATTGGAAAAGAGTGAAAACGAAATGGGCCTAAAAAGCCGGTTGACTTATGTTAAATGAATGAAGAATAGGAGTAAAGTCCCACATCGCCTAGTAAGTATGAAATGGAGTAGTATATATATGACTTTACTCTCCTGGTTGTTCATATGGCGCACAGTGCAAGCTGGGCTCGCCCCCCACGCGCGCGCCGCCGCCGCCGTCCGGCCGGCTCGGCGTGGGCTTGGTCTTGGGTCTTGGGTCTTGGTGCCAATAAGATTCTTTTTGGACCAAGTTAAGCTCAACAATTTGTCCATTTAATTCTCGAAAAACAACATGCATTTTATTTTAAAACGACAAGTATTTTGTCTAGAAAATAAAAACGCCATGCATGTTATCTTCTCGAGATATTTGAAACGGATAAGAAAGAACGAGTCTTGGGGAATAAGTTTTCGAAACTTAACTTCCGTGATCTCCGCGAGATTTCCGCCCACGTGCAGCAACGGTTGCGGGAAGTGGCTCTCGTTCTTTTCTTTAAATAAACCCGTCTCTCATCATTCATTTCTTAACTTTTTCACGCAAAGAAAAACCAGCAAATCTCACAGTGTAAGTCGAGAGAGTGTTTCGTAGAATTTTCGTTCGTTAGGGCGTTCACGAGTGAAGCGTGATCGTCTCCCATGGTTGTATCCTGGGACTCTATATTCGTACAGTCCCGTCTCACTACGGAGCGAATATTTAGAGTTAAGGAAAGAGATCAGATCTCGCCTCCATTTTCGTTTATGAAACGTTTTTCGATTTCGTCTTTTGATCCATTATTTCCTTAACATCGCTTTGTTATTATCGTTTGTATCGATTTGGTTTTTCGGCTTCTACAATCTTAACTCTAAATCGCTTTCTGTCTAAAGCTTTATCGGACTGATCTTACGGTTTTAAAAACGATTTACAAGGATTTGCGAACGTTTTTTGGTATCATTTGAAACGGTGTTTGCGATTTGCGATTAGCTTATCCGCGAAACGTTTCTACTATCTGGTCTAAACGGGTTTGCGATTTGCTTTTAAGCTTATCCGCGATACGTTTTTGGTCCTTAATAAAAAAAAAAATGTTCATACGGATCGTGTTCATAACCGCTTTCTGAAGCGAGTCTATGAAACATTCTAAGTAAAAAAAGGAAAAATGGTTTATGCGAACGCTTTTAAGCGAGTTTGCGAAACGTTTTCAGACTTATAACGATTTGATTTGGTTCAAACACCAAAAATGAAAATCGTTTTTAGACTATTATTTTTCCTTTAAAATAATATGTTATATGTTATATATTGAATGGAGTACTAATCCGCTTTCATGTTTTCTTTGCAAACAGAAAAATGACGGATCCTAGCAACACCACCCCCATTGACGCTTCCATCACTCAAACTCCACTCAATGTGTCAGCAACTGATGCAACGTTGACAAACGTTGGAACCATTGCTGCAACAACAACAACTACCCTACCAGTGGGTAATAGTGCTGATGAAACCACTCGCCGCAGCCTTTTCGGTGCTGGTCTTTATCAAACGGCTTCAATTGAAGGAACCTCAAATGCTCCGATTGCAGTTTCAACTCCTCCGACAGTACCTGGTGTGTTCACTCAAGGATTGATGCCCGACAAGTTTGATGGCAAAGGCTTCAAAACGTGGCAGAAGAAGATGTTGTTCTTTCTGACAACATTGAAGCTGGACAAGTTCATCCAGGAGGACAAGCCCCTGATCCCTTACGGGATTGATGATGTGCACACTCTCGCAAGTGTTGACATATGGGTGCATTCCGACTTCATCTGCAAAGGGTACATTTTGGGTCGCCTCATTGATCCATTGTACCGGGTCTATTGTGATATCCCCACTGCGAAGGAGCTATGGAGATCACTGGACAAGAAGTACAGAGGTGAGGACGCTGGCTGCCAGAAGTATGTGGTTGCAAAATTCTATGACTTCAAAATGGTGGATTCAAAGCCCATCATGGATCAGGAAGCGTTTCAGCTCATTTGCCATGAAATCGCTGCTGAAGGGATATCCATCTGCAGACATTCACAACTCTCAGATTCATTCAAAAGCTTCCTCCAAGCTATGCGGATTTCAAGAACTACCTGAAACACAAGAAGAAGAAGAAGAAGATGGGGCTCGAGGAGCTCATCATGAGGCTTCAGATGGAATCCAGGAACCGACTTGCTGAAACTGCAAATGCTAAGGAGCACAGTGTCAACATGGCTGAGCACAAAGGCAAAGGAAAGGCACATGCTCAATCTCCGCTAAGCCTTCCAAAGCAGCTGCAGCCCTGAAGGCTACTGGAAAAAACTTCAAGAACAAAGGCATTGAAATCAATGCGAATGTGGAGAAATTCAAGGAGAAATGTCACTACTGCCACAAAGTGGGGCACAAGACTGCTGAGTGTCGCAGCAAGATCAAGCATGAGAAAGCTCAGGCAAATCTCACTGAGGAGGATCTCGTTGCTGTGGTGACTGAGGCCAACATGGTTGAAAGCAACAACCCCAAGGAATGGTGGTATGACACTGGTGCAACCACCCACATTTGCACCGATAGGGCGATGTTCAGCACTTATCAGAAAAGCAAGACAGAGGAGAAGCTCAAAATGGGGAACACTGCAGTCTCCAAGATTGAAAGACGCGGCAATGTGATTTTGAAGATGACATCTGGACGTGAGGTCACTCTGACAATGTGAAGCATGTGTCTGACATGAGGAAGAATCTGGTCTCGGGTACCTTGCTCAGCAAGAATGGATTCGCCACAAGTTTTGAGGCGGACAAGTTCGTGATTAGGAAGAATGAGATGTATTTGGGAAAGGGGTATGTTAAGGGTGGACTGGTCAAGTTGAATGTAATGACAGACCTTCCAAAAGTTGTAGCTCCAAAAGTTTCAATGAATAAGAAAGAGCCAGTTGCTTATTTGGTTGAGTCTTTTAATATATGGCATGAAAGATTAGGCCATGTAAACGACAAATCCATACAAAGATTAATGAACTTAAATCTAATTCCTAAATATAAAACAAGTAAACAAAAATGTGCGTACAGGCTAAACTCACAAAAACGCCCTCACCTCGTGTTGAAAGAACTAATAAACCTCTAGATTTAATTCACACCGATTTATGTGATTTAAAATACATGCCAACTAGAGGTGGGAAAAAGTACTTTGTTACCTTCATAGATGACTGCACAAAATATTGTTATGTATATCTATTACATAGCAAAGATGAAACCTTAGAAAAATTCAAAGAATTTAAACTCGAGGTAGAAAATCAGCTTAAAACAACTATTAAAGTAGTTAGAAACGATAGAGGAGGTGAGTATGATGGACCGTTTAATGCATTCTGTAAAGAACATGGAATTATTCATCAAACTACAGCTCCTTGTTCACCGAATCTAATGGAGTTGCTGAACGTAAAAATCGAACTCTTAAAGAGATGATGAATGCAATGTTGCGGAATCTAGGCTACCCAGAACATGTGGGGAAGCGTGCTTACCACTAATTATATCCTCAACAAAATTCCACACAAAGTAACTGGCAAAACTCCATATGAATTATGGAAAGGTACTTTACCTTCAGATAAATACCTCAAAGTGTGGGGTGCTTGGCAAAAGTTGCGGTACCACCACCAAAGAAGGTCACTATTGGACCTAAAACTGTGGATTGCATTTTCATCGGATATGCACATAATAGTATCGCTTATCGATTTCTGGTACATAAATCTGAAATATCGATATCAATGAAAATACAGTCATGGAATCAAGAAATGCATCTTTCTTGAAAATATTTTTCCATACAAGGAAAACAAGGTTCTAAACAAACTCGAGAAGAAAGAGACAACGATAATGACTCAGTAATTGAGACAAACGTCGATATTTCAGAAAATGAAAAAGAAGATGAACCTAGAAGGAGCAAAAGAGCTCGAAAGAAAGAATCTTTTGGTGAAGATTTCCTAATGGCATTTTTAGTAGAAAATGTTCCAAAAACTTTGGCAGAAGCCATGTCTTCACCAGACGCTCCGTTTTGGAATGAAGCTGTTAGAAGTGAATTCGATTCTATCATGCAAAATTATACATGGTACATTACGGATTTACCACCTGGCTGCAAAGCATTAGGGAATAGATGGATTTTGACACGAAAATCAAACCCTGATGGAACACCTGGTGGAAAACACAAAGCTAGGTTTGTAGTTCAAGGATTCCGACAAAAGGAAGGCTTTGACTATTTTGATACATATTCTCCAGTAACAAGAATAACATCAATAAGGCTGATGATAGCAATCGCAGCTTTAAGAATTTAGAAATTCATCAAATGGATGTAAAACCCGCTTTTCTAAATGGTGATTTAGAAGAGGAAATTTACATGAAACAGCCTGAGGGTTTTGTTATTCCAGGACAGGAAGACAAAGTATGCCGACTTGTAAAGTCACTTTATGGGCTTAAACAAGCCCCTAAACAATGGCACGAAAAGTTTGACAGCACAATGATATCAAATGGGTTCAAAATTAATGAATGTGATAAATGCATATACTACAAAACTACCAAAAATGCGTATGTTTTGCTATGTCTATATGTAGATGATATGCTCATTATTGGAAGCAATAAAGACATAATCAATCAAACAAAGAACATGCTCAAAGGGAAATTTGAGATGAAGGACTTGGGATTAGCAAATGTTATTCTCGGGGTTAAAGTCACAAGAAATTCAAATGGAATTATCTTAACCCAATCTCATTATGCTCAAACAATATTAGAGAGATTTAAAAATTACTCTAATAGTACGGCAAAAACTCCGTTAGATCCCCAAATGCACTTGACAAAGAATTCAGGTGAAGCGGTTTCACAAAACGAGTATGCACGTGTGATTGGAAGTCTTATGTACTTGACCAATTGTACCAGACCAGATCTAGCGCATGCAGTGAATGTACTGAGTCGATATACAAGTAATCCAGGTCATACACACTGGAAAGCTATAACGAGAGTACTCAACTACTTGCGCTACACCAAAGATTTTGGGCTTCACTATGGTAAAGAAGCAGCAGTTTTAGAAGGATACAGTGATGCTAACTGGATATCAGATTCTAAAAACTCAAAATCCACAAGTGGATATGTCTTTACATGAGGAGGAGCAGCAATATCATGGAAATCTACCAAACAAACAGTGTTAGCCAGATCTACTATGGAGTCTGAGTTCATAGCCTTAGATAAAGCAGCAGAAGAAGCTGAATGGCTTAGAAATTTTTTGGAAGATATTCCTATGTGGGAGAAACCTGTGCCAGCTATACGCATACATTGTGACAGTCAATCAGCTATAGCTCGGGCTCAGAATAATCTCTACAATGGTAAATCTCGTCACATCAGAAGACGACATAAAACCATTAGACAACTTATCTCAAATGGTGTAATCACAATAGACTACATCAAATCGGCTGACAACCTAGCGGATCCATTTACTAAAGGTTTGCCACGAGATGTTGTTGCTAAATCATCAAAAGGAATGGGTTTAAAGCCTATAACGAATGAGGATGCTTGATTGCAACCCTACCTATCATGACTGGAGATCCCAAGACGTAGGTTCAAAGGGAAAACAAAATCAAACAGAATCTAACCAAAGCACTTTGAGACAGAGTAGTCTCATCCCAGCTCCTAAGATGATAAAAGTGCTAACAAGTGTGAGAAGGATAAGCATCAGCTTTTAATGATTCCATAGCTTTCTTAAGCGGAGTATTACTCAATAATTTTCATGGTCAATCACCTAATGAGTGTGAAATGGGACCGTTTCTAGGAGAATGAATGCAAGGCTATATTCTAAGTTCACTCATGAAAACCAGGAATAGTTCAGGCCACAATGAACACAATAGAGAACTAAGTTCTACGAGAAAAGAAGCTGCGTATGCCTGTTGTCTCGGTCTACATAAAACACCGGTTGGTTCAAGACATCATGTTCACCTTCTGGTAAAGTAAGCCCGACAGATATTAACTACGAGTGGTTCAAGGCTTAAAAGTGCCACCTACTCAAACACGTGAATTTTTCGCAAACACTCTCGATAAGTCTGTCAGTAGTCGATTAGAATAAGTTAATTTTTTTAGAGTCTATCGAGTCTACATTTAGTCTGCATATGTTTAGAGTCATTTCTATTCATGTGGGGATTGTTGGACCAATTATTAGCCCATTGGCTGAAACAATAATGGAAAAGAGTGAAAACGAAATGGGCTACATGGCTTAATAAAAGCCGGTTGGCTTATGTTAAATGAATGAAGAATAGGAGCAAAGTCCCACATCGCCTAGTAAGTATGAAATGGAGTAGTATATATATGACTTTACTCTCCTGGTTGTTCAAATGGCGCAAGCTGGGCTCGCTGCCGCCGCCGCCGTCCGGCCGCTCGGCTCGGCTCGGCGTGGCGTGATGCATGGTGCTTGGGCTTGGGCTTGGGCTTGGGCTTGGGCTTGGGCTTGGGTTTGGGCTTGGGCTTGGGTCTCCGGCCCAATAAGATTCTTTTTGGACCAAGTTAAGCTCAACAATTTGCCCATTTAATTCTCGAAAAACAACATGCATTTTATTTTAAAACGACAAGTATTTTGTCTAGAAAATAAAAACGTCATGCATGTTATCTTCTCGAGATATTTGAAACGGATAAGAAAGAACGAGTCTTGGGGAATAAGTTTTCGAAACTTAACTTCCGTGATCTCCGCGAGATTTCCGCCCACGTGCAGCAACGGTTGCGGGAAGTGGCTCTCGTTCTTTTCTCTAAATAAACCCGTCTCTCATCATTCATTTCTTAACTTTTTCACGCAAAGAAAAACCAGCAAATCTCACAGTGTAAGTCGAGAGAGTGTTTCGTAGAATTTTCGTTCGTTAGGGCGTTCACGAGTGAAGCGTGATCGTCTCCCATGGTTGTATCCTAGGACTCTATATTCGTACAGTCCCGTCTCACTACGGAGCGAATATTTAGAGTTAAGGAAAGAGATCAGATCTCGCTTCCATGTTCGTTTATGAAACGTTTTTTCGATTTCGTCTTTTGATCCATTATTTCCTTAACATCGCTTTGTTATTATCGTTTGTATCGATTCGGTTTTTCGGCTTCTACAGTTCTGATAGCGAGGGAGCGTGCACATCAGTTTAAAACACTACAAACGTAATTACTGTATAGTGTTGTTCTTATTGACTTTTGTTAGTTAGTACTTAGTAGCATTCAGGCTCTGCAGATAATAATATATCAGTTTACCAGTGTATATGATAAAATTACGTTTTGTTTATTTCGTAGGCGAGATGAAGAAGTCAAGATTTAAATTGTAAAACATTTTGAACAGACCTGTTCTATACAAAGACTTGGTGGAGAAAACCGGTTAATAAAACATTACGATATCAAAGTAATGTCGTATCCAATGTTATAACTTAATTAATAAAAATGTATAAAAGGTACCAATGGCATTAGTTGTAAATATGCAAGTAATTAAAGGTTTTTTTTAATTAAGTTAGCCGAGGAGAGCTGTGAGTTCGCCACATCAGAAATAATGGCAAAGCTGTTATTAATCTACTAAAGTAAGGTTTATTTTTAAAAATGCTTGTGGATTAATAAGAAAGGAATAATAGACATTCCAAATAGCCTAAATTGCATTCCTTGTGTAGCAAAAGTTTGTATTCATAATAATAGTCACATGTTTAAAATCAACAAAGGCGACTTCACACATGGTTGAGCGTCTAGGAACTTTCACTAGTTCCTTGAAGATGTCATAATCTATTTAATAATGATTAATATTTGGAGTGAGTTTCTTGAGGCTTGTTGAACTCTCTATGAAGTACCTTACTAGCTCATTTCTGGAAAATGTCCCCAGATAGCGAAATCAACAAACTCTAGAGATGATAGTAAACACTCAGGCACCGATGAAAAACTCATTTGATTCATCTCCCTCGGATGCATTTCCTAATCATAGCGCAATTTCTAAGGAGAAAGGGAGGATTAAAGCCAAATGAGAAAGATGCATGGATCTTCATAGGATCTTCATTACCAGTTCGAGGTATATCAGGACTCTTCATATATCTTATGTTCCTATTACGTTTCTTAGACCTTAGACTCAATTTTTCCAGGACTCTGGAATTCTTCAGAAAGTATCTTACTAGCTCTATTTCTCCTTCATATCCCAAGATCGAACTTGTCAACTCAAAAAACATAAGCGATGATATCAGACACGGAGGCACGAATGAAAACATCATTGTTGGCTCTCCATTTTTTCTAGGACGATCAACCAAGCCCTGTGAGAGTAAGAAAAAACAAAGGAAAACAAGTTAAGTAGATGCATATGTAAAATCTTCACAAATGATATTAAAAAAGAGGTTATAGCTATTCATCACCAAGATGAGAGATTTTAGCTTTGGGAAGCTCCTACGAATTATTGGCAACATGTTCAGATCGAACATATAAAAACTAGCGCTCAACTGGGATAGGTAAGGAAATTGGAGTTGAGGTTCTAGTTCCTTGATGACCTGATAGCAAAGGTAGAGACAACATTAATTAATGAAACAAAAAAAACTTATCGAGTGAATATATATATGTACTCTGATATTTGCAAATGTACATAAATTAATTGTAGCATGACTAGTGGCTAGCCACCTTTCCCCTGAAAATACTGGTGAAGAAATTGCGAACGATTCTTCTCTTGGATGATTCATTTGCAACAAAAACATTGATCGTAATAAAGGGGACATCAATATCTATCTTGGGAGTTAAACCCAGATTGATAATTTTCAAGTTCTTTGTTAAGTAACACTTCATCATCAAAAACTCAAGTAGAGAAGCATCAATAACAACTCCATTTTGTTCATCAAATTGTATAAACTGATTTATATAGACCCTCTCCAGTGTCTGTGAGCACACTTTCAAAACATTTGACTTATCGTCGAAGCTCTTATGACAGTTAAATCTTCCTGAACTGGAGAGCCTGAGATGCGTTTCACAAAAGTGGCCTCATTGGGATATTTAACATATTCTAACTGCATGATCTTCAGACAAGGTAAGGAAACAACCTCCGGAGCATCACCCATGTATGACCCAAAGAGACGTAAGTGTACCAGTCTCGCACATGTATACAAGTTCAGAGGTATCTGAACTGGAATCTTGAATAAGCATGAAAAATGAACATCGAGATATTGAATATTAAGGGTGATAGCAGCATCTATCCAAGGGGTGAGATAAGTGGTGTCATCAACACCATCAGGCGTGCGAATACTTAACCTGATTTTGCGTATCCATGATACCTTGTGTTTATCGAAGAACATGTTGGTACAATTTACAAAGGCATCGTAACTGGAGAATGAGTGACAGTCTAAGACCAAATCAAGAACATGTTCCAAAAGACTTATCCATCTTTTGGATATAATACTTGTTCTTATAACATCCAATGTAGAAAGATGAGTAAGGATGTGAGATATCAAATCATCAGGTAACTGGCTTATCCTAGCTATCGTCATGCGACCCCTTGTCACAATTCTTGGGTTTCTTTCTACCCAGCATTTTTTTTTTTAAATTAAAACACAGCTATATAATCTGCATCAGAAAATGTAAGACGCGAAGTTTATGGAAAGGAATATCTTGTTTTGGATGAAATAGGAACAACATGTTTTCAACCCAATCTAAGCAAAGATTTAACTGAACAAAAATAAATATACAGCGATCAAGAAGAATTAAAGAAATGGTAAGATAAATGATTTCAAAATCAAATTAAAGAAAAAGAAAGAGAGGGAAACAAATCTGAAAAAAAAAATCTGCAACAAATAAGATCCGATTAGGTTTTCTCAAAGACTATACTAAAACTTAAGAAGAGAATAAGAACAGGAACAACGCACCATAATATGGGCTTATATTATATGGCGGACGTGACTAAACCTCTTCTTCTTCCTCCAAAATCATGAGCATGATTTTCTCATATCTTCGTGTGATATACATATATATATAGCGCCGTGCCTGATATTTACCAGACTAGAAGCGAGAAAATAAATTTGGCCCCATAACTTAATGTAAAAATAATAACGTTAAGAAAATGACAAAAAAATAACAATAACGTCAAACAATGTCAAAACAAGCATATAGTAATACATTATTTTTGAAATATAGATCTTCTTGCAGTTTTACTTGCAAACTCATCTATCAAGTATGTATAATAAAGTTCTTTGACCATGGCTCTTTCAATTGACAATATCGATAATCCATTCAATCATTCTTGAGACATACTCGATCATAGATATGATTTTATAAGTTTCAACTTTGAAAAACGTCTTTCTTCTGTAGCAACCAAAACTGAAATAGTCATCATTATACGGTATTCAGTCCATGTGTTTGGATAACATCTTTCCATCTTCTTCAGAAAATCTAATACCTCAACCTGTTTCTTCATTTTTTTTGGTATAACATTTCTTAGAAGCTTCAACTCCATAAACAGATCATTTCCATGAATGTCGGAGTGCACACCATGCTTTAGATAAGCTTCTAGGTTGGCACAAGAAGTCATCAAACTATCATCTTTTGCAGATTTGAGTTTCTGCAAGTCAAACAAAAATCCAAAAGTCTTCTCATAATCTTGAAGTTGATTAAACCGTGTCTCAAGGGAAACCAAACTTTGATCCACAATTTTGATGAAGTAATCAACCCTAAAATGGTCTTCTGCTGTTAACATTACGCTTTCTTCATCATTTTCAGGTTCTTCGTCGTGATGTAGCTTTTTTCTACTAGCACGTTTTGGTTTCACTGAAAAAGCCAGGATTAATATTCATATCTATAGCGATCCGTTCAGCTACTGTTTTTGCTTCCTGAAAGCCGGTTTCTCTGTAGCCCTTTAGAAAAGAAACAAGTCCTTGCATATGAGAAATAGCAATCCCAATATCCATATCTTCTGACTGCAAAATTTTGCTTATTTATTCACAGCAAAAAGAAGCTCATACCAAATGATCACTCCCAATAAGAACTCAGAATTTCCAATTCCATGAGTGTCACTCATTGCAAGAGACTTAGCTTCGCTTTATGTTCTTGGATTATCACTGTTAGCTGCCAAATAAAATAAAGCTTCTCAAATCTGAGGTGCTTGATATCGTATTGCTTTACTGTTAACGCGACTCTCCCATCGAGTTTGTGGTAATGGTTTCACTGTAACACCTTTCACAATATCTCTGAAAACTTCAGCATTATTTGTTGAAGAAGAAAACAAGCATTAAATGCGCTGAAGAATTCCAAAAAATGAAACTGCTGTCTCTGATGAGGAAGCTATATCGGAAAGCGCTAGATTCAAACTATGACAACCACATGGTGTGTAAGCTGCTCTTGGATTAATTTCCAGCAACCTTTCTGCACTCCTTTGTGTTTTCCTTTCGTGTTTGACCCATTGTCATAACCTTGCCCTCTAATGTCATCAATACTCAAATCAAGATCAACCAATACATCTTGAAGGGTGTTGAAAAGGCCTTCTCCAGTTTGTCTTTAACCACCAAAAATGTCAAAAAAAATTCTTCTATCTTTGGTGAGATCTCTGAAATATCTCCACATCGAATAACTAGGGACATCTGTTCTCTATGACTGATATATCAGGAGTACAATCAAGAATCACTGAAAAATACTTTGTATGCTGAATCTTCTTTATGATTATTTGATCTCATTCCTAAGCAATTTTATCAACTCATTCTGGATTCTTTTACTGAGATAATGATAATGGGTCTCACCTTTCTCAATTCTTCTAACATGCTCTATCATTACCAAATCAAAATCAGCAATCACCTCAACCATACCCAAAAAGTTTCCATTGCCCAATCTTGTCATTTACTCCACGAAGTGCTATATTATTCTTCGCAAGCCCTTTTACCACAGCAATGATCCTCAACAGCACATCTCTCCAATGTCTTTTCTCTTTGTTGATTTCTTCTTGGATAAACTTATCAAAATTCAGATTCTTTTGCAGCCTCACTTCTAGCTCCATCCAACTAGTCATGCAAATGATATGCTTATGACTCTTTTAATGTTCTCTAAGCATCTTTGAAACATTTCTCCAGTCACTGTAACTGATTACTATTTTTTTCTCGTGTGAATAATTTACAGCAAAAACAAAAGATTTGATCTTTTATTTTAGAGTAAATTAACCAATGTCTATCTTGCATCTCTCCATTCACTATTTCTCTTGTGTATGATGAATGAGGAAAACATCGTCCAACTTTATCTTTAGGAAAACGGTAATCGGTTGGCAATCTTTTTGATGGACCCTTTTCAACCAGAAAATCTCTCGTGTTGTTGTCGATATTTTTCCAGTTTGCAGGATCACTAATATCCTCACATGAATGATACTCCTTTTCCTCTTCTTCATCATCTACATCCTCATTCTCTTTCTCTTTTTCATTCTCATTCTCATCCTTATCCTCATTCTCACATCCATTCTTACCTTCCATCTCTTTCTCGATCTCATCTTGAATCTCATCTTCATTCTCATTCTCATCATCTTTCTTGTTCTTATTTTCATTCTCATCATGGTCTTCACACGCAATCTCAATATCAGTCTCAGCATTCTCAATCTCATTCTCATTCTCAATCACATTCCCATCATCTCTTAAAACATCAACAGTATTGGGAGATTTAGTTATTTTGACAAACCTCAACATTGAATTTTCTTGAGTTTTGATGAATGCATCTTATTCTCTTTTTCTTTTTCGCTTTGATGCACCACTTTCTTCACCTTTTAATGAATTGAGAGGCATCTTTTAGTTCTGCAACTAAATTAGAAAAAAAAATTACTACTAACATAAAAAACTTATGATCGGAAGACTAGATAAAAAGAGAAGACTCCATAGTGGACTTTTAACAGCTTAATAATTAAACAAAAGTTTACCAATGGACAATGGTTCGTAGATGATGTAGCCTGTAGGAGAAACAAAAGACTTCGACAATCAATTAGGTTTTGATGATGACGACAAAAAAAATGGTTTTGATAACTAATTTTTTTTCTTAGGAATTTTTATAGTTGTTGATCATTGTCATATTTCCTTTTTAATTTGCTGTTACTATATTTTTTATAAGTAAAGGTAGTTTTCCTTTATTTTCGTTTATAACTAAAAAAAACAAATAGCACTAACCGGTTCTCGAAACCCAGGGCGCTTAACAGTTTGACCCAAATAATAGCTACATGCACCATCTCTGCTATCTAAACATTGGGGAAATGGGCCCCAAATATTTTTTATACTGATCAGCCCTCAAGCAAATGTTTGATGGGCTTGTATCCAGGCCCGGCCCTGCATATATAGATATATATGTGTGTGTACAATTCTTTTGTTTAAATTCTGCTATATCTTGGAAAATAAAAAGTTTATGACTCTGCTTTTTACTATCAGGATTGACTTATTTAATTTGTGGATTACGCTGCAACACATGTTCGTAGGATATATCTAATATATCAAACAACATTACTTATGAGTTAAGGAAAGAAAATTTGACATTTTAAAAAAGGAAAAATTATCAAAACAGAACAAGAATTCAGCATGGTTGTCCATATAGTATAAAACCATCATTTAGTTGTCCCTTTAGAATAATTTTTTTCATATTCCCAAAAGTAACCCTTGATTAATCTAATTAAACACATTAATCTAATATAATTTTTTAAATTAACTAAAAATGTTTTAAAAAGGGAAAATAAAAATAAAACCTTTTTTGATAAAAATATTTTTAACAAAAACGTCAAATAAAATTGATAAAAAAACGTTTTACAAATTTTTTATTTCTATAAAAATTTTAAAACGTTTTTGATAAAACTTTAATAAAATAAAATTTGTAAACTTTATAAAAATAAAAATAAAACTTTACAAAAGTTTTAGTAAAACTTTAAATAAACTTTATACAAAATATTTTACAAAGTTTTATTTTTATAAAATGTTTAAAACGTTTGTAAACTTTTAATTTTATCAAACTTTTAATAAAAATAAAAGCTTTTAATAAAATTTTAATAAAAGTAAACTTTGTAAACTTTATTAAAATCAAAATAAAACTTTACAAAAATTTTATTAAAAACTTTAAAATAACTTTATTTAAAAGTTTAAAAATCTTTTTTTATAAAAGCTTAAAACGTTTGTAAATTTTTTAGTTTTATTAAACTTAAAAAATAAAGCAATAGTTTGTGAAAATCACAAGACAAACTATGGAGATATCATAGATTGATGAAGAAAAAAATGCAAAATCATTTTTTTCACAAGTAAAATTGACCATAACACGTTTTAGGAAGTTGGAATATTTTAGGAGATTTTTAGAATATTTTTTAACTGAAATTTCATTAATTTTTACAAAAAATCAAGTATTCTTATTTGTAGAAGGCGCCTTCTAAAAGTAAAAATCATGAGTACACTTTCTACTGAAAGTAGCGTAAGAGTACATTGTAGAAAACACATTCCCCGAAATTTAGAATACTTTATAAAAGTAGAAGATACATTCAGACGAAAAGTGGATACCTTTACGATTAATAGAATGCACATTCATCTTATTTAGAAATTTAGTAAATAGTAGAATGGGCGTTCTAAAAGAAGTAGATAGACGTGTTTATTTTAGAAATCGTTTTCTACTATATTATTTTTTGTAGAAGACGCATTCTACTTTTAGTAGAACGTATTTTAAAAAAATTATTTATCAAGTTTTTGAACAAAAAAAATTACCAGCTTGTGTATATGGGTGTTTTTAATTGTTTCTATTTTTAATAATTTTTTTGATTCACAAAATTATTTATTTCATTATTTTCAGAAATACAAAGGGTAAAAAGGAGAAAAATGGACAAAAATGGTTTTATACCAAAGAGACAACAAACTAGTTTTTTTGTTCACTTTCGGCAATTTTTCCTTTAAAAAATACTAAATATACAAATAACATTGCCATACAAAAAAAAATTACACTGACAAGAGTTAAATTGTCATAGAAAGCAAGTTTACACTGACTAGCATCAAATGGAATATCTTACTTCTAGAATTTAAAATATTCTCTCCATTAATTCTAATTACCGTTTAATTTTGTGCATACATATTAAAATAATAATATTGTATGTTTTCTAAAAACATCATTATCTATTCATTTAATTACATTTAACAAATTAAAATAGACTGAAAATATAAAAAATCATATATCAAATAAAACTAATAAATTTTGTATTAAAAATCTAAAATGAAATTTATTTTAAAACAAAAATTTTACTCTAAAACCACAATTAGAATTAAACGGAGAAAGTAATGAATTTCACATAGTCGAGTTTCTTGAAAAGAGTCAAAGTCATTAAAAGGTACCTTACTAGCTCCTACTCCGAAGCATATCCAAAAAGGCTAGGTTAAAAATCAACAACTTTGAAAGACGATAACAATCACTCAGACACATATAGAAACTGATTTGATTCATCTTTTCTAAACAACTGAGAATTTGATATTCATCTTCCCATTTTTAAAGAAAAAGAGAATGAAACAAAAATTATGAAATTATGAGCAATAAACCCTTTGTGTATATGAGAAAATCATAATTAGGATTTATATAAACTAAACTTAGGGATTCAGATTTTTGAAGTTCTTAAGTAAAATTGGCAAACGGTTTGATAGGAAAAGGGGTGGGTAACATATAACTGGCACACTCAACCAAATCGATGTATTCGTTAAAAAGAGAGTATTATTAAATAATCTGGAACCAATGTTTTAAAAACCAGACTGGATATTGACTCGGTGTGATTACTAGTTAACTCGTCGGACCGGTTATATTCGTCGACTGGGTTTCTATTTATCGTATATATAAATAATCATATATATATGTTCTAATACCTCAAAATAAATAAATAGATCTTGAATAAGTAACGAAATTCGACATATACAAAAATATGACAATCCAAAAATAAAATGATAAAATTAATACATTAACTAGTAAAATTAAATGGTAAAAATATAGTTATACATACGATGCTTAACAGAATTTTCTGAACAAAAGAATAATGTATTAATATTTTTTTACAACTGCTTGTTGCAATGAAAAACTCAGAAGATGAGAATGGTGTATGAAAGGCAAATAATGAAATAGAGAACTTTTGGTTTCTTTCTTTAGAAAAGATATAAAAAACAATTGACGGCTATAAGTCGTGGTTCATTAACTTGAGATAAAACCCTAAATAAAATTAAAACCTAATCAAATTTTTACTTATGTTGTAAAACTGGGTTTTATTGTTGACCTGAGTCATCGGTTTTGAACTGGTTTTTGCGGATTTTATCAAATCCGGATTTTTGTATCAAACTGGAGACGGCTTACAAAAGTAGTCACGGCCGGACCGGTTTGACCGGCCGGTCTAGTCAGATTTGTCAAAACCTTGCATGGAGCCAAACATAAAAAAAATTCTAGGTGTATGATAAGATTTTTACATATATCTGTTATATGTGGTAAGCTCAGACAAACTATTTTTTCGATGAAAACTATAATATAAGTCCTATATATTTCCCAAACTATGGTCTTATATATGCTTCATCGCTTGCTTTTCTTTCGTTGATTTGGATCTTCATTTATTACCTCTTCTTTAGGCTTCTGGTCTGGTTTATTTCAGATTTAGCTTGATATTGGGATGGCCAGTCCGGGATGCCTAACCGCTTTGGCCTGCGGCGGTGTTAAGTATCCTCCAGGATTATCTCTAATACTCGCCTTTCCTTGACTAATTGAATTTATGTGCAGGTTTCCGATGAATTAGTTCTCAGTTGGTCTAACAGGTGGCTTAATGCTGACTTCCTCATTTTTAGTTTTAGCTTTAATCTTTGTTCAGTTTAATAAGATTATCCTGAACTATGGATCTAAAGATTTTTTTTATTATATGTATATATATATATTGGGGCGGACCCAAGGCTTGGTAAGGTGTGGCACGTGCCACAGGTTAAATAATGTAAAGTTCTTTTGCACATGTATTAACAAACGTAGTTTGTAGCTCTATTGGCTAAAACAGGTCACATTTTGCCCCACTAACCCAGAGCCGGTCCTAGAAAAATGTAGGCTAGAAGCCAAAAAAAAATTATGTGGCTATATCCATGACCTCATGACCTCATCAAGTTAGTAGGAGTGCATTTACCAAATAGGCAAAAGGAAGTTTTGACAAAATGTGGCCGGATTAATAGTTAATATTTGGTGGCCGCAAGCAGGTGCTTGTTCCGCTTCCGTTAAAGGCCGGCTCTGCACTAACCCAAGATCGAGTCCTCATATGTTTTTTTTTGGTCTTTCAAAATTTCCTTTTTCTTTGTTAACATTCTTTCAAATTTTCCAAACACTCTTTTATACTGTACTTACCTTTTCATAAAATACCTTTTCTTTTTTTTCCTCTCTTTCTTCTTGCTACCTAAAATTTATTTTCTTTAATAGGTATTCTTTTCTTCCTAGATTTTTACAAAATAAAAATATAATTTACTTAATATTATTTTTTTGAAAAAATTTTGGTGACTTGAGTAGAGTTTAGTTACAATGAGTCAAAAGCTACATATGAATCTGTAGGATCCCTGTCTCAAAAACAAAAAAAAAAATTATTTTGAAGCTATTACTTTTTTTTTTTTTGAAACTTATTTTGAAGCTATTACATTAATATGTTTTATTAGTTTTTTTTGGCGAAATCTATTTTATTAGTTGTTATTTACAATGTCCTATTATTTATTAATTGTTCTCAACATTTTGTTTTTGCATGACAACGTTTAGGCTCAGAAAGACCAATTTGTTTCTGAATGAGCATTACAAAAGTATATATCCTTTTTTCTTCTTCAAATTGGTGTATA
Source organism: Brassica nigra (assembly GCA_016432835.1). Taxonomy (NCBI): domain Eukaryota; kingdom Viridiplantae; phylum Streptophyta; class Magnoliopsida; order Brassicales; family Brassicaceae; genus Brassica; species Brassica nigra. The sequence goes on from CM028247.1 coordinate 31,056,238, forward strand.
TTTACTATTATGTTTTGATATAAACTTCATAATAAATTTTGATACAAGCCTAAGACTCGACACATAGCACGCATAAGTTTTTCATGTATTGTTGTTTCTTTTTCCTAGGTTCATGTATTGTTCTTTGATTCATAATCATCTTACAGTGAGATGCTCAAATACACATTTTGCAAGGTTAGAACATTTTCTATGACTTAAATACAAATATAATAATGATGTTACTATATTGACAAGAACAAAACAACAAAATGCATATACAGGTTCACAACATACTAAATCAGATTCGAGGGGAAAACAAACTTTTTTTTTTGAACAAACAAACTGCATTCAATCTTAAAGAGGTTTATGCTCCAACAGAGGAGCTTGTTACAGACAGTGTGAGAGCTGATTTCGCCAAGGCGTCAGCCTCGACATTAAAGTTCCGAGAGATAAAGTCAAAGGAAATAACATCAAAGAGAGGGATAAAATGATAGATATCAAACATGATCCCGAACAGTTCAGGTTGAGACTCCCTCCTTTTCAACATGTTGATTAGAGATAGAGAATCAGATAGAACCGCTAGGGATCGGACGTTTGAGTATACAGCAGTGACCACTGCGAGACGGACAGCTAAGCATCAAGAGACATAAGAAAGGTTAAATAACCTCACATGTTAAACAATGTTTTTTGCCAACTAAAGAAAAACAACTTCACAAGTGCTAGAGCATCTTGGTATTGCAAGGAGTTCCAGGAGAATGACATACTTTGCTTTTTTTTTCCTATTGTGGTTCTCAAACCTTAGACTCAATTTCTCCAGGACTCTTGAATTCTTCAGAAAGTATCTTACTAGCTCTATTTCTCCTTCATATCCCAAGATCGGACTTTTCAACTCAACAAACTTAAGCGATGATATCAAACAAGGAGGCACGGATGAAAACATCACCTTTGGCTCTCCATTATTCCTAGGACGATCAACCAAGTCCTGTGAGAGTAAGAAAAAACAAAGGAAAACAAGTTAAGTACATGCATATATACAATCTTCATAAGAAAATATTATAAAAGAGGTTAGATTCATCACCAAGATGAGAGATTTTATCTTTGGGCAGCTCCTAAGAATTATTGGCAACACATTCAGATCGAACATAGAAAAGCTAGCGCTCAACTGGGATAGGTAAGGAAATTGGAGCTGGGGTTCTAATTTCTTGATGACCTGCAGCAAATGTAAGAGACAACATTAATTAATGAAACAAAAAAAACTTATAGAGAGAATACCTATGTACTCGGATATTTGCAAATGTATATACCTTAACAGTAATATGACTAATGACTAGACACCTGGCCCTTGAAATACTGGCGAAGAAATTGTGAACCATGCTTCTCTTGGATGAAACATGTGCATCCAAATCATTGCTCGTACCTAAGGAGATATCAATATCTACCTTGGCAGTGAAACCTAGATTGATGATTTTAAAATTCTTTGTTAAGTAACACTTAATCATCAAAAACTGGAGTAGAGGAGCATCAATAACAACTCCAAATGGTACAGACTGATTTATATAGACTCTCTTCACTGTCTGTGAGCACACTTTCAAAACGGTATTCTTCTTTGTGGGAGCTCTGAAGACGGTTAAGTCTTCCAAAACTGGAGAGCCTGAGATAAGTTTCACCAAAGTGGCCTCATTGGGATATTTAACATATGCTAATTGCATGATCTTCAGACAAGGTAAGAAAACAGCCTCTGGATCATTAACCACGTATGCCCCATAGAGACGTAAGTGTACCAGTGTCGCACATGTATACAAGTTTAGAGGTATCTGAACTGGAACCTCGAATAAGTATGCAATATGAAAAAAATCGAGATGTTGAATCTTATGAGTGATAGCAGCATCTATCCAAGGGATTAGATAAGAGCTGTCATCAGCACCATCAGACGTCCGAATACTTATCGGAGTTTGCGTATCCATGATGCCTTGTGTTTATCGAAGAACCTGTTGGTAAAACTTACAAAGGCATCGAAACTGGAGAATGAGTGAGAGTCCAAGTCCAAATCAAGAACATGTTCCCAAAGACTTATCCATCTTTTGGATAAAAGACTTGTTATTATAACATCCAGTGTAGAAAGATGAGTAAGGATGTGAGATATCAAATCATCAGGTAACTGGAAATATAAAGAACTATATAAAATACAAAGTTAATAAATATTGCATTAAATTCTTTAAACGACACTTATTTTAAAATGAAAATTTCATTCTACAATGACAATTAAAATAAAACGGAAAAATAATAAATTTCACATAATTGAGTTTTTTTGAAGAGAATCAAACTCATTAAAAGATACCTTACTAGCTCCAACTCTGAATCATATCCAAAGAGGCTAGGGTTAAGATCAACAACTTTGAAAGACGATTAAAAACACTCAGACACATATAGAAATCTGATTTGATTAATCTTTCCGAACAATTGAGAATTTTCTATTCATCTTTTCATTTTTAAAGAAAAAGTGAATGAAACAAAAATTATGAAACTATGATCAGCAATGAACCCTTCATTATATGACAAAAGTTGACAAACTATTTGAATGGAAAAAGGGTGGTAACATATAACCGGCACACTCAACCAATCGAGGTAGTCGTTCCAAAAAGAGTATTGTTAATTAACCTGAAACCAAATATAAACAAGCTAGGTGAGATATTTTTATGATAAAGGTTTTTACATATATCTAAGCTATATTTGGTACGATCGACGAATTATTTTTCCATGAAAATTACAATATAACACTATATACTTTCCAAAGTATGGCCTCGTTCTATACCCCTGGATTAAAAGTTCGAGACTTATTTCTCCCTACTATAAATTAAATGGTTAATTCACAGTTCCTCATGAGTCCCACATACTGAAAGTCGAATATTTATCTCTTTGGGATATATAGATGTCATTTAAGATTGTTAGAAAGTTCCACGAATTGAAAGTTCATGTAATATATGTCGTTTCAATACTTTTTAATCACATAGTTATTTGGAATTATCAATTCAAACAACGGTTCTTTTTAAATATACAACAAGAAAATCACTACAAGGAAATAAGTATATTGTGACAAAATATTTCGTTAATGTTGTACAACTTAAGGAAAGATCATCTATTATTTATAAACATAATGGAACTCTTATATAGAGATTTACAAATAGATAAACCGTCATAGATAAATGGAAAGATAACAAATCCCAATCCAACTAAAAAAAGAAAATAAGACCAAAACACAAAAGGAAAAGTAGGACCCGACCAGAAAGGAAGCTGGCCGCCTATGATCTATGCGGACGGGCCGGTACGGACGGGTCGGTTATGGACGTCCACCATATGATTTATAACACTCCCCCTTGGACGCCATAACCATTCAGAGATTGTAATACGCTTTGGATGTTGCCTCAATAAAACCTTACCAAGAAAACCCAATGGGACAAAACATGGTGAAGAAAAAGAGTACAACACATATTACTCCCCCTGATTTGTACCTCCGTATATGTCCTTCAAGTTTGCACATCCCAACCTGATGGTTGAGCTTCATGGACGCCAAGTCTGAACTAGTCCTTACAAAGGAAGGTATAACTCCTACACGAGTCTTCTTCTTAAACCAAAGACCAATGGCCTCAACACCAAGATAAAGTAGTGCTACCGCGTTGCAAAAACATAACCTGCCTGGGATCTATCATTGTGGATCTGAGAGATAATCTGTATCAATCAAAACATATTAACCCTTCTTTTGGGTTTTGGTTAGTATAATGTAATCTCAAATCTTTAGTTCCTTGTAGGTAACATAGGATGTATTTTATCTTGTCCCAGTCCCTTATGTTCGGACATAACCTAAACCTAGGCAATAGGTTTACATCAATACTTATGTCCGGATGTGTATTACATGACAAATACATCAAAGCAAGACGCCAATAGTACTTAAGGTAAGGGACGTGTATGTCTTTAGTTCCAGTGCCTCATGGTCGGTCATGAACTAAACATATACAAGAGATTTACGAAAGAACACATGTCCGGCCTAGTATGGCTTGCCTATTACATCAAGGCGCCAATGGCGCTTGGGTAAGGGACTTTTCCGGACCAAGGACATATTCCTTGTCCTTCTTGGAGCCAAAGGATTCGTGTCCAAGTCAAAGATCCTCACGACCATGTCCTTCGTGGGACTTACAATGGGTTTGTGTCCGGACCAAGGGACCTTATGGGACAACTCAATGGGCGAGCTTTGGTCCATGTTAAAACCGTTTGAATACCTTTCTATAAGTCCTTTGATGCACAAGGATTCCATCTTTTAGGATGTTCAATTTGTAATCCCAAACAAAACGTTGTTTGTCCCAAATTGTTCATTTCAATCTCTTTCTTTAGATAATCGTTTGGGAAGTCTCTCCAGAGGTTCCTAGGATATTTTAGATCATTAACATACACTTGTATACTTTAGTTCTCGAGAACCTGTTACATTTTACAACTCAATACCCTCTGGGACTTTCATGTATATCTTATTATCCAGTGGACCATACAAGTAGGCGGTTTCTACATCCTTTAACCGCAAGTTTATTTTCTTCTCTTATGGCCAGACTTATTAGGAATCTAAATGTTTGTTGCATCCACCACAGGGGAGTATGTCTCCTCATAATTGATTCCTGGTCTTTGTGAGAATCCTTGTGCATATGGTCGTGCCTTATATCTTGCTATCTCGCCATGTTTCATTTCTTTCGCAAAGACTCATTTGTCCAACTGGTTTCACATCTAGAGGTGTCCGAACTACGGGACCAAATATGCCTCTTTTTTTTAGACTATTTAACTCCAAGCTTTTCATTTTAATCCAATCTGATCTACGAGTGCGCACTCTTTTATTGACGTTGGTTCATGATCCTCGTTTATATCCATAAATTCAAGTTCTACCTTGTATGCAAATAAATTATCTATGTCGACATCTTTCTGTTCCAATGTGTTCCAGACATGATATAATCGATTACAATCTTATTATTATCAGGACCATTAGTACCCTGAAGTTTGGCGTCCCAAGCCTCAGTGTTTGGTACCTTAGAGCCGGCCGGCCTTATGTCCATGTCTGTGGTTTCCTCGGTCTCGGATTTGTTTCCATTCTCTGCACCTTTCTTTTGTTTTCGAGGATTCTTATCTTTGCAACCTATTGGTCTACCACGTTTCATACGTTGTCTAGACCCTGTAGCAACTTGATTATGTCCCTTTTGGACTTCTATTCGAATTTGGTGCATTACAAGCTGGTATATATGACTTAGTCACTCTCTTTCGGGTCAGCAGATGAGTCTAGCAATTGATTAGCTAGCTTTTGTAAATGTATTAACTTTTGGACGTCTAACTCACATTCTTTAGTCCGAGGATCTTGCAAAGACAATGATGGTTGATTTCATGTAATCTCTTTTACCAGCTTATTATTTTCTCCCCCTAATCCACGTACCTGGCCTTTAAATAAATCACCCATATTTGGCTCAAGGTACTTAAAAAAAATGTGGGAGAATCATATCCAACATATATCCCCATCCTCCTTTGAGGTCCCATCTTAGTTCTCTGTGGTGGAGCAGTTTGTACATAGACGGCACATCCAAATGTCTTAAGATGGGATATGTCTAGCTCATGACCCGTGATTTAATTGATGGGGAATATCTATGCTCGCTAGATGGCCTGATGCGTATTAACTCAGATGCACGTGAAATTTCGTGATCCCAAGCTGAGACTGGGGGTTTTGACCTCATAAGTAATGGTCTAGCAATCAGCTGTATGCGTTTTAAAAGATTCGGCCAAAGCCGTTTTATGTATGGACATGCACCAATGTTCCACACTTGCCCCCATGGACATACAACTAACATTAAACGCTTGGGACATGAATTCACCAGCTTATTATTTACTTAGTCACTTTGACTGGTAATGGCCTATCAATGAGTTTTTCTTGTGTACATGCTACACATGTCATATTCTTTGGGATTTCTCTTTTTTTCTTTCAGTGTGTGTCCATTTGTATATCAATTTTCGCATCATGTTTGAACCGGGATGGCAAAAAAAACCCGGTTGTGCCATTTAGTGAAATCGTGGGTAAACACTTTGTTTACCATGGCATTTGCCTCTATCATACTGATCTTTGCATAGTATAGACCAGTAGAGAATGCAGGTATAGTCTCGACCACTTTCTTATGGCCTTAGGCGTATATCATTATTTGAAGGAACCTTTGTTTCCTTTGCCCATTGTTTCAATATGGAAACCATTCATTCTTATATCTTTAAAATTCAATGGGCCTTTCTTGGGTGAATATAATGCATCAGATATCTCTAGATGCGTGCCCTTTAGGCAACAATACACTGTCCTGGCTGGAGCCCTTTATTAGGCTGACTATACCCGCAATTATATTGATGTAGACTTTAAATCTTAAAATCATGCATTTGGTTTTATTAAGTATATAAATCAGACAAAGCAATAGCAATAGAAAATAAATTCAAGGAGATAAAACAAAAAAAAATATAAAGCAAAACAAAACACAGAAGTCGAAATCAACATTATTCTTTTAGACAATCAGATGTTTCATATTCCATAAAGTCATCTTGTTCATGATCAAAATCATCTTCCCCATCATGATGGACCAAATAGGCTTCTGGATTCTTCCCTTTCTGACTCTCTTGATAGAGGTCACAAAGATTTCTGGGAGTCCTACATGTCTTAGCCCAATGGTTATCCATTCCACACCTATGGCATTTGGTCGAGTGTTGTGGTTTAGAAATACCACTGCTACTGCCTCGACCACAGCCTGAATGTGATTGATATCCACGGCCTCTGCCATAGCTATTCTCGCGGCCATATGAGTTGTATTAGCCACGACCACGTCCTCTCCATCCACCACGGCCACGGCCGTGTGGTTTATCATGATGGACGTGGTTACTTTCTTTGGATTCTTTCTTTTCCTTTGCGGCCTTATTGGATTCAGGTAATGGGGTTGATCCAGGAGGTCTCAATTCACTGTTTCTCATCAATAACTCATTGTTCTGCTCAGCTAGCAATAGACATGAGATCAGATTTGCATATGTCTTGAAGCTCTTCTCACGGTATTGTTGTTGTAACAACACATTGCTTGTGTGGAAGGTGGAAAATGTCTTTTCTAGCATATCTTATCCGTTATCTCCGCACCAACAGTTTCAACTTTGAAACGATTTTGAATAGGACTGAGTTATACTCATCCACCGACTTGAAATCCTGGATTTTGAGATTCCTCCAATCATACATAGTCTTTGGTAAGACTACCTTTCTTTGGTGATCATATCTGCTTTTCAGCTCTGTCCAAAGGTCTAAGGGATTCTCAATTATCAAATACTGATCTTTAAGACTCTCAGCCAGATGATGGCGAATAATTAGGATAGCTCCGTATCTATCTTTCTCAGTGACATTATTGTTCTCGGTAATACTTTCACCGAGCCCCTTGGATTTTAGGATGATCTTAGTATCAAGTGTCCATTGTAAGTAATTATCTCCAGAGAGATTTAGGGCAGCATATTCCAAGTTGTTGATTTTCGACATCTGAAATCATAGGTTTCATTCTTAAGATTATAATGTTTAATGTTCACTATATGATGCAACCAAGACAAGCTAATCGAATACGCAATGTTCAAACAAGCCGTGCATGTTCAAACAAGGCGCACGGCATGTTCAAACAAGCTGCACGGCCAAAAGAGATAGGATGCATTCAGTTCATACGGGTATGATGCAAGAACAAGCCGCACGGCCAAGACATGGTATGATCAATCTTATCATATGGTTTCTATATGAAATGCAATTTGGTTATACGTTCTAGCAAAACGGTCTCTAAGTGATCATAAGAGTAACCGCAATCAAGCAATCAAGCAATGCATCAAGGGGTTAATTACTAATGGATCATATTCAATCAATCAAATTCGAGTATGAGTTTAACAATCCTAGCAAACAGTTCTATGTGATCAAATTCAGATTCAAACATTCAATCACTCAAACAACCAAATTCGATTTCAAATTAGGGTTTGCATGATATGCACTATGCATACGTGCGGCTAGGTTTTAGGGTATTAGGGTTTCAATTTAGATCAGACAATCAATCAAATTTCAAGTATGAATTAAGCAACCTAGCAGTCGGATTTTATCAGATCATGCAATTCTTTTCTATCAACCTAGCTTGCAAACAAGTCACAAACAATCTCAATCAATCTCTCACAGCAAACAATCAGCCCATTAAGTCCTTTAATCAATATGAGCGTTCTGATGCAATATGTCATATGCATCTAGCAACTTAGCAACCATTATGATCTACCAACTTAACAGACAACCAATCTAACCAAAATCTAATTTATCACTAATTAGGGTTTTCGAGAATTAGGGTTAGGGTTCTAGGATTTCGATTTTTAGGGTTCATATAGAAATTACCTTATCCTTCGATTGGGTTGAATGGACAAGATCAACAAGAGGAGATCTTCGAGCTGATCGTTGCTGAGATCGTCGGGTCGCGAACGGGTTGCTATCGGATCGCGAACGGATTGAAGCTGAGACGGGAACAAGCTGGTTTTGAGTCACGAACAAACTGAAACTGATGTCGGGTCGCGAACGTGCCGAGTATCGAGTCGCAGACGAGCTGAGATCGGGAACGCCTTGAGTATGGATGGGGGTTCACGATCGGGTTTAGGGTTTCACGATTGGGAAAAGTTCGAGCCGTCTAGGATTAGTTTTCACGCCGGAAGAGAGATAGAATTAGGGTTTCTCGCCGGTTTAGGGTTTATCGCCGATTAGGGTTAGGGTTTATGGTGATCGGATTTTAGCTTAGGGTTTAGGGACTATCGTTCTGATAACGTGTTGTAAAACTTAAGGAAAGATGATCTATTATTCATAAACATAATGGAGTCCTTATATAAGAATTTACATATAGATAAACCGTCATAGACAAATCCTAATCCAACTAGGAAAAGGAAAATAAGATCAGAACATAAAAGGAAAAGCAGGACCCAACCAGAAAGGAAAAAGCTGGCCGCCTATGATCTATGCAGACGGACCGGTACGGGCTGGTACGGGCCAGTACGGACGGGTCGGTTATGGACGTCCACCATATAACTTATAACAGTTAAAATTTTTTGTAACAATAACAACTTTTTTTTTATAACAGTTAAAAAGCGTATCTGCTTCAACATTTCTCACACGAGAAATCCACACAAAATCAAAAGATTCAAAGTCATTTGACATTAGCAGTATATCAGCTAAAATTCCATAGAGCTCCAAGGTCGGAGATCTGGTGTTGATGGCTTTGTTTAACTGGGCGGAGCCAGACACAAATCGCACCGCTCTTAATCCTAAATTCCGACAAGTAGCCACCACATTCCTGAGCGCTAGGCCCTCCACCACTAGTGCAGAGGGCATAAAACTTACTCCTCTCTTTCCCGGGATACTCTGTTCATGGTTCATCACTATCCATCCCAGTCCTACATTCTTGTTAGTCTCTGACCAAGCAGCGTCCAATCTCACAACCGATCAACATCTATGCAAACACATGGAACAAAATACCATATAGGTGAATAAATGTTCATCATGAGGTATGTTTAAATGAAGAAATATGAGAGTGGTTGGAGATTAAGAGGAGTCTTATTGAATGATGAATTCTACTGGCTTATTGACTATGTCGAGCTTCCAAGGTTCTGTACTCGCAAAACATGAAATTCTATCAGGAACAGAGAACCAGCTACGTTTTTAGTCATAGAATATATGGTTCAATTCAGCGATACCAAGACATCCATTCCTTTTGTGGACTGCTAAATTAGAAAAATTACCCACAAGGTTATGCTTACTCAAATGGAGCATCAGGAACACGAAGACATGCTACTTATGCAACAATGCTCCGAAAAGCAGAGATCATATTCTCGTGTGTTGGGTAGAGGCGGAGACGTGCCAGAGTAGTGTTAGAAGCAGGAAGAAGTAGAGGCAGACACGGTCACTATGACAAGAGACGTGACCGTAGTTGTGTGGTGGTTTGACCACATTAGATATATAAAATATGTTTGTCAAAAAAAAATTATGTAAAATATATATTTTTGTTAACTATATACCCAGATTTTGTATGACATATATTACAAAAATGTTTTTATTAGTTTTTTTATAAAAAAAAATCTGCTTTTTTGTTTAAATTGAATTCGTCCGAAATTTTTGATGGATTCTTTTGTAAGATTATTTCCGATGGAAGAGACCATTAGAAATTTTTGACCGTAAAAAATCGTCAAAATTTTCTGATTACATATGTCATTGGTAAGCAGTTGAAATTTTCTGAGGGATTTATGTTTTCACTGGTCGGAAATTTCTAATGATTTCCAACAAAAAAAAAAATTCTGACCATCTAGACGACGGCCAAATCCGTTAGAAAAAACGCGTTGTCTTATAGTCTTCAAAGAGAAGACATCGATACCAATAACAATTCTAAGCTTATTGACTGCACAATCAAGTACACTAACTAGGTGAAGCAGCACAAGAAAATATTTTAAAAACATTATGCAGTCATGGCTAAGGAACGAATGAATTATAAGGGGTTCACCTTATTTTTATTCTTTTTGCCAAGGTGGACCCTTTTCATTTTTAACATTTTGTAAAATTCGAAAAATCTTTCTCATATTTATATGAAATTTCACATGTTTAGCAAAAAAAAAACGTTTTGGGTTTCTTTTTTGTATCCACCATTTGTTTATATTCAAATTAAAACACAACTAATCTGCATCAGCAAATGTAAGACTTGAAACCTATGGAAAGGATTCTATGGTTTTGGATGAATTACAAATAAGATCCGGCTAGGGTTTTCTTACGACAATTAAAACTAAGATGAAGAAGAAGAAGAACGCACCGTAATATGGCCAACCGGACGTAAACCTCTTCGTCTTCCTGAGCAACAGATAAGATCCGATCACTATAACATATTTTTTTGTAAAATATAAGTGTGTGTGTGTGTGTGTTTTAATTAAGTTCTGCTATATTTTGGATATATTTTGACCGTGTTTTGTTGATGACTCTATCGGTTGATTCAATTAATATGAATTAAATAGCAACACCTAGCCCTAGTATATATATATATATATATATATATATATATATATATATATATACCAAACAACATTTATTGAGTTAAGTAATTTAAATATTAAGAAGTTTGACCTTTAAAATTATTAAATATACAAATTTCATTTGCTAGATAAAAATTTACATACAAATTACATTGACCAGCACCCATATTTCATGAAACTAATAAATAGAATAGCTACTGAGATTTGACATAACTTCACATAATTGTGGAAACATAGAGTGAATTCTTTTTTTTTTTTTTTGAGAACATAGAGTGAATTCTTGAAAACAGCCAAATTCACTATAAAAAACCCTGCTGGTCCAGCTCTAAAAGCATCTCTAATGGAATGTATCTAACACTACAACAACAGTGGGTTTTTGTAGCATTCGATTATAGCATTTTTTTAATTATGCTACGATTTTCTAACAACTGGTTTTAAGATAGCATTTGTATAATTGTGAAAACTATTATAAAATGTTAAATTAGAAAAAAAAAGTTACGTGTATCGTTTGATTAAGTAATGATCATCTTTAATAGCAGATCCCCAGTTAGAAACGAGATTATAGTGTTACATACCCGGCTAAAATTTTTGTCATTCCCGCGACAGTTAGAAAAATTAGGCTCCAAAACATTTGGCTCCCAAAAAAATGGAATGAAGATGATGAATTGATTGATGAGGGTATTGGAATGGAGATGATAAGTTGATTATTGAGGGAATGTTGATATCAATTTTGTAATACAAATCCGGCGGTGAAGAATAACAACGTCAGACCGATAAATGTGTCGCCGTGATGGAAAAAAGAAAAGAGATGAAGATGTATCGGCATGTCTGCAAAAAGAGGAAGAAGTAAAGAAAATTGGCTCGCTGTCTATACTATTTTAGTGGAATTATAGTACAATATATAACCTTTAGTGTAGCTAGTTATGTAATGATACCATACTATTTCAGATATACTTTTTATTTTTAACATATTTCTATGCTATTTCTTGAAATGGAACAATATGTCATTTTTTCAAATTTGATTCTTCTCTTCTCTCTTATTTTGTTTGTTTGATTGTAATATGAAATTTATCTTTTTCGAATATTGGACAAATTTTTGGATTGTATCTAGTTCATTGATATCTTTCTCATAAACAAAAACTCTTATTTCTTCACATATTATTTTATATTTGATGCTCAAATTTGTTAAAAGCGTATGTGAATAAAATAGATCTTATATTCTGAACTATTTTTCGAGGTCTATAATATTTTCTTGCAAAATGAAAATAACGTCATAGTGTTTTATCATAATCTATTGAACTCCGGCATCCCTCATCGTTGCAACTGTCTTCTCCTACAGAAATTTGATTATTTGGCAAATCATTCTTATCGGTATCTAATTTACAAGTCTAAGTCTATTCCATAATTCATATATATATTTATATATTTAAATATTACATAGTATTATATATTATTTTCATATTTTTATATTTGGATTTAGGGTTTATACTTGAATTTAGGGTTTAGTGATTAGGATTTAGAGTTTAGTATTTACAGGCTGGGATCGGGTAATATATAATATTTAGGGGTTGTGGTTGGGATTATAATCATATACTATTTTATGATATGGAATAGAACACTCGATGCATATATACATGGTCAATAAACGTGTGATGTGGATTGCAAATTAATTTGTACCATTGGCAAGTCTATTCTATATTTCGTATATATAGTATAATTTAATATTATAAAAAATTATGTACTATTTTTAGGTTTTTATATTTGAATGTAGGTATTTTATTTTGGTTTAGAGTTAAGTGATTAAGATTTAAGGCTTAGTCATTAGTGTTTAGGTTTAGTATGAAGGGTTGGGGTATAGGATTTAGTATTTAGGGATTAGAAATGCGGTTAGAGTTCTATACTATTTTGGTGATATGGAATAGAACACTTCAACACTTTCACATCACGTGTTTGTACATTCTTGAACTTACTATCTTTGGTAAATAGAATACACTCTTTTGGAAAAAAACTTCTAATATATCTATTCATTTTAGTATACACCGTGAATAAGTATGTGATATAAATTTGTGACGTAGACTTTATGATGTGACTATAATAATATTAATCAGTTTATGACTATAGCAAAAAAACCTTCCACCTTGTTCACTTTATCTCTCCACTAGGTTGAGACCAGCACTGCTGGGATGAGAGTTAGAAAACAAAAAAAAAAGTTATAGGTTACTTTAAAGTTTTAATTTACATGTTGGTTTAGATTTTAATAGTAGCTTTGATTAGAAATATTATTTTTTAATAATAAATTTAGAATATTGAAATAAATTATGGGCTAAACAATTATTAAATGTTTAAGTGTAACATGAATTATAATGTAATACAATTTAAAGTATAATAGTACATTATACATTTTAGAATTTGTCAAACTAAACATGTCATATATGGACAAATGTCTAGAACATCGAAGGGTTTTTAAAACTAAAATTATCGTGGACCCAATATGATGTTTGAACTGATGGGCTTCATAAACAAAGTGAATTTTTTTTACCAGGGGAAAAAGCAAATATTTATCATTATATATTTTGGTTTAATAAAAAAAAAAGAACAAAAGGGGATTAGGGTTCTCAAAGTTTTTCAATAGACATAACAGAAATATTCAGTGACAAAAAAAAAAGTTTACCGATTACTCCACGTGAATAATATTCTTCCTAGTTTGTCTTATTTGGTTTTGATTCTAACTTTGATTCTCTTTGGTTTGGTTTTTCGTTGCAAAGATACTACTTAAGTCTTCAATCGTTTAATTTATCTACAGGCGATTAAAATTGTTGGAGGTCTTGTCACGACTATAAGAGTTTGAGAAGGAAGGGAAGACAGTAAACTAAAAACAGAGGTGGAAAAACAGACAAAATCGAAGGATTGAAATACAAAAACAGAGGTTATATATAAAGTTATAGCTAAATTTCAATCTTTTTGGTGACTATATTAATATGGGGTTTTCAACTATTGCTGTGATATGAATTTCCTACAGATTAAATTACACAACGCATATGCTGGTCCCTGACACAATGATCTTTGTGCTTGACAGTTCTGCATCCCAAAAATCTTATAAGTGGTCACTGATTCTTACAGGTACTAATGGAACTTAGAAACCAATCACATGTACTTCACTCATCAACTCATGATAATATAGTTTGTTGTAGATAATTTAACGATAGGCAGGTACAATACTAAGTATGAGTTTGTGATAGAACTTACTATTAAACAATTATAAAATCCCTTTATTATAATGATAACTAAACGACTAAAAGAGCAAACGTTAAGGACGAGTAAGCTATTGAATCTTGTCTTCACACACCTTTACGAGTGAACAAAGCTTAATTCAAGGAAATAGTAAATGATAAGATAAATCAAAAAATGTTTGATAGAAAAAAGCAATAAACTGCTGAAGATAGTAGACTAAACATAATAAGGCATTGGAAGATGTGTTCAGAAAGTGGTGTATGATACATAAAACAAATATTTAGGAGATTGATTACCAAACTAAAACTATATGTGATACATAATCTCTCAGTAAGTATGCTGTTAGTAAGTTACCTTCTCCCCAATCAATTCGCCAGAACTGTAAAGCACAAAGTACAACATAAGCATCAGTAGAGGTCTAGAAATCATGCAACTGTTGAGAAATAGTTCCATAGGCCACACACTTGATCTGTGCGAACCTGCAGATAGAGGAATAATGGGTCTTAGTTAGTATTTAATATAGGTTAATACTCGAGTTGCAGCGAGAAACACAATCTTGTAAGGATGGTTGCTCGTACGGTATGAGCACCTGACTGTGTCACAATGAAGTTAACCATTACCTTTGTCACACCTTGTTCTACTGTTTGTTCAAATTGGCCAACCAAATCTTTCTTGACAGAACAATGAAGCTTGTCTTCCTATATAAACAAAAAAAAAATCATTAAACTTAAGTAAGTAAGCATATAATATGTTAACATATGTAAAACAGTAAATACAAATAATGAAGCTTACACTTGAATCGACCAAGATTCAATACTCTCTCCACCCGCAACCGAGTATTGTTTCCAAAGGCGAATAACCTTAACCCTAATTTCTACATGGAGTTTTTAGGTTTCAAATCGGAAATCAGGTCAAAACCTGCCACTGTAAACGCAAAGAACTGATACTGAAAGTTTAAAGATGATTGTTACTTGTAATGCATTTTTGCCCAAGGTGCTGACTCGTATATATAGTAGAACCCGCCACATTTAGTAATCAATGGTGATTATTATATATGATAGTCATTACGTGAATCTTGGACGTACATTTATAATTTATTTTCTGTTATTGCTATCACATAATTCTAGTCAACTTTTTCTTTCTATAGATTTGCGTGATTGGCACAATATTCATTTCAATCTTATAAAATTTTCAAACCCC
Source organism: Brassica nigra (assembly GCA_016432835.1). NCBI lineage: Eukaryota > Viridiplantae > Streptophyta > Magnoliopsida > Brassicales > Brassicaceae > Brassica > Brassica nigra. The sequence continues at coordinate 31,071,751 of CM028247.1, forward strand.
GGGAGTTGAGAATATAGAAAGTGTAAAGTGGTGAATCCAATTACAGGACCCCTAATAACGTGAATATACATACATAATTGTAGTCAACGTTTCCATTCATAAACATTTCCTTGATTGTCAAACATTAAATTCACCTCATATATAATTCTGGAATAACAATTAGGTGAGAATATAGAAGGTGTAAATAACTTGCCCAATCTTAGGGGTTCCGAATAATTTTAATATACATAATATAACATATTTTGATTTTATTTTGTTTCCTCTTATGTACCAACTACACACATAAATGATAATGTGGACCGATGAATTTTGAAAAATCCCTCTCATGGTGTACCAATAGTAAAAACACGATTTGAACATCATTCTGAGTTGAGTCACTTAAACGTTTGAATTACAAACTATAAAATTCTAAGAAAATATTAGTAGGAAAAAAAAATAATACAACTTACCAATGGAGTACGACTATGATCCCCTAATGACTATGAATCATTAGTCAACAAACGACTATGATCCCCTAACTATTCATGTCTCCGATATATTAACTATCGTTTGTATAAATGCAATCCGGAAGTTCAAGTTTTGTCATGGACATGTATAATAAGCTTATTTTGATAGTAGTTGTTACGTATTTTCTAATATATTTGGAAGCAAACAGGGACTGGAAGCAATATGTTGCCTCTTCAGTGTCGCCATGAGAATCAGTTAGAGTTCTCCACTGCCGACGAAGCTATATCAGTGTCAAAGTGATGATTTTAGAAATCAATGGAGTAAAGTTACTGTGATGTGCGTACAATACGTGCTATAGATTTATTTTATAATATTACAAACCAAATATTAAGTATTCCAGTTTAAGCTTAGTGTAAAGGCATTATATTGTCGTGTGTTACCAGTGGCACAGAATGTAATATTTCTAGTAATGAAAGGGTACTCTTAAATAAGGGCTGAGAGAGCCTATGAAGCCGCCACGTCATCATAATAGCAGTGGTGTAAATACCTTACAAAATAAAGGATATTTCTTTAAATTGCTTCCCTATTAATAATAAGGGGATGAGTGAGTACTTGTTACTAGTGGGGGTATAAACGTCTCGGATTTGGTGTAAATGTCTGACATTACATTATGTCAAAATCAGTGTTACTTAGCTAATTTGCACTCCAAATATGGCTAGTTCGTAAATAAGCCCTTATAAAATTGGTTCATCATTCTCATTGTAACTGGTTTTTTGCTTATGATTGTGCAGATTCAGGGATGAAGAATCATACGCCGAGTAAATGAGAGAAAATGAATATTAACCTTTTATAGTATAAGTCTATTCTATATTTTTTGGCATATAACAAATAGAATAGAACACGAAATCCATGTTAACATAAACAATATGTCATTGATATGAAGTAAATGGTCTAAAATTTTACGAGGATACTTTCAAGATCCAATGCATACAATTTCTCTCATATTTCTTTTTTTTTCTTCCAACAACTAATATATAGTAGTCATGGATATATAATATATTGTTAATACTATAGTCTAGTATTCTGTTTTGTGGATACAGTATAGCTTGTTATATTTTCTTTTGATATTCTTTTTCTCTTCCTTTTCTACTCATTTTTTTCATTTCTTCACTTTCCTTCTTTTCCTTATTCCCCTCCTCCTCCTTAATTTTCCTCTTCTTTTGTTGTCTGTTCATTTTTTTATCGTCCTGCTTCTCCTCTCTTCTTTCCTCTTTCGTCTTCTCTTCTAACCTCGTCAACATCTATTGTTTCTTCACCCTTTTCCACCATCTCTTCTCCTCCTTCACCTGTGATGGTTTGTTCTCCTCTTTCCACCTTCTCATCTTCACTTCTACTTCGTATATCAACAACAAAATTCATTCCTCTGCTGTCAGTTAATCTCCTCTTTATTTATTAAAAATGTCATGAATGGTTGAACAATTTACTGGTTTTAGATTTTATTTTATTATAGATCTGTAGAATAAAAAGTAACAAAATATTTATTATATTTTTTATTATGCTATGAACATGAATTAGTTGTTGTACACTATTTGTTTGATAGATATAGTATAATATAATTGGTCAGTTGTACTTGATGCACTGTCAAGAAAGAGAAAATAGTTATTTTCAAACAAATTATCACATCTAAACACCACTTTATTACATGGTTAACTACTTGATGATTTTTTCATCCTACTATATTTATTACATAAATTTCACCTAAAAATATTGATTTTTGAAAAAAAACTGAGTGACTCTCTACTCTATAATAATGCTAAGTACTTTCTCCTTTCAAGAAAATAAATTAAAAATTCCTCAAAAAATATTTATGTTTCTATAAGTTTATTTAGTTAATAATATAATAAATTGTTAAATTACAAAAAACTAATTATATAGTTAGGATAAAATAAGTTGGATTTTTTGTGATAATCAAAAGATCAAAAGTTATATATCTTAAAAGCAAGAACATAAATTGTTGGTGTATAATTCGAGTTCTAGCCGTCTACCTTGTAGCTGAAATATTGAATGTCGAATTCTCTCTTTACGAGTTTTAGAATATCTTATATATGTGGTTTTGGTGAGATTTAGATTATATCTAATGATATCCTGAAATATTGAAAATTTCTCTTTTGTAAAGAAATTTTCCTTTGATCAGAGACTTACTATTATAAGAAAAAATGTTCGGAGGGTTAACGCGGTGCTGCAAGTTTATTCTATGTTACCCATGGAATTGAGAAAATCACCTAGGAATAAATAGAAACCAAGTTACCAAATCTAAAAAAGTAGTTTAATAGGTCTTAACCAAACTAGCATCAGCAGCAGATTATGGGGAGTTATAATGAGTCTCAAGTAATAAGAAAAGAAGCTGAGTGTAACTTGATGAAATTTTCAGTTGGATTGTTAAAATCTTAAAATTTACTTTGGCGCGAGAAATATATATATACAATTTATTAATTTAAAAAAAAAGAGTATTGTAGGATCAAACTAGATAACTGATAAGTACAAATTCAAAGCATGAGAGGGTGTGACATGTGTCCAACCTTAATTTTTATTTTTCATTAATAATTAATAGTATTAAGTTTATATATGTATATTTACACTAACTTTGAATTATAAAAAAATGGTCACATGTCTCTAGTGCCAAAAGCTATCTTGGATTCGTTCCTGATAACAAGATATATAACCATATAGAAAGTATGACAAATCAGCAAATTCACTTCTCAAATCCTCTATATATTAATTGACAAGTCACTTTATTGACTTCTTCTGACATGTCATTCATACACACAGTTTAAAAAAAAATTCTTATAATTTCATTGGTCAATGATTTATAATTTTTATTTATTTTAATCAAATCTAAAAAGGCAATCCTAGATACAATTAATGTTAGTTGCCAAAAAAATTATATAATCTTATGCATAATCGTTTATAGTATCTAATGGTAGCAATTATAGTTATTTTATATAATACCTCATCATTAGTTTTTCCATTAATAGTCTATTTATAAATTATATGAAGTATCTTTTTTAAAATTAGTTAATAAAACTAATATACTAGATTTACTTTTCTATTATGAACAATCGTAAAAACTGTGTTTTCCTATGCAAGTCATAATATACATATATAAAACATATAATTTTAATAAAACATGTTATAATAACTATTAATGCATCATATAACGAGTTTATAAATGATTTACATTAGTTTAAAATCATCGGTGATGACTAATATATATTTTGTAAAAAAATTAAAGTCATTTATATTGATTCATTTTTAATGGTCTATAAAAGATATATAATAGTTTATAATTATATAAATATTTGGTAATCATTTTAAGGTTTGAAATCACCAATAATGATTAGTATCATTAACAAGAGTTTACAAATCAATATATAAATATCTATAAAAAACGTTATAAAGATTTATAAAACCATTTATTAGGAAACATTTCTCATCATTTATAGGAGTTTAGAAATTATTTATGAAAGTTAACAGGTTTTTAAATTATTTAAAATCTAAAAATCAAGTAATCAGAAAAATATTTTATAAGAGTCTTAAATTTTTAAGTTTATGAATATTAGGATTTATGAAACTATTTATAAGGATTTTAAAACTTCTGAGAAATAATCCATAAATTTTAAAATTAGTAACTATTTTATAAATTATTTATAATTGTATAGTTTTCTTAATAAGATGTTCTTAAAATGTTATCAAATCAGAATCAATCCTGAAATAGGGAAATTTGGAAGCATAACCATTGTAGGATTTAAATTAAGTATATATACATAGCAAGTGAAGGGCTATGATATTTGTGTAATAATTACTATATTACCCTTCACTTGCACACAAAATCATTTCTTTTTCTTTTCTTTTCTTTTCTCTTATCACACAAATATGTATTTCCCTTCAATTTTTAATTGCTTTAAATTTCTGTTAAAATAATTATTGAACTTTATAATTTACATAATAAAAACATAGATTTTTTTCTATACATAATATGTTTTGAAACTTTCAAAACAAACATGTGTTTTATAAATTTTATATAATATTCCATATTCGCGATTTCAAATCTATACTGTTTTATATATATAGTATAGTTAGATTTTTATTTCCAAAATGAGACATAATGTTGTTGTGTTCCATTCTATTTAGCAACATAGAATAATACAAGCACCTCTCTGTCACATACGCAAAACAATATGACAGCGTTGCATCGTTATATTCTCGAATCGTCCCTGAATGTACCACCTTGCATATCAGTCTGGCGGGATCCCTTAAGTTGACAATTAAGTTATCACACTTCAAATTGAAATGAACTATGTTCTTTGAATGCAAATATTCCATCCCAAAAGCTGTATCCATTGCAATGTTAAGTCGCTTATGTCGATCAATCTACCTGTAATTCCCCAAATGTTAACTGGATACAGCTAAAGTTGTTTCGAGGAAGCAACAATTTTGACGAGGTCTGTAAATGATAACCTGTTTTTGAGTAGAACATATCTAAGCGATTCATTGACCATGTACTCTGTCACTGTAGCTAAAGTTCCTCCTGGCCCATCTTTCACTATGCCGTAAAATGCCATAATATTTGTATGATGTAGCTTGGAAAGAATTTCAGCTTCATGCCAAAACTCCGAGATCTAAAAATTAAAAAGCACGTAAATCTCTCTCTCTCTCTCTCTCTCTCTCTCTCTCTCTCTCTCTCTCTCTCTCTCTCTCTCTCTCTCTCTCTCTCTCTCTCTCTCTCTCTCTCTCTCTCTCTCTCTCTCTCTCTCTCTCTCTCTCTCTCTCTCTCTCTCTCTCTCTCTCTCTCTCTCTCTCTCTCTCTCTCTCTCTCTCTCTCTCTCTCTCTCTCTCTCTCTCTCTCTCTCTCTCTCTCTCTCTCTCTCTCTCTCTCTCTCTCTCTCTCTGGATAACTCTATCACATATTTTCCATCCTCTTTACATAAAAAGTATCCATTAAATTAAATGCGGTTTTAGCGGGTTTATCCATGCGGTTTTGTGGGTGTGTGGGTTGAACCCGTGTTGGGTCTGCGGGTTAGCGGGTTGTCCGCACAAAATGAGAGGATTCTTCAATCGACTTTCATTTGATGCCTTTCATCGTTCCCGATTTGTAATCATCCTCCATGGTTTTTTTAATTGGAGCCATTTGCTTTCTTGAGTGAAAGACACCGATGCTTTGTGTGATACTGATGACTTCCTATTTGAAATCATCATAAAGCTTCGATTCTCTCTCTTATCAGGTTTTTCTTGTTGTTTATCTCTTTTTATCTGATTCAAACTTGCTTGCTATTACATTCAGGTTTTGTTCTTCCTTTATACTTACGCATCAACAAATGTCTCACTCCATCCTTTGTTTCCTCGTTGATCTATATGTCTTCCAAATACATAGAATAGATATGTCGTGCCTTTGGAGATTAACAAAGAATCCTTGGAACAATATTACCAAAGCTGTGTATTTGGATCATGCTGGTTTTACGTGTGCCTTCCCTGCAAATTTTCTTTTGTTATGCCATTCTACAACTTGAAGACTACAAGGTAGCTCCTGGAAATTTTATACAAATAAAAGAATTAGGTCATTCACTGTCAGACTTTTACTTTCTTGTTTTCACTGTTCTCATGAAGTTGTTTAGTTCCTACTGGACTTGGTGTTCTCCGTATACCGTTCCCTTTAGAATTTAAGTCTGACTTTCAGCTTCAAATTTATTTGGTGTTGCTTTTAAACTATTACATTATATTGCTTTCATGTTCTTTTTTTTTTTATTTATTGGATTTATGTTTTGAGAAATTACGTGCTTTTTAACTTGCAAATTAAGACTTGATGCTTTATAATGAGTGTTTTGTATGATTTTGAACGTGTTTTCACATTATGCTCTTTGCTTTATATTGAAGACGAAACTTGATGAATTTCAAACGAGTCTTGACCCTATTAGTAAGTGTTTTGTTGCTTTCATGTTCTGAGACAATACTTGTGTTGAAAATTTTGTGTTGTTTGAATGTAGGTAACCCGCGAGTCAGCTCGCAAACAAATTTAACTATGCGAGGCGGAGTTGGACAAGATTTCATTGACCGCAACCCGCCATGGGCCAACCCGCGCGGTCTGATGAGCTGATAGATCAACCGCGTGACTGTCCAGGTGGACGCAAGTCAACCCGTCTGACAACTCTAAGTGCATGTCTATATTCTTAATACACGAGGCTGTTATGAATATTGAGCAAAATGATTCATTCATACTATTTTCTTCACAAATTCATCATTTTCAAAACATTTTTCAAAAATCTCAAAACCCAAAAAAAAACAAAAAATCATTTTGATTTTATCTAAAAGAAAAATAACCACAAAATTACATCAGTCATAAAAAATCCAAAGAATGTTATGAATAAAAGTATATTCCAAAATTTATGAAAATTTTTATATTCTTATTAAATTAATAGAATTCACATATATATAATTATGTTTCTTCTTAATAATTTTATGTTTTATACTTTAATTGCAAGTGTGGGTCTACTTGTCACATGAGTTAATGTTTTGGATTTTAATAAATTTTAATATCGAAAATTTAATTTACAAACAAATTGAACTATATATATGTTATAACAATAATGTTATAAATAATTTAATGAAATATTATTTAGTAAAAGATGTAAAAAATCTAACTAAATACTAGATAAGTCATATTTAAGAATTTTAAATAGTATTAATAAATAAAATATTTTATTAAAAATTATCTACCAAAATTCACATTCAGTTTTAAAATATGAAAATATATTATTGCAGATCAAAACATAAAATTTTATATTATACTAAAATTTTAAAATTATATGTACCATAAAATTTGGACAACCACCTAATAATAGTATAAATAGATAGGTAATATAAAATACAAAACATTAAAAAAAGTTTAATTAATTATTAATTAATCTCTGATTTTTATCACTTGCAAGATCTATACTAGCTGCCCAACTTACACTTAGCTTAATTTCGATCACCGGATGTCCCATAAAAATATATACTAATTATGGTCAATATAGTTTGTGAAGATTTCAATCAAAGTTGGGTGCGATCATACCAGCACTAATGCACCGGATCCCATCAGAACTCCGCAGTTAAGCGTGCTTGGGCGAGAGTAGTACTAAGATGGGTGATCTCCCGGGAAGTCCTCGTGTTGCACTCCTTTAAAATAAAAGATAATTATATACTCAAAAAGGTAAGAGAGCTCTGTAACAGTAGATGGAGAATCCCTGGTTCCCTCCGCATAGTGCTTCCGCCCCGTCTCCTCTCCGTTTCACCTCTGCTGAGAGTCCCCTCCCTGACCCCCCTGATCCTCCTGACCCGACGACCCTTCCCCTCAGCTCTGCATCTCCCAAGCCTTCTCGTTCTTCCTCGCGCACTGCCATGTCCAATAGGCCTGCGTTGAAGTCCTCTGTCCCGAAAACTGCTGCTGTTTCCATCTCTACTGGTTCAGCTTCTCAAACTACTGTGAATTCCAAATCTGTACTTCTCAGATCTGAAATTACTGTTCCCAACCTTGTTCCTATTTTCCAAGGAAACTTCAAAATCCTCCCTCCTAAACAATCTTCTCCTATCCAGACTAAGAAGACCTCTTCTCCTCCTTTTTCCATATCTCCAACTACCGTTCCTTTGAACCCCCAAACAAATACCAAAGTCGCCCCTTCCTCAACCCCACTTCACCTTCCCCTCCAATCTCCTCCGTCACTTAATCCTATTCCCTCGCCTACAGTTTCAAACTCTGTTTCTTCCCATCTCAGACTAATGCTTCCAACACCAGCTCTAACCCTGATTCATTACCTCATGCTCCCTCTGAAACTCCTACTCCTCTCGTTGAGAAAATCAGGAAGCTTAAAGATAAAACTTTAAGGCGTCTTGCTCCTGTTACCTTGACGGATAAGGGCGTGCCTCGCGTCCTAATTCCTGATAGTGTCTTTCAAAAGGGTGATGAAATTCATAAAAATTTCATCATCTATTATTTTAATGGAAGACCCCCTCCAATCAATTAAGTTCAGAGTGTTTTGAACCACATGTGGGGAAAAGGGAAAAGAGTAGAAATACACCCTAACCCATTGTCTCATTCTATGTTGGTTCGCATCCCTTCTGACTATCTACGGCAGAAAATATTAGAAAAGGGTGTCTGGTATGTTGGAGAATCAATGTTCCATGCTGTTCAGTGGACTTCTTCTGCCTCAGCATCATCTCCCCCTCTTGAATCGATTCAAATCTGAACTCACTTGACTGGTGTGCCGCTTGATCTCCGTCACCAGGAAGGACTTAGCCTTGTTGCTGGTCTGGTTGGACACCCGAAGGAGACTGATGATTTCACAAAAAAATTGGTTAGCTTAAGCCTCTCTCATGTGAAAGTTGCCGTTGACCTAACAAAGCCCTTGTCATCAGTTGTTGAGTTTATGAGGCACAGCGTGAAGTAGTAGAAGTCCAAGTCTGTTATCCTTGGGTCCCTCCTACCTGCTCTCGCTGCAAAGAGCTGGGTCATGTCTCTCGTAACAGTCTATTGATTCCTCAACCCTAAAAGTCATCTGACCCTCCTGCAAAAAAAGGAACAAACTCAGCATCTGCAACTTTTAAAAAAAAAAATAAAGGTCCTACCAATTTCCCTCCTGTAACCAAAGAGAGCGCAACTTCTAAAGCTTCTTCCTCTAATGCTCCCTCCTCAGTCTCTAATGATTCCCATCCTCTCCTCCCTCTAAGCCTTCTCCCAATCTCTCCTCAAAGTCACCTCCTGCCCTTTCCATTAAACTACTAGGCCTCTTTTCTCCTAAACCTGTGTCTAAACCTTCCACCCCTTCTCCTAAACCTCCTTTTGCTCCCTTGCCTCCCCCTATTTTTCCTATATCTATCTCCCTGCCTCTTAGCCCCCCTGATACCTTCTTCGCCCCTTCATTAAAAAGACCCCGCCCAGATCCTAACCTCCATCAGTTCCCATTCTTTACCGTCCAACTTTCTTATTTCTCCTCTTCCACATCTCCCTCCTCTCAGGCTCTTGCCTTACCTAACCCAAACCCTCCCTCTGATCTTTTTTCCCTTAACGCTTTCTCTGTTTTGGCTACTAATGGCTCTCTTCACCATGAAGAGACCATTGACTGATTATCTATGTATAATAAGCTATTTTTTTGGAACGTCCGTGGTCTAAATGACCCGGATAAACATAAGTCTTTTTGTGATTGGTTAGCTGCCTATCAATCCCTTTTTGGATCTATTCTTGAGACACATATAAAGGATCATAACTTGAGTCATTTGATGAACAAGATTTGTAGAGGCTGGAAGTTTACCTCTAATCATGCTGATGATGCTGATGGTAGGATTGTTATCATCTTGAAAGATACGGTGTCTGTCCGGGTGCTCCAGCAATCTCGTCAAGCTATTACTTGTCAAGTCCAACTCCCTGGCTATCCCCTATTTGTGTACACTGCTATCTACGCTTCAAATGAAAAGGATGAGCGCACTGATCTTTGGGTTGAGCTCCTAAACATGTGCAGCACCCTCTCTCTGAATACTATCCTGTGGGTGCTTGGAGGTGATTTCAATCAAATTATTCATCCCTCGGAACATTCACTATCGCATGTAAACTCCTTCACGCATGACATGATTGAGCTGAAGGATTGTTTATCTCAGTTGGGAGTGTATGACTTGCGTTACCAAGGCTCTCCTTCCACTTGGACTAATCGACAGCCACATGATCCGATCGCAAAAAAGCTGGATCGCTTGTTGATCAACAACCCTATCCTGAATATCTTTCCTCACTGCTTATCCTTCTTTCACCCTACCTTCACCTCTGACCACAGCCCTTGTATCTTTGACCTTGCTACAAAAATCCCCGCTGCTGGAAACCGACCCTTCAAATTTTATAATTACCTCACAGAACACCCTGATTTTCTCCAAGTGGTTTTTAATACGTGGACACGGGCCGGAAGCACTGTTTGGAACCTCACGGACCTTTACTAAAAACGGATAAAGAGTGATTTAAAGCAATTAAATAGAGAGAATTTTTCACAAATTCAGGTGAGAGTGAGTGATGCTAACCGTGTTCTTTTAGATGTGCAGGTTCAAGTTCTTCAGACTCCTACTGCTCAGTTATTTGAAATGGAGAAGCAAGCGCTTCAGACCTGGAACTTCTTAAGGAAGATAGAACAGAGCTATTTTAAGCAGAGGTCTAGGATTAACTGGTTGAAAGAGGGTGATCATAATACTACCTTCTTCTACAGGATGGTGCAAACTAGGTTGAACTTCAATTTCATCTGTTCCTTCCTCCTCCCATCAGGTGACCTTATCATTGATCCCATTCAGATGAGCTTCCACGCTGTTACTCATTTCCAGAAGATTTTGGGTCCACTGCCTGCGCTGGCTGTTGGAGTCGTCTCCACCACACTCTGGTTTCACTCACTGACTGACTTTCTCTGCTCAGAAAGCCAATGTGCACAGATGACTACCTTCCCTACACCAGAAGAGATCACTTCAGTCCTTTTTAAGTTAAATCATTATAAAATGCCTGGACCGGACGGTCTTACCTCGGGTTTCTATAAAGACTCTTGGAGTGTACTGGGTTCGGAAGTTGTTCAATCTATAGGCCACTTCTTCTTCTCTTCGTTCCTTCCAGCTTCCACAAATGCTACTATTTTGTCTTTGATCCCCAAGTACCATGAAGTGTCTCTCATCACGGAATACCGGCTCATCTCGTGCTTGAATACTCTATATAAAGTCATCTCGAGACTACTTGTGAAGAGACTCAAACCAATCCTTACTCCCCTTATTGTCCCTAATCAAACAGCATTTGTTAAAGGTCGACTGTTAGTAGAGAACACCTCCTTGGCGGGTGAGTTAGTACAAGGCTATCACAAGAACACATGATCTAAGAGAATTACTATAAAAGTGGATATAGCAAAGGCATTCGATACCTTGTCCTGGAGCTTTTTGTTCTCGTGTCTTCAAAGTCTAAATGTTCCTCAACAGTTCCTTTCCTGGCTAAGAGCATGTATTTGTACCACCAATTTCACTGTGGGTTACAATGGTTATGTGAACGGTTATTTCAAAGGAACTCGAGGGCTGTGGCAAGGTAACCCCTTATCTCCCTATCTTTTCGTCATTGCCATGAACACTCTCTCCCTCATGTTGAATCAAGCTGCTCAAGATATGAGGTTCAACTATCATCTAAAATGCCAAGGATCCAGACTCACCCATTTGTGTTTCGCTGATGACCTGCTGATATTTATGGATGGTTCTCTCGACTTGGTTCAAGCTGTCTTGCAGATTCTACGAGAGTTTGAGCTGAGGTCGGGTCTTGCTGTGAGCGTGCAAAAGTCTTCGTTTTTTACATCTGGTCTCTCGCAGAAGGAAACTGATCTGATCCAGTTTTCAACAGGGATTCCAATGGGTTCCCTCCCTGTACGCTACCTAGGGGTTCCCCTGTGTACAAAGAAACTATCTCTCTTGAACTGTGAGGTGCTGCTCTAGCAAATAAAATCAAGACTCTCTTCTTGGAGTGCAAAAGCCTTGTCCTTTGCGGGTAGGCTGCTTCTCATAAAGACTGTTATCACTGGCATTATGACCTTCTGGTGCTCCACTTTCATCCTTCCTCAAGCCTGTGTGAAGCGCATAAACTCTCTCTGTGGAGTTTTCTTATGGCAGGGAGATATTGAGAAACACCATACAGCTCGAGTCTCTTGGGAAGTTGTAACCAAACCTGTAAGACCCGTTCCTGGCCTTTCGACCCAAACTGGACCCGCGGCCTTACTTTACTTGTTTCTTGCGGTTTTGATTTATTTTAAGTCTTTATTTACTAAGTCATTTTCGATTATGAGGTTTATAACAAGTATATAAGAATTGCACAGCGGAATAAAATGTAGTTTCATAGTTTACTTAGATTCATGTGATCCAATACATAACTTGTTAACCGTCTCATAAACAATAACTAGCTCCTCCCTAATGTTGTCCAACCACACACTAGCAAGCCTCTCACTGACTGAGTCCTCACGGCTCCTTGGCTTGACCACAACCATCCTTAGCTCCTGAAACCATAACCAGATAAGCATTAATCAAACCGAAGTACAACGGCTCAGACCCTACAATGCTTGGCTTGGTTCCTAGGACAAGGTAAACCTCAAACAAGGCAATATATAAAAGGATACAGAACTGCCCATCATACCCTAAGTCAATCAACCAACCGCCCCACATGACTTAGAATAGATGGACAGCCCAAAATAAAAGAATCAGATCACGATCAGCTCAAACCGACCAAGACCAGCTCAACCAGCTGGAGTGTGTCTAGGTATGATCGGCCAAGTGAAGTCCGGCTCGATGGCCCAATGGACTTCCTTACCTGATTGGCTCTGGCCTTGTTTCACTCGGCCAAAGTGAGACCCAAGCCCAATCCGGCTGGATATGAACCAATCAACCTTGCGACTCAGCTCCATGCTTAGTTAGGCCGTGTAATGGACCTGACCTAGCTAGGCCCTGGATTGATCCAATGGACGGACAAAGCCTGCCATCCAATGGAACCGTTTGGAACTTGCACCCTTTGGTATCTCGTGCCTCTTGGTCCGGATGCACCTTCTGGTCTATGGTACCTTTGGGTCTAGTAACTCTTCGGCTACTGGCACCCTTTGGACTCTCATGACTCTTGGTAGCACGTGACCTTTGGCATCTTGTACCCTTGGGCTGATCCGCACTCAATCCAACCGACCATAGCTCGGTTCTATCCGAACTGTCCCACAAACTCGGCTCATGGCCTTATTTGCGGTTAAGGAGGACAATCAGGCCGAAGGGGTGTAACCCTTGGACCAACCATCACATCCTTTCGTGTATCATGAGAAAGAGGAGAAGAACGGAATCAAACAGAGTAAGAGGATCGGATTCAGACATGGAACCGGACAGATCCTAGGTTCGGCCGCATGGACCAACCGTAAGGACTGATCGAACCATGGCTCTTTCCATACCTTGGTCTCTATGCCAGGCTCCTCTACACGTTTTCCCTTATCATGGTCTCCCATCCTTGATCGGAGATGCCTTCCAAACGATCAGAGTCGCGGAAAACTAACCACCAAACTTCGGCCTTTCTTTCGGCGGATTCTCTCTCTCTTTCTCTCTCTCTCTACGATTTTCTCTGAGTATTTTACTCTGGAACTGGATGAGAAAAACGTGGGGAGAGGCCCCCTATTTATAGGAAACGAAGGGGTAAGTCCTGCCCCACGAACAGGCATGACTTGGAACGTACGGGTGCGACTTGGACACAAGGTCGCAGCCCTTTGGCCACTGCATCCATTCGCTGGCCACCCTTGTTTATGGGCTGGACATCAAGCCCAAACCATCCCACAAGACCACAGGACATAGCCCACGGCCCTGTCCCATGACCCAACGGACCATGGACCACATGGCCTGACCAACCAGGTCACCACCGGCCCGGACCCGGACCACTGACCCGAGACCCGAACAGTCCGTCCAGCTGAGTTGAGCTGGCTCCCAGCTGACCCAGCTGAGTGAGCTAGTAGTCCAGCTAGTGGAGCTGACTTAGTAGTGAAGGAGCTGGAGTGAACTAACCCAGCTTCAATGAGCTTGGTCGAGCTACTCGTTTGCTTCGTCCAGCTACCGTCCAACCCTACTTAGCTGTCTCCTTTCATTCCCACTCTTACTTGGTTAAGTTTTGGCCTACTTAACCTTGTATTTGAACCATGGAACGCTTGCCCTTTGATCAGCTAGATCAGCAGCGTGTGTCCTCGTACCATGGCTCGTCCAAGCAATCCTATTCAGGATTGGGGATGCTACAAGTCTCCCCCACTTGGAATGGATTCGTCCTCGAATCGAATCATTTGTTTCTTCTGAAACAAACTGTTCAAACCACTCTGGGTACTCAGCTTTCATTCTAGCTTCTGTTTCCCAGGTGATGATATCCTTTCCATTGCAGTCCCAGACAACCTTGATCATCTGGACTGTTTTCTTCCTTGTTGCTTTTTCCATCCTATCTATTATTCGAACCGGCCTCGTTTCCAAGGTTAGATTCTTTCCTAGATTATCAGGAATAACAGGAAGAACAATGTCTTGGTCCGCTAGACATTTCTTGAGTTGGGAAACATGGAACACATTATGGTATGCGTCCATCTTGGCTGGCAAGTCTAGCTTGTAAGCCACCATACCCACTCGTTCTATTATCTTGAACGGACCCAGATACCTTGGGTCTAGTTTCCTTCTTCCGGAAATTCTGACCCTTCCTTTGAAGGTAATCATTTTGAGATACACCAAGTCACCTACTTCGAACTCGAGATCTTTTCTACGTTTATCTGCATAGTTCTTTTGGCGATCTTGGGCTTCTCTCATCTTATCCCTCACTAGCTTGATCTTTTCGGTTGTCTCCTCGACAATCTCAGGACCAATCATGCTGCGCTCCCCCACTTGGGTCCAGCACAAGGGTGTCCTACAGGGACGCCCATATAGAGCCTCATATGGCGACATGCCAATGCTCCTATGGAAGCTATTGTTGTAAGCAAATTCTACCAAAGGTAGATGTCTCTCCCAGGAGTCACCCCAGTCTAAGACACATGCTCGCAACATATCTTCTAGCGTCCGGATCGTCCGTTCCGACTGTCCGTCTGTCTGTGGGTGATAGGCGGTACTCATGGTTACCCTTGTTCCTAGAGCCTTTTGAAAAGCTCTCCAGAATCTAGAAGTAAACCTCGGATCCCTATCTGATACAATGCTGGCCGGCACACCATGAAGCCGGACGATCTCATCAATGTATATCCTTACATTTGACTCAACCCCATCCGTTTTCTTGATGGCCAGAAAGTGTGCTGATTTGGTGAGGCGATCCACAACCACCCAAACCGCATCTTTCTTATTCCTGGTTGTGGGAAAACCAGTTACAAAGTCCATTGCAATGTGATCCCACTTCCATTCCGGAATAGGCAAGCTCTGTAATAGCCCACTAGGAACTTGATGTTCAGCTTTAATGAGCTGGCAAGTTGGACACTTGGCCACCCATTCTGCAACATCAACTTTCATACGGATCCAATGATAATACCTTTTGAGGTTCTGATACATCTTGGTCGCACCAGGATGAATCGAGAATCTAGACTTATGAGCTTCTCTCAAAATCTCCTCCTTTAGGTTCTTATCATTAGGAACGCTGATCCGTCCATGGACTAGGATGGTACCGTCCTTTGCGGTTTGGTACTCCGTCTATCATTCTGAGAAACTGTTTTCAAGTTCTCATCTTGACCCTGAGCTATCCGAATTCGGGTAAGCAGGTCGGCTTGGTTTACCGCCTCTAGCCCGAGTGGTTCACTCTCTTGGGTCGTAGCATATAGCTCTAGAGCACGGACCGAACCTTCCGGGTCGTCCGTCTCCATTCCGACTGTTACGTCCGCACGCCTCCGGCTCAAGGCGTCAGCCACTAGGTTGGCCTTGCCCGGGTGATAGGCAATGTCGAGATCGTAGTCAGCCACAAATTCCATCCACCTCCTTTGCCTTAGATTCAGCTCAGGTTGGGTGAATATATACTTAAGACTCTTATGGTCTGTAAGTATCTGGACCTTGGCTCCATATAAATATGAACGCCAAATCTTTAAGGCGAATACTACCGCAGCCATCTCAAGATCATGGGTGGGGTAGTTTCCCTCATGTTTTCTCAACTGCCTTGACGCGTAGGCGATGACCTTCCCATGTTGGGTCAGGACGCAACCCAATCCAGTAATGGATGCATCCGTGTACACCACGTAGGGTTGATCGGCCTCCGGTAGAACAAGAACAGGTGCCTTTGTCAACATGTCCTTAAGTGCGGAGAAGCATCTCTCACACTCCTCAGACCAAGTGAACTTGACGTCCTTCCCTGTCAACCGTGTCATAGGCTGGGCCAAGCTTGCGAATCCTTTCACAAACTTCCTATAGTAACCTGCTAGCCCAAGGAAGCTTCTTACTTCCGTGGCACTGCGTGGTCGGGGCCAATCCTTGATTGCCCTGATCTTCTCAGGATCCACTGAGACGCCTTGGTCCGAAACGATGTGTCCTAGGAAACCAATGCTTCTTTGCCAAAAACTGCACTTGCTGAGTTTAGCATAAAGCTTGTGTTCCCTTAGGCGTTCCAGCACGGCTCTCAGGTGTCTCTTATGAGATTCCTCGTCCTTAGAGTACACTAGTATATCATCTATGAAGATGATTACTGATTCGTCTAAGAAATCCCGGAACACGCTGTTCATCATTTTCATGAAAGCTGCAGGTGCATTAGTTAGACCAAATGGCATCACCACGAATTCGTAGTGGCCATACCTGGTCCTAAATGCTGTCTTCCGTACATCATTTGGTTCAATGGGAATCTGATGATACCCAGAGGCCAAATCGATCTTGGAAAACCACTTAGCTCCCTTGAGTTGATCCAACAACTCGTCTATCCTGGGCAACGGGTACTTGTTCTTCACAGTAACCCTGTTCAACCCTCGATAGTCGATACACAGTCTCATGCTACCATCCTTCTTTTCACAAAGAGGACTGGTGCACCCCATGGGGAACTACTTGGACGTATGAACCCCTTTTCTAGCAATTCTTCCAATTGCTTTTTCAGCTCGGCTATTTCGGCAGGAGCCATCCGATACGGACTCTTTGACAGTGGAGCTGTCCCTGGTTCTAGTTCTATTGTGAAGGGGTCCGACCTATCAGGGGGTACACCCTGTAGCGTCTGGAACACGTCTTCGAACTCAGATACCACAAGAGTCCCGGACACAGTACTAGTCTGACCGGACTCCGCAGTGGTTATTGTGGCCAAATAGGCTTCACAACCCTGGTTCAGCATCCTTAGCGTTCGGACTGCTGACACCACTACACTCGGAGCGTGTCTTTCACATTGGAACTCGATCGGTTTAGCCCCACTCTCCAATCGTACACATCCTCTGTGGCAATCGAGAGTGGCCCGATACTTTCTAGCCAATCCATACCTAAGATCACCTCGTGATTCTTTAGGGGATTACAATAAGGTCAACAGGCAGTCCCTGTTTTCAATGACCACTGGAGCACTTGCAACAAGGCCTAGTGGGTGCATAACCTGTCCACCGGCTGCACTCACTATCCCCAAGTGATCTCCTTTTAGCATGGAAAGCGATCCTCTTCCGATCAGGCTCGGGTCCACAAAACTATGTGTAGCTCCTGTATCGAAGAGAACCTTTGTTTCCACATTTCCGACCATGAGCGTCCCTACATGGGACCTCACGTCATGTCCTGACCTCTATGGGTTCCAGACCAGTCTTGACCTCTCTTAGGTTCCAGACCAAGCATAACTAAACATTAGGTTCCTAGATGAGTTAGATCTCAGTTTAATAACATCTCGGAAGGCGCTGTCACCACCCCAGTGTTGCATTCGTGAATGCTCACACCATTCACAAGAGTGTTTATTATATACTTTCGACCCTCATCATACTAGGACACTTAATGTCCACTGAATTTAAAAAGATAAGTTCAGACTTTTACCAGTGATCGAGTCGAATGATCCTGAAGCGCCATCATCTCTGGACAGCTCGTACACACGAGGATTGGTAGTCGACCTACCCTGGTTCGACTGACCAGCCTCCCCACGGCTCCTTCCTTGCCCTCCTTGCGGCTGGGGACAGTCCCTTATGAAGTGTCGGTCTTGCCGCGGTGGCAAGCTGAAGAACCGCTTCCTCCCGTCTGGCCAGAGGTGTCCTTGTACCGAGAGCAGTCCCTGGTCCCATGGTCCATGCTGCCACATCGGCCACAAGCACCTTTGGCTTTCCAGCAGTCACCATAATGGTTCTTGCCACACTTAGAACACTCAGGTTTATCCTCGGAGGTTCTTCCCCCGTTCACCTGATCCCATTTCCTTTTACGGTCATTAGTTTTGTTACTCGGAGCAGACTGGGCCTTAGTCTTGAGCTTTGCTTCATCCGCCAGGTTGGCCTCTAAGAGAGCCATACGTTCGACCAGCTCATTTACGGTGCTGAAGGTGCGGATCGAGCAGTGAGTTCTCAGTTCAGGCCTTAAGCCTCGGATGAACCGACGAACTTGGACCGCCTCGTCCTCTAGCTCCCTTCCAACAAACCGTCTGAGTCGGTTGAACTCCTCTTCGTACTCCCGAACAGTTCTGCGGCCTTGTACTAGGTCTAGAAATTTAGCTTCTAGACGGTCCCAAGCCTCTGCAGGGAAGTACTTGCGGTTGAACTCAGCTTCAAACTCCGCAAAACTTTGGATGCGTCCATTGGTACGCTTGTCCAGTGCAAGCCACCAATTGTGTGCATCCCCTTCCAGGAAGTGGATTGCAATGTCCCTCTTGTAGTCCTCAGGGCAACGAGTAGAACTGAAGTTCCGGACCAGCCGGCTTCTCCACTCGTCCGCCACTATTGGGTCAGTACTACCAGAGAAGTGCTTGGTTCCCAGACGGGATATGTGTTCCAACAACTTCAGGTAATCCATTTTACCCACGATCTTAGCCGTCGGGTTGGCCTCGTTTACCTCGGCGTTCCCGAACCTCACCATTTGCTATGGGTACTGCGGTATGGACGGTCTGACCCACTGATGAGTTCACCAAAGGAGTGACCATCTGAGTCATGGCGTCCAACCTGCTGCCCATCAGCTTCATGGCTTCTAGTACATCCATCATGGATGGACCGCGCCTGGTTCACAGTACCATTGGCCGCTTCATACGTGGTCGATATGAAGGTTGGCATTTGAGGATTCAGCTCCCTCATTCTGCTCCCATTCATATCCCCTAATAGTACCATCAGCTCGTCCCCTAGTAAGGTCAGCTGGATCATTGGTTCCCCCTGCACCAGCGTCCACCACAACCCTATCGTTTGGTGACCTGGTCAAGTTGACCTCGTCTGTCTTAGCTCGCCCAGACGTTCCAGCTGCGTCCTTACTCTTTCGGGACTTCTTGCTCTTGCTTTTTCCAACCTAAGGATTTCCAGACAAGTTAGTGCACAAAACTAACCAGAAATAGAAACATTAATCCCTAGGCTAAGCAATCATAACCTCACCGTGAGACCTTAATCAGCTGGCTGCGTGTGTGTGTGTGGACTACCATAACCCAAAGACTTATCCTAGAATCAACTCCGCTCTGATACCAACTTGTAAGACCCGTTCCTGGCCTTTCGACCCAAACTGGACCCGCGGCCTTACTTTACTTGTTTCTTGCGGTTTTGATTTATTTTAAGTCTTTATTTACTAAGTCATTTTCGATTATGAGGTTTATAACAAGTATATAAGAATTGCACAGCGGAATAAAATGTAGTTTCATAGTTTACTTAGATTCATGTGATCCAATACATAACTTGTTAACCGTCTCATAAACAATAACTAGCTCCTCCCTAATGTTGTCCAACCACACACTAGCAAGCCTCTCACTGACTGAGTCCTCACGGCTCCTTGGCTTGACCACAACCATCCTTAGCTCCTGAAACCATAACCAGATAAGCATTAATCAAACCGAAGTAAGACAACGGCTCAGACCCTACAATGCTTGGCTTGGTTCCTAGGACAAGGTAAACCTCAAACAAGGCAATATATAAAAGGATACAGAACTGCCCATCATACCCTAAGTCAATCAACCAACCGCCCCACATGACTTAGAATAGATGGACAGCCCAAAATAAAAGAATCAGATCACGATCAGCTCAAACCGACCAAGACCAGCTCAACCAGCTGGAGTGTGTCTAGGTATGATCGGCCAAGTGAAGTCCGGCTCGATGGCCCAATGGACTTCCTTACCTGATTGGCTCTGGCCTTGTTTCACTCGGCCAAAGTGAGACCCAAGCCCAATCCGGCTGGATATGAACCAATCAACCTTGCGACTCAGCTCCATGCTTAGTTAGGCCGTGTAATGGACCTGACCTAGCTAGGCCCTGGATTGATCCAATGGACGGACAAAGCCTGCTATCCAATGGAACCGTTTGGAACTTGCACCCTTTGGTATCTCGTGCCTCTTGGTCCGGATGCACCTTCTGGTCTATGGTACCTTTGGGTCTAGTAACTCTTCGCTACTGGCACCCTTTGGACTCTCATGACTCTTGGTAGCACGTGACCTTTGGCATCTTGTACCCCTTGGGCTGATCCGCACTCAATCCAACCGACCATAGCTCGGTTATCCGAACTGTCCCACAAACTCGGCTCATGGCCTTATTTGCGGTTAAGGAGGACAATCAGGCCGAAGGGTGTAACCCTTGGACCAACCATCACATCCTTTCGTGTATCATGAGAAAGAGGAGAAGAAGAGAACCGGAATCAAACAGAGTAAGAGGATCGGATTCAGACATGGAACCGACAGATCCTAGGTTGCCGCATGGACCAACCGTAAGGACTGATCGAACCATGGCTCTTTCCATACCTTGGTCTCTATGCCAGGCTCCTCTACACGTTTTCCCTTATGGTCTCCCATCCTTGATCGGAGATGCCTTCCAAACGATCAGAGTCGCGGAAAACTAACCACCAAACTCGGCCTTTCTTTTGGCGGATTCTCTCTCTCTTTCTTTCTCTCTCTCTACGATTTTCTCTGAGTATTTTACTCTGGAACTGGATGAGAAAACGTGGGAGAGGCCCCTATTTATAGGAAACGAAGGGTAAGTCCTGCCCCACGAACAGGCATGACTTGGAGCGTCGGGTGCGACTTGGACACAAGGTCGCAGCCCTTTGCCACTTGCATCCATTCGCTGGCCACCCTTGTTTATGGGCTGGACATCAAGCCCAAACCATCCCACAAGACCACAGGACATAGCCCACGGCCCTGTCCCATGACCCAACGGACCATGGACCACATGGCCTGACCAACCAGGTCACCACCGCCCGACCCGACCACTGACCCGAGACCCGAACAGTCCGTCCAGCTGAGTTGAGCTGGCTCCCAGCTGACCCAGCTGAGTGAGCTAGTAGTCCAGCTAGTGGAGCTGACTTAGTAGTGAAGGAGCTGGAGTGAACTAACCCAGCTTCAATGAGCTTGGTCGAGCTACTCGTTTGCTTCGTCCAGCTACCGTCCAACCCTACTTAGCTGTCTCCTTTCATTCCCACTCTTACTTGGTTAAGTTTTGGCCTACTTAACCTTGTATTTGAACCATGGAACGCTTGCCCTTTGATCAGCTAGATCAGCAGCGTGTGTCCTCGTACCATGGCTCGTCCAAGCAATCCTATTCAGGATTGGGGATGCTACAAAACCAAAGCGTGAAGGAGGACTGGGAATAAAGAACCTTGCTATTTGGAACAATGCCTGCTGTCTTAAACTAATATGGCTTCTTTTCTTCCAATCAGGATCGGTGTGGTGGTCTGGTTTATTGAAGAGGTGTTGAACGGATCATTAAACAACCTTTGGGCAACTGCTCCTAACCGGCGATACTCGTGGCAGGTAAACAAGCTTCTAAAGCTCAGTACCTCCATCTACAGCTGGATAAAACTACGAGTGCAGAATGGAGTATCCTGTCGCTTCTGGAGCGACAATTGGTCACCCTTCGGTTCACTAAGGTCCTATCTTAGTATCGGGGGAAACTCAACTCTAGGCATCCATGATCAAGCTACACTTGCCTCTCTGAACAGAAACAAAAATTGGCTCCTCCCACCTGCAAGGTCAGAAAACCTCGTAAACATTCATGCTCATTTAACTACTATCCAACTCAATGATTCAGAGGATTTTTATGAGTGGGAGGTTGATGGAAAAATTACCAACCGGTATAGCACGGGCATAATTTATGAGAAGCTTTGTATCGAAGGAATCTCAGTACCTTGGTACAACACAGTTTGGATCAAGGGTGGAATTCCCAGACACAGCTTCCTCTCCTGGTTGTTCGTTTTGAATTGTTGCCCAACCAAAGATAGAATCATACGCTGGGGGCTTCAAACTTCTCCATCCTGCCTACTTTGCAATCAATCCGATGAAACTCGTGACCACTTGTTCTTCATGTGCCATTACTCTTGGAGTTTGTGGGGATCACTGGCTCCTAGGTGTGGGATCCAACCGGAGAGGTCCTGGGATAGGGTCTTGTCGCAGATTCAATCAATTGGACGGAACTCAACAAACGGTATGGTTATTCGACTGTGCTGGCAAGGTTGTATTTACTGGACTTGGATGGAACGCAATGGTCGTCTTCACCGTCAAAAATTATGTTCAGTAGACTCAATTGTGAGGCGGCTAGACAGACAGATAAAAGACAGGATCCTTTCAATGAGACACACAAACCCTTCTACTTCCTCAAGATGGATGCAGCGGTGGCTTGCTTGAATCTCCCCTGCGATCCCTCCCTTCATCTTCGACACATTTCCCCTTTACTTCGTAATCATCGACTGACTCGCATCTATTTCTTTTCTTTTCTTATTGGCCATCTATTGGTCTTAATGATCCTCACTATGTGTCTCAAATGTAACCGGGCTTGATGGGCTCTTAAACAAAATCATAGTTTATGGCTTGTGATCTTTTTTTTGTGCACTTTTAATTTGAAAGCTAAGAGCATCTGTAATGCTGATACTCACTGACTCGATAACCTAGGTAGGTTTTTAGATTATTTTATTATTTTTCTTTTTTCAGCAATAATTTTTAAAAAAAAAAGTCAATCGCGGATTCCCACGCCGCGATGGGATCCGCACACAGTAACAAGCCTGTCCGAGATGTGGTCTTTAAGTTGGGATTTTTTGTTATTCATTTGGCACAGATTTTTAAATTTTGCAGGTTCCACAGATTATTATAACAATTTAATGATAAGGATTACTCCCTCTGTTTCTAAAAGATCCATATTTTAGAAAAAAAAATTTGTTTCAAAAATATACATTTTTTACATTTTCAGTACATTAATTAATGAAAAATTATAAATTTTCAAAAGTATAATTGTATTTACTAAAATCTTATTGGTTCAAAGTTATGGAGAATTGTTAATTAAGAACAATGCATTGGTAAATAAAGTTTTATGTTTTTTCTTAATAAGTTTGAAAAATCTAAAACATGGATCTTTTAGAAACATAATGAATATTTGTTAAGAATCACCGTTGCATATGCTCTAAGTTCAAAAAAAAAAAATTCAATCAAAGTCATGATAGAATGTTTTCTGGTAAATCGAAGATATTGTTGAATTTTTCACTTTTTTCAGATAAACAACGGAATATATTCGGGACACTTGGCGTGGTGGATGTAATAGTAACACGCCCAACGGCCGAACGCGTAAAAATCAATTAAATAATAAAAGAAATTACATTCCTTTTCTTGAAAAAAAACAAATAATACATTATCCCACAACCACAAATTGAAATTTTGTATTCCTCATTATTACATTCGTAATAGATGAGAAGCATTCACATTCAATTGGTCTCTGTTTTTCATCATCATCACTAACTACAAACGAAATTATGCAAACTAGAACAATCCCAAAAGAGAAGTCAAACCAAACCAATACCCAATCGTATGCCAAATCAAACTAAAATAAACCAACAAATCCAAGTACAGATCTTCAGAAACATGGCAGATGGTTGTGGTGGTGGTGATGATAGTTGTGTCCGTTACCGTGACTGTGACAGCGATGAGTCTCCTCGTCGATAATCTCCTGAACATGCTTAAACTCATCGACACGGCAAGGAATCGTGATCGGGCCTGCGTGTTTGAATCCGTACTCTTCTTCAGCTTCTTTCAAGAGACTCAAAAACAGAGGATGGCTCAAGAACATCAAGGGAACCACGAATCTGTGTAGACCTTCTTCATTTCCTTCGTGTCCCACCATGATCGCGACACAGCCTTTAGGAACATGATGATGGTTATGATGATGGAATATGTGGAGATGGGGGACATGAAAGTGAAACTTGAACACCATCTGGCTCTGACTCTGTTTTGGACTCTGTTTCTGTTCTTCTTGATCTTCAAAACCCATTAAAAAGATCGAATCTTTCTTACAGAAAAACCCTCGGGAAACAAGAAGATTGAATGAAACGCTCAACGACGACGGAGAAAGCAGAGGTTGATGTTAGAAGACCGAGATAGAAAACGGCCAAGGATCGACGGCAGAAGAGATAGTAAGGAGAAAGATAGAAAGAGTTGAGTCGGTAAGAGATGTGGGGATGTTGCTCATGATAGCCTAAGCATATATATGTACTGTATATGATGTTTTTTTGTTTTGTGGACGATTTTGGAAACGGAAATATAAGCGTGTATATATACATATTTGTTGCTCATGATAGGCCTTTGCTTCACACGCACACCGCTAAGGCTTTTTCTCCTAATTAACTTTTATTTTTATTTTTATTATTATTGATCAATGAGCTGGAATTGACGCGGTAAAAAATTGCAGCCTGGTTAGGGTCTACCGACCACGGCTTGTTAACTATTTCAATGTTTTCATTTGTATACAGGATTATAAAAACATTCCAGTAGTTTTGAATAGGCAAATTCGTTTTTGTTTTTATAACAGTGACAAGGATAATATTGTCACTGTTTTATCGCTTTTTATCCTGATACAAGTACAAACAAAAAAAGTATATCTCATTTTAGATATTTTTTAGGGAAAATTGGCTAATCGAGACATATCCAAGAAGAGTTTGTCCACCTATACCTTTCACCATATTGTTTTTGTCTCAATATACCTTTGATTTTATAATTACAAAATTAACCTTTTAACTAAATAAAAATGATAAATAATTAAGTTTTGTTAACTTTAATCTAATAAATAACTATATTTCTGAAAATAAAAATAAAAATAAAATTTATGTTTAATTTCATTAAATCCCTTAGTAACTAAAGGGTTTCATTCATTGTTTTTTCCGTCGCTGTTATCACGAGATTAGAGGAACTGACAAATGATGAGGTGATTCTCTGGTGGATTTCGCCTCTCTCCGGCGCTCTCCTTCGCTATCCGTCTCTCTCGTTGCTCTCCGGCTCTCTCCGTCGTTGTCGCTCTCCGTCTCTCTCCGTCGCTGTCGCTCTCCGGCTCTCTCCGTTGTTGTCGCTCTCCGGATTTCTCCGTCGTTGTCGCTCTCCGGCTCTCTCCGTCGTTGTCGCTCTCCGGCTCTCTCCGTCGCTGTCGTTCTCCGGCTCTCTACGTCGCTGTCGCTCTCCGGCTAAGTGTAATTTACATTCTGAACAAAGGATAAATTTGAATAAAATCAGTTAAGATTGCTTCCTAGATTTTCTCAGATCTAAAATCAGAAAAAAAACCCGTAAATATAAAATACATATTCTAGAAAAGATAGAACACGGAAATAAGATTAAAATATAAATTATAATCTATTTAAAACATTGTATAAAGGTAAAAATATATAATTTTATCTGTGATATAAGATAGAGTAACGGATAGAATAGAGGCAAACGTTTTCTATATTTTTTTACAATGAAGTTAAGAATTTACAATATGTATTGTATCTTAAAAATAACAAAGCATTTTGGTTAGAATTGAATCAAACGTATTCTATATTTTTATAGATCACAGAAAAGATGTTGGAATACGAATACTAACTTTGATAAAATATTGAAGACAAGTTAGAACATCTATTCTATCCTTGTAAAAAGGGTTATAATATATATTCTAACAAATGTAGAATAACACATCAAATTTTGTTTGCATTTAAGTTTTTTTTATCAAAAACCTTAAAATATTCTCATGATTTTATTGATTTTTTCATATTTTTCTGAGCTCTATAAAACTTTAAATAATTATTTTCATTATTATAAGGGTAATTATGTCTAAAACTGACAAATTAATACAAAAGTATAAAGGGACAAAAACCTCTTCATTATGGTCTATTTTCCTAATTTCCCCTATTTTTTATAATTTAACATGTGTTTTCTGAATATTATACTGGAAATTATTTATAGAAATATATGATCTTTTAATGATTTTAGCGTGTCTAACTGAATCTTATAACTGTATTCTTTATGTAAAATAATTAGGTTATGAATATTAAATTTACACATATTATTCTTTTTGTGACAGCAATGAAATCTTTATAAATTAATAATGTTGGGATTACACCAAAACTATAATTTTTTATTAATTTATCGATATATTAATTGAACCAAAAACTCAATTTGAGACTATAAAATTATATTATTTTATAGAGGTTTTAGTATATATTAATTTATAGAGTATAAATTTAAAGAAATTATACTGTAATTAACTTAATAAATAAAAATTATGATATATATATATATTATTTATAAACAATAATTAGGTTATGAATATTAAATTTACACATATGATTCTTTTTGTGACAACAGTGAAATCTTTATAAATTAATAATGTTGGGATTACACCAAAACTATAATTTTTTATTAATTTATCGATATACTAATTGAATCAAAAACTCAATTTGAGACTATAAAATTATATTATTTTATAGAAGCTTTTAGTATATATTAATTTATAGAGTATAAATTTAAAGAAATTATACTGTAATTAACTTAATAAATAAAAATTATGATATATATATATATTATTTATTTTAAATTTATTGATCATATATATTATATTATTACTATCAATTATGTAAGAAGAATCTGCTTTCTAAAATCATGTATTTGTATGGCTAACTGATTAAAAACAGATATTATAACCGACATACACGGATATCGTTGACAAAAATGTATTACTTTTATACAAAAATAGAAGTAGTTTAGATATAAATATATAAATATCGTACGAAATTATAGAACTAACCATCATAGGTATTCCTCAAGATAGACAGCACTAGTCCCACCTCGACCTCGAATTTTATTTTATCGTTGTATCGATAACATCAGGGTGGGGATAAGATCTTTACAGTATTTCGAATTTTATTTTATCGTTGTATCGATAACATCAGGGTGGGGATAAGATCTTTACAGTGTTACCTTCTAAGCTAAGATAAAAACGTAATAACCAAAGCCTCCCTTTGGCGCTTCAAAAACCAATGAATTGGTTAAATTAATCAATAAAATAAAATGTGATAAATTTCTTTTCTTTGTCAAAAAAAAAAATCAATAAAATATATTTGTGGGATTTTCCTAGAAGTCTTGATATAAATAAAAGAATCCAAATGAGACTAAAGAAATGTGAATTTCACTACCCGTCCCTTCTTTATGTATTGGCCTAGCCACTCTAAAGGTAGGACTGGACACAGATCGGATATCCTGAGTTTTGAAGATATTTTTGATTTGTTTCGTATGTTACGGATATCAAATTTTTCGATTTTTTTTGCTTCGGTAAAATACGGATATTTGGAAAAACGAATATCCGAAAAATAAATAGATATTTACGGATATTTACGAATACTTACGAATATCTCATCTATTTGGATTAATATAAATAAAATTTGATACAATTTTTTTTTTGTAAAATATTTTTTTACATAATATAAAAGATAAAAATTAAAAGAAGTAGTGAATCTACATATTTTGTAAATTTTTAAACTTATTTAACAATTATAATAACACAAAACTTAAGAAAAAAATTATAATTGTCATAAATTTTTTCTCTTCCTTTTATGTAATACTTTTATCTCTATAATATTATTTGAGAAGTCAGTTTCCTACGTTGCACTCACGTTAACTTTCACATGGTTGATTACGATGATACCCTTAATGAATTAAAATATTATATTTAAACACTATTTTGATTTTTATTTAAATTATTTTAATATTTTCCAAATAACATATATAATAAAAAAGAAATATTATATAGTTTATTAGGAGAAAATAAAACGGAAATATATGTATAAATAATATGATTTCATTAAAAGGAAAATTCACAAAATAGTAATATTCTATTTAAAAATATTTTTAAATAACATAAAATATCTAATATACTTTCTTTATATTTTCACAAAAAAATATTTATATTTTCACAGATAATCTTGATAGTAGAAAAATAAATATTATTTATTAAAACATAATTTAAACAGTACAACAATATATATTTTCACAATAACAGATATATTTTTAATATATTTATCTATTTTTAGATAATTACATAAAATAATTAAGTAACATAAACTGATATATATTTTATTGACTAAAATATTTTATAATTAGTATTATTGAAATGTTATTTGTATTTTCTTATATTTATTTGACCATAATATCTTTCAATTACAGCCAAAAATATCTATAATTTTTTTACTTATATAATAAGATTTCTCAAATACAATCACACTTTTACTGCTTATTTTAAGAGATATTAAAACGAAAAATAAATTTTAACAATAAACATCTTTTGATCAAATAACAAAATATTTTAAAATCACACTATACACTTTAGTGAGGTAGATATATTATATTTTGCATTATTAAAATTATATGTTTTCTTAATATTAAATTTTCTTTTAATTTTTATGTTTTATGTTTGTGGAAATTAATATAACCATAACTAAAAGGCATAAAATCATTTATAATTTATAAAAATATTTTAGTTATTGTAAATATTGATATGTGTCCATGAACTTCCAAAACGTATCAGTTACTTATTATGTAACTTTCTATAGATCATCGTTTTATTTTCTAACTTTTTTTAAAAAAAATCAGCATTTAATTTGATATTTATATATTATGAAAATACATGCACATTTAAACGATAAATAAAATTAATTTGACTTGACTTAATTATAATAAAAATAAGTATACCTCAGTTTGAATTTGAAAGAATATATGTAACTTAAGATACTCACAACATGAGTGACTCGACTAATCCAATTCATATCTAAAATCATAGATTTAACTATAATAAGAAAATATAATTTTATAATAATAATAATAATTTATTTTATAAATATAAATTATAAGATGACTCAAAATACCTTAACAAATGAAAATAAAATATTAAGCAGTTGTTTTAATTTAGTTCTTTTGTAAAATTTATATATATGCATGAGATTGCAAAATATTGTCATTATATTAATTTAAGTAATTTGGAACCAAACACTTTAGTTTATTTTTTATTTCATTCTAAGCACAATATATCTTAAGTTATAAATAATCTTCCTAAAATATATTTACATATCTAAAACAAAAACCAACCTAATGCAAATAAGAAAATTAATCAAAAATTTATATATTTAGAATAAAAATTTTATAACTGAATTCAGAGAAATAGATGCAACCTAATATATCCAAATGATAACTAAACTGATTGTAAAAAAAACATAACCTACTAGATATAACATATCTAAAATTATATGTCTAATTAAAGTAATATAAATTATGCATAAAACTATAAATTAATTAAAAATTAAAAGTAACTTGCAATCAATTGTTATAATAAATATTTACTTTATAAATATTTATACCGTGAGTTTTCTACGTGTCGCACTCACGTTAACTTTCACAGTGGTTGATTACGATGATACCCTTAATGAATTAAAATGTTATATTTAAACACTATTATTGATTTTTTATTTAAATTAATTTAATATTTTCCAAATAACATATATAATAAAAACTAAATATTATATAGTTT
The DNA here is from genome assembly GCA_016432835.1 of Brassica nigra. Taxonomy (NCBI): domain Eukaryota; kingdom Viridiplantae; phylum Streptophyta; class Magnoliopsida; order Brassicales; family Brassicaceae; genus Brassica; species Brassica nigra. The sequence goes on from CM028247.1 coordinate 31,101,639, forward strand.
ATAAAGAGAATTTAAAACGGAAATATATGTATAAATAATAGGATTTCATTAAAAGGAAAGTTCACAAAATAGTAATATTCCATTTAAAAATATTTTAAATAACATAAAATATCTAATATACTTTCTTTATATTTTCACAAAAAAAATATTTATATTTTTCACAGATAATCTTGATAGTAGAAAAAGAATTATTATTTATTAAAACATAATTTAAACAGTTCAACAATATACATTTTCAAAATAACCGATATATTTTTAATATATTTATCTATTTTTAGATAATTACATAAAATAATTAAGTAACATAAACTGATATATATTTTATTTACTAAAATATTTTATAATTAGTATTATTGAAATGTTATTTGTATTTTCTTATATTTATTTGACCATAATATCTTTCAATTACAGCAAAAAAATATCTATAATTTTTTTACTTATATAATAAGATTTCTCAAATACAATCACACTTTTTTTGCTTATTTTTAAGAGATATTAAAACAAAAAATAAATTTTAACAATAAATATCTTTTGATCAAATAACAAAATATTTTAAAATCACACTATACACTTTAATGAGGTAGATATATTATATTTTGCATTATTAAAATTATATGTTTTCTTAATACTAATTTTTCTTTTAATTTTTATGTTTTTATGTTTGTGGAAATTAATATAACCATAACTAAAAGGCATAAAATCATTTATAATTTATAAAAATATTTTAGTTATTGTAAATATTGATATGTGTCCATGAACTTCCAAAACGTATCAGTTACTTATTATGTAACTTTCTATAGATCATCGTTTTATTTTCTAACTTTTTTTAAAAAAAATCAGCATTTAATTTGATATTTATATATTATGAAAATACATGCACATTTAAACGATAAATAAAATTAATTTGACTTGACTTAATTATAATAAAAATAAGTATACCTCAGTTTGAATTTGAAAGAATATATGTAACTTAAGATACTCACAACATGAGTGACTCGACTAATCCAATTCATATCTAAAATCATAGATTTAACTATAATAAGAAAATATAATTTTATAATAATAATAATTTATTTTATAAATATAAATTATAAGATGACTCAAAATACCTTAACAAATGAAAATAAAATATTAAGCAGTTGTTTTAATTTAGTTCTTTTGTAAAATTTATATATATGCATGAGATTGCAAAATATTGTCATTATATTAATTTACGTAATTTGGAACCAAAAACTTTAGTTTATTTTTTTATTTCATTCTAAGCACAATATATCTTAAGTTATAAATAATCTTCCTAAAATATATTTACATATCTAAGACAAAAACTAACCTAATGCAAATAAGAAAATTAATCAAAATTTAATATATTTTGAATAAAAATTTTATAACTGAATTCAGAGAAATAGATGCAACCTAATATATTCAAATGATAACTAAACTGATTGTAAAAAAAAAAACAGAACCAACTAGATATAACATATCTAAAATTATATGTCTAATTAAAGTAATATAAATTATTAATATAAATTATGCATAAAACTATAAATTAATTTAAAATTAAAAGTAACTAGCAATCAATTGTTATAATAAATATTTACTTTATAAATATTTATACCCTTGCATGAGCACGGAAAAATCATCTAGTGTAAGTAATATGAGAACAGAATTTTTCAAATTATATGTTAGAATAATAATTATAAAATTTTATACATTTAAAACTTTAAATATAAACAAGATATACATATATTTATATATTGCCGGATCGGATTGGGTATTCGCTTCCCAAAATTTTAGTATTTGTGATTTGCTTCCATTTTAACGGATATTGAGTTTTAGTATTTGTTTTGGTTCGAAAGTTTATTGATATTCAGAATTTTCGGATCGAATCGAAACGAATAACGAATCGAATCAAATTTAACGAATAAAATCCCCAACCCTACCTATAGGTAAATTGATAAACACGATTAAATTGGTCAAACCTATAAACTATAAAGCCTATTCCCCTTATCGTAGAGATACATAGTCGTAACGTTTTAGTATATAACTACGCTCTATTTATCGTTGTTTCCGTCTTTCCAACAGCTGCATGGGATTAGTATTTTTAATGTATTATTATAAGTAATCCTTTCGGTAAATTTTTGTATTATATATTTGACTTTGTATGATTTAAAAAAAAAAAAGAAATCACAACCTGTATATAAAATTGAAATATGCCTAACGTCCGTGTTAGATTATATGATCCGTTATTCTGTGCGAGAATATGCGTATTCCATATTTATGAGAAATCATTTAATAGGAAATATATATATGTCAATATCTAACAACATTCACCTACTATTCCTTCTATTTCACAAAAATGTTATTTGACATTTTTCTCTTGTCAGATAAAGTGTTATTTTAGAGTTTAAGTATAACTTATATTTAGGGTCTGACTGGTTCTAACGCAATTACAATTATGGTTGCGAGAGTTTGTGGATGTGGATGGCTGTGAATTCTAGTTTTATTAAGCGGTTTGTACAATTGATACAGCAGTTAAAAATTATTGCGTTTGCGGAATATTTGTGATTAATGGATTATGAGATATTGAAGTGGTTTAATAATAAATTATTAATATTAACACATTTTAAAGTTATAAAATATCAAAAAGTATACTACTATTAATTGAAAGTTATAAATTCAAGATTTTTATTAGAACTTTAAAAGAATATTTTATTTTATTTTATTTATATATTTTATTTTATTTATATATGCATATATTGTTATATATGTATATTTATACATGTATATATATATATATATATGTGTGTGTGTATATATATTAATTTTAAAATATTATAATGAATATTTTTGGTTTAAAGTTTTATAAAATAAAAATTATACTGTTAGTGAATTTTAATTAAAATATAAAAATATAGGTTATTTATAATATTTTTAATTTTAAAATTTAAATTTAAAAAAATAAAAATATATTTTATATTTATCCACTAGCAACTGCTCGAAACCGCAAATGCTAGCGGAAACCAACTTTTGAATTTATGAGGTTTGGAGCGGTTTGAGGCGATAAGTATCGTTTTTGTGTGATTGTTTCAAAATGCCAACAACCGCTACCAACCGTAAAAACTGCGTTTGCGGGTCGTAGCGAGGAAACCAGTCACCCGCAAACGTGTTCGTTGCATAGATTCTATTTGATGTTTTAATTTCACCAACGGATAAAAAGAATGAAAATCTCTTTCACATAAGTTCTTGGATTTTTAGTCTATATTGATGACTTATTTTCGTAATAATAATCTGTTTTCTTCCTTAAATTTTGATTAGTATTTCTATTTCAATAATCATAGTGTTTAAATTGTATATTAGATTTTTTTTTTTTTAACAAATACTTCACTTTTAATTATTTTTCAAAATAATATGAATTGTAGTTAATTAACACATAGAACTGTGAACTCTCTATATTGTTTATATTTTCTAAAACAAATTTAAAATAACACAATTCAAAATATTAATGCTACACAATACCAATCAATATGTATTATTGATAATCAGCCAAATATCAAATATATTGTTAGATAAAACATCAAATTTAATTACTTTAGCATACATGTCGTGACTTTAACCTCTTTTTTATATAATATATTATTGAAATTTTTTTGATATATAATATTTTGTAGAACACTATTGTCGTTATGTTTTAGAAATTTGAAGTTTTGTAGTTGTAGTGATTTTGTATAGTGCGGCGTATAATTGTATGACCTACCATAGCATAACCAATTTTTTATGTCGATAGGATTTTAAAAATGAAAAAAATACTATTACTAATATTTATTACTTTTAACAAAATTCGTTTTTGTTATTATTTTAGTATATATATTTTTAATTGTTAGATAAATTAACACATGTCACAATCTTAAATATATAATTGACATGTGTCGCGATTATATTAATTAGAAACTTTGAAGAACCAAGTTTTATATAATAAAATTTGCACTGATTTTAAAAATAGGTTTATTTATTTCACATATTATTGTTTAAATATGTGCAATTAATTAAAAAATATAAATGTATTTCAACTATTTTATTAATGAAAAGTGTTAAAATGAAACTTATTGTAAATGGAAAAAGTATAAAATATGAATAATTAACAAGCGACTTTATTAAAATAATTATTTACATCATTAAAGATTTACAAGCAATATAGTTGGTCCTGGTCACACATACACCCACAATTACCAACTATTTATTGGTTAAGTGTGATTGTTATGATTTTATCACTTGTGAAGAGAGCTTTGAACAAAAATATTTTTTTTTTTTTGAGCAAGAACAAAAATGTTTAAACCGACAATTTCTATAATGAAACACTTTCAGAAATTAACTACACACGGATAGTTTAACGGTTGGTGGATTTTGAGAAACTAAGCAATCCGAATCTTAAATAATTTCAAAACACTAAACATGTGTAACCATACAAATATATAGTAATGTTTTGAGTTTCATTTGAATATATAAAAAGAAGGTTCATTTGTGTACTGTATCTTTCTTTAGAAATTAGTTTGAGCATTTCTATAAGTTTGGGGTAATTCATGTTAATAAAAAAATACATTCTCAGAAATAGTGGCTTAAGCCCTTTATCAAAAAAAAAAAAAAAGAAATAGTGGCTTGCTTTTAACCAACCAAAATAGCATGTGGCCTTGAGGCTTGAGAATGCGAGGTGGACGGCATTATTCATTAGAACATGCTCCTGAAATATTCAAATTCCATCTCGATTGGAATTTTTGCAGCTTAGTGGTTAAGGACACTGCCACTGCCACATCATAATACATGGGCCCAATTACTATACACACAAATTGCTGTCATTTACACGTCAGCATAACCTTAGCACGCAAGATGATAAAAATGGCCTTTGCCGAGTAAACGGATGCAGCGCCTTCTCAGGTGCCTGTAACGGCGCTGATCGGTCATATCTACAACAACTAGATGACATGTGCTGGTTACTTGGTTTATTTGTATTCATTTTGGTTTGCTTCTTATCCTGTTCATCTTATAATACTATTCGAACCAGATTCGGTCCAATCAGAAATTGGTTTTCAAGCAATATATCATGGTTGAGTTTCGTGGTATTACAGTGGGAACTTTTAATTAAGCCAAGTTCTGAGACCGGGTACATGTCGTTAACGTCCACACGGTCTAGTTTTGGTTTCATTAGAAATATTCCATTTTAACAAAGAAAAAAAAGAAGGTTCCAAAGTTTGCGGACCAACCATCATATTGGCACCGATATTACAAACGACCGTATGCGTGACTAAAAGCCGTTGGATTACCAAGAAAGTTGGAATCATGTGCTCTTAAACAAATTGTTATTTTTTCTTAATATAAAAGCTAACGACAACTTTTTCCAAAGAGTCCATACACGCCAGACAAGGTAGAACTTAACGCATTTTAAAGCCAAGTGTCGATTTTCCCAGAAAAAAAAAGCCAAGTGTCGTTAGACTGAAGATGATATAATGACTAATTTCGATTTAATTAGGATTTTTTACGTTCGAATAGAATCTAACCAAAATCAAGCAGAACTAACTTCACCGATTTTCAATATGAAACCAAATGTCCAAAACTAAACTCAATAAGCCAACCTGTTGATCAATTATACTGTTCCCCTAATAATTTATACTAGGATAAGACCTGCGCCTTGCGCAGGTTGAAATTCATATTATATAGATAATTTAAATAATTTTATATTACATATAGTTAATAACTTGATATATATATATGTTGCATAATACTATTATATTATAGATTTTGTGCCAATATATATATAATATATTATAATGTATATTTTTGGTGATACTGAAATGCTATGCTAAATGAGTTTGTGGTGCTAATAATAAATATAATATATTATATTATATTGTATATTTTTGTGTATATGTATAAATTGGATTACATATCAGTTTGTAGTTTTCAAATATTATATGTATTTTATAACGTAAAAAAACCATACAAATATACTTATTCATTTTGAAAATTTTAAAATAATTAACCATACAGTTTCAAAATAATGACAGTGTATATGATTATTCATCTAATTTGACCATTACTAAATGAGTCTTATTGGATCAAGAATTTGAGAAGATTTTATTTTGTTAAATCTCCTATCTCTTACTGTATCCAACATTTACAAATTTTATATGAAAGCCAAATTTATTGGATTAATCATTTGTATAAGTTCTCTCACAAATCAACGTATTGAAAATATTGATTTTGTCAATAAAAAATTTTAAATGAGATTTGATGGGGTTTGGTTGATATTTTATGATTAAAAAACGATGATCAAAATACCCTTACATATAATGGTATTTGAACTTATTTAATAAAATAAAAAAATTACTTCACATTTAAAATAAAAAAAAATATTTTAAAATTGCTTTTAAAACTTTTATATATTTCATAAAAGATAAAAATATAAAACTATAGTGATTTAAAAAATAAAAATATTATTTCAAACAAATATTTAAAATTTTAAATATATTTTCAGAAACTCTGAAATTTTCTTCAAAACTCGTAAAACTTATAACAAATCTTTAAAGATTTGGACCGGTATGTTGCTTAATCTTCTATGGACAACAATTTTCAAACGTTAAATAATTGTTGATGGGCTTATATGTACAATTTCATGTTACTGGACCTAAAATGTTGAAAGCGAAAAACATATCCAATTGTTTTTTATTATCAAGTATATCCAGTTCTTTTATTCATGTCAACATATCGGTAAGAAAAAAAATCAATTGTTCATCTCTCAGTCTGATTAACAAAGGGAATAGGGTTTACAGTAACAATTCAACGTGTTCGACGATCCCAGAATCATCTTTGTAAATCTCCCACAATCGATTCTTGTTGCTTTTTCCGCGACATAACCATCTTCGACATACCCTCAAGGGTTAAAAGAAGTGAGTAGAGATTTGAACAGAAACCCTCAAGGCGACTAAAACCCTTCTCACCGTTAAGCCACTACTCTATTAATCTCTCCGTCGGCTCGAAACAAAATGGCCTCCGTAGCTCTTGAAACCCTAGCTCGAAGTGCCTTCTCCCGTCTCCTCTCAGATTTACTCACATTGCGCTCGATTACTTCTTCTCCCTCAATCTCTCATCCAATTGGAGGAGATGATCTCTCTTCCTCAAGTATTGAAGCTTCTCTAGAGATCGATGGCCACCTTTACTCAAAAGTGAGATTGGTTTGAATTGCTTGGACATGACTTTCCTCTGTTTTGTAATAATTGTGTTATTGTTGCAGTAAACCTCATGAAAATGTTGGAACAATTGGGCACGTTGATCACGGGAAGACTACATTAACGGCTGCAGCCACAAAGGTGATTTATATATTACATTGATAAGAGTTTCAATGGAGGAAATCCTCTTTTCCAAGTTGATATAGCAATTCTACTTATTGTTTAGGTTATTGCTGAAGTAGGCAAATCTAACACTATTGCCTTTGATAAAATTTATATATTACATTGTATTTGTTTTATGGTTCATTATAGTAGCTATTCTATACTCAGTTTATAGTTTTATAAACATTGTTTTATGGTAATTATTTTCATATAGCATTGTAATTAGTTTACCTTTCAAAGGTTATTTTTCATTTTGCTCCTTGATAAAGCTCCCGAAGAGAAGAAGTTATTTTAGATAAGAGTAGCCTTCTCAATTACCAAAGAGTACATTACTCTGTCACTCAAAGTATTTGTTTTATGGTTCATTATAGTAGCTATTCTATACTCAGTTTATAGTTTTATAAATATTATTTTATTAATAATTATTTATCAAGGTTAGTAGGCTGGAGGGTGGAGAAAGTTATGTCAGCAGAACACGTAATGTATTAAAGCAACCTAATGTTATATATGTTAATTTCTGTATTTCTGTATTTGAGGAATAATGACTACTTCTCTTTCTTTATATGTGTTTTTCATATAGATACATGATGTGTAATGAAAGTGCTTCAGATTACTTAGTGGTGGTAACTGTGGCGTCAAACAATATACACGAACATAACGTAGCAGGTAAAATAAAATGTATATCTCTATGGTCATCGATCTAGGCAAATTATGGACTGAATCATAGTTTGCTTTCCTCTCTAAGCGCATGTTTGTGTTATACATGGTAGATACATGACGCATTGACTGACACAGATTACTTTGGACACCAACCGTTGTGTCAAACAACTCAAACGAACTTCACCCTAACAGGTATATATTCATGCTTCATACTTAAGTTTTCAGCTAGATATATAAGAGTAAAGCTATGATTGGTTAAAAGGAATGGTGTACTCAAGCTGGTAATACATAAATAATAGATTCGCCACCAAAAAAGACAAATTTTATAAAGAGTAGAGGCTTTAAATTACCATAACTTAAATTCGAACAACAAACCTTGAATCAAACTAAAAAAAAAAACAGAATAACAAACGAATTCCAGAAATTGAAAACCAAAACGAAATCCAGAAATTGATTTTTTTTTTTTTTGTGTTTTTATGCTCTTGTTGAGTGAATGAAGAAATGAGAAACATCCTCGTTAGTTTATATAGGAGGAAAACACAGAATTAATACGAATTGATGCGTAATCTAAGACAATAAATGGAATAGAGTTTACTTGTCAATCACTTTGAAATTGCTTGCATAATATATTCTTTGTTTACCAAAGATAGGTCTTTGCTACAATATTCTCTATAAATGTGGTATCAATTTGGAATCAACATAATTTTTTACCATATAAACAGGATATTGGGGGGTTTAAAATGGTTGAATGTAGTCAAGACTATCCTAAATTAAAAAGGGCCACATCTTGCATATTAAACGGACGTACTTAGTTAAGTTATTAGGCTAGATACATTCCACAATTAAATTGCATAAACCGGCAATTATTTATGCAATTCAGAACCGCTGGTTTAAACTACACCAAACCGTATCAGTATCTTCTTCATCGATTATAATTTACAAAGAATATTTGATTGTTAGGTTAAGTTCGATATAGTGAACATGTTTAACCATTGCTAAGGAATTGTTATTTGTAAACTGTATGTCGATGTGTGGAGTTTGTATAAAATTTATCGTCTATCTTCTCTAACTGATTAGTTTCTCATATTGCAGCTACTACATATGGCTATGATGGAAGTAATTATTTTGCCATATGATATCGTGTGAGAGGAAATATGGTCTCTTAGTAAATTATAATCTAAGGTAATGCCGAGAGAATATGACATACAATGCATTTATATGGGAATGGTATTTCTTGTAAATCTTCTAGTAAACAATGGATAGTTTTATATGGTGGCTGAGAGTGAATGTGGATGTGCCACATCAGCATGGTAGCATTGTAATTAGTTTACCTTTCAAAGGTTATTTTTTCATTTTGCTCCTTGATTAATAAGAAAGGGATAAACAATGCCTTGCTTTAATTGTTGCCAAAACATTGAAAAGAAAAGAACCAACCCAAATCACATCAAACTAAGAAATTCCAGTGGTAATCTATTGAACTTTTTCTATACCAAACCGAAGAACACAGAATACCTACCTGGCTACCAATACAGCTCCAGTTAGATGGAAATATACAAAGTTCAAATCGTGTTCGTACTGTAGTTAATAGAATATGACCAAGCATCCACGGAGTTTATGGGCCACATCCCACATGATAAAAAGGATTTGTCTTTCGAGTGGCTCAAACTCTCATTCAAACATTTATACAAATTTCTTAAAGTTATTTTGACTTAGTAATCTATGTCAATTAATTATTTAATTGCATGTGTATGTTTGTTGAAAGAGAGGTTCTACACCACAATCTGACCTTTCGAATTTCAACTACTATGAGAATTGTATAATTTACCTAAGTGTTTTTTATTAAAAGGAGGTTATCCGGATCCGTAGGTCCGACTAATTTCCATGAACCGAACGCAGCGCTTGATAATACCCGTCCTGGCTACACGAATAGACAATCTCTGTGACAAATTTCGAACACGGAGCATATAATATCTTTCCGAGCCTACAGTACCATCCGACCGCACATGGTTTAATATTAGGGAGAATTGGAGAAAAGGCCCATTTCGAACTTTTATTTATCTCTTTAGAATTTTTCGTACTTTTGGCAACTCTGAACATGTTTTAACCTTCGTTTTTGAGAAAATAGTAAACTTAACTTTAAAAATGTAAAAATGTATGAAAACTATTAGAAACATAAGTATATATGTTTAATTTTTTTTTTTTAATGGGGAATCATATTTTATCTTGTCTTCTAATCTAGGTTATAATACACATTCTAGTAATCTACTTAATCAAGAAATTGGATAATAAGTTTTATACATAGATCTATCCATGGTATATAACGTAAACTAAATTTTCTTGTACTTTATATCTGAGCTACAATTTGTTACGTTACAATCTAGCAAGATGTCTTCAGTCTACCTAGAACTGGATAACGACATATAGTCCCAACTCTATGTTATACCTTACGTAGTTTTTGTGTCATAGACTCCTCTGCTTTTTACCTTATGTTACGCCTAGGGAAGAATAGGTTTCCCACGTATTGTACTGTGTTTAGTGTGAGATAGGAAACGTACTCTAGGCAAATCCGAAAATATGAAAACTTCCATATTCGGTTAAAGATGTTTTCTAAATCTACCTAAATATCACAGAAAATATTTTCTCCCATGTTTTTCTTCTTTCCTCATCCCACGATTCCCTTTTCTTCGTTCTTTGTGTTTCTCTCTTCTTCATCGACCTATCTTCTCTTCTCTCTTCTCTCTTCTCTCTATCAATACAACATGGTTTTAATCTATGTTAAATTTGGTGAATGGATGTCTAGTTGCAGTGACGAGTGGAGTTTCATGGTAGACAAAAAAGACATGTCGAATGATAACATAGAAACTACTACTCTGTTGGAGCAGCTCAAGATCATGGTGTGTGAGGATTATGGTGTGGAATCTAATTCCGTTAATGCCGCGAGTTCAGTATGAGATGGTGAATCAAAGAGAGAATCCTCCCATTATTATTAGCAATGATCAACAAGTATCTAATTTTGTGGGCTATGCGAAGAAGGGTTCGTCTACAACCTTGTGTGTCACGTTTTCTAATAGTGGTGTAAATCATAAGGAACGAGTCAATATCGATTTGAATAAGGAACCGTGTGATTCAAGTAATGTTGAGGATGAGGAAGTTCCTGAAATAAATCCAGCAGACTTTGTCAAACCGTCAAAGGAGTCTCGTGATAGAAGGAAGGATCATGTCGCTTTGGATGGTTGCGGTGATGCTGGTTTAAGGAGTGAAAATAATGGAGACAGTGAAAACAATAGAGATAGTGAAAAGGATGGTCGATCTTGGAGATGAGATTTCGTGAAGAAGGATCAAAATTTCAGAAGTAAAAGGGTTCTGAACGCAACAATGGAAATTTGGGCGATCACTACAAGAAAACACGGTATATTCTGACTGACATTCTGACGGAGAAGAAGTCGTCGGACGTTATTGACGATATTCTGACGACATACCGACGAATATCAAAAATAAAAAGTCGTCAGAATGTCGTCGGAAAATTCTGAAGACTTTCCGAGAAAAATTCATCCGTCTGAATATACTGACGAAATTCCGACGACATTCCGATATTATATTTATACGTTGTGGTCGTCGGAATTTCGTCACTATATACCGACGGACTTCCGACGACATCCCGATCATATATATAACCGTTGTGTTCGTCGGTATATAGTGACGAAATTCCGACGAACTTTATGACTGTTGTCGACAAATAGATATGATCGTTTTATAGTCGTTTGATATTGGAAAATACCGACGGAATTCCGACGAATATGACCGTTGGTCGTCGAAATTCCGTCGGAATGTCGTCGGATTGTCGGAACCAATTTCCAATAAATGCAACCTCTCCTCATTCAACTCATTCACTCCTCATTCTCTCTTCACTCTCTCTAATCACAATAATTCCGAGAAAATCATGTCTTCAGGAGTTTATTATCGTTCGTGGATGGATAAACCTCATATGGATCCCAACACCAATTTGCTTACGGATGAATACGTTCAAGGGATTGGAAAATTCATGAGGCTTGTTCAACAGCAACCGAATGCAAAAACCGGTATGTTAAAATGTCCCTGCTCTACTAGCAATAATAATAGAGTTATAAAATAATTTGATGTTTGGTCTCATTTGTATATGAGAGGGTTTTCACGTAATTATAAAGTTTGGTATCATCATGGAGAAACTGGTTATGAATATGGTAGTACTAGCGAACCTCAGCCTGTTAGCGAACTTCAGCCTGATATTAGGTTAGAAGAACCTAGAACGGATATAGATTATGGTGTAGGTACTGAGCAGATGGTACATGATCATTATAGAGGGGAAGAACCAAATCCCGAATCTAGGAGACTTTTTGACATGTTGGATGCAGGAAAACAGCCTTTGTATAAAGGTTGTAGAGATGGTCATTCACCCTTATCATCTGCAACTAGATTGATGGGTATTAAGACAGACTATAATTTGGCTGAAGAATGTGTGGACGCGATTACTGATTTTGTCAAAGGTATTCTACCTTGAGGATAATCTTGCACCGGGTTCATACTACGAGGTTCAGAAACTTGTTGCGGGTTTTCAACTACCGTACCAAGTGATAGATGTATGTATTGACAACTGCATGATCTACTGGGGAGCTGATAAGGAACAGAATAAATGCAAATTTTGTAGGAAACCTCGTTATCAGGAGACGAGGGGAAGAGTTCCGGTCCCGTTCAAAAGGATGTGGTATTTGCCTTTGACAGAAAGATTGAAGAGGTTGTATCAGTATGAGCGCACAGCAAAAGCAATGAGATGGCATGCAGAGCATTCCACAAATGGTGAGATTAGACATCCTTCAGATGCGAAGGCTTGGAAATATTTCCAGTCAACATATCCAGAATTTGCGGAAGAGAGAAGAAATATTTATCTTGGATTATGTACTGATGGTTTCAGCCCATTTGGAAAGCATGAAAGACAGTATTCTCTATGGCCAGTTATTATGACACCGTACAACTTACCGCCGAGCTTGTGCATGCGACGAGAGTTTTTGTTCCTCTCAATTCTCATCCCTGAGCAAGAGCACCCTAAGAGATCACTAGATGTGTTTCTTCAACCACTGATATATGAGTTGCAACAACTATGGGCGCATGGTTTTGAGACATACGATGTTTCGTGCAAAGAAAACTTTCATATGCGGGCAGTACTTATGTGGACAATAAGTGACTTTCCAGCATATGGTATGTTATCCGGATGGACAACACATGAGAGGCTATCATGTCCATATTGTCAAAATGACACAGATGCTTTCCAACTAAAGTACGGAAGGAAAACGTGTTGGTTTGACTGTCACAGAAAATTTCTACCACCTGATCATCCATACCGTAGGAGTAAGACTTTGTTTACGAAGAACAAGCAGATGTTTGATGGTCCACCTGAGGAAGTTATTGGGGAAGATTTGTGGAAGGAGTTGAGGGATTTTGGTGCAGATAGGACGCCAGACATAGGTGGACATGAAAACATTCGAGTCGATGCGGTTGGAGAGCTACATAACTGACACAAAAAGAGTTCTTTGATTGGATTACAGATAGAGTGCAATTTCCAGACGGTTATGCATCAAATTTGTGGAACTGCGTTGATAGAAGCGAAGGAAAGTTTACTGGCTTGAAGAGTCATGATTGTCATGTAATTATGCATCGCCTCCTTCCGTTTGCTTTTTCCGCACTATTGCCACGTAATGTTCATGAAGCAATTGCAGGTATCTTATATTTTTACATTTTAAGTGATTTTTATATTTTATGCTTATATAAACCTAATACTTATGAAAATTTTGTCTTTTATGTATGTAGGGATAAGTGTTTTCTTCCGCGATTTATGCACCAGAGCAGTGATTGCAGAGGGTATTAGTAATCTGAAGGCAAACATACCAGTCAGCATGTGCAACCTCGAGAAGATATTTCCTCCGTCATTCTTTGATGTAATGGAACATCTTGCTATTCATCTGGCAAGAGAATTGGAACTTGGTGGTCCTGTGCAGTACCGATGGATGTATATTTCCGGTGATGATATCTACTACGGCAACATAGAAGAAATATTGGAAATCCAGTTTCCTGGTATGGTTGGATTGCGGTGTGTAGTATTCTATTGTTATTGGTATGACACCACCCCAGATAGATGAGTGAAGACTGATGCGTTTGGTGTTACATCAGTTCATTCGCGGCAGAAACTTCAATATTATGATCCTTTCATTCTAGCTTCGCAAGCTGATCAGGTATGTCAATTTATTCATAATTTTTTAACAACATAATTAATGATTTATATTTTACTAATACCTTGTATAATTGATAGGTGTGTTACATCAGTTACCCTCGGGTGACGTACAGAGACGATCCATGGGTCACTGTAACAAAAATCAACCCAAGAGGACGAGTGGATGGAACTTCTGATAATGAGCCATTACAACCAGACTCTACCAGCAACGTGAGTGCAGTTGAAGATTTGGCAGATGTTGGACTCGTTGAGAATTTTTCGGAGTTTGGAGTAGATGTTGTTGTACATTCGAGTCGAAGCTGAGGTTGGGGAGTTTGATGACGATTCTGAAGATTCTGAATAGGAATTCTTATTATTTGACTTGTATTTATTAGTTGTATAACATATTACTTAAGTTGTATTTTTTTAAGAGTCCGTCGGTATGTCGTTGGTATATAGCGACGACATAGCGACGGAATGTGGTTTATTCAAGATTGACATAAGTCGTCGGAAATTCCTCGAATATGATTACCGATACTTGACAAGTTCGTCGGAATGTCGTCGGTATATAGCGACGGAATGTGGTTTATTCAAGATTGACACAAGTCGTCGGGAATTCCTCGGAATATACCGACGACATTCCGACGAACTTGACAGGTTCGTTGAATGTCGCCGTATATTCCAAGGAATTTCCGACGACTTATGTTTTAACATTTTCACATCAAAAATATATATATTTGGATACAAAACTATGTAAATAACACATATTAAGTGTTTAGTATAGTATTAGATCATAACCATTCAAATTAAACAACTTATTAAAATATTTTTGTATGTGTCATTGTTTTCATAACATCTTCCAAACACTCATATACTTATACTCATAACATCTTCATAACACTCATAAAATATTTTTGTATGATCGTGTTATGAATTTTTTTTTAAAGTTAAATCCTTAGGAAAATACTATATATATTATCAAAGATTTAGATTTTATATTTAGAAACTTGTGTTCAATCCCTAAACACTAATCCGTCGGAATGTCGTCAGAAAGGACTGACGACATTCCGACGAACCTACTTCCGTCGGAATATCATATTACCCGGGAGAAGGAAACCGTGTGAAATTTTCGCGGAACCGCCAATTTATATTTTATTAATATATTTTAAGATTCTGACGGAATTTCGACGGACCCTTGTCCGTCGGAATCACTAAATATAAAAACCCTCCCTTCTTCTTCCTCGTCATTTCCGCCGCATCTCTCCCTAATCTCTCCGACTTCTCTCCCTTCTCCGGCGATTCCGGCGCTCAAACCCGACTCTTCTCCTCCTAACCTCGAATCTCTTCCCCCACACCAACAAATCATGTAAGTTTCTCAAATCCCCCAAAGCTATTTCATTTTCTAGGGTTTATGAAGTTAGATATTAGGATTTGAGATTGTTTGATTAGTTATTTGAGATTGAATTGATTTGAGATTGTTTGATTAGTTGTTTAGGATTGGATTGTTGTTTTAGTTTTGTTTTTGGAATTATATTGTGTGTTTGTTTGATTAGTTGTTTAGGATTGGATTGGATTGTTTGTTAAAATTTTGTTTAGGATTGGATTGTTGTTTCTAAAATGTTTTTCTTTTAAATTTTTAAAAACGTTTTTTTGGGTTTCCAGTAATATATTAAATATAGTAAAACATTTTTAAATTTTTATAATATATTTAAAACCTTTTCTATATTTATAAACGTTTTAAAAATATTGATAATTTTAAAACATTTTTATAATTATAAAAATTTTAAACATTTATAAATATTTATAAACATTTATAAAAATATTTATAATTTTTATACATGCATATATATAAATCAATTTTAGATGTACAAATCATTTTAAGATATAAAAATATTATTTTTTTAAAATATATTTATAAACATTTTAAAAATATTTTAAAATATTTATAATTTTAAAATATTTTTATAATTATAAACAGTTTTAAACATTTATAAATATTTAAAAAAATTAAAAATATTTATAATTTTTATACATATATATATATATATACAAATCATTTGTAGATGTAAAAATCATTTTACATTTAAATATATAAAAGAAAAGATTTTAAATAGAAAATCTTTGAAAAGGTTTATGATGTATTAAATTTTTTTTTAGGTCTGACGATGCACGCCATTCCACCGCACGTCGTTCAGCACCCCGTGGCAGCCGAGGTAGTTCGGTGAGTAGTTCCCGTGCATCGGGATCGTCTCACGAACAAAACTCGGTTCCGCATATGTTCCCGCCCAGCTGCCGATCCCGCTCCGCCAGCAGGATCCGGGGGTCATGTCAGTTGAACTATTGGTTCAACAACCAGGTCGAGAGCATCTCCCGGTTCTCCATCTCAACCCACGACCGGGACATACAACTTGGTTAATATTTTTATTTTATTTGTAGAATTATGTTTTTTCCATTAATTAACTTTCTAACATGCATTTTTTAATGGTTCAACAAGTCCAGCAATGGCATTAGCAGGAGCATCAACCAGATGATGTATTCCATGCTCCATACGGATATCCGGGAGTGTGATCCCTTCCGAGGAGCGGAGTTGTGGTTTCGTCGGTTTGCGGTAACTTTTCATTTTTTTAAGCATTTTTTATTTTTCAAAACATTTTTCAATTTATTTTAATATATCTACTAATTAAAATTAAGTATGTTTTGTAGCAAGAATTCACTTCGGAGTCCGGACTGACGGAAACAGTCCATAAGAAATTCAACGAGAAGGCCATGGACTCTTATACGAAGCAGATCAACTCGTGGAAGACAGTTTGGCAGAAGAACAAGAGGCCACGGTTCATCAACGGACGGTGTGGGAGCAGTTGATAGTCCATTGGGAGAAGGACGACACTGCAGCGACGTCTCGTAAGAACTCCAAGAACCGGAAGAGTGATCGTGGCAGGAAAGGTATTTATGTACACAACCTCGGCGCTTGCTCTATGTCCTCTAAGGAGGATCAACTTGTAAGTTCTATTATTTTTATATTTATTTATCTTTACATTTATTTAAATAATTTTTTTTATATATTCCTTAACTAATGCTTTTTTTAGATCGAAGCAAACGACGGTAATCCCGTAGATTGTCTCGAGCTCATTAAAGAGGCTCACACTAACAAGACAACCGGACAAGTTCAGAATACCCTGATCAGAGAGGTCGTTGAGTTAGTGGAATCTCAAAAAGAAGCTTATCTAGCTTCTCAGCCTCTCTCTGATGACGGCGATTCTACGGGTGCTTCAACCACCATGTCCCGACTGCAAATAAATGAGATGGTCGAAAAGATAAAATTTTTCATTAATATATTTCTATTATAATGCTGTTTACTAACTTTAAATATTTTTGTAGGCGGTTCCTAAAAGGAAAGGAGGCTATTTAGTTGGGTTGGTCCGCCGTGCTTCTTCGTATCCGACTTCTTCTTCGCAAGTTCCATATGCCGATCCCATGATTCTGGAGCAGTTACACAGCAGAGATGAACGGATTGTGGCATTGGAGGAGCAGAATGCCACAATTCTTGCTGAGTTAGCGGATTCAAGGAAGACCAACGCCGAGATAATGGAGAAGTTAGATCGTTTGTTTCCTTCCAGTTCCTAGTTTTTTTTGTGAATTTTAAAACTTTCTGAATGTTTCTTTTTTTCTATTTCAGTTTGTATGAATTTTTAAATTCTATAATATTATTAATTTTAAATTTCGGATTTTATTTATTTATTAATATTTAATATTAAAAAATAAAATAAAATGAAAATTTTTAATATATGTTAAAAATGCACTATTCTGACGAACTAGGGTTCGTCGGTATATTCCGACGAACTAGGGTTCGTCGGTATATTCCGACGAACTTGAGTCCTCGGTATATATCGACGGCTAAGCATCCGTCGGAATCTAGTATTTCCGATGAACTCTGTTCTCGGAATATGTTGTCGGACTTTCGTCGGAGGTTCGTCAGAATGTGGTTTCTCGGTACTCGTCAGAATGTCGTCGGAAGCTCTGACGAAATTCCGACGAATGTTTATTTCCGACGAAATTATACCGACGACCGTCTTCATCAGAAATTCGTCAGAAAATACCTATTCCGACGATATTCTGACGAAGTCTTCCGTCGGTATCCCCCTGCTTTCTTGTAGTGGATGAAGCATAATTTCGATTACACTATTAACAAATCTACGAGATAATGGTGGTATATTTGATGTAAGGATACATTATGCAACTGGGATGTGCGTGCGGAATGTCTGGATGGGTCTACATATTTCATGATCAACAAGTGTGAGGGAAGACATTCATGTGCTCCTTCGAAGAAAAGCAAAGTCGGAAAAACAGCATCGGCAAGAACAATTGGGAGTCTGATACAACATCGATTTGATGATGCCAATGATGGCCCAAAAGCAAACGAGATCATTCAATTTATGAGATTGGAGCATAGTTGTGAGATCACTTATTGGCACACTTGGGAAGCTCGTGAGTTTGCAATTGCAGCTGCTAGAGGTATACCATATCACAGTTATGCTAAAATACCAAAATATTTGCATATGATCAAAGAAGCTAATCCTGGTACGCATACTCACTATGAAACTACGGAGAAGGGGAGATTCATGTATCTATTTATGTCGTATAGGCAATCAGTTAGAGGACTCTACAATGCAATGTGTAGGGTGATTGTTTAAGATTGGAACTTTTCTGAAAAACAAATACAAAGGAGTTCTACTTGTTGCTACTGCTGTTGATGGTAACTCTAATTTGTATTCGATTGCATTTGGAGTTGTTGATCAGAGAATGACGATTCATGGGGGTGGTTCTTAAGACAGTTGAAAGTGGTTGTTGCTGACTCTAAGGACTTAGCTTTTGTTTCCGATAGAAATGCATCAATCGCTAAAACAATTGGGACTGTCTACCCTCGATCAGCACATGGAGTTTGCATTTACAACTTGCTGACCAATGTGGTTAAAATTTTAAGGAAAAGGGGTTACCTAAGTGTTGGTGACTTAACTAATAATAATAATGCAATGATTTATGTTGTATTCTGAATTTAAACCTTGTTTTATATGGAATATAATTTTTAAATTATAATTTTTAAATGTCATTTTTGGATTTGAAGAAGATTATGAGCTTAGATCCAAAACCTCCAAAGTCATAATATAATAAGTGACAACATTGTCTAATTGTTGGCATCCATGAGTCGCCACTAGAACATTTTTTCTAGATAATAATACTATATATTACTAAGTCACTGTAAAACGAAACTGAAATCCAAATATACTGTGAATGGGAGAGGTATATGCCAAATATAGAACAAAAACATTCCCCTTTTTTTGTAACTGAAAAGCATTCCATTTACAATGTAGAAATTACCGTTACTTTTTTGTAACTGAAAAGCATTCCATTTCCATGCAGAATGATAATAATGTTAAATTATTGATCTGCATAAACAAGAAGAAAATGGGAGGGGCTGTTTGCAGAAGACCAATTTTCTTATTGGTTTGACCAAAAAAACAATCTCACTTTGTTAATTCATTTAATTAACTTTCTAACCAAATAAACATACTTTCAAACATAAATTAATTGCTTTTAAAATTTGTATAGTATTTTTATTTTATAAATTTTATTTATTAAAATTATATATAACATATAATTTATTTATTATCTTCTATGACATATGTATAGGAAAATTTTATAAATTTAGTTTGCATATTTATATATTTATATAATTTCTTTGCAATAAGTAATAAGTAGTCATACATGTTATTTTTGTTATAAAATGTATTTTTTTAATATATGAAATAAATAGCCATGGATATATAATTTCTAAAAAAATCTAAAAATTAGTTATAGTTCAATGCTATTGAAAATTTAATATATTAAAAATAAACTGAGATTCATATTCAATATTATTAATAAAAGGTTTTTTGACAAATATATCATGACTCATACAATTTTCTTACTTTATACTGGATAAGAATTTATACTTTTAATATTTAATTTACATAATTTTAATCTAGACTATTCAATAAAATAGTCTGATCAGTAAATCTGCATTTGGACTTGATAACTTATTTGATATGCATATGTTCAATCTAAATTATCTATTTGATATGGTGCTACCATTTGAAGCATGAACTAGACTCTGATCCGCGCACCTGCGTGGGTATTTTTTAATTTGCAATATTGATTTTTATTATTATTTTTAACAATTTTTATGTTTTATATGAATAATCTTATATTTCAAGTATTGAATTTTGATAAATTGATCCATGTGATTTTTATTCGATCCATATTGTGTGTGCCTAAATAATATATATTATATTTGTTTTGGAAAACAAAATAATGATTATATTTTTTCAAATAAATAGGTATTTTGACCAAAAATTAATATATTGTATTTTGATAATATTTTGACCCTAAATAAGTTTAGTTTTTTTAATATGATACTAACCTTATTTTGTGTAGTATTATAGTTTAAATATAGTTGGATAGATTATACATATATGAGAAACTTCACCTTAATATTTTTTAAAACTAAGCTAGTGTTATATATTTATACCAATAGATAGTTTATAATTGAAGCATAAGAATATAAAAAAAAAAATCAGTTTGGTTCAATATATGTATTATATATATAGCATATTTAAAGAATATATTATAATGGTTATGTACAGATAAAATGCATATTAATCAACAAAATTGGCCTTTATACTATTTGATAGTTTATAGTTGAAGCATTAGAATATCAAAAAATGTTCAGTTTGGTTCAGTATAAATATGTACTATATATATAACATATTTAAAGAATATACTACAAGGGTGGGAATATGGAGGAATTAACCAGGGTGTTTCCATGGATTATATGGTATATATGGAAAGCACGTAATGAAAAATTATTTAATGGACGCGAGTTCTCCCCAATGGACACAAAAGAACTGGCATTACGTGAATGTAATGCGTGGTTTTTGGCCAACGAAGAGGAAGAACCAGATGTAAACGATACTGATTGTATACCAAGGAGCCCATCCGAAGTACCTACATTCACATGTCATGTGGATGGATCGTGAAAAAATGATGGGCACACGAGTGGAGTTGGTTGGATCCTGCAGCTCCAAGATGGATCAATAGACCTTCTCGGCCTCCAAGGCTGCTAATTTAATACATATATGATTGTCATAACTTTTTTTTGGAAGGTAAATATTGTTTACATTTTTGCAATATTTTAAATACATAATGACTGAAACAGAACCCGTTGTCTTCCTTTTTAACATGTTATACCAAATTGATATTTGTAATAATGTATAGGATTGCATCAATATCCTAAGTTTATATATTGTATGTCGGGTTCTACTTGTAAGGGTCAAATCATAAGTCAAATTTTTTTTTTAATTATAGGATGCACAAAAAATAAATAAATATATATATATATATCGTCAAATTTTTTTTAATTATAGGATATATATATATATATATATTTTTTTTGTGCACAATCAAAATATAATTTTGAGTATAAGATATGCAACTAAATTGGTCCAAATAATAGATACACGTTATATATAGTATAGTTAATGGGCTTTGGTGATATCAATATTTAAGGCCGACATGAGACGATTGTTTATAATTTGAAGACGATAGTGTTTTATGATCCCAGTGAGAATAATTTAAGTCGCAGGTTTAGTAAACAGCTAAAACGACATAGTTTTATTCCAATGGCAATTCTTTGTAAATATTAAGAAAAAATCAGGGTTAAATATTAATTGTAATTCTATTTTAATAGATTAGATTGAATATTTTAGTAGTTTCTTAACGTGGATGACTAGAGCAATTTAGGAAGACACGCGTTAGCTCGTCATGTGAAACTCCTAAACTTATTGTTTAATGTGTTCAGGTCTTTGAGTTTTGACTATGCGTTTTATTTGGTACTAACATTCTTTTGAGTTTTGACTACGCCTTAAAGTTTAATGAATATACTATACTATGCTAGAGACAACCAACACATTGGTGAAATTGCTGCTCCAAATTTGGTGACGTCGACGCAAATATGGTTATGTTTTTCCAGTTTGGTCTTTTCATAGTTTTCTGAAATGTGTTTATTCAGTTGTATTTTAACATTTTCTATCATATTAGGTAATCTCAATTTCTACCACAAATCAACTTATATGCAAAAATAAATGTGTTAAAATATGTAAAAATAATTGATGAACATAAATAGCAAAATAAAATATCAATTAAGAGATGTGATGCATTGTAAAAACGAGAATATTAATTAAGAGATGTGATGCATTGTAAAAACGAAAGATCACATCCTTTTCAAAAATTTAAAGAAAATTGCATGCTATATAGCTTAAAAATTTTATCAATTCATTGTCGAACGCTTTGACCTCATTAGAGAATACAGCCTATTTTTATGTAATAATCGGATCATGCCCTTTTAAACAATCAACGAAACTTGCAATCAAAACAACTTAAAATTAATAATTAGTTAATGTAAAAAGTAAGTAGTGGATTCTCCTTATTTCCATATCATTCTCAAGTTAACTTTTAATAAGTTAAAGTGGGGAAAGTCAATCGGTATCATCTCAGATTTACGAGACCCGTGATGCAACCTTCAGAGGTCACGGCGGTGCTTTCCAGGTTTCGTGCAAGGAGAGAAGGAGAAGGCTTCTGGGATTCCGAAACTGAGAGGCGCAAATAGGACCACACGTAGCGGCGGCGAGGTGAAGTCACGATTTCTGACTCACCTTCACGTATCCGTATTCTAAAGAGAATTTCAAGCCAGTGAGTTTTTGTTGGTGGTAAGGAATAACGACGATGACTAGTGAATGCATGTTGCCATGTCTGAAAAAGAGAAGGAGATGAATAAGACGACTATACTATATTCAGCGAAATAAAGTTATAGTATAATATATGTTATTTAGTGTACCTATTTATATAAAGCTATTATACCATTTAAAATATAGTCTTCTATTTTTCATGTATTTCTATAACTAACGATATCATTTATTCTTTCCATTTTTAACCGTCTACTTACAAAAATAAGAGTATAAATAGTTCAATTGGAAACTCAATGTTAAAAATTTAATACAGTCAAAATCATTGGTATATTTTTTAATTTCGCTTCTGAATTTGGTTATTCAGGAAATTCTCCCAAATTTAAATCGTAGAGTTTTATATATAGTGATAAAATTACCAAAATATAAATTATGGTAGATTCTTTTTATAAAATTTTATTTTCATTGATTATATTAAAATATCGCATGGATCTCACACGCTTAATATTTTAAGAGTCTTCTTCATCTTCTCGTTTTGTAGGGATTCTAACGATCTTCTGTGTCTCTAACCAATCCATGAGAATAACTCATTTTATCAGTCATCAATTTTCAGTAACTGAATAGTTACGGTTGGTAGTTCTTGGAGACATATCTCTTTCTTTTTCGAGGTATGGTTTGGTCTCTAGTGCGATGAAACTCTACAAGGACTTTATAGCCTTGGTAGCTCGTCGGACTTGGCGGTTGGCGCTCTCTATTAAAGAACAGTGGAGAGTATGTATAGAGTCTTGCAAGTTATTCCTTGAGGCTTGGGATTTGTACAAGCTGTTGTGAGGGATTTCCATGACAGCTGTTTTTATCTTTGAGGATGGCGGTTCCTCTAGATGATCATAATGATGGACACAAAATCTGCTCTTAACCGGATTGAATCTAGAGCTCTGGTGGTATGACTGGTATCTGAATCTTGTGTGACAGCGAGGCATCAACCGAGTTTGTAGAGGCAATGATTTGAGTCAGATCTTTCTTGTGAAATCGTGAGACTCTTCTAAAAGCAGTTTTATTTCTGAAATGTTATCGACGGATCTACGGATTTGTCTCGAACACACTGGCCTCAGATAAGCCGCGGAGATGTCTTATTGTAACATCCCGAGTTGTGATATATTGGAAAGCTTAAGAGAATTGATTTGACTACCTATGTCACCAAAGTGCGCTTACCTTTTTCGGCACACATCTGTTTAGAACTCCAGAGTTAAGCGTACTTGATCTGGAGTAGTGGAAGGATGAGTGACCTATCAGGAAGTGATTCGTGATAGCGAGCGAGTGGGGACAAAGCACGGGAAAGGTCATGTGGTGATTGGAGAATCAGTAAACAAGACTTTCAGGCTTCGAAAAAATTAACGGATCGCCCGTCGGATGGTATCAAATGAGCGGATGTGGGTGACTCATTAGCCGTTGGCGGTCTGAGCGTATACTTATCTTTTGGTCGCTTATGTTTGTCAGAGTTGGAAGGTCATCGCTTCACTAGTATTTTTACCAAATCCCTTTCTTATTAATGGAGGAACATTTAGAATAAGTAACCTTTAAAATGTTAATTATTTACAGGAGTGCCATCCTAACGTGGCAGCACCTCCTTCACTCTCAGCATCTCTATTTAATTCCCCTTGCTTTGCTAGGCAATTTACGAATTATGCCATTGGCGGTCCAAACTTAATTATGTCGTTTCCCCAATGTATATTACTTTGCACTTAACTTATTCAATTATATTTTGAACATGGCTCCCAGCATAAGAGACGAACATGGCTCCCACCTTAATATTCGATCACAATAGCTCCACTTTACTGAAAGAAAATTATACGATTCTTTACTTACCTACATGAGAATGTGTTTTTTGCAGAACGCAATAATATATCATTTTCGAAGGCATATTTAATATTCACACAATATTTCATATTTGAAATTTTTGTATTATAAAGTAAATATATAATAAATATAATATAATCTCATTGTTATACTCAACATCCAAGAACATTATTATCGGAATATTTTAAAATGATATATTTAATATTCACACAATATTTCATATTTGAACTTTCTGTATTATAAAGTAAATATAATATAATCTCATTGTTGTACTCAGCATCCAATAACATTATTATCGAATATTGAAAATGATATATTGATTAAATCTTTGTGGCTAAACAACTATTTGAAAAATATTATAAAGGTCAATAATTAATTCAGTAATATAAATGGAAAACGTGTGCAATAATGTATATTAGGAAAGCCTTTGTTTAGATTTCAGGCAAATTAAGGAATATATTCAATCCAAAGGCGTTGATTGAGCATCTATTAGCAAATTTAATAATTATAATTGATTGAGTGTAGAGAATTAGGAGAGATACGGAAAATATGTTAACCTACAGAAAATATTTTGATAGTCATTCTTTCAATATGGCGCGATATAGTTATGCTTCTATAATATATGTCAACGATTAAAATGTAACGTTTCGACAGTTTTTAGTCTATGCGTTAGACTTCATTTTGTTTTGACTTAACGACGACCACCACTTTCGTGGATGATACACAAGATTTTTACAACCAGCAAATTGAAACCAGACGATATTTATGTGAGTAAATTGTCAAGTAAAAGGCAATCATTAAATTCATAATATTAGAGTGCAATGATATAGGCTTTGATTGACTGGCGATTGCATTAGATTTTATGATACCAATATTCGATTGTCAAAGTTGATTTTGTGTTCAACCCAACATTTCCTAATTTTTGTAATGTAATTACTGTATATCAAACGGGGGAATATTTTTTATTTAATAGTATTAAATATGTAATTACTCTGTGTTTTCGAAAATGTAGAGGGCAACCGCCTTGGAGGCTTGGACCCTATATCTCTCCACTTCATCACGCAAAAAAAAATTCAGTAAACCCTTCTCGCGATAAAAGAATGGCCGGTTTTCACCAAGTTTCACAACTGAAACCCTACAAGTTGTGGAGAATCAAGGTCAAGATAGTTCGTCTATGGAAGCAATATTCTGCTCAGGGTGGTGAGACTATCGAATTGGTTTTGGTTGATTCCACCGTGAGTACCAAATTGGTTTGATTATATATTTAAAACAAATGTCTGTTCTTATTAAAGCTTTTAACTGTTTCTCATTGTGTATATTTGGAATAGGGAGATAAAATCTATGGCAGTGTTAAGAAAGAACAGGTGGCTCAGTTTGATCCATTTCTAAGTGAAGGTGACTCGAAATTTTGATTAATTTTGCAGTTACTCACGCATGCGGCTCTTATCAGACAACCAAGCATGCCTACAAGATTGGATTTCTTGCCACTACGCGGGTGAGAAGTTGCGAGGATTTGCCAATGAAACTAACTGGTTTTTCACCGCAAACTTCCGAGCTCCTCGATGGTAGTTTAAATACTAACTATCTGGTTGGTAAGTATTTATATAATAGCGTATCATTACATATTTTGTATCTTAAACTATGTTTACTAAATCCATTGTCTATTTATCCTACCTTTTTTGTAGATGTCATAGGGCAGATTGTGGAAGTTAGTCATGCGGTGATCTTGGTTGCAAATGGAAAAGACACGAAAATATCACCGAGCTTCAGTAATGAAGAGTAAGTTTGTTGTTTTTGTTTGGTTGCCAATTTTTTTGTTGTTTTCGTGGTTTTCACTATCATATTGCTAATATACAATTATATAATCTGTATGTTCATATTCGAAGTTGAGTTCTGTTTGGGTTTTGAGAAACATATACAGCTTTACCTTTGAATTTATTTACTTTGCTTTTACAATAATATGCATCTTTTATTTGTTAAGAATATTTTTTATAATATGAAGCTTTTGCACTATCTGTTATGTCTGGTTTTATTAATAATATGAAGTTTTCTTAGTTGAGATAAATTGCAGAAATAATTTTCACCAAGACATTCTTTATCCTAAACTCAAATTATTTCACACACATTCTTAGAAAGAGTAAATTTATTTGTTTGATTGCTAGCTGTAGTTTTTTCACTATAACAAACGATCCGATGATCAAAATTTTCAATTTTTTTAATTTCAAATTTACGTTCTTGATATCTAACCGCTTTCACAGGGGTTTATCAACAATATATGGTTCAGTGTCAATTAGCTATGATCTAAATATACATCTAATAGAGTTAATCGACTGGAAGGGTACTTCAGATTGACCGAGGAAATCTGAACTTATCGAGACCTCAGATCAATGTGATTGACTTAGTGGGAAGGAATTGCGAAGCTTATTTCCCACCTAATGTTCAAGGGTTTTGTATTGTACTTCGCCTTCGATTTAGTTTGTTCGACAAATTAAAAAAAAAATAATTAGATCTGTCAATGAACAGAACAACGATATCAATGAAGAATAAAAAAAACTAAACAAAACCTATAAACCGATAGCAAATCACCTAGAAGATCTTCTGATTGGAATTCGCCAAACCAAACCCTAGCCCCTTTTCCCTCTTCTGATTTTCGATGTTGACTTATTATTTTGGAAAGCTCATGTCAAAATTTTATGTACAGGATCTTTGTCTCACGAAAGACCAAATGGAAGCTTTGTAAAAGCCCAATAGCTAACCAATTGTGGTATTCTTGCTAAAATCTTTTTTTTTTGTAAAATAGAGTTTGCTAATTTATTAACTATATGTCTAACTGTGATAAATCATACACATTTATTAAAATTAAAGTTTGAAAATTATTAACTATAAGTCTGTAAAATAAAGCTTTGATATAAGATAAATAAAGCCAGATTTATTAAAATAATATATTATGTCTTTATACGTTTAATTATATGGGAAAACATCAAATAACCACATATTATAGGAAAATTAATTATATAGCTGATTTTAAAAAACCCATTAATACCTCAATCCGAAATTAGTTTTATACTTTCAAACAAATTATAAAACCAACTATTTTATTTTATTATATATGGTGTAATGCATAATGATCTGAAACAAAAACAAAACTTTTAAACAAATTTATAATTTTAGCATGACAAAACATATGTTTTAAAACTTTATAAAATTTTAACAAATTATTAAATAGTATTTTTACTCCGCGCAAGGCGCGGGTCTCAGCCTAGTACATTTGTATTGTTGTTTTATCAAATAAGAGCGTAGAGAGAGAGGTTTATCACTAAAGACATCATCCAAATGTTTTGGGCCACACACTGAGAACATAGGCTTCGGATTCTGCACTCTTTACTCTTCGGAACCACATTTTCAATGGCGTTCACATTGCCCACCACCACAAAGACCTTCACCAACAACATAAACTGCTCGAGCACAACCTCCTTTAAACCCCTCAAGCTCCCGCTTTTCTGGCCATGGCAAAAGGTAAAACGATGCACAACTTTTAAACATATATACGTCATCAATGGTCTCTCTCTTTTCGATTGTAACTGGATGGAGTGATCGACGTGTTAGGTCAAAATGGGTCCTCTGAGTATTTCTCCGATGGGGTTTGGGACGTGGGCTTGGGGCAATCAGCTTCTTTGGGGTTACCAGACTTCCATGGACGATCAGCTCCAACAGGCTTTCGAGCTGGCTTTGCAAAACGGAATCAATTTGTTTGATACTGCAGATTCTTATGGCACTGGTCGGCTTAATGGCCAAAGTGAGAGACTTTTAGGGCAATTCATCAAACAGTCTCAAGGTTTAATCTTCATTTCAGTACAATTTAGTTTGTCTTCATGATCCATTTCTTGTGCTTGGAGCTGTCTGAAATGTTGCTCTTGTGTCAGCCTTAAAAGGGAAACAGAGTGAAGTTGTGATAGCTACAAAGTTTGCAGCTTATCCATGGCGGTTAACTTCAGGACAGTTTGTGAATGCTTGCAGGTCTCTTTTAACTCATCGCTTTTGTGTCTCTTTTTTACTTCTGGTTTGTTGGAGGTTGTTGATAAATGGATGTTCTTTTTCATGTTTCAAGAGCTTCTTTAGACCGGCTTCAGATAGACCAGCTCGGGATCGGACAGCTTCACTGGTCAACCGCTAACTACGCACCTCTGCAGGAACTTGCTCTTTGGGATGGTCTAGTGGCAATGTACGAGAAGGTTGCTTTGTAATAAAACATTAATCTCTCTAATGTACACTAAGAAGCTCTTCGGAGAGTTGATGATACCGGTTCCTCTTTTTCTCAGGGGCTAGTTCGAGCCGTTGGAGTCAGTAACTATGGACCTCAACAGCTTGTGAAGATTCATGATTACCTCAAGATCAGAGGGGTTCCTTTATGCTCTGCTCAGGTGCAGTTCTCATTGCTAAGCTGCGGTAAAGAGCAACAAGAGATCAAGAACGTATGCGACCAGCTCGGGATTCGTTTGATCTCTTATAGTCCTCTTGGTCTAGGAATGCTAACCGGGAAATACTCCTCTTCAAAGCTTCCCACTGGTCCTCGGTTAAGTATTCTCCAGGCTTATCCATACCATCTCTTGTTTGTAACTATACTTGAACATTTTCTTGTTTTCTTGTAACAGATCATTGCTGTTTGGACAGATTCTTCCTGGACTAGAGCCTCTGCTTGTAGCACTGAGAGAGATTGCGAGAAAACGAGGAAAGACCATGCCTCAGGTAATGTTTTTACTGATTATAAGTTTCTTGAGAATAAGAAATGTGACACTCTTGAATATTATCTCTAGGTTGCAATAAACTGGTGTATATGCAAAGGGACAGTTCCTATACCGGGTATAAAGTCGGTTAGACATGTTGAGGATAACTTGGGTGCTATGGGATGGAGACTTACAAATGATGAACAGCTTCAGTTAGAATATGCAGCTCAAGAGTCACCAAGGTCTATGATTCAGAATATTTTTCAGACAAGATGATAGGACTATGAGAGAAATACTTAATACATTTTAGACCACAATTTAGAACAGGGTCTATTAACAGAAGTATTTATATGTATGCATCATACTGTTTGTAGCTATCATTCAAATCAAAATCTCATGTATTTTTATATGCTTTTTTACTGAAAACCAAAATCAGCAAAGATGGATAGATTTTACTAAGTATAATGTTATGGAACTTATAATGTTATCAAATTGGTACTTATCATCCTTAATGAGTTTTGCGTAAGGATTTTGTGGCTATAAACAATTTACTAATGAAATCTTACTTTTAATAATTTATGAGTTTTAGAATTTTATGTATAGTAGCTTTTGAATTTTAGAGATCTTAAACCAGTACTGTACTTGGTTATGTTCAGGTCCTAGAGTTTTGGTCAATAGATATCAAAGTCGCCTATCATAGATTTGCCTTTAGGATTGAATGATTGTTGTAACCATTAATCCGCTTACAAACTGGTCTTGAGTCAACACTGTTGTTGCTTACGTTGATAGACACTATAGCATTGTTGAGGGAAACATAAACAAAATCATCGATTGCTGTGTGTTTTCTGCTCTGCAAAGCTCTCTATCCAGTAGTGAGCAAACTTATCATTGCAGTTTCTGTATTTGCATAGACAAAAACTTAAGTATCTTTCAAGCAACCAAGTGTTTGTCCCTTAAAAAATAATAAATGTTAGTATATACCTACAACTTGGCTACTAGTCTTGCAAGTCATCTCTATCCAACGAACTTAATCTCCTCATTCAAATCTCACTAGCTTCTCTTCTTTGTAATCTGGAATATCATTTAAGGACAATTATAGTCCCAAGAACATGCAAGTATATTTTCATAAGTAATACTTAAATAAAATACAACTAGTACATTATCAGAATAATTCTATTCCATATGCTTTCTAATTTATTAGTACCAATTATATTCCATAGTATTTGTTTGATGACATACGCGGCTATATCTAACCTATATTAAAAGGGGAATAAGATCAACATCTAAGCTGTCCACATAGGACTAAAAAATCAACCAATAGAAAAGAGTTATTTTGCCACGTTTTTCTTGGTTTGTTTTTTGACTGGTTTCTGTTGTCCGCTTCGGTTTAATCATTTCGTTTCATCTGGTTAGTAAACAAAACACCGCTTTTTGAATTTCGATTAGGGTTTCCATTGTCTTCGTCTTACATCTCTTCGATCCACCGTCCCCGGTATTCATGGGGAGCGTATCTTACGTTGTTCTCGGTACCGGTCTCAAGGAGTGTATCCTCAGCGGTCTCCTCTCCGTCGATGCTGTTAAGGTCTCGATCCTCTTTTTCTTCGATTCATATTTCCTCTTATCCGTTCACGGAGCTTTCGATTCACGATCTGGATTTGAGTTTCAACTTTTATTTTGAGCTGATCTCAGCCAGATTAGATCTACGATTGTATGATTTTGAGATTCCATTTTCAATCGTATTGTGTATGAGATGTGATGAAAGTGATTAGCGAGTTCGAGAGATGTGGGCCATTCGTTTGGTAGACTGATCATGTTGTGTTTATGGATAATTGCAAGTAGGTGCTTCACATGGACAGGAACGATTACTATGGTGGAGAATCAACATTGCTTAATCTCAATCAGGTTATTCTTTCTTAATTTCCTTTAGAGGTTTTGCTATAACGGAATCGAGAAGAGAATCATATATATAATGAGGATTATTTCCCTTCAATAATCATCAGTATGGGATTACTGAATTCTTTCTTCTTTTTTCGAATGATATGTTTTAGCAAGCCAAAAAGCGCAAGATCCACACAAATGGAGGGGAAATCTGGAGAATCTTCAGAGACCCCAGTCAAGGTTTGTCGTTTCTTATCTCGAAACTATAGTATATTTTGTATTACTTGCTTGCTTACCATTAGCTCCTTTTCTGTCCTTGGTTTCTAATATGCTCTTCGTATGGCTGATGTTTATTTCTAAATGTATTTGACTCTTTTACCTGTGTTCTTGATTTATTTGCTGTTGAACATGAGTACATTTTCTTACTTAACAGAGGAAAATACAAACATAAAAGCAAGATCAGCCATCTGACGCAGAAGAAGGCAAGGATGAAGGGGATTCTGATTCTGAAGGTACTAAGGATACTCATGAAGAAGATGATGCAGCATGAGAAGAAGAAGAAGAAAGTGACCATGAAAAGGCTGGAACTGAAGATGAGAGAGACGAAGCAGAGGATGAAAAGCCGCCATCTGATAAGAAAATTTCATCGGAAAAAAAACTAACGAGGAGAGCTCAGTGACCAAAGGTAAGGATAAACAAGCTTCTAAAAAGTCGGGTGAAAAGTCCTCCAAAAAAAGTTGCCAAGTCAACTTCATCCCCAGCTAAGAAGCAAAAAGTTGATCACGAAGATCTTCTTAAGGGAAAAGCAAAAAAGAAACAGTCAACTAAGACACAGGCTAAGGGATCTAAAGAGAAAGGTAATAACCGTTCTTAGCTGTTAGATTTATTTTTCCTAAAATGAAATTATTCTCTTTGAAGCTCATTGTTAGGCTGTTTTGACATACTATCATGGATTGGGTGCAGGAAAAGCCATTAAGAAAAGCAAAGCAGAGCCCACGAGAGAAGAGATGCTTGAAGTGGTGTCCAAACTGCTGCAGGAAGTAGACTTCAATACGGTGATTGTTTGTTATTTTATTTAAGTCTCTATAATATTATATTTACAGCAAATGAACACCAACTTTTTTTAAAGTAAACAAAATTTAACATTCAATATTGATGGTTTTGCAAAAACGCCTCCTACGAGAATAAAAACTTAAAACGTGATAATCCTTTAACTTGGTCAAAAACATCATTTTTTTTTGACAAAAGACCAACGTTAGAGAAAGCAACACTACAATAGAACAATAGCTGATATTCTGGAAAAGTTGTAGAACAATGGTTAGTAGAATGAATTGATTGCAGAACATGTTATTTACAACATAAACACTATCCCAGTAAATATACGTTGCCATCGGCTCTCTTCGAATGCATTCTCGGATAAATTGATTTAAAAACATTACACATGACCATTATTCTGAATTAAGTATATACAAACTTAGATATTCTACATATTCAATGAGTCAGTCTCCTTTTTCTTCACAGTGCAAATTATGCTTCGACATGATCAACAACACGATTTATAGTTTGCCTTCATCACAAATTTATGATTCATTAAGAAAGAGAACATTTCATTAAGTTTACTATACACAACTAAGTGAAACTTAGAAGATGATTTCATTAAGTTTACTATACACAACCAAGTGAAATTTAGAAGATGATTACTTTATTGGTTCCTTAATTTTAATAGAATTTCTAGCACCCAACTTGAAGATATGTGGGAAAGGAGCATCAAGAGTTCCAGTGTCGACAAAAAAATAGAAGAAATTTTCAGATTTTCAAAATGCTATTAAAATTTGTTAAAGATCAATCACATAAAGCAAAAGAGAATCTAATATTTTGTTTACATTGTTCGACAGTTTGTGTATTTTATTTATACTTTTACAAGAAAAAGTGTTATTGGCACATGAATCATTGGTTCTTAGCTGTGAGATATGTTCAAAATAATTAAATTAATAACTAGATAGTATAAATAACGACATTAAAAATAACTTTCAAGTTATTGTTTGTGTTTAAGCCAAGAGTGTAACTATTATAGTGTAGTTTTTGGTTCTAATATATGTGGACTTCTATATATAACACAAATACAGTGAGAAAACTAGAAAATTCGATACAAATAATATTTAGTTTCATTTGATGCAAAGAAGTCACATACCAAAGAATTTTGGGGACAAAATAATATGCAGAAACATTACAAATGGGTATCTTCATATTATTGTGGTTTTGTATTTTTGTTAGCTAACTACTACAGAATTTAAGTTTTCAAAAATATCTCTACAAAGTGAGCCAGGGTATTGGAGATCGTTAACAAATAAACATAGTTTATATTCGTTTTAGAGCCATCTCTAACCCCTATTCATTTTTTATTTTAAAATAGCATGAGAAATAGAATAATAAACAAAAATAAAAACTTAATTCATTTATAACCTCACTTTATTTTGGAGTAAAAAATAGATCGAAATTGAAAATGATCTAAGTTTGACTAATATTAATGCATTTGGTTTTAAAGATTAAATATGAATTAAAATACAAATAGTTAAATATTTATTGGAAAAAAACGAAGTAAAAGTCAAATAAATGCAATTAATTATTTTTTTTAATATACATGAAAAACTTAAAACATCAGCTTTTTAAATAAAAAGAAAATAAATAACATAAAAATAATAAATGATAAAAATAGACATATATAAATATAAAAATTAATATTTACAACTCGCGCATACCAAAAGATATGTATTACCACCACATATAAGACCAGCGAAAATTAACGACTGATATAAAAGAATAACATCAAAATACTTACTCAACATCAAAATACTTCCTCACATTTAGTGTGTTATTCGTGGTACTCATTTTCCTGTTACATGAATTGTAAACCTATATTGTAATGTCAAAAGATATATGTTGTATATATAGTAAATAATTAAATTCATACTCTAATTTTTTAGAAAAAAAAAAGAACAATGAAAGTTATTTAACCAAAAAGACTTATAAAAATACATACTCAAACAAAAAAAAACTCAACTAATACTAAATATAAAATTAACAAATTTAAAATACATAAACCGCGCGTAGAATAATCTCAAAGCTCAGGATATCCACGTAGGATTAATAAAATCAACCAATGAAGGGATTCGATTTTGCCACATCACAAGGTCTACAGATTTGAGAAATTGGGCTTATGTGTTGTCTCCAAAAAGTTATCACGGCCCAGCTTCCTAAACTTGATTTCTCTGCACTTCGTGTTCGACGTCACCGTTCGGTGTAATTGTCTCTTCTACTTCATCTTCCATCTCTATAACCCCCTCATGATCATCTACCTCCGGTTCATTCTCATTATATATAAATCGTTTCTTTTGTTTTTTTATCATTGAAACTACTTCTCATCTCCTCAAATTCTCCCGATCATCAAATCAATTCTTTTTCATATCACTCATTCTCTCAACCAGAAGTTCAACCGACGATAGGAGCCACGGGTTTGTTTAGAGATTAAGACAATTCCCCAGGTTCCCTACTAAAATCGGTTTATTCGTGGGCGAATTTGAAGTCTCAAAATGGTTTTTCCTCTCACCCTTGGAGCTCAAGTCGCTAACATGACTGATGTGGAGACCAAATTACACAACTGCTTCCCTATGGCTATCGGCGGAGATGGTGGCTGATGGTGGTGTCATGCTCAAATCGTCAGCTGCGTCTCTCTTTCTCCTCCTTTGCTCCGTCCTCCCACCAAGGTATAATCCCATGCTACCAAGGAAACTTTACCGCAGAAAGAGAAAGTCTCGGTGTCTGTGAAGGAGGAAGAATAGGCGTAGGAGGAAGAAAACAGGACTTGGAATCATCGAGATGAGATTGAAGAAGATGTTTTCAGCATGATGAGCAGGAACTGGCCTTCTCGCTGACCCCAAAAGAGGACAAAGACCTTGCAGAAATATCTTGATGTAAGTCACCAAGACAGTTATATTTTTAGCCTATCACCAAGAATGTCTGCGTTGTACGTTATCTTCTCTAATTTGCTAATCTCTTTCCGTTGTTGTTTTGAACAACCAGTATTTAAATGCTCTGGAAATAAGGTTGGTTGCAGCTGGTGCTAAAGAAAACAGCTATATAACAAAGGATTTGCTTTATAAGGTAATTCAGAGCTCTCATATTGCTACTTATTTTGCGCAGCCTTTCAAAAACAACATTTATTTTTTCTTGAGTGTCCCATTTTCTGTTACTTTTAACGAAAAACTTACATTGTAAGTCATCTTATAAGCCTGCAGATACAATTGCTTCTCCTACCAATTTCACATACATTTTCAGCTGAGATCTCTTTGATTGTGTGGAAGAAAGCATTGATTCGTTTATGTATATACAAATGGTAATTGTTACACGTCAAAAATATCCTACTAAGCCGTGTAGATTTTAAACTGCAATTGCTTATGTTCCAGATTTAGGTTCCAGTACAATCTCATGTAAGTTCTGTTTTTCAAAATATCTATTACTTTCACTTTCTCAACTACACAACTTTCCTTGGTTTTACTGATGCTCATTTCAATATCATTATTTTCCTTCCAAAGGCTACTGAACAGGTGAATCTGACTCTTGGTTTAGGTCTCAGGTATGAAATCAAGGTGTCATGTCCCTTTTTTTTAACAGCTTTCGTTGTTTTTCAAGATATCTGAACAGGTATCATGTCCCTTTATCATAGCTTTGGCACAGCAAAGTGGATTTGATGGTTTAGCTGCTTATCTTGCAGAGAAATGTTTGGTTGCTCAGTTTATTGACATGAAGATTGCTGGAGAATGGAAACATTAGCGGACACCTTGAGACGCTCTCCTAGACGGTTGGCAGAATCTTTATAAGACCTGAGTTCATATGTTTTGTTTCAAGTCTGCAACTCAAAGTGACTTGAATTATAAGCCTGTTTATTTTCTTCTCCTGTGTAGTCTGCCTTCCGGTGGTCACAATCAACGAGGCAGTACATGAAGATTTTATGATCGGCATGATTGTTGGAGAAGTCAATAATCAAGTGGAGACAAAAGAGACAATTATTTAGAAGACTCCGAGTGAGCCAAGGTGAGGGAGAGGAAAATCCCCCATGTCAAGAAAGAAAGGCTTCCACAAGACGAGACAGAAAGCTAAAGATCATTATAGGAGGATGAAACTCACTCATCAAGAAGCTCATGTAAAATTATATTTTATTTTTCTCATTTTTTAACTTCTCAATTTTTTTGAATCTCCTTCCGCAATTTATGAAAAATATCGTCAGGCTGTGGCATTGGGCGAGGTGGGTAAGTTTAAAAATTTGGAGTATTGTGAATTTACTATGCAACAAAAATACTATTTGACTATCTGAAATGCTTTCTCACAGGTAAGTGAAGTGGCGTTTGATCGTATTGATTGGCACCAAGTTGAGAGGGTTTGGTCAGAGTGCTATGTATCAGTTTGGTTCTGGTGGTCAGGTATTCATTTATACTATATCAATTCTTCTAGGTTATACTTTCAATTATGTTATGCCAACGAAACATTTTTTGCATGAACGTTGAGAGTTTTCCTTGATCTATTTTTATTAATCGAACAATGTTAATGTTATAGTAAGATTTTATATGACTGTGGAATGATTAGATTTTAGGCGCTATAAATTGTAGGCGCTGTAAAAGCGAGGGAAATGAGATGTTCATATGGGGTGATAGGTTTGTTACAATGCATTATGATTATGTTGCATTTCCATACAACCACTATTCTTCTAGGTAGAAATGTGTTCTGAAAGCTGTTCCATTGTCTTGGAGACTCTGTCAAAGTTGTTTAAATTACTTTATACTTTGATCTTCTGTTTTTACTCCTATAATCATATAATGTCTTTATTCTCTTTGAACAGGATTTACTTACATGGGACCTAGAAATGGATGAAATTGTTGTTCCACTTCGAAGACTTCTACAAGGATCATCCACTTACAGCACGGATAGTCGGTCCACTCACTGGGACAACATCGTTCCAATGTTCACTCTCTCACTTGGCTACTCTGAGCCCCTCATAACTCGCAAAATTTCTATGACATTTTTTCATTTTTAAAAACATTTTGTTGCATTTAGTTGGAAATACAAAGGGAATACAATTCATAATTCACAGATTTCTATGACTTTTCACAATTAAAATTATAAACATTTAATTTGCAAAAAAAAATGTATACTTACAAGAATAATAATAACTAGAAAGTCTGACCCAAAAAATATATCGAACATGTATTTAGTTTAACAAAATAATTTACATTTTCCAAAAAAATCCCATGCTATTTTTCCTATTTAGTGTAGTAGTCGTATTACTGTTAAAATCTTTGAAAATACTGTCTTACATAGACAAAACTTACATAGTCGTATTACTACTACTGTAAACTGTTATATGGTTTACAGTCATTATTTTTAATTAGTTCAATGTGATCTCCTTTATATAATCAATAGGCAAGGCTATCTTGGATAAGCTTCGGTTTCTAATGAGTAAATCTAATAAAACTAAGGTTATAGGAAGAAGACTTTTACTTCTAAGGGTTTTGGGGAT
Source organism: Brassica nigra (assembly GCA_016432835.1). Taxonomy (NCBI): domain Eukaryota; kingdom Viridiplantae; phylum Streptophyta; class Magnoliopsida; order Brassicales; family Brassicaceae; genus Brassica; species Brassica nigra. The sequence goes on from CM028247.1 coordinate 31,139,726, forward strand.
CAAAACGATTTTTGAAAGGAAAAAAGTATGCATACCTATTATAATATTATTTGTATAATTTACAAAAACGTGTATGCAAAAAGGAAGATAGATTACAAAAAAAAATGCAGTTAAGAGATCTGTACTAATATGCTTATGATCCAAAAATAAATCTCTCTGATAAGTAAAGAACAAAAACATACATTACATTTTAGATTTCTTCGTGTTAGTCTCATACTAAATCCTATTTTTAAATTTACACTTTCAACATGCTTTTTTATGATTTTTTACTTTTTGCTTCTCTAAATAAAACCACCAAACTCTTCAAGTCAATATGTAAGATTTATTTCTCATTCTTTTTGATATATTCAAAGCTCTTTGCCTCCAGAATTTTATGCTGATGGTAAACTTACATAAAGGATGTGTGGTAAATATAGCTTTGTGCCAAAGGAGATCGTAACAGAACATTAATAAAGTGACCACAAGATCTCTACCTATTTTCAAGGCTCAAACTTTGTAAATTTTTTTTAGGACAAATTTATCATAATCATATATTTATATAAACTTCAAAGGAAAATTATATAATCATACTATCCGCGCGTAGCGCGGACACGGACCTAGTTAATTTAATAACATATCTTCTGCTTTATGCCAGTCAAAATAAAAGAAAAGCATAGTTATTTCTCTTTATTCTGTTACACTTTAACGACTCGCAAGTGACAACAAAATACACAATAAACAGCATCTTAATCAAATTCTTTTCAGTCATTCTTTATGTATAAATATGCTAAAAGGAAATGGCTACTGCAGTTTGGTTTGCCATAGATGAAGGTTTGGTTTACATATCAAACATAGCTTGTAACTGATTTTAAGAATGAATCATTTCCTTAGTAGTGATTTGTTATCACCATTTACACTATTAGTCTACTTAACAAGTAATCTCCATATAATCCGTCATTTATGATTTGATAATTTGTTAATGAATGAATGAAAATTTATCAACGATGAATAATGTCCAATGAACTTTTGTGGTTCTCTTATCGTATAACATCAGACAGAAAATCTATCCTAACCTAGATGACACTTTGACTATGTGTTTATATGTAAGAAGCATTTTCTCTGCTAATTGCTCTAGAGTTGTGACACATTTTCAATATCCTACCAAACAAAAACTATTTGAAAATAGAATATTTTGTTATGTGCACCACCATACACTTGTATTCATAGCAATGGTGCTAATCTACATTGAGTAGATGTAGGTCCATTAGGTCAACATTCGATGATTAGATTTGTCTTTTTAGCAGAGATTAATTTTTACTTGAAGATCTACCAAAATTAATCATGATTATGTTCCTTAAAAGCCGCGGTAAAGTCTGAGACGCAATGAAAATCTCTAGCTTTTGACTTTTTAATGTTGCTCGACACGTGTCCCATCTTCGTTGGTTACTCCCGATTGTTGATACTTATCGCGTAAAAATCCACGAACGACGAGTGCAATGAAAAACGACGCCGTTAAAATCATTCGAAATTCACCTACCATATCGCGTGTAGATTTAATGCGCGTTTAAATTTAAAGAGAACGCGCCAGTACACGCGCCTAAAGTAATTTTGAAAGAAAAAAACTAAAAAAAAAAAAAGAAGACAAGAGCTGAAAAAGAAAGAGCAAAGTGGTTAAGATGGGCTTCAGCTGTTGTGTGCTTTAGCTTTGTTTCTTCTTTCTTCTTCTTTTTTTTTTCAGTTTCGGCGTGCTGAAGAAGTCGCGTTAGCGAATCACAGTGATAGATAGTGATTGTGTGAGGGCAAATCGGTCATTATCTTGAACTCTCATGCCGGATTCCCACTGCCGTTTCTCAGACACCGGCGGAGTCCTTGTTTCCCATAAACACCGGCGGAGTTCCGGCGGTGATTCGCCGTTGATGTTAGTTTATATTGAAGAATGGCGTTGTTTTAAGTGAATATTGGGTAGATCTCTGATGCAAGACTGGAGATTTTTCGATTTTTTTTTTTGTGATATAAATTTAAAGGTTTAGGGGGGAGAATCAAATGAAGGCGTTACGGCGAAGCCACACTTCAACGTCGTCTGGAAACTCATCTTCTCCGTTACCTTCTTCCACTTCGTTGCCATCTTCTTCTTCTACTACTTCTTCTACTTCACCTCCTTCCTCTAACTCTTCGTCTTCTTCATCTTCATCTTCCTCTTCCTCCTCTTCTTCTTCGTCGTCTTCGTGGATCCATCTCCGATCGGTTCTGTTTGTGGCTAATCTATCGTCTCCATCTTCAGTAACTTCTTCCGATCGGTAAGTACCTAACTAAAGCTCTTCAGATTTGGATTATTTAGATGGGATCTTAAGATTCTCTACTGATCCGATAATAGAGATTGGATTATCTTTGTTCGGAATGTTTCTTTCCTTTTTCTCTTAGATTGATTTTAGCAACCAATGTCGATGGCTTTTTAGCTTGACGACGCTTGAATTGGTTTCCTTTCTTGTGTTAGAAGCCGGAGGAAATCACCGTGGTCTCGCCGGAAAAGAAAATGGGCCTTGACGCCGCATCAGTGGAGGAGTTTATTTACACCGGAGGGCAAACTCCGTGACGGTGGAGTTGGATTTCTGAAGAGAGTTAGAAGCAGAGTGAGTACCTTCGAACAAACCAGCAACTTTGATTATTACTTTGTCTCTTCATGGTTCTGATATATGAGTTCGTTGTGTTCTTGTAGGGTGTTGATCCAAGTATTCGTGCAGAAGTGTGGCTCTTCTTACTCGGAGTGTAAGTTTTGAACATGTCTTCTTCGACTCTGTGTTGAGATTCTCATCTTGTTTCTCTCTCTTATTTTATAATGTATGGCAGCTATGATTTGAACAGTACTAGTGAAGAACGAGAAGCCGTGAATACTCAAAAAAGGTTAGCAAATATTGATCTGTTTTGATGTATTATATGTAGACAAATGTGTTCATTGTTTTGGGATCACTGAATGTATTATAGGAAGGAGTATGAGAAACTACAGAGACGGTGCAAGATGCTTCTCAAGCGCGGCAATGGAAGTACCGATGATCTTGAGGAGGAGGAAGCAGACGATCAGTGTGTTAGATTCATGGATGATTACAAGACTCCCGGACCAATGACAAGTCAAGATGTGGTCTCCGCTGCGAACACTGATTCTTCTGACACAGACTCTTGTGAAGACAACGAAGACGTTCAGCTTCTTCCCTCTTTTGTCTACAGCGATGAGAAAAAACCAGAGGAAGAAAACAATAACAATAATAGTTCTGGAGAGAACTGTTCTCCTCCTGTAGCTTCTTCTCCTGAGATCCAAGTAGAACTCACCCTACACGAAGATTTCTCCACGTGGCAACGTATCATCCGTCTTGATGCTTTACGTGCTGATTCCGACTGGGCTACGTACTCCTCTTCTTCGACCGCAATCACAGAAACCAAAGCTCGCGGTTTAGCTGAGTCCGTCGGTTTAAAAGACTATGATGATAACTTAGAAAGCTGCAGGCTCTACCACGCTGCACGTCTCGTTGCGATTCTCGAAGCCTATGCTCTCTTTGACCCCGAGATAGGCTACTGCCAAGGAATGAGCGATCTCTTATCACCCATCCTCGCTGTCATCTCAGAGGACCACGAGGCTTTCTGGTGCTTTGTTGGTTTCATGAAGAAAGCAAGGCATAACTTCAGGTTAGACGAAGCAGGGATCCAGAGACAGCTTGGCATCGTGTCCAAGATCATCAAGTCCAAAGACTCTCAGCTTTACAAACACTTGGAGAATCTCCAGGCCGAGGATTGTAGTTTCGTTTACAGGATGGTTCTTGTTATGTTTAGGAGGGAGTTGAGTTTTGAGCAGACGCTTTGTCTATGGGAAGTGATGTGGGCTGATCAAGCTGCTATCAGAGCTGGAGTTGGGAAGTCGCCGTGGAGCAGGATCAGGCAGCAAGCGCCTCCCACGGATGATCTGTTGCTCTATGCGATCGCGGCGTTGGTGCTACGTAGGAAACTGATCATACAGAAGTACAGTAGTATGGATGAGATTGTGGAAGAGTGTAATAGCATGGCTGGTCAGCTTGATGTCTGGAAGCTTCTTGATGATGCTCATCACCTTGTCGTGACGCTTCATGATAAGATCGAAACTCTTTCCTCTCAATCACTCAGCATTTGATGGAAAGTGTTTTGTTCAAAGCCTGGAATGAAGTGCTCTGTATTACTCAAAGGCCCTTTGCACTTTGTCAAGGTTAATCACGGTTTGGTTCTTTACCGTTTTACTTGTTCCTCAGCTTTTCTTTCTTTCTGTTTTCATCATCACAGAGACAACACGATACTACTATCTATCAAGTCTATTGTAGTAGTACTAATGAAAAAAGCAAGACATTATTATCCTGTCGGGGGAAAAAATGTAAGGGATGAGTCTGAAGCTACTGTCTTTTTCCACAATTGTATGGTTCGTATAAGTTCAATTATAGCTATTCAATTTCTCGTTTCCACGATTTAGCACAAACAAAGAAGCACTCTTTTATTTGCCATTCAAAGTTGAAAACATCTCAATCAACACACAAAAAGAAACTAGCAAACAAATTGATTACTGGTTCGTAGTAGTTTCAACAAGAATCATTTTTAAGGACAGAGATGCAGTCTAGGACCAAACAACAGTTTTGCAAAAACAGAGAGATCATAACGAGTTATCCAATGGAAGCAAAACAGAAGTCTACTCTTTCTTGGTGTATTGACGGACAACAAGAGCCAGACCCAAGATCAAGATTGGAACAAGGAACTGCAGAATCTTGATGATGAATTCTGGTGTCTTGTCTTGGTTGTACGCGGGTTGCACTGGCGCAACGTATGTCCTTGTCGCTGGAACAGTAGACGAATCGATCTCGCCAATGTAGTACTTCTCCATCATGTCCCTTGCTGTGTCGCTGTGACCTACGTCTTCAAAGTCATTCGTAGCATCTTTCCCTGCAACACAACAGAAACAGTCATCAACATAATCCAAAGTTATATATGATAAATATTTAACTTTTTACCTGTTGAGGACAACAACACTTCATCACCACCAGGATGATCATCCATAAAAGGAGTCACATCATAGACCTACACTCAAAGTAAAAGAACCAAACATCGCTCATTAATGGACAGACACTAACTATCAGCACTAAACATTAAATCATGATTCTCCAGTGTCAAATCATCCAAGCTTTTAGACAAATCAATAGCGTACAAAAACACTATTGGACAAGAGAATTCTCAGACAAAGAGACAGGATCTAACTAACCTTGCCGGAGATAATAAGCCAACAATCCTTGGTTTTGTTGTGCTGTGAAACTTCTTCGAAAGCTAGAACCTTCTTCTCTGAAGCCATCTCTCTTCTGCTCAAATCTACAATAATCAAAGATTAGTAGAGAAAAACAAACATGACAGATTCAAAACTGAAATAAACAGAGCGACGTTGATGATGATGAAAAAGATCGTGATACCAAAGGTGGGAGATCTTTCTGCTTTCAGATTCAGAATTTCGATAGCACCTCGTGGGGGTAACTCTTCACCTACTTAAGAACTTTCTAGTATTAAAATGTGACTAAACTACCCTTGAAATGTTTGGATGAATAGAGGGTAGTTGCGGTCAAGTTGCGGTTTGACTTCTAAACGCAAATCAAATTGGACTTTGGTTCAGAATTCAGATCTAATAAATGGTCTATGCCGTACCAAACAAACTAGTGTCTCCTCGATAGCAATATGACGTGTGGTTTCGGTGTGCTCCTCCTCTTTCACTAATTTTCTTACAATTAAAAAAATAAAATAATAAATAAATAAATAAAAGTTTAGCAAATTGGGAAAAGGGGAAATAAATCTCACATATTTGGTTAACCTATACATTTTAATGTAACCTTTGCATTCTTATTTTGAAAATATTTGCTACTTTCTTTTTAATTCTCTTTAATTTATTCTTATTCTGAAATACTGAGTTAGTATTATATAAAATTTAATAATTTTATCATTTAAAAAAAGTAGACACTACAAGAAAACATCGCTATTCGAGTGATATACCAAGGAAAATGAGTTCCTCGAATTTTAGGAAATACCGAGAAACCAAGAATGTGGTTTCCTCGGAAATTTCGAGATCGCTATTCGAGGGATATACCAAAGGAAAATGAGTTCCTCGAATTTTAGAAATACCGAGAAACCAAGAAATGTGGTTTCTCGAATTTCCTCGAAATTTCGAGAAATTCGAGGAAGACACATTTCACGGGTATATTCAGAGGGATTACAGGAAACCATGTCCGTCGGAAAAATCGAGAGATTTTAAAATTCACGACTTTTGTAGTTAGAGCCGTTGGAGAGCGTTGGGGATTCGAGGAAATTCGAGGAAGTGTCTTTTCCTCGAATTTCCTCGATTTCGGCAGATTTCATCTATAAATACAGCCACCCTCTTCATCTTCATTCACTCCATTTCTTCTTCTTCCTCCTACTATCACGAATTTGGTTTAAAAAAACATGTCTTCTTCAAATTATTTTCGTTCTTGGATCGATCGACCTCATTTGGATCCGGACACGAGATTTCTTACGGAAGAATACCAGCGAGGTATAACCGAATTCATGGGGTTAGTTAGCGAAAACCGAAGCAAGTAAGTTAAGATGTCCTTGCTCTAATTGTAAAATAGAAAGGTTATTAAAGAGTGGGATGTTTGGACTCATCTATAATTGAGTGGGTTTACGAAGTTACAAAATTTGGTATCATCATGGGAAAACTAATTATGAACTTGGTAGTACTAGCGAACCTCATCCTGCGGTTAGATTAGAAGAACCAATTAGAGCGGATGTAGATTATGGTGTAGTCTGGCGGATGGTAAATGATCATTTTAGAGGAAGATTTACCCAATCGAAGCTAGGAGATTTTATGATATGTTGGATGGAAAGCAACCATTGTCTGAAGGTTGCGAGATGGTCATTCAGCTTTATCATCTGCTACAAGACTGATGGGCATTAAAACAGATTATAACTTGGCTGAAGACTGTATGGATGCGATAGCTGATTTTGTTAAAGGTATTCTACATGAGGATAATGTAGCTCTAGGTTCATACTATGAGGTTCAAACTCGTAGCTGGTGTTGGTTTATCTTATCGTAATAGATGTATGCAGCGATAACTGCATGATTTATTGGAGGGCGATGACCAGCGGATTACATGCAAATTTTGTGGGAAGCCTCGTTATAAAGATACGAGTGGAAGAGTTCCAGTGCCATATAAAACGATGTGGTATTTGCCTTTGTGGAAAGGTTGCAGAGGTTGTATCTTCGAGCGCACATCGCAACGAATGAGATGGCATGCCGAGCACTCAACAGATGGTGAGATTAGACATCCTTCGATGCAAAAGCGTGGAAGCATTTCCAATCAAAGTATCCGACTTTGCGTATGAGAGAAGAAATGTCTACCTTGGATTATGTACTGATGGTTTCAGCCCGTATGGGAAGAGTGGAAGACAATATTCTCTATGGCCAGTCATTGTTACACCATACAACTTACCCCAAACTTGTGCTTGCGGCGAGAGTTTCTGTTTCTCTCCATTCTCATTCCCGACCAGAGCATCCTAAGAGATCGCTTGATGTGTTTCTTCAGCCACTAATATATGAGTTGCAACAACTATGGGCTGAAGGTGCTGAAACATCGATATTTCGTGTAAAGAGAACTTTCAAATGCGGGAAGTACTAATGTGGACAATAAGTGATTTTCCAGCATATGGTATGTTATCTGGATGGACAACGCATGGGAGGCTATCATGTCCATATTGTCAAGATGACACAGATGCTTTCCAACTAAAGAACGGAAGAAAAATGTGTTGGTTTGAGTCATGACGATTCCTACCACCTGATCATCCATACCGTCGGAGTAAGACTTTGTTTAGGAAGAACAAGCAGGTGTTTGATGGTCCACCTGAGGAAGTTAGTGGGAAAGGTTTGAAGACACAACTAAGAGATTTTGGTGCAGCAAGGACGCCAGATGTCGGTGGACATGAGCAATTTCCGGTAGATCTGTTGGAGAACTACATAACTTGCACAAAAGTATTTTCTGGGATCTGCCATCTTGGGAGGATCATCTGCTAAGGCATAATTTAGATGTCATGCATATTGAGAAGAACTTTTGACAATCTCATGAACACGATCCTTAACAATCAAGGTAAAACAAAGGATAATTTGAAGTCAAGACTGGATTTAGTCGATATATGTGCTCGTTCGAACTTCATGTTGATGGGAATGGTAGGGCTCCTTTTCCCATATACCGACTTGATGCAGAGGGAAAAATGCGTTTTGATTGGATTTCAAACGATGTGGAGTTTCAGACGGTTCGCATCTAATTTGCGTAACTTATCGTGAAAGGAAGGAAAGTTTATTGGCTTGAAAAGTCACGATTGCCATGTGTTGATGGAGCGCCTCCTTCCGTTTGCCTTCAAAGAACTATTACCACGAAATATTCATGAAGCAATTGCAGGGATAAGTGCTTTCTTCCGCGATTTATGCACCAGATCAGTGACTCTTGAAGGTATTGAAAATCTGAAGACTAACATAGCCGTGATTCAGTGCAACCTTGAGAAGATATTTCCTCCCTCATTTTTTGATGTTATGGAGCATCTTGTTATTCACCTGGCAAGAGAATTGGAACTTGGTGGTCCTGTGCAGTATAGATGGATGTATCTATATGAGCGGTATATGTTCAATTTGAAGAAGATGGTGAAAAATTTAAGTAGGGTAGAAGGTTCTATAGTCGCACAGATGATCAATGAAGAAATTTCAAACTTTGTCGAAAGTACTACTTTCCAGCAAAAGTTCAGACCAAAACAAGACCTGCTCGGCATGATGATAGAGGCGAACGGGCAACATATCATGTTAAGGTTCCAGATATTTTCACAGATGTTGGACGACTTAGCGGAAAACCAAAGGACCGTCGACTTACTGAGCAGGAGCGAAGTCATTTGCAAACATATTTGCTCACCAACTGCGAATATGTTCTTCAATATGAGAGGTAAGTTTATTATCTTATAAATTTTATTTTAACAAATTAACATTTATATTTTAATTAATTACATTATTGTCATCACATGTACAGGATTTTCATGGCAGAAAAGCGGTTGGAATATAGATACGCCACAGAGGAGGAACTAGAAGAAATGAAGCAGAGAGAATTTGCTGGATGGATGTTTACTTATGTGAGTGCCTTAAACAAATTAAAATATCATTTATCACATATTTATACAAATTAAAATATTATTTATCACATATTTATACTAATTCATTATATATGTGCTATTAATAGGTGTCTACTGGTTTAGCGGAGGTGAAACATTTGATTGGATACGAAATGGTGGTTGGACCAAACTATGTTGTGAAGCCATATCCAAGATTTTGTACTCGAGGATATGCATTCACAACTGAAAGAGGAGACGTTCATCGACCTATGATGCGTTTGTTCGCATCGAGATGATGTATACTACGGACACATACATGAGATTATGGAAATCAAGTATTTGGGCATGCTTGGATTGCTGTACTGTTTTCTATTGTGATTGGCACGACAACACTCCAGATCGAGGTGTGAGAACAGATGCATTTGGTGTTACATCAGTACATTAGAAAGCTGCAATATTATGATCATTTCATTCTTGCTTCTCAGGCCGATCAGGTAAGTAAATGTTAATTATTCAGAATGATTGATCATAATTTATACTTTTACTAATAATTTTTTAAATGTTACAGGTTTGTTATATCAAGTACCCCCGGGTAAGGAACAGAGATGATCCATGGGTTATTGTTACAAGACTCAACCCGAGAGGCCGAGTTCAAGGAAGTTCGAGCTAGAAGACCCACTACAACCAATCACATTCGCAACTTAAGTGCAGCGAAGATGTAGTTGAAGGTGGCCTTGTAGTCGATTTAACCGACTTCGCAGAGGAAGCCGTCGTTCACGCAGAGGATGAACCAGTTATTGGAGAGTTTCACCAAGATTCTGAGGAAATTCCGAGGAAAGACATGGTTTTCAGTATGTCCTCGAATTCCCTCGATATTCTGAGGAAATTCGAGGAACTAGGGATTTTAAACCGAAAACAACGTTTTGGATTGAGTAACACGTATATAACCTTCATTAAGTGTCTTAACCAGATTATGAAGTCAAACTTTCGTGTTTTAGACGATAACAAACACTTTTACGATTGCATGAATGAAAACCACACAACATAAGAGAAACACTTATACACTTTAATAAACGTTAAAGAGAATACTTACAATTAGTTTTGAAATTTTGTTATTTCATGGTTTATGATCATCTATACAAAGAATCCTCAATGGTATGCATTACATTTGTATAAGAAATGAAATACGGCAAAAAAATCGAGGTTTTGAAACCCCAAACCTGTGTCCTCGAATTCCCTCGAATTTTCTGAGGAAATTCGAGGAACGTCATGTTTTCCAGTGTTCCTCAGAATTCCCTCAGAATTTTCTGAGGAAATTTCGAGAACGTCATGATTTTCAGTGTTCCTCGAATTCCCTCGAATTTTCTGAGGAAATTCGAGAACGTCATGATTTTCAGTGTTCCTCGAATTCCCTCGAATTCCCTCGAACTAGGGCTTTTCGCGAACCAAAGTGTAATATATTTAATGACTCCGACGGAATACCGGCGAACCCGTATCCGTCGGAATCATTAAATATAAACCGAACACTTTCTTCTTCTTCTCCGCGCATCTGAAATCTCTCATTCTCTCATCTCTCTCATCTCTCGGCCGCATCTCTCCATTCCCTCATCTCTCTCCATTCCGGCTCATCTCTCTCCATTCCGACATTCCGCCCATCTCTCCCACATCTCTTCTCCTAACGAAATCATGTAAGAATCTTATAAAACCTTGTTTTTCAATTTTTAGGGTTTGTGAGATTAGATTTTCGGATTTTAGGTTGTTTGTTAGAAAATTTAGGATTGAATGGATAGTTTAAGTTAGGATTGTTGTTTTGATTGTTGTTTTATTTTTTTTGAATTTTTTTTGTTTTGGTTAGAAATCAAAACGTTTTGTATTTTAAAACGTTTTTTTTTATTTTTAAAAACGTTTTCAAGTTTCCAGTAATAAACTATATATAATAAAACGTTTTTAAAAATTTTAAAATATTTATAAACCTTTTCTATATTTATAAATGATTTATAATTTTTATACATATATATATATAAATCATGTATAATAACAATTTATAATTTTATATATTAAAACTATTTTTTAATTATTAAACTATTTTTATAGATTAAAACTATTTTTATATATTAAAACTATTTTTATATATTAAAACTATTTTTTATATATTAAAAGTATTTTTATATATTAAAACTATTTTTATATATTAAAAATATTTTTTAATTATTAAACTAATTTTGTTTAATTAAATTTTTTGGTTATGAAAATGTTTTTATATAGAAAATCTATTTTTGTATTATACAATTTTTAATATATATATACTGCCATACAGGTCTTATGATGATGATCGAGCGGTTTCGTCGTGGTCGTGGTGGTTCGGAAGCCACTTCATTCAGGGTTCAGCGTCGCCCCACAGCACCTACCATACATCTCCCTCTCCATTTCCCTCTCCTGCTCCTCCCGGCCGTGCTGCACCCGCTCCTGCTCCTGCCCGAGGGTCCTCCGAGGAGTGATGAGAGTTGTGGAGTTTGTTCGACAGCCGGTCGTGACCATCTTCCCTACCTCACTCCGTATCCACGTGGGCGGGTCAAACATGGTAATTAAACCTATTTTTTCATTAAAATTTGATTCATTTTAATAATTTGCTCTTTTATTAGGTTCAACTGATCCTCGAACGGGATCAGCGCATGGATCAACCGTATGATGTACTCGGTCCTCGACAAGGGACATCGACTTTCACCGACTTCCCTACCGACAAGCAGCATCTGTGGTTTCAACATGTAAGTATTCTAATTTTTACTTATATTTTTAATCTTTAATATAAATTTTCTACTAATTGTGTTTTATTTTCAGCAAGAATTCAACTAAATTGCCGATGATACATTGTATATCTATCACCACTTCGTCCATAAAGTTATGGACAACTATGGGAAGCAGATCCACGAGTGGAAGAAGAAGTGGGAAATAAACAAGGTTTGTTTTATTTATTAAACAATTTTTAATTTATTAAAATATTTTTAATTTATTTAACAATTTTTTTATTAAAAGGTCTCAAAGTCGATGAACCCCACGGTCTGGTTGGAGTTGGGTGTGCATTGGAGTAAGGATGAGACGAAATCAACTTCTTCCACCAACTCCACCAACCGCAGGAGCGAGCGTAAAGAGAAGGGCATCTTCAAGCATAACTTGGGTGTTCAATCTATTGCCACTCTGGGGGATCGCATGGTAAGCTAGCTTTTATTCTATTATTTAAGTTTTTAAATTTTATTTTTTGTGCATTTCTTCTAATTACTAATGTTTGTTTAATTTATGTTTTTTCAAGGTGGAAGAAAATGAGGGCGAACCGGTTGATGATCTCGGCCTAATGAAGAGGGTATACCAACAAGAAGACCGCCAGATTGATGATGGTGTTGTGAGGGATGTGGTCACCCGATCGACACTCAGGTGGAAGACGAAGTGTCTCAGCTTCAAACCGAGGATGACGATTCGACGGGTTCGACCTACTTGCCTCGGGTTCGGATCAACGAAATCGTTGAATCGGTAAGTTCTTTTTAAAGTTCAATTCATCTTTTCTATTATTTAAAGTTCAATTCATCTTTTCTATTATTTAAATTTGACACTTTTCTATTTCAGTCGGTTCCAAACAAGAAGGGGCGTTTGTTGGTTTGGATCGTCGGTCCCGGTCGGTTCCGTCTTCTGCTGCACCACCGCCCTTTGTTGATCCAGAAGTACTTATGGGTCAGTTGCAGGACAAGGATGATCGCATATCTGCGTTGGAGACCCGGATGGCGACTCAACAGCGGGTTTTGAGGCACGAGGAAGCTGAACGAGCAAATGATGGAGATGATGAGGAGGTTGCACCAACGAGGTGTTCCCGAGCATGCCAGACCAACGCCCAAAACCCGTAGTTTTTTTTTTTCAAAACTTCGAAATGTTTTATTTTTATTTGTACTACTTTGAATTTTATATAATATGTTTTCAATTTTAGTTTTAATTTTAATTTTATATTTTCGAATTTAAATTTCAAAAAATTAATTTTTTTTGGATATTCCGAGGAAGATATCCCTCGGTATATTTCGTCGGAACTTCCGAGGATTTGTCCCTCGGAAGTGTCCTCGGTATATACCGAGAGAGAGCTTCCTCGGTATATTCCGACGATATTTCCGACGAACGATTGTCCTCACAGTTTTCTCGGAATTTTGTTTCTTCGGAATTCCGTAAGAAAATTCCGAGGGAAATTAAAATTCCAAGGAGTTTTTTCCGAGCACATATTTACTCGGTATGTCGTCGGAATACGGTTATTCCGACGACATACCGACGATTTTAGCCCTTGGTATGAGTCTGTTTTCTTGTAGTAAGATTATAGAAAATATTTTTTTTAATACTGGATAGGGTAGGGTAGCACACATTAAATCATCATACACCAATAATGATTCCAAGATGATATTTTTCCATCTTCGAGGGACAAGTTCTCTTTGCAGCAAATGACCATAACAAACGGTTCTGTATACAATACTCACTGTAATCTCTGGTAAGTTTTGAATCCAATAATTGGAACACTAGATTTGAATGTCTTAACCGCTAAGATACTTTCACATTATAGAATTTATTTGACTCTCTTTATTTGTTGACACAATTACTGAACCTCTCTTTCTCTCATACTCTATTTATTAAAACATTTCTTTAGCTATGTAACGCTACATACAAAGCAAAACTCATATAAAACCTCTATATTTTCAGTAAACTTAACCTATTTACTCGGCATGAAGCTCATACAGATGGGAGGCTTCACACCAGCCAAAGCAAGAACCGACGACGGCAAAATCCAAAGCCCATCTCCACATATCAAACCGGAAGCAACCGCCGGTACCATCAAACCGGCTTTAACTCGATCCCTCTTATTCCACACAAACACTATCAAACTCCCAACACACATATCAATAGCGAAGTACCCTCCGACAAGAAACGGAACCGCCATAGCCATCGGCAGCGGGACCCACTTTCCTATCTTCTCCGGCGACATATCCCTGACAAGGTTCGCAGCCACGGCGAACGCGAAGAACCCGTAGCAAAGCTGCAGACAATGCTGAGGCAGAGCAGAGAAACCCTCAACTCCAAGAATCGCCATGTTTCTGTATATCAAAGCGTAGGGAGCTTTGTACTCTCCCTCAGGGTTCCCGACGTCGAAGGCTTTGTAAAACAGGAAGAAAGTGAGAGGAGCCACGACGCAGCCGATCCCCGTCCCGATCGCTTGGCTCACAAGCATCGACCTCGGTGAAGTCAGAGTCAAGTGCCCTGTCTTGAAGTCGTGCATTAGGTCGGAAGATATCGAGACGATGGATTTTATCAACCCGCATCCGACAAGTCCCGCGACTACACCGTCTTGTTTCCCTGCCATCGCAGCTAAGATGAAGAGAGCGACTTTACCGTAGTTGTAAGCCATGTTCATGTCTGTAAGCCCTGCTCCGTAGGCGTTACTGAAACCTAGCGATGGAGCTAGCATGTACGCTACGACAATGAAGTACCATTTGAGCTCCGGGAACATTAGAGGGATCGTGATGATGGAGACGACAGAGAAGGCTGCGTATCCAACTGCCGCAACCCATAGAGGAATGCTGTCTCTTATAAAGATCTCATCTCTTTTAAGATCTGCGATGGATTGTTTATCTTTGTCCGAATCTGCGTTAACAGATACGAAATAACTATATAGTAACATATATAATAGTTTTCGGTATTTAATATATACTTACTAGATTTCCCAGAGTGGTGATTCTTTAACTTGGAGTATATGTTTCTTGCTGTGAACATAAGTATCTTGATGAAATGGTAAAGCCCGTCTCCGAGGATCAACGAGATAGATACAAACACCTTGTAACCATTGAGACTCTTCATGCTGCTTTGAGGAAGAGCAGATGGGTACCAATCCCCGCTAAGACCTTTAATGAGAGGCCACATGATTCCCCAAGAAATAACCGCGCCGAAAAGCAAAGATATGTTGACAATGTGGGAGCAGATCATTCCTGCTCCAATGTATGTCATGCTAAAGTCGAAGTAGAATCTGTGAAGTATTTTCAAGATCATCAAGATTCAGTTCAGATGTGTTTAGTAGATTGAACTAAGAATAAAAACTCACGAGTTCTTCCAAGCTTCTAATCCAAAAGTTGGAAACTGAATGAATCCGCACTCTGTACCGGTGGTTCCAGTGAAGAACCATTGAAAGAAAGCCCATATGAAGCTAAATGAAAAATACTTCACAAACCCAAACACTTGTTTCCTGCACAGAAACAGAGTAAACAAATAGTTTTATTCAAATAAGAAACTTGAGAAGTAGTGGCTAAAGAGAGCAAGAGAATAGGAAAAACATTGGTTTCATACTTACTTGGCCATTTTATTGCCTTTAGAAGTGTGGAAACCGTTGATTAAAACAGCCGTAGCTGTTCCACTCGGATATGTCAACTTGTAGTCTATGATCATGATCTGGTTAACAAAACAAAGGCGTAATGAAACTTAGCAATCTAGACCCAAACCAACACACAAAGATGTTGGGATAGACCAAACCAGCCAAACCGGGGTTAGTAGTCCGGGCTTGGACCATACAAACCCCAAAGGCCGGTCCAAGATCAACAAAACAAGTAAAGAAATACTATCTACCTTTCTTAGAGGAACCAATGCTAAGAGACCAACGAAGCAAGTAAAGAACAAGAAAGCGGTCATCCAACCGATCCCTGGCTCTTTGGTGCTTCCTGGACTATTGCCTTCAGTGTGAGTTCCTGACTGTTCATAAGTCTTTGTGCTCAAACCAAGAAGGTATGAACCAAACCCACCTGAAATACAGAAACATAAGTTCAATCAACCAATCAAAAGCTGATCAAACATCATTAAAAAAAATTGTCAAAAATTCACCGAAAATTACCTCCAACTGCAATGCTATAACAAGCAACAGCACATGTTTGGACCACAGTGTTCTCTTGTTTAGTAAACGGTTTAGTAACAATCCCAGCTTTGGTAAGTAGCTTGGTCCAGCTTCTAAGGAACACAAAGGCTAAAAGTGCTGCAGAGACGTTTAGGTTCGGTACCAAACCTGTGGTTAAGTTTAGCTTCATCACGATCACACTATAGATAATGCCAATGATTATGCTTGCAACGATTCCTCTGAAAGTGATTTGACTCTTCCATGGAGGAATTGACCTGAACTCATCTGCTTCGTTCTGCGTCTCTTCCAAGTCATTTCTTTCTTCTCTCTCTGTCTCATTTCTTGCTTCTCTCTCCATCATCAAGGAGCTCCTCATTTTTACAGAGTTTCTTTTTTCTTTTTTTTTTTGTGGCAGAATTCTACAAAGAACCCAAAAGACAGATTCTTTAATACCAATTAAAAAACTCGCTCTTTTCAGGGATGACGAGACATATGTAAAAAGGTACCTTCTTTATGGATCAGTCCTGTTCTGACAATTTTTCTTGCTTTCCACGCCCAAAGTATCTATACCAGAGCAGTTACTTAGCAACACAGAAAAAGATAAATCTAGAGATTTATTTAATATATTGCATAAATCTGTATAAGCTAAACCATAGAATAGAATCAAATGACGCAAATGATCTCTTTTGCTCAGAGATCTAATCTATAAAGTTGATGACTTTGGATTATACTCTGGAATCTACCATTAATCTACAACAGTAACAAGATCAGTTTTTTATACAAACCCTTTTCTGAAATCACATAGTTCTTCAATCTGCTAAACAGGAAACTAGATTTGTGTTATTGTTGGGGAAGACAAGAGAATGAAAAATGAAAGAGAAACTTGAAGTTGATGATGAAACATGTACACATGAAGACCACACTTCCATTTCCCAAAAAGATAGAAGAAAAACAAGACTAAGACACACGGAACGAAGACCCAAAGAATTAATAGCCAAGAATGGTAGTCGTAGTTGCGTTGCTCAAAAAAAAAAAGGTAGTCGTAGTTGATTTTTAAAATGGGATTTAGTGTTTATTCAAAGTTATATAGAAGCAGAGATGTTGAAGAAGAGAGCTCAAAATCAAGAAGATTAATAAAGGGGCCTTGCCTTGGGTTCTTATGTACCGCACGTTGACATATCAGTACTACAAAAGATACAGAACTAAAGATAAACGTTTTTGGGGTTGATGTAGTACAATAATCATTAAGGGACTAAACTTTTTACTAATAGTTTGTTTTTTGAACTTTTAAACTTTTTAAAAGTTATACATAAAAAAATTAAATCATGGAGGCTAATTAATAATTAAACCCATACAACCTTGATATATGTCATTAAGAACACTAAATAAATGTAACATCGTAAAAATCAAACTTATTTTAAATGTTTTTCAAATGCGCAACTATTCAACCGTTACATTATGTAGTGTTTCTGTGTGAACAGACAAGATGACATTATCGTCACAGTAAAAAAGTATGATGAAATTTACTAAACTAGTTGCCTAAATATCATTTAAAATAATTTTTATTTAAAATAATGTTGTAAGAAACGTACACTAAAATATTGTGTATTTATACATTAAATATATATATTTCATGTTTTCATAAAAAATATGTGTCATGATTTAAATCATTTACCAAAAATATTATCATCTCACCGAAAACATTTAAACGTAGAACTACTGTATGCATATTATGATATCTAACATCTTCAAAATCATAATATAAGTAGTTTTAAAATAGTTTTTAATTCAAAATATAAGTAATTTTAACATTTCAATAATTTTTTGTATTTATTAAATATTCAAAACATAAGTAGTTTTGAATTCATATACTAAATGATATCTTAATAGTAATGTTTCTTTTTTGTCCAAAACTATTTACAGTTTGAAACAGAGGGAATATCATCCTTTCGATGATCTAGATATAATACTATTTTTAACCCTTTGCGATAATACATGCTTAATTTAATGAAATCTGGTTGTATTCATGTGAAGGGAACAACTGTGATGACTTGATTCTTTATTTGACTAATAAGAATTTATTGCGTAGCCCGAGATGACCGGTTCATGTGGCCGTGTTTTATAAACACGATGATGACATGTTGACACATGATTACATATTTAAATAAATAAACTAGATCTCGGACCGTGTAGAAGTATGTTTTTATTTATTTTTATATAAATATTTTAAAACAATTCTATATTGGTATATATTATTATATATATGAAGTGTTGCAGATTGAATTTTAAAATATAATAATATTATGGCATATTTTTTTTCTTTGAATAAAACGTTTCAAACTTTCACAAATATTAGTATTTTCTTCTATATATTTTTTGGATTATTATTTCATTTTTGAAATCGTAAATATATATAAAGATGGTAAAATATTTTTTTGTTGTCATCTTCAAAGATATTTTAATATTTACATATTTATAAAGTTTTTAAAAAGTTAAACTTTTAGCTTCATAGATTTATATTATCGAGTAAATAATTAAACATTTAATTTTTATTTAATTTTAAAATAAACTATATAGTTTTAAATTTGTTTTCATTGAGTTAAGGTAGTATATATTAATCATTATTAGATAATGATGATTTTTGTTATTTAATTTTTTTAATATAATTTTAATAGTTAAGATCGAGAAATATGTAAATAATTAACCTATGAAGGTATAATATTACAACATTAAATTATATATATTTAATTTACACTATCTAAAAAATAATTTATACTATCTATAAATTCAGTGGATTATCTATTGTTTGAATCCAAATATTGATAGCCCAAGTTTAATAGATGTATAGTATAAAATTAATTTGAATTTAAATAGAATAGATGTAGATTTTGAGCTTGAGCTTGATATCCAAGCCTAAAATTAAATTCGTACAGTATCCTATATTTTGCTAAACAAACGAAAAATCTATTCTAGATAAGAATTTGATTAGTTATAAATTTGAATTTAATATTTTATTAATCTAGATAGTTTTAATTTAAATAGAATATATGTAGATATCTATTCTAGCAACTGAATTAAGATATTTTCAAATTCTTATCGACGTAAATAATGCACCTACTTCATCTTCCCCAAAGGAATCAACGTGTTCAGTAAATTATTCACTTTTGTTCAGATCTTACAGTCAAATCATCTGTAGTAAATAATAGGACAACTAAATCAACGTAATTGTATAAAGTGACCAAAATCCTTCGTTTGTCTTATGCGTTCATTGACTTGAAAAACAATATTACGAAAACGCATTTAGTAGAATGAAGTATTCATACTGATAATCAAAAGTTCTCATAATTTTTGTTCATATGTTTCGTAGAATGAAGATGATATTAGTTAATTTCGAGTTAGAGTAGATATTAGTTAATTTCGAGTTAGAGTAGATGTAGAGCACATGTCGTTATGTGTTTTAATAATGAGTTTAATTAATATCAAGATGATTAATGAGTGAAAATATAATGTGACCAACTTTAGTAGATAATTCATTTTTTAAAAAATCACACATGAATGAGAAGTCATGACTTCTCTTTTAATATAATAGATGAAAAGTTGAAAACATAATTCAATCTAATGTTAACTGTGAATTATTGGAAAAAGTGCCTATTCCAACCTGAACAAGTTGGATCGTGCCAAAAACAACCCGAACTAGAGCACAGTGCCGAATACGACCCAAACATGATAGAAATTCGAAAAACCCACCCGAACTCATAAACGTTAATCAATAAAGGACCTTGACTAACACACGTTTAGTTCACCGTCAAATAACTGTTACGGTGACATACAACGACGTCGTTTTGCTCATTAACAAAAGACGATGTAGTTTTGACTCGGGATTAAAATCACAACATCTCCCTTCTTCTTCCCCAATTCTCTCGACATAAAGCTAAGAACCCTAAAACTCAGAGACACAAAGAAACCAGAAGTATTGTTGGTTAGAGTAACTGTAAGAGAAACAAGTGTTAGAAACTTCACATCGAAATCAATCATCAATTGTGAGAGGGTAGCAGAAGCTAAAATGAGGTATTTTCATCAATCTATCCAAAGATTATATTTTATGTTAAGAAAATCCGACCTTTGAAACTCATTTTTGATGTATTTAAAATAGTTTATGGTAGATTATGCATTTATATGAACTTGATTTTGAATAATATAAATTTTTATTTTATTGCACACCAAGTGTTCGTTAAAATGACTAAAAGTGTTAAATTTGTTAATTGTGTTTACAGACAGTGGGAGATTGTCACGTTTAGTATGAATCATGGTGGGTATTAGGTTAAGAATATGGCAGGAGACATTAGTTGTATTGGTGGCGTGGTTAAAACTCTCGAAGGAAAGCCGGAGGATCTTTATGTTATGCTTGGAACTGAGTTTGAGAAAGGATTGGATGGACAGAGTTTCTGGTTTAAGTTCCCATTTGAAGATCATAAACATCGGAAGATACTGAGTAATGGGGATCCTAGTTTTAGAAGGATGTGTGATGCAGGCAAATGGACAGGCGTTGTTAATGTGTATCTAGTGAACAAAATAGAGCATCCGTGTGATGAGGAGCAAGCTGTTGCATTTGATGAAGATATTCGGGTTGAAAGGAATGTGGCTGGTTTTGTTGATGAAGAAGAAGATTTTGACTACCATAAAACGCCACCAAACTCTGATGGGGAAGAAGAAGAAGAAGAAGAAGAAGAAGAAGAAGAAGAAGAAGAAGAAGAAGAAGAAGAAGAAGAAGAAGCTCAACTACGAAGACTTGCGCATGTCGCAGATGGGATTTGAGTGGAATACCTTGTCGCCATGCCTTACGCATCATCGCAGAGAAGAAGCTCAACTACGAAGACTATATCTCAGCTCGGTTCCTCAACTCTAGGCAACAACAGATTTATAGTGACTCAATAAGACCGGTCAATGGCATGTGTTTCTGGAACAAAACTGGTCATATGGTTATTCCACCACCAAACTTGGTGGATCAAACTGAGAACAGAAAGGGAAGAAAGCCAAAACCCAAGAGGAAGAAAGGAAAGAATAATCACCAACTAAGAAAAGAAAGGTTAGTTGAGAGAAAAGGATTATGCATTGTGGTAAATGTGGGGAAGCTGACCACAATGTCACGAAGTGCACAAACATAGGTGTGCCAAAGCACTGGTCAAAGAAGAAGGGAAAAACAAGGACAGGAGAAGATGCGCAAGCTATAAGAAATTTGGATTTTGGAGAGGGACCAAGTCAAGCAACACAAGAAACACAAGACTAGTTTCAGGTACCGAGTCTCAATTTAATTCTGCAACTTGATGTTTTGTATTCAATTTCTTTTTAACTTTATATAGGTGGTTTGTGGTGGAGTCATGAAGCTCAACTTTTGGCTTGTGGTGGAGGCATGGAGCTTTTTGAACTCGGGTTTTGGCTGCTTCATTTAGTTGATTTTTTCGTGGAGGAGTGAAGCACTAGCCATCGATCGATTTCAAACATGTTTTGTTTTGTCATTTGTTGTTTCTTATGAATATTGTAATGAAAAATTAGTAATCTAAATTCTTGTTTTTCGACTTGGTATCAGAGATTGTTATATAACTTAAAGTTTCTTAGAATCAAGCACAAACACCATTAATAGGGAACACATCATCAGTTTTACGAGAAAAACTACAAATACATCATTGGTTCTACTACAGTTACAAACACCATTTAGACACACCAGTAGGTCTTACTACAACTACAGACACCATTTATAACTCAAACACAACAATAGTCATACTTAGAAGATAAACTTGAAAAACAGAATCATCACCAACACAAACCCGAAAATGTTCTTCAAGCTCCGGAGCTGCATTTTGCATTCTTGGATCTCCTTCTCAAACACAGTTTCGCACACACGGGTCTCCATTTCCAGATTCTCAATCTCGTTTTGCACATTTATTAAGTCTCTTTCAAAATGTCATTGAATCCCCTTCAACGGTTTCCACTTTTTTAATCATATCTTCCATCTCTTCATAAACACTAACATCGGTCCATTTAAACGTGTGAAACCAGTCCTGTCAAATTTCAAAATAAACCTATATAAGTACTAAACTCGATATAGATAATCTATGACCTTGGTTTTTATAACTCACCCATTCTCTCCCATGAGGACAAGAATGAAACAATCGTCCAGGATTTCTAACAGTGTTTGCTGTCCTCATTACCACAGCTTCTCCACATCTACATATCTTAGGAATACCTCTTCCTCAATCTCCCATTTCTCCAATCGGAAATTTCTACACACCCAGACAACATTCGAGCTCATTAATACATAATTACACAAGAGAGACGTTGTGATTTTGACTTACCTTCACACACTTCTGGTTTCTTTGTGTCTCTGAGTTTTAGGGTTCTTAGCTTTATGTCGAGAGAATTGGGGAAGAAGAAGGGAGATGGAAGGGAGATGTTGTGATTTTAATCCCGAGTTAAAAAGACATCATTTTTTGTTAATGAGAAAAACGACGTCGTTGTATGTCACCCTAACGGTTATTTAACGGTGAACTAAACGTGTGTTAGTCAAGGTCCTTTATTGAGTAACGTTTATGAGTTCGGGTGGATTTTTCGAATTTCTATCATGTTTGGGTCGTATTCGGCACTGTGCTCTAGTTCGGATTGTTTTTGGCACGATCCAACTTGTTCAGGTTGGAATAGGCACTTTTCCCCGTGAATTATCTAAATTGAACGGAAACTTAGTCGGATGTACGCTTCCCACTTAAAAATCGGTATCAAAATCAAAATTTTATGGAAGATTATGGAATCTTGCTTCCAAAACACTTCTAAAATATTATATTTAAAAATATATTTGAAGCTTATGATATTATTTTGGAATCAACTCTTATTCAAAATAAAACATATGCCACAAATAAATAAAAAAATATAAATCATGATAAAATCTAAAATTTTAATAGTAATAAAATAGAGAGAATAGAAATATAAAAAATTAAAACTAATACTATAAATTATCTTTATGCATTGAAGTATTTATTAGAAATATAGCACATATATTCAAATATACTGTGTCAATTATTTAAGAAATATTTAAAAATTAATATAATAATTTTTATAAACTTAATTTATGTGTATTCTTGAAGATTAATATGAAATCATTTGAAATTATTATAAATGAATAAATGGTTTATTTTAAATTTGAATCATATAATTTTTAATCATAAATTTTATAAAATTCTTTAATATTTGAATATATATATACATATATATATATGTATATATATATGTATGTATTTTTTATATGGACATACGTTTCCAACACATATCCGCTTCCTAATTTTTTTAAAAATTGTTTCTATGTTTCCATACGATTCGTTTCTATATACCCGCTTCGATTCCATGTAACATAGTGAATTATATATTACTCAATCTGTTCAGAAAAATCTAGAAAAAATATTTTTAAAATATATATTTTACATTTGTAATGTATTTTAGTAAATTATAAACATCAAAATTATAATTATGGTTATTGAAATGTTATCTGGTTAAAGTTATGGAGAATAGTTAGTTATAAAAAATAATATATTCACAATTAAAATTTTAATTGTATTTTTAATTTGTATAAAAATTCTAAAGCATAAATTTTTTGAAACAGGAAAAATATTAAATTATCATATTTTTCAACCTAGTCAAGCAAGAAACTGGTAAATGTCAACTATATACCAAGTTGATTAAATATACATATTCGACTTTGAGTCTTTTCGTCTACACGTCAAATTCATTAAAGTAGAGCTGAACTATATTGGGACGTCTCTACAAACAATATACGAGCAAAACTTGTTTTAAATTGTAAGTTATGTTAGGTCTGCGCATTTTTCCCGGATTAAATTTATTCAATTCGTCATAAAGTTCAGATATAGCACACTTGATACAGAGTTGGAGAACAAGCTAATGTAGCAGCTATTATGTCCAAATGATAGTATTGAAAATGAAGTTGACTAGAGTTCGGTAGATAATGCACAACTTAAGTATATGTTTTAATTTAATTAGTTGTTTTAATGGTTGTACTAAAACTATGGTACCTTATAGATTAGATTAGGCCTGTGCATTTTTTTCAGATCCGAAAATCCAAACCGGAACTGATCCGAAACCAAACCAGAAATTTACAAGTATCTAGTTGAATCCAAAATTTTTATGCAGAAAGAACCGGAATTAAAAAGAAGCGATTCGAATAGTTCCAGACTTGGAAGAGACTGACCCGAACATACGGAGCTTGATAAAAACTGATTTATACTAACCAAAAATATAAATACCCAAACTATGACTCTGTGTATTTCTTTTTATATATTTTAATTTATAACTTAGTTGTAATATCTTTTTGTTTACAATATTTATTATTATTTTGTAATATTTTTAAATAAAATAATATTCTAAATATCAACTTTAGAGTTTAAAAATATTTAATTTTAATTATTTATTTTGGTTCTTTTTCAAAAATTTAGATAAGTATGATAGATTTTGGTTAAGTTTTGATGAAGTTTGTGCTTTTAAATATCTGAACCTGATCCATATCCAAAAATTATAAATATTTAATAGGTATTTTAGTTATAAAAGAACCGATCCAACCTTTTTTTTGTTAACCGAAAATCCCAGACCGGGCCCCATACATCCCTCGAGGCCCGCAGCAGCCACGTCATTTCCACCCCAGGAAGTAGCAGGGTGGGCCTAGGTGGCCCGGCAATGGGGTATATCTGAGGGGGAGTTTAGAACTTGCGGCCCTTAGGACCATTGCAAACCGCCACTCGACCACCAACGTCGGGTTACCGATCCAAACTTGAATCAATTTTTTTTAAGCATACCTAATTGAATCCAAATATCTGGCATCCAAAGATTAAGACGTAAAAAAAACTGACTCGAACCGGAACCAAAACCCCGAATGTCCAGATTAGGCAGTAGTGATGGTTGGAGTAGTTCTTCATCCGTTTAAGTAGCACTAGTTAGTTATGAAGTAAACGGTTATCTGTTGTAAAATAATAGTATTAGGCATTTCTTTCATGTAGAGTCATATGCTTCACTAAACTAACAATATATTATAGCGTTACACATTTAGATCCATACAGAGGATAATTATTGTAAAAAAGCTATATAACTAGTGGGGTAGATGGTCCTACAAATATCACTTGTAAGAAAAATTCGCACACCTAGTTCTAAATATCAGGAATAATGACAATCATGAATATTAGCTTTGTGAGTCCAAAGTAGGTGTCCAAGCTTTAAGTATAGTTAACATTTTGTGAACAAAAAAGTGGCGTTTTGTGTCATAAGGACAGAGAAATTATCAATACTATTAAAACAGAAGAACTTTTTATCTACTTACAAATAGTCTATGTTGGACCATAACATTTAATTAACTTCCTATTATTTCTCATACTTAGTTATAATTGAATATATTCCATATCTAACCTATTATTTTAATATTTCAAAACAAGATATCTAAAAATATATTCTCAAGGATCTTTTTTAAGATTGCATTTTAATAATATATTTTAATATCTTTTATTTATAATTTAAATATACATCTCTTTTAATATTTACTTTTAATAGTGAAATTCGTAATTAATATCAGCTATAATAATAGAATAATATTAATTCATTTTTATTTATAGAATAAGAAATAACATCTCCATAATATTTATATATACATATTTTATATTCATAATTAAATTACTATAACAGTTAATATATATAAAGTAACTTAATACATTTATCTACTTATACTTCACTTAATTATTATTAAATATATACTCTAACCTAAAATTAAGGAATGAAATAACTAATATATTATTTTTAAAAATAATGAATAAAATTTATAAACTCACTAAATTGAAGTAAACAATCAATTATCTTTGATTTAGTGATAAAGAAAATTATATACCTACTAATTCATAAATATACAACTGTATTTTAATACAAATGCATGAAATACATAATAATGTAATTCTTATAGATATATTATTAAAATTAGATATATATATATATATATATGATAAAATAAATATTAATAGTTTGTTACTATTAATATTTAATGATATGATGAAACATGTTATTATTGATATTTTTATGAGTATAGTTTTACGGGTTACTCCAATAAATAGGTAAAATATTTACCAAATATAAAACAAATTGAAGAAAACATAAAATATACTTTAATTTATGCTTGACCATTCAGGTACCTGTTGGAATACGGGTTGGGTATTTTGAATTTTGGTTCTAATTTATATCACCTACTAGGTCCCATTATGATAAATTTGTAAGTACGGATCGGTTCGGACATAACATATCGGCATTAGTTTAATTTAATTTTTAGCAATATTAACTCATACAAAACATACAGCAATTTAACTTTTAGCAATATTTATTGTTTTATCTAAACTCTCGATTTTAAATATTAACGATCGAATGAATAAATATAAATCGCGTATCATAATCTGGCTTTAAAACATTAATACTACGTAACAAAAAAATATGGAGGCGAACAATGAACTTATAAATATCTAATGTCACAATTATAATCATCAAAATGCAAACTTTTAATATTGAAACTAATCTCGGACATTAAACAAATGTATAAAACATTACATAAATGTATAACAAAAAAAAACTATCCCGTGCTTTGAAAGCGCGGGTCAAACTCTAGTCAATACTATTAAAAGAAAATCATGACCAGTTGATATAAGTTGAGTCCAATTTAAAAATATAACTACATCTAAAATATAACTGCATAACATAAAATATAACTGCATCTAAAAATATAAAATATAACTGCATCCAAAAAAATGTAACCACCTTCCTGTAAAAAAACGTAACTTCTTTTTATAACCACTTAGACTCCTATTTTATGGGATAGCCAACAAACTACAAATATCGAACTCCTATTTGGTATCTAATTATATGGCCAATATACCAACGGAGTACTATAACTTATTTAACGAGCGACGCATCATGATTTTCCTTGAAAGGCTATACTATATAGTGCGTATATATGCATGCAAAAATATATATCTTGGTTTCGTACATATGCATGCAGAAAATATATCCATCCATGCATGGAGTTCTTCTCTTAATTGTTATTCTTGGCAGTGAGGATGATGGGTTTTAATTTAATGGGTTTTAAATAGGTTATTCTTAAAAATATTTATTATATATGATTTTATTTAAAATTAGTGAAAACATATTAATCCATATATATATATATATATTTAATAGAATATATAAAAGTTATTTTTCAAACATTTTTCAAAATATTTCTTTGGTTTTGCCAGGTCTAATAGAGTATGAGTTTTGATTTTCGAATCACGAGCAAGTTTTTTGGTACAAAAATATTATTGACTAATTATGTTAGATAACTACTAAGAAAATATAATAAGTTATAAACTTTAGGAAGAAAGTGTAAAAATAATTTATGATATGCATATGCCTAAGTGTATAGTTATACAACTTGACATATTTAATATATTTACAAAAATTATATTAAATGAAATTAATATTAAATACAAATACGATTACAAAAAATAATACGAATATAAAAATTAAAATTTCATAAAAAAATAAAATAAAAAATATATCCGTCCTTTAAAATAATTTAATCCGAAATCACAAACATAAGGATTGTATTAGTATAAACCATTAGATAATAACTTTCGGACGTCTCCTATACGTATATGGATGGGATCGAATTTTATTGCGTGCGCGCTGTCCTAGTTACACTGAGGAGATATTTCGGCCACCATGGAAAAAAAAAAACGATTGCTAGTTACCTGAAATATTGACTAACACATTGTTAGTTATGCAGACTAAACTAATGTATATTTATCTATACAAAATATATATTATATATGACAGCATTCCTCAACTTAATGATGTTATGTAGCTAACATCACAAACTTAATTTCATTAAATCTAAAACGTTAACATTAACGTCTGAGACATTAACTCTGTTTAATACTCTTATTTATCAATCAAAATATGACCCACCAAATTGTCATTTAACTAATTTATGTGATGTCTTTATATCGTGATGGGTCAAATTTTAGTTAAATTTTGGTTGGATGGATCAGACTTTAACTGATCAATAGAAAAATAAACTTAGTTAATGTTTCCAACGTCCATATAATCTTTTGGATTAATAAAATTAAGCTCGTGATAATAACTACCATCATTAAATTGAGATATGTTGTCATGCATAATGTATATTTTATGTAGGTAGAGATATACATTAGTTAAGTCTTCATGACTAACACATTGTTAGTTATGTAGACTAAACTAATGTATATTTATCTATACAAAATATATATTATATATGACAGCATTCCTCAACTTAATGATGTTATGTAGCTAACATCACAAACTTAATTTCATTAAATCTAATACGTTAACATTAACGTCTGAGACATTAATGTCTCTCTCTCTCTCTCTCTCTCTCTCTCTCTCTCTCTCTCTCTCTCTCTCTCTCTCTCTCTCTCTCTCTCTCTCTCTCTCTCTCTCTCTCTCTCTCTCTCTCTCTCTCTCTCTCTCAATTGTTTTAATTTCTGTTAATTTCCGAATCTTAAGGACCTTGGGGAGAATCAACGTAATATTTTAAACTCCATATGAAAAAGAAATTTGAAAATATAAACTGCGTTTTGGTGAATATAACACGAGATGATCAAGAAAATTTTGGAAAACATTATCAAATTCGAATAGTGAAAAATAGGTCTAGGCGTTCGGGGTCTCCGTCGGGTTATGCTCATAAGTCTCATTCCTGTTTTACTAGTTTTCTTGTCGGGTTCGGTTCAGTACCATTCGGGTTCAGTTTGGATCGGATTATAACCAATATCTGAAATCGCCAAAAAAAAAAATTCTCACAAAACTTACAAAAAAACACTCAAAATATACATTATCAAAAAATCAATTAAAAATTAGTTAAAAACTAAACTAACTAAAAATATTTAAAGTAACAAATAAAACAAACTACAAAAATCTTTAAAATACTCTAAAATACCAAAACTACCTTTATATATATAAAAACATTAATATATTTAACTAATTTTGGATATTTTAATTTGGATTCTAGTTTGAATTTGGATATTTTGATTTGGATTTTGGTTCGGTTAAGGTTGTATACGAACCCGAAAGTATCAAGCTCTTAAGTCTCATTTGGATATTTTTTTATAATGATTTGGATGGAGCATCGGTTTTTTTTTGTTCGGATTAGGATCGGGTTTTGGGTTGGGTTAAAAACATCTACGCCTAGGTAAAACTAGTAATTTAAAAGGCCTACGTTGTAAATTTAAGGGAAAAGTTCTATCATTATTCATAACATAAGGTCTCCTTATATAGGGAATTACACCGTCCTAGAAATATGGAAATATAACAAATCCTAATCCAACTAGGAAAAGGAAAACACAAAGACATAAGTAAAAAAGAAAGACACTATGCCCAACTATGGCCGACTCTCTCTCTCTCTCCTATGGGCCGGATATGGACAAGTTGGACAGGTCGGTTATGGACATCCACAATATGATTTATAACACTCCCCCTTGGATGTCATAACCATATAGAGTTTGTAATACGCTTTGGATGTTGCCTCATTAAAACCTTACCAGGAAAACCCAATGGGACAAAACCATGGTGAAGGAAAAAGAGTACAACACGTATTACTCCCCCTGTTCTGAACATCACTGAAGGTCTTTCAGTCTACGCATCCAATCTGATGCGTGAGCTTCCTGAACGTGCAAGTCGGAAGTGATTTGGTGAACAGGTCGGCTGAGTTATCACTGGAACGCACTTGAACCACTTGGATCTCTCCGGCTTTCTGCAAATCGTGAGTGAAAAAGATGTGCTTCGTCCTGTCGCCTTTGATGGAGCCGTCTTTGAGCTGAGCAATGCATGCTGCATTGTATTCATACATCACGGTTGGTGGGTCCTTGCTCTCAGTCATCCCACAATCAATTCGTATGTGGTTGGTCATGGACCGTAACCACACACACTCGCGGCTGGCCTCGTGAATGGCTAAGATCTCCGAGTGATTAGATAAAGGGTGAGACTCGGCCATGTTAAATCTCTTGAGTACCTTTTCTGTATATGCCATTTGGTGCACAAGGATTCCATCATTTATGTACTCAAGTTTTAATCCCAAACAGAACTTTGTTTGTCCCAATTTTTTTTTATTTCAATCTCTTTCTTTAGATAATCATTTGGGAAGTCTCTCCAGAGGTTCCTAGGATATTTTAGATCATTAACATACACTTGTATACTTTATTTCTCGAGAACCTGTTGCATTTGACAACTCAATACCCTCTGAGACTTTCATGTATATCTCATTATCCAGTTGACCGACCATATAAGTAGGCGGTTTCTACATCCTTTAACCGCAAGTCTATTTTCTTCTCTTATGGCCAGACTTATTAGGAATCTAAATGTTTGTTTCATCCACCACATGGGAGTATGTCTCCTCATAATTGATTCATAGTCTTTATGAGAATCCTTGTGCATATGGCCGTGCCTTATATCTTGCTATCTCACCATGTTTCATTTCTTTCATAAAGACTCATTTGTCCAACTGGTTTCACATCTAGAGGTGTCCAAACTATGGGACCAAAAGCTCTCCTTTCTTAATGAACTTAACTCCACGTCCCCTTTCCATTTGATTTAATCTGATTTGTTGAGTGCACTCATGTATGGACGTGGGTTCATGATCCTCATTCATTTCATAATCTCAAGTGCTACATTGCATGCAAATATATCATCAATGTAGATATTCTTTCTCTTGTTCCATTGTGTCCCGGACATGACATAACTTATTGAGGTTTCATTATGACCTTCAGTACCCTGAGGCTTGGCGTCCCAAGCCTCATTGTTAGGCACCTTAGGTGCAACTATGTTTATGGTTTCCTCATCCACGGCCGTGGCTTTTAAGTTTGTCCATCTTAGGATCGACCATGTCTAGGATTCCCTCGTCCACGGATTCATTAGCACCTTTCTTTAATATCCGAGGGATCTTATCTTTGGAACTTATTGGTCTACCACGTTTCGCATGGGCCTTAGATTCAGTAGCAACTTGATTGTGTCCTTCTTGAACATCAATTCGAATTTGGTGCATTTACAGCTGGTATATATGACTTAGTCATTCTATTCGGGTCAGCAAAAGAATCTGGCAATTGTTTAAACTAGCTTTTGTATAATCTTTTGGACTTCTAAATCTCATTCTTGAGTCTGAGGATCTTGCCAATATAAGGATGTATGATTCCATGTAATTTCTTTTTACCATTCTTTTACCAGCTTATTATTTTCTCCCCCTAATCTGCATACCTGGTCTTTAAATAAATCACCCATATTTGTCTCAAGGTACTTTTAAAAAAAATCATGGGAGAATCATATCCAACATATATCCCCATCCTTCTTTGAGGTCCCATCTTAGTTCTTTGTGGTGGAGCAATTTGTACATAAACGGCACATCCAAATGTCTTAAGATGGGATATGTCTGGCTCATGACCTGTGATTTAATTGATGGGGAATATCTATGCTCACTAGATGGCCTGATGCGTATTAACTCAGATGCATGTGAAATTTTGTGATCCTAAGCTGAGACTGGGGGTTTTGACCTCATAAGTAATGGTCTAGCAATCAGTTGTATGCGTTTTTAAAAGATTCGGCCAAAGCCGTTTTATGTATGGACATGCGCCAATGTTCCACACTTGCCCCTATGGACATACAACTAACATTAAACACTTGGGACATGAATTCACCAGCTTATTATTTACTTAGTCACTTTGACTGGTGATGGCCTATCAATGAGTTTCCCTTGTGTACATGCTACACACGTGATATTCTTTGGGATAACTCTTTCTTTCTTTCAATGTGTGCCCATTTGTATATCAATTTTCGCATCATGTTTGAACCGGGATGGCCAAAAACGGTCGTGCCATTTAGTGAAATTGTGGGTAAACTCTTTGTTTACCGTGGTATTTGCCTCTATCATACTGATCTTTGCATAGTATAGACCAGTAGAGAATGCAGGTATAGTCTCGACCACTTTCTTATGGCCTTAGGCGTATTTCATTATTTGAAGGAACCTTTGTTTCCTTTGCCCATTGTTTCAATATGGAAACCATTCATTCTTATATCTTTAAAATTCAATGGGCCTTTCTTGGCGAATATAATGCATCAGATATCTCTAGATGTGTGCCCTTTATGTAACAATACACTGTCCTGGCCGTAGTCCTTTATTGGACTGACTATACCCGCAATTGATGTAGACTTTAAATCTTAAAATCATACACTTGTTTTATTAAGTATATAAATCAGACAAAACAGTAGCAATAGAAATAAATTCAAGGAGATAAAACAAAGAAAAACATAAAGCAAAGCAAAACACAGAAATTTAAAATACAAATGTCGAAATCAATCTTCAGTCTTTTAGACAATCTGAAGTTTCATATTCCATAAGATCATCTTTCTCATGATCAAAATCACCTTCACCATCTTTATAGATCATGTGGGCTTCAGGATTCTTCCCTTTCAAACACTCTTGATAGAGGTCGACTAGATGTTTGGGAGTCCTATATGTCTTAGCCCAATGATTGCCCATACCACATCAATGGCACACGGATTTGGTCGAGTGTTATGGTTTAGAAACACCACTGCTTCTGCCTCGTCCACGGCCTGAATGGGATTGATATCCACGGCCTCTGCCATAGCTGTTCCCGCGGCCATATGAGTTGTATTGGCCACGGCCACGTCCTCTCCATTCACCACGGCCACGACCGTGTGGTTTATCATGATGGACGTGGTTACTTTCTTTGGATTCTTTCTTGGTCTCTGTGGCTGTGTGTGCTTCAGGTAATGGGGTTGATCCATGAGGTCTCATTTCACTGTTTCTCATCAATAACTCATTGTTTTGCTCAGCTAGCAATAGACATTAGATCAGATTTGCATATGTCTTGAAGCCCTTCTCACAGTATTGTTGTTGTAACAACACATTGCTTGTGTGGAAGGTGGAAAAGGTCTTTTCTAGCATATCCTTATCCGTTATCTCCTCACCACACAGTTTTAACTTTGAAACGATTTTGAATAGAGCCGAGTTGTATTCATCCACAGACTTGAAGTCCTGGATTGAGATTCCTCCAATCATACATAGCCTTTGGTAAGATCACCGTTCTTTGGTGATCATATCTGCTTTTCAGCTCTGTCCAAAGGTCTAAGAGATTCTCAATTGTCAAATACTGATCTTTGAGACTCTCAGCCAGATGATGGTGAATGATTAAGATATCTATGTATCTATCTTTCTCAGTGACATTATTGTTCTCGGCAATACTTTCACCAAGCCCCTTGGATTTCAGGGTGATCTTAGTATCAAGCGCCCATTGTAAATAATTATCTCCAGAGAGATTTAGGGCAGCATATTCCAAGTTGTTGATTTTCAACATCTGAAATCATATATTTTATAGTTTAAATTTTTAAAAGTGTTCATGCATTCAAGACAATCAGATATGCAAATTGGTCACACTACCAAACGGATATGATGCATTCAGTTCATATGATTATGCATGCATGATATGTTAACAAGCCGCACGGCCAGACAATCCGGACATGCATGATGCAAAACAAGCCACACGGTCAAGACATGGTATGATCAGTCTTATCAAACGATTTCTATATGTTCATAATGCAATTGTTTATTCATCCTAGCAAAAATGGTTTCTAAGTGATCATGAAAGCATGAAAGTTCAAACAAACAATCAAGCAATGCGCAATGGATAATTTTCAGGATTAATCAGTCAATGCAATTAGGATTGAACAGGTTGGTCAGGTTAAGACTTTAAACAAGATGAGAACAGCTTAAAACTTAGGCGATTTCATTAACCTTAATTCATTCAATTGGATCATCAATTCAAATAACCAAATTCAAGTATGAGATTAATCAATCCTTGCAGTCGGTTCTATGTCTAAGAATCAAGAAATACCATTCAATCAATCAATCAATAAATCGAATTACCAAATAAGGTTTTTAGATGGAAAACGATTATGCATTAGTTTTAGGGTTTGAATTGATTTCATGCATGACATGCATTATGCATGTATGGCTAGGGTTTGAATTATTTAGGGTTTCGATTTGATCAATAGATCATTGGGGTTTTAATTCAAAACCATTTAGGTTTCGAATTAGGGTTTATAATATAAGTTTCGATCATGTAGGAACATGATTAGGTTTTAGGGTTTCAATTTATATCAAGCAATCAAATTTCGATTATGGTTCTGATCATTAGGTTTTCGAGTTACCTTTAACCTCAAATGTGTTGAATGGACCACCAAAGAGAGAATATCGCGAGCTTGAAACTCCTTGGAACGCGGATGATGGCTCACGAACAAGAGGCGGCCGCGAGAGTCGGGTCGCGAACGAGATCGGGTCGCGGATGGATTGAAGCTGAGATCGTCGTGAGCTGGAACGGACTGAGGTTGAACCGTCGGTACTCGAACAAGGAGGAATGTTTCACGCCAGGATTAGGTTTCACACCAGATTAGGGTTTATCGCCGATTAGGGTTAGGTTTATAGTGATCGGATTATTAGCTTAGGGTTTAGGGACTATCGTGCTGATAACGTGTTGTAAATTTAAGAGAAAAGTTCTATCATTATTCATAACATAAGGTCTCCTTATATAGGGAATTACACCGTCATAGAAATATGGAAATATAACAAATCTTAATCCAATTAGGAAAAGAAAAACACAAAGACATAAGTAAAAAAGGAAAGACACTATGGCCAACTATGGCCGACTCTCTCTCTCTCCTATGAGTCGGATATGGACAAGCTGGACGGGTCGGTTATGGACATCCACAATATGATTTATAACAGCTTAGCAATTGGTGTTGAAATGATGAAAGTGTTTGGCATTTTGGCTTATTCACATTCTTTCCATACTATACGCAACTTATGTAAAGTAATTAAGTTCTGAATTGTGCGAGTGAAATATTGCTGATGATAGGTACAAATTGAAAAATATAACTAATGTTATCCGAATACGATTTTAGATATACATTTTGATTGCTTGATGAACCTATGTAGGTCCATATGTTTATCTTTATGCATTTAAGCTTTTAATCTCTATTATTAAAACAGAAACATCATTTGGATTCAACTTTTTTGTAAGATTTTAAATTAAATAAACTCAACTATTATAAAATAATCATGGAAACGACATTATACTACCAAACAATATAAAATATTAAGTATCATTTTTTCATTAACCTTTTATTAGTCTTCTTTCAAATTATTTAATAAATTAAATAATTGACTAAAACATTTAAATAATTTTGAAAAAATCGAAGATAAGTATAACTTAATTTTGCAGATTTTAATACTACAACATAATTTCAATAAATATAAAATCAATTAAACTAATAGATTATTTTATTTATATTTTCATGAATAAAAATTAAATTCATTTAAATAAACTTTTATATAAACAAATAAAATTCAATAAATTGATTAACACTAATTATAAACAACAAATTAAATTGATTATAATATGTATCAAATTATTAAAAGATAAATTATATAAAATAAGTATATTAATATTAATGAAACCATATAAAATAATATTATACAACTAAAATTTCTCTTAACATAATACAACATTCAAATAATTTAAAAAATACTCAATTAACTTATGAAATGTGTTTATTCAATTTCAAATAAAAACTGCGCTGTTGCGCTGGTGATGATCTAGCTAATTATAGAAGTTTAGCATTTATATTTTAAAGAGGTTTGAATCAACCGCATAATATTAATATTTATAAGTGTGAGAACTGAGAAAGCAAGAACAATTACACTAATCGATAAATTATTTCTAGGTCCTGTTAGACCATTTATACACTAAAATCATTTTTAGCTGTGAAAACTCTACAAAAGTACACACATATATATGATTATATATATAAATTTTTATTTAACTTAATTATTAATTATGTGTAGCTTGATCTTCTTAAACTTTTTGTTTATTTCTTATCCTTTTAATCTCATTATTTTGATGTAGTTGCTTCTCAAAACAAAAAAAAAAATTCCCTTTCATTCTTATACATTTGAGCAATTCTCTCAAATAGCTTATTTTTAAGTTTTTATCACTAAAAGTCTAAAAGAGCTCTTAAATAGAAAATGTAAACATGATTTTACATGAATCCTAAGATCTTTAACATCTAGACTAATCACATAATAAAACTATAAGAAGGATTTGCGGAATACCTCAATTCATTGCTGCGGAAATCTTCATGAACGGTTTTGATCATATGAAGATGATCTCTTGATCATGGAAGATGATCTCTTGATCATGGAAGATGATCTCTTGATCTTTAAGTTGGAGCTGAGCCTTCTCTCCCCTTGCCTACAACCTTTTTTTATGTGTTTCTCTAAGATTTTCTTGATGTTTCTTTGTGATGGTCCAAAGCCAACTATTTATAGGTGGGGAGAGGGACCAAAAGCTTTCTCACCAAGTTTTGATAACTTTAGTGGCAAGTTTCTTCTTTAATCTCAACCACCATCATGGTTAAATAATGACAAGTGTTTAGTCTTCTAGAATCATTCATACATACAATGAACTTGTTTTCCTTTGATGCATTGAATTTACTTCACATGCTTTCTTACAATGACACATGTTTCATGAGTCATCTAATGAGAAAACTTCTAGAAGAAATCACTTGTCCATTAGTTAATCATCATCATTAGAAGCTTAACTCCTTTAAACCATTTTTATTGGTTACCAAGTGTCATTAGGGTTTAACAATCTCAATAGATAATAGTTATAACATAAGACCATATTATGGGAAAGAAATATTGATACACATACATAAATATTTCTTACATTGTCCCACTTGGTCGTTGGTATAACTCATTATATCTTTCTTACCGAGAATCATAAGGCTAGCATTATTCGTTAAACATTTTCCTTAATTTGGTCATCATAATTGTCTTAGCTAATCTAGCAAACAATGAGAGTCATGGCGGGCACATATTATTTTGCAACATGATTCCTTCCATGCACTACTACATTGATTACTATCATAGTTAGACCATAAGTAGGAGTTATCATAATGGTCCATTTTATGTCTTATATAAAGACTCATTCCGTTATCATAAATCCAACCATAAATAATTGGTGTGCACACTGGAAACGGAATACAAAAGATTCAAAAGTCGTTAAGAGCTCATATACATTGTCAAATATATGCTAAACATAATCCGACAACTTTAATAGCTATCTATTAGACCCATAATTTCTAGATTTTCTTTAATGTTTTTGGATATAAAGCTTTCGTAAGTATGTCTGTGACCATAAGCATTAGTGCATATATGCATAATGACTAACTTTTCTCTTTTGAAATCTTACTTTAATGACATATATCGATCTTAATGTCCATATACTTGGATCCTTTAGATATCATGTCTTATTTAAAAATATGATTGCATATTTTATTATCACATAAAGAGCAAACACTTACGGACTCAAACTCAAACATTATTTTGCAATCATAATTAACTTTATAAAGCCTCATAAAATTGCCACACACTCAGCCTCATTATTGGACGTTAAAGCAATTACAACTATAAATCTTTCCATAATAAGGTATCTCATTTGATGAGATACACATTCCTAAAATTGTAATGCTTAGTACCCATTATATCCATTAAAATCTGAGTTTGAAAATCCAACCACCTGTGGGTGTGTTGATTTCTTATATGTGAGCAAGTGATTTCTTGTTTTCTTTAGATATCTCAAAATATATTTTAAACTTTTCATTTTCTTAAGCTCCACTTTATTATGCTGGCATTGCTTAAGATCAAGCTTATCACCTTTCTGCATAAGAACAATAGTAGAAGAACACATCATCATTCCATATCTCTCAAGGACTTTGTCAATATATGCTTTATGAGACAACTCTAAACTTTCAAGTGATCTGCTACAGAAAATTTCAATCCCGATCACAGAAGTTGCCTAGCTTGCCTAGCCCATATCTTTCATTGCAAAGTCTTAGAGAGATAATTCTTGGTCTCATTTAATAGACCAAGATCACTTCTGGCCAATGAGATTTCATTAACATACATAACCAAAAATATGAACTTACTCCCACTGATCTTGAGGTATATACATGGATCAAAATTTAGATACCATTTCTCAAGGTTTGTTTCAGTTCATAATTTGGTTTCTTTAGTTTGTAGTCCATGTCTTCCTTTATGCTTCGATTACGAAGCCTTTAGGTTGACACATACTGACTTCTTTTAAGTCACCATTAAGAAAGGCAATTCTTTCATCCATAATGGAACTCGAGATCATACTGAGCTACCTTGACCATGATAATTCTAATAGTCTTTTATAGAATCATGAGAAAAAGACTCAGTCTAATTGATGCCTTCTTTTCGATTGAAAACTTTGGCTACAAGTCGGGCTTTATGTCGTTCAATATTTTCATGATATTCGAGTTTGGTCTTACAGATCCACTTACTCTCGAATATTCTATGTTATTAAAATAATTGAATGACATCCCATATTTCATTTTCAGCTATTGAGTTTACGTTATCCTTAATGGCAGCAATTCGTTTATCAGAATTAATCATCTTTTCTAGTTATGAATAAGAAACCAAATCTTTAATATTCGATTCTTCAGATTTTACTTGATAAAGTACCTATTGGAAATAGCAAATCTACTCATACAAGTAGATCTTCTTAATGCTTTTTCCTCTTTAACATAATGTACTTAATCATTATCGACTACTCATAAAAGCTTTCTCACCAAGTTTTGATAACTTTAGTGGCAAGTTTCTTCTTTAATCTCAACCATCCATCATGGTTAAATAATGACAAGTGTTTAGTCTTCTAGAATCATTCATACATACAATGAACTTGTTCTCCTTTGATGCATTGAATTTACTTCATATGCTTTCCTACAATGACACATGTTTCATGAGTCATCTAATGAGAAAACTTCTAGAAGAAATCACTTGTCCATTAGTTAATCATCATCATTAGAAGCTTAACTCCTTTAAACCATTTTTATTGGTTACCAAGTGTCATTAGGGTTTAACAATCTCAATAGATAATAGTTATAACATAAGACCATATTATGGGAAAGAAATATTGATACACATACATAAATATTTTTTACAGAAAAATGACAAAATGTTTCATTAAAGAGATAAAAGATTTTTCTATTCCTTGCCTTATAGATATATAAATAATAAAAGTATTATTTTATATTTTGAATTATATGTTTTAAATTCAAACTTTTATAATTTTTCAAAATTATTTTCTAAATTTTATTTAATTTTAAAATTTTATTTTGAAATTTGAAAATGTTTTTGAAACTATATTTTAATTTTTTTTTACTTTTATATTTATTTTAAAAAAAACTAAAACCCATCTCCAAAACCTCATCCATTAACTTTAAACCCTAAATATAAATTAACTAATCCTAGAGGTATAAATGTATATTTACCCTTAAATGATTTTTGTAGTCATTTTAAACTATTTTATGAAAATAAACTAAAAGAATCAATCGTACAAAATTTCTCAGTACATTTATATCCTCTCTTTTTTTTGGTTTCCTTTTTAACTATTTTATTGATACGAATGCTAGATGTGTCTTACGATCCCCACTATTTAATGATTGAAAATGTGATCTTACCCAATTTTTGTTCATGTTTGATCTATTGACTCTTTCAGTCTACCCAATCTTTTTTTTGCTAAATAAAGGGTTAAACCCCGGGTCTATTAAAGACACAGACCT
Organism: Brassica nigra; assembly: GCA_016432835.1. NCBI lineage: Eukaryota > Viridiplantae > Streptophyta > Magnoliopsida > Brassicales > Brassicaceae > Brassica > Brassica nigra. The sequence continues at coordinate 31,179,582 of CM028247.1, forward strand.
AATTCCCGGGTGGAAGGTGCAGTCCACGGAAAGACCTTTTCCCGGGTATTCAAATGGGCCAAAAAGCGGTAGTCCATATTCGTGTAGGGTGACCAGAAGAATGTAACTTAGTTTCGCATATCAGATGGATCGAACCTGAAATGTGATAACATCCCAAGTCCTTCTCCTTACCACTTGACCACAAGCTCCCAGTCTACCCAATCTTCATCTTGGGAATATTATATTGGACGTCCACATTTGTATTATGGCTCACTTTATGCCAAACTATAAGCACCAAGCAAAGAGGATTTGGTATAAAATAGCAGTCCTCTTCACTTATTTACTTTATTATTATTCTGACACTGTTTTGTTTTTATCACGCCAATTAAAGAAGAAGCAAACATTGCAATTTCATTTTTTTTTGTCTATACGTTGAACTTACCATATACAGTAGTAAATTATGTAAAGAAGTAAGTAAGGACAGTTTTACTTATTATTTTCACAGTATGGTAAGTTCAACTTGTTCGGTTCACTGAATCATCATACTTCAAGGTACATTTATTTCATTATCCATACCATTCATGATCCTTTTTTTTTTTTGGTAAAATTCATGATCCATTTCCGTGTGTATTACAACGATTTTAGGCTTTTAGCTTTTTATGAAGAGATTCTACAGGGAACTAAAAAAGTGTTAAGATAATATGTAGTTAGGTCTAAAACCATTACTTGAAATCATCAATATATCCATTCCATTATTTTCCATTTACACTACAAATCTACATTGTAATGGTATAGCCGCCCCTCGTCCACATTCATGATACTCTAGTGGATAGTAATCCATCCACAGTTACGTGTTTTCTTTCGGATAAACATACATATGGAATATTAGAATCGGAAACGGAAAGTGACAAATGACTAGTGGAACTGAAAAGTTTGTGCTCTTTCAATTTTCAAAGCTGTAGCCATCGAAGTATGTAACATAGGGGTGACTGGTTGTAATTGTAGATGTTTTAGAAAGTCAAAATTAGTTTAGAGCCATATATGTTAATCAATCAAATTTTATTTTCTTTAAAAAATCTATAGCAAAAAAAAAAAAATCTTTATGAAATTAAAAAATGATTGAAGAGTAAAGTAGTGTTTTACAAAGTTACAATAAAAGAAACTACATCGAATAAATCTACAAATTAATTTCTACAACCAAAAACATAAAGTTACGGTCCATTCCAGTCACCCCCCTAGTTCAGCAAAATAACTAGAACAAATAGCATACTGCAAACCATACCATATATCAGTGTCGTGCCATTCAATGAAATAGGAAAAAGAGGTCTAGGCATGGACCCGTTCTAACTAAAGTCTGATGAAACATTTTTTTAATCCTAAATTTCTATAAATATATATATATCCAAATCATAACTTCTAAACTTTTTTTGTAAAATATTTATGACTTTTTAATTTCAAATTTCTTTAATTTAAAAAAACATTTATGATCCTCTAAATCTCATGATCGTCCTACCTACAGAAATTTATTTTATGTTTATTTATAAATAGTTTTTCTTTTGTTATGTATAAATTTTATTTTCCTTAAATATGTATACCAAAAACCTAAAGTTAAACTGTTTTCTTAATACATCTTTGTTTTTGTATTTGTCTACACATATTATATTGAACTTTCACCACACTGACTCTTATTTTCACAAACTTCTTATGTGTTTAAGTCAGTTTTATCAGTTATTTTTTCATAATTATTTTACATTTTCATTATACTTCATTTTTCGATGTAAAGTATAAAATCATAATTTTATAAATATTTGTATTCTATTGTTTTGAATATTTTAGTCAGCAATTTTAATATAAACCTCGAATTTTTATTTTATTTATTTATAATTTAAAATTTGTTTTTACACTTTTATTTTGCTTTTGACATGAAAAGCTTTAGGCATGGCTCTGCGATTAATAAAATGTGATGGGAGAATGAAACAAGCGTTGAGTGACTATCAATAATACTATTAAATTGAAATACCTTTTAAAAATAACCTTTTTATAATTATTACTTAATTAAAACTTATACTATTTATTTAATACTTCCTCTGTTTCAAAATGATCTATATTTTAGGAAAACAATTTGTTTCAAAAAGATCAATATTTTACATTTTCAAAACATGTAATAATGATAAATAGTAATTTTCAAGAAAATTAATTGTGTTTACTGAATTTTGATTGGCTACAATTTATAGGAAATAGTTAAACACAAAAAACAATACACTTATAATCAAAATTTAGGATGTTTTCTTAATCTGTGTGAAAATGTTAAAACATGTATCTTATTGAAAGGGAAGGAGTATTTATTAATTCATTTACTACGAATTATTTATTTTGCTCAATGATTTTCTTACCAAATTTACCATTATTCTCTAACCAGAATATCTTCTAATCAATTTTTATAATTAAATTAAACATATTATTTAAATGTGAAATAGAAACTTTAAATATTATTATTCATATATATTATTATTTCATTCACATGTAAAACATAAACTATAAATTTTTATTGTTTTTTTATTAAAAATGGAAATTTACTTTTTCAAATATGTTTAAAATATTTTGATGATTAATATTATTCACACATATAATTGAATTATAAGAATACAATAATTAAATTTTAGTGTAATATTTTCCACAAAAATAAACACAGAAAAAAATATTTGGCTTATAAAAAAAATAGAGATAAATATATCTGTTTTACTAAAATAGAAGTGAATTTTATTTGACATAAAATATTTTATTTTGGAAAGATGGATTTATAAATATACATAAATATACTAATTAGTGTTTCAGTTTATAAATAAATATATCAAAATAGTTAATGTAATTAAAATTACTAATTAACAAATATATTATATAATATATCATTTTGATTAGTTTAGTATCCAATCACAATTACAGACTGTTGATCTATCGTATATGATATATTAAACATAAAAAAGAAATATTCATATGGATGTTTGTCTGTACAACTATTATATTCTTATGATGTGAAAAAATTTTTTGTTTGTTTGTAAATATGATGTGAAGATTATATGTTTATTTTGTTAAAATAAACAAACGTACGGATATACGAATCAATCTCTACTACTAAATCATTATAACTTTGGTTGAATATAGTAAACAAAATTTAATCAAAATTTTACATATTATGATCACCCTTTGTGAACAATACGTTTTTATATTATTGTTTAAGCGGTTAAGCTGCATAACGGTCTATTGAAGCTAGTGTACTGTTCAAGTGGCACCTATTTTTTTTTTTAGCAACATAAATTATATTAGAAACTTAGAGGGCTTTAGCATGAAGCTAGGCCCAATAGTGAAAGTTTGGTACAAAGGCAGGTTTTTGCATAAGCATCTGCAAGCCTATTGAGATTTCTAGGGATGAAAGAAATGTGAAAATTAACAAAAGAAGTGCGGATAAGGATTTCGATGTCTGCTAGAACCCCAAAGAGCTTTATAGATAGCCGATTCGCGATGATGACTTGGACAAGCACTTTGAAATATGAGTGAATCCATATGTGATTGAGGTTAAGCGATACCGCATGCTCGAGAGCAGACCGAATCGCTAAGGCCTCCGCAATGAGAGGTGAAGAGATGTGTTCTTGGAATTGACAACCCCTAGCTATCTCCGATGATGATTGATCAGTGAAGATCCAAGACAACCCCGCAGAACAAGAGTCAGACCTCCAAGCGGCATCGGTGTGGCACAAGATCCTCTGTGCTGATGATTGATGGGGCTGTATCTCCGGGTTGGTCCTCAGCGGTAATGGAGAGATCGAACTCTGCGCCCCCTCCCATTCTTTAAAGGATGTCAGCCATGTGGTGATTACCTCTTTTGGGGCCGTATTCCTGTTCTGGAAAATTAGGTGATTGCGCGAGATTCATAAGTTCCAGCAGATCCATGGGAAGAGATTGGAGCTTGTTCCCATTGGCGATAGGTTCTTCATAGAGACAGATTGTTGGAGAGCTGTTTTGAAGGAAGGGTAGGAGTCGAGATCCATCAGGTTTGCCCACGGAGTGAGGTTCCATACTTGTTTAGCGAAGTCGCACTGAAACAAGATGTGTTGGATGGATTCATCAGCTCCGCAGCTTTGCAGAGAGTTTTTGCAAGAAGGCCTCTTTTCCGTAAGTTCTCCCCGGTTGGTAGGATATTTTGAGCACATTTCCAAAGAAAAAGTTTAATTTTGGAGATTAGCTTAGGGGACCAAATGTACTTCTGTCAGTTCCAACGATCAGTATTCAAGAGTCCTGAGGTCGATTGAATTTTCGTTAGTTGAGCTGAAAAGTAATCTGGTTTTGCAAAGTATTGACCTGATTCTTGTTGTGTCCATATGTAGGAGTCTGGAGTTCCTTTGGTGCTAGGACGAATGGAGAGGATATGAGACGAGACCTCCGGGAGAAGTTTGTCAATGAGTACCTTGTTCCATTCCTTGGTCTCCCTTGATAACAGGTCCGCAACCATCAGGTCCTGGTCTTGTTGTAGAGGAGGTCCATAAGGTTTAATGTCAAAATTGGGGGCAGATCCATGTTTCTGACCAGAATTTAGTTGATTCTCCATCCCCTATGGCTTTTCCTAAATGTGTGAGCAAAAGATCCCTGCCATGAAGAATCCCTTTCCAACCATGTGATGAAGATTGGGGTGGTGCTTTGATGAAAGAGGTCTTATGTCAGTATTTTCCTAATAGGACTCTGGTCAGCGAACTGTCGATTTTCCCCAGTAGCGCTTGGTTGAAGAGTTGTATATCTCTGAAGTCCAGACCTCCAAGTTGCTTGGGCAATGTAACTGTTTCCCAATCTTTCCAGAAAATTTTTTTTTTTCCATCCGGAGAGTCCCACCAAAAATGAGTGATTTCTGACTGTATTTTTTTTCAAAGCCCCAAAGGTAACTCGAAGCAAGTCATGGCATAGGATGGAATGGGTGAGAGGACAGATTGAAGCATCATTGCTTTTCCTGCTGTTGAGAGGAACCGATTGTTCCAGCTAAGAGCTCGCTGGTGCATCCAGTCGATTATGGAGGCAAACAAATCCATTTTCTTGCGGCCAAAGTGTTCAGGTAAGCCAAGATATTTTCCCACTCCCCCTTCTTTCTCGATACCAATTTGGTTTTTAACTCTGTCTCTTATCTCTTGTGACGTTTTGGCAAAGAAGATTATGGAGGATTTAGCCGCATTACATCTGCACTGAGGCTGTCTCATACCTATGTAAGATATCTAGCAAAGTAGAGCAGCATTGAGGATCCGTTTTGATGAAGAACATGGTGTCGTCCGCAAACAGGAGATGATTGATACAAGGACTATTTCTTGCAACTCTAAGGCCTGCAAAAGTTCACTCATTTTGGGCTTTCCTGCAAAGTCTCGAGAGCACTTCTCCGCATAGGATGAAGACATATGGAGAGAGTGGGTCTCCCTGGCAGCTACCACGCTAAGGGTGGACGTTTCCTGCCACTGCATCATTGATCAAGGAGTAAGTGACTTAGATAATACATTGCATAATCCAATGAACCCACTTCTCATGAAAGTCCAGCCTATTTAGCACTACTCTTATAAAGTCCCACTCTAGCCTGTCATAGGCTTTACTAATATCTGTTTTAACCGCCATTGAACAGTGTATGGTGGCTCCTGAGGTCTTGAGGAAGTGGAGCATCTTATGTGTAATCAAGACATTGTCTGAGATTGCTCTATCAGGTACAAATGCAGATTGGTTCTCTGACATAATGTCTTGCAGTATCTGTTTCAGACGCAGAGATTGGATCTTAGAGATCACTTTGTAGTAGATGTTGCATAAGGCAATGGGGCGGTAGTCTGAGACTGCTTTAGGACTGTTTATCTTAGGAACGAACCTGATGTGTGTTGAGTTTATGCTAGTGGCATGTTTCCTGAGATTAAGAATTCCTGAATTTCCAAGATGATTGCAGGTCCAACGATGTCCCAATTGGTTTGGAAGAAGCTCGCAGAGAAGCCATCCGGCCCCTGGGTGGAAGAGTGGCACCTCTTGGTCTTTTAGTTCTGCGTTGGTCTAACGCTCCCTCTGTCGAAATGCCACGTGCGCTAGATTACCAAAGTCGAATCATTCTAAAAATTTCTGATGATCATTTATCCAATTGGTAAGTTTGAAAGAACATATATTTATAGAATTTTACTGTAATGTGTGAATCCACCAATTAGAACATATATTTATAGAATTTTTAGTATTTTTTTATTAACAAATATATTGGTAAAAAATTTCGAATTATAATTATTTGTATCTGCAAAATTGTGTCTCAACTGGAGTGGTCTTTCATTAAGGATTGGAATGATCACTCTACTAGCTTTTGGACCGAAAATTGGAGTCTTTTTGGGAACCTCACAGAAAACTTGAATCTGATGGGTTCACCAGAAGTCCCTAGCCAATGATACGATATTTTGTTGGGCACCGATTCAAAACAACTAGCTAAGTGAGAAAGTTTTGTTTGGGAATATCTCTGGATTTCCAAACAATTGATGACCAAGGAACAACTTGTTGATGGATCTTGATCAGCTTGTAGACTTGCCATGTGGAATCAGAGGAGAGTATTTTATCTTCAGTAATCCATTCATACGTGTCTTCCTCCAGCAGGAGATAGTGGTGAGGAAAACACTACAAGAAATATGAGTATTGGTAGCAGTTTGCGATAACACGAATACACCAACTGCTACTAAAAGTACCAAAATCGGAGCACAACTCTATCGTAGTATTGAATTCGCGCTAGGAAAAAAAATTAAGTGGGAACACAAAATCACATATTTTGTTTATAATGACACTTTGGTGCGAGAATCTAATGCCCATTACAGTGGATACTAGCTAGAGTGGCGTTTGGTCAGATTCCCAGAGTTTCTTCTCTACAACTCAGAAAACGAGACTAGAGATCACCTTTTCTTCAGCTGTGACTTCTCTGCTTTAGTGTTGGAAACTCTTGCCCGCAAAGCTCACTGCTCACTGATCACTCCTTGGACCCAGGTCATAGACTACATGCAACACCTCTCTCGCCCCGAACATCGTTGATTATTAGCTCTCCTGGCTTGGCAATGAGCAATATACTTCATCTGGACTGAGAGCAATAACAGGCTCCATCACCAACAATTCGGCCCCTCATCTTCGATTTTCCTGTCAGCATCATCTCTGATCAAGAACAAGATATCAAGCTTCCGACAAACCTCTCCATCCCTCTCTTCAGAGATGATTCAACTCTGGCTAAGCACATGAATCGTCTTCTCCTTCGCCTCCATCAAACTCTTCGACATCGTTCTACTCTAATTTTTCATTAACTGTAATAGGTTTGCCCCTATTTTACTGTTTCTATGTAATGGCCCATGGCCCTAAAACACTACCCGAACAGGCCATCTTATATATATATAAAAGCCTTTTCTCAAAAAAAAAAAGGAATTCTATTATATTGTTTCAAAATTTAATCCTATTTTTATAACTTATCAAAGTGTAAGGTATACTTTCTCTTTTAGAAAGTAGAAAATTATTATCAAACACACATGTATGCTTACATTTTATTATTGACCATTTCAATACAGACTAATTGTTACTTAAATTTGCCTGCAATATAAAAAAATAGAATGAATAATTTAAGTTTTAGTATTTTGGATAATTATGGTTAAAATTTCAACTACATAATTTTAATTAGTCATTTTTTTCTAAATAATGTAAAAATATTTATTAACAATAATTTTTTGTTATAATTTTGATTTCTAATAAAAATTATTATGGAATTCGACTGTTTTATGAAATATTTAAACGTTATTTATTGTTCTACTAATATACTTGTTTTTCGTAAAATATATGAAATTGTATTTTTAATTTCCGTATCGTATCTCTATAATATTATTTGAGAAGTCAGTTTCCTACGTGTCACACTCACGTTAACTCTCACAGTGGTTGATTACGATGATACCCTTAATGAATTAAAATATTATATTTAAACACTATTATTGATTTTTATTTAAATTACTTTTAATATTTTCCAAATAACATATATAATAAAAAGAAATATTATAAAGTTTATAAAGCGAATTTAAAACGAAAATATATGTATAAATAATATGATTTCATTAAAAGGAAAGTTCACAAAATAGTAATATTTCATTTTAAAATATTTTTAAATAACATAAAATATACTAATATACTTTCTTTATATTTATATTTTCACAGTAACAGAAATATTTTTAATATATTTATAATTAAGTAACATAAACTCATATATGTTTTATTGACTAAAATAATTTATAATTAGTATAATAAAATGTTATTTGGATTTTCTTATATTTATTTGACCATAATATCTTTCAATTACAGCAAAAATATCTATAAATTTTTTAACTTATATAATAAGATTTCTCAAATACAATCATAATTTTACTGCTTATTTTAAGAGATAATAAAACAAAATAAATTTTAACAATAAACATCTTTTGATCAAATAAAAAATATTTTAAAATCACACTATACACTTTAATGAGGTAGATATATTATATTTTGCATTATTAAAATTATATGTTTTCTTAATATTAAATTTGCTTTTAAATTTTATGTTTTTATGTTTGTGGAACTTAATATAACCATAACCAAAGGCATAAAATCATTTACAATTTATAAAAATATTTTAGTTATTGTAAATATTGATATGTGTTCATGAGCTTCCAAAACGTATCAATTACTTATTATGCAATTTTCTATAGATCATCGTTTATTTTCTAATTTATTTTTTAATCAACATTTAATTTGATATATATATTATGAAAATACATGCACATTGAAATGATAAATAAAATTAATTTGACTTGACTTAATTATAATAAAAATAATTATACCTTAGTTTTGAATTTGAAAGAATATATGTAACTTAAGATACTCACAACATGAGTCACTCAACTAATCCAATTTATATCTAAAATGATAGATTTAACTATCATAAGAAAATATAATTTTATAATAATAATAATAATAATAACAATGATTTATTTTATAAATATAAATTATGAGATGACTCAAAACACCTTAACAATGAAAATAAAATATTAAGCAAATTTTTAATTTAGTTCTTTTGTAAAATTTATATATATGCATGAGATTGCAGAATATTATCGTTATATTAATTTACGTAATTTGGAACCAAACACTTTAATTTATTTTTTTTTTCATTCTAAGCACAATATATCTTAAGTTATAAATAATCTTCCTAAAATATATTTACATATCTACGACAAAACCAACCTAATGCAAATAAGAAAATTAATCAAAATTTTAATATATTTTGAATAAAAATTTTATAATTGAATTCAGAGAAATATATGCAACCTAATATATCCAAATGATAACTAAACCGATTGTAAAATAACAAAACGACTAGATATAACATATCTAAAATTATATTTCTAATTAAAGTAATATAAATTATGCATAAAACTTTTAAAATTAAAAGTAAATAGCAATCAATTGTTATAATATATATTTACTTTATAAATATTTATACCCATGCATGAGCATGGGAAAATCACCTAGTTAAAAATTGTTAGACGAGCATTCAGTGTGTACACATTAAAATAGTCAAATAAAGCCATAAATTAAATAGCAAATGGGTTTTGCAAAAATAGCAAAAAATGATTTTGTTGTAACCTTACCTTGTTCTTGTTTAGTACAAGTTCAGTCAACAAAATAATTAAGAAATCAACTTTTTACATGAAAGTATTCATTCAGCAAATAAAGTGGGTAATGCTATAAGAAAATAATTAATTAATCTACTTAAAAAAAGTTAAGTGGGTGGACCATTATTTCATTTTAGAGTTGATTTCGACATGTGTATCTGTGTGGCTTATCTAATTCTATTTTTAGTTTTTTTTTTTGGTCAACTCAACTAGTTCTATTTTTAGTTATTCATAACAAACATACAATAAAAGTCTACGAGTCAATCAATCAATAAATTCAGTTTTGTTGACAGTGATGATGTGTGGCAAAGAAATTCATACCAACGAAGGCTTCTTTCTTTGACTGCCGGTGATGTCTTCATAAGACTAGTTGATTGTGCATTCCTTAGCCTGTGACTAAGGCTGGTCATTTTATTCGTTAAATTTGATTTGATTCGTTATTCGTTTCGATTTGATTCGATCAGAAAGTTCCGAATATCCGTAAGCTTTCGAAGCATAGCAAATACTAAAACTCAATATCCGTTAAAATCGAAGCAAATCACAAATACTAAAATTTTGGGAAGCGAATATCCGATCTGGCAATATATAAATACATGTATATCTTGATTATATTTAATGTTTTAAATGTGTAAAGTTTTATAATTATTATTCTAACATATGATTTGACAAATTCTATTCTCATTATTACTTATATAAAAGTATTACATAAAAGAAAGAGAAAAAATTTATAACAATTATAACTTTTTTCTAAAGTTTTGTGTTCTTATAATTGTTAATTAAGTTTAAAAAATTTACAAAATATTTAGATTCGCTACTTCTTTTAATTTTTATCTTTTATATCATGTAAAAAAATATTTTACAAAACAAATTTGTATCAAATTTTTAAGATTATTTGTATTAATCCAAATAGATAAGATATCTGTAAGTATTCGTAAATATCCGCAAATATCTATTTATTTTCTGGATATCCGTTTTTCCGAATATTCGTTTATTACCGAAGCAAAGCAAATAAAAAAATTAGATATCCGTGACATACGAAGCAAATCACAAATACCTTCAAAAACCTGGATATCCGATCCGTGTCCAGGTCTACCTGTGACTATATAAGTCATATTAAAATAAAAGATCAGAGGAAAAAATAGCTGACTTACTCTAACATAAAACCTATTACTTGAAGGAAAATAAATGTGTAATACCTCGATTTTCCGAAATATAAATATTAATTAATAATCCTAAAATATCTATTTACTATCCTTATAAATAGTTTCCAAACACCATACTTCCAATAAATAACCACAAATCCAAATTGTAGAATAAAATCCGAAAATATCGATAATAGTATAAAAACCGCAAGTCTGAAAAAGAAGAAAAGAAAACACCCAAAAGCACTAATCTGATAGCAATCACACTTTTTCGTCAGTTTCACCTGAAAAGGAAAGAACGGGTGAGTAACAGGGAAATCACTCAGTGAGGTATGGGATGTTAGATACGCAAACCACTGACTTGAGTAAATAGAACTTCCACTATGGAAGTTTAACTCTAATATGAACAAACAAGATGCCTAAAGCATCACACATAACACATAATGCGCTGATAGTGCATAACTAGATCATACACCCCGCATTCTCCTCATATGGATATATAATACCCAGCGTCGCTAGTACAGTCTGTCTCTATACCCCTACCCACCTCAGTAGTGTTGAAGGTACAAACATCTCTTCACCACACGCCCAACACAAGTAGTATCGCTAGCCCAGACGTCTCTGAAACCCGCCCGCACAACACAGTAGCGTCATTAGTCCCTACTCGTAACTATGTATATACATATATATCATCACTTAACATCACATAATCCAAAAAATGGTTGAATCATCTAGACCCCTAATTTCGGTTTACAATGAATGAACTAACTACCAAACAAGACTCAAATAGACTCAATTTATGCTTTGAAATCTAAACTACGTTAGAAAGAATTCTATACTGGTAAGAGATTTATGGAATAGACACTCACCTTAGCAATATGGAAAAGTAGTACACATGAACTCTAGCTGCTCAAACAAACTTCAAATCTGAAATCAGGGCATAAAATGAGTCAGAATGCCCTTCGAAAAGTTAAAAATGGATAACCGGTGATCTGGTCAAAAAGTCATCTTGCTGGTCAATGATATACCATGGATTTTACCCATTTTTTTCCATGGTATATAAGTGTTTTAAGATATAATTATTATGTTTTAGAGTCTATTTAGTATGTTTTCAGGCTCATGAGTGTTTTGCAATAAAGTGATGATTTTGGAGAATTTTAGAGTATAAAATAGATTTCACCCGAGTTGACTATCGAATCAGACCAGAGGTCGACATTCAAAGTCAATAACCGATCGATGTACACTATGTGCCATCGATCAACAGCAAAGTGGTCTACGATTAGATTTAATAATCGATCGATGCACACTCTGTACCTTCGATCGACAGCGAAGCGCATAAAATCCAAATTGGTTCCAGTCGACTTAAAGCCCAAGACTTCAACAAATTACAAGATTGCTCCTGACGAGTTTGTAACCTAATATATATAGTTTACCAAAGTGTTTAAGGCAAAGTGTGCTTTTCTATTCTCTTGTTTTACACAGCTAAAGTTTTTTAGGAATTTTAAGAGTTGGACAGAAGATCCAAAGAGATTTGTGATTGGAACTCCATTATTATCTATTTATCTATATATGCAGTTTTCTTTTATAACTTGTTGCTATGAATTGCTTAACTATGTCTGAGTAGTTGCATTGTTAGGTTTAGGGTTTAAATAGGCCATGAGGGATTAGCCCCAACTATAGATTGCTAAGTTGTGATATTCATCAATAGGATGTTCTTAATACTTGTGTTCTAGAATAGCTAACTAGGACCTTGACCTAAGATTCGTAGGTACAAGTTACTGCTTGGTATCATCTTGAATCTATCATAATTGAGCTAGGATTGCTAGAGAAAGGCGGAAGTTGATCTATGAACCCTTAGTGAGCAGTTATTCAATCCGTGCGCAAAGCTTGCTAGAGCGCGTCGATCGATATTCCTATAGAATAATTGATCATAGTGCAAAAGATGTATCGATCGATATTCCTATAAAATCATCGACCGACACTTTCTAATTGATCAAACCGATTGTTGAGATCATTAAATCTAGTCAATAGACGAATCCAAACAAGCGGAAGCTGATTAATTTGTTTTTATAAGTTAAGCTCTACAATATCATGCAAGCAACTGCTACGCATCTATAGCATTATAATCATGATTACCTGAATAGAAACCCTAAGTCTAGCTATTTTCTATTAAGTATCAAAACCTCAATCAAACCAACCGAGCAACTACCTTGTTCAAAACCTGCTAATTAAGTTTAATCATAATCAACTTAGCTTAATCATTTTGATTAGTTTTTTGTGTTCCTTAGCTCCCTATGGATTCGATCCGCAAGTACTAAAACTGAATCTCTTATTTGAGAGAGTAATTTACTCCTTATGGTAATTTGAGTGAGATCAAATTTGGCACCATTTCCGGGGAGCTTTGATCACTATTAGATTTACTCTGATGCAGTCTACGTTACTTCTTAAAACCACTTTCTGACATAAATATTTTCTTGTCTTTTTATGGGAGAATGCCCAGCAGTACCAGAAGCAACAAGGAAACCCAACTACTATTCTCAGAAGATCCTGCAAGCTTAAAATGTTCAATCCACAAAGAAAGACGCTCCTCGTCGATCGACAGCAACACTAGTTTGTCGCTCGACACTCGCATACCACCGTCAACCGAGGTTACTCTTCCGTCGACCCACATCTTCCACCTGACATCGATCGATACTTCAGTCCAAAACATCGATCGATATTCAGCCGCGAGATATGGTTGCGACACTGATTCTCAGACAAGACGAGAATGGAGACCTGCATGTTATAGAAGGTCATCTGCGTAATACAGCAGGTCAAAGGATAGATGCTCAGGGGGCTGTAATCTCTGAGACTGACACTGAAGCTTTATGAGCTGCTCAACCTGTAGATGAAGCTGCTCGACCTAAATGTGGCTGATTACAACCACCAAAGAGGCGATTTCGAGTTGAAGCCTTAGTACTACACACTCGTGGGACAGACCCCCTACTGTGGGTTATCTCACGAGCATCCTATGGACCATCTGGAGAGTTTCGAGGATCTCATATTTGCTATTAAAGCCAATGGAGTCCCTGAGGACTATTTTCTCTGCAAGCTCTTCAAGTACTCACTTGCTGGAGAAGCTTCGCAGTGGCTTAAGCAGTTACCACCAGGATCTCTTACATCTTGGGCCGACATCAAGAATGCATTTCTGCGTAACTTCTTAGATAAGGCACGTGCCGAAGACTTGAGGAGCAAGATTGCTACATTCACTCAGGAGCCTACAGAATCATTCAAAAGCTCCTGGATCAGATTCAACTCTTATCAGAGAGATTAACTACACCATAGATTCAACCAAGTGCAGCTTCTTAGCACTTTCTTCAGAGGCATCGCATTGCAGTATCAGACTACTCTAGACACATCTAGTGAAGGGAACTTCAACACTAGAAATCCAGAAGAGGCTGTGAGACTTATAGAGAACTTGACATCCAGCAATACCACCAAGAACACTGATTTTGAGGGAAGGAAATCTGCAGCCATCCTTGGGAAGGAGCAGATGGATAAGGTGAAAGCAAAGCCGGACAGTGTTCACAAGGTTCTTAGGAAGCAGGTTTGCTCAGTAGAGGATGCAAATGTTGTAGACACAGAGGATAACGCAGAAGTAGAGGAGGATGTGAACTTCATCAGTGGAACTGGATTTCAGATGTCTGGAAATCAGAGTGGAAACATGAACTTCTTTGGACAAAGGAGTAACTTCAACCAGAGTTCGCAGTACCAGAAACCCTACAACAACAACAACAACAACAGGAATTATGGAAACTCATCTTACCAGAATCCACAGACTCACGAAAGCAAGATAAAAGCAATGCTTGATCAAACTCTTGAAGGCCAGCAGAAGCTAACGGCGGATTTCAATGGAAAGATTGATTCTGTCTACATCAACATGAACACCAAGTTTGAGACTTTGAGCACTCATGTGAAGAAACTGGAAATGTAGGTAGTTCAAACAGGAGAAGCTGTTAAGATGCAGGAAGCCTTAGCAAGGGGGATAGGAGATGAAGCAATGAAACACCACGTGAATGCCATCATAGATGATAATTTCTGGCAAGTGGTGAAGCATGAGAAGCTGCAAGAAGGGAATTTCGAAGTAGAAAGCTCGATGAGCTTCGGCGGATCGCATTGGTGTCGATCGACGCCGTACCACGAGCATTGATCGATGGACTCCAATCAACACAGACCGACGAGCCCTGACCAACATCGACCGATGACATCAGCAGAGTCAGTCGCATCATGCAATACGATGAAGATTATGACTCACAAGGAGTTCTCAGCTAAACACCCACTTTTTCATAATAATATCGATCGACATCATGAAACTACCGAATGCAGCTACAAAATATTGATGTAGCACGACTTAATGCACTCAGCCATTTATCCAAACCTTCAGATAACCCACCAGAAACCACCAGCACCCAATCTGAAGATGCACAAGAGCCTATGAAAGTTGATAAGGCTACTGAAGGGAGAACCTTGAGGAGAAGGAAGGAAAAGGTTCCTAAATATCTGAATAGAGAAATTAATGAGAGGAGATGGATAGCTTTACTAAGAGAGTCCTTAAGACTCCACTGGATAAGCCATTCGAGGAAGCTTACTTTATCTACAGATTGTGGATGTTCTTCAGAGAGATCAAGGAGACTGAAGAGGACATTAGGAGAATGTTCCATCAGGTCAGAGAGAAGATGGCGCAAAGAATTACACTGAAGAAAAAGAGTGATCCTCGACAGTTCACAGTACCCTGCTCGGTAGTTACAAGGTATTGAGTTCCCACGTGCGCTATGCGACACAGGAGATCCAGTCAGCATTCTACCTAAGGTGATGGCAGACCATTTAGGCCTAAAGATAGAGCCTTCAGAGGACTCAATCACATTTTTGGACTGTTCTCGAAGAAACTCAGGAGGAATCATCAGAGACCTTGAGGTGCAGATTGGTAATGCCCTAGTTCCAATAGACTTTTATGTCTTGGATATCAAGTTGAACTGAAACACTTCTCTACTAAATGAAAGAGATTTCTTGGCTACTGTAGGAGCATTTTTAAATATGCAGACTAACCAGTTGTACCCGACACTCATAGATCCGAACGTCTACTATGATCCAGTTCGAGTTGTCAAGACAGAGATACCCTGCATAGAAATTGGAGATGATCCGGGATTTACAGCAGCATGCTATTGTCGAGTTGAGAACAAATCATGAGCTGAGTACGAGACAGAGTATTCCGCAGCGATCGACAGAGATACCTCAACATCGATCAACATTAATTATCACCAGGCAGAATGCGCACGAGTGTGGGAACCGAAATTCACACCATCGATTTTCTGTTCAAATTAGAAAAGTTAGGATACCCTAAATTTTCCAGGAGATCCCGGTTATCTGTAGGGCCACGCAGCAAGTATGATCAGAATATGACAATAAGTAAAGTAATGAATTAAAAAGAACAAAGAGAGCAAAGATGGTCTTATTCCGGATCTGTGTTTGAGCGTGAAGAAAAGGTGTAAGCCTTAGCCAAAAGAGCTGTCGGCCATTCCCTAGATCTATCAGCCTCAGACTATGAAAACCTAGTTGAGTCGCAGCTCGATAACAAAAACGGAAAGTTGCCTAAATCGCTTTAAGTGCTTAATTTGCTCTGAGTATGTAGAAAAGGTTCTTCTCCTCCATCTTCGACCTCGACGTCCTTATATACTTTGCTCTAAAGCGGTTTGCTCCTTCCTATTCAGTCCTTGGTCGAGTTTATCGCTTCCTGGAAATATTCCATTTCTCACGATCTTCGTGTTTATCCTTGGAAACATCACATCTATCCTTCGAAATTAACATTTATCCTCTCCTGCAGAATAAAAGATAAACCGTCATAACGTTTGGGCTTGATTTCGTATAAAATCGTTAGTGACTTTTTAGCCGCGTTCTGGACCCTTTCGGGCCGTTTTTCCGACAAGCATTTTTACGATTTATCGAAAGAGCGTTCTACGAAATGATGTTGTTTCCGAAGAAGATTCGAATTTCTCGCATATTGTAGGCAGCTCAAGGTGTTTAGTTAACCGTTGCCATTTTTTACCATCGATTCGAGTTCTTCAAGAAAACGAGTTATCGTAACGTTCAGATGATGACTACAATCGAGACGAAAAAAGAGCAAGCTCGATCTGTCCTCAAAAAAGAGAGCTTGCAAAGACTGGAAGAAGACAGATTGGTTAATCCAATTCCCCGAACAGGCGGGTTGGCCATTGCTCGTGGTCCAACTCGCCGAGCGGGCGAGTTGCCAATCTTGTGTGGTCCAACCCGCCGAACTGACGAGTTGGCCATCGTGTATTGTCCAACTAGCCCTTTCGGCGAGTTGGCCATCGTGTATGGTCCAACTCGCTCGTTCGGTGAGTTGGACGGTGCGCTTGGACGTTCGTGCCTTGCGTTATTTTGTTGGGATTCGTTTGTTCGAGACCTTGAGTATCCTTTCTCGAGACTTATAGTCTAATTCTTTTCCGAAATTGATTCGAAGCTCGATTTAGGTTTCTCACGCTCTTTTTATATCTTTTTTTAAAGAGGATATTTTCCGAGAAGTTTTCAGACGTTGATTCCGTCGTGACCGATTTTTACCCCAGCAGTTAGCCCCCCAGCTTATTAGAAGCGTGAGGTTCTTACGAGCGGTTTATGCATGTTGAGTAAATTAGGCGGATTCCAACGTCTGAAAGTCTGAAGACGAATAGTTAATTTCCCTTGCTTATAAGTATGTGGAGTAAGTTTTCAAATTCTTTACTTGCCCATTTCCGCAAACTTTTTCTAAGATAGAAAAATTTTCTTCTCTCTTCTCTCCCCTTGGTAAATTTTTTTTTTAGTTTGGGTTATCATGTCTTCAAGGAGAAAAACTTCCACCAAGTCTCGCCACGATCGTGCTATTCCTGACGGCTCTAGTTCGCAACACAACGATGTCATGCCGAAGGTGGAATTTGAGGCACATTCGATCAATCATGAGGAGATTGATGCGTACTGGGTGACCAAGGGCGAAGTAAAGCCTCCTAGGCCTGGGATGTGGACTCATTCTCCGTTTCGCGCTAACCTCGTAGATGGTTGTCTTGATGCATGCAGACAAGAGGCTCACATGGCTCAATTCAAGGCTGAGACGGCTGACAAGAAGATAGCCCGTTTGAGAGATGAATTGGAGTGTTCTCGTTTTCAAGGGAGAGGTTCGACCGAGACAGACGTTGTCGTGCCTACAGGCGAGGAAGAAGAGATGTGGTCGAAGTAGTGAAGAATCGCCACAAAACGTTTTCGCATGAGTTTGGGGAGCTTCGGGGGAATTATAAAGCTCTCGATGAGTATCGCGAGTATCGCGGTACTGCGGGCAGATTGTACCTTACGCAAGCCCCTAATTATTCGTTTGACGTCGAGTATGTGTGGCAAACTAGACGTATGAATGAGAAAAAAGGGACTTTGCGATTCCTCAGATTGAGAAGAGGATTTGGGAACAATGGGATCTGATTCCTATTTCTCCTGACATTGTGGAGGCCGAAACGGGAGTCCCTGATGAGATGGGCGAAGTGGATCAACCAGCTCCCCTTGATGTCAATGATCAGTCATTCGAGGTGTCAATGACTGGCTACTTCGATTTCGACGACTAATCGTAAGGTTTTCTGTGATTTGTTGGGAGAGTGTTCCCTTATCATTGTGATATGTTTCTGTTTGTTTTCAACCAAGTGTGGCCGTGTTTTATGTAGTGGGACTGGCCATGTGTGGCTTTGAATCCCTGCCGTTTACCGGCGTTTGTATGAATTAAGCTTTTATAAAAATGGATTTCAAGAATGTTTTGATTTAGGGAAGAATTTGAGTTGTCATCTCGTCCTTCACCCCTTTTTGCGGATCATCCGATTCGTTGCTAGTTTTAGATGTCTGAGAATTTCTCAAAGTTTCGAGAGCGTTTAGATGCGGATGAAGAGACATGTTCTCAAGATATCATATCTTTTCGATATCATGTCTTGAGATGTTAGAGACCAGTGTTCTGGGTTTAGGACAAGAACTAGGTCAAATCACGGTTTTAGGGGGTGCGATGACTACTTCAACTTACGTTTCTCGTATCATTTTCGACCTGATTCAATCCCACTGTAAAGTCTGTGATATCTCGGCTTACGTGACTTTTATGGTAGGAATCGAACATCTCTTCGAGGATAATTTTTAAGTCTTCCAAAAATGCTGACCAAAATTTCGGATTTCTTTTATAGCGCGCTATTTTATCCTAGTCGGATATAAGAGGATCTGTCTTTATGACGGATCAAAATGCGTTTGTTTAGAACAGTTAAAGTACTCGGCGGGGCCAATCGACGAACGTTTGTGATTTATAGTCGCGAATGGACTGTTTGTCGAATGATACGATTTTAATATTTTCGAGAAATCGCAACGTCTCGCTTTCTCGAAAATATGTTTTTTCGTTTTGAGATGAACGTGATCTTCCCTATTAAGGAAGATGATATGATCCCGTTTGGCCATGAGTCTAGGCTATGGCCAGTGATTGACTAGATGAGCTGTTTATACGGAAGTGTTTTACCTTGCAAGAAAGTTCCTTTCGTATACCGCTTTGCGGGTTTCATGAATGCTTGTGAGAAAGGCTAATTTCGACCAAGGATTTCTTGGTAGAAGAAAAGCGATCATTATATTTTTACTTAGGCGTTAGCCGACCCAATTTTGGGATGCTATTGCGCCGTAAGTTAGTTGCTAGATCGCTACAATTTTTGTAATAAGAGATTTTGCGAGACACTTTTAGAGGCCGTAATGCTTTCTCATAATTAAAAAGTTTCAAAAATATCGAGTACAAGCGTGGATTTTTAGAATGCGGGAATATACGAGTATTCGTATATGTACCCACTCCCCCCCCCTTTTGGAAAGGAGAGATAGCTGAACTCGTCGTTCGACGAGCTGCTACGTACCCCTTTTTGAGGATCAAGCCATCTCGTAGTTCTGTTAGTTTTTCGAGTGTGTTTACTAGGCTACTGTGCTTGCGTCGATCGCATTAGTTGCAGTATCGACGTCTTCTACCGGGTTTTTTCCCTCTGGTTGGGTCGAAGCGTTGGGTTCTGAAACTGGTTGTTTCTCACCGTTGCTTGAGTTGACGATTCCTGATTGTCTTTTTCCGAAGTGTCTTCGGTTGGCGTCTGAGTTAATTTTGCCCGTTTGGGTTTTATCATTGCGTTGGTCGTGAGTAGTCTTAGCTTATGTTTGGCCAAGAAGCAACATCTCGATTGTTTCTGGCATCCCCAGATCGCAGTAATTCCGTTATGAGTTGGGAATTTGATGCCTAAGTGATAAGTTGAGGGGACTGCCTTCATGGCGTTTAACTAAGGTGTGCCCATGATGAGATTGTAGATAGCCGGGTGGTCGACGACCGCGAAGTCGACGATCTTCGTGACTTCTTTCGTCGCAACAGGAAGTTTGATGGATTCGAGGGTCATTGACGTCGTTCCCGAGAAGTCGGTTTGCGGCTTAGGCGATGGTACGACTTCCCCTAACTCAACATTCATCCTCCTGAGAGTATCACGGAAAATGATGTTGACCGTTGATGCGGCCATCAAACCAGTAGCTGAACCGGAGGTCCATCCAACACCTTACCAAACCAGCCAAGGCGCCAAGCAGGACATATGTGCACTAAAAATGCCATATATTGCACACCAGGAGGATTTTAATCACGAGGCCAATTTTGATGGATTCTACACTCAAGAAGGAGTCCAGCCCAATTGGAATCGGGCCCAAATATTCACGGAGAAAAACGTTATGAATTTTACAATTCAGAGGTTTTCCAGCCCGTCCATCTGGGAGTACCCGACTTTAGAAGGAGATTCAAGCCCGAAGAAGAAGCGGCCTGAACCAAATCCCATTATAGGATTCAAGAGGAATCTCTCAGATTTCCAGAAAGCCCAATATCAGTATAAATTGCCACGTAATGAAAGAGTTATGATCCATTCTCCAAAACCGGCCAAACCAATTCTGCACATGCCTCAATTGGGAGCTAGCCAGTTCAATCAGCTTCAAACCAGAAATTGGCGTCCAGGAGATCATTTCAACCAATCAGGAGGTAATCCACAAGTCCTTAGCTACACCAGAACCCAGGAGAACAGGCGGTTCAATGAAGATTCACTTAAATCAAACCGGAACTATTTATGGAAAGATTGGACAATCTTTCGGTTTAATCCTTTCCAACCTAACCAGCTCATACCAGAAGACTTTCTCATTAACCCAAGGCGTCCAGAAGACATTATGCATGGTTCAGAAGAGTTCTATGAGTTCATACCATGCACCAGCAACCATTGGATCAGGAGGATCCTCATTTACACCAAACTGCCTTATTTGGAGTATTCAAACTTCAACAGCTCTTTTTCCTTGAGTCTATACACGACATCAGCACCTATCAAGCACCCAGGAATATCCCAAGGAAGCTCTCTTATCCCCTAAAACCGTCCAGGTTCAAGCAAAGACACATTTCTTACTTGGAGCCAAAATTCCACAAAAGGCTCCAACGGCTAGTTTTTCAATTTATTGCCTTGTCTTTGATTTGTTTCCTTTCTTATCTTTTTAGAACGTTTGGATACTTGTATCTGAGCATTATATAAGCTCATAGACGTCCATTGTAGAAACCACCCTCAATCAACCAAGTTAATAAGAAGTTTATTCAGTTTTTATCAAAGAGTGTTCTTTGTATAAAATTTCGGTCTTTAGGATTCAAAGAGAGATTCTTTGTTGTTCTATTGATTTTGTGAGTCTAGTTTATTTGTGAAAATCAAATAAGCTCAGTACACAGATTGAGAGAGTCAATCACATCGTCCATCATCCCATCAGATTGAGAGATTCAATCAAACCTTCATCCGCAAATCCACTTCAATCCATCATTTGATCAAACTGAGAGTGATACACATCCAGCAGCTTGATTCCACCACATCTATCCTTTTTCTTTGTTTATTATTCATATTTTGTTCTTAGTATAAACCGCATCTCATCACCTTTGCATTTGTTTCAGGTTATCAAGTTGGATTCTAGACATATCGGCCAAAAGATCACATCTTTGGTTGAATCGGTTAGAACCTCTATTAACCATTTGGGCGACCCAGCTTCCAGCCTGTATCAACCGTGCTGCCCGTATCGATGAGAACCTTGCAACCTCGAGATCCCTTACCACAAGGTCAATTACGAGCGGATCCCAGTGAGGCTGGTTGATCCCGCCGGCCTCTTCTTTATTGAAGGTGATCGCTCCTCTCGGCCTCTTCTCTGCGAGCTCGCGCTCTTCTCAGCCCTGCGTTGATAATCTTTGATAGCTGAGACGGTGTCGCTGCAGTATTACGATCCTCCGATGATCATGTTCACTCTATGGCGACTATTATCATTGCCCCTCTCGTCCTGCCTTCTCCCGCGTGACTGGTTCCCTTGGGGAGGGTTCTTCGTTTGAGGAGCATTATCGTTTTTCGGAGGGCAGTCTGAGTCGGGGACGAGATCTTTTATGCTAGATACTTCGGCGAGTTCTCCAGAAAGCAGCTTTGCGGCTAATCTCGCGCCAAGAGGTTTGCAGTTAAAGGTTGAGTGGCCACGGGCCTGGTGAAAATCGCATAAGACGTTCTCGTCATATTCTGATGTCGGGTCCATGTTTTACCCGTCGTTCGGCCTTGCTCCGCTCCGGAGTTGATGGCGTAGTTATGTGCTCCCAGAGTCTCTTCCTTCCCGCGGCGGACATTTTTGTCGTTGCGAGGGCTCTTCTTTTTCGACTTCTGATCTGACCCAAGATCTTTCGACGATATCTTCGTCGGCTTCAGCTTTTGTGACAAGACCCTCGTCTCCTCCTCGATGATTATGTAGTCTGTGGCTTTGTGGAGCATGTCCTGGATCGTACGCGGCTTTTCCAAAGTTATCCACTTTCTGAACTTTGACTTGTACCAGAGCGTCTTTCGGAGTGCGTCTATGGCCACTTTGTCGCTTATTCCGCTGAATCTAGCCATTACGGTCTGGAACCGTTTGATGAAGTCGCGAAGAGACTCTTCTTCTCCCGGGGATAACCTCTAGAGATCGACGTCGGAGGTTTCATGATCTATGAACATCGAGTACCGCTTAAGAAACGCCGAGGTGAGTAAATGAAAACTTTCGATGGAATTTCGTCTCAGGAGAGAGACCCACTCGAGTGCAGCTCCATGGAGGTTCTCGACGAAGAGGCGGCATTCGCCGGCATCCCTTTCGCTATCCCTGAACTTGGCTTTCCCTATCGCGATCTGGAAGGCCGGCAAATGTGCCTTTGGATCGGTTGTACCGTCGTAAGGTGTCACTCTGACCTTTCCGGGATCTGAAACCCTAGTTTCGGTGATGCGAGTTGTGAAGGGTGTTTCCGAGCCTCCTCGAATAATAGATCGATCTCAGGTGCGGCGCTGGCGGCGTGATGGATTTGAGATTTCACCGCGCTAACTTCCACTACCGTTTTCATGAGATGATCGCGGAGATCGCGAATTTTGGAATTTTTGTTGGCAGATTTCCGATCTTGTCAGCGTTTGCTGCGATAGATCCATGCCTGGTTTTCGGCCAGCTCCTCTTTCTCAACCCAATAGAGGTTCTCTTCCTCTTCAGTCATGAGTTTCTAGAAAGACATTTCCTGCCAAACGAACTGGCTTCGTGTCCTTCTCGGGTGCACGTCGGCGTCCTCCTCTGAGCGATTGGATTGGTCGCTGATATCCGGATCAATCCTCTTGACATCGTTTTCTTTGTTGTCCCTAGCGGGAGGTGGAAGATTCTCCGTGGTTGGCTGCGCACCGAGTAGGACTGTTTCGTTAGGCTTTTGTCCTAACGAAGCCTTATCGAACCTTCTGCCGCTGCGGACCCTGGTAGTCCCGCACGAAAGTCTACTCTTGGCTCTTGCCGTTAAGGTTTCAACCAGTTTGGCGAGAGAACCCATGAGTATTTACTGTTCGTCCGACCTCTTTTGGGTCTGCAGTGACCGTGGAAGTGTTTCCAGCTGGTGTTTTCTCAACGTTGGCATTGATGAATCGACGAAGGTTCCATCGTGCGTTGGTTGATCTTTGTCAGTGTCGTTGGTCATATACCTGAACGAGCGTACGTGGTTGCGAGAAAGATAGATCAGTATCCCCCTTCCTTCTACCGCCAAACTGTGGGAACCGAACAGGCGGGTTGGCCATTGCTCGTGGTCCAACTCGCTGAGCGGGCGAGTTGGCCATCGTGTGTGGTCCAACTCGCGGAACGGGAGAGTTGGCCATCGTGTATTGTCCAACTAGCCCATTTGGTGAGTTGGACTGGTGCAACTCGTCGAGAACTCGCCCGTTCGGCACATTGGACGGTGCAATTGGACGTTCGTGCCTTGCGTTGTTTTGTTTGGGATTCGTTTGTTCGAGACCTTGAGTATCCTTTCTCGAAGACTTATCGTTTAATTCCTTTTCGGAATTGATTCGAAGCTCGATTTAGGTTTCTCGAGCTCTTTTTATCTCCTTTTTTTCTAAAGAGGACATTTTCCGGGAAGTTTTTTGACGTTGATTCCGTCACCAACAACGAGCATCGACCAACGTCACCAATAACATATCGATCGACACTAAGATCGGCGATACGCAAGAAGGAAACTACTCAATTGGCAGTTGGGCAGATGATCGCTAACAAGAGAGTTATGCAGTCGAAGGCGCATCACATGTGATAGGTGCAGATGAGTTGCATGAAGGTTTCACTACAGAGAAACTATTCAACCACAAGGAACATGAAGAGACAGACTCACTTTTTGCATAAGCCTGCGGGAAAGGAACTCGTTTCCTTCCATCAGTAAAATCTAGGGAAAAGGGTATTTTTCGACCTCAACATTTCACATCCTGTCTTTTTATATCCAAACAAATCATGAGTGTAAAATCATATCTGAACTAAGAATCTATTGAAGACTTTTGGATCGATAGAATATTTTTCATGAATGACATCCTCGATGGATATACTCTCTCTGTAGCAAACGACCATAGTAAACGGTTCTGCCTGTAATACTATAAAACTTCCGATAAGTTTTGCATTCTATCTGCAAGAAATCATATTTTCTGGGATTCAAACATCTGAATGTAAAAACATTTAAAACATAACCATTAGACTAGGTGTTTCCACAAAATATTTGGATTTATAACCGATTTGCTAAATTTGCTTTGTAGAGAGATGCCTAAACCTAGCCGCCATATAACATTCATTAAAAAAATATCAGAATTTGATTATGCTTTCGAAGGCTTCGAACTTTGAGGCCCATTATTGAATTACCACAAAAGATCTAATGGGCCAGTTCAATAAATAATTTGACGATAGGCGACAATATTACGACAATGCCACCAGGAACTGTTCGATGTTACTTCGGCTAAGGGCTTTCTTCTTCGCCTATTCTCCTTGCCCTCCCACACACGTACGCCCGCCCTTCAAGAATTAGGGTTTCTTTCCCGATCCAATCCCCAAATCCTCCGTAATCGAAGGGGTTTGTGTGTTAAGAAAGATAAGTTATGAGGAGATCTTCGGCAAAGAGGGACACAAGTTTCTTAGAGCAATTGATTCTCTACGTCGCAGGCGCTGCATTTACCAGCTTATCTCTATACGTCTGCGCCCGTCACTTCGACCCCAATCGTGACGCTTCCAAAAAGGCCCTCAAGCATAAGAGAGAACTCGCCAAGCGTCTTGGTCGCCCCCTTATCCAGACCAATCAATACGAGGTAATAACTTTGACCCTTGTCTCAATCCGTATTCAAATTCATTACAAAACGAAAGCATTGTTCTTTAGGGACTTAAAAGTTTCGACTCATTTTATGTTGGAACATTAACAGGATGTAATAGCTTGTGATGTAATAAACCCACAAAACATAGACGTGGAATTTGATTCTATTGGAGGGTTAGAGTCAATCAAGCAGGCTTTGTACGAGCTTGTGATTCTGCCGTTGAAAAGACCTGAGCTTTTTGCTTATGGGAAGCTGCTTGGGCCTCAGAAGGGTGTTTTGCTGTATGGTCCTCCTGGCACTGGGAAGACCATGCTCGCCAAGGCTATTGCGAAAGAGTCCGGAGCTGTTTTCATCAATGTGAAGGTTTCTAATCTGATGAGCAAGTGGTTCGGTGATGCACAGAAGCTTGGTAGGTGTAGATGTATCCCTCTTGCGTGCCTTTCGTTATATTGGTATCGTTTACTAATAGTGGCTATGTGTCTTTAGTGGCTGCTGTGTTTAGCTTGGCGGAGAAACTCCAACCTGCGATTATTTTTATCGATGAGGTGGATAGTTTTCTTGGACAGCGGCGTGCGACGGATAATGAAGCGATGGCGAATATGAAGACCGAGTTTATGGCTCTGTGGGATGGGTTTACTACAGACCGTGAGTTTGAACTTCTTGTCTTTACTATTGTGTTAAGTAAGTGCGGTCTAAAGAGTATATGATGTTTGTGTTGTAGAGAACGCGAGGGTGATGGTTCTTGCTGCAACGAACAGACCATCTGAGCTTGATGAAGCTATACTGAGACGGTTTCCTCAGGCGTTTGAGATAGGTATGCCTGACCGCAAGGAGAGAGCTCAGATATTGGAAGTTGTTTTGAAAGGAGAGAGGGTCGAACCGGGTATTGACTATGATCGTATTGCTGGGTTGTGTGAAGACTATACCGGTTCAGATATCTTTGAACTCTGCAAAAAGGCAGCTTACTTCCCAATCAGAGAGATCCTAGAGGAGGAGAAAAGGGGCAGACAAGTTTCTGTAAGTACTACAAGTCTACAAATGTCAATGTTTCTTCCTCTAACCTGATTTTGGAGTACTTATGTTTTTTGAGTTGGTTGCATTGTTTCAGGTGCCTAGGCCATTGACGCAGTTGGATTTGGAGAAGGTTCTTGCTACTTCTAAGAAGACGCAGGTTGCTGCAAGCGAGTACTCTGGTTCAAGCTCTCACGCTTCGGTTTGGAGAAGTCCAAGGGATAGTGAGGAGGTACAAGCAGCTATAAATGGCTTTTCAAAGCTCTTTGTTCCTCGGATTGTAAACCATCAGTCGGATTCTCAGGATTCAAGTCAGCGTGATCCAGAAGGAGATTCAGAATAGAAGATTTTTCTCTGGAGTTTATTGTGTATAACCTCCCACAAAAGTATACTAGAAAATTTACACTTTTTTCAGATGTCTGAATTGTGGGCATTTCTTATACATCATTTGTGATTCTTTGGGCTGTTTTTAGGAAATTTATTTACTTAAACTTTTCATATATCATCTTTTATATACTAAATTGCTAGTCTCTTCACCAATCAAATTCTGCCAATTGAATTTTGTCACATATTTATTGTTCAAATTTTTATAGAAAAAATACTAAATTAAAAGAGAAAATTCCAAAACAATCAGTTTATTTGTAGTTAGAGTATCTCCAAAAAAATTCTCTATTTTAGAGTTTGTAAAATTCTATATTTGAAGTTTAAATCTATTTTAGAGTTTGTAAAATTATATATTTGAAGTTTAAAAGTGTCACTACAAGAAAACACAAGATTAACGACGGCGGTATTCCTCGTGAATTCGTCGTAATAGAGGTTTTACGAGGAATTAGCGAGGAAACACGTTTGATCGTTACTCGTTCGTCGTAACGCATATTTCCTCGTCAATTCGTCATCACATAGCGAGTAAGTGATTTCGTCGTAAAGACCAAGTACAACATTTCGTCATAAAGACCACGTAAACTTTCCACGTAAAGAGGTTGCTAAGTATCCTCATAAATACCACGAAAGTATTTTCTCGTCAATTACACGTAAATGTTTAGTCGTAAAGTACATGTAAATACCACGAAAGTAATTCCTCGTAACTTACAGGTTATTTCCTCGTAACATTTCCACATATAAAACACGTGAACAGCTCGAAAGTATATCCTCGTAAAAAACACGTTAGGCTTTACTAGTTATTTCCTCGTAAATTTTGCGAGGAATTTACTTCGTTTTGTTTATTTTACAGAATTTAAAAAATATAATTAGAAAAATAATTATAATTATAATTATATTTAAATTATGAATGAAAAATATAATTTAAAATAAAATCAATACAAAAATATTTTTATACATAAATAAGTTTAGAATTTATAAAATATTTTTAACACAACTTAAGAAAAAAAATTAACCAAAGAATATCATTAATAAATATGTATAGATATAATGGTTTGTATATATAGTTACATATATATATATATTTAAAATTAGATGATAATATATATATATATATATTTAAAATTAATTATCATTAAAATATAATATATTCAAAAATATTTTTATAAAATGTTATTTTCACTTTATTAAAATTTAATTTATTTTCAAATAAAAATTTTATACTTAAATTTATTACTTCTGCATATGGTGCACGAAAACTCATAGTTATAAATAAATAATTTTCAGTGATGTATCGGAGTGAGTCACCCTTCACATGAAAACATATTTCACCTCCCTCAAATGTGCTAGCCGGTACATGTCTTTGCTGTTGTCCTGTTGGGAATGTATTTTGATTAGCACATTGTTTGTTTAGCACATTGTTTCATTGCCACTCTTTTATATTAACTACGCACTTGTTTTATCTATTGATATACTTAAAAATAATAATAATAAAATATAGTAAACTAGAGGATTACAGAATTGAGAACAGTTGCACCATTAGTAGATGTTGGATATTGGTCAAAAGAGCTATTCAACCTTTTAAGCATAGTTATATGCTGGTTTAATTTATTTATAATTAGTATTTTATCATTTTTTCTTTTTGCTTATATTTTGCTTATATTTTTCTAATAGATTTATTTATTGGTTATTTTAATTTTATTCAGTTTGTATATAGCCTTTAAAAAAGTTATGTTAAAACTATATTTTTGATGTAAAAAAATAAAGAAGTTAAAACTAAATAAACTTAAATAGATTTTGATATAACTTTCTAAACTTTTTTTGTTGATAATGTTGGTTTTCTTTGTTGTTGTTTGTGCAGGCTTTTGCATAGCATTAGTGTCATGCCTCCTGAAGAAAAAAGACACCTTTTCTTAAAGCAGAAATGGCATATTCTAAAATGTTTTATATCTGTAGTTTATTGGTCTAGAAAATGTTTTTATTTAAAAAAAATCTGAACACAACTCATATAAAAGCTAGCTAGTGCTTATTTTTATTTAATACATTCGTTTTAATCATCACATATTATACATTTATTTTGTTTATTGTGTTTTAGTTCTTATTTACAAGTACATAAAATTATATGTCTATATGATATAGTAGTATATGACTGTGTATAAAGTTTATATATTAATGACACTATAATCAAAAAATGATATTGTTTTTCTGTATTTTTTTGTAACTGATGTTTTCTCTGTATTTACTATTATTATTATTACTATAAAAATTTATTTAACATTTTTTGCTTATGGCAACAAAATTCATTGGCAAAGCTATTGAGTATGAATCTTGGGTCCCTCAATAAAGGTCTATTAGATAATGAATTAGGTCAATTTACAAGAGAGTCACTAGAAAACCCTAGACTCACCTTGTATCAATAAGGAAGCACCCCTTCTTTATATGGATTCTTTTTCTCTTCTTAGATCTAGAAAACATTTTAGAGGGATTTTATGGATTCTTAAATTCACTTTACACTTCTCATCATCTTTTGTAATGCAATCTTGGATCATAAAATTTATTTTATGTTCTTTTTCTCATTTGATTTCAATGAGGATTTCTCATAAACCTACATAGAAATGTATTGTCTAAATCCAACAAACACACCGTTTTTGGGTTAGACAGTTGACGCGCCAGGTAGAGGTCCAAGGAGAATTATCTTCAAAACACGATCTAGCTTCACCTCAAGCTTGGGAGAATCCAGATCTAGCTTCACCTCAAGCTTTCAGTCCGGCAACTAGAAGATCTTGGCAAACCACGATGTTTTCTAAATAAAGGAAGAATCTTTCTCATGAAAGCTTTTCTTTTGATGTCACCAAATACCCACCAAAGTTTGAAATTTTCTTCGAGAGTCTTCAGATTTGTTCGCGGCAAAGCTCAAGACTTGATCTCCGTAAACAAGGTCTCTTCCCGATCCAAAGATCTCCATCTCGGCATGGTCTCTTCTCGATCCATAGCTATTCATCTTGATCCAAAGATCTCCATCTCGTTCGGATTTGGTTTATATCGGATCGGTTCAAATAACTCGAGTAAAATCTAAAATCTAAAAGAAAATCATAAGAAATATATACTTATGAAGTAAAAATAACATAGAATTTGAATCATTACAACATATATAATTCTTATAAGGACATAAAATCAGAAAATTTACAAATATATCTCTTATAATAGATTAAAATTTATTATTTAATTAATTTTTGTTAATTTTACTAGTTAATTTTACTAAATAATATAAATTTATAAAATTTGACATTTTCTAAAAGTTTTTTTTATAAAGCGACTATTTTGGGTTTTAGGAAAAAATTATATACGTATCATCTTTTTTTTTTTGTCACTGGTATACGTATCATCTTTGTTAATAAAATTAACTGATTTAGTATCCACGTCAGTAAAATTAGATGACATGACAACTGATGTGGCAATTGGTATATGATTTCGCTAAAAAATAGATAATTTGTATGTTATTTGAAATTTTTGAAAGTTCAGGTATATTTTTATATTATGATATAAATCGGGTATGAATTGAACATATGGCAATATGTTGGTTATGAAATGTTAGTGCTTCTGTTTTGATAGTTTTGATGATAACTCTGTTAAATAAATGTGAATGGCACTATTTGGGCCTTGATGGGTAACAATCCGATAACAGGGCTTTTAATAGTCAACATTGGATCAAATCGGTGAGGAGTCGTCTGACGATCGTCTTCAACCCAACTGTAAGAAACCTTCGTCCTCGATTTGATCCCATTCCTCTCCGTCTCCGATCGAATTTCACCTCGGAAGGTACATAACTATTCAGTAGTTCAATTTGAATCTAACTTTGTGGATCTCAGTTGATCTCGATCGTTGTACCATTACATGTTGATTTGGCCTCTTTCTTTTATAACTTTCGAATGAATTGTGATTAGGGTTTTATTACTATCATCGTTTGATTCTAATTTGAACACACTCTTACCTTTAAAAAAAACAAACCCTTTTTTTTGTGTGGTCTCAAGCTGGAAATGCTGCTGATTTCGTTTGGTTTGTTGGATTCTTAATTATGCTCGTGAACAGGTTGCTGTGATCGGGTTCGAAGAATCTTCTCATCATGGTTAGTCCATTTCTTTGACTGGTCTCGGTAAAATTGTACTCAAGTTTTAACACTTTTTTTTTTTAATTGGGATTTGATATTCACAGAACTATCTTCTTGGAGCTTTCAAGCCGGCGTGTAATGTTTCAATCACATTTACTGATGGGAAGAATCGTAAACAGGTACACACACACACACACACATCCCTCTCTTTTAAGTTTATCTATTTCACTTCCCCCTATGGGATATATAAGCAGCCAAAGAATATTTATGTATCCCGGACATTGATTACAGCTTGTCTTATTATCTTACTTTGCCGCTAGGTTCCCATTAAGAAAGATAATGGACAGACGGTTATGAACCCGCTTTTCCAGAGTCAAGAAACTATTGCTGGCAAGGTAGCTTGGTTTTTGTTGTCATCTATAGGTTAGCCATCAGGAGTTTTTATGGAGTCAGTTTCCTTAACTTGTTTTGCTTTAGGTTATTATTGAGCCATATCAAGGGAAAAAGGTGGAGCACAATGGTGTTAAAGTGGAGCTTCTTGGGCAGATAGGTGTGCTATTTCTGTCAGTTTTTTTTTTTTTAATGTTCTTTCCAGCTCGTTTCCCTTTATATGTATTATTGATGTTTTTGTTTCTTTTGGACAGAAATGTACTTTGACAGAGGAAACTTCTACGACTTCACTTCCTTGGGTGAGTCAAAACTTAGGGTTCTATTATGTTCTTTTGTTCAGTAGTCTCTTAGTTATTAGTAACTGATCGATCCTACTCTCTTTGTTGTTCATATTTCTGAATATCAGTGCGTGAGCTTGATGTACCTGGAGAAATATATGAAAAGAAGGCATATCCTTTTGAATTTTCTACTGTTGAGATGCCACATGAGACATACAATGGCGTGAATGTGCGACTAAGGTCATATCATTTTGTTTCTTTAACATCTAGAGTTCGGTATGTTGCATATTGTTGTACATAACTTTGGTCTCTGTTTATCTTCAGGTATGTCCTCAAAGTAACAGTAACACGTGGCTATGGGGGAAGCATTGTAGAGTATCAGGACTTTGTGGTATATTTCTTCTGTGTCTTTGTGGCACTTGTTATTAAAGATAAACTTATAGCTTTTTCTTTGTTCTTGTGAATCTGAAACAGGTCCGTAACTATTCTCCACTACCTCCAATCAATAACAGCATCAAGGTGTGTCCAAACTCTCCCATTTCTATTCTCAATTTCCTGGTTCCTTATCGCTCTTGCTTTTTGATACTGATTCTATTCTCTCTTAAAGCCTGTTCTACCTCCCAAGTTACATGACTTCTGCTCTTATTAGCATTAGATATGCTTAATACCATTGGCCCTTTACCCGTTGTACAGATGGAAGTTGGAATCGAGGACTGCCTGCATATTGAGTTTGAGTACAATAAAAGCAAGTAAGACAAACTCACTTTCATCACTCGAGTTATAATGATAAGGGGAAATAAAAAAACTATAGCTAACTCCCTATGCTCTGGATGCAGGTACCACCTGAAAGATGTTATCCTTGGGAAAATATACTTTCTTCTGGTGAGAATCAAGATAAAGAATATGGATCTTGAGATCAGAAGGCGAGAATCAACAGGAGCAGGAGCTAATACTCACGTCGAGACAGAAACACTTGCTAAATTTGAGTTAATGGATGGTGCTCCCGTTAGAGGTAATCCCAAAATATCATATGTTCTCAAATCTCACTCTTACCCTTACCTATTGAGTAAATATTGAGACATTGCATAGGTGAATCGATACCTGTCAGACTGTTCTTGACACCATACGATCTGACACCAACGCTTACGAACATAAACAACAAATTCAGCGTTAAGTACTATCTGAATCTTGTGCTGGTGGACGAGGAGGATCGCCGTTACTTCAAGCAGCAAGAAATCACGCTGTACAGGCTTAAAGAGGAGACATCTTGATGTTTACTACAAGGGAAGAGAGAAATGATAATTTTCAGAACTTTGTAAAGCCTTTTTCTGTATGCAATTGGTTTGGGGACTTGGAGTGATGAAGTTAAATCATGTAGTTTGTTCAATGACCATAATGTTGTTTGCTTCGTGTGGAGTCATACGACTTTTATTCACTTTGTTTTTGGAACACAGACTTTTATTCTCTTCTTTTATGTGTTTCCTTCCAGAAATTCACGCTAAGTACAAACTGTTTATTGAAACTTAGTTCTGTTGAGGAATTAAATTCCTATCATCTATGTATTCAACTTTCAAAGGAAGAATCTAAATAAGTACAGTGTTAATATGTTGCAAAACGAAGTTAAAAGAATATTTATATTAGCTTAGTCAATGATCTTAAATGTTTCATCTAAGAAAATGGAAGCTTTATCTTAAATTGAACTAGATTTTGACCCGATGGATTATTTTTTCAAAAATATGTTGCTATTTATTTTTTCATGTCAATATTAAGGCTGGGAAAAAAACTAGAATACGAAGAACCAAACTGATCCCAATCCGAAAAAAGTAGTAACAAATCCGAACCGAAATTGATTAAATATCTGAATTATTCAGAATTTTGATATTTAGAGAACCAAAACCAAATCTGATCTGAACCGAAGTATTTAGGGTACCCGAATGTATCCAAAATAAATTTATATGCTTATATATATTAATTATTTTTAGATTTAATGTATATAAAACATCCACAATATATATGATATTTTTAAGTTGGTTTAACTACTTGAAAATATATACAAATAGTCAAAAGTAAATATCTAAAATAGTTAAATAATACTCAAAACACCAAAAATACTTAAAATAATTACTGATTATCTATCCAAATATTTAAACCAAACTCATTTATATAATAAGTTTAGGTATTCTGACATATGTTATTCAAATTTATATGTAATATATTATTTTGTTTATAGATTTTGAGAAAATTAAAGTATATAATGAATTTAAAATTTTAAAATAATTTGAATGGGTTATTCAATCCAACCCAACCCATAAAGATCCGAATCGAACCCAAACCAAAATTTAGAAATATCCGAATAGGGCTGGATTCTTTGACCCGAAAACCGAAACCCAAACACACCAAGATCGAACCCGAATGGGTACCAACGTCCAACCCTAGTCACTATTATATATCATATATGTGTCATCATATAATTAATCGTATTTAATAAGTAATCACATAATTAATAATATTTTATATGTACAATCATATAAATAATCACATATATTATATTTTAAAAATTAATGTGAAATGTAAAACCATAATTTTAAGTTGGTATATGAAATTGGGCTTTGTATTGTATTTTTCTTATATATATTAAAACAATTTTTAATAATGGTTATTGGAAAATATTTTAGTAAAATTCAATTTTGAATATATGTATAGTTTTGAATCATTTTTATATATATCAAATTTAAATTATTATTTTGATTTGAAATATGTATATAAAGTTTAAATTTTGTTTTATGATTATTTTAAACAAAATATATTTTTAGGTAATAGACTTCCAAATTTTGTTAATAACATAAACCCATTTCTTTTTTTCTTAATTTACTACTATTCATGTTTCCAAACAAACTTCTTTTTAAAAACTGCTATCCAAGTTTCCAAACAAACATCTTTTTTAAAACTATTATCCAAATTTCCAAACAAACTTTTTTTTAAAAGGTACTTCTATTTTAATAAGATAGATGGTTCATATAGAAAGGTTTTAGACTTATCTCTGTATGTGAAAAAATATAAAACCGAATCCAAAAACTCAGACCGAATCAACCTAAAAAAATCTAAACCGAATGAATATTACATAAATATTTGAATAGATTGTGTTTTACAGTATTTTTAGATAATTGGTTTTATCCAACCAAATCTAAACTCGAATGGATACTAAAAAACCAGAAAATTCAAGAGCTATAAAAAAAATTCTATAGCCAAGCTCCATTCTAAATAAATACTCAAAAATATTCAAAAATCTGAGTGAGCATCTAAGATTATTGATAAATTAGATTGAAGGAATATGTGTATAATCTGAAACTTATGATGGGACTTGAGTCCAATATACTCTCTTGGGCCGGGGGGAAGATGCACATAATCAAGTTTTCAGTTTTGTTAGAGATGGCTAGGGACCTACTTATAATGCAAATTTCATTAGTGCCATGTGTTCTTAGCACTATTAGTAGAATCTTAGAACCATACTCCCTCCGTTCCTAAATGTAGGATGTTTTAAAAAACTTTGATGTTCCAATATATAAGATGTTCTCATTTTTCGAGACAACTTTTACTTTATTAAAAATTGTGTGACCAATAATATTTAATCATCTATTTTATAATTGGTTGAATATCATTAATTTATTGTTTTAACTCTACTTTTTAGACAAAAATTAATTTTATCTTAATATGTGTGTTTTGTCCTAAACATACTACATTTAGGAACGGAGAGAATATAAGACTTGTCTAACCCACTTTACGATAGAAGATGTTCAGATGTGTACAGAACAATGGATAAAAGCTGCATCAAGTTTTGTAAAAAACTTCCCACAAATGAGCAGATTCGAGCTGAAGTTAAAATGCTAGATAAATGTATATTTTGTAAAAAAACTTCCTTCAATGCAATCTTTGTTTGTCTTTATCTGAGTACAAAAGTTGAAGACTATTGTAGTTTTGGTTTCAAGATTGCATTGAAATTTGGAGGTTTCTGTTTGTCTTTTCGTTTGAGGTTTTTATAAGTTGACAATTGCATTTTAAATATAATTTTGAATAAATTTGCTTTTAAGCTTACACGATGTTGTTTTATTTTAAGTTTAAATAATGATTCATTCTTTTAAAGGTTCTAATCATAATCACCAATTCTAAATCATGTCACCAAACAATCCTTTATTAATGCAAATTGTTTAGATTTGCTAAGTTTATTGAACTAACGTGAGTCCTTTCGTGTTATATATATACAAATATTTGGGTAGCCGAATTACGAATTAGAACTGGATCCAAATTGAAAATGAGTTCAACTGAATTTGTGATATATTATTATAACCGAATCGAGAGAAAGCCCAGACATAATTTAAATAATATTGGCACGGGTTAAATTTCATAACCCAAAAACTCAAAATCCGATTGAGCCGGAAGGAAACCCGATTGGATATCGAATGCACATGCCTACTTTGTATTATTAAAGTTGCCATAGAGTTCTTCTGTACATAACAACAAAGAGAAAAATAAATAACAAACTAAGAATTTTTACTTAAGTGTGACATGGTCAGAAAACAGGACAACCCTGCGTTATTACGCCTTTAGCAGTAGAACAAGATGCGAGGCCACAGTTTAAGCTATCATCAGCGTTTCCCCACCACACCAGTCCAATTCCTTTGCGTCCTAACGCTAAGAAAATCAGTATTGTCATAAACGCAGTTCCCGCATCCAAACCGCCTGACAAAACGTAGTTGTACTTTGTCCACCACTCTCTCTTGTACTTAAACACAAAGTGTCCGAATATAAATGCCACGATGCACCAGCTCGTGAAATTAACCGCCATCGCGGGTGGCATCATCGAGGTTGCTCCTAGAATAACCGGGAAGTGTATTTTTGAGATCCACTTTTGAGCTGGAAACGCTTTGGTCGCTAGCCAGACGAAGAAAGGAGTGATTGCACCTACAAGGAAGAACCAGTTTATGGCTGAGTATTCTCCCAAGTCACCAAACATTCTACGTGGTCCTACAAGTCCCCAAATCACTGATGCATCAAAGAAGACACGATCCATCGGGCATGTCCATTGACTGTCGCCAGGAAGCAAAGATGTGTCACATAAATGAGGAATGTCTACCATTAACCACCAAGCAGTTCCTGTGTATACTAGCACAGCCACAAGCGTTCCAACCACCTGAAATATTCTTGTCTTACTAATTCTATTTTTTCACAAATGAATAATTAACTGTAGATTAATTAATGACCTGTGCCATGTACATGCTTCTAGGAGGGATCTTCATGTAAAGGCCGAGTTTGAAGTCTTGGATGAATGTTAGAGCCTGGGTCATGCTGATGTATCCATACACTTTGAAGCACATGTTCGCAACCGGACGTTCTGGATAGATGTATCCGATTACATATTCTGTGATGACGTTCAAACCCGGTTCCTAATACAATAGGAAACTTGTTACTTACAAAAATAAAAAAAAATTCAACCTCAAATAGTTAAGTGATACTGAATCAGACATTGATGCATATGAATATAAATTTCTTTTTAAGTTGATTTGTTTCCTTTTCAGTTGTTTTTCCAGATCATGTGTGAGTTTGTTTCATAGTTTTTTTGTTCTGTTATAGATAGCTATTTCAACAACAAAACACATAAGAATAGTTCATTAAACCCTACTTATTGTTTTTCAACTCTTATGTAGTTTTTAATAGGTACCTGATTAGTGGTGGCCATAATAACACCAATAAGAGGAGTGTAGAAGATGGCAATAGCACAAGCTAGCAACACTCCCCACCAAGGTAGCTGCACGGTTGCATTGTAGTACACAGAAATAAACACCATGAGCGCAATGTTAAGGACGAGGATCACAAAAAACCACCACATGGGAACTTCTCTGTAGTTTTTCTTCATGATCCTAGTGTGTATATCCATTTTCTTGTTCCTGTTGAAAGCTCCTCTTGTTTGCTTCCATAGATCCCTAATATATATATAAAAAAAATTGGATTATATATATAAGGCGAAGTTAGAAACTATTACCAAAAGACTGGTCCCTAGTCTATGGGAAACTAGCTCGTTAACTAAAATCAAAAGTGAAAATTTGATTCTAAGGAACTGATCGAGTTTAATTACCTTCCGTTGAAGAGTAAAACATGGACAATGGTTGCGGACAAAGTGGCAAACCCAAGACCATATGTTACCGCAAAGAAAGTGCTCATATGGATTGGACCAGTCCTTGCATAGATGTCTCGATCGAGATGGAAATTGTTATCAATGATACTCAAAACATCATAAGACGAACCATTACCCATGAAAAGACCACTTGAGAATATAGGATATGTTTTGGCATGGTAAAGATTAAGCCAATAGC
The DNA here is from genome assembly GCA_016432835.1 of Brassica nigra. Lineage (NCBI taxonomy): Eukaryota > Viridiplantae > Streptophyta > Magnoliopsida > Brassicales > Brassicaceae > Brassica > Brassica nigra. The sequence continues at coordinate 31,217,660 of CM028247.1, forward strand.
AAATCGGAGTGGCCACATACATTATTATCACAAAACCAATGGTTACATTGACGGTAGCGAAGATCGGGCTAGCGAGTGGACTGCCGAGGTAAGAGCCAATTGTAGCCCAATCAATACCAATTGCGCCTATACCAAGACCTTGTTCCCCTGAACCAAGTTGGTTAGCCAAAACCGATTTTGGGCTAAGCCAACAGACCCATGAGATGGAAGTTATCATTGTGAATAGATAGCCAGGGAAAATGTAGTATGCGAAGCTAGCAACAAGGACTATGATGAAGAATTGGATTCGGGTCATGCCTCCATTTTTCTTCTTTTCCTTCTCATGCAAGGCACTGCAGTGGTTAGTGAACTAATTAAGTAGTTGAAGACTAATCATGAAGATGAGATTTCTATATATGTTTATAAATTGTATTACCTGAATAAAGACACTTGAACTAGATTGCTTGGCCACCACATTTCACCTGGCTCAACAAGGTGTTTACGGAATAGTCCAGCCCACCCAAACCCAAGAAACTACCAAAAAAAAGTGTTTATAGGTGAAAAAGGTACGAAAAGAATTCACCAAACTGTAGCAAATTTCTATATCTAGAAACATGGTCTCAAAATTGTACAAGTAATGAAAGCTCAAATTTCAAACCAACGCCAACAATATCCTTAAATTGGACAAACATAGAGTTTTAATAGCTTAAGAAGTTTAAGTAACAAGTGTTTTTAGTTTAACTATGGTTAAATGGTTCTCTATCTATCCATATATCAACCAATATTTGATCTGGCTATTAGAATATAAATACCTACTTGACCGAACCCGAAGAAAACAACTAGCTTTTTTTTTGTCAACAAAAACTAGCCATATATTATATATATTAGCATCTTTTAAGGAAATTATAAAAAAAAAAATTGAAACAAAAGAAAATTATAAATATTTTAGACTAAAGATGAAATTCTTACCTAAGAACAAAAAAGCATATAATGACTTTCGAATTTAAAACAACTATATTGTAACTGTATATTTTTTAACCAGATTTAAAAGTAAGAATTCTTCTTCAGATCAAAGAACTATTGCATATTTAAATAAGGGCACAGACGTATCAATACCTGAGTAGTGATCATAATGAGAAAAGCCGGTAGAAACGGAAGAGATCTCTTATAATAAAGCTTAATAGCACTAAGTATATGAGTCGCATAAACCGTTCCTGCTCCAGAATTAGCGAAAATTGTGATCATAACATGTTCCTTGACATTAAACGGACCAGGATTCATGTTGAACTCCCACCTTGATCCCTCCAGATACTTCTTATTTGGAAGCACTTGAGCCATCAAATGACCGAGCGGCACGACCGCGATCTGAGCAGAGATTGCGGTAATGGTCAAAGGCATCTGTCTGTACCAGAAAAACTGGTTCACAAACGATAGTATGATACACGCGGCAAGACCTAAAACCCACATTCTAAATGTGAGAACCGGTAAAGTTGGATCGTCGGTTTTTGGAACGGTTAGCTCAACCTCCTCCACCGCGCACCGGTCTAGCTCATCCACGGCTTCGTCTATTTCCATGGCTTCGGTCGAGTGCTCTACAATTTCGGCCATTGAAAAAGATATGAGAGCTGTTTTTTGGAGGTGTGGTGAATCTTTATAAGGTTAAAGGTGAAATAAGAACTTGATTCCGTAGAGATTCTCGCTATTGAATCTTTCTACTAATCACTTTTTTATCCGTATAGTTCTCCTAAATCCTAACAGACATACTGAAAATGTTAACATGATTTATTATCGAAAAGGTATTTTAAACCGAATTAAGAAAGGGAATTATCGTCTTAAACCAAATCAACGAGATAAATGCCTTCTCTCTAGGGTCTTAAAGTTGAACCAATTAAACTTTGTTTTAGATAAATTTCATTTTAATGAAAAATAGTAATTTTAAATTTCTCGAGTGTTTAAAAACGCAACTACCACATTCAGTCCTATCCTATCTATGTTTTGTAAAAAAGTTGTTAAGACTCTCTCTATCCACATATGTTGGCAGCCTTGTCAAAAATATTGTCTATATGTAGCATTTAAAATTGTTGCATTATGTATATGATAACATATAATTACCCTGCTAATTCTAAGCTATGATTGATCTATGGATTGTACGCTTCCAAACATATTTGGAGAATTTTTTGAAAATTTATTTGTACCTGTAAAAGACTACATTCATATTGTATTAATTTGATCAATGATTTGGATCTGTTTGGACACATTCTAAATTTTATGAAACTTTTGAAGAATTTATTACTTTGATGATTCACTGCTTTATGAAGATTTATACATGACGGTTTTATTTGCACAATGCAATAGAGAAAATCTAATGTAAAATTATTTAATTGCATTTTTGGAAGTTGAACCTCTAATAGCACAGTGAATCAGTATTAAACAAATCACTAAAGAGCTTTTCACATCAGTATCAACTTTTAAAAACAACGTCTTATGTCCCTGCTCATTAATTCATTATGTTATCTACTAGGCCTTGATTGGCACAGCTGATAACAAAGCAGTAGCAGTATGCTATAGAAACTGTATGCAGCAGAAGCAGTATGTTCTCATAAATCTAACTAATAAGTTGATTGGTAGAAGATTGAAGATACATGATTCAGTATATAAAATTATTTTAAAATTAGTATATAATATATTATTTATTTCTAAATAGTATATATATTTATAGTATATATTAATTTTATAATTTTATTCATAGTAATAAATCATATTTAATTATAATATGTCATATTTTGAATGTAGAATATCATTCTTTTAAAATTTTAAAATATATTTTAATTTGTTTATAAAAATAAAAATTTCCTTTCTAAAAATAAAAATAAAATAATTCAACAAAAATAATAATTATTTTTAAAAATAAATTTACTTTTAAATAAAAGTTGTTTTTGAAAATTAAAATTTTTTAAAAATATTTTTATAAACTAAAACTTTATTTTTAAACAATTTTATTTTAAAATAAAAAAATATTTCTAAAAACAAATTATTTTTTTTAAAAGTGAATTTTGTTTTAGAAAATAATTTTATTTTATTTTATTTATTTTTAATAAATTTAGAAACTATTTAAATATATATATATATATATATATATATAAATTTTATCTTTTAAATTTTATATTTATTTTAAAAAATAAAATTTATTTTAAAGATAAAATTTTAGTTTTGGATTTTAATATAATTTTTGATATTATTAAACAAAATAAATTAATTATTTTTTTAATATATTATAAATGCAAATGCTCTCTCAAAAGCTTCATATGAGAGCATTTGATGAAGAGCATTTAGAGAGCATTTAGAGAGCATTTGCATCTTCTAAATGCTATCCTAAATGCTTTGGTCAAAATAGTTGATTGGATAGTAAAGAGCATAATGCCCATGCTAATGCTCTACTAATCAAGCCTTAAGGCCTTGATTGGTAGAGCATTAACATTAGCATTATGTTCTACATTATCCAATCAACATTTGCTAGAAAATCATTTAAAAGAGCATTTACTAAATGCTAATGCTCTCCAAATGCTCTCTAGCAAATGCTCTCATATGAAGCTTTTGGAAGAGCATTTGCATTTATAATTTATAAATTTAAGAATAATATATAATTAGTTCATTTATTTGATTTTTAATAATATCATAAAATTATTTTTATATCCAGAAAATGAAATTTTGATTTCTAAAATAAATTTATCATATAAATATTTTTTAAATATTATTTCACATTTAAAATATAATTTAATTATATTAAATTAATTTTATAAATTATATTTTTAATTAATTATATAAATTGATTAAATAAATTATATAAAATAATTATATAAAATAATTATATAAATTATATTTTAAATTAATTATATAAATTAAATTTTAAAATATAATATAATTAAACTAATCACATAAATTATATTATATTTTAAATGCGAAATATTATTTTTAACATAGATATTTTAATTATAAAATTTATTTTTAAAACAACATTTTCGATATAAAGATAATTTTTGAAATTAGTAAATAAAATAAAATAATTATATATCTTTTATATATTAATATAATATATATATATATATATTAATATATAAAATAAAATAAAAATATATATATATATATCAGAAATATATTCATTATAAATAAATATTTATATATTAATTTTAATAATAATTTTAAATAACATGTCCATACTGCTCTACCAATCAATCTATTAAACAGTTTAGCAAAAGCATACAGCTTCTGCAGCATACTGCTTTTATTGCATACAACTACTGCTTTCTCATCTGCTTTGCCAATCAGGCCCCAAGTGGTTTACATTTTTTTTCTTGGAAAACATATCGTAATTTGTTTCATATTTAATTTGTCCGACGATTTGTTTAAAATCTGTTCTCTTTTTCCCGCATCAGCCGGCCATGGGCCAAACAACTAGGAACCGAATATCTAAACGTAGATGGTTTATATTTTGGGCTTTAGTTAGGCCTAACATTCAATAAGTAATATTACGCCTCAAATCCTTTCTTGAAAATCACTCGATAGTGTGTCTTGATATTCTCACCATCGTTTTTCAAAAGATATGCAAAAGATTCTCAAATGTTATCCCCACAATCCACAATCCACAGACGCACATATTAACCAACCGAAGTACAACAAACATTGACTTTTTCTTTTGTTTCTTTGCTTTATTTCTGAAAATTTAGTACGGTGAAAGTTTATGTTAGGTCCACATATTACGAAGTGGGACCAAGAAATGATCGAAAAGAAAGACAGTTGCTGCGATAATGGTTCATATTTCAGATTGAGGAAGGAGAGGTTTTTTTATCAGGACAGCTAGATCGTGCCCACACCGTGACAGTGGTGGTCCTCTGAGCAGGCTGCAATTACTCTTTTTTCTTCTCATTAATTCAGAAACACCCCAAATGGGTTTTAATTAAGATGGACCAATATACAGCCCATAAGGGATGTGACCACTACTTTCTATCTCTCCTTTTTAATCATATGAGAGAATTCTTTTTTTCAATAAGAAAAAAAACAGGATCATAAAGATTGTTTGTTTACATGTACAACGAAGGTTTTTTTTTTGTGTGTTCGACAATGCCAGTTAAAAATCATGAGATTAGATGGTTTTAAGAGTATATCTCGTACAGAATGTTTCTTTATCATAATTGTCCAATCCTCTCCAGATGAAACTTCTTTTGTTTTTTCTCGTTTTTTCTATCGAATTATTTGATTTTAAATTTCAGAATCAATTTGAAGTGTAAGACATTTGATCGCTTTACAGGTGGGTTAATCATTGATGACTATTTGTCACTAACGACGAGTCTTCTGCATTATATAGTAAGAATATTATTGAATATATGATATATCATGTGTCTGCGTGGTGGTATATATATATATATTGAATGGTTGTGTTGATTCATGTGACAGTAATTACAGTTAAATTCGGAGGTTAACAAGTGCTCCAGCATTTTATTAATTCCATTTTTGTAATATAGCACCTATGAAAAACATTTTGTTATAGAGAACATAGTTTTGTGGAATTGGTTTACCGATCTAGTCATAACAACAAGAATTAACGATAACCATTTTAAGATAAACAGGGAAAATTTTAGATACTAATCAACGTCTCGGAATCAAATGAAAAGTAGAGAGATTTATTCATTTTTGATATTCATTTTCTTGTGCAATTTAAGCCAAATCATCGCTGAGGTGTGTTGGTTTTTTCCAACCTATTGTATTATATCCAACCTGATTTATTTTCATAAACTAATCTCTCCAGTAATGTAATGCCATAAGAAGAATCTTGTTATTTGCAAACAACATATAAATATCTATAGTTGTAAAAATAAAATTGTAAAAGAATTGATCATTGGACTATATGATGAAAAATTTTGACTAAAATCATATATATATATATATATATATATATATATTCTCTATGTTTCATTTTGTAAATAGTTTTAGATAAAAGCACTAATATTAAGAAATTTAATACTTTTAAAAGTATCATTTAATATATGAATTCAACCAATTATAAAAAAAGCTAAAATATTTTCATTGATTACACAATATACAATAAATACAAAGCTACTAGGCACGGGCATTTAACCTGGATCCAAAACCGACCCGAACCGACCGAAAATACCGACCGAAACCGAACCGAAAATTTACAAGTACCTATTGGGTCCAAAATTTTCTACCGAAAGGACCTAGACCGAAAAGAACCGACCGAATAGATCCGGACCGAAAAGAATCCGACCGAATAGATCCGTCCGACAAAACCGATTCAAACCCGACTTAAAAACTTTAAAATATCTTTTTATCAACAATCTTTGTCATTATTTTGTAATATTTCTAAGTAACATGAAGTTTAAAATCTAAAATATAGAATTAAAATGTTCTATTTTAACTATTAATAGTTTATTTTAAGTTATTTTGTAAAATTTTAGATATATATGATAAATTTTGACTAAATTTGATGGAATTTGAATATTTCATTTTCTTTTTATATCCTAAATACTCGAATCCGACCGGGACCCGATCCGAATCCGAAAATTATAGGTATTTTAATTATAGACCCGAACCGACCCGGAACCGACCCGAAAAATTATAGGTACCTAAATGGGTCTAAATTTCCAGGACCCGAAGGACCCGGACCCGACAAGACCCGATCCGAACCCGACCCGAGGACCCGGATGCCCATGCCTAAAAGCTACATTGAAATGTCAAAAACTATTAATTTTAAAACAGAGTTTTTTTCCTAAAACTACTTACAATATGAAACAAAAGGAGTATCCAACAAGGTCTAAAATCTCGCGACCAAAAGTTCTCTTTTTAAATCGTTTCTATAAATGTCGTGAAAATTAACTTGAATGATTCTTAAATTAGGCAGGTTTCTTGGTTCGTCAACGATCACAAATAAGGGAAGGCTCAAAGTCCAACGAGTAAAGCACAAATATATCTGTCTTGAGTTCTTAAGTCGAGGTATGTCCTAATTAACTCCTACCGTCACAAGTCATAACAACTCGTGGTCCTTCCATGTACTCTTTTTACTTGATCATGCATGGACCAAAACCCGAGCTGGCTTTTCTAATTTTCTCTTCGTTTCTTTTCTCCATTTAATTTCCTTAATCTCAACAACTGTATAGAGTTTTTGTCTAGTTGTCTTGGATTTTGACTGATGTCTTAACAATTTGAATCTATACCTAACTTCCATCAATGGGAAACTATTTCTTATCCGATATATTGTCTTGAATATTGAATACGTAATGTTTAATAGTATTTTGAAGTGTAACCTAATTTCCATCAGTGCGAGAAACTTCTTACCATTTTCAATCTAAACCTACTTTCCATCGTAGAAAATGGATTGATCGACAAAACTCTTAAGTGGGTTCTTAAACATTAAAAGTGATTAATTAATTTCTAAAAGTGAGATAAGAAACTTTGTTAAGAGACACTTATTTGTAGTAGTTTTATTGGTAGTTTCTTAATTAAAGTTCTTAGCAATAAAAAATATTATTTTTTTTTTAAAATAAAAATTTAAACAAAGATTAGATTTATTTATTAAATAAAACAAAATCAAACACAATTTTTAAACATAGATTTTAAAATTAAAACATAAAAACAAAGATTACAAAATAAACGATAATAATTTCAAAGAAGCATTGAAGCTCAGTTGTTGTCTTGATCACGTCCAAATTTACGCCATATATGTTCAACCAAATCACGTTTCAGTTGTTGATGCGCTTGTTTATCACGAAGTCTTGTTCGAACAGCCATCTGATTGGCGATATTTGTAGGGGTTTTTGTTGAATATGGGTGATCGACATTTGAACTTCCGCTTCCTTCTCCTTGTTGGAAATCCGAAACATCGTATTGAGTGTTGTGATCTCGTTCGTTTTCTACTATCATATTATGGAGTATGACACATGCTCTCATAATCTTCCCGATCTTGACTTTATCCCAATAAAGTGCTGGACCTTTAACAATGGCAAATCGAGCTTGCAAAACTCCAAAAGCACGCTCGACATCTTTTCTGGCAGCTTTTTGACATTGAGCAAATAAAGCCGCTTTCGGACCTTGTGGTAGTGAAATAGATTAGATAAAAGTTGTCCATTTTGGATAAATACCATCGGTGAGATAGTAAGCCAATGAATAAGGATTTCCGTTCACTGAGAAATTCACTTGTGGAGCTTGACCATTTATTATGTCATCAAAAACCGGTGAGCGATCAAGAACATTGATATCATTTAAGGTACCTGGAGGTCCAAAAAATGCATGTCATATCCAGAGATCATATGAAGCAACCGCCTCTAAAACGATTGTTGGGTTTCCTGAACCACGAGTATATTGTCCTTTCCAAGCGGTGGGACAATTCTTCCACTCCCAATGCATACAATCGAGGCTTCCTATCATTCCGAAAAATCCCCGAATCTCTCCAACATGAAGTAGACGTTGAAGATCATCCGCTGTAGGTCTTCTTAGGTATTGATCGCCGAACAAATTTATTATTGCTTCCACAAAATTTTCCACACATAAGCGAGCAGTGGTTGCACCGAGCCTGAGGTATTTGTCGCCCGCATCAAGAGCAGAACCATATGCTAACACACGAATAGCTGCGGTGCACTTTTGAAGTGCAGAGAGACCAAACCTTCCGGTTACGTCTTGATTTTGACGAAAGTATTTAACTTCATTGGGGAGGCGATCAACAATGCGCATGAACAATGATTTGTTCATTCTAAATCGTCTTCGGAATTGATTTTCAGAATAAGTTGGAGTGTCACTGAAATAATCATTCCATAACCGGAAATGACCTTCTTCAAGGTTTTTTTCGATAAAAACTCTTTTTTTTCCTTGTCCTCCGTTCGTGTTCTTGATCACGGTGAGAATTGACCAGATTATCGAATGTTTGATCAAAATATTGATCAAAAGTTTCATCCAACGAATCCTCAATATCGTTATGAGAAGAAGACGCCATGAGATGTTTGAGAATCTTGAAACAAAATAGACAAATATTAGAACTTGTTATATAGAATTCTATAATATTTATGATATTGGGGAAACAAAAGCTTACCAAGTAATTGTTATGGTATGGTTTGTTAGAACTTGGAGAGATTGGTGGTTTGGTGTGTTGATCTTTGTTTTGGTGAATATTGGTGAATGGATCAAAGGAGAGAACGTTCTTGTTTTGCAAGGAGAGATGATCTTTGTTTTTGAAAGGAGATGATAAAATGATGCAAGTTAATTTTATAAAGAGAACAAGAGTGCACATGTTGCAAGAGAACAAGTACACTTGATGCAAGATAACAAGTCACATGATGCAAGACTACAAAACAGCAGAGTACGAGTCCGTGACTCCTTGACACAACAACATACGACTCGAGACACAACAACACACTGACTACTCTTTGACACAACAACAGACACACAACCACAAATCCGTGACACAACAAGACAACACACTCAGCTTCCTCTCTTCCTCCTCTTACCATCACCCTTAGATGATTGCCTATCTTCTAGCTTGACTCCCGACTTCAACACCTTGAACTTCTCTTCTCTCAGCTTCCTCTCTTCATCCACCATCTTTTCCAGCATCCTTCTGTACTCAGGCTCAATGTCATCTTCTGATTCCTCCACCCTAATCAAGTAGCCAATATTTCTCTTGTATTCATCGCTTGATAACTCCACCATATCTTCTTCTTCTTCATCTGATATCTCCACCACTTCTACTTCAGAAGGTGTGATATCCGAAACATCATCATCTGTATCTCCTTCTCGTAGAGGTGGTATAATTCCTCCTGCTGATAGGCCACAAACAATGGGTTTTCTTGCTTCCATTTGTTGATCCGTCTGACTTGTTCTCCTGAAAAGCATAACAGAATTACACATTAACATTGATCACAAAGCATAAAGACTACTCATATTTATTTCAAAGCAAGATTACACATCAACATTGATCACAAAGACTAGTAATATTCATTTCAAAGCAAGATTACATTGATAATATATCCTTAATCAGTTTGTTCTTAAGCGCCACTTCTAATTCACTAAGTGGCTCTGTTTTTCCAAGGAGTTTGGTCTGGCTAAGCTTTTCCTTTGCTGCTAAGTCCTTCGCCTTTAACTCCCACATTGTCTGAAATTCTTGCAGATTCTTGCCTTCATCTCCCACAGACCTTTTAGCCTTCGCCTTGGATGCCTTCACACCAATAGGCCGAACCGTTACTTCATCCTCTCCATTGACACTGGGCATATATGCGGATGACTGAAAGGATTGTTCTTCCCCCACCCTCTTTCTTTTTGAACCAGAGCTTTGATGACTACTTCTATAAGTCCCACACCATTTCTGATCATTCCTAAGCTCCCTCCACGCATGATCCAGTGAGAACTTGACCTTGTAATCGTTGAGAAATATTCCATGTGCGGCCTTCAATACATCATCTTCACTCTGGCCACTGGTCCTCTGTTTTGATGTAGCGTCATATGACCCCACAAACTTGCAGACACCTTCATTTATCTTCCCCCACCTTTGCTTACAGTGGCTTTGCTCTCTTAGGCAAACCAACCACCTTGGGACTGGCACTATAATACGCCCCAATCCTCTTCCAAAAGGTTCCTGCCCTTTGCTCATTACCAACTACTGGATCCTTGGAGGTGTTCAACCATGCACTGATGAGGACCAGGTCTTCAGCTGTTGACCACTTGCACCTTTGCTTACGGTCCTCACCACTTTGTGCACGTGAAGCAGATCCTCCAACGTCTGGACTAGGGGGAAAACTCAGATACTGAGTTGGATAGCCATTGTTAGGTACTTGCGAGTATAGTAAACCAGAAAAGCCAGAGGACTGGCTTTGTTGAGAATCCATACGGAGAAGAAGTTAAGAAGAAAGATGAAGGAGATGATAAGAAAGAGAAGGAGGAGAGTCTGTTTATAGAAGGCAGAGAAGGAAGAGAAGATGCATTCATGACAACCAACAAACAAAACGTGTTGACATTAATCGAGCGGTTTCATCACTTTAAGCCTTAATCATTTCTAGCTAGCCATCACTTCTATTATCACACAACCATATTCTAACTATAACCACCACATTAATTACAGTTGATTCAGTTCAAACCAGAACGTAAATTTCTAGTTTCCAGAACCAGTTAAGAGTAACACTAACCTTATTTTGCAGTCAACTCCTGAACCCACATTAATTACACTAACCCGATGTACAATGACTGTGTAGATTGTCTTATCACATTCCAAAACTTACTAGGTATTTTAGTTTGACCCGACCCCTCAGAGGTGATTCCCGATGTACAATGACTGTGTAGATTGTCTTATACTCCAAGGTTAATATGTATTATATAGTTTGTGAATGTTAAGTCGTTATGTCATCGTATTATATTTTTAGCATAAATATTTTTTAATTTTTGATTTTTTTTTTATAAATTTAATTTAATATTATCATATTTAGTTTAATATAATAATTTAATTTATTATGAATTATTATTATTATTATTATAAAATAGATAAAATAAGATAAAACTTTTATTTTTATTTTATAAATGATAACTGAATATATGTATATTAATGCATAATACTATTTCATTGCTAATTAAGTTGAAATATTAACATAAACTTTTTGAAAATTAAGAAATTGTTAAAATATTTTTCAACAGATTTGTTAAAAATTATATATATATATTATATATATTTAAAATGAATAGATATCATGATTAAAAGATTTTATATTATTAGGTTTAATGAAATACATGTTAATTATTTTACATGTATTATATAGTTTAGTAATGTTAACACGTGTTACCTATTATTATATTTTGAACATAAATACTTAAGAAAATAAAATATATGAATTTAAAATTTAATATAATTTTATTATATTTAGTTCAATATAATATTTTTCTTAAAATGATTGATTATGGTTATATAATACATAAAATATGATAGAGTTTATATTTTTAATTTTATAAATATATAAATATATAATAATATTTCATAACTAATTTCGAAATTATTGAAAATATTTACATATAATTTTTGAAAATTTAAGATCTTGTTAAAATCTTTTAAACAAATTTGTTAGAATTTTTCAAAATACAGACTACAGTTAGAAAAATTAAGAAAATAATATACAAATTTTATTTTTATTTTGTAATAAAATCTTAATTAACATTAATTTATAATAGTATTATATTACTAATTACGAAGTTAATTAATGCATCATTTTATAAAAATATTTAAAAATTTAATAAGATTTGTTTAGATTTTTTTGACAATAAATTTTTATAATTAAAAAAAAGTATAGGTGAAGTTGTTATATATATCAATTATTTAAGATGTGATATGCCAAAATGTTAGTTAGAAATAAATGAAATAAAATTCTTTAGGGAAGATCTATTTTTAAAAATATCACATATAAATCAAGGTTCTGATTTATCTTTTAATATATAAGATTAATCAAATAACTAAATGCTTACAAATGTCAATTCAATAATATCTAGAGACTAGGTGATAAATTCATTACTAAAGATGCTCTTCGTCTTTTTGATGAGAAGAATGGATTATTAATCTTTAAATTGACATCCATTAAAGTAATATCTAATATGGTCGGCATATTTGCGTTCTTGCTTGTTCTATATCTAGTTGAACATCCAGCCAAACATAGATTCTTCACTAAATGTCTTTAAATGGATAATAATTGCCTAATAAAACCCATAAAAATATGATCAGATTTTCATAATAATACTTTCTTCATTTTCTTATTCTTTGACTTTTAAGATTTAGCACATAAATGAAGAAAGTTTGTACGTATAATATTATTTGTTTTAAAATATTTCATCATTATTTACTTTTTAATTTATTGCATTTTGATGTAATTTTTCATAGATTTATAAGAACGTCAGTATTTTAAAGCGAAACAAATATTAAAACACAAAATAATAGAAAAACCAGAAAATAGAAAACAAAATGAAGGATACTTATCCAACACCAGTGCTCATCAACGTCCAGCAACTAAGGACCTGACTGATGTAACCGCAGCAGTTGCAGAAGTTTGCAGATGCGGATGGTTGCGGTTTTAAGCGTTTTCTAGAGATTTGTACGACTGATATAGCAGTTAGAAATTGATACGTTTGCGGAATTTTTATGACTAGTAAACTACCAAACGCAACAACTGTTAAATAATAAATTAACAATATTTACATTTTATATAATTATAAAGTATTAAAAATCATAATATTATAATAAATATAAAAATTATATTTATAAAATCATAATACTAAATTTTAAAAATTATAGAAAATAATTTTGTTTTAAAGTTTTATAATATAAATTAAAATATAATATGCATCGTTTTGAAAAAATTATTATTTCAATTTAAACTTTTTATTGAATATTTTTAGTTTTTTAATTTACCTTCCCGCAACCGTCTGCAACCGCAAATACTAGCTGGAACTAACTTTTGATTTTAAGAGGTTCGGAATGGTTTGGAGCGATTTGTAGCGTTTTTTGATGATTTTAAAATGCGAACAACCGTTATCAACCACGAAAACTATGTTTGCGAGTGGTAGTGGAAAAACCAATCGAACCCTGACGCGGAGAAACGTCACTTTCTTTTTTAAACTGGTTCAACACTGATTTCCTTTTTCTAGGTCAGTTTCCATAAACAAATGAGTGATGACCGAGTTCGATAAAAAAAAAAACGTTATCCTTATCAGAAAGAAAAACAATCAGATTTGACAAACGTACACTAAATTGCAATAATCAGATTATTTTGGTTATGAACTTCTAGTTATCATTAATTTAATGAAGAATTAAATATTAAATATAATTTAAATTTCATCGGATACCTCCCAAGTCACTATTACAGATATTTCTTTCAAATCTATAATATACAAATAATTTTAGCACGAAAAGACCCATCATAATATATTATATATTGTATATATATAGTGATGATCGATAAGAACTAATATACTATATATATATATATATATCATTGGTCGCAGACCCAAAAGACACTGTTGATGCACCTTTATGAGGTCAGCATTTGTCCGATAGTTTTGGGAAAATTGCCAATTGACTCAAAACACGATTTCAAATCTGATAAGAACCCAAACTTGAATCAAATCAAAAGTAATCTAAAGGCTATTGAAATTACAACCAGCCCTTGTGAACAAACAAAACCAATTTTTTTTACGCTTTTATCCCCATAGTGTCGGGCGACTTTCAAAAGTCGTCTGTCACGACTTTCAAAAGTCGTCTGTCAGGGCGACTTTCAAATAAGTCGTCTGTCAGATGACTTTCAAGTAAGTCTTCTGAAGGACTTATTTGAAAGTCATCTGACTAGTTCTACTTAAAATAATTTAAAATTTTATAAAAAATATTTTGATAAGTGAAAATTGAAATCATATAATTAACATACGTTTTAAGAGATATAAATTAATATATAACAAAATTTAATTGTTTTCGATATAGATGAGTGAAAGTAGTGAGTCATGATATTCTTTGGTTTAGGTTTTGCCAACATATGTTGTAGTATTGTATGTGTTCTTAGGGTTAGATTTTGGAATGCATAAATGTTTTTCAAAATTTAAAATTGATCTAAGTGTTTATTTCTATGTATAGTAAACACTATTTAAGTATAATTTGATTTTATAACATGGTTAGTTAGTTAATTTAGTCAATTTAGTTTAGGGGTTAAATTTAGGGTATCGGACGACTTACTAGTAAGTCGTCTAGTGAATATATTTACGGTAGATGACTTTCCAATAAGTCATCCGGATATTCCCTAAAAATATTTTAGTTTCCGCTAAAAATATTTTAGTTTCCGCTAAAAATATTTTAGTTTTCCGCTAAAAATATTGAAATCTTCGACGACTTATAATTAAGTCGCTAGAATCTTCTATTCAAGACTTACTTGAAAGTCTTCTGAATCAAAATATTTAACCTAACTAGATTTTTATTGTCTCCTATATAAATAAAAATTTACACATTCTCTCTCCTCCTCTCAAATGGCTGCAACAAAATGTAATGTTCATCATTCTAAAACTCTCCAACCTCTCTAATCTCTTTGGACTTATAAACACCAAACTTTATATCAATTTATTGTTTTGTTTCATGTCTTTCTCACTAATTTATCTTGTTTTGCGGTTTTTCATTTAAAGGTAGATCTATTAGTTTTAGATATGTTTTTGTAGATCTATTACTTTTTCCCAAACTAAAACCCTCTAAACCAACTATAATCTCTTAGACTTGAAAACACCAAACTTTGTATGATTTTTTTCAGTTTTGTCTCATGTCTTTCTCACTAATCTACTTTTTTTTACAGGTTTGTAATCACATGGTTCTCATCTTCCACTTGGATATGTATGTTGTGTGTTCTATAAAACGTATATCTATCTAATCTTCCACTCATTTTCTATTTTAAGTCATTTGAGCGTTTTGGATGTGCGGTTTTCAGATCCGGATATGCGGGTTTTCAGATCTGGAAGACTTAAGGACGACTTACATTTTAGTCGTCTGGACTTCCTAAGTCATCTGGACTTCATGTAAGTCGTCGGAATTCATGTAAGTCGTCCGGACTTCCTGTAAGTCGTCTGGACTTCCTCAGAAGTCGTCGGACTTCCTGTAAGTCGTCTGGACTTCCTGTAAGTCGTCTGGACTTCTGTAAGTCGTCTGGACTTCTTGAAAGTCTTCTGGCGTTTCGGAAGTCTTCGATAAAGTCTTCTTCCATATCAAGTGGAGTCCAAGCTTGTCTTTGTAGATGAATGATCTATAATAGTTATGTTTGTGATCTGTGTAATTTTCATGTGTACTTCTTTAGTTGTAAATTTATTTTAAATCAGTAATAATGTTTCCCAAGATGTAATATATGTGCTAACAATATGTTTACACATTTACAAATCAATGAAATAATATTTAAGAGATGGAAACAAATAATAATAACTAGTCAAAGCATATCACATTTTTACAAGTTTGTGTTGAAAACTTAGTCAAATTTAGTAAAACTAAGAGAGAAAACAGATTTTGAAAATTTAGGTTTTACATATCTTGAAGTTACTTAACACTCTTAAAATTCAAGTTATTCAAAACTAGTAGAAGACTTAAAAACTAGTGTAGAAGACTTAAAAATACAAGTTAGTCAAATTTATAAAATGAAAATTTTCTCCTATGTTTTCGAGATATGTTTTCGTAGAAGACTTATCAGACTTATATGTAACTGATGCATCATCTGCAAAAATTCAAAATAAAACACATTAGTAAACATAGAACATGGATGAGTTAAAACACATTAGGTAGAAATTTTGATTAACATGAATGTTGGTAACCTCATAAATATCACTAATTATGTTATTAGTTTTATTCAAGTAGCCCCAATATTAATTAATATACATGAATTAATAAGAAAATGTAAAAGTCTATATAGTTTAGAGAAAATGAAAGTTTACTAAACATTAATGCATACAAGTAAGTCGTCGGAAGACTTACAAGTAAGTCGTCGGAAGACTTACAAGTAAGTCGTCTGGAAGACTTACAAGTAAGTCGTCTGGAAGACTTACAAGTAAGTCGTCTGGAAGACTTAAAAGTAAGTCGTCGGAAGACTTAAAAGTAAGTCGTCCGGAAGACTTAAAAGTAAGTCGTCGGAAGACTTAAAATTAAGTCGTCCGGAAGACTTAAAAGTAAGTCGTCTGGAAGACTTACAAGTAAGTCATCCGGAAGACTTACAAATAAGTCGTCCGGACATGTCATTTTGCAATTGACTTTTAAATGGGACGACTTACTTGTAAGTCGTCTTTTGTTTTAAAAATCGAGACGACTTACAAGTAAGTCGCTCAGGATAAACAGTTAGTTTTGTATTTGACCAATTGTGTCGAAATTTGACTTTTCATGGACGACTTCTGGAAGTCGTCCATGAAGATGACTTACATGGAAGTCGCCCAGATGACTTAAATATTTAATTTTCTCGACGACTTACATGGAAGTCGTCCAGAAGATGACTTACGAAAGTCGTCCAGAAGATGACTTACACGAAAGTTTGACCAGAATCTTGGAAAAAATCTGACAACTTTTCTTATCCCGGACGACTTACGAGAAGTCGTCCTAAGTCGTCCAGCGGAAGACTTCCATGTAAGTCGCCCGAGAAAAATAATATTTAAGTTTTTTTCAATTGCAAAACTAACCTGAGATGACTTACATGGAAGTCGCCTAGCTTTAATAAAATATTGATTTTTATTTTCCCGAGACGACTTACAATAAGTCGCCCAAGAAAAGTCAAATTTCGACACAATTCGGTCAAATACAAAACTAACCCATTTATCCTGACAACTTACTTGTAAGTCGTCTCAATTTTTAACAAACAAAACCGACGACTTACTAGTAAGTCGTCGATTGACCGAAGACTTACCCTTAAGTCTTCCGAAGACTTACGGTAAGTCTTCTGGCAACGATCTGGAAAAATTTCAATTTCATACCTTAAATTAGTGAGATGACTTCCTTATCACACAAAAATCTTCTCCAACCACATAGAACCTCAAACGAAAGTAACCCACCAAGAATCATAAGCTTGAATGGCTCTATCAACCATAAAAAAGTTAGAATAAAAACTTGAGTTTTGGATGAATATAGAGAGAAAGTGAAAGAGATGTTGTTTTTAGTTCATAACAATTGAGAAAAAGAGAATGTAAATCGATTTGAGGTGCATTAAGAGCTTCAAATTGGTTGTTCATGGTGGTTGAGTATTGATGGCAATGACAATCTTGTAAATACTTGAAGATGATGAGGTTGAGAGGGTAAAAAGACAATTTTCAGAAAAAAAATAATGAAAAAATTAATGGCATTTTTGTGAATAATGTGAACTTGTGGGGTGAATAGGACAAAAGTAAAATCTAAAAAAAACATAGGTTAGTTTTGTGTTTGACTTTGAGTTTTAAGTCAATTTTGTAAAAACCCCGATAGTTTTTCTGTCTTTTGTCTCCACTCAAAATATGGCACTGAAGTTCACAATTTTATAGATGTCTAAATTTAGAATTACAAAAATATATTGGGTTAAACCCGGGTCTATTATAGTTGTCCAAATATGTTGTAACGTTGGATTTTACTTTGCTTTATTATAGTTTTGGAAATTGTTTAATTTATTTTATTTTTGAATTGGTTTGTTAGGTTTAAGTGGTTCAAAGATGGCAAAAAAAAAGTGGTTCAAAGATACCATCTGTGATGAGAAAAAAAGAAAAGAAAAGATACCATCTGTGGATGTACGTATTCCATGAGTTAGATATATCAACGGTATCCACATCCCGGGAAAGAAGTAAGACAGTCACATGTACATCACGCTAGTATTATATCATAGTATAACTATAACGTTTAACCTAATTATTTTTTCATTGTTGTGCATGCGCGTAACAAACCACAATCACATGTGTCTCGAATTCTGAGACGTTCCATCAACAAGGGAGTAAATAAATTAACCGCTGTCCGAGTTACATTAGTTATTCACATACTAGCAAACGTGGTCGTCAAGTTTTCTTTTAATGTTATTATTCATTTTTGGCGTAATCGGTTTCCTAATTCCTGTATATACTAAAAATTGCTTTATAATTTTTAGCAACTCTAGTATTCTATCAATATCAAAAATTGACGTGTGGCATCAACACAAACTAGTGAATCTCCAAGTTACATCTCCCAAACTCCAACGTCAACTTTGACTCTATAACATACACCGACACCCAGTCACCCAAATACGCGTAGTGTATAATTCAATTTGCGGACGTATCTTTAAATCTTTTATTCACGAATGGCTAGGTGATACGGTCCATTGTAATATTGGTGTTATCGAGTGGGTCCAAAATATTCTGAATCATGAATCCGCACAGGAGAAACTAAGATACTATCTCGTTTTAGTCAATATGGCAAGTGAACACGTCGGTAGGTTTTTAACCACGTCCGGGAAAAGACAACGCAGCACGTATGCGCCTACGTAATCATTTGCATGCATTTGTAATTTACTATTTTTTCTTTTATTTACTAATTCTGTACGTAAACAATAAGCATGCAGGCGGCTAAAATTTATAGAAATAGGATAAATTTAGATTAGGAAAGTCGTTACAGATTTTGTTTATTATGACCATTCGTTAAGTAAAACGAAGGCTTAATCTGAATATATTTATCTGATAATTGTTACTTTTTAGTTAGTTGAATTGATTCTAGAAAATTTTATTGTCCATTAAAATTAACTAACTTGGAAACAAAAATATTAATTCAATTTGTATATCACCACTTTTTGTATTCCCGTTTTAGAGCTTAATCGTCCAAGAAAAAAAAAGCGTAAATCCAATATCGATCGGATGTATATGCCTCCAACCTCCCATGAGTTAACTTATTAACCAAAAATTCCGGGTAAGGGTCTCATACTAGCATGACATGCTAATTTTTAAATTACTGCCATTGTTGACATTACTTAAATTGATAAATTATGTATTTATGGAAAGGAAATATTGTAATCTATAATTACTAATCTAATAACCTGCAAGGGCATACCTCTTGCGTACAAATAAATAGAACTATCGTTTATCTAAAGCATTACGTCAATATTTTATTAATTTCATAGAAAATGTCGGCAGAGTGAATTACGGTTAATCACCCCTTGACTCATTTCGTTTAAAACATTTTAAAGACTGAAACTCTAAATTAAGGATGGGCACAAGTATGATAATCTACAATTAATTTTAGGAAACTGAAACATTTATATGTAGGGCCTAAAATTATAAAATGGATTTAAATCAGTCAACATTTGCGGATATACAGATCCAATTCGTATATTTCCAAAACATTTAAATAATTAAAATAATAAACTATTTAGTTTCAATGATATTTGAAATACATATTTCTGGTTATCATATTTCTATTTACATATATTTAAAAAAATTTAAATAACAAACTATTTAATTTCAATGATATTATATATATATATATATATTTCTGGTTATCATATTTCTGTTTACATATATTATAATTTTTTATACAAAACAGATACATATTGAATATTTTAGTTCTAAACTTTTAATTATTTAAATCCGGATCCAAACAATTTAGATATAATTTTTTGAAGCAAATCTGAAATCAAATTCCAAATTTTGTTTTTTGAATTCCAAATTTTTTACCCACTCTTACTCTGAGTCGTAGAGTTCTTTTTTCTTTCTTTTTTTTATTAATCCGTGGATATTCCAAACCCATGCAGCCCCATATACAATTCCTTCTATCTAGATGCCAAATCCAAATCCAAATCCCTAACCATTGGATCAAAAACTTCCGACAAATATTAAAATGTTACTCGTGATACCGTAACAAAATACATGAGTGTTAAACTATGCTTCATCACAGCTTATTATAAAGAGAATGAATTTTCGTAGAAATAGATGACAAATTAGAAAATCTGATGAATCTACTCCATGATATCCTTATATCTATTCACGTTGATATCATAAACCATGATCTTAGTTAACTATATTTTAGTTATTTTAACGAAAGAATCAAAATTTTAAAATGGATTTAAAGAGCTAAACTAAGTCTAGGCAGAACTATGATGAGGTAATAATGAAGTTGGTAAGGTTAGGAGAATCTGGATGGGTTTGATGAACATGAAGGAAGAATATCAACGTTTCAACAACCAAAGCAATGAAGTGGCCATTCTATGAACCGTAGCTTTGGGAAAATGATTCTTTTGACTCGATATGCTGATATAGTATCGTAACAATAGAAAATCCTATAATAACAAATATAATATAAGATCGGTGGTCGTGCGCTTTTTATCTATAATTTAATCTGTTGTTTTTTTGCAATTTGTTTTTCCTTTTTTCTGTTCTTGATAAAGATAGCATACCTAGCTGGCAAGCCACATTATATATATGTGACATATTACTGACTAATTGATAATAATTTTTTTTGTTACTTGGACACAAACGATTCTTTTTTACTTGGACACGTAACTCTCTTACTAGGAGATAAGTTTTAGAGTGCGGTCTTATATACGGTTGGATGAAAATCTGACGGCTGTTACTAGGCCAACATGTTTCTTAGTTTAGTAACAAGGAGATACTGATTAAAAAAAAAGTAACAAGGAGATAAGCTCACAATTTTTCTTGATTGATAACCACTCTTTAAAACTCGAAATATGTGGTAGTTTATGCCTTAATTTGATAAAGCTAAATTTCAAGTACACGACGAAATGCAGAGTAGTAATTAAATGTTGGAATAAATTTTATAAAGAATTAGGGATTAGCTATACTTATAACTTTAACACTGACTTGTGCGTATAACTCAAATTGAAGCAAACATAATAAATGAACAAAGCTATACCAAGGCTTTTTATCAAATAATTAGACCACTTATGTTATTTAAACAAGCAAATAGTAAAAAAGATTAACACACCATAAACGTACTAAATGTACGAGGAATGATGATAAGAGATCTCACTAAAGAAATTGAAATGATGAAATATGCATGAACAATGGCTCAAAGAACTTAGACAATTAAAAATTAGGCTTAGAAATCTCATAAAGATGAATAAATACATATTTGGTTCGGACTAGTTCTTCTCAAATAAACTGAGCCAATCTTGAATTTCAAAATAACATAGTGATTATTTAAGATGATATCTCAACATGACTGATTATGTTTGCTTTGGTGAATCTTCGAGCCGTCGAGAACAATGTTAATATCATTATCTTGATCTGTCATGGTGATCGGTTTGCTAACTAAATTCCTGATCGGTTGGATCATTGATTATATTACTGATTAACATGTCTTCTCCTCAACTTTATGGTTATTTTGTTTCTCCTTGATGCATTCATCATGACATGCCAAATATCCAAGTGCATTCTCTTCCTCAGGGACGACCTAAAAATTGAAGTCAAGACTCCAAGAATACCTAATTATGCCTTTTTTAAATACCAAGTATACCTAGTTATGCTTATGATTCCAAATTAAAGACGTTCAAAGACTCAATACGCAGAAAAACAACTAAAATAATTTAAAACAAAAATCTGTTGAACTAGACCAAAAATAAACAATAAAGTATTTGTAAAGAAAAAATTCCAGATTCCAAATAGTAACCGATAGTGGGGGTGGACACGAATCCGATATCTGGGTTTTTGGAGGTATTCATGATCCGATATGTTTCGTCTAAATAATTAACTATTCGATCCGATTCGATTCGTATCCATCTGAATATTCGGTATCTCGGATATCCAAAAATTTTTAGACTTTTAACCGGATATCCGATTCGATCTGTAAAAAAAGATAAAAATTAGAAAATAAATAAAAAATTTAAAATAGTATAAAATAACAACAATTTATTACAAAATAATTTACTTTTACTTTTAAAATTTTAATAAATAATTTAATAAATCTAGTAAATAAAAATACTGTTAAAATTATATAAAATATAACATTTATATAACTTATATATATAATTATTTAAATATATGTATATATATATATGCATATACAGAATCAGATCGTATATCTGTTCTTAAAAATATTAGTATTTGTGATTTACTTTGTTTCTTACGAATATTGCATAATAGTATTTAATTGTTTCGTAGAGTTACGGATATCCGGATTTTTCGGTTTGAATCAAAACGGTTAAAAATTGAATCAAAATTACAAATATTTGTCCAGCCCTAACCAACCACACCATTGTTAATATTAACATATATATATATATATTAAAACAGCATCGCAGTTATTTCAAATGTTACCATCAGACTCTCGATATATGTTTTATTGTCAGAAAACTATTTATACATCTAATACCCGTAAGAGTCTTGGATAAAGAAGAAAATACTAGGAAGAGAAAAACAAGTTGCACATATATTATACTAGAATGATGCATGTATAATAACATCATTATTATCAAGAAATCTTGAAGATCTTTTGTTAAACCGATCTAAGTAACAAAAAAAAAATTAAAAATAAGTAAATGTGACAACAGATATTCTCTTTACAATACAAGCCTGCGTGAATCCAGGTAGCCTGCCTTTGCAACTATAAAGGCAGTATTTCATCACTACATTATTAGTTATTGCATTTTTAATTTCTACTTGTTTACTTTTGCTTAAACAGGAAGACATACTTTGCTCAGCCATGACGGGCTTCAATAGCAAATAATGTTGATGATGTAATACGTTTATATATTATATATATATGTAATTCCTTTATCAAACAATAAAAAAAATTATTTAGAAACTAAATATATTTTGGTTAATATATAGTACAACTCGTTTAAATCTTGTCGGACTAATTTCTGTTAGGACCATTTTGAATGATGTATGTTTTTCCTTTTTAGCAGATACAATTACTAATGATAACTTCTCAATTATCAGAGGATTGTTATGGCAAAATATCTCAAGTGAAATCAGTTTAAACCACAGAAAAAAATAAAACATACAACAGTAATTTTTTTTACAATAAACTGCTATTTTATCACTCAAACTAAAAGTGTTCCGAAAATTCAAAAACCGGAATAGAACAACCAATAAAAATTAAATTTATGAAATATTTGTGTAGTCGTGGCTAATGAGTCGGCTATCATGTTTTGTGCTTTTGGAATTTGAGTAATCTTGAATTTTTGGAAGCGTTCTTAAAAAGACAATAGCTCTGATAGTTCCGTTGAAAAGCCTAGCCATGCTATTGGATCCTTGATCGTCGAAATTAATTTTTTGCAGTCTGTCACGAATGCTGGCATGTTGTATGTTGAATTATATTCTCCATTAACTAAATGAATGCATCTAACCCCATGAGTTGTTCATTTCCCACTTTATTTAGCCATACTTAACCATACTCAATCGTACCCATTGTATTGTGATTCCATAGTCCAAGATCTATCTACCGAACAAATATTCTACGAGCATAATTCTGTATCTGGTGTGGTGGTTGTGTATCATCTTTGGATAAACTAATATACTATAGTAAAAAAAATTATAAATAATAAACACTTTAAACTAATAAATTTCACCAGTCCTAAATTGAGCTAACCTAAAATATAAAATAAGTCAATAAATAATAAAATAATAAGTTTTTAAAAATCGTACGTAAATATATGATCTCAGTGTAAATATAAATTAATAACTAATGTATATAAAATTTATATAAATGTATTATATAATTTATTTTTATTTATAGTGGACTTATCTTAATATTTTAAACACTGAAAATATTGTTAAGTAATTTTGTTATTTTACATCTAAAATGTATTTACATTTATAATAACTATTTTCTATACACCAGATAAGCAAACAATCACAACATAAAATTTAATCAATAGATATACCATAAAGTAAATTATTTTTCTTATTTTTATACTAAAAATATATCAAAATATTCAAATCCAATTAATTTTTAAAAAATTTAATAATTCTACAAATTAATAAATATCATAATTTTTACACTATTCATTTATACAGCCTTTACTTTCTAATCTTATAGAAGGGATCAACAAAAAAAAATTAAATTAAACTAAAAAAAACATAAAATGAAGGCCAATTTAGGTGAATATACATAGATAGAGTGGTAATTAGGTGTTTTTCAAAAATATTTGCAGAATCATGCAAGGAGGGTGGGTGAAATTAAATTAGACTCCACATCAATACAAAGCTAATAACTAAAAAGTAGGTGAAGATAAAGTCGAACACGGCGATGACAGCAATGGAGGCTGCGAACAGGAAGAGCCGAAGACAACGGTGGAGGTGGGGGCAGGAACACGGCGGTGGAGACAAATGCTTACAACAAGATGACAGTTGTGGAGGCTGATTGTTTGATGACTAGTGTTGATTTGGTGTTTTATGAACATTCGATCAAGTGTTATTGTTCATCGTCTTTTTCATTACAGATTTACCGGATTTACCGTGACAATTTTTTTCTAGGAAAACAATCTGGGCAGCTTCATGACACTCGATCATCTATGTGTATTGAAAAATCAATTTTGTTCGGGAATTCCATCATGGGCCATCAAACATAAACGAGAAATAAATCCTAAATCTCATAACTATAAATCAAATTAATAAAATTGAACAGTATCCGTCGCGAGATGAGCTATTCATTTCTGATCTGGTTAGATAGTTAATGTTAATTAGGTTTTGGGATCCAAAAGTTTGTTTTTTTAAGTTTGGATGACGAAGAAGAGTAGCAAGGGCATCTTTGCCATTATGAAATGTAGAACAGTAACTTTCCATATAACTAATTAAATATTTTTTTTAGGTTATGTAGTGCAAATTCCCTAAAATAAAACTGATCAGAGTACTTATAGTTGGTCTCTGGTTTGGTTTTGAGCTTCACTTTTTAATTATTTTTCTGTCTATCCTTCTCTTGTTATTTGTAATGCTTTTAGATCAATTCCAACAAAACACTAAAACTTTAAATTTGGTAATATAATTTCTAATCTGATACTAAATATGATATTATTTCACCAAATTTAAAGTTTTACGAATAGTGTTATTCTTATTTGGTGTAACACTATTCATTACTAAATATTAATTTATATAGTGTTGGTAGATTAATATTACTGATAATTATAGTTAAAAATAAACATATCATATTATTTTTGTATTTTGCATTTTATTTTAATATTAAAATATTAGTTTATTATAATTAATAGTATAATTAAATAAATACTATCAGTTACACAAAATTGAAAAACTAAAATATTTATTTTCTGCTTTTCTTTTATATAAATAAATTTTAGTATCAAGCAATGTCTTACATAAAATAAATTAATATATATATATATATTAAGTAAGAAATAAATAAATAGTGAAAACGTAAAATTACAAAATTTAACAAATAAACATAAAATCTAAACGTTATAAAATATAATTAGCTAACTAAAACACTTAATCGATTAAATTATTAAAGCTAACATATTAATAATATAATATATTTTTTTGGTATTGGACTCGGTGTTATGGTAAAAATAAAAATTAAAAGTAATAATAAAATATTAAATTTAGTATAGTTTAAACACCAAATTTGGTGATCTGATTGAAATTCCCCTACATCGTACTAAGCTTTACAAAAATTATGGCAATTAAATCGATTAGACTGTTTATTATTCAATAATGTAATAATTAATATATCATAATATAAAATATTACAAAATAAACTAATCTAAATTTTATCATTTGTAAATAATAATATTTAATATAAAACATTAGGTATATTTAATATAATATTATAATTTATAAACGCCTAAAATGTTTAAATAATAATTTAGACGTTCATTTGATCGTTCTATTTGATAGGCGTGGAGTTACTTACTATCTATCCATTTTACGTTTTCTTGAACACTGCTCTTAAGATTTATATTTTGGCTTCATATGTTAGGCTTCCTTGTAGAAAAAAAAACTTGATTATTTCACAAAAGAATTATACTTTATATCATTTGTTGTTAATATAATTTCAGTGTTAAAAACGCTTAAAAGTAGTAAATTTTAGTTATGTATTCAGATTTCTAAACCGGGACCAAAGTTCTTTTCCAGTGGATTCATATATATTTTCCTATTTATCTATGATATACTGATTTCTGCAACCTCATACCTGATATAATTAAAAGAAAGTCCATGGTCTCTGTCGGTGAACGGAGAGGAGGTCTCTTCGCTTTGGTCAGGAGAAGCCGCGACATTGGCGCGATGGTGCTTTGTGGGAGAAGCTCTGCCTCCGGTTCTCGGAGGTGGAATGTGGCGAGTCTCGAGCAATTCCGTTTGGTCGATGGGAAAGTTCGTGAAGCTCGGTTAAACCATATTGAGCAGGAGGGCATTCGCAGTACCGACTTGATAGGCAAATCCGGTAGCCTTTCTCCTCCTTCTTACCTTGCAGAGTTCAAACCAGACCGTGGATGGAGCCATTGTCTCAACCCGGCTTTCACAGATTCATATCTCGTGTCCCTAGCCGTCAGATGTTACTAGGTGAGAATACGCACCTATTGGGTGTTGTTGCAACTGGTTATGCGCATCACTCTAAACATTTGGTACCATTGCTCTGGACTACATTTGGAATTCTCATTATAGGGTCTTTGTCGGTTAATGATAGAGTGTTTAATCTGTCTTTTTAGTGGTAGAATTTAGTGGTTTAAGAGACGGTTCATCTCGAGTCGTGGGATGAAGTTGTTTCGTCGTGGTGAAAAATGCATTGACGTATTCGATTGGGTACCGTAGAATCCTTCTAAGTGTTCCTAGGTGGTACTAGATCTCGTTGATGTATGTGGGATTTAAATTTCTTGAGGTTAAAATCTTGTAATCACTCAGTTGGTTAATGAAAGTTGATGTTGAGGAAAAAAAAAGAAAGTGAAGCCAGAAAAATGTATACCATTTATTTGAATTTAGCTTTCTATGATTATGAAGAGTAACAAATACTCCAGTTGTAGTGTCAAACGATCACAGAGTAGTAGTTCTCAAAAAGAAAAATCCAATCACGGAGTAGTAAGAGCTAAATAAAAACAAACATAAAAGAGCTCTAAGTCATTATACAATGAATAATTAAGGTATCAAACAACTGGAAATTTAAGTTGTTAATGTGACAGGTAATTAAGATCAAAGGATTATAGTTCGAATCTGATCAAAGGCAAAGCGAATTCGGAACATGCCGCGTAGTCATCATGCAGCTATGTGGGCTCCAACAAAGCATGTACCACAAATATTGTTTTAAAATACAAAAATTAATGAGAAATCTACGCATAACGAATATAATTATTGATTGAAAGTAAACAATCAGAAACGAGATGGATGGATGTAATTAAGAATCTATTTGTTTTTTTTTTTGAAAAAGAATTAAGAATCTATTTGTTGACAAAAAAAAATTAAGAATCTATTTTTATGATATGTATTCCCCCAACCTCGATAGAATTTGCCGGTGGTAACCATATAAAGAAATGATAATAAATCAAATGCAGATGAATACGAATATAATTTAGGAACAATACATATCATCTCATTAAAAATTCCGCTGTTTATATGATTATAAATAGTATCACGTATCATCTTAAACATTAAAAATAACTTAAATATTTCTCAAAATAAACAAAAATTAAAGTATTGTTACCGGTATTTGAAAAGAAAAAAGAGTGAAGAACTATATATTCGAAGTAGCAGTGTAAAACATCAAACACAAAATATAATTAAAATTATTCTTTACTGAAACTAAAAGAGATGGAACCAACCCAATAATACTATATTTCACCTACTTTAATTTTAGTAAAAAAATAATAGTAATTTTAACAACTGCATCACATTGCAACTCTGAAGATGTGTTACTGTATAGGTGGTACTGCGAGAGTACCACTTATAATCTACAATAGTGATCACAAATCACATTTTAGTACTTTTGTGGATTTAATAGCATAATTTGATTGCAGAGCATGGTCGTTAGTCGTAACAACATGCAAACCGGACATGGTCATCGTTACTTGTAATTGTAGAAGGTTAAAAAGAAAAAAAAAAACAATTCAACTTCACATCTAAAGGATTCATTCTAATTTACAACAAAATAGTTCATCCTCCTCACCAATCACTATTGGGGCAACACAAAAAGATCTTAAAAAAATATTTTTCAATAAATGTCAAAAAAGCATGCTCCCAAAAAAGAACATGCTCGTGTGGGTTAATACAGATTTAATTACAGAATAATTAAGAAAATAATTACAATAAAGACAGAGAGGTTAAATAAGGCAAAGCAAACGGTCAGAGAAAAGAATCGTGTGCCTCTTTCGAAAACTCTAGTGCCCTTCTTCGGACAATCCATCTTCTTCCTTATTGTCTCTTTCTTCACAGCTTTCAATTAAAAAAAAAAAAAACTTTGATCCTTTTTCAAAAAATAAAAAATAAAAACTCATCATCGCTTGTACTATTAATTTTTCTTTTTAATTCTCTCTCTGGTTCGGTCGTAAAGAGAGACTTCACATCACATGGTCTTTCGAATGGGTCTGTGTGTGTAAGAGACTTCTTCTTCTTCTTCTTAGGGATGTGTTCCGAAGAAACCAAGTGAAAACGAACAAACCCACGTAAGCAATTTCAGTGATGCTCGTGCTGACGCAATCTTTTGGTTTCCTTAGGATCTAAAAATGAGATCTTTCACTTTTGTACTGCTAATTCAGCTTCTCTGTGTGCTTAAAAAACCTCTCTTTGGTGGTTTTGTTGCTTACAACATTGATCAGACCACGTAAGATGTTTGTGGAAATGCCCAAGAGAGAGAGAGACTAGGTTCAATGGGTTTTGGATTGAGATTGATGTTTTATTTTAACTCATCTATGCAACTCATTTTTTCTCGAACGCTGTGATTGCTTATTTTGTAAACTTCTTTATTTATTTATTTATTATAATATTTTTTTCTAAAATTTATATATATATAAAAGCCATTGTAGGTTGCTTGGTTGGAAGCAAAACTGGCAGTTGGGGGAATTCCACTTTTGAGAGAGAAAAAAGCATTTGTTCTTTCTTTGAGATGGGTTTCATTGTTTGAAGAAACTCTCTGGCGGAAGAATAATGGATTACTTGTCTCAAGAGGAAGATTTGCAGTTCTTTGATGCCAACGGGGAAGAGATGATGAATCCAAGTGCTTTTGGTTTTGATCTATGGAATGATTCACCTGGAAGTGTTGTGGAGCGGAGGAGAAGGTTCTTGGAGTGGATGGGAGTTGAAGGAGATCTGAAGAACTTGGATGTTGAGTCTCAAGAGATTTGTGTTGAAGCTGAGCAAGTATCTGGAGGGTTCAGCAGTTTCTCTAGTCAGGTATCTGGTTCTGGTTCTGGTTCAAGCGTTGTGGAAGTTTCAGAGGAGTTGTCTCTGAGAGTTGATAAAAATGTGGGTGGAGGATGTGATGTAACGAGAAGGGAAAGCTCTTCAATGGCAGCAAGTTCTGATTCAAGATGTTGTCGGGTGAAGGAAACAGAGAAGCAGACCCAAATCACCTGTCGGCTCACCAGTTGCAAGAAAGGATGGTTAACGAGGCTTCTCTCTATGGGATGTTCCGCGGATACAAAGGTTGGTGGTGGAATCAAAGCTTCTTCTTCTGGCCATGGTGATGTGCTTTCAAGAGTTAAGGTCAAGCATTGTAAGAAACAAGCAAAGGAGCTCTCAGCTCTTTACCAGAGTCAAGACATCAAAGCACACAACGGTTCCATCTTGGCGTTGAAGTTTAGCTGCGATGGGAAGTACCTCGCGAGCTCCGGTGAAGATGGGGTTGTGAGCGTGTGGAAAGTCGTTGAGGATAAGAGATCTAGACTACGAAGGGATTCCCTTGACGAGATAAATCCTTCTTGTATGTACTTTGAGGTAAACGATCTTTCCCAGTTGAAACCGGTTTTGTTGGATGAGGAGAAACCAAACAAGACGACAGAGAGCTTCAAGAAAACATCTGATTCAGCCTGCGTTGTCTTTCCTCCTAAAGTGTTACGGATAGTGGAGAAACCGTTGTATGAGTTCCGTGGCCACACTGGTGAAGTCTTGGACATCTCTTGGTCAAAGGATAATGTAAGCTTCCAAATCTTTTTCATTTCATCATTAATTTGCCACATTTGCTTTAATGGAAGTAACAGAAACTGAGACATGTGTTATGTTACTTAATGGTGTAGTGTCTTCTCTCGGCGTCAATGGATAAAACTGTCCGGTTATGGAAACTCGGTAGCAATGCTTGTCGTGGAGTTTTCCCTCACAATGGTTATGGTATGCTTCTTCTTCTTTTTAGTTATCTCAGTTGCTCTACATTTATCTGACACTATCTTCTTCTTTCTTTTGCAGTAACCTCTGTTCAGTTCAACCCTGTGAATGAGAACTACTTCATGAGTGGTTCAATTGATGGAAAAGTTCGAATCTGGAACATTTCTGGTTGCAACGTTGTTGATTGGGCTGATCTCAAGGACATTATATCCGCAGTGTGTTACCGTCCGGATGGACAGGGAGGAATCATCGGTTCTCTGACCGGAAGTTGCAGATTCTTTAACATGTCTGGAGACTATTTGGAACTGGACTCTTACATACATTTGCATCACAAAAAGAAGTCTTCAAACAAGCGGATTACTGGTTTTCAGGTAATAATAATCTCTCTTTGTTTCCCTCTGGTCTTGGTCTTTTGTTTACTTCTCTTGACATTGGTCTTTTCTTCCAGTTTTTACCACAAGACCAGAGCAAAGTCCTGGTTGTTTCTGCGGATTCCAAAGTTAGAATTCTCCAAGGGAACGATGTTGTCAGAAAATACAAAGGTATGTTGCTTCTTATGTTATGTACCTCTAACTTTCTATGATGAATTATAATCTTAGCTCATCTCTGTTTTTTTAAATAAATCTTCAGGTGTTTGCAAGACGAGAAGCCTTACATCAGCGTCTCTAACGTCTGATGGAAAGCACATTGTTTCAGCTTGTGAAGACTCCAATGTATATATATGGAGCAACGGGGAGGAACCAGATTCATCTTCTTCCCAAACCAAGAAGATTAAATCATTTGAACGTTTCTCCACCAATGCATCCGTAGCAGCAACCTGGTGTGGATTCTCAGATCATCACAACACAGCTCTCCCGTTTGCCTCACCTCCTTGCTTATCACTCAACGAAGGATACGTCCCTGGATCCGTTCCCAAAGGAAGCGCTACGTGGCCAGAGGAAAACCTACCAGCAAATCCTCTTTCTTCAATGACTGCATCTCACTACAAGTTTCTCAGGGCATCATACCAGAGATCAACTAGCTCTCTGGCTTGGGGTATGGTCATTGTAACAGGTGGTTGGGATGGAAGGATCAGAACATTTCAGAACTACGGTTTGCCTGTGACTCTAACATGAAGAATACTGGTTTGGTTTGGAAAAACAAAATCAGATGCCATTGTTCCTTTCTTGCTAGGCACAAGCACATGGTTCTGGCAGGTCATGAAAAAGGCTATGGTGTGGGTCCAAAAACACTAAACCAGATCTATCCTCAGATTTGTGCTATTGTTCAATAGTCAAAAGGAGACTCAAAATGCTATTCTTCAAGATGATGTAAGATAAATCTAATCAAGAAGGGTCAGTGAGAGATTTGATGGAGACGCAGGGGATGATAAGGAACAGATGTTTCTTTCTTTGGCAGCAAGTGGCGGTTGGAAATGGGTCTTAAAAAGAGTACGGATTTATTTGTCTGACAAAAATATTGACAGGCGAGTGTGGGGTCTAAAGAGAAGACGCAAGAAAGAGATCATGGAAAGGAGTGGTTGCAGGGGAAAGACGTTGATGTTACTTCCAGAGAAAAGATCCTCCATGGAAGATCTTTCATATGAGAAAAAAGTAAAAAAAAAAAAGAAGGTTTTAACGGTAGTGAAAGGTTTTGTTTGTGTAGTTTGATTCTAACGTGTAGGTGAGTTTTTCAGCTTATTAGTTTATTTGAATATTTGGATTTATGAATAGAGGAAAAAAATCAATTGATTGTTAGCTCTCTCCACCTCAGAGAGAGGCTCCGAGAATTTGTATTTGTAATTGGGTAAATATGATCTATTTGTACAAAAAAATTATGATCTCAACTTTTTGTTTGTTCTAAATCAAGAATTTAATACTTGTATAACTAGAGAAACATGACTAAATTAATTATACGTCTAGTGCTTTCATCAATGGTTACAGATCTCGTTGGATATTACCGTAATTGTTTTAAGTACTGTATCATGGTGGGGTTTGACTATATAAATTTTCAGTCAACAAAATATAAAATTTGAACTGAAAATCAAATATACAAAAAAAAAAAATTGTTTGAGCATACGATTTAATACATTTTTTACTGTCACATATTCAATTTTATTCTGATATAACTTAGAGGCTATAAAAGATAGAAACAATAACAAAAGAATAGAAAAGAAGAGTTTACTAAATAAATATGAATTTATTTATTCAATAATAAAGTAATACAGAAACAATTGATATGTTTAACTTACTATTTTAGTATAGTGGTTAAATTATGGTCGAAAAAGGATTCAAATTTTGATTGGGCTTATGTGAATGTTTTAAATTTCAACACAATAATAAGTGTATATATATATATATTTTAATGAAAAATTATCATATATTATCATACTGAGTTTTGAATTAATAAGACATAAAATAATAAATATTGTTAAGAAAAATTATATTTGTATCTTGCTGGTAAAACACTTAAGCCTTGATTAGCAGAGATGACAAAGCGGTAGGAGTATGCTATAGAAGCTGTATGCAGAGAAGGTATGCTCTCATAAATTTAGTTAATAAAGTGATTGGCGAGCGATTAAAGCATTATATGATTTATATATATAACTATTTTAAAATTAGTATAAAATATATTATTTATTTATTTATAAATTATATAGATATATTTATAATATATATTAATTTATAATTTTATTCACAATAATAAATCATATTTATTTATATATATATCTCATCTTTTGAATGTATAAATATTATATTATTCTTTTATTTTTTTAAAAAATATATTTTACTTTTAATAAAAATAAAATTTTCTTTTTCAAAAAATAAAAATAATTTAACATATTATTAAACAAAATAAATTAATTAATTTTTTAATTTTTATATATTCTAAATGCAAATGCTCTCTCAAAAGCTTCATATGAGAGCATTTGCTGAAGAGCATTTAGAGAGCATTTGCTTCTTCTAAATGCTATCCTAAATGCTTTGGTAAAAATTGTTTATTGGATAATAAAAAGCTTAATGGTCATGCTAATGCTCTACCAATCAAGCTCTTACTAATAAAGTAATACAGAATTAATATGTTTTTTTTGGTCAAAATTTTGATTGGGCTTGTTGATATTAAATTGGATCATACTGCTATCGACCCAATAAAAAATGTTCGACGCCTAAAACGTTGATAAGTGTGTGATCTGAGCTGTAATGACACGTCATAGACATGATCCAAAACGAATTGAGATAGATAGATAGATATAACTCAACGGTTGTCCGTTGTTCGATGGCAGAAGAAAATCTCAAAACACTACTCATATCACCATGGCTTCGCTTCCTGTCCACTTCTCCAGGAATCATGTCTCTACCCCCAATTTCTCCAGTAGAATCCGACGTTCCACGGAGCCGAGATCTTTTGTAGCTCTTGTACATTGCTCCGGTAAATTGCCATTGTTTTTGTATAGTCTGTTATTTAGTAGAGTACGGATGGAACATTCATATTAGCTTTTATCTGCTGAAAAAACAGTCATGCCTCTGAGAATCGAAAGCAGTGAGTGAATGTAAAATGATGTTCTGTGATTGTGTGGTTTGCGTTTATACTCTTGATCAGCTAGAGAAAATGGAGAAGATGTTCAAGAAATCAAGAAGACTTTGTTTCCGGTTAAGGAGCTTGGATGTTTCGCTTGCGCTGCTCTTTCTGCTTTTAGTCTCACAGTGGCCTCTCCTGTGATTGCTGCTAACCAGGTCAGCCACACTATGTTTTCTCTCTTGTCCTTTGAACCAAAGCGTTGGTCTAGTGGTAAAAGGTGTCTAGTAGGCATTCCACCACTCAGGTTCTATTTTCAGGGAACTATTTACATTGTTTGGGTTCCCCGCAGGCGAAATCACCTTTTTGATTACAAAAAAAGTTGTGGTGGTTAAGTAAGTTTGTTGAACTTGGATTATCATATGTTTCACTGTAGCTATAAATCTGAATCTGTATTGTTAGTGACATTTCTTTCTTTTTTTTCTACATGGAACCAGTTTTAAAGCTTAGGAATTGCATAGAGACGGTTATTGATGTAACTGTTTCAAGATTTCAACAAGAACTGAATCATGTTTTTTTTTTTTGTTTGTTTCTTTCAGAGACTTCCTCCGCTTTCAACGGATCCAACCCGGTGTGAACAAGCTTTTGTAGGTAACACGATAGGTCAAGCAAACGGGGTCTATGACAAGCCACTCGATCTCAGGTTCTGCGACTACACTAACGATCAGTCTAACCTCAAAGGCAAGACTCTCTCTGCTGCCTTGATGTCAGGTGCCAAGTTTGACGGTGCAGACATGTCTGAAGTCGTTATGTCAAAAGCTTACGCAGTTGGAGCAAGCTTCAAGGGTAAGTAACCAAACAACAATCTTATTTATATAGAAATCGAAAATGGTATAAGTAGGTTTGAGATGTTGCAGGGGTGAATTTCTCGAATGCTGTTATCGACCGGGTGAACTTCGGGAAGTCGGATCTAAAAGGAGCTGTGTTCAAAAACACGGTGTTGTCAGGTTCGACGTTCGAGGAGGCAAACCTGGAGGATGTGGTCTTTGAGGACACCATCATTGGTTACATAGACCTTCAGAAAATATGTAGGAACGAGACAATAAATGAAGAAGGAAGACTTGTGTTGGGTTGCAGATAAGAGATGCATGAGAGATAAAGGGTTTTGGATTTGGTTGTGTGTAAGAATTTGAGAGTTGACACAAAAAGAATGTATGAACAAATAAGTACGTTTAAGTGTTGAAGGATATATAGGACTCAGAAGAGAATTATGAGGTTTGTATAATCAATTCCTGTAAAGTTTGTAAGACAAAAGGGTTTTTTTTTTTCTGTTATTCGTTAATGAAGTTACGTATGCCGCATGCAATAGAACAGTATTTGGTTGCAGATCGCAGGATATCCAAGCGAACATTGCTATGTTTAGTTTTATATGCATGCGAGATTCATATATGATATAAATATCTAAATTGACAACAGAAGGATGATTAACAAAAGCGCATCTGGTGTAGTGGTATCATAGTACCCTCCCACGGTACTGACCAGGGTTCGATTCCCTGGATGCGCATTTTTATTTTATTTTTCATCTTTTCTGCATTATAGTGTTGAGTAATTATTTTGTTACATGGGCTAATATTTCTTCTTTTTAGTGTGTAGACGTATAGATTTTAGTTATAATTAACCAAGCTATTAAAAGTTTTTATTTGAGGTGTAACTATGTAAATTAGTGTAGATATTAGATTCGAAGGTTTGAATTCATCGCTTTTTTAAATTACAATACATTACAAATAAGTATTTCTAATGGTGATTAATTAAGTCAGGTTCAATCGTGTCTATAAATTGGCAAAACGTTCAATTAATTAAATATTATTGGTAAGAAATTTTACTAATTAATCAACTCATCCGAATGTAGTAATACATTAAACAATTTATTAACTGATCTAGGCCCTAAAAAGTTTGTTGGACACTCACTCATTTAGCATCGACCAATTTTGTAAACATTAAAAATTCAGTGATTTTCTTGGTTCTACTGGTCTTATCTTGGAACTAAATGTTCAACTTTAATCTTCTTAAAAACAAATAAGATCCGCGAGTTATTTATTCAAATAAAAACAGCTATAAGCCCTTCTTTTTTTTATGCCCTTTATTTAATATCCGATATATCGAAGTACAGAGAGAATTAAGGGCTATATACATGTCAATAAAACAAGGTGAAATAATTAATTAGTAATTTAGTATACTAATCTCCTTTCACGAACGCGTTTCTGAAGGGTATTGTACACTGATCTCATCCTCAAACAAAATGTCAGAATAGGAGAGATACATACATTCATATATAAAGATATCCGTTCATGCATGTGCTTATATATATATATATATATGCTAATATATATAGAGCGATAATTGTGTCTTGAATGATTCAAGGCTTGCCTCCGGGCCTCCTTCTTGGATCATGCTTAGGGTTGGGTCCTGCGTCGTCGTAGTCGGCAGTCGAGTGGAACATCAACTTCCTGTGGCTCATGATCTTGTTCACTTCCGTGTCTTCACTCTTCATAATCACAAAACCATGTTATTATCTATGTTTGGATACAAAGCAAAGTTCCTAATAAGTATTTCCGCATATATACATAAAATACACTCACTACTTTGTAACGCATGAAACTCTCATGCATCTTTGGGCCTCCCAGCTGGATAGAGCCTTCCACTATAGCTAAAAAGCAAACATTGTATCAGCGGTTTATGCAATATTCTTTTTCGTGATCTATATAATTAGAAGAAATTGATCTATTGCAACTCACGCAAAGTTAGTGATGCATTTTAATTTTGGAAAATTAGTGGGAATACCATAGCGATGTTCCACTAATACAATAGTAATGAATGGTATCAAGGTAAAAAATTAAGCGTTAGAAGGGAGGAATGTTCGAAATAATGATATCAAAAGCTAATCTCGGACTTAGATGGATTAGGCTGAGACTGAGAGGTCGATTAGTATAATATATATCCATTTATACAAAGTAAAAAATAACGCGCAATAACTGAAAAATATGTAATATAGGAGTATATTTACCTAGTGATGAAGAGCAAACAATGAGGAGTACGAGGAATATGAGAGGTAGGGGCTTGATCCTGAAAGGCATATTCTATGGTTTTGATGAGTATTCTATACAAAATGATAGTTTCTTTCTTCTATATATGATAGTTAATATTGCTCCCTGTCCGTTTATAGGGGAGAAGGTAAATAATTAGAGGAGAAATGGGTTTGATATGAGAAGATGGGAGAAGGCTGGCTTCCAATTTATAAACGGTCAAGTTTATGTGGTGGAAACTGTTTTGGTCCATATAGAATTTGGTCGTGAAGGTGATAATGATAACCATGACTATCCTATTTATGATAATGAATATATGAACAGCCCCTATCAACATAACTTTTCAAAGTATAAGAATATCACGTAAGTATCGACATTGTTTATTACAAAACAATAAAGAAGGTTGAAAACAGTGGCGAGACTATCATCAAAATGGTGATGATAGTAGCAAGAAAAAAAAGAGTGATGATATCAAAATCAGATGATATTGGGAATTTGGGATAATGCAATGAACCCACAAACCCTAGAAAAAAAAATTATAACGAAAGTCAACTCAGCTGTTGATTGTGTCACGTCTCCCAAAAGGACACTTACGCTTACCTCAGTTAAACAATTTATTAACTGATCTAGGCCCTAAATATTATTAACTGATTTAACCAGTAACCACACTTGTTTTCCAAAAAAAGAAAAAAACAAAAAAAAAAAATCAGTAACCACACTTTGTTTCGCAAAACATTGCTCAGAATAACAGATTTTATTTTTAGTTATATCTTATGATTATGTGAACTAGACGGTCCATATAAAACACCTAAGTATTATCAAAACCAATATGGCTAGATTTATCTCTATAGTATTATTTGAGAAGTCAGTTTCCTATGTGCCGCGTTTACGTTAATTCTTAAGATGGTTGATTACATTGATACCATTAACGAATTACAAATATTACATTTAAATATTATTATTGATTTTTTTATTTAGTTTCCTCTTTAAAATTTTCCAAACAATATATATAATAAAAAGGAAACATTTATAAAGTTTAAAAACGAAAATATATGTATATACAATATGATTTCATTAAAAAGAAAGTTCACAAAATAAAAATATTCCATTTAAAAATATTTTCAATAAACATAAAATAAACAGTAATAAAATATTTCTTTATATCTATATTTTCTTAGATGAAAATAAACATTTGCATATAATGTAATTTCATAAAATTCAGATAATCTTGATATTAGAAAAAGAAATATTATTCTTTTAAAACATAATTTTAAACAATACAAATATATATATATATATATATATATATTCAAAGTAATAGAAATATTTTTTACATATCTATTATTTTCTTAGATGATTACATAAAATAATTAATTATCATTAACTGATATATGTTTAATTGACTAAAATAAATTTATAATTAATATTACTGAAATGTTTTATCTATTTTCATATGTTTATTTGACTATAATATCTTTCAATTACAGCAAAAATCTATAAATTATATTTTAATTATATAATATGATTTTAAAATATAATCACACAATTCTTCTAAACTGCTTATTTTTAAGAGATATTAAAAATAAAAATTAACATAAACATCTTTTGATCAAATATTTAAAAATTAAAATAACATAACATTATATATTTTAACGAGGTAGATATATTATATTTTATCATTATTAAAATTATTTTTCATAATATTAAATTTGCTTTTAAATTTATGTTTTATGTTTGTGGAACTTAATATGAATATAATTAAAATACCAAAGCAAATCTGAATTCTCATTTTAATATTATTTAAAACAAATTTCAGTTTACCGTTTAATAAATTTAAGGCATAAAATTATTTACAATTTATAAAATATTTTACTTATTGTGAATACTGATACGTGTTCATGGGCTTCCAAAAATGTATTAGTTATTTATGTATGTGACTTCCTATTGATCATCTCTTTATTTTCTGATGTTTTTTAAAAGAGATGGACATATGATTTGGTAAATATTATGAAACTACATGCACATTTAAACGATAAATAAAATTAATTTGGTTTTACTTAATTATAATAAATATAATTATACTTCAGTTTAAATTTGAATCAAACTTATATCTAAATCACAGATTTAATTACAATAAAAATATAAAATGTTATAAAAAATTTATTTTAAAACTATAGGATGAATCAAAACATATTAACAAATGAAAATAAAATATTAATCAACTGTTATAATTTAGTT
Source organism: Brassica nigra (assembly GCA_016432835.1). NCBI lineage: Eukaryota > Viridiplantae > Streptophyta > Magnoliopsida > Brassicales > Brassicaceae > Brassica > Brassica nigra. Next base: position 31,257,181 of record CM028247.1, read on the forward strand.
CTTTTGTAAAATTTATATATATGCATGAGATTGTAGAATATTATCGTTATACTAATTTACGTAATTTGGAATAAGACACTCTATTTTGTTTTCATTTCATTCTAAGCACAATATATCTTAAGTTATACATAATCTTTCTCAAATATATTTACATATCTAAGACAACAACCAACATAAATGAAAAAATCATAATTTTAATATATTTAAAAAAATATATTATAGTTGAATTCAGATAAATAGATACAATCTAATATACCCAAAATGATAAGTAAATCAACTGTAAAAAAAAAAACGACTAAATATAATATATCTAAAATCATATCTATATTTAAAATAATATAGTATTATTAGTATAAATTATGCATACAAATTATAAAATAATTTAAAATTAAAATAAATAACAGTCAATTATTATAGTTTATATATTTTATAAATATTTATACTCGTGCATGAGCAAAGGAAAATCACCTAGTTTTAAATATGTAAGATTATGTTTTATGTCTACAACATCATCATGTTTATTAGAATTTCTTAATATTTTAAACCTTGCGATATATGTATCATCTAAACAAATAAAGCTACCCACTCAAATTAAATCTATTTCTCGTGGAAAATTTGATAAATGGCGGATATCTTAAAACACAGTAAAACTCGAAGCGAAAAAAAAAACAGAATAATCTGAAAACCATTGTGGAGGAATTCTGATTTTAAAAATGGTTTGATTGATGCAAGAAAGGTGACCTAACTCATAAACTTGAAGGGGAAGTTCCTCTTGACTGTTTATATATACGTATGTACTTAGGACCAGCTTCTTCTTCTTTTTTTTTTGGTTAAGCTTAGTCTCTTACGGGTTAGGGCTGGACATTTTATTCATTCGATTCAGTTCGTTATTCGTTTCGATTCGATCCAAAAAATTTGAATATCCGTAAGTTTTCGAAGCAAAGCAAATATTAAAATCGGGAAAATCGCATAAAAAACCGTGAAAGTGTCACTTACTAGCACTTTAAACCCTGAAGTTTTTTCACTAGCACTTTTAACCTTCAAATTGATATCTATATCATAAAAAACCTCCAAATAACAAAAATGACCGGTTCAGCAGGTTAAATTTTTTTTGAAAAATAATTATTTAACTAATAAAATAAACAAAAAATAAATAAAAATCGAAAAATTTAACAAAAGCTCATAAATTAAAAAATAAGAAAACTAAATAAAGATTTATAAAATTACTAAAACTAAAAACTAAAAATTCAAAAAATAAATAAGATCAAACTAAAATACAGGAAAATACAAAATCATAAATTGAAAAAAATAAAAATTCAAAAAAGTTTTTTTTTTTGCATTTTCATATCATTCGAGATATGTCAAAAATTCAGAAAACCAAAATTTCAGATATTAAATAAAAAAGGAAAGATAAAAAAATATAGAAAACTAAATAAAAATAAAATAGCTAAATGAAATATAAAACAAAAAAAGAAAAAATTTTCTACAGCAATATTTTTTGTTTTAGAAAATAAGGCTCCTATAGCTATTTTTAAAAGCAGAGGCTTTAACTTTAAAAATTACATAAAGCATGATTGGTAACATATATGGTTGTAGATAGAAATTAAAGCTAAATTCACTTGTTAAAGCCCAACCAATCACCCACAATGACGGCATACCTCGCTTGATAATTTCGACAATATATTTGAAAAATGAAAAAAAAAACTTTTAAAATTTTCAAGTTTTTTGAAATTTATGATTTTTCTGTATTTTAATTTGATCTTATTTATTTATTTATTGAATTTTTAGTTTTTTAAAAAAAATCTAAATCTTTATTTAGTTTTTATTTTCTAATTTATGAGTTTTGTTAAATTTTCGATTTTATTTATTTTTATTTATTTTATTAATTAAATAATTGTTTTGAAAAAACTTTTTAACCTGTTGAACCGGTCATTTTGTTATTTGAAGGTTTTTATGATATAAATGTCACTTTAAAGGTTTAAAGTGTTAGTGAAAACCTTCAAGGTTTAAAGTGCTAGTAAGTGACACTTTCAAGGTTTTATGCGATTTTCCCTATTAAAATCACTATCCGTTAAAACGAAGTAAATCACAAATACTAAAAAAAATTAGAGACAAATATTCGATCCGCTCCGACTTTTATATAAATAGTTATATATCTATAGTTAAATAGATTTTTTGATGTATAAGAGTATAATTTTATTTATAAAATTACTTATAAAATGTAATGAAGAAAAGAATTATAAGATATTTATAAAAAACTACAATTCTTCTTAAAACATTTAATTTATAAGAACTTTTTATGAATTTTTAAGAATTTATAAATAAACAGTTTCATTAATGTTTTAATTTATCTTTTATAAGAACAAATTTGTATAATATTTTCATATTTACTTGTATTGAACATAGTAGAAAAGGTATCCGTAAATATCCGTGAATATTCGCAAATATCCATAAATTTTCCGAATATCCGTAAAACCGAATATCCGTATTTTTCGAAGCAAAACAAATCGGAAAATCAGATATCCGTGAAGTCCGAAGCAAATTACAAATACTGAAAAATACGGTAATATTCGATCCGTGCCTACCCCTAGATATAACTTTCACGTGTAGTACTACTTTGTTTCACTAAACGTTTTTTTATTAATATTCTAATGTTGAAAGTAAATTGTTTTTCTTTTGAGAAAATTGAAAGCAAAATATTCAAGTATAATTCTTTTTAATGTAATATTCAAGCACGACGCATACTCTTTTTCATATGAAATACCATTAAAAACCTTTGTGCATATTTAAAAACTGGTAATCAAAATATGTTATCCAAATTGCTACAATTATATATTAATATTAACATACATTTTTTATAAGTAATGAATGTTTCAAAACCAATCGAAAATCTAATCCTTAGCTTCTATAAAATTTTAAATAGTCAACATATTCCTATCTAATTTGATGTCAAAAAAATTCAAATGATTTATCCCGTATTAGTTTTATTTCTCTTTTTCATACTTTAACTTTTTGTAATTGGTTAACTTGTCACTAGTCAAACCAGCTACTTAGTATATATAAATATAAGTACTGCGTTATTGTAGACAATATAATGATTTTTAGTGAATGCCAATATTTTCAAAGAAAAAAAAAACTTCATTTGGTTTAACGATTTTTACCTTTAGTTTAACTCTTAAACCCCTTTGTTTCACCACATTTTTTTCATATAACTGTAATGTATTATAGGTTCGATGGAGTACAACCTACCACGTGTGCTCATACGTCAAGTTTACTTATAGACACAATTTAATTGAAAATTGCATTTTCTTCTAAGATAACTGGGTCCATTATCAAAAAGTAAGATGGGATCATACCAAACTCGTACGTAATTATGGTTTTGTTTCATGCTATTAATGATTCATAACGACACTGAAATTTTCATACCAAGGGTACAATATATACTAAAAACTGAACACACTATTAATGCAATAATTGATTGACAAGCTCCTTAACAATCAATGACTAAAACTGACTGTTCATCTACAGCTGAATATGAACATGGATGATCATAGCAGTAATGCATAGCAGATGTTCATATTCGAAATTTTTTAAATTAATTACCCAATTGTAGCAGCTTATGTAAAATTTACAATGATTAAATAAGGAAAATCTATGCGTATAAACTAAAATCCGACAGACACATGGTAGGCAATTGCTAGGCAGAAAAGTTTTAAAGTGTATTTAGGAAAGTAATAATGAATTCAAAAAATGTGCAAGGCAGATTTCAAAAGCCGTGGTACCAAACAAAAAACAATTAGATATAAATAAAGAGAAATAGTGGAATCAATCCTTCCATTTTCGACGTTCACAACTTTATAAGAAGTCAACTTAGATTGGGACAGACATAGCGAGTGGCCTACAAATGTATCAGAGAAGTGCATCTTTTTGAGTGACCCATTATAGTGAGAGACCACTATCCTAGAAATCTTATTTTAAATTTATGATCTTGTCTCATATGTATTTTCTCCGTTCCTAAAAGATCCATATTTTAGAAAAAAAATTGTTTCAAAAAATACATTTTTCATATTTTCTATATATAAATTGTAAACTTCAAAAAACATAATTACATTTATTAAAATTATATTGGTAAAAACTTATGAAAAATAGTTGATTACGGAAAATAATATATTGGTAACTAAAATTTGATATATTTTTTTAATAAGTGTGAAAAATCCTAAAATATGAATCTTTTAAGAATGGAGGGAGTATTTACATTGACCTAACTAATATCCACAGTTCTACTGTTAATTACACAATTTTTATGATCTAAACAACAATTTACCCACCTAAAAGTTTTAAGTGCCATAAAAACGCATAAACATACGCTTAACGGTTGACCACAAGAGACCCTGCAAAGACAGTTAATACATTTCAACGTTGAACCGGGATAAAATTGATTTAGACAAGTTGTCTTTCGTCAAACATTTTCACTAATGTATATATATATTTTTTTTGACATCTTTCACTAATGTATTTAAGAATTTCGCAATGGCTATAGAAAATGTATAATCGCCAACTTCTCTCAGCAATACTTCTTTTGTTGTAGGGACCAGAGAAGGATCAGCAATAGTGGAGTATATCGTGAACATTTACTTCTCAGAGTTACTCTGGTTGACCTAACGATTCAGTATACTGCGTGGACACAAAGTGACCTTTAAACGAACGCATATCCAAAAATAATCATTTTCCTTCGTATAAATTAATCGAGTATGAAGAAAATCGTCGCGACCACATTATAAATGTGTTGGTGTTGTTTTTCTCGCGTATAAATATTTTTGGGTGTGCTAGTTTTTGGCAATAGAAATGACGCACTTCTAATTACCACGAATGTTTTCAACCTCATTTTTATCGTCAGTGTGGCTTTTCCTATTCATCTTGCGAGTGTTTAGCTATATTCTATGTCTTTTAGTTTTATTACTTTTTTTTTTGTAATGGAAGATAGTGTATGGTCTATTCGATTAAAAGCTAGATGAGTGTGTCATCACAATTGAATTACAGTTAGCAACAGACTTTGACATTAGTTATTTTATTTATATAGTATCAAGTAAAATGTTCGAATGATGTCAGAAATTGTTTAGGACTACGTAGAAGTGCCGAAACAAAATCGCAAGAAGATTCTGCCAATAGCACTAATGCTTTTGATATAACTTGCTAATAATATAGAATAAACTACACACAACTTCAATGGGCGAGATCGTTTCAAACATTAACTCATGCATAGGTTCGGTATTATTTACAAAGATACGTTGTAATCGAAACAGGTAACTTGAACGCTTGAAACGACAGTGAGGTTGTGACGTTCTTCGTCTTAACTTGGCTCTTTGGACAGAGAGTAAGGCAGACGACGTTCACTGTTAATATGTGACCTTTCCCTTATAGTTCGAGCCAACCATATAATAAGGAATTTAAAAGAGTAGCAACAGTTCCTTGTAATAAAATAGATGTAGACCTCTTGTGACCCTAAAGACACGACACCATATAATGTACCTGTAAACAGAAGCTTTAAGCTAACGGCACTAACTGTGCTAGTTGTAAACTCCTAAAACTGCATCAAAGAGGAAATAGACCTGACAACATTTTTTTTATATAAAAATAAAAATGTGAATATGCTTTTATAACCAAACATACAAAACCCCAAAAGATAAGTGACAAAAGGATGATGCAAAGAATGCAACTAAACAAGTAAAAAGAAAAAAAATCCAAGGGATTGTGTCATCTGATACTGCCCCCTCACTTGATAAAAACCAGAGACCTTCCCCTCAAGGGGGTTGAAGAAAAAGAAACATATGACAAGAAAACAAATGTAGTAGAGTATTATGATAGTTCGATGAACCTTTTGTCCCCCAAAACCACCTGAAAACGACTCCTCCTACTCACCTCCGGCCAAAGTCTCACCGGCGTCTCTTTCCAGTTTCATTATCTACCCCCCAAAACTCATCATCCCCCCCCCCATCCATGACTCAATGCTGACCCCCCAGTAATGCTGATGATGCAAATGAAACTGATGATGATGTGACTCTCGGCTGTTGCAGCTCTACCCTTCCCCAGACTCAAACCCACCCAGAGATGCATGCAGACTTTACTGTAATAAAAAAACAAAACGAAATGCCCAAAGAAAAGAGCCCTTCAAACAGAAATGGCACGGGTGATGGCATGCTTTGCCCATTCAGCTGCTTCTTTGATTGTGTGATCATCAGATGACAAACACTCGTTTAAGAACTCTTTGCTCGACACTGACTGTTGTATCAAACCACCCACATGACTCCCTAGTGTATCCGCTAAATCCCCCAACACCCCAATCGCTGTCTTCATCACCACCTCGTCCCTGTCACACAAAGCATTTTATCCACAAAATTAAACAACTTTTTATAATTTTACAAAACTAATCTATAATCCCGACTGGGTTTGTAAGAACAAAGAAAACTTACATGTCTTTCTCCATGTATATACTGTCCAGAAACTGGAGGATATGGGGTGCGTAAGGAATTAGGAGCTGCGTTTTTGGAGAGTTTTTGAACCCTTGGAATATGCCTGAATAAGCTTCAAGTATTCCATTTCTCAATGAGTTTGTGTACTCTGTCATTTCATCATCAGCTCCAGACGCGTGAGCTGATAGTTCTGCTGCGCTCTGAAGCATCGGCATTGAATAGTTGATGTATTTCTCGAAGTTTTCACCAATAGCCAGTGCTATGTCGCCAAAACAGGAGAAAATCGGCGGTTTTACTGAACGGTGCAACTGGTTGCTCGACAAATCCTTCAGAAGCTGCGTCATAATCCCATCGCAGTAAGGTAAAATCTTGTCCTCCAATGCTCTGCAGATATCACCAATAACGCCCACAGTAACAGCACACACTTGGTACTCTTCAAAGTTTTGAAGACCCATTTCCAAGTACTTGTAAAACTCAGGCATGTACTTGGCGAAATCAGGACCTGCTGCATAAGCAAGAGCGCCAATGGCAAGCATGGCTTCTTCATGTGCAGTTGCACTTCTACAACCAAAGACCCTCAGGAAAAGTCCCATCATTTGATCTGCATGCTGCATGAAAACATACTTGGTTGGTTCAGATCCTAATTTCTGTATGATGACTTGCAAGCATCCACATAAAAGTCCCTGAAGCTCGTTTTGTTTCTCCCTCTCGTCTGAAGAAAGTTTATCCCCTTCCAAAGTATTGTGGAGCTCGAGCATTATCACAGGTACTAACTGCAGAACCATGGTTGATGTTTCATCAGTCGAACACCTGACGACTTCATTCAATGCTTCGTAAGCTGCAGTTCGCAAGCGTGATTCAGTTGCGTCCTCTCTGTGTGCAACAGCTAGAAGGGACTGAATAATTTCCTGGAAGAAGGGTGTTAATGGAGAGTTGGGACCAATATCCTCATAGCCTTGAGCAAGAAAATATAGAGCCCCACAAGCCTTTTCTGCCACATTGGGTGCATCTTTCATTGATTGGATCAATACTGTGATAATTTGCTGACAGTTTGCCTGAGTAATTATGGGTGTCTCGATTGTTGAACCATGCAGGAACTCAAATATCCGACCAAGAGTCCATGCGGTAGTGTCTTTCACATGGTTGCTTGGGTCCTTTGTTAATGCATTGAGCATAAATGTTAACGCTGCGTTAACAATTGTCATCAGCTTATCTGCTGAAGGGCCCTCCAAAATGGAACCAAAAGCATATGTTGCAGCTTCCCGCTCTCTCCAATCAGGCTTCGATATTTTCTCTTCGATGAAAGGCATCACATGAGGTACAATGTCATCTCCAACTGCCCTAGCAACCAAACCGAGGCATGTCCCACCAGCCATTGCAATATTCCAAGCCCCTTCATCCAAATCCTGATCTTCTTCTTGCTTAAGCAGAGTTTCCAACAGTAGGGGCACAAGCGCAGGGAGGGCCTGCTTAGTGAAATAGAAACATGGGACATCGGAATCCCCAGTGAACTCACCACCATACTCTTCTAAAATGTCAATCTCCTCATCACATATAGAGCTCCAGAATTCAATCGCTTGTAGAGCAACAGACTCGTCATCTTCTCTTACAGCCTTAGCTGTGATGTTGAATATATCTTGCATATAATGCGCCAACTTCTCATAGTATGTGGAAGCGATGGATACCAAGCACTCAAAAGCAGCCTGTCTAATTTTCACCTCAGGGGAAAGAGTTGCTTCACACACGACTCTCATGATATAATCACGCTCCATGTCGTTGTTGAAATTTGCTTGGGCGAAACCCAGAGCCATGTATAAAGCGCGGGTTGCTGCAAGTCTAACATCATTATTTCCTTCAGCAGCATTCATACCCTGAACAACAGCTGTGAGTATCTTGTTTACATGCTCCTGTTCTACAACATCAGGTGACACTTCTTCACAGAGGTATCCAAGAGTCTCCAAAGTAGCTTGCTTGACATGAGCAGGTAACTGGTGAATGTTGGAGAGAAGAGATCCGACAAGCTCAGGCCACTGGTTCTGTGGCAACTCAATACCTGCAACCTTAGCAATGACCTGAGATGCAGTTGAACGAACATCAGGCACAGGGGAGGAAAGTGTCTTCAACAAGAAGGCTCTGATCTGTGTCTTCGTTGCCATGTCAAGAGACAACCATCTCTGGACAAGCTCATACTTCCTGTGCTGTTCCTTAGCATCAAGAGCATTTTTAAGGACCAAACCGGCAAGTTTCCTGCTATCTACTGGCTTCTCGTCATTGGCAAGCTCTCCAGCAAGCGAGAGCAAAAACCCAGCAAGGTTTTGACTCTGAAACAGTTTGAGATTTTCTTCAGCGTGCTTACGAACAGTTCCATCAATTGACTGAGCATTTAAGAGCAACTGGGTAACCTCCATTGCCACAAGTTTTGTCTGCAAAACATTCAACAGATGAGATTTAGGCCAAAAAAAAAAAAAAAATCCTCGAATGAGAGGGCAGAATTATAATAAACACACATCTACATGAACCTATACGATATCTTAATCTACCACGGCACTAGCCAAACACACAAACCAAAACAAAAGTAAAAAAGTCAGAAACCATCTGTAAACCTAAGACGTCAGAAGAGATAAGATTTAGCAAAAAAGAAAAATCCTTGAATGAGAGATAGGTACAAAAGCATTAGATAAACTATACACTTTAGAAACACAATAAACAAACAAACAAACAAAAAACAAAAGAGAAAAGGTAAGCAACTTTGAAATAAATCAGAAAAACTAAGACATGAGAGAACAGATTAGGTGAGCGCCAATAAAAATGACAAACTCATCATCCCACAAGAAGTCAGCATACGATCTAGCTCTTCCAACAAAATTCCTTAAAAACTAGTGAATCGCTATCGACGGCTCCTTAAACTGCAAGGGATAACACCATGGATCATGAAAATATGAACAGTTAAAAAGACTATAGAAGTTGATTCAAAATACTGAGAACCACAGATCCGAAAACGCAATGGAATTCAAATTGAAAATTCAGCAAACGAAGGAGAATGACCAAATCAAACTAGCTTACTAGAATAGATTCAATACATATAAAATTGAAACGAGTTCAAATCCTAAAGATCTGGATAGATCGAAACAGTAAGGTTGGGTAAATCGACGATTATAGATCTCGACGAACGCGATAGGCAATCGGAGGATGGATCAGACTGAAGCAGGTTCGATGGATGGAAGCGAAGAAGCTTACCTAGAATCTCGACGGCGGCGGCGATCGGAGACTGAAACCCTAGAAGAAAGATATGGAGAGAGAGAGAGAAAACAGTTTCCAGCGAAAAAAGGGAAGAGAGAGAAAGAGAGGTCGTAAGAGAAGGGAAGTATCGGATAGCTTTCATATGGGGCGGTTATATAATGCATCGCGTGTTGCGTGGTCCTTATCTGACCCTACCCAAAGTACTCTCAGATCAACGATCCAGATTGTTTTAGATTTATCTTTTACAGAAAGATGCGAAGAAGCTGATTATTCTTTTCTTTTTTTCTGTTTGTCTTCGGAAGCAGGTGAACAAAAAAATACATTATAAGGACATTTTAAATAATTTAATAACTGGTAATTATTTTACAGTATGATTACAAGAGCTGAAAAACATGAAGGGGGCCACAAGCCAGAGAGATAATTATATTAAACTTTTTCAAGTTTGCTGTCATACTAAGAAAAAAGCTTTATTGGGTTATTATGTTGATCTCTACATGGTTCAGTATACTAACCAATCAAACCAGTTACTACTTGCTGCAATGCATATAGCTAGAGGATGCCAAAGACTCTTGCTCAGACAGAAGCATTGCAAGATTTTTAGTCTAACTAGAATCCAACTTCTCTCGCATCCAAGACCACTCTGATTCACAGAGATCAGGAGGTGAGTTTCCATCTTCATCTTCAATGCTTGTGTCAGCCTTTTTTTTTTTACTAGAAACTTGGCTACAGCTTCCCTTTTGCACACAACAGCATACATAGTGTGTAGAGTAGTAGTTTGGCCTTCATTGTCTGTCGTACACCAACACCAAAGGTTTGTCAGCCAAAAGAACACACAATTTGGTATTTCGGCGGCGTTCTTATTAACTAGAGCTTTAGCAACATCCATGTGGCCACGGTCTGTAGCCCACTGCTTCCCTCAGGAGACATAGCACCCATTGTTATGCCATGCTTTCCTAAAACAAAAGAAGATCATGACAAGTCTCATTCTAAAACAAAAGCACACTTCTGAATAGACAACATCTGCAACATAGTCCCCTACATGATAATCAATCAAGACAACAACAAAAGCTATCCTTTTCCTTACTTCCACAATCCAAGATACGAACTTGGTGATATCAAGAAACACGCATGATAAAAGAAACATCCAGTGAGAGACAAACCTTTTCTCACGAGCAGTCATCTTGATAGCTCAAGGTTGTGGACTAGTACAAGGTCCTTCACTAGCAATCTTATACAACCCCTAAAGCTGAAGCAGCAAATCGTTTGATACTTTCTGATACCAATCAAGTCTTATAGAATGCAAGTGTTTTGAATTTTATAATGCAAGTCTCATCATGTACAAACATACACAGAGATTACAAAAGGTTTTATCCCCAAAAAGAATGCTCAGTGCTATATATACATACATAAGAACCGAAACAAGTGGCTACATAGACTTACTGTCAAAGCTAGACCTTGTAAACAACAATGCCGAACCATTCACACACCTAAGTACAAGCAACCTACTGTCTATATACGTACCACACACAAGCTTAGACAAATCAAACATCTCCTGCGGAATCTGCTTTCTAACCTCTCCAATCACGTTCCCAGGCGACTCTATGCGATCAGCCATGTTCATGGTCACTTCAATCTCTCCAGACACGAGTTTGGCTACAGGAAGACTCGAGGGAAACTCCTTGAAGGGCACCACTTTTTTCCATTTCTTGGTTCCTAGTTTCTCAACTAGACCTTCTTCAGCATTTGGTTCTCCCATAGAGAACTTACCAATGTTCTTTTTCTCTTCTTTGAGGTAAAGTCTTTTTCCGGCTACCAGTCTGAACTGAGAGAGCGTTTGGAGTTTACCTCTGGCTCCGGATTTGTCGTGTGGCCAGTCTTTGCTGGTTATGGCCGTGAAGCCTATATCAGAGGTGAAGGATAGTGAAGTGTTGTTGGCATCTTCTGAAGCTCGGCTTATTGTTAGATGAACATTGCCTATTAGTGCACGTGTAGAGGGCAGACGCAGAGTTAGACCAATGTGCTTTCCGGTTGAGTATAACAGACGCCATCTTCCCGGTAATAGCTCCAACCAACACTGTGTTTAACCAAGAGATTCAAAACCATGTTTCTCACTAAGTTTCCCAAAATTAATGAAGCATGAGAGCTGGTGGTGATTCATACATTTGGTTTTGGACATGGGTTCAGCATCTCCATTAGTTCAATGAAGTGGGAGAGTCTTTGACGCTGCATGATTTTTGTCATTCCATTTTAGTCTTCCAGAGTGATAAAAGGTTCAAACTTCTTAGAACTCGTAAAAAAACCCATCTCATATACATACCTGAGGCATGCGGTAAATGTATTCTTCTGAAATCCTTACTGCGGTTGATCCAAGACCCCATCTGATTATATCCATTGACGGTGCAACGCGCCATCTTGGTCCACATAAGAAGGGATGTTTAAGAGCATCCAAGCAACTGCACCAAACCCCAACAGACTTTGTTAGTGAACAACATTTATAGTCTCCATAGATTGGTAACGTCAATGTTAGAATCATAGAATGTCACCTTATTCGTTTAGAAGGTCTGGTAGCAATCAATGAAGACAAAAGGTGCCAACCTGCTCCCCAGTTTCTATCAAGTATCTGAGAACAAACAAGAGGGTGATGACAAATAACTCTTAAATTTCACAGCAGAGTGAAATAACTAGCAAGTATGCTAAGAAGTGCAAGATAACACTTGGCTGAGTACTTACTTGAACACCAGTATTACCAGATTCTGAGTTTGTATTGAGCGTCGTCACAAAGAACTCCCGTAGAGAAGAAGGATCATTCCCCTAGATATTACATTTAGAAGAATGTTTAAACAACTTTTTTTATAAACATGAACTCATCTATGGATTATTACAATGGTTACCTTTGCCAGGAAAGACTTTAGTTTCGCAAAGATTAATGGATCCATCAGTTCTTGGAGTACCATTTTTGCCATCATGAATCCAACACATCTTTGACCATGAAAGGTAAAAAAAATATACAATTAGTCTGAGTGATGTAAACACAAAGAATGATGATGATTCAAAAAAAAAAAAACCTCATGTCAAATGCTATCATCATTTGTCGTCTGTCCATGGTACTGTAAGCGTTGCTACTGCTCGGACCATCCCCATAAAAGTCAGCAGCATTCCCCAGAATCCCTACCTATAGTTGCAAAAAAGCAATTGACAGAACTAATCAATAAATTAGCTTCATCATAATCGAAATTGATTGAAAGCATATACTAACTTTGATATGTCTATCCACAGGGCTAATGTGCACATTTTCCAATCTCAGTTCTGTGTGAGCAAGACCATGACTGTGCAAGTAGTTGACCTACAAGATAAAACAACACATGTTAACCAAATCATGATGATGAAAAGAAAGAACTATTCTGCTTTTTTCTCAAAGAAAGGAGACAACACATACTCCGATTAAAAGATCTCTCATTAATATACGGATTAGTCTTAGCTGCCTTGAAACTGCAGGCCCTCCGGTTGTATCATCCCCTACTCTTCTAAAGGATTCTTCATCTAGCGCAAGGGTAGCTTCTAACGTTGGAAGCCAATCAGATTGTTGAAGCCAGTGCCTAATCGAGAAACTCCCATGGCACTGCAAGAAGAGATAAAGGTTAATTAAACGGTGGAATCCTATGAAGCATATATATGGAAGCAACCTACCCCGTGTACGAGGGTAAATGAGTAGGGATCATCGCTCAAGCTATTAGAGATGTAACCGTGAACTTGCATAGAGTAAGAATGGTACAGAAGCCTACGACGAACTAGCTTTTTCAATACCTGCAAAGTAATGCAACAAAGAGACTGAGCAGAGATAGAAGAAGCAACATAAATAGACTAATTTAAAAAGGAAACACGAACTTCAATAGCTCTTCTTCCCCTTCTTTGAGCATGAGTTGTATTCAATTTACGAAGAACAACTCCTTGGTTAAACAAAGGGCTGTGGAATATGAAGCACCACACACAGATGAAGCCCCTTGAAAATCATTTATCCTTCAAATCATGTAATACAATGAATTAAGAAACTGACCTGTCTGGAACCTGAACTACAGCTTCAAACACAAGCTCATCCGCCTGTAAGAAAGTAAACTCAATCAGCAAAATGAAGCACGACAATCAAATTGGTAATATCTATATATATATATATATACCCGACCGCCATGACCGATGCTAACACGATCAAGAATCTTGAAATCATTCCACTTGAACTGCATCACATGTGCTGATTCATCCTCCACAGAAACAGAGGAGCTACCATTCCGAACATCCTCCTCCATCTCCACATTAGACGATGAAGAAGAAGAGCAACTGAGTCTCACAGGTTTAGCACGAAACGAAGAGCTCGTGGGATGACGACATAAACTACGGTTTCGTTTCAGACCAATGCTCGAGCTTCTAGCAGATTGCAGAAGTTCCAAACCTCGCAGATTTGGAGTAGAACAAACACCACAAAGCGCCATCCGACACAAACCCACTACATAATATCAATGAAATGTTCAGAAATTTTCTAAATTTAGAAAGTAATTCCAATCATTACACAGTTAATCGTATTGAAACATCTTACCGGTAAGAGGAACCGACCAACAGAGAAAACAGAGAGAGAGAGAGAGAGATCGGTCTGAAGACGACACGCAACCTCTTCACATTCGAAAAATGGATTAAATTTCACAGATTTTTATAAAATTAAGAAAAAAAAGGAAAGTCGTATATAAGGACAGAGAAGCTCGTGAGAGTTGCGTGATGAAGTACGCCTGAGGCATCCCGCCTCGAGGTCGACCCGCGTCTACGTCTGCCCAAATGATTTTCTCAACAAAAATATCTACCTTCATTGGGCCTGAATCAACGTATTGGGCCTTTAGAAGACATCATTTACAGAGCTCCAGCTGTCGCTAGGTTTGTGTTTCATAACCTGGCGAATGCTCATTGGATGTGTATGATGGAGTATAGGCCTGGGCATCCGGGTCTAGGTCTATCGGATCCAGGTCTATCGGATCCTCGAAATTTAGACCCATGTTGGTACACATAATTTTTCTGATCGGTTTCGGATCGGGTCTTGTCGAATCCGAGTCGGTTCGGATCTATAATTCCAATACCTAAAAATATCCATAATTTTTGGGTATATTTTGGATTCGGGTCGGTTCGGGTATTTAGAACCAAAAAAGATCCGAAATACCCGAGCTGGATCCGAAAACTCGAAAATACTCAAAAATCCTAAAAATATTCGAAAAACCGCAAAAATACCTAAAAATTTACCCAAAATCAGATCGAAAACCCAAAAGGTACCTGAATACCCAAATTATATTTTCTGAAAATCTAAAATTTTAATTATACCGGAAACTTAAAAAAAATCTGAAATACCAAAAATATACCCAATCACCCAAATATATAAAATAATTTACAGGTAGTTCAGGTACCTGATCGAGTCTCGGTTCGGGTCCGGGTCCTACCCGAGACCCGCGGATCCAAAGAAAAAAGATCCATATAGGTATCTATAAATTTTCGGATCGGTTCCGGATCGGGTATTTTTAGATAGATTCCAGTTAGTATCCTTGGATTCGGGTAAAATGCTCAGGCCTAATGGAGTATGAAATAACCCAATCATCCAGAACAGAGGAATCAAACCAAATAGCTGAACCAAATTTTCTAAATAATAAAGTGGATCATATATCTCTAGAACCGAAAACCAAAACCAAACCCGTAATCGAACCGAAAATCGGGATACCTGAAAATTTAAATACAAATTATATACATTAAAATATTAAATATATTTAATTTCTAAATAACCAAAAATCCGTATTGTTTATAAATCGAATGATCCAAAAAATTGAGTTACTGAATACTCCTTCATCCAAAATATTAAAAATATCCGAGTTACCCGCTATTTTAATCCGAACAAATCGAAATACCTGATACTTAAACTTAAAATTTTGATTTATACGATGATTTTATTTATATTATCCTTAATTATAAGAAAAATATGGAATCGAATTAGAATCAAGTTAAACCCATTTTTTGGATATTAGCTGGTTTTTAATGTAGCTACCTGAATCAAACCAAAAATCAAAATAACTGAACCAAAATTGGATCAAGTTTTGTAAAACACACAAACGAATTCTAAACTTCTAGAACTAAAACCGAACCAATGCCCAGGCCTAAACTTACCGAACTAGCGCAAGCGCATGACCTCAAAGTACACATTAAGACAAAATAATTACATCTCCTTAGAGCATCTCCAATGGTTAGCTTCATTTTTTTCTTCAAAATTTGAAATTCTTCAAAAAATGACGCAACATGTTCTCCAGTGGTTAACTTCATATTTTTCTTCAAAATGAAATATTCTAAGTATATTCAGTCACCACTTTATAATTAATTATTATTAACACCTCATACTTTTTTAAATTAACTAATTTTACCCATCTATTTTGTTTTAACATTACTTCCACCCAATTACTATTTATTATAAGTTAAAAACTATTATATGATACAATTATTACACATAACATAAATAAATAAAAGAATTTTAGATTTTATAAAGAAATACTAAATACAGATATCTCTTAAGTGATTAAAAATATATTTTAAAACAAAATGAGCTTATTTTATATTAAATTCTTCTAAATCGTATATAAAAGAAATTAATAATTTCATGTTCTTCGTTATTAACATTCAATTAGATAAAACTAAAAATATAAACTTTAATGTTAACCGGATGATTTTAATACTTTTAATTTGTTTAAGTACAAAATAATAATAAATAAAAGTTAAGGATTAGTTTATAAATAATAAAATTCATCTTCGAAAGATGAAAAACTGAATAGTACTTGTTCAAATTTGAAAAAAATACTGTTTAGTTCTTCAAAATTTGAAGAAATGAAAGAAAAAATGAAATACCATTAGAATAAAATATGAAACAAAAAGTAGAAAATGAAACATTATTGAAGTTGCTGTTAGTCTTTTGTTTTCTATCTTTTACTTGCAATGGAATTTTGTTTCTTTTCTCAAAATTTATTGCTTTCTTTTTGTGCCCTCTTTCATCATTTCGTGCCAAAAGAAAATATTATAACAGTAGATAAAAAGGTTCTTTCAAGTCTCTTTGTTGCTTTTTGATATTTGAGTAACTGAAAAAAAAAAACTAAAAAGGAAAAGGTGTTGAAGAGTTAGCTATACAGAAATGGGATTTAAGAAATGACTAAAAGCTACAAACTTCTCTAGTCTTTCATTCTACCTACAAAAACAAAATAACTTGGAGCTTCTATAGATAACAGAAGAAGTGCCTTATTGCGATATCGAAAAAGATGTCTGTAAAGGTTCTATTTTCATCAGCTTTAAGCTCCCTGAGAGTCCTATTCAGAGCCTGGACTGCAACGTGTTCTTGTGTTAGTAGTAGTCAGCTTCTTGGCTTCTTCTTCTTAAGGGTAAAGACCAGCTCCAGCAAACTTTTCTCTAATTCATGAATTTCCTGCAGTTGGCAGATTTGCATAGACATGGCACCTTGAATTCATCCGGCTCATCTGGATCAAACAAATAATCATATCTGCCAAAAACACACACACACCCAACCATAATGTTAGTCATATTTAGTGAATGAATCAGAAGGGGTGGTAAGAGAGTGATGTATATACATACGTTAACTCCTCCCCAGTAGGTACGGTGGCCTTGGCAATCAGTACAATCCGACTTTCGTCATCTCCTACGCTCATTATCCTTGCATAGCAATTTGGCATACACTGCATCACACCAACACACCAATTAGATTTTTAGACTCTAAGACTCTCTGTTGGTGAGATCATTCAAGTAATGTCCATGATGGATTGCTTACTGAATGATTTATTAGTCTAGCGATATTCCCTTTTTCTGTAGCATCCACCACTACTTCTTCACTGATCTTAAACAGCTGCAGCAACAAATCAAAAACAAACATAAAAGTTTCAGAGATCTTATATACTCCAAACCCATGTCAAGACTGTAGCAAGAGAATTCAACTCACATAGCAATCCTTCCCTTCCCTACGATATCTTGCTTCCCTTAAGTCTGCAATGATTCCTCTCACTTGTTCCCCACGGTATTCAAGAACCTGAACAGAAAAATACATTCCAACACTTAACACAAACAGAGGAAAGGAAAGAGATTTTGTTTTAAAGATGGCTCTGCCTACCATTTCTCCTTCTTGAATATTTCTTCTAGCGAAAAGACCCCATCCATGTATCCCAGATCGACCAAAGCACACCCGATCCATTTCAGTCCTCTGTCACAAGACATGAAACTCGTGACTAGATGCTAGTACAACAAGATACATGTACGTAATCTCTTTCAAGTTATGAAAAAGCTTACCTGCAAGTGGTGAAGCCGTTCCCTGAACGAGGAAAATGATTTGGGTTCTTCTGCCACATGCTACACAATTATATTTAACCAAAAAAGATTCAGTCTCAAGGCAATGCATCTTGCTAATTAGCAGCACCACAGAAAACAAAATTGTTACCCTGAATGCATTCAGAGCTTGGATCGCTGCTGAAGGATGATGACGTGGTCCTCCTGTGTGGTGAGGAATACCTTCTTCTTCACTCCTCTGTAAATCACACAATGGATACTGAACAAAGTATGATTTAAACTTATGCATAAAGAGTTTTCAAAGATTCAACAACGATTACCTTCTTGCTATTAACCTTTCTTTTAAACACTCGACAACGAGCACAAGAAAATGGATCAACTGGTACAGTCTCCTCTGGAGGGGGCTCTTCAACTTCTTCTCTGTTTGCTAAAATAAGCCTCGAACCTGTACTCTTCTTGTTTTGAGCAAGATTTTTGGCAGAGAAGACACCTGATGGCGTTTGTATTATTAGCACAGTATCTGGATTCGGCTCCCTACACCCCAACAAAAAAAAAACAAGTCAAAACAACAAAGAAACACAAAACTTATAAATCCAAAATCATATTGCAAAGACCATTTACCTGTGAAAAGCACAATACGACACCATCTTTGTTATCTGTCTACCATTTTTCACCAAGCAGTGCAACTACATTCAAAAGCATATCTTATTACCAAACAAACTTAATAGTATCTTATAGACTGAACATAACTTACGAAGAACCAGTTCAAATCCAAAATCTTAAAATGCAGGAGTCAGATAAAGTAAAGAACTTGTTACCTCCATTCTATAGCCAGCTCGGGAAGCACACATGGCATGATAATAAGTAGAGCACTTGCAACACTGAGTGCATGAGCCATGTATTTGCTTGCATATCACACAGATCTGGAATTCATAAACAAAAAAGGAGAATAGTTTCTTGCTTTTTAGTTTTGCTAATACGATAGGAACAAGTTACCATGGGAACTAATCAAATAACAGAAATAAGGTATGTAGTACCTTCACAAAATTACTTGATGGAATACTCAAAATCCCCAACGCTGGTTCCATTTTTTCATCACTCGCAAAGCATACTTCAGGCTGAAACCAAGCACATGTCACGTGAACCCACAGTGTCTCCACATCTGTTGGCTTCAGTGCACCTCCTATTGATCAGCACACAAAAATTGGCAGAAGTTAGTTGACAGGAAATATTGCTAAAAATGCTCTTTAAGTAATAGGCATAGGTGCCACCCTCAATTACTACGGTGAAGAACACCTCTTATGGTTCCGGTAAACAGTAAAAATAAGAGGACCATGTTAATTTGAGTCAACGAGTAAGTGATGCAAAATAGAGATACGTACCCTTTACAGGACAGAGGCAACACTCTCGTTTGATCTCAGGTGTCTCGCAGGCTTTGCAGACCCATGATGTGAAGTCACGAACGTTTCTCGTCCCATAGCATTCCTGATGCACAGCTATTTGGCATCTGAGCAGAAAAGGAACACAAGACATCAATTTCAATGATATCAGATTATGCTTCACTTCAGAGAATTTCCATTTTATATTCCAAGTAAACAACTATCAGGTCTGAAAAGTTAGAGCAACTAGGCATTTTAGAACAGCACCTGTTGCAGATAATGATCTTGTTGTAGTCCCAATCTTCAACCCATCTGCAAACTGCACACCGCTCGGTTGTCCACTTCACATTCACCGGCTCATATTTCTCTGCCATAAAGTGAAAGATAAGCCAACATAATATACGCACAACGACAGCAGAAACCTTTTGCTGAGTTATGAGATCCGAGTTGCTTTATACCTCTTAGAAAGGAAAGCAACCTCTGCTTTTTCTGCTTTATAGAAGGTCGTTTAGGAGGTTTTGCTGCAGTAGCGTTTGCGTGGAACTCTGCTAATTTCATCATCTGCAGAGTGAAGGTATATGGCAGTCAAACTTTTATGTAAATGATAGGGCAAGAACAAAAGAAAGAGAGGAAAATAAGAAAATTTGCACAAACCCATTCTTCTAGAGGCAGCTTGGAGCTTTTAACTTTAACACTAGTCTTCCAATTTTTTGCTTTTGAACCAGTATGCCTTTCCCATTCACTAAGTGCTTTCCTTTCAGGTCCACAAGATCCACACTTACATACGACTCTGTAAATAAACCCAAATGGAGTAAGAACACTATCTAAATCATTCAACATAGACACATAAAAGTCTGGAAAAATTGGAGAACAATGTGAAATAAAGATCACAGGGAGTCAACTTACAAATGAAGGCTTGGAAAATATATGCCTTCAACTCCGGTGCATACAACAATAACCTTGTCAGGAAGCACCATTGGGGAAGAACTGTTTTTGCCAGGTCTACACCAGAAAACTCTCATCTTTAGAATTTGGTATTCACAAAATCAATTGTTGTAAGAATTTAAAAAAAAAAAAATTGGAAGCAAATAGACCTACTTGGATTTTGAGTCTTGTTTCTCTGAATCTGATAGATCAAAGTTAAATTTTGTTCTACATGTTGGACAATAGTAATCTGTTTCCCCCAAGTCCTTCAGGTTATTCAAATGAAAACTGATCTCAGCACAAGCAAGTAACAGGGAACACAAGATAACCTTGACAAAGAGCAACAGGGACATGTACCTTAAAATGCTTATGTGATATCTGATCACACACTGCATGAATCCAGATTTTACAACCATCACAACGCACCTGATTCAGCGTTATGTAATCAAACACTCAGATTACAAGAAAACATAAGATGATTCTAGAATACAACAGTATAACATGATTTGTATGTCTTTTTACCCAGCGCTGACTATCGGAATGATTCCATGTCTTTGTGCATATACCACAAACCTGTTTTGGTTTTGTCAACTGCAACAAATAATTAGTTTTGAGTTCACTGAATTGAAACTGGATCAAGAAGGAGAGTATCAGAAACTATACGTACCCTTG
This sequence comes from Brassica nigra, assembly GCA_016432835.1. Taxonomy (NCBI): domain Eukaryota; kingdom Viridiplantae; phylum Streptophyta; class Magnoliopsida; order Brassicales; family Brassicaceae; genus Brassica; species Brassica nigra. The sequence goes on from CM028247.1 coordinate 31,278,218, forward strand.
AACAAGGTTTACACAATAACTGATCTCCGGGAAGCAGAGCTTTCATTTTCTTTGCCATCTTAAAAGAGAGGACCATTCCACATCCTACACAGGCTCTTGGATTTCTATATTTCTTCAACATGTCCTGCAAATAAGTAAACTCAGTTTCTATAACCATCAAGGAATAAACTCGAAAAAGGAACCCCCAAGCAAAGAGAAACTTGCCTGGCTTGGAGCAACGTGATCAAGATATTGACTCGAGCCTGCGGCTTCTTGAATCCATCCGTAAACAGAATCATCAAATGGCTGGTTACCAGCGGCCATGTGAATATCCTGCATCAACTTCTCAGTGAATCCTTGGTCTGCTAAAAGAGCTTCTTCAAGTGCCATCTGAAAATCACCAGGGTTGCATCCACGCAGCTCGGACTGTTCTTGAAACCTAAGTAAGAAAGCAACTATTAAGCAAAATAGCCACATACAAAACAAACAACATCTTTTTGTAAGATCATAGCGAGGACACACCTGTCTACATAATCCACAAATGGGAAGATCATGCCCCTTCTAACCCATGCGTAGTCCTGTTACATTCCCGGGTTAACAATCAATAGCGTTTAGAATCATACAAGAAGACAACAAACACATACCCTTTCATTCTCTGTCCCAGAGTGACCAAAGAACATGACACATGCAGCATCAGGTATACAAGACCGCAAAACAAGCTCCGGAGCTTGCGTCATTGGATCTATGATTATAGCTGGCCAAAACGGTTCGTTCCTCCCAGATTTACCCCAAACCAAATCACCAGCATAAAAATCCTCTGGCCCATAAACACCTTCTTTCTTAGGACGTGCCTCCTCAAGCGTAATAGTTCGTGAGCTGCTCATATGCTTCCTCATGTCAAAGCTGCTATTAGTATACCTCACCATCATCTCTTCACAGTTATCCTCATCATCTCTCTCATCACACATTGCACTACTACTATTATACTTATGGTTCCGAGGAGTGAACTTAGCTTTGACTTTCTCCTTCCTGCATCCCTCAACCTCTTCCTCTCGCTCTTCCCCACTACTCCTACTATCTTTCCTCCAATTCTCGAGAACCGAGTCGTTAAACCGAGAAGGAAGCACCTGAACTCTCCCCCTTGACGTCCTCACAAGCGGTGGGCGTGAAACACCAGCCGTACGATCCCTTCCACGGCCAGGATCAATAACTATCCTCTTAGACTTTGACTCAGACTCCTCCACCTCAACGGGAGAAGAAGAGCAAGACACTTCGTTGCACCACAAAGCAGAGAACCCATTCTTCCCGTTGAGTTTCCCCGGAACTATCCCGGCGGATATCTCTCCGAGAAGACTGAGAGGGTAATAGTAACTCACCTTCCTCTTCTTCCGAGGAGCTCCACCTTCGTCTTCCTCATTACTACGCGGCATTCTTTTCAGTTTCCGTTTGATAATCATTGTTCTTTGATTCCTAGAAAGCCCCTTTTCGAAACCCTAATCTCGACTCGAAAGTTTTGAACTTTTTTCTATCGGTCTTTGATTGATACAACAGAAACGCACCTTCCGAGATTGACCCACTACCGCAGATCGCATACAATTGCAGATGAATTGATTTTTTTGGGTCGAGAACAGAGGGAGAGAGAGATCTGTTCTCCAAAAAAAAATCAATCCTAACTTTATCTTTCTCTCTCTAGAAACTATATAAGAACCCAGAAGAAAACAAGAATGCGTTGATTCCTTTTTGGATAAGGAGACTAAACGGAATGCTGAATCGAAAGACGAAAGCTTTTAATTTTTTTTTTGGCTTCGGTGAGGAACTTTTAGAGAGAGAGAGAGGAGAGCGTGACAGAGTTGTTAAGAGAGAGAAGACGACGACGACGAAGGAAGGGAGAGGAGAAAATATAAAAAGATAAAAAAAAATATATGAGAGATTGGTTTTCAACTTGAGACGTGTGTACATTACCGGAGAATGATGTAATTAAGCTAACTTGCGCGCTTATGCCTTTCTCCCCTTCCTTCCTTCCTTCCTTGCTCGTTTTCTTGTCTTCTGGTTTATTAGCGTTTTTAGACCGATGCTCTCTTTCATGTTTTTCTTTTATGTTTGGTGTTTCATCCATTTTTCTTTCAAATCAAACCTGTGTTTCGTTTGTTTGATGCTTTAAAAAAAAAAAAAATTAGAACCTATAACAATCTCCAGGAACTATGGAACTGGAACTGAAACTGGAAGTTACATGGTACGATATTTAAATATTCTGTACTCCTGAGCTCTTGTTTTGATAAGGCTCATAACCCTTTTTTTTTTCTTTTTAAGTAAACTCCTTGTTTTCTTTTTGAAACTTTTTTCAAAAAAGTCAAAACTTTTTTTTTCTGTTGGTATACTTTTCCTCGAACTCGTTAATTTTTTTTGGTAGTTTTTAGTTTTTTTTTGGGTTTCAAACCAGTTGGTCGAGAGAATCCAAGTCTTTTGAATCAAATTCGATGGATGATTCAAATAGGACGGATGTGTGTTCCGTTGCCCGATTGTTCTGGGATTTCAGTATTAGTAATGATAATATTTTTTAATAAAAAAACATTCGTTGGATGATTTGAGTGGAAAAAAAAACAATGAGTTGTGTATCTAAATACAGAGTAAAAACCAGTTCGAGTAATAAGTAGTTTGATTGTTACAAAAAAAAGAGTAATGAGTAGTTTGAAAACACCAAAAGAATGTTTGATTTTGATTGTTCATGTATCATGTACTGTTCACAGTATAAGCTCCATCCAAAACACAGTAACACCATAGGGAGTTAGTTATCGAGCAAGAAACATGTGCAATTGGTAAAGAAAACAAGAAGAGACACCAGTGAATGAGTGGTTGAAATCACTTTGGGGATCCGTCCCAACTGTCTTCTTTATTTCTCTCTTATAAACTCAAATCGAATTCTAATTCGCAACAAAGATTAAACGAACTAGAATAAATATATCTTAAAATTAAATTCAAGAACGATCTGATTGGTGTTTCTTAATAATGATATTAAAAAAAAATGAAAATGCAATCTCTGAACCTGTTAAGAAAGGAGTTAAAATCTAACTTGTTGCGGTGCTTACAAGCAAAGAAACATCAAATCACTTTTTAGTTCACCTGATCTAATAAATAATTGGGTAAATAATTATATAGAATTATGGATACATATTTATATATATATATCTACACATCTTACCACCATTACATGACTTATGTAGCTACAATTCTTTCCTTAAAAGCTTATTAGAGAACTCCTTAATATACAAAAACTAATTTGAATGCTTTTTAAGATTATTATACATATATAACAAAACTAGTTTCTAAGGAGATGGGCCTAGTCTCCTTATTCTTCCTTTTGCTCACTCCCATCACCATTCCTTTGAAACAATTCTACTTCCTCTCCTCTGTTTTAGCAAACCTTCCTCGGATCCTTGGTTGGCTATCTGCCAGAGCTTTCCTACAAGCATACTAAAACCAAACCAAACAAGTTACTTTAAGTTTTAAAAAGATTACTTCTCAATTAGTTATAGGTCTTCAAAACTTTATTTTTATAGCTCAATGATTACTCTCATAATCATTTTGAGGATGTTTAAGTGTTTTGTTTTGGGCTTACTAAAACCAAACCAAACAAGCTAGTGTACTTTGAGCTTAAAAAAGATTAGTTCTCAAATAGTTAGAGGTCTTAAACGTTTGTTTTTAGGTTAAAATGTGTACTTCTCATAATCATTTAGGGGATTTTTATGTGTTTTGTTTTGTATACCTTGATTTTGCGCCCGAAATTTCGCCTGCTCTTCTTGTTCCTGTATCGTGAAAGCTTCTCACGTCGATCCTCTGAAGTACAGCTCACAATAATCCTATCTAGTGGAGATTGAGCTAGACCAGTACCAAGTTTCTGCTCATCAAAAAGATACACTCAAATCAGACTATTCATATTAATCTAGAGACTCTAACAAGGATTTAACAAAACAAAGGTTCATAGAATTGTTCAAAGCATTCGAACCTGTATGTCACCTTCACTAAAGGCTCTTCGCATCCCATAATCAGAACTGAAATCTAACTGAGCAAAATCAGGAAAGTTCTGAATCACAACAGCCTCTTGCTGTGCCTGTGACCAATCCATAGAGCTCAAATTCCCTGAGCTTATGCTCTTCTGCATATCCTGATTCTCATTGATAGCCGTCACCACAGAGGCGTTCTTGATGTCTAACACATCAGAGACGTTCTTGATGTCTTGCACATCAGGGATGTTCTTGATGTCTAACACATCCGAGAACGAAGACTCCATAGCTGACTTCATCATGAGATCTTGCTCACATTCATAGAAAGCTTTATCAAGAAGCTGCTGACCACTTTGTAACGACCCGAGATCCAGATCAGGAAGCTCACAAAACCCCTGCGAAGAGTCTTCGCCGCAAGAGATCATGGTTAAAGCAGCTGAGAGTGGATCAACGGCTAAGATTGGTCCTTCAAGAATTGGATCAGGAGCTTTGAACAAATCTCCTTCTTCTCCGATATCATACTCGTGCAAGTTTGATGACTCAGCAAAAGCGTTGTTCTGTATAAGTCACAATCACAAAGTAACATCAGAATCAAAGACCACAACACGAAACAGAACATAGTTCGAGACATTGAGACAGTAAAGCACGGATCTTTTTTGGGAGTGGAAAGGGTATAGCGAATCTTTTTATCTCTAGTGGGAGCCAATAAAACAAACCCATTTCTTGTTAAGGGTTAAAGAACAAGTCTTGAAGGACACGGAATCTCTCATGTTCCAGAAATCGCGGAATCTCATGTGAAAATAAGAAACAACTCTCATAAAAACAAAAAAGGGTGTCTTTGGTTTTCCCGAGAAAACTACTTTTTTCTTTTCTCTCACGGGGCAAAAGAAAAAACTGGCTTTTTGCTGCACAAGAAGATTCTGTTTTATCTAAAAGATTCTCTTTTTCTTCTGTCCAAAGAACAAAAAAAAAAGACCTAAATATTTTTCCTACTCAACTTTCTCAGCAGCAGCCAAAACACACTTGTGGTCAGGTCAGCAGAACAAAAATATCTCATCAAGTGGCCACACAACCACTTAACAGTTCACACCACAAGTTTTTTTTTTTGTCTCTGGAAAATTCAACTTCACTAGTAGACAAATTTGCTTTTCTCATCTTCTTAACACTTCAACAGAGAGGAAGAAAGAAAGTTGATTACATCAGAAAGACCAAACCCCTACCAGAGTCTTCTGAGGAAAACACAAAATTTTATAAAATAACAAAAAAAAAGAAGAGTCATCAAGTAACAAAGAAGATGTGTATTAAAATACAGTTTACATAGAGAATGAAATAGAAAGTCAAAGTTCTAACCATTTCAGCATCTGAGAGCTTGTATGATTTGAAGAGGTCTTCAAATTGTTGAATATCCGGAGAACAGTTTTGCATGTAACGGAGCATTAACCCTGAATCTGCATACATTTTTGTGTTCTGCTCTTTTGTGAGAGAAAGTTTCGGAAAGAGGAAATGATTTGTTTTCTTTTTCAGAGAAGCGGAGGAGAAAGCGAACATAAGAAAGAAAGCAGAGGCTAAGTTGAGATTATTGAGAGGAAACCCTGAGAGAAAAAGTTTGGTACTTTACTCTCCTCTTGCCCTTTTATTGACAGAGAGAGGCTTATCACATTTATATTTGTATATTGGTGGTACTGTGGACAAAAAGGCCATTACTATTATTTTATCAAAAATATTTTATTTTTCATCATTACAGAAAACAAACAAAAAGGTGTCCACAGAACATATAAATGTCTTTTGTAGTGTATGAGAACCTTTTATTTTAGTGTTGTAATCTGTATTGCTTTTAATTTCTAACTGTTAACCATAGAGAAAAAGTTCTGACTTAGTCAGAAGTAAACAATTGTTTTTGTAACGTTTTCATTGTTTTCATCAATACATTTTACATTGACCGATGAAAAATTGAAAATCCATTTGATTACCACGTATTAGGGGTGGGACGGATCGGATATCAAGGGAATTTCGAGGTATCCAGATCCGGATCATTATCCGGCAGATCCATGATTTTACTATTCTTATCCGGATCCGGGGTTCTCGGGTATCCGGGTGTCGGATATCCTTTTTAAAAATTGTAATATCCGGCGGATATCCGGATCCGGATTTAAAACTTTAAAATAAATAAAAATAATATTAAAATATATAAAATATTAAGAAATATTTAAAATAAAAATGTATATAATGTTTTAATTATTTTTATGTATGATATTACTAATTTTATATAAAATTATATATACTATTATAAAAATGAAAATATAATAAATAAAATTAATTTTTATAAATATATATTACTATTTTAAAAATAATATTAATAAAAATTACTGATCCGGTATCCGGACTAAAAAATTGAGATATCCGGATTTGGTTTTGACTGATCCAACATTTTACTATCCGGATCAGATTCGCCCCTCCGGATATCCGGATTTTCGGAGCGGATCCGGATCGGATCTCGGATCGAATCCGGATTCCGGATAATAATTCCAGGCCTACCACATATATTTGTCTGTTACGTGTATTGTCTGCACCTTGGTAGATATACTCTTTTGACATAATGCATATAAATTTGAAAAGTTGCCTATTATTGATTATATAATTACCAAAATTCTTTGTCAATTTTTTTTTAAAAATTAAAATTCACAAGATAGCCGTTTATTGTAAAATTAACTAAGAAAACATTTCATATTCTTACGTTCAAAATGTAAAAATTACTTAAAACTAAGCAGAGAATGAAAACATCTCTTAAAACCATTTCTGACGTTTTTAATATAAGTAAAGTTTATTTTAATGTAACTTTAAATATAACTAAAATAATTTTTTGATTTAGAAAATAGAGATATATTGTAATAAAAAAATTCTAAAATACTATAGCATTTAGAGTCAAAAATAATAAAGAATTGTTAAAAATGTAAAATATACAATTAGATTAGCTAATGAATCTTCACGATAGTTTACGAACCAAAACGAATACTGCTACAAATTAACCAAAACTTTTGATATGTTGTTCTGATTTTCATTGTTTTGATTCAAAAGGCTTTCAATCTGATTTGAGTTTTTATTCATTTACTTTTCCAAAAAGTTATATATACTATTTACAAAAAGTTATATATAAACAAAAGTTATACAGTAAAAACACTATAAATTAATAATTTTTGGGACTATAATACTTTATTAAATTATAAGTTTTTAATTTACAAAAAATATTTTTAATTAAATTTTAAAAAATCAATTATATATTTTTATTATATTATTTGGTGTATATGAAATATGATTCATAGAGTTTAATTGTTGTTTTAAATATAATTTTCTAAATATTATCAAAATATATTGAACTGTTAAGAAAAAAATAGAGATAAATTCTGTTATAAATATAAAATAAACAATATTATTTTTTGTATTTATATTAATTATATATATAATTATTAATTTATGATTTTAATGGGACTACATGTGTAAATAGGATTTTTTTAAAAAAATATTGTTTTAGTACTTTATTTATTAGTATCATATTTTGTATCAATCCAACTTATTACTATTTTTATTTATTTATTTTGTTTATTAATTTATCATATTTTGATTTATAGAGTTTCTCTTGTATATGTAAAACTAGATGAGGCGGGTAAGTTTTTTTTTTTTTTAAAATATGTTGTATTTAAATATATAAACAATACATATTTTGTTATCAATAACTGTTTTTACATTTGATAAGGGATGGCATTCGGGTACTATTTGGTTCGGTTAGGTTCTGTTCAGTTCGGATCTTTGCGGGTTTGATTCGAATCTTTGCATGTTCAGTTTGGGTCTAGGTTTGGATAACCCATTTATTTATTTTTAAAAAATTAAAGTTCATTATATATTTAAATTTCTCAAAATCTAAAAATAAAAATAACATATAACATATAAATTTGAATAATTTATGCCAAAATACTTAAACTTAACATAAAAATTGGTTTAGCTTAAATATTTGGAAAGAAAATCAGTTGATATTTCAATATTTTTGGTATTTTAAGTAACGTTTAAATATTTTGAACATATAATTTTAAATATTTTATATATTTCTAAGTATTTTGGAAAATTTATAAACATTTTATGTATTTTTAATTCCTTCAGATTTTAATTTAAATAATTAATATATTTAAGTATATATAAATCTAGTTCAAATATACTTGGATATCCGAAATATTTTGGTTCGGATCGGTTTCGGTTCTCTAGACACCAAAATTTTGAGCATGTTCGGATATCTAACCAATTTGGTTAAAGTTCTGTAGTAATTTTTTGAATTAGATTTGGTTCGGTTATTTGGATTCAGATTTTTTGCCCAATCATATGTTTTTTTATTATAACAAAATTTTAAACGAAAGTGATGATGGTTCATATTGATTTTGGACCCTGTTCAAAAACGCGGGCGTGGAGAGCGATTATGCGGTGTTGAGGCGTTCGGCGGAGGCCGGCCGCGACGATTTCATGAAAATCGGTTAAGAAATCGGGTTCACCAAAAAAGTTCGTTTTTTTTTCAGGTTTTAGATGCTTAATTCGAATTATAGATGAAAGATCTATAAGTTAGATGAAAAAACAATAAGAAAAATGCAAGATTTGAGTGAATGGTGATAGATCTAAATTAATAGTTATGGTGAAAAGTTGCAGAAAGTCCCAGCGACATTAAAGGAAGAAGAAGGTTTAATTACAGTTTTGCTATTATTTTAAAAAAATATAAAAAACGATTCTGGGTGTCAAAGTCGTGATGCTAATGCTTTTAAACCTGGTAACCTTCCACCGGACTACGATCTAACATCTTTAGTGTTATGTAAATTGATTAATATGTATCCAGTTTTAGAAAATATTGAAAAATCACTTACAACTAGGCACCGATTATTTTCCGATTACTCTCCGATTTTCTGTTAACTCGCTAAGCCTGGATCAGCCGCCCGACTAACGCCTAGCGTAGTCTCGAATAGGGATTTTGGGTATGCAATAATTTTTAAACCAAAACGATTTCTACTATGTATGTGACCTATTTAGTCAATCATTAAAAAATATTCAAGGCCCAATAAAGAAAAACGACGAGCTGAAAAAAAAACCGTCACCATTAATCATAAATTTTTTAATGTGAGACTTTTGCCATTTTTAGTAATTTATAGTCGTTTAAAAAAAGTCAAAATATAACATATAAGAAAAATCTAACTTTTTTTTACTATATGCTTAATGTAATTGTTTAATTTATTTTAATAATATAAAATTAAATAAAAAGTATAGAGGATAAAAAATTGTTATCAAATCTTTATTATTCTTAATCATTAATTGTGATATATATGTTAATCATATTAGGAAATTCTGTAGATTTTATTTAAGGAAAGAATACAAAATATATCTTTTGTACACTACTAATTAATTTGATAATTAGTTTAATAAAAATATAATATATGTATAGATGGACTAACCTATTTCTCTAGCAATTTTGAGAATTATTCTCATGATGACATGTGGCTATCAAAAAAGTTGTAATGCTCCAAAATTAATATACAGTAGAACATCTATAAATTAATAATATTGGAAATTTAAATTTTATTAATTTATAGAGATATTAATTTACAAAAGTTTCCTTTTAGATTTTTTTCTATTTTTCTATTTTTATTTATAAAATAAGAAAATATTTGATTCTACCGTATATACATTATTTAAATTTTAGAAATTTGACTTTCATATTGTTTTATTATCTTACTTGGTGTATTTTTATATTTCATAGAATTGTTATGTAGTTTTTGATATACTTTTACTAACATTATCAAAAAATATATTGAAATATTAAGAAAAATAGAGGTATTTTCATTGTGAATATAGAACCAACAATATAATGTTTAGTTTGTACTTATATATATATACATGAAAGTTTTTAAAATATTATTATCTTATTATTTTATCGATGTGTGTCATAGTTTATACTATTCTAAGTTGGAACCGGTGAAATTTATTAGTTTATAGAAATTATTAATTTATCGATTATTAATTTATAGATGTTAGTATATAGGATGCAATTAGAACAGACGACGCATGACGACTTGCAAGGAAAATTCATTGCCGTACTCCTTGTCAATTTATCACATGACTTTTTTTTATATTCCATGCTTCAATCATATGCTTCCTTTTTTTCCCAACAAAATGACTGTTGACAACTGTACAAATAAATATATATACTCTCAAACGCGCTTACCTATTTACATGACAACAACATAAATTTTTTGTTTATAACGAAAAGCTATTTTACTATTTAAAGTTGAGTTAGTTTCAGTAACCAAACTAAAATAAAACAACTAATAACATAAACTATCCAGTTAAGAATTTTTATGATAAAGTAATTCATTGTATATGGTGGGCTTGACACTACGAATTTGAAACATACCATTTATCTTCTTGTATAATGAAATGATATGAACATCTAATTCTCATTGTGAATAATCAGATATGCCTGATGCTTATAAACATACTTCCAGAAAATTAGTCGGTTAGGACTTGACTCGTGGAAAACTCTCAAATTATATTAAAAAGGAAATCATTGTGGTCTATATATAACATGATTTTAAATCGGTAAAATTATTTTTTAAGGACATGGAATTAACTAAGACTCTAAAATTGTGGGACTTGTAGAAAATATCAAAATTTAACTGAGATAAGAAAGTAGATAATATACAATTATACTTTTTAATGGAAATTGCTTTTTAACGTTCATTTTCGTTGACTTTAGTTTTTTTCACGATGTAACTTATTCTCGGTAAATGTTCTCAATTTTATTCTTTAATTTCTATAAATAAATTTGAAATTTCATCGGAGAAAACAGAGACTGATTTTAGCCCCCCTTATTTTATGGGGATGTGCTCTATATAGAGCTGAGTGATTTATCTGTAAATTTTGGTTTGATTTGTTATCCGATTTAATTCAAATAAAAAATATAGATATCCGTAACTAAATCAAATACCAATATGCAATATCTCTAAGAAACGAAACAAAACACAAATATCAGTATTTTATGAACGGATATCCGATCTGATCCGATCCGTTATATACATATATATATATAAAGAATTATATATCTAAATTAAATAAATATTATATTTTATGTAAGTTTTACAATATTTTTATTTATTAAATTTCTTATTTTAGTTATCAAAATTTTAAATATAATTTTTTTATTATTTACTATTTTATATTATTTTGAGTTTTATATTTTTATTTTATTTGTAAAGACTGAGTTGGATATTTATTTAAATGAATAAAAATTTTGGAATATATGAACACCGAATATCTGAATAGCTAGAGATCTAATAAGATAATTGATTATTCAAACAAAATAAATCAGATCACAAAACCTTATAAAAATTTAGATATTAGAGTCGTATCCGTCCCTAATTCCATTGAGTTAAAGAACCCTTCTCGAACTTGCCATTCAAAAACAAATAAACACATGCATTAAGTAATAAAATAAATCAATATTAATAAATAAACCAGTGTATTATTAGAAAGAAACCCTGAATTAGTATTATTAGAAACAAATAAACACATGCTACACACCTGAATTAGTGTGTTACCAAAAAAAACACCTGAATTAGTGTATTTATATATGGCTACTTACTTTTCATCTTTTACAAAAATCACAAAGTATTGAAAGTGTTATTTGGATCGCTTTGGTCACTTATAATATTAAAATAGTCAAAACTTACTAATTGATATTTTTGTACCATACTATTATTGTTACCACTTAAATTTTGTTCCATTCGTTTAAAATTATTTAGTCTATCCAGTTAGCGATAACTATATTTGTTCTGCTTGCTTTATATAATCTGTTACTACAATTCGTTTGCTATATTTTGTACGATAAAATAATTATTGGAATTTAATTCAAACTATATGTAATACTAATTAAAAGAAAAAGACAAAATAATTACACTAAAACTTATATGATTGAGATAGATAAGAACTGTCAAGTCGAAATAAGCATGAAACAAGCGACTGATGTTGATTAGGTTAGATTTTTGTCAATCTTTGTTTTCGCTTTAATTTTGGGATTATTAGGCTTTATATTGTTTGCATTTGTAAACTAAGCAATACGAAAAAACCAATACGAGATCAAAAATTAATTCATATATTGCGGTCATCTAGAACTTGCATAACTTTTCAGTTATTTACACAGAGCACATGTTTGTATGGCCCTACGCAGCTCCGTTCCTCTGCCACTTCCTGATTTACTTTTCCACGCTCGTGATTGAGGAGCTTAAGAACTTGCATAAGAATCTCGCCAGATAAAATTGTTATAATATTAAAGTTTCTACTTCAAATGGTTTAATAATTATGATCCGAGAAATTCTGTAAGATAATACTTTTTAGTTTACTTACAAAATAGCAGTCTAAAAGAAAAATGACAAAAAAGATTTTTTTAAAGGATAAATATATATTTATACCTCTAAAGTTAAGTAATCTAAACTTATGGTTTAGAGTCAATAGGTGAAGTTTTGGGCGTAAGATTTCACATTAAAAAAATTTATTAAAAATTTTAAAATAAAAAGACTATTTAATCATTTTCAAGGAATATTTTAGTGACAAAAACTTAAAAAGTTTATTTGAGAGACTTGCCCTTATAATTTTACTGAGATTGTAAATCTCTCTAGTGGAAATTTAAAATTTTGACAGCGTTTTTTATTAATAATTACTGGTAGCTATTTTCACAGATTTGTTTCTATATTTAAAAATAAAAACATTTTAGAGTGTATTTTGTTATCCTGACAGGTTTAGTTTACATTAAACAATATATCGTTAATAGAAACAATTTAACAGCATTTATATCTTGAAACAGAAAATTAGGGATATCAATTGGATTGGTCCGGTCCGGTCTGTCTCGGTTCACAAAAAGTTTAGGCCTAAATTTCAAAGCCCGGCCCGACCCTAAAAGGGCGATAGGTTTTTTTTGGTCTTGTCAGGTTTTTAAAAATATAAATTAAAATTGAATACGTTAATTTTAAAGCCAAATTAATTTAATTCTAAATTTAAATAATCATCCATAAATGTATAAAATCCAAACCTAAAATAAATGTCTGACCTAATAAACCAAATAAAAATTAATAGCGAATAGTAGCCCTAGCCAAAAAAACCGGAACCAAAATACCAAACCGGAACCGAACAGAAATACCTGAAACCGAAACGAAACTTTCAAATACCCGAATGACTCCTATATTTATATATCAGAAAAACTGAACCGAGAACCGAACAGGTACCCAAATATCCGAAAAAACGTGTTTCACCTTTCTGATAAAATGTAAAACGTTATCAAGCCCACTCGAATCCGGGTTGAACAGGAAGAGTGAGAATATTGTTACCACCAGACCACATTATCTTTTACATACTGTCTTATATTATAAATATATGTGGTATTTCTATATTAAAATACAGTAGATACTAATAAAATTAACACTTTAGTGACATGAATTCTGGTTGGATTGGCGAATATGCAAGTGTGTAACCACTAGACCACTTAGATTAACATGTTAACTAAATTATTTTGTATATATATTTGATTCACATATCAAACAGGTACCCAAAACCGACATGAAACCAAACCGTAACCGAGCCGAAATCTCCCAAGTATCTATTGGGTATAAGAATGATTTATCCGATATACCCGGAACCAAATGGCTCTTACCCGAAACCAAACCGAATACCCGAATGCCCAGGGCTAGCGAATAGAAATAAAACAAATTTCTTTCAACTCTAGCAGTAGAAACCTTGAATCAAGATCATGATGTTTTTAGTGACTTCAACATTCTCATCGTCATCACGAGTTACATGTACAATACAAAATTTTAAATTTTAACATATATCAATATAAAATATTTTTTTATAAAATAGCTGGAACATAAAACGTAAAAACCCTCCAACTAAATATGTATACAAATCAATGCTTCAACATGTATTGGTAGAAAAAGTTATATATTTGTTTAATAGATGAGCACCAATGCTAAAACTAGACTTTGACGCAACAATAATAATCCAATTCTATATTTTATTAATGACATTAGCACTAATATATATTTATTTAATACATGAGTATCATTGATAAATAATTAAATAAAATAAAATATAAGTTTCGGGTTTCCGTGCCGCCATAGCCGAAACAGACTTAAAACCCAAAACAGTTAAAGCAAATGGACTAAACTCAAAAGGCCTAATTTTTTGGTATTATATAATTAAGTCCAAGCCCGATAATTTATAGGGCTGGGCGGGCTCAGACTGCAGGTTCGGCCCTTATTGACATGTCTACAGAAAGTTAAGGTTTATGTTACAAGAAAAATACAAATTTTAATGGATTTTGTTGTGAACAAACACAAATTTAATTCGAATAAAACGTAAACATAATATGATTGAAGTAGAAGGTCCTTTAGGGTTTGTATATTTTTATGTTAATAATGAATTTTAATGATGGATAACTATCTTATTACAATTTATTACAAACGATTTTACGGCCGACATTTCTACATGTCATATGACGATTCATGTCTGATTGCACCAACTTTTGCCGCTTAATGAGATCTACGTTTGACGGTATTTCTTGCTTATGTTAAAAACCTTGTAAGCACCTTTTCCATGAATCTTCATAATTTTGCTTTCTCTGGGACGCGAAATTTCCAAAATTATTTACAATCATTTAGACTAATATTTATACTAGCTTCAAAACCAGATATTCATTTTCATTTTTGGTCATAAAAGGCATACCATACCGCGGGACCTTCACCCCAATTCCTAAATGTCGACATTGATCACAAGTCAATCTTCTTTGTGTTTAGTGGCCTTTATTGGTGCATATAGATTTAAGTCATTTCCAGAATCAACAAATTTCACCTTAGGCCTGTTCGTTTCATAACCGCCACGTTTAGTGGCAGCGGCAAAAAATCCAAACTTTTATCACGGCAATACAGACGCCGGTGAGATATCGCTGACCTATTTTTAGCCGCAGAGTTAACTATCGACAAGTAAGAGGGACGCTGAAATGAAATTATCAACGACACAAGCGTCCCGCTTTTCATGTCTGCGGCAATCCAGCAGCGTCTACTTTATCTTTGGATTCTGTTATTTTGCTCTCCATCGAAACAAATTTTTGCCGCTGCCGTTTAACTCCGTGTTTATGAAACGAACAGGCCTCTTACAAAAAATCTCTTCTAGACTCTTTATCCAATCTGTCTTCTGAGGGGAACATCCTATGCTTCTAGCATCGGCTATGTAATAACCCTCACGAGCCAGTTAATTTTTGGTCGAGAAAAACTCCGCTCGACCAGTTTGGAGTTGGTCGATCAGATTTAAAAATAAAGTCGACCCGGTGAATTAATACCTCGACGGGACCGTCTTGTGGTCGAAAGGCTTCTCATTGATAGTTCTGGTAGAGTGTTAATAATGTTGGTCGAATTTTATTTAAGCTAGGCAAGCTTAGTTGAAAGCAAGACGAGATTCGAAGGATGAGAAATTTTAGTCGAAAACTGTCTGAAATTGTCGTTAAGTTTCTTAACTAAATTCCGAGCAGTCTAATACCTTCACCAGCTATTCTGCTTGCTTTCTCAGTAAATCAGTCACATGAGCTGCACCTACCTGCTTGCTTGCTTCACTAAAGTCACATGAAAGTCACAAGCTGGTTGCTTGTTTAATAAAAACAAAATAATCTTTCTTCAAAGGAGGGAAAGTCAGCAACTTGCTTTGGTTTAAGTAAACCCTCAGTTGAAGCAACCCCTCATGCTATAAAATACCTTCTTCTCTCTTCTGGACGTCCTGTTGCACAAGAAAACCAGAGAAAATTTCAGAGAGAAAGAAAGAAAGAAAAGAAAAAAATCTGTTAGAAAACTCATGCAAAAATTCAGAAAAAAATCAGAGAAGAGAAGTGAGCATTGACAACCCTTTCTCACCCTTCTGTGAATTTAATCAGTGAGTTTTGGAGTGTTTAAGAGCTGAAGATTCAAGTCCTGAAGTAGAGAATCACCCATGTTCTTCAGCCTTTGATTTTGATCGGTTAATTCGTGGTTAGCTTGAAGAGAGATAACCAGTCAAGTTTAATTAGTTGAGTAAAACCGATGGCCAAGGAGAGTATTCGGATCAGCCGGATCCTTGTGATGGTTCTGAACCGAGAGTGATCCAGAAGTGAAGTGTGATTAGCTTGAGCTCGAGTCTAGTCTTCCTTAGCCAATCTCATGGATTTAAAGGTGAGTCTAGATAGATGATGAATGAATTATGAATGAGTATGCATGATTGCATATTGAATATGGTTGATTAATTAAGAATTAACCATGAATTAATTAAGGGATAATCATTGATTAATTAAGGATTAATCATGGATTAATTAAGGAGTAATTATGGTTGATTGATTAAGTATTATCCCTTGATCTATATTTATATATGAAGTATTTATCTAGTTTAAATACTTAAGAATTAATAAGAATAATTCTTTAAGGTTATCCCGAGCCTTAGTACTTGTTCTCAATCACTAATCTATAAGTATTCTATTAATAAGTGTGAATCATGTGAAGTCTTATTGTATACTCACTCTCCTGAAAGTCCCGCATTGCCGTGAATTGGTCCTGCGATATGGATCAAGGTCATGAAGACACGATGATGGGGTCGCACCCTGGAGGCCGTGTAACTGCATGCAGCGTTGGATGTTCTATCTTGGAATATCTGATGGAGATGATGGTTATATTTATTCCCCGTTAGGCTCGGTTAGCCTTGGTGGTTTTCCGGGTTTAGCATATATATATAGATTAAGAGTATGAGTGATTGGAGGGTATCGTGGAGGTGATGTTTAAGATAGATTCACATGGATGGATTGAGAGGCCTTATAATTATATTAATTATGGAATATAATTCCACTGCATTCAAATGGTGTCGCTTGCTCGGGATACTATTGATATGTGTTTGGGTGTGGGATTAGACTCACTGAGTAAACTAGTTACTCATGACTCATTTGATATGCAGGTAACCAGTAGGTGGGAGACCTTTACTCTAGGACGGGAAGGAACGGCATTAGCCAGCGGTAGTTTTATTATGCTTGCAGTCGTTTTGATATACTTTATGTATAAGTTTTGTTGACCGAAAACCTCGAGGTTAATCTATAAGATTTTGTAAGATTCTTTTAAATGAATAAGTATATAGTGTATAAAGAATGTTTTTAAAGTACGGGTTCCAAATGATATTAGTCCTTGTCCGGACGAACCAACTATTGGGTATTACTCTTAAGGTTGTAAAGCCTCGGGTTGTACCTAATAGGATATGTGTACTTAGGCGGTTGGCCTAAGGTACCTGGATTTATTTCGGGAACTTAGGGTTAGTCGTTTATGTACACATTGTGGCTTCTCGGTTTGGTTTCAGTTACGAGTGATCGGCTGTGCATGTTCTTGTTTGATTGTTGCACGGCTGGTCGAGTCAACTTATACTTAGACCAGATCAGGGGTGTCACAAGCTAACTTGGAGAAAATCCATGTAATGCTTGAACTTATCCGTTGTAACGGGCTTCGTTAACATGTTAACTGCATTTTCTGATGTATGCACCTTTTTCAGTAAGATTTTTTCAGAAGCTACTAACTCCCTTACTTTGTGAAACCTTATAGCTATATTCGTTGTCCTTACATGATATATAACAACGTAACTGAACACCTCCTTAATCAAATCCCAACTCAGATACAAGTCCTTCCCAAAATGTTTTCTGAGCCGTTTCTCCAAATGCCATATATTCAGCTTTGTATTCGATATTGCTACAATTGATTTTTGCATCGATCTCTAGCATATTAGTCCTCTTGCAAGAGTAAAAATATACTATGTAGTTGGCCTTCAGTTATCAAGACCTTCACCACAATATGAATCCACGAATCCCATAACTGAACCACACTCTTGACCTCCAAACATAAGCCCATAGTCACTTGTTCCTCATAAGCATATTAGAATCCAGTTGATAGCATTTCAATGACTTCGACATGATTAGAAATATACTTATTAACTTGTCTAACTTCTTGTGGTTGATATACCATAGTTTTTACCGGGTTTTAACCTTAATATAACTCTGGTTTTAGAGTATTTTTGGGTCCTTTTAGAGTCTTCTACGAGTCACTGCAAGTTAGGTACGATTTGGAAATGAATGGAGCTTAAGCATATTTGGAGCTGAAATCGTACATTGGGATCGACCAAAGAACTGGTGTCTATCAACACCACCCTTGGTGTCGGTCAACACCCATCATGATCACAATCAATCGACGAGTTTTTACAACTTTAAAAAAATTGCAAGATTAGCCAAGAAGTTGTCGCATTTGCAAAGAAGTTCAACTCGTGTTTTAGACTATATATTTAAATTTTAGAAGTTCTGTAACATATAATATCAGATCATACTTTGGGGCAAGAGCTTTTGGAGAGAGAAGTAGAACTCACACCTTTTGAGAGAAGATTTTGAACTCCTTTAATTCTTACTCTGTGTTTAATACAATTATTCTAGACTATGATCTATGTTTCCACTATTATGTATGAGTTAGTCACTTGTTAGATTTAGGGGTTTTCAAGAGGGTTATTGATGAATTGTTAGGGTAATCTGATTGTTCTTCATTCAGATTGTTTTTTATGCTAATTCTAGATTGATCACCTGGAATTTAGATCCTAGGATGATTAATAGATGAGAAAGTATTATTGCTTTCCTGACATGAATCTTGAATGAGCAAAATATTTATATGCAAATAAATTTGGTTTAGGAATTTTGTGAACTTATTAAACTCATACTTAATGCTTGTTTGAATTGATTGAATTTACAAATAAATTTAGGATTATAGATTTAGACATAGGAAATATACGCAACAAAAGTTAATTGGTTTAAATGTTGTGCTTTGAGTTCAAGAACGGTTTTTAATTAAACCCTTAATCATTTGAATGATCTGCAACTCTGTTTTACCTGCGAATTTACATATATCCAGCGCTCTCTCATATCAAACTTACAACCGTTTTAATTTTGTTTTCTACTTGCTTTCACTCTATTGTCTAGCTTAATTCGAATACAAAAATATATTGTGTGATCTTATAGTCTCTATGGATTTGATCCTTAGGTGCTGTATCTGCACCTCTTAGTTTGCAGAGTAGCTTAAAAGGACAATTTGAGCATATCAGTGGCATTCCAGTCTAATACACCCCATTGCATACATTAAGTATTCAACTAAGTTAGCATAAAGAAAACACGCTATATCTCCTAGCAGACTTAAGATATAGTTCTGCTGAAAGTATGGTGTTTCGCTAAAGGTATAGAACCAATTTTGCCTAACATGTCAAAAATTTCTAAGACTTTTTAATATAACTCTTTTGAGAGCCATAATATCTAAGAGTTTATGCCCCTACGAATCTCCATTCCAAGAATCTTCTTTACAACATCAAGATCTTTCATCTCAAATTCATGTCCCAGTAACCATTTCAAACGATTGATATCCTCCATATCGCTCCCAGCAATAAACATATCATCAACATATAACAACATGATATGGGAGAATGGGCACTAAAGAAATTAACATAAACACATCAATCATACTTTAGCCTTTGATAGCAGCTTTTCAACATATAGGAGTCAATACGTTTGTACCATTGTCTATGAGCTTGCTTCATCCATAGAAAGTCTTCTTCAATCTACACACAAGATGATAGTATCCGTGCTTAACAAAACCTTCAGATTTCTCTATATATCTCCTCCTTCAAATCTCCACAAAAGAAAGTTGTTTTTACTTCCATTTGTTCCATGTGTATATTTGAGTTAGCCACCAAACCTAGCACAACTTGTATGGAAGTGTACAACAAGAATATTTCGTCGTCGTCTACTATTTTCTTTTGCGAGTACTCTTCTTCTACCAATCTCACCTTAAACTTTACTGCTTCTTTCTCAGACATCCCTAGTTTCTTCTTGAAAACCCAATTGCAACATATTGCCTTCTTCCCTTCCGCTAACTCCATAAGATCCCAAGTCTGATTCTTATCCAGACTTACAAACTCTTCAGTCGATGAACCAGTCCATTCCTCTTTTGCGTCGTTATTAATAGCTTCTCAATAACTGGATGGATCACACGTCTTAACCATAAGAACATAATTTTCCATGTCTTAAAAAAGTGAATCTTACAGAGGTCGTATTGCATGTTTTGATCTTTTAGAAGCCATAATCTCCTCTTTTCCACATTGATCCTCTTCGTGCCATTTTTCAGCAGACAGCTCATTACTAACTGCTTCTGGTTATCTCCACCCGACTTTTATTGAGTTATTATTGAATCCATGTCAGTCTAATGATCAAATACACCCGGTTTGAGCTCGCCTGTTGCACATTATATTGTTCATTAAAGACCACATCTCGGACACCCTTTTCTTAGCCACGTGATCTTAAAACTCGATACCTTTTACACCTTTCTTAAATCCTAGAAAGATGGACTTCTTCAATTTCAAATTCAACTTTGACGTTTCGTCACCCGAGACTAACATTTAAGCTGGACATCCTAAAGTTTGATAGATCAATATCTATCGCAGTCCATAGTTCTTCTGCGGCTTTCCCTTGTATGGAAATCCTTAGTGATTTATTGATGAGGTAGATTCATGTGTACGGCTTCCACCCAGAACTTCTTAGGTAAACATGCATTCAACTTGAAACACCTTATGCCTTTGAATGACATGCTCCACAACAAACTTATGGAACCCTCCGTCAATATACTTGTATCATTATCCGATCTCAAGTGCTACATCTTTCTCCTTGTTTGATTCTCTACTTCAGCTATAAAAATTTGAAGTTCGCAAATACTTCATAATTCTACCTTATAAAGTACACCTGAACTTTCTTGTAGAAGTCATTGATGAATAAAACAAAGTACGTTGATCCTCTCGCTGATTGTTCTCGAGTTGGTCTCCACACATAAGAATGAACATATTCTATTAGAATTTTCATAGTGTGTTCCCCCGTTTTGAAAGTTAACTTATACTGTTTCCCCATAACACAGAATTTGCAAAACTCCATCTTGCAACTCTTCAACCCATCGAGAAAAAACCTTACCATGAGTTCTTTCAATCTGTGCTCGCCGATGTGGCCGGTACACATGCTATCAGAAACTAACAAGACTCACTCCAGATACTAGGAGTGTTGAGGATTACTATCAAGAGATAGAAAAATTCTTAATTAAGGCTGATGCATGGTTGTCAACTGGACTGTTCCGATCTGTATAAAAACCCACAAAGCCTATTGAGAACTGATCCCGGCCCGGCCCATAAAAAATTTAGACTTATATTTCAAAGCCCGACCCTAAAAGGCTATAAGGGTTTTTGGATTTTTTTGGGATTTAAAAAGATGTATTAAAATTTTATGCATTAACTTTAAAGCTTAAATAATTTCAATCCCAAAATTAAATAATCATCCATATGTTTGTAAAGTAAAAAATAAATAAATTTTCTGATTTAATATACCAAATAAATAGTAATAACAAATGCAATAAAACAAAACTATTTCAACTCCAAGTAGTAGAAACTGTAGGATCAAGGTAATTATTTTTTCAGTGACTTCTACATTTTCATGGTCATCAAGAGTGATATATAAAATTTAAAAGACAATAAATTTTGACATATTTATCAATAAATGATATATCATGGTTTTTGTGGACTGTTTACCATGATATAAGTCTAGTTTTAAAGTCTTTTTGGTATTTTTTGAGTTTTTTGAGTTAATGTAGGTTCATGTACGTTTTGGATAATATTGTAGATTCTGGAGCACTTCGGCGCCAGAGGAGCATTGTAGCTGAAGAGAACAAGTTGGTATTGCATCTTTGGACTTATTGTCGACGGCTACCAACCATTGGTGTTGGTAGACACACATCATGAACAACATTCTCCACATAATTTTTTTTCAAGTTTCAAGAAATTAAAGATTGACATAAAGTTTCCATTTATGTGCAAAAAGTCTTTTTCGTATTTTAAACTATATTAAGGTTGTTAAAAGTTATTGTAACAGGAGGGAGACTTTGAAGAGAGATTGTTCAAGGTTTTTACAGACAATCAAAACTTGCTTTTGTAGAGAGAAGATTACGAACACCTTTATTTCTTCTTTTGATTTATTAATGAAATTTATTCATTCAGTGAATTTTGTTTCATGTTGTGCCAAGAGCTTCACTTTCCAACCATACAGTTTATTGGACCAATCATGTGAAACAAAAGAAATTCAAAGGCAGGTGAATGACCTCTTGGATAAGGGGAACATCAGATATATCATGAGTCTTTGTGCTGTACATGTCTTGTTGATGCTAAAGAAGACGGAGATGACTGATAAACTGCTCGTAAAACTAAACTAAGATTCTATGAGAGGTTGGTAATTCGATTTGTTTTGACTAATACACCTAACACATGTATGAGACTGATTGACCTTGTTCTAAAACCCTACATAAGAAGGTTTGTGGTCGTATACGATGACATTTAGATTTATAGTTAGATCATGGAAGAACATGTAGAGAACTTGAAAAAGGTGTTATATGTGATTAGAAAGGAAACCTTGCATGATAACTATAAGAAATGTTCATTTGGAACAAATAACCTTATCTTCCTAGATTTTGTTGTGTCAGCACATGACATACAAGTTGATGAGGAGAAAGTAAAGGCCATAAGAGATTAGTGGACCTCTAAAAACATTTGAAAAGTTAGAAGTTTTCATGGATTTTCTGGTTTCTCCAGAATGTTTGTCTGGTCTTTCATCTCCATAGCTGCCCCACTCACTGAGGTTATCAACGAAAGTGTATGATACACTTGGGAGCAAGAACAAGAAGAAGCATTTAAACTGCGAAAAGAGAAGCTAACTAATGCTTCATTACTTGCACTTCCTAAATTTCTTAATTTATTTGAAATAGAGTGTGACGCTTATGGAGTTTGAATTGGAGCTGTGCAAATACAAGAGAAGATGTCCATTACCTACTTCATTGAGAAACTTGCAGGAGCTACACTGAACTATCCAACATATGACAAAAAACTTTATGCACTTGTAAGAGCTCTCTAAATGTGGCATCACTACCTTTAGCCAAAGGAGTTTGTGATCTACACGAATCATGAATCCATTAAACACTTAAAAGGGAAATATATGCTAAAAAAGCATGCAATGTGGGTCCAATTCATTGGGACCTTTCATATGTCATTCAGTACAAACAAGGTAAGGAGAATGTAATTGCGGATGCAGTCCCTAGACGGTATACCTTACTATCTTCTTTGGAAACCAAACTTTTGAGGGTTGATCAAATTAAAAATTACTATGTTGATGAATCTGTTTTCCAAGAGAAGCAACTGATAACATGCAAGTGGAAAGTTTTATCAAGTTTAAGGATTTCTTTTTAGTGAACCCGTTTGTGTACCTTTTTGCTCTCCGAGAGAGTTGTATGTCAGGAAAGCACAAAAAATAGGCTTGATGGAACACTTTGGAGTAACCAGAACATTTGAATACTTTGCAAATCAGTTCTATTGGCCGAGAATGAAACAAGATGTGGAAAGGGTTTGCAGTCGATGTGTAACGTGCAAACATGCTAAGTCCAAGGTCCAACCAACATGTTTGTATACTCCTTTACTTATTCCTAATACACATTGGAGTGATATTTCCATGTACTTTGTTTTATGATTTCCTAGAACTAGGAAAAGAAGATATAACATCTTTGTTATAGTGGACATGTTTTCTAAAATGATATATTTCCTACTCTGCCATAAAACTGAGATGTTTCTAATGTGGCTAACTTGTTCTTTAGAGAGGTTATTAGATTGCATGAGATGCTTAGGATCATTGTTTCACATAGAGATAGTTTTTAGCTATCTCTGAAAAACATTATGGGAAACTAGGTACCAAGTTATTGTTTTCAACCAGTTGTCATCCTAAAGCTGATGGGAAATTGAGATAATGAATATGAATTTGTCTACTCTCTTTCGTGCTACTATCAAAAAGAACATCAAAACTTGGGATAATAGTTTACCACATGTAGAGTTTGCTTATAATCACTCAAAGCATTTAGCTACTGTCCCTTCTAATTAAGTTGTCTACTGATTCAACCAATTGTCTTCATTAGACTTGATATCCCTACCATTGAAAGAGCAAACTAACATTGATAGTAAGAAGAAGGCCTAGTTTGTTAACTGTTTGCATGAACAAATTAAGAAGAATATTGAGGAACTCACCAAGATGTATGAAAGAAAAGCAAACAAAGACAGAAAGGAGTTGGTGTTTGAACTAGAAGAGCTGGTGTGGATTTACCATATGAAGAAAATGTTTCCTAATGAACAGAAGTGTAAACTTATGCCTAGAATATGCGGCGCCCATTCACAATGTTGAAAAGAATCAACAGTAATGCTTACCAAATTGAGCTACCAGGTAAGTATACAATCTGTCATACCTTTATCTTTTCTAACTTATTTCCTATTATTTTGCATATGATTTATATTGGAGGTCAAATCCTATTAAAGGAGGAGAGAATTATGCGGCCATCATCAAACCAGACTCACCTAGTCGAAACAGGATGCACTTGGATGGACTAGCAGGTACCAAGGATTTTATGGGCGAGGATTGGACTGAAAATGGTTCATGGAATAGATAAACCGGGGAATTGATGACTGAAAATGGATGGTTCATCTTAGTCGGGATTTGAAGGCAGGTTTTCAGTAAATGGGATGGAACTAGAGAGTGATGAACTGTAGTTTGAGACTTACACCATTAATTAAAAACCTTAAACCAAAAAATCATCCAGTTCTTTGCTGAGCACTGAGCCTCAGCAATAGAAAGAGATTTCCAATGTGAAGCATCTTAAACAATAAATAAGGTAACCTTGTGTCTAAGAGAAGCAAAAATATTTCAAGAAATTCCAAAGTTACAAAGCCACGACCATAAACCTACAAAGAGTGCTAGTAGCCTCATGTCACCCCATCATCCATCCCCTTCTAGTGATCCAATGTGCAGACAACATTCAAGATCATATCAGAAATGTAGAGTTATATTAAAAAATCTCAAGCATTATGAAAGTGTGTCGCGCCAACAAATTATTTTTTCCAAATCCTCGTTGAAGTTTGGGAATAAGGTGCCAAAATATGTAAGAATGGATATACAAAATATATTTAGTATACAGACGGTTGGAGGAGTGTGAAGTTATATAGGTATCCCAAAAAGCCTTTGGGGATCAAAACTTCAGATTTTTGGTTATGCCAATGAATTATAACAATAAGGTCAGTGGGTGGATAATTCACTTCCTTATTAAGGGAGGGAAAAAGGTAATTATAAAATCTGTGGCCTTTGTAATGTAAACACATGTTATTTCCTATTTTAGACTTTCAAAGACAGTAACCAAAAAATAAAGAATAACTAATGGGTGTCATTGCTCACTTATGGTGGAGTAATAGTGACAATACAAGATGTATTCTCTGGTATACATGGGATAAATTATGTCAAGATAAAGTAGAAGGAGGATTAGGATTTCATAATCTCCAGGATTTCAACACTGCTTTACTAGCAAAATATTTGTGGAGGCTCATTGGTAATTCAGAATCTTTACTTGGACGGGTTTTAAAAGACTACACTATCAGAAATCAGATCCTTTAGATCCAATTAAGTTATACTCTGCATCATATGATTGGAGTATTATTACTTCAGTTCAACCTCTGGATGAAAAAAGATAATTAAAAGAGTGGGAACATGAAATCTGAATCTGTATAGAATGAGATTTATTAATTTTGGTCGAGGACGGTTCTGCAGCAATGGAGATGTATGTAATCAGGTTATGGGGGCCATGAATATCTGAGAAGTCTGTCACCACTACATACAGAATGCAAAGCGTTGATATGGGTAATGAAATACATGAAGACCCTGCAAATCTCAAAAGAGGTGTTTGCAACAAATGGCTTTCAACTAGTGGGGATGGTGTCTGAACCAGCCAATTTTCACTACATATATGGAAGAATTTAAACAATGTAAAAAAATTCTTTCCCACCTTTACAATTCAACATATACAGAGGACGCATAACAAAATGGCGGATAAACTTTTACGTGGTTTTTGGAATAATTCTTTGTCTATAACGTATCTTAATTCAATTTCTCCAATTTGGTTATCCGATTCAGTTTCTATTTCTATGTAAATAGTGTCATGTTTACAAAAAGAGTGATTCAAATTAACTAGAATGATATGTTAGTCTAGATTACATAATTTTAATGCAAATATGCACCCATGATGTTTACTTTTTCTTTTGTAAAACATTTTGGTTTTGTATTAGTTTGTTTTTGCGAGTCCCGTTTAATATTATATCCCTTGTATATATTATTTGAGAAGTATTAAAATATTTTAGTTATGACACGAGTCAGCATTAAAATGTTTTTCAAAGTTCTTAGAAAATATGTTAGTCCATCTAAATATATACTATACTTCTCACTAAAATAATCAAAAAATCAATTAAAAGTTTACAATTTTTTTTTTGACAAAATAATTAATATAGATATATATATATATGAAAATTAATATTTTCATAATAAAAATCTGATAACAATTTGTGTATCTTCCATCATTTTTATTTAATTTTAATATTATTTAAATAAACTAAATAATCACTTAACCATATAATAAAATTTGGATTTTTTTGTATATGTTATATTTTGAATTTTTAAAATGACTTTAAATTGCTGAAACTATTAAAAGTTCCACATTAAATTTTTATGATCAATGGTTTAATTTTGTTTTATTATAACAAGATAAAAATGATCATAAAAATATGAGTAAAAAGTATTATTTAATAGATATTCAGAATAATATATATATATATATATATATATAATTAAACTATATACCATACAAAATACATAACAAATGTAATTTCAAAATTTGCATTAAATAAGAAATTGAGGACTTAATATTTTAATATCAAAATTTGGAGTGAATTTTCAAGAATGTTTATATATTTAAATATTAAAAGTTTCACATTGAAAATTTTGTTATCAATGATTAAATATTTTTTTATAAAAAGATATAAATGATCATAAAATTATATGATTAGGAAACCTCACTTAATAGATAATCATATTAAGATATACTATATATATGCATGTTAATATCATTTAAATTAATTATATACCATAAAAGTTAGATAAAAATGATTTTTATTTACTTACTATAAAATGATTTTATATAAACAATAGTGATTTTTTTATTTATGTGCTTGCATTAATTTAATTATATATATAATAGTTAATGGTTTCTCAATTTTCAATATATATATATATATATATTTTTATTTTATATAATGTAAAAGAAAATAAAATAAGTAATAGTAAATAAAATATTTTTTATTTACAATGTTAAACGGGTCTTAAACTAGTTAAGTTTATAAGTAATAGCAAGTAAGCAATAAAAGCTTAAAAGGTTTTTTAAAGATAATAAATTTCCATCTAAAACCAATTTATTTGAGACTAATTATACGCACACTAAACTTAACCTTCTGAATGAAGTTTCCTAACAAATGCACAATCATCCAGTACAATCAGATCGAAAAGCATGTACAAACTCAAATTAAATGCGAATATAATGTAAAATGCATGCGTTCTGCCACATTAATTTGACAAGGAAATAATTTTTAATCTCATGCAATAAATGAAATATGTTGTTCAGAATACAATTCACTGAAAGAAATTCCAGTGTCATAAAATTGATTAGGAGTTTAGGATTATACGAGTAAACAAAAATGTATTTAGGTAAAATTTCTAACTGGATTTCCCTTTTTCAGTCGCGTCAAATTTTTTAACTGGATAGGTAACCTCTGTATCAGACACTGATAATCAGTGTATCATACTCTCGCATCGAAAATAGTTTTATTTGACACAATAAACAATGAAGATAAAATGCGATAGATATTTTTGAAGTTGCTTTCTAATTTCCCGATGAAGGGCGAATTTGTTTTGTTTCTCTTTCGTCATGATTTTATTCATCACAACCATATGATGATAATTCACAATCATTCACTTAATAATATTAAATATTGAAACTATTGAACAAAAAATAACTGTAAAGCATGTGCGACACCTATATGTACATGATGTACGATAATAACTTTATTTGTTAAAAAGTGCATACTGATATTTTGTTTTCTTTTATTATATTATAAAAAATGATATACAATAAAAATATTTTGATATATTCCTTACCACGAAGTCAGATGAATACGTGATTTTATTAATTGATTTGAGAGAGTATAACTGATAAAAAAGCTGGTAGTTCATTGATTTTAAAAAAAAAAATTTCTGATGATCTTTCAATAAATAAAATAAATATTATTGCAAGAATAAATTTTTTATATCAGAATTAAAAAATTAAGACCTTCAGTTTTATGTTCATCATTTCTTTCAGTTTTAATAATTAACATTTAAAATTCTAAATTAAAAATGAGGTTCTGTACAAAACAATGTTTGGACTTGTGGTACTAGGGAGCTAACACCTTATCTCTTATATATTATTTTAAGATTTTTTTAATTGCAACTTCAATTTTGTATTAACTACAAAATAAACTTGTTGAAGTGTCATTCTCAAACTTTTTTAATTTTTACGTGACATATTTACAATGATTTTGGAAAAAAATTTAGTCTATTTTTCCCTATAGAGCGTTAATAACATTACATTAAATAAAACACTAGGGTTGGTCCGCGCTTCGCGCGGGATGTTTGTTTCGGTTGGTGTTGAGGCGAAACTATTTGTATGGTTTATGTTATTTGATAATTTGTTTGTATGAAACTGCATGTCATGGGATTTTGGATTATATATCATTGTCTTTTTGAGGTAGCGATGATCGTTGCACTTTTAAAATTTGCGTTTAGCAACTGCTAGGTTTGATTGAATATGTTAATTGGGTTGGTGGGAGTTATTTGAATGATTTTTCCTTTTTTTACTTTTACTAGTGGATTATTGGACAATAGTTCGACAATTGTAACTATGCGTTATTGGCTTGAAGTTACATTTTGGATATATGATTTTTGTAAGTAATTTGAATTTCATTAGTAATAGAAGTGACAACGAACAAAAAATTTTAATTTGAATTTCATGTACTTCCATTCCATATATTTATTGTTTGATTACTTTTAAGCGAATCAGCTAAATCTTATTTTCTTACATGTTATAGATGAAACGTGTTGACTGACTTAGTTATGGATTTAGGTTGTTCGTAAGGGTTTGGGAGTGACAATGAACATAAATTTTCAATTTGAATTTCATGTACTTGTTCGATTACTTTTAAGCGAATCAACTAAATCTTATTTTCCTACAGGTTATCAATGGAACGTGTTGACTGACTTTTTTTTATCAAAGGAACATATCGGCTGAACTAATTATGGATTTAGGTTGTTCTTAAGGGCTTGAGAGCAGATTCTTCTACTAAATGTTTGTCTTCACACCTTGTTTGGTTTTATGAATAGTTAAACCTCTCTGCTGTGTTTTTTTTACTATGTCATGTGTTCTTGTAATGCTACGGGTCATGCAAACTAAATGGTCGTTGATTGTGTACTATGGCTATTAATAATATAAGCAAACTTTGAAAAGAGTTAAAAGTTACATATACATGAAAAATAAGTTATAAGATAAACCTACAGTATCTGATAATAATAATAACAAAATATAAATATTTAAACTGAGGATAAAAATAAATTAAATCAATACTATTAAAACTAGATCATGACTAATTGATAGTAGTTTGGTCCAACATAAAATATAACTAAATCAATATAACTGCATAAAATAGGTTCCTTTATTCGCAACTTCCATAGTTTCATAGAAAGAATATGATATGATCACTTAGACCCATGTTTCTTTTTTTTTTCAACCACCCATGTTATCTCACTTATTTTCTTTAACAACTTTTTATTTTCTTTTTGTAATCCTTTTATATTATAGTTTTTTATATTATAGTTTGAAAACACAGTTCGTCGGTGGTGAGCAATAACAAAGATAACAAATCGTTTCATCTAAAAGATCAGTTTTTTTTTAGATTTTGATGAAAACCTATAAGATAAAACAAAAAATATACCCATCCTTTGAAGGGCGGGTCAAAATCTAGTACTCATTAAAATATAAGTTTTTAGTCTATATGGTAGATTTACCCTAATAAGTTGATAGCCTTCAATGGATTGTTGAATTGCATTTATTTGTCAGAGATTGTTGAATTATATATTTTTTAAACATTAATTTTCTTTTCATATTATGAAATATCGTTTTTAATTGATTACACGGAATTTCCAAAATTATTTGTAAACGTTTGTAACAGTCATCTACATATTGCCAAGGGTTGAATTTGAGCTTCTTAAATCTGGTTATTTTCATGAGTTTTAGCATTTGTTATTAGTTCATTTTTATCATTTTAGGATGCATTTAGATGTATATATTGCATTTGTGTGTTCATTTGCATTTGATAGAGGCTAAACTGGACGTTTGTGAAGTTTGGGGCGTTTCGTTGGGTTATTTTTGAAAATTACAAAGTTTGTGACCGATTTGAAAATCATCAAAAGATAAAGGACTATTGTGGAATTACGAAGAGGTCTATAGTGCTTTATCAATTGTTTTGGGGCTGATTCAAAAGGACATATATCAAATCCAAGAGTTTTGGGATCACAATGATAATAGCTGAAAGTTTAAGGAGCAAGTGTGCAAATTAATAAGAGTTGGCAATTGTTTCTCTCGAAGAGCTTTCATTTGGATCCGTGACGGCAAGGCCTGATTCCGGTGACGATGTCCACGACGGAGCAAGACATAACAACGAATGGAGCCCTCTGATTGGTATTTCCACACCGGCAAAGCTTGTTTTCACCCTGGAGACTTTCGAGCATGACATCAAGGAAGAAGCTTGGCTGAGGCTGTGGATCAAGAGGAAGACGTGGCGGAAGCAGTGTCTTGAATCGGAGAGCTCGTGGACTGGAGACATGGTTCAGATCAAACCGTGACGGTAGAGCTTGAGCTGAATACATGAGAGAGCAAGTTTCGATTTGGTGACGAATCCATCATTCTGTTACTCCAATGGTGATGCAGAGCAGGTTTGATGACAGTGGGGAAGAGAAGATGCCAAGAATCATACAGACTGGACGCGATCAATGGTAGCAGCTCAGTGGCACCGTTGGAGACACGGCGAGCGCTACATGGTAGTGTGAGAGATGAGTTCATCAAGCATGAGTGAAGCCCACAAACTAAACGAAACCCAACAATATGGTCGTCTTCTATTAATGAAATGCAGCGTTTAACAAAAGATGGACACGTGTCGATGCGAGGTGAGCTATTTAGTGACGTGTCACAATAATGGAGAGAAAGAACATTATTTTATATATATAGATATTATAGAAATTTATTTCTAGGGAGGTCAGCGGATTTGATATTTTCAAATATATTTTAAAATTTGTTTCTAAATTGACAGGATTGTGTTTATCTTTGGGTCGGACCAGTTTTCATATGATTTGTTTGCAATTTGTGTAATTGAAAATTTGTGTTGTAGAGATTGTGGAATATTGTATTGTTTTTATGTACAATGGTGGAGTGAGTTTATTGTATTAATCCAAACTTTACAACAATTAACTTTTAATGTCTAAGTTGTAATTCGATGTTGGTATTTATTAAAATTTTTGTTTTTCAAAGAGTACTCCCTAACCATGAGCTAACAATTTAGCTTAAATTATAAAAATAAATTTAATTTATTTATAGTAATAACACTCGAGAAGTCTTCTCTGAGATTTTCAGTTTTTTTTTTTTGTTAACAAAGGAAAGTTAGAAGACTTCCTTAGAAGTCTTCTCGATGGAGAACACATCTAGCGAAGTCTTCTGAACATCTTCCCAAAGTCTTCTGAAAGTCGTCGCGACCAGATCTGAAAAAAAAAACGATTTCATATCTTGAACCTGTAAAATGACTTGCTTAACTTTTCTAAGCATCCAGAACTGCACTACAATAGCTACCAACTCGTTAATGATCAAGAATCATGAGCTTCAATGTTTCTATGAACCTTACAAAGCTTGGAATCAAAATCTTGTTTTTTTTGGATGAATTTAAAGAGAAAATGAAATAGATGTGATTTGTGTGCATAAGTATTGAGATATGAAGAGTTAAAATCGAAACTTTGGTTCATTAAGAGCTTCAAATTGATTGTTCATTGTGGTTGGTGTATTGATGAGAATGGTAATATTGTAAATACTTGGGAAAGATTGGAATGATAAGGTAAAAGACTCATTTTCAGAAAAAAAGTAATGGCATTTTCGTGAATAACTCGAACTTCTAGGGTGAATAGGGAAAAAGAAAATTTCAAAAAAAACATGGATTATTTTTGTGTTTGACTTGAAATTTTGAGTTATATTTGAAAGAAGCCCATGTTCTTATCTATACACTATATGTAAATGTTTTGTTTGTCAACATAGTTAGCATGTTTGAGTGTTTATTCAGTTATTATGGGAGGCATTTTAAAATATAATTATACTTATATCAATAATTTTATTTACTTGATTAATATAATACTGTAAAATTGGGTTGGATTTAACATTCTTGTGCTTTTGATTTATTTTGAGATTTTGTAAGTTTTGGTCATTCCAAGAATTTAGCTTAATGTTATATATTTGTTTATTTAATTAGATCATTTTTCATAAATTAATATAAAAATTGATTAAAGATAAAAAATATTTTAAAA
The DNA here is from genome assembly GCA_016432835.1 of Brassica nigra. Lineage (NCBI taxonomy): Eukaryota > Viridiplantae > Streptophyta > Magnoliopsida > Brassicales > Brassicaceae > Brassica > Brassica nigra. Next base: position 31,310,939 of record CM028247.1, read on the forward strand.
CAAAAAATAATAATGTTTTGTCTAAAAATAATGTTTTAAATCAATAAAAGTTAATAAGTAAGAAATTAAATGATTCTAAATAGTATAAATTTAATGTTTTATTGAAATATTTAATCTTTAAAGTAATAGTGCATTTATTAATAAGTATATAAAAAAATTATGTCCGTATGTGCGGGCAAAATATCTAGTAATAAATGTTTTTTGATTTTATTGCTAAGAACTTTTATTTATATAGTTCCTCCTATCACATATAAAAGACTGTATTCTTTAATTTTCATTCAATTTGATATTTCATAAGCAACATAATTTATCAGTCAATTTAATTTTTGTTAATAATAATTATCGTACACTTTATATTCCTATCTTAATAAAGAAATATACGCAATTTAGAAGTGTGCCTGCGTGTGTGCATTTGGAGGTATCCACGCGCATACACGTTCACCCAAAAGGCCAAAACCATTAGTAGTTCCAACAATGGATTCGTTCAAAAGACTCTCTATATCTACTCTACAAAATACCATAGTTTATAATTTTCAAAACCATGAGCAAATCTAGGACTATAACTTAATTACCGAATTTCGGAAAGCAACCTTTAAACAGTTTGAATTTCGAATATATGGTTATTGAAAAACATTAGAAAGGAAGAAAACTGACTTCGATTAGCTTGAACCTAACCATTGGTTATATATAAATTTGACATAAATGGCTAGTTGGAAAAAATTTCAATATAATTCTACAGTTAATCAAACATATTTGTCGGTGGGAGATAAATATGCATGAATTTTCTTGTGGGAATCTAAAAGACTAGACAACAGATTTCACTAGCTTCTAAGATATAGGAACCCATAAGATGACTAGATGAGCTACATTAGATCATCTCTAATGTATTTTACTATTTTTTATCTCTTGAATAAGAGAATTCTATAATAGAAATGATATATGTTCCAATGCATTTCTTATAAATAGTAATTTCTAAATATAGAATGAAAAATAGAAAATGTTATTTTTTCCTCTATAACTAGAAGAATAAATAAAAATATTTATTATAGAGAAGGAAATAGAGGTGAGTTGGAGCAATTTCACCTTTAAATTTTATTATAGAGGTGAAAGACAATGGGTTAAAAATGCTCTTAGTTCTAAAAGCTTTGTGGAACCCTTTCTGTTTTGTATTTGTTTCTAACCAATGCATCTACGAGGTAATGGACAAAAGATCCAATGGCTTTCAATCAATTCATGGACAGGAGAATCTCAACGCTAAAGTTGATTGCTTAAAATATTTTAACTTTGAAAATTTGCAGTTTTTTTTCACCGCTATGCGAGAAACCCAAACAATATAAATAGTTCTTCCCAGTATAAATCGAAATTCGGTGGCGCCAAATTACAGCAGCATTGCAATCCCTTGAAAAGATAAAATTCTCAATCTCCTTATGTCAACATTTTTTTCGTAACACAAGAAACTGATCTTAAACCAAAAATATAAATATTCTTTTAACTAGCTTTATTGGTAATTTCCCGTGGAAGTGAAAGAACAATCATAAAAAAGCTGTTGTTTGGGTGAATAAAGGCAAAGGGCAACATTATAACCTTACCATTCCCTATTCTGGAAATAAAACTAAAAAAATAGAAAATAAACAATTATGCGGAGAAAGTTTAAAAGTTCTTGCCAGATACGACTTCCATGTCTAGCCACTCACTTTTACACTTTCCAACCTTTTTCGTTTTCATATTGTTAAGCATGGCACATACATATATTTTTGAAAATCATCAGAAATTCATAAACAATTTGAAATGTTGCAGTATATACAGATAAAGGGATATGATTATCTGTAAGGATTACTACTGCAGACTCCCAGCGTTTTTCTCCTACTGTAAGGAGTATGCTAAAAATTAAAGATGTACTCTCTGAGTTCCTGCGATGCAGCATTGGTGATGGGAAAACAGCTAGCTTCTGGCATGATTTTTGGACAGATCTAGGTCCTCTCATCTCAGCCTTTGGACAGACGGGTCCTCGATCTCAGCGCTTGCCTTTGGAAGCTCGTGTCTGCGATGCAACTAGTAATGGTGGTTGGGTTCTGCCTCATGCTCGATCTCAGGTAGCTGAGACCCTGCAGATTGTCCTGACTACCATGTCACCTCCTTCTGATGAGCGCGGTCCTGATAAGTTCTTATGGCGCAGTGGGGTTGGGTCTTTTGTATCTAAGTTCTCGTCAATGGCTACATGGCACTTCGTGAGAGAGGCTGCTGCAGTTGTTCCTTGGCACAAATTGGTCTGGTTTAAAGAAGCAATCCCTAGATGTTCCTTTGTTACTTGGATGGCTGTTCTCTTGAGACTACCAACTAGAGATAGGCTGGCTTCATGGGGTTTGGCGGTTCCACTTCACTGTGTCTTGTGTAACTCGGGGGATGAGTCCCACCAGCACCTTCATTTTCAATGCCCATTTGTAGCTTCAGTGTGGGCGCATTTCTGTGGGAACTCTATTTTGATCCCTCCAACCTCTTTTCTTGCTGTTGATGGCCTTCTATCTCAGCAACATTTGAATGACTCTCCTGGTCTTCGATCAGTGGTTAAATTGGTGATGCAGGCGATTGTTTACTGCTCTTGGCGTGAACGTAACACTCGCATCTTCCAACAGGTCGTCACCCCTGCAGCGGGTATTATTGCACAAGTCCACCGCCTACTGAGGGATCGCTTGATCTCCATCCGCCAGGCTCCCTTCCGTCAGCCACGCACTGCTGCCTCCTCCCTGCTGCAAGTGTATCTCTCCCTTCTTCCTTCTGGTTTGTAACTCCATCTTTCCCCTTTCTTGCTCTGTTTCTTTGTAATCTCCCTGTGTTGTTTCTTCTAATAAGTGGGTGACCACAAATCTTGTAAAACAGAAAAGCCTTGGTATAAATTTAACATTTGCACCAAAAAAAAAAAGGGATATGATTACGTTGACAAAAAAAAGGGATTTGATTACTAGTTATATTGATTAGAACATTTACATCAATCATTTTTTTATTTCGAACCTCTGGTGAAACCAATTTATCCGAAATAATATTTGCCCTAGATTTTTTTTTAATATATTTGATCCCATTAGTTTCCGGATATGTAAACGCTTCTGGATCGCGAATCCACATCTTTATAGCTAATACTATAAAGATTATGATTTCAATACACATATAGTATTGCCAGTAATAAAAATGTAGAAAAAATATAAATTTATACGTAGATGCTGGGTTCGATCAGGAAAGTGACGAGCAGAAGACGTTGTGCGTGATGTTAAGGTGAAATGAATGGAGACCATTTTTGTGGTATGGTACTCAACTATTAATATTGTTATTTTATTTAGAAGCTATATACATATTTAGAAGAATATAATTAATTATGTACAATAACTCTCCACTAGTTCCAAAACGCACTGCAAGAGAAGAAGAGAAGAGACAAATACAAGACAGAGATCAATGGTGCTCCCCAATCACTAATTTTACCTCCATGTAAGCACCTTTTGCAAAAACAAGAAGAAGAGGAGTTCGATGTATCTGCTTTATAATTATATTTATATTTAATACTAATATATACTCATCAGAAAACATCATTGACTTTTTAATTATTTAAAAGGCTTTTATATGAGTATAAGAATAAGGGGTATTTAATTAAAAGAATACAATGTAAATTGAAATACTACGATTAGAATTTATAATGAATACTTAAATTTAAAAAACAATTCTATCAAAATAATTTATAGTTAGAAGAACTTTTGATTTGACCTAGAACTTAAAGTCAAACACAAAAATAACTTATTTTTTGGAAATTAATTTTGATCTATTCACCAAGTTCATATAATTCACGAAAATGCCATCAAATTTTTTTTTTTTGAAAATGACATTTTACTCTCTCACCCTCATCATCTTCAAGTAATTACAAGATTGCCATTGTCATCAATACCTCAACCACCATGAACAACCAATTTGAAGCTCTTAATGCTTCCCATCGATTTACCCTTCTTCTTTCTCCATTCTTATGAACTAAACAAAACATCTCTCACTTTCTCTCCACACCGCTAAAAAAAACCAAGATTTTAATTCTACATTTTTATGGTTCATATAGTCAAAGAAACAAACGATTAAGGTGGATTACTTTCGTTTGAGATTCGTTTGCTTTGAGAAGCCTTATGTGTGCTAAGAAAGTTATCTCACCAATTTAAGGTATGCAGGGCGACTTACGTGGAAGTCGTGCGTCAATCTAAAGCCCATTTTGCACTTGACTTTGAAATTTGTTTCTGGGGCGACTGAAATATCGGTCGTGCGCTTTACTGGTTACAAAAAATATCTTAAGAATCTAGACGACTGAAATTTCAGTCGTCATAGGATTAGTTTTGCATTTGACTAGAATATTTGAAGTTTGACTTTTACGGACGACTTACATTTCAGTCGTCGAGAAAAAATTAAAATATCAATATTTTATGAAACTTCGGCGACTTACATTTCAGTCGTCATAGGTTAGTTTGCAATTGTGAAAAAACTTCAACTTTTAATTACATCCGGGCGACTTACATTTCGTCCGTCGGGCGACTTACAATTCAGTCGTCCGGATTTTATTCGAGATTGGTCAAACCTCAGTAAATCTGAGCGACTGAATTGTAAGTCGTCTGACGGACGACTGAACTGTAAGTCGTCTGGATATAATTAAAAGTTGAAGTTTTTTCACAATTGCAAAACTAACCTATGACGACTGAAATGTAAGTCGTCGAGTTTCAATAAAATATTGATATTTCAATTTTTTTCAGACGACTGAAACGTAAGTCGTCCGTAAAAGTCAAACTTCTGAAATATTCTAGTCAAATGCAAAACTAACTTACGACGACTGAAATTTCAGTCATCTGTGTTTTTTGACTAGTTTTTTTTAATCAAACTAAATAAGACGACTGATATTTCACTCGTCCCAAATAACAGATTTCAAAGTCAATCTCAAAAATAACCTCTGCGTTGACCAGACGACTGAAAGTTTAGTCGTCTGGATGACTTAGTTTGAAGTCGTCTACGTCTATCTTTCATAAACTTTTGTTTTCTTTGTTCTATGTTTGCTAATGTCTTTTATTTTGACTTATTCAGATGATGCGTTAGTTACATGCAGTGTATGGAGAATGGTTGTTGGAAGATGGATGTTGGAATTTTGTGGTTGATCGTTTCAAAGGAGCGAGGATATTATTTTTGAGTGAAGGTTCGATACATGCTGATCTTGTTGCAATGGCTCAAGAAGATTATAGCCTGGACATGAACACAGGGTCAGTGCAGTTAACCTACGCAACTCAACAGATGGCTCCAGACCTTCCTCATATTCATGTTACAAGTGATAGGCAAGTTCGGAACTTGCTTGAGATAACTAAAACGCAAGAAGTACGTCTTTGTGTATCAAGCTTTTGCAAGATGAGAACGGTTTCAGAGGAAAGGGATGAAGCTGATGTGGGGTATGAAGCTGAGTTGGAGGATGAAGTGAGGAGGGATGAAGATGAGGAGGGGGGGTGAAGCTGAGGAGGAGGATGAAGCTGAGGATCATGATGGGGAGGAGGATGCTGACATCCCTGTCGTCGCTGAAGCTTTTTATGATGCTGAGGATTACAGTCAGTATGGAAAGGTTAAAGATGAGGATGAGGAAGAAGATGATGAAATATGTTTTGAAGATTACGGAGGGGCATATGGTTGTGAGGGAAAAGGATCATCTCCAGAAAGAATCTATGTCAACCAGAGTTTTGCTAGCAAGGATGCACTGCTTTCAGAGTTGCGGTTGGCAGCGGTGAGGCGTAGGTTCTCCTTCAGAATTTACAAGTCAACAAAAACTCTCTTTGTGGTAACATGTCGGATTAGTGGTTGTCAATGGAAGGTCAAAGCAAGTGTGAACATGGGACTAAAACGTTTTGGGTAACCAAGTATGTGGAAACTCATACATGTTCCATTGCAGACATAATCACTCAGCGGAAACACTCTACTCCGAAGTACGTTGGTCGACTCTTCATAGATCGTGTTGGAATCATTGATGGGTTGAATCCGCTGCATATAACAGATGCAATGAAGAACATGTTTGGCATGACACTTGATTACACCACTTCATACAGAGCATTGTTATATGCGCAAGAAATGGTGAGAGGATCCGCGGAAGATGGGTATGAGCGACTGCCTTCATATTTGGAGCAAATCAAGGCAACAAATCCCAGTTCTGTCACTGCTATAGAACTTGATTCTCTGAATAGATTTAAGTATCTTTTTCTCGCTTTTGGAGCTTCTATCAGAGGTTTTAAGTATCAAAGAAGGGTCATTGTGGTGGATGGGACTCACCTGAGTGGGAAGTATGAGGGTACTATGTTGGTTGCAGCCGCACAAGACGGTAATTTTCAGATATATCCATTGGCTTTAAGGATCGTAGATGCTGAAAATGATGAGTCTTGGGAATAGTTTTTCACAAAATTGGCGAGTTGTGTATCTGCTGAGCATCCTCTGGTGATAGTCTCCGACAGGCATCATGGCATTATAAATGCATGTGAGAAGGTGTTTCCTTGGGCAACCCAAGGAATATGCTATTATCACCTTCAAGAGAATATTGTCAAAAAGTATAAAGGGAAGCATCTCTTGTACTTGGTGAAAGGTGCTGCTTATGCTCATACACTTTATGATTTTGATCGGTACATGGATGAGATACAGAGTGCAAATCCAGATCTTCATGAGTATCTGGTGGATGCCGATGTGAGCCTATGGTCAAGGGTTCATTTTCAGGGAGACAAGTACAACTTAAAAACGAGCAATATCGCTGAATCAATTAATTCCGCACTGAAGCGAGCAAGAGGATTTCCTATTCAGTTCCTGTTGGAATTCATAAGGGAGAAGCTAGGAAGATGGTATTGGAAAAGAAGAGGAGATGCTTTGAGTCTTACAACTCAACATAGTCGAGGTGTTGAACACTTGCTTGCTGTTCGAGAGGAGATCGCAAATACTCTGAGAGTCCAACAAATTGATGGATGGAAGTTCTTTGTGAAAGGTGGCCATAGGGACTGCAATGTTGATCTGGAGCTTTTCAAGTGTGATTGTGGTGTCTATCAAGTTGAGAAAATCCCTTGCTGTCATGCTATAGCAGCTGGAGCAGCAGCTGGTTTGCATATCTCCACACTTGTATGTCCAGTTTATTCAAAGAATACTTTGTTTGCAGGATACTCAGAGAATATATATCCTTATGTTGGACAACAAGTTGAGGCACACACATGCTTTCCTCCGGAAGTAAAGCGTGGTCCGGGGAGACAGAAGAAATCAAGATGGCAATCATGGTTGGAGCTATCCAGGATGAGAGGACACAAAACCCGGAAGCTACACAGGGTTTATAGGTGCTCAGGATGCAAAGAAACTGGCCATAAGCTTCCACAATGTAAGAACTGACGTGGACGACCTTCAAATGAGTCGTCCAGACGACCTTCATTTCAGTCTTCCAGAAGACCTTTAATTCTCTCATGTCTTCGAATCTATTTATCTATTAATCTGTAGACTCTATGTTTTATGAACTTCTCTGTTTTTTATGTTTTATGAACTTCTCTGTAGGCTACCTTCTACTTAAGCCGTTCAGACGACCTTATGGTAAGGTTAGTCTTCTGGACGACCTTCTGGTTAGTCGTCCCAGACGACCTTCTGGTTAGTCGTCCAGACGACCTTATGATTAGTCGTCTTACAGATTAAGTAGAAATCTCTCATGTTTTAGACGTTTTATCTCTCTATCTGCTTGTCTTTTATGAACTCTTCTGGTAAATCTTCCAGACGACCTTCATTTCAGTCGTCCAGAAGACCTTCATGCATTTCATTTAAGTAAAAATTTGAAAAGACAAGTCATGCATTACATTACACTACATTAAGTAAAAATTTGAAAAGACAAGTCATGCATTACATTATCCGATAGGTTACTGCACTAGTTTGGTATGAGGATAGATTACAAAAAACATCATCCTATCCTGACCCTGCTAACATAGCCTAATCACAAAAGCTTCAAGTTCAAATACAACAGTACACAAAAGCATCAGTCATACGTTCCCAGGTTCTCATCATTGTCTTGGTTTTCCCACTCATGGCACATAGGAAGCTCTTGATATATATCCACCGCCATCTTTTCCTGATGGCCTTCCCATTTTAAAAGCGCTTTGGAAAGTCCATCCCAAGAGCATGACACTCAATGTACTTGGGCGAAGGCATACAATCACCGCTTCGGCACTGAGGTACTCCAACGAGTTGTCTCTCATAGGTGTATGGCTCCAATGTGTATTGTGCTCTTTGCTCGTCAGAGATAGCGCCTCAACAAGCAGATAAGGGACAATTGTGATAAAGGCTTCATTACCTCATCGAGTTGTTCAGGGCGAATATGTTTGATAATGCTGTCCTAGACGACAATGTGTCTCTTAGTGATTGATATCCATATAGCAAGCCAATGTCGTTCTTGTAGTTCACAGGTGCATAGATATCATCCACATCCACTCCCCAAACCTTCATAGATTGGCAAAAAGAAGGTATCTCGCCTGCATGATAATTCCACGCCCCACCAGAATGTCTTCTTCCTAAACCGTTGACATCTCCCAAGTCGCTCTTAAAATCAGGGTAGGAGGCCCTCCACTGCCGAGAGAACAAATGATCACGAAAGCACATTCTGTCGCTCCTGAACCAATCTGGATGGTCTTGATACCGTTGCCTCAGTAAATTGATAAAAACATCCATTTGCTGCAAATAAAACAATACAAGTCACAAGACTTACTTAACAGAAGACTACTCAGACGACTGAAATGTAAGTCGTCTGAGTAGTCTTCTGTTAAGACGACTTTGCGGACGACTTATATGTAAGTCGTCGTTAAGTCGTCCGCTAAGTCGTCTTAGCGGAAGACTATCTAGACGAGTTACGTGTAAGTCGTCTGAGTAGTCTTCTGTTAAGACGACTTAGAGGATGACTTATAAGTAAGTCGTCTGAAAGAATACTACAGTAGACGACTTATAAGTAAGAAAATAGAAGGAGAAGACTCACATGGTCGCTTAACCATTCTAAGCTGGTTCGGAGGATCTGATAAAACCGACTTGGACATCTTCGTGGTTTTTTTCAGAGGCAGTTTATAAGCACTGTAAACACAAAAATAATCAATCATTTTTCGGGGTGAGGCAGTTTATAGGACATTCATTCGAGCAACTTACGGATCAGATTTCAGCCATTCAGTGAGCTCCTCCGACTTCTTCTTGTCATAGGGTGCAAAAGGATCATAGCCTTTGCAAACCTTTTTGTTTGGAACGATCTGTTTGGCAGTGCTGTTTCCCTTGAAAGGAGTTTGCTGTGTGGGAGCAAGTTTCCTATCTCGCTCACTTTTTCCACGGAGATTTACCTTGTATGCTTCCTTCTTTGTCTGCCTTCTAGCTTCCTCTTGCAGTAAATATTCAGCAGTGGGTACTTGTTTCTCCAAAATAAGAACGTTGGGTTCACAACTCGGTAAGTCCTCTGCAGTTTTCACAATCGCCAGCTCTTTCGAGGAAGTAAGACTCTGTTCTTTGGCTTCATTCTGTCCTGCTTTTACCCCATTCACACTTTCACTCTGCAATTTCGATATACAAAATGTGTATTTAAAAAAAATTCACACAAAATTTACACAAGATCCAAGCACACTAGAAACAAACCACACAGGTTCCGAAGCAAAGCATACAATGGTTAAAATCAGCACACAAGAAACAAAGCCTACGAAGTCTGACTGTTCTTAACACTTTGCCTAGTGACTCTCGTCTCTGGAATTTTGGGAGAGGTTTTGGTACTAACCCCCGGTTCGTGCACAGGTTTTGCTGGATTTGTTGCATACAACTTCCAGGAAGTGAGAAGACTTCCTAGAAGACTTCCAGGAAATGAGAAGAATTCGTAGAAGACTTCCAGGAAGTGAGAAGACTACTCGGACGACTTCCTTGAAGTCTTCTACGAAGTTTTACTCTCTGGACGACTTACATGTAAGTCGTCCAGAGAGTAAGACTTCCTAGAAGACTTCCAGGAAGTGAGAAGACTACTCGGACGACTTCCTGGAAGTCTTCTACGAAGTTTTACTCTCTGGACGACTTACATGTAAGATTTCCAGGAAGTCGTCCGAGTAGTCTTTCAGTAAAACACTACAACAGTAGTCTTTAAACAAAAGACGGATGACTTACAGTCGGAGAAGATATTGTCGGAGAAGATTTGGTCGGAGAAAATATGGTCCCAAGCGGTTACAGATCTGCAAATCGAAGGAAAAAGAAGAATCAAGACTACAATTTTTAGGGTTTTCCAGCGACTAGACGCCTTAAGACATGAGAAATAACATACCGGCGGCGGAGAAAAGGGTTACGAGATTTCAGATCTGAAAAAAAGGAAGCGGATGGTCAGTTTAAACAACGAAAATACCCTAAAGCATGAAGGAGAAACGAGATTCGTCGAAATCGGAGAGATTACCGGTGAAGAGAACGGCGGAACACGATATCGTCTAATCAACCTCGAAATCGCCCTTGGAGAGAAACGGTGCTAGGGTTTCGAAAATTGGTGAAATAGTGAAAAAATAGCTTTTATATGTCGGGTAAATGATCCGGTTAGGTTAAAACGTACATTGGTAAAATTAACGGTTTGGTACGATGTGACGACTGAAATTTCAGTCGTCTGGTGAATAATTTATAACAGACGACTGAAATTTCAGTCGTCTAACCCCTAAACATAACCCCTAAACTTTATTCTCTAATTAAACACTTCCGAAAAATCAAATTAAACTTGAAAAACTGTTTACTATAAACAGAAATAAACACATAGAGGTAAAATTAAATTTTTGAAAAAAATATTTCAGCTTTTCAAAATCTAACCCTAAAAATACATACAATACTACAACATATGTTTGCCAAACCCCTAAACCAATGAATATCATGATTCACTACTTCCACTCATCTATGTTGAAAACAAATCAATTTTATCATATCTTAATTTATATCACTTGAAACTGTTTATAATTATATGATTTTAATTTTTCACTTATCAAAATACTTTTTACAAAATTTATAAATTATTTTTAAGATTCACTCGTCTAGACAACTGAAATTTCAGTCGTCTGGACGACTGAAAACATCTCAGACGACTTAGACAACTTACTGGGGTTTTATTCGTAAAAATGTCTTCTGTTTTTTTGTTTGGTCACAAGAGATTATGCTGTAATTTCATAGGGCTTTTAGGTTAGATTTGCATATGATTCAAGTTTGGGTTTAATATTTGGGTTAAAATCAAGTTGTGGGTTAGTTTTGGCAAATTTCCCTAGAAGAAAAAAACGAACGATGACAAATAGTATATCCAAATTTTTCTTAAAACTAGGGTCGGTCCGCCCTACAGGCGAGATATACTTAACTTGTGATCAAGATTATTATTTTTTATATGATTTGTGGTTTGTGTTTTATGTTTACATTTGCAAGCGATGTATATGAGATATACTATTTTCTTAATTTAGAATTAACCAAACAACTAATTTTTTTTATTAGCATAATTTACTCTCTCTCTCTCTCTCTCTCTCTCTCTCTCTCTCTCTCTCTCTCTCTCTCTCTCTCTCTCTCTCTCTCTCTCTCTCTCTCTCTCTCTCTCTCTCTCTCTCTCTCTCTCTCTCTCTCTCTCTCTTGTGTTAATGACTGAAAATATATAAATATACCAGTTAAAGAGTATTTTTAAGGTGATATTAATTTTATTGTGTATTTTTGTTATTCTTTTATAGATTATGATTATCTTAATATTAAAATGTTCATGATACATAATAGTTTTACATATTATCTTTGTTTATTCTACTGTAATTATGATAATTTTGATAATAAGTAAAATAATTTTTGATACAAAATCTTACATTACTTTTTTTCTTATGAATATTTTAAAACTTACATATTTGATATTATATTGTTAATTATGTGATAAAATATTATTTTAGATTGATATCAAATGCTTTGTTAGACCTAAAATAAAATATTAATCAAAAATAAATTCTAGATTATTAAATAATTTACTAATAAATTTGGTTTAAAAAAAGATGATTAAAATGTGGAATACTTAATAAAAATTTAAAAATTATAGTGTTAAATTTTTAGACAATTTTTGTTGATGAAATGCCATCACAAAAATAAAGGATTCAGCTTTATTAAATTTGAAACTATTATTTTTTATTAGGTTAGCAGTGTCAATTTGTCGAAGAGAGTATATATGTTATGGGAAGTGAGTGTTCTAAATAAGGCATAAGTTAATGTTTGGACAAAACTAAAACGCTTTAATTTCATGTAAGAACATGTTTAGTATTCCACACTCAGCTCATTCGTCCATCATCCTCATTTTATTGTGATATATGCAGACTCAAACTTAGAAGTATTATAAGAAAAATGCATTCTAATATATATCAAAACTCAGCCCATTTTGGAGACACGAAGCAGTCAATTTAAATAGGATTCACAGTCCAATAGTTGATATGGAAAAGATGTAATTGAAATATACTCACAAATCACAATCATGCATACTCACACAAGATTCTTATTCATAAGTGTCTGCTAACTGTTGATCATTGAGATCAGGGCCAACAACCTTTTAGGGAGCCACAATAATGAAAAATCAACACCAAGATGTTGGAAATTATTATGAGTAAAAGATAAATAGATTTTTTAAAAGGTTCACTAAAAAAAGTTATCTCCCTCTTATCGTTCTCCTCATTTCTCTTATTCTTTGTTTATTCTGTTTCTCATCTCATTTCTTTTGTTTCTTATCACTTTTCTGTCACAATCCGTTAAGCACAACCATGGACTTAACATATCTCTTTTCATGACCTTTTGTGTTGTTTATTAAGAGAAATGAACTGATGATCTTGTTGGAAGAAAACTTTCATATTTATAATGGAGGATTAACACAGAAGAATGAATGAAGGGATTCATTGAATGTAAGGTCGTGTGAGAAGTAGAGAATATGTATTAATGCAAATGTTAATGAAGATGCATGAACCAAGTTAATTTCCGTAACGGTGCCAGATTAAAGAAGTCTATTCAGCTTCCAACTGACATTGATCAGAATCGTTCGTCACCGGTGAAACCAAGTTAATTTCCGTAACAGCGCCAGATGAAAGAAGTCTATTCAGCTCCCAACAGACATTGATCGGAATCGTTCGTCACCGGTAAAACCATTAGATTTTTATTGACAGTTGACTGAACGAAAATTGTTGCACGATGGCCACTTTCCCTAGGTTTTGTATACAGTTTTCTGGAGAAGATGCATTTGGATCGTAATAAACACATAAAACCATTTAAACTCAAGAATTAATAAAACATTAAGTTTTGATTGACCATGACACGTGTCGCCACCACAAACACCGAATTAGTGACGTGGACGTCCATGTGGCATGCCTTAGGAGTGAGGAAACTCAACTTTATAATAATATATATAATAGATGACTAATTTTTACAGTAAGTCATGACAACAACGCATGATGGTCCACCAGACACCTCCAAAACAGTTGAAGAAACATGATATCTGTGGCCTAAAATGAATAAATTCTTCAAAATTTTGATATGCAAAACTTGATAGAAATGGTCAACGATCTGTTGATATTCCTGCCGAAATCATTGAAAACGCTATTCCTTTATGGAAAGACTTCTTGGTGGACAAGTTCCTGCCTATTACTCCACATATTGCGAAGGTTCACACCATCGTGAATAAGATATGGAAGCAAAGCTCTGATGCACGGCTGATAGATGTTTTTAAAGTTGATTCAACAACGATGCGCTCCAAGGTATCAAATCCATTGATCCAGAATTGTATTTTACGAAGTGAGATGTGGAACATTGCTAGGTTCTAGTAGTAGTTTGTAAGTGGTCTCATGAGTCAGAGAAAGAGAAACATGAAGAGACCTCAGTTTCGATGTGGGTTGAGTTGAGAAAGGTTTTGTTAAGTATGTTCTCTTGAGAGGTTGAGTTTCATATCCAGTGCAGCAGGGCACAGTTTGTCTGCATCCAGATACATAGGGCTACAAAAACTTTGATGTTGATAAGGTGTTTGTTATTGTGAATCACGAAGAGGAGCTCCCAAAGAAGATTAAATTTAAGAAGGATGAGAAAAATTACTTGGTGGATTTTTTGTATCCAAGATTGCCATCGAGATGCACCACATGTGTGAAATTGGGCCACCTCACAGAAGTATTTGTGGAAAACAAGAAAGATATCATATCTTCCTCACCACCGAAAACGTTGAAACATAGAAAATCTGAGAAACAAAGCAGAGTAAAATGGTTGAAAAGGAGCATGAGCGAGCAACATGCAAGAGGAAGGTGAAATAGTATAGTCAGAGATTACAGGGAACAGTATGGAGATGGGACAGGAGCTACCACTCCAAACTGAACATGTGCAGTTGAAAGAAAAAAAAAACTGAGGAGGTAGTGAAAAAGATAGTACCTCGGAACTTGAGAAATAGAGGGAAAGTAGAGGCGGATGAATCAAAGCATGCAGTTGTGAGCCACATTCCAATTGGTTCGAGCCAGAGATCTTCGTAACACAATTATTAATGTCAAGTTTCTTTTGGAATGTGCACGTACGTAACAAAACTATTAAACATTATGTGTCCGTAATTGGCTAAATAATGTAGAATTTCAATTAAGTTGCATTTTGGAGACCCGGATGAAAGAAGGGAATCCTGAAAGGATTTTTTTCTTCAGTGTTTAAGGAGTGGTCATTTATGTCAAATTATGAGTTCAATCGTCTGGGTGGTTTGAAGATCGAATGATAGTCTAACATCGGTTTTAAAAAGCGTTCAGATGTTAATATGTTCAATATTGATGGAAGGAGTGGAAGAAGAATTTTTCTACTTTTTTTTTGTATGTACTAAATGATATGAAAAGTTGGCGTGAGCTGTTGGACGATCTTGGAAACCATCATTGCTCCCCCATTGTTCAAGAACAAACTTTGGGCAGTAATGAGTGATTGTAATGAAATACTTTAAGAAGATGAGCACTAAGGTGGATTATTGCTCCCTTTCAGATCTTGGTAAGCATGGACCTTTTTTCACATGACGTAACAAACAAACTGAGCTTAATTTGTAAAAAAATTAGAATAGGGTACTGATGTGTGGCTGCATAAGTACTCTCAGGCTTATAGTGTATTTAAGAGTGAAGGCTGCTCTGGTCACTTAGGATGTCATATTATGCTTGATATGACGAAGCCGCATATGAAGATACCTTTTAAGTATGTTAACTCCACATGAACTTTGTAGGGGTTAATCACCATGGTCGACTCCTTTTGGTGCACAAACCTGTCACTATTTACTCCACATTTACTTTGTTTCGGTTTTCAAAAAATGAAAGCTCTTAAATCCATTTCTTGTAACTATTCTTGCGATATATTGGATGATTTGCCTAAAGGAGCTAAAGAAGCATATGATACTCTCTGTGAAGCACATAACCAGATGTTAGTACATGCTACTGAGGAGGCGATAGTAGAGGAAGTGGCTGCTTATACGAGGTGGATTCATGTGGCAGAACTCGAGGATGAATTCTACAAACAGAAATCCAAGCTACACTGGCTGCAAATTGGCGATCAAACTAATAAAGTTTTCCATAAGACAGTGAAGTTTTGAGAAAATCGGAATATAATAAGGAAAGATGAATGTGCTGATGTTTATGTGGCTAACACTCAAGAGATCATTAAAGTAGAAGCCGAGGAGTATTTCTCTAATTTTCTTGGCCAACAACCATCTGATTTGAGAGAGTATCAATCTATTTATTTGAGGATCTACTGGACTACTCTTGTACTGCTGATGATAGGATAATGTTGGAAAAGGAGGTCACATCAGATGAGTCTTGAAAGGTTTGTTTTCTATGCCATCAAATGAATCACCTGGCATGGATGGTTTAGCGACCAAATTCTTCAAGCTTGAGCAGTTGTGGGGCATGACTTCACGATGGCAGTTTAATCATTCTTTGTCAAAGGGTTCCTTTCAAAGGGGGTCAATATGACTATTCTTGCACTGATACCATTCTGTAATGTGCTTTATAAAGTGATCTCGACGATTCTCGCTAATCGTCTGAAAGTCCTTTTTCCTCAAATCATTTCCTTGAACCAATCTGCTTTCATCCATGGCAGGCTGCTCCTAGAAAGTGTGCTCTTAGTGACTGAATTATTCAAGGACTACCATAATGAATCTATCTCTCCCTGATGTGTAATGAAAATATACATATCAAAAGCTTTTGATTTAGTGCAATGGTTTTCTCTAATCAACACGCTCAAATCTGTGGGATTTCCTGAGAAGTTTATCTTTTAAATTCGGTTATGTGTTACAACAGCTTCTTTTTGCTGTTCAAGTTAAATGGGAAATTCGTAGGATTTTTTTTCAAAGTAAAAGAAGACTGAGGCAAAGTTGTGCCTTATCTTCATTTTTTTTGTAATCTGTATAGAAGTTCTATCTATGAAGTTTGATGTTGCTGCGGTTCACGAACAATTTGTATATCACCTACAATGCAAGAACTTTTCACTTACACACCTATGTTTTACTATCTTAATGGTCTTTTCTAATGGTATACTAAAAGGTCAATGGAGGGTGTTATAGCTGTTTTCAATGAGTTTGTGAGATGATCAGGTCTAAAGAATAGCCTTGATAAGTCCATGTTGTTTATGGCTCGTATTAGTCAGAAAACGAGTAATGAAATTCTGGTGAAATCCAATATGAGTTTCGTACACTGCATGTGAGACAATTACCATTGATGACCAAATGCATATGAAGTTGTATGAGTACCTGCCCCTTATTAAGAAAACTAGAGCGAGAATTAGCAACTAGACTTCTCGTTTATTGTCTCTCGCAAGTAGACTTCAGCTTATTAATTCTGTTTTCTCGAGTATCACAAATTTCCGGTCCTCGGCTTACCGAATACTAGGAGCATGTATAAAGGAGATAGAGAAGTTATGCTCTGCATTTCTTTTGTTTTAACTGAACTTAAATCCGCATGAGACAAAAATCTCATGGATTGTAGTTTGTACGCCAAACTGGAGGGAGGATTTGGTCTTCGGCCGCAGAAGGATACAAATATAGTGAGTGGACTCAGTTGCTTTGGCAGATTCTTTCAACCTCGTCTCTCTGGAGAAGATGACTGAAAACGAATCTCATGAAGTAGAAGACCATCTGGGAAGTTAATGATCAGTCAGCTTCTAGGCCGTGGACGTGGACAGTTAGACAATTTCACAAACTAGAAATCTGTAGTGGAAATCAGACATCGTTTTGGCATGAAAATTTGTCTTCAATGGGAGTCTTCTCTGAAATACTAGGTCGTCGGGGTTGCACTGACATGGGCATAAGAAGCTATGAAACAGATGCTACCAAAGAAAAAGAGACGTCATCATATAGAGATTCTTAATAATCTCGAGGATGAAATAGAGACAATATGAGCTCGAAGAAAGGCTGACGAGCATGATATACACATTTAGCAACGGAAGTTAGGCTAACGATGGAGACTTGGCAACTTCTACGAATATAGCAACCTTGGTGTGCTTGGGTAGCTGAAATATTGTTCGGTAATGCAACACCAAAATATGCTTTCAATTCCTAGGTAGCTATGCACAATAGGCTATCTACATGTGATAAGAAGACTCATTGGAATCAGAACTCCATTGTTAGATGTGACCTCTGTCAGACATCGCTGGAAATACATGACCACATGTTCTTCAGATGCATCTATTCATCGCAAATGTGGTCTGGGCTAATGTCTGGTATCTTGTTTAGACAGCTCGACAGATTGGATTGCGATCACTGCACTTTTAGGTTATGGAAACCTGCAGAATCATACAGGCTTTCTGGTCCGATACATCTTCCAGTGCACAGTACATGCGCTATGGCGGGAGAGAAATCAACATGGGCATGATGAAGCTCCGTCTTCGGCACTGAGGTTGATGAAGATGATCGACAAAACGTTAAGAACAGATTGTTCTTTATGCAAAGCATGGAGAATACAAAGATTTTTTGCGATTTTTCTCGGCCATAAGTAAAATCTGTAAGCTTTGTTTGATTAAAAAAAACGATGTTTTTGATGTAAAGATAATTTTTTGGATGGAAAATGTATATTTATTCAAAAAGGTACCTTTTACAAAAATGGAGTTTACTGTGTATATATATTAGCATACATCATTAAATTTTTAAAACATTTTATTCGATGACATGTGCTTGAAAAAAATTAAGTGACAACATCAAATCTCATGTAGTATTAAAAACATTTCTAGCTAGATGAAGATTTGTTTCAACAACGGTTGGCTTATTATCTAAAACGATAAAAGTAAATTGAAAAAAGTATTCTAAAACGATTAAAAAGAGAGGAATAAATTAGGAATTTGAATACGAATACGAAAGAGATGGGAGTATATATTCAAGAATACAGCTGGAGAGATGTTTGTGCGTTTATACAGAAAGAATATGCATCGCAAATAGACAACATTTGCTTTAAGTTTAGCACCAAGTTTTTTTTTTTTCTTTAAACGTGACGATGAATTAATTTGATGACAGTTGACAAATACTCCTTAAAAGAAACTCTATCAAAAAAACATTTGAAATCTGATTTTTATATAGTTTTTGTCAAAATGTTTTATACCACAAATATGAGTCATATGCTTGAAACTTTTTTTATTGGCACATGTGACAAAACGTTTATGGAGACACATGACTGAACCCAAAAAATATTATGTTTTTATGCTACTGATTGGTTTTTTTTTGGGGGCGCATCATTGAGTAGTTTATGAGTTAATTTTTTTTTTTGCATGCGTATTACTCTTCTCTCTCTATCCTTTTAAATGGATTTTAAGATTTTTGCAGAAAGATTAAAAAATATCAATTTTATGTAATTTATCTTGGTTATATAAAATTAGTATTAAATAAAACTTAATCAACTAATAAGAAAGAAATACAGTATTTTGTAATTGGTCACAAATTTCAAACGAAATTAAATTTTATGTAGAATAATAAAAACATCACTTATTATGAAACATAATAAAATCTTTAAAAACCACTTAGATTGATATGGAGGGGAATACTATTTAAGTACTTTGTGATTTCACCATTCGCATAACAAATAATGATTTCTAGTTGTTTTAAAAGTGGGTGTAAAGGGGCAATCTTGAATTTTTGGTTTTGGTGATTCATTTGGTTTTCTCTTATATTAACGTCTTCTAATTATGCATACAATTCATAATCAATCTGAAACTAGATGACTCTCGCATGGAAATGCACATATCTAAATAAATTATTATTAGTAAATAAGTTGTTTATACTTGTTGATAAATTTTATTTTTAAACAAAATTTATATGTATGAAAATTAATCAATTTTTTTTGTTAAAATAAATTATATTTTTTATGTCAACTAAATATGTGATTTTATGTATAACAATTCAGATCGGACACTTTTTCGGTATAGTATATTGTATCTATTTTTAAGTGAATCACAATTTGTTTAAGTTTAAATATATTAAAATAAATTTATTTGAATTATTTCATCCTATTAGTTTGTATATATATATATATTTTGTAACAATCTATATAATTTAATATATGTTGTTTTATGAAGACAAAAAAAATAAAAGATAAGTGTTAATGTAATTAAAGTTGCATTAGCCAATATATTCAATGATATTTCCATATAAATATTTAAATATTCATAAAATATTTAAATTATAATAATTTATTAATGTTTTTTTTTCACTTGTTTAGAAAATTTAAGATGGTTTATAGTTTAATTGTATGAAATTAAATAGAAAATCATTATTTTCAAAATTATATTATTATATTAGTTTAACATATAATTCTGGATACGAAAATTTAGACCAATTTGATTATTTATTTATAAACATATTAAATTGCAAAAATTCTTCTAAACTGATTAACCGTGTTTCTTAGTTCTACCTTGGCCAAAATGTGAATAGCTTTGTTCTTTCATTTAGTTTTGTTCTTTTTCTTACACTATATATATATATATATATATATATAATTATAAAATTTTATCAAATTATGTTGTTTAGGCTAACATTAGAATAAGAAAAATATGAAGAAACTAAAACTATTTATTCTCCCATTTTAAAATTAAATAATTAGTAACTTTATCTTAATTAAAAAAAGTAAACGTTTTTAGTCCGTAATTATTTTTAAGATACAATAATTATTGAAAATAAAATAAATAATATATTTTTATTTATAGTTGATTATATTTTTACAAAATATACAATAGTGTGAAACTGTTAAACTAATTTTTACTAATCAAGTATTTATATATTACTGAAAAATAAAAATTAGAGTAGATGGTTCATAAAACATCCTTAAATTAGTGTATGTTTTGTTACTTTTATAAAAATAAAATAATTTTTTATAAAAATTAAATAGAGATATTGATAATGACAAATAATATTAATTTCTTAAGGATATCAACGTAATTTACCATCTTGAGAACTAGCGTGGTGACACATAAAATTTTATTTAAAAAAATCTAAAATAAAAATATTGATAATAACATTTACATAATAATATTAATTCATTAATGATATCAATATGAATGAAAATCTTGAGAGTTAACAAGAATGTGACAAGTAGAAAACTTATTTCTCAGAGTTTTACTATTTTATTATTTATTAAAGCTCAGATACTTAGCTGAGTGTTGAGATGCATTATAAACTTTTAATTAACTAAACAATCAAAATTCGCCCAAAAAAATACGTCGGCATATACAAATTAAAATATCTTTATAAATTTGTATAGTTCATTTGTTGAAGACAAATTCATAAAGTTTTTTTTCAACAAAATTCATAAAGTTGTTTTTCCACAAAATTATAATGTGTATTTAAACAAGAACTGAAATAGTTTCATTCCGTGTGTACTTTCAAATGAGCATCATCACATCACTTTCACCACTCATCAGTATACACATCACTTACTTCCATGAAGAAAGTGTACTACGAATATGCTGTGAATGAAAACGTGGACTGTGTACAATCTCTTGGGATTTGGGAAAAGAATTTATTGGTTGATGTCTTTTCCTTCGTTTGTGCATCGTATAACTTCTCTAATTGCCAATTTGTATTGATCGACTTCTCTCAAGGTAAACCACCCACTAACTTTTTACTGTATCTATACCTAAGGGTTCTCGGAAAATATTTCATTATAGAATATTTTGATTAATATTTATTTTTATTTTGAAAAGTTTGATTATATTTTGTGTATGAATCTGTAGTTCTTCTTTTTATTTTTATCATTCATTTCAGCTGAGATTGTTTAATGTTAGGATATTTTAATCTCAGTTTCAATAAACTAAATTTTTTAAAGAGATCGTTGATACTTGATAAAGTTTTAATAGAATAGACTAGCTTTTGACCCGTGCAAGTAATTTTTTTTTCGTTTGCTTTTTATTTTTCCTGTTATGTATTTTAGATGTTTCAACATAATATGAATTGCATATTATTATATCCACAAAATATATTTACCAATGTAAATGGTGATCATATTATTTTGTGTCTATAATTGGTGGCTGTATCATATATTCCTTATAATCTATTAATTATATGGAAATATTTATTATACAATAAATAATAAAATGCAAAAAATAAATGACTTTACATTTACAAAATCTATATTACTCTACTGAATTAAATGTTTTTACAGAATTTAAAAAGAATACTTCTATTAACAACATGTAATATATATTCTTAAATGATTTTCTAAACGCAAGAACAAATCACCAACAAAAAACATTTGAGATTACAGCTATAATTTGGGCTGTCGATAAATATTTTGATTTTTGAATAAAATAATACATGAGTAATAAAAAATCTATTAGGGTATGTTATTCTTTCTATGGAACAAACATATCAGTTTTATTTTAGCAAGTAAACAAAAAGACTTTTTATTATCTCTTTAAAAAATAAAAATCTGGACCACCGTATGATTAATTCAGTGTGAGTGATGTTACGATTAAAGTTCTTTGGTCAAGTGGTAAGTGATGATGGTTTTATTACAAAGTTCTTTGGTTTGACCTTTTTATAAAGTATTTTGCGTTTTTTTCTTTCTTTTACTAAGTGGTATAATGGTAATTTTTCATCATCTTCCCCAATCTTTTTTTAGGGTTTGCGACTGTGCAAGCCATTTTCATGGCGGCCATCAACGGTAAATAATCAAATTGTTGAGTGATTTGTCTTATTTATGTCTCAAATACATAGATTAGTCATTAAACATCAGATTTAAACATTGGAAACTCTGTTTCAGAAAAAAAACATTGTAAACTCAAAAAAAAATGGCTACCTCGGCCTTTATGCTTAAGAAATTGTCGATGTGAATATTGTCATCTTTCAATGTTATGCTACGAAGAAACATCAAGTTTAGCGATTGGTTTCAAATATCGATGTGAAGATTGTCGTCTATCAGTGTTAGAGAAAGAAATTTGCTACCTCCTGCCTTTACACAATGGTTTCGAATGTGTAAAATTTAGCGATTTAATTGAGGTATGTGCTGATCAAATTTAATTAATTAGAATGTCTATCAAAAAGAATGGCTTGACGATTGTTTTGGTCAAAAAAATTAATGGGCTAGCATAAATGTAAAACTACTGTGTTTAGATCAGTGGCAAATCATTGTAATTATTGAAGAAAATTAAGGGTTAAGTACTATTTGTACTTCCCTTTTAATAGTATAGATGTGCTATTTTTATTTGGCGGTGTAGGTCTTTTTTATTCTGTAGATCATTTAATTTCATTATGCATATATGTGTTCATTGTTAGAATGTTTCATGTTGTATAAGAATGCAAATTCTGTAAATGCGGATGGAACAAGAAAATAAAGACACATAAAATTTGTTCATGAAGTTTGTTTCCTACCTCCCAGAAACTTCGTCCATATTTCGAATCTACTAGAATAAGAATGCAAATTACACTAATTCGCTAACGTGTAAAACAAGCATAAACCTTTTGAATTACTGATCTCTTCTATTACATGGACTCTTCAAAGTAAAGGAATTCTTGAGCTAAACTCCCACCAAAGTTCAGACTTTATCGTAATCACCTAACCCTGAACTAACTCCCTTTTGAGTCTAGGTTTCAATCTTCCATATCTCTGAAAGTACTTCACCAAATACGTCACCACCCAACATTCACTAGTGATACCAAAGATTGAT
This sequence comes from Brassica nigra, assembly GCA_016432835.1. Classification (NCBI taxonomy): domain Eukaryota; kingdom Viridiplantae; phylum Streptophyta; class Magnoliopsida; order Brassicales; family Brassicaceae; genus Brassica; species Brassica nigra. Next base: position 31,334,108 of record CM028247.1, read on the forward strand.
CACCCAAGCACACACAAAGCTCACCACGAACTCTAAATAATTGCCTACTCCACCACACAAAGCGTCAACACCAACACCATCAAACTAAGTCCACATCAGACTTCATCAGGACCTATCACACAAACCGATACCCCCAATAGACAAAGAAATATGACTCAAAATAAAAAATCAAACACAAAACTAAACTATGATTTCTTTTTTGGAATTTTCATTTGCCCTATTCACCCCAGAAGGTTGATTATTCACGAAAATGTCATTACTTTTTTTTTCTTTTTTTCTCAAAAAATTAGTTTTTTACTCTATCATCCTCATCTTCAAAAAGTATTTACAATATTGCCATCGCCATCAATACACCAACCCACCATGAACAACCAATTTGAAGCTCTTAATGCACCAAAGTTTCGATTTTTACTCTTCATATCTCATTACTTATGCACACAAACTACATCTCTTACACTTTCTCTCAATATTCATCCAAAAACCCAAGATTTTAATTCTAAACTTTGTAAGGTTCAAACTCATGATTCTTGGTCATTAACAAGTGGGTCTGTTTCGTGGTGAAGTTTTTTATGCTAGGAGAAGCTAATCAAGTTATCTCACTCGTTGAAAGTAAGAAAATGATTTTTTTCCAGATTTGTTCGTTATAAGACTTCCGTGTAAGTCTTCTGGTCGTAGAAGACTTTTACAGAAGTCTTCTGGTCAATGTAGAGGGTAGTTTTGCAATTGACTTTATGTGTGTTTTTAGAGACGACTTCTCTCGAAGTCTTCCAACTTTTCTTTGTTAACAAATAAATCTTGAAAATACTAGAGAAGACTCCCCGGTACGTCCTCTAGGATAAACATGTTAGTTTCGTAATTGACCAGATTGTGTCAGAACTTTTACTTTCTCTAGATGACTTATACGGAATTCTTCCACCGGAAGACTTCTCTGTAAGTCTTCCGAATTCTTAATGGAAGTCTTCTCACTGTCGATGAAAGTCATCTCAGGTTACTTTTTGCAATTGAAAAATAAAACTTAAATATTTAATTTTAATTTTAATTATACGACTTCTATGTAAGACTTCCAGAAGAAAACTTAAACGAAAATCTTCCAGAATTTTATTCTGAGATTCTGGCAAACCTTGGTTATCACAGAAGACTTACATGGAAGTCGTCTAATTAAAATTAAATATTAAGTTTTATTTTTCAATTGCAAAAATAACTTGAGAAGACTTACATGGAAGTCGTCTAGTAAATGTAATATTTACGTTTTATTTTTCTGGTGGAAGACTTCTATGTAAGTCTTCTAAAAAAAATCAAATTTCTGACACAATTCGTTCAATTGCAAAATTAACTTGTTTATCCGAGAAGACTTACCAGATATTTACAAAGGAAGCTGATATTTTTGAGATTTTTTCAAAAACAAAAGTAAGCCGATATTTACAGAGGAATACTTCCAAAGAAATCTGCTGTAGAGTAGACTTCTATGGAAATCTTCCTTTGTAAATTTTCAATTGCAAATATGACCTAAATGGAAGACTTCGTGGAAGTGTTCTGGCGGACGACTTATGTGGAAGTCTTCTACGTCAATGTTTAATAATCTTTCATTTTCTCTAAAAATGTAAAAGCTTTTTAACATTTTCTTATTAATTCATGTATATTAATCGATATTGAGGCTCTCGAGTGAAATTCATAACTTAATTGATTTTAAGTATGAGGCTACCAACATTCATGTTTATTAATATTTCTAGCTAATTCGAGAAGACTTCCGTGGAAGTCTTCTCTGTTAGTTTTTCTAAACTTGTTAAGTAATTTTAAGATATGTTTGTTAACTTTCAAAAGTGTTAAGTAACTTTAAGATTATCAATTATATTATTTAATGTGTCTTCGTAGATCATAAGATATACTTTTAAAATTTCATGAGATTTAAAATTTTAATTTTCACTTAAAATTTAAGTTCCCTCCTAAATTTAAATTTACTGTTTAAATTTCCCGCTTAAATTTAATTTTCCCGCTTAAATTTAATTTTCCCGCTTAAAATTTAATTTTCCCGCTTAAAATGTAAGCCCTCCGAGAAGACTTCCTGGAGGTCTTCCAAATACTTCCAAACACTTCCTAGAAAACTTCCCAAATGACGTCTAGTGAAAGTGTTATATGTTTGAACTTATGTAATGTTTGATCTTTTGTGAATTTGACTAAGTTTTTTTAGAAGTATTCTCTCTTAGTTTTAGCAAATTTGACTAAGTTTTTATGTTATTGTGTTCTGCTATTGAAGTTGTATCAATAACTTCAATAAATTCAAATACTTTTGGCAAGATAATATTTTAGACATGAACATATTTACTAAAACATTTTCATTAATATCTCTTCAAATTTACAAAAGAATTCACAACTAAAAGAGTACACATATAAATCACAAAACATGCCATAAATAAAACTATTACATATGGAATTAGAGATTATTCATCCATAAAGATAAGCTTGGACTCAACTTGACATGGGAGAAGACTTCGTCAAAAGACTTCCAGAAAGTCTTCTAGGCATTATGTTTTAAAAGACTCTGTCAAAAGACTTTGAGGAAGTCTTCTAGGGCATTATATTGTAGAAGGCTTCCGAGAAGACTTCCAAAATCTGATTCAGATCTGAAAAACCTGCATATCCTAAAACGTTCAAATGGCTTAAAAAGAACAAATGAGTGGAAGATTAGATAGATCTATCTTTATAGGACACACAAAAATACATATCCAAAATTTATAGATCTACCTTTAAAGAGTGGAAGATGAGAACCATGTGATAAAAATCTGCAAAAACAAGATAAATTAGTGAGAGAGACATGAGACAAAAAAATTCATATAAAGTTTGGTGTTTAAGTTCAAAGAGATTAGAGAGAGGTTGGAGAGTATTAATTTGGAAAAAAGGTATGAACTTTAAGCAATAAAATGTTACCAAATAAAGAAAAATCAGACATGGAGGCTTATCAAAAAGCTCAGATCTATTATGAAAGAAGAGACATAGGAGAAGACTCTGCCAGAATACTTCCCGAAAGTCTTCCATGAAGTCAGAAGTCGTGGAAGTCTTCTATCACTTTATATTTTAGAAGACTTCTGAGAAGACTTCCCAGAAGTCTTCCAATAATCTGACTCATATCCAACACAGATATGAAAATCATGCATATCCAAAAACGTTCAAATTATTTTTTTAACTCTTAGTATCATTCCACAAAAGGGAAAGTCGAGCCATAGCTCCATCTAACATTGTTTTGAGAAAAAAAAACAAAATTAAAGCAACATGAACGAAGGGAACCAATAGGACCCAAAGCATATCATTAAAAGAAAACCACTACAGAAGATCGTCGGAAGAAGGGAAGAGGAAGTGCAGACCACTAAGGGCGGAAGACTCCTCACAGAGGTGACTTCAGGTATCATCCTTCGCATCCTCTAGGTTCAAAGCTCTTAACTAAAATGGTCCACCATGAGCAATGTATGACTGATAACAGTGATCTTTCGTTACACTGAGGGCTATTTCATGAGCACATCTATTGCCATCCAGGGGAGCATAGGAGATATTCCACAGCCTGAAGCACTTCAACTTCAGTCGAATGTGAGTTAGAAAACCTTGATAGCATGGAAATTCCTCGGGTCTAAGGATTGCTTCCCCCACAAAGAGGAAGAAGATTCAAAGACGACTTTATCAAAGCGTAGGTCTAGAATACAGTCAATGACCCGAGTAAAACTTAGAAGCTCAGCCTCAAGCTTAGTGGAAACTGAAGAGTAGGATCTGCGACTATGTGCCAAGGGTTCACCTGAGTTATTTCAAAGGATCCAAGAGGCTCCTATGTTATCAGCTTCACTGATCCACGATGAATCGATGTTGCATTTCACAAAGCTTTGGCACGGTTTCTGCCATCTCACGATCGTAGAAGCATCATTAGTATCCAGTAAAACCTGAGCAGTGTTGACAATGAGTAGAAGATTAGATAGATCTATCTTTATAGAACACACAAAAATACATATCCAAAATTTTATAGATCTACCTTTAAAAAATTGGAGATGATAACCATGTAATAACAAGCCTATAAAAACAAGATAAATTAGTGAGAAAGACATGAGACAAAAATCAAAATTTTATATAAAGTTTAGTGTTTTCAAGTTCAAAGAGATTAGAGAGAGGTTGGAGAGTTTTAGAGTGAGAAGCATTACATTTTTGTTGCAGCCATTTAAGAAGAAGGGAGAAAATGTATAAATTTTCTTTATATATGGAGACAAAAATTTCTAAAATTTAGGTTAAATATTTTTTATTCAAGAGACTTTAAGGGAAGACTTCCAGGAAGTCTTCTAACCCCTAAATATAAACCCTAAACTCAAATCACTAACTAAATAAAAAACTCTTTATTAAACTTAAAATCAACTTTAAAGTGTTTAATATACACACAAAAGTAACATATAGGTAATTTTTTAATTTTCCAAAAAATGTTAAGCTTCCAAAATCTAACCCTAAAAATTAGGGGTGGGAAAAAACCCAAACTGAACCGAATCGAACCGACCTGACCGAAGTTAAACCGACCCAAACCAAACCGTGTTCTTTACATAACCCAATTGGTTCATGTTTTACTCAACCCGAATGGTTTGGTTTGGTTTGGGTTTAAACCGAACCAAACTGAACCAAACCGATAATCCAATATATATTTTTCTATATATATATATATTAACATATTGTAAATTTTAGTTAAGGATTCGTTTTCTATTTTTCTTAACTTCCATATATTTTTTAAAAAATTCAGATATGATTTAAATAATATTATTATCTATATTCTCTAATCTTAATACCTAAAAATTGTACTAAAAATAAAACCTAAAAACTATAAGCATCTAAATCGTAGCCGTCTCGTCTCGTTCATCTTTACAAATTTCTGTTGTTTAAAGGTAAAATTATGTAACAAAATTATTATATGGATTTTTTAGCTATCAAAGTTTATAACTTTATATTCTCATTCTATCTTTTATAAGTTGATTATTTTTTAATAAAACTGATGCCATCATATTTTATAACCAACCCGAACTACACCGCACCAAACTAAACCATAATAAAGTAAACCAAACTAAATCAAAACCAAACCGAACTAAATCAAAACCAAACCGAACTAAACCAAACCAAACTAAACCCAAACCAAACCCAAACCAAAGCTACTTTGGTTTTGATTGGGTTGAATTTTATAAAACCCAAATTAACCAAACCAAACCGAATCCAATCCGAACCCGAAACTAAACCGATATGCCCACCCCTACTAAAAATACCATCAATACTACAATATATGTTACCAAACCCTAATCCAAAGAATACAATGACTCATTACATTCACTCATCTATGTTCAAAACTTCTCAATTTTTTTAAATCTTAATTTATATCATTTACAAATATTTATAACTTCATGATTTCAAATTTTCTTCCATCAAAATGCTTTTTTATAAAATTTATAAATTATTTTAAATATCTATATAATATGAGAAGACTTCTGTGTGTATATTAAACACTTACAAAACCCCTAGAAGACTTCCAGTGGTTACTTTCGTAAAAGTACATTCTGTTTTTTTGTCATAAGAGGCTAATTGTAATTTTACTAGTCTTTTGGATTAGTTTTGCATTTTATTCAAGTTGTGATATAAACTTGTAATTAAAATCATGTTGTGGGTCATATTTGGCAATTTACCCATTATTATATAATCAAATTGAATATTTTTTCTAATACAAAAATACAATACTACAACATATGTTACCAAACCTTAATCCAAAGAATTCAATGATTCATTACTTTCTATACTAAAAATATTCTTTTAAAGGAAGGTATTATTTTTGTGGTTTATCATCAATTTATTTTTAATTTTCTTTTGCTTGAGTTTAGTGATCAAAAAGAAAAGAAATCTGTTAGACTCACTCATTTTAATTTTTGACTCTGATTTTATGAAATGTGAAATAATATAATAAATATATTTTGCTATTTTAATTCTGATTACTTTTCTCTTTACGCTTTAAAATTTATGTTGTTTTGTTATAATATGTATTTTTAAAATTGTATTTTTCACTTAATTTAGGTCTATATTGTTATTTATTACTTTTGAACTATTCTTGGAAATATTTTTATTATTAGTTAACTTTTAATGTGGTTTTCTATCATTTAAAAAAAAATCTAGAGTTTGGTTAAAAAACAAGGAAAAGTTCATTATATATACATTTTCATTGCCCTGAGTTTGTGAAACTTGAAAAGCAATATTGTAAATACATTTCTCTCTTTTTACCTTTTATGAATTTTTTTATTTATTCTTGAAATTTATGTATTATTGAATTGTATGATGTATTTTCTCCAAATTAATATTTTAACTATTTTTCACCAATCTTAGGTTTTGCAATGTATTTGCACTAAAAGTTAATTTTAAAATGTTTTATTTATTTATTTTATTTTCAATATTTATTAAAAACACTTTTATGTATTGATATTTGGTTGTATTTTATTACCAGTATACCCCTGTTCTTTTGTTTGACGCTGCGATCGGCGTTAGCGACCGGAAATCACATCTATTCCCATGGCCAATTCACGGCTGACGGGACAAAACAACTTCTTTTTCAGTCGCTGCGGCTAAGATTCTTTAATAAATCAGACGCTGAAAATCACAGCATCAGTGGTCCCTTGAGATTTGGGAAAAAAAGTCACCACTGCGTGTTACATCGGCAGCCACTGCGTCGAAGGCATTGAACATCATAGTGTATTTTTTTGACGCAGCCGCTGATCGTAGCGTCGGAGAAACGAACATTGGTTATCTTGTTTAGTTATTTTCTGTAAGTTTTAGCTTCACTACCAGAAATATTAAAGATTATGTGAGATTATTTTTTCTTGTTGGCACGGATTTAATGAAACATGAAAAATTCTTGTAAATAAATTTTTATCATATTCTTGAAGTTTGTGTACTTGATATTATCTTATGTTTTTATTTAATTATTATTTGTTGATATATTGATGTCAAAAAATTTAGTTGGATGAAAAATTAACTTATATTTAAGATAGAATTATGGGTCATTAATGTTTTTGTTTATAAATTTGGTTTAAAAAAATATAAAAAAATAAAGACATTAATTAAATTTTATAAATTTTTGTTGATGTGGCGGTTCTCATTCCTCACGCGCTGAGCATCAAACAAAAAGCACGAAATTCTAATTTATAAATAATAGACTTTAGATATAATTTTATAACTCAGATATATTGAAACTTTATTATCCTGAAATTAAATTTGATAACTATTAATTTTTTTGTTTATAAAACTATGAAATCGTGTGTCTAATGATCAAGGCATGCCCTAAAATCACTCACACGTCATAATTTAGATTTACATCTAATATTAACATATGGAAAATTGGGCATCAATACTTGTTACTCGGTTTACACTTGCTACTTAACATGTACCAGATTTAAAAATCAAGTGCTTTTCATTGTCGAGTAATAAGTCTGCAAATTTTTTACTTACAAATAGAATTCAAGTATTAAGTATCACTCTTTTTCTAAAAATCAGATCATTACTTGCTTCACAACTAGTTATTTTTTCTAAAAATATGTATTACCCACTAAAAATATATATTATTGATTAAAATATTTGTTTGACTACTTACATTGTAATAGAAAGTTAAAAAAGTTATTTAAAAAAATACTTGATCTAACACGTACTTATTTCAAATGAATCATGTATATGCATTAAATCAAATTACTTGAACGGAATAAATCTGAAAATTAAATGTATTTATTCCATGCTTAGTCATACATATAAGTTTTGGTACACTTAGTTTTAAAAATTTAAATCTGAATAAATAAGTTACCAAGTAACTTGCAAGTATTTAAAATATAGACGAATATTCTAGTAAATACTGGATCGGATCAAGTATGAATACAAACCAAAAACTTTAATACTTACATTTGACAAGTTACGTATCCGGCTTGCGTCCATACATAACACTGTAATTGTAAGTGAAAATAAACTTAATAAAATAAATAGTTAAATAATTTATGTCTTGTGAGTTGCGACCGTGCACTGTACTGTATAGAATAAAGAGAAATTCCATCTATGCACCCATATGTGACCATAATTAGAAATATGCCCTCAGCTTTTTAGTACTTTTTTTCCTTCAAATATTATTCCTATTATTCTACACTATAGTTCTCTCACATCTTAGCTTATAGGTTATGCATCTCTCAACTTTATCTCCTCTTAGATTCAAGGTTCTGGAACTATATTTTTCCCCTCTCATCTCAAACGTTCTGAATCAGTTTTACATTACATTGATTAATTTTCATTTTTCTCCCATCCATCTTCAAGTACATAAGAGATTGAAAAATATGGATTTGAAAAAAAGTTTGTGATGATGAAGAACGAGAAACCTTGTTGTTAATGTGAAGGTTAATCTCCCTCTGTCACCACCCCCTTCGATTTTAAACATGTCTTGCACTATTTTTTCTTAGTATTTTCTGCATCTGAAAATGTGAAATGATTCTTACCAAGTTGAATTCGAGCTAGTTTGTATTTTTATATTAAATTTATTTATTTTCTTTGATTGTTCTCTTTGAAGAGATGTGTTTCGCGGCGTAGGTGAAATTTGCGTCGAATCTACAGTTGATGCAGCTGATGATGTTTCTTAAAATTTGTAAGCTGCTAAAGAGTGAAATCGAAGATGAGTCTAGCGAGTTTGTAGATGTTATTTTCGATATGAATAACATTTATGTTAACATACATTTTACTTGTTATCCGATACTTTTTTGTTTAAGTGGATCTTCAGTTTAATGTCACCGTTTGAGATAAATGTTTTGTTAGAAATTGTTATCAGATTGTTACTAATTGATATTATGTGGTAAGATATTACAAAAATAAGTGTTATGAGTAAATATATAGTTGGTTAGATGGGACATAATTTTTTAGCTGTTACATTTCTGCTTGGAACATAATATTTCACCTGATCTATTTTTGGTTACATGATACTTGTTTTCGTAGTAGATACCTTCTTTCTTTATTAAGCATGTTAATGACTCTTTTAACACACTACACATAATTATGATACGTTAAACATATAATATGGTTTGTTAGGTGATGCTTGGTTTGTTAGTTTATACTTTTTTGTTGGGTACATTGTTTGTTAGATGATATGATTTATTATTTGATAAATGTTTTCGTACGTTTATATATTTTTTAATACAAAGAAAAAATATTCACTATTGTGTAGTATCTAATACTTCATTTAACTGACTACGAAGATGATAAATGTCTAACAAATATACCAATGTGTATTATTGTTTAACATCCTACAATTTTTATGCATAGTTGTATCATGTATTAATTGAGAGCACATATATCAAACAATATATCAATAAACAAACCATCTATTAAATAATATATTAGTTAACAAATTATATATCAGTTAACAAATCATGTATTGACAGCACACTATAATAACCATATTTGTTGGCAGTAACACAATAAGGAACATAAACATTATTGATTGATTGTTATCATTGCATGTAGCTTGTAACTCATAACATAACATATGTAATGTTTAAATATATTTTAAGAAAATGTATCTGATAACTTTAGGATTGGTTACCAATAGGCCTGAGACTTATTATCCGGGATCCGGATTCGCTCCGAGATCCGCTCCGAAAATAGGATATCCGGAGCGTCCGGATCCGAATCTGGATAGTAAAATCAAGGATCCATCAAAACCGAATCCGGATCCGGATATCTTGATTTTTAGGTCCGAATATCCGGATCCGTACTTTTAAAAAATATATATATTTTTTAATTTTATTAATTATTATATTTTATATATTAATATTTATTCATAAAATTAGTTTTATAATACTATATATTTTTTTAAATATTATATTCATATTTATAAATCTTATTAATTATTTTTACGGATCCGAATCCGGATCTTGATATCCGCGGATAGTATGATAACTAGACGGATATCCGGAAGCCCCGAATCCGGATCCGGATACTAAATCCACGGATCCAACGAATACGAATCCGGATCCGGATACCCCAAATTTCTCGGATATCCAGATCCATCCCACCCCTAGTTACCAAATAAAACATAATTTCGCGTTTTGTAAACGTAGATCTAGTACAATTTTATATTTCACGGAGGTTGAGATGAGCCATTATTGAGTCTTGTTACATTACTGTGGAAAATTAACATTGGTTACATAGATGGTCCAAATTTGTTGAGTGTATTTGGAAAATGTTGTTTTTGTTGCTTTTAAGTGGCAAGTTGGTGTTTTCTGTTTTTTTCTTTTTGATTATTTTTCCTCATAGTTTGGATTTGACCCCCATCATGCTGGGTCTTTCAGTTTCTTCTTAACATCGACATTTTAACATTTTCGATTCTTTTTATTTATTTATTTTCGATATCTTGTCTTTTCTTCATCCCATGATAGTGAATAATGCTACATTTGGCTTTTCTGATACAATCAATGGATGCATTGTGTATTTTTAGTGGTTCCTGCGAGAATAATCAACCCACTAGGTAATTTAATAATTATTTAGAATAGTGTACTGAATCGGTAATATTTACATATAATTTTAGAATAATTTAATAATTATTCTTTAGTTTTGCATTTTATTATTTTGAGCTGTGATTTTAAATACAGGTTATTTTAACCTTTTGATTTTATATTTTACATTGGTGAGATTAGAGATTTTGATAATGGAATCAATAAGTAAGTTTAAAAAATTAAAGCGGTTTTCAAAGGTTATAAGAATGATTATGTTTATATTTATAATGATTGGGTATTAGGTCTGAAGAAACCAAATATTATAGGACATAAAAATATTCACAAATATTTCTTTATTACTATTTCAAACAGTTATTTAAATATATGAGTTGATAACAAAATAATTAAGATTTATTACCTACCAAATTTTAAAATATGTAATTTATATTCAAATTTGTGTACATGTTATATTAATAAGTTTTAAATAATTTTGTTATAAAATATTGTATAGAATTTTGACCCATTATATACAAAAATATATTTATCATTATGGTAGGTTATAACCAATTATAACACCAGATCATTATTTTATCAAATTTTTTAAAATATATACTATTTTAATTTATAATATTTCATAAACATATATGCATAGTTTTATTTATATGAGCATTAAAAAAATATTTTATTTTTAAAATGTAAATATGAAACAAAATAGTCCATCTTTCTATCTTATTTCACATTGGTGAAAACTCATTTTAATTTTTATAATTTATTAATAATATTTTTCAACCTGTGATATATAAAATATTATGCTATGTACAATGATTTAAACAAACAACTTAATTGACCAATAAGAAATTTATAAAATAACATATGAAAGTTGTATTAATGTTTTGCTATATAAGAGCATCTTCAAAAAGACACTCTATTTTGAAGTTTGTACAATTTCATATTTGAAGTTTTAAGCTTGTCTTCTCCAAAAGCAAAACTTCAAACTTAACTTTAAGAGAATTTATAGTTTATATTATGGTCCTTATATTTATGATACTTAATTTAAATTCATAAAACTTTATAAATAAATAGGACACATTAAAAATATTATAGAATATTAATTAACAAAATGATACAGTAAAATATAAAATTTTACAAAGAAATACATAATTAAATATTAAATTACAACTAAAATATTCGTTATTCTATAAAACTATTTTCGTAATACTTCTATATATGATCAATTAGTGCATTTGTTAAGTTTCTTTTCTAATATCGTTGTTATCTAAATCTTGTTTTGAAAAAAAAAATATTTTAAATTTTTTATTTAATTTTATTTATAAAAATAAAAATTATAAAAGCAAATTTGAAATATTTATGAGTTATAAAATTTTGAAGGACTAAAAAGATTAAAGGAAAAAATATTTAAGAATCATAAATATAAGATGTAAATGTAAGGACCAAAATGCAATAAAAATAGGGGTGGGATGGATCCGGATATCCAGAAAATTTGGGGTATCCGGATCCGGATTCGGATTCGCTGGATCTATGGATTTAGTATCCGGATCCGGATTCAGGGCTTCCGGATATCCGTCTAGTTATCGTAATATCCGTGGATATCCGATTGATTCGTAAAAATAATTAATAAAATAAAAAATAATATATTTAAAAATATATTAAAATTCTAAAATAATACATAAATTAAATATTTATACAAGATATATAAATATAAATATGAATATAATATTAAAAATTAAACTATAGTATTATAAACTAATTTTATGAATAAATATTAATATATCAAATATAATTATTAATAAAAAATTTAAAAATACATTTTAAAAGTACGGATCGGATCGGATATCGAACCTAAAATTAAGATATCCGGATTCGGATTCGGTTTTGACGGATCCTTGATTTTACTATCCGATTCGGATCCGAGCCTGAGATATCCTATTTTCGGAGCGGATCCGGCGCGTATCTCGGATCGAATCCAGATCCCGGATAATAATTAAGTCCCAGGCCTAATGGAAAATATGAAACTTCAAATTTTGAAGTTTTGAGTAGTGACACTCTATATTTGAAGTTTCACTACTCAAAACTTCAAATTTGAAGTTATAAAGTTCCTTTTGGAGAGCAAAAAACTTCATATTTGAAGTTATAGAGTATCTTTTGGAGATGCTCTAAATATATGTGGTATCAATTAGGAGGAAATTTTAAATTCTTACTATCAAAATTGTTACCTTATAAAATCAATCGTAAATAATCACTCCATTTAATGTCTTACCATAAATAAGTTCACTGAACTTTAGTGTCATAAATATTAGTATTTTAGACTTAAAAATAATATTGTAATTATATTAATTATAATGTATAATTTTTTTAAATTTCACCTAGAAGTCAGTTAGATCCAAATTTATTCTTCTGTTTTAATAGTATTAATATGGAATATGGTAAGATATACTTCTAGACATATTTATTAGAGGTAATACCTACATTATTTTCTTCAAATAAAAATTACTAAAATATAATAAATTAACACTTCCACAGATCCCTTATATATTATTTGATAAGTAGTACAAAATTTTAAATATGACATGTATCATTACCAGAATGTTTCTTAGAGTCTTTAGAAAAATTAACTGGTCCACCATCTAACCATACAATTGATTAGTAATATATAACAATATTCATCCTTCTTTTTTTAAATAAAATCTACAAACTTATCTAATATGGTTCAAAGATATATAGCAATAAATGGTTTTGAATAATAAATATTTGATAACAATTTGTGCATTCTCCATCATTTTTGTTAAATTGTATATCATTAAAATAAATTATATAACCACATTAACCATATAGTAAAATTTTATATTTTTCCATATATGTTATATATTTATTCTTGTAGAAAGATTATAAATTATTAAAACTGTTAAAACTCTCACACTGAATATTTTCTGATGAATGATTTAAGATACTTGTTTAAATACCAGCGTTGGAGCTGGTCTTGTATCTCTGTAAAATAAGTATGTTTTTAGTTCATTGGCCTCATTGTGCATTAGTGTGAATTGTGTCATCATCAATATTGGTGACTGCTAAAAATTCACATGGCAAGTCAAAATTGGTCTATGTTCATATTTTTGGTTATATCCCCAACACAAAATTAAAGGAGACTAAGATTGATGTTGTCTAACTAAAGGGAAAGTTGTAACATTAGATTATAATCTGATGGTGAAATTAATAAATAACGATTAGACTCATTTGGTGGATACTACGTTTATCTCTTTCAAATAATTGAATATCGACAAAACCATATATAGCCAATTATGTTTTCATAGACTATATTCATGCTTACACTAAAATGATCTTAAATGCCTCTTCCATTTGAACCACTCGAAAATTCAACCCATGGGTAAACTTATTATGAATGGTTGAACAAAAAAGAAATGATATATCATATAGGGTCCTGAATTTTTGAAAATTTATAAAATAGGTCATATAATTTTAAAATTTTAATATTATACATAAATCTCCAATAAAAAAAATATTTTGGCTCAGGGCCTAATTTTAAATTGAGCCGCCTATATGTATCTTGATTGTACATTAACAGGACTTGAACCAAACCAAAATCAAACTAAATTAGTTTTGGCTGAGTTGAGTTTAGACTTTTAATTAAACCGAATACCAAACTCAAAATTTAAACCATAATGCCCCATTCTCATATTGGAGGTGATTGGTTGGGATTTATCTCTCTACTTTAGCTTTATTTATTTTAAATCACTAATCTTTACCAATCATGTTGTAGCTTTATTTTTAAAAGTTAAAGTCGCATCATGTTTCTACTAATTTTACCAATCATGTTTTAGCTTTATTTTTAAGTTACAACAAAAAAACTAAAGCAATTTTTCTTTCTAATATATTTTAGATAAAATTTCTACATCCTTCTTTTTTAGAATGTAGAATCTGTAAAATAAAAACTATATATAATATCAAATAAATTATATAATCATAATAAAACATCTATAAATGTTCTAATTTATTTTTTGGGGTTTTAAATTATTGAAATATTAAAAACATAAATATTATTTACATATCACATTTTAAATAAATTTTGATAATTTATTTAAAAATATTAATATAAATTGTTTTAATTGATAAAAATAATTGTTTTATATATTTCACATATTTCATTTTGAAATATTTATAGCCTATAACTTACAGCTACAACAAATTTAACTACAGCAAAAATCTCTGCAAATAAATCTACAGTAACAACTTTACAGCTACAGCCAACTTACTTACAGCTAAACTTTTACAGCTAAATTTTTACAGCTACAGTCGAACCAATCATCACCATTATGTTTGTGCGCTCACAACAATTTTCTGGTGATTTAAATGACATTTTTCCTATCATAGTATATATACGTGTGGATATAACTTTTGTACCGCTTCAATTGCGGAAGCCTAATCATCATTCATAGCCTAAAATCTTGCAGAAGATTGGACACATGCCATGCCAACGCTGTGAGGAAAGAACCTTTTGCTTTCAAAGTCGATGCTTTTTACACAAATGAAGGACGTTGGTATTGAATTTACGCAAGTAGATTGATGGGTTTCATTATTCCTTATGTGAAGTTAAAGAAAGAAGGTTGTAGAGGAACGACAACAACAATGTGGACCACATTCCAAACTTAACCGGGGCTGGACCACCAACATGTCACGTGGTCCCGGTTCATCTTTTAACCGAAAACGGCAGCTTCATTACGTAACGAAGGAGCCCCGTGTGTCCCACCACACCGTCACGTGACAAAGAAGCACTATAGAGGGACGTAATAGAACAGAGAAAGTACAACGATGCCAAATCTTTGATCGGTTTAAGAGATGACACATATAAGACCAAAGACAAACCGGATTAAAAAAAGCTTCAATAAACAAAACCAAACCATATGGCTTAGAGGAATAACCAAACATGTATTTGCAGATGAAACTATGCTTTCAAGTAGACAAAACAAAAGCAGTTTAAAGGAACAAGGTTTTCAAAGATGAAACGAGAAACGAGATGGTGATGAAGTAAAACAAGGCTACACGAGGATCAATTAATCTTTGCGTTTGTGAAGTCCATCTCTGGATGCTGCATGTAAAGAATCGGAAAGAAGAATACCGTTCAGTTTAAAGAAATGACACTGTGATGAGAACCGAAGATACAAATGTTTCAGGGGATGTAATGTTTACCTGAGACATGAATTTCTTGAGAATGTCTTGCTTCTGAAGCTCGTCGCTTGTTGGAAGACCCATCTGCTTTTGCCTTTGATCAAACTAGACATACAAGAAAAAGAAACTTCAGTGTCACAAAAGGAACTAAACAGAACACTTAGACGGATTCTGGAAAGACAAAGAAGTACCATCATTTTCTCAACAGTGGAGCGAGTTTCAGGGTCAAGGTCAGCTAGTTTACTGTTCTCTGGTTCAACTTTTTGGGTATCGATTTCAGGTTCACCTTTCACACAGCATTTCCACCACTCCATCTGATCTTGCTTGGTCAACAGAATGGAAATCATCTTCTGATCCTCTGCAAAGTACATAGAGAGAATTAAATTGCCTACCAACCAAGAAGTTCAAATCTCTTGCGTGTGTATTGTTTCACTCGGAGTTTAAGCATATACCGATGTTCCAGTAGCAGTCATCAGGCTTCACAGGTCGGTAGAGCTCTCCCTAAAATTATTTGAAGCAAAATTTAGTAGAAGGGGTGGCATTTTTATAGTTTAGGTGATAAACAATAGCAAATGAACTTACATCAATGATTGGATCCTGCCCTTTGAGACCAAGCTTAAGACGGTTCTTCTTAATCTCACACACAACAGACCGTGCTTTAGTGCCAGTAGGCACTGGAATATTAACTGTGACCTCCTGGAGAGTCTGAACCCACGAGTAGTTCTCAAGATCAGTTCCATTGCCTTTGTTAGGAACTGCAACGAAACAGAAACAAAAAATTAACTACACAGAACAAGAGAAAAGCGATGCTCATCAAATAGATTTAGTAGAAAGCAGGAGACAGAGGTTCTGCATTCACAAGAGAGACATCAATGTTCCAGAACTCAAAAAAATTCCTTCTAAAGTGGGTTGATGTTAACATTGGTGATAGATGAACACTGGATGATGTATCGAATAAACAGTTCACTGGTTCAAGCTAATAACTAATCTCCAAGGATCATAGTCGTTTATACAAGTTGAAACAAGGACGATATAACACATGATCAAGACCAATAATTACTGATGACGCTTGATACCTCAGAAGAACAAGTTCAAACGCTAAAACGCCTCTCCAACATCAAACAAGTTGAACCACACATGATCAAGACCAGTGAACACACAAATGTGAAAAGATCTAATCCTTTTGCTATTCGAGTTCTAATTTCACAGTATATCAATCAAAGTACCAATCCTAATAGCCCTTGCTAGTTTCCAGATTCAATTAAAACAAAAGAAAAGAATATTTACCAATGGGACCATCTTTCTTATCTTCCTTAGGCTTCTCAACTTCCATAGGCTTTGAGCTCGACGCAGCCATAGTAGGCTTCACACTCTCCTTCTCCACAGGCTTCTTCTCAACAGGTTTAACACTATCTTTCTCAGCTTTCTTCTCCGCTTTCCTCAACTTCTCCTTGGCCGCCCTAACCGCGGCGGCGATCTCCTCCTCCGCGGAGGATTTCTTCAGGTAATCGCTCTGTTCGCCAAGAAAGTCGAACACTTTCTGCAAGAAACTTAATGGGTTGGAAGAATCGAAGGTCGCCCTGAAGGGTAACATCGAGGGTCGGCTGCTGCTTTCCTCTTCAAGCTCGGAGATGATCGCCATGGTGGGTTTTTCGTTCTAGGGTTTTTGCTCTGCTTTGTCGTAGACTATAACAAAGAGATTCGATTTATGAATTTTTCTTCAATTTTGATGGAAGAAAAAAAGCCCCAAATCGAGAGGGTTCGAGAACTCTTGTCCAGCTTTTTTTTTTTTTACTTCACACTGTTAGTGTTAATTTCTAAAGGGCGAATGAAAAACAAAAAAAAATAACTAAGAAAATGATTTTTAGCCAAGATGTATTTAAAGTTTTTTATACGTTTGTTTCCCTAAAAGATTTAACTATGTATTTTTGTATTTTTTAAGTTTCAGATAATTTTTGTGCTACTAAATTAGTACGGTAGGTCGATTGGTTGGATTGTACTGTAGAAAATTTACTATAGAATTTAGACTGTAGAATTTTTTTGATGTAGCTGTATTTAGTGTAGCTGTAAAAATTAAATGAGAAAAATGATTAAAAGGAAATATGTTCCTACAGCAATATTTTTTTTAAAAAAATTTCTACAGCCATATTTTTTTGCTTTGGAAAATAAGGCTTCTATAGACATTTTTTTTTATTGATTTTAGCTTTAAAAACTAGTTAAAGCATGATTGGTAATTTAAGTGATTGTAGATAGAAATTAAATCTAAAGTCACTAGTTACAACCCAGCCAATCACCTTCAAAATATTAATGTTTTAGTTGTTATTTTTTTATTTTAAAAAATTAATGTTTTAAACTTAAATTAAAATCTAAAAATATAAATGGTATAGGAAGCAAACAAAAATTTTAAAACTACTGAAAATCAAAGGAAAATTGTCACAAATACCACTTTTCCAATACCACTTTTCATTTATACACTAACCAATTATACCCTTAAAATTTTAATAAGCAAAAAACCATTATATCCTAATTAATTAAACCTAAAACTAAGGACGACGATAAAGTGTATTTTTTCTCGATTTGAGAATCCGGTGAACTCGACTAAGGATGACGATCGGATATGTGAGATGTCGGCGGATTGCTTTTGTGATGGAAGCGAGGACATTGGGTCGAATCCGGCGATCTTCCACTCCCCCGTCAACAACACTGTCTTCCTCGTCGTCATCGAGGAATCTACCCAGGTAGAATCCACTTTCTAGGCCGAACGGAGGCAAGAATCGAGCCCCACTGGCGATGTCGTAAACCGCCGTAATCCTCTCGGAGATATCACAAGCCAATTGCGAAATCAAAGAAGGAATCGAAACCTCCCGAACCAATTGTGAAATCAAACGTTCTCGTTCCTTACGAAGACATCAAATCGCCTCAACAAGTATCATCATCGTTCGTTGCGGAGTCAGATTTGGGAAATGGTGATGATGATGAGGTTGATGACATTGATAGTAACTTGGTGGATCCACAGCTTTTTGGTGACTTTGCTTGCGATATCTACGAGCATTTGCGTTCATCCGAAGTTGGAATCGCTGTATTTTTTATGAATTTTAACGCTAAACTTGCTCTGTTTCTGAACTCGCTTGTTGTTTGCAATATGCAGGTAAAGAAAAGGCATCCTTTTGATTACATGGAGAGAGTTCAGCCAAACATCAATGCTAGCAAGGTAAAAGTGTTCATTAAAGCAATGAAATTTAGTTTAGATTTGATGAGGCAAGATAGTTATGAACAGGTTTTTTCTTTCTCTTCTCTTCGTGGGTGCAGATGTTGCTCAAGGTGTTGGCTACAGTACTAAGATTACCCACATAGAGCTGGTGGAAATGGCAGAGCACAGGAAGAAATTGGAGAAGATGACAAAACCTGTCCTTGATACTCTGAGAAGCTACCAGGACTTGCCTCTGGTAATCGTCTATTATTATTTTTCCACTGAATCCAAAAAGGACTGATACCTCTCTCTGATTCTTCCAATCTTTATTAAAATATTTCTTGACATTTTGTGTGTTTTGGATTTATACAAATGACCTATGGAGTTTTCTTAATGTGAGATTAATGAGTCTCGATGTGATCTCTGCAGGTGTGTCATAAGCATGGGGTAATGCACAGGGACCTGAAACCCGATCGTTGGCAGTCCGTACTACATGGCTCCTGAGGTGCTAAAACGAAACTATGGTCTAGAAGTTGACATCTGGAGTGCTGGTTCACCGTCATGAACAAGCTCAAGAAACGAGCACTCAGGGTAAAATATATATATTCCTCTACAATCTCCTGTGATCTTAAAACCCCTAAACAATAGTTTTAATTTGTTCTTTTGCGTTTTCTCAATAGATCATTGCTGAACATTTATCTGATGAAGAAACTTCTGGTATAAGAGAAGTGTTCCAAATAATGGACACAAGCCAAAGAGGAAAGAGCGAGCATGTATCAAGAGTTGTGTAAGTTATAAGCATCTTAGGCTTGTAAGTTATAACGAGTTGTGTGTTTGATTTTCTGGCTGAAGAGCGAGCATGTATCAAGAGATAAAAAGAGTGTGGCATGTGGCATTGTGTAGATATTGAGTATTATTGTATGTTGATCAAGACATCATCATTTAGATGAGACAATCTGTAATTTTCTATAACATTTCAAGAATTATATGAGAGATTGGATTTGTTTTCTCTTTTGAAGTTACTTAATATTTTAAAAAGTTAAAAAAAACATATCTTGATACTACTTGATGTTGAGAGGTTTAAGAAGTGAAATCAAATGATAATTTAACATGTGTTTAGGGTCAAATTCATTTCTTTTTCATTTGCATGCACATTAGTTAACTGTCTGAACACAATATTTGTTTTGATTCAACACATCATCAAGAATCCATACTCATACCACGAAATATTTTTATCACTCTACCCAATCAAGAAAATTTAGTAAAATTAACCAAAGATCAAAGATTACAATGCAACGAAAAGACAACGGAAGTGCACATGTCGATCTCACGTATTCTACAGATATTCCTATAAACATCGCCAATATGATGGGTGTTCAAACAAGAATTCGTGATAGACAAATGCATCAACTCTTGAACGTGTTGTCATATATAAGTTGGTACTATATTTCACAAATTCCTAATAAAATTAGTTTGTCAACAAAAAAATCATTCTTCTTGTCTATTTAGTTTATACATTATATTTGTTAAGATTTGAGAGAAGGTTTGTGAGAATGTGTTGTCATATTTCTTATTGCTTACACCACTATATATAGTGGTTCATACAAGGTGGAGTCAAAGGGAGAATTGATTACAAAGATACTCTACATAATGACATGGTCAAACTCATAAAGACTAAGGTTGAATGGGTCTTCCATGTGGATGGATGTAAACCTCCAGTGGACTCTAGTCTTGAACTTGTATGGTCTAGGTTATGGACCATCCACTTCATGATTCATAACACTCCCCCTTGGATGCCATAACCATATAGGGCTTGTAACATGCTAATGTTGCCTCATTAAAACCTTACCAGGAAAACCCATTGGGATAAAACCATAGTTAAGCAAAAAGAGTACAACACACATTACTCCCCCTGATTTGAACATCACTGAAGGTCCTTGAGTCTACGCATGCCAATCTGATGCGTGATCTTCCTGAATGTGCAAGTGGGCAATGACTTGGTGAAGAGGTCGGCTGAATTTTCACTAGACCGGATCTGAAGGACTTTGACCTCTCCGGCTTTCTGCAAATCATGAGTAAAGAAAAACTTGGGTAAAATATGTTTAGTTCGGTCACCTTTTATATACCCGTCTTTGAGTTGAGCAATGCAGGCTGCATTATCCTCATATATGATGATCGGACCATTGTCCTCGACCATACCACTATCTGATCGGATGTGTTGGATCATAGACCTCAACCATACACACTCACGACTTGCCTCATGCATGGCTAAGATTTCTGAGTGATTAGATGAAGTGGCTGCTATGGTTTGTTTTATAGAACGCCATGAAATTGCAGTCCCACCATGAGTGAAAACATAGCCGGTTTGAGACCGGGCATGGTGTGGATCAGATAAGTAGCCTGCATCTGCAAAGCCTACCAAACCATCTTTGGTTTCATTGGTATAAAATAGACACAAATCCTTAGTTCCTTGTAGGTAACGTAGGATATGTTTAATTCCGTTCCAGTGCCTTTGGGTCGGACAAGAACTAAATCTTGATAGGAGGTTCATGGCAAAACATATATTTGGTCTAGTGTGGCTAGCCAAATACATTAATGCTCCTATGGCACTGAGGTATGGCACTTTTGGACCCAGGACATCCTTATCGTCCTTCTTAGGACCGAATGGGTCCGTGTCCAAATCAAGGGACCTCACAACCATTGGGCTGGTCAATGGGTGAGCCTGGTCCATATAAAATCTCTTGAGTACTTTTTCAGTATATGCCATTTGATGCACAAGGATTTCTCCTTTCATGTACTCAAGTTGCAACTCCAAACAGACTTTGGTTTTACCTAGGTCTTTCATTTCAAACTCTTTCTTGAGATATTCAACTGTTTGGGCGATTTCCCCAGAGGTTCCAATGATGTTCAAATCATCAACATACACTGCTATGATAACAAATCCATTGTTTGCAAACTTCTTTATAAAGATACATGGACTGATAGGGTCGTTCTTATAGCCTTCTTTGGCAAGGTATTCGCTTAAACGATTATACCACATTCGACCACTTTGCTTAAGTCCATATAAGGATTTGTTCAGCCTTATGCAGTGTTCTTCTCGAGAACCTTTGTTAGCTTTAAGCTCAATACCCTCTGGTAATCTCATATATATTTCATTATCCAGTGGACCATAAAGATGTGCGGTTACAACATCCATCAACCGCATATCCAAATTTTCTTTTATGGCCAGACTTATTAAAAATCGAAATGTAGTTGCATCCACCACAAGGGAGTATGTCTCCTCATAATCGATGCCTGGTCTTTGTGAGAATCTTTGTGCTACAAGCCGTGCTTTGTATCTTACAATTGAAACATGTTCATTTCTCTTCCTCACAAAGACCCACTTATATCCCACTGGATTAATATTAGAAGGTGTCAGGATAATCGATCCAAAAACATTCCTTTTCTTTAATGATTCTAACTCCACGTTTATGGCTTCTTTCCATTTGAGCCAATCAGATCTTTGAGTGCACTCTAGAATAGACGTGGGTTCATGATCCTCATTTAAGTCCATCATATCAAGGGCTACTTTATAAGCAAACATATCATCGATGTCGACATCTTTTCGGTTCCATCTTGTCCCAGACATAAGATAATTAATTGAGATCTCATCATTAGCACCTTCAGTACCATGAGGCTCAGCGTCCCGAGTCTCATTGGTTGGTACCTTAGGCATGGCCATTTCGGCCTTGTCTGGACAATCTATGACCTCGGTTTCTTTTGCACCTTTCTTTAATTTCCGAGGTCCTTTATCTTTGGAACCAATTGGTCTACCATGTTTGAGACATGCTTTAGACTCTGTAGCCACTTGATTGTGTCCATCATGGACATCAATACTTATTGGTGCATTACAAGCTGGTATATAGGACTTAGTCACTCTTTTTGGGTCAGCAAAGGAATCAGGCAATTGATTAGCTAGCTTTTGCAAATGAATTATTTTCTGGACCTCTAAATCACATGATTGAGTCCGAGGATCTTGCCATGATAAGGATGTTTGATTTCATATTATTGCTTTGCCCACTTTGTTATTCTCTCCCCCTAATGTTGGGTACTCATATTCATCAAAATGACAATCTGCATATCTGGACTTAAACAAATCTCCTGTTGTTGGCTCAAGATATTTAATAATGGTAGGAGGGTCAAATCCAACATATATTCCCATCCTCCTTTGAGGTCCCATTTTTGTTCTCTGTGGTGGTGCAATAGGAACATACACAGAACATCCAAATGTTTTTATATGGGACACGTCTGGCTCATGACCCGAGAGTAATTGGGATGGAGAATATTTGTGTTCACTAGATGGCCTTATGCGTATCAATTCAGCAGCATGTAATACCGCATGTCCCCAAGCTGATACTGGAAGCTTCGACCTCATGAGTAATGGTCGAGCTATGAGTTGGATTCTTTTAATGAAGGATTCGGCCAATCCATTCTGTGTATGTACATGTGCCACGGAGTGTTCCACACTTACCCCCATGGACATACAGTAATCATTAAAAGCTTGGGAGCCAAATTCATTAGCATTGTCAAGACAAATAGTTTTAAGTGGAAAATCTGGAAAGTGGGCTCTCAGTCTTATGATCTGGGCCAGTAATCTAGTAAATTCCAGGTTTCTAGTGGATAATAAACAAGCATGCGACCATCTGGTCGATGCATCAATGAGAACCATAAAATATCGAAATGTCCCACAAGGTGGGTGTATTGGTCCACATATATCGCCTTGAATCCTTTCCAGAAAGTTTAATGTTTCCTTAACCACCTTTACAGGTGATGGCCTTATTATTAATTTCCCTTGTGAGCATGGAACACATGGGAAGCTCTTAGGGAGAATTTTCCTATCTTTCAAGGAATGGCCAGTTGAGTTCAAGAGTATTTTACGCATCATAGCCGAACCAGGATGGCCGAACCTGTCGTGCCATTGGTTAAAGGCTTCTCTGAACTCTTTAGTCATTGTAACATTAACCTCGATCAAGTTTATATGGGCACAATAAAGGCCCATATATAGATATAGCAGGGATAGTCTCTAGGACTTTCTTATGGCCTTGGGCATTTTCATAAATCAAAAGGAATTCTTTCTTTCCCTCGCCCTTAGTTTCAATATGTAGACCATTCATACGAATGTCTTTGAAACTTAGCAAATTTCTCTTTGATTTAGGAGAGTATAATGCATTAGAGATTTCTAGATACGTGCCATTAGGCATCATTAAGTGGGCCTGGCCATGGCCTTCAATAAGACTGGCCGTGCCTGCTATAGTATTGATATTGGCACTTCTTAGGGTGAGGTTAACAAAATATCTTTTGTCTTTTAATATAGTGTGGCTTGATCCAATATCCACCACTAGCATGTTCTTGTCTTCTTTCATTTCTGAAAAATAGACAAGGATCACCATCTTAGACATTTCTTAAGTATAATAGTGCTTTATTTGGCTTTGTTTAAATGTTCTTAGGAAGTTTAACTGGATATATAAAATCAAATTTATTTCATAGATAGAACTTTATTTCAAAGTAGTAGAACAAAAACATAAAGCCAAAGGGAAATGCAAAGACAAAAGAAACATGATGTCGAAATCTTAATTGGCCTCTTTAAGGCAATCCAAAGTCTCAAATCCAAGAAGATCATCATTCTCATGGTCGAAATCATTCTCACCATCGTGATGGACCCAATGGGCCATAGGGTTCTTTCCCTTTATGCTCTCCTGGTAGATTTTAACAAGGTGCTGGGGAGTTCTGCATCGGTTAGCCCAATGATTGGTCATCCCACACCGATGGCAAGGTGATTTGGTCGAGCCATGGGATTTAAAGTCAGACTTATACCCACGGCCGGCTTGGTAACCTCGGCCATAACCTCGACCTTGGCCCCAACCATGGCGTGGTCGTGTTTGATACCCACGGTCACGCCCTTGCCATTTTCCACGGCCTTTCACACGGCCATGGTTTGACTCTTTCTTTGGAGACTCATCTTTTGGCTCTACGGCCGCATGTGCCTCAGGTAATGCCTTAGCACCAGGAGGCCTCATCTCACTATTCCTCATGAGTAACTCATTGTTTTGCTCAGCTAGCAACAAACAAGAGATCAAATTTGCATAGGTGGAGAAACCCTTTCTCGGAATTGATACGCATAAGGCCATCTAGTGAACACAAATATTCTCCATCCCAATTACTCTCGGGTCATGAGCCAGACGTGTCCCATATCAAAACATTTGGATGTTCTGAGTATGTTCCTATTGCACCACCACAGAGAACAAAAATGGGACCTCAAAGGAGGATGGGAATATATGTTGGATTTGACTCTCCCACCATTATTAAATATCTTGAGCCAACAACAGGAGATTTGTTTAAGGCCAGATATGCAGATTGTCATTTTGATGAATCTGAGTACCCAACATTAGGGGGAGAGAATAACAAGCTGGGCAAAGCAATAATATGGAATCAAACATCCTTATCATGGCAAGATCCTCAGACTCAATCATGTGATTTAGAGGTCCAGAAAATAATTCATTTGCAAAAGCTAGCTAATCAATTGCCTGATTCCTTTGCTGACCCAAAAAAGAGTGACTAAGTCCTATATACCAGCTTGTAATGCACCAATAAGTATTGATGTCCATGATGGACATAATCAAGTGGCTACAGAGTTAAAGCATGTCTCAAACGTGGTAGACCAATTGGTTCCAAAGATAAAGGACCTCGGAAATTAAAGAAAGGTGCAAAAGAAACCGAGGTCATAGATTGTCCAGACAAGGCCGAAATGGCCATGCCTAAGGTACCAACCAATGAGACTCGGGACGCCGAGCCTCATGGTACTGAAGGTGCTAATGATGAGATCTCAATTAATTATCTTATGTCTGGGACAAGATGGAACCGAAAAGATGTCGACATCGATGATATATTTGCTTATAAAGTAGCCCTTGATATGATGGACTTAAATGAGGATCATGAATCCACGTCTATTCTAGTGTGCACTCAAAGATCTGATTGGCTCAAATGGAAAGAAGCCATAAACGTGGAGTTAGAATCATTAAAGAAAAGGAATGTCTTTGGATCGATTATCCTGACACATTCTAATATTAATCTAGTGGGATATAAGTGGGTCTTTGTGAGGAAGAGAAATGAACATGGTTCAATTATAAGATACAAAGCACGGCTTGTAGCACAAGGATTCTCACAAAGACCAGTCATCGATTATGAGGAGACATACTCCCTTGTGGTGGATGCAACTACATTTCGATTTTTAATAAGTCTGGCCATAAAAGAAAATTTGGATATGCGGTTGATGGATGTTGTAATCGCATACCTTTATGGTCCACTGGATAATGAAATATATATGAGATTACCAGAGGGTAGAGCTTAAAGCTAACAAAAGTTCTCAAGAAGAACACTGCATAAGGCTGAACAAATCCTTATATGGACTTAAGCAAAGTGGTCGAATGTGGTATAATCGTTTAAGCGAATACCTTGCCAAAGAAGGCTATAAGAACGACCCTATTAGTCCATGTATCTTTATAAAGAAGTTTGCAAACAATGGATTTGTTATCATAGCAGTGTATGTTGATGATTTGAACATCATTGGAACCTCTGGGGAAATCACTCAAACAGTTGAATATCTCAAGAAAGAGTTTGAAATGAAAGACCTAGGTAAAACCAAAGTCTGTTTGGGATTGCAACTTGAGTACATGTAAGGAGGAATCCTTGTGCATCAAATGGCATATACTGAAAAAGTACTCAAGAGATTTTATATGGACCAGGCTCATCCATTGACCAGCCCAATGGTCGTGAGGTCCCTTGATTTAGACACGGACCCATTCGGTCCTAAGAAGGACGATGAGGATGTTCTGGGTCCAGAAGTGCCATACCTCAGTACCATAGGAGCATTAATGTATTTGGCTAGTCACACTAGACAAGATATATGTTTTGCCGTGAACCTCATATCAAGATTTAGTTCTTGTCCGACCCAAAGGCACTGGAACGGAATTAAACATATCCTACGTTACCCACAAGGAACTAAGGATTTGAGTCTATTTTATACCAATGAAACCAAAGATGGTTTGGTAGGCTTTGCAGATGCAGGCTACTTATCTGATCCACACCATGCCCGGTCTCAAACCGGCTATGTGTTCACTCATGGTGGGACTGCAATTTCATGGCGTTCTATAAAACAAACCATAGCAGCCACTTCATCTAATCACTCAGAAATCTTAGCCATGCATGAGGCAAGTCGTGAGTGTGTATGGTTGAGGTCTATGACCCAACACATCCGATCAGATAGTGGTATGGTCGAGGACAATGGTCCGACCATCATCTATGAGGATAATGCAGCCTGCATTGCTCAACTCAAAGACGGGTATCTAAAAGGTGACCGAACTAAACATATTTTACCCAAGTTTTTCTTTACTCATGATTTGCAGAAAGCCGGAGAGGTCAAAGTCCTTCAGATCCGGTCTAGTGAAAATTCAGCCGACCTCTTCACCAAGTCATTGCCCACTTGCACATTCAGGAAGCTCACGCATCAGATTGGCATGCGTAGACTCAAGGACCTTCAGTGATGTTCAAATCAGGGGGAGTAATGTGTGTTGTACTCTTTTTCCTTAACTATGATTTTATTCCAATGGGTTTTCGTAGTAAGGTTTTAATGAGGCAACATTAGCATGTTACTAGTCCTATATGGTTATGGCATCCAAGGAGGAGTGTTATGAATCATGAAGTGGATGGTCCATAACCTAGACCATACAACTTCAAGACTAGAGTCCATTGGAGGTTTACATCCTGCCACATGGAAGACCCATTCAACCTTAGTCTTTATGAGTTTGACCATGTCATTATGTAGAGTATCATTGTAATCAATTCTCCCTTTGACTCCACCTGAGCAAGCTCTCCTCCGGCGACCTCCTCTCCACCGGCCAGCCCCACGCCGGCCACTTCTCCACCTCTCTCCACTATCCGCGGATCATCTTCCTCTCTCTCTTAAGGTGGTCCATTCAGAATCCTTGTGGTGAAAAGGTAAAATAATCTAACCCTAAAATCTAAGAACACCACATATCTGAATTTTGATTATAAAGATCTATATGAATTTGAATTTTATATGAATCCTAAAACTTATAAAACAATAGAAATCTATAGATATTATAAAAGAGAAAAAAATCTGTAGATCTAAAATCATCTCAAATATTAATCTTGAATCCATGATCTATATGAATCATGATTCTAAGAACCTTTTGAATCATAAACGAAAATTATTGAAAGATTGCAAATCCCCTTAGCTAAAAGCCATTCATAAAATCGGCTGCTCCTCTCTCCTTTTGTCATCCATGAATCGGATTTGATGAAAGATTAAAAAAACCCCCATGATTCAATCCTTTGATTGACCTAATTACCAGATGTGAAAACATGAATGTATAATCTGGCCTAATCAAAAACCCCATCAAAATCCTCAATCCAAACTGATGTGATGTTTGCCAAATAAAATCGGCCATTACACACATCAAACACTTTCTCTTGCTTGGTTTCACAACCAGCAAAATCCAATATCCAAAATTCAAAAAAAATCATGATCACCCTAAAGCCAAAATCGTTTTTGATCCTTTGTGATCAGTCAAAATCAGAATAAATGAAATATTAAAACCCATCAATGAAAATCTTTGACCATTGATGTCTGATTTTGAAACTGAATTTTTTTTTTTGAAAAACTTTTATGATTGTTTAAATGAAAATCTTTGACCATTGATGTCTGATTTTGAAAATGAAATTTTTTTTTTTGAAAAAAACTTTTATGATTGTTTAAATGAAAATCTTTGACCATTGATGTCTGATTTTGAAACTGAAATTTTTTTTTTTAAAAAAAACTTTTATGATTGTTTAAATGAAAATGTTTGACTAAAGTAAATATTTATTTCAAATACTATAAACTATAATCTAGTTTTAAAATTAGTATATCATATAATAAATTTTAAATACTAGTTTTGAAAACATTTGATTATAAAGTTATCATTTGATCACATAGTTATTATTAATCAACCTTGAAATCGATTTTTTAAATATGTGTTTGTAATCCATATAAAACCAACTTTGAAATCAACTTTATTTTGATATAAAACCAACTTTGAAATCCACACAGTTTCAACTTTGAGACTATCTTGAATAGAGCCGAGTTATACTCATCCACAGACTTAAAGTCTTGGATCCTTAGGTTCCTCCAATCATATAGGGCCTTTGGTAAGAGCACCGTCCTCTGGTGATCATATCTGGATTTCAGTTCTGTCCAAAGTTCCAGAGGATTCTCAATAGTGAGGTATTGGTCTTTGAGACTTTCAGCAAGGTGATGGCGTATGATTAAGATCACATTGTATTTATCCTTCTCAGATGACTCATTTCCATCAGTGATACAAGCACCAAGGTTTTTGGATTTCAAGATGATCTTGGTGTCAAGTGCCCATTGAAGGTAATTGTCTCCCGAGAGATTGAGGGCAGCATACTCAAGATTGTTGATTTTCGACATCTGAATCAAATAATCCATAAAGGGATAAGGATTCATAATAAGATGATAAATTCATGGATGCATGATCAATGGGGATTTTGAATGTTTGAAATGTTTTATATTTTTCATTCATCACTCATAAAATTCAATCATAAAAATCGATTTCAAGGTTGGTTTTATATTAACTATGTGATCAAATGATAACTTTATAATCAAATGTTTTCAAATCTAGTCTTTAAAATTTATTATATGATATACTAATTTTAAAAACTAGATTATAGTTTATAATATTTGAAATAAATATTTACTTTAGTCAAAGATTTTCATTTAAATAATCATAAAAGTTTTTTCAAAAAAAAAATTCAGTTTCAAAATCAGACATCAATGGTCAAAGATTTTCATTGATGGGTTTTAATATTTCATTTATTCTAATTTTGACTGATCACAAAGGATCAAAAACGATTTTGGCTTTAGGGTGATCATGATTGTTTTTGAATTTTGGGTATTGGATTTTGCTGGTTGTGAAACCAAGCAAGAGAAAGTGTTTGATGTGTGTAATGGCCGATTTTATTTGGCAAACATCACATCAGTTTGGATTGAGGATTTTGATGGGGTTTTTGATTAGGCCAGATTATACATTCATGTTTTCATATCTGGTAATTAGGCCAATCAAAGGATTGAATCATGGGGTTTTTTTTAATCTTTCATCAAATCCGGATTCATGGATGACAAAAGGAGAGAGGAGCAGCCGATTTTATGAATGGCTTTTAGCTAAGGGGATTTGCAATCTTTCAATAATTTTGGTTTATGATTCAAAAGGTTCTTAGAATCATGATTCATATAGATCATGGAATCAAGATTAATATTTGAGATGATTTTAGATCTACAGATTTTTTTCTCTTTTATAATATCTATAGATTTCTATTGTTTTATAAGTTTTAGGATTCATATAAAATTCAGATTCATATAGATCTTTATAATCATAATTCAGATATGTGGTGTTCTTAGATTTTAGGGTTAGATTATTTTAACTTTTCTCCACAAGGATTCTGAATGGACCACCTTAAGAGAAAGAGGAAGATGATCCGCGGATAGTGGAGAGAGGTGGAGAAGTGGCCGGCGTGGGGCTGGCCGGAGGAGAGGAGGTCGCCGGAGGAAAGCTTGCTCAGGTGGAGAGAGCTTCGTGCTGATAACGTGTTAAGATTTGAGAGAAGGTTTGTGAGAATGTATTGTCATATTTCTTATTGCTTACACCACTATATATAGTGGTTCATACAAGGTGGAGTCAAAGGGAGAATTAATTACAAAGATACTCTACATAATGACATGGTCAAACTCATAAATACTAAGGTTGAATGGGTCTTCCATGTGGCTGGATGTAAACATCCACTGGACTCTAGTCTTGAACTTGTATGGTCTAGGTTATGGCCCATCCACTTCATGATTCATAACAATATTCATTTTATCAAAATTTGTACATTGTTTTAAAACCTTCAGAAATGATTTTATAAAATTATTTATAAGCATTTTAAGTTATTTATAGACCCTTATAAATTTTAATATAAAAATGTATTCATGTGTTGATTACCTGATAATCATACGATAATCATAAAATTGGAGAATGGAATATTCAACGCCATATTAAAAGACTTGTTAGATTTTTCAAGTGATCCTATGTCATGTATTTATATTTAAGATTTTATAAATATTTATAACTGATTTACATACTCTTAAATTGATCTATGAAACCTTATATAATGAATTTTAACTCTCCATGATTTATAAACTCTTATAAATTCGTTGTAAAAAATGTTATAAATCTTTTAAATTTTTAAATGTTCTTAAGCAATTGAATGGTTTTGTACACCCTTCTAATTTTTTTTATAAACTCTTACAAAACTCTTAAAATGATTATATAAACTCTTAAAATGATTATATAAACTCTTACAAATTGATTTATAAACTCTTATAAATTGATTTATAAACCCTTATAAATTTTGTATAAACTCCTATAAATTGATTTATGAACTCTTATAAATAAAGGGGAGTTATGACCAGTAATGTTTTTATATGCTTTTTAATCCATAGAAATGATTTTATTAACCCTTATAAAAGATTAAATTAACCCTTAAATGATTTATAAAAGGTTTATAAAATTCTAAAAATGGTCCTTAAGCCTTTCTAAAAATGGTTTATTTTTTTATAAACTCTTACAAAACTCTTAAAATGATTATATAAACTTTTACAAATTGATTTATAAACTCTTATAAATTGATTTATAAACCCTTATAAAGTTTGTATAAACTCCTATAAATTGATTTATGAACTCTTATAAATAAAGGGAGTTATGATCAGTAATGTTTTTATATGCTTTTTAATCCATATAAATGATTTTATTAACCCTTATAAAAGATTAAGTTAACCCTTAAATGATTTATAAAAGTTTTATAAAATTCTAAAAATGGTCCATAAACATTTCTAAAAATGGTCTTTTTTTATAAACTCTTACAAAACTCTTAAAATTATTATATAAACTCTTTCAAATTGATTTATAAACTCTTATAAATTGATTTATAAACCCTTATAAATTTTTGTATAAACTCCTATAAATTGATTTATGTACTCTTATAAATAAAGGGGAGTTATGATCAGTAATGTTTTAATATGCTTTTTAATCCATATAAATGATTTTATTAACCCTTATAAACGATTAAGTTAACCATTAAATGATTTATAAAAGGTTTATAAAATTCTAAAAATGGTCCATAAACCTTTGTAAATCATTTATTAAAGATTCATCACTCTTATAAACTATTATAAATTAATTGTAAAAAAAGTTTATAAATCTTTTAAAATGATTTATAAACTCTTACTATTACAGATACATCCATGATGCTTTTAAATTTTCTTAGGCAATTGAATAGTTTTGTACACCCTTCTAGGTTTTTTTATGAACTCTCACAAAACTCTTAAAATGATTATATAAACTCTTATAAATTGATTTATAAACCTTTATAAATTTTTGTATAAACTCCTAAAATTAATTTATGAACTCTGTTAAGAACAAGAACCCTAATGGTTTATCAATTCCAGTGTCTTGAGTCTCTTTGTTCAATGATCAGAATATGAGATTATTGGTGTTCTTTGATATTGCTTTCTTAAAGTTTGGAACTTTGATCTGTTTAGATGTTCTTTGATATTGCTTTCTTAAAGTTTGGAACTTTGATCTGTTTGGATCGGATATGAATGTCTTATAAAACCTTATAAATTATTTATAAATGGTGTATAAAATTTATAAATTGTTTTTATAAACATTATGAATGTTTTATAAACCCTTATAAATTATTGATATATCCTTAAAATTCCTTATAAAATATTATACAAACCCTTATAAATTCTTTATTAGACTTTCTAAATGGTTATAAAAATTTTAAATGATTTAGAGTTCTTCTAACTGATGAACCTTAAGATCCATGGCGACAGGGTGAAGAGAAGGATGGTGGGTGAGTTCGTCGGAGATCTGCCGCAACTTCATCTCACACCTATCTTCTGGGAAAGCTTCTCCTCTTTCTCTCTCAGACGGTGGCGTGTGCTTTGTGTCTCAGATATTGTCTGTCACTGCGATTAATAAAGTCTTTTAATCTGAACTCTTCAAATGACTAGTTGCATAGCCCCCGCGCAGGCGCGGAGCCGGTGACATTGTTGATGTATCGGATAATTTTGTGTATGTGATTTTATCCATTGATCATGCCCTTGAATATTTACCGAATGTTGTTTGATGATTATACCAAGAATAGTAAGGAATGAGACAATGAATTTTGAGTTTGAAACATGAAATTATTATTTATTATTACCTTGTTTTGGTTCATAAATTACTTTCCCGACACATTGGGCAACTTATATTTGTATGTAGCCAATGATTAATGCAAAGACAATGAAATTTATGGCCGCAGGTGAGTGTCAAAATATTGGTTACATTGGTGTAATTCTCAAAGCAGATGGTGCATATATGGTTTTCCTCTTCGGTTGTCGGGTTACTTCTAGGTCCATGATGATTAGATCAACGTCAAGTCTTGCGGTTGCATTTAGATTGTAGTCTCTAATGGCGAGAGTAACTTGAAGATGTTGGGATATAATATTATGGTTTTCCCTCATTAAATTCATCACATATTGGTTAGTCTCCTCAATAAGAAATGTAGAGTCGGGATGATGAATGTCATGATATGATAACATGAAATCTAATGATTCAGCGACTGAGTCATTGTAATAACTTTGATTGTCAAAAATTGATGGTACCAGGAAATCGATGACCGATTGTTGTGTGTTTGGTCTTTGTATATAGACCTGGAGTAATTGTCTAGGATTTGCTCCTGTTGATGTTGTTTGGTGTGAGAGTCGATGGGTAAGAAGTGAATTGTTATTCATGTTTGTGTTTGGTTGTGAAAGCTTATCACATTGTAGATATGTTTATAGATTGTTAGGAATTGATGTTATTTTTGCCTATTTATTTTTACGTTTGTTTATATACTGTATTTATTATGATGCTGAATATTGACATTAATGATTTAGTATTTAATTACGGTGATTTATTGAATTCTTCTTGTTATGAAGACTAATTTTCTCTTTGTTTGTTATGATATTTAAAATGGTCAAATAAGAAGAATTGTAAATTCTTTTCATAACATCAATCTTCCATAAAATTATTAATATTTTTATTTGCATAAAATATTGACCTTCACAATTGCTTAATGTATAGTTTTACTTTCAAATTTATCAAGAAATATCTTGAATACAAAATGAGGATTCTATTCATATTGTTATAAAAATATTTATTTTAGTGGTTTATTTGAGCTGTGGAATTTTTTTGTTGTCTTTCTAATTATTTGAATTGTTGATCATAAAATTGAAACTGTTTCCTAATGTTTTATTGTAAAGTTTAGTAATCGTGGGTTTAAAACGTTGGTCTCAAATTACAATGGGCCTTTTCTGAACTATTGTATTGGAAAAATAAAAGTATGATCTTTATTGTTTATTCCGTCTTGGAGAGCTTCACATCTGCGATTAGTTTCCTAATATGCATAAGTGTGTGAGTTTGAGGCAAGCGGGTTATGAACAGAGTTTCATCTCAATATTTTCTAGAGTTATTGTAGTGTGAGTTTTCGTTTTCGATCGATCATTGTTTTCAAGTTTTTTTATTGTTATAGGGTTAGAGTTAAGATGATGAACTGTATAGGTATTGTTCTCCTTTATGAAGGACTAAACTGTGTTAGTAATGTGATAGATATAGTTTGTAGTGTTGCTTCGTGTTACTGAGAATTATTGTTTGTTTGTCTTTTTATTTGTTTCTTATCTTTGTTGAGTACATAAATTAAATTAAAGTTGTTGAGAGTACCTTTGTTTCTGGATTTTTTCTCCAGATTAATTGTGTACATTTTATGTATTAAGTAATAATTTTTATTATCTTTATTATGTTTGTTATATTTTTATATTATTTATAAACTTGTTGCTTTTACAGAACCTTTAAAACAAATACATGAAGACTTGTAGAAATAACTATAAAATAAGTGATAATTCTGAGTGTTTGGACCTTAATGGATTTTCAACAAATTTATGTATTTCTCATAAGAAGACAATATCATTGGTATTTTGACATTGAACATGTAAGTTATTTTTACAAGACAAGAGGAGTGAGCAGGTGAAGATGTTGTTGTCGCATTTGTGTCTGTCTGGATTTTCTCTTGTATCTCTTGGTGTGCATGTGTTTGTTTCTCTTTAATTTGATGGGTAATATGTAAACAAAAATCGTTGTTTGTTATATTTATCAGAGTTCATACTTTACTCAGTTTTTTTCGTTTAGGTGATTTCACTGATCTTGGTTGTCTTCTTAGTCTTCTTCATAAGCATCTGCGAAAGTATGTTTATAATTTGTAAAATAACTGGTTGTTGCTCAAAAAAAAACTGGTTGTGTAGTTTGTATTTGTTTACCTGACTCGATTGTATGTCGTTGAGTTTTAGTTAATGTG
This sequence comes from Brassica nigra, assembly GCA_016432835.1. Lineage (NCBI taxonomy): Eukaryota > Viridiplantae > Streptophyta > Magnoliopsida > Brassicales > Brassicaceae > Brassica > Brassica nigra. The sequence continues at coordinate 31,369,535 of CM028247.1, forward strand.
CTTGGTTTGGTATATTTAGTTTAAAGTTATTTGTAAAATTAGACAAATAAGGTGATCATTAATGATTCGTTATTTTTTCGGACTCTAGTTTTTGGATTCTAGTTTTTGTTGTTTTGATTATTTGGGTTGTTGTGGTTTCTTTTAAGCTGTAAAATAAAGGTTTGTGTGAAATTAGTTTGATAAGTAAGGGAGATAAATAGACGACCAAAGATCTTGGGTAGGAAATATTTCTGATCATTGACGTTAGTACAATATAGACAGTAATTGTGTTCTGATTTTTTCTGACTGGTCATAGAGGATACGGATAATGACTCGAGTTGTTTCTTTTGTGAGGTCCAAGCTCTGGACAGAACGGATTTTCCCAACCATATGTGAGTTTAAATATCATTTATAATATCGAAACATAATATAAACCCGTATGTAATATGATAATATTCATGGAAGTTTGAGGTTTGTGTTTGCAATCATTTGGAGATTGTCGAACAGCCTAATCATGACTGGAGATTGATCTCAGGAGCACTCGTGATGACTTCATCAATAATGGTTGATGCAATGAGGAATTGATGATCAGTTATTTTGTACATATTTGAGCACCTAGCAATCTCAAAACAATCGATTTTCACGAACCGGCTTTCAAAGATGGCATGTAATGATTAGCACATCCGGCGGGAATAAATCCATGAATCACAAAATCTGCAAATAATATTATTCAACAAAGAAACAGGAAATCAATTAAAAACAGTTTATGTTAAATAAATGTGATAGATCAAATATTAACTTACCATAAACTCACTGTCTTTCTTAAATTTCAAGGGATCCCAAAAGTGGAGGAGGCCAACGACAATGCTCTGACTACTACGACCAATAAGGAGAAACTCGAAGGTTGAGTGACAGCCGGTGACGCTGGTTTGAGAAACTGGAGAGGCGGAGAGAGACATTTTCTAGAAGATGGTTAAAGCTAAGAAGAATAAGGGCCCGACTGGTTCAAACGCAGCGGTTGCGGTTGCGGCTGCGGGAGTTTGCGGATGCGGGTGATTGCGGTTTCAAGCGTTATGTTGCGTTTTGTATGACTGGCATAACGTTTGAAAATTGTTGCGTTTGCGGGATGTTTATGACTGGTTGATTATGAAATATTACAGGGTTTGATAATAAATTACCAATATAAACATATTATAACATTATAAAAATATAAAAACATATTATTGTGATAAAATATAATAATTATTAATATAATATGATTAATAATAATATTATGTTTATTTATTTAATTTTTAATTAGTTGAAAACTATAATTTTAATATATATTTTTGAAGATTTATATTAAAACTTTTAAAGAATATTTTGTTTCGTTTTATATATGTGTATATCTTTATAAATGTATATATATATTAAGTTTTAAAAATTCTAATCATGAATAGATAGTTTAAAGTTTTATAAAACAAATTATGACATTGATTGTGAATTTAAATTAATATATAAATTGTGTATATATTTTTATTTATAATATTTCCATTTTTGATTTTTAATTTTAATTTTAAAATATTTAGAAAAAATAATTTTATATTTTTGTATCCAACATAACCGCCATAACCGCAAAGCTAGCTGGAATCAGCTTTTGATTTTAAGAGGTTGAGTTTGAAGCGATTTGTAGTGGTTTGTATGATTGTTTTGAACGCTGTCAACCACTATCAACCGCAAAAGCTGCGTTCTGGGTGGTAGCGGGAAACCAGTCAAGCCCTAAATGATTTATGTGGAGATGCAAATTGGGTTCATCAAAGATGAGAATCGTATATATATAGGGTTCTGAGGGGTTACAAAACAGAAATATTTATAATCAGCGATTTAAGATGGGGAGATGAATAGTTCACGGTAAAAAAATTACTGTCCTTTCGGAGCCGTTTCCTCGGGAGTGGGCTCTTTCCGGGCATCTTTTTCTCGTGCTTCGGGAGATCCGAAGTCGAGTCTTCTGCCGTGGCGTGCCTTGGTGGATCCGCGCGGCAACTTGCTCCTCGCAGTTAAGGTGTCGACCTATTTTGCGAGCGAGGTTATCAGCTTGTCCTGTTGTTCCGCCCGTGCCTGGGCGGAGGTAAACAGTTCCTTCATTTGTCTGAGCGCCTCAGTGTTTGCATCAGCAGTGACTGTGGACGCATCTCCAGCTGGAGTCTTCTCAACGTTGGCGTCGACGGGTGTTCCGTCTAGCGTTGGCTGGTCTTTGGTGACGTCAGTAGACATGATCGAGCGTGTGCAGTTGCGAGATAGATAGATCCGTAACCCCCCCTCCTTCTAGCGCCAAACTGTGGGAACCGAAATTCACACCGTCAATTTCCGATAAACGATTTGTGGAGGAAAACCGAGTTAACCCGATCTTCCTTGAAGGTCCCGGATATCTGCTGGGCCACACACGATACAATCAATGGAGATAAAAGTTGCGAAAATAAAAATCGTAAAAGTTGAGCGAAAGAGATCTTATTTCTGAATTCTCGTTTGAGCGTGTACAACAAGCAAAGAAATCGGCTGTAAGAGCTGTCGAAAAGTCCGCTAGTCCGGTCGCCTAAGTCTATCCTAGTTGAGTCGCAGCTCGCTAGTGAAAACAGAAAAGAATGCTAAATCGCTCTAAGTGCTAAGTGCTCTGAAAGTTTGTGATCCATTTGCTTCTCGCCCAAAGCTCTCCTTATATACTCTTCTTAAGACGGTCTATCTTCTCGCGGGATGAATAGGGCTTTTTCCATTTTCGTCCATCTTCGTGTTTATCGGGAAACTTGACATTTATCTTCTGGAAACTTGACTTTTATCTCTTATGTGAGGATAAGGATAAACCGTCATAGTTATCCTTCCTTTTCGGAAAATCGTAAGTGGATCGTTTTGGCCACGTCGGGCCGTTTAGACGTTTTTACGGTTTTTCGAAAGAATAGTCATTGAAGGTTTCGGTAATTCCGAAGGAAACCCAATTCCTCGTTTAGTCGAGATGTTTGGTGTTTTAGAATAACCGTGATCGTACCAAACTAACGAAGATTGATCCAAACAAGCCAAGATGGGATCAGACCGAGCACGATGGGACCGAGACCAGGAAGAGGGCCGTCGACCGGCGCCAGGCCGGCTTGCGGAACGCGTGCCGCCGGCGCCAGGCCGGTGCCGCCAGGCGGCCAGCGTGGCTGCGCGATGCCGCCGGCCGGCCAGCGTGAGGCGTGCCGCCGGCGCCAGGCCGTCCTGCCGTCCGTGGGTTTTCCGTTGTTCGATCTTTCCCCATTAGTCGTTCGTGCGGGAAATCCTTGAGTCTGGAAAGATCTTTAGCCGTAGATTTCGAGATAACCGTTTTCAATGGTTTGAGTAATGTGGCTTCGAGCTTTTAGACGTTTTAAGATGATCTTTTAAACAATCGAGAAGGCTTTGCGGAAGAATCATTGTAGTTTGGGACAATCCGGACATGGTTTTAAGGGACAAAGTGCTGCCGTTGCCCGAGATCACCAGACGATTGCATAGATGGGTACTAGGACCCTTGCCGCCGGCGCCAGACGGGACAGGGTAAGCCTGCCGCCCGTGCCGTGTCCTGCGTCCACCGGTTCCTGCTTGCCTTCGTTGATCCCCGGGGCTCACAGTCCGTTCATGCCTTCTTGTGAGTTCACCGAGTGACGACCCGTTTCTTGGTTTTGATCGTCACTTGGTTTTTCTTTCGAGGACTTTCGAGTGACGATTTTGTCGTTGACCGATTTTGACCCCAACAGTTAGGCCCCAGCTAGCTAGGAATCATAATGCCTTTCGGGTCCTGGCTTGCGGTATAGCCGTATGGGAAGGTGTAGAGATGTAATCGTTTGCCGAAAGTCGAGGTAAATAGTGATTTTACCTCCTTTATAAGGAGGGAGTAAGAAATCTCATTCACTCTTAACTTAACATAAAAAATTATTCTCTCTCAAGAATCCTTTCTCTCTCTCTACGAATAATGTCTTCAAGATCCTCAAAGATAAATTCTTCTTCCCATTCATCCTCGGGTGATTCTCCTGCCCATGTGACGGTGAAGCAGGAGGAGTTTGTCGAGGAGCGAAGAATCGTATACGAGTCCTTGTAGGTTCGCCCCATCACTGCCAGACATCCCTGTTCGAGGAGACCTCGAGGCAGCCTGGTGCTCCTTTACGCCGAGCTTGGTTTCGTAAATATCTCACGGTTCTTGAGATGTTTACCAGGTTCTGAAGAGTCAAATTCCGGATCCCTGCGGTAACGAGAGTGCGAGGAATCCTCCAGAAGGTTTCTTTACATGTTACGAGGCCTTCCTTATTTATTTCCGCATGTGGTTCCCGATCCCTGGCACCATTGTTCGCTCGCTTCATCACCGAACTCTCGATCAGCCAGCTCAGCGTCCCTACCTTGGAGAGTTGGCTTGGCGTACTGATCTCAAGTTATGAGCTCGGAATTGATCTCAGTCCTGGTGATTTCGAAGGCCTTTGGAGCACTCGGCCAACGAGGAGCGACGGTTACTACTCCATGCTGCCTAAGAAGGACATGGCCATAATTCAAGGAACCACTTCGAACCCTAAGTCGTGGCAGGAACGTTTCTTCTATGTCCGAATAGATGGTGAGTCTGTCGAGGAGAGCTGCCTCCATCTATTTCCGCATGCATGGAACTTCAACCGAGGTAATATGATGAAAACTCGTTGTCTATTTCGTTATTCCGGAAGTGCGAGTTTTTAATGAAAAAGCTTCGCTTTGTAGAGAACGGGGCTGTTGCGCATTTGCATGGCGATCTTTTCGTCAAGAGGGACTTCCTTCGTTAAAGACCGTTTTTCTGGAAGTCCTTCACTCTCGAACGGATTTGAGACGCAGTAAGGCTTTACCGGTCCCGAGACCCTGTCCCAACGTATGACGCCGAACCGGTTGTCGAAGCCCCGACTCGGAGGTGTAAACAGAGATCTCGTAAAGGGAAAGAGATCGATGGTGGGGAAGGTTCGGAAGATCCTTCACCGTTGGGAGAAAACCCTAGTTTTGTTCCAATGGAAAAAGGCGGAGGCAGCAATCCTCCACTTCCTAACAATTTCTTTGAGGGTCTTCCTCCGGAGTTTGTTACTGATGAGTCGCTGGAGGAAGAAAAGAGGCAATGGATTTTTGCTGAGGGTTCCCAGCGGATCAATGAGGTTTCGTTCTATGAACTTCTTAACCGTTTTCTTGAATCCGCATGTATGTTTATTGATCTTGAATTTGTGCAGGGACTAAGAGTGTTTGGCAATGCGCTCGACTCAAGTTTCCGCAAGTCTAGGATTGCCAACTTCAAGACCAAGGAAGCTGAGCGAGAGCTCTTCCGATTCCGACAAGAGGTCAAGGAGCAGAACGAAAAGCAAGCTGAGCTTCATGCTCGAGCTCTTGTTCGGGCGGAAAGGAGAGGAAGACGGATGGTCGCGGCCGAGGTGGCGAGACGGGCGGAATCGTTTGCTGCTGAGTTTCAATGTTTCAAAGAGGCTCAGGAGTTTGTTGGTGATTTCCGCGAGTGTCGGGGCTCGGTCGTAAACCTCTACAAGTCTCAGAACCCGGATTTCTCCTTTGATTCCGAGATTGCTGAGATGAAGGACTTCATGGCCGAGTGTGCTCATGCTGAGTCCTTGGTTCCTCCAGTCGAGGAGAGAGTCCGGAGACTATGGGAACCTATCGAGGTTTCCCGAGGATACGGTGGAGGCCGGAGCCGATGAGAACGCCGAGGGTGGTGGGAACGCTCAAGGTGTGAACGAGAAAGTGGACCAGCCAGCAGGTTCATTCGGGATTTCCGCATCTGGATTTCTCGACGTTGATTTCCTTTTGTGAATCGTATGTTTTGGCCGTGTGTGGCCGTTTTTTATTTTGCGACCGTTGGAGGTTGCACTCTTATGTTTTGGGACTGGCCGTTTGTGGCTTTAGAATTCCGTTGTCTTTGCAGACTTTATAAATATGAAAATTTGCGAAATTTCATTTTTTGTTTTGATTTATAAATTCGTCAAGTGTAGAGGAAAGAATGCGAGTAGTCGCCATCCTAACTCTTTTTTTTGTCGCTAGGTCCGTATGCTACTTTCTAGCGAGCATTTTTAGGTGTAAGCGATAAGAGACATGTTTTGGGATCTCGTATACGATACTATGTCAGTGAGATGTCAAGATCCAGCAAGACTGGGTTTAGGGCAAGACCTAGGCTTACTCTCAGCTTTAAGGCTGTGCGATGACTGATCGGCTTTCGTTTTGCTTGTTAGTGATTTCTTCCTGATTCTTTTCGTTTAAAGTCCGCGACTAGTCGCCGGCTTATATGACTTGTGTTAAAAGAATCGAGCTATCTTCGGAGTTTATCCGAGGCGCTAAACCAAAATTTTGGGTTTCTTGTATAGCTATGATATCCTTGTCGGATGTAAGAGGACCTTGTAGGTCTGACTACGAGTTTGTATTGAGTGAAACGTTTCGTGTCGCGTCCGTCGGGCCAATCGGCGGGCATAAGTTGTTTTAAGTCGCAGGTGGACTGTTTTGGCGGATGATCGAGTTTTGTTATCTTTTACAGAAGTTCGCGGCGTCTCTTTTCGAAGATATGATTTTCGGTTTTCGAAGTGTTTACGCGTTTGGAAACAATCGAGACTCTATTACCTAGTCGAGTTCAAACTGCGAAAGATCGGAACGCCGCGCCAACCCGAACCGAGGAAAGGAATCACACAACATTCCGAGGACTCGAAGAAAGATGATCCAGAATCATCCGAACAGAACGATTCAAGGGACAAAAGCCTCGAGTCCACCGTAAAGCAGACAGCTCGACCCCGCTCAAACCACCGATCCGACCAGCACGATCGGGCGATGCACGGGAGTAAAACGTCTGCGGCAACTATCAGAACTACGAGATGGCTTGATCCTCGAAAGAGGTTCGTAGGCAGCTCGTCGAAACCCGGCGAGTTCAGCTATCCCCCTCACCAAAAGGGGACTGGGTGCGTATACTCCTATACTCCCACAAAAACGCGAAAAATCCGCACATGTACTCGAACTTTTCGAAATTTTTAATAAAATTCTTTCTATCTTTTATGCTCACTAAACGTATCAACGCTTCGGAAAAACGAAAATCATATCTTCAAAAGAAACGCGAGACGTCGCAACTTCTTAAAAAGATAACAAAACTCGTATCATCCGCAAAAGACAGTCCACCTGCGACTTAAAAATAACTCACGCCCGTCGATTGGCCCCGACGGACGCACACAAGAAACGTTTCACTCAATACAAACTCGTAGTCAGACCTACAAGGTCCTCTTACATCCGACAAGGATATCATAGCGCGCTATACAAGAAACCCAAAATTTTGGTTTAGCGTCTCGGATAAACTCCGAAGATAGCTCGATTCTTTTAACACAAGTCATATAAGCCGATAGCGGACTTTAAACGAAAAGAATCAGGAAAAAATTACTAACAGGCAAAACGAAAGCCGATCAGTCATCGCACAGCCTTAAAGCTGAGAGTAAGCCTAGGTCTTGCCCTAAACCCAGTCTTGCTGGATCTTGACATCTCACAGACATAGTATCGTATACGAGATCCCAAAACATGTCTCTTATCGCTTACACCTAAAACGCTCGCTAAAAAGTAGCATACGGACCAAGCGACAAAAGAGTTGGGATATGAAGTGACTACCGCATCCTTCCCTCTACACTTGGAAAGTATAAATCAAAACAAAAGACGAAATCTCGCAAATTTTCATATTCATAAAAGCCGCAAAAGGCGGCAGGATTCAAAGCCACCAACGGCCAGTCCCAAAACATAAGAATGCAACCTCCAACGGTCGCAGAATAAAATTACTAAAAACGGCCACACACGGCCAAAAAATACGATTCACAAAAGGAAGTCAACATTGAGAAATCCGGATGCGGAAATCCCAAACGAACTAGCAGGCTGGTCCACTTCCTCATTCACGCCTTGAGCGTTCCCACCACCCTCGGCGTTCTCATCGGCTCGGCCTCCACCGATCCTCGGAAACCTCGATAGGTTCCCATAGTCTCCGGACTCTTTCTTCTACCGGAGGAACCAAGGACTCAGCATGAGCACACTCGGCCATGAAATCCTTCATTTCAGCAATCTCGGAATCAAAAGAGAAGTCCGGGTTCTGAGACTTGTAAAGGTTCTGACCGAACCCGGCACTAGCAGGCTGGTCCACTTCCTCATTCACGCCTTGGCGTTCCCACCACCCTCGGCGTTCTCATCGGGCCTCCACCGTATCCTCGGAAACCTCGATAGTTCCCATAGTCTCCGGACTCTTTCTTCCGGAGGAACCAAGGACTCAGCATGAGCACACTCGGCCATGAAATCCTTCATCTCAGCAATCTCGAATCAAAAGAAATCCGGGTTCGAGACTTGTAAAGTTCTGAACCCGGCACTCGCGGAAATCACCAACAAACTCCTGAGCTTCTTTAAAACATTGAAACTCAGCAGCAAACGATTCCGCCCGTCTTGCCACCTCCGCTGCGACCATCCTTCTTCCTCTCCTTTCCGCCCGAACAAGAGCTCGAGCATGAAGCTCAGCTTGCTTCGCGTTCTGCGCCTTTACCTCTTGTCGGAACCGGAAAAGCTCTCGCTCCGCTTCTGTGGTCTTGAAGTTAGCAATCCTGGATTTGCGGAAACTTCGAGTCAATCCGCTAAACACTCTTAGTCCCTGCATAAACTCAAGATCAGCAAGCATGCTTATATACAGATTCGAACGTAAGGTTAAGAAGTTCGAAGGGCCAAACCTCGTTGACACGTTGGGAGCCCTCGGCAAAAACCTGTTGTTTCTCCTCATCCTCCAGCGACTCATCAGTAGTAAACTCCGGAGGAAGGCCATCAAAGAAGTTGTTAGGTGGAAAACCGCTGGCTCCGCCTTTTTCCGTTGGAGTAAAACTAGGTTTTCTCCCAACGGTGAAGGATTTTCGAGCCTTCCCCATCATCGATTTCCTTCCCCTTACGAGACCTCTGTCTACGCCTCCGGGTAGGAGCTTCGATGACCGGTTCGGCATCATACGATGAGACAGGATCTCGGGACCGATAAAGTCTAACCGCGTCTCGAATCCGTTCGAGGGTGAAGGACTTCCAGAAAAACGGCCTTTGACGAAGATCTCTCTTGACAAAGACGTCACCAGGCAAATCGCAGTAGGGTTGTTCCCTACAAAGCGAAACTTTTCACTAAAACTCGCACTTCGAAAGGTGAAATAGACAACAGGGTTTTCGTCAGATACCTCGGTTGAAGTTCCATGCTCGCGGAAATAGATGGAGGCAGCTCTCCTCGACAGACTCGCCATCTATTTGGACGAAGAAGAAACGCTCCTGCCACGATTTGGGATTCGAAGTAGTCCCCTGAATCACGCCATATCCTTCTTAGGCAGCATGGAGTAGTAATCCTCCCGTCGGCCGAGTGCCCCAAAGACCTTGAAATCATCGGGACCAAGATAAATCCGAGTTAAGCTAGCGATCAATACGCCAAGCCAACTCTCCAAGGCAGGAACGCTGAGCTGGCTGATCGAAAGTTCGCGGTGAAGCGCACGAACAATGGCACCAGGGATCGGGAACCACATACGGCAGTACGTAAGAAAGCCGTAACATGTAAAGAAACCTTGCGGAGGACTCCTTGCACTCGTTACCTACGGAATCCGAATTTGACTCCTTCAGAACCTGGTAAAATCTCGAAGAACCTTGAGATATTTACGAAACCGAGCTCGGCGCAAAGGAGCACCGGGCTGCCTCGGGTCTCCTCGAACAGGGATCTCTGGCAGTGTTGGGGCGAACCTACAAGGACTTCGGTAATACGCATTCTTCTTTTCCTCCTCGACCAACTCCTCCCTTCACCGTCACATGGGCAGGAGAGTCATCCGAGGATGAATGGGAAGAAGAGTTTCTCTTTGAGGATCTTGAAGACATTGTTCTTAAAGAGAGATTCTTGAGAGAGAGAGTAAAATTCTTGTGATGAAGTAAGAATGAGATTTCTTACTCCATCCATATAAAGGAGGTAAAATCACTATTTACCCGACTTTCGCAAACGATTACGTCTCAACACCTTCCCATACGGCTATACCGCAAGCTAGGATCCGACAGGCACTACGGTTCCTAGCTAGCTGGGGGGCTAACTGTTGGGGTCAAAATCGGTCAATGACGAAATCGTCACCGAAAATCCTCGAAGAAAAGCCAAGCGGCGATCAAAGCTAAGAAATGGGTCGCCGCCGATAAAACTCACGGAAGGCTCGTCCGCTCCGCCAGGCACCAGCGCAAGGGTCCTGGCCCATCCGTGCAATCATCTCATAATCTCAGGCAATGGAAGCATCTTGGTTCCTTAAAACCCATGTCCGGATCGTCCGAGATCTACGATGGTTCTTCGAAAAGCCTTCCGATTGATTAAAAGATTCATCTTTTAACACATCTAAAGCTTCGAAGCCACATTGCTCGCATCCTTGACGACGGAAAATCTGCAAATCCAAGTCCATCTCAAATCCCGATACTCGAGGAATCTCGTTGGATTAGAAACGATTATCTCAAATCTACGGCTAAAGACCTTCCCAAACTCAAAGATTTTCCGCAAGCGACGGGGAAAGATCGAACAACGAAAACCCACAGGCGGCAAGATGGCCTGGCACCGCAGCACGCTGGGGCGGCGGCACCTCCGCAGCGGGCGCCTGGCGCCGGTGGCTGGCGCTGGCCGCCTGCTGGCCGACGCTGGACGCTGGCCTGGCCCGGCGGCACCGGCTGGCGCCCGGCGGCACTCCGGTCGCCTGGCGTCGGTCCGCGGCCCTCGTCCTGGTCTCGGTCCTATCATGCCCAGTTCGATCCCATCTTAGCTTGTTCGGATCAATCTACGCGAGTTTGGTACGATCACGGTTATTCTAGAGCACCAATATCTCGACTATACAAGGAATTGGAGTTCCTTCGGAAACATCGAAACATTCAAAAACCGTTCTTTCGAAAAACCGTAAAACGCCTAAACGGCCCAACGTGGCCAAAACGGACCACTTGCGATTTTCCGAAAAGGAAGGATAACTATGACGGTTTATCTTTATCCTCACATAAGAGATAAATGTCAAGTTTCCAGAAGATAAAAGTCAAGTTTCCAGAAGATCAATGTCAAGTTTTCCGAAGATAAATGTCAAGTTTCCCGATAAACACGAAGATGGACGAAAATGGAAAAAGCCCGATTCAGCCCGCGAGAAGGTAGACCGTCTTAAGAGGAGTATATAAGGAGAGCTTTGAGCAAGAAGCAAACCAGATCACAAACTTTCAGAGCACTTAGCACTTAGAGCGTTGTAGCTTTCTTTTTCTGTTTTCGTTAGCGAGCTGCGACTCGACTAGGTTAGATCTAGGCAGCCGGACTAGCGGACCTTTCGACAGCTCTTGTAGCTTACTTCTTACTTGTTGTTCACGCTCAAAACGCGAATTCAGAAATAAGATCTTTTTCCGCTCAACTTTTACGATTTCTATTTTCGTAACTTTAATCTCTATTGATCGTTTCGTGTGCGGCCCAGCAGATATCCGGGACCTTCAAGGAAGATCGGGTTAACTCGGTTTTCCTCCACAAATCTTTATCGAAAATTGACGGTGCAAATTTCGGTTCCCACAATGCCTTCTTGTGAGTTCACCGAGTGACGACCCGTTTCTTGGTTTTGATCGTCACTTGGTTTTTCTTTCGAGGACTTTCGGGTGACGATTTCGTCGTTGACCGATTTTGACCCCAACAAATCTAAAATATATATCATAAATCTGTATATTTCTAAACAATTTTTAATCTAAAATAAATAGTGTAATTTCAAATAAATACTAAGATCATTTCTTTTTGTAGAAATGGAGGTAAAAAAAAGAATTACCTTACAAAAATATATTTTGGAAATTAAAATATAACATCATTTTTTTGAACACAAACATACTTATATTAATCCACTTTCGGAACCTACGGTGGGGGACAAAGAGTAGCATTACAAAGAGTAGCCTTTGCAAGCTGATCAGCAAGAGAGTTATGCAATCTCTCAACAAATTTAAAAGAAACAGAAGCAAATTTAGAGGATAGATGTTAGATGTCCTGGATGATTCTGAAGAGTTCAGCCGGAGGGAGCTTCGAAGAAACTGCTGCTACGAGCGTTTGGCAGTCTGTATTGAAACATATACTATGAAAGCCCCGTGACAGGGCGATGGTGATGGACCAGCATAGTGCTAGTGCCTCGGAGATAAGTGGTGATGAGACATAACTTTCTACACGAGCTTCCTGATAAATGATTTGTCCATCTCGGTTTTTGAAGATCCATCCGAAGGCTGCTGTGTTGGTTTCCTTTTTCCAAGCTGCGTCTGAAAAGCCAATCATTAGAACATCCAGGTCGGGTATGTTCACTGACTGGCGATGAAGGTTGACTGAAGGGCTTGGTGTCGTCTGCGCCATGTTCCATTCTCGTGCATTCCTTACAGCGGTAGAGATTGTTTCCGCTGGTGAAAAATCTTTCTCAAAAATCAACTTGTTCCTTGCCGTCCAAATACTCCAGCAAACCCACAGAAACAGGTCCGACAGAACACCTAAAGGTGGGAGGCATATTGCACTTTTGCAGTGTTTCAGTGCATCGGAGAAAGCAGTGATAGCATTAAAACAGTCAGGTTCAAAAGTGGGTGAGAACAGAAGAAGGACCACACTTCGTTTGCATAAGCACAGTGTAGGAAGAGATGTGGAATGGTTTCCAAAGCCCCACAGCGGAGACAATTGTTATGTTGTAGCATTCCATGTAATTGCAGGTTTGCTCTTACTGGTAAGGCTCCTTGCGTAATTTTCCAGAGGAAGATCTGCAATTTGGGTGAAACACATCCTGACAAAAGCAAGGCTTTCCAGTCGGGTACATTTTACTGACCTGATCTAAAATGATCGAGTTCGGCCTCAGCAGCCGCATAGTATCCCGAACGAGAGTAAACTCCGGTTTTTGACCCCAACCACACGACTCCATCTCCACCTCCCATCATGCTTGGTTTCAGGACTCTTATTTCCTCAAGGTGGTGTGGTAGGACTTGTTCAATACGTTGAATGTTCCATTCTCTCGTCTCGCGAACAAGAAGATCAGCCACCACCAAGTCCTGGAAACCTTCAGGTGCAGGTCCCACAGTTTTTTTCGGAACAAGAGTACTCAGCCAGCTATCTTTCCAGATGTTAGTACTTTCACCATCCCCAATTACTGATCCCAGCTTAACACAAAGGAGGTCTCTGCCAGCTAGTATCCCCCTCCATCCATGAGGGCAAGCGGTAGTAATCTTGGCGCGAAGGAAAGGAGCTTTTGGGCAGTACTTGCCGATCAATATGCGTGCTAAAAGTCCCTCCGGGTTGGTAGCTATACGCCAGGCCTGTTTTGCCAACAGAGTTGTATTAAAGAGCTGAATCTCGCGAAAATCAAGACCTCCCAAATCCTTAGGCTTCGTGAGTGTTCCCCATGCGACCCAACACATTTTTTTAACGTCGGCACAAGAATTCCACCAGAATCTTGTAAGAGCTGACTGAATCCTCTTGCAGAGGCTTATAGGTAGCTGGAAGCACGTCATAGCATAAGTAGGAATTTCCGAAAGAACCGCTTTGAGCATGACCAGCTTCCCCGCACTCGAGAGATGCAGTGAAGACCAACTATTTGCTCTTTGCCGAATTTGGTCTACGATACTCGTGAAGAGATCTCGTTTCCGACGTCCAAAGTGTTCCGGGAGTCCCAAGTATTTTCCAACTCCACCTTCTTTCTCGATCCCGAGGTAAGATTGGACACGTAACCGTGTCTCCTGCGGGGTTTTCGAGGAGAAGGAGATGGATGATTTTGTCGGATTGATCATTTGCCTGGAAGCTATCTCGTACTTCAGTAGTATATTCTTTAACGCCTGACAGCTTGTCAAGTCCGTCTTGAGGAAAAACATTGTGTCGTCCGCGAAGAGGAGATGGTTGATGCGTGGAGCTGCTCTAGCCACTCTCCATCCTACCATATGTCCGCCGGAGTGTGCCCTTTGGCATAGTCCAGAGAGAACCTCACCGCAGAGAATAAAGATGTACGGAGATAATGGATCACCTTGTCGGATCCCTCGTGAAGGAGTGACCAAACCATATACCGAGTCGCCTAACAGGAAGGAGTAAGAGACCGTCAATATGCAGCTCATGATTCAGTCCACCAAAATGGAATCAAAGCCAAGATGTTCGAAAACAAGGCGAATGAAGCTCCATTCTAACCGGTCATATGCTTTGCTCATGTCCGTCTTCACTGCCATTGAACAATTTATCTTAGCCTCTGAAGTCTTTAGAAAATGAAGCAGCTCGTTTGTTATCAGAACATTATCTGAGATCGCGCGACCTTTGATAGAGGCTGATTAAGTTTCACCAATGATGCATTGTAGAACTGGCTTCAGTCGTAGGGAGAGAATCTTTGAGATGACCTTGTAGGTCACCTTGCATAGTGCAATCGGCCTATAATCAGACACCAATTTTGCGGTTGTGCTTTTCGGAATAAGCCTGACGAACGTCCTATTTGTCGAGGACCTGAGTGTACCGGAAGTGAAGAACTCTTGTATTTCCCTGCAGATCCCTGGTCCTATGATCTCCCAATTTGATTGGAAGAAGCAAGCTGAGAACCCATCTGGTCCTGGAGCTTTATCCGGGTGTATGGAGAAGAGAACTGCTCGGATCTCAGCATGCGAGGGTATCGAAGTCAGCTTCGCGTTAGTGTCTGGCGTGATACAGGGAGATATTGCCTCATTAATAATCAGAGAAATGTATTCTCTATTCGTAAGCGTGTTCCCTGTCTTGAAGAGGTCCTCATAAAAATTTGAGATCTTTGCTGCAATAAGCTATTCTTCATAGACAGCGTGCCCCTCCCAGTCTTCAATTACTGAGATAAGATTTCTAGCATTTTTCCCTTTCGAAACTGCGTGGAAGAAGCTGGAGTTCTTGTCTCCCGATGCCAACCACATGACTCTGCTGCGTTGCCTCCAAAATTCCTCTTCGGACTTGTACGCAGATAGCAGTTCTTTATTTAGCTTGGTGATTAAAGCGTCGTCAGCTATAGGACCAGAGAGGGCGTCATCCAGATCTCTTTTCAGCTTATCGATAGCTTTTTTGCTGTTAAGATGTTGCTCTCGGCTCCAAGTGACTAAGGCTCTACGAACTTCGGCCAACCGTTGCTCCGAAGACAGATGTTCCGTTGCAGTCCAGATATTAGAAATGATAAAAAGATTGGTGAGTAAAAGAGAGATTGTACACAAACCTTCCTATAAACTAAGGATTCACGCACGCAAAGTTAAATAATTGTCTTCAGTGGTATTTTTAGTTAAGTCAAAGCTTCCAAAAACAAGTTATTACGTATAAATTAACCGAATTGTGAAATTCGATACGCTCAAGTTCCGTATCACATATAGTCAGCGCCTATACGGCCGCGTAGGACGTTTTTTACAACAGTGGAGAATACACGTCCGACTGCATCATTCCAACCCTTCCTATGAAATTCATGTTCGATGATAGGCCATGCATCATGCTGAAGATTTCTTGTAACTCTTTTCTCCATAATTCTGCATAATTTGCGTTTTCTGGGATTTGAACTTCAGACCTTCTGGTGTAGAAGCATTAATGAATCCTTAGTTAAACCACTGGACTAAGAGGTTCCAATTTTACCATTAAACTTTAAATTAGTTTTACATAATCAAATAAATTATTAAATCAAAATTCTTCAGATAAAACCAGAATATAAGCCAAGTACTCACAAATCGCAACCAACTAAGTGTTTTTCAACTTGCACAATATTTTAAGCAATGGGATAGATTTCATTATCATCTTATTAACCGAGATCACTAACAAATGGTCTTTCGTTTTTCCTTTGTTGGTTGTAGTTTGTGAATAAACGTGTTATAATCGAGTTTAATAGGACAGTTTTGGTTTAATTTTGTGTTTGATTAGACAAAATTAGTTTAAAGTTTATTCGTAAACTGTAAGCCAAAATTTATTATGTATGTGTGTATTTCAGCTTTGAACTTCAAATATGTAGAGAAATAGAATTCGAATTTTCATATCGGAGATAAAGTCAACTGGAACTTTCATTTCGTTAGAAATACATAACATACATTAAACTTTGCGTAGATATAGTGATATATGATAACTGTGAAAGAGAAAAATATTATCACCCTCATTTTGATAGATAAAACTTTATAAATGTATATACTATAATATGAAAACATAGAAAATGAACATGAATGACTAATTTACTCTTTTTAGCCAAAGTATCATTTTATATAGTAAAAATATAGAATTAAAAATATCAAAATTATGATTCTGAATTCATGTATTGGCGGATTACATCTTTTTAAACGCTTATGATGTAGAAAAACATGACTGGAAAACATCGTGGAAAAAACCAGGTTCAATGACATGTATGTGTTTTCTCTCTGCAATCCTTTATGTTCGGGTGTCTAGGACAAGAGATTTAATGTTAACTAGAGCTTTTGACCCGCACGTCCATGCGGGTGTTAATTTTTACCTTTTTAGAAATAGATATTTTGTTTTTCATGATAAGTATTATATATTTTATATGTGTCAAAATATAATTAAGGGAAAATTGTAAATAGAGAACAAATAAACTAATACATTGTCCCTATGCCATAAAATGAAACATAAGTTGTCCCATTAGTATAATTTTTTCATTAATCCCAATTAAATCCCTAATCTAATCCAAACCGAGTTGGTCTGATTTAATTATGGTCTGATTTTCTTTAGATCTCTGGTTAATCTAAACCGAATTGGTTTGATTTAATTATTAAAAAAAAATAGATAAACAAAAGGGGGAAATCGATTTAGCCCCAAATATGGTGTTTCAACCTAATTTCTTCTCCTCCTTCGACGATAGAGAGAGAAAAGCGATTAGGGTTCTTCGCCTAAACACTTGCCGTCGCCGGTCTTCCTTCTGCCGAGAAGTCTCTGCGGTGTTCTTGTTCTTCTTAATTGAACCTCTTGGTCACTTCATCTCGTTGTCAAGTAAGCCCGAACACTACAGGATTTTGCATGTCTTTCTCTCTTTGATTTGAGTGTTTTAATCACAAATCGAGTGTAATGGATTTCAATTTTGTTTGTATGAATGATTTAGCTTTCTAGGATATCAAAGTTTCATACTTTTGATTTTTTGTTTGTATAAATGGAAATTGTTTTTCTTGGGTTTTATCTTTGATTTGAGTCTTTTTGTCTGTCATAGGTTTCGATTTTAGTTTTATCTTTGATTTGAGTCTTTTTGTCTGTCATAGGCTTCGATTTTAGTTTCGGTTTTTATCATAGCTTGTGATATATATGTGTTAGTTGAGATAGTTTGTGTTAATGATTTAGTTGTCAATGTTAAGTTATTAAAGTTTGATGATGTCTTTCTTATTAATCAACGCTTAAGTCTGTCAGTATTGTAATTTGGGTTTCATTGTTCACAGGTATGTTGCTGGATCCGTTGCCTAAATGCCTATTCAAAGAGGGAACTGAAACACAAGTTGACAAGGTTAACAACACATGTCGAACTTCCATACTTGAGGCGGTGGAGAAGTACATTGAAGCCGAGTACAAGGATGTGTTGGCTGATCCGCTATTTGCTCAGGTTATGGAGATTTATGATCACAAGCTAGGATATTCGGGGAGAGTGATCCACACCTTCGTTTGTAAGCAGCTTCTGACCTCTAAGCGTCATGAGTTGTGGTTCCATTATGCTAGGAGGCCTCTCAGATTTTCGATGCAAGAATTCTATGCGATCACTGGTCTGAAATATCAAGACGACGAGCCTGATTTGGAGATTGACAATTGGAAATATGATAAGGGGTTTTGGGCTAAGTTGCTAAGGAGAAAGAAAAAAATTTGCTTAATGGAAATTAGGAAGGTGCATCTGAAGCACTGTAATACGTGGTCCCGTGTCGATAGGCTGAGGATGGTGTATTTGTGTGTCATCGCTGGTATAGTTATGGCGAAGGATGAGAGGGTTGCCATCCCACACGAGTACATCAAGCTGGTGATGGATTTCGATAAGATGAGGAGATATCCGTGGGGTCTTCATTCCTTTGATGCTCTGGTGACTTCCATTATCGCAGCAAGGGATAAAGTGAAGGAGCAGAACAGCTATGTTGTAGATGGATTCTCGTATGCACTTCAGATTTGGGTGATGGAGGCTATTCCAGACATTGGATCGCTTTTGGGTCAGAAACTCAGAGAAGGCGTGACTAGCATGAGATGCAGGAATTGGAAAGGATCAGCTAAGGTTTCCTATCAGGATATTATGAGCTTAGAGTCTAACTTTGCATCCACTGTAAGTTCTATTTCTTTTTAAGTAATGTGATTGAATTTAATAGTTCTTAAATTTTTTGTCTAACTTTGTTAAATTGTTTTTGTTTTGTAGGGACATGTGTTTGCATACCTATCTTCAACTGGAAATTATGATATTTGTTTACATGAAGACTTTAAACGAGACTCTGAGATGCAGGATGAAAGAGTCGATCTGATGATGGACATGATCCGCAAGATGTATGATTGGAGTAAGCATGAGTGGGGTTTCCTGGAAACTCTTGAACCAGTGTTGGAAAGTTCTGAGGATGATGGTTCTGATAAAGAGGAGGCTGGAGAAACAAGTGATACTGGTATGGAAGAAGATATTGAAACCACCCCTGTGTCTGCTGCAAAGAAGAGAAAGAAGAAATATCAGGATACTGGCGCCGAGTCAAGGAAGAAGAGGTTACTTTTCCAAAGATCAAACGAGAAATATAGAGATATTGAAGAGGAGATGAAGTCTTATATCCAGGTTATATTGAAGTCTTCTGTTACTGCCTTAGCGCTCGAGGTACGCGACATAGTTGATGACCGGTTTGCCAAATTAGAGGACAAGCTCCTTTCATCTCAGACTCCGGGTGGTGCTCCGGCAGATACTCAGACTCAGGGTGGTGCTCGTGGCGCTGATCCGTTTTATACTCCTTCTGCTGCTGCTGCTCCTACTCTGGCTTCTACTAAGGCTCCTGCTCCGACGTCTACTCGTGCTCCTGTTCCAACTCCGACGTCTACTCGTACTACTGTTACTGCTCCTTCTCGCAGTCGAGCTCCTGCAACTTCTCAGACTGGTGGTCCTGCAAATGCTGCCAAGACAAGGTCTCAGACAAAGGTAAGCAAGAAGTAGATCTTTTCCATGTTTTCGGTTGCTGTTCTTTTTTGATGTTTTCGGTTGCTGTTTGTTTTTGATGTCTTCGGTTGCGGTTTGTAATATTATTGTAAGGATGATGTTGTCTTCCTGTGTGTAATATTCATGTATGGATGGTGTTCTCTTTGCTGTGTGTAATATTCATGTAAGGATGTTGTTTTAAATATTTATTAATGTCAAGTTTTGTGTTTTATAACCAGGATCCAGAATTGTCAGATGTGTTTGGCAGCTTATTTAGCACCTTAGATGACAATTTAGGGACCCAAGAGCATTTACAGAAGACAATGGGCAACCTTACACAAGAGTCAAATGTTGACGGTTTAGATCCATCTCAAGACAAGCAGTCCGAAGAACCTTCTGCTTTCGCTACGCCAATGACTTCTTTCCGGCCAGAGATCTTCAAGCGACCATTCTTGAGTGATATTGATGATCCAGAAGTCCGTTGCAAAGACAGCGACTACAAATTGGTTTTTGTTCCAGAAGACAAATGGTCCAAACTAATTGAATGGACCTTGAATCCCACGTAAGTTATATTTTTTTACTTCTTTCTCAAATCTACCTCATAAACATCATCATACCATTGCTGTTTCTTTACAGAGTACTTCAGATTGGGCCATCTAAATTTGATGCAGAGTTAGCTTCGCGTATAGTTGGGCCTAATATTTGGTTCAAGAACTATGTGAGTTTAGCTCAAAATTATTTTGGAGATTGAATTTGTTGTTGGTTCTCATTACTAATAAAATTGTATTCTCTTTGTCAGGACATGGACGCCATGATGTATTTGTTTCGGGAAAAAACCTCATTGCGTCGTTGGAAGCCAGACCGAGTCACATTTCTGAACTGTATGTTTAGTAATCAGATCATCACGGCCTATGGCAAGTTTGAGGGAAACAGGAGAGGGTTCAAACTCGAAGACCATTTTCTCGAGTATGGAAGAGGTGAGCTGCCATATCATGGAAGCACAGGTTCAGTATGGAACATTGATATCGATCGTCTCTACATCCCTATCTGTGTTAACCAATACCACTGGATCTCTATGTGCGTCAATCTTGTGAACCGGACAATTGATGTCTTCGATTGTGGGGGTAAGAAGAACACCAGGGTCGTGGAAGCATTCGCTAATATCATTCCACGAATCGTCAAGGCTGTCCAGCCGCCAGATAAGAAGAAAGATTTCAACGTTAAACAGTATACTGTTTCATATGTCCCGATGTGCCAAGTCCTAAACATGAGTGGTAATGATTGTGGTGCTTATTCGTTGAAGTTCATAGAGTGCCATGTGCTTGGATTAGATTTCTCTTTGGTGAATGACGAGAACATCCAAGAAGCCCGACACAAGATAGCGTATGATCTTTGGGAAGCAGCAAATGATGAGGTCTTGCAGTATCGGATGTCCACATTTAAGCCTCCAAAGCGTGCTCCGGCGAAAGCTGTTGATCTCGTTTGATGTTATGATGTCTTTCATATTTTTCGGTGTATCATTTTATTTCATACACTACTGTTATTGTTATGAAACTGATCAAGTATTTGAGTTCATGATTGTTGTTATGAAACTGATCGATTATTTGAGTTCATAATAAACTGTTCTGTTCTTATTTAATTTTAACTAATAATTTGTTGACACTATAAACCGTAAATTTGAAATGGTTCATATCCTAAACCCTAAATCACATAGGGTTCATACCCTAAACCCTATATTAAAGAAGATTTATACCCTAAACCCTAAATTACATAGGGTTCATACCCTAAACCCTATATTAGAGAAGATTTATACCCTAAACCCTAAATCACATAGGGTTCATACCCTAAACCCTATATTAGATATGATTCATACCATAAGTCACATAAAGAGTGAATAAGATTTTCTTTTTTTTGTGAATAAGATTTTTGTTGTTTAACAAATTTGAATTCAAGTATTTTAGAGATTAATAAGTTGAATTAGATTTTTGTCTTTTATAGGTGTATGATGTCGCTTTGAGTGTATTAGAATATAGTCTTTTAGCCAAACGATTTTAGTGTTTTAGAGTATAACCATTTACGGTTTATACCCAATAGGACCCACCCGGAAATTCTTAAAATCGGACCCTTAACCCGGATCCACACACCCCTAAACACGTGATTTGCTCTTCATTTGTCGAAACATAAGAAACCAAAGCCGATAGAAAGGGGGATTAGGGTTCTTTCTCTGCGAATCTAGAAAGGCAATCACAATGACCAGTTCATCGACTTCTTCTGCTCATTTTCCTCGGATCTCAACTCATGGTGTGCCTGCAAGATGTTGGTGTGGAGAGGGCATAGCAACTTTTGGTTCGTCGACGGCGGAGAATCGATATCGACGATTCTACCGATGCGAAATTGCAAGAGATGTAAGTCCTTGTTTCGATTTTCGATTACTTTTGTCAGATTAAACGATACTATAGCAGTTAGATTTACAGTTCAAAATAGTATATTGACTGAATTTTGTTTTTTTTTAATAGAGAAAATCTGAAAATCATCTATTCAAATGGATTGATGAAGCTTTGCTTGACGAGATACGGTCGGTAGATGCAAAACATGAGAGAGTTGCTCAAGGGTTAACGAAGTTTGAAGAAAGGGTTATGGATATTTTGAAGAATGAGATTGCTAAAGTTGAACATAAGATGTCTCAGAAGCTCAATGAAAACGTTCACATGGAGATTGCTAGAGTTGAAAAGGAGATGAAACAGAAGCTAAAGATTACGACGGTGGCTGTGGTAGTTGTAGGAGCAATCGTAGGGATATGGGCTTGTCTTACTGTCTGAGCAAGTTCTACTGATTGCTTGATTGTTGGCTCAGTGTGTTGGGTTCAAAATAGCTTAATTTTCCAGTATTGTTTTCATTATGATCGACTTATATACACTCGATGGCTTCTTCATTACACTTAAGATCGACTTTTTCAGTTCACAATTGATGACTTCTTGTTAGATTCTGTGTTTTGAAAATAATTTAGTGATAACAATTGCAGAAAAACCAGCAACGCCATGAGAAAACAAGTAGACCATAACAAAGAAATTCGTTGCAAATCCAGAACCAAGAACATTCTTTAAATCAAGTAACCATAACAAAGAAAAAACAGAAAATTCAGAACCAAGAAAACAAGTAAATCAAGTATCCGACACCATATTGAAAAACAAGAAACTCCAAACTAACGACATGACTAAATAGCTCTGTCACATGTAGCCCTGTTATGATTCTCTTATCGACTGCATCTGCGCTGCGAGCTTGTCTTCAACTGTCTCATACCTTCGTTTTCTTCTCCTTCCTGCTGCTCTTCTAGATTCAGGAGGTAGCACATTAGCATTTCCAACAGCATCTGGAACAACCCAACTATCCACAGGAACACCTATTGGATTAATAGTTTCCTGATAAGCTGTTCTCCAAGTGGAAGTAGTGTACATGTCATCAGTAAGGGAGGATGGGTCTCGGCCAACTGTTAAACCAGCCTTGATAGCGTGTCTACATGGAATCTTTAGCAAGTCGTATTTCCCACATGAGCAAGTCCTTCTGTCTAAATCAACCAGGCAGTCGAATATATCTCCACGAACCAAAAACGATGCTCGTTAATTGGTTGGACAAGAAACGTTTTACCCTTGCTAATCCGCCTATCTATCTTTTTCTCGATGGCAATAGTTAATGGTTTTGTATGCTTCCTGCTCAGAGTCCGACGTTCAAGAACCAACGAGTCAACATTTCTCTGATGCTATCCAACAACGGAATTACAGGATACTCTCTTGGTGTGCGCAGCAGAGTTAATTGATTCAGCCGGGTTTGTCGTCCTGATGTCGTACCTGAATCCTGGAAACTGACAGCGAGCCCACTTTGAAACCTCTGCATCCGTTAAATAGTTTCCAATAGCTGGACTAATATTGCAAACAGCTTGGAATCTCTGCTGAAAATCAACAACTCTATAAGCTTTTGAAGCTTTTGCAATCAATCCAACCAATCCCTTTCCTTTATAATGTGTGACCACATTATTCAACAAATGGTGAATGCAAATGCCATGTTGAGAAAGAGGATAAACATTTTCAATCGCCTTACAAAGTGAGGTATTTCTGTCTGATACAAAAGCCAGAGAACGCTCGTCCGCAACAACAACCTTTAGCTGACTCATAAACCAATCCCATGAACGGTCATTTTCCGAGTCCACAACCGCAAATGCAACAGGATACAAGTTAGAGTTTCCATCTAAAGCTGTAGCAGCAAGTAATACCCTTTGTACTTGCTCTTCAAAATGTCCCATCAACAACAAGAACTTTTCGCATGGATGTGTGAAAACCTCGGACTGATTGGCCAAACGAAACGAAGAGAAAGCGAAATTTACCATCAACGTCGGTTTCATATAACGTGTGTGTTCCTGGATTAGCTTCTTTCAGCATGTACAAGTAGCTCGGAATTTTTTCAAAACTCTTCTCTGGAATACCTCTGATCACATTAATTGCAAACTCTCGAGCATCCCATGCTAAGGACTTAGATATCTCGCATCCATGATCCATCCTCATAATCTGTATGATATCATTAGTTTTGGGACCTTCTTTCACACCATCATACCTATGCATTATTAGACCGCCAATTGTTTTTGCAGATGCTGTCCGACCACCACTAGTCATGCTCGACGCAGAACATGTATGATCTGCCACATATTTTTTGATGATGAAATATGTGGATCCGGATAACCCCTCAGCACGAACACTCCAGTTACAATGGTTGTCACTGCATCGGATGTACCAAAGTTTTCTGTCAGATTTTACAACTTTGTAATCGAAGTTATGCTTCATTGCTGACATCTCCAACACTGATTTCAACATGGTTTTGTTTAGAAACGTTTCGCCCGTCTTCACCACATCCATCAAAGAAAACCGAACACTTTTTTCCATTTCGTCTTCTTTTGCAGTTATGCCGAGAATATCATCTTCTTCCCAGCCGGTTGAGTTACAATCCTCTTCAACATCTTTGCTTGATTCAGATGAACTACCAATGTCATCTCGAGGTGGAAACGAAGAAGGTTCACCTTGCTCTCTGAAAGGCGAGTTAGATTTCTCCTTATCAAGCCCAATGTTGTCGCTGTTTCCATTGATAGGTGAAGTAGACACACACAACCTTGCAGAAGCTTTTCCACGTACATATGTAAGAAAATTCTTGACTTGCCGATCATTCCCAATGATAACTGGGGGACAGTCTACTGAACTGATTAACTTCATAGGTAAGTAGCTTAACTCAAGCTCGACAAGGTTTTCATCAATTCCAAAATCCTTAAAAGCCATAATCCTTAAGTCTTCAAAGGAACTTGTCAATTCCACAACCATTACTCTACCTCGTTTTCCTTCATCAACAGCAAATCCCCATCCTTTAAGTGGATCAAATTTCCACAACCCACAACATGCATAAATATGCATCCTTTCAACGAGAGCTTCAAAATTTTTGGTTGGTTTCAAAAAAAATTAGAAATCGTGTGATGAAGAAGAAGAAAAACACGATAAAAAAAAAAATTAGGAAAACACGAAATTAAAGGAAGTTATAGATTTACAAAATATTCTCAACTGATTTTGGAGACATTTAAGGAAAATATACAAATCGAAATTGGTAGAATATACATTCTACTGTCCGTATACATTCTTCTGCCCGTAGAAATCTGTGTAAACAGCAGATTAGTAACCGTAGAATAAAGTATGTTGGTAGATAAATAAAGCATACACTCGTAGAATAAATTAGGAAAGGTAGAACTATCATATCTACCTTAATTCAGAAATTATGTAAACGGCAGCTGACTTAATCTACGGTGGAGGAGTAGTATTTATTAGAAACTGATCTGGTCTACGACGGTAGAGTTGTATTTTATTGGCACCTGATCCTTTCTACATCGGTGGAGTTGTATTTTATTGGTAGATATATTCGTTCTACTTGCAGTAGATATATATGTTATTAAAGGAAATACATAATCTACGGCCCGTAGACAGTAGATTAACTTCTCTGCCATTCGTAGATCAAAATATAAAATTTTGATATACTAATATTTAGTCTTCAAAAATATTTTTCATATGATTGTTTGTTCTTTATATACATTTTTAATATTTTTCCATATTTTTCTGACTTGTAAAATAATTGATATGATTTTTCAAAGTTGTCCAGGGGTATCTCAGTCCAAAACGGACCAAAAAGAGATTTATGGCAAAGGGACAATGTAGTTGTGTATTTGCTCCGTTTTGGCAATTTTTTCTATAATTAATTGTAAAAGTATTTGAATACTTTTAGGTTTCTCTATAACAAAATTGAACCCGAATCAAATAAGGTAATATGGTTACTTTGGTTATTTGGTTATTTTTTGGTTAAGTTTTGTTGAATTCAAAATACCTGAATTGAATCGGTTAATATTGTTACTTTTGGTACAAATATCCAGATCGGCCTCAGATTCATTAGTTTTTGGATATTTATAGGTTTCTATATATCAAAACTGAATTCTTCTAGACTTGGAAAGACCCGATTCGAAACTCACATGAAAATTTATAATACCCGAATGAAACCTACTTTCAAAACTCAAAAAACATGATACCCAAAAGAAATAACTCGTAGATGAATAGGTACCCGAATATCTATGTCTAATTGGTTATGTAAGCAAATAAAAAATAATTTGTTAACCATTTTGAATTTTTGTAAGAGTATTTTTATTCAAATATGTCAAATTATTATAGTTAATATGTAAAATAAATTCTGTCAAAATATCATTACAAATATAATTAACGAAGTAGTTAAAAAGTGAGAAAATGAATGAAAAAAGATAAGATAAAAAATTGAAAACAAATATGTTTTGTTTTTGTACTTCAATAATAAATGATGTCAATTTATTAGTAAAGATGATAAATGAAGTGGTTAGAATTGATTAAAAATAGAATGAAAATCTTTTTAAAAATCACTTAAAAATAGGCAAATATTATTTATACTGCTATCTATGTTTCCAAACAGTTTTCATTTAGTCTACTATACATGTTTCCAAGCAATCTCTATAGAGAAAACGGACATTTAAATACTGAACTTACTCAAATTTGCCAAAAAATACACAAACTCTTGATTAACCTAAACAAATAACAAACTTATGTTGACTGCCCCCTTTTAGATATGAGTTTAGTCAACATTAATTAGTGTTAAGCAGCCGTTTATTGTTAACGTCGACGTAAACGTAGTCGTTTTAAAATTAGAATTTCTTCTTTTAAGAGCCCTAACCTAGTCGATATCATCCCTCTCTACTCTCTCTTTCTTCACATCAGAGCACGAAATCAAGTCTCCAAACATCCTCTATCCTAAAATCGATTCCATCTCTTTTCTTCAAACGTGAAAGAGATGAGTTCGAGTAAGTCTTAAAACAAGATTTTGGAAAGAGAGGTTTCCCTTCGAAGTGTATATGTGGGAGTGATGTATGTACATTGGCATGGAAAACACAAGAGAATCCGAGGCGTCCTTTCTAACAGTGGTGAATTTCGACACCACTGTTAGATTTTTTTTAACAGTGAAATTGTTGTTTGCTAGAAACATTTTTTCAAGTGGGTTGAAGATTCAGTGCTTGAAGAGATGGAAGATGTAGTTCCAAAGATTGAAACATTGAGAAAGAAGTGTACCACCTGAGCTTAGATGTTGAAAGCTTGAAAGAGGTGATTCAAGCGCTGAAAGAAGAGGTTATTTAGACCAAAATTCAGACGAGGAAGTAGAAAATATGTCTTGGATTAATCTCTTTTATCACTGTGTTGCCATTGTCTACCTCTTGTATTAATCTCTTCTATCTATGTGTTGTTGTGTTGGTTCCATTATCTCTTTTAAGACTTTGTGAAAATTCAATTTTTTCTTATTCAAACACGTTTCCAAGCTAGAAATAGAACAATTTTGTTTCTTTTACTAGTTGCCCTGAGTTTCTTTATCATTACTCTGTTTTTAGCTGAAACAGAGTGTCTGCAGCTTTTTTTTTTAAGAATATTTTATTCTATAACACTTTTTTGTAACTTGCGATTGAATAAGATTGAAAGCACGTCACACATGTAGTGAAAAAAGAGATTACAATATAAAGGACTCTTCTCTATCGGACAATAATGAAGTGAAACACACCAATATTCTCTTCCAAAACAAATACATGAATAAGAGAAACAGAAAATTCACTTGCTTCACAAGATAACCATCGTTATTTAAAAAAAATGTTTTTCAAATTTTAACTAACAAAAAAATTCTTAAAAAAATGGAAGACTCGTTTAAGAACAGCAAAAGTAACATCCAAAAAACTAAAACACACCATCAAAGTTTTAGTGTAGCTCAAGACATGAAAACCAATCACAAAAACAAAAGTAAACACAACAAAGGAACCATCATCTTCATTATCCATGCTGTGACCCTCCTTGTGAACCAAGCTGTGACCCTCCTTCCTGTAAAAAAACATAGCATATTAATATGATGTAAAGACATAAAGAGAACAAAACAAGCATACCTGATCCTTCCTTGGCCGACCTCGTGGTCGTTTAGGTTCGGGTTCGACTCTCGGATTTGAACAACTAACTTTGGTATGTCCTTGTTCTCTGCAGTTTGAACAAGTCATAATGCGCTTATCACGACTTAGCCTAGTCGTACTTGTTGACTGTGAAGATGATTCATTGGCACTTTTTTTCTAGCATAATTACTTGGCCTTCCTCGATTACCTAACCTATTTGGTGGAGGCAAGACAGGTAGCCTGTTCAACATCGGCCACAACTTCATCCCTTCAACAGGCCTAATACTATGCTCATAAGTCTTTCTCCATCTTATAGTAGTGTAGTAATCTGAAACGTAGTCATCCACTTTCTGCTTCTTTGCGGAGATCACACAAGCGGCATGATTACATGGAATTCCATTTAGTTGCCACATCCCACAACCACAAGTTTTCAGGTTCATATCAACACTATAATAGCAGCCATGGTCATCAATTTCGAAGAGATTACCTGTAGCCATATATCTAATACAAGCCTGACCCTTAGCTATAGCAGATTCTATTGCAACATGAGCTCGTTTAGTGAATCTAGTCTTCAACCTGTTAGAAATTATAGACCGTTTTGCTGTGCGAACCATGCATTGTCTCCTAATTTCTTCTAGCAGGTCAAGAAGTGGTTTTCGCCTAGCCTCACGGATTGTTTTATTGAAAGATTCATTGAGGTTGTTCAGATTATCATTGCAACATGAACCAACCTTAAAGAAAGCCCGCGACCAGGTGTGAGGGCTGGTGACTTGAAGGTTTTGATGCGCCACTGGATTGTACCTCTGAAGCTCACTCATTTGCTCACGAAAGTCTCCTGAAGTGTAACTGCGAGCTATTTTCCAGAATAATCTCTCTAGCTGCGGGTCATGGCTATCTCTCTTCCAATTCCCAAGAATATGTCTAGCACACATTCTATGTTCTGCATTAGGGAGCTCTAGTTGAACAGCTTTCAACAAACCCTACAAAACAACACATAATCCACTTGTTATTTTGATATAAAACTGTCTTAAAATAAGTAAAACAACAAACCCTACGAAATAACACATAAATCTTTACCTTTTGCCTATCGGAGATGATTGTGAAATTGCTTCCATCACCAAGTTCCAAATCCATCTTTAGATGATTGACGAACCATGCCCAATTGATATCATTTTCGATCTCTACTACAGCCCAAGCAATTGGCACAATGCGATTATCTCCATCTCTTCCAACAGCAGCAATCAACTGGCCCTTCACATCCCATTTGAGAAAGGCTCCATCTAGACCTATGATTGGTCTACAAGTGGACTTCCAAGCTGATCTCTGTGCTTCAAAACATACATAGAAGCGATCAAACCTTTGTTTGCTTCTTGGTGTTGCTCCTGGAATGGTCACTATCTCTGTGATGGTTCCTGGATTTTTCTTACGAAGCTCGGCTTCATAATCCCATATTCGCGAAAAGTGAGCTTCATGGCCTGCTCTCCTTTCCCTAGTGATTTTTGTCTTCGCTTTTCGACACTTCTCATCGGTTACTATCAAGTTGTAAGTCCGTTTGATCTCTTCACCCATTTCTATAGCTGTAAGCTTTGGAGTCAACCTCAGTCTTTCAGCAAACAGTTGCGCAATTGATGAACTCTTCAACATTTTCGAGTACCCAGACCTTATACAAGCATGTTCATTAACATACACTTTTATTTGTAGCTTATGCTTCCTCTTTTCATACGAACAGTACACTCTCCAAGGACAATCATATTCAGTGTCCGAGCAAACAGCACCAAGCTTCAGTTGTGATGAAATGTATAGTTTAACGTCGTATCTTGTTTTCAACGAATACCTCAAAAGAGCTTGCTTGAACTCAGCCACCGAGGAAAATGTCTTTCCCAATACCAAAACCTCATCGATTGATGCTTCATCCTCTCGAGCTTCCCTTCGCGCATCCTCTTCTTCGTCATCAGATGATATAGGATCAGGTATATTATCTTCTTTCCAACAGTCGTCATCTCCGCTCTCATAATCATCGTCTCCTCCATCATTCTCTGCGACATCTCCAAAGTGTGTGGATAACACTTCACAAGCTTCTTCTTCAACTCGAATGCCTCCTGCTTCTTCTTCGACATCATTCTCTTCAACTTGTTCTACAAATTCATCATCAGAATCGTCAACAATGGCTTCACAGTCATCACCAGGCACACGTTCACGCTCCTCTCTGTCGGCGTCCTCAGCTTCATTCCTCTCCACAGCGTTGCTTTCAACCACAAGTGGGGGTGCATGCTCGGGTTCTCTTGGCTTGGATCGACGGATAGGAATCTTTTTCCTTTTTTCCTTGGGGTTCATGATGGGATTTTGACGAAGAATAAGAGAAGAAATAAATTGCAGTGATTAGGATTTCAAAGGGGAAGGAGACAAGAGGGAGAAGAGATGAAATCGATTATTTCGTCGTTAACACTAAACGGCTGTTTAACGCTAAATAATATTGACTAAACTCATATCTAAAAGAGGGCAGTCAACATAAGTTTGTTATTTGTTTAGGTTAATCAAGAGTTTGTGTATTTTTTGGCAAACTTGAGTAAGTTCAGTATTTAAATACCCGTTTTCTCAATCTCTATATGTACTTCAGTTTTATAATATAGATATCTTTCTTTATAAGGAAATTCTTCTTTAGATTGTTTACAAATTCTCCTCCGTATGATTGAAACTCATTTACTCTTGTACTAAATTTATTTTTGACTAGTATTTTAAAGGTAGTAAAGACTGAATATCTGACTTATTATTTGGGAGATATAGCCATGAGAATGGAGTAGAATCATCCATAAAATTACATATGACTAAAAACCATTATTGGATACAATGAGAGAAGACCACCATAGATCACAATGAATCTAATCTAGAGGTTGAGAAGCATGATAATAAGACTGAAAAAACCGCAATCTACTACTTTTCTCCATCTATAAATGATCACACACAAAGACTGATCTACTCATATTGACCTTAATTTCCTTGCTCGAGTTGAGTTGTTGAAGAACCTTAGAGTTGGAGTAACCAAGTCTTAGAGGCCATATACTTCAGAGATCACATCGTTAAATGTTGCAGCCGAGAACTCTGTGAGGGAAATTTGAATGGCAGTGGTGATGAGATCATATTCTCTGCTGAGACTATTTAGAAAGCCAAAAAAAAAATCATAGATTCATCAATGGGTTTCCAATAGCACTCAAAGAATCACATATTGTCTTGAAGTGCCAACAATACACAACCAAAGTCTTGTCTTTCTTTGTTAACAGCTGCAAGCTTTGTTGCAAGCTTTATTCTCTAGCAAGGAAGCTTTTGTTGAAGTTGTTTTCTAGGAAAATCCAGACATTGCGGGAGGTGAATGGTGTGTGAACAGAACCCAATACTTACTCGGACAGAGTTCCAAATAGCCAGGAGCACACTAGGTGATCAGTACAAAACCACTACTCAAACTGAGGGTTGTTTTCTTCGACATTGACGGTTCCTCAAAAATAGTGTACATCGTCAGTGGTGGTGCAATAGCTCTATTGATAAAACCCAACAGCTTCGAACTAGACAATAAGGATTTAAACTGAGTTCTTCAGACAAAGTAATTGTTCGTTGTGTTTCTATATAACGGAGTTCAAAACAAAAAGGAAAGATAAGGATTTAAAAGATCTACCATTAAATCACCTATGAAAGTTAGAATGACTCTAATACAATGTGAGAATAACGAAGAAGACAAACTTTTGAATTTTTATTACTTTCCACTTATCTTTCATAAAATAATTACAAGAATTTTTACAGATCATTTAGAACAATCTAGAGGTTGACTACACAGTTGGAAAGTGAGCCTAGACAGTGCATAAAGATAAGAGAGGATAAAAATGATTTTGGATAAGAGTCAGTTGTCGTACAATCAAATATTTTGGAACTCGTTAGAGAAGGCTTTGAAATTATGTTGGTGAAGAAGGACAAATGGACTGCTCTTGGATTTACGAATTTGAATTTTAATGGGGTTGAATTTCTGTTTAACTTACAGTCTAAACATCTATTTCTATCATTTTACATTAGTATATCATTGACTCTCATTAAGATAAGTAACAATATGCATTTGTTTATATAGAGATCACTAAACCTAATTTCTAAACCAATATGAAGTAATATATTAATAATTGTTAATGTTTTTCTTTTTGATCTTTCCATACTTTTCTAGATTCGTCTCGATCTTCTAGATTTTTTTTTTTTGTATTTTTCATTATCTTGACACGCTCGATCTTCTCGATCTCTCAATAGTTACGGTATAAAAATAATGAATGTGTCACTATTCACTCCCTCCAAATTGTGATTAAATCGATTTGAACTTTAGGACTATGTTGTCTTCTCCCTCAAACACTAAGAAGATTTACATAACAGCCCACTTAGGTACTAGGTTTGTAGAGTAAATCATAAAAGGGTTTTAAATGAGAAACTGATAAAAGTATTTTTTTTAACAAAAGGACATTTGGAAGTTAGAATTTGGAGGCAAATCAAAAACAAACAAACAAAAAAGGGCAAGAGGCTCCCACCAAGACCATATACTAAAACTTTAAGTGCAATTGCTATTAAATGCGAAGAATAAGAATTGAGTAATGAGATGCAACCACCAAATCAATCTTTTGTACTATCTCACGGTGACAAAGACGAAAATGGCAATAAATTACATCAGTTTTCTTTCAATCCAACGGAAATTCTTTACCCATTCATGATTCAACAGGTTCTGTAATTAGTTACGAGATTCTATCTCTTGTCAAACCTTGCTTATCTCGGATTTCTCGTAAATCGTCTAACTGGACGACTTTCAAGTAAGTTGTCTGGAAAAAGTTAAATATTTAAGTTTTATTTTCGAATTGCAAACTAACCTGAGACGACTTACAAGGAAGTCGTCTTGCTTTCATAAAATATTGAGTTTTTTGTTTTCCTAGAGACGACTTACTGGTAAGTCATCCAGAAAAAGTCAAATATTTGACACAATTCGGTCAAATGCAAAACTAGTCCGTTTATTCTAGACGACTTACTAGTAAGTCGTCTAGATTTTTTTTAACAAACAAAGCTGGACGACTTACAAGTAAGTCGTCCCATTTAAAAGTCAATTGCAAAAATGACCTGTTTGGACGACTTACTGGTATGTCGTATGCGCCAAAGTTTAGTAAACTTTCATTTTCTCTGTGTTTACTAATGTGTTTTATTTTGAATTTTTGCAGATGATAAACCACTTACATGCAGTGTATAGAGAATGGTTGTTGAAAGATGGATGTTGGGATTTTGTGGTTGATAATTTCAAAGGAGAGAGAATATTTTTTTTGACTGAAGGTTCGACACATGCTGAATTTTTTGCAATGGCTCAAGAAGATTATAACCTGAACATGAGCACAGAGTCTGTGGAGATAACCTACTCATTACCAGCAGAAATGATGCAACAGATGGCTCCAGACACCCCTCCTATTCATGTTACAAGTGATAGAAAAGTTCGAAACTTGCTTGAGATAACCAAAACGCATGGAATACGGCTTTGAGTATCAAGCCGTAGCAAGGTGGAAACGGTTTCAGAGGAAAGGGAAGAAGACGATGAAGCTGATGAAGCTGATGAATGTTTTGAAGATGAAGATCATGATGGGGAGGAGGATGATGGGGAGCAGGAGGATGGGGAGGAGGATGATGGGGAGGAGGAGGATGGGGATGAGGATGCTGATATCTCTATTGTTGCTGAAGCGGACGAGAATGGTGAGGATTACAGTGTTTATGGAAATGTTAAAGATGAGGATGAGGAAGAAGATGATGATATGTGTTTTGAAGATTTCAAAGAGACATATGCTATTGAAGGAGGAAGATCGAATGGTAACGGTATCTATGTCAACCAGAGTTTTGTTAGCAAGGATGCACTGCTTTCAGAGCTGCGATTGACAGCAGTGAGGCGTAGGTTCTCTTTTGGAATATACAAGTCAACAAAAACTCTCCTTGTGGCAACATGTCAGGTTAGTGGTTGTGGATGGAAGATCAGAGCGAGTGTGAAACATGGGACAAACACGTTTTGGGTAACAAAGTATGTGGAAAAACATACATGCTCAGTGGGAGACCAAATCGCTCAGCGGAGACACTGGACTCCGAAGTATGTTGGTAGGCTTTTCATTGATCGTGTTGGAATCATTGATGGGTTGACTCCGCAGCATATCACTGATGCAATGAAGAACATGTTTGTCATGACGCTTGATTACACCGCTTCATATAGAGCACTGTTATATGCACAAACATTGGTGAGAGGATCAGCAGAAGATGGGTATTCGCGTCTGCCATCATATCTCGAGCAAATCTCCTTAGCAAATCCCGATTCTATCACGGCTATAGAACTTGATTCTGAGAATAGATTTAAGTATCTATTTCTCTCTTTTGGAGCTTCTATCAAAGGTTTTAAGTATCAGAGAAGGGTCATTGTGGTGGATGAGACTCACTTAAGTGGGAAGTATGGAGGTGTTATGTTAGTTGCAGCCGCACAAGATGAGAACTTTCAGATATTTCCATGGGCTTTTGGGATCGTAGATGCTGAAGATGAACCTTCTTGGGAATGGTTTTTCACAAAATTGGCTAGTTGTGTATCTGATGAGCAGCCTCTGGTGGTAGTCTCCGACCGGCACCCGGCCATTAAAAGTGAGTGTAATAAGGTGTTTCCTTTGGCAACCTAAGGAATATGTTATTATCACCTTCAAGATAACATTGTCAAAAACTATAAAGGGAAACATCTCTTGTACTTGGTGAAAGGTGCTGCTTATGCTCATACGGTTTCAGATTTTGACTGGTACATGGCTGAGATACAGAGTGCAAACCCGGACCTTGCAACATATTTGGAGAAAGCCGACGTCAGCCTATGGTCAAGGGTTTATTGTCAGGGGGACATGTACAACATAAAAACAAGCAACATCGCTGAATCTATTAATTCCGCACTGAAGTGAGCTAGAGGATTTATGATTCAGTTCCTGTTGGAGTTCATAAGGGAGAAGCTAGGAAGGTAGTTTTGGAAAAGGAGAGAAGATGCTTTGAGTCTCCCAACTCAACATAGTCGGGGTGTTGAATACTTGCTTGCTGTTCGATCGGAGATAGCGGATACGATGAGGGTCCAACCAATTGATGGATGGCGATTCTTAGTGAAAGGTGGCAAAATGGACTGTGTGGTTGATTTGGAACATGGAAAGTGTGATTGTGGTGTCTATGCAGTGGAGAAAATACCTTGTTCTCATGCTATAGCTGCTGGAACATATGCTAGTTTGCATATCTCCACACTTGTATGTCCAATGACTCAAAGAATTATTTGTTTGCAGGATACTCATAGAATATATATCCTTGTGTTGGATAACAAGTTGAGGAACACACATGCTTTCCTCCGGATGTAAAGCACGGTCCGGGGAGACTGAAGAAATCAAGATGGCAATCTTGGTTGGAGCTATCCAGAATGAGAGGACGCAAACCCCGGAAGCAACACAGGGTTTATAGATGCTCAAACTGCAAAGAAACTTGCCATACAAAACCACAATATAAGAAATGACGTGGACGACCTTCTAGTAAGTCGTCCAGAAGACCTTCAAGTTAGTCGTCCAGGGTTTATTCTTCCAGACGACCTTCTAGTTAGTCGTCCAGTGTTTAGTCTTCCAGAACACCTTCAAGTAAATCTTCCAGGAGACGTTCTAGTTAGTCGTCCAGTGTTTAGTCTTCCAGAAGACCTTCAAGTAAGTCTTCCAGAAGACCTTCAAGTTAGTCGTCCAGGGTTTATTCTTCCAGACGACCTTCTAGTTAGTCGTCCAGAAGACCTTCAATCCAGAAGACGTTCAAGTTAGTCGTCTTATGAATATTTCTTATGAATTTGTCTTATGAATTTATGTTGTGGGGTCTGTGTCAAGTTATGAATTTGTCTTATGAATTTGTCTTATGAATTTGTCTTATGAATTTATGTATTAAGAATTTATGTGCTATGAACTTATCTGTGTCAACTTCTTTGTCAAATTGCACTACCAAACAAATTTAAGTTCTTTTATATTATCCGAAATGTTCCAAAAGGTCACTGCACAGAAGACTTTCCAGACAACTTATATAATTAAGTCGTCTGGAAAGTCTTACAGCTGGAAGACTTAGTAGAAGACTTATAATTAAGTCGTCTGGATAGTCTTTCCAGATACTTAATTATAAGTCTTCTACTAAGTCTTCCAGCTGGAAGACTTTCCAGACGACTTAATTATAAGTCTTCTACTAAGTCGTCCAGTTGGAAGACTTTCCGAATGACTTAATTATAAGTCTTCTGTCATACATCAGCACACCAAAATAATCAAGTTCAAATACACACATCGGCCTAATCTATCATACAAAATAATCTAACATAGCCTGTTTATCACTCCTCATACGTTGCCAGGTTGTCATCATTGTCCACGTTATCTTTCTCATGCTGGCCAGGAAGCTCTTTAAATATATCCACCGCCATCTTATCCCTCATAGCCTTCCCTTTGCCCTTATCAAAGTCTTTTTAATTAAATGCAATCCCAAGAGCATGACATTCAATGTACTTTAGAGCGTACACGCCACAATCACCAGATCGGACCTGAGGTATATTGGTCGGTCTCTCATATGTGAATGGCTCCAGGGTGTATTGGGCACGTTGTTCGTCGGAGGAAGCGCACTCAACAAGCAGATAAGGGACCATGTCGAGAAAAGGCTCCATTACCACATCGAGTTCTTCTTGGGAGAAACAGAAACAAATGCTGTCCCAGACGACTATGTGCCTTTTAGGGATCGATATCCACATAGCAATCCAATGAGTGTATTTGTAGTTCACTGGCGCATAGATATCATCAATATCATTTTTTGTTTGTTCACAAGGGGCTGGTTGTAATTTCAATAGCCTTTTAGGTTACTTTTGCATTTGATTCAAGTTTGGGTTTACTTTTGCATTTGAAATCAAGTTGTGAGTCATATTTGGCAATTTTCCCAAAAAATAAATAGTTAACAAAATGTAGCTTCGATATCATGTCAATATACATTAAAACCGTTAAGTAGTTGGTCATTACCAATAACTTATTTATTGACAGATGAACGCAGGTTTGTGGTTCCCGTAAAAGAGGTAATAGGTCTGGGTACGAATCAAATACTAGCATATTTTTCAGTATTTGTGATTTGTTTCGTACATCACGGATATTTGATTTTCCGATTTGTTTTGTTTCGCAAAATAACGGATATTCAGTTTTGCGGATATCCGGAATTTATTTTGATATTTGCGAATATTCACGGATATTTACGGATACTTCATCCACTTTATTTAATACAAGATCTAGAAAAAATAATACCAATTTGTTTTTTAGAACTATCTTTTACATAAAAGAAAACTATAAAGTAAAAAAATAGTGAAACTATATGTTTTATAAATTCTTAAAATTAATAATTTTTCTTATAACAGAAATGTTGTTAAAAAAATTGATGTTTTGTATAAAGATTTTATATTCCCTTTTTAATTTAATATTTTTATAAGTAACTTTTAAAATAAAATTTAATAAACTATATGTTAAATAATAATTATATAATATTATACATTTAAAACTCTATATTTAGTCATAGATATACATCTACTTGTAAAAAGTCGGAGCAGATCGGATATCCGCCTCGAAATTTTTTAGTATTTGTGATTTGTTTCGTTT
Source organism: Brassica nigra (assembly GCA_016432835.1). NCBI lineage: Eukaryota > Viridiplantae > Streptophyta > Magnoliopsida > Brassicales > Brassicaceae > Brassica > Brassica nigra. The sequence goes on from CM028247.1 coordinate 31,406,827, forward strand.
TTAAAGATATTGATTTTTAATATTTGCTTTGCTTCGAAGACTTACGGATATCCGGATTTTTCAAATCCAATCGAAGCGAATAACGATTCGAATCAAATTTAGCGGATAAATTGCCCAACCCTAAGAGGTAAAGAAAAGTGTAAACCATGCATTGATTAATTCAAAGGAGTTGTCTGAAATTTCAAAATTAAATGATTAGTAGTATTTTTTATTCGTGCAGAGAGTAAATCTTCTTAATTAATATACAACTAGATACGGACCCGCGCTATGCGCGGATATTTTTTTGTCAAATTTTAATTAAAATTATTCAGATTAGTTATGAGCATTTGGTTCTTATTTTCGGTTACGGTTAGGTTCTAGAGGTTTAAAATCCATCCGGGTATTTAAAAAATTTGTTTCGGTTCTATTTTTTCGGTTTTTGGTTTGTGTAACAAAGTTAGGAATCAGCTAATATTCAAGATAATTTCAGATCATATTCCTTCCAGTTCATTTCCATTTCTTGGTTAATTCGGGTCAAGACAGACAATCTTTAAAATTCATTTCATTACGTACTGCTTATATTACCATAGATGATCGATCATGTGTGGTGACATGGAATCAAATCAGAGTTAGTGTATTATTATTCTAATAGTTAATAACGTACTGGTTTTGTTAGATTAATTTCCGATGGTTATGGTAAATAAGGTTTTGGTTTAATTTAAGTGATCCGATTTCATTATGTGAGTAGGGTGTAAATATATAATGTGTAACAAACTTGTGCATCTTGTAATATATTAAGCGTGGTACTAAAAATGAAAGAGTCCAAAATTTAAAAACAACCTTCTATGGTAGATATAAAATAGGACTCTAAATTAATATAGTAGATAAAGATTTTCAGTAGCATTTTAAGAATAAATCTTTTTTTCTTTTGATAAGAAGAAAAGAATGTTTTGTCCGTTTATACAGATATCTATGAAAAATACATTGTACTATATATATTGATTGACATCAACTCCTCTTTTCGTATTTTTGTAACATATGAGTCATGAGTGGTTTATTATCAAACAAGTATTAAAAGGGGAATATAAGCCTCATATAGGCTGTCCACGTTGGATTGAAAAATCATCCAATCAGAAATCATTATTTTGCCAAGTATGCATTTGTCAATGATTGTGGGACCCATTTAATGTTGGTCAAACTGTGGTCTTTTTGATTTGGTCTGGTCAGATTTCTCCGCTTTTAGTTCCATAAACAGTAAAACTCCGCGTTTCACATCTCATCGAAATAGGGCTTCAGTGTCCTCCTCTTCGCAGAACTCAACATGGCCGTCTCCGCTTTAATGGTCTTTTACTCATCTCTTCACCTCCATGAGGTTCAATGTTTTATTTTTAACTCAGCAATAATTGTCGACTCCTTCGTTTCCTAGGAATCTATAAATAGGAGTGGGTTGTGAGCACGATGTATCTTCAGAACCACTGTTCCTTTATCTTCTTTATCATGCGTAGAAAGATTCATCAAAAATGTCTTACTCCGATTCTGCTAGAGGAACAAAATCCCAGCCAACAAGACCAATCTCGCCATGGCAGACGCTCACAGTGCTCTTCAGATCGTAAGTTTTCTTCCTCCGTTCAATCCATACTTTTCAAGTCAATAGTACGATTAGATTAATCGGATTTGATTGAGATCGTGCTATGATCGTTTTAGTAAGTCAGAAATCGAACGTGAAATTCGTCTCGATAATTCTGAATTTCAAATTCTTAAATCACTGATTTACTCTGATTCTAATTGAGATCTGATGTTGTAGATCACTATTCTGTGGTGTCAAGTTTTGAATTGTATATCTCAAATTCTTGGATCGCTGATTTGCTCTGATTTTATTGGGATCGTATATTATATTCATCTTTTGCGTCCACTTCTGTGTTGTAGTTCGCTGTTCTGTGAGATCAAGTTTGAATTATGGTATTTGCTCTTAATCATTGCTTGTGGTTTCGTAGAGATATTATGTTCTTTTAGTCAATATGCATTTGCAGAATTAGTTTCACTACTGATACTTTGTTTCTGTGATTTTTTTGTTTATAATTTACAGGTTGAAGGTCTTGAAGAATATATGAACCAGTCTGACTCTAATGTTCTTCAGTCTCCAACCAGTAGCAAAGCTGCCTCCATATACGGGAGATGTGGTTGTGGCCTTCGCTGAAGCAGCCAAGGTATTCTCCCATCTCATCAAGCGGCAGTAATAGCTTCTGCAAATTTTCCTCATGTCTCCACAATTACTTGCTTACTGGTCATGACAATTATAGGATATATAATATTATTAACTCTGCAGTCTTTTTTTTTTAATTATTCTTACTTAACTAAGCAGATGAGATAATACTGAAACTGGGAGGTAAAAGCATGTTTTCTTTGGATCCTCAACCAATCTTATCGATTAGTTATAACTGCAGACATTGTATGTTTGCTTTTTAGTGATTAGTATTAGAATTTGTTCTCTTGTGATTATATTAATCTTGAGGTGATCGTACATATCTTAGATTGTTGTGTTCAAAGGTGTCATCAGAGAAAAACTAACCCCCAAGGAAGAGCTCCCAAATCTACCCTGCAATGGCCGTGGTAAAAATGACAACTCCTTTAAAGAGGTTTTTTTGTGATTGAACATTTTTTAAGAGCTAATGGAACCAAACCAATGAGGATTTATCGTTTTCTTAATCTTTTTTGGTCTCTTCCATAGGACAAGCTTTAGAAAATGATGACATACTTCTGAATGTACGTAGAAGTGAAGAGAGGGGATAATGTCTACTACATGGCCTATGCAAAGTAAAGGATAACTAATATGCAGAAAACGTCAGGCCAACGTCAAGCCGGAGAGATGGCTCAAGGACGCCATTCAATTCATAAGCTTTCATGTTTGTGCACTCTCTCACGGACAAGCTATGTATGTAATTAAGACTAAAGACATTGTCTTCTGATATATTTTCTTTCTTTGACTGTGTATGTAAGCTGGCCTAAGATTTTGTTTTAGTAAGGACTTGGCATACGAGCAAATGAACTACAACAACACATGTATTGTCAACATCCCCGCGCAACCTGAAACAATAACAAGATAGTTAATGTCAACATCCCAACAGAGTTTTCCAACTAATCATGTATGTACTAGGAGGATTCAAAATATTAGCTGAATTATGTTGGACCCTGTCTAGATAAAATGGCAAGTTCTCTTAACCGGAGTGTAAGTAGCAATGTGGAATCTTTCTCAGGCGTCTTTTGGTTCATGTGCAATCACATGAGTACGTGTGTTTTTATTTTATTTTATTTTCAAGTCACCATTTCTCGATACTTCCTAAATCGTTACAAATATCCTAATAAAATAAAAAAATTAACTTGGAAACTCAAGGCATGAAGTCTCTTCACAATCTTCTCTGTGAACTCACAAGTTTCTACTTATTTTTGGTTACTTTTATGTTACTTGATTACATCTGTTCATTAATTTACCACAAAGAAGTGGATGAAACATATAATTTTTGAAAATTGTAATAAAATAAATAGTGACATGTTAGCTACAAATAACTTAAAATTTATTACTAAACTACTATTATATATTTATTTTCAATTTTATGTAATATGTATAATTAAAAATTATTAACTTTAAAACAGTACACTTTTGGCGTTTATGAAGATGATTTTGGACTAAAACAAAAAAATCAAATTATTATTTTTTATTTGATGAATATATAAATGTTTTGGATAAAAATAGTTCAAATGCTATTATAATATTATATTTCTCATATATTTCAAAAAAGTGTAGAAATGTGTTTGACAGACCAAGAAAGAAGTAGTGTAGAAATGTAGAACTGAGAAACGAATTCATATCAGTATCATATTTGTTATATATGCAATACAAAATATACCTACACCTAATTATATATACAACAGAAAATATACATTATAAAGGAAAATTCATTTTCAAAAATTGATATGTTCACAAAATTTACAAAGTTAAAACGAAAAAATGAAAATCATATCTGTAACTGCATTAATCCCTGAATGTATAAAAATTAAATTTTGTATGAATTAACCATATATGTGACATATTTTAAACTATTGAAAACAATGCAGAAAAATTAGTATTCATGTAACACCACTAACAAGAATTTAATTCAACAATTTCATAAACATTACTCAAAATTATAGATGAGAACTAACAAAATACAAAAAAATATAACGTCATAACATCTATAAATCAAAGGAAATTAACAAGTAACAACTGAAAAGAAAAAAGTAATATAAAAATAATTCTTCTATTTAATATGTTAGTCATGCTATCTATTAATTGATTTCACAAATAAAAAGTCTATATGATAATCTTATATATTAAAACAGAAGTCTCATGTGTGATATTTTATTTTGGACCATTTTTAAAAAAATCATCACATTTAATTATCCTATCATTTAGTTTAATAATAAATATAATCATAAATCTATACTATTAAAACACAAGGCCCTTTTTTGAGGTGCCCTTGGTTTTCAGTAGTATTTACAATGCAATGCCACTGGATTATTTTAAACATATGCTTTTATATTTTCTTATTTTCCATAAAATCTATTTGTTGCAAATTAAATCTATTTAAACAACTATATTTACTTTATAGTTTCCTTTCCCTTTCACGGACGTAAATTAATCTTTGTTTTCTTCATACAAACTTCTCATTTGTTTCACATCAAATGTCTTCGTTCTTTAAATTTATATGATCCATGACTTTTTATTTGTTCACTTATATGCTGCATGACTAAACATATATATATTGAGACTTTGATCATCGGGCTCCATCAATACTCACATTACAACAATTTGAAATTTTGATATTCAGATACAATTATATAAGGATGATGCTTAATACTAAACATTCTTCCCTATTCAGAATCATTAAAATCTAATATATATGAACAGATTCGTGATTATACATTTTGTAAGTTTTCCTTTTTAGATGTATAGTATGAAATAGACACGAACCCATAAACCCCTTTCATTTTATTTAGTTAATTATCAATAATATTAAAAATAAACTCATATGGATAAAGCTGATATATAATAAAAAATTTTATATATATAATAAAACTTTTATTATCCAATTACTCTAAATTGTGAATATATCGACAATTAACAGCTTGAAATATATGAAATATATAATATTTAGAAAATCAGAAACTGTAAATACATCTAACTAAAACCGGAAACCCACTTGAATTGTAAATATTAATAGCTCATAAAAGAGAAAAAAAAAATAACTCCAAAAGGGCAACAATATATAGGATTTAACTGAGAGATTTCCTCCTATTTTGAACTCAACACATTAAAATTTATTTAAATTCTAATCCTCTATTTTCCTAACTAAAACTTCCCGAATTCTCAAGACATTTGGTTACCATAATAATAGCTGCGAATATGACTAAAAGATTATTGATCTTATGTGAATCCGTATATATAGCTAACTAAAACCAGCAAAACTACTTAATTTGCAAATATTTGAAACTCAAAATATAGAGAATATAACTCGATAAAGGCAACAATATAGGATCTTAAATCGTATTTTCCCTCTCTTTTTGAACTCAACACATTAAAATTTCAATTACCTTAACGATTTAGAGAATAAAATCTATGATTATCTTATTTAATTTGAAATCTTCAAGGCATATTCTTACGGCTAATACATACCTATCCTCTCCTATATATACTAACGTATTCGCAAAAATGACCACCACAAATGAAAATCATCTTTAACATAGAAGATTAAGTCTACACATAAAATCGCTTATCTCTTCTGATGTGAAAGCATTCAAAACCAGTTGGTTTATTCAAGTGAAAGTAATCCAAACTTGGAAGCAATTCAACACAACTTTTGGTGAAACCCTTGAGATTATTTTTGCACACAAAAGGTAAGAACAAATCGCTTTTCTATCAAGCTAAGATTATTACTTTGTCAAGTTTATAAATCAGATTATAGGGATAAGCAAACGGTTACAATTATATGATGTATATAAAACTATTTGCATCATCGAAACAATAAGTCTAAACCCTATCTAACATGAATGTGATTCGCAACATTTTTGTATAGAAAACTATTTTCATATTTTAATTGCAACTCGGCAGTATCAGTATATATGTTACGCTATGTGTTGTTAAAAAGTTTAGTATCTTCGTATTGTTAGAATTGTGAAAAAAAAAATATTGTTAGAATTGTGTATACAGTTAAAGATGATTTTTAATTGCTTTTCTATCAATCTAAGATTATCTATCTGTTAAGTTTATCGATCAAAATATAGGGATACGCAAACTGTTACAGTAATATTATGTATATAAAACTTTTATTATGTTTGAATCAATAAGTATATAAATCTAAGATTATTTCTTTGTTTTCTATGTGATTTGGATTTTATTATGTTTTGATTTCGTTTTTAATAATAAATTTCAAATTTATGATCATATAGTTATTTATGATCATAAATTTCAAATTATTTATGATCATGTTATTTATTTATGTTTAGCAAAAAAGTATAGTTATTTATTAGTATTATTTACATTTTTGCAGTTGGTTCTACAGAATCATATTCTAAAGTTTGTCCATGTTTGTTAATGTCGATAACTAATTATGTAGTTAAAAAGTTTAGTATCTTCGGATTGTATAAGATCATAAAATACAAAATGAGCTTGTGCATAAAACAGAACCAAACACTATGTTCCGTAGTTCTAAACGATCCTGTTTTTAAAAAAAAACAGAGAAAGGGGTGAGAGTCGGACCGAAGTTAACTAATGTTGAATTTAAGCATGTATATTTTTGATGGTATAAATACTCTTTATTTGTCCCATGCGCTAACCCATATCAACCTTCGGGAAGGAAAACTATCCCATACATTATCCTAAATAACATTGAAAACAATTTCATTAGCAAAAAATGTATACAATTTCAAAATAACAAGCAACATCATTCATTATACGGTTTCATTAACTAACTTAAAATATCCAGTTCCATTATTTACAAAATTCCACTATGTAAGTCAGATAAATCATTACTTACATTGTGTTTTTGCATCCACTGTTCCCATCACTTAGATCCTTCTGTCCTTTAAAATTGAGACGTGCAAAGAAGTACAAGCTGTATAAGGAAGAGACAAATAATGTAACACCAAAACCCTTATAAAATTAATAAAAATTTATATCTCTGAACTATATTATTGAAATAGTTAGATTTTGATTTTATTTTTATTGCTTCTTACTTTTTTGTTGTCAATGATGGATTGACAGGAAGAGAGATCAATATTTGATTTTCATTGGAGATTCTTCAGAACCATCATATAGGTACGAAAATCATGAACCTTATCGATCATCGGATTCAACAAAGAAGTTATCTGAAATCCCATGCAAAAAAGAAGCTTTGAATAGAAATATTAGATCTGTTGCAAAGAAAGAAGAAAATAGTTTAGAGGTACACCGATCAAGAATAACAAAAAGAATGGGAGATATACCTGATGAATCTGTGAATCACCAAAAGATCCTGTCTTGGTAGAGACAAAATTAAGATTTTCAGACATGAATTTTCGAAGAGTAAGATTAAAAAAAACGATATTGTTGGTTCAGTTTTTTGTATTTTGGTCTTGGTTATTAAAGGGCTGGGCTAATGTTAAACATTCTGACATTCTGTTGACAATTCTAAATCGGTCCATTTTGATCAATATAATATAAATTGACCCGTGCACCACCCTATTAGTGCGTTTGGCAGCCCAGAAGAAGTTATGGGTTTGGTTATAATTACGTTTTTCACTTTTAGATTTTGTTATTAAATGGCTAATGTTAATTATATTTTCCAGTACAATATAATTATGATTTATAAATTTGTGATTTTGAAATAATGTAGAAATTATAGTATTGTTTCGTTAATAATATTTTAAAAATCATCTCATATTCTTAATTCATTTCAATTAGATTCTACATAACAAATGCTTTTCTATTTTTTGTTTGTTAACAAACCCTCACTATAAAGTTTACAAAAAAAACCCTCACTATAATATAAACAATATAATCGTCATATAGACGTTAGGTCACAAATTTTTGTTGATGAGAAATATGATGTTTTCAAATTTAAAATGTAACTAGATTTGCAACCAAAATAGTCTCACACTTTCAGGGCGCCCTTAATTTGTTTTAATATTTACAGATTTTGCCACTCCTATATTTATGGTAAACAATTTAACTATCTTTTAACTGAAAATACAATAAATTCATATCTAGACATTTAAGACTTTGAATCAAATATAACAAAAATCGTGTATTAGTAATCAATATCTTATGATAACATATTACGCTTATATTAGTTATTTACTAAACAAACCGAAATCTATCTATACTAATAAAGGAGAGTTTTTTTTCTCCTTGGGGGGAAAAATGCCATGTGGCACTCTCTTTTTAATAATTATTTTTTTTCAATCTATATTTAATGGGTTTTGATGTTAATTGTGAAAGACATTGGATTTTTCATTTTCCCTCAAGCCCAAACGTTTATAACAGTGTTTTGAACCTTGCCGGATCTGGGTTGAACTGGTAAATGATGACCCAATATAATCGGGTTTGGCCTAAAATTTAAAATCTGCAAAAACCCACAAAAACTCAATAAAACCCGAAACCCGATACCAGTTGCACCACTGGTTGAACCAACAAATAGTTTTACTCTTTTATTTAAAAAAAATAGTTATGTTTTTAAATTTGTTTTATAGATTTCCAATTAAAAGAATATCATATGATCATGTGGATTACAAACAGAGTTTTGGATTGTTGAAGAAGAAGAACCTAGCGAGTTACAAATTTATTATTCACATTAGACATAAATATTTATGAATTTCATGTCTTGATTTTTTTAGATGTCATAACTCTTTTGTTACAATTTTTTTTAAGAAAATAGTATAAACTATTTCTTAATATTTTGTGTCAAATGAAAATAAAAATATAGAAACTAAAGTTAAGTATTTTCTAAATGTTCTTAAACATAAAATAGATACATATCCAAACTATTATTTTATGTTTAAAACATTTATAAATATTTACTTTATTTTTATATATTTATTTTCATAGCTAATATATTATTATATAATAAAATTAATTCATTTATTAATCCACGGTTGACCCAATGAATCGTTCGGTTCAGTCTCGGTCGGGTTTCAAAACACTGGTTTATAATATTTCTTTGTATTTGATGTTGACGATGGAGTATAGAGTCTCTACGATTCTCCTTCTTTAACGCAATCGACGTAATTGTTCATATAATTAATCCAGAAATTCCACTCTTCCCACTCTCTCCTATTGAAAACTTCTTTAGTTCTTGCCTTCTCAGCTTCATCGGCTATGCATAGACGGTGTGAGAGCTCGGACGAGAATCCCTTTACTTTTCCCAATTCAGATCATGTTGAATTCCAGTTTCATTGCTCGGAGTTGAAGACAAACCGGTATAGAGATGTTGTTCAGACTAGGCTACAACAATTTTGGCAAGCTTGAAATGTTAAGAAAATGGTGAGATGTTGGGGTTGATATGTTGTTGATTAATGGGAAGATACACCGGTTTCTTATTTCAGTTTACCTATTAATGATTGTTTGCTTTTAAAGTAGTAGTTTTCTTACGCGTCATCCCCTTTCTCAGGTGGTGTTCCTACATGCGTCAATCAACTTTCACATGCTTAACACCTTCAAACATCTCTTGAAAGAAAGCTCAGTCTATGACTTTAGTATTTATGATGAAATCAGGAGCAACCCTAACTTCACATATGATGACGCCCCTAATGCCATCTTATTCACAGAGCACTCTGTTTGTTGACCTAGAAGAGGCGACACACCCGATCTTGATGGAGAGTTCTAGGTACCAAATTATGACCTCCTCATGTCATTAGCATACACAAAGACGATTTGCCAGGTTAGTTTTTCTTTTAAAGTCTTACAGTCAGTCAATATAATAACTTAACAAAATCCAGCATAATAGCAGCTTACTTCTTTTGGTTTGCAGGTATCATAAGAAAATTTTGGGTATTAAAACTATTTTCAACAAAGAGAACTAAAGCACTCACCGCAATATGGCTAACTTAAAAATTCAAAGGTATATCTCAGATATCTTACTTTTTATGAACTTTCTCAATTTAATATAACTGTAATCTTAATGTTTGGACATGAATAATAGTGGAAGTCTTCGTAACTGCAGGGTATTAAGCATTTGAATCAGTGTATTTGAAGGGCTCGCAATACTCCTTGATGAAAAGTATGGCTGCCTTGGGTGTAGAACATATATGTTAGATACTCACCAATTATTTTACCAAAAATTGACACTTCACCCTTATTTTTTATAAAGTTTATAAAATTTGAAACTTATTTTATCTTTCTATTATTTGAACTAAATATATCAGTACAAGTCTGATACTTCATAATTATTTTAATAATTAATAATGTAAGTATGTTTTCTAAATAAAACATCAACTTTGTTTTATGTTTAAATTTCAACTAAATTAACTTATTTACGACTATCAGCTTTTTACTGTACTTTCATTCAATTGATTAATAACAACCACTTATGCTATTCTACTCTGAACTAAACAACTTCAAACAAAGTAATACACTACGGTCGCTAACCACTATAAAAAAATCAGAAAATATCATTTTTAACATATTTTCATTTTCATATTTTTAACATATTTTCTTTACCAAGTGCATATAATAAATTATAAATTCATGTAAGAATACAACATACGAGCCCGGCGCGTAGCGCCGGAATATCACTAGTATTATATATTCACTGGTTTAGACGTTGCGATAAGTTGGTTAGCACCGTTCATATAAGGTTTAAACACTACATTGGTTTCATATAAGTGGGTTAAACGTTCGTATAAGGTTTATACACTACATTGGTTTCATACAAGTGAATTAAATCCAAATTATTTTTAATTTGCTTCACTTTGGATTTTATGAAAAAATAAAAACCTGACTCGAATCCAATATTACCCGAACGATCTGATCCAAAAAATATATGGTTCATACACGGGTCCAAAACACCCAATCTCAATAATTTGAAAACCGAATAACCAGAACTGACACGAACCTAAAATCCGAATGTCCATCACTATGAGACATCAAAATAAATTACTCTCAGTTATTGATATCAAAACTTAAATATCAAAATTCAAACCAAAAATAAGTTAGTAACTTTTAAATTGAAAAATTTAATCAAATAATTATCCCGTGCTTTCAAAGCGCGGGTCAAAATCTATTACTACTTATAACGGAACAACCCAAAAATAGATTACCTTATTACTTTTTATCCGAGATATTTAAATTGTCCCAATTTCTCGATTGAATTGAAACACCCAAAAAACAATTTATTTGAAATATTAAAATTTATCTGAGTTATTCAACTGTATCCAAAAAAATCCAAAATGTAATTTTACCCGATTTATTCAAAATTATCCAAAAATAAGAACCGAATCAGAAACAAATTGAATTTAAATTTTATCAGGTTCCGAACGTTGTTGTCCAAACCAAACCAAAATAATCAAACCAAAACCAAAAAACATAAATAATCAAACGGTTCATATATCTCTTGAACCGAATAAACAAAAACCACAATTGAATTGGCACGAAATCGAAAAAAAAAACTGGAACCAAACCGAAAACCAAGCGCCCATGCTAAACATATTAGTGAACAAACTGACGAGTTAGTAAAATTTTCAATAAATATTATCCCGCGCTTTCAAAGCGCGAGTCAAAATCTAGTATATCTTATTTTAAAAAAATCAACAATATGCTATCTTTAAGGAGAATCTGAAATTTGTTTACTGTTAATATATGCTAAATTCAAAAATTTATTTTCAAGAACAACAAATTAAATATAATTAAATATACTAACTGATCTATAAAAAAACAATTAACCTATTAGTCCAATAATTATTAACAACATATATAATTATTTTGTAGGCCATTCACTATTTTGTAGGTCACGACATTAACAAAAAAAAATTCATATGTTATGCAATCATTATATATGATTATATATACATATGATCGTATATATTATTTTTAGCATTATGTTATGCAAAAAAATTAAAATAAATATATAATAATAAGCAACAAATACGTATGACGATTTTAAACAGTTGATAAACTACAACTTATATAAATTATAAAATTATAAAATTATTATATGAAATAGTTATACAAGCTTTTAAATATATGATTAACGTTAAAAATATATCACTAATGATCTAAAATATATATATGTTACAATATAAATTTTTAAAAAGACATACTTCAAATTTACTACAAAAACAAAGCACAAATTAATGAAAATTATATTGCTCACAAAGATTAATAAAAGTACAAGTTTAAACAAACAACTTATATAATAATAAAATTTAAAAATTCAAAATGTATAAACCGCGCGTAGCGCGGTGAATAGTTCTAGTTTGAATAAATGTCCAAGAAGATGGTCAGAGCAATTTCTATGTTTGGTAAAATAAGTAATTTATTAGAGTTTACGTAAAAAGGGAACATTAAATGGATTATTACGAAAAGTTTCAAATTAATTTGATCTGCACGAAATCAGGTATGGGTCACTGGTCGATATGGTTGGCCCAGATAAATTAAATAGCAATACCTACTCGTGCATCCGTGGCATTGAAGAGATCAATAGTTATTAATTGTTATATTACTTCTTTATAAACTGACATATATGAAAAGTATCTAAAAAGTAATCTATTAGAAACTGTCTACGGTTTTTTTTTGATAAAAAAAAATAGATTCATTTTTAAAACAAAAAAATAAAACAACAGAATCATATTAAAATACTATTATGTAAGCTGTGAAACCTTTTTTAAGATCCCACACCAATGACGGTGCTGTTACGTCCATGTATTTAAAAATGATGAATGATAATAGAATTAAAGATATTAGCCTATGAGAAACATTGACTTGGGGCAATTAATAATAGGCCTGAGACTTATTATCCGGGATCCGAATTCGATCTGAGATCCGCTCTGAAAATAGAATATTCGGGGTACCCGGATCTGAATCTGGATAATAAAATCAAAGATCCGTCAAAACCGAATCCGGATCCGGATATCTTAATTTTAAGGTCCGGATATCCAGATCTAGATCTTTACTTTTAAAATATACTAGAGTTTGACCCGCCCTTTCAAAGGGCGGGTATATTTTTGTTTTGTTATAATTTTATGTAATGATCTTACACGTTTGTTCAATGTTCGAGATTACTTTAAAACGCGAAATTATTCTCGAAAAAACCACATTTGCTTGATATAGATTTGTATTTTTTAGTGTTACTTAAAATCCTATAAAACCCACAAAACCCACTAAAATGCTATATTCAAAGTTTGAACCCCAACCTGGATCCGCGGTTAAACCATCAAACCGGGTGATCCAATATGTAATCCAGTTTTATTTTTTTAAACCAGTATTTAAAATCCTACAAAACCCATAAAAATGCTAAAACACGGGATCCAGCTACTGATTGAACCAATGGGTGACCCGATATGTAATCTGATTTGACTTAAATTGTTAATATTTAGAGTATTTTTAATATATAGTCATGGATTTTACATGAATGGTGGATATATTATGATTGTGATGCTCTAATTTTGCAACAAATTATCTATACTGACTAATTTCCGTCTTGTTGTAAGCGTAATGGATCAAAATTTGAGAGGATGTATACAAAAAATAGATTTAAGCATTAACAATTTGTATCGTCTATTACAGTTTAGTGATTTACTTCAAAACGTATAATCGTTTATTTATTTCTATTTAGTTTACTTTTGTTGCTTCCATATTATTAGAATATTTTGATGTTTTTTTGTTTATTTTAATTTGAAAGTTAATTTCACTATTCACATTAGAAATTTATATATTTATTAACTTTAATTTTGTTATATATTTTTATTATATATATATCTAATTCCTAATTTGTTACAGTCTGGTATATATACAATTATATTTTAAAACTAATTAAACTAATGACTCATACTCTCTTGCAACGATTTATATTAATGTAGTATTTTATGATATAATTGTTTAAATATTTTTTATTTGATAAATATATTACATGCTTATTTGAATAACCCGTAAAAATTATACTCATTAAAATATCGATAATAACCCATTCTATCATATATTAAATATTAATAGTATTTTATATTTATTAATAATATTAACTATTAAATATTAATAGTATTGTATATATTAGTAATAATTAATTTAGTTATATTTAAAGATTAGTTATTTAGTTCATTATGTATATTTAATAATAATTAAGTTAGGTATAAATATAAATAATAGGAAATATAATTAAATGTAATAGTTCAATCTAGATTATTTGTAAGTAGGTAAAAATATTTTTATTTTAATAGTATTGTTATTAAAATATGAAATTATTTGTTAGTTTATATATTTTACTTTAATATTTTTGATTATGTTGAAGTATAATGTAAATTTCGTAAATATATGTTATTCTTTAATTTAATACTTATAAAATAGATAATAAATGGATTAAGTTACTTTATATTTATTAATTGGTGTATTAGTTTAACTATGAATATAATATTATATGAATGTTATTTCATATTCTATAAATCTGAAATTAATTAATATTCATCTATAATTATATTTAATATTAATTACGAATTTCTTTATTTAAAAGTAAATATTAAAAAGAATTTCTATTTACATTTTAAATAAAAGATATTAAAAGATATTATTAAAATGAAATCATAGAAAATGATACTTGAGAATATCTTTTTTTAGATATCTTGTTTTGAAATATTAAAATAATAGATTGGATAAGAAATATATTTAATTATGACTAAGTATGAGAAATAATAGGAAGTTAAATAAAATTTTATGGTCCAACATAGACTATTTGTAAGTAGATAAAAGTTCTCCTGTTTTAATAGTATTGATTATTTTTAATTTTATTAATAATTATATTTGATATATTAATATTTATTCATAAAATTAGTTTATAATACTATATTTTAATTTTTAAATACTATATTCGTATTTATATTTATAAATATTGTATAAATATTTAATTTATGTATTATTTTAGAATTTTAACATTTTAAAATATAATTTTTTTATTTTATTAATTATTTTTACGAATCCGGATCCGGATATCCGCGGATAGTATGATAACTAGACGGATATCCGGATATCCGGAAATCCCGAATCTGGATCCGGATACTAAATCCACGGATCCGGCGAATCCGAATCCGGATCCGGATACCCGAAAGAGTATACCGCATTTAGTTATTTACCAAGTATCGTTCTTCAAAACTATATAACTGATTGACACTTCGAGGTTAATAGAATATATACTATAGTTTTGGATCGAAAGAAATTACAGGATTCGATCTTGAACCTCCTAGTAGCGTAATTCTACAAAAGAAGAAAAAAATAGGACACTTAACTGATAATCAGTTGCAAGAACATAGCAACAGCAATGCTAAAGAGGTAAAACTTGAGTTGTTGTTTTACCATGCTAAAGAGGAGTTGATGATATTTTTCTTTTTTATTTATTTTTGTAGTGTTTATTAAAATTATTATAGTTTGTTCTTAGTTAAAAAAATCAAGTATTTTTCCTTCCACTACAAAATTACCAATAATCTTTCTCTTAATAACTGCAAGTTTGCAAGAATAATCGTAAATAAAAAAAGGGTCAGGAACACAATAAAAGAGAAAGAACTGTAGCACAATTATAGTGGGTAGAATATTTATTAAATTTCTCGTATTCCTAGGACGTCATATTAAGAAAAATTTACACTCATAGACACCTTTCGTGTTTCTAATTGCAAAAAAAGAACACAATCTACTTGCAACACACTTTACTGGTGTTGATTGTCATATATGCCCCAAACACTACATTCTGTTCATTACTCTCGCTTCTTTCTCGACCAAAAATAAAAATATTTTTGGTTTATTAATTAAATGTTTAAATTAAAAAAAAAGTAAAAAGTAAAAAAAATAAAAATCCACTTTCCCAATTTTTATCCACAATCACTAACTCTAATCTCTCATTATCTTTCTTCTCCCCGATCAAGATATAGAATCACAATCACTACACAAATCCCTCTCGCCCTGATTCCTCTCATCTCTAACACGATCTATTTCGTAGCGTCTACGGTGAAACGTCGGAGACGTCACTTTTTTCAAGCTCTCTGTCTCGACCTCCAGCTTTTGTTCGATCTGAGTCAGCTCCTCCGGGTTAGCCTCTCAAAGCTGTCCACTCCCGTCGCCGTGCTCCAGCTCTTCCTCCTTGACCATTGGTGAGTCACATCGTGAATCCAGAAACTCCAACCCATTCTCAATTGTGACTCTCTGGTCCTAATTTTTTTTTTTAATTTCATAGATATATCTAACAGATTTATATATAAAAAGTTAGTTTTTTGTCTGAAATTTAGCTTAGTTTGAAGATCTGATTTCAAAATGACTTGAGGATGAATACAATAGTAATGGAGGTGGAGGAGAGAGAGGTGATGATGGAGATTGGAGAAGATGAAGTTGATAAAGCTGAGGATAAGGAGTTTCATTTGTTACTGATCGTGAGCCTCGAATATCAAAAGGGTTTGGGTTTGTCACTTTCAAGATGAGAAACCCATGAAGGATGCTATTGAAGGGATGAACAAACTGAGTTTAATGGTCGCAACATCACTATGAACGATGTTCAGTCTCGTGGAAGCGGTAACGGTGAAGATGGCGGTGGATACCTCAGTGGAGACGGTGGTGGAAGACATGTGGGTGAATACAGTGGTGGAGGTGGCTACTCGAGAGAAGGAGGTGGTGGTGGATGCCGTGGTGGTGGATTCCGTGGTGGTGGATGCCGGTGGTGGTGAATGTCGTGGTGGTGGATGTGGGAGCTGGAAGACATGAGGGTGGATACAGTGATTAAGGAGGTGACTACTGGAGAGGAGGTGGTGGTGGTGAATGCAGTGGAGGTTTGTGAGAGGTTGGGGATACAGAGGTGGTGAAGGCTGAAGGTACGAAGGACGTTGTGGTGTTGGTGTTTGATAATTAGATTTAGGTTTGAGACTGTTATGACTGTTTTGTTGGTTTAGATTGTAACAGTTCATGTTTTGGTATTTGATATAAAGAAAAGAAATGTTAAATTTTTTTCTTACTTTGATAAAACAAAAAAAAAATTCTTAATTTTTGGATTAAGAAAATAAAAAAAAGTAACCAAAAAAATTACCATTTTTTGTTTTTCAAAGAAAGACCAACAACACATGAAATACTTCATTCGGTGGAAGGGTATAATGGTCACAAAAATACATTGGTTTTGTAAATTGTGTCCTGCATGCATAAAGTGCCTTTTTGTGTAGTAAAAGATACAAATGTATCTCTTAGTGTAACTCACTCTCATATTAATTAGCTGGTTTGACTATTACATTATTTTATATACCAATAAGGAATAATAGTAAGTTTTTTTGAATTAAATGTAAGATTCATTCTAATCCAAAAAAAAACTTCTTTACATGAAATGCAACTTTTTGGCTAAAATATGAAATGGAACTTAATTTAGAAGTTGTGAGTTGAAGACTTTTAAACACAAAGGTATTAACATTTCGAAGCAAACCATTCGCCTAAACAGTTCATCCATCTGTGATAGGCGATTGCTCCAAAAGAGAGGAGTGTGTTTGTCACTTCTTTATGGATGGTTTTAGTTACTGCAGAGGATGCGAATAACAAGTTTTGAGATAACTTTAACTCTGGTTTGGTCTGTAATAACTTCTTTTAGTGAAAAAAAAAAACAGGTTAAATACACATAGTAAAATAATGTATCCACCTGATTTATCATAAGAACATAAAATATACGGACATTAAATAATGTATCTACATGATGTAGTAGCTACTAGCTAGGTTAAGCAAATAGACCATGAGTCCACAGCTAAAATCTTGTAACTCATTTCCTTATATATAGATAATAAAGATCTTTGAGTGAAAAAATCCACAAAACTTGGAAAGAACACCAAATATAGGTCAAAGAATGGGTGGAGAGACCGTGGAGAAGGAGCCGCTTAGCCCATGCTCAGAACAACATTAACGCTAAAACCGTGTGAAAGGATCTTAAAAGGAAAAAAAAAATAATATATAAATATATATCATTTTTCTTTATAAAACAGAACCAATAAGTATGTTACGCATATATGTGTCAGGATTAGCACAGTTTCTTAATGCTCTTAGAACATTTCCAAAAAGAAACTCTATTTCGAAGTTTGAAAAACTTGTTTAAAGATGTTTTTCTCCAAAAGTAAAATTTCAAACTGAACTTCAAAAATACTTATATTTTATATTATGGTCCTTCTATTTATCATAATTAATATAGATTCATAAAAACTTATAAATAATTAGCACATATATAAAAATGGTACTACATAAATATTAATTTATAAAAAAGTTACAGAAAAATATAAAATTTTACATAGAATACATAGCTAAATACTAAATTATGAGTAAGATATATGATCAATTAGTGCATTTGTTAAGTTTCTTTTGTAATATTGTTATTGTATGGTTCTAGTTTTAAAATATTTTAAGTCTTATTTTAAGGTTTTTATTTAATTTTATGTGTAAAACTTAAATTTATGGAAAAAAATTTGAAATATTTACGAGATATAAATTTTTTAAAGATTAAAATGATAAACAACAAAATATTTAAAAATCATAAAATGTACTATGTAATTGTGAGGACCAAAATGCAAATAAAAATGTGAAATTTCAAATTTGAAGTTTTGAGCAGTGACATTTTATATTTGAAGTTTCACTACTAAAAATTTCAAATTTGAAGTTTTGAAGTTGCAGAACAAGAACTTCATATTTAAAGTTATAGAGTGTTTTTTGGAGATGCTTTTAATCAAGAGCCTCTCAATTTTCTTTTTCCTAATTTTCTTTTATTTTAATTATTTAATTTCTAGAAACTCGTGTTAAGATACGAGCGTTGCGTTAATGCTGCTCTCACGGCTGTTCAACTCCCCGGATTTTAATTGTGCGATAATCGTCACAATTGGGATGCAAAGTCAAAGGAAACCCATCTGCCATCATCGACGGCCTTAAACACATCCTCGTTAATCACCTTCGCTTCTCCAGCATTTTAGTAAGCCTAAGCACAAATGTATAGATATATGAAAACCATTATTGGTAGAAAAAGATTTCACTGTTGTGTACACACACAGAGAGAGTAAAAGAAAAACGGAGTTATAGAAAAAAATGATATAGGCTTTGAATGTAATGCAGATTAAATGCAGATTTTTTGAATGCAGATTGATCTGCATTTAATTTTTCATTCAAGTTTAATTTGCAGTTTATTAATAATGCAGTCCAATCTGTACTAACCTGCATGCAGATCAATAATGGTCATTAATTTTTTGATCAGCAAGAGGAGAGGATAAGTGGCTGGGCGATGGGCAGATGCCCAATAGGGTGTTTCACTTTTTTTTTCCTTTTTTTTCCTTTTGTTAACAATGCTTTGTTTTGTTACATTGTTTTTTATTCTACAATAGTTTATTTTTTGATTAAAAATAAGTTGGACACATGAATTCATTCTATCTTTTATTTGATTAATTTTAAAATATCTTAAATGACATTTAGAATATATCATTTATAAATTATGTTTGTAATGATTGAAAGTATGGTTTATAACACATACATGTACTTTTATATAACACTAATGAAAATATTACATATAAATTCTGCTTTTAATAGTTCGATTTTTAAAAAATTAAAAAGGAATTAAAAATAACCGAAAAACAAATCGAAAACAACCAAAAAAATTCAAAAGAACAGAATTTAACCAAAAATTATCTGATTTTAAAAAAAAATAAACCAAAATTAATCAAAAACTTTAAAATTCAGTTATTTTGGAAAATAAATTTGAAAACTGGAATTAGCCGATAACCGAACAGAACTAAAATTTAATATGGTTAATTTCGGAATAAGTTTTAAAATTTTAGTTAACCAAAACCAACGGTTCAGTTTGGTTTCGGAAAATTGAAGTTGTATGACTAGTAAGAAAGAACCAAAAATTGAATAAATATACAAAAAGGAGAAATAAAGAATACTCTTTATAATTATTGTAATTGTTATGAATTCTTGTATACTTTTAAATTTCACTATATTTATTAAATATTATATTTTCTGTTATTATTTTCAACATGATATTTATTACTTATATATAATATGTTGTATTTTTTAGATATTTCATTTTTATTAAAAATATTTCAGAATTTATTTAAATATAATAACTTATTAAATTAGATTGATCTGCATTTGTTCTGCTTGATCTGCATGATCTGCATTTGTTCTGCTTGATCTGCATTTTTGTTTGATCTGCGTTATCCATTCGAAGCCAAGTCATAAGATTCAATCGGACGTTAAAAGACATATCAGAAGATTGAAATATCACTACTGTCCATAATATTTCAAAACTAAACTCCTTTTCTCTTATCATATTTGTACCATTGAAGTTATAACATGTTCTTAGCTAAGATCCATAGTTATATTGTAATCAGACTGAAAATGGTCAAAAAGAGCCTATATATTTTACCTTTTTGCAATATATTAGTCATAAAAAGGAAAATATAAAAACATGGATTTTTATATGTGAAAAACATAGTTTAATATTTCTATATTTTTTTTGTATGAATCCAAAAGATGAAAAATGGGAAGAAAGGGAAACCGAGTTGGGTTCGGACAAAAGTTAGAGTAGAAGAGCATGTGATAGTTCCTGATATAGATCCTGACATTGAAAATCCTGATCAGTATCTTGAAGACTATATCTCTACTCTAACGACCGTTCCTATGGATTCATCTAAACCATTATGGGAAATTCACGTACTCTGCCTCAAAACATCAAACGCTGAATCCATTGGCCTTCTCAAGATCCATCACTGGGTGATGGAATGTCGCTCATGTCTCTTTTCCTCGCTTGCACCCGTAAAACATCAGACCCTGAGGCTTTGCCCACTGTCGCAGTTCAGCAAAAGCAGTTTGGACCGACCTGCTACAGTGGTTTCTTTAACAAGATTTGGTGGTTATTGGTTGGGCTTTGGTTCATCTTAAGATTGGTCTTCAACACTTTTGTTGATATCTTAATGTTTGCTCTAACAATTTGTTTCTTGAGATACGGAGACTCCTCTCTTGGCGAAACCCGGTAGTGAACTTAACCTAAGAGGTTTGTCCACCGGATTATCAGTTTCGACGATGTTAATTTGTTTCTTGGTGGTTATTGGTTGGGCTTTGGTTCATCTTAAGATTGGTCTTCAACACTTTTGTTGATATCTTAATGTTTGCTCTAACAATTTGTTTCTTGAGGGATACGGAGACTCCTCTCTTGGCGAAACCCGGTAGTGAACTTAACCTAAGAGGTTTGTCCACCGGATTATCAGTTTCGACGATGTTAAGCTGGTGAAGAAGGCAATGAACATGGTAATTTTGTTTTATTTCCCAATTTAAAGAATATCTTGACTTATGTATATGTGCTGACATTTTTAGTTTTTAAATCTATTATGTTAGACGGTAAATGATGTTCTTCTTGGAGTAACACAAGCCGGCCTTTCACGGTATCTTAGTCGGAGATATGGTAAAAGTTTTATTATTTTACATGATAGTGTTGTACATGGTAGTGTATTGTTCACACTCACCTAAAGAAGCTCTTGTCATCTGTTTTTTTTTTTTTAAACAGATCAAGAAGCAACACCGAAATCAAAAGAGTCAATGAGGAGAATCCGACTTCGTTCAGCCATTATAATTAACTTGAGACCAAACGCAAGAATCGAGGTAACAAAATGTTTTGTCGTAGCGTGTTTAAAATCAAATACTTTGAAGCTGATTGTGTGGTTTCCGAAGAGAATATTAGACCTGGTCACAGATCGGATATCCGGGTTTTTTAAGGTATTTGTGATTTTCTTCGTATATCACGGATATCTAATTTTTCGATTTGCTTTGTTCGAAAAAATACCGATATTCCGAAAACGGATATCCAGAAGATAAATAGATATTTGCAGATATTTACGAATACTTACGGATATCTCATATGTCTTGATTAATACTAATAATCATAAAAATCGATACAAATTTGTTTGGTAAAATATTTTTTTACATGATATATAAGATAAAAACTAAAAGAAGCGGTGAATCTACATATGTTGTAAATTTTTTAAACTTAGTTAACAATTATAATAACACAAAACTTAAGAAAAAGTTATATTGTCATAAATTTTTTCTCTTCCTTTTATATAATACTTTTATATAAGTAATAATGTGAATAGAATTTTTCAAATCATATGTTAGAATAATAATTATATAATTTTATATATTTAAAAATTTAAATATAATCAAGATATATACATATTTATATATTGCCGGATCGGATCGGATATCCGCATCCCAAAATTTAAATATTTGTGATTTGCTTCGATTTTAACGGATATTGATTTTTAGTATTTGCTTTGCTTCGAAAGTTTACGGATATCCGGAATTTTTGGATCAAATCGAAACGAATAACGAATCGAATCAAATTTAACGGATAAAATGTTCAGCCCTAGAGAATAATTCACTTTCTATCTTCTTAGGTGATGATTGTTTTGTTAGATTCTAGATTCTAGATTTTGGTTTTTAGTTTTTGGTTTTTGGCTTTTGGCTTTTGGTTTTTGGTTTTTGGTTTTTGGTTTTTGGTTTTTGGTTTTTGGTTTTTGGTTTTTGATTTTGCAGTAGATTTTGGTTTTTTGGAAAACTTGATTGGTGATTTTAGATTTTGGTTTCTAGTTTCTGGTTTTTGCTCTTAAAAATAATAAAATAGAAAATATTAACTAAAATATTTATTAATGAAAAATAAAAATAAAAATAAAATACTATTTTCAAAGCATACATGAACTAATTAAAATTATTTTAAAATAATAAATTCAAATATAAAAAAACTATCTTGAATCCCACAAAGATGCAGAAATTTGTTTTCGAATGCCCTCTATATAGTGCATATGAATGTTATAATGTTCTTCGTCTTCATCGGAATCAGAGTCTTCAGTTAGTCCATTGCCAGGTGTATAGTCCGAATCAAAATCAACATCTCCTAAATTTGATAACCTGATAAAATTATGTAGCGCCATTGTAGCTGCAACAATTCTTCTTTGAACATGTATGTTGTATCTTGGCTTCTCTCTTAAAATCCGCCATTTTCCTTTCCAAACACCAAAAGTCCTTTCAATAACAGATCTTAGCGAATAATATTGTTTGTTAAACATTTCTTTATAGCTACTGGAAGGATTAGCTCCATCATACTGGCTAGGATGATATCTTTCCCCTCTATCAACCTCTTAATATCACGCTAGGACACTTTCTGCTCCTGGAGCACTTTGTTCACCTTTTACACGTAGATGTGAAACATAAAATTCCATCGATACCCTCCTTCTTCCAACAATTATATTGAATTTAGATTTACTTAAATCATAATATTCTAAAGCAATTTTCACCATTCACTTTAGTTATCTTAAATCCTACGGCCACCATTGAACAAAATAAAGGATGAGATGGTCATCTCCCAGCTTCATCTCTATCTCATGTTTTTTTATCTAACTTTTCCATTTTATTGAAAGTTAGACGATGGTGTTTCTCCCGATTCTTATTGGAGGGCTTTTTCTTTGCTTAAAAATTCTTCTTCTTCTTGGAGTTACATCGGCAAAACCACCATCATCATGAATTCAGACTGTACGACGGAAACAGAAGATGAAACCGACATAACGAAGAACCGTTCTTTGATCTTGAGTTTTCTATTGCAATTGAGATGAAACAATAAAGTCTCTTTCCCCCCATGCTTCTCTCGTTGTTGGATATCTGAATTAGACACAAAGATACTTCTTCGACGAGTGATTGTCTCTCTCTTTAAAATTTGGGAGTTCCAGCTCATGTTATCAAAGATTTAATGAGTTCTAGGCTCGTCTTTGTCACAACAGCTTATGGGTATCAAAGAATTATGACTGTGCGTCAGGGGTTTTCAGTCCTCGTGATTGCTTTTGTTTGTGACAAAGGTAATCTTGTGTTATCGAAAGATGGAGAGACTTCTTGAGTAACATCACTTCCTAGTCTAGTGGAAACGGAGTCGCGAACAAGGAGAAGATACGAGGTTTTCTTACCTCAGAGGGAAACTCTGTTTTTTTTTTTGTGGATCAAGATTTGATCAGACCTGTTTGGTTATGGGATGGTCATTGGAGAATGTACGCATTGAGTGAGGATGCATTGAGTGAGGATTCATGGTTGTCAAAATTGATGTGAGACCTCATTTCAAAGCCGTGAACTTTTTTTTTTTTGATCAACAAAGCCGTGAACTTTATCCTTAAAATTAATACTATTTTCTATTTCAGAGGACTTTTCAACGATTGTATGCTGTAATTTCAGTAGATGCTAAGTAGTTTCTGGTTTGTACGCATTTTTGTGGGTTGTACAAGTGTACACAAAGCAAATAAATGTAAGGTTGTACACATGTACACAAAACATATGTGGTGTTATCATATCCACAACTAGAGATGTCCTACACAAAAACTATGGGTTGCAAATATTTGAATTTTTGTTTTCCTGCACTTCTAAAATTTTTCAAAAAGACATGAAAACAAACGTAGGGTTTGTTGTTAGAGGTATACTTGATATACGAGCATGCTATCATGAAAATGAAACTGTCCATATGTATATGTTCCTCTCATTGTACATGGGTACGCCATGCTATCATGAAAATGAAACTGTGCATATGTACAATGATGCTAAATAGGCTCTAGCGGATATGATGGCCAGGAAATCGAAATGCAGATGGGGAAACCGGAAACCTCTTCGGTCTCCTCCTACCATTCTCCGTTGGACTGGAGACTGGCCCTCTAGAATACTTGCGCCGAGCTAAAGTCACGGTCGATCGGAAAAAGCATTCCCTTGAGGCTCAAGGTAAAACTAAGTTGCTAATATATAAGTTGATACTAAAATTTCTGGGGCTCAAGGTAAAACTAAGTTGCTAATATATATGCTCTAAGGTTAAGTACATGGGTATTATCTAATGGAGAACCAAATTGTAAATATAGGCAAGTGTAGTTCCTGAAGGAAAGTGATACATAACACAACATTGACATTCTCAAATGTCGTCGGTCCAAAGGAAGAAATTACTTTTCACGGCCATCCCTTGTCTTATATCTCCGCTAGTGTTTTTGGCCACCCACATGTAAGTGTGCGCTAATATATACAGTTCATATGTGTGCTAAATTCTCTTTATATAAATTCTTTGCTAATGTGTAAAGGCTCTTACTCTACATTTCCAAAGTTATGGAAACAAGGTCATAATATCAGTAACAGCCGATCCAACAGTCGTTCCTGATCCTCACAAGATGTGTAATGATTTGGTGGAGTCTCTCAAGTTAATTAAATTGTGTGTCCTAGAAAGAGGGTTATATGAGATGGAGGTTTAATGAAAGCTCTTGTATGATCCGTTTCTTATATGTACTACCGTTACTTCATTGTTAAATAACCTTACTAAGCTATAGCAACTAAATATATCAATATAAAAATTTATGAGTTATCAAGAAGTCTTATACTAAGCAGATTGCAGAGTATTGTTAAAGTAAGATTTCAATTACTTTAATTTAGTTGCAAGGTAAATATCAATTTAATTTATGCTAAATCACATTTTAACCAATCCCCTGCTTTGAAAATATACTTTCATCTCATCTGATATGAAACAAGATTTGAAATGAATTTAGAATATTTGAGATTGAAGCGTTGTAAAGATGAACATTTTTCCACCAAACAAAGACTACTTAATTACACATATTATTCACCCGTACGGATACTTGTTCATTCTTCAGCAGTCCTTTTTCTACAAGAGCGGTTTTCATAGATTCCAAAGACTCCTCCATTTCATCACAGAGCTTGTGAGGATCTGGTATGATTGTAGGGTCAACCGCTATCGAGATTACCATCTTGTCCCCATAACTTTGTAAATGGATCATCAATGCCTATCAAACACACATAAGTCATGAACATCGAAAGCAAAATAAAAAAAAACTATTAAGAAGGAAAAGGTTGTGATAAGTTATGTATTATTGAGTAGCTATTTCTCTCTTTACATACTTGTGGGTGTCCATAGACACTAGGAATGATGTACGCAATTGGATGGCCATGGAAACTGATTTCTTCCGTTGGGCCATTGACGTTTGAAATGCATGCCGTTGTGCTTAATAAAACTCGTTTGAACAATGCTGCTCCTATCTACAATGAAAAGAGTTATAAATAAGTTCCCTACTTCCACCAAGCGGACAAAAATTGAGTAAAATTGTTCAGTTTTATATACCTTTGCACCGAACACACTAAGAATGAAGCTCAGAATCGAATAAAGTATAGGAGCATGAAGAGAGTTCTTCTTTCGATCCATTGAGGATTTAGCTTTCGATAGATAAACCAATGGATCAGTTTCTAAACCAATCGACAGTGGTAACACAACTATGTTGATATGGTTTCCCCATCTGCATTTCGATTCTTTTGCCATCATATCTGCCAATGGCTTCATTCATAGTTGCCTTGTGTCACAAAAAAAGTATCTTTTTCTTCTAAAACTTTGAACAATTGTGTATTTAAAGGTGCATGTTTCTAACCTGGATTCCAAATTCCGACCTTAGGTTTACCAAAACACCTGCACGAACTCGTATATTACATGAAATATTATTTAGAAGCGGTGTTGACGTTCCACCCTGCTCATTCGTCTTGACTTTTATAAGGTCAAGGAGCAACACATAAATGCAAAAACATTAGACATATATAAATCACACTTATAATATGTTATTATTGCAAATCATGAATGTTTACCATATGCTTCGTTTATATAGCGCGAGAGAGCAGCTTGTGTAACTCCAAGTAGAACATCGTTGATAGTCTAAAGATGGTCACAAGATCATGAAACAAGAGAAACACTTAATTTGTTTGTGAAAAGTAATATAGAAGAAGTCATATTAAATACTAAACCGAAAATAGTCTAACTTACCATGTCCATGACGTCCTTTATAATTCTAATGTCATCCAAAGAAACAATTCGATGAGAAAATCTCCTTGGATTGCTCTCGGCTTCTGCACCACCTTTAAGAGACGTCTCTGTATCCTTCAAAAACAATACCGTAGCCAAGAGTACCAGAAGATCTACAATGGTATTACAAATCAATCTCACTGTGGCATAAATTGCGACCATTGACCTTAAGAACCATCCTGTGCCTCTAAGGCCCTCTGACACGTTTTCACGTCGTTTAAGAATAGGAATAGTAGGAAGTGCTTCAGGGTCTGATGTTTTATGAGTACAGGCCATGATGAGAGACATACGAGACATTCCATCTCCCAACGAATGGTGAGATCTTATGACACCAACCGCTTCTGCATCAGATGTTTTGACGTTGAGTATGTGGATATCCCACAAGCGTCTTGATCTATCAAGAGGAAGCGTTGTGAGTCGTGAAATGTAGTCCTCACCAATTTTGTCTCCTTGGTCACCAATTTTGTCAGGGTCTATGTCTTGTACGTATACATGATCTTCTACATTGATTTCGGTTTTTATCCATCTTGCACCATCATCAGCCTGTAACGTTAGCACACCAGAAACCAAATGAAATCGTAAGAATTATTAGGGGACGAAATTTTTAAAACGGACACTAGTTAACATGCATTGTTTATATTCCAAAAAGGAAAATACCACTGAAGTGGACCGTAGCATTCGAGAGCGAAATATATGCTTTAATATTTTTTTCAAAATATACAACAATAACATCACCGATAAAATAAATGACAAGTTTCAAAACATTTTTTTTGTCGGCAAGACTGCGAGAAAATATTTTTGTTTTGTTACAAACTTTAAAGGGTGAATTTATGAACTAACCAAAATTTCAATATGAAGAATATCGTTCTATATATTAATTGAAAAACTACTTTAATGACTTCTACTGACGTGTTATTCATACATGCAGTTTGAAAAAATCTTATAATTTCATTGGTCGATAAATTTCAGTTTTTATTTATTTTAATCAAATCTAAAAAGGCAATCGCATAACCAATTAATGTTAGTTACCAAACAATTTATATAATCTTATACATAATCATTTATAGTATTTTATAGCATCAATTATGAAAATTCTATATAATACTTCATCATTTATTTATTTTTCACTAAAAGTCTATTATAACTTATATGAAGTATGTTGTTAAAAAGTAGTTAATAAAACTAATAAACTAATATACTAGTTTTATTTTTCTATTATGAACAGTAGTAAAAAGTTTTATTTTCCTATATAAGTCATAATATACATATATGAAACGTATAATTTTGATAAAAACATATTATAATAACTATTAATGCATCATATAATGAGTTTATAAATTATTTACATTATTTTTTTAAATAAAGTCATTTATATTGGTTCATTTATATATATATATATATATTATTTTTAAATAAAGTCATTTATATTGGTTCATTTCTAATGGTTAATAAAAGATTGATAATAGTTTATAATTATATAAGTATATGGTAATCATTTTAAGGTTTTAAATCATCAATAATAATTATTGTATCATTAATAAGAGTTTACAAATCAATATATAAATATCTATAGAAAATGTTATAAAGATTTATAAAACCATTTATAAAGAAGAACTTCTCATCATTTATAGGAATTTAAAAAATATTTATGAAGGTTAACAAGTTTTTAAATTATTTAAAATTAAAAATCATCGATAAGTATTTACAAAGCAAAAATTTGATAAAATTATTAAATCATGTTTTACGTTTATAAATTATTTATCATAGATAACAAATTTTTTTCTTGAGTTTTAAAATCATTTATTAGGATTTATGAAACTATTTATAAGGATTTTAAAACTTTTCAAAAAATTTCAAAAGTTTTAGATTATTTTATAAATTATTTATAATTGTATAGTTTCCTTTATAATAGGTTATAAAAATGTTATCAAATCAGAATTGATCATAAAATATTATTTTCTTCACAAGTTCATCATTTTCAAAACCTTTTCAAAATCTCCAAAACAAAAAAAAAAATCGTTTTGATTTTATCTTAAAGCAAAATAACCACAAAATTACATCAGTCATAAAACAATCCAAATAATATTATGAATAAGTATATTCTAATATATGAATTTTTATATTCTTAAATTTTATTAAATTAATAAAATTCTTATATATAGTTATGTTTCTTCTTAATATTTTTTATTGTGTTTATACTTTAGTTGTAAATGTGGGTCTATTTGTCACATGAGTTCATATTTTTGGATTTAAATAATTTTTATGGATGAAAAATTTGATCTACAAACCAATTAAACTTTATATATATATATATATATATATGTGTGTGTGTGTGTGTGTATGTGTTCTAACAATAATGTTATAAAATAATTCAAGGAAATATCGTTTTGTAAAAAATCTAAATAAATACTGCATAAAACAATTTAAGAATTTTAAAAGTTTTAATACATAAAATATGTTTATTAAAAAAATATCTACACAAATTTCACATTTAGTTTCAAAAAATTAAAATATATTATTGCATGTCAAAATATAAAATATTATATTATATTATAATTTTAAAATTATTTGATACCATAAATTCGGGCAACCACCTAGTATCAAACAAAGGCAATAGACAAAAACTCTGGTTTTCATTTTTTTTACCCTTTATACTATAAACAAAAGGTTCTTAATTTTCTTATACTATTTGTTTATTTCTGATGTCTTCATATGGTATAGATATATAATATTATACTATAAGATATATGATATTATATTGATAGTTTTTAAATGAATTTAAAACAAACTTTTTTGGTAGGATGAATTTAAAACAAACTATGTAGTGAATGAAAGTTGTGTATAAAAGACAATTATTGTTAATAAATCTATCCTATTAAAATAGATATTTTATTGACTGATTCTTAGACTATAAAAAAGATCATAACTGTCCAAATAAAATTGACCACACAAATTACTATCATAAATGTTTTAATCTAATTAATATCAATAAAATATTATAATATTATATATTGCAAAAATTTAAACCAAAATCCTGCAAATCTCAACTAATTATTATATTATATATATTATTATTTATAATAATATACAATATTAGAGAAATATCCAACATACTCCATAACGATAAATTTTATAAAATCTTAAATTTTTGTGAGGATTCTCAGTTGAGTAATACGCATTTAAATTTTTCACGCGAACTTTCAACAGTATCCAATTGTAAAACGTAATTAAAACTTTGTCTCACATAAACAATTATTTTTCAAAGGAATAATGTCACTGAATATTAACGTAATAAAGTTGTCTATTTTACTAGTACAAACAACTGCACTAAGGGCATGTCAAATCCCAGTATTGATTTAAATGATTGATTACATGCTAAGTTTTCAAAATCTAATTTTCAGAAAATAATGTAGAATGAACTGTCGAATAAGAGTATGCATTTAAAATAGATTAATAAAGAAAAATAAATGATTATTGAAGAAATTATAAACATCATCCTATATATTATTGAGAAAAGTGATTTCTGCTGACGTGTCATTCATACATGCAATTTGAAAAAAAAAATCCTTATAATTTCATTGGTCGATGATTTTTAGTTTGTACTTATTTTAATCAAATCTAAAAAGGCAATCGCATAACCAATTAATGTTAGTAACCAAACAATTTATATAATTTTATACATAATCATTTATAGTATTAATGGTATCAATTATGAAAATTCTATATAGTACTTCATCATTTATTTATTTTTCATTAGAAGTCTATTTATAACTTATATGAAGCATGTTGTTAAAATGTAGTTAATAAAACTAATAAACAAATATACTAGTTTTATTTTTCTATTATGAACAGTAGTAAAAAGTTTTATTTTCCTATATAAGTCATAATATACATATATGAAACATATAATTTTAGTAAAAACATATTATAATAACTATTAATGCATCATATAATGAATTTATAAATTATTTACATTAGTTTAAAATCATCTGTGGTGATTATATATTTTGTAAAATTAAAGTCAATTATATTGATTCATTTCTAATGGTTAATAAAAGATTGATAATAGCTTATAATTATATAAATATTTGGTAATCATTTTAAGGTTTTAAATCATCAATAATGATTATTGTATCATTAATAAGAGCTTACAAATCAATTCTTGATCATAAAATTTGAAGAATATAAAAATAAGATTTTATGGGTAAGAAATAAACCGAAAATAAAAATAAACATAAGAAAATTTTGGAAATGATGGAGCAATTTTTTGGTTAGTCAGCTAATTATAATTTATTTGTTTGATATACTCTTGTTTATATTTAAAACACACACTTTTATTATAAGATATTCCTTTTTCATAACAGGAACCACAATTTGTATCATACTTTTTTGAAACTAATTTGTATCATATTTCATCTGATAATTAACTATAGTAGATGTATATATTTTAATACATTTTTATAGTTATCAACTGAAGTCTGATACAAATTAAGACTTGTCTTGTGTGCCAGCAGGACAAGTTAGTTAAATATACATTTCTTATAGTTTTCTAATGAAGTATGATAACCTTGTAAAATACTTCATAAAATGTATACATAACTATTATAATTAGATGGAACGTCAAACGCACATAAAAGAAGTTCCCTTTGTTTCCTTGACAATTCTCAAAATTTGGTTGAAGGGAAAAACAAATGCAAATACTAAAAGATAGACTCTGAATTTTCAAATATCAGCTCTGAGATTTTGACAGTTATAGACAATTTAGTAAGCATTTTAACAAAAAAAGTTATAAACATTTGGAGATTTATATTTATCTATATACTTATAAAAATGAGAAATTAAAACCTATGTTTCACTTCGCTATATTCAGAATCGACTGGGTCAATTCTTCTAAGTGAATTTATATGTTATATCGAAAACAAAAGAAGCAGAAGGAACGTATGAACCATAGCGAGATAGAACATAACCAGGGTTACCAGTTTGCTGGAGATACGAGGATGCTTAGAAACGTTTTGCTTCAAATCATCAAGAACTACATCAGGATTAATCTTTGTTTTGAACCCGATGGTGATGACGGTGCAGTAGTCGGTGCCAGATGATTGAAAAATACGTGCCATCGGGCTGAGCGGCTCCTCCTCCTCTTTCGTCATTCTCCTTTTCTGCTTCTCTTCTACGTATCCTCAGTGTCTTCAATGTTTGGTTTGTCTCTCATATTTCAAACTGACCCATATTGTTAATTTATAAGTGACAAGTTGCATAGATTTAAAAATATGGATTTTTTTTTTGCCTTATCTACATCTAACGCGATGCACGTTTGTTTAGTAGATAGATTAATAGTTTATCTATTGTCTTTTTGTTCACGATATTATATATGCATGGGCTTCATAACTTTCATTCAAGTGGTGTGTTAAATAAGTAACATCTCTGTAGAGGTTATGTGTATGCAACAATAAAAGTTTCTTTTTTAATACAGGAGACAACTTGTATGATGTGTTAAAAGGGTCTGAAACCATGCATACTTTTGCTTTAACATGCATAATATGAAGTGTAATCCGGTATATATAACTTTATTTATTTGTTAAATTTATTATCTTATGCATTTTAGTATAAATCTTTACAATATAAGGTCTTTTTATTGGTAAATCTACTGATACGGCATCTAGTTAAAAGGGCGTACACGGTCCTGGGTTGATTGGTTGGAGGCAGCAATCTTCAATTGTCTTCTCTGAACGACGGCATCGCTGGTTCAGGGGAAGGCTGCCGGTGCGATACTTCTTAGGTTAGTAAGCGGGTAGAAATTGTGATTCTTTGTACAAGTTGTGGCTTGAAGGTCTTCGGAAGCTGTAGGAGCCGTGTGTTTCAAGGTTTGAGGATATTGTTGTTCGTTTGGCAGACACAGCCGTTGCGTCTGCGTCTGCGGATATTTTTTTCTTAAATCTTGTTCGTTTGTTTGACATGGTTACCTACGTCTAGATGCTGAGTCTACAAAAATCTGAACGCCGGATAAATCAGCGGCTGAGTCCAGAAATCTACGTTAACCTACCATATTTATATTTTTTACCCTTAATATATCTTATTAATTACAAAAAAAAAAACTAACCCTTATTACTCTCATTGACGCAGCTGCATCTCAGAAATCAGAATAGATGCCATTCATATCAAAGCTCTCTCTTCTCCATGGCATCTCATCTCGAAGCTCTCTCTTCTCCATGGCATCTAATCTCGAAGCTCTCTCTTCTCCATGGCATCTGGAAGCTCTCTCTTCTTCATAGACACATCTCGAAGCTCTATCTTCTCCCTAGACGCATCTCGAAGCTCTCTCTTCTCCATAGACAGATCTCGACGACCCTCTCAAGCTCACACTCTCTCGACGACCCTTAAGTTCAGACCCTCTCAAACTCAGACCCTCTCAAGCTCACCCTCTCTCGATGACCCTCTCAAGCTCACACTCTCTCGACGACCCTCTCAAGCTCACTCTCTCGACGACCCTCTCAAGTTCCAGACCTTCAGGTATGATGTTTGATGGGTTCCTCTCCAGCTTGCTCAGACTGCCGTTGTTGAACTTTTAATTTTCTGGTAGCGTCTAACTTCTATGGATTGTCGCTATGGAATTTAAATGCAGTGTTCTTGATGTTCAACATCTTTGCTTGATATGTTGTTCGTTTTTTCTGTTTGTTCTTTATGCGTTTGTTTCTGACTGTTTTGCTGGATACTAGAGTCATTGTGTGTTTCTTTAAAGTTAGTTATTTATGTTTAGAATAGTTCTTTGGATCCTTTGCAGTGATGTGCTTGTTAATCTTAAGGTTGATGATTAGCCAATGTATCTTTGTTTCTTAAGCTCAACTGTCTCTCTCAGATTTTTTTAAGTTCCTTGTTTGATGCGGTAGTGTTGAGTTTTGTTGTTGCTGCAAGAGTTTCTATTTAGATGCACGTTTCACAGCCTTTGGCTTTGCTTCTTTTCTCCTCTTAAACCTTACATTTGATCTTTTTTTCTCTATTTTCTTGTGCTAACTTATTTTATATGAACATAGCTTTTTTATATCCTTTTCCATGTCTTACTTGCCTTATCACTGTCTTTTTGATGCTTAGGTTTGTGTAAAGTCGTTGTTCCTCTCAAGCTTGAGAACCCTCTCAAGCTCACTCTCTCGAGACCCTCTCAATCTCACTCTCTCGAGGTATGATGTTTGTAATCTTCTATGTGACTAAGCAGCTTGTTATCATTACTACTGCAACACACTCTCTCTCTTTAGTTTTTAATATAATGGAATTGTTCTTACAATTAAAATGTATATAGGTTACTGGAAATGGGAACATGTCTACGAGTCTGCTCCTTTGTTAGTGGTCTAGGTCATTAGATACTGGTTTGGCTTGATTACATGAGCTTGGATGTTCTGTTAGTTTTCTTGTTTGGATATTGTTTTCACGCTAAGTCACTGTAAGGTCTCGTTGCTTATTCTTTCTGTCTTTTCTGCAGGTCTCAGGCTCTCTCGTCTCAGACCCTCTCAGGATCTCACTCTCAACCATTTTAAGATGACAAAAGATGTAAGTCTGGTCTGATCTTGTTTGCATTTGTGATCTTGGTCTGATACATTAGTCTGGTCGTATGGAACTTGAGTTTATATGTCTGATCTTGTTTTCATTTGTGATCTTGGTTTGATACATTAGTCTGTATGTGTTTTAATACCTTGTGTAATTTTATTGCTTTGTGTTTAAATCGATCTTGGCACTTTCTGTATGTGTTTTGCTTTAGGGTATGTGATTATTTGTTTATTTATGCTTTAGGGTCTGTGATTTAATGATTAATTTGGTATTAAGTTTGGTGTGTTTTAGAACTGGCCTCCTGAGAAAATTATGTTTTTTTCCAACTCTACGCGGAAGAGAGAAAAAAAAGAAATAAGACGAGTACATCAATGAATAAAATAGGGAAACAAAACATCATGGAGGCGTTTGCAGAGAGGTTTAAGAAAGGATATCCCAATTGGCAGCCTTACAAGAACAAATACGACACCAGTAGGAAGAAATACACCAAGAATAGGATACATGAGAAGGATTGGTATGTCAGATTATTGGTGGAGTGAAAGGGAAAAGGTCAGTCTCTCTTCTGTGTATTTTTTTTACACTTGATATGCTTCCTCTGTGCAAGTTTAGTTCGAGTGTTCCATCTCTTACTTTTTTAGACCTGATCTGATCTGGTATTAATTGCAACTGCTCAGATGCTCTGATTTGTCTTCACACTTATGCTTTAGTTCAGATGATGAAATAAAGCTTTCTATAACTGCTTTGAATTAGCCATTAATATAGGAACCTAGTAACAGCGAGATGTTTAGGCTTTGTCTACTACTGCTTCTTAGCAATTTACTCTTTGTGAACTTGGAAATATTCATCATTGACTTACTCTTTCTTTTTTTGTTATATAGGAGTGTCCTGGGATTAGAAGATCCGTATGGAAAGAGGAATTTAATATGGATCTGTTTGAAGAGGAATTTTGTGATGTATTAGTAACTGGAGCAGAAGGATGGAACACTAAACATGGAGAAGCAAGTTTGAATTCTACAGTGGGTGGAGATGATGGTGATGAAGCTGATTCTCAGCCAGCAGCAGAGACTCAAGCATTGGAGACAGAAACTCAGCCACAAGCTCAGACAGAAACCCAGCACCAAACTCATCCAGCAGCTCAAAATCATTCCAGAAGTTCAAGAGCAAAAAGAAGGCGTAAAGAGAAAGATATGGTTGTAGAAGCTTGTGATACGCGAACTGAAGCTCTTGTGGTGAAGAATAGGATAGTGAACCGGATGTTGGAGCGTGAAGAAGCCTCTAGTGTTGAGAATGTTTTAGAGATACTGTATGCATTGCCTGGAGTGATAAAGTGGTCTCCATTATATGAAGCAGCAATGGAACCTCTTATAGATAGTGAAGGGAACCAAAAGGGCTTTATAACCATGAAGACAGATGAAGCTAAGGTTAAATTTTTGGAGCTTATGACCAAGAAAAACGTGATGATTGACTGGTTTATGAGTTTGAGTTAGTTGGAGTCTTAACCCTTTTGTGATCTTGTTGGAATTAGTATGGAACTTGTATGGAGCTTTTGGTATTGGAACTAGTATGGAGCTTTTGGTATTGCTTTATAGTTTTGTGATTTTGGTCTGATCTTTGTATGAAACTCTGCCTTTAGTGGCTTGATCCTCGAATCGTTTTTATAATCAGTTATGTGATCTGCCTTTTGGTATTGCTTTATAGTTTTATAATCAGTTTTATAATGTTGTAATGCTAAGTTTCATAAGCAATCTCTTGAAATCTCGTTAGTCCAATATCCTTGGTATCACATTTCTATTTTGGTGTTGTGATTACAGATGCTTGTATGGCTTGTGTTGCTGGTGTAATAACACTAATAAAACAATTTGTTTTTGATGGTTTTGTAGATGCTTAAAAGATGGATTTTGGAAGATGAGGATGGTGATTATGATGATGAACTTGGTTTGTTTGATGTGGTTACTACTGAGATATTGAGTCATAGAACATATCGAGGAGCAGGATGGCGTCATGTTAAACAACTTATGTATAAAAGTCTGATCAGCAATGTTATGGCATTTTTCGAATGAATCAAAGAACTTTTGAAGCTTTGTGTAAGATGCTAACTGAGCAATATGGATTAAAAGAGTCTCACAATGTCTACATTGAGGAATCTGTTGCAATGTTTCTCGAGGTTGTTGATCAGGATAAGACTGTGCGGGATATTTGTGCAAGGTATCAAAGACCATCGGATACGGCAAAAAGGAAGCTTGATGATGTCTTGAGTGGTCATCTCAAGTTTGCAAAGGATACACTAAGACCACAAGAAGACGAGTTTGCAAGAGTATATTCTGTTTTGAGGAATGATGATCGGTATTAGCCTTATTTCAGAGACTGTATAGGAGCACTTGATGGTACTCATGTCTCGGTTCTCCCTCCAAATCAAAATGCAGAAGCATTTAAAGGCAGAAAGAAAGATCCTATAATGAATGTTCTTGTTATATATAACTTCGATATGAAGTTCATATATGCATATCTCGGTGTACCTGGTAGAGCACATGATACAAAGGTCTTGACTCATTGTGCGAGGAATGAGGCTTCTTTCCCACATCCTCCTCCTGGAAAGTATTATCTAGTTGACTCTAAATATCCGACCAAGACAGGGTATTATGCGATATCATCTTGGTCAGTTTGCTAGAGGAGGATCACCGGTTAGAGCACGAGAGTTGTTTAACCGAAAGCATTCAGGTCTGGGATCAGTAATTGAGAGGACATTTGGAGTATGGAAAGCAAAATGGAGGATTTTGGATCATAAGCATCCAAAGTATGGTCTGGTCAAATGGATTAAGCTGGTAACAGCGACGATGGCACTACATAACTTCATACGTGATTCACATCGGGAAGATCATGATTTTGTACAATGGCAAAGTGATGATGATGGAGAAGGAGAAGGAGAAGAAGCTGATAGTGATGATGATGAAGAAGAAGAAGCAAAAGGTGATAATGATGATGGTGCTAGTGGACATATTTTATATGGGCCAACCGGTGATAGAGCGATGGAAGCTTTGCGTGAGAACATCACAAATGAATATGATAGAGATCGTTTACCGTATTAAATGTTTTAGTTAATGACTTGATTTTTCTTTGCTTATAACTTTGATTATCATTTATATGTGATACTGAAATATTTGTTTTATTTCTTTAAGACATGTATTATTTAGCTATTTTTGTGATAAATATTAGTTTGATATATTATTTTTGTTTTAATTTAACTTATGATTTATGACTAAAAATGTTGTTATTTTACTAAAAATTTATTACCAGTTAAATATAAGATTTTTATGGATGTAAATATATTTAAACTACATTTTATTTATTCAAAATACAATTACACAAATTTATAAAAATAAAATATGAATTAAACGAAAAATAGCCACAGCGTCTGCCAAACGAACAACATTAAATCTGTTTTCTACGTCGACGTTCAGCGTCAGCGTCGACGTCCAACGTCTTTGAAACGAACAATAAACTGCGGCTACATTTGAGACTGCGTCCGCGGCTGCGTCTGCAAAACGAAAAACAAACGAACATGATGCAGACGCAGTCTCAGCCCCAGAAAGCTGCGTCTACCAAACGAACAGCACTGATGTCTTTCTCTCCGGTAACTCGCCGCAACTGCTTCTCACTCCGCTCACGCCTATTCTCTGGTCTGTCATTGCTCTGGTGATGTCTCGTTCAAAGTCTTTGTTTTTTTCCTGTTGATCATTCTTGTTGTTTAGGTTCTTTGTTTAGTTTACATTTCTACAAGTCTGTTTCTTGTGAATCCCTATATCTCTGTAAAAAATTGAAAACATGGCAATAACATTTAACATTTTACCAAAAAAAAATATCTGCTGATATAAATACATCTTCTTAAACTATGAAATACATGGTCTTTTACCCAAAAAACTATGAAGTGCATGGTTTGTCTGCATCTAAGAGCACTCTTATTGCAGAGTTGTTGGAGGGTTCTTGGTAGGAGGGGACCACAAAATGTGGGAACCAAGGAGAAGAAGTCGTCGGATGAGGAAACGTTTTTGGACTGGTTTTTGAGCTGTTCGCGGGTCCCACTGACATGTGGTGGTCTGCGATTGTTTTTTTTTAATTTTTTTTTTTAATCGGACAAAAAAAAGAAAAAAAAAGAAAAATGAAAAACCGTACATGGAGAGTCTGCGAGAAGGGTGCTCTAACGTACGTTAATACAGTAGATAGATCTAGTAATTAATAGGTTTTTTTTGTAACTGAGTAATGATCTTTTTTTTTGGTAAAATAACTGAGTAATGATCTTTAGAGAGGCTATGGGTGTATATTAACCAATACGAAAGAGAACGCGTACAAGGATGCGATAAAAGTTCCTTAAAGTTCCAATAAGGAAAAAAAAAAGTTCCTTATTTAATACAGGAGACAGCTTGAATGAATTTATTCAAAAGGGGCTGAAACCATGCATGTTTTTTTTTCTTTTTTACTGAAACATGCATTTTTTGCTTTAATTATCATGCATGTTTTTGCTTTAACTAACATAGGATCGAACCCGCTCTACCAGATGGAGTAACGAGTAATGATCTGTGACATAATTTGTAATATTTTATTTTAATAAAACAGACACCATAAATTCGAGTGTCATGGTGGTGAGAATTGCGTATTCCTTGGGGGCTGCATGGCGGGGTGGAAGTTCAATACCGTTCCAGACATTTTTGCTGTGAGGGACAAATCGGTCTTGTGGGGATTCACGAGCATATTCCCGTTCCCAAGGGTCAAAATATGCAGATGAGTTCCTTCTTCTCTTATCCTCTACGTGGATATCACCGTCAGCATACCTAGAAAAATGCTTTTGTGACTCCTGTGCAGCGGAAAGTGAAGACGCTTTAAGTGGTTTGAGCAATCATGGGCAGAAGGTTCTTTTCACTTCACGTTCTTCCGGAGTGAGTTGGGGACATGAGTTCTCAACGTGAGAGATGAGCTTGCAGGTGAAACAATGGCAGTGTATCTCCTTGTAAGTGAAAGAGACTTTTCTGATATCACCATTGGGGAAGCCAATTCTGCGCTCAAATTGCAGAGATTTATCAGCATCGATAGATATTAATTTGGAGGCAAGTTTTCTTTGAGTCAAAGTTGACTACGCGGCGAGGGCCTTAGAAATTTCAGTGAAGGTATGATCTTTCCAGTAGTGAACTGTGCCTTCGGTAAAGCCGAACAAGGAAGCGGAGCCAAGAAGCCAGAGAGAAAACTTTGCAGGGAGCAAGAGAGACGGCTAGCTGCACAAGGAGTGTTGAATTGTCTCCCTTATGAGGATGAAGAGGATCGTTAGATTGATGGCGGAGGACACGGAGAGGATAATAGTTGCTTTGTAGATCGGGTGCGCACCTCCCGTGTTCAATGCGACAATAGCATGACCACTCTCATGGTAGGCAGTGAGCTTAAGAGGCAAAGAAGCAGTGAGAGAGGTCACATCATGTTTCGAACTCCAAATCCAAAAACAAGTAACATCCCTAGGAACACCACCTTCAGAGCCATTTTGTTGGTTTGTTTTTATCCTCCCGTCAAAATCTATGTCTTCATAACCGTTTAATCAAAATGATAGCTTCGTCCTTATTGCTGAATAATTATGGTTTCGAGTCGTGTGACTTATAATCTTTAACAACGCTTCTTCATCATCATCAACGACTGCAGTCGGCACTACTCAAACTCTGGCCTCGTGAGAATACTCACAAGAGTGTAGCTCAGACTACGAGACTATAAACACGACTGCTACCCATTATTCCTTTCACTTTTTTCAAAACAGTTTTTGAAACAGAGATGAAATTTACATTGATATTCTAGAAGGTGTGATCAGAACCACAATCGAAGCAATATCTGGGATGATGAAGAGTTTACGATCGAAGCCGGTGGGGAAGGAGCCTTACGAGAAAGCAATGGTAAAGCCGACAAAGTTAAGTTGGTCATGGTGAAGCAAAGAACCTGAACCAGTTGTAAAAATAGCTTTCCTCTCTACCAATGATATGGTTCCATGATTGAAGATTATGATTCGAATTTGCTGTAACACGATCCAGCGACGCCAGTTTTGCAAAACAACATATGAACTTCTTTGATTAATCTTTGAGCGTCTTTTATAGATTTCAAAGACTCAAATAAGAACTTGCTCTTCTTATTAAACTTGAGAAACTTCTCAAAACTCAAGCTCCAAATCTCTGAACTCTTGTAAGTGATATCACATCTCAATATCTCCTTATATATAGTTTATATTTCTCCTAATCCTATTAGATAAACATAACTTTAGATAACTCCTAAGCTTATTATGTTGATCTCCATATCTCGGTTAGGATTAGGACACCTTGCTTGCGTCTTAAGCTTCTTTGTTGTTCAAGCTTATCCCAACAATCTCCCTCTTAAGCTTGAACTCCATCTTACTCACATCTTGAACTCCAATGAGATCTCTCATTTCTTTAAACTTGGTCCTTCCAAGTGCCTTAGTTAGTATGTCCGCCCTTTGTTCGGTTCCTGGAACATGCTCAACCTCTAGCAGACCTTTCTCTACACATTCTCTGATATGGTAACGGGTATGAATGTGCTTTGATCGTCCATGGAATACCGGATTTCGTGTGAGTGCAATAGCCGAACGATTGTCTATTCGTATGACTGTTTTGCTACACAGCGTCTCACTGATCTCACTAAGTAAATCCTGCAGCCAAATTGCCTGTCGTGCAGCCTCCGTGCCAGCCATGAACTCCGCCTCGCAGCTTGATAATGCTACTGTATCTTGTTTTTGCGAGCACCAGGTAATCGGACTGTCACCCAAGTAAAACACATGACCGGTTGTACTCCTGCCATCATCTTGATCTACATTGTGACTTGAGTCACTATAGCCAACAAGCCTTGTGGTTGATGCCGTAGTATTCCCACCGAATGACAAGCCATAGCTTGTAGTACCCTGCAAATATCTCAAACATTGTTTCATACCAGCTCCATGCGACTCCTTCGGATCCTTCATGTACCTACTAAGAACCCCAACACAATAAGACAAGTCGGGGCGTGTATGTAGTTAGTAGCGTAAGCATCCAATGTTCTTGCGATAGCTTGTTGCATCAATCGACCTCTCCTTTTCTGACTTAGATAGCTTCAAGCCGGAGTCCATAGGCGTATGTGTAGGATTGCAGTTCGCCATTGCCGCCTCTTCTAATATCTTCTTTGTGTAGTTTCTTTGACTTAATATAATTCTCCTTGATGCTGAGTGACTTCTATCCCAAGATAATATGTCAACCTTCCAAGGTCGCTCATCTCAAACTCTGCTGACATCTCCCTCTTGAATTCATTGATATGTTGTGCGTTTGTTCCTGTGACAAACAAGTCATCAACATATACTGCCACGACAAGGAGATCTCCCTTACTAAGTCTTCAATACACAGAGGGTTCCTTTGAGCATTTTACGAACTGAAGTTCTCTGAGAATCGAGTTGAGTTTATGATTCCAGGCTCTTGGAGCTTGGCGAAGCCCATACAGAGCTTTACTCAACTTGTACACTTTATTCTCGGACCCTTCTATCTCGAACCCTTCTGGTTGACTCACAAATACTGTCTCCTTCAAGTCACCGTGTAGGAACGCCGTCTTGACGTCGAGGTGGTGTATCTCCCAGTTGTATGCTGCCGCAAGATTTATGAGCAATCTAATCGTTTCTATCCGAGCAACAGGTGCAAATACCTCCTCAAAATCTATGCCATGTCTCTGTACATAGTCCTTTGCAACGAGACGAGCCTTGTACTTGTTGATGCTTCCATCTGCGTTCTTCTTTAGCTTGAATACCCACTTTAACCCGATGGCCTTAGCTCCCACGGGAAGATCTACAAGCTGCCACGTTACATTCTTCTCAATAGATCTTCTACCATCAACACAAGCAGCTTTCCATTCCTTTGATTGGCTTGCTTCCATGAAATTCCTCGGTTCGTCGTTAATGACCACAAGCAGAGCTTCTCCTTCTTCTTCAGCTTCTGTTAGTAACAGCACATAGTCGTCCAAGTATGATGGCATCTTTGTTTGCCTCTGTGATCGTCTTAATACAGGCTCTGTTTCTTCTTCTTCCTCCTCATCATTTGGGTTCTCTGGTATTACAACTTCTGTCTCACTGTTCTCAGGTTTCGGTGTCAAAGATCTATTACTCGAACCTTCAACTGCTTCATCTGATATCCCATGATTTCCGAAGTCTCCTAAACAGATCTTAAATTCTTCTGTCGTGCTCTGTTCTGTATCTTCATTCTTCCAGTTCCATCCTTTACTCTCATCAAATATTACGTCACGACTCACGATGATCTTCTGTGTCTGCGGGTCAAACATTCTGTACGCTTTTGATCCCGGCTCGGTTCCCAGGTGTATGAGTACGCGTGATCGATCTTCTAGTTTCTTCAGATGTGGCTTTACTATCTTAGCGTATCCTATGCAGCCGAATGTCCTTATATGAGATAAGTTTGGTTTTCTATCTCGGAATGCTTCATATGGAGTTGCATCTTTCAATACTCTAGTAGCCACGCGGTTTAGTATGTATGTTGAATGCCTCACTGCCTCTCCCCACATGTAGTTTGGGAGCCTGGAGTGTTTCAGAACAGAGCGAGTCATCTCCATTAGAGTTCTGTTACGGCGCTCAACGACTCCGTTTTGTTGAGGCGTATACGGGGCTGTTAAGTGACGTTTTATCCCTTCCTGATCGCAGAACTCATTGAACTCCTGAGAAGTAAATTCTCCTCCTCTATCTGTTCTGAAAGTTTGAACTCTCTGTTTCGACTCTGCTTCTACCATTGTCTTGAACCTTTTAAATTTCCCGAACACTTCATTTTTCTCCTTCAGTAGAACAGTCCACATGTACCGTGTATGGTCATCGATAAGAACAAACACGTACTTGTTTCCTGGACGAGTGTTGGGTGTTATAGGACCACAAAAATCACCGTGAACGAGCTCAAGTGCTTTGCTTGCACGGTACGTCGTGGCTTGGGGAAAGCTCTTCCTTGTTTGTTTCCCAAGAAGACAAGAGCTGCACACCCTCTTGTCAATCGTAACTTGGGGCATTCCGACCACAAGTTCCTTCTACACCATTGATTTTATTGTCTCAAAGTTGATGTGCCCTAATCTCTCATGCCATCTTATCGACTCGCTTGTTTCCGTTGTTAGAAGGCACGTCTTGTCTTTTATTCCCATGCGAACTTTGTAGAGACGATTCCTTGATCTTGTGGCGTTTACTAGTAGCTTTCCTTCTCGATCATGCATGGTTAAACAATCTCCTCTCAACCGTATGTCACATCCCGCTTCTGTGGCCTGACCGAGACTGATTATATTGCTTTTTAGCTCTGGAATGTAGTATACGTCATTCATGATTCTTGGGTCTCCGTTTATGTCAATGAACTCAATCGATCCCTTCCCTTTGATGTCGATTCGAGAGTCATCTCCGAACCTCACTTTACCTGTTATAGTCTCGTTTATCTTTGTAAAGTATCGTCGATCCCCAGTCATGTGGTTACTGGCTCCATTATCTAAGTACCACATGTTCTCTTGCTCATCATAAGCTTCGAATTTACTTAGAACAACCTTGTCCTCGTCCAAGTACACAGTCTCATGCATCATCAGCTCGTCTGCACTTTGTGTGTCGTCTTTCTCCTGCTCTTGTGTCTCCTGGAGCTTCAGAAGTCGATCAGGACAGGTGCTGGCATAATGGCCCATCTTGTCACACCTAAAGCACATTATCTTCGATGTATCTCTGCCTCCATAGCCACGTCCGCGACCTCTTCCTCGGAAGGATCTTCCGCCTCGTCCTTTGTTTCCTCGTTGGTCGTCATGGTAGTCACGGGAACTTTGGGAATCTGTGTTGGTATACATGAGTTTACCTTGATCCTCATGATTTTCTTCCTCCACACTCACTCTTTCTTCAAACACCTTCAAACGCCCAACAATGTCTTCGAAACTGGTGGTTTTAAGATCAAGTACTTGTTCTAATGATGCAACGATGTGTATGTATTTCTTATGAGGAAGACTCTTAAGAAACTTCTTGACCAGTTTTGATTCTTCAATCTCTTCCCCTAGGGCAGATGAGTTTGCTGCAATTCCAGCTAGTTTCCCAGCAAAGTCATCTATCTTCTCGGTGTCTTTCATTGTGATTCTATCAAATTCCGCCATGAGTGTCTGTAACCTCGCTTCCTTAACT
Organism: Brassica nigra; assembly: GCA_016432835.1. Taxonomy (NCBI): domain Eukaryota; kingdom Viridiplantae; phylum Streptophyta; class Magnoliopsida; order Brassicales; family Brassicaceae; genus Brassica; species Brassica nigra. The sequence continues at coordinate 31,451,662 of CM028247.1, forward strand.
CGTTCTGCTCCAACATGTCGAGCTTTAATAGCCTCCCACACTTTCTTTGCCGTATTTAGCTCACCAACTCGTAGTACCAAGGTCTCGGGAATGGCCTGAAACATCAAACCAATGGCGACATCGTTCTTTTCTTCTTCTTCTGATTCTGTCTCCACGATGTTCCATACCTTGTGTACCTTAAGCACGTTCTTCATTCTAATAGCCCAAACGGTGTAGTTCGATGAGGTCAGCATCGGACACTTGATTGAAGACTCTCCATCCTTTGATTTCGACGTTGTTATTATCGTTAAGTCTCCCATCGCTTATAGATCTTATGTTCGTATGAGAAGCTTTATTTGACCAAAGCTCTGATACCAAATATAGATTTCAAAGACTCAAATAAGAACTTGCTCTTCTTATTAAACTTGAGAAACTTCTCAAAACTCAAGCTCCAAATCTCTAAACTCTTGTAAGTGATATCACATCTCAATATCTCCTTATATATAGTTTATATTTCTCCTAATCCTATTAGATAAACATAACTTTAGATAACTCCTAAGCTTATTATGTTGATCTCCATATCTCGGTTAGGATTAGGACACCTTGCTTGCGTCTTAAGCTTCTTTGTTGTTCAAGCTTATCCCAACATCTTTAACTCCCGAAGCATGCAACCTAGAATTCCATTCTCTCCATATAAATCACACGACCGCTTGAAGAATGAATTGGCAAATGGTTCTCACTAAAGCATTTGAAGAAGCCCACCGAGCTCAATGAACAATTATTTTTCTTTTTGTTAAAGGCTTTCATTCAATTTTTATTCCACTAATTACGATATTTTATTCATCTTTTTCTTTCGAGAATAGTCGTAGACATATTAACCGAAACCCAAAAACCAAAAATCATAAACCCAACTGGAATAAAAGTGATTTTTTTTCCAAACTGAACCAAAGTTCACGTTAACTGAGTAGTTCTTATATTTTCGGAACCGAAAAATCAAAACCGAACCGAGAACCGAATATATACCCGAATATCTGAAATACAGTTTATATACCTAAAATATTAATTTATATTTAGTTTTAAAATTACAAACTACTCTAAAATATTACTTATAAACCAAACTACCCAAAACATAGATTACCCAAATATTTTTCATCCAAAATATTTAAAAATATCTCAATTATCCTCAAATACCGATTTAACTGAATAATTTCTCAGAACATTAAAATTTATCCGAAATTACTCAATTTTTATCCGAATAATCTGTTTTTACCCAAATTATCTAAAACTAACAAAAATATCAGAACGGAACTGGAACCAAAAGTTTATTGGACAAAACCGGTTTTTATAATTGTTACCCAAACTAAACCAAAAACTGAAATAACAAAAACGAAAATAAACCAAATAGTCATAAATCATTTGAAATGGTGTAACCGGAATCTGAAAGCCGAACGTCCAGACCTACGAGTGACAATCATTTGCACACTTTGTTTGAAGATCAGTAAAGTGTGTGGGCCAATTCAAATGGTTTGTATACGCAATTTAATATTTTTACTCCATTGCATGTCTAGATACCTTATATTCTTTTTCTTTTCTGGTACGATGACACCATTTATAATGTTTAAGGTTTGAACTCTTTTGTATATAAACTAACCTTAGATTTAGCAATTAGTATAGTACTTCATCGCTAGAAAACCAATAGTTTTTACCATGATTCTAATCGTCCTAGACGTTTGCCTAGGTGGTAACTCGATCTTAGCCGAAACGTTTATTTGAATTCGATTTCAGTTCAGTATAAATTATTTTGAATCAGTTAAAATTGGTTAAGATTCAGTTTAAATCGATTTAAACTACTCCAAATCTGTTAAATTAATTAATAATCTACAAATTATCTAATGCTTTTTGTTTTGTGTATAATTTTATAATTGATCAAAATAATCTTATAACTAAACTTACATACTAAAATATCTTATAAAAATGTAAAATATATATAAAATAAATTAATAATTCGTCAACATTTAGATCTCTTTTATGCTCCGAATAATTTACTTACTCACTAGTTCTCTGACAAATGTCTAGTTACCGCCTAGAATTTCTTTAAATATTCGTTTTTAAGAAAGCTTAGCCTCTCTCCGTTAACAGAACAACATGCTACGTTGAAAAATTTAGAAGATACGGACGAAAACATCACATCCAAGCAACAAAACATGCCCACATGAAGTGTTTAATAGCTTCTAGCCCAAAGCCCAGACTTCAAACCTTATCTTTGATCAAAACTCGAAACCACTAATAGAATCGCAATTTATCGAAAATGAATAATTCATGAAAGGCTGTCGGTATCGATTAATTATAGATGAAGATAGATAAAGCAGCACTATGATGTCAAAATAAAAATCAAACTAGTAATAATTCCATATATAACGTTATTTCGTACGAGTTAGTTATCTCAAATCAGTACATCTTTTGACTTTCATCTCTGCTCTCCAGTCGTTGAATCTAAGTATTGATCAATGAGATTTTATCAGCGCATTACCAACAACCAATCTTATTAACACTGGCGCCAAACTCATCAAACCGTGTAAGCATTATAAGTGTAGATGGCTGTCATATCAGAGAAGTAATCTTTTAGTTAATGACAATTAAGATAGTGGTTCATATATCAATTTATTCGTTATCAATCTATAGAAATGGAAATTACGAACATTGGGTAATGCGAGATCTCTTTTGTCATCAATGCTATAATAATTGAGAAAAGTATAAACTTTAAAAAGGATAACATGCTTGGTCATTATTCATCGAAACGTCTAAAGCAATTAGTTATCACTTATCAGTATTATGTACTATTATCTATATTGCCAATACCCAATGGGTACCAAACTACGTACCAATATATGCATGTCCATGTATATTGAGTGACATGGACGTTTCACATGTGTGTATGTACAAAGATTATTATACAAAAGAACGTGTAGTCTGCTTGAAACCAGCATTTACACCAAAATGTAAACCGCTGGTTTTTTTTTTTTAACACAAAAATGCATGTAAAAGTTAGTGACATCACTTTGGTCGTTCAACAAAACAAACGCAGTTCGTAAAGAAATAATATCAGTTAAAAGAAAAGATGTTTGTGTTACAAAAAGAAAAGAAAAAAAAAAGATGTTTATCTAATTTTAGCAATGTTTTTGTCTCTAAATTATAACGCTAAAAAGATTTCATCAACTGCATGTCAAATATGTCATCAAACTGGTATTTGATGATTTGGAGTTTTTTTTTCTCAAGAAAAATGGCAAATTATAAAAATTCAAATATGTCATCAAACTGGTATATGGGTTTGGAGTTTTTTCTTTAAGAAAAAGTTTCCAATTATAAAAAGAAACGATTACTTCCAAAAGTAAAACGGGATCACCCGTCTCTCCTTTCTGTAGATAATTAACTCATCAGTCATCTCTATCTAATTTTAGTATAGTTTTCTTTTCCAATCTCCATGTAAATTACTGGAGGATCATAAGTGTAAGTTTATTTTATCTTTAGATCCTGTAACAGAATCGGATTTACTTGTCGTTTAAAATATAGTTTGATTTACTTGTCGTTTAAAATATAGTTTGACCATAGTTGACCATAATTAATAGTTCATGTAATATCTAGTCATCTAGATACCGTAATGTAAGATAAATAAACGCATACACTCCATGAACCACATAAGACCTTGTCGTTCAAAGTATTTGAGATTTGAGACAAGAAATAAATTTTCATTAACCAAAACGTGAGTGGTTTCATGTAGTAGAACTTTGTGAAACAGACAAACCACAAAAGGCTAAGATAAGAAAAGAAAGAAAAGGAGGTTACAAGACAGAAGACTTATTAGTAGAGGACAGCTCACTCCCTTATTGATATTGACTTTGTACCCAACTTTTAATTTTGTTATCATTAGGCTATTAACTGTAATAGCTACACATCACATACAGAATTCTATCATATCAACATCAAATTCACCGCAACGACTTAAGACTTTTCCTTTTCTTGCAAAAACATTGACTGAAATGAGGGAAACATCAAGTAAAGAAACCATCAATATAAAAACCAAGATTTACTAAGAATCTTCTATATAAAGGAAAAAAAGTTTAGGGTTATTCCCAATTTTCATTTTTCATGGACCCTTGAATCATTTTTATAGATGGCGAGGTATCATGCAGCAACACCTATTTATTATGTGTGGCTGATCCAATATTTGGTTATGTTGGTTCGTTTACTTTAAACACATATTATTTGACTTGCATGCACAATTGAGTAAAACAAACGCTTCAGATGTCTTGAAAAAATGGATGCATGAGATTATATAATATGCTAGGAACCACTTCGAAGCATTGTGTTCCAATACACGTAGTAACCGATAATATACGAATCGCATCCCTTAACTGGAGAATTGAACCGATTGTTAGAAGAGATTGAATCAGGGCCACAAGCGGATAAGATCCAAAACCATTAATTTCTTCACTCGTGCATATATTTTACGTAAATGTTAATGGACATGACAAGGTATGTAGGTTTTTAAGCAAAACAAAAAAGGTATGTAGGTTTTTTTTTACCTTTTTGGTTTTTGTTTTGGTGCGGGTATTATTGGTACATAGGAGTCTATTTCACCGACTATTCCGTTTGAATTCTATGGGGACTCTTGTTGGTGGACGATGTAGATTGTCGATTGTAGATTGTAGATTTTCCCCATCAAAGTTTCACTTTTCTACCAATACTCATTGTATTTTGTACAGTATATATATATACACTTGTGTGTATTATCAATGTTTTGCTTTTATAGCTGTGAACAGGATATATATTGTAAATTTGGATTTCACTGGATTGAAATTGCTAAATGCAGATTAAATTTGATGAAATTGATAATCCGTATATATATAATATATATGTGTTATGTATCTATGTAAAGATACACGCTATCCAATTGAACTGAAACCGATCCGATCTATCGAAAGAGTTTTGATCGATTTTAAACCGATCTGACTCGAAATCGTCAGCCCGATGATCTGATCTGACCCGATATGAATCATATACTACGATATTATCGAAATTACTGGTTATACATATCATTATCTCAAGGGACATGTGAGAATATAAACTCCCACATTGGAATTTTTGAAGAAACATAAGTAATATATAGAAAATATGTCAATTTATTTATTGCCAAGTGATTTTAAGTTGAAAACTCAAAAAACTTAATATGATATCAAAGGATTAACATACACTTTCAACTGAACCAAAATCAATTTGACCCAACCGCTAATTAATTTCTTTTAAATTGGAAGCATTGAAAACTTTTTTTTTTGAATGAATATTAAATTTTATTCATCAAAAAAGCTTTTTTTACATCGTGTAGACATTTTCAGAAGATACTACTATTCTTTAGACTACTTTCTCAAAGAAAACCCAACTCCAAAGAAGAAATTATCTACATTCTAGTACCAAACCAAAATTGGAGACCATCTTCCATACCTTTCCCCTTTTGTATTTTCACCAAGCTAAGCTTATTCCTTATCCCCTTGTCAACAAGCTTCTGCAATATAGAAATGGGCATAGGCTTCTCACCATGCTTTACTCTGTTCCTTTCCCTCCAAAGCATTGGAAACTTAACAAGATGGGCAAATACATATTCTGATGTTGATAACTTAATGTCTTTTTGTAGGTACAATCTTATACATGAAAACAAAGATATTATTCAGTATTATAATTTAGTATATATATCATGAATCATATCATCTGTTTATGTTCAAGATTTGACAGATATAATATATCCGAAATTCTATTAACGATATATTTATATTTCGTGGATATGAAATACACTAGCCAATGGCTAAAAACGCTAAACCTAATAAACTATAAGCTGCTGAATTATCTCTAAACAATAAATGGTCTGTTTCCGTAATCACTACAAAAAAGCACTGTATATTCTGACGGACCTTCCGACGGAGAAGAAGTCGTCGGACGTTATTGACGATATTCCGACGACATACCGACGAATATCAAAAGTAAAAAGTCGTCGGAATGTCGTCGGAAAATTCTGACGACTTTCCGAGAAAAATGCGTCCGTCGGAATATACTGACGGAATCTAACGACATTCCGATATTATATATATTCGTTGTGGTCGTCGGAATTTTGTCACTATATACCGACGGACTTCCGACGACATCCCGATCATATATATAACCGTTGTGTTCGTTGGAATTTTGTCGGTATATAGTGACGAAATTCCGACGAACTTTATGACCGTTGCCGACAAATAGATATGACCGTTTTATAGCCGTTTGAGATTGGAAAATACTGACGGAATTCCGACGAATATGACCGTTGGTCATCGGAATTCCGTCGGAATGTCGTCGGATTGCCGGAACCAATTTCCTATAAATGCAACCTCTCCTCATTCAACTCATTCACTCCTCATTCTCTATTCACTCTCTCTAATCACAATAATTCCGAGAAAATCATGTCTTCAGGAGTTTATTATCGTTCGTGGATGGATAAACCTCATGATTGTCATGTAATTATGCAGCGCCTCCTTCAGGAGTTTATTATCGTTTGCGGAACTGCGTTGATAGAAGCAAACGAAAGTTTACTGGCTTTAAGAGTCATGATTGTCATGTAATTATGTAGTGCCTCCTTCCGTTTGCTTTTTCCGCAGTATTGCCACGTAATGTTCATGAAGCAATTGCAGGTATCTTATATTTTTACATTTTAAGTGATTTTTATATTTTATGCTTATATAAACCTAATACTTATGAAAATTTTGTCTTTTATCTATGTAGGGATAAGTGTTTTCTTCCGCGATTTATGCACCAGAGTGTGACTGCAGAGAGTATTAGTAATCTGAAGGCAAACATACCAGTCAGCATGTGCAACCTCGAGAAGATATTTCCTCCGTCATTCTTTGATGTAATAGAACATCTTGCTATTCATCTCGCAAGAGAATTGGAACTTGGTGGTCCTGTGCAGTACCGATGGATGTATATTTTTGAGCGTTATATGCATCATCTGAAGAAGAAGGTCAAAAATTTAAACAAGGTGGAAGGATCTATAGTCGCACAGGTGATCAATGAAGAAACTGCAATCTTTGCTGAAAACTATTTTCCATCGAAGTGCATACAAAACCGAAGACCTGCGGCATGATGACAGAGGGGAGAGATCAACATATCATGTTACTGTCCCAAGCATGTTCAGGGAAATAGGACGACTTAGTAGAAAACCCACGAAGCGGAGACTTGCGGAGACTGAGCACGCTCATTTGCAAACATATTTGCTCACCAACTGTGAAGAAGTTCTACAATATGAGAAGTAAAGAATATTTATTCATTTAAATAGTTAGATTAATATATATTCAATAAGTTTGATTCATATTGACAATATCTTTTATATAGTGTTTATATGGCGAGTTAGTATGACTCACGGGCATGCGACAAAGATGAGCTTCAACAACTCAGACATAACGGATTTGCTGCATGGTTTCTTAGTTATGTGAGTCATATATCATATTATCCTATGAAAATGATTAGTTTATATTAAATATAAAACAATTAACTTTCCACTAATATATGTCTTTAATTTATAGGTGAATGAAGGTTTGGCCAGAGGTTTTGTGTTCGATGATTGGATCTTGAAATTGTGCGGGGACCAAACTTTGTGGTCAGATCATATCCAAAATATTGTGCGAGGATATGCATTCACAAGAAAAGGTCATTCGAGGTCAACATATGATGCTGGTGTTTCGTCTTCTTCCGGTGATGATGTTTACTACGACAACATAGAAGAAATATTGGAAATCCAGTTTCCTGGTATGGTTGGATTGCGGTGTGTAGTATTCAAGATTGACATAAGTCATCGGAAATTCCTCGGAATATACCGAGCGACATTCCACGAACTTAAATTGAATGTTGTCGTATATTCGAAATTCAACGACTTATGTTTTAACATTTTACATCAATATATATATATATATTTGGATACAAAACTATGTAAATAACACATATTAAGTGTTTAGTATAGTATTAGATCGTAACCGTTCAAATTAAACAACTTATTAAAATATTTTTGTATGTATATCATTGTTTTCATAACATCTTCCTAACACTCATATACTTATACTCATAACATCTTCATAACACTCATAAAATATTTTGTATGTGTAAAATCATTTGTTATGAATTTTTTTTAAAAGTTAAATCCTTAGGAAAATACTATATATATAATCAAAGATTTAGATTTTACATTTAGAAACTTGTGTTCAATCCCTAAACACTAATCCGCCAGAATGTCGCCATAAATGACTGACGACATTCCGACGAACATACTTCCGTCGGAATATCATATTACCCGGGAGAAGCAAACCGTGTGAAATTTTCGCGGAACCGCCAATTAATATTTTATTAATATATTTTAAGATTCTGACGGAATTCTGACGGACCCGTGTCCGTCGGAATCACTAAATATAAAAACCCTCCCTTCTTCTTCCTCGTCATTTTCGCCGCTCTCTCCCTAATCTCTCCGACTTCTCTCTCTTCTCCGGCGATTCCGGTGCTCAAACCCGACTCTTCCTCCTCCTAACCTCGAATCTCTTCCCCACACCAACAAATCATGTAAGTTTCTCAAATCCCCCAAAGCAATTTCATTTTCTAGGGTTTATGAAGTTAGATATTAGGATTTGAGATTGTTTGATTAGTTATTAGGATTGAATGTATAGTTTAGGATTGGATTGTTGTTTTAATTTTGTTTTTGGAATTATATTGTGTGTTTGTTAAAATTCGAAACGTTTTTGTATTTCTAAAATGTTTTTTTGATTTTTAAAAACGTTTTTGGAGTTTCCAGTAATATATTATATATAGTAAAACGTTTTAAAATTTTAAAATATATTTAAAACCTTTTCTATATTTATAAATTTTTTTAAAATATTTATAATTTTAAAACATTTTTCTAATTATAAACATTTTAAACATTTATAAATATTTATAAACATTTATAAAAATATTTATAATTTTTATACATACATATATATAATTCATTTTAGATGTACAAATAATTTTTAGATGTAAAATATTATTTTTTAATATATTTATAAACATTTTTAAAATATTTTAAAATATTTATAATTTTAAAACATTTTATAATTATAAACAGTTTTAAACATTTATAAATATTTATAAACATTTTAAAAATATTTATAATTTTTATACATACATATATATATATAAATCATTTGTAGATGTAAAAATCATTTTTACATTTAAATATATAAATGAAAACATTTTAAATAGAAAATCTTTGAAAAGGTTTCTGATGTATTAAAATTATTTCTTAGGTCTGAGGATGCACGCCGTTCCACCGCCCGTCGTTCAGCACCCCGTGGCGGCCGAGGTAGTTCGGTGAGTAGTTCCCGTGCATCGGGATCGTCTCACGAACAAAACTCGGTTCCCGCATATGTTCCGCTCGGCCGATCCCGCTCACCTCGGCGAGGATCCGGGGGTCATGTCAGTTGAACTATTGGTTCAACAACCAGGTCGAGAGCATCTCCCGGTTCTCCATCCCAACCCACGACGGGGACATACAACTTGGTTAGTATTTTTTATTTTATTTGTAGCATTATGTTTTTTCCATTAATTAACTTTCTAACATGCATTTCTTAAAAGGTTCAACAAGTCCAGCAATGGCATTAGCAGGAGCATCAACCAGATGATGTATTCCATGCTCCATACCGGATATCCGAAGTGGAGTGTGATCCCTTCCGAGGAGCGGGAGTTGTGGTTTCGTCAGTTTGCGGTAACTTTTCAGTTTTTTAAGCATTTTTTATTTTTAAAACATTTTTCAATTTATTTTAATATATCTACTAATTAAAATTATGTGTGTTTTGTAGCAAGAATTCACTTGGGAGTCCAGACTGACGAAAACAGTCCGTAAGAAATTCAACGAGAAGGTCATGGACTCTTATACGAAGCAGATCAACTCGTGAAAGACAGTTTGGCAGAAGAACAAGAGGCCACGGTTCATCAACGGGATGGTGTGGGAGCAGTTGATAGTCCATTGGGAGAAGGGCGACACGCAGCGCGTCTCGTAAGAACTCCAAGAACCGGAAGAGTGATCGTGGCGGGAAAGGTATTTATGTGCACAACCTCGGCGCTTGCTCTATGTCCTCTGAGGAGGATCAACTTGTAAGTTCTATTCTTTTTTATATTTATTTATCTTTACATTTATTTAAATAATTTTTTATATATTCCTTAACTAATGTTTTTTTAGATCGAAGCAAACGGCGGTAATCCGTAGATCGTCTCGAGCTCATTAAAGAGGCTCACACTAACAAGAAGGCAGGACAAGTTCAGGATCCCGATCGAGAGGTCGTTGAGTTGGTCGAATCTCAAAAGAAGCTTATCGAGCTTCGGCCTCTCGATGGGCGATTCTACGGGTGCTTCAACCACCATGTCCCACCGCAAATAAACGAGATGGTCGAAAATGTAATTTTTAATTAATATATTTCTTTTATAATACTGTTTACTAACTTTAAATATTTTTGTGGCGGTTCCTAAAAGGAAATGAGGCTATTTAGTTGGGTTGGCCCGCCGTGCTTCTTCGATCCGACTTATTCTTCGCAAGTTCCATATGCCGATCCCATGATTCGGGCGGTTACTGTGAGGTGAACGGATTGTGGCATTGGAGGAGCAGAATGCCACAATTCTTGCTAAGTTAAGCGGATTCAGGAAGACCAACACCGACATAATGGAGAAGTTAGATCGTTTGTTTCCTTCCAGTTCTAGTTTTTTTGTGAATTTTAAAACTTTCGAATGTTTTTTTTCTATTTCAGTTTGTATGAATTTTTAAATTCTATAATATTATTAATTTTAAATTTCAGATTTTATTTATTTATTTATTAATATTTAATATTAAAAAATGAAATTTTTAATATATTTAAAAATGCACTATTCTCGACGAACTAGGGTTCGTCGGTATATTCCGACGACTTTAGTTCGTCGAATATACCGACGGCTAAGCATCCGTCGAATCCGTGTTTCGATGAATTCGTTCTCGAAGTTTGTCGGACTTTCGTCGGAAGTTTGTCGAATGTGATTTCTACTTCGTCGAAATGTCGTCCGAAGCTCTAACGAAATTCGGCGAATTTTTTTCGACGAAATGATACCAACGACCGTATTCGTGAAATTGTCAAAATATGCCTATTCGGCGACATTACGGCGAATTAGTCCGTCGGTATCTCTGTTTTCTTGTAGTGAATCGTTAGGCCATGCGTTAGAAGATTTTAATGAGGTTCACACGTTTTTGATAAGAGAAAAATAATATAATAATAAAAGGTTTTGAACCGGCCGCGAAGTTCATCCCACTGATACCGTCTCGTCACTATTCTGCGGGCCCCACGACACGTGGCGGCCCGCGTTAGGTACGATTATAATTTTTTTTTTTAAAGCGAAAAAAAAAAAGAAATTAAAATAATAAAAAAAATACCTGGGAATTCGAGAAAGAGAGGATTGCTGATGCTCCTGCCCTTATAGTCAATTTCTGTAATCTCGATTGACTTATACAGTTGAACAAAACGCGATAAGGAAAGAGCCGGAGAAGCACCGACACCGTAGGTGGGCAGGAAGCTCGTTGAGAGAAAAAAAAAAAGTTATTCACTATTGAGAAAAGCACTACAGTGGGTAATGTATAATGACATTAAAATAACATTTCAGAAACACCAAACTGTCATCGTACTCTGAGTCTCTGACTTTTACGATTCTCTTATAAGGAAGTCGCTACAATGGGGTCGTTGAGATGAAATGATTTATAGAGCATTACCCTCAAGTAACACTCGTACAAATAAATGTACACATCTATTACTTAATAGACTAATACACATCACTACACTATATATACTTACTGTTAGAGCCATCGACAAATATTACAGCTATCAGGCATAACATATATTTCAATAAAGCCACCCCAAATATATGTGTGCATATATAATTTTATAAAGTTTATAACAATAACGCATATCTTTTTAATGCTTCAATAGTTACATCTATAATGATATTTATAGAGCCACTTCCACATCATCTTTGTTCCCTTAACAGAACTCTCAACTTTCAATCTAAACCCCCACACACAAAAAAAATTGCACTATGGGTTACGATAGGCTCGGACCATCAGGTTCGGTATCAAACCCGAACCAGAAAGATCCTGCCACGTCACTCCCTGAACCACAGAAGAGAACCAAGAAGACGAAGCTGATTCTCTTCACTCTAGCAATACTCGTTGTCGCAGTGGTCTGCTTCGGGATCTTTGCCGGCATCCGAGCCGTAGGTTCAGATCAACATGCTCCGAAACTAAACCGCAAACCGACCCGAGAAATCTCCCGAACCTGTAGCAAAGCCCAGTACACGAACCTCTGCATCGACACGCTCCTCGACTTTCCGGGAGCTTTAACCGCCGACGAGCAACAGCTCATCCACATCTCCTTCAACGCGACGCTTCAGAGTTTCAGCAAAGCGCTTTACTCATCGTCGACGATCTCCTACGCTCAGATGCCGCCACGTGTACGATCAGCCTACGACTCGTGTCTCGAGCTGCTCGACGACTCAGTCGACGCGCTAACTCGCGCTCTCTCCTCCATCGTCGCCGCCTCGTCCTCCGATGAGTCTCACTCCGATGTCATGACGTGGCTCAGCTCCGCGATGACCAACCACGACACGTGTACTGAGGGATTCGAGGAAGCAGGAGACGGCGGGGGAGGAGTGAAGGATCAAGTGATCGGAGCGGTGAAGGACTTGTCGGAGATGGTGAGTAACTGCTTGGCGATATTCTCCGGCAACGTCAAAGATTTAAACGGAGTTCCGGTGGTGAACCACAGGAAGTTGCTTGGGGAAGAAGAAACAGAGGAGTTTCCATATTGGTTGAAGAGAGGAGACAGAGAGCTTCTCGGTACTCCAGCGACGGAGATTCAGGCGGATATCACGGTGTCTAAAGACGGTAGCGGAACGTTTAAGACAATAGCAGAGGCGATCAAGAAAGCGCCGGAGCATAATAGCCGTCGATTCGTCATCCACGTCAAAGCAGGAAAGTACGAAGAAGAAATTCTTAAGGTTGGGAGGAAGAAGACGAACTTAATGTTCATCGGAGACGGCAAGGGTAAAACGGTCATAACCGGTGGTAAAAGCATCGGCGATGACCTCACTACTTTTCACACCGCCACTTTCGGTAATAAACAGAATAACCTTTTATGTCTTTTTTTAAAAAAGTTATGATTATTAAATTTTATATTTTTTTTAATTGGTTGATGTTAGCCGCGACGGGAGCTGGATTTATAGTGAGAGACATAACGTTCGAGAACTACGCCGGACCGGCGAAGCACCAGGCCGTGGCACTCCGTATCGGCGGGGACCACGCGGTGGTTTACCGTTGCAGCATTATCGGTTATCAAGACGCTCTCTACGTACATTCTAACCGACAGTTTTTCCGTGAATGTGATATTTATGGAACGGTTGATTTTATATTCGGAAACGCAGCAGTGATCTTACAGAGCTGTAACATCTACGCACGTAAACCAATGCCTCAGCAGAAGATCACTATCACGGCTCAGAACCGGAAAGACCCGAACCAGAACACCGGGATTTCGATCCACGCTTGTAAGTTACTAGCCGCGGCTGATCTCGAAGCCTCAAAAGGTAGTTATCCGACATATCTTGGCCGTCCGTGGAAGTTATACTCTAGAGTTGTGTACATGATGTCGGATATGGGAGATCATATTAACCCGAGAGGGTGGTTGGAGTGGAACGGTCCGTTTGCGTTGGACTCTTTGTACTACGGTGAGTATATGAACCGAGGCCCAGGAGCAGGTACGGGTCAACGGGTCAAATGGCCTGGTTATCACGTTATTACTTCAACGGTCGAGGCAAGTAAGTTTACGGTGGGTCAGTTCATTGGAGGTTCATCGTGGTTGCCATCCACGGGCGTGGCCTTCTTCTCTGGGTTGTCACAGTAAGGCTTTCTCAGCCTTGTATGTAACTAATATACGGAAGATTATATATACAGCAAAGTCAACATTTATGTCTCTCTTTTAAGTGTATTTTATTATATGATGACAGGGCAACTTCTTGAATGAAATAAAATATTATGATTTAAATATTCTTTCAAATTCTTTGCTCAGAATGAAACATATATTTTAGAATACAAGCATGAATGATAAATCCTGATTCTTAATCAAAGGAGATTTCTCAGTTTTGAGTTTAAGATAAAAGAGTTATGGGAGGATAGGTAGGTTATTGCACAAACGTTACATCATTGATAAATGTGCAAACTGTGCATCCTTGTGTTCTTTTAAACTTACTGATACAACTTTCTTTCATTTATGTACATTATTAGAACGATAAGATTAAGCATACAGAGATACATTTACCAGATGATACATTACATACTGGCTACAACGGAGGGAATCTCTGCCTCCACCTCACTTTCTCCTTCTGATCCTTCCTTGGTCGTCTGCAACAATTTAGCACAAGATTCGGTTATCAAACCAAATATGAAATAGTTATACGGTTAAACTAAAACCGGGATTGCTTTATTTGATTAGTTTTTGTGGTATGCAAGTAAGAACCTGAGGAGAATCCTTGGATTTGGTGGTTTCAGAGAGATACAGAGCCAAAGCTCCTTTACCACGGAGAATCTTAGCACCAGAGCCTCTACGCCCTTCTCCTTCAACTGCTTCTTCATCCACCACAACCGCCTCTATCATATCCTTCCCTGTACCCTCGTCCGGTATCTAAGAATATGACATGGTTAAGAGTCTGAACGTGAATCTAATGACATGGGTTTTTAAGTAATGTTATTAAGAGGTAAGAACTTACCTCGTACATAGAATCCATGAGGATGCTTTCTAAAAGAGCTCTTAAGCCACGAGCACCTGTGTTTTTCGTTATTGCTTTTCTAGCTATTAGCCGCAGCGCTGCTCCCGTGAAATGCAGCTTTACCTGAAGAAAGAGGAGAGATATAGATTTGTCTCAAGAGTCAAGATTTTGAGCAAAGAGAAGGGAGAGAGTAGTTACACTATTCATCTGGTACATCTTTTTGTATTGCTTTCCAAGAGCGTTCTTGGGCTCGGTAAGCACCTGCAATCAAATGATTTTTTTTAGTAATGCGAGACTCACATCAACTCTCAAACCATATTTTATGTTTGATCATATTATACCTCCATAAGTTGTTTCTCAGTCAAAGCAGATAAGCTGACGAGAACAGGAAACCTTCCAACAAATTCGGGTATTAAACCATAAGCAATCAGGTCACTGCTTTCCACCTGTAAACACCCCCAAACATGAGCCAACGACCAACCTATCATTTGGTGGGTGAAGGGATGATAAAAAAACCTACAGTTTCCATCAGGTTTGATGCAACAGCAGCGTTTGTAACACCACCCACCCTCATGTTAGCACGTATGGGAGCACCAAACCCTATTGAAGAATCATGGCGCCTGGAAGAAGAAAAAAAAAAAGAACCATTCAGTTGACTTCTTCTAAAGGTAATTTGATCAAAAGTCATACCTCTCTGAGATAGTCTTTTCGATGTCTACAAAAGCACCACCACATATGAAGAGTATATCTTTTGTGTCTATCTGCAGACAGTCGACAAGTAAGAGACAGATGTAACAGAGAAGCCACCTTAATCAACTCTATAAAGAAATAGTAGAAGAAATCTCCTTTTAAATTTCAGACCGTAACACTCAGAAGTCAAAATCATCATGCAAAGGACATTAAATTGGAAGGTGAAAGCTATCAGATCTCAGTCTCAACCCATATGCACGGTAAAGGAAACACATATGCATAGTTTATATACTCGTAAGGTGAATGCCAAAACATAAAGAGTAGAGTAGAGTAGAGCACAACAAAACCTGGATATTGTCGCCTCTAGGGTGCTTCCTAGCGCCCTTCTCAGGTACATTAACGATCTATATCCAAAGAGAGAGAGAGAGAGAGAGTTAGAAACTGGCTATAACCCACAAAAACAATTATTGCGAGCTTAGTTAGCAGAGCTCTCAAAGCAAATAGTACATAGCTTAAACTGTAAACTTACTGTTCCTTCCAGCATTTTTAGCAATGCTTGTTGAACACCCTCTCCTGATACATCTCTGCTTATGTTAAGGCTCTCTGCCTGGCAATCAACAAAAATGTCCAAAGAACAAAATTTATCTAAGGAAGCACAGAAATAATATTCAAAGTTACCAAACTAGCACATAGTTCTAACCTTCTTTGTTATCTTGTCGACTTCATCGATGTAAACAATCCCCTGCTGTGCCGCTGCAACGTTATAATCTGCAACCTGGAGAGAGATATCAGGTCAACGTTATAATCTGCAACGTTATTCTAGAAGTATATAAAAATAGAAATGTTTGGGTTTAGAAGCTTACTGTGAGAAGTTTGTATAATATAGACTCCACGTCCTCTCCCACATAACCAGCCTGACAAATTATTTCATTTCACAGATTGGTCATCACGAAAAGGACATGCGGCACAAAAAAGAACTAAAAGAAAGGCGAGAGTTGCCTGAGTCAGTGTGGTTGCATCCGCAATGACAAAAGGAACATTCACAAAACGTGCCAAGGTTTTCGCAAGTAGTGTCTTCCCTGTGCTTAAAGAAAAACACCAAAACAGATGAGGTGAATATGGCGATATTGACATGATAACTTTAGTATATCAGTGTATCAGGCTGTGTGTGTTTTTTTTTCTTTTTTCTTTTTGCAGATTGGGGGCAGACATTAACCTGACCCAGTTGGTCCCATCAGGAGAATGTTACTCTTCTCCAGTTCTACCAAATCATCATCAGCTGGTTTGGCTGCCGTGCTATCGGTTTCGCCCGTGGACCTAGCTTCCCAACAAGTTTAAGCATCATAACTAACGATTCTCTTACACAATATGTGGGATCACAATGAAACAAACAAATGCAAATTAACGCACATGCAAAGCTATGATATTCCCAGCTTACTGGTATGATCTACCAAATCACAAGATAATTTTAATTACTTCCAAATGCTCAGATAATAATAAGCTGTAATATATATATCTATAAAAGCAACTGCGTTTAGGTAAACATAAGAGGATGAACTAACCGTTTCTGTAATGATTCAAAATATATCCTCTTGTAGTGATTGTAAACTGCCACTGAAAGCACCTGCATCACCGAGATGACAAAAGAGAATTTTGAAATATAGAAATCTTTCCCAAACCAAACGTAATACAAGTATGCAACTTGGTGCACACCTAAAAAAGGAGACAGTAAACACCTAAAATTCAGCATCAGAAAACTAAGATGCAGTGTTGTTTTTCTGATAATAATGTAATTTTCTAATTACAATCCAGCTAGAGAACATGCAGTTGAGGTTAGCAAACCAATATAGAATCATCAGCAAATCGAGTATCATAATTCACCTTTTTGGCTCTTTCCTGACCAATAACGAACTTATCCAAACCTTTACAAATCTCCTTTGGTGTCGGAAAACTAGGCCCAAGATTGGATCCACCCCAACAATCTTCCTTCGAATTCGACCCTGTTCCGTTCCCAGCCCCAGTACTGCTTCCACCACCACCACGACCAAGATTAACGCCCGTCGACCCATTAGCCCTAACGGAAAGTCCATCACTCGGAGGCTGCCACAGGTCCGGTGGGTCTCCTTGCGAGCTCAAAGTAGCAGACTTTGCACAGTTCGTAGCATATCCTCGATTATCCAAGAATCTGGCTCCCTTGAGAGACGCGATCTTATTACGGTGATTGCAGTGAGGAGTGGGCGTGTGGAGACGGTTGAAGAAGAAGTATCGAAAGTGAGAGAGAGTGAGAGAAGCGGTTTCTCTAGAGGTGTTTGACCTCAAAGCGGCGGCCATGGCGGTTTCACAGGAAAAAAAAATCAACGCTGGGGGATGATCAGCAATTGATTAACATAATCCGATCGAAGATCAAATGAATAATATGCCCTTTTGAGATGGGTATGTAAGAAATGAAGGAAAGACTGAAACTTTGGGAGAGGAGAGAGATGATGACGGTGAAGTTGTGAAGCACACGGAAAGGATGAAGAGACGCAATTTCGAAAGGGGGAGAAAACGTCTTGGAGAGAATTATCTATTTCATCTTCTTGATACGAACATTGATTGGCCCATGGTTTTTAAAACGCCGTCGTCTTCTAGTTTGTTAGCAGATTTATTCAACCGCCAGATAAGTAAATATATATACCACATGGTCTTCTGCAATAACTAGCATCGAATAAATGCATAATGAATGTTTAATTTTAGCTATTAATTTTATTTTATAATATTAGAATTAAATAAAGTTTAGCGGGTCTTATTCAAAACTGGATTTAAAATTAACTTTATTGGTCTTAGAATCCATTGTTATTCAAAACCTAATGTTAATGGTTCTTGTATTTAATTTTTTTGTTAAGATGTTAAAATCTAAAGTTATACACGTTTTTATACAGTAAAATTATATATTTAGAAAACTTTTAGCTAAATATATGGTCAATTAACGTCACAAAATTAATGATTGCTATATATAATTTTGTATAAACATGAATTTCCTCTCAATTTTTTTTTCATTATAATATTTTAGTGTTATTTTATGTAATTACACATAAATATCTTCGTATTCTATCATACATATTCAATATACATAAAATATATTAAATAATTTAATTAAAATATATAAAATATATAAAAATCTATAGAGTTTTAATAATATAATATTATGAAATAATATAATATTATGAAATAATATATTTATTTTTCTATTTAAATAAAAGATAGTCAAAAACTATAAATCTAAACTTTTCTTCAAACTAACAACTCTATAAATTAGTAAATATCATAGTCTCAACATATACCTTCAAGAGTTTGGTTCGTGGACAATCATTCAGTCATCACCACTAATAACACAACTATCAACACCAAATATAAACACATATATATTTGATGAATATAAACATATATATATTTGATGTTTGTAGCAAGACAGCAGGTAAAGAGAAATCTATAGACATAGATATACATGATATGCCTCATTGTAATGTTTTTACGATGATTCTTTGCAGTACTCTATGCTAGTCATCTCATGAAATAGAGTTCAATTGTCATTTTGGAGAAATCAAATCTGGATTACTATATTAGTGAAAATCATCACATAATGTTGGAAAGTGCACCTAATTTCCACATTCCAACATAAACGGTTAATATAAACAAATTGAAAATTAAATAAAAAAATAATTATAAAATTACCTTGAAACAGAAATTTAATCAATAGTTTGAACAAATCAAGTCAGATGTTGTCACTTTTATCAAGAATTTGAAGATTGTAGCAGGTAGGACACATATACCTCATTGTAATGCTTCCACAATGATTTTCTGCAGTGCTCTATGCTAGTCATCTAATGAAAGCGAACTAGCCCATCATTAGGGGAAATCAAATTTGGATTGTTCCATTTGTGACATAAAGCTGGGAAATGAGAATGATTTCCACACTTCAACAAAAGTTAATCTAAGCAAATTGAAAATTAAATATGAAAAAAATAAATATAAGATAACCTTGAAACAGAAACTTAATCTACAATTTGAAAAATTCAGGTCATATATGTTGTCACTTTTATCGAGAACTTAAAGATTGTAGCATGAAGGACACATAGAACTCATCCTAAACCTGGAAAAATCATGTGAAAATTATGAACTAAAGAAACTAAATCAATACCAGAAATAGATTGGAGAAGTGAGCGAATAACACCAATTGAAACAACATACCACAATCTGAAGCTTTGAAAATAGCGGCAAGGAACCCAGAATTCCTAAGAACCAAAAGAATAGACTAGGGTTTGCTTGGGTTTAGTGAGAGAGACATAGATAGGGGCTTTAAAAACTTCTAATATAATCTATGCTGTAAAAAACAAAAATGCATACAATGAACCATTAACCTTTACCATATATGTATATTTTACTAACCCAAGCTAAGCTTTACTTGGATCAGCCACCCACCCACTTAAAATATGGATCTTATCCTAAAAAGTAATCGACTAAAACAAAAATAAATCCCCTTTTTCATAAATTGATTCGAACCTTAGTCACAAAAATACTCGTTCTTTCCTCAAATTGATCCAAAAAGCTTGATCTTATTATCAGGCCCGTCTTATGAAGAGTCAGGTTTGTGAAGATATGCTGATTATCTTCTCTAGCTTGTCGAATATCAAGACAGTGATAACTGACCAGAACAACGACATTCTTTTAGCTCATTTAGAAACCGCCGAAACATTTATCCATCAGCGGCAATGATTTATCTTGCTACTAGTCTCTGTCTTCTAGTAACTACAGTTACTATGAATTTTTCTCTTTCCTTCAATGAATCTCCGTAGTGAGCAACTAAGAAAAGTGAATCTTTTCAGTTTCATAAAATATCCCTTTTGCTTTAAATCATGATTCTGGGTTAGCAAATCACAAGCATTTAATCAAATCACAGGTTTTTATAAAGTTACGCTCTTTTGTTTTGTTCATAGTTGCTTACTGATGCAGCGGAAGATAGGTTGAACGGTCAATCTAAGAACTTTTAGGATTCTAGAGACCTGTTCTTGGATCAATCAAGAGTTTCTTTCGATAGTGTTTTGAGACCAACTTCCTGTTTGATGAATTTAATCGAATCTAAACAAGGCAATTCAAAGAAGATGAATTTAATCAAATCTCTTTCAAGGTATAAAGCAAAAGCTAGTTTATTAATTATCAAAGTCTGAATACAACTTTAGGTTTGAATGTCTATTTATAATAAATCTCTAAATCAAGAAAAACCCTAATCTTAATTAAAATAGGAAAACCATAAAAAAAACCCTAAAACGATAGAGGTATTATCTAAAATAAATAATAATATATTTGGAATATTTACAAATATCTATCTACATCACTTATTGATATGGTTAATTATGTTATTTAGGTGACAAAGATCAAGATCTGAATTAATAGAATCTCCATGTGAGTATTTGGTGGTTGCAAATCTCATAATCTCTCCTATTATAGCCTACAATGTCCAAAGTTTGATTGTTTTGTTGTCAAGCGTGCTTATGGTGGCTTTATTTTTAGAATTTGATTAGAATTCTCATTTCACAATTGTTAATATGATTTTGAGGAAACGTTTACTTGCGACAACCTTTTTATGTTTCTTCAACCTAATGGATATAAAGAGATAACAGATTCTGTTAGTAATGAACCTGTTATCTCTTTATATCCATTAGGTTGAAGAAACATAAAAAGTTGTCGCAAGTAAACGTTTACGACATTCAGAGAGGAGACTGAAGCAGGTTGTTTGGCTGCAAGATAAAAGTCAAGTTCTGGAAGGAGTAAAAAACATAAACTAAAAGAGGCAGAGGCATGCCAACGACAGTATGCTGCATCAAACATGTATAATTTAGTATATGTACACTGAACGTTTTCGATAATAAGAAAATTTAGTATATGTACATGTATAATTTAGTATATGCTTAGCAAAAAACTTTTTGTCTATATGATGCCTAAATTAATTGTTATATCTCTGCAATTCACAATGTAAATGATAAGATAATATTAATAATAAATCACTAAATTCTTGTTTGTGAAAACAAAGTCCTGTTTATCTTCATTCATGAATCTAACTATGTAGCTTTACCATGATCCACCACAACAGACATATCATATGATTTCATAACTTGCTTATGTCTTCCTATTCCTTTGCTAGTATCCAGTAACATATCATACTCCTTTATTTTTAATATGTTTTCTTCATTGGTTTTTCATCATTTCTCTTTAATGATGTTCGGCTTCATATTTCGACTAGGGAATTTGTAGACTCTGTTGTATTCAAATCAGTGGCGGACCCAGGAAAGTTTTTTACCTGGGTCATATCTCAGCTTTAGGCCCAATTACAATAAAAATATGATGTAAGCTAATAGTAAAAAGGAAAAATATGAGTGCATGCGGTAGTTTGAACTCGGGAATGGGGTGTCAATGGGCAGAGTTAGTAACCAACCGAGCTAAAAACAATTACAATAACTGGCTTACAAACCTAACTTTTATATTTAACCTGTGTTAATTGCACCTCCTTCTTCCTATGTAGGTCCGCCTCTGATTCAAATTGGTCTTCAAATCTTTTTTTCATTGTCTACAAAAACATTACAATCACTATAAATTCAAAATAAAAATATTGTAAAGACAATCACTTTGCTCACCTTTTGTAAGTTTTCGAAGTTTTTGTCAAGATGATTTAACTTGGCTTTTAGGTTTGAAATTTCAAAACTAAGCTTTGTGAATCCTCTGTTCAGACTTTCTTCCAACTCTGTCATATACACATGAAAGTAATCTTTCGATGAAACTTTGATGCAAGCAACACCATTTGTTTTCTTTGATTTTAAATTGTTGTTATGTGTTTGTTCTTCCTCTATCTTTCTTTTTCCATTACTTTTTTTTTTAATCATGTACCTCATGTCTATTTAAGCAACAAAATAAATGATTTTTTTTTGTAAAATATAAGAATGAAATCATTAGCTTTTAATTATCAAAAAAGCGTGTAAACCTAAACTGTAAAATATGAAGCACTCCCTAATGAGTTTGTTAAAAAAAAAAAAGAACAATTATGTATGAAAATCAGTGTTTCTTATTTTTCTTGGATCAAATCATCCACTATGGATTTAAGTAGATGAATCATCACAACTCATCAAAAAAAAGAAATTAAACTTGACCATATATATCATGCTCAAAATCAAACAAATTAAACACATATGTAAATAGTCATTTACAACTTACTTGGTAGATAATGACTTCTACCAAGAATGACATGACTTGTGTATATAATATTAAGAAAATAAAATAATATATATATAAATTTCATGATATAATCAAAACAAAACATATTTTGTTTATCTTTTAATATCCTTGTTATTGTAAATTTTTAAATGGTAAAATAACATATTTATTTCAACAAACAAATTTATCTTAAACATAAATAATTATAACAATAATATTATATTTCAAATTTATTTTTAAGGTATTGAAATATCTAACCTGGATAAAAGTATCAATTTACATTTAAGAATGTGTAATTTACAAAAAAATAAAATATGTAAATTTCAATTTTCAAACTATTAATGGATTAATTTATAAATATCCCTTAAATTATTATAGTTATTTATGTATTCTTAGATTGTGTTTTCTTAATTTATTTATGTAGAATTTTAATTAAAAAATATTAATAATATACACAGAAAATAAATTTATATTTTAAATTATAGTGAAAATAAGTAGGGTTTAATGCTCAAAATATATTAAATGCTGAGTCATGCATATGCTGTAAATAAAATGTTTAATTCGACCTATAATCGCGAACAATAGAGGTTGGTTATAGCCTTATAGGTTTGGTGACTGAAATTAAAAAAAAAAAGAAGTAACAATTCAGTGGGCAAAAACTGATCTGATCAAAAAAGATGATCACAGGCGGAGAGGAGTGACCTCGATCTCCCTTTCTCTTCTCTGTTGGGCTGGTGAATCGAGGTTTTGAGTGAGCACGAATCACTGGATCCATCGAGAGTTTTGATTGAAGGAGAAGGCATTGATGTTGTTGAAAATGGCAAGGAAAGGGTCGAGTTCGAGCTTGAGCCAGTGTCGGACTAATCTTTTATACTGCCCCAATCAAAATTTAATACTATG
The DNA here is from genome assembly GCA_016432835.1 of Brassica nigra. Classification (NCBI taxonomy): domain Eukaryota; kingdom Viridiplantae; phylum Streptophyta; class Magnoliopsida; order Brassicales; family Brassicaceae; genus Brassica; species Brassica nigra. The sequence continues at coordinate 31,475,350 of CM028247.1, forward strand.
CCCTGTACAAATTTTATCAACATTGCAAAACAATACAAAAACAACTTAAATTTTCATTAAGAAAAATCAAAATCTATAGTCTGTTTATTATAAAAACAGTGATATTAAAAAAACTTATTGTTGAAATATAGATCTTATTGCACTTGTCATGCAAAATTATCCATTAGACTCATATGGTCAAGTTTTTCAACCATAGACGTTATAATTGATAATGTAGCCAACCCATTTAATCTTTCTTGTGACATGATAGACAGCAAATAATTCTTTATCATCTCTAACTTCAAAAAACTTCTTTCATCTGCGGCGATCGACACCGAAATGGTCAACAATATGCTATAAACAAGTTCTGTTTTTTTTTTATAATAATCCTCCTTTTTTTTTTATAAAAAAAGTCGAACACTTCAATAGACTTTCGAAATTTTTGGGTATTGATTCCCGAAAAATCTATAGTTCTATAAACAAATCATCATCAATATGTCTGAATGCATACCATTCATTAACGAAGGTTTCAGATTCAAAAATGATGCCTTTAATGTATTCTCACTTGCATCTGCTAGCCTTTGTAAATCAAACAAAAATCCAAAAGTTTTTCATTCTTTTGGAATTGTTAAAATTAGATTCAAATGAAACTAGAGTTTGATCCATAAATGTGTTAAAGTAATCAATCTTTAAATTTTTCCTACAAAAATTTATTTGTTTATAGATACTAATAATTTTTTTAAAAAAAATATGTCCCATTAATTTGGATGCTCTAATCCTATGCTTGGGTGGCTTGCCCTCTCGACTGGCCCTGGCTCGAGCTGGAGAGTATCATCCCTTTTGATATCAATGTTGGCTACTTTCGCTTCCTTTTATGTAGCAGGGCGGTTAGTTAGTTAGTTACTTCTTCTTCATCATCATCATCTCCCATCTTTTCCTTTCCGATGATTCTTATACGTTTGCTTTGAGATATTTATGGCAAGAATCACAACTAGGGTTCATCTTATCAAGGAGCTCGACAGGGTTACCGGACAGGTTAGTTCGAGATCTCAGTTTCAAGCTTGTGAGTGTCCAGAACCAGTTGGTGTAATAATTGCTTATTTAATGGGCTCTTTACTTTCAGGGTAAATCTGCTATATCAGTGGATGCTACTTTAAAGATCATAGCTTGCAGGTAAAAGTATTACTTTCCTTTGAGTTTTTTTTGTTAGTCTTCATGGACTGTAGAAGGTAAGAGTTTTTCTTCTAGGGAACAGAAGAAGACGTTAGCAGCTCTTGAGATCCAATTAAGTGCAGCTAGGCAAGAAGGCTTTGTTTCAAAACATACTGATGGAACAGAAACCAAGAAAAGACCACTAGTGGTGATTGGTATCATGACAAGTTTGGGTAACAAGAAGAAAAGTGACGCTGTCCGGCAAGCTTGGATGGGGACAGGTACTAGTTTCTGCTTATCCATGTTTTAGTTTTATCATTGTCTTTTTGTATTGGTCTAGTGAGATTCCCTGGAATATTTATTTGCCTTCATCTTCTTTGATGAAGACTCTTATTTATTATTGGGAGCTTAATAAGGCTTCTTTTATTGTAGGTGCATCACTAAAAAAGATTGAAATTGACAAGGGTGTGATTGCACGATTTGTTATTGGAAGAAGGTTTGGATTCGGTCTAACACTCTTCTTCATGTAATGATCATGACACGGTTTTGGAATCGTGTTTTATGAAACGTTATTATTCTGCTTTTTATAGTGCTGCAAATAAAGGGGACACTATGGACAAGAGCATTGACACTGAAAATAGTCAAACCGATGACTTCATTATTCTTGTATGTGGCTTCCAACTTTTTCAAGATTATTACCTCGACCATACATTTATTAGCTCACATGTGTTAGTCTGAGAAGCTTGCCTATTTGATGTTTATAGGATGATTTTAGTTGAGGCACCCGAGGAAGCTTCTAAGAAAGTAAAGCTGTTCTTTGCCTATGCTGCAGAGAGGTGGGATGCACAGTTTTATGCAAAGGCCATTGACAATATCTACGTTAATATTGGTGAGAGAGAGAGAGAGAGAGAGAGAGAGAGAGAGAGAGAGTTGAAATGTATGATTGCAAAATGTTGTAGTTGGATAATGAGTATATATATATATCTAACAGTGTCGAAATAGACGCTAAATCTCTTGGTGTGGTGATTAAATAGGGATAACTTTGATCCATTTCAGATGCACTGGGAAGTACACTTGCAGCACATCTGGAAAACCCACGAGCTTACATTGGTTGCATGAAATCAGGCGAAGTTTTTTCAGAGCCGTGAGTTTGAGCTTAGAAACCCAACACCCACTAGGAGCAAAACAGATCTTAGGAATTTTATATGTCCTGACTTAAGTCTGGTTTTTCTGGCAGGAACCAGAAATGGTATGAACAAGAATGGTGGAAATTCGGTGATAAGAAAGCGTAAGTTTAACTATCAGATTCATTTCTTCTATGTGGCAAAGAATGACATGTTCTTGTTATATGTATCTCACAGATACTTCCGGCATGCCTATGGAGAGACGTACGTTATAACACATGCATTGGCTAGATTTGTATCGATCACTAGGTTAGTTTCCGACTCTGAACTGCACCCAGCGGGGCATAACCTTTTTGTAAATTCACAAAAACTGAAACGAGTTTGTGTGTTGACTGACTGTTTTGTATGATGATGATGGGGATGGGGACAGAGTCATACTTCATTCGTATGCTCATGATGACGTGAGCACGGGGTCATGGTTCGTGGGACTTGATGTTAAACATGTAGATGAAGGAAAGTTTTGCTGTTCCGCTTGGTCCTCAGGGATATGATTTACCATCTTCTAATGAACATTATTTACTTTTATCTATTATTAGCTTCCAAAAATGTGAAAATATTGGATACATGTCATATTTGTTGGTGACACACATCTCATTTCTTTCCATACGTTTCAGAAGCTATATGCGCAAGAGTGTAGCAGGACCACAAAGTTTACAGAGACGAGTGTGTGAGGCTTTGCCGCTTATAGAGAAACGTACACAACGTAATTTGATCTGAAAGAGGCTAATTAACAACATTTTTTTCTATATTTATCTTAAACTTCACCATTTTATAACAGTCTTAAACCCTTTGTGGGGTTTGTGTCATGTGTCACTTTTGCATGTCTAAGTTTTTGATGGGGTAATTTCACTTATCAAAACACATCTCTAATCATCAGTTACTTTTAAATGGAAGCAGTGAAATTATATATTTACACTGGCCCAGAACAAATCATCCATTTACACAAGTAAAAGAAAAACAAAATATCTGTACTTTTTCAATCTCTAAGTTATTCAAATCCTGATGCTTAGCTTTATCTAAACTATAGAAGAATGTATCTGAAAGCAAGTTCAAGAAGAACCATGGAGCAAATGTGACAAAGCTTTGTCAGTGTCGTTCTCAAACATGAAGAGAGCTTCTGCAACAGCGTTTGTTGGAAACCCCATCTCCCGTATTGCTGTGAACCCATTTGCAAACTCCTGAACCTGAAATGCAGGAGCGTAATTATATTCTCCCCTAAAAAGCAAGATGGCTGCCGCAAATGAAACAGGTAGGTGGAAAGAAGAACCTTAGTGGGAGTATCACCATAGTTTGCAACAGCAATGTTGACAGCTTCTCGGTTAAGCCCAAAAGCAGCATACTTCATCACTAGAGGATCTACACCCTGCTTCAGAATCCCTTATTAGTGATGATAAACAAAAACTAAGGATCACTCTGTAATGCACAATCTAATTTTGACCCAGTTCCCATAACAAAAAAAAAAAAAAAAAAAGACAAATCTGATGTGGTAATTACTTTCATAAATGATGGATGATTCACATCCAAGGAACCCACAACAAACAACCTCAGCCTAACGCTAAGACTATAGAACTGAAGAGGAGTTTTACCATTGAAGGTGCCGGTGGTTCTGGAAACTTCGGCGGTGGAGGATTCTCGGACCCAAACTTGCTCCAATCAGGGTTCTCTTTCTCACCCGCCGCGAGGACTGTTCTCTCCAGACCGAAATCGAACTGAAAACCGCTGCGAGGAATATCTCCACCTCGAGGCAACAACTGAGGCTGAAACATTACAAAACATTGAGACTTTGAATCTAAATTCAAGGGAGCGGAGAGTACAAAAATCACTCACGGGCGGAGTAATACGATACTCAGGCTTCAGAGTCACCTTGATTCCTAATCCAGCTACCCACAAGAGAAATCAGCAGAACAATCAGATATCAAATCTCCCCCAAAACCTTACCTCGAAATCAAAATTCACTAATTCAAGATACATACATGAAGAAGAAGAAGGGAACGGAGAAGAGATATGTTGAGACGACTGATTTCTCTCCGGCGGAGAGAAAAATTGCAGACCGTGACCGCTTTGTTGGCCGATCTTGGGGTATCCGTACATAGGAGGGCGGGCGTAGGAGGGACCAGACTTGTTCCTGTAGTCGTAATCCATTGTTTGAATAATTTGCAGACAATAGACGGTTTTGATTGCAAATCAGCGAAGAAGAAAAAACAAGTCTCGAAGAGAAATAGGATCTGTTTGGTATAAGGTAGGATACGCACTTTTCACATAATTTTTTTTTTTTTGAATGAATACCTAAACTCAATGTTTTGAAAACCGGACCGGATACCGACTCGGTATAGCTACTGGTTGACTGGTTGGACCGGTTCAATCGGTCCAACCGGGTTTTCTATCTATGAAACTTATATATATAATATATATTTATATTATATGAATTTTATTTCTACATATAATACATTCTCTATTCTTTTCTATAATTAACTAAATATAAAAAAATAAACATAAATTTAACTGTATATATAATAAAATAAAACTGAATAGTGAATACTATGTAAACTAAAATTAATAAAATCATATGATTTACAATTAAAATTATCATATTTATTTATTTTTATAACTAAATCTCAAATTTTATGAATATGGTAAAATAAAAATAGTATATGAAAGTCAAAATATATTTTTCACATTGTTTCTTAAGAAAATAAAAATCAATTAAATAATGATAGTTGAACACTAATTATAAAATATAAAATTTTAGCTAATAATAATTGAAAACACTTAATTATATGTTAATTTTATGAACCGGGTTTTAAAATTGACCCGGGTCACCGGTTTTACCGGGTTTCAGCCGGTTTTATCGATTTTTTACAAATCCGGGTTTTAAACTGAACCGGGCTCGGCTTCTTCACCGAGTCACGGTCGAACCGGTTCGACCGGCCGGTCCGGTCCGGTTTTCAAAACACTGCCTAAACTAAACTATATACCTTGATTTGCATCAATAACCAACAAAAAAAAAAGTTAGAAAGTTTTAGTTAAATAAATGAAAAAGAAATGCAGCTTCTTCCTCAAGCAAATATGGCTTACTAAAGGAGTACGAGAGAGAAGGAAGAAGACAAAATATAAACTTTTCTGATAAGATTAATGTGTGACCAAATGAGTTACTATATACACTTGAGAAGTTTATCTAACCGGAACAAACCGTGTGTATTATATACAATAGACTAAATCAAAATGTGATTGAAAAATCAATATAAACTAATATTCCCCCTCAAGATGGAGCGAAGATATTGATGAACTCCATCTTACTTAAGATGTGTCGGAAGGGTCTTGGATATAGAGGTTTAGTTAAGTTGTCCGCAAGCTGATTCTCCGAACGAACATGAAGTGTCTTAATCATGTCTGAGACGATGCGTTCATGAACAACATGACAATCACGTTCAACGTGTTTTGTGCGTTCGTGAAAGACCGCGTTGTTGGCAATGTGAATGGCGGCAGTGTTGTCGCAATAGAGAGAGCAGGGTCAGTAGGAACAACCCAAAGATCTTCAAGAAGATTACAAAACCATATCATTTCTCGAACAGCTTCTGACATGACTCTGTATTCCGATTCCGCAGAAGAGCATGAGACTGTGTCTTGTTTGTTTGATTTCCAAGCAATGAGCGTAGAACCAACAAATATACACAATCCAGAGATGCTACGGCGTGAATCAGGACAAGAGCTCCAAGAAGCATCAACAAAAGCACAGAGACGTAAGTCAGAACTGGATGAGTATAAAAGACCTTGGCCAACAGTTCCTTTCAGATAGTGAAGGACTTTGTAGGCTGCGTGAAGATGAGGAGCACGAGGAAGCGCAGTGAACTGACATAACCGATGAACTGCAAACGTAATATCAGGACGGGTGAATGTCAAGTAGAGGAGCTTCCCAATCAGCCGACGATATACTTCAGGATTCTCCAATAAAACACCATCTTCAGCAGAAAGTTTAACACTTGGATCCATAGGTATTGAGACCGGTTTGCATCCAAGTAATCCAGTTTCAGTCAAGAGATCCAAAATGTATTTTCGCTGACATAGAGTATACCAGCAGAAGAGCAAGCTACCTCGAGCCCCAAGAAGTAACGAAGAGTGCCCAAATCTTTGAGTTTGAAAGAGGCTTCAAGAGCTGTCTTCAACAAGGCCGTGGCATGATCACAACTACTGGCAATTATTATGTCATCAACATAGACTAAAACAGCCATGTAGACATTGCCAGAGTTCTTGATGAAGAGAGTGTGATCAGCAGAGGAAGTCTTGAAACCCAACTGATGCAGAGAAGCAGAAAATTTTAAGAACCATTGACGAGAAGCCTGTTTGAGTCCGTAAAGAGACTTCTTAAGCTTGCATACTACGTTTGGTAGAAAAGATTCCCCCTGTCTTGGAGAGTAACCAGGTGGGAGAGTCATGTATATTTTTTCCTCTAAGTCCCCGTTGAGGAAGGCGTTTGAAATGTCTAGTTGTGTGAGAGATCATCCCTTTGCAGCCGCAACAGCGATGAGAAGTTTCACAGTAGCTAATTTAGTCACAGGTGAGAATGTCTCAACATAATCCAAGCCTTCTTGTTGGGTGTATCCCTTAGCAACGAGATGGGCTTTGTATCTTTCAAGAGTCCAGTCTACATTGAGCTTAATTTTGTACACCCACTTACAACCCACTGCTTTCTTTCCTGCTGGAAGTGAACATACTATCCAAGTGCTGTTATCTTCTTGAGCAGTAATCTCTAAATGCCCATTGCATCACACCATTCCTTTATCTTACACGCTTGTGTATATGAAGAAGGTTCGGGAATGCTATTAAGAGAATTGATGAAGATCATAAAAGGATCTGAAAGGGCATCATAAGACAAGACGTTGGAGATAGGATGCTCCGTTGATGACACTGTAGAGGAGCAGTGATAATCTTGAAGGTGACGTGGTGGCTTAGAGACCCGTTTTGTAGGGACAGAGACCTCTTGCGGAATTACTGGAGGAGTAGAGCAAGAGGCAGGTTCAACTGGCTTTGTAGAGACGGGAATCCGAGGGAAGAACTCTGCATAACCAGTAGGTAAGGACGGTTGCATATAAAGGAAAAATGTCTCATGAAACACCACATTCCTGGAAATGAAAATAGTGTTGCTTTCCAAGTCAAGGAGCTTATATCCTTTGTATCCTGAGGGGTAACCAAGAAACACACAGGCACGAGCTCTGTCTTGAAATTTGTGGTGCTGTTTAGGAGATGTGCTTGCATAGCAGAGGCATCCAAACGTCTTAAGATTAGAGTAGTCAGGGACTTTGATAGTAAGTATCTCATATGGAGTCTTGTTGGAGAGAACCTTGGAGGGCGTCCATTTAATGAGGAAAACAGAGGTGAGCACACAATCACCCCACAAGCTCAACAGAACGCCTGATTGAAACATCAGTGCACGAGCAACATTAAGGATGTACTGATGTTTTCTCTCAACGACGGAGTTCTGTTCAGGAGTCTCTGCACAAGAATGGTAGGAGACAATGCCTTTAGCTTTGTACAGGGCTTCAAAACGCAGTTCAGGTGCATTATCTGAACGAACAGATTTAACTCGAGTCAAATATTGAGTCTCAACCATTTGAATGAAGTCTGGGAAAATTGTAAGGACATCACTCTTCAGACGAAGTAGATAAATCCAAGTAGCCCTCGTGTGATCATCGACTATTGTAAGGAAATAACGATAACCTTCTTGAGTTGGCTCAGAAAAGGGGTCCCAGACGTCAATGTGAAGTAAATCAAAAGGATGAGAATAAAGCTTTGGATTCAAGGTGAAAGAAAGCTTCTTTTGTTTAGCACGATGGCAAATATCACAGTGCAAAGGTCCTTTATTTTTAGCTTTCGAAAATCCAAGTAAATCACTTAGAAGCTCAAGTCTTTCAAAAGAAGTATGACCAAAACGTTGATGCCAAACATAAGCATCAACAACAGCATTTGAGTGAAAAACAGATGTATTCAAAACTGCAGATCCTCCATCTTCGAGATCCAGAACGTACAAGTTTGCAATCCTTCTACCTCTGCCAATCATCGACCCCTTGGTAGGATCCTGTATTTCAAAACATCCAGAGTCAAAGATCACACGAGCACCAAGATCTGAAGTCAAACAGCTTATGCTCAGTAGATTCAAACGGAACTCTGGTATAAACAAAACATTCTGCAAGGTCAAGGTCTCAGTGAGTACTATCTTGCCCACTCCACCAACTTTAATCGATGAACCATTAGGAAGATTCACAAGAGGATGGACTGATGTATCAAGAGTAGAGAAAGAACTACGATCATGAGACCGGAATCAATAATCCACGTTTGTTGATCAGTAACAAAATTTGTGAAACTTAAGAGACCAACGAAACGAAAGGTGGAAGATGAGAATGAAATACCAGAGGAGTCATGGTGTTGAACTGCAGAGATGGAAGCAGAGTCAGAAGTCTTAGTCTGGAGCTGAGAGCTGAAGTAAGCTATGAAATTCTGAATCTGGTCCTTGTTCAGTTGACCCACGAGATTGTCCAAGCCACTAACAGGAGAAGACTGAACGGCGACGTTAGCAGTCACTGCAGGAGACTTGGGCTTATCATGAACTAGCTTCCCTTTCTTCCAACCAATGGGGTAGCCATGGAACTTGTAGCAACGATCAATAACATGACCAGTATTACCACAGTGAGAGCAAATGGCACTTGATTTCTTGTGGAATGCATTCAACAAACCAGACTGTGTGTCATTGTGATCAGGAGCAAGAGTGGCGTTAGCAGTCGAAGACTGCACCGAGGACTGAGTAGCGTCATGACCAACGTGGAACGTAGCAGGAGCAACCACAGAGTTGAACTGGCGCTGACTGTCATCCTGATCAAGAATGTTGCAAATCTCAGCAAGATCAGGTAGAAGTTTCTTCATAATGATTTGGCTACGGATGATTGAGTACTTCTCATTCAGCCCAGACAGGAACATTATGATTCGACCCCTCTCGACTTTCACTTTAGCAGAACGCTGACTAACACAGTTAAAGGTGTTGCAACACAAGCACATCTCTGGTGGCTCAGCGCCATCAAGGTTATCCCAGAGAGTTTTGAGAGCTGTGTAGTAGCCCGAGAGGTCCAGAGAGCCTTGACGGAAGTCTTGGATCTGCTGTATCAGCTGAAAGGTGCGAGGTAAGTTGATCTTGTGAAAGCGATTGTGCAGATCATTCCAAATCTCAGAAGCATCATCGAAATTTAAGATACTACCGTAGATCTGTTTGGTGACAGAGTTGAGCAGCCACAACTTAACCATGCTGTTACAACAATACCAGATACGCAACAAAGGATCACTTGCGTCAAGACGAGGGAGAGAACCATCGACAAAAGCGATTTTGTTCTTCGCGTCGAGAGCGATCTTCATGGCAGAACACCATTGAGTGTAGTTGGATCCATCCAGCTGTACGGAAACAATCTGTAAGCCTGGATAATCCGCGTTGTGAAGAAACAACGGAGAGTGAACGTTGTCGGGGTTCATCACGTCGGCGAGAGCAAACGAATCTCTGAGAGACGGGGCTGAAACGGCTTCAAGAGGAGAAGCGGACCCACGAGGAAGAGGATTCCAGCTACCAGCACGTGCAAAACGACCAGTACGGCGATTACGACGTAGGGCGACCACCATCGCAACAAAATCGACGAACCGAGAAAAGAAACCCAGAAAACGAAGATCGATCGAACAGAGAACGAGAAACGAAAGTACCCGAAACTGAGCTTGATCAAACCGAAATCGAAAGGAGAAAACGATGTTGAGCTGTGTTCAACGCTCTGATACCATTTTAGTAAAATAAATGAACAGAAATGCAGCTTCTTCCTCAAGCAAACATGGCGTACGAAAGAAGTATGAGAGAGAAGGAAGAAGACAAAATATAAATTTTTCTGTTAAGATTAACTAGACCTTGACCCGACCGGTATTTATTATTTTTTTTTTTTTTGCTTATACCAATGATGCATTTGTAATAGTTAGTTTTATTACATTGAGTTTCTTTTGCATTTTATTAACAATCAAATGTGTCACGAATATTTAGTATTATATAAAGAATACGGAAAATAAATAAAAAGATAGATAATGATACATTATATATGAAATATATTATTCAATTTTGATAATTTCAAATATGTCGAAATAAATAATATGAAATATATTATTCAATTTCGATAATTTCAAATGTGTCGAAATAAATAACTATGAGTTAGTAAGATACATGAAATAGATAAATAAAGTATAGATTTTGTAACATCAATTCATTTATTCAGATTTTATGGATATATAATATATTAAAATGTTGATTTAAGATTTGTAAAGAATTAATAAAAGTGAATTATATAACAAATAGTTATTTTAGGAAATTATTAAATCGTCATATTAATGCTAAAATTATTTTAGGAAATATTTGGAAACTATTTTAATAATAAAGATAAAATTGAAATTGATTTAATTAGAGAAGGGAAGTTAAATTTTATTTTAAGACAACATATTAATGGAACTGAAAAAGACAAGCATTAAAATAGGAAATTTAATTAATAGTCTTAGTGGCATGCCATTGTAAATAAGTTGAAAAACTAAGGGGTATTTTTAAAGTGTACTTCTGAATTAATAACATAGATGTGTGACCAAATGAGTCACTATATACACTTGAGAAGTTTATCTAACCGGAACAAACCGGATGTACTATGTACAATAGACTAAACCGAAATGTGTTTGAAAAATCAATATAAACCAATAGAAAATAGTTTCAAATGACACCAAATCAATTTTTTCTTCCCAATGGAGATCCTAAGATCCAAAATCATCAAACTAGATTTCATTGATATGGATAACTAGCTGTTTTACTCACACTTACGAGCTTAATATTTAATCAATTCAAAAACCATTATATAAATTATTCTTATATTTTTAAAATATTTAATAATTAATTAAATATTATATTTTTATATACAATATCTTTTGTTGTAATAAAATATCTTTTCTTACATAAAATAAATTTGAAAACATTCATATATACATAAAACTATATATAAGGATTTATATTTATTTTAAAAATATTATGACGTAAAATATTTTCTGGATAATGTAATATATAATATTCTAAGATAATATAGATTATAAAATTAGTGAAATTCATTTTAAATTTATGGATAATTATATATTATGTGATATATATATATATATATTAAAATAGAATCGGTTTAATATTACCAAACTAAATATAATATAAACATATATAATATTTTAATATTATTAAAGTAAATATAATATACATGTAATTATGATATTATCATTAGAATTTTATAATTATTCTCAAAAGAATATTAAATTATCAGCTAAATCACTAAAATTATTTATTAAAAATAAGAATTGATCATAAAATATAATTAATCCTAAAATTGAAAATAGTCGCCTAAGAATAATACAAATTACCGTTCTACTAATTTTCTCCTCTAATTATATGTTAAAAACCTTTTCAACATCTTTCATCACAGCCGTCGTCATCTTCTGCATTGTTCATCTCCGCCGTCATCATCTACGTCTGTCTCTCTCAGCTCCACTGCTGCGCCGCTGTCTTAGTTTTGTTGTCAAAGGTATCTTGTATCGATAAATTTTTTGTTTCGATTCAAAGCTATACTTTTGATTTCGTCGTATCAAAGGTATATTCTGTCAATGTTATTTTTTCATTTCTCAATATGATGAAACAATTATGCAATGATCCTTTTTGATGAATTCTTGTAATTTTGCTTTCAATAAAAGTGATTATATTCTTTTGCATTGTTTCTAGTCGCTTTAGATTGCTTATGTTGTTTTGAATAGTTTTAAATTGTTTTTATTAGACAGAGATATATTATTGTTATGCTCTTCGATTGAAATAGTTTCAATATGTAAGCAATATGTAAGCATTCCGTTACACAATGCGAATCAAACAACTAAGAAATGTCAGAACGATTCTTTTTGTATGTTTCAGATTTTACATTTAAGTCGTCATTTGATAAGTAACATAACATGCAACTTTCTTAGACTTATTATTGCTTAGTTGGGTGCATAAAATATTAGAAAATGGGCAGTGCAACTCAAGTGGTGGGTCGGGCTTTCTCAACACTGGCTCGCAATAGGGAAATGATGTCCCCAGGATCCGGAGCTCCAAACACTGAACTTCCTGCTACGATACAATTGGCACCTGCTGCAGCAGCTGCGTCAATCGTCGAAGGGCCCAAGCCTCCATCCACCTCAATATCAAGTGTTGGGTACTTTTGCCTCAATGCCCTGACCTATAAGGTTACAAGAGGGTATTTCAATAAGCAAATGGCTTTAGTAACAATGATTTTTGAGAAGAATATAACCCAAACAACATAACCAAACCTTGTCCATCATGCTAGGCATGAACATCTGGCCTCCAAATCCAGGCTCCACTGTCATCACTAGCACCATTTCCACTGGAGTTTCCCCTTCAGCCTGCTCATAGTACGTGTCAAGCATCACATAACCCGATTGATCACAACACTGGAAACAATGAAAATCACACTACCAAAGGATAGACTTGTTCAACAGGTGTTCCAGGCTTTAGAGCCACACCTGGCCTCATCCCAGCAGACTTTATCTTACTCACAAGTTCTTCCCAGTTGTCTGAAACAAGCAGCAAGTACTCAAAGATCAATAAAATGAAACAAATTCGCACGATTAAGAGCTAGCGAAAAATACCTTTGGCCACCTCAAGATGGAATGTGAAACCAGAGGCCCCAGCTTTACCCATCTGTTCCACGTAATCCATGGGGTTCGTCACCATTAAGTGGCAATCAAGATATGCACTGTGATCATCATCAAGTGCAAGGGGGACTTGAACATATTGTTGTCAGCTACTAACTAAATTCAAGGGGAAATACTCTCGTGTTCTTACTTTGTGTGCTTTCTCAAACTCTCAATGACAGGAACACCAATCGTTAGATTCGGGACAAAATGCCTGCCCGAGAGTAACACGAGTAGTTATACACCCCAGAGCATCTTGAAACAAATTTTACTAGCAAATGGTTCTGATACTAATAATAATCTATTAAGCTAAGCCAGAAGAATATTTTACCCGTCCTGCAAAATGAAATAACAGTAGCAGTCATATCAATAAGCAATAATGATTGAAAGAACAAGTAAGATTCATAGAGAATTAAGCAAAGCAAGGATGATGTTACCATGATGTCCATGTGAAGCCAGTCAGCGCCCAAATCAACCATCCGCTTTGCCTCTGCTGCTAGATTTGCAAAGTTCGAAGACAGCATTGATGGAGCGATCTTCGGCGACACCAACATCTTTCTTGATTCTCTTTTTTTTTTTTTAGAAAATTGAGAGCGGTGAATATGGTGATAGTTGGTGAAGCTGACGAAGAATTTGAAGAGGTGCGGGTTGTATCCGAAAGAGAAAGCTATGTTTTTGATGATTGATGTCGAGAAAGCCATTGTTGCCCTCTTTTTCTTCCTTTTTTTCTTTAATTTATTTATTTACTTTTTCTTGCAGACCCCACTTTCTTTTTCTTTCTCTGCTTTCATGAGATCAACTTTTCGATTTTCTTTCTTTTTTTTCTTGAGCGATTTGCACCATAAATATAGAAAGAGTAGAAAATTTGCGAAAATGGAAAAATATACGGCCCAAAGGAAATGTCCAACTTTCGTGGGTGAGAAAAGATATTGATGACCCTATAGCTTATTCTTTTCACGTTGAGAAGCAGAAGGTTTTGCAATTATGACATGCAAGTAATGATGAGGAAACATATATATACAGCGGACCGTTTATAATTGTTTAGGTAATCTGACCATTAGTAATCTCTCTCTCTCTCTCTCTCTCTCTCTCTCTCTCTCTCTCTCTCTCTCTCTCTCTCCTCTCCTCTCCCTCTCCCTCTCCCTCTCCCTCTCTCTCTCTCTCTCTCTCTCTCTCTCTCTCTCTCTCTCTCTCTCTCTCTCTCTCTCTCTCTCTCTCTCTCTACTCTCTCTATATAATATACATTATATATATATATATATCTATAATATATATATATATATATATATATATATATAAATATATATATATATATATATATATATATATATATATATATATATATATATCTATATATATATAAAAGGAAAGAGAGGAAAATATATTCATATTTCCACAATAAACGCAAATCTGGGAGATGAAAACTAAATGCCTCTCGACTGGGTATTGGATCCGATGACCTCGCAGCTTCTCGGCAGCCGGTGTGTTTGAAATTGGACATCAATCCATCCACGATTATTCTTCACCAAAAGAGTCATCCCAGAGTTGCCCACGCCCCGACAGCTGGAATCTACAAGAGACCCGACCCTCAAACTTTCTCTGCTGCCTCGCCGACACACGCTTCTACATCACCGCACACAAACTCTAAAATCTACCTTTCAAGAAAAGCTTCAGCGTCTAAGAGGAAGATGTCCCGGAGAACCGCCATCCCCAAGACAAAGCTCGTCGACACCAGAACCTTCACAGGGACGGCGCAACATGAATACCGTAGTCCCCGTTTGTCGCGCAAAGATAATACAATAATTATCCAGCTAATATGAATCATTAATGTTTATGTATTTCTTAGTTTAGCCGGCTAACAAATATATTTTTATGTATTTGAATCATAAATTTTCACACAGTATATTTGTTAATTTAGCCGGCTAATAAATTCTAGACTACAAATTAGTTTAGCCAGCTAATAAATTTATATATATTTTTGGATTCATCCTTTAATAAAAAGTTTGGACAAGTTAGCTGGTTATAATGTGACTTATTTAGATCTTTTGAAAATTAGATGGTTATAATCAGATTTATTTGGATATTTTACATGTTTGCTGATATTTAGATTTAAGATTATCGGATTCATTGATGGCTATATTAATTAGTCAATGGTTATATTCAGATTTATCTGGATATTTTACATGTTAATGTTTAACTAGTGACTAACGTAGTTATATAAGTTATATGATGTACTGATTGTTGATTGTAAAGAGTTTATGTATCCGGTTAATTCTAATAAAATATGAGTTCATACAATGAAGTTGTATCCGGATAAGTACATCATATAATAAGATTCTCTATTAAGATCCTTGTCACTAGATCCCACATCTCCTACACATTATTACCAAGTAGATCAATTAGTTAGACATCTTGACGTGATATGTAAATAAATGCATATACAAACAATGATACATAAACCGTTTGCAGTGTATAAACCGCAAATTTTACTACTCTTTCTATATTTACGGTGCAAATCGATCTTTATTTTTCAAAAAATACATAGTGATAATACAAAATAACATAGCCGGTTAGTATATTACATGTCCGGATATAAACCATAGAATAACCATTCATACATAGTCGAACATTCAACCCAACCGGTTCCTCGCCGGCTTTAAACATCCGAGGTGGTAACTCCATAGTCTGCATATTTGTGAACTGGAGATTCACTACAAGAAAACACGCTGAATTCCGACGGACGTTCCGACGGACCCGAAAGTCGTCAGACATTTTTGACGGCTTTCGACGAAATTCTGACGAAATCAAAAGTACACGGTCGTCAGAATTTCGTCGGTATTTTCCGACGACTTTCTGACGCAAATAGGTTTGTCGGAATATTCCGACGACATTCCGATTAAATATATAAAAGTTGAGATCGTCGGAATTTCGTCGGTATATTCCGACGAATTTCCGACGATTTTGCGATTAATTATATAACCGTTGTAGTCGTTGAATTTCGCCGAATATACCGACGAAATTCCGACGAACCTTTTGCTTGTTGCCGAGTAATACATATGACCGTTTTATAGCCGTTGAGATAGGAAAATACCGGCGAATTCCGACGGATATAACCGTTGTGGTCGCCGAATTCCGCCGAATGCCGTCGGATTGCCGTAAGCAATTTATTATAAATGCAACATCTTCTCTTTCAACTCATTCCTCCTCATTCTCTCTTCACTCTCTAATCACAACAATTCCAAAAAAAATCATGTCTTCGGAAGTTATTATCGTTCGTGGATGGATAAACCTCATTTGGATCCCAACACCAAGTTGCTTACGGAAGAATACGCTCAAGGGATTGGAGAATTCATGACACTTGTTCAACAGCAACCAGATGCAAAAACCGGTATGTTAAGATGTCCCTGTTCTACTTGCAATAATAGTAGGATTATAAAAGAATGGGATGTTTGGACTCATTTGTATATGAAAGGGTTTTCAAGAAATTATAAAGTTTGGTATCTTATGGAGAAACTGGTTATGAATATGGTAGTACTAGCGAACCTCAGCCTGTTAGCGAACCTCAGCCTGATATTAGGTTAGAAGAACCTAGAACGGATATAGATTATGGTGTAGGTACTGAGCAGATGGTACATGATCATTATAGAGGGGAAGAACCAAATCCCGAATCTAGGAGATTTTTTGACATGTTGGATGCAGGAAAACAACCTTTGTATAAAGGTTGTAGAGATGGTCATTCACCCTTATCATCTGCAACTAGATTGATGGGTATTAAGACAGACTATAATTTGGCTGAAGAATGTGTGGATGCGATTACTGATTTTGTCAAAGGTATTCTACTTGAGGATAATGTTGCACCGGGTTCATACTACGAGGTTCAGAAACTTGTTCGGGTCTTCAACTACCGCAAGTGATAGATGTATGTATTGACAACTGCATGATCTACGGGGAGCGGATAAGGCGAGATAAATGCAAATTTTGTAGGAAACCTCGTTATCAGGAGACGAGGGGAAGAGTTCTAGTCCCGTTCAAAAGGATGTGGTATTTGCCTTTGACAGAAATATTGAAGAGGTTGTATCGGTGTGAACACAGCAAAAGCAATGAGATGGCATGCGAGCATTCCACAAATGGTGAGATTAGACATCCTTCAGATGCAAAGGCTTGGAAACATTTCCAGTCAACATATCCAAATTTACTGAGAGAGAAGAAATATTTATCTTGGATTATGTACTGATGGTTTCAGCCCATTTGGAAAGCATGGAAGACAATATTCTCTATGGCCGGTGATTGTGACACCGTACAACTTGCCACCGAGTTTGTGCATGCGACGAGAGTTTTGTTCCTCTCAATTCGTCCCGGGCCAGAGCATCCTAAGAGATCACTAGATATGTTTCTTCAACCACTGATATCTGAGCTGCAACAACTATGGGCATGGTTTTGAGACATCGATGTTTCGTGCAAAGAAAACTTTTATATGCGGGGAGTACTTATGTGGACAATAAGTGACTTTCCAGCATATGGTATGTTATCTGGATGGACAATACATGGGAGGCTATCATGTCCATATTGTCAAGATGACACAGATGCTTTCCAACTAAAGCACGGAAGAAAAACGTGTTGGTTTGATGTCACGAAGATTTCTACCACCTGATCATCCATACCGTAGAAGTAAGACTTTGTTCACGAAGAACAAGCAGGTGTTTGATGGTCCACCTGAGGAAGTTAGTGGGGAAGATTTGTGGAAACAGTTGAGGGATTTTGGTGCAGAAAGGACACCAGACGTTGGTGGACATGAAAACATTCGAGTTGATGCGGTTGGAGAGCTACATAACTGGCACAAAAAGAGTATTTTCTGGGATCTGCCATATTGGGAGAGTCATCTATTGCGGCATAATTTAGATGTCATGCATATTGAGAAGAATTTCTTCGACAACCTGATGAACACAATCCTTAACATCTAAGGTAAAACGAAGGATAATTTGAAGTCTAGGTTGGATTTAGTCGATATCTGTGATCGTTCTGAACTTCAAGTTGATGAGAACGGTACGGCCCCTTTTCCTATTTATCGGCTGGATGGTGCTGCAAAAGAAGAGTTCTTTGATTGGATTACAGAAAGAGTGCAATTTCCAGACGGTTATGCATCAAACTTGCGGAACTGCATTGATAGAAGCGAAGGAAAGTTTACTGGCTTGAAGAGTCATGATTGTCATGTAATTATGCAGCGCCTCCTTCCTTTTGCTTTTTCCGCACTATTGCCACGTAATGTTCATGAAGCAATTGCAGGTATCTTCTATTTTTACATTTTTATATTTAACAATTATGTTTATATAAATCTAATACTTATAAAATTTTTGCCTTTTATCTATGTAGGGATAAGTGTTTTCTTCCGTGATTTATGCACCAGAGCAGTGACTGCAGAGGGTATTAGTAATTTGAAGGCAAACATACCAGTCAGCATGTGCAACCTGGAGAAGATATTTCCTCCATCATTCTTTGATGTAATGGAACATCTTGCTATTCATCTCGCAAGAGAATTGGAACTTGGTGGTCCTGTGCAGTACCGATGGATGTATCTTTTTGAGCGTTATATGCATCATCTCAAGAAGAAGGTGAAAAATTTAAGCAAGGTGGAAGGATCTATAGTCGGACAGGTGATCAATGAAGAAACTGCAATCTTTGCTGAAAACTATTTTCCATCAGAAGTGCATACAAAAAACCGAAGACCTTCTCGGCATGATACAAAGGGGAGAGAGCAACATATCATGTTAATGTCCCAAGCATGTTCAGGGAAATAGAACGACTTAGTGGAAAACCCACGAAGCGGAGACTTACTGAGACTGAGCACGCTCATTTACAAACATATTTGCTCACCAACTGTAAAGATGTTCTACAATATGAGAGGTTTGTGAATATTTATTCATTTAAATTACTAGATTAATTAATATTCAATAAATTTTATATATTTCATATTGATAATTAATATCTTTTTATACAGTGTTTATTTGGCAGAGTTGCGTATGACTCACAGACATGCGACAGAAGATGAGCTTCAACAACTCAAGCATAACGGATTTGCTGCATGGCTTCTTAGTTATGTGAGTCATTTATCATGTGAACATATGCAAATTAATGATGAGTTTATATTTAATATAAAATAATTAACTTTTCACCATATATGTTTTTAATTTATAGGTGAATGATGGTTTAGCCAGAGGTTTTGTGTTCGATGATTGGATACGAATTTGTGCGGGGACCAAACTATGTGGTCAGATCATATCAAAAATATTGTACACGAGGGTATGCATTCACAAGGAAAGGTCATTCTAGGACAACATATGATGCTGGTGTTTCGTCTTCTTCCGGTGACGATGTCTACTACGGCAACATATCAGAGATATTGGAAATTCAGTTTCCTGGTATGGTTGGATTGCGGTGTGTAGTATTCTATTGTGATTGGTACGACACCACCCCAGTTAGAGGAGTGAAGACTGACGCATTTGGTGTTACATCGGTTCATTCGTGGCGGAAACTTCAATATTATGATCCATTCATTCTGGCTTCACAAGCTGACCAGGTATGTCAATTTATTCATATTAATTTAACAATATAAATATTTTTAATTTATTTTACTAATACCTTGCATAATTGTTAGGTGTGCTACATCAGTTATCCTCGGGTGACGTGCAAAGACGATCCATGGGTCACTGTAACGCAAATCAACCCAAGAGGACGAGTGGATGGAACTTCTGATAATGAACCATTACAACCAGACTCTAGTATCAACGTGAGTGCAGTTGAAGATTTGGCAGATGTTGAACTCGTTGAGAATTTTACCGAGTTTGGACTTGATGCGGTTGTACATTCGGAGTCAGAAGCTGAGGTTGGAGAGTTTCATGAAGATTCTGAAGATTCTGATTAGGAATTCTTATTACTAGTTATTGTTTTTTTTTAAAAAAAAACCGTTGGAATATACCGACGAAATACCGACGAAATGAAGATTTTATTTTTTTAATAAGAAAACCGTCGGTATTTCGTCGGTATATACCGACGATATACCGAACCGAAGATTTTTTTTTAAAAAAATAATCCGTTGGGATTCCGTCGGAATATACCGACGAAACGAAGATTTATTCAGAGTTGACAGGTTCCTCGGAAAATCCTCGGAAAATACCGATGATATTCCGACGAACTCGTCTATGTCGTCGAAATGTCATTGGTATTTTCCGAGGATTTTCCGAGGACTTTAATTTTTCATATATTTCATATCAAAACTTTTATAAATTTGGATACCGAAACTATGAAAATAACACATATTAAGTGTTTAGTATAGTATTAGATCACAACCGGTCAAATTTAACAACTTACTAAAATATTCATGTATGCATATAATCTTATCTTAACACTCATATACTTATACATTCATATTCATCTAATCTTTACACCACAAAAACATAGTTGTGTAAAATTGTGTTATGAAACCCTTTTTTTGGTTAAATCATATTGCAAATACTATATATATTATCATAGATTTGAATTTTACAATTAGAATCTTCTGTTTAACCCCTAAACACTATGTCGTCGGAATTCCGTAGGAATTGTTCATCAGTATTCCATCGAAAAATACCGACGACTTTCCGACAGACCTGAATTTCGACGGAATTCCGACGACTTTACTAGTTCCGTCGGTATTCCGTCGGAATATCTTGTACCGGAAAACCAAACCGCATGAAAATTTTCGAACCGCCAATTTATTATATATTTAATGATTCCGACGAATTCCGACGGACACGGGTCCGTCGGAATCATTAAACATAAAAGAAAGCCCTGCTCTTCTTCTTTTCATTTCGACGCCGTTTCTCCCCACGAAATCCACCTCTCTCGGCGAATCGGCCAAATCCGAAGAAACCGCGAACCCTCTTCCTAGCCTCAATTCTCTTCCCTCTCCCACCAATCATGTAAGTTTCTCAAAATCCTTTGTCTATTTCAATTTTTAGGGTTTATGAAGTTAGATTTGAGGATTTGAGGTTGTTTGATTTGTATGTTTATGATTGAATGAATAGTTTAGGATATATTAGTTATAATTGTTGTTTGGTTGGTTGTTTTAATTTTTTTGGGAATAATATAGTGTATTTGTGAATATTTAAAAACGTTTTTGGAATTTAAAAACGTTTTTGATTTTAAAATGTTTTGGGGCTTCCAGTAATATATTAAATATAAAAATATAATTTTAAAATTTTTTAATGTATTTAACAACCTTTTCTTTATTTATAAACGTTTTAAAAATATTTTTATATAGATAAAATGATTTTAAAATATTTATAATTTTTTACATATAAATATATATAGCTCATTTTAGATGTAAATATAATTTTAAAATACTTTATATAGATAAAATCAATTTTAATATTTCAAATGGATAAAATGTTTATAATTATTTTTATATATTTAACAACCTTTTTCTATGTTTATAATTTTTTTAACATTTAAATATACAAATGAAAATATTTTACATAGATTTTTTTTAAAAAGTTATTGATCCATTAAAATATATTTTTTAGGTCCGAGGATGCACGTCATTCCGTAGTCCGTCGTTCAGCACCCCGTGGGGGCCGAGGTAGTTCGGTGAGCAGTTCCCGTGCATCGGGTTCGTCTCATGAACAAAACTCGGTTCCATTTATTCCAGCCCCTATTCCCGCTCCAGCTGCCGATCCGCTCGGCTGCTCCGCGATCCGGGGGTCATGCCAGTTGAAGTATTGGTTCAACAACCAGGTCGAGAGCATCTCCCGGTTCTCCATCCCAACCCACGACGGGGACATTCAACTTGAATAGTATTTTTTTTTTATGTAGTGTTATTTTTTTTCCATTTTACTTTCTAACTTGCTTTTTTTTAAAGGTTCAACAAGTCGACCAATGGCATTAGCAGGAGCATCAACCAGATGATGTATTCCATGCTCCATTTAGGATATCCGAAGTGGAGTGTCATCCCTTCCGACGAACGGGAGTTGTGGTTTCGTCAGTTTGCGGTAACTCTTCATTTTTTAAAGCATTTTTCAATTTTGATTTTTTTTATTATATAACTAATTATTAGAATATGTGTGTTTTGCAGCAATTCACTTGGCAGTCCGATCTCACGGAAACAGTCCGTCGAAATTCAACGAAAAGGCGATGGACTCTTATCTGAAGCAGATCAACTCGTGGAAGACAGTATGGCAGCAGAACAAGAGGCCACGGTACATCAACGGACGGTGTGGGAGCAGTTGATAGACCATTGGCGAAGGATGACACTGTACAGACGTCTCGTAAGAACTCAGCCAACCGGAAGAGCGATCGTGGCGAAAGGTATCTTTGTGCACAACCTCGGCGCTTGCTCTATGTCCTCTAAGGAGAATCAACTTGTAAGTTCTATTTTTTCTATTTATTTATCTTTATATTTATTTAAATAAATTTTTTATATATTCCGTGGCTAATTTTGTTTTTAGGTTGAACCAAACGAGGGTAATCCCGTTGATCATCTCGATCTCATGAGGGAGGCGTACACTAACAAGAAGACGGGTCAAATTCAGGACTCCGTGATCCGAGAGGTCATTGAGATGGTGGAATCTCAAAAAGCTTTTCTTGCTTCTCAGCCTCTCTCTGATGACGCCGATTCTACGGGAGCTTCAACCAACTTGTCCGACTGCAAATAAACGAGATGGTCGAAAAGGTAAATTTTTATTCATATATTTCTTTTATAATGTACTTTACTAACTTAAAAAAAATTTGTAGGTGGTTCCTAAAAGGAAAGGAGGTCGTTTAGTTGGGTTGGCCCGCCGTGCTTCTTCATTCCCGGCTTCTTCTTCGCAAGTTCCTTATGCGAACCCATGATTCTAGAGCAGCTACTGAACAAAGATGAACGGATTGGGGCATTGGAGGAGCAGAGCGCCACTATCCTTGCTGAGCTGGCGGATCAAAAGAAGACCAACGAGATATTGGAGAGGCTAGATCGCTTGTTTCCTTGAGTTCTTAGTTTTTTCTGAATTTTAAAACTTTGTGAATGTTTCTTTTTTTCTATCTCGGTTTGTATGAATTTAAATTCTAAAATATTATTACTTTTGAATTTCATATTTTCTTTATTTATTAATTTTAAATATTACAAAATATTTAAAATGCATAATATATTTATATTTAAAATGCAAAATTCGACGAACTATAGGCGTCGGACTATTCCGACGGATTATGTCGTCGAATATTCCGACGAAATCAAGTCGCCGGAAATAATATTTTCCGGCGAACCATGTTAGTGAAAATATTCCGACGTATCCTTGTCGCCGGAATATTACGATGAGTGTTTTCCGTCGAAATTATTGTTTCGATGAACTCTGTTCTCGGAAGATGTTGTCGAGTGTCGCGAACTTCGTAATTTGGTTTCGGTATTCGTCATAAAGTCGCCGGAATAGTCCGAAATTCGACGATTTTTTTTCCGACCAAATGATATCGACGACCTCTTTTCAGAAATTAGTCAAAATATGTCTATTCCGCAAATTTCGACGATTTCTTCCGTCGATATCTCTGTTTTCTTGTAGTGATTAGGTAATTCATGATCTGAGTTTGAACAGTGAATGCGGCATGAATGAGCCCTAATTCTGACACAGCTATTCGAAAGGGGAAAACAAAATAAAAAAAACTTACAATAAGAAAAAAAGAACTATCCAAGACATTGGGACTGAAGAAGAGGATCCAGTGAGTATGGGATGGTCTTGATGCGAAGAATCTGTCGGATGGTAGAAGACAATTGCGATGGATAGAAGCTTGAATCATCACCTGAGTATCATCAGTGAACTCAAATATTACAAGATAGAAGAATGATTTTGTGAGGTGAAAGGTTCCTACGGAAAAATCAAAGAGATTGAGAAGAGAGTGATGAACTACTTTGCGGAGAAAACAATGGTTTGAGGAGAGATAATGTAGATATTTTTGAAAAACATTTTATTGATTGTAATAATGAGCAAAAACTCTCTCACTTCACTTCATGTGTAAAAATAAAAAAGAAAGTTTTCGAAAATGTATTAAACATTAGATTCAGGTGTAGGAAGAATAGGGGCAGTATGTACAATAAAAAAATACATGACACTAAAAAGGTATATTTTCCATCGGTGCAAATTAGTGGGTTATGTTTGTATATGCAATGCAATTTCTCCTTTTTCTTCCGTATGACCAATTTTCTCTTCCAACCATTTAATTTTCGAGATCATTTTGCTTTTTTCTACAATTTATTTCTATTACAAGAAATACAAATAATTTTTAAATATATTTATATTTTCTATTTTCTGCTTACATTTAATAATATTCTATAAACAATAAAATAGTAGAACACATTTTAGTAGTATTTCAATCATCAGTAAGTTGAAACAAATAAATCTAAACCCTTTATCAAAAAAAAATTTAATAAATCATGTACATATTTTTAAAAAATAGTTTTTATTATCACTGATTAATATAAAAATATAAAACTTAAAGTAATATCTCAAAATTGTTTTGCTATTTATATTTATGTTGAAATTAATGATTTTATAAATTTATAAAATATATATATAGTTGAAGATATTTATCATATTAAAAATATAGTATTTTCTTTTTTTTGTTACTGAATTTATTTTCTAAATTTATTATGGTATTGTATTGTTAATTAAAAAAAGGCTTTTTGCAGATTTGACCTAGAACTTGAAGTCAAACACAAAAGTAACCTCCCTTTTTTTTTGGAAATTGATTTTGCCCTATTCACCCCACAAGTTCATATAATTCACGAAAATGCCATCAATTTTTTTTTTCAAAAATGACATTTTTACTCTCTCACCCTCATCATCTTCAAGTAATTACAAGATTGCCATTGTCATCAATACCCTAACCACCAAGAAAAACCAATTTGAAGCTCTTAATGCTTCCAAAATCGATTTACCCTTCTTCTTTCTCCATTCTTATGAACTAAACACAACATCTCTCTCACTTTCTCTCCACATTGAGCTAAAAAAAGCAAGATTTGATTCTACATTTTTTATGGTTCATAGAGTCATAGAAACCAACGATTTTGGGTGGGTTACTTTCGTTTGAGATTTTGTGTGCTTGGAGAAGCCTTATGTGTGCTAAGGAAGTTATCTCACCAATTTAAGGTATGAAATCGAGATTTTTTCCAGATCTGTTCATCCAGACGACTGAATTGTAAGTCGTCTGGCTGCAGACGACTTACCTGGAAGTCGTCTGGTCAATGCAAAACCCATTTTTGCAATTGACTTTAAAATTTGTTTTCTGGGACGACTGAAATATCAGTCGTCTGCTTTAGTTTGGTTACAAAAAAATCTCTTCAGAATCTTGACAACTGAAATTTCAGTCTTCATATGTTAGTTTTGCATTTGACTGGAATATTTCAGAAGTTTTATTTTTACGGACGACTTACATTTCAGTCGTCTGAGAAAAAATTGAAATATCAATATTTTATTGAAACTCGACGACTTACATTTCAGTCGTCATAGGTTAGTTTTGCAATTGTGAAAAAAAACTTCAACTTTTAATTATATCCTTACGACTTACAATTCAGTCGTCCGTCAGACGACTTACAATTCAGTCGTCGAGGATTTTATTCCGAGATTCTGGTCAAACCTCGTAAATCCTGGACGACTGAATTGTAAGTCTTCTGAAATATTCTAGTCAAATGCAAAACTAACCTATTACGACTGAAATTTCAGTAGTCTGTGTTTTTAGAGAATTTTTTTAATCAAACTAAATCAGACGACTGATATTTCAGTCGTCTCAAATAACAGATTTCAAAGTCAATTACAAAATTAACCTCTGCGTTGACCAGACGACTGAAAGTTTAGTCGTCTGGATGACTTAGATTGAAGTCGTCTACGTCTATCTTTAATAAACTTTCATTTTCTTTGTTCTATGTTTGCTAATGTGTTTTATTTTGACTTTTGTCAGATGATGCGTCAGTTACATGCAGTGTAGAGAATGGTTATTGGAAGATGGATGTTGGAATTTTGTGGTTGATCGTTTCAAATGAGCGAGGATGTTATTTTTGAGTGAAGGTTCGACACATGCTGACTTTGTTGCAATGGCTCAAGAAGATTATAGCCTGGACATGAACACAGAGTCAGTGCAGTTAACCTACACAACTCAACAGATGGCCCCAGACCTTCCTCCTATTCATGTTACAAGTGATAGGCAAGTTCGGAACTTGCTTGAGATAACTAAAACGCAAGAAGTACGTCTTTGTGTATCAAGCTTTTGCAAGATGAGAACGGTTTCAGAGGAAAGGGATGAAACTGATGTGGGGGATGAAGCTGAGTTGGAGGATGTAATATGCTTTGACACCTATGATGATTTGTTGGAAGAAGGGTTAAAATGCTTCTTAAAATGTTGTGTCAATACGAGGCTACCAATATTCTTGTTTATTAAGATGAGCAGAAGGCCATTGGAGTTTATTATTGCATATGAGAGATCAAAAGATGAGAAAAGACTAATGAAGTATATTATTTCATTGATTTGTAAATGTGTAAACACATTGTTAGCACATATATTACACCTTGGAAAACAATATTACTGATTTTACAAAAAAAAATCACAACTAAAGGAGTACACATGCAAATCACAACTAAAGGAGTACACATGCAAATCACAAAACATACCAAAAACAAAACTATAATAGATCATTCCTCTACAAAGACAAGTTTGGATTCCACTTGATATGAAAGAAGACAGCGTCAGAAAACTCGCAGGAAGTCTAGACAACTTCCAGACGACTTACAGGAAGTCCAGACGACTTCCAAGAAGTCCAGACGACTTCCTGGAAGTCGTCCAGACGACTAACAGGTAAGTCGTCCAGCGCATTATAGTTTAGACGACTGAAAATTAAGTCGTCCCAAGTCGTCCCAGAAATCTTCCAGATTTGAAAAATCTGCATTTCAAGCCCAGATCTGAAAAACCTGCATTTCAAGCCCAGATCTGAAAAACCTGCATATCAAAAAATTCAAATGGCTTAAAAACACAGAAAATAAGTGGAAGATTAGTTATATACTTTTATAGAACACACAATGTAAATAATCAAATGGAAGATGAGAACCATCTGATTAAAAACCTGCAAAAAAGATAGATTAGTAAGAAAAATATGAGACAAAACTGAAAAATTCATATAAAGTTTGGTGTTTTCAAGTCAAAGAGATTAGAATGGGATTGGAGAGTTTTAGTTTGGGAAAAAGGTAAGAACTTTATGCAACAAAAAAATTACCAAATGAAGAAAATATCACTTCCTCTACAAAGACAAGCTTGGACTCCACTTGATATAAAAGAAGACAATGTCAGAAAACTTCCTGGAAGTCCGGCGACTTCCGGAAGTCCATCTTCTGGAAGTCGTCCGACTAACAGGTAAGTCGTCTAGCGCATTATAGTTTAGACGACTGAAAAGTAAGTCATCCCATAAGTTTTCCAAATCTGAAAAACCTGCATATCCAAATCCAGATCTGAAAAATCTGGATATCCAAAAACGTTCAAATGGCTTAAAAACAAAGAAAATGAGTGGAAGATTAGATAAATCTACCTTTATAAAACATACAAAAATACATATCTAAAATTAATAGATCTACCTTTAAATGAGTGGAACCATGTGATGAAAGACCAAAACAAGATAAATTAGTGAGAAAGACACGAGACAAAACAATAGATTGTTATAAAGTTTGGTGTTTATAAGTTCAAAGAGATTATAGAGAGGTTGGAGAGTTCTAGAAAGATAAACATTACATTTTTGTTGCATACATTTGAGAGAAGGAGAGAGAATGTAATTTTTCTTTATATAGGAGACAAAATTCCAATTAGGTTAAATATTTTGATTCAGACTTATTTGTAAGTCGTCGGTTTAAATTATTTAAGCGGAAAAGGAAATTTTCTTAAATTTTAGGGGGAATATTAGGACGATTTACTTGTAAGTCGTGCGTTTAAATTATTCACCGCGACTGAAATATAAGTCGTCGAAGACTTACAAGTAAGTAGTCGGTTTAAATTATTTAAGCGGAAAATATTTTTTTAATTTTAGGCATGAATATTAAGACGACTTACTTGTAAGTCGTTTGGTTTAAAATAATCACCGACGATGAAATATAAATCGTCCAACTCTAAACATAACCCCTAAACTTAATTATCTAATTAAACATTTCATAAAATCAAATTAAATTTGAAAAGTGTTTACTATACACGAAATAAACACATAGAGGTAAAATTTAATTTTGAAAAACATTTCAGCTTTTCAAAATCTAACCCTAAGAATACATACAACACTACAACATATGTTTGCCAAACCTGTAAACCAAAGAATATCATGATTCACTACTTCCACTCATCTATGTTGAAAACAAATCAATTTTATCATATCTTAATTTTTATCACTTAAAATTGTTTATAATTACATGATTTTAATTTTTTACTCATCAAAATATTTTTTACAAAACTATAAATTATTTTTAAGATAAACTGGTTCCAAACGACTTACAATTCAGTCGTCCAGACTACTTCCAACATTTCAGACAACTCAGACGACTTACTGGGGCTATATTCGTAAAATGGCTTCGTTTTTGTTTGGTCACAAAGGTGGACTGTAATTTCATAAGGCTTTTAGGTTAGTTTTGCATTTGATTCAAGTTTGGGTATAACTTTGGAGTTAAAATCAAGTTGTAGGTTAGTTTTGACAAATTTCCCTTAAAAAAATAGAGTAGTTGAATGTGTAATATATTGTATTGAATCATGAATTCATATGAAAACTAAGAGCATGTTTATTGGGGGTCTCTTAGGTTGGGTCTCTTAGCATAATATAAGATACGGTTTCTTAGTTTTTAACTAGAAAAACTAAGAGACGTCTCTTAAATAAGAGATATAAGAGACGTCTCTTAGTTTTTTTAGTTATAAGTTAAGAGACTGTATCTTATATTATGCTAAGAGACTCAATCTAATAGACCCCCAATAAACATGCTCTAAAAGTCTCTGTTTATTAATTAAACAAATATCTATCTATCAATTATAATAAAGTAGGTTTATCTGTTTTTTTCTGCTACGTCACTCCGGAGAAGGGGGCTTTTTCACCACGTGTGGGCCCCTGAGTCTCAGCGAAATCAATTTTTTTTGTTTCCTCTGCGCTTTCATCTGGGCTTTTTCGTGTTAATTTAACACATGCCCATGTTCCGTGTGTTTTAGCTGATGAAGCTCAAGTTAGGTCATATAGCCGTCGTATTCATCCCGATGAAACCGCCTCTGTTGAACATCCTGAAACGCCATACGCCCATACGTATTTATTTGGCTTTAATCCGAGCATTAACACGCTTCATCCCACTCGTCCCACTACGTAGCATTTATCGAGCTCAGACTCTTCGTATGTAACCTTGCGCAGGGATGAGCTCAGAGCTCAGACTCATCCTATAAATTGGCTTTGCAGGGATGAACACTGCTGCTTCTACGAAAACTTCAAGTATCTTCTCTGCGAATTACCAGCTCCAACCATGGCGAATTCCTTCACCCTGATTTGTTCAACCAGGGCCGAAGTCTGTCTTTGGTTTTTTTGAGGTTTGATACCAACTGAAATTTTCTGAATCAGTCTATAATCTAATCACTGTCTGAGACAACTGAGTTGTTTGATGCTTTGCCAACTCGGTGACGAAGGAGAGGAAACCTTCTACACGAGTTATGCTGAAGTCTGTGATAGTTTTGATGCAATAGAACTCAGGTCTGATCTTCTGAGGGGAATTTATGCCTACGGTATGTGAGACATTATCCTTCTGACAACACATTCTATAAACAAACTTATTATGTTCTGTAATATTGTCATAAAGTTTGTATTTTTCTGCTGTGATCTATCATATAATCTAAAAACTTGTGGCCAGGTTTTGAAGCCTTCTGATATTCAGCAGAGAGGAGTTATTCCATTCTGAAAGGGTCTTGATGTGATCCAGCAAGCTCAATCTGGAACCGGCAAGACCGCTACCTTCTGCTCTGGCTCCCACCAGAGAACTCGCTCAGCAGATTGAAAAGGTTATGAGAGCTCTTGGTGACTACCTTGTTGTCAAAGTCCACGCCTATGTTGGCGGAACAAGTGTGTGTGGGGATCAACGTATCCTCCAGTCTGGTGTCCATGTTGTTGGTACACCTGGTCGTGTTTTGACATGTTGCGTAGACAGTCACTCCGTGCTGACGCCATCAAAATGCTTGTTCTTGGTGTTTTCTCTGCGACGATGCCACCTGAAGCCCTTGAGATCACAAGGAAGTTCATGAACAAAACCGTGAGGATTCTGGTTAAGCGTGACGAGCTGACTCTTGAAGGTATCAAGCAGTTTTACGTCAATTTTGACAAGGAAGAATGGAAGCTCGAGACACTAGCCATCACGCAGTGTCATCTATGTGAACACTTGGCGTAAGGTTGATTGGTTAACTTATAAAATGAGAAGCCATGACCTCACGGTTTCAGCTACACATGGAGATGTGGATCAGAACACGAGAGATATCATCATGCGTGAGTTTCCCCCTGGATATTCACGTGTTCTTATTACTACTGATCTTCTTGCACGTGGTATAGATGTTTAGCAAGTGTCTTTGGTGATTAACTTTGAGCTCCCAACACAACCGCAAATTACCTTCACCGTACAGGAAGAAGTGGGAGGTTTGGGAAAAGGGAGTGGCGTTTAATTTCATGACTACGGATGATGAGAGTTTTACAATGTGATCGTTGAGGAGTTGCCAAGCAATGTTACTGATCTTCTCTGAGCCTCTTTTTGGTTTCCAGTTGAGGCGGCCCGGTAATTTCTTTCTTGATTTTACCGAGAAACTGCTGATTTTTCCATCTTTTTGCAGTTTTTCTATTTTTATTTTATTTTATTTATAGTTTTGGCAAAATAAGAAGAGAACTCATCTCATAATTTTTTGTGTTAACGTGACTCACAAGGATAATCTGTGGACTGAAGGTTATTTGTTTCTTTTTCTTTTTATATAGAATATCATTCACAGTATACATAGTTCATACGACATCAAGGATTTGAATACATGAATGTAACTCTCATGTCCTGTAAAGGCAAAAAAGCACAACAACTGGTTACGCACATCAATTATATTTTTCTTCTTTCGCTATGATTTCAACTTTTCAGTACCAAACGAGACAGACACAACAGACAAAAAAAAAACAAATAATCCAGGACTAAAAATGTTAAGTCTTTAACTCCTAGATCTCTCACCCTCTTTGAGTTTGTGTTTCTCTGGAATTTCTTCTTCAGTCTCTTTTCTATGTCTTTGTTTATGAGTTGCATTTACAAGCAGCACAAGTAAAGTCTCCCTCCATGTAAACACAAACGCAAGTAAATACATGGAGAGATCCAAAGAAAAGTTTTCTTTTGTCCTTAATTTACACTTGTCCCGGAGGGTTTACGGTCGTTCAATGATCCCTAGCGACTAGAAAAATGTTAATTGAGTAATATATTCAAACAAAAGAAGCAAACATAACTGTTAACACAAATATGCTAATGTTCAAAAAAAAAAACACAAATATGCTATACATTATCGGAGAAAACAGTAACAATAGCTCAGAAAGAAAAGATTTTTTATTGGATATTTTAATGCAAGATATATATGCAGAGCGAAGATTTAGAAACAGAGAAGGCAAAGCAGAGACGTACTTGAATGAATCAAGAAGAAGAAGAAAGAAAGTTTCAGGCTTTACAATAAGTTTGGTGAACATTAACTTCTCTTCTCTACTTCATCTGTTTCAGAATGAAAGGGAGAAAGAGATAGATGATGCAGAGCTGTAATTGTTTTTGTTTTAATCTAATTCCACTGATTATAATTCATTTTGTCATATGTCAAAGTTTGAGGCTTTAGCCCCTTCTCTGTTCCAGCATTTTCTTTAATCTGTTTTTTTTTTTGCTTTGATTGCAGCTAAGCAGGTTTTGTACCAAAAACAGGGTCTGTTCTTCCTTGCTTCGAGCAGAGCATCAATACCCTGACTACAACATCAGGGAGTACACAAAGCAAAGGACCTTGGATGGGTTCCGCATGAACAAGAATCTTACTGACCCATTAAATATGGACGAGGCGTCTGCTGAAGGTAAGGCACAGCTGGAGGTATACCAGAGGTGTTCAATCAAACATGTACTCATAAAATCCCTTTATATTTCAGGTCTCTAAATTTGTATCAACAATATCAAATGCACCAGAAAGTAATATTTTTAAAATTCATATATCTACAAGCAATTTTCATGTGTCCCTAATCCTCAACTAATAACTAAAGTATAACGCTCCCACCATCCCAGTACATCATGTTACTACGTATATAAATCACCGAACGTCTACAGAAAAAAAATGATTAAACAAATATAAGTTAAATGAGCAGAAACCTGATAATTTAATTTGATTGGTTTAAAAACTAATCACCCTAAGAAAATTTTAAAATAAATAGTAGAAAAGTCATTGCTCAATTAAAACATACGAATCCTGAACAAATTTTAAATAATAGTTATATTACTAATAAAATGAAACATCAATATAAAGAACATATAATATGATGCTCCCTTAGGAATCCACACTAAATATAAATCTGTATAGAAAATTTTGATAAAAATTAACAATCTAAGGTAAACAAACAGTCAATTCATCACAAACTGTTGACTGAAATGCATTGGTATTACAAAGATGATCAGTAGGGTGGGTGTTCGGGTACCCATTCGGGTTTCGGTTTGGGTCTATTCGGGTTTCGGGTTTTCGGGGTCAAAAAATTTCAGCCTCATTCGGGTATTTCTAAATTTTGGTTCGAATCTTTGCGGGTTATGTTCGAGTTCGGATAACCCATTTAAATTATTTTTAAAATTTGAAAATTCAGAATATACTTTAAATTTCTCAAAATCTATAAAAAGTATTATGTTACATATAAATTTGAATAACATATGTCAAAATACCTAAAATTAACATATAAATTGGTTTGATTTGAATATTTGGATAGATAATCAATAGATATTTCAAGTATTTTTGGTGTTTTAAATATACTTTAGCTATTTTAAACATTATTATTTTACTATTTGTATATATTATTCAAATATTTTGAACAACTTAAAAGTACCTTGTATATTTTGGATATTTTTAATATACATTAAATCTAAAAATAAGTAATATATTTAGATATATAAATCAATTTCGGGTACACTCGGATAACCAAAATACTTCGGTTCGGATCGGGTTCAGTTTCGGTTTTATGGATACCAAAGTTTTGAAACCGTTCGGATATTTAATTAACTTCAGTTCGGATTCGGTGTTACTTTTTCGGATCGGGTTCGGTTTAGTTTTTCAGATTCGGATTTTTTGCCCAGCCCTAAGTATTAGTAACAAAAACTATACGAGATGAAAATTAGTTACATTTTTAGTAATGATAATTCTATTATATTTTAGGAAAATGCAAAATCGGCATTGCACTATTAGGACTACTACTTATATTATGTGTAATTAGACTATTAGAACTACTAGTTT
Organism: Brassica nigra; assembly: GCA_016432835.1. NCBI lineage: Eukaryota > Viridiplantae > Streptophyta > Magnoliopsida > Brassicales > Brassicaceae > Brassica > Brassica nigra. The sequence continues at coordinate 31,508,949 of CM028247.1, forward strand.
TATAATGTGTGATGTAAATTTACATATACTACAAGCAGTATGTATTTTCATTATATAAACCCTATATATTTTATATTCTTAGACTATGTATATAATAAACATGTAGGTTTAGACTATTTTGGTGATTATATACATAATATAACCTTGTATTCTAGTAATCCAAACATGTTACAGAACAAACATACAATAATCTAAATATTTCTTTTTGCAATTTCCCTACTTATAAAAACCCAGTTGTCCAAATATTTTTTTTTGTCTCTGTTAATCCCTTCTTTTTCTTTGCAGAGTCCTTTGCCTCATTATAATAATAATAATAATAATAATAATAATTATTATTATTATTATTATTATTACTATTGTTGTTGTTGTTGTTATTATTATTATTAGTATTATTATTATTGTTATTATTGTTATTATTATTATTATTATTAGTATTATTATTATTATCAAGTTGATGTTTGATCTCATTCTCCTGCAAAAAGCACAAAATCAAGTATAGCTTAATTATTAGACCTGGACACGGATCGGATATCCGTGTTTTCGAAAGTATTTATGATTTGCTTCGAATGCCACGAATATCTAATTTTTCGATTTTCTTTGCTTTGGAAAAATACGGATATTCGGAAAAACGGATATTCGGAAAATAAATAAATATTTATGGATATTCTGAATACTTAGTGATATCTCATATGTTTTGATTAATACAAATAATCTTAAAAATTTGATACAAATTTTTTTTATAAAATATTTTTTTCATGATATATAAAATAAAAATTAAAAGAAGTAGTGAATCTACATATTTTGTGATTTTTTAAACTTAGTTAACAATTATAATAACACAAAACTTAAGAAAAAAATTATAATTGACATAATTTTTTCTCTTCCTTTTATGTAATACTTTTATATAAATATAATGTGAATATAATTTGTGAAATCATATGTTAGAATAATAATTATATACTTTTATACATTTAATACTTTAAAATATAATCAAGATATACATGTATTTATATATTTCCGGATCGGATCGGATATTCGCTTTCCAAAATTTTAATATTTGTGATTTGCTTCGATTTTAACGGATATTGATTTTTAGTATTTGCTTTGCTTCGAAAGTTTACGAATATTCAAAATTTTCGGATCGAATCGAATAACGAATCAAATCAAATTTAAAGGATAAAATCCCAGCCCTATTAATTATATTGCTTGTGTTGCAACCGAAGGAAGACAATAAACATAACCTAACACATAGATGGTGCATATTAGAGATATGGTTGAATATGCCAATACATTCAGCTATGATAACAAGATATTTCTCACGTCTGACGTATATATAGACCATATTATTTCCCCATTGATCTGTTAAATAGAGTGATCAATCAAAACAAATGGATTCAGAGAAATGGGAAGACTTGGGTTTATGCCAGTAATAATCCTCACAGAACCCACATGACAAGTAGCTTTTTATGGTGACTGAAACTACTGAACGAAGCAAAAGTATAGAGGCTCCAAGGGAGTGTGTGCTCTTAGCACAAACTTCATAGAATTCATAGGTGGATAAAAGTTTGTGGCAATGTGTTTGGATAGAAAAGAAACAAACCTGGGAGGATTAATCTGTTGACCTGACAGCAAGCGGAGCCGACATAAGCGTCAGGCCGCCAATGAAGTTTAGCACAATAGGTGTGATACCATTCGCCACATTGACTACAGCCCGGAAATCATGGATCTCAAGTCGTATAGCTTTTGTGGAGTGTGTGCTCTTAGCACAAACTTCATAGAATTCATAGGTGGATAAAAGTTTGTGGCAATGTGTTTGGATAGAAAAGAAACAAACCTGGGAGGATTAATCTGTTGACCTGACAGCAAGCGGAGCCGACATAAGCGTCAGGCCGCCAATGAAGTTTAGCACAATAGGTGTGATACCATTTACCACATTGACTACAGCCCGGAAATCATGGATCTCAAGTCGTATAGCTTTTGGCAAACGCAATGTAACATACTTCGAGCTCGTATAGACTGCATCAATCAACCATGATACAAACATGTGCGTATTAACTATGTCCAATTATTTTATTAACATGTAATGTAATATTCTAAGGTGCGTATTAACTATGTTCAATTATTTTATTAGCATGTAAAATTCTTTATGATTTATGATGTAACAAATAAGTCTAATGGCATTTCATTGTAAATACTCTAGTAAGTTGTGGTCTTTTTTAATAATGGGTTTGAGAATGACTGTACAGCTGATGGCAGTAATGACATTTCTATTAATCACACATGAATGCAAGATTACTTATTAAAAATACTTCTCCTTTAATAATAAGGGGATATGAGTTAAGTAGTTAATTTATTGCTCAAGGCATTCAGCCAGAAACATAGGAGAAGATCTTAAAATATCACTTTTTCAGAGCTGCTCTCTCCAAGTTTTTTCCTTGCTATATATTCTGAGCTATTTTTTTTTCCAAATGTATTGACCCTTTGCCATCGCAGCAAAGGAAAGACAAAATAAAGCCATCGTAAACCAAAAGGTCCAAAACACATGTTGACATGATACAAAGTTCCAATACTTCTAACTAATACAGTAATACTATATTTTTAAACATAAACCTTAGTCAACGAATAAAACATGAAAACGAGTATGCCTTTTTGAACCATGAATTTCCTTTTTTCTAATTTCAACAGCTAAGAAAACAAGACTTAGGTTTACACAGTGACAATCAAATGTTTCAAAGTTGAAAATTATTGTGGAAAATGATACCAAAAATATTATAATTTTTTGATAAGAGTTGCTTTCACCGCTATTTTCTCTGGCAAACAAGAAACAAAACACAGAGACAGAGTTGTTGAGTTGTTAGGCTGATCTAGTCAACAACTCGCCGAACCTAACATTTAACCTAAAGCAACCCACTTTCGTTTTTATAACTTATATAAATCAATAATGATAACCTATATTATCTATATAGCCCACAAAAGTCAATAATTTTGTAACCTTATTATATACTATACACACACACACTTCTTCATCTTCATCCATTATAACGTCACTTTACCCCTAAACCAGTTTTCCTAAACACTGAAATGAAGAGCCAAGTTGTAACCATGTGGGTTTTAGTACTCATCTTCAACATCTTCTGCATAGAAGCTGAGACGATCAACGAAAATAAACACACTCTTCTTCAATTCGTTAGCAACATCATTCCCTCTCATTCACTCAACTGGTCACCAACTCTTCCTATATGTACAAACTGGACCGGCGTTACGTGCGACTCTCATCATTCCAGTGTCGTCGGTCTTCGTTTACCAGCCACGGGTCTTCGTGGGCATGTCGAGCTAAGCACCATAGCCAGGTTAACTAATCTTCGGTTTCTCAGTCTCAGTTCTAACAACATCTCTGGACCTTTCCCTTCAAGTTTACAAGCTTTGAAGAATCTGACCGAGCTTAGACTAGACTTCAACGAGTTTTCAGGTCCTCTGCCTTCTGATTTCTCTTCTTGGGAGCGTCTACGAGTTCTTGATCTCTCTAATAATCAGTTTAACGGTAGTATACCATCTTGGTTTAAGAAGCTAACCCAGTTACAGTCTCTGAATCTTGCTAATAACAAGTTCTCCGGTGAGATTCCGAAAATAAATATACCGGGTCTGAAGCTGCTGAACATAGCTCACAACAATCTGACAGGAACCATACCCAAGTCGTTGCAGAGGTTTCCACTCTCAGCATTTGTCGGAAACAATCTGGCTCATGTTCCTTCATCATCATTAAGGAGACAAACAAAACACCACCACAATCATGCAGTTCTTAGCATAGTATTAGGTGTGTGTTTTGCGCTGCTATCTCTGCTCGCTATCTTCTTGGTAATAAGCCATAACAGAGAAACGCAAAGAAAAACTACTCAGGACAAGCCTACCAAGAGGAGGAACGATTCAGATCCAAACCTGGGTGGTGGAGGTAACAAGATAGTGTTTTTCGAAGCGAAGAATCTTGTCTTTGACCTAGAAGACTTGTTGAGAGCCTCTGCAGAAGTTCTAGGGAAGGGGCCGTTTGGAACAACCTACAAGGTTGATCTCGAGGACTCGGCCACCATCGCTGTGAAAAGGATCAAGGAAGTCTCTGTCCCTCAGCGAGAATTCGAGCAGCAAATAGAACATCTTGGCAACATCAAGCATGAAAATGTTGCGACTTTAAGAGGATATTACTACTCTAAGGATGAGAAGCTAGTGGTTTATGATTACTACGAACATGGAAGTCTTTCGAGTTTACTACACGGTATGATATGATACTGCCACCATTGAACTTAGGCAGGACATTGCATTACCCTTATACATAACTAAGTTGGTCTATATATATGTTACCATTCAGGTCAGAGATGTCTCAGGAATCGGAAACCTCTAGATTGGGAAACTAGATTGAATATGGTGTATGGAACAGCAAAAGGATTAGCTCATATCCACTCACAAAGCGGAGGCAAACTAGTCCATGGGAACATAAAATCCTCAAATGTTTTCCTCAATACAAAAGGATATGGCTGCATCTCAGGAGCAGGAATGGCTATGTTGATGCATTCGCTACCCCGAAATGCATTTGGGTATCGTGCACCAGAGATAACAGACACGAGAAAGGGGACTCAACCGTCGGATGTGTATAGTTTCGGTGTCTTGATATTCGAGGTACTGACAGGAAAATCAGAAGTGGCTAACCTGGTGAGGTGGGTGAACTCGGTGGTTAGAGAGGAATGGACAGGAGAGGTATTTGATGAAGAGCTGATGAGGTGTACTCAAGTAGAGGAAGAGATGGTAGAGATGCTTCAGATTGGTATGGTTTGCACGACGAAGTTACCAGAAAAGAGACCAAACATGAATGAGGTAGTGAGAATGGTGGAGGAGATAAGACCGGAGAAGCTGGTAAGTGGAAACAGATCAGAGGTTTCCACAGGCTCAACTCCGATAGGAAGTCTATCAGGATCGCCTTATATACTGTGAGAAAAGACGATTTGTCTTTCCTTTTATGTAATTGATCATTCAGAAAAAGGGTTTAGTATTTCAGTTCTGCCTATGAAAAGGCATAAGCTTACCTAGCTTAATTAAAAAGAAGCGGCTAGTGAATGATGTTATTGATCAGTCACTTACTAGCAAGACCAGAAAGGAACTCAGTACATACATGAATTTTAGAAAATACAGTTCTACATACTAAAATTACAATAGTTCTCATTTAAGGAAGATCAGAAAACAAGATGAACAGCATACCGTCCTGATTAAAGTGTTTAGTAGCCAAAAGGAAAAAAAAATCCATTCACAATCGAAACCGGCCGTTCTAGGTGCTGCCTTCAAAGTTAATGAACAGCGAGGAAGATTGAGATGTAATCACTTCCACTTAAATCTGGTCTTGATACCCTCTGAAAAGAAATAGAAGTGCTTGATAAGCCAAGAAAACAAACACAAACATAGATTGATTCAAAATGTGTTTGTTCATTTCAAACCTTCAGTTTCCTCAAACGAAACCTCCTTTACTAATGAAGCAGAAGCATTGTACTCAAACCTGTAATGGACAAGGTTGAAGAAACCATTATCACCATAAGACACAAATTGCACAAATACCCTTGTTGTGTCCTATAAATGTCAACATTCTTTCATTTAGATCCACAAATATAGAAACTATGGTCTCAGTAACCTGTTGGAGAGAAACACTTCAAGTTCATAGTCAGAAGCACTTTTAGTGACATCAACCAAGACCTGAACAAGCTCAGTCTTGCGAGTGCTGGCCATGAACAGATCATACTCCGTAGGAATAATAACAGCGAAGAAGTTATCACTCAGTTTACTCAAACACGTCTTCTCCACAGCTGCCAAAGCTATCCTCCGAGTCATAGCTTCGGTCTCAGGATCAATCAGATAGGTAGCAAAGTCCGTTAGGATAAAGATCCGCCGTTTCATCTTCCCGGAGCCAGTAAACGTCAGAACCTTATCAGCGAATCGAATCGACGTGTCCCCTACATACATTGACAATCAAAATTCGAGAGACTAATGAAATGAGAATGGAGGAAGAAGCAAACCTTGTCTCTCGAGAATCTTCATCAATCCAGGACGAGAGGAGACGTGGAGATAGTCGCCACGGCGCTCTCTATAGCGAGAAGCTTTCCTCCTGACTTTAGCTCCCCCGAAAGGCTCTGGAGTCCCTCCTCCATCTTCCTCCTCCGGTAGGAAATTCTTCGCCATCGTATTTTGACCGCCTGTGATCGTTGAACCGGTCCATTGCTACGAAGAATCGGTTCGATCTGGCAAATGGAAGAGAAGAGAATACATTTAGGGGCTTGTTTCTGCATTTGAATGAGTAATTTGAATGGAGATGAGAATTTGAATGGAGATGAGAGTTTTGTTGTTTAGTATGAAAAGTAATCATAATTGTTTTTGTGAATGAGTTTTAAAAATTTAGGCTTAAATTTGAAAATCAGGTGGCTGATCTAAATTGGACCATTTGAATGGACCATCTTCAACCAAAATGTCAAAATGTTTATTATACACTTGATATAATTTACAAAATTACAAATTTAATCGAATATTATTTTATTTCATGAAAAATGACAAAACTAAAAAACGTATTTTCCACCAAAATTGAAAAATGTGTTTTTCCGTCAAAACCGCAAAAATACATTTTCCAACCAAAACAAAAACACATTTTCTCGTCAAAACCGTAAAAAAATTCGTTTTTCCGTCAAAACCAAAATACGCATTTTCCATAAAAACCAAAATCGATTTTCCCCAAAACCGCAAAAGCATTTTCGCCAAAACCGCAAAACACATTTTTCTGCCAAAACCAAAAAACGAATTTTTCCGCTAAAACCGCAAAACGCTTTTCCTTGCGAAACCAAAAACGTATTTTCCGTCAAACCATAAAACACATTTTTCGTCAAAATCGCAAAACGTTTTTTCCGTCAAAGCTGTAAAACACATTTTCCGTCAAAACCGCAAAAAGCGTTTCCGCCAAAACTGCAAAAACACGTTTTCCCGTCAAAACCAAAAGTATTTTTCCGCCAAAATCAAAAATTTATAAATTTATTAATGTCAAAATACTAATTTCAAAATAATTTTAGTGTAAACATATTTTAAACTAAATAATAAAAATTAATATATTTAAAATTAACATCAAACATATGATTAAATCAAAACAAAGATATATTTGTAATTTGTTTATCAACTCATGTAGATGGAAACATAAATAAAGACACGAACATAAAATCCATTGAGATGGTTCATCTAGATGGCTCATCTGCATAGAAAAACGAACAGCTGTTAAAATCTGGATGAATCATCTAGATGAATGATACAAATGGAACAGCTGAATGGAAATGACAAATGGAGAAACGAACAGCCCCTTAATTGCAAAGATAAGATGTAAGCCGTTAGATGATATGACTTTACTTGGGTCAATGCCACTTAGTGCACAGCTAATTCATACCCAAAATCCTAACCATATACTGAATCTCAAACCAGACGAACCGATCTGGTTTGTACAAAAATATATCTACTATATTCTTAAACCACAACTCCATAGAAATAGAACCTCAGATCATTTATCTGAATCATCCTATCCTAACAAATATCTAAAAATTACTCAAGTAATAAAAAAGATATAAGTAAATAAAAAAAATTAAATGACTACATGAAATAATTTTTTAAAAAAAAAACTATTTTAAATATTGAATTTTATTTTGGAAAACCTTTTAGTCCATTAGTTTAACTAATGGTTTGCTAATATTTTTAGAAATCCTAAAAAATGAAAATGATGTAGATTAACTATACAGAAAATGGTTATAAGTAGGGGAGTCGAAATGGTAAAGCAATTCAAACCAAATCATATTCAAATGAACCAAACCACTAATGGATTATGGATAAAACCAATCCACTAACTTAATGGATTGGATAAATCCATAACTCACTTTAATTAATGGATTAATAGTTTTATTGAGTTGAGTTATTATTATTTTTTACCAACAGTACATATTATTAGTATTATAAATCAATTAAAATAAGTAAATAATTATTGAAATTTCCAAATAATAATCTAGTTAACACTGTCTAAAATATGATGCAAATTTAGAAGTATCAAAAATAAAACTAATAAAAGTTTAAAGTATAAAATTAAAAGAAAGTATTTTTATAAAAGTCATTATAACAATCACAAGGTCAAAAAAAAATTTAGGAGGTCACATACTAGGGAATTTTTTTTAAAATACCCATTGAAAAAATGAACGATTCACGAACTACTGAGTGAGAATAAAAGAGGTAGTGTTTTGGAAAAGTCACACAAAAAGGAGAGACGAACGGGTGAAAGAAAGGGAGAGTGCAGTCAAATGCTTGTTAATCGGAAACTGACTCTTTAACTGAAATATATTCATCCTCTGCGATTGTGAAGAAAACACCTCCCATGGTTTATATGCTTCTCTAGTTCTTTCTGTAACTTTCAGCAATTTTTAGGTCAATTGAACTTTTGGACTCTTGTTTATTTGCAGATAAGCCATTTAAGTTTAGCTGAATTACAACTAACTTGTGCAGAATTGGATAATTTTGTGAGATGAAATCGTTTTGTTCCGATTTTTTTTTTGTTATGTTTGAGTGAAATGGTTTGGATTGGGCTGTCCATTTACTCAATTTAGGCCAAACCATTACAACTCTACTTATTAAACCCACTAATCCATTAAATTCCTTGTTCTAAAACGTGGCTGCCTACCGATTTTACGGCCGCTTAAACGCTACACGGTGGATGAACGTAACGATTATCATCAATTCAGTTGGGTCAAACAGTAACACACTTAATAAGATAACGCAGGTGTGTAATTGTCTGAAACCGCGTAATCAAACTCTAAATTCTTTGGTGTTTGCTTCTTTCTCTCCTTGGTTGATGCCATTGCCATCTCCGGCGAGTTACTCAGCTCCTAAACGGCCAATTCTGCACAAGTTAGCTCATCAAGAGCTAGGTTCATGTGTTTGGGTAGAGAGAGCATGAATTTTTTGTATAAAATATCGAAAGAAGTTGAAAAGATGCTTTATCTCAAAAAAATGACGAAGTCAGATATAAAATTACAGAATTCGTAGTGGGTAGTAGGGTTTGGGTGAGATGAAGGAGAGAATGTCTATTTTGTCTTTCATTTACGTTTAAATGAAAAATCATATAAGAATGCAATGACTTTCTTCGAACCCACCACCTCCCGCAAATAAAAATCACTCAGGGACCGCTTGAACATGTAACATATTTTGTCATTCGTAGAAAATATAAAGTATATGTTAGTACATCTAGCTATATTAGGTCTAAAACTAGGCCTCGGTTAATTCCCGCATAATCTCCGATTAATTAATTCGGCGCTAGGCCCATGTCGACTTCAAACAAGGATTAAATCCATTTATCCACTAATATCCAAATTTATAATCCATTAAGATCCATGGATTAGATTGGTTTGAGTTGATCCATTAATTTAAACTCATTTTTACACCCCAAGTTATAAGAGATCTTCAGCATGATGCAAGGTGTACCGTCAAACTTAAATCTCATAAGACGGCTAGATCTGGTGCACCCAGACAGAAATCTTTATAAGATGGTAGAATTTTCAGTTGTAAGTCTATGTAATATTTCTTACTTTCATTTATATATCATGATTAACTAGACATCATATATATATATATATAATTTTATCATTATGTTGATTTCATTATATGATTTTCAATTTATAGTTATTTTTAAATTTATTGTAAGATTTTTAATTTTATGTTATTTAATCTAATGAAAATTTGAAATAAATTAATAAATAATTTTAAAAAGTAAAATAGTAGAATAAAAGTATTAGAGAAAAACATTGGCATATTAATGATGTAAGTGAGTGAATTTTAGATGTGATAACTTTATATCACAGTAGAAAATATTCTTTCTGCATGTGACTACATGATTGTGAATCAAACAGGAGATACACAATATTAAAAATTATACTATTTTATTTTAATTAAATTTTTTTATAATAATCAATTCATATTTATAAAATGACAACAAACATAATATATACTATGTTATTTTTTATTCTAATAGAATTGACCATAAAAACATTAATTGTTTACTTTCTTTGATCATCTTTAGTAACTAACAATGAAAAATGAGAAATTGAATATGACGAAGAGGAGAAAATGATATTGCTAGTACATAAGGTGGAGGAGAAGAAGATATGGAAAAAGAGGTAAGGAGACGACATATGATAATAGAGGTTTAACAGAAGGTAATGTAACAATAAAATTATCAGTGGTGGCACCAGAAGAATACAAGATGTTGTTGTTAGTACAAGAGGTATAAGAAAAAAAGAAACATAATGAAGAGATAAGGAGGACGAACAGAAAGAAGAAATATTTTTTTTGTTAGTACAAGAAGTGGAAGTGAAGAAGAGGCGGTGGAAAAAGTTGAGGACAAAACATATGGCGACGAAGGTGAATGAGAAGGCGGTGTTTTCAGTGAAGAAAAAATTAGTGATGGAAGAAAAAGAAAGAGGAAAATGAAAAGATGTTGTTGTTAAAGAAGTGGAGAAGAAGAGAAGTAAGAGGAAGAGAAGTAAGAAATGTTGTTGTTGGTTTATGAGGTGGAAGAGAAGAATAGACGGCGAAAAGGGCTCAATGGATTGCAAAGCAGGTAGATGAGAAGATGATGGCTACAATGAAAAAGTTAGTGGTAGAAGAGAAAGAAAAGAAGATGTCATTGTTGGTACAAGAGGTGAAGAAGAAGAGATAGCAGAAGGAGGTGAGGAGGAAGAGGAGGAGAAGAAGGAAGAGATGTTGTTGTCAAAATTGATTAACTATGGAAAAAAATGGTTATATGTAGGAGTGTCAAAAGGGATAAAACAACTCAAATAAAACCATATGCAAATGAACTAAACCATATTCAATGAACCAATCCATTTATAGATTATGGATAAAACCAATCCACTAACATAATGAATTGGATAAATCATTAACTACTTTAATTAATAGGTTAATGGTTTTAATGAGTTGACTCATTATTATTATTTTTACCAACATTACATATTATTACTTTTACAAATCAATTAAAATAAGTACATAACTATTCAAATTTTCAAATAATAATATAATTAACACTGTCTAAAATATGATTATGCAAATTTAGAAGTAACAAAAATAAAACTAATAAAAGTATAAAGCATAAAATTAAACGAAAGTATTTTTATAAAAGTCATTATAACAATTAGGAGGTCACAAAAAAATACAGGAGGTCACATACTAGGAAATTTTTTTAAAACACCCATCGACGAAATAAATGATTTCACGAACTACTAAGTGAGAATAAAAGAGGTAGTCTCGGAAAATTCACCCGAAAAGGAGAGACGAAGGGGTGAAAGAAAGGGAGAATTCAGTCAAATGCTTGTCAATCAGAAACTGACTCTTTAACTGAAACCTATTTGTCCTCTGCGATTGTGGAGAAGACGCCTCCCATGGTTTATATGCTTCTCTGGTTCTCTCTGTAACTTTCAGCAATTTCCAGGTCAATTGAACTTTTGGACTCTTGTTTATTTGCAGATAAGCCCTTTAAATTTAGCTGAATCACAACTAACTTAGGCATAATTGGATAATTTTGTGTGATGAAATCGTTTTGTTCTGACTTTTTCTGTTATGTTTGAAAAAAATGGTTTGGATTAAGGTTGTCAATTTACTCAATTTAGGCCAAACCATTATACCCCAACTTATTAAACCCACTAACCCATCAAATCCATTTATCCACTAATATCCAAATTTATATTAAGATCCATAGATTGGATTTGTTTGGGTTGATCCATTAATTCAAACCCATTTTGATACTCTTAGTTATAAGAGATCTTCAACATGATGCAAGGTGTATCATCAAATTTAAATCGCGCTCATAAGACGGCTCGATCTGGTGTAGTCAGACTTTAATCTTCATAAGATGGTAGAATTTTCAGTTGTAAGTCTATACAACATTTTTGTCGTATGTTATATAGTATGATTAACTAGATGTTATATATACATATAATTTCATCGTTGTGTTGGTTTTGATTATATAATTTTTAAATTTATATGTTGTTTGTTCTAATTTATTTTAAGATTTTGAATTTTATACCATTTAATCTAATGAATATTTTGAATAAATTAATCAATAATTTTAAAAGATAAATTGTAGAATAAATTTTTTAGATAAAAACATTGGCATAGTAATGATGTAATTAAGTGAATTTTATATGTGATAACTTTATATCACATTATAAACAAAATTATGTGACTACATGATTGTCAATCAAACATAAGATTCACATCATTACAAATTATACTATTTTGTCTCTATTAAACAAAACATTATATAATAATCAATTCATATTAATAACATGACAACAAACATAATATATATTATGTTACTTTTTATTCTAATATAATAGAACATAAAGACAGTAAACTATTCACTTTCTTTGATCATCTTTAGTAACTGACAATGGCAAAAAAAATGTAAATGAAGAAGAGGAGAAGATTTTATTGTTGGTACATAAGGTGGAGTAGAAGAAGATATGGAAAAAGAGGTAAGGAGACTACATATGATAATAGAGGTGAAACAGAAGATAAATTAGAATCAAATTATCAGTGGTGACAACAGAAGAATATGAGATGTCGTTGTTAGTACAAGAGGTATAAAAAAAAAGAAACATAACAAAGAGATAAGGAGGAGGAACAGAAAGAAAAAATATTTTTGTTAGTACAAGAAGTGGAAGTGAAGAAGAGGCTGTGGAAAAAGGTGGGACAAAACATATGGCAACGAAGGTGAATGAGAAGATGGTGTTTTCAGTAAAAAAAATTAGTGGTAGAAGAAAAGGAAAGAGGAAAAATAAGAGATGTTGTTGTTAGTACAAGAAGTGGAGAAGAAGATGCAATACGAGGAAGAGAACTACGATACGTTGTTGTTGGTTTATGAGGTGGAAGAGAAGAATAGACAGTGAGATGAGGTGAGGGTACAAAGGATAGCGATGAAGGTATAAAAGAAGATGATGGCTACAATGAAAAATTCAGTGGTGGAAGATAAAGAAAAGAAGATGTCAATGTTAGTACAAGAGGTGAAGAAGAAGAGATAGCAGAAGGAGGTGAGGAGGAAGAGGAGATGAAGAATGAAGAAATGTTGTTCTCAAAATGGAGTAACAATGGAAAAATGGTTATAAGTAGGAGTGTCAAAATGGATAAAACAACTCCAACCAAACAATATCCAAATGAACTAAACCATATCCAAATGAATCAAACCATCTACAGATGATGGATAAAATCAATCCACTAACATAATGCATTGGGTAAATCCATAAGTCACTTTAATTAATGGGTTAATGATTTTAATGAGTTGACTAATTTTTTTACCAACATTACATATTATAAAATGTATTGATAAGAACAGCATATTCACATACATATACTGCAATATACTACCTACGAAATATTTTCACATATCCCTATCCTTAGTTGACGTCATCATCCTTAACTACTACGTGTGCATTCAGCCCATTTAATAGTTGCATTCAAACCTACAAAATATTTCCACGCATAGATTCGTATATCGAACTTGCGAAATGGGCCGAAAGTAAAGGTCTATACCTATGTGGTATTCAGAAATCTCATGAATTAGTTCCCATCAGCAGAGTTCAAACTCGCAATCTGCATGTAGGAAGGAGCCCATCCAGACCATGATGTTCCAGATCTATCTTTTTTTAGTACTTAATTCACTTCATGATTCTTCCCTTACAATTCCATCAGCTCTACTTCTACTCACTCCGCCTCATTTTCCACCTCAATCATCTCTAATTTTACAATTGTTTACTAAATATGTACGAGTCAATTATTCCCTGCCAAGGACTATGTTGGCGCCACACTTAACGATGCTGCTGCATCAGGATATACTATTTGTTAAATGAACATAGTATATCTGTTGTCTGTCCTTTGTGGCAACGTGATTGTTGATTATTCACGTGTTGAAAATATAGTTTGATCCACTTTCCTATAGCATGTCACATCCAAAATCAACTTTATTACATGGTTAGTTTGTGAATTTTTCTTCTCAATATGGTTATTTTCCTAATTCACCCTAAATTGATATCATTATTTAACGAATTAAAAAGAAAAAAATTGTTAAAGAGTCAAATTTGGCAAATCTAAATGGGTCCTATTTAAAACAAACATCCAAAAAGTTGAAAATATTCGAACCAAGTCTGAAGTGTATCCGAACAACATCCACCTAGTCCACTAGTCAAAGAAAGTAATTACCCTCACCCTATTGATGGTGGACGCGACCACAGAGAATCAGTACTCATTACTCTGACGTCCACCACCCTTTCATCTAAGACTTGGGTTCTTCTCCGCCTCCTAATTACGCGAAGAAGAAGGCGAAAACCTCGCCAAGTCTGAGATACGCGAAACCAAAGGTAATATATATATATATAATGTTAATCCTTTAGATCTATTGATTTTATACAAATCCTTACGGATTCTCAGTCTCCGTTTGGAAATCTTTGTTTTGGTTTCAGATCGTATCGTAGGCTTTGGATATGGCGTCGAAGCGGATCTTGAAGGAACTCAAGGATCTCCAGAAGGATCCACCCACCTCGTGTAGCGCAGGTTGGATTCAGAGATAATGTTGATGGATCTTGTTTTTTTTTCTCATATGGATTACTGTTTGGCTTCGATCTGTAGTTTTTGATCTAGGAATTGCTTTGTGATTTCTCTGGATCTAAGTCTTGTTCGTTGTGTTCATGCTTGTGGAAAAAGAAAGTTCATCTCTTTTGTTTTAAAAGACCTTGTCTTTATATGTTCTTGGTTGTTTGGTTTTGACAGGACCTGTTGCTGAAGATATGTTTCATTGGCAGGCAACGATAATGGGTCCTTCAGAGAGTCCTTACGCTGGTGGTGTTTTCCTTGTTACCATTCATTTCCCTCCAGATTACCCTTTCAAACCTCCTAAGGTTGGGACTTTTGATAATAGCCATTCATGAGTCTTATTCTTTTGTGCTTTACTTCCTTGTCTCATTGTTTCTTCATATAGGTTGCCTTTAGGACCAAGGTGTTCCATCCCAACATCAACAGCAATGGAAGTATCTGCCTTGACATCTTGAAGGAGCAATGGAGTCCTGCACTCACCATCTCCAAGGTTCTGCTTTATTTTTTGTTTTCTTAGCTAAAACATTGCATATTCTTTCTGTGCATTGTCAAACTTGCTTTTCCTTTTATTTCCATTTGAAGTGATAATACTGACCTGTATATCAAATCATTAACTCATTTTGAATGAAAGTAGGTTCCTTTCATTTATCTCTGCTCGTCTCTTCTTATTAGGATTGATAACATTTTGAGCCGTCTCTTTATTCTTAAAGCTTTGATTTATTTTGTATGAAAATGGTTGGTTTTTATTATCTGCTCCTCTTTTGCTCATAGAGTCATAGAAGTGATCACACAGATAATCCTTCAAGCTTTAGTCTCGCTGAGAATAACAAATGGCTTTGTTTAAATTTCTAAACAGGTGCTGTTATCCATCTGTTCTTTGTTAACCGATCCAAACCCGGATGATCCTTTGGTGCCTGAGATTGCTCATATGTACAAGACTGACAAGAACAAGTATGAGTCCACTGCACGGAGCTGGACTCAGAAGTATGCCATGGGCTGAATGGGAAACCCCTATCTACAAAACTATCTTTTTATGAAAAAAAAAAGTATTTCCTTTGTTTCTATGTATGATTCAGTAGACAATCTCTTGTGTCCTTTTTAAAATTTCTGAAAACAGGACCATATGAAGTGGGTCTTGTTTAAAAAAGAAACATCATCTTTGTGAAACTAGAAACTGGTGTTTGGTCTTCTGGATGAATTGTGATTTGATGTTTTTGCTTTCTGATTAGATGAGCCTATCAGTTATTAAATTTACCCTAATACCATAGGGCGTAAGCTATAAATTTTAAAATGTATATATTTTCTAGACTTGGGTTTTCTGTTTGAAAAAAAAACTAAAGTTTGGCTTTGTTAATCTTATTTCAATACTGATAAAGAGCCTCGGAGCCATATAGGTGTTCCGCATTGTTATCTAAAATTGTACTAGTATTAAAAATCAATTGTACACGGTTAAAGAGAAGTTGCAAATTAATGATTCGCCGCTAAAATTGCCGGCTGCATTAACTTCCCTACTTAGTTTCTCCTTTCCTAAACTAGCAAGCAGTAAATAATTTAATTTCATTTAACAACAAAAAAAAAATTACAGTGTATCTTCTTACTTCTTTATTAGTATATGTTTTCTTCATCTTATCGTATAAAAAATAATGATCAATAGTTTATTTTAACCATCTATAACCTACTATATACGATCACTACAAATGTTTTACGGTCAGTTCTGCAATGATAATTTTCTATACAGTATACGATTCCATAATAAACATTGTTTCTAAGTCCTGAATATTTGGCTTTTCGGGTTGGTTTGGGTCTGTTTTCTTCGGATCCGGTTTTTTGGATCATATACATTTAGACCTCATTAAGTATTTTAAAAAATTTCAGTTTAGGTTTGGATCGATCGCTTTCGGATCCAAGTCAATGCAAATCTATAATTAATATACATTTAAAAATATATATAATTTTCGTGTTTGTATCAGTTCCATGTTGGATTTGGATATCTAAGACAAAAAAAACTCAAAAGACTTAGAGTTCATCAACATTTAGCAAAAATTCATCATACTTACTTAAAATTTTGTAAAATAAGAAAAATAAATTATTAATAATTAAATTAAACACTTTAACTTTAAATTTATATTAATTGAAAATGTTACAAAATAATATAAATATCACAAACAAAAAGATATTACAATTAAATTATAAATTAAAATATATAGAACACACATAATCATAGTTGTAGATACTCATGTCTTTCAAATCGATTCTTATTGAATCGGATTTATTTAGACCAATTCTTTTCGGATTCAAAGAACCTAGACACAAAAAAAAAAATCCAAAACCAACTCAGTGTTTTGGAAGACCCGCAAAAACTAGTTGGACTCTTACATAACAAAAAATTATTCAACAGGCTCTGGAAGGACTTCCTGGGGGTCCCTATGAGAATTTAGAATTTACGTAGACTAGGTTCCTAGTTAATATGTTTTAGAATGGATATGGTCATTAGACAAAAGAAAATAGAAGAGCAATATACAAATCATTCTCACCATGTGTACAAGACACTCTTTTTGTAACACGTTCGAACATTTGATAAACTTTGTATTTACAATCTGGAAGGAAACTGTAACGCCCAACCGCCCACGGTTAATGGACCAGTCACGTCCGCTCATTCGGCCCGTGGGTTCTATTCTGTTTCAATGGTCGGTCTATTAATTTTTTCAAAAGTTCGAAATCATTGTTTACTGACCCTGTAATCACCACATGACCTTTTGAAGAGCTCCGAATTGGGAGGATCACTTTAACTAGGTGTTGGATATGATCGGAGAAGGTAAATGGCACTTCTGGAACTGGAATGGATTGAAGGGATCATCAAGAGATGCGGAATGGATCCTGATATACCCACGATCTAAGGCTGACCACCTAAGAATGGATGTAGCGCGTTGGCTAACTACCAAACAACACAAAAAGATGAATTTGGCTGACCACCAAATCAACAAGTCGGTTCACACCAATGAACTAGCTAAAGAGCTCTCTCTCTCACTCAGAGAAAAGAAGAATCGAAAATAAACTCAAACTAAAACTTAGACTGATTTTATTGAATGAATTCAGTTCCTATTTATAGGATTACAAGGAGATGAAAGGATAAAAGATAATAAATATCTTTGTGTAAAAACAATGCATAGAAAAAGAAATCTTTGACTAGAACATGATAAATGAGTCAAAGGTGTCGAATCTGATAATGACTGGTCAAGGATGGCGATTTTGAGGAAGATTGGTCAAGGATGACCCTTCATTGAATGCGCACATGTCAGAATTCGCGAGAACCGAATATATCCTGATTTGTAAATGGCATAACTCGCACATCTGAACTCCATTTGATCTGATTCTTCTTCGAAGAGCTCCGTAATTGAGTTGAGCACATTTTCCAAGTAATTTCATGCGTAGAAGCCTCGTGGTTTGGAAGATATGAGTCAAACAATGAACATATATCATTACTGCTTCCCATAATCAAGCCATGCATGTTTGTTTTGCTCGGTGCGCTATCCCAGGGCACATCACCTTTCCCAATGCTTTGGCCTCACTCGCACGCTATCGCGAATCACTTTTTGATAGGTCACCTATTCTTTCACTACTCCAGCTCAAGCACGCTTAACTCTAGAGTTCTAAATGGATATGTGCTGGAAAAAGCAAGCGCACTTTGATGATATAGGTAGCTAAATCAATTCTCTTAAGTCTTTCCACATTTCACAACTCGGAGTGTTATAATTCACCCCCTCTCAAAGAACTGAGATGGTTAACCAGCTCTGATACCACTTGTAACGCCCTGACAGCCCACAGCTAATGGACCACCACGTCCGCTCACTCGGCCTGTGGACCCCATCCAATTTCAACGCTCGGTCCGTTAATTTTTCTAAAGACTCGAAATCATTGTTTACTGACCCTGCAATCACCACATGACCTTTCTCCGTGTTTTGGCCTCACTTGCACGCTATCGCGAATCACTTCCTGATAGGTCACTCATCCTTTCATTACTCCAGCTCAAGCACGCTTAACTCTAGAGTTCTAAATGGATGTGTGCCGGAAAAGATAAACGCACTTTGGTAATATAGTTAGTCAAATCAATTCTCTTAAACCTTTCTACATATCACAATTCGGTATTACAGAAATTCACTTATTGATAGTCCAGCCCCATATATTTAATATATAAATCTTTGAAATAGTAGATAATTTAGAATATTTGTTTGATAATGTTATACTATTACTATCACCAGTAAGCGTTACAATTAAAAACATTAATTTCCTTTGGAAAAAAAACAAGCTTTTTTGCGTAAGATTTATGTAAGCTTTGTAATTTAATCTTTCTTATTAACAGAGAAACATTGGGTTGAACATAACTTTTAGTCATATATAATATTATATAAAGTGTCATCAGTGATTAAAGAAAATATTATATATATATTAAAGTAATTATAGAAATAATATTACATTATTATCTATGTTTCCAACAATACAATAATTAATTTTTCATCCAGACACTATAAAACATTAAGTCCCACATTTTTCTAAGTTTTTATTAATCATTTAATTTTTTTTGATAAAATTAAATAATTACCTAAAGCACTCAAATCATTTATAAAACAAAATCGAAAATAAGTATAATTGTTTCGGGTTTAGATACCACAAAATAATTTCATTTAATATGAAATCAATTAAATTAATAAATTTATTTATATTTTCATAAATAGAAAATTATATTAATTTAAAATTAAATAATATTTTGTAATAAATTAATTATTATATAAATATAATGTCAAAATCAATAAATTGACATCAAATAATTTTCCTAATTTTTAAAAATTAAGATATATATTACACAATTAATCAAATTAATTGCAGAGATTTAGTTAAATATCATAACGAAAAATTAAAATGATTGAAAATAAAATCAAGTAATATCATATATATGTTAGTATTAATATAAATAAAAATATAGCTATGTATGTTTTCAAATATACTAAATTGAAAATGTTAAAACATTTTATTTTTTAAATAAAATTGTGGGGATCAGAATATAATCTTATATATTTAAACAGAAGTCATGACTTATTTCATGGGTGATTTTTTTTTATTTGGACCATCCCTTAGAAAATTACTTAAATGATTTTTTTGTATACATATTTAAATTATTTTAAACAAACAAATCAAATAGATATTCTCAGATTTTCTCTTAATTACATCCCAATAAAATATTTTCAAATCTTTTTATTTACAATATAAATATACATTCATATTTATTTAAAATATAAATGTATATTTTGTTTTCATAAACAAACATTTTAAATATTTAATTAATTTCTTAATTATTTATAATATACATGAATATTTCACTTTTACTAAAATAAACCTTTTAAGTATCTAATTAATTTTTTAATTATATTAAATTCATGTACAATTTTGTATTAATTTGTGATATTAATTTAATATAATATTTTTAATGTAGGTTATTGGGTCAAAGATTTAAATCATACATATAATTCGATTAACTATATGTATGATCAAAACCTAAAATAAAAGTATAAGGGAAATTAATCTCTAAGTTAATAGTAAGTTGAATGGAATTTGTCGTAAATATCACATAATGTAAGGTTTTAATTAGTGTTCATGTATTAATAAGAGAGATATCACTAATAATTTGACACAAAAAAATAAATATATACATGCAAACTATAAAATTGTTGTGTTTGAAAATATATAATAAACTATGAATAATATGATAAATATTAAAACTATATACCACTAATCATGTAAACTAAGTAGTTACATGTATAAAAATGAAAATAATCACACGTACGGTTGTGCGGATCGAGATCTAGTTGCTTGTTAAAACTAAAACTTTTACTTTTGTTTCTTCTTTACATCGAGAAGATCACATATACTATATTGGTTTGGCCTTCTTCGAGGTCTATTCCGAATGGTTTTATTGTTTCCACTCGTACATACTTACTTTTTGTTTGAATCCAAAATAGTCTTTTGAGCTCGATAATTTCAATTCAGTTATTGTATTTCTTATTTTTTGGGTTTCCAAACCCAATTGAATATTTGTATTTACTTCTTATATAACAATTTGACATTTTTATACTATTGACTTTTTATATAATAATTTTAATTTTTATAAAATATTATGAAATCTAATATTATATATATTTACTATTTAATATCATTAAAATTTGATTGATTTAAAGGTATAAATTAAATAACAATTAAATTTAAGATACCTCTAAATTTTTTTCCTATATCTGCCACTGTCCATGATTCGAGCACTATCTCAAAACATAAACATTTAAATAAGATTGTGGAAACTACTTGTAATTTCTTAAAACTGAATTTTTATTTTCTTTGCAGCTATAATTGACGTATGATGGGCCACTAACACTAGCCACATGGAAATGGCAGCACCGCAGAAGGTCTTTCTTCTCCTGAGGGTTTCGTTAGAGTTTCATTGAATAATTTTGTCTTAACATAATAAATTTCAATTGTTAGGTTCCGTCTTTTTAAGAACGCGCGCAATGTCATTACACAGAAAAGAAGACATCTTGTTAATATCTTATTTTTTTGGAAAAGAATTGTTAATATCTTGTATGGTTCTTATAAAAAATAACTATCCTATTAAATCCCTGTAGTGAATATAAGAATGACGGATTTTATATTAATTTTCAACCCACAACGTACATTTTCTTTCGTGCAGCAAAATATGGAAAATAAAAAATGTTAAACTTAACCAACAAAAAATCAGCGTTTAAGAAAAGGGAAAAAATCCAGATTTAAGGTCTCTTTTTTTTTGAAACTAAAAAACGAGTCTCTTACACTACCACTTTATAGATGAATCGCTTTAGATATAAATACGCTGTCTAAAAAAATATAACCTTAGTTTATCATTTTTCTATATGACAATCGATTTTTTTTAATTATTAAACTAGATTTTAACTCGTACAATCGTGTGAATATTTGTTTTCACTTAATATATATATATATATAAAAGATTTATTTTATATCATTAGTGGTAATGTCCTAAATATTAACCATATGTTCAAATGTGTATATGTATTTTCAATTTAATAATGCTATAGTTTACATGTGTCATCCAATTAATTATAATAATACTGAAAATATGTGTCAAATTCTAAAAATAGTCTTGTAACACTTAAAAATCAAAAACTCCAATTATTTTTTATTAGGTCATCCAATTGGGTGAAAGTTTTGTTTGCCCAAAGACCAATATTTTTTGGCTCAAGATATCTGTTACAATTTTTTTTAATAGAATGACATGTTTTGTGATTTTTCTTCTTCTCTTGATAAGTGAAGTTCTATGATTTGTTCAACAGTAAAAAAATTGGTTACTAAACAAACACCTCAGAAATTTTGATTAAGTAGAAGTATTCTTAATCAAAATCGGGATGATGAAGATCTTGCAAGTCAAAATCGGGATGTTTTTCTTTATTTAATATATATATATATATATATATATATATATATATATATATATATATATTTCTTGATGTTTTTCGTCGGTTAGGATGAACTAAAAAATATCTCTATTCTAATTAGTATGTTGCTTCTATGAGTGAAGCAACTTAATTCGAACACGCTAGCCACTCTTATTTGGCTTAGCATTTTTAGAAAACTTACACTCTATTGGAAGACATGGCTCAAATAGGCTTGGGTGATAGTCGAATTCGAATGATTTCATATTTATAGGTGATTGACTATCTGAGGGTTTATTCAGAGAATATACCTTCAATAACTAATTAAGATTTTCGTTAACATAGAAATAATATTCTGAAGTTGTTATGGTATTTATAATACAACTTGTATCGTAAACTAAAAGAGTAATAGGTTGAAGTTGTTATGAAAAATCTAACTGAATACATGTTTTTGTTTTTTAAAAAAATGAAAATATGGTAACAAAATGTGAATCAAATTTCTTTTAGAAATATCCTTTTTAGTATATAATATCAATTTTTCTTTTTAATAAAAGCGATAATATATTGGAGTTTTTATGGAAAATCTCTATTGAACTCATGTTTTCAGATTTTTTTAAAAAGTTAAAATTATGAAAACAAAAGGTGAATTAATATTTCTTTAAGAAAAAAATCAATTAAGTTAATCAATATTTTAGATATATTTTAAAAGATAGATCACGTTCTTTTTGGGTGATTGTTAGGCTGGGTACAATAACTTATAACTTTTTAAAAAAATTAATGAAAAGTAATGTCTTGGGTACATTTATTATGTTATATTGTTAAATTGTTATATTGTTAATCAGATCAATTATCATATTATTGTACACACATTCAAGATCTATGTTATCATCGGTTCATTCTACCATTGTAGATCTATATTATTAGGTATTAGAATATTTGTATAATGTAATCGATTTTTAAATTATGTTCACTTCAATTTATTTGGTTTGACTTTTTCTCAGGTTATCGTTTGTACTGATTTGGACCTAAAGATCCATATTTTAGATTTTCCACACTAATTAAGAAAAACATAAAATTTTAGTTACCAATGCATTGTTTTTCTTAATTAACAATTCCCCATAATTTTGAGCCAATAAAATCTTAGTATATACAATTATATTTTTGAAAATATACATTTTTCATTAATTAATATATTGAAAATGTAAAAAATGTATCTTTTTGAAATAAAAGTTTTTTTCTAAAACATGGATCTTTTGGAAATAGAGGGAGTAATAAGAAAATATTTCTCCGTTGATATCACATAATAATAGAGCTTAGTGCAATAATATAGTAAATGAGTATATGACTTATAAAGCAATCATAAATAGCCGTTTGATGTAAAAAAAAAAAATCAATCATAAATGTTATCGACAAATAGAGTAAACCGACTTTGGTAAGATTTTATTATACAGGTTAATATCTTAATTAAATTCAAACAGATCATTTAGGAAAGAATATTATTTTGGTCAACCGCATAATAATTTTGTTGTTAATGATGGGAGATTAATAATATGTTTTGAATTTAAGAATTTCTAGGGATAGTCCATTTAAAAAAATACATTTAAAAAATACATATATGAAGATAAATTGTGACTTTTATTTTAATAGATAAAATTGTTCCGAACATGCAAAGATTTTTTATTTGAAAGTTGAAAATCATATATATAAATAAAAATTCCACTACACGTGTCAGTGATTGGGCTAATCACTAATGATAGATCTATGTCCAGAGTCTCCATAGGACCATAAGTTGATGATAAACTATTTACTTATGTTAAGAGAGCATGGTCCTGAAAACCAGATTTATTAAAATAACTATGCTGAACTAATGTATAGTTAAGTCTGAAAGAAAGAACATACAGCCTGAGATTTAGACAGTCTTCTAACACTTATCTCCATTTTTGTTTCTAGTGGAAACACAGAATCATAAGCTTGGTGGCCTCCACTAATTAATGTCATTAATGACGGTTAACTAAGTTTATTATTGCTATTAGTTTTTTTTACTAAAGGCATAATTATTGCTATTAGTTAAGTTCTCGTTCAAGGTTAACGTCGAAATATAAGACCGTTAGCTTGTTTCGACATTATTGCTATTTGTTGTTAATGTTAATTTTAATTTGTTTGTTAAAACTTTTGTTGTTAAATGATAGATATGGTTCTAGAAGTAATAAAATCATATAATAGAGATTTTAAGCAAACATAATAAAATAGTAAACTATGACTAGTAATTTTTTTTTGTCATCAACATGACTAGTAATTATTTTGGCTGTCGGAATTTTGTGGACCAAATAATGATAAAAGTTAAACTATGATTAATACTTTGTATCTTGTGAAATCACATATATATTTCCATATACTTGATTTTGTGATGATAATTGCACTAACACAAAATTATAGCATGGGTTTCTCTAACTACAGTTTTCATTTTGTAAAGAATATCAAATTACTATTGCCATTATGTAATTTAATGTATAAAGCGTGAAAAAGACAGAACTTTTAAAGCTTAATTTCGTGTTAAAATCCGGAAGAATTGGTCTTCCAATATTATTTAGCTTAGTTTATTGTGTTGGCATGCATGTTTAAGGGAAAAAAGATTGTTTGACAGTAATTCTCCATTATTAGGGCTTTCATATCAGAGAATTTATAAATTAATAAAAATATATCAGAGAATACAAATCGATAACCTGATTTAAAAATTCTGTAATGATCTACCAATTTCTCACAAAATGAAGAATCTAAATGTCGATAAAGAGAATGCTAACTTCTATTTTTTGTATTTGAAGCCGTGATAATTAAAGGTGATTAAAACTGTGACTGGAGTAAAGAGTAACACAAAAAATTATGTTTCTCGCAAATCGTGTTCGAAAAAGGTTCTTGGTTATTTTATCTAATATACTCCCTCTGTTTCTAAAAGATGTATATTCTAGAGAAATTTTTTGTTTCTAAAAGATCCATTTTTTGTATTTTCAATGCATGTTTTATTAAATAATTACAAATTTCAAAAAACTTAATTGCACTTATTGGATTTTTATTGGCTTAAAATTATGGAAAAAAGATAATAACAAAAAGCTATGCAAATTTAATGTGTTTTCTTAATATATGTGAAAATCTTAGAATATGGATCTTTTAGAAACAGAGGGAGTATTTAGTAACTTTCAGAAACTAGTTTGTGGATTTTATATTTTAAACATTTATGTGCTACCGATTATATGATTTCTAATTTCGTTCAGTTTTTTTTTTTTTTTCGTTCAGTTTCTTTTGTTATACAAAATAAATTAGTCAGTATTCATCTTTTTCTCTTACGGAAGTTATTCAATCACATCTAATGTCTCAGTGACTTACTAAAGATTTTAATGATTTATACAGTACTTACAAAAGATTTTAATGATTTATACAGTATATGCGTTTTCTATTCATACAAAAGCAAATTATGCAGAGTAATTAAATAACCAAAAGATAAGAAAATAATTATTTTGAAATAAAAATAGTATAATTATAATTTATGCATGTATTTATGAGGGACTAATATACACTATTTTCTCTAGATTCGACTCCTGGTATGAGTGAATGGCCAATTTTTATGATCACACGGCTCTGCTATGTCAGATGATCACACGGGAAAGAATCGAAACCGTTAGTGGAGAGAGTTTTGAAGATGTCGCACGTGTAACTAATAACTATTATGGAGTATGGAGGACTGAGTGTGTCACCTCAACAAACAGAATATAATACTTGTTGCCTTTTAGAGTTTCTGCCCTGTTCCCTTTTAGAGTTTTCCAAGTACTGTTTTCGATGTGTTTTTGGTAAAAATATGATTAAGATAACAGACATCTAACTAAATTATATTTAATTTCCACTCAAGCTGATTATTTTTTTCGATCTGAATTCACATGGTTTAATCAAATATTTAGTTTTCACTCAAGATGGTTATCGTTTCGATCTGAATACACATGGTTTAATCAAATATTTCTGTGAAATTGTTAGATGACTTTAGTTTTTTACAAAAATAAATATACTCTATTTATTGTGTGTAATTGCTATTTTAGTTTTTAGTTTACCCATATTGTCTTTTACTCCCTCTGTTTTAAAAGGTGAGTAGTTTTAGGTAAAAGTGTTATTATTAAAAAACTATTACTTTTTGAAAAAGCATTAATATATAAATTAAATGAATAATAGAAGTATGCATTATTATATTGGTCACATAATATATAATAAATGCAAAATTTGCTTTGGATTATGTAAACATCTTATATTATGAAACAATTATTATTTTTTGCTAAAACTACCTATACATTGAACCAAAGGGAGTAATAAAAAAACTTTAGTCACAATTGTTACCAACTGATATGTTTAATAGTAAATAATATTTAAGTACCTGATACTCAAAACATATAACAACTTGAGAAAGAAGTATAAATTATACCAGAAATTCACATATTAAACTCAATGTAGTAAAAATCCAATGAAACGTTAGACATGATATTTAGAATTGTTAATATTACAAATACCATAATAATGACACACAAATATATTATATTCTTTTTCTGTACCATATAACATATATTCCAGTTATCATAAATTTTATGCAATAGTAGTTTTATATCATAATTTTCATAAAGTCACCTGAAAAGAAAATTGAATTATTGTATATCCATTAAGATAAATTAAGGTAATCAAATTATTTATGTAGCTTATATGTATATGCTTGATCATGGGTGTTCTGATTATGCATGGGTACGGATCGGATATCCGGATTTTTAAAGGTATTTGTGATTTGCTTCGTATGTCACGGATATCTAATTTTTCGATTTGCTTTACTTCGGTAAAATACGGATATTCGGAAAAACAGATATCCGGAAAATAAATAGATTTTTATGGATATTTATGAATACTTAAGTATATCTCACCTGTTTGGATTAATACAAATAATCTTTAAAATTTGATACAAATTTGTTTTGTAAAATATTTTTTGCATGATATAAACGATAAAAATTAAAAGAAATAGTGAATTTACATAATTTGTAATTTTTTTAAACTTAGTTAATAATTATAATAAAAAAACTTAAGAAAAAAATTATAACTGCCATAAATTATTTCTCTTCCTTTTATGTAATACTTTTAAATAAATAATAATGTGAATAGAATTTGTCAAATCATATGTTAGAATAATAATTATAAAATTTTATACATTTAAAACTCTAAATATAATCAAGATATACATGTATTTATATATTGCCGGATCGGATCGGATATCCGCTTCCCAAAATTTTAGTATTTGTGATTTTCTTTGATTTTAACGGATATTGAGTTTTAATATTTGCTTTGCTTCGAAAGTTTACGAATATTCGGAATTTTTGGACCGAATCGAAACAAATAACTAATCGAATCAAATTTAAAGGATAAAACGCCCAGCCCTAGTTCTGATAATAAGTAAACAGTAATAATAAGACCAAAATCGGTTGCTTCTAAACCAAGATTGTCACTGAAAATGACTTGAGTATTACTTTACTAACCATCATCTTACTTCTCATCCAAGAAAATATACTTACCCACATTCTCTACTAATTAACATTGGAAAACTCGAGAGTCTGACTTCTTAACATGTTTTTTGATTTGCCAAACATTTTTTTTGGCTAGACCAAGACTGTATATATTTTCAATATGTTTGGGTTCTTTATGGATATGATTGCTAAATACAAGAGTAATTCAGAGTATATTAATTAGAGTATTATAGAGTAAACTAAATAGAGTAATTGAAAGTAAAATGGTATTATAAATAAAATAATTTAAACCTTTAAAAGTTAAGTACATGTTTTCCTTTTTAAATACATTGGGTATGATTGATAAATAAAAGAGTAATTCAGAGTAAGTTAATTCGAATAATCTAGAATAAACTAAATAGAATAACTAAAAATAAAATAATAAAATCTCAAAAAGTAGCTTAATATGTTTTTTTTCTCAAATGCATTGAGAAAATAAGCAATCTACCTCTAGATAAACAGTATACGACGTAGAAATAACTAAAAATGTTTTCACTTGATTGGTAAAATATAGGCTGAATCAAGAGTAAATAATTTTTTTTCACTAAAAATTTCTCTTTATTAATATTATTCAGTCAAAACCATTGAAAGAATAAGTGAGTTTATTTATTTCTACACAAACAGATACAATGTAAAAATAATGACAATTGTCTTCACTTGATTGGCGAAATGTAAGCTGAATCTAGAAGAAATAATTTTTCAGTAAAAGTGTCATTGGTAAAAGTAGAGTAACTCCAAATAATAAAATTTAGAATAAATGAGTGGGAAGAGAAATAAATGAATTAGAGTAAATTTTTACTCTATAAAAAAACATGGAAAAAATTACTCTATAAATTCACATAAAGAAAAAAAAAATACTATACTTCAGCTTATATATTTTTAATTTGATTGGATTTACTCCAGCGAAACTTAGCTAAATATTTTTTCACTATTTTACTCTAAAAATCTTTTACAATCACACTTTAAAATTTTTCATTGTTAATACCATACAGTCAAAACCTATATTACAGAAAATTTATTGAAAATAAATTAATGTCAGTTTGATGAATACTCCTCGATAACCCAACATTTTGATAGATTATTATATCAATTAATTTCACTGTTTAAATAAAAAATATTGTTCAAAGCTTCACTGTCCATATTTGTATTTAGATATGCGCATAAAATCTGTTACACAAAATTCAAACCGAATTCAAATAAAAAAATCTGATCTGAAATGTTAAGAATACCTGAATGGGTTTTGTATAGTATTATAAAACATATCTGAACCTGAAGTATTATTACCCAAAAATCCAAAAATAAATCTGAAGAAGCCTGTATGAATGTCCAAACTAATATGCAATAGAAATATTTGAAACTCAAGTATGTACTTAAAATATTCAATTCTATATTTAGTTTGATATGATATCTAGAAGTAAGTATTTAAAATATAAATAAGTATCCTAGATACTTAATTCTATATAAATAAATAAATAAATAAATATATATATATATATGTGTTTTGATTTTAACTTTTAGATTTTATTTTGAGTATATCCGAATCGATCCGGTATAACTAAAATCCGAACGATATATGATTATTTTATGGGTTTTAGGATGTAATAAAAATTAGAACCGAAACCGATGCATTATATCTGAACCTGATCCGTGCTTCTAAATTTACTAGAATGAGATCTAGAATGTGATACAAATTAGAACTGAAATCGGAAATACCCAATCTGAATTTCAATGGGTACCCGAACGCTCAAGCATATTTGTATCCCATAGGACTGGAAAATATTAGAAGTCATATATAGTTCCATCACAGTAATTTTTAATGAGTCTTTGCATTTGATCAGGAGAAGTCTTATTCTATTGATGGGACTTTGCATCTCTCTCTCTTCATGCATAATAGACTGTAATCTGGAACAACAACTTTTCTAAAATGGAGTCCAATCCCGTCCCTCCCATTCTCTGCAAGCGATTCACTGTCTATTTCCAATCCGGATTGACACAATTTCCCACAAGCTGTCGAGCAAGGCCATTCCAAGTGTATGAGTAAGAACAAGCAAAAAAGAGATGGTCTATTTTCTCATCTCTTTCTCCACAAAGTTCACATCCCTGGACCATTCCCCATTGTCTCATTCTATCTCCAGTAGATAACCTGTTTTTTATGGCTAGCCATGTGATGAAAGAGAATGAGATACTCCTTGAGCAAACCAAACCACTTTGCTCTATTCCACTTTACTTCTTTTAACTCGCAATTGTTCCCACATTTTAGAAGCTGAATATGTTGATCGATAGTCCTCATCCCCATGCTTCCTAACACGATATCACTACCATTCCAGGTTTAGGTGGTTCTATCGCCAGGATATTATTATGCAGCTCATGAAACCGAAGGCTCCTTTTACCTCTAATGCTCCACCATGCCGATGTCACAGCATCACTTACCTTGGCATGTCTTATTACAACGAGATAAGTAGTACCAGCAGCAGCCCCTGTGATTTCAATCAGACGTTCCTTCCCCAGCCAATCATCAAACCAGAAGTGACAATTTTTACCATCTCTAGTGGAAATTATTTATGATAACAATAAGAGTAATTCGATCATCATGATTACAATTTCGAATCTACTATACTTTTTTTTTCTTGAAATATCAGTGATGCATTTGCTAATATTACAGATCAAAATATGGAGTGTTCAACTTTCATAGTCAACCAAAACCTAAGGTTACTAACTTTAATTTACTACATATTTCACTAAAATTTTACCAATTAAATGGAATACTATTTTCATGTTTACTCTAGTTACTATTGAATAGGAGAAAATGTAAGTTAATTTTACTCCAGGATTATGACTGAATAGCAATAATAGTGTAAAACTTTTGGCTATAAAATATTTTACTCCATATTCAAGTTTTTTTGGGGTCAAAACTCTATATTCAACTTTTTTGGGGGGATCAAAACTCCATATTCAACTTATATTTTACCAATCAAGTAAAACAAAAGTTTATCAGCTTAGCTGATTACAATTTAGAAATGGTTAAACCGTCATTTTCCCTTCATTCTCATTGTTTTAAGTAGAGATATAAGTTGATACACTATTTTTTTACTCTATATTTTTTTATCCCCACTTATTTACCTTTTTTACACTCAATTCTTTCTTTTACATCGAAAGTGTAAATTCAATTCAATTTGCTTTTGTTTGGCCAGCCTCAATATCTAGCCAACAAGGAGCAAAGCAGTTTACATAGGATATGTTAACTTCACGTGATCGAGCACCGTTTGCAAGGTGATCCGCATGGAAATTTTTAGACCTTGGAATATAAGATATGGAGCAGCTAAGAAAATTGTTGGAGAGGTCTTTGATTTCATCAAGTTCAGTTGGCAGAGCAGTCTGCATATCTCTTTTTCCAGCATGTAACAGTTCCTGCATTTCTCACATACAACCTTCTACTTCTGTGTGTAGTGGTGATGCTGTCCTTATATCTCCTTTGCTCCAAAAAGAATTGGTGAGTCATCTTCCAAAAGCACTAACCCCAGTCCAGTCGTGTCCCTTGTACTTATCCACGATGAATCTACTTGACATCTACACCTATGTGTAGCATGTGTTTGCACCAGCCTAACTTGTAATGACTGGTCTTCTATCTCAATTTATGTTACCTTTGTTAACCTTTGTGCTAGCTTCCAGCTCTCAGCTACTTTTTGTGCGACTTGGACGGTGTCTATGAGTGATATATCCTTACCTTTGAAGACTTTTCATTGTGTGCTTCCCATATGTACCATACAATCCAAGGAAAGGCATCCATCAAAAGTGGGTTCAGTCCTCGTTCCTTTTTCTCTGTTTAATAAGTAAATGTTCACGAATAAAGATTGGCACGGAAATATCTCTGGAAATGTTGGTGCAGAGGATAATGCCCAACAGTAAAGCATATGAGGACACAGGAACAGGGTATGATTGATTGCTCGATTTATCAGCTCTGCAGCGAGTACAAGAACTATCTTGGGATTTCTAGATTCTTCTACTATTTACGAGTCACACTCTATATTTTATTATAGTGATTTTATATAATCCACTTTTCTTTCTTTTCTCATTTTTTCACCACTTCTTTTTATCTTTTTCACCATTTTTGCTCCATTTTACTCTTAAATCAAAGTAGATAATAGTTAACTAGAATTTTTGAACGCTTTTTTTCTTTTTCTGATGAGACCTTGCAGAATTATGTCGTAAATTTTATACCGACTTCAAATGACGTAGGGCATATCCTAGGGCTAGGCAATCGGGGTCCCAGTCGATTTTTGGTTCAGGTTCATTCGAACTTTGAATTTTCGGGTTCATAAATTTCAGTCTCATTTGGATATTATAAAAGTTTGGATCGGATTCTATTCGGGTTTAGTCGGGTTCGGTTCAGATTTAGTTCCATGTTCAAAATCCTGCTGAATCCGAAATAGTTTCGGTTTTGGATATTATTCGGATTATCGGTTCCAAAAATATTGATTTGTAACTTGATTAAAATCAAAATATTTTCAATCTTTTCAATAAATTCGTATATGTGGCTTCCTCAAACCAAAATGTTGTCTATACATGAGATACGAAATGAGTTCGATTTCTTTTTCTGACTTTTTTGGGTTCATATTAGTAGATTTTTTCCTTGACATTCATATTCAATTGCAATCTCTAACTGCAGTTTTCAATAACATTCTAACTGAAATGTCCAATCGCAATCTATACTTCTATAACTGTAAAGTGTCCACAGAAATGAGGCCGATCAGAAAAAA
Source organism: Brassica nigra (assembly GCA_016432835.1). NCBI lineage: Eukaryota > Viridiplantae > Streptophyta > Magnoliopsida > Brassicales > Brassicaceae > Brassica > Brassica nigra. The sequence continues at coordinate 31,541,436 of CM028247.1, forward strand.
ATTGTCTATGGAAATGTCATATTCTCTGCCCAGCCATGCATTTTATATCCAAAATCATTTGTATTGACCATACAAAAAGAATAGTAGATCGATTAGGTATCTTGCTATTACAAATGAATGGAAGCAGATAATATCTTGTTTATATGGAATTAGCAAAGCGCAAAACAAATATGATTAAAGGTGAATGGTAAAGATATATATATTTAATATGAATATAATAATTTGCAAATTTTTTTGTTTTTTAGCATTTTATAAAATCAAAATGAATTATATAAGAACAAATTTGTATGGAGCTGTGCCATTTTAACTGGTATAAGATGTGCCGGACTTTTGAAGTGTTACTGTTTACCTTTAGAGTAAGAACGCACCAAAATAAGCATAACCACACCTAAAGAGGGTTATAACGATTATTCTGAACGGAAACATGCCAATATGCCAATGGTTCTTTTAAAAATCGCACCATTGCGTCCGTGAACTTGGTTTTTTTCCCTTAGTTTGGTGTGGTTCACGGTCTAAGTATTTGATATTGGACATAGCTAAACACTTTCACTATAATATTAGGACGAAATAAAAGAGAAATTTGAGCATATAACCAACAAAAAAATTATATTTCACTAAGTAACCATTTTCTTCTCTCTTTTCCTTTTCCTTCCTATCTGTCTTTACCTTTTTACAACAAAACTAATATTTTTTTTCTAAAATGGTCATTCAGTCAATTAACCCGAAATATTAACCATGTTAATTTTTTTTGTAAATGTTAAAATGTTAAAAGGTTAAAATTAACCATGTCAATTAACCCGAAATATACAATTTCTCACATGCAACCTTTTATACTCTAAGTGTTTTACTCAGTAGACCAACTTTTTGTTGGTTTTGCACTACAAGAAAACAATTATTTTACGAGGGCGAATTTCCTCGTTACTTCGTCGTTAAAAAAGACTTACGATGAATTAACGAGGAAACCCGTTTGGTCGAAATACGTTTGTCGTTAAATATATTTCCTCGCCATTTCCTCGTTAATTAGCTAGTCAGATATTTCCTCGTAAAGACGAAGTAAAGTATTCCTCGTAAATACCACGTGATATTTCCACGTAAAGACGTCGCTGACTTTCCTCGTAAATACCACGTAAAAGGTTTCATCGTAAATACCACGAAAATACCATGGAAACAGATCCTCGTAAAGTTCACGTAAATAAGAAAATTGTTCAATGTAAGATCCTCGTAAACTCCTCGACAAGCTTTCCTCGTTAATTCCACGTTGACAATTCCTCGTTAATTCCTCGTTAGTGTTCCACGTAAAGAACTCGTAAATTAGCTTCAATTTACGTCGTTTCTTATTTTACAGATTTTAAAATATAATTAATTAATAAAATCAAATTATTTATTAAAAATTATAAATTAAAAAAATTCTAAAATAATATATTTTATAAATAAATATGTTATAAGTTTAGCATTCATAAAAAAGAAAAGAACAATTAAAAACTAAGAAGACTCGTGCATCGCCGATAGAATTCATCGCTCCTTCTCTCGACATCGCCTCGTTATGTGTGCGGATGGCTCGCCGAATAGGGTTTTGTTGTCGCATGTTCCTCAACAATGCCTCACATTCCGGATTTGTGGCGCTATCATGTCCAAAAGCCCTCCACTCCACCCATACGAGCTGTGAACAAAGTTTTCGCCGAGGCCAACTCAGTTTTGTCGAGGCCAGCTCAGTTTTGTCGAGTCCAACTCGGTGCGTAGCTGAGAGACTTCGTCCTCCGTCTCTGACCATAAGGCGATGTCGCCTCGAACATCGTTGACGGAACCAATCCCCATCGTGCGCCTTTTTCTTGGAAACCTTAAAAAAAAATATATATATATATATATATATATTAAAATTTTAAATTTAAAGTAATAATTTTAAAGTAATAATTTAAAATTTAATTTTTAAAAAGTTACCTCCTCGTAAATCTGATCCACTTCAGGTACGGATAAAGCGACGGGCAATCCGTCAGGCGACTCCTCGTCACTGGTCTCACGCCTCGACCCGAGTTGCCACCTCGTTGTAGATTTGCTCGGACTTTCCATCTAGAAACTGGCCCGCCTTATTCCTGTGGGTCCGGTCGTAAAGTTCGAGAAGAGTGGGGAAGCGTCCCAACTCTTTGGCCTACAAACATTGAAGAAAATTAGTTAAATTTTTTATTATATATATATATATATATTAAAAATAATAAATTAAAATATTTAATTACGTACCATTTCCAAAGCGGATAGCAGCATGGGGTTTTGGCCCGTAGAGTGTAGCATTGCCTTATGGCCGTTCTCATCAACCGAAGTTACGGGAGTTAGAGCAAGCCTGTGCGACTTTGATGGAGTTCAGATCCTTCCAATAGGCGATGAGGCCATCCCAGACTTCCGTGGTGAGCTCAGCGGGTTTGCCTTTCACATAACCCTTCACGATCCAGTCACCCTTCCAGTTGGAGACCGTGTCCAGCAACCGTGCTTTCACCTTCTCGAAACCCTTCCCGCACCTTCTCCGTGACCCCAAAGACCAATTATATTTTTGCTGCCAAAAAATTAAATTAGTAAATAATTTATGATAATTTTAAAATTTAAAATTTAAAAATTAAATTAGTAAATAATTTAATAACTTACAGCGTAAATTTTGAACCACGTCCTTCGGTGGATCGGATAGTTTCAGTTAGGATGTGGATACTGCGAAGTAACCTTTCATCGTGTCGGTTACGTCCGTTGCAAGTCGTCCGTCAAGCCCAAACCTGAAAAAACATTAAAAAATATAAAATATTAATTTTAACCTAAAATTATTTTTAAAAGTCAAATAAAATATAAAATATTTTAACTTACCACATAGTTCCGTCTGGTCGGTCGGGTCTATGATCGGTAGGCCTTCTCTGCCTGGCATAGCGAGAATGTCCTCGACCGTGTACTGAGTAAGGGCACTCGGCGGCACCTGCAAATCAGCATGAACTTCATGATTTGCGGGCATCCGAGGAGGCGCACATGAGGAGCAGCTGGCATCGGAGGAGGAGCCATCGGAGGCGAGACTCTATGTGAATACTGAGTCTCGGGGACAGTCTCCTGCTGACTCGAAGAAGAACCGGGACCTGAAACAGATGGCGGTCTAACCGAGTACCCGCGGACCGAACATGCGTAATGAGGAGTGCGCTGATGCTTGCGAATACTCGAGAAAAATAAATTCAAAATTAAAATCAACACTTAAACTAAAATCTATAACTAATATATATAAATAAATATTCCATAAACCTATCTAAATAAATCTTGCACAATTCCTCATTTCCTCGCCATTTCCTCACCAAGTAACGTGGCTTTAACGAGGAAAATTAAAAAAAGTAAAACTTTCCTCGTTAATTCCACGTCACTTGGCGAGGAAATGGCGAGGAAATGTGGTGACGTGGAAATAACGAGGATATGTTTTCCTATATATACATGGCTGTTTCCTTTCTCATATCCCACCCAAATCACCCAAATCACACACTATATATACTCTTAAATTTGTGTTTCAAATTACAAAGATTTGAGAAAAAAAAGAAGAAAAGAAGATATTGGAGTTACATATAGTATAGCCTTACGCATGTTAGATTTGCGTAGGTCTTGCCATATGTGATTCCAGTATCTTTCTTCTCTTCTTTTTGCACACTGAAATAGATAAAAATTAAGAGTTTAGGGGTTGATATTTAGGGTTTAGAATCAACGAGGAAATAAGAACGAATTTCCTCGTTAAAACCACGTAACAAGGTTTCATCGTAAGGGCCTCGTCCACCTACGTGGTTTTAACGAGGAAATCTGAACTTTCCTCGTCTAATCCACGTAAATGAACAAGGATATTACGAGGAAACGTGGAAATCTCTAAAACGGAATCTCCAAACCCCAAACACTTTCTTTCTTATCTTCTACTTCATATCTCTTCTCTCCAATCCAAACCCTAAATTATAAAACCACAATTTCAATACTTATAATCTCAATCTTTTTTTAATAAAATTATCTAAATAGTTTTAGTGATTATATCGAAAAACAAATACATCAATCAGATACATCGTCATTCTCGTCATCACTAGAAACATCATCATTTTCATTAAACTCGTCATCAACAGCCGTCGTGGCATCGCCATAACATCTTCATATTCTTCATTATGCGGATCAATGATAAGGATGTCATCAATTTGTTGTTGAGCCTGCTCGACGACATTTATCTGTTCTTCTTGCAATGGTGGTTCTTCCCCACCGATAATTCGTCCTCGAGGTGTAACTTTGATCACGGCTAACCAATTTATTCCCGATTCTCTCATTCGGGTATGGAAGAAAGCTAACTTGGTCTGCTTGTGAAGCTAAGATGAAAGGCTCGAATTTGTTGTACCTTCGTCCACCATTGATATCAACTACACCAAATTTGTTAAACCGACACCTCTGTCCACGATAGGGTCAAACCATTCACATTTGAAAAGAACATTTCAGCTTCAAGATTCCTGGAATTCCACTTCAATAATATCCGTCAAGATACCGTAGAAATCTGTTTAGCCTTTACACATATTCTATAGTTGGCTGCTACCATACTCATATGTGTGAAAAGTATAGCCTCGTGTGAAATACATCTGTGATGTGGTAACCTTTACACGTGGAGCTTGAATTACTTCATGTAACCACTTAGGATAATCTGGATCGTCTTCATAATCAACCTGCAAAATTAAGAGTTTCATATTATACATTGTATGAAAATTCTGCAAAATTAAAAGTTAGAGTAATACCTGAGTCCAACCACTTGATAAAGTGTTGATCTTTTCTTTGTCTACATGACTTGTAGATATACCTGGGAATGTTTCTTGACTTGAGAAACAAACATGCTATAAAATCACAAATTTTATGGAAATTAATATACTTATATATATGTATTTAAAATTAAACTTATATATGTATTTAGAATTGTCAATATATGTTACCTTTCAAAATAACGCATCAAAGGATCATCGCAATTGAGTAGAATATAGATGTGTGCACTATGAGCGTCTTCTTCACTCGACCACCAAACCACTTTTAATTTTCCACCGAGTCGACCTATCTGGCTAAAGATGTCTGAAACACCAGCAACTGCATATGTTGGCGACACCACCATCATCGTATCTTCTTGGAGCTCTTTTCGAATTTTGAAAGTAATACGATGTGAAGTGAGAAGTTTCTTCCGTCAAACTTCCCGCAATTATAGAACCTTCAACTTTCGCAAGATTTTTTGCTTTTCCCTTCAAATATTAAATTGCTCGTTCATACTGATACATCCATCTGTAATGTACAGGTCCACGAAGTAATGCCTCATATGGGAGGTGGACAGTTAGGTGTTCCATGACGTCAAAAATCCAGGTGGAAATATCTTCTCCAAATTGCACAATAAGATGAGAATGTTCTCCTGCAGTTGTTCGACGACTTCTTCTTTAAGAGTGCGTGTGCTCAGATCCCTGAAAAATGCTCAAATGCCTTGTATATTCCAAATACAATGAAACACATTATTAGTCATATATAATAGCAAACTAAACCATTTTAAAATAACTGTGTTAATATATATATATATATATATCTGCAAGTGCTTCATGTACGTTTGTTGGAAGTAGCTCCAAATGCAAATGGAAGCGTCGTTGCATAAAGACATGACAATCATGACTCTTCATCCCGAGAACTTTTGACCTTTTTCAACACATCTTGAGAGATTTGAAACATACCCATCGGGAAACTTCACTTCTGATGCAACCCAGTCGAACAACACCGACTTTTTTTCTGAAGACAATCGAAATATGTTAACCGAACTTGTCCATTGCTTTTATATGTAACTCACTTCTTGCGCAAATGTCTGCAAGTCCAACCTCGATTTTATGTTGTCTTTGTCTTCCTGGGACATTCAATATTGTATTCATGATGTTCTCAAAGAAATTCTTCTTTATATGCATCACATCGAGGTTGTGGCGCAGAAGAAGATCCTTCCAATACGGCAACTCCTAAAATATACTCTTCTTGTGCCAGTTGTGATGAACACCATAAGAATCAGGCATATTACCGGGGACATGTCAATTACCACCACGGAGCTGTTTCCTGCTCCATAGTAATCGAGTTGCGCTTCAATTTGTTCTCCAGTTAGATATGGAGGAAGTGTGTCTCTGACAACCCTTTTGTGCTTAAACAATTTCTTTTCGGTATGGGTGGCCAGCGGGAAGAAATCGACGATGACAATCAAACCAACTTGTCTTCCTACCATTTTTTAGTTGAAACGCATCTGTCGTTCCATTACAATATGGACAGGCTAATCTACCATGTGTTGTCCATCCAGACAACATCCCATAAACAGGAAAGTCACTTATGGTCCACAAAAGCATCGCTCGCATCGTAAAATTCGTCTTCGTTGAGCAGTCATACGTCCTCACTCCCGTAAACCACAAATCCTTCAACTCTTTTATAAGTGGTTGCAGGAAAACATCCAGAGACCTTTTTGGATGGTTCGGACCAGGTATTAATATGGTTAAGAATATCAACTCCCGTAAATTGCACATCTCCGGTGGCAGGTTGTATGGCGTAAGAAAGATTGGCCACAATGAATATTGTCTCCCGACATTCGAATGGACTAAATCCATCTGTGCATAAACCGAGATACACATTCCGCTATTGCTAGCGAATTCCAGATATACTTTGTTAAAATGTTTCCAGGCTCTTGCATCTGATGGATGAGTCATCTCACCATCCGTCTGAGTATGCTCGGCATGCCATCTCATCTTCCCAGCAGTCTGCTATGATTGATACAATCTTTTCAATCTGTCTGAATTGGTAGGTACCACATCCTTTGGTACGGTTATTCCCGTCCTTCGGCTTGAATCGGCTTCTTGCAGAATCGACATTCTTCTAACTTCTCATCAACTCCCTAGTAGATCATTCAGTTGTCGATGCAAATGTCTATCATCTCCGAAGGCAACCCAAGACTATAGACCAGCTTCTGAATCTCATAGTAAGAATCAACAGACTCATTGCCTTCCGGCAAATACTCTTTAAACAAGTCTGTCCATTCATTCATGCAACTTTCAGGTAGATTGTGATCAGTTTTATATTCATCATTCTAGCAGCCAACGATAATTTAGAGAGACCTTCTCTACAACCACTGTAAAGTGGCTGATTTGCCGCATTCAACATTTCATAAAACTTTTTGGCATCTATGTTAGGTTCTTCATCTTCGTCATGAGCTACGAATGCATCAGCTACCATATCATGAACCATATCACAATCTACCACTACCATCTGCTCTTCCTGATGGTTATGTTCATTAAACAAATGATGATCAACCAGTTCTTCCGAAAGTTGCTATTACTACTACTAGCTTCATTCTGATCATAATTATAACCTTCTCCATGATGAAACCAGATATAGTAATTTGGCGTGAAACCTCTATTTATTAAATGCTTCCAAACATTTTCACGATTTGCCAATTTAGAATTGTTGCATTTCCTACAAGGGCAGAACATCTTACCACTTTCTTGGGCGAGCGGTGTGGAATCTGCTTGATGCATAAATGTCTCCAGCCCCGCAAGATATTCTTTTGTCACTCTCCCGTTAGTATCTCTATGCATATACATCCACCTTCGGAACTCAAAAATATTCCCGGACATGGACATAATTTTTTTTTACAACTTTTTATTTGTTGGTTGTCTAAAATGAGATTCAAACGTCCATATTTATAGGAAATTTTCGAATCTGGTTGTTGAGATTAGCGAGGAATTAAGTAAAAATATAATTAGGTGAAACAAAAAAAAAACGTGTTTCAATTATTTCGTGGTTAATTCCTCGTCCAACTTTAACCACGTAAATATGAAGCTATATTTACGTCGACTTTACGAGGAAATCACTTTTCCTCGTAACGTCGACGTCATCCACGTAAAGCCGACGTCAATTTACGTGTTCCTTACGAGGAAAAGCTATCCACGTTATTTAACGAGGAAATAACGTGGGCTTCTTTTTTCCTCGTGAGTTCATCGTAATACCCACGTTATTTAACGAGAAAATATTTTCCTCGTTAATCTTCCTCGTCAAAACCCAGCTTTCTTGTAGTGTTGCTATTGTTTTTGTCCAGTCCACTCCGTCTTCATTATGAATTCTTTTACCGTATTCTCAGCTTGTTCAACTTAACATTACAAGTCCGTTTCTTTTGTTTCTACGTTCTAAAATTTATATATAAAAGAGTTATAAGGAATGCTATTTTCGTCGGCTTTAATTATTTAAAAGAAAACTGTGACGAAACATACGAACTTTGTTTTATTGACAAAGCATGCATTTCTTGGTGTATGAACGTCAAGAACATATATCTACTGGTTTCCAAAATATTTCAAGATTTTCCTATCGAAAGCGATGGATCAGTGTGTCACATTCAACACCGTTGAAGGAATGATGAAATTAAAATCAAATTCTTATTAAAAAAACATGAAGACAAAAAACTAATATTAGAAATTCCCTTTAATTATGTGGAGACAGAATTTAAAGTTTATAAAATTTCGAACTTGTAACTTTCTATTTAAGGTTGACGAACATATAAAGTTTGATAATGAAATAATACAACTGCAAATGATAGTAATTACTATTAACCATGACAGTATACTATAACATTATAACACAAAAATTGTAGATTTATAGTTGTTGTAAAAATTCTTTCAGTCTGAACATTATGTCTTTATTTTTGGGGCATCCTTTATGCTTTAAATGCAATAATGATTAAAACTATACATAAACTAAAGGAGAGATTTGGGAAAGAAAAACAGAAGAGGTCGCGTCGGGAAGATGTATCTGCTATCCATTCGGTCAAAGCTACTAGATTTTGGGGCCCTTTTCATGTTTCATATTGCCTATGTTCCTTTTTTTCTTTTACGATTTTACTTTGTAATTTTTTTTTTTTTTGAGAAAGGGCTACTTTGTAATGTTGTTATACAAAGTTTTATCTGCAACACAAAGCTATGAATATGTATATATAACTTTTTTTGTCAGAATTTGTTACACAAAGTTCTAATTACAAAGAATATACTAGATCTTGAATTTTAAATGAATTTTTATATAAGATAGTGTATAAATTTAAAAAACATTTATCTGGAACAACGAAAAAATCCGTATCAAAACAAAAAATTGAAAACAAAGTTAAACTAAACTTTATAAATAGTTGAAAAATTATATTCCTACCGTACCAAAAAACTGAAACTAAACCAAGAACCAAATGTGTACCTGAATTTTTAAAATATAAACTATATACCAACAAATATTAATTATATTTAATTTCTGAATAGCCAAATATTCTAAAAATACAATTTATAAACTGAAGTACCCAAAAAACGGATTACCCAAATATTTTTATATTCAAATATTAAAAAATAATCAAATTATTTAATATTTTTTATCCAAACAATCCAAATTACCCGATATTTAAATTGAAAACTCCAAATTATCTGATATTTTATCTATAAATCCAAATTACCTAGGAAAGCAGAACAAAATTGGAACCGAATTGGACCCAATATTTTTGGATATTAGTTGGCTTTCAAATTTTCTACCAAACCAAAAACTAAAATAAGCCAACTGAAACCAACGGAAAATTTGTAAAGACATGAACTATTCCTAAATTTCCAGAACCAAAACACCTAAAACCAAAATAGCTGAACTAATGTTAATGACTAATAGTGCATCTACATTTAAATAGTTCGAAAAAAAGAATTTTAGTTTTAGAAAATTATTTAACTTCTTTTTGTAGGAGTACATAGGTGGTTTATAAATTAATTAAGATATAAGCAGTGTTTTCATGTTCCATCAGGACATGCGGCTGAACCGATAAACCTGTGGCCATATACAATACGGACTGGCTTAGGTTCTTCAGGTAAAATTCTATCAGTGTTCTACCAACTGATATTTTTCCAAAAAATTTGGATTAAATCAAAACATATTAATTAAAATCTGTAAACCTTAAAACTCTTAACCCCTGAATCAGGTTAGCCTGGCAAAAATTCAGAAAATCCGATAATATTTTTTCTATAATTGATTAAACTTCTATTATATTTTAAAATAGTACATAAAACTGATTATTATTATTATTTTATTTGTCATATACAGTAAATGCATTGAATTTCTGCTTTTCATTTTAATTTATAGGTTTTGTACTGATCAATACTATTACAATTTTAATGTAGATAATTTATCTATTTTTTAGAAGAATACAATGGGTTTATGACTATTAATAAAATTAAATTTATGACTGTTGGAATGAGATTTTTAATGGGTTATAGATGCAATGAATTAAATTAATGGGTATGTATAATTTTAAACCCAAAATCCAAAAGACAAAATTGACATTAATGAAACTAAATTTCTTAGTAAATTTAGGGATATTTTTGAAAAATTGACATTTTCATTAACGGGGAGATAGGGATGTTTCTGTTTTTAATAATATAGATAATATATTGGTACATGAATAAAACATATTCACTTTATTAGTTATTTTTAAAAAATTTGGATCATTTTTCTCATGCAGCTGTGATCTTAGCCAAATCACATTTAGAATACTTTTATATATTTAATTGAAAATAAATTATAATGTTACCATTATATAAATTACGTAATCTTATATAATCAAGATTCTAAGTTTTTGCAAAAAAGTTCTTGTTGCAAAACATAAAAATAGTTTGTAGCATGGATTTTATCTAAAATAATCTCATTTAGTAAGTTTCTGGATTCTCTTTTGCTTGCAAATCCGAACTTTTAGTTAATTATATTTACTAAGCATCTGATCAATACATTCAAAATTAAGATTACACCATATCCATATTGAGGAATATGCGATGGGAGTATTTATAGAAAGTCTAGATATAATATAATCTTTTAATTACAAAAAGAAATAGACCTAATAAATACAAATATTTATCTAAATGATAGTTAGAAAAATATAAGGTAACATATTGTTAGTCAAAATTTAATATAAGACCATATTATTAGTTAAATGAAAGGATCCAACAACTTTGCATTAGTAGATTTGTTCAGAATGTTTCTCTTTTAATAGTATAGATGTTCAAGATTGTGACTGAAATTTGATAAAAGAGAAAAAGGTGTTATCAGTCTCCGTAAAGCATTTATGGGTTCACAATTTTAAAAAAGTTTGTGAAATAGACGACATTGTAAAGCATTTATGGGTTCACAATTTAAAAAAAGGTTGTGAAATAGACGACAGAGGTTAGATAAAATTTAAAACAGTGAAAAAAAGAGTACGTTGCAGGTATAAAAAAGGTTGTGAAATAGACGACAAAGGTTAGATAAAATTTAAAACAGTGAAAAAAAAATTAAAACAGTGACCAAGGAACAGTGCCGGTCTAATGTTTAACAATGCCCTAATCCAATTTTAAAACTATACATTTTAATATTTTGTATTGAAATTATAAGAAAAACTAATATAAAAGTAAATTAAAATTTGAATTATAACAGTAACTCTAAAACACTAAAATATATTTTTTGTATTTTTCCATGTAAAAATTTATTAAATAAATATAGTCAAATCTTATAACAGTTTTGGTCGATAATAAAATCAATTTAGGTAATCTCTTAGATAACATGTTATATTACAAATAACTATGTATACTTTTCAAAAGCTTTTTATATGTGATGATCGATATTCTTATATTCAAAAATGTACACTAAAAAAATTATATTTATCAGATAACAATCATTCTTTAACAAACAAATATTATAGTAGGCTTTCTAATCTATTTTGACATTGATTCTTGTAGAGTATTAGTTCCATAAATAAAATATCATTAATTATGTTCGAATGAATATTATTTTAAAGAAATTTTCAGTATTTGAATTATGGTTTCAAATTATCATAAGTAAAAATGTCCAATAAGTATACTTTCAATTAAAAGACTTATCAATTTTTATCTATAAATATTAGTAAAAAAAATTTATAAAAAATATGTCCCTTAAAATTGGATGCCCTAATCGACGGTTTGGGTGACTTCTCCTCTGGGCCGGCCCTGCCAAGGAACAATTAGTTTATTGGTAAAAAAAGTGTCTAATAGGTATCCCGCTATTCAGATTTCATTTTTGTTGGAAATGAATACCTTTACTTGTTTCGGGTTTCGGTCAAAAAGTGAAATTTACCTCTTTTTTACCAAAATAAAAATAAAGATTAAATAGTGACTGAGAAATTGAGAATGTGGTGCAAGAGATCCTTCCTAGTTCCTTTAAAATCATTGGTATTCACTATTCACCGTTTATTTACAATGCCTCGACAGGAGATCTTGGGTACGAAAAAAATATGTGGATTGATCTTGCAGAGTGTTGATAGGATCAAGTCGGACAAATCGACATCTTAAAAAATCCTTTTTATTGTATTTTTTCAATATACTTTGTTGACAACCCAAAAAAAAAACTGTTTGACCGTAAACCCGGGATTGACTTCTGTTCGTTAGTCGTTTGTGCTTTCGGCTGGCGGACTTCTAATTTCTGATAATTTTCTTTAATCTTTTTATTTTTTTATTTTTTTTTTGAAAACGACTTTTGATTTATCGTTTTTATTAATCATAAAATAATGGGTATCTCCCAATATACGACCCTACTTTATATAAAATAAAATATTGTATTCTTTATATTAAAAGCTAAATACTATAATATTCAAGCAATGTCAATCTTGCCATCATCTTTGTTAAATTTTCGCTTTAGCATATCAAATGTATGTTTCATAAAAACAAATTTACAGAGTTTTCGAATAACATACATGTTTAATGCAAAGATGTTTTATGCTCTCACGCAGATATGCTTACCTAGACTAGCAAGTAGGTCTAGGCATGATCGGATATCTGGATTTTTGAAGGTATTTGTGATTTGCTTCGAATACCACATATATCTAATTTTTTGATTTGCTTTGCTTCGAAAAAATATGGATATTCGGAAAATGGATATTCGTAAAATAAATAAATATTTATGAATATTTACGAATACTTACGGATATCTAATCTAGTTTTGATTAATACAAATAATCTTAAAAATTCGATACAAGTTTGTTTTATAAAATATTTTTTTGCATGATATATAAAATAAAAATTAAAAGAAGTAGTGAATCTACATATTTTTAAAAAATTTAAACTTAATTAACAATTATAATAACACAAAACTTAAGAAAAAATTATAATTATCATAAATTTTTCTCTTCCTTTTATGTAATACTTTTATATAAATAATAATGTGAATATAATTTATCAAATCATATGTTAGAATAATAATTATATACTTTTATACATTTAAAACTTTAAAATATTATCAAGATATACATGTATTTATATATTGCCGGATCAGATCGGATCGGATATTCGCTTTCCAAAACTTTAATATTTGTGATTTGCTTCGATTTTAACGGATATTGATTTTTAGTATTTGCTTTGCTTCGAAAATTTACGGGTATTCGGAATTTTCGGATCAAATCGAACCGACTAACGAATCGAATCAAATTTTACGGATAAAAGGCCCAGCCCTACTAGCAAGTAGCAAGTTTTGGTTTTCTGGTTTAACCATGTTTATACCTTCTTCTTTTTTTTTTTTGTAACACAACCATGTTTACCTTTTAAACTTCTTTTTACATATACATTGAATTTGCATTTATTTGAATTCTATGCATTTTAAGTAGCTTTTACAACTCGTATAAACAATTATTCTCTGTTTATGCATATGGGTGTTTTAGTGTGTAACCACAAAAACAGGTTGAGTAGTAGCAGATAGTTTTTTTTTTTAACTTTGTTAAAAGTATGTGTATATGTATTTCTTCTTTTCGGTATTCGTAGAATCATTGCTGGTACATGTATTTCTTCTTTATGAAAAAAGAATAACGGTTGCTCAACCAATTTCTATACCTCTCTCTAATTTGACACAAATTGATGGGTCGGTATTTTCCTGGCTATAATGGTTGTATTCAGTTATAATCAATCCAAGTCACATATTAAATAGATCCCGTAACTGAATTGTTAAGTTCTCGGCAATGGCGGAGGTAGGAATCATTGTCACCGGGGTCAATGTCAATATCTCTATCTAGTATTGTTGAAAGAGGTGCAAAAGTTAAGATTTCATCCTTAAACAAGGGGGTCAATTATATACGAGTTAACCAGAATTTTCATTTTACATTTAAAAGCTTCACATATGAACAAAAAAAATTGAAATTCATGGGGGTCAGCTGACCCCCCTCCTCTTCACATAGCTCCGCCACTGATTCTCGGTATTTGTTTCATTCGGTTTAGAAGATTATTTTTACGCATCAATAATTCACACTTGAAAAATTGGTACAACAAGCTATATACTCCCTCTGTTTTTTATTAAGTGTTATTGTAGAGAAAATGTTTCGTTGCAAAATAAGTGTCGTTTTAGCATTTCTATGCATAATTTATTAACTTATTCTTCAGTGTATTTTTTTATTGGGTGAAATATGAGTAGGTGTATGTGTATGGGTAATGATGTTTTTATATAGAAAATATGCAAAATTAAATGATTTCTTAATCTGTGTGCACAAGTCCAAAACGACGCTTATTTAGAAACGGAGGGAGTAGTAAATGTCTAATTCATCTACAATCAATAATTCAAACATCAATCGATAATTTAAGCTGCAATTGTTGTAAATAAGAGGTTTAAGAGAAGACTTATTATTACTCTTGGCCAAAGGCCTATATTTATATACAAGTTACACCGTCATAAGTTATGGATAAACCTAAGCCCAATAGGAATAGGAAAACAAGTACAAAAGGGAAAAGGAAAAAAGCTGGCGCCAAAGGAGGACTGGCCGGATGGGCCTGAACGGGACGGGCCTGTCATGGTCGATCATCACTTGCTCCTTAACACTCCTCCTTGATCGATACATCCGTTCAGAGTTTGTTACATGCTTTTGATGTTGCCTCATTAAAACCTTTCCATGGAAAAACCCAAAACCCAATGTGGTAAAAAAGGGAAACCAAAGATAGGAAAAAGAATACAACACATGAACTCCCATGATTTGAACTTCACTTGCTGAATAGATCTTCTGAACTGTTGCTTGAGTGATCTTGGAAATACTTGGACCTTCCTTGTCTTGAAATTTCGTGGGTGAAGAAGTCTTGGATAGTATGTGCTCCTTTGTCGTCAATCACTCCATATTTTGATCGGATATGTTGGGCTATGGTCTTTGACCAATCATCCTCATGGATACTTTCTCATGATAAAATACTGGTAGGTCACGGACTGTACTACCATCAGTCATGCTCTAATCTGATTAATCCATGTTGAGTCATAAATCTTGTTTATGCACGCCCAAAACTCATCCCATGAGTGGCTATTATATTGCAGTTCGATGCTGCTGTAACAACATGGATGGCGAGCTGATTACTGTTGGTTCCTTAGGACCTTTCTTTACCATCAGCTATATTTTAAACTAGGCATACTGATATGCATGCTGATGGATCATGGCTATACCACGATCTGAATTAATATGATGGTCGTTTCACATGGACGATTGGGCCGGAACATGGCCGGACATGGTCTTTCATTGGTATGGACTTTGGCGTGAACCTTAATGGTTCCTCTTTGCCTTTTCTTATGACTATCTCTCATTTCACTATGCATTCGTGGCGTGCTGATCTCAACACACACGCACGGCTATGATCTCTACTACAAATCATTGTAGTCCCATCATATGTAAAACATAGCCTGTCTAAGAGTCAATCGATAACTTGTATCATTGAAAACAATCAACTTTCTTTAGTTGGTTTAGTATAAACACAAGGAACTTCTTTCATAAGAATATATGGATTGATTTGGATTATTCTTTATAGAACTCCTTTACTAAGTATTACTCAGTCTATCATATTATATGCAGCTGCTTTTGCTTTAGTCCATAAACAGCTTAGGAACAACGCTGTTCTATGAGAACTTCTTTTCTCATCTTTCTGGTACCTTTATTATCCTTTATCCAGTGATCAATATACTGCTTACTACATCATTATTTCTTTTGTGTCCAGACCTCATCAATTTCGAGCTTATGTAGTAGCATCCACCACGTAGGAGTATATCTCCTTATAATCTGTTCCTTGGTCTCTGTCAGCATCCTTGTGTAATCAATACATCCTTTGAATGCTTTTTAAGTAGGAACATGAACACCTTAGACCACGTGATCATGTACTACATCTCACGATTTCTTTTCCTCACAGGACCCATTTTCACTGGTTTATCAGATGGTGTTTCTATATGGCCAGTACACCCATCTCTTCTATAGATTCTTTAAATCCTTCTTTAAACCCCACGTTTCCTTTTAATCTATGAATGCATTCTTGTATTCACGTGGGTTCTGATCCTCGCTTATATTTTTAAAACTCAAGTGCTATTCTCTTATGCATTTTTATCATTTGTGTGTCGACACCTTTATGTAGTCCCATTGTGTTCCAGACATGATTTAATCGATTTGAGATCTCATTCTTATCAAGGACCTTCATTACCTTGCAGCTTGGCGTCCCAAGCTACATGGTCTGGTACCTTAGATGTTTATCTGTGCAGCCTTATCTCAATGTCTGGTCTGGTTTCACTTATGACCTCGGATCTGTCTTTTCATTCAATGCACCTTTCTCTTTTCTTTCCGAGGTTCCTTATCTTATGGAACCGAGGTTCCTTATCTTATGGAACATATTGGTCTTTCTTTAATAGACTTTGTAGCAACTTGATTATGTCTCTTCTAGGACATTAATTTCGTGGTGCTAAGATGGTATGACTTAGTCATTCTTTTTCTTTTCGGGTCAATGTGTCTGGCATCTAGTTCTGCTAGCTTTTGTATCATTTGATCACATTCTTTGGACGTCTTAAATCATATTTTCTAGTCCGAGGATCTTACCAAGAAAATGATGGTAAATACCATTCCATTTCTCTTATTACTCTTTTACCAGCTTATTTCTTTCTCCCCCTGATATTGGATAGTCGGATTCATTAGTCATGCAATCCGTGTACCTGGCCTTAATTTGATCACCCATATTTGGCTCAAGGTTTCTTAAAAACTCGTGGGAGAAAGACATGTTCATATCCAACATATATTCCCAATCCTCTTCTGTGGTTCCATCTTAGACGGCACATATGTCTGTGGTGGTTTATTCAAAATCTCTTAAGATGGTTTGTGTCTGGCTCATGACCCGTATTCAATCTGATATGGGAATATCTATGCTCACTTATATGGCCTGATGCATATTATCCTTATATACATGTAAAACTCGTGATGTACCCAAGCTTATAGACTTTAAAGTCTGAACCTTATAGGTAATGGCCTGTGCGGCCAAGCTAATGGCCTGTGCGGCCAAGCTGTCATGTCCATGTTTACAGTATGGTCATGGACCACGGGTTTGTCCTCACTCCCCCTCATGAACATGCTATAATCTTTAGATGCTTGGGACATTATAGCCTAATGAGTTTCCCTTGTGTACATGTTACACAACGTGAGATTTTATGGGATAACTCTGTGTGCCTTTTGCAATATCAATCTTTGCATCAAGTTTAGACTAGGGTGGCTAATCCAGTCATGCCATAAAAGTGTATAATTTCGTGGGTCAACCAATCTGGTTACCTAGGCCTTTTGCCTTTATATACTGATCCTTGGCATAGTCTAGATCAGTAGAGTACACAGGTATAGTCTTGACCATTTACTTATAAGGCCTTAGGCGATTTTCTTATAATCTGAAAAGAACTTTTGTTTCCTTTGCCCATTGGTTCAATGTGGAAATCATTCATGCTCAAATCTTTATAACTCAATGGATCTTTTATTGGGTGAATAAATTCGTGCCCCTTTAGGCAATGCCTTTTGACGTGGTCTATAATAGACTGGCTATCCTTTTATTAAATTTTCATTGTCATTTATCGATCAAGAGATCATCAAGCAAATCAAACAAGATAACTAAAAACAACTATTATTATTGCTATAAAATTGTAAATGACAAGCAAATCAAAGCAAAACATAAAACATAAAATCAGAATGTCGAAATCTCCTTTCTTTAGTCAATTTATAAGCCGGCCTCACAATCCATATATTTTCACACGGCTTCCTCGGATTCCTCCTTATCATTTTTAGCCTCACTGATTTCAGGAGGTCTCATCTCATTGTTTCGTTGCTCAATGTATCTTTTCTGAAGTTTGTCAAATCTGCTGATGGTATCTATAACTTTCTGCTTTCTTTGCTCATTTGCCAATAGACATGACAATAGGTCATTATAGGTGGTGAAACCCTTAGCCTTATGTGATAACAACAGATCCTTTGGATGGAATGTGGAATAGGTTTTATATAATAAATCCTCATCTGTTACCACTTCACCACATAGTTCAAGACTATAGGCGATTTTCATCAAAGCAGAATTATATTCGTCCACGGATTATAGGTGGTGAAACCCTTAGCCTTATGTGATAACAACAGATCCTTTGGATGGAATGTGGAATAGGTTTTATATAATAAATCCTCATCTGTTACCACTTCACCATATAGTTCAAGACTATAGGCGATTTTCATCAAAGCAGAATTATATTCGTCCACGGATTCAAAATCCTGGAACCTGAGAATCTTCCATTCATGCATGGCTTTTCGCCATAATGCCATTGAGTATCTGGAATTTAGTTTTGTCCAGAGGTCACAAGGATCCTCTATATTGAAGTACTGATCTCTCAGATCCTCAGTGAGATGATAGCGCATAATTGTTATGGCTCTATGCTTTTCACTTTCAATTGCATTATTGCCATCAATGATACATTTCCCGAGTCCTCTAGACTTCAGGGCAACTGAAGTGTTCATTACCCATTTTGGATAATTATCTCCAGAGAGATTTATGGCAGCATAATCCGAAGGTTCAAATTTCGATATCTGAAATTATTTATCAATCAATTCAGGATTTTAGAATTCATGCAATCAATTCAAATAAGCAATGCACACAGATGCAACAAGGAGGCCACACGGCCACATTATCAATCAAGGCCACACGGCCACAAGAATGAATGCAAGGCCACACGGCCATAAGAGTGATTCAAACAAGGTCACACGACCAATTATGTTGCATGATAAGGCCACACGGCTACAAGGGTATGATGCAAACGAGCTTTCAATTTTTTTTTTATGATGCAATCAAACCTAGTACATTGTTCTATATGAATCAAGGGATCAATCAGTTGGTTCTAGCAGGTTTCTAGCAACCCTAACAAAAAAGGAAATTTTCCAGCAAGCATAAAAGGAAATTTTCACAAAAAGGAAATTTCAGAAAAATGAAATTTTTTTCAACTTTTATCAAAAAGAAAATTTCACAATTCTGGATAGATTAGGGTTTTAATCAATTAGGGTTTCAATCATCAATTTATAAACCTCAGATCAATTTGACTATTCTAGCAATTTTCATTAATTCTAATAGCAAAAAGTAAAATTTCCAGCAACCACAAAAGGCAATTTTCATAAAAGGAAAATTTTCAGAAATTTTTTTTTACAATTTAGTAATCAGGAAAATTTCAATTAGGGTTCTGATCAATACTAGCAATTCCTATTTGCATTCAAGTCGATCTTAACATATTTGTCAAGCAAAACAGGAAACAATCGGATTTAAAACCAAATTAGGGTTTGAAGGCCCTTTAGAGGTTTAGATTCTAGATTAGGAATTCAGAATTTGAATCAAAGAGTCAATAAATCAACCTAAACCTCAGAACATCAATCAATAACAATATGAACAGCTCAATCAATCAATTAGAACAATCAATCAAATCGGATTTCAAGCAAAAAAAAATTAGGGTTTCGAATTCCATTAGCAATACATGCAGCTTGCATGTAGGCGGCTGAGATTAATGTGCTTAGGGTTTTAAGCAATCCTAGCACCAGGTTTCTAGGCTTTATGCAATCAATCAATCAATCAAGAAATTCAATAGGTTCCATCTAGCAACCTAAACGATCCATTCAACCTAACAGTTCTATTTGGGATCTACCAATTAGGGTTTCTGGATTTTACCTTTAAACTTTTGAAGTGTATATTTGGACCACCAAAGAGAAGAAGAGAGCACGCCTTGTCTGGTCATGAACAGAAGAGGAGGAGGACGCCTTGCTTGCTTGATCACGTCAGAGAAGAGAGCAAAAACTGGTGGAGAGAACTTTAGGGCCGCCGGAAAGAGAAATAGAGAGTTTGATTAGGGTTTTAGGTTTATGTGTGGCGGATTTTAGGTAGGGTTAGAGTCGTGCTGATAACGTGTTGTAAATAAGAGGTTTAAGAGAAGACTTTTATTACTCTTGGCCAAAGGTCTATATTTATATACAAGTTACACCGTCATAAGTTATGGATAAACCTAAGCCCAATAGAAATAGAAAAACAAGTATAAAAGGGAAAAGAAGAAAAGCTGGCGCCAAAGGAGAACTGGCCGGATGGGCCTGAACGGAACGGACCTGTGGCACGGGCCTGTCATGGTCGATCATCACTTATTTCTTAACAGCAATCAATAATTCACTCTTGAAAAAAAATTGCTACAGCAACAAAATATATTTCAAAGTTTTAGCATAATTACCGTGTTAAAAAAGAAGTGACAAACTATAGGTGATGATTGCGAAGTGCTTTAGAAGTGATGTAGAATATTTCTGCAGACAATATTTTTTTCAAGCACAAATCTTTTTTTTTTTCTCTTTTTTCTTTATAAAGCAAAATACATAAATCATATATTTTTTGGCTTTAGAAAATAAATAAGTAAATAATTAAATCTTTTCAAACCTATAACAAAAAATTCAAGGGCAAAAATTTATACAACTACAACAAAGAATCAACAACAATAATTTTACAGCAAAATATATAAAGCTACAATTAATTTCAATCAAGCCCATATTAAACGTGTAATATATATTATTTATATCCATCTTTCTGTTTTTAATAAAACTAAAACTATATATTGGATACTTAAGATATAGAGAATTAAACTAGTCGTGGCTTTACAAAAAATATTGTGTGCCCGGTAAACTTTTTTAAAAAATTAAAATATATACTCTTGTGATATATACTTTTATATATAGTTGATATGTATTATACGAAATTTTTAGTACTTTCATACATCCAATTTTGAATTAAGAGTTTCAATCACAATGCATCAAAAAATTTGTTTTCCACTTCTTCAAAATTAAGCACTGCTTAAATTTTCGAAACCAAACATAATACCAGAATGACAATTAGTTCTAACAAAGATTTATTATATTGCTTAGGAAGCATTATTGTCACGTTGAGCAAACAGAGGTGGGAAATGGTGGGATGGACAAAGAGTACAGAAAAAGCCTAGACTAACAAAGATATTATTATTTTAGACTAATCCTATTTTATTTTGAAATAATAAATTAAATGATAAATAAAAATAAAATAAGAAATATAATTAATTTCTTTGTAGAATAAGCTCGTATTTTTATTTAGTTTATGTGCTAAAGAATATTGTACTCTAACATAGAGTTTAAAGTGAAAAATATAATGAAATAAAAGATGTTTCAAAACAGCTTCAAATTAATAAAATGGTTGGGAGGAAGTCATTTGTTTTTTTTTTCTTGTAACACTTTTTCGTAACATGAAGTCATTTGTTTTTTTTTAACATCGAAGTCATTTGTTTTCATTATTACTCCCTCTGTCCCACTATAAGTGGATTTTAAGGTTTTTGCACATGAATTAAGAAAGTACACATTTTTATGTAATTTATCTTGGTAACATAAAAATATCATTAAATGAAACTAGTTCAACTAATAAGAAAATGATACAATATTTTTTAATTGGTCACAAAATTGAAATGATATTAAATTCTATCTAGATTTGTGAGAATATCACTTAAAAAGGGACAAAAAAAATCTAAAACACCACTTAAAGTGGGACAGAGGGAATATAAAACTACTGATAACATAAAAGTGAAAATAGAAAAAAAGAAAAACAGGGATGGAGTATCTTGGAGATCACGTGACATAAATTGCAAAGTTCGAGATTGAAAGTCACGCGCTGAGTCAGCAACAAGAGAGGCCAAATATCTAATATTGCCACATGTCTCCATGCAACTTGCTATCACGAATGCAGCGTCCCGTATTTTTGAACACCATTCGTATTCCTCAATTATCCTTTGGTATCGACCCAAAATATCAGAAAGGCCACTGATGGTGGACTGAAAAGAAATGCTAATATCAAATCTCTGTTATCAAAAGAGAAGTACACTTAGAGAATGCTCCTTAGTTTTCAGTGTTATTTACAATGTCATGCCACTGAAACTATTAATTATCATTCCTTTAAATAATTAATATTGTCTTTTCTGATTAATAAATGTATTTTTCTAATTCAAATTCGTACCTACAAAAATGGAAATAGTATTGAAAATGAATTTTTTTTTTCTGGGACAAACAAATGACATTGCATCGATCATATCAGAAACAATGACAAATGAAAATCAAAACCAAATTTATTTTGCCATGACTTAGCTGTAACTTGCAGCTTCCATTCAATATGACCCATATAAGTGTATAACAAATCTTTTTAACTTCTTCACCTAAAGATGATGTATCTATATACAGTGCAATGGAGGATTAATTTAGTTTTAACTTTTTTAAAAATCTCAAACCAGCCAGATTAATTAAAAAATCATATAATGAAGGTTTACTTTATTTTGTTTATAGTTTAATTCGAACTCATTATTGATTTTAGTATATTCATACATATATAATATTTTGGTTACTATTTAGTATTTACTAACTTTTACCAAATCTCGATTTATCTAACATTTCTAAACAAACAAATTAAATATATTATTCTTATATGCTAAATATATTACAACCGAATCATATTAATTTGTTTAGTTATTATATTCCAAAAAATTTAAATAAACCATATTATATTTCTAAGTTTATATTTAAATTCAAAATCCAAATTGTAATTTCCTAAGTTAATCCTAATGTAATCAATGCGAAATATTTATTATCCCTATAAAATATAGAAACAATCACCTAAATTATTCGGAAAATATTTTTTCTCTTGACTTGCTCATCAGTCTACAATAATTATGCAAATTTAAATCAAAATTCAATCCGAAAATTATTGACCACTAACACCGAATAATTGGTTCACTCAGTATATATATCAAACATTATCAACCATTAGAATCTAAACTATTGCCTAAAGTTTTTGCTAACCATAATTATTTTAGAAACAGAAAATATCAATACTATTAAATTTGGATCATGACCTATTGATATAGGTTTAGTCCAGCATTTTTTCCCACATAACCTACTTAAAAATAACTGTAACCATTTTTTTTAACCCTCCACTTTAATCCCAAAAATCTCGGGAACCATGTCACCCTAATTCATACTTTAGTGGATGATAATATATTGAGAATATTGAAACTTCCACTTCTATTGAATTCATAATAAAAAAAAAACTAAACTGAATGGCCACTAAAATAAATTAAGACAGATGCATTGTAAAGAACATATAACGGATGCATTGTTTGTATTTAACTGTCCACTTTATACATATGTTTATACAAACTTGATGAACACACAAATTAATAATTTTAACCTATTTTGCTAAGTATAAAATCTTGCACAAGTTCAAAATTCAGCATTACAAACAATGTTTAACTTATTTAGCATCATCTGGACATTTTGTAAAATACTATAATCAATGTTTTAAAAATTGAATAGAACATTGATTTAGCATTGTAACTAGGTCCATGGTCGAATCCGTCCAACCAATTAAACCAAATTTTAATTTTAAATATAATTTAAAATTAATTAACTATATATATATGTATAAAATAAAATTATTTTTATAAAATTTATATCATTATTAAAATCTGAAAATAATATAAAAATAATATGAAAATAAAATGAAAACTTCAAAATAATATAAAAGAGTAGAAGTTGATTGTTTGGGTTTTATTTCTTATATATCCTTTTGTTAAAGCCCCATGTAAGATAAGCATTTATAATTGTAAAACAAAAATCATTAATATAATATGAATTTTGAGTTTACATTTTATCTATTTAGTTACTAAACACAATTGTAATTATACTTTGTTATTTTTTTGAAAAATTAACCACTGTTTAGAAATAAAGTGAAAAATTAATATCTGAAATGGCTATAACACAATTGTATAGTTATGCAACATCACAAATTCAATACAGTTATCAAAATCTCTTACTAATAATTTTATAAAAATATATATTGTAAACAAATATATAAAATTAAATATTATAACATATAAGAAAAGATTGCAGAAAAATGTTACATATTTACAAACAAAAAAAGTTACAAACCAACATTATACACACTTTTGAAGCACGGATCAATCTAGAATAGATAAATATGATTATAAAGAAACAGGTATACGGGCATATGATTACAAAAATGAGAGTATGCCAAATCAACTTCTAAATTGATATTATTTTATAAAAATAGTTTTGATTAAAATTTATATAAAAATATGATTACAAAAAAACACAAATATGAATATTAATTTTCTGAAAGAGAAAATTAAAACAAAAAATGAAAGGGCGGGTCAAAATCTAGTTGTACAATTAAATAAACGGATTGTTCCCATGGAAACTAAGTGAGTGCATATTCTCTATTCTAGGGTTTTAGTAGCCCACTATATATAGTTTCATTTCTAATCGCTTTTCATTATCACATTCTAATGGTCCTTAGTAATATACCTAAATTATTAAATTAGATGTTGACAAACTGAAACCCATTTCTAATATCTTAACAGTTAAATAAACTTAATATTTTTATTTTATTTTCTTATAAATTTTAGTCATAATTTTTATGTATCACAAATTTGTTAAAAGTTTAACAATCATTTAATTTCCTACCAATTTTATAACTAATGTGTGATTTTTTTTAATAACATACTAATCATAATTGTCTATTTTATATACTTATCATTCAAAAATTTTGTTTATTATATATCTTACACATAGATCTAATTATATAAATATTGGATTTATTTATATAACACACAGTTTAGGTAAAAAAATCCTTTCCCGAGTTTCCAAACTAATTTTTGATGTTTCCCGGAATAAAACTATTACAGATGGGCTTCTAAAAATATGGGCTAATTTCATATAAAAGTTAACCATATATGTATCCATTTAACCCAAACTAAAGCCTTTACTAATTTGTAACTATTATATATATATATGACTTTTATTAATTCTTTACAAATCTTAAAACAACATTTTAATATGTTATCCATACAAGATGAATAAATAAATTGATGTTACAAAATTTATATTTACTTATCTATTTCATATATCTTACTAACTCAAAGTTATTTATTTCGACAAATTTAAAATTATCGAAATTGTTTTATATATTTCGTATATAATGTATCGTTGTTTATTTTTCGCTTTCTTTATATGATACAAAATATTTGTGACACATTTTATTGTTAATACAGACGCAAAAAAAAACTTAATGTAATACAACTAACTATTACAAATGCAACATTTAGTATAAGTTAAAAATTAAAAAATAAAATAAATATCCGTCCGGTCGGGCCGGTCAAGGTCTAGTTATTATATTATTAAAGTAATAATGGGTAAAACGCTCTCTCTCGCCCATCTCATCTTATAAATGAGGATGTTAAGAGTGAGCATGAGAAGGTCTTCTTCAAATATCATCAAATTAGCAAACTCACTGTGTTTCCAAAACACGTTTTCTCTCACCAAAAGAGAGAGAAAAACTTTGATTTTTTTTGTCTCACTTTCTATCTCTAAAAAAAAAGATCTCGTGTTATAATTATTGATTCTCTCGAAATCTCCTCACAACAAATCCTAAAACTTACCGTGATTCACAAGTTCTTTTTCCTTTTATAATCCCTTTCATTTCGTTTTCTTGATGCGAACATAGAGAGAGAGATAAATAAAACAAGATGGAGGAATATATTGATTTTCGACCATTGAAGTACACAGAGCACAAAACATCAGTCACTAAATACACCAAAAAGTCACCGGCAAAAACCCTCTCCTGCGAAACTCGACCTGACTCAGTGAGTATCGTTCGTGTGTCTGTAACCGATCCTTACGCAACCGATTCATCAAGTGACGAAGAAGAAGAAGAAGAAGACTTCCTCTTCCCTCGCCGGCGAGTCAAGAGATTCGTCAACGAGATCAAAGTCGAGCCAGCCTGCAACAACAACATCAACATCACCGGAGTTTCAATGAAAGAGAGGAAGAGTCTCTCCGACGAAACTCAGTCTCCGGCGTCCAACCGCCGCCGCCGTCCACTCAAGGTATCAATCCCCTCCGGCCAAAATGGGAGGAAGTTCCGCGGCGTTAGACAAAGGCCGTGGGGGAAATGGGCGGCGGAGATTCGAGATCCGGAGCAACGTCGGAGGATTTGGCTTGGAACTTTCGAGACGGCGGAGGAAGCCGCCGTGGTTTATGATAACGCTGCCATTAGACTACGTGGACCGGACGCTTTAACCAATTTCTCTATACCGCCTCTGTCTCAAGAAGAAAAAGAAGAATCAGAACCGGTACAACCGGTTATTGTTAAACCGGAAAGAAACGTTACGACGACAACAACAACAACATCGAGTTCCGAATCAACCGATGATTTTCAACATCTTCCATCTCCTACATCGGTTCTCAATATCCGACCATGGGATAAAATACAACAACCGTCTAAATCAGTTAAACCGGAACCAGAAACTTCAGATGCACCATGGTGGCATACCGGGTTAAGTTCCGGTTCAGGTGAATCAGACGATTCATTCCCGTTGGATACTCCGTTTCTCAACAGCTATTTCAACGAATCTCCACCGGAAATTTCAATATTTGATCAACCAATGGGTCAAGTATTTTCTGAAAATGATGATAGATTCAATAATATGTTCTTGGGTAGTGAAAGTATGATGAACACTGAAGAGGAGTTTACTTCTTCCAGTATGAAAGATATTGGTTCAATGTTCGGTGATTTTGACGATTCATTGATATCAGATCTATTAGTTGTTTGAATATTATCAGCCAGGAGAAGCTTCAGATAAACCATCAGCAAATATCTATGGTGCGACAGGGAAATTTTGATGTTTTTAACTATTTAGTGAGCTTTTAAATTTAATTATTTTACATTTTGTCTACGAGATTTTAAAACATTTTTGGAGAACATAGTGGAAATAGTTAATGAGTTTTGTTTTACTTGTGACTATTTAAATGTGTTACTAGTTAGTTGCACGAACGTGTTTAATTCTGAGTCATATTTATAACATTTGCATTTATCTAGTTTGTCAAATATTTAATTTAGAAAAGCCAAAGTGGCATTCTCTTTGTGAATGCTAGGCCTGGGCATTTTAACCTGGATCCGAAAACCCGAACCGGAACCGATCCAAAATACATGATCCGAAATCAAACCGAAAATTTATAAGTACCTATTGGATCCAAAAATTTTCTACCTAAATAGATCCGTACCCAAAAAGAACCGACCCGAATAGATCCGAATCCGAAAAGAATCGAACCCAACTAGACCCGACAAGAACCGATTCAAACCCGACTTAAAAATTTTAAAATATATTTTTATTAATAATCTTTGTTATTATTTTTGTAACATTTTTAAGTAACATGAAGTTTTAAATGTAAAATATATAATTAAAAATGTTTCATTTTAATTATTAATAGTTTATTTTATGTTATTTTGTAAAATTTTAGATATATATGACAATTTCGACTAAATTTGATGGAATTTGAGTATTTCATTTTTTTTTAGATCCTAAATACCCGAACCCGACCCGATCACCCGAACGAAAATTATGGATATTTTAATTATAGACCCGAACCGATCCAGACCCGACAAGACCCGATCCGGAACCGATCCGAAAAATTATAGATACCTATATGGATCTAAATTTCTAGGACCCGAAAAACCTGGACCCGACAAGACCTCGACAAGACCTGATCCGGATGCCCAGGCCTAGTGAATGCCATACTGTGAGGCGCAAATTACGGTCGTGGCCATCAGTATACCTTAACAAGAGAATTTGCCAGCAACAGAAGAGACATACACACAGCAACCCAAGAGCTCTTGACTCAGAGACTTGTGATGATTACAAAAGCCTACCACACTTTAAATCAACCAGAACCAAACACGCTAAGCTAACTACAAGCAAAACTTAAACCACAGTAATAGAAATTCAAACAAGAAGAAAGGAACAATATTTGCATCTGAAAGAAAGAAAAAAATCATTAGCTCAGATCAGAAAATTCCAATACTTCGCCTCCAAGAAGTTCTTATCCTTTCGCTCAATAAAACGAGAAGAAAGGAATTTCCTATCTCTTCTCTTTTCTTCTTGGTTTTCACTTTTTTTTTTTTCTTATATTCCCTGTTGCTGCAAGTCTGAGTATCACGTGTAGACAAGTTCGATATCTGGTCTTTACCATTTAACCGCGAGCCATCATCACGTCCAAGTGGTCCAAGCTTATGTCAGATGAAGACGTATCTCTTCTGTATGTTTTCCTCAGCTGGTATCTGTTTTCTTTCTTCCCTAGATGATGATGATCACTAGACGCCACTTGCTGAAGATGTAGCATAGCGACCATGCTTATAGCGAATATAGCAGCGTTTCCTAGTACGCCTCTCACATGGTTGAATCCAAGTGCTCTTTTGGCCAACCCAAAAGTCCACGCAAAGGCGTTGATTACAAAGTTCGACTTTGATCCATCATCAGGAGTAGAATTTGCCCCGGCTGGGTTTGGTGAGGAGTTGTAAAGTTGATCAGGCGAAACGGAATGAGTGGCGCTTTTAATGCTCCCAACGAATGCAAGAGTTTCATCTAGAACTCCGTAGCTCTTGCCGTGGTGTTCAGCCAATCTCATCGCTAGCAACATCCTGCTCTGTTCAAGTCGAGCAACGGCTACATCCCTCTCTGTTCGTTGCTGTGTATGTATCGTCTGCAGAGCAATGAGAAAAGAAGTATTAACATATCGTCTTTCAAAGAGAGAGTATATATCATTGCAATTCTTGTATCACACACAAGAAAATGCTCTCATACTCTCTTGTTTTCTTTTCTTGGTCTAGATTGATGACCAAAACGCAAGTAATCCATAATGTGATGTGAAATGGATACAACACTTTAATATCTCTACTTCTTCATCTTAGATAAGAATAGCATATAGAATTCAACTGAATAAAGATTTAGCTGTCATCTTCACTAACTATGAAAGATTTGAATCCATGAATATATAAACAAGCCAAGAACCACATGGTAGGATGATACTATGCAACTTGTTTTAGAGTAATCAATGTGCCATTGTTCGGAACCTAAACTCGTATGTATCCGTTAACGCTAGCTGATGATTTTCGAGTCCCAAAACCTAGCTAAATACTCCACAATATTTTCGTCTCTCAGTTTCGGTTTCGCCCAGTAGAATCGGAGAAAACGAAACTCACATGGAAGAACTCGAGCTGGTCTTCGAGGTTCTCAAGCGCGGTTCGAATCGCGTTAAGACTCTTCGCCTCTTGAATCGCTGCGTCGTTGTCGTTAGCGGGGAAGCCCTTGATGAAGACGTATCCCTGTGGCTTCTCTTCGGCGGAGTGGCTCTTCCTCTTCTTCTCCGATCTATTAGCTGGTTTAACGGATTTGAGGAAGTGAGAGCGGGAAATCATGTGGATCTCGTCGCTGAGCTTGTCGTGTAGATCCCAGATTTTCTCGAGAACCGCTTCGATTTCTTCCATCTCCATCTCTCCCATTTCATTTACCGGAAAGAGAAAGAAAGAAAGAGGGAAAAAGGCAAAGAAAAAAAGAACTTCTTCGGGGAAATTAAATTCCCTCTTTAATTGTGGACTGAGTGAAACTATCGCTCCGGTGATTTTGATTTTTGGTAACGGGTCCGAACCTACCCAACCCGGAAATACTTAAACGGTTACTCTGGCGGCACGGACTATGCACGTGTTCTCGATGTTTCTTAATTTGTTTGGGCTTTCTATAGTGTCGTTCGATGAGGGAGGCCCAAACGTGTCATCCGCGTTGGTCTCACCCATGTTTCTGAGAGTAACTATTTTTTTTTTTTTAAGAATTTTTAAATTTATTCACTTCAAAAAATCTTTGTACAACCTAATGCTTCTTTGTACAGAAATTATAAAGACTCTTCAAATTTTTTGATGATTAGATCATCTATTTCCAAACCATATATCCATGGCCTTCTCATAGTTGTTTCCTGCTCTCTTTCTCAATGATGAGATCCTACTTCGAATAAGCTTATCCAAGAAAATGATAAGACGAGCTGAAGATTGGGGAGTTTCTCTCACACGGCGAGTATTTCTCTCGCACCATATAGCATAGGCTGTAGCTTGGAAACAGTATCGAAAGAGAAAGGTGGAGAGTAACTATCGCACAAACCAAACCATCAAATGTGAACATGTCGAATGTTAAAAGCCGACGTTTCAAATGTAAGTATGGTGAGTTTAAGGAGAGCTTGGTTGGGTTGTGCGAACTATGTTTAGCTGTGATCTGAAAGTGACAAAAGACAAGTGAAGACGCAGGGAGTGGCTAAGGCTGAGCTCACTCATTCTCCCTTTAACCATGTTGTTCATGGAGCCAGTTCATAAATTAAATGGCAGACACCTTCTCTATGATATTACGTACTCGCAATTTTTATAAAACCATATCGCATGTTAGATATTACGGCCTTATGACTTTTATTATTTTATTGCATCTCGTTGCACGAAATGAACACATATAGATTTCAAAACTATATCAGAAATAAAATATATATATATATATATCAAAAAATATATATATATATATATATATGCGACATAAAAATTTAGGTAAATATACAACTATATGCTAACGTAAAGATATTTAAACTCTGAAATCTGAGAGATGTAGGTGCATTTCAACTTTCAAGACCTGCAAGAAAAAATATATATATATATATATACTCGTAGATTTTAACGTTGGAATTGTCATTATTTTCGACTGAAAAGTCGACAAAAATTTTAACGAGTTTTATTTACCAAAGTTTTAGGTAGCAATGTAGCATGCCCGCTCGGATTTTTGGTTGGCTGAAGACAACAAAAATATTTTTAGGCCACTATATATGTTATTTTGACAAAATAGACCCTAAAAATATACATGTTGGCCATGAAATTCAAACTTTTCACGCACAGATAATATGAAGTATGAACAAGAATCTTTCCGGTAGAGAGTTGTTTTTGTTGTAAGAAATGGGCTGCTATTTATTTATAATTTTCTTGAGGCCAGAAGCATATGTTTTCTTGGCTACTTGCCAGGGCCAACACTAGTCTTGTAATACTGTAAAAAGATTGATTTCTGTATGTCCATGATTCAAATCATATTTGATATAAAGTGTTATTTTTAAATCAAAATATATAAAACTTTATAACAGGACTTTGGAGATTATGGCATGATAAGGTCTAAAATTTCCACTGATTTTTTTTCTTTTGTTATTTTCATAAAAAAACTTACAAAAAAAAATGTTAATAAGTTTTATTTACTCGGAAGTCAAAATTTCGTTTGACATTTTTAATGACATCTTCCGACTGAATTTTGTCTATGATTTTCCAGTGATACTATTTAATTCTTATTTAATTAAATTAATAAAGTAAAATTTGTATTAAAGTTATATATATTTCTGCAATCTACTATGTTGTATATTCTATATTATTATTATCTACCAATTATATTTTGGTACATTCATGCATAAATAAAAATCATAAAAATAATATTTATTTTATAAATTATATTAAATTTAATAGATTTTGACGGTTTTTATTATAATTTATCGTTACTTTAATGAATATTTTTTTTCTCATTTACCAAGTAACCAAATTCACCTATGACAAACTGTTAGTACTTTTTTTTTTTGTAAACTAACTATTAAAATTACTTGAAGATAGATGTTTGGTGCAGTGCAAATTCTTTGACTGACGTATAAGGAGAAAAAATTCTTGGATTCAGCTTCTAGGTGAACCTATAGGTTCACCAACCAATGAGAATTGGTTGTTTTATATGCAGATTTTTTCAAAAAACGAAATAAAAGGTAAAAACAAATAAAAAATAGTAGTAGCTGTCAAAAAGAAAAAAAATTAACATTATTAAAATTATTCATACTAAACCCTAAACGTTAAACCATAAACCCTAAACACTAAACCCTAAACCCTAAACCCTTGGGTAAACTCTAAACCCTAGGAATATCTCTTTACCCAAAACACTAAACCCTAAACACTAAACCCTAAATCCTAAACCCTTGGATAAATCCTAAACCCTTGGGTAAACTCTAAACCCTTGGAATATCTCTTTACCCAAGGTTTAGGGTTTACCCAAGAGTTTAGAGTTTAATGTTTAGGGTTTAGGATTTAGAGTTTAATATAAACGGTTTTAACAATATTAAAAAAAAAATCTTTTTTCCAGTATTACTATTTTTATTTATTTTTTATCTTGTTGTTTAAAAAACAAATTTTAAATATTCTGTTTCCTTTTTTGAAAAAATCTGCAATATGAAATATCCAATGAGAATTGATTATCTTATATGCAGATTTTTTCAAACAAAAAATAGAATATTTAGAATTTATTTTTTAAAATAAGAGGATAAAAGTAAATAAAAAATAGTAGTAGCTGTCAAAAAGAAAAAAAAATAACATTATTAAAATTGTTCATACTAAACCCTAAACGCTAAACCCTAAACCCTAAACACTAAACTCTAAACCCTCGTGTAAACTCTAAAACCCTTGGAATATCTCTTTACCCAAAACGCTAAACCCTAAACACTAAACCCTAAACCCTTGGATAAACCGTAAACCCTTGGGTAAACCCTAAACCCTTGGGTAAACTCTAAACTCTTGGAATATCTCTTTATCCAAGGTTTAGGTTTTACCTAAGGGTTTAGGGTTTACCCAAGAGTTTAGGGTTTAATGTTTAGGGTTTAGGGTTTAGAGTTTAGTATAAACAGTTTTAACAATATCAATAAAAAATTCTTTTTTCCAGTATTACTGTTTTTTATTTATTTATTATCTTGTTGTTTAAAAAACAAATTTTAAATATTCTATTTCCTTTTTTGAAAAAATCTGTATATGGAATAATCAATTCTCATTGGTTGATGAACCTCTAGGTTCACCCCCTGGTTGAACCCAAGAATTTCTCATGTATGAGTATTTTCAGGTTTTGTTTCAATTCAAATTAGCTTTGCTTGTTTTTTGAGAGTGCCTATTGTTCGATTGTCTTTTTGGGCTTGTTGTGTAGCCTTTTCCTGAGTTTGGGTTGTTCTCTGTGTTGAGATATTGCTTAAGTGTCACAAAGACTCTGATCCAAGAAAAAGGTCTCAAGTGATCGTTAAGAAGAAGAAAGCACGAGGAGCTCACGTGCATGCTTAACGGTCTTGAGGGCAAAAGGAGTAATTAACCTTTTGTCTGTGAGTTGGCGTTTGTCGTCTTCCTCTATACGGAAAAGAGAACAAAACAGAGGAGAGAGGGGTAGAGGCGTTGCACCGCCAGTGTAGCTCTATAAAAGCCGACAAGGACTGAGACATTAGGGTTAAGAGAGATAGAGAGAACAGAAGAGAACGGCTGCAAGTATGTGGTTTCGTTGTATCTCTAAGGGTTAAGTGTAACCAAGTTTTCTAGTGGATTTCCGAGTTAATCTCGGCCCAGACGTAGCGACCTTACACTGAGGCGTGAACTGGGTAAAAATCGTGGGTGTTTTTTCTTTACTAATCAAACGCAATACACACGAGTGAAAGAACAAGTGAGGTGAGAGTAAATACAAACACATCAAGCATAAAACAGAGCAAAAAATCAATCTTTTACTCAACAACTGGTATCAGAGCCAGGTTGACTTGCTGGGATCGAGAAAAGGTTGAAACTTTGCAAAGGTCGAAGATTTTCTGAAAAGGTCTGCCCTTTATGCACAATATGACCTCAAGGCATTCGGAGGTGGAGAAGTTTGATGGAGATGGAGACTATGTGCTATAGAAAGAGAAGTTGTTGGCTCACATGGAGCTACTGGGTTTGCTAGAAGGACTCGAAGATGAAGAGGTCGTTGATGTTGAAGATTCTACAGCTGAGAAAGGAACAACGTCTGCAACTGAAGCTTCTGACAAACCGGAAGATAAAATCCTGAAGGATAAAGCTCTCAAGGAGAAGAGAGGGAAAGCTAGATCTACGATCATACTGAGTCTGGGAGATCATGTTCTCAGGAAGGTAATAAAGGAACCGACTGCAGCTGGCATGCTCAATATGCTAGATAAGTTGTTCATGGCTAAAGCACTACCCAACAGGATATATCTCAAGCAGAGATTGTATGGGTACAAGATGTCTGAAAGCATGATGATGGAGGAGAACGTAAACAACTTCTTTAAGCTGATCTCTGATCTTGAAAACGTAAAGGTTACAATTCCTGATGAAGACCAAGCCATCGTCCTGCTAATGTCTCTGCCGAAGCAGCTTGATCAGCTAAAAGAAACATTGAAGTACGGCAAGACAACTCTTGCTTTGGACGAAATCACCGAAGCTATAAGATCGAAAAGCCTTGAACTTGGAGCTAGCGGTAAACTGAGTAAGAGCAGCTCTGAAGCACTGTATGTTCAAGACAGAGGCAGATCTGAAAGGAGAGGGAAAAGCTCAGATAGGGGGAAGAGTCAGAACAGGTCACAGTCAAGAGACAAGAAAACGTGTTGGATTTGTGGAAAAGAAGACCATTACAAGAAGCAGTGTTTTGTTTGGAAAGAAAGAAACAAAAAGTCTAACAGCTCAGAGGAGGGAGAGACTTCAAATGTTACAGAACAGATTATTGATACTGCTGGTCTAAATGTAGAAGAAGAGTCAAATGCAGTGATCGATGGACAAGAAGATGAGTGGATCATGGACACATGGTGTTCATTTCACATGACACCCATAAGAGATTGGTTTGTCGAGTTTGATGACTCAAAGACTGGAAGAGTGAAGATGGCAAACCAAACTTATTCTGAGATCAAAGGCATTGGAAGCATAAGAATTCAGAATGAGGATCTCTCAACTGTACTGATCACTAACGTAAGATATGTGCCGGGCATGTCACGAAACTTGATCTCTATGGGAACTTTAGAAGATCAAGGGTGCTGGTTTCAGTCGAAGAATGGCTCTCTGAAAGTGACTAAAGGCTGCCTGACATTGCTGAAGGGAAAGAAGGTTGGAACTTTATATCTCTTACAAGGAAATGTAATTGCAGGAAGTGCTAATGCTGCAGTAAGTCCCAAAAATGAGTTGAAGTTGTGGCACAGTTGTCTCTGCCACATGAGTAAGAAGAACACTGATTTGTTGATCAAGAAGGGATGTCTACAAGCTGATAAGATGACCGGATTCGAGTTCTGTGAAGACTGCGTGTATGGGAAGGCTCATAAAGTGAGCTTGACTGCAATACACGTCACAAAAGAAAAACTTGAGTACATACACTCAGATCTTTGGGGAGCACCTTCAGTACCAAACTCCATAGGAAACTGTCAATACTTCATGACGTTCATTGATGACTTCACCAAAAAGGTTTGGATTAATTTCTTGAGAACAAAGGATGAAGCTTTCAGAACCTTTGTTGAATGGAAAACAATGGTGGAGAATCAATCCAACAGAAAGGTGAAGAAGTTGAGGACTGATAATGGGCTTTAGTTCTGTAATTTAGAGTTTGATGGTTTCTATAAACAAGAAGGAGTGGTAAGACACAGGACCTGTGCCTATACCCCACAACAAAACGGGATTGCAGAACGCATGAACAGAACCATAATGCAGAAGGTGAGAAGTATGCTCAGTGAGTCAGGGCTTGAGAAAATATTTTGGGCAGAAGCAGCCTCAACAGCTGTGTATGTGATCAACATGACTCCCTCTTCTGCAATTGAGTTTGAAATACCTGAGAAAGCTTGGACAGGAGTACTACCTGATTTGAGTGGACTAAGAAGCTTTGGATGCATTGCATATGTACATACAAGTCAAGGCAAACTCAATCCTAGAGTAAAGAAGGGTGTTTTTCTCGGTTACCCAATAGGGGTAAAAGGTTACAGAGTATGGCTCATTGAAGATAGGAAAGTTGTGATCAGCGAAGATGTTGTCTTCAATGAGGAAGTTATGTACAAAAGCTCTGCAGAAGAGTCATCAACCGAAGACAGATCAATATCAGAACCTGAAGTTGCAGTAATAAATGTTCCTACTGTAACTACTGGAAGGGGAAATGTTGATCGAGGTGGAGCTACAGAGAGTGAGAATAATACTCAAGAAGGAGAGTTCGCTGATTACCAGTTAATGAGGGACAGAGAAAGAAGAACTACAAGGCCTCCTAGGAGATATGATGAATTAGGAGAGCTTGGTTTTGCGTATAATCTGACAGAAGATGGTGGAGCTCTTGAACCACAAAGTTACTCAGAAGCGATGCTTGGACCCGAAAGGGAACTTTGGAGAGGATCTACAGATGAAGAGATGGTTTCTCTAAGGAAAAATCACACTTGGGATTTGGTTGTCAGACCAAAGAAGAAAAGAGTAATCGGTTGTAAGTGGGTGTTCAAAAGGAAGGTTGGTATTCCGGGAATTGAGAGACCAAGACACAAATCAAGACTTGTTGCAAAGGGTTACTCCCAAAGAGAAGGGATTGATTTTCAAGAGATTTTCTCGCCAGTAGTAAAGCATGTTACCATTCGTTCAATGCTATATGCAGTTGCTCATTTCAATCTAGAGCTGGAGCAGATGGACGTCAAGACGGCTTTCTTGCACGGAATCTTAGACGAAGAGATATACATGGAACAGCCCGAAGGATATATAG
The DNA here is from genome assembly GCA_016432835.1 of Brassica nigra. NCBI lineage: Eukaryota > Viridiplantae > Streptophyta > Magnoliopsida > Brassicales > Brassicaceae > Brassica > Brassica nigra. Next base: position 31,578,243 of record CM028247.1, read on the forward strand.
ATGAGAGTGCACTTGAGAAGGTCTGTTTGCTGAGAAAATCATTGTACGGCCTGAGACAATCACCGAGACAGTGGAACCAGAGGTTCGATGAGTTCATGAGGTCTACTGGCTACACAAGATGTCTGAAAGATAGTTGCGTCACTACAAGAAAACACAAGATTAACGACGGCTAAGTTCCTCGTGAATTCGTCGTTAATGAGGTATTACGAGGAAATAGCGAGGAAAATGGTTTGGTCGTTAATCGTTCGTCGTAACGCGTATTTCCTCGCCAATTCCACGTTACTTAGCGAGGAAAATATTTCGTCGTAAAGACCAAGTACAATATTTCGTCGTAAAGACCACGTAAGATTTCCACGTAAGGAACTCGCTAAGTTTCCTCGTAAAGACCACGAAAATATTCCTCGTAAATATCACGTAAACCTTTTCACGTTAATTACACGTAAATGTCACGAAAGCATTTCCTCGTAAGTTCGACGTTAACTTTCCTCGTCATTTCCACGTTAATTTTCCACGTGAAATACACGTAATGAAGTCGAAAAAGAATCCTCGTAAAGACCACGTAAATCATACGAAGTTATTTCCTCGTGAATTAACGAGGAATTTACTTCGATTTTTATATACAGAATTAAAATAAAAAATAATTAGAAAAATATTTATAATTTTAATTATGATTAGAAAATTTGAATTAAAAATACAGAAACAATAAAAGAAAAATATATTTATTCATAAATAATTAGAATTTATATTTACAACGAATAAAAGAAAATAAAAACTAAGGCTCGTTCATCGCCGGTAGAACTCATCACTCCTCCTCTCTACATCCGCCTCGTTATGGGCCTCGCTTGTCGACTCGCCTGGAATTGGATTTTGTCGTCGCAAGTTCCTCAACAAGGACTCCCATTCGGATTTGTTGCCGCTATGGCGTCCAAGAAGCCCTCGACTACACCTGTCGAGCTGTGAACGCAGATGTTGTCGAGGCCAACTCGTTACGCAGCTGAGTGACCTCGTCTTCCGTCTCTGACCATAAGATGATGTCGCTCGAACATCGTTAGACGGAACCAATCCCAACGCGTCCCTTTTCTTAGGGACAACCTTAAAACCCAAAAAAATTATTGTTAGTAAAACTTAAATTTAAATTAAATGAATAATTTAAAATTTAAAATATTTTAAAATTTACCTCCTCGTAAATCTTATCCACTTCAACTGTGGATAAGTTGACGGGTAGTCCGTCGGGAGACTGCTGTGTCATGGTCTGACGCTTGAACCCGTCAGCAACTTCATTGAAGATTTGCTCGGACTAGGATCTACGAATCGACCCGACTTGTTCTTGTGGGTCTTCTCGTTCCATAAGAGTCGGAGCTGTCCCGTCTCTTTGGCCTACAAAACATTTTAGAGAGTTAGTATATATAAATATATTATATAAAGAAATTAATTAAATTCAATATTTAATTACATACCATCTCCAAACGGATAGCGTGGGATTTTGGCCCGTAGAGTGAAGCATCGGCCGTGACCGTGCTCATCTACCGTGTTACGGGAGGCAGAGCAAGACTGGGCGATTCTTATGGCATCAGGAGTTTCCCAATAACGGATGAGGCCATCCCACACCTCATGGTGAGCTCAGCGGGTTTACCACGCTCATATCCCTTCACGATCCAGTCCCCTTCCAGTTGGAGACCTTGTCCAACAGGCGAGCTTTCACCTTACTGTTGAGCGCTTTCCTCACCTTCTCATTGACCCCAAAACCAATGATACTTTTGCTGTAACAGAAAAAATAAGTTAATAATTAGTATTTTTAAAAATTGAAATTTAAATTAAAAATAATAGTATATATATATAAAATTAATAGTAACTTACAGCGAAAATCTTGAACCACGTCTTTCTGATGTAGGCGGCGTCTTCCAGTTCGGATGTGGCATGGAGAAGTAACCCTTCATCGTGTCGGTTACATCTGCGAGACATCCGTCAACCCCAAACCTAAAAACAAATTTAAAGTATAAATTAGATAGTAATGTTATTAAAAAATTTAAAAGAATCTAAAAAATATAACATACCACAAAGTTCCGTCCGGTCGGTCGGGTCTATGACCGTAAACCTTCTCTGCCGGCTGGCGAGAATGTCCTCGACAGTGTACTGCGAGTAAGCACTCGGCGGCACCATCAGATCGGGATGAATGGGAGCGGCATCTCCGCAGCCATCGGTGGAGGCACTTGAGGTGGCACCTCTGGGACATGATGATCATGATGAGCGGTGGTGCAACCGATTGTACACCAGTGCTGTAGGAGAGACTCTCTGAGATGACTGAGTCTCGGGACGCTTATCGGACCGAAGAACTAGGTGTGTAAGAAGAACCGGGTGTAACGACTACCCGCACACCAACATCTGTCTGTAGTGGGCAGTAAGTTTGTTCTTTCGTACCTATTAAAAAAAAATTCAAAATTATCACTCAAACTTCAAAATTTTATATATTAAATTCCTAATTAATCACCTAATCAACACTAATTAACCTAAAATCCGTAAACCTATCTAAATTCCCTACACTAACCACCTAAACTACCCTAAACTAATCAAAGGGAGGAGAGAGGACTTACCATGATTTTAGAGAGGAAGTAGAGAGGAAATGAGAATGTGAGAGGGTTCGTGGGTATATATATAGGATACATTACACGTAAAACCTCAAATTAACGAGGAAATCGCGAGGCCCGTCTTTTTCTTTACGAGGAAATAGCGAGGCCCGTCTTTTTCTTTACGAGGAAATCGCGAGGCCCGTGTTTTCCTTTACGAGGAATTCGCGAGTCCCATGTTTCCCAGAACGAGGAAATAACGAGGATATTTCTTAAATTCCTAAAATCCAAAACCCTAAACCCCAAATTATAATTTTAAGATTTAGGAAATTGTTGGAATCGTAAGTGGGAAGAGTCTGTGTCTTCACACTCGTGATTCTAGATATTTCTTCTATTTTTAAAGAATTCTTCAAAGAAAGAGAAGAAAGATACTGGAATCACAATTGGGAAGAGACCGTGTCTTCGCACTTCGTGATTCCCTTTCTCCTCTTTTAAAGAATCTTTCTTCACTCGTGATTCCAGACCTTTCTACTCTTTTGGAATTATGAATTGTGACAAAATGGTCTTGGTATATATAGATGTAGATTTCTCGTTAATTCCTCGTGAGTTAACGAGGAAATAACTAGGAAGGTCTCTTCGTTTCCCGAATTCGTCGTTAGTTCCACGTGAACTCACGTGGTAATCGCGAGGCCGTGCTTATTTCCACGAGGAAATAACGAGGCTTTGTTCTAATTCCTTAACCCAAAACCCCAAACCCCTTCTTCTTATAATTTTATAACTTCAACCTCTACTTCTTATAACCTATACAACCCATCAATCTCTAAGGAAGATAGGGCTTAGGGTTTTGGATTTTGGTTTAGAATTTGGGGTTTGGAATATATGAAGTAAAAGATAAGATAAGGAAGATAGGGTTTAGGGTTTTGGATTTTGGTTTAGAATTTGAGGTTTGGAATATATGAAGTAAAAGATAAGATAAGGAAGATAGGGTTTAGGGTTTTGGATTTTGGTTTAGAATTTGAGGTTTGGAATATATGAAGTAAAAGATAAGATAAGGAAGATAGGGTTTAGGGTTTTGGATTTTGGTTTAGAATTTGGGGTTTGGAATATATAAAGTAAAAGATAAGATAAGGAAGATAGGGTTTAGGGTTAAGGGTTTTGGATTTTGGATTTTAGGTATTTAAATATAAACCACGTTATTTCCACGTAAGCTAACGAGGTCTTTACACGAAATGAGCTTACGTGGAATTAACGACTTTATTTTTTAATAATTAAATGTTCCTCGTTATTTCCACGTAAGTCAGCGTGGTCTTTACGACAATTGTGCTTACGTGGAAATCGCGAGGCCCGTGTTTTTAATTCTCACTTTCGTCGTAAAAACCACGTTATATAACGTGGAAATAACGAGATTTATGTTTAAATCTCTATAATCCAAAACCTAAACCCCAAACCCCATCTTCCTTATCTTCTACTTCATATATTCCAAACCCCAACCATCTTCCCTTTAACCTCAATCTTTTTATTCCATTCCAAAATTCAAAAACCACAATTCCTTAAGTCTGAAAATCAATCATACAGCAATACTAATACATCAATCGGATACATCGACATTCTCGTCATCACTAGAAACATCATCATTTTCATTAAACTCGTCTTCAACACCTTCGTCCGTAGCATCGCGGTAAGATCTTCGTACTCATGATTATGCGGATCAATGAGAAGTATGTCGTCTGTGGCAGCTTCAGGTTCCTCGACTACATTTATCTGTTCTTCTTGCAATGGTGGTTCTTCACCACTTATGATTTGTCCACGAGGTGTAACTTTGATCACGGATAACCAATTTATTCCTGATTCTCTCATCCGAGGGTATGGAAGGAAGCAAACTTGGTCTGCTTGTGAAGCTAAGATGAAAGGCTCAAATTTGTTGTACCTTCGTCCACCATTGACATCAACTACACCAAATTTGTTATACCGAACACCTCTGTTGACGACAGGGTCGAACCATTCACATTTGAAGAGGACGCATTTCAGCTTCAATATCCCTGGGAATTCGACTTCAATAATCTCCGTCAAGATCCCGTAGAAATCTGTTTCCCCTTTCACACATATTCCATAGTTACTGGTCGCCCGCTGTCTACCATACTCATATGTGTGAAAAGTATAGCCTCGTGTGAAATACATCTGTGATGTGGTCACCTTTACATGTGGAGATTGAATTACTGTAACCACTTAGGATAATCTGCATCGTCGTCATAATCAACCTTAAAAAAAATAGAACATTGAAATATTAGTAAATATAATGTATGGAAAAATAAGTTGATCGAGCTAGGTGTAAAATTAATACCTGATTCTTCAACCACTTAATAAAGTGTTGATCTTTCCTTTGTCTACGTCACTTGTGGATATACGGGAATGTTTCTTCGACTTGAGAAACAAATAAGCTGTAAAATCACATTTTACATCAATTAATCTTAATTTCACAATTATATAATTTATATTTATTATGTGTTTTTAGAAGTGTCCATATATATGTACCTTTCAAAATAACGCATCAATGGATCCTCGCAATTGAGTAGAATATAGGTGTGTGCACTATGGGCGTCTTCTTCACTCGACCACCAAACTTCTTTTGATTTCCCACCGAGTCGTCCAATCTGGCTAAAGATGTCTGAACACCAGCAACTGCATATGTTGGCGACACCACCATCATCATATCTTCTAGAGCTCTTTTCCGTGCACTTTTGACCCAAAGTAGTACGATGTAAAGTGAGAAGTTTCTTCCGTCAAACTTCCAGCAATTATAGAACCTTCAACTTTTGCCAGGTTTTTGGCTTTTCCCTTCAAATATTTCATGGCTCGCTCATACTGATACATCCATCCGTAATGTACAGGTCCACGAAGCAATGCCTCATATGGGAGGTGGATAGCTAGATGCTCCATGACATCAAAAATCCCGGAGGAAATATTTTCTCAAGTTGCACAATAAGATGGGAATGTTCTCTGAAGCTGTTCCACAACTTCTTCTTTAAGAGTCGTGCTCAGATCCCGAAAAATGCTCCGATGCCTAATTCCAAAACAAAATAAACACATTAGTCATACATTATTGCAAACTAAACCATTATAAAATTAATGGGCTATAATTTATTACCTGAAAGTGCTTCATGTACGTTTGTTGGAAGTAGCTCCGCAAATGCAAAGGGAAGTAGTCGTTGCATAAATACATGACAATCATGACTCTTCATCCCAGAGAACTTTTGACCCTTTTCGACACATCTAGAGAGATTTGAAACATACCCATCGGGGAACTTCACTTCTGATGCCACCCAGTTGAACAACACCGACTTTTTTTCTGAAGACAATCTGAATATCGGAACGGGAACTTGTCCATTGCTTTTTATATGTAACTCACCGAGACAGTGGAACCAGAGGTTCGATGAGTTCATGAGGTCTACTGGCTACACAAGATGTCTGAAAGATAGTTGCGTACGTCTACTTTAAGATGAACAGAGAAGAAGATAGAACTTTCCTTCTGCTGTACGTTGATGATATGTTAATCATATCAAAGAACAAGAATACAGTGAAGGAGCTGAAGGAAAGTCTAAGCTCTACTTTCGAAATGAAGGACCTTGGTCCAGCGAAAAGGATATTGGGAATGGAGATACAGAGAAATAGGGATCAATGAATCTTGGAGTTGTCACAGAAAGAATATCTTCAAAAGATATTAAGGTCTTTCAGAATGAAGAACTGTAAGCCTGTGAAAACACCGCTGGGAGCTCACATGAGGCTTAAGTCCGCTACCGACAAGGAGTGGGAACAAGAAGCTGACCAGATGAAGTCAATTCCCTACGCAAACGCAGTTGGTAGCATTATGTACTCGATGATAGGTTCAAGACCAGATCTCGCTTACACAGTCGGTATGATAAGTAGATTCATGGGAAAACCTCTTATGTGTCACTGGCAAGCAGTGAAGTGGGTACTTAGATACATTCAAGGATCACTCAACACAAAGCTACAGTTCAAGGGAGAGGCAAAGTTTGTGGTAACAGGGTATTGTGATTCAGATTACTCAGCGGATCTTGACAAAAGAAGATCACTTACATGTTACACATTCACGGTTGGAGGTAATGTGATAAGCTGGAAGTCAAGTCTGCAGCCTGTGGTAGCACTGTCCACTACGGAAGCTGAGTATATTGCTCTGACAGAAGCGGCAAAGGAGGCTGTTTGGTAAAAAGAGTTGATGAACGAGTTGGGGTTTAAGCAAGAAGTAGTAGAGATTTACTGTGACTCTCAAAGCGCTCTAGCTCTGGCAAAGAATGATGTTCATCACGAAAGAACAAAGCATATACAAAGGAGGTTTCATTACATCAGAGACACAATCACTGATGGAGAAACAAAGGTTTTAAAGATATCAACTGTTCACAATCCGGAAGACATGCTTACAAAAGTACTGCCTGTGAACAAGTTCCTAAGCGCATTGGAGAAGCTCAGGGTTACCAGCAACTGATAAGAGTATTAGGATCTGAGATGGAAATAAAGAGCACTAGAAAGAAAGCTAAGAGAAAAGGAAGTGACACTACGGCAAGGTGGAGTTTGGTTTAGATATTGCCTGAGTGTCACAAAGACTCTGACCCAAGAAGGTCTCAAGTGATCGTTAAGAAGAAGAAAGCACGAGGAGCTCACGTGCATGCTTAACGGTCTTGAGGGCGAAATGAGTAATTAACCTTTTGTCTGTGAGTTGGCGTTTGCCGTCTTCCTCTATACAGAAAAGAGAACAGAACAGAGGAGAGAGGGGGCAGAGGCGTTGCACCGCCAGTGTAGCTCTATAACAGCCGACAAGGACTGAGACATTAGGGTTAAGAGAGATAGAGAGAACAAAAGAGAACGGCTGCAAGTTTGTGGTTTCGTTATATCTCTAAGGGTTAAGTGTAACCAAGTTCTCTAGTGGATTTCCGAGTTAATCTCAGCCCAGACGTAGCGAACTTACACTGAGGCGTGAACTGGGTATAATCGTGGGTGTCTTTTCTTTACTAATCAAACCCAATACACACGAGTGAAAGAACAAGTGAGGTGAGAGTAAATACAAACACATCAAGCATAAAACAGAGCAAAGAATCAATCTTTTACTCAACACTCTGCTTGCTTTGTGTTCTCAGGTGGTCATGTCTCTGTTATGATCTGTTTCGAGCGTTTTTGTTTTATTTTGGGAGTTGTGTTTCAAATGCTCCTTGCCAAAAATGGTAAGCCGTGTCGTGGATACTTGTTTTGTTTCCTGCTTCTCTTAAGCTAAAAGGTTGGTTATGAAGAAAGGTTTACTCGTTATGTAGTCTTAAATACACTTTTGTGTTTTTCATTTGGTTGTCAAGTTTCTCATATTATATCGGTTGTTCAGTTGATAGTGAGTCTTCCTCGTTTTGTTTAGCTGTCTCGCTTGCAACTTTGCATCTGACTGTTTTTAGTTATTTCAAACAATTTTTTTTTTGTCTTTTTTTTTGTCTAAATGTTAAAACCACAATGAAACAAAGCATTTTTTTATTGCAAACAATTATGCTCTGTTCTTAAAAAAAAATTTATTCCAAACAATTTTTTTCACTACTAATCTAAAATTTATTGCTAGTCTCTATTTTAATTTCAAGTTGCTCCAATCTCTTCTTTGATTATTGGGGTTTGAGTTCTCGTCTCTCTTCTTTGATTATTGGGGTTTGAGTTCTCGTCTCTCTTCTTGAGACATGTTTTTGGGATTCGTACCTGTTCCGCCAATGTTTGTATCCATCTTGTATTTCATTCTCCAATCAATATTATTAACAGGTGATCAAAAATATGCGATGACAGAAAATATTATAGTTACGTTTTTTTGGTTAAACAAGAAATAAATTACAAGAGTCATCCAAACAACAAAAACAGAACAAAAGCATGATGTCCAGGACCTAGCTATCATTTGATTTTCTACTAATCCCACGTCACAAAGAACAAAATAAAACAAAAGAAGGTCAAAAGAATTAAGAACACAAAACAACTGTGAAGGAAGAACAAATTGGATGATCCATCAAGTTTAATGGATGAAATAAGTCAACGCCAAAGCCACCATCATTAGAACATACGCTACCCCCTGATCTATCGATGTTCCTGCCATATCCCAAATCAAATATCAATAAATATCTTCATTTTAATTTCTTTAAAATCTACCATGGAAATATTAATGAAGATAAGTTTTTCAAAAAAAAATAAAAATAAATCGAAGAATTTATAAATATAATACCATCGCTGGTGGGTGCAGGAGCAGGCGAAGGTGATTGCGCATGAGCAATCGGCAAGGGAATCACGGAGATGATGACGAAGATGGCGAGAATCTCCAATGGAAATTTCAGGGACGCCATTCTTTTTCTTTATCTCCGGTGATTATTCCGGCGAGGGAATCTCTTTTTTCTCTTTAGTGAAGTCTCTCACCAAAAATCAAGAAAAATGCCGATTGGTGAAAGAACAAGAGTAGGCTAAGATTCGGTTAAATAGGAGTAAAAGACATGCGTCAAGGAATGTAGGGCCCACACGTCTTGGACCCACCTAGCGCACAGATCCTCTCTGTCTAAACTAGACTTGTTGGTGGATGCGTTGTCTTTTTAATTTAATTAATATTTAGAGGTTTAACGAGACAAACGGTTTATTATGCTCTGTTCTTAAGCTGTGTTTGAGAAGAATCTAATTAAAAGGAAGTATCTCCAGCCTGTTTCTCTCATACTTTGCTGCTTTTGCAGTTTTCCTTTTCAGGAAGGTTTACTGTATCGGTCCCTACTTTCATTTTGTGAATTGTAAAAATCAGGTTCGGGGCTAAACCGAATCAAACATTCATTTATTGACAAGAATTTTAATCCATGTTTTAAAAAAATTTGTTGGTTCTTTTTTTTCCTAAATTTTTTTCGAATCCACATATTATATATATATATACACATATTATATATATACATATTATGAGATGCTAAAGTACATTTTTAATAAATAAAATTTACTTATATTAATTAGATTCCCAAACAACTAGATAGTAGATATCAATATATCATTGTACCAAACATTTGTGCTTTTGTATATTATTCGAACAACAGCATGTTTTAGCTAGAGTTAGAAATGGTAAGTCGAAACTTTATTTTATTTCGAAATTCATTATAATAAACCACCTAAGACGTTATCGTATGTCCAGATCATCCTTCCATTTACAGCCAAAAGAAGGAAGTAAAGGATGATTTAGTTCCTAATTCCACTCAACCTCGAAACCAAGAATCCTTTTCGATCAATGGATGGTTAATCTCTGGTTTTGATCTCGAACAGGCCCACAACTTACAAAATCCATTAACATAAAATAGCTTTTGACTTGTGCACCAAACAAACATGTCCACAATGAGATTTACATCTAAAGTCATGGTTATGAAGATGGAGGAACAGCGAAGAATGAAACTTCTCTGTTTTCATAGATTTGGAATATTTGATTTGCAGCATGCTAAATCTGTGGTGAAAATCTCAAAATAAACTTGAAACTTTGCAGTTGCTCAACTGATTTCTTCAAATCACCCGAGGGATCTCTATCTGTCTGAAATTGTCCTATGCAAGTGCCTATAGCTACATCATCCAAAAATATAAATCAGGAAAATGGTTTACATTAAAGTGTTCTCAATTATTTTGGATAATGATGTAGCAACAATGATCTCGGGCATGACAATAGGAAGAGTGTGATATGTAAAAACATCTCAGCAAAGAATACAATATTTTTTAGATTGTGTAGAGAGAGTTGAGATCAAGAGTTTGGAGTGTTTTATTGTTTGTGATGATGAGCCTGCAAGTGAGTAATCTGATCTGATACTGCCTCTAAATATATACAAAATAGACTCGCAAGTATGTACATAACAAAGAAATTGACGACCGAGAAATCTCATATGATAGGCTTAGCTGAATTTGGAAAACATGAATAAAAATAGGATTGAGCCAAAAGATATGTACATCATACTCTAGTTTTCTCCTATGACTGAACTAAAATGTGTGTGTTTTATTCTAAGGACCGAACAAAAAGAGTTAACAAATTCAAATACATCTCTATATTATTTTTATGCACACTGCAAAATGAAGGAATCAAAAGGTACGTTCATCATACTCTGTTTTCTCAAAATTGGATAGAAGCAATTGATTCGGTGGAACTAATTCTATGAGTGAGTATAGGTATTCAAAGAGTTCAAACATTTTTGCTATAGAAAAAGGAAAAAGGCATAGCTGGAAAATCTGTGAACTTGTCTGCTACTAGTCTTCCTACCATTTGAAATATTTACAATAATGAAAGTAAAACCTTTTCATTTCTCATATCTGACATCGTCCGCTATAGGCTTCTTTAAATGTTAACTGTTTTGTACAACACACAGAATGAGATAATACTTTTGCAGTTTTGCTTCAGAAATATACAACTGGTGCTTATCCTCCCACACAAGCCTTTCCTTTCTTTCTTACTTTCAAAGATTCCTAACAACAACATGAAACACATGCCTTGTAACACCTAAACAACAACCTCAGCAAGGGTAACCAGAACGCATTAGACTCTCAGCGTGTAAGTGAAGGGCTGCTTATATTCCGCGTTACTACTCGTAGAGACTCTTGGGAATAGTCTAGTCACCAAAGCAATGCCACTCGGATCAAAGCACAATGCATAGATAAATTTCACATTATAAAGTCACAACAGAAAGAACACACTGAATATAGCTTAAGCATAACTAAATTGCTATTTTAATGATAGATGATAGGAAAGTTTTTCCAAGAGCAGATGCATCACAATCTTACAGATAATAAATATGAAACTAGATTTGATATTTGAAAGGTTTTAAGAGGAAAGACAAGACTCTAGCCTCAAAAGAATGTGTTTGTGTTGTTGTAAGAAAAGTATCCAAGTCTAATAAGAAAAGATTTGGAGAAAGTAAAAATGTAGACAATGAAAGTGTTCTCTCTTCTCTCTCTACAAGAACAACAACTAACGTAAGAGTGAGAGAGAGTCAAGAGAGTGAGTATGCTTGTGTTATGACATTGTAACACAAGTAAAGAAAGAGAGTGAGTCTAAAACAGAGTACAAAACAGAGAGAGGAAGTGAGGCTGGCCGTAAGAGAAGATTGGAGAGGCCAAGCCATGAACAAAGAACAAGAGCAAGAATGTCAACAAGATCCCATGATCCAACAAGGTGACCTCCAGACTCGAGAACATGTCCTCTTTCTCCGAGTACATGACAGGGGAGGAGAAGAAACAAGGGTTTGAGATTCTGATGTTGATCCACTTCGAGTTACTTTGAGCCGGTTTACAAATGCTTAGTTGAGGTCCCAAGAACTTGACAGCCACAATACAGTCCTCTTCCTCTGGAGAAGATGAGTACATTGCCACGTTGGTCACCATTTGGGTTTGGCATAGAGGCAGAGTTTCACGAGGAGGTAACGAAATGATTCTTACACTCTTCCCCGGTGGAGGCGGGTGGTCCCAGAGACAGACCATGCCGTCCGACAAAGACGTTATCCATCCATTGGATGATCCTATCATTTCCGTTATCTCCGTAAAATCATTACGCCTCTTGTAATCAAGCGGATTCATGTCACCATACCTTCTTACCACTTCTGGTAAGAGATGTGGTCTACAAGGATCAGCGCACATGATGGCTAAAGGAAGGGTTTGAGATTGCGGCGAGGAAGCAGATGAGAAACCATCAGAGTGAAGAGAAGAGGATCTTACCAACACTGGTTTTCGCAAGCATAATTTTGAGGGAAGGTTGAGAATCAGAGACATGAATAGTTTTAGATAAATAAAGAGAGTCTAATTGATAAATTGGTGATGTTCATCTCTATTTTTAAAATATAAGTACAGATATAAAATGCCCCTGATTTTTCAGTGTTATTTACATTGCTATGCCATTGCGAATTAAATTGAATTTTCTATTTTAATGTTTGTCTTTTTCTGTTTTATTAATGCATTTTCCTAAATTGAAGTACAATATATCAAGTATCATTTATTTCAGAAATACTTCCTATAATTTAGCTAAACATTAAATTATACTTAATCAATGCCAAAAATGTAAAAAGATGTCCATTCCTATAGGTTAGTTATTTTTAATTTGGTATAATTAACTAGGTCGAAAAAATACAAAATATGCTATAAAATACATAATATTAAACACAAAATGTAAATGATATATTAAATTTTATATCATATAAATCAAATATAATCATAAATAGAACTTTATTTTACATGAAATCAAAAATGCAGATGAATGAATTTATGGGAATGAAGAGAAAAATTATTCCTTATCAATTTTGGAGAGGAACAAATTTGTTATATATTCCTCTAAAATAAAAGGAATGGAAGGGAATAGAAAGGGAAGATTATTTCTTATAAATGGTAAATAAATAAGAAATAGTAAGGAATGCTCTATTCCTTTTCATTCCTTAGTCACCAGTTATACCCATATTGTTATATATAGTTTGCTATATTTGGATATAAGCAAAGAGAAATACTATAGAATATCACAAAAGTTTCATCATAGAAATATTATATAAGGAGAAAATTGACCGAAATAATATTTTTATTAAAGGGTTTATATATATATATTTTTTTTTTTTGGGTTTCTTTCAAAAATAACTTAAAATTTGTGGTCAAACACAAAATTAACTTTTTGAATTTTTATTTTATCCTATTCACCCTAAAAGTCAACTAATTCACAAAAATACCATTACTTATATATATTTTCCTTCAAGATATGATGATTTTACTCAAATATCCTCAACTTCATCATTTATTTACAAAATGCCATTGTCTTCAATATATTTTTTTGAATGAATGTAAAATTTATTCAGTCAAAATCTTTAATACATTAAGTGCATTTTTTTCCTTTGTAAAACAAAAAAAATCTAATCTAATAAAAGAATTATCCAGCTCCTCCATGAGTCTCTCTTGTTCCAAACCAAGTGATCAATCCCTCTTCAAGATACTGCTGTCCCTTCCCTTGTACTGATTGCAACCTGAGCCGCACTATTTTGTCCACAGAAACCAAACAACTTACATCTTTCAGTTGTTCACCATGCCGACTGGCATTTCGTTCTCTCCAAAACGTATGCATTGTTGCTTGCAAAGTATACTAAAAGAGAAAAGTCTTTGTTGGGTTTAGTCTTCAATATCATTCACCACCATTAACAACTAAGCCAACCTCTAAATGTACTAGAAATCAATCTGTACATCTTCTTATCTCATTTCTTACACAAATTATTTATCTTGCATATCCTCTTTCATTTCAGCATTAAAACTCAAAATTTTGGATTTGAGGATTATGAATTCTTTAAAGTTGTTTTTATTTTTTGGTACTTCTTTAAAGTTACACCAGTTTGATGAATTTTGGTCAATAACAAAAGTGTAAGAAGTTTTGAGTACTTGGAGAAGCTAAGCACGAATTCTCACTAGATCTAGGTACGAATTCTAATTTTGAGTGACTCAGATTTGTTTTGCATAGAAGACTTACTTTGCAATTGTCTATTTTGTGAGTTTTTTCACAGAGGAATTCTTTAGAAGTTTACTAACTTTTATTTGTAACAAAAAGAATCAAGTAGACATCTTGAAAAGTCTCTGAAAAACATGGTTAGTTTTGCAATCGACCAATTTTTTTACAGAAATTTAACTTTTCTATAGAAGACTTCTGGAGAAGTATGGTGTGAGTAGGTCTCTTGAGAATTTTTACTATCACATGAACTCCCTAAAGTGTCTCAAAACTTCTAAAGTCATTTTTGCAATTGACAAAATAATAAATATTTAAGTTTGAAATCAATTAATTTGCAGGCTTCTGAAATTGAAAATCATTTAACTTTAAAATTATATAAGATTTCTTCAGAAGCATGCTCTATTTTTATTCCAAAATTTTGGTCGAACTGTTCATTTTGAGAGAAAAATTCTTGGAAACTATTCTCTTATAAAGTCAAACATGGTGAATTACAAAATTAATCTATGCAGACTCGACACTTCAGAGACTTTATGTGTCAATAAGAAGATTCTCTAGATATTTTGCAAAAATGACTTTTTTCATAGAATATTTATAGAAAAGTTTACTCATGTAAAATCAGAGAGTTATCCAAATACAAAAGAAACCCAATAATTTACAAAGGAAAACTTCTCTAGAAATCTTCTCAATTAAGAGACTTCTTGAGAAGTCTTTTTCGTTAATTTGTAATTGCAAAAATAACATAAATATGAGAAGTCTATTGTGAACCGACTTATTAAGAAGTCTTCAAATTTAAAATGAAATTTGAAGATATTTTTGTTTATGCATGTGTATCTATCAGTTTTGGACTTCCTATATATAATGTTGAAATTAGCAATATTCTTGTTTATTTTTGTGTCTAACTAATGAGTGAAATGAAAAAAAAAAACTAATGAGTGAAATGAGAACATACTTCTTGAGAGGTCTGCTCTGATTATTTTGTTTGAAGATGATGTTTTATGTTTGCTAATGTATGATACCATTTGTTTGAAAATTTGTTCAGTTGCAAAAGCTTAATGTATAAGTGTGATGCATAAATATTTCTTTATATTTATGATGTGATATATTTGAACTTATATATTATTTTTTGTATGTTTGAACTTATGTGATATTAAAAGTGTGATATGTTTGAACTTTATTACATTAAAAACTTGTGTTAAATGGTATTTAATTATAAATTTGTGAGCAATAATTGTCTTGTTATGTTTAATAGGCAAGAGAGCTGTGACATAGTAAACTGGTGCCTTCACAACGGTAAAATTAGATTTTTTTCACCTTGCATATGTCTCGTTGTTTTAGGCAGATAAAGAGATGAGACTTTTACTACAAATTTAAAAACCAAACACCAAATAATGTAGGGAGATTTGGTCAAATATACCCAAATGGAAGCAATATTAATCAAATACACATGATTTGATATAAGTGTCACTTACTTTACCGTTTTTACCTTGAACTTCCAGAAATACCCTTACTTACACTCTCTCTCTCTCTCTCTTCTTAGAGCATCTCCAACAAGCCCCTTCATTTTTGTGGGACCCACTTTTAAAATAAAGGGTTAAAGGGGTGATTCTCCAATGATGACCTTTAAATTTTTTCTCTTAAAAGCTTATATTTTATATTTTAGTCCTCGATTTCAGTAATAGTTCATTATAGTCATTAAAATTTTATAAATTAACAATAAACCCATATTAATATATGGCGTTGACATAATTAGTAAACATATTTAATTATAACATCAAATTACTTATAATAAAAGATAAAAAAACATGAAAACATAAAATTACATATAATAAAAAACATAAACAATTCAAATTACAATATATATATATATAATACAAAACTTATCAATACACACTCTTAGAAACTCTCACACTCTCTTTCCTCTCAAACTCTCACACTCTCTTTCCTCTTTCATTGAAATTTGCCTTCATCTCACATTCTTTTTTTTTTTGAAAAACAATCTCACATTCTCTTTCTTTCTATTTTCCTTCTCTTTTTTATTATATTCTCTTTTCTCATATTTTCTCTTTTTAATATTTTACACATTTGATACTATTTTCTATTGCTATATATATTGTATATATCCATAATAAAAATGAGTACATAATAACATACATAATACTAAATACTAATTATTGGGTATCAAACTATATAACACCTAACAAAATATTTACCAAGTAACAAATCATATATTATAATAACAATTTTTTGATGTCAAACTTTCTATTAACTAATTAAACAAGTATTAGCTAACAAAACATGTATCAGATATCAAATTAGTTAGCAGATAATAACCCATTTATCAAACAACATATTAATTCACAAATCATGTATCAATCCATTTGTCTGCTTCCAAATAAGTAGTAAACAATGTATAAACTGATAAACCGTTTATCAACAACACAAGTCATGTATCAACTAAAGACAAGTCTTTTGTAACATCATACCAACCATTTATCAAATTTTTGGTATCAGTCTATGTATCAGTTAACAAAACATGTACCATGTAACAAATTATTTATTAGATAACTACTCAGTTATCAAAGAAAATGTATCAAATCAAAGCCATGTATCAACCAATTCATTAGTTAACAAACGATGTATAAACTAACAAACCATTTATCAAAATATTTATCAGCTAATAAACTATGTATCAATTAACAATAAACATTTTGTAACATCTTATTTACCTTAAATTTTTTGCCATCCGGATAATTTTGTGTTAAATGTGTTAGCTCGACGATCTAATCACTAACACTAAGAATCTACTCGATTTTCCTTCTCCGCATGACTTTTTCGCTTGGGTGAGAATCTAATTTCCATAGTTGTCCAAAGATCATTTTTAAAAGAAAAAATATTACAACATTTTTAGAAATCAAATTTTGAGAGGCTTGATTCCAATACAAAATAGTATTTTACCGTAAAGATTGGTGATGACTTTGGAAATAGCCAAATTCAAAATGAGCTGAATTTAGATTAGTAGAAATTGGGATAATTAGAGAAACTAAAATGAAAAAAAAAAGTAGAATTCGTGTAAGCGAGAGGAGAAGAAAGAAGAGTAGGAAAAAGAAGAAGAAGGTAATGTTAAAGAGAAAGGATGAGAGAGAGCTAGGAAAAAAGTAGAATTACTTTTCAGACAGAAATCTGACGCAGTGCAAGGGTTATGGGTAGAGTTGGCTTAGGGAATAGGGGTAATATGGGAAGGATTGGTCAAGGGAAAAGAGGAGGATTTATTTTTAATATGGATCTCAAATGGAGGCATATACTCCAATTTCTCAATAATATAACGTTTCAAAAGGTAGACAGTTTAAGAACTAGGGAGACTAAACATGATGTGTGTTATTTGCAAGTTTTTCATGAAAAGATGTATATATGTTAGAGAATGATAAACTAAGTACCTATGATTAATTTTCTACAATAAACTCTTCTTCTGATCACAATCACAACGTCTTTTTATTTTTATTTTTATTTTCCAATGGTTACTTTATAGATATATAGTTATTTCAAATTATGGTTCTCTATTTTTATTGAGCAAAGTTTTTTTTTATATTTCTAATGGTATCGAACTAAGAAAAAAAAATCTAATATCCATATCCTAAACTGAATTTCCAAACATATGTTAAAAGCTAAAATGTATAGATTGTAAGTATAAAGTGTGTCGATTGTCATTATGTTTTCAAAATTGATGAACATTAACTTTCATATGCTAATTAATTACAATAATATATGCATTAAATTTAAGTCTCAATAGGCATTAAGAACCTTAGACAACATTTTCCATTTGCTAAGCATACTAGATATAAGAGATTCATTTAACCATTTGATCAAACACTTTTCAGACATGAAATCACCTAAAATTTAGATCAATATGGCCTACGATAATCTAGCATTAAGATCATATCTAGCCTTAAACATCCTAAATATTATTAACTGTCGAATTGAAAAAACTTAAAGGTGACTACTCATTATAATCTCCATGAAAACACAAATAACTATGAAAACAATTTGTATAATCATACGAAATATATTTTAAGTTGATAACAAAAAAAATTAATTTGGTTCTTGTGTTTAGATTCGAAATATATTTTAAGGATGATTTATACATGTTATTTTGAAAAAAACATGAAAAATGAATTGATACAATATAGCATAAGCATATATAATCATTAATGTTTTAAAGGGGGTTTTACCTAATATGACCCAAAACTTGATTTTAAACATAAAGGTATACCCCAACTTGAATCAAATGCAAAACTAACCCAAAAGTCTATTGAAATTACAAGTAGCCCCCTGTGACCAAACAAAAAAATGGTATGTACTTTTACGAAATAACCCTTGGAAGTCTTCTGGGGGTTTTGTAACTTCCTGGAAGTCTTATCATATTGTAGATCCTAAAAATAATTTATAAAAAAATATTTTGATGAGGGAAAAATAAAAATCATGTAAATATAAACCTTCTTAAATGATATAAATTAAGATATAATAAATTTGAAAAATTTTTAACACAGAAGAGTTAATGTAGCGAGTCTTTGTATTCTTCGGTTATAGGTTTTGGTAACATATGTTGTAGTATTGTTTGTATTTCTAGGGTTAGATTTTGGGAAGCTAAACATATTTTTTGAGAATATTAAATATCTGTTTAGTTTTGTATCTATTTAACACTTTTGAAGTTTATTTTAAGTTTAATGAAGTGTTTATATGTGTATTTAATTAGTTATTTGAGTTTAGGGTAAATTTAGGGTCTACAAGACTTTGAGTAAGTCTTCTGGAAGTCTTTTATGAGTAGTTTATTTAGAGGTAGAAGACTTCCTGGAAGTCTTCCAAGAAGACTTCGTGTTTTATATAATAGAAGACTTCCAGGAAGTCTTTCAAAATGTACCGAATCTTCAATTTTACCAAGTTACATTTAACCTAACCGGACTTTTT
The DNA here is from genome assembly GCA_016432835.1 of Brassica nigra. Classification (NCBI taxonomy): domain Eukaryota; kingdom Viridiplantae; phylum Streptophyta; class Magnoliopsida; order Brassicales; family Brassicaceae; genus Brassica; species Brassica nigra. The sequence continues at coordinate 31,597,257 of CM028247.1, forward strand.
TCTCCAAATATAAATAGTATTTTTCACTATTTACTCATAAATCACCGAACCCTAGCCGTTTCTCTCTGAGGCGATTAAGGAGGCGATTCTCTGGCGAATGTTTGTTTTCCGTCGTTCCACCGCCGGTAATCTCATCAACACGTCGAATCTCGTTTCTCCTTCATGGTGGCTGCGTATTAAACTAACCCTCTTCTTTTTTTTTTTTGTCAGATCTGAAACCGTTTTGTTTCATCGAAATCCCTCGCTGGTAAGTTCTTCCTCTTTGCTTCGGAGTTTAGTTTTTGATTTAAGGTAAACCGAGTTTGTAGTCTGATTTGTTATTTCCCAACTTATTTTGCAGATCTGAAACCTTTGCTGTCGTTGGTGACCATGACATCTCATCTTGCGACTGTAAGTTCATCATCTTCACCAATTTATATCCTACATAGTTGACGGTTTGAGTAGTGTTCTACTGGATACGGAGAAGATTCAGTGGAAGACTTCCAGATAGTCTTCTGAAAGTCTTCCATTGCAGGAATTTAGTATAGCACTCTTGGACTGTTTGGTTTGTGTTTGAGATTTTCGTTTTTTAATTGTTTTGCAGAATGGAAATGGATTTACCAGAACCCCCGAAGAGGACATATACCTTAGGGGAAGAACCAGAGGCACACAAAAGCATTAGGTATCATACTGATGACTCGAGTTTGATTCCTGCTATAAAGGAGGCTCTAAATGAGGACGAATATGAAGAGTTGAAGGAGTCAAAGTTGGGAGTTTTCATCAAGTTCTATGATATGAAATTTGAATGGGCATCAAGGCTGGTTCATTTTATGCTCGATTTCTAGCTGAACATCAAGAAGAAGTATGAGCTTTGGTGTTTTGTTGGTCCAGTACCGGTGAGGTTTTGACTGATAGAGTTTGAACACCTCACTGGTCTGAACTGCGAATACATTGAGGACCTTGAGAATCCGAGGTGTGAGGTTACAAAGGAGATGGCAGTCTTTTGGGAGCTGATGGGTGTTGATTTCGATGTTGGTCCAACTATTGAACAGATAATAGCAGCATGTGAGAGATGCAGAGAGTGGTCTCGGGATGATATCATGCGGCTGGGATACCTAGCCATATACACTGGATTCATTCAAGGGAAAAAGTACTCAACCGCTACACCGGGCTGTCTTGCAAGGCTAGTGATGGATTTAGAAAGATTTGAGAATTATCCTTGGGGGAGAGTGGCATTTAAGGTGCTGATGGACTCTGTGCGTAGAATATCGTTGAAAAGAACTTACATTGTTGATGGGTTTATACAAGTTCTCCAGGTGTGGATCTACTTTGCACTGCCAGAATTGGGTGCTAGTCTTGGGAAGCCCTTACTAAACAGACCGTCTCCACCTTTGTTCGCTTACAAGGGTGGCAAATGGCGCAAATGTTTTCAAGAGGCTATCAGAAGACAGGTAATTAGGATTATTTCCAAATATATATTGGCTTAGGTATAAGTTTTCTAAGTAGTCTTCTGACCAGAAGACTTTCGGGAAGACATAAGTTAAGTCTTCCGGTCAGAAGACTACTCAGAAGACTTAACTTAATTCTTCAGTAGAAGTAGTATCTAATTTGATATCTTTCATTTACTACAGACTACCGTGGTGAACTTTGTTGAGAAGGACATTTCTGAAATGTTTCCAAAATGGGACAATGATGCAGAGGATGTGGCCGCCGACAACATAATTAAAGTCATGTATAATGATCCAAAAGATTGGACGTGGACGAAGGATTGCTGGGAAGTTACCGGTAGCAAGAAAACCGTAAAAACTTATGTGAAAGAAGAGAGTGGAAGACCTCGTAAGAAAGCTCGTAAAGAGTCTCCAACAGGTGATTGTAAAGAGTCTCCGACTGAGGATTGTTCAGAGTCTTCTACTGGTGTGGGTGGGATGAGCAAAGAACAGATTATACAATGCTTCAAGGATCTGACTGATGCCATGAAGGATGGGTTTGGGATGTGCCTTAAGGAAATTAAGCTTCTTGGGGATAGGATGGAAGCTGTTGAGAAGAAGGTGGGAATCACCAAAAAAGCCAATGCATTTAATGATCTTCAACTCACTGCTTCACCTCAGCATAACCGTGGGCACGAACCTGGGGTTAGTATTGAAACCTCTCCCAAAATTACAGTGAAGATACACAACACTAGGCAAAATAGTAGGAAACAAAACTGAAACTTGGATGCTTGTGATTGTGGATTTTGGTTCTTGTGTGTGCTTGATATTTGTTTCTGTATGGATTTTGTTTCTTGTGTGTGCTTGGTTATTGTTTATGTATGGATTTTGTTTGTGGATTTTGGTTCATGTGAAGTTCATATATGGATTTTGTTTCATGTGAAGTTTATGTATGGATTTTGTTTCATAAAAACTGCAGAGTGAAAGTGTAAATGGAGCGAAATGAGGAAAGAAAGATGCCTAAAAACCGAGCGAGTCTACAGCACCGACTCCCTCCAAAGAACTGAGTTCCTCCAGAGATCTCAGTCTATTATTAGCATCAAGTTCTATACCAGTGATAGTACCCGGGTTTGCTAACTTTATTTGCTCCAAATATGAAGGCAGCCGCTCATACTCATCTTCTGCTGATCCTCTCACCAGTTTATGTGGATATAACTATGCTCTGTACGAGGTGGTGTAATCTAGGTTCATGCCAGACATGTTCTTCATTGCATCTTTGATATGCTGCGGATTTAACCCATCAATGATTCCAACCCGATCTATGAAAAGCCTACCAATGTACTTTGGAGTACAATGTTTCCGCTGAGCAATTCGATCTGACACAGAACAGGTATGAGATGGCATGTACTTGGTTACCCAAAACGTTGAGGTTCCATGTTTCACACTCGCTCTAACCCTCCATGCACACCCTTTACACGACATTTTGCCACAAGCAGAGTTTTCGTTGCCTTGTAGATCATGAAGGAGAACTTCAGTTTCACAGCTGTCAACCGCAACTCAGAAACCAGTGCATCCATACTAACAAAACTCTGGTTGACATATATATTGTTACCATTCGAGCTTCCTCCTTCACTACCATTTGTCGATTTCAAATCCTCAAAACATATATAATCTTCTTCCTCATCCTCATCTTTGACTTTACCAAACATACTGAATCTTCACCATCATCAACCTCTTTAGCAACAGCAGGGAAATCATTTTCATCTTGAGGCAAGTTATCATCATCTTCTTCTCCTTCTTTGTCTTCTTCCCTTTCTTCATCTTCTTCCCCTTCATCCGAAACTTCATTACCATCTTCAGCTTCTTTGTTTCCATCACTAACCGTTCTCATCTTGCCTCAACTTGATACACAAAGACGTACTTCATGTGTTTTAATTATCTCGATCAAGTTCCGAACTTGTCTATCACTTGTAACATGAATAGGATGAGTGTCTCGAGCCATCTGTTGCCTCATTGCTTCTGGTAATGAGTACGTAAACTCCACAACCTCTGTGTTAATGTCCAGGTCATAATCTTTTTGAGCCATTTCAACAAGTTCGGCATGTGTAGAACCTTCACTCAAAAAGAACATTCTCGCTCCTTTCACATTATCAACCACAAAACTCGAAGATTCTTCTTTCACCAACCATTCTCCGTAGACTACAGGTAACCGACACATCATCTGAAAAAAATGAAATCAAAACACATTAGCAAACATAGAACATGAACTTCAAAATCTCTAACGCAGAAGACTTCCTGGAAGTCTTCTGCCATTGACTTGAAAGTTTAATAACCATGAATGTTGGAAACCTCATAACTAACACCAATTAAGTTATCAGTTTCATTCATTATCTTAGAGAAAATAAAAGTTTATTAAACATTGACGCAGAAAACTTACACGGAAGTCTTCCGTTTGGGTCATTTTTGCAATTGTAAATTTACTTTTATTTCTTTTTAAATTGCGAAAATATCACAGAAGACTTATGTAAGTCTTCTGTGATAGTTACGTAATTTTTTACTTTCCTAGAAGACTTACATGGAAGTCTTCCAGCCGAAAAATAAAAAAGTTAAATATTAAATTTCTCTAGAAGACTTACGTGAAAGTCTTCTCAAGTTACTTTTGCAATTGAAAATTAAAACTTAAATATTTAATTTTTCCTAGAGGACTTTCGTGTAAGTCTTCTCGAGAAGACTTACATGGAAGTCTTCTGGCGAAACAAAGGTTTGACCAGATCTCGGAATAAAATTTTGCAAGACTTTTGTGTAAGTCTTCTGGCAGTCTTCGGCCAGATTACTTACATGGAAGTCTTCTAGGAAAAGTTAAATATTTAAGTTTTAATTTTCAATTGCAAAGTAACCTGATAAGACTTACATGTAAGTCTTCTAGAGAAATTTAATATTTAACTTTTTATTTTTCGGCTGGAATACTTCCATGTAAGTCTTCTAGGAAAGTCAAATTTCTGACACAATTCGGTCAATTGTAAAACTAGCCTGTTTATCCACGAAGACTTACAAGTAAGTCTTCCTTATTTACTTTTTTAACAAAGAAAACTCAGAAGACTTTCCGGGAAGTCTTCTAACTTAAAGTCCGCGAAAGCCATTTACAAAACTAACCTATGCATTAACCAGAAGGCTTCCATGTAAGTCTTCTATGCCAAGAAGACCTACGTGGAAGTCTTCTGACGAACAGTTCTGGGAAAAAAATCGATTCCATACCTTCAACCAATAAGATAGCTTGGTTTTCTTCTCCTACCACTCAGAACTTCACAGCGAAACCGACCCAGTAGTTAGTGACCAAGAATCATGAGCTTCAGCCTTAGAAAGTGTAGAATCAAAATCTTGGTTTTTTTGGATGAATATAGAGAAAAAATTAAAGAGATGAAGTTTGTTGAGCAAAAGAAATGAGATAGGAGATTTCAAAATCGATTTTTAGGTGCATTAAGAGTTTTAAATTGGTTGTTCATGGTGGTTGGTATATTGATGTCAAGGGCAATATTGTAAATACTTGAGGAAGATGAGGATGATAGAGTAAAATACTCAATTTCGAAAAGAAAATGGTATTTTCGTGAATAATCAGAATTTTCGGGGTGAAATGGGCAAATGAAAATTTCAAAAAAAATCAAATGTTAGTTTTGTGTTTGACTTTTTGTTTTGATTCATATTTGCAAAAAGACCTGTTTTAAAAGAGTCGTGTACGAATTAAATATTTACAAAATAACAGAATTATTTTTTTATATTTTAATAACTTCCTAGTTTCTTTTAAAAAAAAATATATATATATATATATGAATCATAAAAAATATTTGAATAATTTTTAAAGAGATTTTATTTTAATTATTTATGTGATTTTGTTATAAAAATGAAATTAAAATTAAAATTAATTAAGAAAAAGACTAAAAATAGTTTTAATAAAATAAGTTTTCGTTAATGATGAATTTATAACTGGCACTACTAAAAACAGTGTGAAAGAGACCCATAGAAAACAACTTCTTAATTTTTTTATAAAATATTAACAAAATAAAATATTTTTATAATAACAATTATTTTTCTCATTTAATTTCTTAAAAATAAATTGTTATTGACCACCAATTATTGGATAATTTTAATTACCAAAAAGTTTGATACCGCTTTCTATATTTACCTCTAAATGATAACCATTTTCATAAATATTATAATTTTGTGATGGAAAAACTAAAATAACCATGATAAATCATTTACAGATGTCAAATAATTATTTATAAAACATTTATAACATATTATAAACATGAACTCACCACCTAAATACTAAACTCTACACAATAATCACTAAAATCTAAACAAAAATCACTGAACCCAGATGACACAAAAATATCACTGAACCCAGAGTAAAGCTTTGTCCTACGCAAGTCGCCTACAGCTTATAAACTCGGTGATAATAAGCACAACAAACTTCTGGTGCTCGGTCTTCAGACTCCCTAAAAGATGTCTAGAAGAAATAGAGAGAATGTGTAGTTGGTTCCTCTGGTCTGGCACTCCAAACTCGAACAGACAAGCAAAGGTAGCGTGGGATGATGTGTGCAAACCTAAATCGGAAGGGGGACTTGGAATAAGAAGTATGGCTGACTCGTCTCGAGTCTTTTCATTGAGCTTAATATGGAGATTGCTTACCAATTCAGGGTCCCTCTGGGTTGCTTGGACGCGTACGAACCTGCTGAGACGTTGTTGCTTCTGGGATGCAAGTGATCGCTGCGCAGGCTCTTGGATTTGCCGAAAGTTACTCAAACTTCGCGGGCAAGCACGAGAGTTTCTTCGCACAGAGATTGTAGATGGTAAGAACACTCTGTTTTAGTTTGATAATTGGCTAAACATGGGGAGACTTCTTGATGTTGCAGGAGAATCAGGAACGAGAATGCTGGGAATCACTCGCTATGCTACGGTCGCTAGTGTAGCTTCTTCTAGACAGTGGAACTTCAGACGATGTCGTGGCTATCACCTACGGGCGATGATAGCCAGCATCTCTTCTGTTCTGCCACCGGTTGAGGGTGCAGGTAGCGATCGTATCCTCTGGCGACATGATGATGATGATTACAAAACTTGGGACCAAATTCGAGAACGGAGCAATGAAGTGAACTGGTGCGCTTTGGTTTGGTTTCCACAAGTCATCCCTCGTTTTTCATTTATTGTGTGGCTAGCTTTCCGTAACCGACTCTCAACAGGGGATCGGACAAGAATGTGGGGTGAAAACCAAGCTTGTGGACTCTGTGGTGAACCGAATGAGACTCGAGACCACTTTTTCTTTGCCTGTCCATACTCATATACCATCTGGACAGAGCTCACGAAAGCCATCTTGCCACGACCTACTCCTGACTGGAATTTCACGGTGACAACACTACTCTCTCCTCGACGTAGTGCTACTGATCTGTGCCTCCTTCGCTTGTCTTTCCAAACAGCCATCCATGGAATCTGGTGCGAACGAAACAACAGGAAGCATAACGCTGCCTACGTACAGCTGCAGAACTTATACGAACGATGGATAAAACCATTAGAAATAGAGTGTCATCTTTACGTTCCAGGAACGTGGCCCTCTATGGTAACATGATGAGTAGATGGCTGGAGAGAAGCTTATAGAAGTGGCTCAAATTTTTCTATTATTCTCTCAAGTTCTTTTTAAGTTTTGTTATCTTACCAAATTCTCAGTACTGTAAACATTTTTTTTCTTTGTCGATAAATAAATTTAACATTTCAAAAAAAAATATTTTAACTTTTAAATGAAATTAAATTAGAGAAAGCAATGAACCCAAGTTATGTGTAGATGAGACTCACTATTAATCAATGTTTAGTTTACACTACTAAATACATGCATATTTCAGAATCTGATTTTTCAAAAGGTTAGTATAGAATTGTTTTAAATTAGTATAAAAATGTGAGATTAAGATAATAAAATAATATATATATATAATTATTGTGTAAATTATAAACATATAGAATAAAATGATATTATAAGCTATATAATATTTTATAATTATATATCTGATTTTGTTTTTTTTTAAAAGGCCTGAAGAGGTTGAATCTAAAACTTTATTTATTATGAAATTCAAGAGGTTAAAAATAACATTTTTGGGGAAGAAATTAACCAAAACAAAAAGAAAAGAAAAAATAAAACATATGGATAATACATTATCCAATATAGGAATAATGGAGCAACGTTATTATTTTGGCAATGTAATTAATTTAATTTATTTGAAACATATTAATCCAATTTTCCTACAGTTAATAAAAGTAAGTTTATTAATATATATTTCAAACATTAAACTTCTTTTAAAAGTCTCATACTATAACAAAAATCTAATTCTTGACAAAAATATAATTGGTTTTCGAAACGGCTCCAATTATTTTATTTTTCTTATGAGTCCAAAATATTTTGAGCCAGCCCTTATGATAATTAATGCTACTGAACTTAGTCCACAAGTTATTGAAAAATTTTAATGGATCATTGCCTCTTATTCGTGGTTCAAGACTATCAAAGATATTCTATTCCCCTACATGAATTGCCAATACTTGTTTTGAATAAAATGTGAAGTTTGTTACTTCAGAAGTTAACTTACAAGAAAGAAACCATGAATGGTACCCCATTCTGATGAAACTAGAAAGTTGGTACCTTAATCACCCTCCACCACCCCCACCCAGAAGATAGAAAAGAGCTTAAGGCAAAAATGTCGATTTCAGTCAATTCCCAAAGAACCATGACTGAAGCTAAAAGAAACATATATATTAGACTACACAATGACTCAGGAGGAAAAGTTCTAAATTCTGGTATAACTTGCAGAAAAGGGTTACTCATCAAAACTGATCGATGGCAAATGTCTCGAAGGTAGATCAAAGAAACAACAAGCGGAGGAGATTAGGCGTCCCTGGCTCGGTCTTTGCAAAGTAAAGCCAACATCTTAACAAAGATAAAACAAGAAATCAGCTGGAGCTGGAACTGTAACTCCTACATGCCAGACATAAAAAGAAACCACATGCTTCTTCGAGGGTCAAGAATCACCGGAAGAAACCCAAATATTTCCCAAAATCATGGGACACCACCACAAGAGTGAAAAAAAGCCAGTGTAGAGGTGAGCCAAAATGGGTGAGTCATCACAAACCAAATGTAAACCCTTAGCAGCACCAAGAAAAAAGACTGAGGAAGAACATATATTGTCATAGATTTGAGAAGAGGGGTCCTTGGTGGAAGCAATACACCGAGAGTTTACTCAGAACAGAGTGAAAAGACCCCCATGAAAACTTGAAGCTATTCACGGTTAGAAAAACAGTAAGGGCGAGAAGATAAGACGAAGAGTATGAAGACAGACAATCCTAAGCTCCAACGACTCCTTGCAAGCCAGATCTCCTTATGTTACTCATGAACTGTCAATGTTTCTCTTTATGTTAGAGAGACAGTTTAAAAAGTTAGAGAGACAGTTTAGAAAGAGACAGAGGAGAGAGGTTTAATGTTTCTCTTTATGTTACTCATGAACTGTCAATGTGGTGACTGGTGAGTAATATTATGACAAATACTCCCTCCGTTTCTAAAAGAAAAGTATGTTCTAGGAATTTTTTTTGTTTAAAAAGGATGTATTTTTCACATTTTCAATGCATTTTTGGTCAACTAATTATGAAAAATTATGAATCTCAAAAATATTAATTGCATTTCTTGAAATCCTATTAGTTTAGAAATATAGGAAATATAAAATAACAAAAAAAATATGCATTAATAACTAAGTTTTAATATGTTTTATTAAAAAGTGTGAAAATCTCAAAACATGTATTATTTTGAAACAGAGGGAGTATGTGTTTGCTTTGGATAAATTATAGTGTTTGGCATGCAAGTGTTGTTAATTTATTGCAAAAAGCAAGCCGAATGTAGAGGGTGGAACATCAAAATAAACCCATACAATCTTCCGGATAGAGTACGTCTTGCATGTATATGTGTTGCGGTTTAATTTGAATTCGGGTGTACTAGAAGTAGGAAAGAATCCAATGGTGAATTATTTGAAAGATGTTTATTGAGAGATCAAAAGTAATTACAAGATAAAAGACTAAGAATTTCGTAAAATAGCTTTAAAATTGACACAAACAGTAAAACAATGTAAACCTTAGAGTATGTTTAACCGGTAGAACCACTAAGAGTTGCTAAAAGAAAAAAAGATTAATATTGTAATAATCTATTTGTTTTTTATTTTTCTTTAAAAATGAGAACCAATAACTAAATGCCACATATATGAGTTAAGTTAGAACCACATCTTAAAGTAGGTGTTTAAAAAACTTTCTCCTTTTTCTTTCCTAATTTTTCATTATTTTTAATTTTTTTATTTTAAGAAATTGCGTCAAAAACCTTGGATTAAACATGCTCTTAGTTCTTATACCGAATTCTGTGTGACTGTGAATGTCTCTTTCGAACTAGGCATTTTCTATTTGTATCTGACTTCTTTACTTTTGCCTCCAAGTCGTCATATCTCCCTAGACTGCTTCTAGTGCGTGATTGGCAAAGCTGAGTAGGGAGGAGCAGTTGACAGCATCTGAAGCAAGAATGGAGAGCTGTAAGTTGTCAACGTGAACTGTGAGCTGTAAATTTGAGTTGTGAACAAGAATTGAGAAAAAATGTATTTTCAATTTTATTAAAATAAATATTTAAACTAATTTAATTATTAAGATAAATATTTAAGCTAATTTAAATATTAAATGGGTCGAGTTCAATTTACTTCATGGATCTTTTCGAGGGATGTAACAACAAGTCCCCCATTTCATTTAGAGAGACAAAGCCGATCTAGATGAATTATCAAGAGTGGGTGGTGAAAGTAAAGAACATGGCTCTTATCTTTCAGATATTGTCGGGATTCAATATTGGTGCTCCCAAGGTCCACCTTGGTTTACTTCATACCGATATCATAGATTTTTGGTATTGCAGATATTTTAGCGTACTAATTTTGTATCACAAACGAGGATCCCCTCCTCGAGAAGTGGAAATGTCTTCCTTTAAACATGGGAATTAAACGCCTCTAAGGATATATATCTAATCTAACACTATTAAAAGGAGAATATAAAGCCTTCTAAGGATGTCCACATCAAATGAAAAAATCAGCCACTAATATTGCAGCAATCATCCATGTCATTTTGATTAATTGATTTGGGTTTTGTGTTTTTTTTTTTAATATGATGGACTGTTATTGTTTTTCCTTAAAAAATCCATGTGATATTAGTGTTTGCTTCATTCTTGCTTGTGCCGCTAGAGATTTAGTAGTCGTGTCTCTTCCCATCTCACCATCACCTGTGTTTGTCTCTGAAACGTCTTCGGTTATTCAGATTAGATTAATCCAAGCATTAACGTCTTATGAACCATGTCTCCCACTCTTTTGAATTAAATCAGCCATAGCTAAATCCAAGGTAACCGACTGAAACTTCACATTTATATGTCTTCGTTGCTTGAGATGAACAGCCCCCAACGAAAAGAAATCCCAGAAGTCTCTCTCTCTGTCAAGCATCAAATTCATCGATTGTGAATTCGTTTACAATAGATATCACCTCTGATGGAACTTATCAGTCATCACTCATCAGTACGATGAGAAAGTGTTGGTTTTCATCAAAGTATATTTCTTTGATATTGGTAAGTCATTGTTCCTTTTTTGCTTTTTTGATTAATTTATACTTCCCAACTATGAATAATTGATTGGTTATTTGTGTTTGATGTGATTTGCTGTCTTGCTTTGATCATATGTGCACTAGATCATCCTCCAGGACATGCATCCTCTAAATCTCTATTTCTCTCTCTGATATTGCTCAGACCTTTTTTGGGTTATCATCTTATTAAGATTCTCTGTTTTTTTTTGCTGTCTATGTCTCCTTTTCAAGGTTGTGTTTTGTCCAGAGGTGTTAATGGTCTGACTGAATTTGCTTATTCTTTTGTTTTCGTTTTCTTTTCCGAATCATTTGTCGCTTGAAAATTGTATTGTTTTAGCTTTTTCTCTCTAGATTCATTAATTCTGTTATTTTTAGTGTTTTCAACTTTTCATTTTATGCAATTTGGAATGCAGAATTCAACCCTAAACTCTATTGTAAAATACGAGAAGCTGACCAACCATTTATTTACTAACCTCGGTACATAGATGTAAGTTCTCTCTCCTGTCTTTTATCTTAAGTATAACATGTCCAGCTAAAAAAGACTAAAACAAAACCTGCTAGCAATTTCCATTTCCAACACAATCTTTACTTTCTCAGCAATTGGTACATATATCATCTTGAAGGTTTCATGTCTTGACGCTTTTTGAAATATGAATGAAGTGACAAGGCTTCTGATACTATACCATATCCAGAGGTTTGAAACCCACTTGTATGATCTTGCATTGATGAAACAATGATTGTGTTAAAAATTACAAATTAGATGGAACCGTCCTTAGTTGTTTTGCGTGCAGGCTCTTCAAAAGTTTATATTTTAATGACTTGGCATGACAAGGAATATAGATATTTGAAGTATATCAACCAATTGCTCGCGTTTAAATTGCCTTTCTTTAGCTTGCCATTGTATGTAAGGTCTTTCAAATTTGGTTCAAATTACTGAGACAATTTTATGTAAAAGAAGTAAAAGAAAATCCCTTAAATCGAGTTGTATGAATTTTCTTTAGTTTTCGAGATGAACTCTGCTAACATTGAATATGATAAATCTATAATGATAGATTGAAGAGTTCTCATTGACCTGATAAACTTATTTTGTAAGTCATATTTGCATCATGGCCTCTCCAGAAGCAAAGAAATTAACAGCTCTATTGCTGCATTGACTAACAACTAATGAAACAGTCATTACAACTCCATCTGCTAGCAGAGAAAAATTGATCACATGGTCATGTTATCCCGTCTCTAACAACATGCATTCTCAGATTTCTTTTCAAAAAACCACCGTCCCAGAAGTGATCAAATGGTTCAAAGATCCACAAAACAGATACCACAGTCATGACCAACCCTTCACAAAGCAAAGCACCACATCGTAATAAACAGAGCATCAACGTGTTCTGAGGAGTATCTAGCTCTATTAAGCAGGAAAGAGGTAACAAGACAAACCCACTGTTAATCACTATAACAGTCATTTTTTTAACACTTTTGATTCCATAAACCAAGGAAAAGAAGGATACGAAAAGGATTAAAGTAAATCCAAATTGACAACGAGAGCAAATACCTTTTAAAAAAGGAAATCTTAGCCAAACTGGAAAGGGTGTTTCAAAAAAAAAGTCAAACTGGAAAGCCTGCTGCAATATAAGATTGAAACTGATCCTCCTTTACTACACTATTAGCTATAAGAAAGGCTCCTTAATGAGCTGGACGAGGCTGAAACTTCACTCACCAATCCAATATTTTTTGAAACATTGAAATAAGCTCGATAGAGTAAAATTTAATTGAGGGCCAATCTGAGGGTTTAGAAATGGCACCTACTATATCATGATCTTCACTACCAAAAACATTATGGGGTCAAAGTGTAGAGACTTCATACTTTCAATCGCCCAACTCCAACTTTCATAAACTAAAACGAAAACAACATATTCCCCGAAATATCTAAAATATAACAGCCTAAGCACTAATATCTATAAGCCACATGTGTAAGATGATTTGGACTTTAAGTTAGTATACAAAAATTCCACTCCCCCACTGTCCCCCCACCATATACGAAGACAAAAAAAAACAAATCATCGCCTAAAATACTAACTATAAATTACGAATGCCATAAAAAACGAATCTCCAAACGCCAACCAAAAAAAGACCTCTTACCTACCACCATATATAATGTTTTGCAATTCGCATCACTAGCTTCACCCACACATTACCTATTCAAAATAACAGAAAACACTTATATAAAGAAGTTAACAAACATTCTATAAAGCTTAAGAACAACAAAACAAACAATATCCCGCGCGTTAGCGCGGACACCCCACTAGAAAACTTAATGATGATGTGTGTTTGTATAACAAACGAGGATCCTTTTTTTGTCATGAATATATATAGAGAATCCATTTCTCATTTTTTATTTCTTTTTATAGGTTTAATTCAGAAATCAATCATAAAAAGAAATAGTGTTTATGATTTAGGATCCGACTGGTTTAAACGCAGCGATTGCAGTTGCGGGCGCATGAGTTTACGGATGTGGGTGGTTGCGGTTTCAAGCGTTATTAAGCGTTTTGTATGACTGGCACAACGTTTGAAAATTGTTGCGATTGTGAGATATTTGTGACTGGTTGATTATAAGATATATCAGCGGTTTAATAATAAATTATCAATATTAATATATTATAACGTTATAAAATATATAAAAAACTAATGTAATAAAATATAAAATTATCAATATAATATGATTAATAAAAATATTATGCTTAATTATTTAATTTTTAAATTAATAGAAAGTTATAATTTTGATAAAGTTTTTTTGAAGATTTATATTAAAAATTTAAAATAATATTCTATTTTTTTTATATAAGTGTATATCTTTATATATGTATATTAATTTTTAAAATTCTAATGAATAGTTAGTTTAATTTTTTTATAAAACAAATTATGATTATGTTTGTGAATTTAAATTAATATATAAAATTTGTATATATTTTATTAATAATATTTCCATTTTAAAATTTTAATTTAAAATTTTTTAAGAAATTTTAAAAATAATTTTATATTTATTTATCCACCGCAACCGCAAACGCTAGCTGAAAACAACTTTTGATTTTAAGAGGTTCCGAGAGGTTTGAAGCGATTTGAAGCGATTTGTAGCGGTTTGTATGATTGTTTCGAAACGCTGTCAACCGCCAGCAACCGCAAAAGCTGCGTTTGCAGGTGGTAGCGGAAAAACTAGTCAGGCCCTTAGTGTTTTGCTGCCGATGTTTACAATGTTAACCTATAAAAAGAAATAAAAAAATCTAAGTCGTATCTCGTCCTTTTAAATTTTGTTAGGTGATATGAACCAAATGGTTCGATCAAGATAACCAAATCAAACCGGAGATTTGGTTAAGAAGTTAGAAAGCGTTTCTTAATTTCTTAGTTGTTTTTTTAATGTTTCCGTAAGGGTAGGAGAGTGATCCCATATCTCCATTTATTTAGTTATGCAATTATGTTTCCTAGGTTTTAAGATTGTGGAGAGAATGAATATGAAGAGAAAATTTGTAGTAACTTGTTCTTAAGTCTTTGGGATCCATTATTAGGTCACTAAATGTTTTCCTTCGTGTGTTTGTTTTGTAGTTCAACATCCCTTTAGGGTAGCTTACCCGGGAATTTTTTTCGACGACGTAATAAAAATTAGGGCGCTTAGTCACAGAACTGGCCAGACAACAACGATGAAATGATAAGAAAATCCATGAATGTATTGCAAAAGGTAACATCCTTTTTGGAATCAATTTCACCTATATTGATGTTTACTTAGTAGGGTTCGTCGAACTTATGTCAACTGATCGGGATACTAGCATACCCTTCTCAAATGATCGTGGAAAGAGAAAGAAACCTCCAAATAAAAAGATGGGCAACATGAAAAAGAACATTCATGTATATGCCACTTACTTGGGGAGAAGCTTGATCTTGCCGCTGTAAACCCGATGCAAATCATCGATGAACTTGTATTACAACCTCCTGAACCTCTGTTCAACCTACGGACATATCAATATCAAAGAAGAAAACAAAAGCTTCCAAAAAGGACATGGCCACAAATTTTGGATAATACCAAACTTGTGGAAACTTAACATATTATTAGATGTTTAATATGTTCAGATAAACACAAAAAGGAAATCTAGAAATAGGAAAAGGAAGTTTTCTATTAGATTAGGTTTGTGTTTTCCATATCCCACATGTTAAGGGAATTGTTTTTCACTATAAATATAGTTCTAATGGAGAGATGTTCCATAAGAGATCTAAGAGAGAGATGATAAGATCTAAGAGAGAAACATTGAGAGTTTTAGTTTTGAGTAGTTTCTAAAGCTAATAAGAAAAGTTGTTCTTATAATTCTTTGTGTCTCTAGAGATTTGAATTGGTATCAGAGCTTAAGTTGAAGTTTTGAACTTTGAATTGGTATCAGAGCCTCAGGTTGGAGACTCGATCTAAGCTTAAGTTGAAGCTTAAGATCCTGGTGCTTGTGAACAAGAGATCACGCGAGCAAGATGGCGGACGTGGCTAGGGCTCCACGCACGAAGGACCTTGGAGCTGCATCCATCCAATGTCCTATGTTTTCATCGACAAACTACACAGTTTGGTCGATGAGGATGAAGGTTCTACTACGTGTTCATGAAGTATGGGACACGATCAAACCCGGTTCAGATGATCAAAAGAAGAACGATGTTGCGATTGCTCTTTTGTTTCAATCTGTTCCAGAGACATTGATTCTCCAGGTGGGAGATCATACCACATCAAAAGAGATCTGGAACGCCATCAAGTCACGACACCTTGGAGCTGTTCGTGTAAGGGAGGCGAGACTTCAGACGTTGATGACGGAGTTTGATAGGTTGAACATGGATGATAACGATACGGTCGATGACTTCGCGGGGAAGATATCGGGCCTATCATCCAAAGCAGCCTCGTTGGGAGGAAACATAGAAGAATCCAAGATGGTTAAGAAGTTCTTGAAGGGTCTTCCAAGACACAAGTACATCCATATCGCGGCGTCGCTTGAGCAACTCCTAGACCTCAACACTACAGGTTTCGAGGATATAGTTGGAAGGCTTAAAGCGTTTGAGGAGCGTGTAGGTGAAGATACTCAGAAAGAGGACCAAGGGAAGCTTATGTTTGCCAACAACGAGCAGCATAGTCAGAGGGGCTATGAGAATTTCCGTGGTAGAGGAAGAGGACAGAATGGAAGAGGCAGAGGTCGTGGGAGGTCACACAGTCAAAACCATGTATCACACACCGACGACAAAAACTCAAAGAAGGATCGTTCAAAGGTGATATGTTGGAGATGTGACAAGCCGGGTCACTATGCAACTGCCTGTCCCGAGAAGTTAGTGAAGAATCAAGAAACCAACCTAAACGAGACACAAGAAGCTGATGCACTATATGTTCACGAGGTGGTGCTCTTTAATGAAGACAAAGTGATTCCCAAGAATCTTGATATCATCAAAGGCAATGCAAGTCTATGGTATCTAGATAATGGAGCGAGTAATCACATGACGGGAAACAAGGAGTTCTTTTCGAGTTTGAATCATAACACCAAAAGAAAGGTGAAGTTTGGTGATGGGTCGTGTGTTCATATTGTTGGAAAGGGTGTGATTACTTTTGTGTGCAAGACCGGAGAGAAGAAGGCACTCAAAGACATCTATTACATACCCGACCTGAAGCACAATATCTTGAGCCTTGGTCAAGCAACAGAAAACGGATGTGAGGTTAACATGAAAGATGCCTACTTAACACTTACAGATTCGTGTGGAAGGTTGCTTGTACGTGTCACAAGATCTCCAAACCGTCTCTACAAGACCCCTATGGAGATTAGCTACCCGGAGTGCTTACATGTCAGAGATGAAGATGCTACATGGAGGTGGCATGCTCGACTAGGACATATAAGTGTTGGAGTGATGAAAAACATGGTAAAGAAGGAGATGGTCATAGGAATGCCGAGTGTAACACAAGAAAGCGTGTGTGACGCATGTCTAGCAAGGAAGCAGATCAAACATTCATTCCCGACCAAAGCCATGTTTCGTGCGACAAAGCCATTGAAGTTATTGCATGGAGATTTGTGTGGACCAATCACACCACCAACGCCAGCAAATAATCGTGAGGCATTCTATCAGTTAAAGGGTTTGTACTGATAGAGGAGTGAGATTGCCTCAGCTAAGTTTGATAGAGGAGGAGAGTATGCCTCAGCTAAGTTCAATCTAGGTTGCACCGATAGAGGAGGAGAGTTTGCCTCAGATGAGTTCAATCTATTCTGTGAAGAGAATTGGGTTGAAGCTATGGTAGCCGAGTTGAAATCTATCACAAGAAACAAGATATGGGAGCTTGTAGATAGACCGACTGGTTCTAAGAAGAAAGGAAAAGAGGATCGAGTTTATGTGTTACACAAGGCTTTGTATGGGTTATGCCAGGTACCCTGAGCATGGAATGGAAGCTCGATCAGGTTCTGAAGAAGAAGAGATTTGAGAAGTGCACAAAGGAACCATCAGTGTACCGCAAGACTGAAGGAGGAGACGCCTTGATCATAGCCATATACGTTGATGATCTATTTGTGACAGGAACTTCTCTTAAGGTTATTAAGCGTTTCAAGGAGGAGATGTCAAAGAAGTTCGAGATGTCAGATTTGGGAAAGCTAACGTATTACCTTGGCATAGAGGTGATTCAAGGAGTAGACGGAATTAGAATAAAACAAGAGAGGTATGCTCAAGGAATCATGTGTGACACACAGATGGAAGCGTGTAATGCGACTCAAGTGCCAATGGAGTCGAACTTAAAGATCTCAAAAGCTGAAGATGAACCAGAGATAGATGCTACGGAGTTCAGAAGAATCATAGGATGTTTGAGGTATCTGCTTCACACACGACCCAACTTGTGTTACGCAGTGGGCGTTTTAAGCAGATACATGCACAATCCGAGAGACTCTCATGGACAAGCCATCAAGCACATACTGCGGTATGTAAGAGGAACAACAAACTACGTTCTGTTTTTCAAGAGAGATGGGTCAAGGAGTGTCGTTGGTTATAGTGACAGCAGTCACAACATTGATCTCGATGATGGGAGGAGCCCGTCGGGACATGCATTATATTATGGAGAGTCATTGATAACTTGGACATCGCAGAAGCAGCAGACGGTTGCTTTATCATCATGCGAAGCAGAGTTCATGGCGGCAACAGAAGCAGCGAAGCAAGCTATATGGATCAAAGACTTGTTGAGTGAGATACTAGGTGGAGAAGACAAGACAGTCACACTTAGTATCGACAACAAATCAGCCATTGCTCTAACGAAGAATCCAGTTTTCCATGGGAGGAGTAAGCATGTACTCAAGAAGTATCACTTCATTCGTGAGTGTGTGGAGAATGGGCAAATCGAAGTGGAGCATGTGCCGGATGTTGAGCAGAAGGCCGACATCCTTACCAAGCCATAAGCAAGGATTGAGTTCAAGCAAATGAGGAGCTTAATTGGAGTTCAAGAAATTGATCTCCCTAATTCAAGTTGAAATTAAGGGGTGAATATTGGATAATTCCAAGCTTGTGGAAACTTAAGATATTATTAGATGTTTAATATCTTAAGATAAATACAAAAAAGAAATCTAGAAATAGGAAAAGTAAGTTTTCTATTAGATTAGGTTTGCGTTTTCCATATCCCACATGTTAAGCGAATTGTCTTTCACTATAAATATAGTTCTAGTGGAGAGATGTTCCATAAGAGATCTAAGAGAGAGATCATAAGATCTAAGAGAGAAACATTGAGAGCTTTAGTTTTGAGTAGTTTCTAAAGCTAAAAAGAAAAGTTGTTCTTATAATTCTTTGTGTCTCTAGAGATTTGAATTGGTATCAGAGCTTTAGTTGAAGTTCTGAACTTTGAATTGATTTCTAGATTTTCTTTTTGTGTTTCTTAACATAATTGAACACTTCTCAATATTTATTTATAAAAAAAAACAATTGTTGGGATTGTGAAATCTCATGTCCAACTCTATATTGTCCGATTAGTACGATATTGTCCACTTTGGGCCCGAAGGCAAAGCCCGCATGGATTTGATTTTGGAGTCCTTCCCAAAAGGCCTCGTACTATTAGAGTTGGACATCTCTTTATATATTAGACACTTCTTGTCTAAACTTCCGATGTGGGACTTGGATTGACATCTCTCATTCTCCCCCTCAAGCCAAGGTCTACACACCTAGTGTCCTTTCCTCCAGCGAATTAGTACCCATCTTGTACACGAATCACATGGTTACTTTGAGGTACTTTGAGGATGCTCCCTTTCCATATAGGAACTTCTAGGATCTTCTGACTAGTTTCTGCCACAGACCTCTTCTTCCGACTTGAAGGGTATTTTGGTCTTCTTGCAGATCTTCGTCGAACCGCTCTGATACCAATTGTTGGGATTGTGAAATATCATGTCCAACTCTTTATTCTCGGATTAGTATGATATTGTCCACTTTGGGCCCAAGTGGCTGGCCCACATGGATTTACTTTTGGGTTCCTTCCCAAAAGGCCTCGTACTATTAGAGTTGGACATCTCTTTATATATTAGACACTTCTTGTCTAAACTTCCGATGTGGGACTTGGATTGACATCTCTCAATGAAGTCGGACGAGAAGACCACTGAAGGTGCTGATACAGTTGAGGGCCGTTGAGGATATGATTCAAACTTCCGAATTGAGCAATGAGTTTCAAGACATAGATGATACAACTGAGAAGGAATTGCATCCTCTAGGTGTAATGTCATGTAGAGGAGGATCCTTCCAGCCTCAGAAATGCAAGCTATTTTTGATGGAACAGTTGATCCTCCTTTAAAGAGGCCTAAAACCGAGATGTATGAAAAGATGGACTTTCACTAAGCATCAAATGATGTTCTTCTGGTGATGGATCAAGATACTCATGCCAAGATCTATCGCCAATATCGAGCAATGCCAAAATCTCGAGGCGGAGCTGTAGTTTTCATGAGAAAAGCCGAAGGTATTGTTTTTGAGAGGAATCATGCAATCTCTCCGAGCTGAAAACTGCTTACAAGAATATTATTTATCTGTCGAAGGAAGAGGCTGCCCGTGCTGTGGCCAAGATTTTGAAATCTGGGAGGGATGCGCTTGTCTATCCCCTGAAGAAAGAGACTATTCGCCTTAGGAGGTGGTGTGATTAGGAAATTCTTTTGCAGCTACAACGTGTATAACCTGTGATGTCCGCAAAATGTACTTCCCATCTGGACAAGTTCGACAAGTACATGGCGGAGCAGGAAGTCGTCAACCTGAACATGCTTCTGTTGAATCAAGCATCTAGATCAGCTGATGAAGGATGCGGCTCGTCTGTATCGAGATGGAAGACAAAGATATTGTGATATCTCCGTTTACCGAAGGTCAAGCACAACTATCTTGTTCGACTCCACTTGATCTGATCAAGTTTGGATCAAAGTCGGTCCTAATATCCTCTGAAATTCTCTCCGATCAAGGAGCTCCCACCATGGTCGAGACAAGGGTACTTGTCGAGGTAGAATGCATTGATGAGGACTCACTCGTGATGACCCGTGAAGAGGAGTTGGAAGTTACAAACCCCAGACCAGGAGCTTGCAATGCTATGTCTAACCTTTCTTTTCTTTTTGATCTCACCTGATATGATGTTTACTGTGTCATCCAATTTTTCATTTGTATTTTTGAATATTGCTTATTTGACCTTGATGTCTTTTGAATTTGCCTCTTATTACAACAACAAACTCACTCAAGGGACTGAAGGACAAGATGAAGAAACCATCTCTCTTTAAAGAAATAACCCATATGAAGCACATACCACATACATGGAATGTGATTTTGAAGAGGGTGTTCAGTTGAACCATGAATTTCAACAAGAAGCTGAATAGTTTATACATGAATAGTCTAAACATGATCTTGAATCACTTCTTGAATGCAAAATTGATGAAGATCTTGTTATAAGATATGAAGAACAAGTTGAACACTTGCATTCATAAGATATTCAATAAGAAGCAATGATGAAATAGTAAGCTTGGTTGGAAGAACATTTGAATACTTTGTGGCAAAATTTTGGCTGTGAGTGTATGAAGAGGATAAATGAGAACTCATTGGTTACGAATGGGTTTTCAAGAAAGGAAGATATGCATATGCAGCCCATTTCCAAGAAAGAAACAGAGAGTGACTTGAAGAAGCCTCCAAGGAATGTCTAGAAGAAGAATCTCCATGGAAAAGCCCTTTGACAAGTATCTTGGCTCCTCTCTACCAAAAAAAAGGAAAACTCATTTCTACTGATCCAAGGAAGCTACCCTTTTAGGAGATTAGAATGATTGAGTTTAGAGGTTAGTTCTATTATGAGTAAATCCCGGGATCCGGGCTTTAAACGACCAAGAAATTTTTATATAATAGGCTAAAATGTATTTGGAAAAAACATGAATAAAAAAGGACTAAGCCAAAAGATATGTGCATCATACTCTGGTTTAATCCTATGACTGAACCAAAATGTGTCTTTTTATTGTAAGGACCGATCACGTCACAAAAGATATGTGCATAATACTCTGTTTAAACAATTTACCAATAGGAAAAAAATATACCTGGAACATTTGTAAACTCGTATACTACAGGCTTCTTTAAATGTCAACTGTTTTGTACAAAATACAGAATGAGATGATACTTTTGCAGTTCTGCTTTAGAAATATCCAACTGGTGCTTATCCTCCCACACAAGCCTTTCATTTCTTTTTTACTTTCAAAGATTCCTAACAACAACGTGAAACATGCCTTGTAACACCTAAAGAACAACCTCAGCAAGGGTAACTAGAATGCTTCAGACTCTCAGCGTGTGAGTAAAGGGCTTAAATTCCGCTTTATTGAAACCACGGTAAAACCTGAACGTATACATAACTCGTAGAGACTCTTGGGAATATTCTAGTGACGCAAATATTTTGTTAAAATCACCAAAGCAATGCCACTTGAATCAAACCACAACGCATAGATATCTTTCCATTGTAAAGTCACAACACAAAGAACACAATGAATATAGCTTAAACATAACCAAATTGCTATTTTAATGATAGATGATAGGAAAGTTTCTCCAGGAGCATATGGATAAATAAAATCTCACAGATAATAGCTATGATAAATTGATTTGATATCTAAAAGGTTTTGAGCAGCCAGATCGACAACAGTGATTTCGTCGACATCCATGATTTTGACGCGGTTAGGACGCATGTGGCGAACAGAGGAAGCAGGGACACAGAAAGATTCAGACCTTGTGAGGAAAATGCAGAGATCACCAATATCTTGAGTGTAAACAGCGTTACCTTCTTCGTCTATCTTGAATACCATTAAAGCTTTTGTTTCCATTCTCTCTATACGGTACATTGTCTTGGCCGTCCTTTTGTACCACTTAACCATGAAGGTTTCACCGGTGGTTCTTGACTCCACCAAGTGTTCGCTTGTGTTGCACGAGTACAGAAGCTCCCGTTTGGCCTTGCTCAGCTCCGGAAGGTTTTGAAACTGAAGTCTCTGAATCTTTGGTGTGCACTTATGTTTTCGGAGATCCCATGATCCAACAAGGTGGCCTCCAGATCCGACAATGCGAAACATGTCCTCTTCCTCGGAATACATGACAGGGGAGGAGAAGAAACAAGTGAGATTCTGATGTGAATCCACTCGGCGTTGCTTTGAGCCGGTTTACAAATACTTAGTTGAGGTCCCAAGAACTTGACAGCCACAGCACAGTCCTCTTCCTCCGGAGAAGATGAGGACATTGCCACGTTGGTGACCATTTGGGTTTGGCATAGAGGCAGAGTTTCATGAGGAGGTAACGAAATGGTTCTCACCTGTTCAGGAATCTTCCTCGGGTGTTCCCGGAGTCGCACAATGCCGTCCACCAAATATGTTATCCATCCATTGGATGATCCTAAGTTTCGTTACCTCCATAAAATTACTAGGCCTCTCGTAATCAAGAGGATTCATGTCACCATCCCTCCTGAAGACGACTCTTACGAGATGTGGTCTACAAGGATCAGCGCAGAAGATGGTTAAAGGAAGGGTTTGCGATTGCGGCAATGAAGCAGATGAGGAACCATCAGAGTGAAGAGGAGAGCATCTTACCAACACTGGTTTCCGCAAGCATAACTTCGAGGGCTGGTTGAGAATCAGAGACATGAATAAATTTACCCTAATTGATAAATTGGAGATGTTCATTGCTCACATTAATACAGATGAAGGGACTTGCTCACCAAGTTTTCCATCTCCATATTAGTTAGCCCTAATTCTCATTAAGTTCACTTTTCCATACTGTATTTTTCTCTGACTTCGACCGCAGACTTTTATGTGCAATAATAAAATCTTTAAATTTAAAATATATTTAAAAATACAATTATATTATTATTTTCGGTTTTATTATTTTACCAATATTGTAATATAAATTTTAATAAAATTAAGATACAATATTTTTAGTTAATTTAAACTATACTTAAGAATAGATATGTATATATTTAAAATTACAATCTTAGATAAATTTTATCTATTTCTTTTGGAAAAAATACATTAAATTGGTTTATAAAATTAATAAAAAAATTGATATAAAATCTGTATAATTATCAAAAAGTAGAAATAAATAGTATTTTAGAATTTTTAGACATATAAAAGAAGATAATAATATTACGGTTAAAAATTTATAATTTTTTAAAAAACTTTTAAACAATTTGAAATATTTTTAGTAATAAAATTGTATAATTATAAATAACATTTCAAAAATTTAAAAATATTCTTACATTATTTATTGTCATATTTGAATAGATGTATTTTAATGATGATGTATAATTTATTACTATATTATAAAAAGTTTACCAAAAATGTAAATAGGCATTATGTAATTGTTTATGTCGCATTTAGCTTTAAGTCATGTCATCATTCTAATATGACATATCACATTTATTTGGTCAAAGTGAATGTGAATAGAACATGTATCAAAATAACTTGACTAATAATGTCTAGGGGATTGTTTCACCCTGTTGTTGATAGCTATCTTCACCTCAAACACCCTACTCAAGTTTGATATTGTCATAAAAAATTTAAATATATGATTTACCTTTTAGTGTTATATATTGTGTAACTCTATAATCTTATTGTATAGGTTTCTTAGTTGGTTTTATTAATATTAATTTTAGCAATAGCATATTTTGTAAATAATACATGAACTTAAGTTTAGTATATACTATTATATTTTGTATATTATCATTTTAGATACTATATTGTTGTGAGTTTTAAATAAATAAAAGATAATATATATTTGTAGATATAAAAGTTTAACATGTGTTAATAATTTTATTTTTGTATAAAAATATTACATAGCATACAAATTTTAACCCGTTTTAACAGTTACTGATTATTTATTTAAATAAAACAATTTAAGAATAAAATAGGTTAAGTTAAAAATTTAATATTTTTTATATGTAATTCATACAGTGCTTCTATTTTAATATAATATAGATAATAATTATTAAATATATAAAAATAGCATAGAATTTTTATTTTATCATTTTATTATGAAAATTTTAAAAGATATTAATTTATAATAATATTATATTACTAATTGTGAAATTAATTAATGCATTTTACCGTTGTACGCTTCAGCTAAAATGATTTATCATTAATTTTTGTTTGGTTATTAAGATTTTCTAGAAATGTTATATATTTGATTGATTAATGTAAATAATCAAATATATTATATTACGTAATTAAGTACATGGACCTATTATGACTTGTCAACAATAGATAAAAATAATGACTTTATTTTAATAGAATGAACCAAAACCGCTTCTCGTGACCAGCATTTGAAAGCATACACCTCGTTCTCTCTAGCAATGTATGATTCATCTGTTCCGCCACACCATTCTGGTGTGGTGTTTTTCTGACTGTAAGATGTTTGGCAGTTGTTGCATCCTTACAAAACTGTTTGAACTCTTTCAAACTTAATTTCAAACCAATATCAGAACGAAGCATATCTTGCTTCGACGGATTCCGCATCCCACGTACACCCTTATTTCCAAGACTCATATGCCATAGCTTAGTCATATCTTTCTCTGGGATCTCTTGCGATGCAACATTTGCTGAACCTGTAGCCGTTGCACCTTTTAACAAATACAGAGTACTGTTCATGAAACCTTTCAGAATCACATCATAACCCCTGCAGACATTCAAAACTCCATCATCCCCCGAATATTTGAACCCTTTACTATCCAGAAGACTCACATATATCAAATTCTTCGTCATTGATGGAACATATCTAAACTCATTCAATGTACAAAAACTACACTATCATGTGTCCTGAGCTTCATTGAGTTGATCCCATCAATCTTGCAGACAAAATCATTTGCCATTTTAATCTTGTCGTCAAGTACCTCTGTGTACTCAGAAAAATACTCTCTCCTTGCTGTCATATGGTAGGATGCTCTCGTATCTAGAACCCACACATTAGAAAGTGTGTGTGTCCATGCACAACAAGAGTGATGTCGTCGCCAGACTTGGTTTCATCCTCGGCTACTGCAAAAGACCCAAACTGATGCTTCTTCATCTTGGGACAGTCTGACTTCCAATATCCATTTTCTTTGCAATAGTTGCAAATATCAGTTGGTTTAGAACCCTTTGGGAACAACTTCCTATCTTTCAAAACCCTTCTTTTCCCATGTCCCTTCACACCACTGACAAACAATCCCGAAGCTTGATTGTATGTCCATGAGCTGGATGCCTTATGGCGCAACTCCAACTATGAAGCGTCGATGTAACTTCTTCCAGTTCACTGTATCTTTGCAAACAATGAACGATTTCTAGAAGGAGTTCAACAGAGATACAAACAGGATTAGTGCAAGGTCTTCATCCTCCACCTTAACATTGATGTTACGCAGCTCCAGTAATATCGAATTTAACTTGTCAAGATGGCCGCGAATCTCAATACTTTTTTGCATATGCAGGGGGGAGAGGCATTGCTTCGGAAGTAGCTTGTTCGTTAGAGATTTTGTTATGTATAAACTCTCTAACTTCTGCCACAAACTAGCAGCGGTTTTCTTATTTGACACTTCGAAGATGATCTTTTCTGTTAAACACAACAAAATTGTTGAGAATTCTTTCTCTTTCAGAGTCTCCTAAACAACAGCATTAGATTTCTTCCCTGACAGCGGTCCCCATATGAAACATCTTAATCTGCCTAAGACTGAAACTTTTTTTCCATCAAACTTGTCAATCTTCATGTTTATCACAGACATCTTCTCACCAGATCACAAACCTGGCTCTGATACCAGTTTGTTGTAACAGACGTGAGAAGGGCCATATGCAGAAACAGACTAATAAAGTGATGTAACTATGACACATATAATGGTTTACAGGAAGTCGATGCTGATACTCCCATATCCAAAAAGAGAAAGAAAAAAATTGAGAAAGATTCAACACGATGTGATTGATAATGTATTGGAAAATCTGAAAATGGTGAATGAGGAGACAATTTGAAGAAATGAAGCTCTTTTAGTTCTCAATTAATAACAATTAGGTGACAATCCACGCCATGCGCGGGGTGAAATTATCAAAAGAAACTTAAATATTCAAGTTATAGTCGAATTATTTGTTCAATACATTTTTGTGGTCAAAATTAAAGCAATATTTTTTTGTTATAGTGCATTCGGTTTTCAATTCAGGTTTGGTTATTTCAGTTGTTTTTGGTTTTCCGGTTTAGAGGTTTTGGATCTGTTTGAATATTTAGAAAATTTGGTTCGGTTATTTTGGTTTACGTTCAGTTCAGATAACAAAATTGAGAATCGGTAATATCCGAAATAATTTCGGATCACATTCAGTTCCTGTTTGGTTCCAGTTTTTGTTAATTCGGATATAAAAACAAAATATCAGTTTTTGAAAGAATGCTCAATTTTTTGGGTTTCGGATAAAACTTTGGATGTTAAGATAATTTGAAATATTTTGATAAAATTATTATTGTAATTTTAGTTTTGGTATTTCAATTTAAAAGTAATATTTAAAAATTATTTGATTATCCTATAATTTGATGCTTATAAGTATATAAACTATATTATAGAAATTCGGGTACCCATACGGTTCTCGGTTCAGTTTTGATTTTTTTTTCCTATTTGATTTATTTTTTGGTTCTGAATAAAGAATAGTTAATATCAGTCCAAATAGGACTATATGAATAGTTACAAAAGAGACTTAATTATCGTAAATAATTATAAGAGTTTTATTTTATAATTATCTAATGAAATAATTATTAAACTAATGATATGTAAACTAACTATTTTAGAATACAAATAAAAATTATTTAAATTATATTTTGAAGAAAATAATAATAAAATTATTATTCAATTTATATTTATAAAATTTATAGTTACTTTCTAAAAGTTAACTTCCAATTTTTAAAACTGTTGATTTATATTTGTGCCAAAAACATCAAATTTAAAACCATTTTAGACATAATGTTAGTAAGAGGTTTTGATAATTGTATTGAATTTGTGACGTTGTATAGTTATAAACCACGCGGTGGTGGGCTAGTGGTACTTGAGGGAGCTTCCCCACTACGGACCCGCTTAGAAA
Organism: Brassica nigra; assembly: GCA_016432835.1. NCBI lineage: Eukaryota > Viridiplantae > Streptophyta > Magnoliopsida > Brassicales > Brassicaceae > Brassica > Brassica nigra. The sequence continues at coordinate 31,624,906 of CM028247.1, forward strand.
CCACGTGTGGCCACACGGCCAGGATCCTGTCTACTACCAAGGTCCGTATGAATACCCGAGAGGGCCTGTCGTGGGTTGCACCTCCCATCCGGGATTAGGTTCGTGTCTTGAATAGACCGGTTTAACCCTTTTAAAAAAAAAATTGTATAATTATACAGTTGTGTTATAGCCATTTCACACATTCATTTTTACTTTATTCATAAACAGTGATTAATTTAAAAATAACAAAGTATATTTAAAACTTTTTAGTAATTTAATATATAAAACTATATGTTTTCATTAAATTTTCATGATTTTATTTCATATATAATGATTTATATAATGTTATTATTACACATAATAATTATCATGCAATTAAAATGGGTTTTGTAATTTGATATTTTGATGCGGAAGCGACTTTGGTTATTATTCATATCGGTAAAAATAGGTTATCAACTATATAAAAACTGGTAAATTATACATCTTAGTAAAAAAATTTATAAATAACTATAAACATTATAATAGTTTATAAATAATTTATAAAGTTACGTAAACAATTTATGGGTTTATAAGAGTTCATATAGAAATCAATTAAAAGGTTTCTAAATCATTTATAAGAGTTTATAGCCATTTATGAAGGCTTACAAACAATGTATAAAGGCTTCTAAGCAATTTATAATTTATAAGAGTTTATAAGTGTGTGTAAATAATTAATAAGGTTTTATAAAACATTTATAAATTTTTTTTGAAAAGTTTATACACCATTTACAAAGGTTTATAAAATATTTGTAAGAGTCTATAAACGATTTATAAGGGCTTACAAAATAATTTATACAGTCTATAAACCATTTATAAATATTCATAAAAGCGTTATGAAATTTTATATACAATTTATAAGGGGTATTTATACAATTTATAAGGGTTACATAGGTTTAGAAATCAGTTAGAAGAACTCTAAATCATTTAAAAGATCTTACAACCATTTAGAAAGTCTTACAAAAAAATTTATATGGGTTTGTAAAATAATTTATTAGGGTTTGTAAAGATATATAAATAATTTATAAGGGTTTATAAAACATTCATAGTGTATAAAAATAATTCATAGAGTTTATACACCATTTATAAAATAATTTATAAGGGTTTATAAAACATTCATAAAAGTTATAAAAACAATTTATGAGGGGTTTATAAGAATTTTTAAATGGTTTATAAATCAATTTATAACACTTATAAATATAAAATTAGTTTATAAACAATTATAATTCAACTTAATAACCCTGAAAATTACCTTATAATCCCTAAATCATTTTGTAAAATAATAAATCAGTTTATAAACCCTTATAAATCAATTTGTAAAAATTTATAAGTAAAAGTTTATAATTATTTATAAGTGTTTTAAAATTAGTTAAAAACAAATAATACTTTATCGAAACTATAACAAATAGATTTTACAAATCGGTATATAAGTTTTGTTTATAAAAATTCATAATTGGTATAACAAATAAATCATTTATAAGAGTTTATAAATAATCATTATAAGAGGTTTATATATATTTATAAGAGTATATATATCGTTGATAAAATTTTAAAAAAGCTTTATAAATTAAAACAAATTCTAGTTCATAAAACGTACCCCTCAATAGAATAATTCAAGTACAAAAGAAACAAAAAAAAAAAACAGATTATGAATCATATAGTATACACTATCAAAAGTTTACTTGGGCTGTTAACATAGCTTCGATGGAGTTTCCTCAATGCACTTCGTCTTATAAGTTTCTAAATCATCCTATTCACGCACTACTTAAAATATTAAAAAGCATGCTCTTTGGCATATCATCAAAGATCCTAAGATCATGTTAAATGTAACTGCAAGAGCAAATATACACAGATCAAGTTGCAATTTGACCTTAAACCACAAGATATTCACCAAATTAACCAATTTTTTTCATTTCTTTTCTTATTAAGGAAGTTAAATGGATAAATTGAAGCAAAAGACACATACTAAACTAAGAATCCATAAGAACCCGAGAGATAAAAGCATCTCACAGTAAGACAACTACCAAACAAGCGTATATGTCTCGTTTAGACTTACAAGTGGATTAGGAGGAGTCTTTAGACCAAATAAGCATCAAATTTTGAACCACCTCGTGACCCAAGAGAGAGTCTTCTCTGCTGATTACTCTAAGCATTAATAATGGTGTTGTAGGCGTAAGCTTCATGTTTTATGATTCCTTTACAAGAGAAATTATTTAACAGTTTCCCACTCTTCTCAAATTCACCTCTTCTGCATAATCCTTCGACAGCAATATCAACGAATAAACAGTTATTCTTTAACCATCGGCATAAAATGTACAAACAGTAAATCAAATATATGGCATTTCTTCGTCACCACCAGATACACAATGCATGAGCTCTCTTTGATATTCAATCCATTCCTCACCACTTAATTGGAAAACTCTTAGACTCTCTTTGAACATTCTGTTATGACAAAACCAATCACACATGTTGCGCAAACAATATTTAAAATGTTAAAGTATAAACACTATGTTATTCATGGATAAATATTTATAAGGTCTTATAAATTTGAAAATGCAAATTTTCATCATAAAACTTCGTCCCCTTTCCTACAATTATATTGATTATGAGAAATCGAGTTAAAATTAAAGAAACAGAACAAAACCCAGTATCAAATGTAACTTTCTTACGTGTTCGTGAGAGATCTCGTTCGGTTCGTTGAAACTCATTGAATTTTTTAGGTTGATCAGAGAGCTCGTCGGAGAGCTCGTTGGAGAGGTCGTCGGAGAGCTCGTTGGAGAGATCGTCGGAGAGCTCGTTGGAGAGTTCATCGGATTGCTCCTCAGGTTCATCGGAGAGCTCCTCCGTTGGAGCTTCTAATTTAAAATTGGAGAGATCGTGGAAGAGAATAGATTAGGTATAGGTTTAATTAGTTAGGGATACAAATATACTTTAATTATTAAAATTTTAATGGTAAAATTGGTTAAGGTATAAATGAAATGTAGTACAAGAAAAATGGTAGTTTTGACAAATTTCCATGACATAGATATGCAGAGTTAATATTTAGATATGCGGAGTTACTACTACATACTAGTGGAATATTTGGTAGAATAAGGGAAATCAGTTTTAATTCCATATTAGTTGACTTCTGAATCTTGATTTTTTTTTAAAAAAGATAGTGCATTTTATGTTAATCGGTAACTAATCAACTGAAAAATATATATAATAATCAATTGCATTACGGGTTTTTATATTTGGGTATATTAGTAAAATAATATACGGTGTATGTGTGATTTACCTTTGTTTGAACACCAAGAAAAATTTCAATTATTGACCTAATGTTTTTTATCGGCAAATATATGATTCCATTGGTTAGTAACTAACCATATTTATATTTGTCTATTTTAGAGAAAAAAAAAACATTTTATATGTATGCATCTCAAACAATGGAATGAAAGGAAGAAGAAAAATATGCACCAATCATTAAAATTTTTAATAATTCAATGTAATTAATATCATTTTCAATCAAATAAAATATATAAAAAAAACTGTGCAAATCGATTTTTTCCCCCAAATCAACTATGTATAAACCTGTATAAGTAGCACAATACATAAGACTAAATGTTGTTTTAAAAAGAAATGGATGCTTTATGCTTATATGAATTTTGTATAATTTGGCCAAGAATAAACTATTTCTTATAAAAAAAAACTGATTTTTTTTAGTTATTGAAAATAGTTTATAAAACAAAAGAATAGACACATTTACATGTACAACAATATAAAGTAGAACCTCTATAAATTAATACTCAATAAATTAATAATCTCTATAATTTAATAAGTTTCACCAGTCCCAACTTGGACCGGTTCAAAATTTAACACAAATCTATAAAATAATAAGATAATAATTTTTTAGAAAATTCTATGTAAATATATGTTTCCATTAGAATCATAAATTAATAATTTATATGTATACATATTTTATATAAGTAAGAACCTATCATTATATTGTTTGTTTTATATTCACAATGGAATTATCTTTCTATTTTCTTAACACATAATATATATTTGATGAGATTTAGTAATATTATATCTAAACCACATTTAAGTTTTATGCAATATATATTGTATACACCAAATAATACAAAAAATTAATATAAATTTCAAATTTCATAAAAATAACAAATTGATGTCTATACACTAAAATCAAATATTTTTCTTATCTTAGAATAAATATATCTTAAAATAAAAATCTAAATAAGGAAACTTTTGTAAACTAATATCTCTATAAATTAATAAAATCTCAAAGTCCCAACATTAGTAATTTATAGTGCTTTTACTGTAGTGGATATATTATACCACAATGATGGCGAATCAATATGAGTAATAATATGAAAAACAAAAAATGGTTTTGAGACATTATTTGTGGATCATGTGTGCTTAATTCGCTGCAGAACATGTGCAGATCGACCGATTTAAAAAATTTGAGTTGCGGAGTGCATATGCAGGTTAAACTTATTTTAAACGGGACTGGTGCAGGTCGAGTGAATTTGAATTGCAGATTACACAACAATCCGCAAATGCGTGTCAGATTTTTGAATCAGAAAAATAATTTAAGCCACAGTAGAACCAATGAAACGGGGCGGGTTTGACCCGTTTCCCAACACTAATGGGAACCCATGATACTTTTAATTAGGGTTGGGCATTGGGGGGGACCAATCGGGTTTTGGTTCGGGTTAAATCGATTTCAGGTTTTCGATTTATGAATTTCAGCCCAATTCAGATATTATAAAATTCAGTTCAGATTCTGTTTGGATTTAGTCGGGTTCGGTTTGGTTTTAGTAATATTTCCAAAAACCATTTGAACCTAATATAATTTCGGATTTCAAGTATTAATCGGTTTTTGGTTCCAAAGTATATTTTTGTAGTTCAACCCAAAAACCAAATAAAGATCCAATGAAACAAAGACCAAAAATTAAAAACTTGGAATGAGAATCCTCTTGTTATGATTCTTTTTGTTCTGGTGTAATTTTTGACAAGTAAAATTAGAGAATAAAGACAATGAAATACGAGAACAAAACTCAAAAATATGTGCAAACACATCATATCCGATGAACTCGATTATAGAAAAGTAGGAAAAGCACCAAATACAAAATACATTGAAGTATTTGTTTGAGTTAATTATCATGTAAGAGATACTTATTTAAGGTACTCAATGAGATCTTAGAATATTTTGGATACTTATTCAGGATTGAGTTCAGGTTTGGTATGGAATTTTTAGGATACATAGTGAGAGATCAAGCTCTAACCCGTTACAACAGCAAGAGAGCTAGCGCTCCACCTGGAGTAAGTTCTTAAGCAGTCAGAATCCTCACACGGTTGAAAGCAAGCCAGAGAGGTTGACCACTTCGAAGGACCTCCATCATCCGCCGTAGCTCGGCCGTCATAGGCGAGCTCCCCGAAAGGACTGCAAAAAATTAAAAATAATATATAACAAAAGTTTCACGCCTGATCTAGATCGAGAAATCTATAAGCAATTAGAAGGAACAATAACTTACTGACGTTTTTGGTCCAATAACGAGGAATCCTCAAGTCCTACGGATTCTTGGTTGATTTTGAAAATAAATAATTTTCTCTCCACCTATTGTCTCGGGACGCAACTCCATCTACGATCTTACGACCTGGCCGAGGAGACAACAGGATTGTTATCGAGAAACCGGTGTATCATTTTATTATACAGAGCTGTCATAGCTCCTCTACGCCGAACTCCAACCGTTCTTTGTGTGCCCTAACCTATAGGGTCAAAAGGTGTCTGGCGAAGTTAGGACACATCTTTATAAACTCCATCCTAAGTTGAGATAGAACTTCAAGGATGTAAGTTGGTATCTGGAAGTGAGGCCGCATTCTTTGAAATAGTTGATTTAAGCTCTGCAGTGCCCTCGTGTTACACGCTTGGGAGTCTCTTTGTCGATTGGAAGTAAAGTCTCGACCTCATACTCTGCTCCCCAATGGTCCTATAGATCACTGAGGTCTGCTCTTGATGATGTATCCAAGATGAGGGTCGAATTTCTGTCTCGCCATCACTTGGGTGTACGAATAGAAGAAATAAAAAGATGAAAGAAAAATAATAGATGCGAGAGAACTCAAGAGAAAGAACAGGAAAAACGTTAAGAAACAGAAGGCGATAACGATGGAGTCTTTTTTTTTTGTCGGCTAAATTTTATTATGAATCAATATCAAAGTTTACAAGAGATTCTAAAAACCTTGGACAACTATTATATACAGACCATAATGAAGAAGAAAGGAGGGCCTGTTTAGCCAAAGTATCAGCACATTGATTTGTTTGTCAAGAACTATATCGAATTCTGCAGCTTGAAATTGCATCTTCCACTGTTGTATCGTCCTCACTGTCACTTTGATTATTATGTTGGTTTCTGTCGAATTAAGAAGCCGATTCAAGTTGATATTATCACCTTCGAAAATGACGTTTTTGTATCCTAAAGACCAACATGCTTGCATAGCCCATATTAGAGCAGAACCCTCTGCTTCCATGATGTTAGATCTTCCTTGAAATTGTCCCATTCCACAGTCTAGACACAAACCTGTACTATTTCGAATGATCCATCCCATTCCTGAGTTTGTATTACCTTGATGATGAGACACATCATAGTTGCACTTCACCCATCCTCTAGATGGAGGGTTCCACTTTTCACGCTGTCTTCGTCTAATCTGACCCGTTAGGTTATCTCGATCAGAAGTGATCAAGGTGCTTTCATTCCATTCATATGTATCACTAGCAATCAAATCAACCAACTGCGTTTCAGATATATTCTTCAAAGAGTAGGTGAGTTCATTACGACTTTTCCATAGTCGCCACAGCGTCCAAATAGGAGTTAGCCGGGTCACTCTATCAATGGAATCATCACTTGCCACGTCAAGAATGAATCGCAATTTGTCTTCTACCGTTGTTGTAGTATTACAAAGGATTGATGTCGAAATATATATTCTCCTCCAGATTCTCTGTGCGTAGTAGCATTGAAAAAATAAATGGTCAGTGGACTCCACATGTTGACAACACCGACTACATGTAAGATCAACTGAGATATGCCGAAAACTGAGATTTTCTTTAACTGCCAAAGCCTTGGAAAGAAGTCTCCAAAGAAATTGTTTGATCTTAGGTGTTGTATCGACCTTCCATATTGGTTTAGATATATCAGGATGAGGATATAAAGGTGGAGTTGAGTGATTATTAGTGGTTTCTGATCCTTTAGCATACCTGTATCCTGAACGCACGGAGTATACACCATTCCTTGTATACGGCCAGATGATGAAATCATGAAGATTTTCACTGGGTAGACATATCTTATTTATCAAATGATGGTCCTCTTTGGAAATAAGATCCATAAGCTCCTGTTGATTCCATTGTTTAGTTTCTTGATCAATAAGAACTTGTACTGGTAAAACCGGATTCGTGTATGGGAGCAGAATGGGAGGTCTTGGTGGATTCGTAGGAATCCAATTATCAGAGATGACAGTCTTGACTCCATTTCCTATGCAATGTTGTACTCCTTTTACGAGAAGTTCTTTTCCAAACAACAATGACTGCCATCCAAAGGAAGGTTGGCAACCTCTCCCTGCCTGTAACATCTCAGTCCTTCTAAAATAACGGTGTTTTAGTGCTCTGAAAACCAAACTATCCGGACGATGCATAATTTTCCAGACTTGATTTGCAAGTAACGCTTGGTTGAATTTATGTAGTTCTCGGAAACCCATTCCACCATCCTGTTTAGAGAAATTCATCTTCTTCCAAGATACCCAAGCCAGTTTCTTTTGATGTTCTGTGGATCCCCACCAATATCCTGAGATCATACTATCAAGTTCAGAACATACTTGCATCGGAAGTTCATAAACATTCATTGAGAAAACTGGCATTGCAAAAAGCAACAGCTTTTAATAATGTTTCTTTCCCAGCCGTCGATAAAAATCTTGTCTGCCAGCCATGGATTTTTGAAAGCACATTGTCTTTAATGTATTTGAAAGTATCACTTTTCCAACCATTAAACTGTTCGGGGAGACCTAAATACTTTCCTCTGCCTCCAGTATTTGGAATATTCAACATGGCTTGAATACTTGAACGTGTATGATCAAAAACCTTTGAACCAAACGTTATAGTTGATTTATCAAGGTTTATAAGTTGACCTGATCCTTGTTCGTATACTTTGAATATGTTGAGGAGTGCTTCAGCATTATTTAGATCTGCTTTGAGAAAGAAAAGTGAATCATCTGCGAATAGCAGATGTGATATAGCCGGTCCGCCAATAGATAGCCGCAATGGTGTAATGGTTTTATCAACTTCTGCTCGATGAATGAGTGAGGACAAGACATCCGCACATAGAATAAACAAATACGGTGAAAGAGGATCACCTTGGCGTATCCCACGTGAACTTGTGAAGTTGCCATAAGGACTCCCATTGATCAGTACTGAAAAAGACACAGTTGTAATGCAAGCTTTATTAATTCAATCCAACGTTCAGAGAAACCCTTCTTACGAAGAACCTCTTCAACGAACTTCCATTCCAAGCGATCATAAGCTTTACTAACATCTGTTTTGACCGCCATATAATTTGTTGAGCACCTCTTTTGTACTTTCAGTGCATGGAAAGCTTCATGTGCAAGAATTACATTATCAGTAATTTGTCTACCAGGGATATAAGCAGCTTGATTCTCTGATACTAACTCCGATAAGATCCCTTTAAGTCTTCCAACCAGAATTTTCGATATGATTTTGTAAGTCACATTACAAAGAGTTATCGGACGAAAGTCTTTCATTGTTTGCGGGTTTTATATCTTTGGAATAAGACATATGTTGGTGTGATTTGTTTCATCATCCATAATGCCTGTTTCAAAGAACTCTCGTACTGATTTTATCACTGCAGGACCCACAATTTCCCAATATCTTCGAAAGAAAGCCGCCGTAAATCCATCCGGGCCTGGTGCCTTATTAGAACCAATAGAGAAAACACTTCTTTTAATCTCAGCATCAGTTAGCTCACGAGTTAAATTTTGATTCATCTCCTCTGTGACTACACAATCAATATTACTCAACATCTCTGTTAACTGAGGATGATTTGAGGTAGAGAACAATTCTCTAAAATAGGTAAAAGCTTCCTCGGCAATTGCCTTGTTGCCTTGTATATCAATACCATTCTTATTCTTGATAGACAATATTTTATTACGTGCTCTGCGATTCCGTGTAGAAGCATGATAGAATCGAGTGTTCCTGTCACCCTTACGTAACCACTTAACTCTGCTTTTTATTTTCCAGTAGGCTTCCTCCTTTCTATATGCTTTTCCTAAATCATACCTAAGTCCCTGAAGTTCCGTATTTGAGACTTGTGGATTTGTGTGAGCAGAATCAATCTTCTGTATAAGATCTTGTATCTCTTTTGCCGAGTTGTTTGTACCATTTCTTCTCCAACAAGAAATATAATGGCGACATTGTCTGATACGTCTATTGATAGACATAGAGCCATGTTCCTGGTTATCATTCCAACTATTCATAATGACTGTTTTGAAATCAGGATTATCAGCCATTCGTTTGTCAAACCGAAACGATTTCCGCGCAAATGCATTATCATATCTAATTTTAATCACAGCAGGCCTGTGATCAGACTCAACCATCTCTAGAAACTCTACCTGGGATGCTGGGAATTTCGCTCTCCATTCATCATTGCCAAAAGCCCTGTCCAACCAACTTTGGATCAAGTCATCTTTTCGCTTATTACTCCAAGTCATATTGTTTCCAATAAACGGTAGATCTTTCATCTTACATGTTGTAACCATATTGTTAAAATCTAATAGACTCCATTGTTCTCTCGTTCTTCCTCCTAATTTCTCAGTAGCTTAAAGGATTTCATTGACATCACCACACATTAACCAAGGACCTGTTCTTGTTGTAGCGATTCTTTCTAACTTCTCCCAAAGAATATGTCTGACACTTCTGATGGGGTTGCCATATACGCAAGACAAATAGAAAGAGATCTCTTTATTCATTATCTTACAATCGATCAATCTTTCATCACAAGAAAGGAAAGTAATATCAATATCCTTGCTCCAAAATAATGCTAACCCCCCCCTTACACCAACAGGAGATACGCACTTAACAAAATCATAACCTAATTGAGCACCAACATCACAGAGAATATCATCGGGATTCTTTGTTTCAACCAGAAAGAGTATATCCGGGGAATAAGATTTCTTAATCCCTTTGAGGCGTCGAACTACCAGGGACCCTTTCAGCCCTCGGCAGTTCCAAAACGCTGTATTCATGTCTTCTCAGGTGGCTTCTGGCCCACCGTACCGTCACTGTGTTGATGTTGGTGTTGGTGTCAAAATCGGTCACGACGGAATCAATGACTGAAAGTCTCTAGAAAGTATTTCTTGAAACAAAAAGTCTCGGATAATTTGAAAAGAAGTTATACGAGATTTTCTCAAATTAGAATATCCACTCTCTGGTGAGGTCGAAAACGGTTATCTCAAAATCAACGGCTAGGATTATTTTTTACTTATGGGTTCTTTGTGAAACACTTCTTGAAAGTGAGATCGGAAGACTACGGGCGTGCGCGTACGAGAGTCCCCGGAAAGATCGGTCCGCCGCCCAAGGACATCAAGATTCGATCACCACAAAAATCCTAAACGCAAAAGAATCTGCCTCGAAACTTCAAGAGGTCGTTCTCTCAAACCGTGAGGAACCAGAAAACGATCAAGATATCAAATCGAAGCCCTCGCCGAGATCTTCAGCCTGCCGCCGGCGGCACCTGGCCTGGCGGCGGCGCCACGCGGGCCGGCCTGGCCGGCGGCACCGCCACGCGGCGCCTGGCCGGCGGCACCGCCTGGCGGGCGCCGCCGCCACGCTGGCGGCCTGGCGCCGGCACCGCCTGGCCGGCGGCACTCCGCACGCGGGCGGCCTGGCTGGCGGCACCCTGGCCTGGCGCCGGCACCGCCTGGCGCGGTCGACGGCCCTCGCCCTGGTCTCGGTCCCATCGTGTTCGGTCTGATCCCATCTTGGCTTGTTTGGATCAATCATCGTGAGCTTGGGACGATCACGGCTACGGAATAAACATCCTTCGACTCGATTGGAATCGTCCTCGATGTTTTACGACAAAAACTAGAAGGATTGGATTTCTCGTAGAAGATATCGTATAAAACAAGGTCGATTAACTTGAACATCGATCTTTTAGGCTATACGGTTTATTTTACGAGAAAAATAGTCTTTCCGAGAAATCGTATAAAACGTTCAACGACTTAAGACAAGTCCACGGACTTACTTACGATTTTAAGAATTCAGGCCCAATCAGGCTATGACGGTTTATCCGATTTCCCGAACATCGGATAAACATCAAGTCACCGAAAACTCGAGGATAATTACGAAGATCAACGAAAATGGAATACTTCTTGAAGAGATAAGCTTGGGCCCAAAGGCGAGGTCCATCATCTTAAGGCAAACCGACCTAGGAGTGAGTATATAAGGAGAGCAAGAGCAGAGGAGAGGAAGATCCGAAATCCTAGAATCTAGACTTAGAGAACTCCTGCTAGCTTAGAGAACTTAGAACTTAGGCGGTTAGGCCAGCGAGGCAGGACTTAGAACGTCTGGCCGTCTCTTGTTCTAGTTTTATCTTCTCCGCAGACCCCTGTTCCTCTCTGAAGGATCTAACAATTCTTTTACTCAGAGCTCCGCACATAGAAACACTAGGCATTACCTTCGACATGCCCGTTTCTATGACCAACGCTCATACTTGACGAACCAGGCCCTAGAACGTCTGGCGCCTCCTGCTCGAAATCTCCTCCTCGGAAGGATCAGACAATTATTTTACTTCAGAGCTCTGCACATAGAAACCCTAGGCGTTATCTTCGACATGCCTGTTTCTATGACAAACGCTCATACTAGACGAACCCGCCCAGACGGTTCGATCTCTTGTTCAATTCTTTCTAAACTGAACTACGTCCGACTTGATCCTCGAAGGTGCGTAGGCAGCCTTTCTTAAGGTCAAGTCCCAAATCTTAACAAAACCTTTTCCGCATTTATTCGGTCACTTGTCGTTGGCTGTCAGAGAATCCGGACCTTCGTGGAAAGTCGGGTTAACTTGGCTTTCCTCCGTTTTATTCATTAAAATCGACGGTGTGAATTTCGGTTCCCACAGTTTGGCTAGAAGGAGGGGGACGGATTACTCTTACTCATACGGCCGCAAAGCTTGATCGAACCGATGTCCGGAAATATGAAAGAAAAGTTGCAGTTTGCCAACGATGGTAAAACAACTCCAGCAGCGACTGTTCCTACGGCCAACGCCACGCAAACGCCACGGTGCTCGAGCAAATAAAAACCTAGCCGTGGCTTTCCGCCATAGGAAGAGCACGAAACGAGCTCGCAATTTCTATCTAAACAGAAAGGGCAACGATAAAATCTATCAAACCCCAAAAATTCGCCTTGTTACCAAGTTAGAGAAATCGCGAACGAGCAAGGTTTCTACGAAAAGTTTCTTCGAGAACCTCTCGAAAAATAAAACTTAATCTCCTCAAAACCTTGGGGAAACCCTATATTACGCAGAACAGAAGCACGGCAAATCGGTTCACCGATTCCCACTGCCATACTTCTTACAAACAACTCTCGAGGAATAAACGGGAAAACGAAAAAGGTCGGAGCTTAATCTTACTAGGACGACTTGCCATAGGGTAAGATCAGTCTTCCCAGTCCGCCTTAGTAGGAGCCCACTTTGTTCTCCTTTGTGTCTAGGTCAAAATGGCTTTCGCTTCATCTCAATCGGAGTTTCCGTTGAGATTTTACGAAGAGAACAAAGTCACTGTCTCGGCCACCTCGCCGTGGGCAAGGACAAACATTACCGAGGTCACCTCACCCTCCGACATGGCTACCTCGCCACAGGGCGAACTCACCTTCGTTATCCTTTGAGTTTAGATCAAAGTGGCTTTCGTTTCGTCTCAATCGGAGTTTCCGTTGAGATTTTACGAAGGGAACAAAATCACTCTCCCGGCCACCTCGCCCGTGGACGAGAACAACCATCACCAAGGTCACCTCGCCCATGGCCACCTCGCCTGTGGAAACCTCACTTTGCTCTCCTTTGAGTCTAGGTCAAGATGGTTTTCGTTTCGTCTCAATCGGAGCTTCCGTTGAGATTTTGAAGAAAACAATGTCGCTGTCTCGACCACCTCGCCCATGAGAAGGATCTCTCTGTCCCGTCATAGGATGAGACCGGTCCTGTCTCAGTACCATGCATCTTTGCCTGAGTTTTCGTAACTCGATCTTTGAGTCCGTGAGCCCCGGGGATCGACGAAGGCGAGCAACAGCAGCATCGGCGGCAAGGGTCCTGGCCCATCCGTGCAGTCGTTTCGTGATCTCGGGCAACGGCAACATCTTGGTCCCTTAAACCCATGTTCGGATTGTTCGAGAAACACGACGTTTCTTCCGCAAAGCCTTCACGATTGTTTAAAAGGTTCATCTTTTAAACGTCTAAAGTCCGAAGCCTCATTGCTAAAATCTTTGAAGACGGAAAGTCTATGAGTCCAAGTCCATCTCAATCCCGATACTCGAGGAGTCTCGTTGGATTAGAAACGATTATCTCGAAATCTGCGGCTAAAGATCCTTCCAAACTCAAAGACTTCCCGCAGCGACTAACGAGGGAAGGATCGAACAACGGAAAAATACGGACGGCAAGACGGCCTGGCACCGGCGGCGCGCGCAGCGGCCTGGCGCCGCGGCACCGCCTGGCGGCGGCGCATCGCCACGCTGGCAGGCCTGGCGCGGCGGCACCGCCTGGCACCGGCGGCACCCGCTGGCGGCCTGGCGCGGCACCCGCCTGGCGCCGGCGGCACCGCCGCGCTGGCGCCTGGCGGCACTGGCGCCCGGCAGCACGCGGGCGGCCTGGCGCCGCGGCATCCCGCCTGGGCCGGTCGACGGCCTCGCCCTGGTCTCGGTCCCATCGTGCTCGGTCCGATCCCATCTTGGCTTGTTTGGATCAATCTTTGTGAGTTTGGTACGATCACGGTTATTCTAAACACCAATCATCTCGACAATATGAGGAAATGGGATTCCTTCGAAATGCCAAACCTTCAAAAGACTATTTTCTCGAAATTTTTGTAAAGGTTTTAATTCTTCGTAGGACAGGAACAAAACGTCTTGAAAACTTCCGTAGAATTGAGGGAACTTAGGACCTAGGTGGATAGTCTAGCAAGCTAAGTCTTAGGAAATATTTCCAGTCTCGCTCCATCGCTCCTTGATTGGCCAGGCAGAACATGCAAACCGATCTAGTCTCGAAAACCGAAACGCCGCGCGCTCTAAAAGCATACTCATCCCGCTTCCTAAAAGAAAGAAAACGTACACAAGCCTTCGAAGAACGGCTAACCCATTTTCTTCGTAAAAGAAAAGGGAAGTAGGTACGATACTATACCCGTGATAATCCCATCTTCAAAACTTTTGCTTCAGCATCAAGACAACGCTTTGACAAAGCAAACTCGCAGCAATAAGATTCGTCTAAAACGCTAACGGCATAGCCCAACCGCTTACAAACATAGTCTTGAAAACTCTACGACGTCTCGCCGCAAACTCGCGACTAGAAACGTGTACCAACGCCAGACTAATAGCACGATGGAGAACTACGAAAATAACGAAATAACCTTCGTAAAACTCGATGAGTAATTCGAAGCAGCTTTCATCCAAAGGTCGAAATCATAGCGGAAACATCTCCCGTGCAATCCGCGGAAACATCGCTACTTTGACAATCTGCAATTTTCTATCTCCATGAAACCGGTCATCCATTACTTTCCTATAACAAGAATATTTTAAACAAAACAGCCTATGGAAAAACATGATCGGTCTCATGCAAAACGACTTCGCAGTACGCAAAAGTGAATGAGAAAACATAATCCGTGGTCGCAAATATCGCAAGTAATTTGTGAGAAAACTCTCCAGTTACCTTTACAAAAACCCCCTCTTACATCACTTTTACGAAAAATCATTTGTATGGTCGAGTCAATTCATACAAAGCAACTTTCGTAAAATAAACATAATGGGTCCAACGAAACTGTCATAGACAGTTTTGCTCCATAAGGTTTCTGGCTCCTGCTTTCACGTTACGCCCGAGCAGGAAATAATCATGCAGGCGAACCCGCACATGTCCTCGCCGATCCCTTAAACTTTTTCCCGGGATAAAATGAAACGATTTTCATGCAACAAAAAAGAATTTATACGAGCCATTCATCGTATAACTAAGACCTAAAGTGGAAGATCGTTTCTAAAAGCCATCAGCCATAACTCAGAAAACTCCGCTATGCTTGGCATGTCTATCTCGGCAACGCTATTTGGCCCTCGCCAACTACTTCCGTAAAGCCGAACCTGAATTCGCATCCCCATTAAGGACAATCATAAACTAACATGACCTTAATAAGGGTCATGGTCTGATCGTTTACCAACAACTTCCTTGGCGATACGGCTGAATCTAGCCTCCACGCCAATCCAAAGCTACTGAGCGAGCACCGCTCCAATCACTTAACGGCTAAAAACAACAATCCATGATTTGTTCATAGAATGCCAAGTGACTATTACGCAAGCAATTTGTCGATAACCCAGAATCGGAAATCATACGATAAACTCTTCATACCAAAACTCAGTCCTAACAGCCATATGGTTAACGGAAGATTTAAACTCATCGTCAATCGATTAAGTTCTATACGCCCCGTAAACACGGCAGAAAAGAAACACTCCTGACAAGGCTCCAAGAGTTATACGAATCATCCTTAATATATACAAACAAATCCCGGAAGGCCAACACTTCACGAAGTATTGTGAATGTAGACGCTTCTCCCTGGTCGAACTTACGCGACCTCTTGGTCCTCGCGTCCAAACCAAACAACAGTTTCTGGCTGCGAACATTCGCAAAACATCTCCAAAGCCCGCGAACATTTCAACCACGAAATGCGGCACAAGGGAAACTCGACCTTCAGCATGCGAGACGCGCTAACGAAGGACATTCTTTCCTCAAAACGCTCCAGACAAAATCCTCGCCTCTAGAACTCAAAACATACAAACACACCTCTAAACGGTAACATGCCTCTAAACTGGCATCATTTCGTTGTTGCTGATCACAACAAACAAACTCTAACGCCCTAAACGGACAAATAGCCCCTTCAAGGGTAGGCTCTCTTGCATCCGACAAGGATAAACATAGCGCTATACAAGAAATCCAAATTTTGGTTTAGCTCTTCAGTAAAGGAAGTAGCTCGACTCACGACAAATCATATAAGCCGACAACAATTCATGGATTTTAAACGGTACGAGTCAGGTTAAAATCGCAAACAGACAAAACAAAAGCCGATTTGTCATCGCAAAGCCTCAGTCCGAGAGTAAACCTAGGTCTTGCCCTAAACCCAGCCACGCTGGATCTTGACATCTCACAGACATAGTATGGTATACGAGATCCAAAAATTTGTCTCTTCACTTAAGCCTATTCGTTTCACGAACTTTTCGCATCGGTAAACCGCAGAAAATCTCGCTTTATGCAAACAATAGGTACGGTGATCATCAGGGAACTAGGAATGAGACGACAACTCACACCCTCTTTCTCATACTTCGAAAAAAATGAGTTCATAAATAATCGAAAAACAAATACATCAACAGCATCATGCTCGAAAGTCTCTCATGACACATAACCAGACCATATAAGTCTCGCCGGAAAACAGATCACAAGGGTCTTAAACTCCAAAACGAACTACGGAAGGCTTGATCCCTACAACAAGGGTACGTAGGCAGCCTTCAAAAGGCGTAGCCCCAATCTTACCACTTTCAACGGAGCCTTTCAACCATTAATTCCGCCTATCTTACCTGACATGTCTTATCGCTCGCAAGAACATCACGAGGTTCTAACGAGCTGGGGGGCTAACTGTTGGTGTCAAAATCGGTCACGAAGGAATCAATGACTGAATGTCTCTAGAAAGTATTTCTTGAAACAAAGAGTCTCGGATAATTTGAAAAGAAGTTATACGAGATTTTCTCAAATTAGAATATCCACTCTCTGGTGAGGTCGAAAACGGTTATCTCAAAATCAAAAGCTAGGATTATTTTTTTACTTATGGGTTCTTTGTGAAACACTTCTTGAAAGTAAGATCGGAAGACTACGGGCGTGCGCGTACGAGAGTCCCCGGAGAGATCGGTCCGCTCGCCCAAGGACATCAAGATTCGATCACCACAAAAACCCTAAACGCAAAAGAATCTGCCTCGAGACTTTGAAGAGGTCGTTCTCTCAAACCGTGAGGAACCAGAAAACGATCAAGATATCAAATCGAAGCCCTCGCCGAGATCTTCAGCCTGGCGCGGCACCGGCCTGGCGCCGGCGGCACGCACGCCCGGCCTGGCGCGGCCATCACGGGCTGGCCGGCTCCGCGGGCCGCCTGGCGCGGCGGCACCGGCGCTGGCGCCGGCGGCACCGCCTGGCGCCGGCGCACGCATCACGTGGGCCGGCCTGGCGCCGGCGGCACCGCCCTGGCGCCGGCACCGTTACGCGGGCGGCCTGGCGCCGGCGGCACCGCCTGGCGCCGGTCGACGGTCCTCGCCCTGGTCTCTGTCCCATCGTGTTCGGTCTGATCCCATCTTGGCTTGTTTGGATCAATCATCGTGAGCTTGGGACGATCACGGCTACGGAATAAACATCCTTCGACTCGATTGGAATCGTCCTCGATGTTTTACGACAAAAACTAGAAGGATTGGATTTCTCGTAGAAGATATCGATAAAACAAGGTCGATTAACTTGAACATCGATCCTTTAGGCTATACGGTTTATTTTGAGAAAAATAGTCTTCCGAAATCGTATAAAACGTTCAACGACTTAAGACAAGTCCACGGACTTACTTACGATTTTAAGAATTCAGGCCCAATCAGGCTATGACGGTTTATCCGATTTCCCGAACATCGGATAAACATCAAGTCACCGAAAACTCGAGGATAATTACGAAGATCGACGAAAATGGAATACTTCTTGAAGAGATAAGCTTGGGCCCAAAGGCGAGGTCCATCATCTTAAGGCAAACCGACCTAGGAGTGAGTATATAAGGAGAGCAAGAGCAGAGGAGAGGAAGATCCGAAATCCTAGAATCTAGACTTAGAGAACTCCTGCTAGCTTAGAGAACTTAGAACTTAGGCGGTTAGGCCAGCGAGGCAGGACTTAGAACGTCTGGCCGCCTCTTGTTCTAGTTTTATCTTCTCCGAGACCCTGTTCCTCTCAAGGATCTAACAATTCTTTTACTCAGAGCTCGCATAGAAACACTAGGCATTACCTTCGACATGCCCGTTTCTATGACCAACGCTCATACTAGACGAACCAGGCCCTAGAACGTCTGGCCGCCTCCTGCTTGCAAATCTCCGCTCCTCTCGGAAGGATCGGACAATTATTTTACTTCAGAGCTCCGCACATAGAAACCCTAGGCGTTATCTTCGACATGCCTGTTTCTATGACAAACGCTCATACTAGACAAACCCGCCCAGACGGTTCGATCTCTTGTTCAATTCTTTCTAAACTGAAATACGTCCGACTTGATCCTCGAAAGGGGTACGTAGGCAGCCTTTCTTAAGGTCCAGTCCCAAATCTTAACAAAACCTTTTCCGCATTTAGTCGGTCACTTGTCGTTGGCTGTCACAGAGAATCCGGACCTTCAGGGAAAGTCGGGTTAACTTGGCTTTCCTCCGTTTTTATTCATTAAAATCGACGGTGTGAATTTCGGTTCCCACAGTTGGTGACCGTTACTTGTGTGTCTTCGTGAAGAACCCGACTCATGATCGTTAGGAAGGGGATACCAAGCCCTTGCATCTCTGAACTCTGCTTGAACACGTTTCCTTTTGGAAAGATGTTCCTCCATCTCCTCATTTACATACCAGTGGCGTACATCACAATAAGCAGTATGTGTGTCCTGAACTGGACCATGCTCCTCTGTTCTGCACTTCTTATTTGGAGTACGCTTACCTTCGTTGTCGCTTTCAGTTACTTCTGGTTCCTCATGTGTCTGATTTCGCTCATCATTATTAGCAATATCAGGAAAACCTGGTGGATGATCATCGCCACCATCATCATCATCATCATCATCATCATCATCATCATCATCATCATCATCATCATCTTGGGGCGCAATCTGTGGCCCGATCATGTTAGATGGACACTCTGCGGCATTGTGATTCATCATGCCACAAACCGTGCAGAAACCTCGTAACTTCTCATAACGAAATGAGAGAGTAGCTGTTTGATTTCCAAATTGAAATTGACGTTGAAAACGTAGCGGTGTGTCTGTATTCCAAAGCAAACGAACATGAACATAGTCCACACTTGAAGACCCCTCTGCAGTGAAATCTGTTTCCATGAATTGCCCCATAAGACGTCCAATATGGATCACCATCCGCTGAGTTAAGAATTGTATAGGGATCCCCCTAACTTGGACCCAGAAAGGTATAAAGTTTAACTCATCATCAGTATGGTTGGGATGCCATCGTTGAGTAGAACACATCCATTCGTTAAAAGACCAAGGGCCACGACGTAGTACCGATAGCATCGCTTCCTCCGATGTGAAGATGAATTGGACTTTTTGGTTTTGCAACAAACTGCCAGTAACCTCGTCGCTAAATCCCCAGAGTCTTGGGAAAGCCAACATCATTGCACGCAGATTTTGTCTTCTATGGTTGATTGGTCGGGTAATCAGAGCGAACCTGTTTTCCTCGGCTGCTTCCTCACATAGATCAAGTGGGAGATTGACGATTTCATCATCAATACCCAACGATATGTCTTGTAAATTTTTGTGAATTTTTTCTGACATGATTAACAAGAACAGAGGAAATCGTAATTTTGAACTCTGGTCACAACAGAACAGAGACATGAGACAGTACTGATTTATAGTACGAGTGAGAAGTGAGCAACTGATAACCTTCGTACCATAACCATCTGAAACAACCGTCGAAAACCGACGACAACCGCTCTCCGAAGAGAGAAAAGGCACCGTTTTGGTGAAAAGATGCAATCGCCATTGCGGTCGCCCAAGTTTCGCGAGAGAGAAAGTCATTTTTTACTTCTTTTTTCAAAAATCTGAATTATGTTATCAAGATATAAAAAAATATTCTCTTTAATTCTCAACCGCACGAAGAGAGGTGTGCGATCATGGCACATCAAACCAATGCTGACGATCGTGACAAGTGTCAATAAGTTAGAACTGGCAAACTTAAACCCCCATCTCGCCTTACGTCTCCTCAATTATAATGAACATGCAATGCTAGATAATGGACCCTAATATTCCTCCTTTCAGTTTGTAAACTCTTACTAAAAGGGGCTGGGGGACAATTTTTGAGTCCTAATCTAGTATCCACCTAGGGCAGAGGAGTCGGATGGACCGAAAACAAGTAACAAGCTCAAAGTCGATGGAAAGCTCCAGGCGCGGGTTCGACCGAGTAAACAATAATCTCGAGATATATGCAATTAAGTTATCAACAGGAGGAGATGTCAGAGGCCGCTAACAACTTGAGGAGTTATAGAAGGAGGGAGATTCAGTCATAATAGCATACACACGCATACCCATCAACCTCTAGTTCTCAGTCCTAAACACTTTGACCTTGCTTATTACTTTGTTCTTGTATCAGTTTTATTCCGATTACCATTCATAAACCTTGTAAACCCATTTATTGTCAATATAAGTCTATTTTTGTCTACTTGAGTCTAATTACATCGTTGTGTTCTAAGATTATTGTTGTCCAAGTCTTTCTTCTTTAATTTCTTACAAACAAACACTATGAATTACTTAGCGTAGGTTTTAGGATCCATAATTTGTATTTGTATTTTTTTTTAAGTGATAATAAATTTGTTAATTTCATAGCATGCATTTTTCTAAATTGTTAACTGACTAACATGTTTTAACTAGAATCTATAACTACAACTCCTGGTTAGGGATGTCAAATGGGCCAGGGAGTTGTAGTTATAGCTAAAACATGTTAGTTAGTTACCAATTTTGAAAAGTTACATGCTGTAAAATATAACAAATTTATTAGCACTTTTTTGAAAACAATTATACAAATATAAGTGATAGGTATATTTGACTGTTTGAGAATAAAAATAAAAATCACAAAATTCTGTTCATTAAGAAAATAATTATCTTATCAATAACATTATCAAAGACCAATATGTTAAACGTCATGGTATTAAAGAAAAATCAAACTCAACATCATATAAATATGAGATTTATATTTTT
The DNA here is from genome assembly GCA_016432835.1 of Brassica nigra. Taxonomy (NCBI): domain Eukaryota; kingdom Viridiplantae; phylum Streptophyta; class Magnoliopsida; order Brassicales; family Brassicaceae; genus Brassica; species Brassica nigra. Next base: position 31,646,176 of record CM028247.1, read on the forward strand.
GGAGAAAAGAACCAAAGTTTTTAATAGATTTGAAAAGAACTTTAAAACTTTAAATGGTTTCTATCAAATATATTGATTAATTAATATGTTTATACTTTATATATATAAATGTTCTTTACATATATAAGAATAAGAAATGTATTTTATTAAACAATAAAAATACAAATATAGTAATTTTTATTTCAACTCAATCTCGTAACACTTTTGTGCATTCTCATAATGTATGATCATCGAATATCATCGATCCGTTAGATAACATATCATCTTCTCATCACCAGAAATGAACTAACCCTTACAGTACATTCATGCTCATAATCCAACCTTCAACATGGTCAATTTACGTTTGTCACCACCTTAAAGGATTAATATGATGACTGTCAAGAATCAGTGGGAGCAATCGCATCCAATTTGCAACCATAGGACTCATAAAAACCGGATAATAAATTTTATGTCCAAATTAAATAAAAATAATATCTATATATAAAGAATAAAAAATAATCCCTAAATAGAGATTATGTTTATTTAATTTAGATATATAAATGTTTAATTATTAATAAATAAAATATGATATTAGTGTGTGTTGAAGTTTTAGTGTGCAAAATTTTAGTGTGTGTTGAAGTTTTATTTGGAAGATAAAGAAGATGGTATGGAGTGTTTAAAGGTGAAAAGTAAGGTGTTGACACTTGAATACTATCCAACATGTTGAATTATTTCAACACCAAACCAACATGTAGAGTGATTCAACTGTTGAATCTTTTAATCAACACATCCATTATAACTAGTTTAAAAACGTGAAAGAAGGTTATTCGAGAGAAAAAGAAATGAAGGAGAAAGTTACTTTGATAAAAATCTTGCTAAGCTCTCAAGTGAAGAGAAAAAAAAAAGCATCTCAAGCCGATACTCTACAGGGCTCCGACCATCTTTTGGGATTTGGTTTGTATGCAGAATCTTCCATTGTGTAGCCTTCGCTTAAAGCGACGACCCCTCCAAAGATCGGTCTCAAATTCGACATCGTCATTTACCGTAACGTCTCCATGACACCCCGTCTCCTCGTCGTCAGTTATATTGTGCAAGAGTGTGGACTCGCCAGATTTGATTGTTGTTATGTCATCGATGCGCCTCCAACACACTACGCCGTCTCAAGCATCAACGGTTCTTCACAGAGTCAACGTTACGATCTTCCCACCCCTTTTCTCGTCGCCGTTACTACTGTGCAAGAGTGTGGACACGTCAGATCTTCTCACTACTACGCCAACGTTGCGTCTCCATCACAATACGATGTCTCAAGCATCGCCAGTTCTTCACAGAGTCGGTTCAACGATCCTTCTGTCATTTTCCTCGTCGCACGAACTACTGTGCAAGAGTGTAGAGTCGCCAGAGCTGTTCGCTTTTATGTCACCGCTGCGACTCCAGCACATTACACCGTCTCAAGTGTCGACGGTTCTTCACAGAGTTGGCTTGGCGACCCTCTTACCAGGGATACTATCTTCTATGGAGTTTCACAGACTTCTCGCTTTCAAAATCAACTAGTTGGGTACTTCAATGTTGTTTTCGACTTCTTTTTCGCTTTTTTAATGCAGGTTTTAAGACTACAAGTGAAGCTTCTCTCTGAGTCTCTTCTCTCTTTAGCTTTATCTATCCCTTGTTATGTTTTAGTTTTTTTCGTTTATCAGTTTACCGTCGAGAATCTCTCCGGTTGTAACCAACTTAGCCCATTGGATCTTTGATGTTAATATAATCATTTGTGTTCAAAAAAGGAGAAGATGCCATAAACAACTGACTTTGTTAGGATATTAGGAAGATGAAAATTTGCACTCATACTATTCATGCTAGCGAAGATAGGAGTCAGACTACCATTATTTTTTTTTCAAAATAAATTTAAAAATGATATTAGAACTTAATCCGCGTCCTCGCACGGGTGTTTGATTTAACTTGTGTTCAACTTAAACTCATAAACCGCTGGTTTTATAAAAAAGTCTCATGTATATTTTTTATATTTTGTAATTTACATATATAGTAGAATATATTATTTTATAATACAGATGTTTTATAATAATTTTTATTTGTACATAATATTATATTAAAAATTTATAACTTGATGCTAGTTGATGTAATTTTACTATTCATATATTAACCTGTTTTTTTCTTAATTTAATTTAAAATGAAACAACATAGTAAAATTTTAATTTTTTGCATTAGTTTTCTATGAATTATTATTAATTTTATGATATTTTATTTTCTTAAAAGTGAACTCTCGAAATTTTTGTATTTGACTAAACTAAATAAGATAATACTATATTTAAATATATATATATATATATATATATACTATATTTTTAGTTTGTGTTTTATTTTCACCACAAAGAAACAATAACCATAAATTGCTACACAAAATTTATTGTAATTTACTTTGTTTTATATAAAAATAATAATATGTCAATAATTTATAGAATTGGGCTGGACTAGATAATAAGTAATCACGTATCCAAACTATACATAAAATCTGGCCCATATTAAATAATAAGTAATCACATATCCAAACTATACATAAAATCCTAGACTAAATGAGTATCGATTTGGTTAGATAAGTTTTGGAATTGTAAATAATTAGTTTAAATTAATTTTAAATATAGTGACAGAATCTGTAAATAAAAAATAAATACAAAAAGAAAGTATCTAATTTATTTTAAATGCAATGACTAAATGTGTAAATAAAAGGAAATACTAAAAAGACAACATACCTACTTCTTTTTAGAATTTTTCTTAGGTTCACCCCTTAGGTAAACCTATAGGTTCACCAACCAATAAGAATTGGTTATTTCATATACAGATTTTTTTCAAAAAAAAGGAAACATAATATTTAGAATTTGTTTTTTTTAAAATAAAAAGGAAAAAATAAATAAAAAATAGTAGTAACTGTCAAAAAAATATTTTTCAACATTGTTAAAACCGTTCATACTAACCTCTAAACCTTAAACCCTAAATACTAGACCATAAATCCTTGGGTAAACTCTAAACCCTAGGAATATATCTTTACCCAAGGGTTTAGGGTTTACAAAAGAGTTTAGGATTTTTCAAAAGTTTTAGGATTTAATGTTTCGTGTTTAGGGTTTAGTATGAATGGCTTTAACAATGTTAAAAAGGAATTTTTTAATATTGTTAAAGTCGTTCATACTAAACCCTACATCCTAAACACGAAACACTAAACCCTAAACCCTTGGGTAAACCCTAAACCCTTGGTTAAACTCTAAACCCTTGTAATATCTCTTTACCCAATAATTAAAAGTTTACCCAAGGGTTTAGGGTTTAATGTTTAGGGTTTAGGATTTAGAATTTAGGGTTTAGGATTTTGTATGAACGGCTTTAACAATATTAAAAAAAATCTTTTTTTACAGCTACTACTATTTTTATCTTTTTATTTTACGAAACAAATTCTAAATATTTTGTTTCCTTTTTTGAAAAAGAAATATGTATATGAAATAACCAAACCTATAGGTTTACCCTAGGGGGTGAACCCAAAAAAAAAAACTTTTTATAAAAATGTTCATCTACTTATGATAAATTTGAAAAGTGGTATCAAAATTGTGGTAAAGTTGAAATTCTCACTTATATTGCGTATACAAAGATCCGACGATTTTCTTTCAGCTTATCAGCTCATCATTTCTTCTTAGCATATTCAATCGTTTACGTGTTCTGGTTTAAATATAAAATCCATATTTTGACATAGCTAAGGCCAAAGATAGTGTTATACATAAATTCACAACTCAAGTCATACTAATTTATGCCTATGATAAAATCAGCAAATGTACATTTTTATATAATGTATATTATAAATAATAAAATAAAATAAAAATTAAATTTTATTATTTTCATATACTTTCACCCTGCGCAAGTAATGATGTACGGATGTAACAAATCCTTCGCTGAATGAAAGAGTATGATTTCTTGCTCTTTAATTCGTGGTCACACGAGATAGTACGTAGCATTTATGAAACAAAATTTGCGGGCTGTCTAAGTCATTAATGTGTCTTCCAAACTTAAACACGGATTGTAAGATAATAACTACTCCCTCCGAACCAACTATGAATGCATAATTCGATTTATATCCTTATAAATCATATAGTATATGTTTAAAACTTAGTAAAACAAGGTCATAAGTTTTAAACCTAAGAACTAATCTAAATCTAAACTCGCATGACATGAAAATGTTTTTTTATACTTGACGGTCTACGTCATTTCACACAAAACAAGAAATGTTGTAAAATTTCTTTACTATCCTCACTCATAATAAACATAAAGAGTAGATGAGTTGAATCTCTTAATAATGTGAAGGGCAAATAAAGTCATTATCATTATATTTCTCCTAGTTTTCTGGAAAACGACAGATATAGTGGAACAAAAAAACACTCCTAAAACGTCATTTAATTCCGAACGGAGGGAGTAGATTTTAACCCGCCCTTGAAAGGACGGGTATTATTTTTCACTTTTATGAAATATATTATTGTTTGTAATTATTGAATGTATTTATCTTATTAAAACTTTCTTTATAATAAATTCGATACATAGAGTCTCTCTGGTAGACTATGTATTTTTCTGGCTTTGTTTTATCCCCTCTCCAATCAACATATTTATTTAGCTATTGTTAAAATAAATTATTGTAGAACATAAATGTATAATATTTTATATTGATATTTTTTTAAACAATGTGACATATTTCTTTATTAATTAAATATTTACATTGCAATTTAAATTTTTATACAAATCAATATATCTGTGTTGTTTGTTGTTAAAAGAAATGATTTTGAATCCAAATGTACAGTACTTTTATATTGATTTTTTTGTTATGTGCAGCCATTATTTTTGGTTCAAATATCTGATTCATTTTCAAATACATTCGTTATTTTAATATTTTTAGTTTCCTATACATCAGAACAAAATTCATACAGACCTGGGAGTTCCAACTTGAAACTCACACATAAATTTATATCCAAACATGACCTAATTTCAAAACCCAAAAAGTATATACCCGAAAGAAACGACCAGTATCTAAATGGGTACCCAAATGTCTATACCTAACGGTTTTCGTAAACAAATAAAAAAATATTTTTATGTGTTTGGCTAAATTAAGTGAAATAGAAAATTTTATTTAGTAATATTTGTAAAATATTAATAATAATCAATATATGAATATCGATTTGTTTAGATAATTTTGGAATTGTAATTAATTAATTTAAATTAATTTAAAATGCAGTGGTAGAATCTGTAAAAAACTTACAAAAGAAAGTACCTAAAAGAAATTTCAAAACCCAAAAATATATACTCGAAGGAAACAACCCGTACCTAAATGGATACCTGAATGTCTATGCCTAACTTATTTGTAAACAAATAAAAAAAATTTTTTATTTGTTTGTCTAAATGAAGTTAAATAGAAATTTTTATTTACTAATATTTTATAATAGTAATAATGATCAATATATGAATATCGATTTGGTTAGATAAGTTTTGGAATTGTAATTAGTTAATTTAAATTGATTTTAAATGCAATGGTAGAATATGTAAATAAAAGAAACACAAAAGGAAGTACCTAAAAAGAAATTTCAAACCCCAAAAATCTATACCCGAAAAACGACTGCACCTAAATGGGTACCTGAATGTCTATGCCTAACTGATTCTGTAAACAAATAAAAATTTATTTTATGTGTTTGGCTAAATTAAGTGAAATAGAAAATTTTTTATTTATTAATAGTTTTACAATATTAATAATGATCAATATATGAATATCAATTTGCTTAGATAAGTTTGGAATTGTAATTAATTAATCTAAATTGATTTTAAATGCAGTGGTAAAATCTGTAAATAAAAAAATTACAAAAAGGAAATACCTAATTTATTATAAATGCAATGACTAACTGTGTAAATAAAAGGAAATAAATATACTGCTATCCATGTTTCCAAACAATTCTCATTTAATATTGTTATCCATGTTTCCAAACAAACCTTCTTTTTAAACTGCAATTCATGTCTCCAAACACTCCAATTTTGTACTTGAGTTTTAATAATATAGATAATAGCTGATAATCAATTGTGATGAGACTCCAAGGAGGATCTTTTGTTTGATACAAAATCCATAGCATTTGTAACATGCACTACTAATATGTAGGACCGTTCGTTACAAGTAACGTGTAACGAATCTTAATAAAGATATTAAAAATATTTCTTTACAATCTATGATCGTGATTTAGATATATAAATGGATGTTCCCTCTATATCGAATTGGCCCAATCATGCATTTCCAGTTCTCACCACAGGTACCTTTAAATCTTGCGTGTGGGAGGAAGGCAAAGGAAGCTTGAAATTTACAAATATATATAATTACTGACAGATTTTTTTTTTTTTTTGCAAACATGGCAATTACAGAGAAAAATAATAATCAGGAGAAAATTATCCTAAGAGGACTGTGCTATTGATCTTGTACTCTTGTGTTCATTTCTAACTTTCTTATAATTTACAATATATATATATATGTATATAATTATTGACTGAAATTTTTTTTTGGCAAGCATGGCAAATACAGAGAAACATAATAATCAGGGGAAAAATATTCTAAGAGGATTGTGCTATTGATGTTGTACTCTGTGTTCTGATCTAACTTTCTTGTAGTGTGGGTTTTAACATTTGAATTATGGTTTTACACTTTCAATTAATCTTCAAGAAGTAATTGTCATTTTGGTGGACTTATAGTTCTTTTTTTTTGTAACTGACTTATAGTTCTTTTCCTTGGAAAGACTTTCCACTATGGCTGAGAATGGAGATGGATAATTTGGTGGAGGGAACACACTTATGTAGCATTCACCATTTTTTTCCATTCATAAAATTTTGGAAATGAATTGTAAAAAGTGGAAGAACCACAAGTGGTCTAATTTTTTTTTTTTGTCTCTTTCTAAAAAAGATGGAGGAACCAGTCAATTTCTAAACACTTGACAAAAGTAGTATTTCATCCACTTTTCTTTGAAAAACAGTTTTAAATATGTAATTTTTTTTTCTTTTCATATTTTTATGATAAAACTTTTTGTCACATATGTAAAAATAAAATTATAGTTCTTAATCTTGTAAATTTATTTCATTTAAAACAAAATTTAGTTTTGCATTGATACTATATTTATCAATGTGTATATCTAATTTAAAATCATATTTTTTTTAAAAAAATATGTCATTTAATTTTCTTTACGTATAATACTAAATATATATTGATTTATATTGTAATAAATTTTGAAAATTTGTTAATGGCTACAATGTATTATTATTTGACATTATTTTTTAACAGTTTGTTATTTTTTTCACAAAAACCTTTAAATATTTCTGAATTCATGTCTTAGTTGATATTACAGTTCAAAACTATTTTATTATTTTACCAAGAATTATAATTATTTTTAGATCTTCCAAATAATATATATATATATATATAATTTTAAAGTTCAAATAATTATATATATGGTTAAATTAATTTAATAATATATTTTTAATAGAAATATATAGTTACTGTAATTATATTATTATCTTAAATCAACCAAAATCAGATACATTTTTAATTTTAAAACTCAAACAATAATATATACATTTAAAATAATTTTTGGTTATAATTGAATAAAATTTTATATTTTTCATTCATAAAGTATTTTAAAAATAACTCTTTGTTTATGAAAATAAATAATATTACAAGTATTTACAGATTAATTTAAATTAGTATAGTACTTTGAACCACTTTTTATTTATTTTCACCATTCAAACCGCTAGATCCGCTTGATCCACACTTGTAACGCTCAATCCGCTAGTTCCACTCTTATTCCGCTCGATCCGCTTAATCTGCTAGATCCGCAAACGCTTGATCCACTTTTTCCGTTCGGAGCCTATATGTTAGTATTTCTCTAGAGTAAGTTTTAATATTTTCTCCTAATAAATAAATAGATTGTTCTACTACTGACAGTTGCTGTAAATTGAAAAAGAAAAAATGAGCTAAGCTGTTTTTCAGGAAACACATTCGTATTAGGAACATAATCATTACCTACGGTATTTTCTTTCATAGGTGATGAAACTCATAATAAGTAATCATAATATGGTACATTGGGATTAGAGAGAGAGAAGAGAGAAAGTGCAATAAAGTGTCACTCATGTATTTCGTGGTAAGAGTAAATGATATTTCAGAACTTCGTAGTGATTAAAGTTTGAGTAGGACCCATTTCATTCACCACTTCAGCTACTTCTACAATTTTGTTTCTAATAATAGAATCAGTTTTATTTTTTTTACCCAAATAAACAAAATTGTAGAAGTAGCTGGAGTATAAAGCAAATGCTATCCTTCGAATCCCTTTAGATTCTTCTACTAGTACATTACCTTTGCCAGTTGATGGATATATTCACATCTTACCACTGATTTGTAACAGAGAGGTAGTATACACATAGTTATAGATACGACCATACAGTCGTGCCATAGTGATTGCCGAATTACACAGACGAGAGGCGTGTACGCATGTAAAGGTAGGTGGGATGCAGGCAGAAATCATGGAATTAGTTGTTTGTCATGCAAATGTAATAGAAAGAGACAAATATGTAGTAGTATTTTTTAAAAAATGACAGAGAAAAGAAGAAGGTAACGGTTGACTCCGGAAGGTATTATGAATATTATTGTTCTTTTTCTTATCATTATGGTTCTTCATTATTTATATTAATGTCTCTTAAAAATCTTATCAACGCGAGCCCTAGGTGTATCTCAAAGAACCATTAAATGCTCAATCGGAGCTAGGGCTTTAGAGCTGCTTTTAGTTCAAAGCTACAAACGTAGGGTTTTGATTTTTACCTTCTCTGAATCGATCATAGGACGTAGGAGTAACATTTAGCCATTTAGGGCATACTGTGTTTTGGTCCCCATTGGACTCCTACTATCAAAACTCACAGCTACACGAATCGTCACCATATAGATATATTCAAGCTTGTATACACGTTTTCTATATATATAAGTATGTAAATATGCGTTCTTAAATATATAATTCATACGTGTTATGTGATGCGTTTTGCTGTTTTTAACCTAAACTCGATTGGTCCAGCCCATTAGAAGAGTGTTATTTATTGGTACAAGACCTTAATTAGAGTCTGGTACTATAGTTGAGAAAAAAAATAATGTACGATGTACAAATATTAAAAAGAAATTCTTGCTAAGCACATATTATAAAAATTGCAGTCTTGTTTAAAAAAAATTGCACTCTTGGTTTTTTTTTTGTTCAAAGCACTCTTGGTTATATCTGCAAGACTACGTGCCAAAGACTTTTACCTAAGAAAATCACTTGAAGCGAGGTTTGAGTCGGTTGTGCTCTCATAGGCGCCTTAAAATTCCACCACGGAGATAACAAAAATGGTACTGCATAAGTATTATCTAAATAGTAACGAAATAATATTATTACATTCTTCACCGTTATTTATTTATCGTTCATTATCTATCAAATTCATTTTAATATTAGTGTATTTTACAAATGACCATCCCACACGAATCCTCCTGTATATTTGTAGAGTTATACTACTTCCGTTTCGAGTTAGAATTAGCTATCGTTCTACGTTTTACACACAAATTAAGAAATTAATTATGTTGTTCTAAGTTTTACACACAGATTAAAAAATTAACTAAATGTTCCGATTTGACTTTGTTTGAACATTAGAATTGCATAACATTTATTGTTTCTAATTAGAGGTAAAGGAAATAAACTAATAGAAAATGTTACATTAAAATCATACTAAAACGATGCTCATTTTGAACAAAAAATTTATGCTATGTTTATGAAACGGGTAGGGGGGTGATTTACTTTCTTTTAGTAATTAACCAGAAAACCAGACCATCTAGAATCCACGGTCGACATAGTAAATGAAAAGATAAAACTCCGCAAATAGAGAATATTTATTTTTAAATGAAAGTATATGTAAATGTGAAAAGATGAATGTGTATATATGCATGATGATAAGTGTGCATGTGGATGGATAAAGAAGTAAATCTCGGGCACGGAGAAGGCGTGTCCGATCATTGAAAGCCGCCCGCCATCTTTATTATAGTTGGTTCCCAAGTACTGGTCTCTGCTCAACTTGCAGATACTTGTTTCATGAACTAACTCGCTTTGTTCTCTCATTCTCAATTTTTTTCTGACTAATATCAAAACTCAATTATTATTTAAAAGGGTAATAAATTTCACCATTTATACATTCCTTTGTGTTTCAAAAAAAAACATTTCTTTAATGTCTCGAGCTTTTGTTTGTTTGTTTTTGATTAGTAGTTATCGACGCCAGCTCTTGACTTCTTAATTGAGACGACATGAAGAATATAATCAACGCTTCGTTATATCATATCATAATGATATAAATGTATTTCCATCGATTTCTTTTTTGCTTTGTGTCATACTGATGCCAAGAGTAATGGTGTTACAGAATTGTTGATTTTGATTTACGAAATAAATAGAGCAAGACAAAAGTGTACGAATATTAAAAGCACGTCATTGTCTCCATAAACGGTATATATATATCACTATATCAGTATATATATATATATCACTGTATCAGTATATTTATATCACTCTATCAATATATATATACATGTTGGTAACATCTTGGATCCGAGTCAAATCTCAAACTAATATCATACATGTATAGTTAAAATTTAGTTACATTCCTGTGTTTGATATATACAATTGGCCATTCATTACAGGAACCATCTTTTTGTTTTGAGCAACTAATTCGACACTATAGGAACCATCTCTTCTTCCAGTTTTGTTTCTTTCTAGTACGTTGTGTTCGTTTTGGTTTGATACATATATTCGATCATGTTATTAAAAACAAGATGTAGTTTTCATTATTTTATGGAATATACATGCATAAGCACGGAACTAAAAAGAAACATCCATTACTTCCTTAATTGATGTTGTCTTTCAATCATCGAACTCTGCTTTTTTATATCTTGATCTCTAGAAACTGAAGCTAGAAACAAACCATAATTAAAGAAAAGAGATCGACCCTGTATTAAAAAAGACATTGTCAGGTAAACAATATTTGACAGCCAACACATTAACTTCAAACCTAACGTCTACCTGATTTTGTCTTGGCTCCATCTTCTTAAATTTTTTTTTGTTTATTTTATAAAACATTTAGTTGGATTATTATCAGTGATATATACGGAAAGTCACATATATTCATGTACAAATATTTAAAAAAAATTTGAAAGGGAAAGTTCAAATGAAGGATGGCTCCTCAAGAATCAATTTTGATTTTGAAGAGACAAATTGAGGCACGACTAGTATGACATCAAATATTTAATGCCTTAGATCTATTCCTTGTCCTTTATAATTTCTTATAAACAAATTGGTGTTCTCCTTGTATCAACTTAACAATCAACTTAAAAAGAGGTGTATATATGCATATGTATATACATATTGTATTTAAAAATTTTATTTTTATTAATATTATATATTATTCTTAAATTCAGATTTTTGTTTTGGTTTTGGTTTTGGTTTTACAAGAAAGTGAATTGGTATCCGTTTGAACCCAACTAGCATTTATATAAACCAATTGGGATTTTCAAAATTTGAAAGTAGAAATAGACAAAATCAAAATAATAATCTGAAAGCATATAGAGTATTAAGTGAACTGAAAAGATGAAACAAAGAGGAAGAAAATTGGACTTTGATAAAAAATGAAGAAATATGAATATAATTTTGAAGTGAAAGAAATTGAGTAAAATATTCAAAATAAAAAGTTTGTGTGTGAAAGGTAGAGAAAACGAATTAGAATTAAAAGGTTAAATATTAAAACATAGTAATTTTAAAAGGGTGTATGCTCAAACACCAAACCTGTAAAAAAAGTTGGGAAAATTATTTTTAGGCCAAAAAATGATACATATGTCTCATTAGACTAATTTCATATACTTTATGTCCCATTAAACTAATTATTTTTAAAATGGCAATAATACCCTGAAAATTTTAATTTTTAATTCGTAATTACAATTAATAAATCAAAATTTAATTTTAAATTCGTAATTACAATTAATAAATCAAAATTTAATTTCAAATTCGTTATTACAATTAATAAATAATTATAATGTTTAAAAATATAATATTATAACAAAATATATTATTATAATTAGGCTAACCATTAACATAAAACAAAAAATCGATTTTAAATTTGTAATTACAATCAATAGCAATTAGATTTTGACACGCGCTTTAAAAGCGCAGAATATTTGATGATGAAAAATTTCATTTATAATGTTACAAATGTTTTGTTGATTTATAAGAATTTTGTCTATTTAAAATATTTTTGAAATTAAATCTACTGACCCAATATAAAATCCGGTTTGAGTTAAATATCATTTATTTAGAAATCTGATAAAGCTCGCAAAGAAACCGCTAAAACCTGAGGCTACTGGTTGAACTGCTAAAACACGAAATTACTGGTTGAACCGCTAAAACCCGAGGCTACCGGTTGTACCGTTAGATGATGATATATAATCCAGTTTGATTTGAAATGTTATTTTTTAATTTTAAAATTTAATTTTAATGTTTGCATTAGATATTTAAATACTTATTTATTTTAATTTTGATCCGTATTGTCAATATCGTAAGATATATTTAAATTTAAACTTTATTTAGTAATATTTTCACATATTCCAGCTACTTGGTTATGTAACGGTAAATATTTTGGTTGTGGTTTCACATCGTATATATTACTGATTTTGGTTATAAGGCCCGTAGTCTTGATGAAACACGTTAAGATGTATTGTTTTAGATGATATATCGTAATGGTAATGTTTGTATATAATAATTTGGGGTTTAGGTTTAATTTGTTCTGGGTGTGACAAATTATAAAGTCAATATATTCAGAATATACTGAAGAATATATTATACTGATAATATTTCCTCTGTTGCATCAATTCGACTGTTCTTTATAGGTTCACATGTACATTAAATATAATATGTATAGTTTAAATATTACCATATTTAGGCAAGATTTTAGGGTAAGCTCTTATTAATATTAAATTTGTAATCATATTAATTATATTGTATAGTATTTTTTTTTTAACCTAAAATCAAGTTAGGTCCAACTTTGTGCTTTTGTTTTAATAGTATTGATTTTAAGTTTTAAATTTTAACTACACTTAATAACATTTTTTATTTTATTTTTTCTGAAAATCGATTTTTTATATATGGAAAATGGAAATTGAATATTTCCAAATATTTTCTTCTCATAATTTTTGGAACTGATTATTATTATTCGTAGAATATAGTAAATATATAGAACTTGATTTCTACAGATTTTTAGATTTATAGTAATGTGTAGATTTTGACTTCTACATGTTTTAGATTTATTGCAACGTGTAGATTTTGATTTCTACAGATTTTAGGGCGATAGGTTAAGCGTGGAATATTTATTCTAAATATTTTTAGAGTACTATTATTTACGTAGATCACATATTCTAAATATAGTAGATTCAATGAAAAAAGTGGATTTCATTTTCTACTTTGTAGAATGCTAATTCTATTTCCTGTAGAACATAATCTGTAATTATGATTTAAAATTTTTTAGAATTGAAAAAAATTCCACTAATTAAGTTGATATAGATATTTCATCAGTAGTTACTATTTTCCAATTTTTTTTGTTTATAAAACTACTTATTTTCGAAAATACTAAAGGGTATTAGAGGCAAAAATAGTACAAAATAGAAATTAGCCTAATGGGATATAGTTACTATTTTTTTGTCTAAAAAACAATTTTCCCAAAAAAGTATTTGCCAAAAGTCAGTTTGTTACGAAATTTATTAATGTTGGCTAAAATTAGTGAAGGCCAAGTATGTGCTGACTGCTAAGTGGAATAATTGTAGTCTATTAACCCTTAACGGTAAGAGATTTTCTAAGTTTCTAAAAAAATTTTAAAAGTAATATTTTAATAAAAGTTTTATGTTTAAGTTTTCTTTAAAGACTAAAGTCAATAAGTAACTAACACTTGTTTAACCCAGTTTCTAAACCTCTCGGTGCAGAGAATTCATACTTCTTCTCTCACATGCTTTTTCGTTATTTTGTTTCTTTTAATTGAAGAGATTCCCTATTGATACTACCGTTGCTTGCTAACTTTCTTTGTTTTTTCTTGGGCAAACCATACTTGGATTAATTAAAATTTGAGTCCCACTCCAAACCGGAGGAATTACTGTAGTGTATAACTTTCTATAAGTTAGCTTTTGTGAATAATTGATCCATAATGCAAATGTACAGCATATCATTCAATTGATTGTCTCACAAGCGAGGGCGCTAAAATAAATGTGAACTCAGTAAACTTTTTCTTTCCTTCTTGTATATGTCTACTCGAAAACAGGGAATGGTCGGACCATTCGCAACCCATATATACACGTAAATTAAATACAGAAGAACGTACATGTCTGTGTTTGTGTGCCTTACATATTTGTGTGGACCAAAATAAAAAACAGTTATACCGATCTCGTGATTAATGAAAACTTCACCCCAAAAAAATCCATAAAAATATGTTTCAAAGGAATTTATATATATTTCCGTTTGCATATATGCAACCTTTATCTCTCTAATGTAAAGTATACAATAAAATGTACCCTATATTTATGTATATTTACATCTAAACATAAATAACAAACACCAAAAAAAAACCTAGATTCTCCCCAAACTTCATCCAACGGCACAGACCGCATAATAAATAGCCCTATCAAAATATAATAATAAATATTGAAACTGGATAGCTATGGTTTAGTCCTCGATGAATGCGAATCCCTAATATTTACTCCTTTTGGCATCCACTCTCTCTCAACTTGACATGTCTCTCTGCGTCTCTTTCTTTCTCTGAATCTTACTTTTACTTTACCTTTCTGTGTACAACCATATGAGAAAACAAGTAGGAAGAGATAGAGAGAGGGAAAGATATTTCTAGTCACGATGCAGGAGACAATACCGGATTTTCTTGAAGAATGTGAATTCGTGGACAGTGCACTAGCCGGAGATGATCTATTTGCTATCTTAGAGAGTCTTGAAGGCGCCGGAGAGATATCTCCCACGGCTGCATCTACACCTAAAGATGGAACCCCATGTTCTAAAGAGCTAGTTAAGGATACAAACTATGAAACTTCATCTTCTAAAAAGAAGAGAAAAAGACTAGAAACCGAGAAAGAAGAAGAAGACGACGATGGAGAAGGAGAAGAAGAAGGAGAAGAAGATTATAAGCAAGATGGGCAACAAAAGATGTCTCATGTAAACGTGGAACGTAATAGGAGAAAGCAAATGAACGAGCACTTAACCGTTTTGCGTTCTCTTATGCCTTGTTTCTACGTCAAACGGGTATATATTCAATACATCCAAATATTTTCTTAGTCAGTACTTTGCTATATGAGATGCCATATATATCGCCTCACTACTTAGTAATTACTATTATAAAACGTTTTGCCTTTCAATCTTATTGGTATACCTAACTATCATATAATTTCTTAGAAACATCAATTACAACACATGCATCATATATATGCATTCTTAGGAATATTGACAATTATTCAATCCCACTAGTCATCTCCTTTTATTTTATTTCTTTCATGTCGCAATGTGAGAGAATGTTCATATTGACTTATTATACTGTCTTTTCCTTGTATCATAATAAAAGGGGGACCAAGCATCGATTATAGGTGGAGTTGTAGAATACATAAGCGAGCTACAGCAAGTTCTTCAATCTTTAGAGGCCAAGAAACAACGTAAGACCTATGCGGAAGTCCTAAGCCCGAGGCTAGTCCCAAGCCCTCGTCCTTCACCGCCTGTTCTAAGCCCACGAAAACCGCCTCTTAGCCCTCGTATCAGCCACCATCATCTCCTTCTCCCTCCCATAAGCCCTCGAACCCCTCTGCCCACAAGCCCATACGGGGCCCATCCTCCGCAACTACCACTCATCCCGCAGCTTCCTCGTTCTTACAGCTCATTGGTCAGTTGCAGCAGCTTAGTGGACCCACCTCCATACTCCCCAGCTTCATCTTCTTCCTCTCCTTCAGTCAGTAGTAACTATAGTTTGATAAATGAGCTTGTTGCTAACTCAAAGTCAGCTTTGGCGGACGTGGAAGTGAAGTTCTCAGGAGCTAATGTGCTGCTCAAAACGGTGTCGCATAAGATCCCAGGACAGGTTATGAAGATACTCGCTGCTCTTGAGGATTTGGCTCTCGAGATTCTTCAGGTTAACATTAACACCATCGAAGAAACCATGCTTAATTCTTTCACCATCAAGGTATGTACGAATAATCATCCTAACTAAGTTTCACTGATTCTGTTGTTCTTTTTGTAATGAGTCTAATATATGGTACTGGGGGTGAAGTGGTAGGGTATTGTTATATATAATAATGCATTCAGTCACATAACTTCATACACAGTTTATAGAAATTTAAGAAAATCAGTGTAAGATAATTCTTACCTACATTGTGTATACACATAAATGCACACAAACATAGGGCAGGATATGTCACATGATTGCTCACAAGCATACAAAATAGCTAGACCGTTCTTTGTTTTATATACATTTACTTCCAATCTTAGTAATATATATTTTTTACTTTTTATTTCTATAGTATAATTACACTTGTTCCCATATCTTTTTTTTTCAATAGTTTGTTTATATGTCAACGTTAAAGTATATCGTATTTCAAGCTGATATTACTGGCTTTGCTATTGGTTAGTTTATACATGAGGGAAGACAGCGGAAGAGAGAATAGTTTAAATCGATTTTAGATAAATGTTATGACATTGAATGTCAATGACAATGATCTATATATATCTCACTGTTTTTTTCTTGGGATAGATTGGAATTGAGTGCCAACTCAGTGCAGAAGAATTGGCTCAACAAATTCAGCAAACATTCTGCTAATAAAAGAAGGATTAGATACATCTTCAATATAAACTCTAACCAGAGATCAGTACGTACTCACTTTCTCTCCTCACCATCCTTTTAATTATCTCCATATCTTTCTTCAAATATATGGTCATTTTGAATAATATTGTTATTTAAGATTCTGAACAACTATTATTAAGTATAACCAATATAAATGAGATTAAACAAGTTATCATCTTAATATTTAACACCTTCCTCACATGTTTTTCTCTCTATAAGCTTAGAGTTAGGTAACAGAACTCCTATCATGTAACTATATGCTTTATAATATCGAGCATTGTAGCTGTAATTGATTATGAATGAACAAGAGTGTATGAGTTTCTCGTGGATTTACTTTGATCTTTTTATTCTTCGTTGGTATCGGGTATATTCCTAAACGAACCATACGAATTTGACAGCACTTCGTGTTTAATGTAACTCAAAACTAGAGAAAAATAATATAGTTTTGGAGCAGACTCAAGTTATATCTTAACTATTATGGATTATCGTGGCTCGGACTTAAATGATGTAAATGTATACTATGCCTAACATACAATTTTTCTTTTGCCAAATGCCGTACATCCATAAATGTGGTTTCACACTGTTATCAATAAAATCATATACAAGAAATTTTATGTAAGAATATACAACCACGGTATATCTATTTAAAGTTTTTTAGTAATCATTGTGATAAAACAAAAGTTAAGGAAAAGGAATAAAAAGAATGTCACAGCCACAAATTCAGAGTCGTGCGTAGAGTCGTCAACGACGTCAAGACAAGTTTAAAACGAACCATTGGTAAATAAAAATGAGAAAACCGCCTTCCTTGATTTTCAAATCTAAATAAACTTCATATCCCACTCACACCAATTTCTACTTCAAACTTCAGATACTCTTTTAAATCTGATTTTTTGTTGACTAAATCATTTTGGATCCATGCAAGTCAACCACTAATTTAGTTTAATGTTACTTGTGTATCCAAAACGGTTTAGTTAACAAAATATGAAAGTAAGGCGATTTTTTTTGAAAACTGAGAATTAAAATGGTTTAAATAAAAGTTTATTTTGGTTTTGATTTTTTTTTATTTCTAACACTTTTCTCTATTTTTACTTAGTTCATCTTTAAGTCAAAAGTTCAAAGTTTGATTGTTCCCTTTATTATAGTAAATAATTTTGCTACAAGCGATTAGTACTAAGCACTATGAAATGATATGAAAAAGAGACAGTATGTTGTATTGATTTTTCATACTCTAGTTATAAACGAGGAGGCATTGTCTTTATACTGCCATATTAGTACACGCTAGTATGTTGTCTTGATAGCAGAATTATAGATAGATAGTATAGTTCATGGTTGCCATTCTATTGGTTAAGACATTGTGGTTTTCCTACTCCAGTTGATGGTTTCCACTACCATGATTGTCGTCTGGGTATTGAGTAGTGTCACCATTGAAGGTGTTTGCAGTGGTGAATCTAAAAAATATTTTGAATGGGGGCAAAAAAAGATAGATAGAAAAAAGAATATAAATAACAGTGTCAAAGGGAAAGAGGAAGAATCATCCTTGGTTAAGTGGGGGTATATAGTGGGCTTTAACCAACTTAGCTGCATGACATCTATTGATTTTCAGTGTAAATAAATTGATTTTTAAGTTTTAGTGGGGACAGCTGCACCTATGTTGGGCTTACTAGGTTCGCCTATGGGTGTTTGGATTTGTAGTTGGTTGCCTATGTAGTCTTGGTGGTGGTTCCACTCGGGATCAAACCATATGAAGTTCATGTTATTGTAGTGTGTGGATTTTTGGGCGTGTAGCCTTAATAGGAGTCATTTGTTCTAGAGGGTGTGACCGTAGATTGCCAATATTTTTAATGAGTATGGTGTCGTCTTGCTTATGAGCTTGAGTTATGGTATGAGTCAGTAAGTAGACTTGTGAACGTGATATGATGAGTAGAGGCTTTGGTGTGGTTGGTGATAAACAAAGAGAGCATGTGGATGAAGATGCTCTTTTGGGTCCATCTTTGTTTTTACGGCTGTTGAATCGATCTCTTGAGTTGGACAAATTAGACCCTTTACTTTAAGGCTTTGAGCATTATATTTATAGTAGAAATCGTGTATATATTTTAGAATTATGGAATATTCATATATACTCTTAGCTAATATAATTTTTTTTTCTCTTAAAATATCCTTAGATAATATAAATCTTATTTTTCCTCTTAGATTTAGGGAGATTCTATCATATATTGAGATGTGTAGATATTCATATCTATTTTTTTCTAAACAAAATTTATCGAAAGGCATAAAAAATCATCTGACCTAGAAATTGAAAGTCAAAAGTAAAGATCTGTATCCTACTTTAATCTGAAGTTTTTTTTTTCTGTTGGATTAATTATCCCAACAAATACTACAATTTGATAAACCACAAATGGTTGATGTCCTAACAAAATGATTCTCAAAAGACTAGGACAACGTCCTAGACTTCAATATTTTTTTAATATAGCTTTAGATCTATCTGATTTTGGTTTCGAAAGTTCTTGTTTTTTACTTGAGAGTACTTTACGAAATGTCAAGTTCAATAACAGTAGATTTTAAATGAGTTTTTAAAATTCATGTTTGAATAACAGTGGATTTGTCATTTAATACAAACTAGGTGATGACATGCGTCCTGCGCAGGATGAATAGACTAAAAGAGATTATAAATTTTAATCTATAGATATTGAAAAGGTAAAAAAAAATGACATATTATACATGATATAGATTAGCATTAATAATGTTTGATATGCGGATTAATGCAAATAAAACTAATTTAGGACTGAAAATTTACTGGAGTTTTCAATCAAATTTTTTTTTTTTTGGAACATCCGGATAACGACAATTTTATTATGATTGACAAAACAATAATTATCTTATTATCTAAGTTGCATCGTTATATTTTATTTAAATTATACAGGCTCTAAAGTAAATAAAACTTGTAAAAGAATAAAAATAAATTGAAGTAAATAATATTAGGTTTGAAATGTAAAGAAAAAAGATGTAAATAATATGAATTTTGAAATTTTTGTGGGTTGAGTAGACTCAAAGTTTTAAAAGACGCTCATTATTGAACATTAATATCTATTATGACTCAAAATAGATAAGAGTTTTTTTAATTTATTTTTATTTTAAAAAGTGTGTTTTTACTAAAAAATCTAGAGAGAACACGAGATAAGGGGTTACGTTTCGGTATTAAAATGATATTATCCTTAAACTTTATCGGAAAGAATTATATTGATTTCAAAATTAATGTCTATCACCATTTATGTTAATTTCATAATCAAAAAGTCGCATGGCGAAAATTAAGAGATTGCAAGAATAATATCTATGGAATTTCTTTTTGAACGTATTTTACAATCACTCAAGATCGCTCATACATTTTTTATATACAACATTTTGATTTTACAATATAAAACAGTTTCTATTGTCCAGTCCCAAAATAAGTGTCACATATCCATAAAATTCGGATTGTCTAGGTTAAAATCCACATTTTAAGCGGGATGAGATTAATATTAAATTACTAAGATAATATAATTTATCATTAGATGTAGTTTGTAATTTAATATTAATATACAAATTGAAAAACTGACAATATATTACATGAAGTACAAATTAATAAAACAATATATTACATGAAGTACAAATTAATAAAACAAAAACGTGTGGATTGACCGAAATTGTATAAAACCATACTGAGTTTTGGTAGATCTACATATACCACAATTACTTTTATTTAATTTATGAAGATTTTGAAATGTATATCAAGATTGTGTGTTAACCAAGTACGATCTAAAACAATTTCAGTCTTTATGAGATTCACACTCCATCGACTTGGGTAAATAGTTTATTAGAAATATTGAACTTTCAATACATTATCATAAAATTACATTATTCCAATAGGTTAACCCTTTTGTATCAAAAAGGTTTTGTTGTACTTTGATCTCTATTTTCTTTATTATAGAACTTTCACTACTTTTAATAACTAAAATAATATTATAATTTTTGACTCAATACTATCAAATAACAAATAAACATGTTTTGTCGAAAAATGAATGTCACGTATCCATGTATCCTACGGGTGGTACTATGGCTTCGGGTCTTATTCTAGGAAAAAACGTTACTCGTGATGATATATATAGTAATAACTAACAGGGTTTAGGCCACAAAAATTGAGTCAATCAAATATATACATCCCAAGATTAATGACAAAAATTTCCTACAATTATGTGTATAATTTTTTATTGGTCTTGAGAATTTAAATAAATTGGTATTAATTTTTCTATATTATTTCAAATTTCCTGCTACTTTCCTATTTTATTGGCTATTGCATAAATTACGGTTAAACATAAAATTAGCAAAAGAAATAGAGTAAATATAGGAAAATAATATTATTGGATTTGATATTTAAAGACACCATTAAACCCCCCATTTAAATTCTAGAGCTGATTTTCTATTTATTTATTTGAATTATATAACATTTTTCATATATAATAAGATTATACATATATATGTTTATTATATTTACTTGCATTATATAACTTTTGTTATAAATTATAAGATTATAAATAAGTTTAAACAACTGATATGTTTTTATACGCCGTTTTTTATATTATACTCAACTAACAAAAAAACAAAACGTATAAATATAATCGATTATATAATGTTTAGACAAGCGACATATGTTAACAACGACCACTTACCTCATCTTTTGAAAGATGTCAATTTTTCCTAGTTATATAACGCAAACAATACCATTTGTTATAATGTAATAAACTTTCCTAGTTTTAAATCCGTAGCTATCAAACGTTTAATGTAAAAACATATATTATAATCACTATCTAGTTTAAATGTCCAATGGCATTATATGTAATTTATCTAGGCAATTGAGGTCTTTTAAAAAAAGGTGTGAGAAGAGCTCTCATGATGACACATAAGCAATGGCAATTGTGTTAATCACACATGAAGGTGATTTTAAATAATAAAAGTGCTCCTCAAATAATATAAAGAGGATCACCTAAAACTCTCGGTTGAATACACCCCCCTTAGTAATTTCTTCAATACATCCCCTTAGTATTAAATAGAAGCATTTTGAACAAAGTAACCTTATGATCCTTTGTTAGTAACAACAATGCCATTTCCTACGTGGCATCACCATAGCTCTTCTCAGCCACTTTACATGTATTACCATTGTTATGGAACAACCTTATTAGACATTTTATTTCGTTACATTTTATAAAGATGTGATTGTTAGGTCAAAGCATATGATCTTCTATCATGTGAACAACCGTAAAAATCGTTAAATGGTCGAAACATATTTATATTACAAGTCCATGTATCTTATATTAATGCGACTGTTAATCATGATTTTTATGGTCGAACCATTATTTGATATAAATTTGTTTTCTATTTTCCAGTCCATGTGTCTTATATAGTCTTATATAGTCTTATATAGTTATATCTATATATATATAGTTATATGGTCGAACCATAGTTATATTGGAAGTACGTCTTTGTATCTTAGCAATTATAAAAATCGCTATTATTTGTATGTTGAGATAATATATGTTATTAATTGTTGTATATAACTATTTTATTATTATAATTATCTTCATTATAATTTTGGTTGTAAGTGAGAAATATCTTAGTTCCGACCTGTTTGTTTATTGGTCTTTGATCAGTGTGAATAAGCCTTGCATTACATGGAACCTTTCCAAACTTTTGTTAATCTCATCTATCAATTTGGCATAAATCTCGCACATAACACAAAAATTTCATGGAGAAATTAACGGCGAAATATAGTCGTCTATGTTTGGAAAGCTAAAATTTGACTTCCCATAATCAAAATAATATTGTTAACGTTTGAATAAATCACGTCCATGTAATGTAAAATTACAGACCCGATCATGATAGTTACTGTACATATAAATTAAAAATGTACAAACTCTATCACGCAATCCTAAAAAGGTTAGAAATACGTATCTTATTAACTACAACAAATCTTGGTTTTCAACTTCAACCAAGATATTTATAAAAGACAAATACGTTGACGAGTCTTACATAGTCTTATATAGTTATATATAGTTGCTATAGTTATATGGTCGAGACATAGTCTTATATATTTGTACGTTAAGTAATATGTTTGTACGTTAAGTAATATTAAGATCAAAGTAGTACTTCCTTATGGTATCGAAAAGACCTTTTTATATTTTGATTCAGAAAAACTTCTTTTATACAAGGGATGAACGTATTCATCTTATGTGTCTCTACCTATATTTATTGTATGTAACGTCTTGTATGAAAGTTTACTATAGAAAATCAAAATTTTAAAATTTTGGAAACTGGTTAATAAATATTGATATAATTACTATTTTAATAATATAAAGTAATTGATATTACAAAATCGAATAACTCACATTTCACACGGCAATTACGTTTGCATAAAAAAGAAAGTTTGATTACTTTTTTTAAAAAATGTAAAGTTTTCACACCGTTATGAAAGTTAATTGTATTCAATATTTTCTCTTCGATTTTGTTTACCTTATTTGAGATGTTTTGATTAAATATATGAGGATGTTAAGGCAAGTAATAAGACTAAATTGATGCGCGAGTGTAATTCGAAGGCTATAATCATTCGTAATTATCGTAAATTGATTTTAGTCTGTTTGATTTGCTTTTTTAACATTAACTCTAAAGATTCCACATTTAACTATAATCATAAGTATATATATACCAAACCTAGCACTCACATCTCCTCATCGCATCTTATTCTTTTTTCAAGTAAAACACAAATGGCAGGCTTGAACACAGTTGCTGATTTGAAACCTTTTAAGACGATGTGGAGAATGAGGGTGAGCATCACTCGGTTGTGGAAGCAGTACTCGGCTGCTGGTGGTCTAACCATTGAAATGGTTCTCATTGATTCGAATGTAAGTTTATGTCTTTTTATTTTGACCGTATCATCTAATGCTTTATGAATTATATCAAAAACATGTTCTCTACTGTTTAAATAATCATCTCTTTCATTTACCAATTTTCAGGGAGACAAGATTCATGCAAGTGTTAAGAAGGAATTAGTGAACCAATTCGATAGCTTCCTTGCGTAAGAGAGGACACTGACTTTCGCCAATTTTTCTCTGAATCATGTGAATAATTCTATTTACTATGTTATAGTTTATCTTAGGTACCTTTGTTTTAACTAAAAAACAAGAATCAGCTTATTATAAACATGCTATATTTCGTTTAATATTTTCTTAAATCTTATAATTTTTACTAAAAACTTTATGTTTCGAAAATCCGTACATTATAATCTCTCTACGTCTATTACCCCGCGTAGGGCGCGGATCATCAGCTAGTATTCAATTAAAATAGAAGTCACAACTTCATTTTATTTGTGATTTTTTAAGTTGAACTTATTCTAGAAAGTCAATTTTCGTTTATTCATTACTAATATTATGCTTTACTATATCCTCCCATATGTTCGTTGTTTTAATGCCACCTATGCCTAATAATATGGTTTGGTTAAACAACATATATTTTCTCATTATTGAATTAAATATGACAATTGATGTATACCTTTTTTTTTTTTTATCACAATATGGAGTACAAAGATAATCTTAGTACAAATCCGCGAAGGACGAATTGCTAGTATCTATCCAGTGTGGCACCGCCGTGTTAACATATGAGAAAACACGATTTCTTGTTCGAGCTTGTCTTGCCAGGAAGTCCGCTTGAACATTACTGGATCTAGGTTGATAAACCACTTTACCATCCTGGTAGGACTCCCATAGGGATTTAAACTCATTAAGTTCCGCTGCAAAAGCTGGCCAGTCCTCAGGTGTAGATATCATTTTGACTAGTTCTTGAGAATCAGTAACAAAATAATCACAGAACCGCTGGTGGCGAGATAAGCATTTCAAAGCCCATATTAAGCTCTTGAGTTCCGTATGTAGTGGTGAAATTTGCTTATGACAACCATGTAGGCCGAGTAGATCTATTGATCCATCTTGAAGCTGTAAAATCCATCCCACTCCACTCGTTGTACCATCATTCTTCCATGATCCGTCCACACGACAAATAAAGATTGATGTATACCTATGTTTAAAAATACACTTTCATCAAACCTGACCTTTTCTAAGTATTTAACCGTTTTGATTTATACATTTAATAAACAAAACCAACTCATATTTTGATCCGCCACTGACCAATTTCATAGTATAAGCATATGAAAATAATAATTTAAATCTACAAGATTATATGAGACTATAACCTTTATAAGCTAAATCGACAAGATTACTTGAAATATGTGTAGAGAGTCAGGAAATCATCTTCGCAGTGGAGGTTTTAATTAGCCGTAAGGTTGGAGGATTGGAGTTAGGTTAAAGAGAAAACATAAGGTTAGAGATGATGACCAAAAATAAAACCTATCTAAAGTTATAAAATTTTGTTAGGTTAAGAACACTTTTGTCCCCGGAATAAAATCAGTTACCTGATCATTTTGGGCCTATGAAAAATTTATATTGGCCTAACAATAATTGAATTTAAAGAATAGATGAGCCATTGAATTTAGGGTTGGCTGCCTATTCCCCCCTCTAGATACACTAACCTTACTTATTCCCCCCCAAACTATCAAGCTCTTCATAATCCCACCCAATCTTACACTTTTTCTTTAAATCTCTCCCTAAACTTTTTTAATCCCCCTCTCTAATCAATTCTCAAATCGTGATTAATAAAACAGAAATTGCGTTTAAGAAATAGTGATTGCCCAATCTAAAATAACCCGACCCGATTAAAAAAAAGAACCCGACCCAGATTTTATAATTTATCAATCATAAATCAAATTAGGGCTTAGTTTTCTTTTTCTTTTTTTCACGATAAACAGAAATAAGAAACGAGAGAGAGAAACGACGGGAACAAAGAGAGAAAGAAAACGACGGGAACAGAGAGAGAGAGAGAGAGAGAGAGAGAGAGAGAGAGAGAGAGAGAGAGAGACTGCAGGAGAGAGAGAGAAACAGAAACGAAGAAGATGACAGAGAAAGAGAGAGAGAGACAGAGCTGATGTTCCAGAGGTTGTTCAAGGATCAGAAGATGGAGCTCCAACAGTAACTGTTGCTCAACCTCCAGAGAAGAAACGTGCAAATAGGAAGGAGACTGTTTCTAAGAATAGTCTTCCCGTGAAGAGGAAGAAAGCAGTAGCAACAAACTCTGCAATCCGAGAACAGTTCCAGAAAACAAGAACATTAAGTTTCAGAAGAAACCTGAAAGGACCACTAAGCCAAGGACTAAGAAAGTTCAAGAAGAGACTAAGAAGTCCACCAAGAAACTTGTTGCTGAAGAAGGTAAAATAATTATATTATTCAGTGTTTTTGAAAGGTTGCGTTGCTCATATATATGGTGTTAAATTTTTTTTTGTATATGTGAAGAAGTTAAATCTCTGAAGCAGCTGCACAAAATGGAAAACAAAGGTACGTGGAGTAAAATCTCTTTTAGTTCAGTGGATTGAGTAACTAGAAGAGACTAACACGAGCTTGTTTATTGCAGGTTGTTGCTGCTGGTGCAGGAGTAATCACCAACGTTAAGGACTTGTAATCATAACTCTCACTAAATTTTTTAATTATGCTAGTACATCGGTTATTTCTCTTAATGTAATCACGTTATTAGTGTAGATCAAATATAATGTAATCACGTTATCACCAATGCTTGTTCAAGGTATATAGTTGAAAGGTGTTCGTAAGTTTGGTTTGGAAGACAGCAAATATTTATTTGCTTGCTTATGTAATTGTGTTTTTTTTTCTCGTGTCTCTCTATTTTGAAATGTCTTTTTTTCTACTGTTTTCTGTTGAAGTTCGTATATTCATAGTTAACTCGTGAGCAAGACAGGTTTTAACCACAAGAAAAGACACAAAGTACATTCTGAATTTTAAAGAACAACAAAAGATCAAGTACATTCATTTAGAGTTTTAAAGAGCAACAAAAGCCACAAAGTACATTAAAAAAGAGTTTTGAATTTTAAACGACAACAAAAGAACCACTAGTCTTGAGCTTGAGTAGGTTGTGTAAGTCTGATCTCTTCATGCACATGAGAAGAAGTGTCCTGCCACAAAACCAAACATGAGTACAAACACATTAACAATTTACGAAATTTGGTTGAGATTATACCTCTTCCACGGTTTGGTGTGTTTTCTTTATCTTCTTCTTTGGATGGACTTTACAACCGTTAGCATTATGGCCTGCCTCACCACATGAACCACAATGGACTGTCCGACCAGCCCTTCCAAGCTTCTCCACTTCTCTCTTCTTCTTCTTCTTCTTTGGTGATTCAAATTTGCCTTTTATTCTAGGGAACTTCTTTTGCTTCTTCTTCTTCTTTCTCCCAGGTTGATCAGGTTCAGGAGGAGCAACTATCAATCCTAAACCAGACTTCATCCATACTCGTGGTCCTCTAACAGGTTCTAGATTGGTGTTGTAAATATATTGCCACATAAGCGTAGAGAAGAAGCCTGAGACATAGTCATCAACATTCAAACCTTTATCAATCATTGCTCCATAAGCATGTTCACACGGAACTCCACTTATTTGCCATTTTCCGCAAGAACATGTATGCCTTATTGTGTTGACATTATGTCTATCGTTGTCTACAGAGACCTCAAAGACACCACGAGTTGCAGGTGTCGTCACACATTCATCTGCGATCTTCTTCTCCTCTGCAAGCAGTTTAGCTACATACTTTGAACAAACCCCCTCATGCCTCATCGATTCAATGTGTCTTCTGGCAATGCGTTCCATTGCTTGCCTCCTTATCATCTCAAGCATTGGGACCATTGATTTTGCTCTAGCTTTTGTGATAGTGGAGTTAAAGGACTCTGTTGCGTTGTTGTCAACATCTTCACAACAGCTTCCAAGCTTGTAAAAAGGTCGAGACCAAGTTTCTGGAAGCTCCTTCATAACATCATTGTACAAGGCCAAATCATATGCTTGTAACTTCTTGACATTGTAGTCAAATTCTGACTTCAGTATAGCTCGAGCAATATCCCATATCCTTGGTTTTAGCAAGTCCTTCTTGGCATGATTCTTCTTCACATTCTCCACAATGTGTTTCACACACTTTCTATGCTCAGCATTCGGTAACTCTGACTCTATGGCACTTTTCAGTCCCTTTGATCTATCTGAAATGATGACAAACCCATTCCCATCTTGCAAAACTAAGTCATGTTTTATTTTCTTAATAAACCATAACCAACTATCAGTTGTCTCAGACTGAACAACGGCCCAAGCAATCGGATAGATTTGATTGTTGGCATCATGTCCAACAGCAGTTAGCAACACCCCTTTCACAGCTCTCTTCAAGAAAGTACCATCAAGTCCGATAATTGGCCTACAATATCCTCTCCAAGTGTCCCGAAGAACCCCAAAGCAGACATAAAAACCGTTGAAAACATCTTCCCTGCTTTGTTTTTGTATGTGTCTACAATGGCTGTGGAACCCTGATTTGTCACCATGATCTCATGTGCGTATCCTCGAAGATGAGCAAATTGCTCCTCATACTCTTTCTCAAGCCATTTCAGAGCTAAAAGTCTGCCTCTTTGGCACTGATTTCGTGTACTGACTATTTTCCACTTCTCCTTTATAATATGTTGAATCTCTTCAGGCATCAAATCCGCTTTCTGTCTCAGCTTATCCAAAAATAGTCTTGCAATCACGGACTTTTCAACAGCTTGCATTTTCCATCCGAGTGCAGCTATGATACCTGTACCTCGTCTTCAACAACCATTTCTGACTTTCAACATCATATGAGCAATAAATCCGCCATTTACACTTCCCACCAATGCCACACACATATGAGACTTTTGTCTTATCCCACCTATCTTGCTTAATGTTTCTTCTCTTATTCAAAGCATACTCCAAGACAACCTCTTTAAACTTCATACAATGTGTAGTAGCTACTCCCCAAAGCTAATTTATCATGACTTCTTCTTCTTTTCATTCTCTTCTCGCACATCAATCTCATCCTCAGAGGAGTCATCCGAACTCTCTAGAATCTCGTTTCTCTCAGTTGGAATCTCATCCTCAAAATCAGCTACTGATTCCTCGATCTCATACTCAAATCGACCAAGAGTATCCTCAGCTTCATCCATCTTATCTCGTTTTCCAGATTTCATGTCTTCCTCGTCCTCTGTCTCATAACCTCCTTCTAAGTCTTTCTTCTCTGTTTCAACCATGGTGTCAGCACTTTCGATTTCACCTCTTTCATCTCTGTAAAAAAAATTCAAACTCAAACCAACACATAAACAAATAGGAAATCTAAGTTAAACAAGCTTAAAAATTCTCCATACCCAACAAGCACAGCCCCTTCATCATTCCTCACTGTCTCTCTCTCCTCTGCATTATCTTCTCTAGATTCTGTCTCTCTCTCTCTTTCTCTGTCATCTTCTTCGTTTCTCTCTCTCTCTCTCTCTCCTGCAGTCTCTCTCCATCTCTATCTCTCTTCGTTTCTGTCTCTATCTCTCTCTCTGTTCTCGTCTCTCTCTCTCTCTCTCTCTCTCTCTCTCTCTCTCTCTCTCTCTCTCTCTCTCTCTATCTCTCTCTCTGTTCCGTCGTTTTCTTTCTCTCTTTGTTCCGTCGTCTCTCTCTCTCTCGTTTCTTATTTCTGTTTATCGTGAAAAAAAAAACCTAAGCCCTAATTTGATTTATGATTGATAAATTATAAAATATGGGTCGGGTTCTTTTTTTTAATCGGGTCGGGTTATTTTAGATTGGGCAATCACTATTTCTTAAACGCAATTTCTGTTTTATTAATCACGATTTGAGAATTGATTAGAGAGGATTAAAAAGTTTAGGGGAGATTTAAAGAGAAAGTGTAAGATTGGGTGGAATTATGAAGAACTTGATAGTTTGGGGGGGAATAAGTAGGGTTAGTGTATCTAGAGGGGGGAATAGGCAGCCAACCCTTGAATTTATAGACAGATAGTATATTGATCCGTATAAATTATCCCAATTTATATGATATGAACTCTTGATGCGAAATAAAATATATAATAAACTTTTAATAGATAGGATATGTAAAAGCCATTTTAACTTGTAATGTTAAAATTAAATACATTTATATATAATATATAAATTTATGTTTTAATAGTATACCTTCATATGTAATTTATTTAAATATTTTTCGATGTCATTTTTTAAATTAGATAGTTCATTTTAAAAAATAAAATAAAAACTAAATATTTAATTATTTACTTGATAATATTAATCTAAGAACATATAAGTTTAAATTTTGTTAAACTTTCTAATTTTGTGAAATGTTACAATATCTTTGGAGATGACAATAAGTTTCTATTTTACCAAAATTTACATATATTTACGAGTTTAATTATCAAATACTAATCCAACAAACAAAAATATATAGAAGAAGATACAAATACATGTAAAGTTAAACAAATCTATTTTATGAAAAAACAAGTAAACTGTAATATTATTATGTTTTAAAAATTCATATACACAACTCATATATGTCATTATTATATTATATACCATTCTTGAATTACAAAAATAAAATGTTTATATAAATATAAATAAAAATAAACATCCGCGCAGATACGCGGATCAAGATCTAGTAAATTATTAAAATTTATATGTTTTAGTAATTAAAAATTACTGATCTCAGTACCACTTCCTTATGAACTGCAAATGATTTATAACCTTACACAAATGTTCGCAATGGGCTTTTCTTGACTTGCCAGCCTGTCATCAGATTCATTTTGAAAGCTATGCATTTTTATCAGTATTAATCCACAAAACAAAAATTAGATCGATATATCAAAAGCTATATTGAGCATATTTAATAATAGGACGTTGTCACAATTCTTTGAAATTGATCTTCCAAGGAATCATTTGCAGTTCATCAAGTCGTGGCATCGAAATCATTAATATTTACTATAATAATGGACCAAAGATCATAACTTAAAAATGCAGCTACGTAAAATACAGTCAAAGATCCTAAAATCTTAAAACAAAACTAAAAAACTTTAAATTTCCCTTTAAGCCATTTTAACTTCTAATTTTAAAATTTCTCCATTTTAGTCTTTATATTTTATTGACTAAATCGTTATGGATACAAAAAGTCATCTGTTAAATTAAATTAACGGTTTGGTTTTAGTGGATTTAAAATGGCTTAAGCAACAAAATTCATATTTAAAAGAAAAATATTTGAAAATTGAAGTATAAAATGATATAAATGAGAGTTACAAGTTTTGTCAAACCAGCTTCAAGCTCTCGATGAATCTAAGAGAAGCTCATGATGAAAATTACAACAAACCGATCTGTTAACTATAAGATAAAAACTCACTTCTTGGTTCACTTAAATACACCATTGCGATGCTTTAAATCGGAAGCTAAAACCACACCTCGTACAAAGCCTAAGTCCAAATTCATATTGACTATGACAAAATTAATCACCACCATTTTGAAAGTGCATAATCCCGATTTGTGGTATATGGAAATGCTTAAAAAATGATTTGGCTACTATATCACTACATTTACCTTTTTAGGCATACATCCATTTAAAATTCCAGACTTAAACGTAGTTGAACTAGAGTAGTGGAATGATGGATGACCTATCGGAAAGTGATTCGCGATATCGTGTGAGTGAAGAAAAAACCCGAGGAAAGGTCATGTGTTGATTGCAAAGTCATTAAACAAGACTTTGAGCCTCGGAAAAATTTATGCACCGTCTTTGATGCAACCCTGGTTGAACCTATAGTGGGTTCGGAGTTGGACGAGCTGGACGAGACTGGTTGTGCTTGGCTTGCCTAGGACTAAACGTGGTAGAGACTCCATCTTTGTTGTTGTAGACAGATTTTCTAAAATGGCTCACTTCATTGCTTGTCACAAGACTGATAGTGCTGTGAATGTTGCTGATCTTTTCTTTAGAGATGTTGTACGCTTGCAATGGAATGCCTAGGACTATAGTGTCTGATAGAGATACTAAATTTCTTACTTATTTCTGGAAAAATCTCTGGTCTAGATTAGGAGTAATTTAGTTGCTAAGTTTTGTTTTATTTCCTTCTGCATTTAGATAACAATGAATTTTGCAATCTTTGAGATTGCCTTCAAGGATTTATGAAGTTGGAACTGAATCACCAGACAATCCAAAGTGATTATCCAACATTGAAAAATGGATTATGTCTATAAGGTTGCTGATATATTAGGAAATGAAGAGTTTTCTCATATAGAGATTATCCAACATTCAAATATGGATCGTGTGATGAGATCAAGACATGTTTTGTTATGTGTTACAGAGAAGTATGTGAAGAACATGGTATGTATAATATAACAGGGTTGCAACGGAGAGCCTTACAAATAGCTTCTTTGGGACGTCATTTACAAAAAAACATACTCTCGCAAATGAAACAAAGCAACTACCTATACACATGACTTACTAAAGACAAAAAATCGGATTGGTGAGAGACCTTTACCTTCATTTTGGATAATATCATGTTGTTACAAATCAGAACAAATACGCAAGTTGCTTTATTTCCAAGCCATCCAAAACATAACAGAATGGCGAGGACGCTGACTTCACTGCACTGTTTGGTTTCCTTATACTATAATGGAAACCCAACAATCTCAATGTATCCAAACGCAATAGCGAATTCTTGTCACAGGTTTTCACACTTGTCTTTAGCTCGGCCTCTCCTATGTACCTATAATTACAAAAATGGACATCTCTTTGGTAATATTAAGAATTAAAAGTAATTCGAAAATCAGTAATAAGAGTTAACAAATTATTTCAAAGTCTATATTTATAAGAGTTTATAAAACCATTTACAAAAATCTATAAGAGTTGATAAAATCTTTTATAAATTTACAAATCATTTATAAGAGTTCATAAATTATTTTACAAGGTTTATAAGAACTTATAAATATATTATAAACCATTTATAAAAGTTATAAGGGTTTTTAAAAAGTTTATAAGGGTTTATAAGAATTTATAAAGGGTTTACAAAACCACTTATAGGTGTTTATAAAGATTTTATATAGAATTTATAAGGGTTTATAAATTATTTATAAGGGTTTATATATGTTTATAAAGTGTTTAAATAAGTTTATAAAAAGTTTATATAAGATTTGTAAGGGTTTATAAAAGGTTTTAATGGGTTTTGAAGAATTTATATAGGGTTTATAAGAAATTATAAAGGCTTTATAAGACTTTATCAAAAGGTTTATAAATTGTTTAGAGGTTCTTCTTAAGCCGTTAGAGAAATATCTATTTAGCTAGAAAATATATCAGAAGAATCAGGTTGGTGGTGTTTTGAAATGTCAAGTGTGTGTATTGTTGTTGATTGTGTAGCATCTAAAATGTTTTATATATAAAGAATTTATAAACTGTATAAGTGCTTATAGATAATTTTATAAGAGCTTATAAATAATTTTGTAATAGACTATAAATAATTTATTATCAGTTATAAAAGTTTATAAATCATTTTAAATAAGTTCATAAATCATTCTACAAGGCTTACAAGAATTTACAAAATAGATAACATTTATAAATTTATTTATAACGGCTTATAAATTATTTAGCAAAATAGTTAACATTTATAATGATTTATAAACCATTTATCTTTGGCCCCATTGATTTCTTGGTCTTCTTCAAATACATGAGAAACGTCAATAGGTGGTTCAGAGTTGCTAGAGTCCTTGCCTGAAGAGTTAAGTGGAATGGATTTGGAGCAGAGCAAAATATAAACTCTTATAACACATTTAACATTAAAAACCAGAGGAAGAACATGTGCAAAGACAAGAAGAAATATGCTTCCGTAGCTCAACAAACCCCTGCTCCATCTCCTCTACTTCTTCAGATATTTTACACAAAACAAGACATAAAAGACATGAATAAAGTAACAAAACAGAATGTTACATTACCAAAACAATAACCTTCCACCTCATATACTACACATACTAAACCTTGTTAGTCAAGAAAGTGAGGTACTTGATACGCATATCACCACACATATTCTCCATAGCATTCGTTAAATCCAAAAGCTCACAACACACCTTTCTAATCCAAATCAACCAACATACGAAGTAATCATGGAACAATCTTACTCTTGGATTAGTATTTTCTCATGAATTAAATAAATGTTAAACTCAATACCTGATTATAAGAAATATAGCGATTAAGGAAGGAATAGAAAATATTAAAAAAAAATTCATGAGAAAAACTTTGTCTTCCTTCCTAGAAACTGATGGCTTTTGAGAAATCAAGCTAAAATTAAAGAAAGAGACAAAAATGACCATCTATTATCCTCTCACCTTTGTTAGCATTTCTTATTCGTTCGTCATAGAATTAGTCTTGCTCGTCTGCGTTTGTATAGTTTGTCAGATTCGCCCGGAACTCGTCTGATTCGCCGGAAATTCGTCAGCGTCGTCAAATTTCGCCGGGAACTCGTCAGCTTTTGTCAAATCTCACCGGGAACTCGTCAGCGTCGTCAAATCTCACCGGGAACTCGTCAGCGTCATCAAATCTCGCCGGAAAATTCTTCAGCGCCGTCAAATCTCGTCGGATTTCATCACCAAAGAGAATTTGATATATCGTTCAATTTGGGAGTTCTGTAAATCGTGGGAGAAAGAAAGTAGTTTTAGGTTTATTTAGTTAGGGGTACAATGGTACTTTACCTATTAAAATTTTAATGGTAAAGTTGGGTAAGTTATAAATGAAATGTGGTACAAGAAAAGTGGTATTTTTGACAAATTACCCTATAATTATTTGTCTATCCCGTCATCAGTTTAATTGATTAAAGATGATCTATACTAGTATTTGAGAAGTGAATTTATTACTTGTTAGATTCTCTTTATTTTTAGGAATAATCAGTATTTTTCTTCATAGTTTTAGATAATTTTGCTGATCTGTCATGTTCATAAATCATAATAATTTTAAGTGATGAGTCATCAGTTTAAATTTATACTAATCAATTTAAATTTATTCTTTTGAAACTTTATTAAATCAGTAGAGATAAGGATTATAATAAAGTTCTAAATATCTTGTTCAAATCCAATCTTTAAATTCATATTTGTTTCAAGATATTTTAGGAATAATTAATAATCTTTTCCATAATTTTAGGAATAATCAATAGTTTTATTAATTTTTATTTATATATTTTAATAATATAGTTTTGAAAAAATTAAAATACTTACAATGTATATTGTCCACATAGATTTTTTTTTTTTGTAAACTAACACATAAATATTTGATGTTATCTTATTTATTATTATTTAGAATTGAAAATTTTCTTGCATGCCATTAAAATATAAATATATATTTCATTGGATAAAAATAAATTATATATTATTCTAAGTTATGTTAACATCACTCATCAATCAAAAGCTATAGAAAAAGCTCAATCATGTATTACTTGACGATGTGATGTTTGCTATAGATTTACTTATAAAGACAGTTATGGTTTTGTTATTCTGAAATTATCTTTTCTGTTATTTTAAAGTATTAATATACTTTATCATTGTCTTTTTCGAAGATGATATCATTTAATGGTATAAACTACTCCCTCTGTTTCAGTTTAAGTGTCGTTGTAGAGAAAAATTTCGTTTTAAAATAAGTTTCGTTTTAGAGTTTCAATGCAAAATTTATTAACAAGATTCTCCAATTTATTTTTCTATTGGTTAAAATATGTTTAGGTGTATAGGTGATTGTATTTTTTTGGAAATATACAAAATCATATGTTTTATTAATCTGTGTGTACAAACTTAGAACGACAATTTAAATGAAACAGAGGGAGTGTATATTGTAGTGATCTTTTCTGTTATTTTAAAGTAGGCAATTTATATTATTTGTCATGTGTTTAATAAATTTATGACCTGTCAATCTTCTATAACATTAGGTAATTTTATTTTTATCAAATTTTATCATGTTTTTAAGTAATTTTGATTGAATCATAAATATATTTAATAATATATATACCTATACTATTATTGAAAACATTATTAATTTATATTATCACATACGATAGAATGAATCATATATCTTTTAAGATAAATTTCTTATGACAATCAAAATCACTCATTGTGATAATTTCTGAAAAAATTGGCAACAATTAAAAAAATACTTATATTATCATTTTCGAAGTGATTTTTCCGCGCTCGCGTTAAAAGTTAGAGCATTAAAAGACTTTATTACCCTTAATAAATAATTAGATTGGATTTCTTAATATATAATTATCCATAAATGAGTTTTATTAATTTGATAATCATCATTATCTAAAAATATTCTGTATTATGTTATCTAAAAATATCTTACATCATAATATTTAAAGAAGAATATTAATCAATGTATATAGTTTTATGTATATATGAATTTTTCAAGTTTATTTTACTTAATAAATGATATTTTATAAACATAAAAAACTTTATCGTATATAAAAATTAATATTCAATTAATTATTAAATATTTCAAAATAATAAATATAATTTATTCTAATGATTTTAAACTGGTAATATATCTATTTATAAATTTTTGTATAATTATTAAGTTCGGAAATACAGGCAAAACACCTAATTTTTATATGTTTGACATTTAAAAATTTGTAAGTTAATGCGGATATTTTGTTTCATTACCCTGTCCCACCTTTATATCCTACCAGTTGAAGTAAAAATAAATAATATACATTTGTGTACATTCGATTTGAACATATATTAAAAGAAACATATGAATAATAATAAATTATCTAGTATTAATTAATATTACCACAACCAAAATGTCTGAATATCTGAATGAATTATTCGTATCATTTCCAAAATCTGAATAGCACAACGTGACCCAATACTGTCGAATTTTCAACGAG
This sequence comes from Brassica nigra, assembly GCA_016432835.1. Taxonomy (NCBI): domain Eukaryota; kingdom Viridiplantae; phylum Streptophyta; class Magnoliopsida; order Brassicales; family Brassicaceae; genus Brassica; species Brassica nigra. The sequence continues at coordinate 31,682,991 of CM028247.1, forward strand.
ACTACGAAAAATAGATTCAGGTAGATATTGCCAGCCCATAAAAAAATTTATATGGGCTAGTAACATTAATGTTTGGTCTTTTATGGTGGGTTATGCTTATTAGGCGTATAATCTCTCGATTTTAATTGGGATTGTCATTTGTGGGTTTTGTCTAATAGTTTTCTTTTCTTTTCTTTAGTATAAAAAGAGGTACACTGTCCTAGTTCTTAAACCAAAAGCACATCAACGGAAAGAGAAAAATAAAAGTTTTATGCTATGATAAAAGCATTCTCATGTTGGAACAAATCTAGAAACCATCTCGGTTCGGTGGACAATAGAGATAAATTCTCAGTAATATCAACAAAAGTAACCTGGAGTCCTCTGCTCCAACTTCAGACCTTAATGGATCTCAAAAGAAAGCACATGATCAAACCTTGAAGCTCACATTATACTCCAATCTTCAATCGAGTTTACTACTCTCCTCTGCTCATAAAAAATGTGTTCACTGTTCAGTGTTCAACGTTCCACACAAAACTTGTTGTATGACCACAACGAATGGATTACATTGCCTCAGCTCAGGTGTTGACGTGTTCTAAATGATAAGAACAATATCAACTAAAAAATGTAATGTATCTGACATTATATGATGAAGGCAAGTTGAAAAGTTAAAAAAAAAAAGAAAAAGAAATGGTTTCTTCTTCAAAAAAGTTTTTCTGAGATTCACAGTGTGTTACCTTAAAGCTACCGTCTTCTCCCGAAGTCTCACCTCACATGGCGTTTCATATTGGATGAGGTTGTACCAATAGAGGCAGGGGGTACTACAACAACAAAGGTGGTAGTAGCTGTGGATGGCGTTTTGGTGGAGCGGGAACCTAATCAAAACGTAGCCGCAGTTTTCATCAGCTGTTCACTGGAGGCTCAAACTCTGGATCAAAGCCTACAAGTCAGATATGCAAAAATATTGGCCCTCAGTTTCTCGGTACTACATTCGCTTTGATGAGGACTATCAATCACCAAACCCTTTTCATGACAAGAATGGTATCCTAACTTTACGGAAACTACTCACATCACAAACAATGAATGGGATGGGATGTTGACATGCTTGAGAAATCGTGGCACATGAAGATATACCTTTGATTAGAAGTTTGCCTATAAGACGATCTCTATATCGTGACTCATATTATTGGATCTATACACAGAGTTATCTGTAAACTGTTAAATCAGGATATTGGGTTGCAAGACATATACTCAAGGCAAGAGGAGATATTGCTTACACAAAATCAAGTATCACGAAGGTCCAAGCCTTTGCTTGCAAGATAAATGTTCTTCAAAAAAATTCGTCATCTTATATGGCAGCTAATCACAGGTAATGTAGGATGACACACGGAATTTGAATCGTCGTCATATGCGATGTGATAATATATGTACAAGATGTGGGCAATCTAATGAGTTTGTAACTCATACAATTTTGGAATGTCCCCGGCGTTTCAAGCATGGACTCATCCAAATATATTCCATTTCTCCAGTATATACATTAACATGGATTATCTTTTTGAAGGAAGAATATTATTGAAGATCCGAAAATGGAAAGAGATCTATGTCCATGGAAAATTTGGTGTCTTTTGAACGCAAGGAATGATAAACTATTCAGAGAGATTGATAAAGACCTACTTGAGCTGATCAGATATGTAGAAGGAGAATTGCAAGAATTGTTCACGACAAATGCACCAGCTGAGAGTTTGGCTCAAACACCAACGATAAAAACTCAAGTCTTATGATTAGAGAATATATGTTTGGTGATGGTTCTTAGACATTTACATTAATCTTCAGTGTATGTGGGCAGGTTTGGAAGATAATTCTGGACAAACACAACTTTTGGGTACAAGAAATTAAAGATGAATAGAATTCGCATTGCATTCGGATTTAGAGGCTCTACACTGAGTAATGGAAAGCATGTTAAATCATTCAAAATTTCAGAATTTTAGGACTACTGCAAACGCCGGGGACATTCCAAAATTGAAGAAGATTCATGAGATAAAGAGAAGATACCGTGATTTCAGGATATTCTATATTTCTCTGGGATAGAATAAGACTGTTGATTTCTTAGTTAGAAGTGGTCAATTTTTTATAGGACTCTTTATTTTATAGGTTGATCTATTTCGGTTTCGTTATCAAGGTCATTTTAAATTTTATAATAGAATAGCTTTTTGTTGTTAAAAAGAATAGTTACATCATAATAAAAATTAATCAGAAAAGACTTCTTTAAACAAGGCCAAGTTCAAACCCAGGTTGAGACATAACTGAATGTATATTTTAACCGTTATATTAAGAAGGATTTCTTATTATTTGAGGATTTTAAAACAAAATTGCTCTTTCAATGTACCGTAAGCGTGGTCCTCGTCACTATCCAAAACCCACGTTGATGACAAAAGACAAATTTGTAAAACTAAGCATCTTAATCACTCACTAGGAGATGACATTTGATTATTTTTTGAAGTTATTAAAGAGTGTATAAGAAAACTTATGGTTTCAGCTGGAAAAAATTGCCAAAACAGAGTAAAAACACAACAACATTGTCTCTTTAGCATAAATCTCTTTTTGGTCAGATTTGGACCTAGGTACCCCTGACCAACTTTAAAAATTCATATCAATTATTTTAAAATTCATAAAATATGAAAAATATACAAAATGTAGATAAACAAGAGACCATCATATGAAAAATATTTAGGTTGACTAAATATTAGTAAAACATAATTTCATATTTTGATCTACGGTGGCAGAAACCATGATCTACTGTCTACGAGCACGTAGAATATATATTCGGTTAACTTTATTAATATCTATCTCTGGCAGAACGTATAACCTACTGATGGTTGAAATTATACCATAGTAGAGTAAACAAGATTCCATTAACCTAATCTCTGAACTACGGTAGATTTCATTAACTACCACTTCCTAAAATATCTACGAAGTCGAAATTACAAAATCTACCAAAGTTCTATATTTCTACGACAGTGGGGTTGCACAATCTACCATCTTGACAATATTCTACGATGGTAGAATATAATTCTACGACAGTGGGGTTGCACAATCTACCATCTCTACAATATTCTACGATGGTAGAATGTATATTCTACCAACGTCGAAATGTATATTTTCCATAAATCTCTCCAAAATCTGTTAAGAGAATATTTTCTAAATCTATCATATCCTAATTTTTCGTGTTTCCTAAGTTAATTTTTTGAAAAAAAATGTGTTCTTCTTCTCCATTACACGATCTCCACATTTTTTTTTGAAACCACCCAAAATTTTTGAATCTGTTGTTGAAGAAGAAGATGCATATTTATGCCTATTGTGGAGTGTTGAAATTTGATCCAATTAAAGGATGGGGATTTGCTGTTGATAAGAAGAAAGGAGGTATAGTACTGGTTGTGGAATTCACAAGTTCCTTTGAAGATCTAAAGACTATGGCTTTTCAGGATTTTGGAATTGACGATACCACTGTCGAGCTTGAGTTAAGCTACTTGCCCATGGAGTTAATCAGTACAACAGATTGTCCCCCAGTAATCATTGAGAATGATCGGCAAGTCAAAAAATTTCTGACATATGTACGTGGAAAAGCTTCGACAAGGTTATGTGTGACTATGAAACCTATCAATGGAGACAGCGAGAACCTTGAGCTTGATAAGGAGGAATCGCGTTTCAGTGAGCAAGGTGAACCTTCCACGTTTGCACCTCAAGATGGCAGTGGTAGCTCATCTGAATCGAATACTGATGTTGACGGCCATGGTAACTTGAGCGACCGGGAAGAAGATGATGATGTCCACTTAAGTGCAAAAGAAGACGTTAGTGGAAAAAGTATCCGGTGTGCTTTGGTGGATGTTGTGAAGAGGGGTGAAACGTTTCAAAACAAAATGAAGTTGAAAGCAGCACTCGAAATGTCAGCAATGAAGCATAACTTTGACTACAGAGTTGTGAATTCGGACAGAAAACTTTGGTACATCCGATGCATCGACAACTGTTGCTACTGGAGTGTTCGTGCTGAGGGGTTATCAGGATCCACGTATTCATCATCAAAAAATATGTGGCGGATCATACATGTGCTGCGTCGAGTATGAAAAATGGTGGTCGGACAGCTTCTGCAAAAACTATTGGCACTCTAATAATGCATATGTATGATGGTGTGAAAGAAGGTCCCAAAACTAATGATATCATACAAATTATGAGAATGGATCATGGATGCGAGATATCTAAATCTTTAGCATGGGATGCTCGGGAGTTTGCAATTAGTGTGGTTAGAGGTATTCCAGAGAAGAGTTTTGGAAAAATTCTGAGATACTTGCACATGCTGAAAGAAGCTAATCCAGGAACACACAAGTGCTATGAAACCGATGTTGATGGCAAATTTCGATTTCTCTTCGTTTCGTTTGGGCAATCAGTACGAGGTTTTCACACAGCCATGCGAAAAGTTCTTGTTGTCGATGGGACTTTTTTGAAGAGCAAGTACAAAGGGGTTTTGCTTGCTGCCACAGCTTTAGATGGAAACTCTAACTTGTATCCTATTGCTTTTGCGGTTGTGGACTCAGAAAATGACCGTTCATGGGATTGGTTTATGAGACAGCTAAAGGTTGTTGTTGAGGACGGACGTTCTCTAGCTTTTGTATCAGACAGAAATAGCTCACTTTGTAAGGCGGTTGAGAATGTTTATCCTCTTGCTCAACATGGCATTTGCATTCACCATTTGTTGAATAATGTGGTCTCACATTACAAAGGAAAAGGATTGGTTGGATTGATTGCAAAAGCTTCTAAAGCTTATAGAGTCGTTGATTTTCAGCGCCAATTCCAAGTTGTGTGCAATATTAGTCCAGCTATTGGAAATTATTTAACGGAAGCAGAGGTTTCAAAGTGGGTTCGCTGTCAGTTTCCAGGATTCAGGTACGACATTAGGACGACAAATCCGGCTGAATCAATAAACTCTGCTTTGCGCACACCAAGAGAATATCCAGTCATTCCTTTGTTGGATAGCATCAGAGAAATGCTGACCCGTTGGTTCTTTGAACGTCGGAGAAAGAGCAGGAAGCATGAAAAGCCATTAAATATTGTGATCGAGAAAAAGATAGATAGGCGGATTACCAAGGGTAGAACGTTTCTCGTCCAGCCAATTGACGAGCATCATTTTTTGGTTCGTGGAGATACAATCGACTGCCTCGTTGATTTGGACAGAAGAACTTGCTCATGTGGGAAATACGACTTGCTAAAGATCCCATGTAGACACGCTATCAAGGCTGGTCTAACAGTTGGTCGATCCCCATCCTCTCTTACAGATGACATGTACACTATTTCCACTTGGAGAACGGCTTATCAGGAACCTATCAATCCAATAGGTGTTCCTGAGGATAGTTGGATTGTTCCAGATGCTGTTGGAAATGCTAATGTGCTACCTCCTGAATCAAGAAGAGGAGCATGAAGTAGACGAAAACGTAGATACGAAACAGTTGAAGACAAGATCCGTTCATCGCAAGGAGGTCAAGAAAAAAGGAAGCGCAGATGCAGTCGATGTGGCGAAGAGAATCATAACAGGGTTACATGTGACAGAGCTATTTAGACATGTCGTTCTTTTTGATTTGCTTCTTTTCATTAAGGAGTCGGTTACTTGGTTTACTTGTTTTGGATTTTCTTGTTCTTCGTTATGGTGTTTGATACTCTTCCATTGTTACTGGATATTAGACATATTATCACCTTCGCAGCCTTACTTGATTTTTGGCATGTTATCTCTTTGGTATTTTTACAGCAACTTACACATGTTCACACGCTTCTAGCATTCTACTTTACACTGTAAGTAGCTTCGAAAAGAGACAAATCAGACAAGAAATCATAAATAGAAGCTTATTAGAACGAGCCAGCGTCGGAATCTTTTGACAATACTGAAAACTTAAGCTGTTTTGAACCAAAGAAACTCCAACAATACTGCAAACTTAAGCTATTTAGAACCAAAAAAACTCAGACAACAAGCAACCGATCAGTAGAAATTGTTCAGACACTAAGAGAACTCCATATGACTGCGACTGCTCCTACAACTACCATGGCCACCGTCGCAATCTGTAGCTTCTTCTGCATCTCTTTTTTGAGACTAGCAATCTCCAAGTTGAACTTCTCATTCATCTTCTGTGTCAACTCATGTTCAACTCTAGCAATCTCCAAGTTCACCTTCTCATTCATCTTATGTGTCAACTCATGTTCTACTGTAGCAAGCCCTCGCGCAAACCCCTCATGTTTCGCATCTACCGCTCGTATCTCGTCAAGAAAAGCTTCATCAATCCATTTAAATAGATGATTTTCAGATTTTCTCTACCACAAACGAAAACAAAATTCAATGACAGTTCGATTTTGAACTGTAAATCTAAACAAAATTGAACGACGGACTTGCATTTCTTGCAATTTCGCATCGGTAGAAACGTCGATACCGATTCTCTGCTGTCGATGAACCAAAAGTTGTTATGCCCTCTCCACACCAACATCTTGTAGGCACACCATGAGTGGAGATTCTAGGAAAACAAGAAGAAGAAGTTGACGAACTGGCCATTGAGATGCCGTTTCTAGATTCAGAGAGAAAGAGCCCTACTCCCCTTTTCTCTCAACTTTGGTTTATTATGTTTCGACAAATGCTAAGAAAATCACGTGTTTGGGGGTTGTGGATCCGGGTTATGGGTCGGATCTTACACATTTCGGGTGGATCCTACTTGGTATAAACCGTTAAGGGTTATACACTAAAACACTTAAATCGACTTCTAAAATACTACACTCTAATACACATAAATTGACATCCTAAAACTATAAGGACACTATATCATATTAATCACTAATTTGAATAATTGAAACAGAAAACCATAACATGATTCTTACACAAAACCATAACATGATTCTTACTTACTCTTGTCAAATACTGCACCCTATAAAATGATTTAGGGTATAATTTAGGGTATAGGGTTTGAACCACATCGAAATTAGGGGTTTGAACCTTATCAAATTTAGAGTTTAGAGTTTCAACCCTTTCTTATTTAAAATACTCCAATTTATAACAACAACAACAATTAATCATGAACTCAAATAAATTAACAACAACAATTAATCATGAACTCAAATAAATTAGATAGGGTTAAAACCCAATACCCTAAATCACTTAATATTTCAGTTTCAAAACAAAAACCATAATCATTAACTGAAATAGTAGACCATTTTCAAAACAATAACAGTAGTGTATGAATTAAAATGATAAACCGAAAAATATCAAAGACAACAATCCGAACTCATACGACTTCAACTGGTTTCTACGGAGTACGCTTTGGAGGCTTAAATGTGGACATTCGATACTGCAAGACCTCATCATTTGCTGCTTCCCAAAGATCAAACGCTATCTTGTGTCGGGCTTCTTGGATGTTCTCGTCATTCACCAAAGAGAAATCTAAGCCAAGTAGATGGCACTCTATGAACTTCAGCGAATAAGCACCACAATCATTACCACTCATGTTTCGTATGCCGGACATTTGACTCTTGTGTAAGATGGCCCATTGTCTTCTCTAAGTGCTCTTGGGTCTCTAAATTGACATCTAAGGAGCTAAATAAGCTGCCAAACACATCTGACAACTCTGCGTCCTAGTTATAAACACACAAGACAGAACATTAATACTTCTTAAACATATATATTACAAAAGAAAATTCAAACACCAAGTACATTACATCCTCCTTACAATAATACTAATATTACAAACAAGAATCAGAAAATCATCCTTACATAAATATTACACAGCAGACACAACTTCATCGTTATAATAATATTACAAACCCCAAGAACAGTACCTGAAGACATGACAAAAGATCTATTTCTTGTTTACCTTTGTCTGAGACCTTGTTGCAGGACCACCAGTGTGATAAAGAGCCGTAGCTCGACTGCGAGAAGTAGTAGGAGCAGTAGCACTAGTGTGAGTAGACACCGGAGTAGGAGCAGGAGCTCGAGTAGAATCAAAAGGAGGAACTTCAGTAGAAGCCGGAGGAGCAGCAGGAGACTGAGTATGAGACTGATCAGCACCACGAGTCTGAGTATAAGCCGGAGCACCACGAGCTTGAGTAGAGGCTTGAGCAGCCGCAGGAGACTGAGTATAAGGCGGAGCACCACCCTGAGTGAGAGATGAAATGACCTTCTCCTCTAATTTGGCAAAGCGGTCGTCAATTATCTCACGTATGTCAAGTGCCAACGCAGTAAAAGAAGACTTAAACATGTTCTGGATATAGGACTTCATTTCCTCTTCAAGATCTCTATATTTTTCGGTTGTTCTTTGGAAAAGTAAGTTCTTCTTCCTTGACTCAGCACCAGTATCCTTGAACTTGTTCTTCCTCTTCCTTGCAGCAGAGACAGGTGTGATTTCTATTTCTTCTTCCATTTCATTCTCACTCGTTTCTCCACCTTCTTCTTCATCTGAACCATCTTCCTCAGAACTGTTCTCAGATGGTTTTACCGCTTCCTGATAAGCCCAAACATGCTTACTCCAGTCATACTTGTTTTGAAGCATCTCAATGATCAGATCGACTCTTTCATCCTTCATCTCAGAGGCTCGATGAAACTCGTTTTCAGAACCGACATTGAAATTTCCAGATGAAGAGATGTATGGAAACACAACTCCCTACAAAACATAAAAAATTCTGCAAAGGTTAGGCACAAACATTAAGAACTAAATTATATCACATCACTTAAAGGAAAAAAAACATACATTGGATCCAAAATTAGACTCCATGGTAATAATATCCTCATACGAAATATTAGCAGATCCTTTCCAATTCATGCATCTCATGCTACAGACGCCTTCTTGGAGTTTCTGACCCAAAAGAGACCCAATGTCGGGAATAGCCTCCATCAACCAAATCTGAAGTGCATATGAGAATCCATCTATGACATAACTGTTCTTCTTCACCCTAGCTCGACATTTGATAATGGACTTCACCAGCGCATCAAAGGAATGAAGACCCCACGGATATTTCCTCATCTTATCGAAATCCATCACAAGTTTGATGTACTTGTGTGGGATCCCCACCTTCGGATCCTTCGCCATAACTATACCAGCAATCACACACAAGTACACCAACCTCAGCCTATCAACATGAGACCAAGTATTACAAGATTTCAGATGCACCTTCCTGATTTGCTGTAGGCTAATCTTCTTCTTTTTTTTCCTGAGCAACTTACTCCAAAACCCTTTATCATATTTCCAGTCATCAATCTTCAAGTCAGGCTCGTCTTTATATTTCAGACCAGTGATCGCATAGAATTCTTGCATTGAAAATCGGAGAGGCCTCCTAGCATAATGGAACCACAACTCATGACGCTTTGCAGTCAGAAGATGCTTACAAAGAAAGGTGTGGATCACTCTCCCCGAATACTGAAGCTTGTTCTCATAAATGGCCATAACCTGAGCAAATAGCGGATCAGCCAACACTTCCGTGTACTCTGCTTCAATGTACTTCTCCACCTTCACTAGTATGGAAGTTCGTATGGAAGTTCGACAAGTGTTGTTGACCTTCTCAACTTGTGTTTTGGTTCCCTCTTTTAATAGGAATTTAGGCAACTGATCCACTGTCATAGCTGTGAACAAAGAAACAAACACAATCAACACAGTCAGTACTCATGCTAGTTTAACTCAAAAATCATACATCTTAGTCAAAGCAAAACAAAGACAAAGCAAATCGTACAGTACCATTCCATATACATCAATGTCACGAAATAAAACAACACAGAGTGTATAAATGTGAGATAACAACTCCGTGACCACAAAGACATCAAAAAGTATGAAACATTGATATCATATAATGAAAGATAGAAAGACATGCAAAACAATTCACAAGTTCTAGTAACCTAAATCATTGACGGAAACAAAAGTCGAAGCCTGTAACGATCCCAAATTGTGATTAAAAACAATCAAATCAAACATCGAAAGACATGCAAAGTGAATCCCAAGTCCGACACTTGAACTGTAAATCTATAATTTAAAAACACCAAATTGAGAAGCGATTTGGAGAAAGAACCTTAATATTTCCGACGAGTTACCTGAGGAGCCTTGAAGTGAGGGCGAGGTGTAGAACCCTTCGTTTAAGAAGAAACCACCGACGGAGTCCAAGAGAGGAGTAGGAATAACGGAGCCGGCGAAGGGAAGCACCATCGAGATGTTTACGCCGAGTGCTCTCCGATTTGCTCTCGACACTAGAACACGGGAGAAGAAAGAATAGGGTTCATATGTTCCCTTTTCAATTTGGGGCTACATGTGTCGACACTCCCTCTTTCCTCTTTTAATTTTCCCTTTTTAGTTAATTATTTTTAAAAAAAATATCAAATCCGAAATAGAATTAAAATATATAAAGGTGGATTTATATTAAGGGTTAATTTGGATTTACACAAAATATTATGGTATAAGGACAATGTTATTGTCAATATATGGTATAGGGATAATGTATCTATTGTTTTGTGGCATATTTACGATTTTCCCTTTCAGCTGACACTTCGAAGGATTTTTATTAAAATTAATCATAAGAAGTCACAAAAATCTTCTAATCATTCCAATTTTAATACTGAATATAAATCCCTTATTTTTGTTGCTATTTATATTGATTGTAAATGGATTAACCTTTGATCAACCGTTGTTTACTAATTGGAACCTATTTTATTAAAATATAAAGCACAACACAAAACATAACAATTTCGTTATGCTAAACTACAAATATACATAAATCTTTGCTTCTTTCTTTTTTTTTTTTGTGGTGTGGGGGGGAAAGAAAAACAGAATCAAATATAATAACATCAAAACTAAGAAGGATAAATAGAAAAACGTGGACGATGAGGTTTCGTATTTTTGTGAGAAGAGGAGTGATGAAGTTGGCGTCGTTTCTCAGCAAAGCCATCACTGTTTCTCATTATCCAGTATCTCTCTATCTCTTCCGGTTGTCTTCCTGGAACTCGTCCTGCTATTAAATCCCACCTATTTTTTATAAAAAAAAAACACAAATTTTTTCTTTTTTGATTGAAGGCATTAAACACACAAGTTACACTTTTGTATATTTATTTTGTCAATTCTGATTCTATTTAGAGCCAGACAAGCATTTATTAATAAGTACTTATTACTTTATTAGGTTCTCGACTTTATATATGATTATATGTGTATAATTTAATGAACGTGATAGCTTTAACTAAATGTTTTTAAGAAAAATAGTGGACGCCATGTGCTTCCCTCTAAAACATGGTACACTATACAACTACAAACGTAAGTACATGCCTAAATTAACGTATGTTAACCTGGAAATATACAAGCATATTAAATTATTTACCTACCACTTTATAGAATACCATTTCTCTTTGGGCCGAGATAAATTTTAGAAGAAGAGGAAGAAGAAATTGTTACCTATCACCGACAAGTCTATGCATTCGAAAGATGAGATCTTCTTCTTGTTCTGTCATATTGATAAACTCCCATTCAATACTGCTCACTTCTACACACAGTTATATTCAACCAATTAAACTCAAAAGAAATATTATATTAACCAATTACTTTTTGTTTTTGGTTAAAACTGGAAACTTAATCTTGCTACGTTTTTTCAGTTACTTTGTACGATGTGTTCATTTGCGTTGTATTCTACAAGTGCTCTCTAAAATAAAATTTAAGGTCGATGGCAAAAAGTGCTTTCAAGATGTGTAACCCATGAACAATTATGCAAACAACTAAAATACCATGTAAGAATGATATATGGAATAGAGAGGGGACCTTCAGAGTCATGGAGAGTGACTTTGTGTTGCTTACGACGGCGACGACGGTCGGTGTTATCCATTAATATTGGAGACAGTAAGAAAAAGCCGGGCGAATGAAATCAAGATTTGAGGTTTAGTTGGAGAATGCAAGAAAAGAAATATGTGAGATATGAGAGTTTATAAAGAGAAGAATAAGAGAGGAGGAGAGAGGGGGAGAGGAGGAAGTGTCCAACAAACAGCCTTTTGCAAACTAATATTAAGAAGTGCTGTGTGGTCTTGTTGACCTCTTAGCCTTTGTGTAGACTTGTCGTTGCCTCTCGTATACACATTGAGATGAAGTATCTTCCTGGAGTTTGTAATTTAGTATTTGAAGGCTAATCTTATTCTCACTATAGTAACATATACATTATCACTATTATTCAAAACTTTTAACCTTCTTTCCTTTTATATATAATGAGCATGATTGTTTGTGGTTTTTGCTTTAGTTTTTGGTTTTTGTTTTTTCAAAAACCACTTTTCATCCAATCAAGTTTTAGTTTTTAGTTTTTATTTTTGTAAAAACCATTTGATTTGCCAATCAAGATTTCTAATAAATAGATTCCCTAAAATTTAGGGAAACTGGTTTTTGACAAGTTTAACCAATTTACAAAGAAAAAAACAAAACCCAACTTTTGTGAGCTTTTATCAAAAAACGAATTTTATTTTCTTTTGTAGAAATACTACATTTTAATTAATTAATTATTATTAATAAAACTTTCATAAAAGATAAAAATCCCATGCAAGTTTTGTACATTAAATATCATTTAAACAATAATATGAAAAGTATATAATTAATTTCATAAAAGATAAAAATCCCATACAAGTGTATTAATCTTGAAAATATAAATAACCATTCAAATTTTTAAAAATAAAAATTATATAAGAAAATTTATAATTAATTTCCAATTTTGGTATTTTCTATTTTTTTATAATTTATAGATATTATATGATTATATTTTATAGGAGCATGTAGCTTCTTAAAAATATTTTGGTAGCTTTTTGATAATATTAATATAATGTATCAACATTGATTAAATGTATTCTTATTTTATAAATATTTTGTATTATTCATAAATAAATTTCTTATTTATATTTGTAAGAATATATTATTTGTCAAAATATGGTAAATTTAGAAAAATTAACTGTAAATAATTTATATAGTAAAATTTTCTAAGTAGTTTCCAATTTTTAAATTTTTGAATTTTTTTGTAATATATATATTTATTTATTTAAGATTTATTTTTACATAATATATTTTTTATAAAATATTATGATTAAAAATATGTTACTTTATTTTATTTTAAAATAATAATCAAAATATTTTGATAAAATTATATGGTAAATTCTAAGTATTGTGTTGCTATTTTGTGCACCATTTTAAAGTAATGCATAAATTATTTTTTTGTAAAAAAAAAAACACAACAAAATCAAATACCAAAATCTGAATCTAAAAATCAAAACCAAAAGCTGAAAATTAAAAACCAAAATTTAGAAACTAAAAACTAAAATCTAAAAACCAAAAACTAAAACTAAAAACTAGTAAAACAATCATCACCAAAATAAATATAATATTTGGCTCAATTTAGCAGAGACAACTCCTGGATTTTATGGTAGTTGGGTTTATAGTTGTTTTTCATTGAGCAAAACAAAATAAATTGTTTTTCATTTTTCTTTTCGAAAAGAAGTCCAATGTTTTTTTCTAAGAAATTAATCCATGAAATTACTAGTTTTTTTAGCAAAAAAAGAAAAATAAAAATAAAAAACGAATAACTCATTTTAAACAATTTGTTTTGGGCATAAACCAAATTTGAATTGGATAAACCAAACAAAATTAAAATTTTTTAAATCAAAACCAAATTAAAATTTATTTTTAACTGAATCCTTAGATTTTTTAGGGAATTCCCCAAACCGAACCTGAATTTAGAGCAAACCAAACAAGAGTACATTTAAATGTATTAAAATCATATAAAACAAAATCATATACAACTACATTTGTTATCATTATAAAATATTTCAATACCAAAAAAAATAAACAAAATAAGAACCATATTTAATCATTCATACAATATGTTTCCATTCAAACATTTGGAACATGCTAATTAATTTAATCGTATTATACTTTTACATATTTTAATTGTATTATTCATCCTCTATACAAGAAGTCTCCTTTTCACGTAAATGTGGATCATATGTATTACTAGGGTGGGCGTTTGGGTATCCATTCGGGTTCGGTTCAGGTATTTTCGGGTTTTCGGGGTTAAAGATTTCAGCCCCATTCGGGTATTTCCAAATTTTGGTTCGGGTTCGGTTCAGATCTTTGCGGGTTCGGTTCGGGTTCGGATAACCCATTTAAATTATTTTTAAATTTTTAAAATTCATTATACTTTAAATTTCTCAAAATATAAAAATAAAATAATATATTACAAATAAATTTGAATAACATATGTCAAAATACCTAAACTTAACATATAAATTAGTTTGGTTTGAACATCTGGATAGAGAATCAATAAATTGTTTAAATATTTTTGGTGTTTTGAATATACATTAACTATTTTAGACATTTATTTTTGACTACTTGTATATATTTTCAAGTATTTGGAAAACTTAAAATTAACCTATATATTTTGGATGTTTTTAATATACATTAATCTAAAACTAATTAATATATTTAGATATATAAATCTATTTTGGATACATTCGGATACCCGAAATATTTCGGTTCGGGTCGGGTTCGGTTTCGGTTCTATAAATACCAAAAATTTGAACCCGTTCGGATATTTAATGAATTTCGGTTCGGATTTGGTACTACTTTTTCGGATTGGGTTCGGTTTGCTTTTTCGGATCCAGGTTTTTTGCCCAGTCCTATGTATTAAGTTTAGGGATTATCAAAGAAGGCTACGGTGACTAACACATTACATATTCCACAGAATGGCAGCTCCTTTTGCTAGCGGAGTACTCAAACCCGAGTAAAGTGATTCTGGAGAAATTTAATCCTCTCTTACATGAAACAACTAAAAGCCCTTGAGTTTTGTATTCTTGTCGAAATTTTCAAAATCTACCATAAATTTGAACTGGTCATTAAAATAACGTACTATTAAATACGAGTGTGAGACATCACATACAAAGTACGCCTTTCAATAAATGTTGTTAGGAAATGCATGAGTACTATCATAGGCTTGATAGCATTCATGAGGATTCCCAATAAGTTTTTTAAATTTGTTTGGGAACTTTACATGCAGTATTAGAAATCTAGACTTCTCCAACTCTGTAATGCATATTAGTATTATTTAATGTTAATACGAGTTATACATACATAAAGATGAAAATATTTTAAACTTTAATTTTTTTACTATATTTTGGACAGATTTGATTTTAACAGAAATTTGAAAATTTAGGGAATTTATTACCGTATATGGATTCCCATTTATATTTTTTAGATTCAAAAAATATTTTTATATGAAATTAATCTCAAGCATATAGTATATAGCTGAAAATAGTTAATTTAAGTTGCTTACTATAATTTAGACAAATTTGATTTTGAAAGAAATTTGAAGTTTTTGGAATTTTTTTTGGGGATTTAATTACTGTATATAAATTCCCATTTATAATTTGTATATTAATTAAGGATAATTTTTTTAATTATTATATGAACTCAAACATATTATATGTATATTTTTTGAGAATTCAGATTATATTATTTGATACGTACAATTAATTACATGATTGCATACATCTAATCTGAATGTATACAAATTTTATGCTATTTGTATCTTTACAATTTTACTATGCCACTCATGATATTTTTCTTAAGTCCAGTTCACACACGAGCACAACCAAATTTGAGATTACGTCACATCAAGGCAAATCTTTAACCAACCGATTTACTCGAATAATATCCCAGTCCCTCTAGTAGCCTTTTTTGTAACACAGAGTCCCTCTAAAATTACCCTATGTTAAGACTTAAGATATTTTAGAACTTCTTTTTTTTTTTGAAGTTTTCATGAAAATAATTTAATTTGATATTAATGATAATTTGTATGATGGGTTCATAGATATTTTTAAGAAGTGATGGATTGGATTTTCACTATATTTAAGTAAACCAACAATTTGTGTAATATCTTATGATCGAGTTCACAAAAAACCATTTTAATTAAAATTATGAGTAAGATTAAATATGGTTTCCTAGTTTTGATGCAATAAAATAAAATTAATATAAAGTTTTATATTACAAATGTTGAATATTCATTAAACCTTTAAACGTGTATGATTTAAAGTATTCAATTTCTGAATGTAAGAGATAAACGATATTTCCATATAACATTTTTCATATTAGAAATGTGAATATTCGTAAAATCTATAGGGATTTATGATTTAAAGTATTTTATCAATGATTTAAAGTATTTTGATTTTGAATAAAATAGATAATCGATATTTCTTTTTAAATCTTTTCTTGAGGGTTACTACCATTTTTGAACCGAGCATACCGGTGGAGAAAGATGTGACTACCCTAATATTGTTGTAAGTTTAGGGGAAAAGTTATATCTTATTCATAACATAATGGAGCCCTTATATAGGGATTTACAAATAGATAAATCGTCATAGATAAATGGAAAGATAACAAATCTTAATCCAACTAGGAAAAGGAAAACAAGACCAGAACATAAAAGTAAAAGTAGGACCCGACCAGAAAAGAAAAAGGCTGGCCGCCTATGGTCTATGCGGACGGGCCGGTACAGACTGGTACGGACGGATCGGTTATGGACGTCCACCATATGATTTATAACAAATATATGATTTTACCATCTTAATACGATCGGGGGTTGCCTAATTTTATGAATAAATGTTTGTTTGTTGCCTAGTAGTGTTTTCTCCTGGATAGATACTGATGATAGAGCAATCTCTCTATCTGTTCGTCTTTCCACTTTAAAACTAAAAAACTTTACCGAAGTTGAAAAATACAACTTTCAGTACAATAGAAAAGAACTAGACTAATATAAAAGAGTAGCTACTAAGCAATAGTTTTTGAGCTAAGAAAGTTATAAGGGGAGAATAATAACTTTCTTAGCTCAAAAAACTATTGCTTATAAGGGGAGAATTTCTCAAAAAAAAAAAAGTTATAAGGGGAGAAATAATGAACCAAACTGAAATACGGTTGCAGCCGATGGTAAATTACTTCAACTAACATTCTTAGTAAATGAGCACTAAATGAGCACACCTTTATCCGCAACGTATTGTATGCGTCCACATGTATATGTTGGAGTTCCCATATATGTATATATATAGTATATAGTATATTGTTTAATCTGGTCACTAAAATATCATTAAAACACCATTAGGTAAAACGGCTGCAGCCGATGGTAAATTACTTCAACTAACATTCTTAGTCCTAAATGAGCATATCTTTATCTGTAACGTATTGTATGAGTCCACATGCATATCTAGGGCTGGGCATTTTATTCGTTAAATTTGATTCGATTCGTTATTTGTTTTGATTCGATCCGAAAATTCTGAATATCCGTAAACTTTCGAATCAAATCAAATACTAAAATTCAATATCCGTTAAAATCGAAGCAAATCACAAATACTATAATTTTGGGAAGCGGATATCCGATCCGATCCGACAATATATAAATACATATATATCTTGATTATATTTAAGGTTTTAAATATATAAAATTTTATAATTATTATTCTAATATATGATTTTCTCATTATTACTTATATAAAAGTATTACATTAAAGGAAGAGACAAAATTTATGAAAATTATAATTTTTTTCTTAAGTTTTGTGTTATTATAATTGTTAACTAAATTTAAAAGATTTACAAAATATGTAGATTCGCTACTTCTTTTAATTTTTATCTTTTATATCATGTAAAAAAATATTTCACAAAACAAATTTGTATCAAAATTTTAAGATTATTTGTATTAATCCAAACAGATGAGATATCTGTAAGTATTTGTAAATATCTGCAAATATCTATTTATTTTTCAGATATCCGTTTTTCCGAATATCTGTATTTTACTGAAGTAAAGCAAATCGAAAACTTAGATATCCGTGACATACGAAGCAAATCACAAATACCTTCAAAAATCCAGATATCCGATCTGTGTTCAGGCCTATGTATATGTTCGAGTTCACATATATGTAAATAGTAATATTGTTTAGTCTGGTCACTAAAATATCATTAAAACACCATTTGGTAAAAGGTTTAATTAATTATTAATAAATTGTTCAACTGTAAATGTTTGATTGGTTGACAACATCGTTAACAACAGTTAAGGTGGTCAAATGAATTCTGATGTTTACCGTCAGAAAATGTTATACTCCTTCGGTTTCTAAAACTGACAATGTTATATTCCTTTTCTAAAAATGACTCTCGGACATTTTTACACAGATTAAAAATAATTAAAATAAATATATGATTTTATTAATTATACTTTCTCTATTTTATATTATAAGTAGTTAAGAGAATTTTGTTTGTTTCAAAATATATTAGTTTTTATATTTCTAAATAACTTTTACTTTTAGATATTGGATATAGTGTAACTAATCAAATAAAATAGACTTATTTATGATTAGTTTTATTACACCTATTTTATATATTAAATGCTGCATTTTTTTAAAATAATAACTTTTTAAATCTTTGTGAATTCAATTAAATATATCTACATGATGAAACAGTGGGAGTATATATTTCATCAATAGTATTTGAAATAAATAAAGTTATTTATAATTTTTTTTATAAAATCAATGCAGCTGCAATTAATATTAAGCTAAAAATAAGTATGATTTGCTTGAAATTTAAAATGATATTTTTTGTGTAACAAAGAAATGTTAAAATGACATCTTTTAAGAAACAAATGAATTATTGTTAAAATGACACTTTTTAAGAATGTCATTTTGACATTTTTACACGGATTAAGAAAATGATTGAAATACATTTATATTCTTATTAAATACATCTATTTCACCAATAGTATTTGACATAAATAAAATTATTTATAAAATCAATGTAGTTTGTAATTAATATTAAACTGAAAAATAAATATAATTTACGTTGAAATTCTAAAATGACATTTTTGGATAATAAAAGATGTTAAAATGACAATTTTTAAGAAAAACAAAGAATACAATACCAATAAGTAGATTATGTGATTCACTTAACTGTCAATACAGTTAACAATGTGTGAGTGACTAGATTCACTTTCGTGTTTTGGAGATCGACTGCTTTGCTCTCTACACGTGTTTGATTTTGATGTAGGGATCTTACTATTTTTTTTTTTGTTAACCGGGTGTCCGGATCCCCATAGGAATCCGACTAGCACCGACCACCTCCCCCACAATCTGAACCACTAAGGGCCCGGAGGATTTTTACGGCAGCGGCGGCTTCCTGGAGGCCCAGAGAGACCATGTGAAAACCCCGGTGGCCAACGCGGATCGAACCTGCGGGGAACATATTGGATTTTCTTCCTCAACTACCACTAGGCCAACCGGTGTTGGTTGGATCTTACTATTTTAGTCGGAAGTTAATGATTGTTTGTGTTTCTACTGTAAAAAAAAACATCAACTTAGACTCTCATCCATTACACAACACGAGTTGATTTAA
Source organism: Brassica nigra (assembly GCA_016432835.1). NCBI lineage: Eukaryota > Viridiplantae > Streptophyta > Magnoliopsida > Brassicales > Brassicaceae > Brassica > Brassica nigra. The sequence goes on from CM028247.1 coordinate 31,702,403, forward strand.
AGTTGACTTACAAGCTCTCATTATAAATGGGTCGGTCATAGAGTTATACCTATAGAGGTTGAGTGACGAGGAAACTAGATGTAGTTGAATTAATTATGGTTGGACGTGGAGAGATACCTTATACTTCCACATTTTTAAGACTGAATTTGAAGAGATTTAAAGATAACCAGGTGGATTGTCCGCACACATGTGCGGGTATTAATATGATTCATACCAAAAATAAATGAAATTGACTGCAATAAAAAAACTACAGATTGTCTGTTTTTGTACCTTGATCAAATCATATATGGTTTCAAGAGAGGATTTGAATTTATAAAAGTTCATCTGCATGTAAAATAAAATCAAAATCAGCAAACCGGAGAAAAAATAATATATTCAATATATATGCTTAACATTCAAAACAATATAGAACTACCCAATCAAACAACAAACATTTCACAGAAAAATGATTTTGTCTCTACTCAGAATGACTTGTTTGTATAGTAGGTTGGAAGACGTTACTTAATGATCTAGTTTTCACAATACGGTAAGAAATAGAATATTCTCTAATTAGTTATCCTATTTATAAGTTAAGATTGTTTATAGAATATCTTGTTAGTAATAATATATTTGAATAATAAAAAAATATCTCGAGTATTTTATCTGCTAAGATTTAATTGACAAATCTTGATATATATATTTAAAAATTAAATGCATGATATTATGGAAAAGATATTTCGTCAGTTGATCGCAACTGATTTTTGATAAGACAAATCACACTATAAATATTTAAATATTAAATAATAGATAATAAGGAAAGAATAAATATAAGGAGTAGTTGCAACAGTTTTTTTATTGACAAATCTCACTATATATATTTAATTTGAATTAAAAAGGATCATATAAATATGCTACACATATCATATTATAATTTTATAATACGTACTTATAAAATAGTATACTATCATCTGATCAATATGTATAAAAATAATACTAAATTTTATAAAAAATTATTGATTAAATAATTGGGTGTAAAACTATATAGTTCATATAATTTGAATTATATATATTTTATTATGTGATAGAATTGTATAAAGTTATATCTTATAGTTGACATAAAACTATATAGTTTATTTTAATCTGAAATTTATAAAATACACACTTCATAATATGATAAAATTTTATAAAATCATATTTTAGTACAAAATTGTTTGTTAATAATGTCATAAGAATAGTGATAATATTGTATATAATAATGATCTAGTGATTTGACTATTTTATATTATTTGAATAATATATTGGGTTGTCTACGAAAGTGGGTTTGATTTAGTGGGCTTTTATTTAATTGTTTTTAATTCAAAGTATTTGTTTAATCACATGTTTAATCAGCCGTTTAAGTGATAGTTAGTGATAAAAGCCACGTCAGCATTGTGAAATAGTTTAATCAGCTTTATGAAATAGAGAGCCAAACAAATTATAACGTTTTCACTTAAGCGTGTTCTTAAATAATAGTATGATTGGAGAAATCATTGAATTTTAATCATACATGCATCATTTTTATTAAATAATTTCCATTAATATGAACTAATAGTTCAATAAATTTAAGTTTATTTGTCAAAAAAATTTGAATTTAAAGTTTATTATCATAAATGTATTACAATAGAAAGGCTAAAAAAATCAAATCTCTATGGATAAGATAAAAATCTAAACTAAACAACTTTTATGGAATTGGTGGATAATTTTGTTGTTGTTTATATGATCTTTGGACAAATGTAGATGTTTCAAATAGTATTCAATCTGGCATCAGCATCAGCATCAGCATCAGCCAATATCTTCTACTTGTATTTTGCTTAAACTTGGATATATAGCTAAATATTTGATCTGATTTCTCTGATCCGGAGTCAGTACCGGTCATGACTTTATAAGGACCATAAGCTATTAAAAAGAGGCTGATTATGACTAACCTATGGTTCGAACTCAGGATGTATTGGTTCCAACTTCACTAATACTACCATTAGACTAATCAAACATTTAAAAATAACTTAACAAAAAATAATATATATTTTTGAGGGCTGGAATCTCATACTTTTACAACTTTCTATCAGGGTCAAGCCTAGGGCTGGACATAAAATCTGTAACCCGGAAGCCGAATTGAAACCAAACCAAAAAACCTGATCCGTATCTGGTCCAAAATGTGAAAAACATACTTGAATGAGTCTTGTAGGGTGTTATAAAACATATCTGTACTTGAAGTGTTATTAACTGAACCCGAACAAGTAATCCAAAAAACCAAGAAAACAAAAAAAAAATCCAAAGAAACTGATCTGAAATAACCAAAGTAATATACAATATAAATATTTGAAACATAAATATATACTTTAGATATTCAATTTCACATTTATTTTGATATGATATCTAACAATAAGTATTTAAAATTTAAATATCTTAAATACACCATTATATATAAATAAGTATATATTTATTATGTTTTGATTTTAAATTTTAGATTTTACTCCGGCTATATCCGAACCGATCCAATTTAACCAAAATCCGAATGATATATGGTTACTTTAGGATGTGATACAAAACCGACCTGGAATTGATGTATTACATCCGATCTCAATCCATAATTACAAATTTACTAGTATGTGACCTCGAAGGTGCTAAAAATAGAACCGAATTCCAAAAAACCTGATTAGAACCCAAACGCCCAAGCTTAGTCAAGCCTGTCCAGAATCCGAGACAACCACACATCAAGCCCCTCTGCCAGAATGAAGCCCTCTCACCAGTGAAGCTCCTCCTCTTCCTAAACACAAGTCTCTCTTCCATCATCGTCGTCACAAACACCTCCATGAAGCTTTCCTCCTTGGTCTCTGTCTTCTCCTCTAATGGTGTTCCCTGATTTATCTGCTCCTCTTTCCTTTCTCCCTAAACCACCAGATCCATACCTAGACGTGGTGTCTCCAGTGGATCCTCCAGACCCTCAGTTCCTCTCGGCCTCCACCATTTCTCCTGGTCTTTCTTAAGCATCCGCCCAAGCTATTAACCCATGGTTTCGTTCGAGTTTTTCCAGATCCGGATTTTATTTTGGTGTTTACTGACCCTGAATCCCTGATATTTTTTGGAGTAAGCTTGAATATAGCTTAAGAGAGAAGCAATCCTAATCCTAAGTGGTTTATGGTGATCAAGGAGATTAGAGTCAAAGAGAGTTTAAGAGTTATCTAAAGATATATGATTACTAATAGGATTTGGATAATATGCGCATATATATAGAGAAATCGAGAGATGATATGTGTGTGAATTTGAGAGATTGTGAGCTTAAGTTTTGAGTAAGTTTCTTAAGAAATAAGAAGAGTTAGTTCTTAATCTTTGAGTTTATAACAAACTTTTGAGAACAATAATATTTGGCCTTATCTCTTTGCTCTCCAGTGGAACATCTCAGGCTGATGTATTTCCAAGACATATATGATCTCATTTCAGGCCCTCTGCTGTTGCCTTTTTTGAAAGTAGTGAACTTGTGGCTTTAGGCAAATAGTGTTGGCTCAGATTGATTATACTTTCATGGATTCATGTGGCACTTTTGTCACCTTGGTGCGACCTCTTACTGCAGTATGCAGATTTCAATCCGTTGTTGCTTTGACGGTAATTGCATTCATGTCATTTTCTTCCCATTTGTGGCAGCTTGAGAATAAAAAATATACTGTTTTCCTAATGTAATTTCGACTAGTTGAGACTTTTATAGCCTATTTTACTCCTTTGTGGAGCTTATTCTCCATACAGGGAGTTTGGTCTCAAATCAAGTTTTCCGTCTCTTTAGTTCTTTGATGGACTTATTTTTGGATGCTCAAGATTCGCTGTATTCCTTCCAGTTTAATTACCTTTCTGCAGTTGCTGCAGTGTGTAACCATGTTGATTTCACATGTTGTAGTCACTTTTATGGGTATTTCTAAGCTTGTTTGCAGGTCAGACTGTTAAGAATTTATTCGCTTTCTTTCAGAGAGTTGGTCAACTGATGATTTTATTCGTTATTCGATTCCTTATCACGTCTTCCGAAGTTTCTCATCTTGTATTTAGCTTTGCATGTTGTATGACAAAGATTGTAGTTGGTTATCTGTTTTTAATTTTTGATTTTCTAAAAACTACTTTCTTACTAATCAAGATTTTTGGAAAAAAGATTCCCTAAAACTAAGGAAAACTAGATTTTGAAATAACTACCTATATCTTAGCAAAAACCAAAAACCAGATTTTCTTGATTTTCTTAGACAATATACGTAACATTTTTTCTTCTTTTTATTGAAATATTAATATTTATATATATATGGATTAATGTAATAAAAATAAATAAAAGACGATCAGTGATAAATTAGTAACTATTCCAAATTACTAAGAATTAACAAAAAATTTCGTCTTTTTTTGAAACACTAATGATTTTTTTTATCATTTAAATTTAAATTCTAAAACTAAAAAATAAACTATATTACTAAAAAAAATTCTAGGATTTAAAGAGCCTTGTTAATTATAATTTTAATATTTTTTAGAAAAATATATTAAACTACAAAATAACTAATAAAAATTTAAAAGTTATCAATAAAATAAATTTAATAGTTAAAAGTTAGGCAATACAAAAAATTATGTATAAACTTATTTATATTAATGTACCTATTACTAATTTAAGCCAGATTAGTAGCAAATAGTTTGTTATTACACTACTATATTTGTACTATAGATTATAGTAAAGTTAATTATATTTTTAATTATAAGTATTACACATTTGTTTGAGTAATTTGCTGTTTCTATTTTAAAATCTGGATAAAAATATTTTTATAATATTTAAATTATATTTGAATTTTATAAAATGTTTATGGTTTTGGTGATATTATATTGTACTTCTACTATTTCCAAAATGATTAATTTTAGTTTCAATAATATCTTAAGTTATTAGTTTTAAAAACAAAAACCAAAAAATAAAGTCCAAAATCTAAAATTACCTTACCATTCGGATTTTACAAAAAACTAATGTGATTGTTTCTAGTTTCTATGATGGTTTTTTGTTTTTGATTTTCAGAAACTATTTTAATGTCCTATCAAGATTCTAAAAACACGGATTCCCTAAAATTTAGGAAAACTACTTTTTCAAAAAAAAAATCTTTTATTGCAAATCAAGATTTTAACAAAATGGATTTCTTACAAAATAGGAAAACTAGTTTTTAGGTGTTTAGTCAAATTTCCAACGAAGAAAGAGGTTGATTGTTTGCCGTTTCTAAAATGGTTTTTGGTTTTTGATTTTCTAAAAACTAATTTTTTACCAATCAATTTTTTTAGAAAAATAGATTATCTAATTGTAGGGAAACTAGATTTTGAAATAACTACTTCTTCTTAACAAAAACTAAAAACCATGTTTCTATAGTTTTTCTTCAATGCACGTGAGTTTTTTTTTTTTTGTTAACATATTCTTATATTAATGCATTAATATAGCAAAAAGAATCCCTATACAAATTAAACTGATTAAATATTAATTATTCTAAATCATTATAGTTGAATAAAAATATTTTATCTGACATTTAAATCTAATAGGAAAAGTATATTTAGTTTTACTAAATGTTGAAGCTTTGTTTAGGTAAATTATAATAAATTTTTAACTAATATTTTACCATATGCTTTAATTGTAGAAAATATAATTAAAGTTGTTACAAAGTTATAAGTACTATATATTTAGTGAACTTTATATTAATTTTTATTCAAAAACTTTAGCTATTAATATTAAAATTACATAAACCAAAAACTTTAGTTATAAGTACTGATATTTTTATTTTACTCTTTTAAAAGCAAAAACCAAAAACTAGAAACCAAAATCTAAAGTCACCATTCATGTTTTTTCAAAAACTAAAATCTACTGCAAAATCAAAAACCAAAAACTAAAATATAAAAACCAAAAACCAAAATCTAAAATCTAGAAACCAAACAAACAATCATCACCTAAAATCCATGTTTTGAGTTTTTTAGAAAATATGTACGACTACTTCATTTTTTATTAACTTAATTAATATAAATATAATATATTAACACTAGTTAAAGTTTATACTTTGGTTTTTAGATTTTGGTTTTTGGTTTTAACTTTTAGGTGGCAATTGTTTCAGTAGTTTTTGATTTTTGTTTCTAGCTTTCAGATTTTGGTTTTTGATTTTAGATTTTGGTTTAGAACCTGTCAAAAATACCACTTTCAAAGTACCATTTTTCATGTTTACACTAACACTTTTACACTCCCTTTTAATGAAGGGTAAAAGACTTTTATAACCCTTTGATTAACTTTGACAAAAAAACCTATGGTTAACTAATCTAAACTTAACCCTAAACCATCAACTCTAGACCCTAAACCATCAACTCTAGACCCTAAACCCTGACACATCAATTCTAAACCCTAAACCCAAAAAAATCAAATATAAACCCTAAACCTTCAATTTTAAAAACTAAAACATCAACTTTAAACCCTAAACCTAAATCCTAAACCCTGAAACATCAACTCCAACCCCTAAACCCTAAAACATCAACTATAAACCCTAAACTTTCAATTCTAAACCCTAAAACATCAACTCTAAACCCTAAATCCTCAACTCTAAACCCTAAATCCTAAACCCTTATATTTTCCAAAATTCAAACCCTAAACCCTAAATTTTAGAATTTTAGGGTTTAGAGTTGAGATGTTGGATATGGTTTAGGGTTTAGAGTTAATGTTTTAGGGTTTAGAGTTGATGTTTTAGGGTGTAGGGTTTAGGGCTAACTTTTTAGGGTTTAGGGTTTAGAGCTTAGGATTGATGTTTTAGGGTTTAAAGTTGAAGGTTAGGGTTTAGGGTTTAGAGTTTAGGGTTTAGGTTGAGGATTGATGTTTTAGAGTTTAGAGTTGAAGGTTAGGGTTTAGGGTTTAGTGGTTATGGTTTAAAGTTAATTTTTCAGGGTTTAGTGTTTAGGGTTTAGAGTTGAAGGTTAGGCTTTATGGTTTAGTGTTGATGATTTAGGGTTTAGAGTTGAAGTTTAGGGTTTAGGGTTCTTATTTCGAAAAATATAAGATTTAGAGTTTAGAGTTGAGTTTTAGGGTTTAGGTTTCGAATTTCGAAATAGTATGATATGAAAATTTTTTAAAAAATTATTTTTGTTTTTTAGATTTTTTGTTTAATTAAATATTTATTTATTTTATATATAAATAATAAAGGTATAACAGTCTTTTACTATTTAATGAAGAATGTATTTTTGAAAATGTTCCTTTGTTGGTGGTAAACATGAATTATAGTATCACCAAAATGGTAGAAGTGAAATTTTCCCTTTTTGGTTTTAGTTTTTATTTTTTAGTTTTTAATTTTTCGTTTTTAATTTTTATTTTTTAATTTTGTTTTTTAGTTTTAAGTTTTTGGTTTTTTATTTGTATATTTTAGTTTAAAATTTCTTTTTTCGAAATTACTGTTTCCTTTTTAAAAAATGGGATGATTTATTTTAAGACAATACAACAAAATGCTAATAAAATTTATTGAAATTACATCTTCCAGTAAAATGTAGCAAAATATCAATAAAAATTTGAAATTGTCCATAAAATATATCAAATAGTATGATTGAGAAAAAAAATACAATCAACATAAAATGATTTTAAGATTTTACTTTTCTTATTTTTTAATTTTTGATTTCATATTTATATTTAAATTTTCCTGATTTTTTATTTGAATTAATTTTCAGTTTTATGAATTTTATAGCAATAAAATATGTAGAAGTTTATATTTTATTATAAAATGTATTATAACATTATATTTGTTATCTGAAAAATATATTAACTTGTTTTTTAATTATTGAACTTTGATTTTCCTACAGATTAAAATTTTTAGTATATAAATAATAAAATAAAAATACGTAAGTAAAGGGTTTAGAGTTTAGCAAGCATATACATTTAAGTAGTGTTAATATATTGCATTTATATATTTACAAAAAAAAAGTAGTCGTACATATCTTTATAACCAACAAAACATGGATTTTGGTTTTTCATTGAAAAGTTGGTTAAACATCTAAAATCTATTTTCCTTATTTTATAGAAAATCTCTTTTGCTAAAATCTTGATTGGCAATAATATAAGTTTTAGTTTTCCTAAATTGTAAAGAATCACTTTTTTAGAAATCTTGATTGGACAAAAACGTAGTTTCTGAAAAAAACAAAATCCAAAAACCAATGTAAAATCTGCAGACAATCAACACCTTAAGTTTTTGATTTTCAGCTTTTGATTTTGGTTTTTATTTTTTATTTTTTAGATTTTGATTTTTCTGTATTCTTGGTTTCTTATAAAATAATCAATACATTGTTTTAAAATAATAAAATAAATAATAAGAAAATATTTAAAAATTACCATTAAATTTATCAAAATATACTGATTTCTATTTAAAATAAAAACATTACCATGTTTGAAAATTATTTTATTTTAAGTATTATATTAAGATATAAATAATAAAATATCTACAAATTATAAAATAGTTAAGATATTTTAAATTTTTGAAACTATTAATAAATTCAGTAGATAAAATATTTTCATTTTTTAGAACTTGAATGGCTATTTTCAAATTAATATAATATATCGTATTAATAAAATATTTTAAGTTCTTATAATTTTTAGTTGTTTTTATATAACTTTTTAGTTGTTGTTCAATGTGTCTAATAATTATTAAAATTATTCAATAATTTTATTTATAGAAATTAATAAGTAATTTTCAACATTTAATATTAAATATATCTATATTTATTTACTGATATGAAACAAAAAAATTATTTTACATTAATTTTGAAATTATAAAGAGTTTTATGGGAATTTTATATTTATGAAAATATTATTTATTTCATTATTAATTAATTAAAATATAGTATTTTATATAAAAAATAGACAAAATTCGTTTTGTATTGAAAACCCACAAAAGTTGGTTTTAGGCTTTTCTTCACAAATAGGTTAAAATTTAGAGAGGTTGATTGTTTGCTCATTCTAGACTAGATTTTGTTTTTTTTTTTTGTTTTCTAGAATCTATTTTTTCTCCAATCAAGATTTTGGTAAACTAGATTTCCTATTTTTCAGGAAACCACATTTTATGGGTTTTTCTTACAACCTAGGACCACTTTTTTTTCTTTTAACAAATTAATTATTTTACATATATAAAACCACATCAACCATTTAATTAAACAAACACAAACTCACAAATAATCTTTTCTACATATCAAACTATTAGAGTTTTGTTTATTTGAATTATTCCCATAATATTTTAATCATCTTTTATACCATAAAATCTTATAGTAAAATAATTAATCATTCAAATTATAAATATTATAAATCTATTGCACTAGAATTTTTAATTTTGTATTCTTAAAATCAATCTATTAATTTTTATTTAATAATTTCTAAATTAAATAATTTAATACAATTTTCAAAAGTTATAAAAATTTATAATTTTTTATTCTTTCATATATTAAGATAAATATTAATTGTGTGTGTTCAAAATAAACTATTAATTGTGTACTATTTGATATGTCTAGAATCAGATAGTACTTTAAAATCTATATATTAATATTTTAAAAATATTTGAATTCGGGAAGATTTTTAAAAGTATATATTTAATTTTAAAACAAAAATATATATATGCCATGGGGTGATATTTTATATTGTCTATTATTTCTATAATAAGTAATATTTTATCAATTTTGATCGATTTCAGTTTCAAGAAATAATAAATAAAATATAATTTTTATAACTTCTTTATTGATTTCATAGTTGGGAGTTAAAAATATAGTTAAAATTTTAAAAATACTTCTCATGTTTTTCTAAAACTAATATTACAAATTTTTTTATTAAATATCTTAATAAATTTATTAAAAATATAAAATATTAGTATCATTCTTGTTTTTCAGAAAACTAAAAACCAAAATTTCATTATTTTTAATTTGTATTTGCAGTTTTTGTTTTAAAATAACTTTATCAAATAAACTTATTTATGTTTTGATAATTGTATTCTATATATTTTTCAGAATAAACATTTTACTATTAATCATATTTTTCATTTTATTTAATTTTAAGACCAAAAACTAAAAATCAAAATCTAAAGCAACCATTCATGTTTTTCAAAAAACTAGAATCTACTCCAAAATTAAAAAAAAACCTAAAATCTAGAAACCAAAATCTAAAATCTAAAAGCCAGAAACCAAAATCTAAAAACTAGATAAACAATCATCACCTGAATATTAGCTTCCATAAATTTTAGGAAATCTATTTGTCAAAAACTTGACTGGCAAATCAAATTGTTTTTACAAAAACAAAAACTAAAAGCTAAAACTTGATTGGATGAAAAATGGTTTTTAGAAAAACAAAAACCAAAATCTAAAACAAAAACCAAAAACATTCATCACCTAAATATATAATTTGATCCGTAAAATAAAAATCAATACAACGAAAACTGTGGTGATGATTGTTTGTTTAGTTTCTAGATTTTAGATTTTAGTTTTTGGTTTTTAGTTTTTGGTTTTTAGATTTTAGTTTTTGGTTTTTAGTTTTTGATTTTGCAGTAGATTTTGGTTTTTGGAAAAACATGATTGGTGATTTTAGTTTTTGGTTTTTAGTTTTTGGTTTTGATCTTTTCTTTTAAAATTACAAAAATATAATACTTATAACTTTATAAGTAAAAAGTTTATAAACTTTTAAAGTTATATGGTAAAATATGTTATTTTAAACATTATAAAATTAATTTATCTAAAAACTCCAATATTGGATTTGTTGTGAATATTATTGGTGAAATTTTTGTTTATGTGTATCTATAGATGATATATATAATTTTTATATATGAAAAATATTTTTAATTAAAATACGAAATAATAGTAATATATCATTAAAATATGAAAATTTAAATTGTTATACTATAATAAATAATACCAATATATCACTAAAATATGAAAATTTACATAAAAGTAAAATTTATAAAATCAAATTAATTTTATTGGCAATTTTAAGAAACAGTATTCTTAATATATTATTTATTTATTTTAAACAGTACTAAACCATTTATTTCTTATACTAATGCATAATAGAGTGATCTTATTAAAAGAAGAATTGAAAAACCATAGTACAAGTTTTGAAGAAAACCCATGAAAATCATGATTTTTTTGTTTAGAAATAGATATTTGTATTTTTGTAGAATAGTTTCTCTATATTTTTAATTGGTGATTTATATATATGTATTATACATGAATGTACAACTATTTTAACAAAGACAAAGTTTTTAAAAACTAACGGCAGTTTGCAAAGAAAAACCAAGAAAAGATAGATTTTAGTTTTTGTGTAGAAAAGAGATATACAAATATAGATAAATTAGTATTTCAGCAAAAAATGAAAAGTAAATTTTTTTAAAAAAAGTCACGTAAAATTGCTTAAGGAATCTTAGAAAATGTAGTTTTTAATTTTTGTTAAGAAGTAGGTAGTTATTTCAAAATCTAGTTTTCCTAAATTTTAGGAAATCTATTTTTCAAAAATCTTGATTGGCAAAAAAATAGTTTTTAGAAAATCAAAAACCAAAAACCATTTTAGAAACTGCAAACAATCAACCTCTGTATAATAATCTCCTTTCTTGTTGGACAAAAATAACCTGTACTGAGCCATTCTCAAATCTGAATTTCGGAACCTCCAACCAACACATATTATGACTAATTAAAGAGTCCCAACGTCCCACAGTTTGTCAACTCGTTTCTTAATAGCGTCAGGCTAACACATTTTATATAACACCCTAACTAATATGGGATTTGTCCAGATTATTCAGGATCTACTCAAATTATAATGATCAATCGATTTAAGCGCGATAGTCTAGCGAACATTTTGTAATCTTGCTACAGTAGCGAAAGGACTATCGAAGCTAAACTAAGCGATCAGCTAACAACATATGGCAGAAATAAAAGTAATAACACGGCCGCTCATAATTTTATATTACATATTTATATATGGACACGGCCGCTCATAATTTTATATTACATATTTATATATAATTTTGATATATGAAGAGTAATCTAAACGTCTTGCGCAAACATCTGACTTTCTAAACTAAGACTTCAACTAATTCATTCGTTAACTTTGACCATCTCATTCTTTGACCAACCTTCGTCATGAAACATAATATATTCATATGAAATATGGTTATAACATTAAACTTTGATGACAAAGTTACAGAAAGCGAAGCACAAACCCAATGTCATATCTAATAATAAAATGTACAGCTGCACGAGTTTAACCCAATGCCCTCTCTACAAACATACTACATCTCAGCAGAATAATGAGTTTAAAATATTACGGTGGCGTTAGGAAAAATCACAGAAGAAGAAGTTTCGTCCATAGAAAGACTTTCACGCAGGATCGGTTCTTAGCCAAGCCGGATGAAATATTCGTCTCAAGATCCTAAAATTTTTGAAAAAATTCATATATAAATAAACCTTCAAATTTATATAAAAAAATTTCCAGCTCCCAAATTTATAAAATACTTCTTAAACTGTCTATAACCTTCCGAATTCTCAGGGTCGGCCCTGCTTCCACGACTGCACGATGGGAGTTAAGTTCGTTTTTATTCATATCAGTTATTATCATTTTTCTACTATATTTTCCATAATCGCTTAAACCATATTATGCCTTCTTAATTTGATGTTTGGAATTAAGTGCGATACAAACAAAATAATCAAATTATGTACGAAATTACGATTTGGATCAACTCTTTTTGAGCATTAGAATCATCATTTTTAGAACCTACACAACCTATAAAACAAAACCGCATTTATATAAATTCTGAGATGATCATATAACGTTACAATCCGATAAATTAATTTGCTTATACGATAAAATTTGCACATGCATTTGTAAGTTGTGATGGAATGTTTGCTGATATGTTGTTGAAGCACATAATCTGTGTGATATATCATTCTAATGTTATGCGTGCATTTCTTGTATAATAAAGTGTGGGGAAGATTTTGTATATATGGACAAATATTTAATCTCCGCACCTCTAGCTATCTTATAATCTTATATAAATAATTTACTACCTCAAGAGTTTAAAATATAATTACCAAATCTTAAATATTGAACTATCAAAATCCTGACCGCTTCGGTATCTAATTCATCAACTTAATTTCTAGGTTCGTTTTTAGCTCATATCTTCATCCGTGTATGACCAATGACGATTTTGTGGTATTCTAAATGTTTGAATTTTCATTATTTTTTAATTCAACCTTATCTCTATGAATTAAAAATGCTTACAATATTCATAATTAATAACCGAATAATTGACATTGAGATAGTCATTGATAGAATAAAAGTCTTTATGACGTTTGTGTATGAAGACCTTGTACTAGTGTACTTGAACGAAGAGACCAAATTTGGAAACGTCTTACGCATTTCTCAACAACTAGAACAGGGCCATGGTTTATGATAGGAGATTTTAATGAAATAATTAGCCATAATGAAAAGAAGGGAGGAAAACAACGCTCAGACAGCTCGTTCCTACCTTTTAGACAGATGTTTAGTGATTGCGGGATATTGGAATTCCCATTCACTGGAAATATACTATCATAGGTAGGAAAAAGAGCAAGACGTGCAACTGTTAGATGTCGATTAGACAGAACTGTTGGAAATGAGGATTGACATGAAAAAATTTCTCATCCATCTGTAAAGTATATGAGGTTATGGGAATCGGATCATCATCCGATTCTTGCTGAAATTCTCACAAAGTCATTAAGGATATCAAAGAAAATCAAATTTGATAAAAGATGGCTAGATAATAAGGAATTGAGGTAGATCATTCTTAAGGGATGGAAATCATCATATCTCCCAACGGATGCAAACATCATGGATCATATTGCCAGTTGCCGCAAGGCCTTAAGTCAATGGAAGAGGCAGCACAATTTTAACTCAGATCTGCTAGTCGAGGAACTTAAAAAAAGGTGGATGGACTGTACCCGAATGATAATGCAACAACCGAGGAAATTGTGAAAGCTTTGAAAGAACTTTCTGATGCTCTTAAGGCAGAAGAGATATTCTGGAAGCAAAAAAGTCGAGTCTTCTGGCTTAGGAAGGGAGATAGGAACACGAAATTTTTCCACGCACTGACAAAGCAAAGGAGAACGAGAAATAAAATTACCCAGCTTTTAGATGCAAATGGGAATGTTGTTGAGGATGAGGAAGGACTGGTGGCCATTGCTACTAGTTATTTCATGCAAATATTTGAGTAGTCCAATCCAGAAGATGTAGCTGATGCGCTGTCAGAGGTTTCCATAACAATAACAGAGCAAATAAATATGGATCTTACAGCTCTGGTTACAGAATAGAAGGTTAAATTGACACTTTTTGCTATGCACCCAGAGAAAGCACCAGGACCAGATGGGATAACAGCTTTATTTTATCAAAAATTCTGGGATATTGTCAAGGAAGATTTAACTCAAATGGTTAATCAATTTCTTTTCGAGGGAGCGGTGGCATGTGGACTGAATGATACCAATACATGTCTCATTCCAAAGATAAATAGGCCCAAAGAAATGTCCTCGTTCCGGCCAATCAGCTTGTGCAATGTTAGCTACAAAATAATCTCTAAGATCTTATGCCAGAGATTAAAGAAAGTTCTACCAGATAGAATCTCAGAAACCCAGTCAGCCTTTATTCCTGGAAGACAGATTTCTGATAATATCATGATAGCTCAAGAAATGTTTCATGCCCTGAGAACTAAACCGAGCGGACGCAATGAAAGGATGGCCATTAAGACATACATGAGTAAAGCGTATGATAGGATGGAGTGGTCGTTTATTGAAGTTGCCATGAGGAAGATGGGTTTCTCAGAGATTTGGTTTACTTGGATTATGAGATGTATCACTTCAGTTAAATACAAAGTGCTCATGAATGGACAACCAAGAGGGAATATTGTACCTGAAAGAGGTCTGCGACAAGGAGATCCTTTGTCTTCTTTCATCTTTATTCTATGCACGGAAGCGCTTGTTAGCCTTCTTAATCATGCAGAGAATCAAGGAAAGAAAACGGGTGTGCGTGTTACACGCGCATGTCCCTCGGTATCTCACCTTCTCTTTGCTGATTATAGCCTGTTCTTCTGTAAGGCGGATCCCCGTGAGTGTGAAGAAGTGATGAAAGTAGTCAGAAAATATGGACAAGCATCAGGTCAATGCATTAACTTTGAAAAATCTTCTATACTCTTTGGTAAGAGGATCAATGCAAATGTTCGACAACATATTAAAGATGTCCTTGGAATACAGAATGAAGGAGGAATGGGTACATACCTAGAAATTCCAGAAGATATCAGCGGATCTAAATGCAAACTTTTTGCTTTTCTCAAGGATAAACTGATGAATCGGGTGAATGGATGGACGAGTATATGGCTATCAAAAGGAGAAAAAGAGGTTTTGATAAAATCAATCTTATTAGCTCTTCCGACATATGTTATGTCTACCTTCTTGCTACCATTAGAGATATGTGAAAACCTCGAAAGTGCCATTGCACAATTTTTGTGGAGTTCGAACCCTCCAAAGCGAGGAATTCACTAGGCAAAATGGGAAAAAAATTTGCTTACCAAGAGAGGAGGGGAAATAGGTTTTCGCATGATCCATGAGTTTAATCTGCCTTATTAGCGAAACAATTATGGAGATTAGTCAAATACCCTGACTCTTTGGTCGCTAGGGTTTTGAGGGGAAGATACTATAGATTGAGTTCGCCTTTACGAACAATCTCAGTAATCAGTCCATCTTATGTGTGTACCAGTAATACAGCGGCACAAAAACTATTGCTTCTGAGGATTAGAAAGAAAGTACATTCAGGATATGAGGTCAGGGTGAGGGAGGATCTTTGGATCCCTACAACACCAGCTAGGCCGGATCAACCTTTGGCCCCAGTTATGCAGCCGAATATGAGAGTAAGCGATCTTATTAATGGAGAATCAAAGAAGTCGAATTTAGAGCTCCTATAGAACTATATGTCACCTGATGATATACCTTTCATAAGGAGTATAGCCATAAGTACAGCTCATCGTCGTGACACATTCTGTTGGAACTATACCAAGAACGGACAAAACACTGTCAAATCGAGATATTGGATTGCTAGGAACTTAATGAATGATGAGGAAGAAAAAGAGGTACTGGAACCCAGTATAACTAAACTTCAAGCCTTTTCTTGGAAGATAAAAGCACCTCAGAAGATTTGTCATCTTATATGGCAATTGATAACTAGTCATGTGGCAGTAACGCAGAATCTTAATCGGCAAAATATGAGATGTGATAACTACTGCCCACCATGTGGAGAACCATAAGAATCTGTCACACATGGAATCTTCGAATGCCCACCAGCTATACAAGTGTGGTCATTATCAGATACTCCAACAAGCCCAGACATTTTTCCAGTCTCGAGTCTCTATGCAAATATAGATTACCTTTTCTGGAGAAAGAATAGCATTGTTGAGCCTAAATTAGACAAGGATCCTTATCCCTGGATAATTTGGTACATCTGGAAGGCTAGAAATGATAAGCTCTTTCGAGGGATCGACAGAGACCCATTGGAGTTAGTTTGTTATGCTGAGAGCCAGTGTCAAGCCTGGTTCAACGCACACGAGATGGTACACTCGAACCTACAAGAACAAACTATGGGAGAACCTCAAGTTTTAAGCTTGAGTAATATCTGCTTGATAGATGGATCGTGGACTTCAACATCACGGTTTAGTGGGTATGGATGGGTATGGATGGACAGTTTGGGAAAGACACAGCTTATGGGGACACGAAACTACATACGGCGAGAGTCTGTCTTGCACTCAGAATTGGAAGCACTGCGATAAGCGATGGAAAACATGCTCCAGCACTCGACGTGCCAGAGCTTTGGAATGGATTGCAAGGATTTGATTGCCATGGTTAATGAGCCCCATGTTTGGCCAAGTTTCGTAACATAACTCGAAAGAATAGAGACTCTGCAGATTTGCTTCCCAGAATTCAAGATCTCATACATTCCACGAGCACAGAATCGGATTTCGGACTCTTTAGTTAGGACCGCGAGGTCTTTTCATAGAAAAATTTTATTTTAGTGGTTGTTCTATTCTGGTCTGGTTACCCAGACCACCTCTAGTTTGAGTAATAGAATATCCGTATGAGAAAAGAAATAGTATTATAAAAAATTCAAAATAAATTATTGATAATATTACCACAAAAATATAATTTCGTAATAAATATGTTTAAAACTTAATATTACCAAATGTCCCAAACTTGACATCAAATTTAGAATGTCCCAAACTTGTGATTATTATTTTTAAGTGAACACCAAAGACATGTTGTTATATGTATTATATATACACACATTACAGGCGTAACTCTTCTACTTCCCACCCATTCCATAATCTTTGTTCTATCCGGCCAATCAAAATGGATGGTAAACTTACACTATCCGTCGGAATTTTGGGTATTTTTTTTTCTTCAATTATTGTATGATACTATGTTTTCTTAATTCATTCCATGCTCTGTTTCCAAAATTTATTAATATAAGTATAACCTATATTTAAACAAGTAATTTTCGGTCTAAGCTTTTCAGAAATTGTTTCTTTTTGTAACATAATATTTCTTAAAAAAATTATATGAGTTTGATTGTTTAAAACTCATGCATGGACTCTCCACAGGAAACGGAGCTTCCTTGCTGCTCTATACAGCTCCAGTGTACGTAAAATAAAAGCTAATTTAATTTGAATTAAGCAAGAAAGTTAACTATAACTTATTTTTCTTGACTGTAGATTAACATTTTCAAGGGTGTTTAAGAAGAAAAGCACAGAAGAATTCTCATGTTTTCCATACGTTATGACACTCTTCAACTGTTTGATTTACACTTGGTACGGTTTACCGATTGTGAGCCATCGTTGGGAGAATTTTCCTCTTGTCACCATTAATGGAGTTGGCATCGTTCTTGAATCAATCTTCATTTTCGTACATTTCTGCTACGCGTCGCCCAAAGAAAAGGTAGATTATTCATTAGAATCATATGATAATTTTTTAAATGGTAAAGTTAAAACAGTGATATTGATATGTATAAACATATGAAATAGATTAAGGTTGGTGTTATATTTGTTTCGGTGATCGTTGTGTTTGGGTTAACAACGGCAATCTCAGCCGTGGTGTTTGATGACCACCATCACCGCAAATCATTCGTCGGAAGTGTTGGCGTCGTGGCTTCTATCTCCATGTATGGTTCTCCTCTCATCGTTATGGTAAGCTATATATATATATGCATTGTTGCAGTTATATATGTCAAACCACAGGAAACAAATAGAAAAGAGCAACTCTCTAAATATATGCCACAGTTTTAAATTTGTTCCAAAGATACCTTACGATTGTATATGCTTTTTAAGATTTTTGTTTTTGTTTTTTTCCTACCACAATCAAGTCAAATATTAGTTAGAGATATTATTTATGCAAGAATATATACTTATGGATCAAGCTAACTAATGTGAATGTGTGTGCAGAAAAAAGTGATAGAGACAAAAAATGTGGAATACATGCCGTTTTACTTGTCATTCTTTTCATTTTTGGCTAGCTCTCTTTGGTTGGCCTATGGTTTACTAAGCCATGATCTCTTTCTTGCGGTTCGTTTTTTTCTAGTTCACTCCCTTTCATTGGTTTATTTCTTTTAGTTTAAAAATAGTTAAACCGGCCCAAGAAAAATTGTTGATTTACAAATATCGTTGCTTTCTGTATTGGAAAAGATTAAGAATATAAAAACGCTTCTTTGATGGTTATAGTTTAAGAACTGGTTAGTTGTTCATTTGTTTCTAGGTGATCCTAAAAAAAAATTGATGTTAAATAAATCACTAGTATTAGGTGGTAAACCGGTTAAACCTTTCATTTTATTTTTTTCTTTTTTTTTAACCTTTCATTTTAATGATTGACCGACCTATTAGCTAGTAATTAGTGGTCTAATCACTTGTTAATCATCGATGGACATGATGAATGATGACTAGCAAATTAGAGCCAATTGGCTACAAGTCTATCAAATGAAAAACCTGATGTTACGTATGAAAGGACATTACAAAAGTTTTTGTAAATATATGTATAATGCAATGAATCGTTGAGATTTTTATGTGCATGGTTTTGATGATGGTATCGATTGTTTTCTTTTCACACATAAATAGTCACCTAATATGGTGGGGACTCCATTGGGGATTCTCCAGCTTATCATCTATTTTAAGTACAAGAACAAGGAGCCGCCACTTACAACAACGGTGGTGACTGGTGAGCAAATGGGACGAGGAGAAGAACAAGAGTAAACTTGAGATTGTAGTTGACGTTGATCATGATGGTGATGGTAATGCCAATGAGAAAAAGTTCAGGAATGCATGTTAGTTCGCTTTCAGCTTTATCAGTTTTAACTTTCTTGGATGTGTTTTCCTTCTCCAAAAACTGTGTGAATCCATCCAGAGATGTTAGGTCAACGTCAAGGTCTCGTGGGTTGTGCTTTCATTACATGATGTTACATCTCTATTCTTGATCATGTGAATAAAAACAAGAAGAGTTTTTGTTTTTGACGACAAAAGATTCAATGTATCGACCCAAAGACAAAAGAAAAAGATCAATCTATAGTCGATGATTGATACAATTCAGAATTATTGAGTATTTGTTAAAACGTATCGAAAGATTAGGTGGAATCACAGAAAACACCATCACTTCCCACTTTATATAAAATAACATTGTAATAATCTGTTACAAATAGTTCAAAAAACTCTGTTACCAATTAACAGAGTGTTTTACTTCTTTACATATTAAAAAAATCAATTTTTTAACAAAATATATTAATTTGTTATCAGTAATTATTAATAATTTTATTCAATGATAATTTGTGTGTTTCTTATAATTTACATATCATTAATAACTAAAATAAAATACATAGAAAACTTGGAAGAATTTTTTTTTTTTAAACATTTTTAGAAAGAAAAGAGAGTATTTTCGTTTAATGTTAAAAAAGTTAGTACTCAATTCGCATATTATTTTTGGGCAATTGATCTCACATTTAAAACTTTACAATATATGATTAACAACTAAATAAAATACATAGAAAACTTTTAAAACCTATATTTTGAAACTATTTATTTAAGAAATACAGAGAACTTTTTTGGTTAATGTTTAAAAAAAAAAAAAATCTTACTACTCAGTTCGTATACTTTCTTGATGTAACTGTTGCTTTTGCTTTCTGAAAGCCTATAGACGTAATAGTCATAATGGGCCCGTGAAAGTGTAAAAGCCCATATAATATCAATTCTATTTTCAGCCCGACAAGTAATAAGACGCTGTAAAACGACAGCTTTCAAAGAAAACCGCGAGGCAGTTCTGGATTCCACTCTCTCTCTCTCTCTCTCTCTTCGTATCTCTTTCATACATATCTCCTCCTCTTTCCCCAAATCACTGAGAAGATTTCTCCAGGTAACACGATTCGTCATCTATCTTTCTCCATCTCGGTTTCTTTCGTTGTAGCTTGTTTCGTATAATCTTAACTTCGCTGAGTGAAAAACTTTTTATTTTTGTTTCGTATGGACTCGTTGAGATCAATAGAGTTTTTGATTCGTACTACATGGCTTGTGCTGCCAATTTATATAATCCTTTTCTTTCTGTTAATTTACAGCCTATACCGATGTCTTCGGTTTCAAGCCAGCCGCAGTTTCGATACACGCAGCCTCCTTCAAAGGTTCTTCATTTGAGAAACTTGCCTTGGGAATGCACTGAAGACGAGTTGATTGAACTCGGAAAGCCTTTTGGTACAGTTGTGAATACAAAGTGCAATGTTGGAGCCAATCGGAATCAAGCTTTCATTGAGTTTGTAAGTGAAGAGAGACTTTATCAGTACTGTATTATTGCAGCAGAACAAAGTTTCGATTTTTATTTAATTTTTTTGTGTATTTGTTTCTTTTTTTTTTTTTAATTGTCTCAGGAAGATTTAAACCAAGCTATACAGATGATTTCGTACTACGCTTCTTCATCGGACCCTGCTCAAGTTCGAGGTAAAACTGTCTACCTTCAGTACTCCAACAGGCAAGAGATAGTGAACAACAAAACGGCGGCAGATGTTGTGGGGAATGTTCTTCTTGTGACAGTTGAAGGAGAGGATGCTCGTATGGTCAGCATTGATGTCTTGCATCTGGTAAGTGGATCAACCACCTTCTTTTCTTTTAATTTTCGTTAGAAGAAAGTAAACATATTGCTGAAAAGATTTTCTCGGAGACATTCTGATAGGTTTTAGGTTTGTCTTGCTTTTGGAAACTTACTTTTTGACATGAATGCAAATGGATCAGCAGGGCCATGTCAAGGCAATATCTTCAGTGGCAGCCTAATGCATTAGGAGAGAAAGACCACATGTGTGTTTGTTTCCTTTCTCCTTTCCCTAACACTGCCTCTCTCTCTCTTCCTTACTCTTTCTCCCTCACACTTCCCTTTTATCAAATACTCTAATAGGATTTGTAAGATATGGTCTTACATAGGTGTAGTTTTCTTCGATATGATAGGGGGGCAGCTCTGTCTGCAAATTTTTTTTTTTTGTGATGTAGAGAACAGTATCAAAGTTCATGTGTCTAGACGTTCGTCAGTCTCTACTAATCCATTGAGAAATATCTTCTTTCTAGTACTCTGGTTTGATATGCTGGAACTTGGAAGGCACATATCATTTGCCTTCAGATAATATATACCGGTCTCAAACTTACCACACACCATATTATGCTAGTTTAAGTTGCTATCCTGACTTTTATGATGCTCTACGAATTTTGATATGTAAAAGCACAAACTAAATTTGTCTTGGAATGTTTTTGAAGTGCTAAATAATTACAAAAGCTGCACTGTAGTCTTTAAAGTCGACACTTCTAGTTTTTGGTTGTTGTTCTAATTGTTGGTTTGCAATGCAGGTATTCTCAGCCTTTGGGTTTGTCCACAAGATTACTACATTCGAGAAGACAGCTGGATATCAGGTAGACTACCTAGCCTTACATGCTTTGTGTTTTCATGTTTCCTAGGGTATAAATACTTATATTTTTATTGTCTTAATTGCTCGTAGGCACTGGTTCAATTTTCTGACGCAGATACTGCTACCTCTGCAAAAACTGCCCTCGATGGAAGAAGTATCCCTAGGTGAGAGTTGTTTAAACTTTTTTGACACGGTATTTAATCTAACTGTGAAGGGCTGTATAGTTCTAGATATTGCGTGTAGGATCTGACATTTGTCAGCCTTTCGAACGTCCATGGTATTTTTTTTGTCATCTGATGTTAAATTTTCTTGTCATGTATGGTGGTGATGGATCTAGTAGAACCAAACTAGCCTTTTCTTGTACGAACCTGGGGAAGTACTATTAGCCATTGGTAGATACATAGAAAGAGGATGTGCCGTGTCTTATTTGATTATAAGTATTACAGGCTTTGCGTTATAAGGTTTAATACTTAAATGCACACTTGTAAGTAACATCTTTTTCTATGTATCAGTTATCTACTCCCTGAGGAAGTGGGCCAATGCTCTCTTAAGATCATTCAGCTCATACAGATTTGACTGTCAAATTTCAGAGCCATCGGAGCAGGTATGTGTATTCTCATCCTGTATTGAAACTTGAAACATTTTTTGGTTTTCTTGGTGATTGCCATGACTCTGTGATAATATTAAACTTAATAACTCATGTTTAATATGCAGGGACTCTACTAATCCTTACCTTCCTGTTGCTCCATCAGCCATTGATAGTACTGGTCAGGTAAGCAATTTGGGAGCAGTCTCTTGCTTGTAAATGCATTAGTCTAATATGGTGATGTGTAGATATTCCAAAGAGATGTATGGAATTAAACGTATCGTTTATTGTTGTTCTACGACTGACATGAAAGATCAATGTGTCATTTCTTAATAGGTGATTGTGGGTGTAGACGGAAAGAAGATGGAGCCTGAAAGTAACGTTCTTCTTGCATCCATCGAGAACATGCAGTATGCAGTAACTTTGGATGTTTTACACATGGTAATACTCGCTAGACGGTGAGATCTCATTGAATCTTTCGTTGGGAAAATATTAATTGTCTCTTGCCCCTTGTTTTTTTCTTTAATAACGAGTAGGTATTTGCGACATTTGGAGCTGTTCAGAAGATTGCAATGTTTGACAAGAATGGTGGGATGCAAGCATTGATTCAGTACCCAGGTAACAACATTCTCTTATATGAAAAATGCTTTTTCTTTGACATTTGTCAAATGACCTGGTGGGTTCTGATCAAGATGTTCAAACGGCTGTGGTGGCGAAGGGAGCGTTGGAAGGACATTGTATTTATGATGGTGGATTTTGTAAGCTGCACATCACTTACTCACGCCACACCGACCTCAGCATAAAGGTTAGTAGTTTATAATTAGTTAATATTAGTATTAAAATCTCTTTTAAAATGTCAAAGTAAGGATTATATATATATTTATTTTGGATTTGAACAGGTGAACAACGATAGAAGCAGAGACTACACGCTACCCAACCCGGATGTTGTGATGACTCCACCATCTGGCCCAAATCCATACCCGGAGCAATACCATGAGACGCAAGGTGGATGGGGGCAATCAGGAGGAGGGCAAGGTCAGAATCCGTACATGGCAGCACCCTCGATGCACCAAGGTCCGAGTGGTCAAATGCCACCACCACATCATTACGGTAGTCCTGGTCCAATGCGGCCACATCATTATGGTTATGGTCCAAGGCATTAGAAAGAAGAAAAAGAGAGAGGGCCGTTTAAAAAGTTCAAAAGAGAAGACGAAGTTTGTTTTTAATCCCTCTCCCATCTCTGGTGTTTGATTTTTAGTTTTATATTTTTATGGAACACACTGATCCTACTTATGTCCAAAATATATTTTACCAAACCACTCGGTATTATCATTCTCACTAGATTGATAACAACTGTCTAATCGTCTGATTATTGGCTAACATCTGAGGGAATCTGGATAAGGTTTTGTACACCCAGTTGACTTGTCTCTATATAAAAGAGAGGGGAGCTCGATGAAGAAGATAAAGAAGGGATATTCAAAAACCCTAAAGTAATGTCTTCCTCAACTCTTCAAGCTTCTCTTCTCCTTCGTCCTCCTCCTCCTCCTCTCCCTTCTTCTTCTTTTCACCGTCCTCTCTTCTCTTCTTCTTCTTCTTTACGTTGCAGTCCTCAATCTCTATCCAGTTTATACCGTCTTTCTTCAACACTTGTCAATCCTCAGTTTCGTTCCATTCCTTGCTCATTGCGCCAAGATAATGTAGCTTCCGATTCAGATTTCCTTCCAAAGGAGTCCCGGAGCGACGGGAACGTTACGAACTCGGCAGAGAGTAGATTGGTTTCGGAACTAGAGACTAGCCATAAATTAGTGAGTGACCAAGGGACGAGTGAAGACATCCTTGTGTCTGAAACCAACAATAGTGGAGGAGAAGCGGACGTTACTAATGCTGAAGACACGAGGAAGAGCAAGTTTCAGATTGTGGTGTTGCTGATGGGCCTATGGGCATCTGCCATGGAGAAGGTAATGCAACGGGAGTGGCTAAGCTGGTGGCCTTTCTCTCGCCAAGAGAAGCGTCTAGAGAAACTCATCGCTGAAGCTGATGCCAATCCAAAGGATGCGGCTTTGCAGGGTGCTTTATTGGCTGAGCTCAACAAACACATGTATGCATCATTTTCGTCCAAATTCTGATTGTTTAGGTTGTGTCATTTACGAGTTTAGTTCTGTAGTAGTTGAATTCAGTTGTCGTTTTTTTTTTTTGTTTCAGTCCTGAAGCTGTTGTTCAACGGTTTGAACAAAGGGAACACGCAGTAGACAGCAGAGGAGTTGCTGAATATATTCGAGCTCTTGTCATTACTAATGCTATCGCCGAGTATCTTCCTGACGAACAATCCGGGAAGCCATCTACTCTTCCCACATTGGTATATTCTTCTTCTTGCACCATAACTACTTCCAGAAACTGTTACCTGTACCTCTAACTCAGATAAATCCCTAAGTTAGAATGTTGTTCATACTTGTCTTTGTCTTGCTGTATATGTATGCAATAATGATTGACGGATATGCAGCTGCAAGAGCTGAAGCAACGTGCATCAGACAACATGGACGAGTCATTTGTGAACCCTGGTATATCTGAGAGGCAACCTCTGCATGTTACCATGGTAAGTCTCCGCTGCGCTTACATTGTTCATCTTGTGAAAAAAAGTTTCATAACATGCGTCTTTGCTTTGTTAGGTTAATCCGAAAGTTTCAAACAAATCAAGATTTGCACAAGAGCTTGTCTCGACCATCTTGTTCACAGTTGCTGTTGGATTAGTGTGGTATGTGTCATTTGACTCATTTCTATTTGAGTTGAGTCATCAAGTTTATAGTTGATTAATTTAGACAGCACAGGTGGGAAATGTTGCTTCTTATGCATAGTTGAAATTGTTATTACTTGCCTCTCCTGTTGATTACTGTGTTCCTTTCCTGTTCAATTGGAATTTTCTTGTTTAGGGTAGTGGGTGCAGCTGCTCTGCAAAAGTATATTGGAAGCCTGGGAGGAGTTGGAACTTCGGGTGTTGGTTCAACTTCTTCATTTTCCACAAAAGAGGTTAATAAAGAAATAACGCCAGAAAAGGTATACTTGAAGCCTAATGTTCTTCACCGTTTAAGAGGATTATAAAGTAGTTCAATTAGAATTGTGAGGAAATTGGTTACCTGAGACCATTATTGTCTTTTTGAATGCTGATCCTCTCTGTTATAATGCTAGTTTACCCAGTGAACATTTGAATATTTCTGTTCATGTAACACTTGAGCGGAGTGAGTTTCAGAGGGTGGCGTCACTGTATCATATTCTGACAAGTTTGCTTGCTGCAGAATCTCAAAACATTTAAGGATGTAAAGGGTTGTGATGATGCAAAACAAGAGCTTGAGGAAGTGGTAGAATATCTTAAAAATCCATCAAAGTTTACCCGCCTTGGAGGAAAGTTGCCAAAGGTATAATCTTGGTTATAATATCTTCTCGACTGCGTGTTACTTAGGACTTGGTTTTGTTACCTCCACTTAAGGCTATAATCTATTTACAGTGACTTGAGACATTTCTTAAAATGTTTGCTTCCAGGGAATTCTTCTAACAGGGTCACCTGGTACTGGAAAGACATTGCTGGCTAAAGTAAGTTCTCACACAGCATCAAATTTTCGTCTCTTGTGGATAGTGGTAGTTATCAAAGAGTTAACTATTTCATTTTGTGTGCCTTTTAGCCACATCCCACTTAACCACAGAACTCTTATAAAGCTACCTATACTATGATTGATTGCAATTAGCTGACACAGTTAAGTATTTGTAAGGCAATTGCTGGAGAAGCTGGAGTACCCTTCTTTTATAGAGCTGGATCTGAATTTGAAGAGATGTGAGCCTTCTAATCTTCTTTTCCTAGCCTGTGTCTTGTGTCTTGAGTAACATCATCATTAACTTTGTATTACTATCAGGTGGCTTCTATAGTAATGGATAATGACAGATAATATCATAATTTCCTTGATTGACAGGTTTGTTGGGGTCGGAGCTAAGCGTGTGAGATCCTTGTTTCAGGCAGCTAAGAAAAAGGTCTGACATAAAATGTCAACGCTGATAAGCTATTTCAAAAGAGTTATGTTTGCTAGGCTGAGTGAAGTTCTATTTGTTGATGATCATGTGTTACAGGCGCCCTGTATCATTTTTATTGATGAAATTGACGCGGTTGGTTCCACGAGAAAGCAATGGGAAGGGCATACAAAGAAGACACTGCATCAACTGCTTGTTGAAATGGATGGTTTTGAGCAGAATGAGGTAGTTTTTTTTTTAAATGAGGGATAGTGTACCTTGTGATTACTTCCCAATAATCTGCCAGAGTATAGTAGTTACTTTTTTGCTCTGCAGGGAATAATAGTTATGGCTGCAACAAACTTGGCTGATATACTTGATCCAGCCCTGACAAGACCGGGTAGATTTGATAGGCATGTAAGTAGTCAGCTTCCTATTGCTCTTGTCTCTGTTCATGCTGATGAAGAAGTGATTCTATCTGTTTGAGGATTCTGCGTCCTGCTTTCCATGAAAAGTGTTTTGGACTTTGCCAAAGGAATAGAAACTAATGACAGATTTGAATTTAGATTGTTGTCCCTAGTCCGGATGTCCGTGGACGCCAAGAGATTTTGGAACTCTACCTCCAAGGCAAACCTATGTCAGATGATGTGGATGCTAAAGCAATTTCTCGTGGAACTCCTGGATTCAATGGTGCTGGTGAGTATCTTAAATCTATAATACATTTCGCCACTGAGCTATGAAGATTCAATGACTCACCAAATCAAAATTTCCAGATCTTGCAAACCTGGTAAATATAGCTGCCATAAAGGCAGCTGTTGAAGGGGCTGAGAAGCTTTCTGCTGAACAGTTGGAATTTGCCAAGGACCGAATAGTTATGGGGACAGAGAGGAAGACGATGTTCGTATCAGAGGACTCAAAAAAGGTATTTAGTATACTTGTTTTTTTTTGGATGTGAATGCAAAACATGATGTGACCTCTCTCGCTTGCTTCTTTGCCTCTTTAGCTCACTGCCTACCATGAGAGTGGTCATGCTATTGTCGCATTGAACACGGGAGGTGCGCACCCGATCCACAAAGCAACTATAATGCCACGTGGATCTGCGTTGGGGATGGTTACGCAGTTACCTTCAAACGACGAAACATCAGTGAGCAAGAGGCAGTTATTAGCTCGTCTTGATGTATGCATGGGAGGAAGAGTCGCAGAGGAGCTCATCTTTGGACAGGACCATATCACCACTGGAGCAAGTAGCGATCTCTCTCAGGCTACAGAGCTTGCTCAATATATGGTAATCTCCTGCTATAACTTTCATATGACACGACACATTGCTTCTCACCTCTCGTTGTAGTTATAGTAATGCTTTTGGTTTAATGTGGAAGGTATCGAGCTGTGGGATGAGTGAGGCAATAGGGCCAATTCATATAAAAGAAAGACCAAGTTCTGAAATGCAATCACGCATCGATGCAGAGGTAGAGACTCTCTTGATTCATTTCTCCTAGTTCCTATTCCATTGCCTCCCAAGTCTGATCATCTGGTGGTGTTGATACTTTATGGCCAGGTTGTGAAACTTCTTCGAGAGGCATACGAGCGAGTGAAATCTCTATTAAAACGGGTTTGTTTGTGCAAAATTTAACGCTAATCTCACACTTACGACTCTTATTAAAAACTGTTTTAACAAAGTATTTTCTCACTTTAAATTTGTGTGTTTGTCCAGCATGAGAAGCAGCTACACACGTTAGCAAACGCACTTCTGGAGTATGAAACGCTAACCGCAGAGGACATAAAGCGTATTCTCCTTCCAAACCAGGAAACAGAGAAGTTACAGGAGCAACAAGAAGGAGACTTGGTATTGGCCTAATCACATCATAAGACACCTTTTTGGGTGCAAAGAGGGAGGTTCAAAGCTTTTGTACAGGTTGAATCTCACATAGCCTAAAACAAAACAAAAGAAAAACATATCCCATATTTTTACAAAAACAAAAAAAAAACAGGTGAAATTACGTATCTCATGTTATACATTATTGTAGTTTTTGTTTCACTAGCTCGTTAGTTTGACTTCAACCTAGAACTTTTTTTCATTTGACATTTTATGAAATAAGAAAAGTAGTAAAATAACATTGAGAGTAATGTAATTGTAGTTTTATCTCTGTTTAGTTTTTTTTAAGGGAAACAAAACTTATATTAGTTACAAGTTCTCTCTTTGTTTTGAGCGAAATAGTCCAATGAAATTTATGCAGAAAACAGTTGTAATAATATTGATAATGGAAGCATTGTTAGTGGAGCTACCTGTCCATGTGAGCAACTCGAATATTAAATTTCATCATTCCAAATGAGCAAACGTATAAAACTCTGCTATTGTAATTACAAAAGAAAAGAAAGTAAACGTCCTTGGAGAAAAAAAAAAGGAATAAACACTGTCAGAAGAAAGAAAAAAAACTAATAAACAAAGGATGTAGCTAGCTTTTACACCTAGACTAAGACCAGCCGCAACGGGATCTCTTAACGATTCCTTAGCGTAATTACCAAAGTTTATGGTAATATAAAATAATATTTTAGCTTAATAGTCGAAGGATCAACCCGTAACTAAGGGGTCGACGGAGCTGATCCTTACGCGACGTGGCAGGTGGGTATTGGAGGGAGTTTCTTTCGTGTTTTGTGTTGCCGAAAAAAAATTCATTTTCGACGAAGGAAAGAAAAAAAATAGAAAGCTCTCGAGAAAAGGCGAAAAGGCGATTTCGAATCGGTTTTTGACGAAGGTAAATCGAAGCTTTCTTTTCCTGAGTTTTCGATTTAGATTAGGTTACATGTTGATTTCCTCTGAATTTAGGGTTCTGATTTGTGTTTTCAATCGATTTGGGGAAAATTACGTTTGAAATTAGGGTTTCAAAGATCGGGGTTTTCAATCGATTTGGGGTTTAGGATGTTTTCAATCGGTTTGTAGTTTGAGTTTGAAAAGGATTTTCGGTTCTTATTAATCTTTTTGTCATGTTTTCTTAAGTCGGTTCTTACTCGATCCCTCTGTTTTACGGCAATTCTTACCTTAATGATCTTTGATTTCTTCCTCACTTTATCTTCCTCGCCTAATCTTACATGATTTCTTTCAGGTTTACAGAGACATAATGGGACAAGATTATTCATACACCCAGCCTTCTTCTTCATCAGACTCGCTTGACATGATGTCCCTTCTTGAAGCAGAAGCTGAGCTGTACAGGGATGAAGATGACAGTAGATTCCCACCTCAAGTGTACGGTGTCAAAGCTGATGAAGATGACAGTAGATTCCCACCTCAAGTGTACGGGGACGAAGCTGATGATGGAATGCCTTCGACATGCTACTGTGGTTCTGATGCAGTAGTTGCAACATCTTACACACGTAAAGATCCAGGGCGCTTGTATCTGACCTGCGACAATGTAAACGATGGGGGCTGCCACATCTGGAAGTGGTGGGATGTAGCTGTTTCGGAGGAGCTCAGAGGCTTTCAGACACAGTTTAGGCTGCTGAAGGAGCAAGTATTTGAGTGTGACCAGAAGCTGGTAAAGCTACAAAAGGTGGTGTGTGAATTATCTAAGAAGAATGCAGTGCTTAGAAATGGCTTTGTATTGCTCGTCTGTGTAATGGTCTCTGCACTACTCTTGGTTGGTTTGGCGGTCATGTTTCAGTATGGTAAGTTTCCTTATTTGTGGTTGTTGTTCTGTTTTATGAAATTTTTAAAAACTATTGACTTTTTGATCACATTTATTTGCAGGAAGAGCTTCGAAGAATTAAACCAGAGCCCCTTCCGTGTCTGTATAATTAAGGTACTACAGCTACGTCTCTCTTTTCTCTACAGCTTCCGTGTTTGTTTGGTTAAATGCTAGTTCTAGTTAGATTGGTTAAATGGTAGTTTTAGTTAGCTTGCTTAAATGCTAGTTTGCTTTTTACCTTCCTACCGCCAAGGTTTTGATTGTTTTAAAAGTTTTAGAGGTGTTATTAGTCTGATTTGATTGGTGTTGAATGCAAGTACTTTGCTTTCCACTTTCCTAACTGCTCCAATTAAATGTTAGATATATTAAAGGTCGCCTACTTAAGGCTCTGTGTTGCTATTAGAGCGACACAGAACATTAGCAAAACCATGGATCCAAATACTAGTTATACAAACCTCTTGTTTAGTCAATCTCACACTCCAGTGGACCTTGATTCACCCGAGCCTTTTTGGTTCGGTAGCCAAGGTCCTAATGAGTCTGTTAATGAGTTTGTTGTCGAGTCTGGTGGCGAGCCTAGGGAGAGGAGGAAATGGTCCCCAAAGGAGGATAAAATCCTTATTGGTGCTTGGCTTAACACCAGTAAGGATGTTGTCGTAAGTAATGAGCAGAGGGCAGGTGCATTCTGGAAGCGCATTGTCGACTACTACAACGCAAGCCCACAACTGGCAGGGTCAATACCGAGAGAGGTTCGTTCATGCAAGCAGCGGTGGGGTAGGATCAACACTGACGTTTCGAAGTTTGCTGGATGCTATGACGCCGCTCTGAGGGTGCAAAAGAGTGGCGAAAATGATGATGATGTGATGAAAGCCGCCATAGACATTTTCTTCAAAACTAACGACTACAAGTTCACCATGGATCACTGCTGGAGGGAGCTGAGGCACGACCAGAAATGGTGCTCTGCCTATGGGCCTAAAGAATGTGGAAAGGAAAAGCGCAAACAAGTGGTGGGATCTGATGGAGAAGATGAAGTGAGAGAAGCAGAGGGAAGACCTATTGGGGTCAAGGCTGCTAAAGCTGCATCTAAGAAGAAGAAGAGTGGTAAAGAAGAGTCAGGCACAGATACATGCTATCATGGAAATCAAAGAGAAGGTGTCTAAACAAAAGGTCCTTGAACGTCTTCTTGGCAAAAAAGAGCCACTCACTGAGATGGAAACCTCTCTTCAACTCAAACTCATGGCTGAGATGTTATGAGGTTATGTCTTGTTTCTTCCCATAGTTAGCTAATACTTAGATATATTGATTGAGTAGTTACATGTCTCGTTATGTCTCGTTTTATTTCATAGTTAGCTATCTCGTATTGATTGCTAGTACTTATATATTGATTGTTATGAGTAGGTATCTCGTTATGTCTTGTTCGTATTTCACATGTGTTTATTTCACTCTTGTCTTTCTTTTCAGGAGCTGCAGTAGGGTCACGGGTGTTGCAAGCCACATGTGAAGAGTGTCACGGGTTGTGAAGTTGTCCAGTCACGGGCTCTTCTATTTTTCTTCCACGTGAAGATTGTCACGGGTGGTTATGTTTCACGTTTATGTAGTATAAGTAGTAGTAGTCTTTGTTGTTGCTATGTATCTCGTTCTCCTACTCTTCTCATCAGCAAACATCTTGTGTAATATTTGAACTTGAAATTCTTGTAATATTTGCCTCCAGACGTTGCTTCCACTTGATCACTATCTCTTTTGGTAACATTTGAACTTCTATTTAGTTGCTTCTCTTTATAATGCTTCTCTTTTCGTAACAATTGATGACTATCTCTTTCGGTAACAACTTCTATATAGTTGCTTCTCTTTGATCACCATCCAAACTCATGTCTTGTTTACAATACTTGCATTGAATCAACACTGAAAATTATTAACACTTGTTGCCTAAAAATTAAATTATAGATTAAAGAACTTAAAATAATTATTTTCGTGTATGTTGAATTTGTCATTTATTTTAGTCTATTCATTTTTTCCTTATTAAATTTTTCATTTTAAATTTTTGAAAAGTTTGCAAAAAGATAGTAAATTAACACTTCTCCTGTAAATTTTTCCTTATTTAAAAGTATGGTAATGATTATAGTATATTTCACTACATTTTGTTCACAAAATATTGTAATTTGTGTTTCATAAACAGGATAGAGAGGATTTTTGAATACCTACTTCTTTTCCATTTTAATTTGTTGATTATATAGATTTAATTGGGTTAAAAGACATTTATTATTGTAGATATATCGTCATTTATATAGATTTAATTGGGTTAAAATAATTATTGTTGATTTAAGAAAAAAAATTAATGAAAACTTTTATATGTAGATATGTCGTCATCTTCATCGGATGAAGTCGAAGAAAGATTGGAAGAAATTTTGGAGGAATACACAGAAGATATATTGAACGAGATAGTGGAGGACCAAACCATCCCGCAAAGGAGACGTGCTTATGTAGAACGAAACCGCGAAAGAGGACATGACCGCTTATGGAATGACTACTTCAGTGAAAATTCGACATTTAAGGATGGATTATTCAGACGCCGTTTCCGTATGAATAAAAATTTATTCTTGCGTCTTGTTCATGGCCTATCGGAGAGCTTTCCATTCTTTCAGCAAAGAAGAGAGGCAACCGGGAGGTGGGGTCTTACTGCATTACAAAAATGTACTGCAGCTATTCGTCAGCTTGCTTATGGTACTGCGGCTGACACTGTTGACGAATATCTCCGAGTTGGTGAGACCACTGCACTTTCGTGTTTACATAATTTCACTGATGGAATAATACAGTTATTCGGAGATGAGTTTCTACAACGACCCACACCAGAGGATCTTCAACGACTACTCGATATTGGAGAGAAACGAGGGTTTCCTGGGATGGTCGGGAGCATTGACTGTATGCATTGGGAGTGAAAAAATTGCCCAACCGCTTGGAAAGGACAGTACACACGTGATCAGGAAAACCGACAATTGTCTTAGAGGCTGTAGCTTCACAAGATCTTTGGATATGACACACTTTTTTTGGTCCTCCAGGTACCTTAAATGATATCAATGTCCTTGATCGGTCTCCTGTTTTTGATGACATTTTACAAGGTCGAGCCCCCAGGGTAAAGTATGTGGTCAACGGACACATGTATAAATTGGCGTACTACCTCACAAGACGGTATATATCCAAAATGGTCAACATTTATCCAATCTATCACCCTCCCTCAAACTCCCCAACAACAGTTATTTGCTAAATTTCAAGAAGCTGCCTGAAAAGATGTGGAGCGGGCTTTTGGAGTATTGCAAGCTTGTTTTGCGATAGTGAGAAACCCGGTAAAAACATTGGATAAAGAAAAGATAGGGAAGATTATGAGAGCATGTATCATACTACACAATATGATAGTCGAAAATGAACGGGATGGATACACTCCTATCGATATATCTGAATTTGAAGAAGGAGACGTCCCCAGAAGTTCACAAGTGGAAACCGAGAGGCCTACCAATCTGAATAATATGTTTCCCAATCGGAATGATCTTCGTGATAGGCATATGCATGACCAATTGAAAAATGATATAATTCAAAATATTTGGAATAAATTTGGTGATGAAGATTAATAATTGTTGTATCTTTATTTTTAATTATTGTATTTTAAAATTTAGTTATACAATAAAATTGAAAAAAATTAAAAATTCACTTTTTTTTAAAAAAAGAAAAAATTTTCTAAGGACTCCAAATTAGGGATCACCATTGTAGACACTCTTTTGGTTTGAACCCTTAACTATTTAAACAAAAAAAAAAATTGATAAAAATTCCTAAGGATTCCCCCCAAGGGATCCACCATTGTGGATGCCCTAAGAGCACAATTATTGGCAAATCTTACCTCATCGCTAACCCAATATCAGCCCAAAAGAAAATGAAAAATGGCGTAAAATAAGAGAAACGTTTTCACAATTAGAAGTTTTCGGGAAAGTCCTTGAGAGCACGTGGCAGCAGCGGATAGGCAAACCGAAGGGGAAGACGAAAGTGGACTTTGGTCTTGATTCATTCACTTCGGCTCCTTCTTCTCTCTCTCTCGACAAGGCGATATCGTGAGGGTAACAAGATCGTCGCAATCCACACCGATCGAAGTTATGGGATAAAGAGAAAATAGCAAATATTATGAGAGCATGTATCATACTCCATAATATGATTGTCGAAAACGAACGATCCTCATTCACTCAGTATAACGCTTTTGAATTTCAAGAAAGAGAAGATGAGGATACATTTACCGTCGATATGCCTACACATCTCGTCGATTCAATGGAGCGTCGAAGAAGCCTTCGGAATAGACAAACCCATCAACAGTTAAAAAAAGATTTGATTGAGAATATATGGGCTAAATTTGGACATCTACCAAATGACATATAATTTATAAGTTTCTATGAATTGAATAAAATGTGTGTTTGCTTTTATTTATGATGTTTGTTTGATTTTCAGTTTTTTTTTATGTCTTCAATGTAATTAAATATTTGTAATTTTCAATAAAATGAATCAAATGTTTTTTAATTTTATTAGGTTTTCATTTTTAATTGTTATATGTTTGTTTTTAACACATCTTTTATTTCTTACAACTTATTAAAATAAATAATTTATTACCCTAAGATACTTCAAAAAGTCCCACCAATAATCTTCACTTTTGTAAAGAAACTCTTAATATTGTCCTTAGTAACAATTTAATAATAAAAAATGCTAAGAAGTCTTTAAAAAGTCCTAGCAATAATCTTTCTCTAATGGAGCTAATGTGTGTTTCCTCAATCACAAGTGAAGACAAAATCTATAAAACTAGAATACAATAAAGTTCCATTTCCTTAATGGTCGGTCCTTGTGGAGAATTTCACATCCCACAAATGCTATTGGTTCAGTAAAGTTACTATTAATATAAAAAAGACGGTGAGTTGCCTTTATGGGTGGGTGCAACTATAAAAGTGTTACAAAAAAGGGAAGAAAGAGTGGAACCCCATGATCACACTTTTTAACATGTCTCCCTGCAAATTGTAATAAAAAGGCCAAAACTCCAAAATCATATTTGGTTGGTTCTATAGAGAAGAAACCAAAAACATTCATCAAATTAACCAAAAAAGGGAAAGAAGCCAATAAAAAAAGTTAAAAATTAAGAAAGAAACTTATTATGTAACGGTAAATGATGCTGATGATTGTTTTGCCTTGTCCATCCTCAAAGAGACTCTCTCTCTCCTTTTGGTCTTTGAAAACTTCATCCACGGCTGCAACCCTCTCGCTCTCTCTCTGGATTCCACATTTCGTTAGTTTCTTTCTTTGTTTTCTTAGACTCTGTTCATGGGGAACCTGTTGTGTCTTGAACCGCAAGACGCTCGGAGATATCGGCTAAAGACTTAAGATTGCATCTGATTAGAGCCTCCACAAAATAACAAGTCTCATCCTTTGTGTTCCCTTCCGGTACATCCACCACAAAAGACTCGATCACAAGTGTCCCTATTCTTCCTCCGTCTATCGTCTCAGGGTGAAGAGAGATGATTGAAGAATAGTTCTAATCCAACCAGAAAAAGATAACAGGATTAGTAAATGGGTTTTAATATGCGACCCTTGTCCTTGAATGAACCATTTATAGAAAGAAAAAAATGAATGATTGTTAAACCTTAAGTCTGTGATCGCCACCGACAATCCTGATTCTGAGAATATGCTCATTGTCATCAAGAAATTCCAACCTCTCAGTGCTTCTAGTAGCTGGCAACCCTGATCTCACATCAACTTCTCTTACACTACCAATCTCCATGTTTCCTTTAATCACACATCTACTGATGAATGGCTTGTACTTCTGTGGCTGGTCGAATCTTCTCACAAGTGACCATACCTATATATATATATATATATATATAATCAATACATAAAATCAAAACTCTAATCCATGGAAGTTTCATTTCTTTTTCAAATCTAAAACTTTCTAAATCAGTGGAAATTAGCAAAGAGATTTGGCGGTTATTAAACTTTTTTCTAAATCTCTTTCCCTCTCTAATCCCTTATAAAAAAAACATTGGATCGGATACGAATCAATCAGTACGAGGATTGGATTAGTGCTTCAGATTCTCATATATAAGCATTAACAGCGAGAAAGAACAAAGCGCATGTAGAAGAAAGAAGGTTGGTTACAATATGAACAGGAGCGTTGATGTGTTTAACAAGCGTAGAGCTACACTGATTCTCTCTCTCAAGCTCGTGCTTATGATGCCTCCTTATGTACTCTAACTCTTCCATCAAGCTACTAGCTTCCATCTTCTTCCTCCTCCTTGCACCTTACTGGAATCTATACTTCGGGCAGAGAAAGAAAAAGACGAGGAGGAGGTTCACACAAAAAGATAGAAAAAAAATAGGTAAGATCTAGGTGATGAAGTAATCAGTGCGACTATTGGAGTCGTCGGAGATCTGATTTTGGAGAAAAGTTTTCCGGCTAGATCTTTATTAATGTGAGAGACTTCAGTCGCCGTCTTTAGAGGGTGAAGAGATAAAGAAGAGAGGAGGAGGAGGGAGAAGACTCCTTCCAACAAACTTTTTTCACTCTCTCTCTTAATATTTTTTTAATTTTAATAAGTTAAATAGGCTAATGTCTTTTCTCCAGTTTTACAACTCTTATTGGACATAAGAGATTTAGGGCTTGACTGGTTTCCTACCACCAAGAACACGCGGTTAGTAGGCTGATTGATAAGCCAAAACAATCATACGATTACAAATGCGCTCCAAACCGCTCCGAACCTCTTAAAATCAAAAGCTGGTTCCAAATAGCGTTGATTCTTGGTGTTGATTGATACAAAAATATAAAATTAGTTTTTCTAAATATTTTAAAATTAAAATTAAAAATAAAAAATGGAAATATTATAAATAAAATATATACAAAATTTATATATTAATTTAAATTCACAAACAGTGTCATAATTTGTTTTATAAAACTTTAAACTATCTATTCATGATTAGAATTTTTGAAACTTAATATATATATACATTTATAAAGATATACACATATATAAAACGAAACAAAATATTCTTTAAAAGTTTTAATATAAATGTTCAAAAATATATTTTAAAATTATAATTTTCAACTATTTAAAAATTAAATAAATAAACATAATATTATTAATCATATTATATTAATAATTATTATATTTTATCACAAAAGTATGTTTTATATTTTTGTAATGTTATAATATGTTTATATTGGTAATTTATTATTAAACCGCAATATCTCATAATCAACCGTCATAAACATCCATAACGCAACAATTTTCAAACGTTACGCCCACACAAAACGCAATATAGCGCTTGAAACCGCAACCACCCGCATCCGTAAACTCCCAGCAACCGCGAATCGCGTTTGAACCAGTCGGGCCCTTAATATTATCTCCGGAGTTCAGTTTTTATTTTACAGTAATGTCATTCTTGTCGATTTCTCGTTTGTTATGTTTATTGGCGATTACACTTCTTGAGTTTCTGCGGCTAATTTAATTTTGTTTTTTTTATCACTTTTTCTAAGCGAAGCAATTACTCGTGTTCTACTCTCTCTCTGGTGATCTTCAAGCCCGGTGTATAGGGCGTTGACTCTGGCACACGGTGGCTCTCTATGCACGGTGTGGCCAGCTTTCGACTCTGGCGGTCTTTCATGTCCTCTCGGTGATGCCGTCCGGCTTTTGACTCTGGCGATCCACCTTTCTCTCCGGTGGTTTCGGTCGGCTTGGTTCCGAGT
Organism: Brassica nigra; assembly: GCA_016432835.1. Taxonomy (NCBI): domain Eukaryota; kingdom Viridiplantae; phylum Streptophyta; class Magnoliopsida; order Brassicales; family Brassicaceae; genus Brassica; species Brassica nigra. The sequence continues at coordinate 31,740,400 of CM028247.1, forward strand.
TCATCTCGGATTTCGTCTTAATATTTCTTCGCTTCTGGGTTTTCGATCCTTTCTGCTCTTAATCCTCTTGTGATTGAAAGCATGCAATCGGATCTCTTTTACAAGTGAAGATCTGTTTTTTATCAACAGTGTTTGTGGCTTATGGATATGGCGGCTCGTTTCTCAATCGAGCTTCCTTCAACCTTATGGACTTTTGGGGATTTTAGTATCTCTGTTAAGTTCTTCTCTGTCGATGGTGCTACAACTTCTCTTTCGTCGGTCGCGATGGTTCTAACAACGGGTTCCTGTTTCCGGTGCGTTTCCGGTGGAACACGCCGATTAGAGCTTCTGTCGGTGACTTTCCGGTCGGCGAAGATCGGTGGCTTCTTGACCTTTGGGCACGTGTCCCTCACATGCTAACTTGGTAACGCGTGGATGAGTGTTGAGTCATCTCCTGCTGCCCTTTGGACCATAATTGACTGGGCTTCTAGTAGGCCTCGTGATCTTTATGATTTGCCTTTCTTTGGGACTTATTTTGTAGTGGTTTTACTATCTTTCTTTTGGGTCTTTTGTAATATAGATCTTGTTTAATAAAAATAACCAGTTGACAAAAAAAAACAATTATTCGTGTTAATTAATTATTAACTGTTTATTGGTAGAAACATGATTCTTCTTTTAGTATTGTTTTTTAGCCAGTGACCGCTGAGAGTCAATTCATAATTTTTTTTTGTCCTTTCTCATTTGTATAAAAAAAAACAGACAAGTGACTGTTGAAAATATGAAGTTACTATTTACATTATTTTGCTTGGAATTGCCTAGACTTTTTTTCCTTTGCTAAATCGTCTTTTGTTATTAATTCTTTGTTAGATAAATGATGGCTGACAAAAAAAAAGAAGATAAGTGGTGTTCTATTTCAAAATTTTAAGAGTTTTGTTAACCCACTGTTTAATCTGAAACCCGTGTTGTATTGATGGTAGACAATTTCAATTGAGGGACTAGGAAAAGCCTTCATGCTGAGCTTAAACTGAATGGATGGAGAGTAAAGAGGTTTAATAGATTGTGGCTGGACCCGGTGAAAAGCTGCCTACGTACCCTTTGATAGGGATCAAGCTAACCATAATTCACAACAAGGAGACACAAGTGCCTAGATGAACGCATGTGCTAAGTATTTCTTTCTCTATAAAGTATTCTCTATCTAAAAAGTGAGAGAAAATGAAAAAGATTGAAACAAACTCTCTACTATAAGGTGCAGGGGAGATCACAAACTGGATGAAGGGCTTAGATTTTGGTTTGGAACAAGATGATCTAAAGTAGAAGATTAGTCTAATTTTTTAACGTTCTGTCTCAAAGATGCATTATATGTAAAACAGGTTTTTGGATGAATAAAATTTTAACATTTATTCAAAAAAGAGATGGGAAAAAAAAATCTTTCTCCAAGAGGGGTGTCTCCTTATTTATAGAATGATGAGATATAACGAAAGACCTCTTTTAAATGTGCTGAATCTATTGTCTTGTAAGCCTTGTTGAGGGGTAAAACTCACCTCCAACACCCACAACATAAAAGTTCAGATATAACTCGATTGTGTTAAAAACATACAAATGTATTTTTAGTTCTTTTGAGAAATATGTTTTAGTTCTTTTTTTCATACACGGAGATAATAAAAAAAATTTGATTCAGTGTTGGTAAGTCAACCGGGAACGATGTATCATGTGACCATTCGAAAAAAAGAGAAAGCCAGAAAAGGCGAACACTGAGAGACCTAATTAACATGGTGTAGTATTCCGTCCAAGAAAACTATGGACCAAACTAGTTTTCTTAGTTAAAAAGAAAGTGTTAAAAATTGCAATGTTTTTGTTAGAAATTTGGTTTCAAAGTTCAAAAAAAAAAAAAACTTGGTTATCCAAACTAGACTATGGACCTGCAGTTCTTATAAAAGAAGAAAAGCAAAGTGAAATGTAAAGAATACGAGATCATTAATTAATTATTAAAATCAATGTAATATATTGTTTACATATGCTATTAACCATGCCATATGCGTAGAAGTAAAATCAATTAAAGTTTAAACTACTAAGTTAGTGTTATAAATAAATACCTACATGGATTTTCTATGTTGTTCTTCTTTTTTTCTGTCGACTTATTGTTCTTATTACATTAACTTAATTTGGACATTCCTCATGTATTAATATTATATATTATAAATTTTTGGATGATGATACATGGACATATTAACCCAAACAACGACACTGCGTTCCTATTTTTTATCAATACTGTGTATTCACTCTTTTCAAAAAGTAAATGTCTTTTTAAAAAAATTTAGATACATATTTGCGGTTTTCTATGCATTTTTACTAATTAATAATGATAAATTAAGAACTTCAAAAAAAAAACTATTGTATTAAAATAGTATTGGTGTAAAATTATAAAAATGATAATAACATAAAATAATATATTTATCACCAAAGTTTAATATGTTTTTAATATGTGTAAAAACATAACACATACATTTTCAGAAAAGAGGATTATAACTCTTTGCTGTAAGCTTGTACTTTAGTTTTTTGAATAAGAGTCTGTGCTTAGATTTTCTTCGTAATTAGTTATCAGCAATTTAAGAGCTCAAAGTCAAGAACTATAGCCTCCTAACATATATTTTCTTTAAATACACACAAGATCGATAGGATTTTGGCAAAACCTATTTACTTATATAGTACGTTTTTACCAGTCATGGTTTATTCTACGTGTCTCTTAGAGCATCTTCAAAAAGACTCTATTTTAGAGTTTACAAAACTCTATATTTAAAATTTTAAGTTGTTCTTCTCCAAAAGCAAAACTTCAAACTAAACTTCAAAAAAATTTGTATTTTACTTTATGGTCCTTGTATTTATCATAATTAATATAAATCCATAAAACTTTTATAAATAACTAACACATGTATAAAAATATTACAGAAATACTAATTAATAAAATCTTACACTAAAATATAAAATTATAAATAGATATACATAATTATGCAATGTGGTATTTTGTTTGTAGTTCAATATTTAGTTATGTATAATGATTATGTCTTCATGCACCCATTTAAAAATGTGTTTTCTTAAGTTTCTTTTGTAATATTCATGTTGTCTAATTCTTTTAAAATAATATAAATTTTATTTTAAATTAATTTTATGTGTAAAAATTGAATTTATAAAAATAAATCTGAAACAATTATGAAATATAAAAATCTTAAGGATTAAAATGATAAACAAAAAAATAATTAAGAATCACAAATGTGATATTTAATTAGTTATAAGGACCAATTTGCAAATAAAAAGATGAAACTTCAAATTTGAAGTTTTTAGTAGTGAAGTTTCACTCCATAAAACTCTAAATTTGAAGTTTTGAAGTTTCTTTTTGGAGAGCAAAAAATTTTATATTTGAAGTTATAGAGTTTCTTCTGGAGATGATGTTATATAAAATTGATTCGCACATAGTTCACGCCATTTTTGTTTATCATTATACATGAATAGTTTATTTTTGTATTTGATTTAGTAAAGTAATTAGTCTTTTACAAAAAGTAATTAGTCTTTGACAAACGATATTCTTAGGGTTTGCTTCACGTCCTTAACTTTCCCTGACTCGAAGAGTCAATCTAGAGAGAGCGAATGGTCCCACGTGCTTTTTCCAGCACTCTTTTGAAGTCGCAAATATTTTTATAAACACAAAAAGGTTTGGCTCTTATAAGTCATATCTAGAAAAAGATAAACTCATTGCTAACTTTGTAACGTGGCAAAGTATTCTCTTCAAGAAACTACATCCATAAGTGTTTCTTAATAATGGGCTCTTTTTTTTGGTCTAAGTGTTTTTTAATAATGATGGGCTCTTTGTAGTAATTATCTTCACAAAGTAATAGTCAACCAGACTTTAGTTTGTATGATGCAACCATTAGTCTCTCTACACCATCCTCTAATGCATAACCTGCCGTGGTAGCAATCCCGTGTTATGAAGTTGACAAATGACAACTACCAGTTCTTTTTTTAGAAAATGCTTATATTATATATGACAATATCATGCATCTCTTCATCTATATGTACTTAAACTTATATACGTCCATGACATAGTTGTTATCGACCAGTTATTTGATTCTTTGGGTCGGCCGTTCTCTAAACATATATTGCCGCATTATCCAGTCACTATAGCCTTTTCTTCTTCCTTTTTGTTCTCTGTAATCAATCATATATAATAATCGTAAATAAACTAAATTTCACAGTGTAACTATATACCTATTTGATTCTTTTTAATAACTATGAAATATTTGATATTGACCAAAAACAAAATTAAATTGATTGTCGTTCAGAAAATAAGTGACAAGGTTTGGGTCCACAGTCTCCATAGTTTGGATAGAACACAAAGTAACGTTTTCTAGAGATTGCGTATCTTACATATACGTTTTTTTTTTTTTTTGCTAAATGGTAAATATCATTTCAGAAATGAATTGTTCAGGCTTACAAGATGTGATAGACAAACTATAAGACCTCTAAAACTTACTTCCATGGCAAAAAAAAGTAAAAAACATGGAAGCGAAAATCAATCGAACTTGAAACCGTTCTGCTTTGGAGCGAACATGACATCAAGTATCGATACAGACTTGTAGTAGCAGGATGGAAGGTTGAGCCGAGACAGGCATGAAAAGAGAGACCTGAGAAACTAGAACACGAAGAACACAACGCTAGTGGGAAGTGGATTCAACGGCTGCCTGAACGAATTGATTTTCTCGGAGGAACAGAAACAGACCCGCTCAAGGACTGTCCTCTAGGTCCGGGCTGGGAAAGAACTAAACCCCGATTCCAGCAATAGACGGGACAACACACACCATGGGTGCTTAATAGCGCTCAACCATCTCGACCGCACTCACCCTCAAAGTCGGTACAGAGAAAGGGGCAGCATCACCACCTCCCGAGTCTTACTACCTCCTCCAACCGCAAAGTGTTACCCCGAGCTCCAAGAAGACCAAGAACCTCCACAACCTAGCACATTTCAACCTGCATTCCAATCCAAACAACAAGCAACGCCAACACCAACAACAAAGGAGGGGAGAGGAGCTAAATTAATGCATCACTCCGTAGCTAACCGCCTAATCTTGACTGGACGGAGTGACAGAGATGTCCCTATCGCAACCAGTCCGAGGTGCCGAGACCCCTAGCTCAGGCGACGCATACCCGGTTAGCCTTTGAAGGCGTAGGCCAAAGCGACATTTCTTCCACCGTTGAGAAGATCTGGCGTCGGGAGGGGAGACGTTTCGTTTGGTGATAAGGAGGATGAACGGTGGCACAGTCGCAAGAGGCACCGGTCGCGAATCCTTCACAGCTTCGAAGAGTCAAAGCACGCCATCTACGAAGACGACGACCCGAAACAAAGTCACATCACCAACAGATCTTCACGCCGGAGATGGATTTGGATGTGGTGGGGTCGGCAAGGGCCCTCTCACAGCGCCGGATGACACCGGAGAGGCAAGCGGATCTCGAAACGGCGGAGTCGATACGAGTTAGGTTTGGAAGGAAATTTGGGGGCGCGTGTGTATTAGGCGCTGGTATTTTTCTTTTTCTTAAGTCTTGAATCGTTGAACCAACATTTTTTGTAAATCCTCATTTTACATTGTTTACCAAAGTCAGAATGAGCCGAATTCAACTAGGAGTACTCAATGAAACAGTCAATATCCTCAAGAAAACTACTTTTGTTTGAAATCATATCTTAACCAAATTTCTTTTTGAAATCTTAAAGATTACATTATTAAACATCAAGTAACAATTATGTACTGAATAATAGTATGATATACATGTATGTCATAGTGCCTCTACTCATTTTAAAAGAACAAAAATAAAAATAATAATACAAAGAAGATTTTCAAAAGGGTCCACAAAATATTTTAAAACAAAATATCAAAAATGAATATGAATACACCCTAGAAATGAATATTTTGATACCAAAAAATTAAACAAAATGATTTATGTAGTTCTAGTATTAAAATTGAAACTGGTTTAAAAAAACTTTTTTAATCCAGACATTATATATATATATATATATATGTATATATATATTAGCACCATCTTTCATTTATATTTCATCTAAACAACCAAATCACTTATTCGACTCCTACATAACGAGATCAGACTTAATGTTTAATATTGAGGACACAAAGAAGTAAATATCTCCATTGATTGGATGTGTAAAAGGACAATCACCTTTGTAGAGTAGGAATGTTTGTTTTGTTGATATTAGTATAAATAGTACCTAATGAAAACGACGATTGAACTTTACCTAAATAAGCTAATAAAAAAACTTGGGTCCTCTAATCGACCTAAATAAGCTAATAAAAATTTGGGTCCTCTAATCGACGCCATCGTGTCTAAACATATTTTCAATATCGATTATGTATTCCAATTTGGAATATTTATTCTAGAGAAAGAACGAAACAAAAGATCCATGATTAGACAAAGATTCTTATCCATAAATAATTGGGTATTTCGAAAAATTTTGTAGTGAAAAACTGTTTAAGAAAATCATGAGCGATATATTAGTGAAAGTTCTGATGTTTTTATTGATTTGAACAACATAATTACAGAGGTATATAACGATGATGTAGTTACAGATATCGTGTGCAATCCCTATAATGTAGGAGCTGATAACAAATGACTCAAGAATATTTGTGGGATATTCTTTCACCCACCTTCAGTTGAATCGGCGGGTGTCCTGACGGTTAGGCTGGATCGAAACTGAAGGAACAAAGATGATGGGAGTCATTTTGTGAAGATATCTGCGTACTGTAATGATGTCGGAACATGAAGAACTTTCACTTGTCCAAGAGCTACTTTCTCGCGTACAAAATGGATGTCAAGCTCTACGTGTTTCGTTCTTTGGTGCTTCACCGGGTTTGCCGAAAGATAGACGGAGCTGATGTTGTCGCAGAAGATAAGTGTAGCTTTGGAGACAGGTTGATGTAGTTCGAGAAGCAGGTTTCTTATCCAAAAAGCTTCAGCCAAGGTGTTTGCCACACCTCTGTATTCGGCCTCTGCACTTAAGCGGGAGACTGTGTTCTGTCGCTTTGAGGACCAAGAGATGAGGTTGCTTCCTCTGTAGACACAATAGCCGGAGGTTGAGCGTCGTGTGTGGGACAACCGGCCCAGTCAGCGTCGGAATAAGCTGTTAAAGTGGAATCATTGGACTTGTGCATCTGTAAACCGTGTGTCTTTGTGCCTTGGATGTACCGTATGATGCGCTTGAGTGCTGTTAGATGCTCTTGACGAGGGTCATGCATGAACAGACACACTTGCTGAACTGCATAAGTGATGTCAGGCCGTGTGAATGTGAGGTATTGAAGTGCACCAGCGAGGCTCCTATATTGTGTTGGATTTGCAATCCGGTCACCACTTTTTGCTGAGAGTTTGGAATTGACATCTGCTGGAGTGGAGATTGGCTTGCAGTCCGACATGCCAGCTCTTTCAATTATCTCTGTTGCATACTGGCACTGTGAGAGGAAGAGTCCAGCTTTGTTGTGGTCGACCTTGACACCAAGAAAGTAGCTTAATTTGCCCATATCAGACATTGGAAATTCCACTTTGAGACTGCTGGTGATGTGTTGGAGGAGAGCTGAGTTGGAACCTGTCAACACAATATCGTCTACATACAAGAGTAAGTAAGCCAGATCATTTTTGTTTTTGTAAACGAACAGAGAAGCATCTGATTTTGAAGTCGCAAAACCGAGTTTGTGTAGGAACTGGCTTATTCTTGCATTCCAGGCTCTCGGAGCTTGCTTCAAGCCATAGAGAGCTTTCTCTAACTTGCAAACATAGTGTGGTTTTGTCTTGTCAACAAAACCTGGTGGTTGGTGGATGTAGATGTCTTATGAGATGGTGCCATGGAGGAAGGCATTCTTTACATTGAGTTGTTTGATCTCCCATCCCTTATTTAAGGCAATATCCAACACAGATTGTATTGTAGCTGACTTCACAACTGGGCTGAAGGTCTCTGCAAAGTCCACTCCCTCTTGCTGCATTTTCCCATTGGCCACCAGCCTTGATTTGTGGCGAGTAAGTGTTCCATCTGCATCTATTTTATGCTTAAACAACCACATTGAGTTAATGATATTAACACCTTTAGGCTTTGGAACCAGCCTCCATGTCTTATTTTTAATTTGAGCATCATACTCCTCAAACATTATGGATTCCAGTTCGGATCTAACAAAGCTTTTTGGTGAGTTGTAGGAATACGAGAGACAGAGGAGGTATAAAGGCTGTATATTTTTCTGGGTTTAACAATACTTGATTGTCCACAAGTTTGCATTCGGTGAACAGGCGGATTTTTTGGTGGAAGTTGAGATGAAGCAGAGGAAGTAGAAGCAGGAGCCAATGACGAAGTGTCACCAGTGGCGGGAAGAGTTTGAGATTGAAGAATTGATTTGAAAATCGGTGAAGGAGTTTCTGAGCGATCCAGAAAAGTGTATGAATCTGTTTTGGAGTTGTGCTTTTGAGCAGCAGGAAAGCTTGTCTCATCGAATACCACATGGCGAGAGATGATGATTCGATTCTTACGAAGATCAAGACACCTATACCCTCTGTGGTTTGATGGGTAGCCAAGGAAGAGGCATGGCGTTGATCGATGAGAGAGCTTGGGAAGATTTGAGTTGTTGATGTTTGGAAAACAAAGGCAACCGAACACACGCAGACTGTCGTATGATGGTGAGCGACCGAAGAGAATGGAATAAGGGCTTTGGCGATCAGTTGCAGTGGAAGGCAGAATATTGATTGTGTGAGCTGAAACATGAAGGGCCTCGACCCAATATGCTGGTGACATCTGGGCCTGAAACAGAAGAGAACGAATAGAGTTATTTATCGTTCTTATCATTCGCTCTGATTTACCGTTTTGCTGCGAAGTATGAGGGCATGAGAAGCGAAAGACAATGCCATTCTCTGCAAAGTGTTTGTGAAACCGAGAGTTATTGTATTCCCCTCCATTATTACACTGAAAAGATTTTATTTTAGCATTGTGTTGAGTCTTGACATAGGAAGAGAAGTGCAAAAATTTAGAAAAGACATCACTCTTTTGTCGTAATGGATAAACCCATAGATAGTGAGAGTAATAGTCAAGAAACAACACATAATAACGAATACCACTTAGACTTGGAATTGGAGAAGTCCAGAGGTCAGAATGAATCAATTCAAAAGGTTGAGAACTTTTATTTTGAGATGGCAGGAAAGAGTGTTTGATGTGTTTACCCAGTTGCCAAGCATTGCAAAATTGCAAGCTTTCCTTATTACATGAAAGAGAACAAGAAGAGATTAGAGATCGCAAAGTCTCTTTATTTGCATGTGCTAAACGCTTATGCCATAAAGAAGGAGAAGTAGCAACAAGAGCAGTTTGAGTTGTTCCGAGAGACTTCGGAATAGAGTAGAGATCCCCTGAGCTTTCACTGCGGAGCAAGGTTTTCTGAGTTTGAAGATCCTTCACAGGAAAACCGAAAGGATCAAATTTGACAGAGCACCAGTTATCTTTTGTGAAACGACGGACAGAAATAAGATTTTTCACAATATCAGGAGCAACCAGGACATTATTGAGATGCAAAGGTTTGAATTTGGAAGGAACAGAAGTGTATCCAGAGAGATGTATTGGAATGGATGAACCGTTACCAACAATGATTGAGTTTCCGGTGCGCAATTTAACAACAGACTGGAGGTTACCTGGTGTTGAAGAGATGTGAGACGAGGCACCGAAGTCCATGTACCAGTTGGAGTTCGGTTCAGACAAGCTCATGGTGCTAAACGCGTCTGCAAAATCCCTCGTTGGCTGATAGTTGAGAGCGGCCATGTGTGCCTCTTGTTGTTGTTGAGCATTGGGACGCGGAGTGAGCATTCCATGATTCGCAGGAGCGGCTGAGTAAGTCATCCAAGGAGGTAACTGATATTGCTGCCAGTTGTTGTAAGCGCCGTTCCAGTATTGTGGTGGTCCATTCCATGCCTTGTATTGAGGTCTGTGGTTACCACAGTTGTTGTGACCACGTCCACGGTAACCGCATCTGTTGCCTCTGTTGTTTCGTCCTTGTTGTCGTTGGTGGTTGTCTGGTTTGGTGTCTTTCTGCGTAGCCACCAGTGCCGTCGAAGACGATGCAGTATTGGTGTGAACCGCTGAAGGCCTCATGTGCTTCTTTAGTCGAGTCTCTTCTAGCTCAAGCATATTGCGAGCTTCATCAAAGCTTGGGAAGAGCTTTTGATGTTTGATGACGTTAATGATGTGATCAAAGCGCTCGTTGAGACCATTGAGCATGTACATGACCAGCGTTTTGTCACTCACAGGAGCCTCCACATTCTCTAGGAGATCGGCAATAGATTTCAAGCCCTGAGCGTACTCGTGAATCGACTGGTCACTAATATCCCTTGTGCGGAGATCATTATCAAGCTGAAAAGCTCGTGATTCTTTGTTGTTGCGGAACTGGTTTTCAATCCAAAGCCAAATGACTCTGGCCGTTCCTCCGGTCTTGAACGAAGACTTGAATAGTGGTGGAGCCAAGGTCCCGTATATCCACAATCTAACCAGACCGTCGCGCTTGTGCCATTGCGCATCATCATCGCCAGTGGGGAGAGAGGATCCGTCGATATGTCCCAACAAATCAAACGTCAAGCAGTGTGTTTCAAACAGCTCTCTCCAAGCGTCGTAATTAAAAACATCGAGATCAAGCACGAGAGGGATGTGCGTTTTGATTTTTGTTACTCCAAAAGATCGCTCAATCTGTGCCATGGTGGCTGTTGAAGACGAGACAAATGAGAGATAATAGAGTAGAAATGAAAAAAAATCGAACAAAGAGAAAGGATCAAAATGAGCCTTGCTCTGATACCATGAAAGTTCTGATGTTTTTATTGATTTGAACAACATAATTACAGAGGTATATAACGATGATGTAGTTACAGATATCGTGTGCAATCCATATAATGTAAGAGCTGATAACAAATGACTCACGAATATTCGTGGGATATTCTTTCAATTAGAACTAGTTATACATGCTCAAAATGAATACCATACATGATTTGATACAAATTCAAAGCTCTCATTGGATACTAACGCTTAAGATATAGCATTGAATATTTAAGCTTTATGCTTGCAGAGAATATGTTCGATAGATGGATCCTGGACCTCAGATTCACAGTATAGTGAATATGGCTGGATGTGGCATGATAAGGTAGGGAAGAGCAACTGTCTGGTTTTTGAAACAAAAAAGACGCATGTTCCTTGTGCACATGAAATTGGATGCATTTATCTAGGCTATAGAAAGTATGTTTCAACACACTACATGTCAGCATATCGGAGCGGATTATAGGGATGTCATCTCAATGGTTCAAGATCCGGCTGCTTGATCAAATTTTTCAACCGAACTAGCGGAGATAACATCTCTACAAGGAAGACTCCAGATTTTCAAGATCACGCACACACCAAAGACGCATAACAGGACATCAGATTCTCTAGATAAGACTGAACGTGTTTTTTTTTTGTAAATTTTTTGTTTTTGTTGGTTGTTATTTTCTGGTCTAGATTTCCATGCAATTTCTAGAGAATAACTTAATAGTTGTTTGATGTAAGAAAACTTAAAAAAATGTACATTCTTTAGAGTATTGGCTTGATTAGAAACATAAATTTGAATAGAAATTATGAAATTTGTCATCGATTATATGTTTTAATAACGAAAAAATTTATATAAAGTTTTTTTACACAGTGCAAACAGAATTACCAGTCATGTATTTTTTTATAAAGTGTTAAAAAAATTGTTGGTTTTAAAAACATATAAGTAAATCTTAATAAGATCTATCTCGCTGATCTTTTCATCTGTTGTTATTTGTGGTTGAGTTCTCGTTAGGTAAACTCGTCCTTGAATGCATGGTGGAGCTCTCCTCTCCGGTAGTGACCTGTCCCTTTCTTATTTTAGGTTAAGTTAGTTTCCTTGTTGTTGTTTTTATTCTTGATTCCGAGGGGTGTTGTTTACCTCGTCGGCTTTTGGTTTCGGAAAGGTTTTAGTCCTTCGCCGGTTTTGTGTAATGCGTGGTTATTTCAATATTAATCCAACAGATGATAAAAAAAAATCTTAATAAGATCATTCAATGCTGAAAAAGTAATACAAAATAGACCCAAAACAAGTGGAGGAGATGCATAAAGAAAAAAAAGAATTAAAGACCGAAGCGAGGATCATGTGTTACAACTTGCATACATCTCCTTTTGACCATTTCGCTCGTTAAATAAACGTGAACACCATCAATGCCTTATGAATCAAAATCCCACACTTCTCCATCTCTCTTCTTCGTCCACATTAATGTGAGACCCATCAATCATCACATGAGCAGAATAAACTTCTCACAAAAGTTTTAATACATCAATTGTTTTAAATGTAGTATTTTGAACCAAGCGATGGTAATGGTAGCCTTGTAGAAAGAGGTAAATTTAGGATGACATAAATTCATTGGGTTCTCTTCCTATACCATAAACTAAATTAATACTGTATTTGCTTAGTCCGACATGGACCTATGATTTAAGCCTCGCTAAAAAAAAGGTTAGATTGTTCATCGACCTCAATTATTTAAAGAGACAATTTGTATATCGTTTCAGACACCTTATTTATCTAAAAGATTTAGTGTTTTGTTTTCCTCACCGAATTATTTTATCACAGACAAAATAGCTAGTCAAGATAATCAGAATCTTAGTTCAATAATTTAACAAGATATAACAGATAGAGATATACCAATCCAAAACTAAGAACAAATTCAACTTTGGCCGAGTTCGAACCTTGCAGATTCCTGATTTGTAGAAGCCTCTTTAGTTCAGTAATTTGATTAATGATTCATTAATGTTTTAATACTAGGAGGTCTGGTTTCGAATCCTAGCAAACACAAATTATGTAGATTTACGGAAAAAAACATACATGAAATCTTCAGCATGTCTTAAGGATTACCGTCAAGCATGGATTTCATAGGACGGCTTAAGATGATGCAGTCAGGCGTGAATCTTAATAAGACATGTAGAATTGTCGGCTGTAGAATCGTCTTGTAATATTTTTCGTAATTTGAAATTGCATAATTAACAATCGACAAAAAAACACAAAAAAGTCACAATACAAAATATCAAGAAAGAATCAATGAAAAAACAAAGATCCCTACACACCAAAAAAACAAATAGTATGAACTGCTACTTTTAAATTGAAATTTTGAAAGATTGACTTTGAATCTATGTAAGATTATATGTCCGGCAAATATTTTATGATGAAAAAGTTGATAAGTATCTCTTGAAAAAATACTCCTAAAACACTAAACACAATCTCTATATATGCGTTTGTTTGTAAAAAAAACAATTTTAACTTTAAAAAATGTTCCAGGCACACAAAAAACTTACAACTTTCATATATAATTTTTTTCATATCTTTGGTGTAAAATATTCTACAAAGTTTCTATAGTTTTGAAATTTAATTTTAGAAATGTTGGGGTTTTATATGTTCAATATATATAAATATAAGCGTACAACAAACAAAATTGATGTCTAATTCATCAAAAAAAAAATTCTGAGAGAAAATGGAAATTCTGCCTCAATTTTTTATAATAGATTGGAGTGTGAATACCGGCTTCGGCCGTGTTTATGTTTTTTTTTTTCTTTATGTTTGATTCCAATCGATTTTCCTCCTTTTAACTCAAGTTGGATAACAAAATTGCGTTTTTGGATCTCTATCAAAATTAGATCTGTTTTTGTCTTCCTTTCCTTGGACTATGGCTAGACAATATTCGGATCTGAAGAATTGAACCAAATCCAACCCGAAAAATGATACCGAACTAAAACTGATTAAATATCCAAATGAAATTTATATATTCCTAATTACGAAAATCCAAAATCTGAATGGATCTGAGTCGAACCCCGATAGGTGGATATCCAATGCCCACCCTAGGGGCTAAAATTATGAGTTTTTAACACTGCAGGTCACTTTTAGAGTTTTTATTACACCTTGAGTCACTTTCTACTACTGAGGTAGTTTAGTGAAAGAAAAAGACAAGAAAACCCTTAACTAATTATAACACAACAAAGCAGACTCATTTCCCTACCGTGGCCGTATTGTTCTTTTAGAAGATTTTAAAATATTAAAAATCAATCTTTAATCTCTACTTTTTAACATTCAATAACAATCACATAATTATTAAATTGTTTTCTATTACTTTCTTCATCTTCTTCTCCCCGTACGCCATGGCCACCGAAGAATTTATGTCGTCTCACAGGGCTCACTAAGCAGGTTCTACCATGAAGAAGAAATCTGAGAACGACAATAAGCGTGGTATCTCCGATAACAAGCAGCCAAACCCTAGAGGAAGTTCTGATTCAGATTTTCTTTGAATCTGCTGATTTCTCTGTTGCTTAACAACCAATTCTTACTTGATTCAGCAGCTAGCGTCGTCACTGTATGTAGACGAGCTCACTTCTCATGCCTACAAATGGGTTGTAAGATCTGTGAAACTATTTTGGGTCATATGGACGGTTGAGGATGTGCTCTCCACCATGTTTCTGGGATTCGTATGACTGTTCATGCAATGGATCTTCACCGTCGCCGTTTCCCTTGGTCTACAACCGCTTCAACCACGTGGCTGGGGTGAATGTGCTCCGTTAATGTTGGTCAATGTTTCTCGTTTATGTTTTTGTATTTTTTCGAAAAAACGTTTGGTTAAATTGTTTTTGGCATCAGTGAAACTTGCTTGAAATTGGTGAACTATCTGCCTTGTAAATTTCTCATATTATTATGATCCAGTATCCGTAAAAGCTTGGGTCCTCAATTGATTATTTAGTTTTCTTATGTGACTATGGTTTTTGTGTATGTTAGGTGGACAAGGCATGTATACCAGAAGAAACTCAGCAGCATTTTTAATCATGTGGGACAGTCAATAGGTGTACACATAGATTTATTAGAAGAACTGCAGCAGTGTACACATGGACATTCCTAAACGGTGTACACGTGAAACATGTCTAGACAGACTACACGCTTGTTAGGTGTTTGATAAACTACATGTACACAACTAAGGATCGATGATGTACACATAGATAATTACTAATAACGTTCATGAATCTACTAATGATGTCCATGAATTTTGTGTTCGTGCATGTTTTAAGGAAGAGTTCTAAATCCATGTATACAATTGTTATTGTGTACAATTGTACAATATTTTTCAGTACACATGTACAAATTTATACATTCTTGGTGTACACATATTTTTGTTGTAAAGATTTTCACTTTAATGAATAGGCCAATCTAAAATGAATACTCACCAAAATGAATATCAAGTTGAGGAATGTAGAACTCATTTCGATTGATAAAGAACTAGTGATAAGTTTATTCCATGTAGGAATAAAACCTGAGCTTTCTTCAAAGAGGCTAGATCGTTTAGCTACTGGAAAACCACAATTCTGATTCAAACAAGGAACTCATAGTGGCATAAAAACGACAATAAGTTTTCAAAAAATATTGATATGTACATACGACCATACAATCATCGGTACACAAGTTTTGTTTGTGTCCACATGTACACCAAGACGATGTACAATTGTCTCTACAACAATAATCACACTTCCTAATAACCACTCTCTCCCAAAATAACAGAAGCTTATTTCTCACAAAAATGGAAGCTTTGTGGACATCTTATATGTTCGCCAAGAGGAACTTCAACACAAAAGATTAACCTCACATGTCTCGTTGGAAATTCATTGAGGCATGAGTTCTCATTTTCTGCATAAACAACAAACAAACTCCTCGTTACACAAACCACACGAAGACTAACTCGTTTTGTTAAAACATGTGACATTCACAATGAACTAATCCAAAATATTGAGATAGAAGGAAAATCCAAAAGAAGGGAAACAAATGCAGGTCTTGTAAAGGAAGAGAATTTTTGCAGAAAAATTTATAATAAATGTACTTATCCAGATCAAAGTTGTAACATCGAAATTCAAGCCATTTCTTCGCTGTGACGGTATGGCTTGAGTTCCGACTCTGGACAAACCAGAGGATTAAATTAGAAATGTGGCGAGATGCTTGAGAATGTTGGTGGAGACGCCGAGCGGTGAGGCGGAGAATTGACGGAGAGTGGTTGTGGAGGCGATGGAAAACGGTGAATGAAACGCCATAGAAGAAAGCAAATGCCCTTTTGTCTAGATACAAGATCTGACGCCCATAATACCCACACACAAAGGCTTTGAAGGCGTGTGAACAGCTGAAAAAGTTTACAGAGGAAGAATCAAAGTCACAATCTCCAGCCACAGAGCAACCGCCAACATCGTCGGAGCCACCATCACGTAACACCTCTACAGAAAGATAGTTTGCTCTACCGTCAATGCAATCAATGAATCAACGCTCAACTTCTTCTTCTCTTCGTCTTCTGTAAAAGCTCCATATGCATCATCAAGGATTAAGTTTCTGCAACAATGGCAAAAGAGAAAAAATAAATAAAGAAATAGATAGAGAAAGAGAATAG
Source organism: Brassica nigra (assembly GCA_016432835.1). Lineage (NCBI taxonomy): Eukaryota > Viridiplantae > Streptophyta > Magnoliopsida > Brassicales > Brassicaceae > Brassica > Brassica nigra. The sequence continues at coordinate 31,756,888 of CM028247.1, forward strand.
TTTATTGGAAAGTTAAAAGATTTAAAGGTAAAGTAAACATTGTTAGATTTTAACTTGGTTGAACTTTCGTTAGAAAAAGGGCAACATGGGGTTTTTATGGGTTGGGAAAAGTGAAAAGTTGGTTGGAAGAAGGAAAAAGTGTGTGAGGAGTTAGAAGTGTCCCATGGTGTAATTAAAATGTATAAAAGTGACCTACAATGTAATTGTTTCTAAAATTATTATGATCGATGTAAGATGGAGATTGGGCTGAACCATTTGTTCTAGCCAATGTGAGCTTTTCCATTTAATTTAAAACACGTCGACGAAAACATTGCCAAGAAACGAACTTAACCACGAGCCAGAAAGACTTAGGAAACCTAGATAAAACTTCTCTTTCACGGTGACCACGAGCCCGAGCTCAAATTCTAAAACAAGGAACCAAATCGGTCCACCATAACCCATCACAACAAAACAACCATACATCTCGTCGTCACGACATGTCAAAATGTTGCTTAAACCCATAACCACCATACATTCAATATCTTGAACTGAGAGTGTTTCTTACACGATTATCTGAGTAAATACCAAATATCAAAAAGAAAAAAACATTGTTTGTGCCAAAAAAGGCCAGATCTATTTGGGTCAGCCTTTAGAAAAAACAAAATAACAGATCAAAGCAAAAAAGATCAGACCTGACTAGTCCTGTTCCTTAATGATGCCAATATGAGATTGATATGCTTACTTCCTCCATTGTACACTGTACTGATTGCTACTAGCTTCACTCCACCCTAATCTATATTCATACCCGTTTCTTCTTCCTCTGGAGCTGTGATTTTCTCTTTGACAGGTTTGCTTCTCTCAGTATCCATTTTGGATGACTCTTTCACCTCTGTATTCATTGAAAGTAACTCACAAGGAGTTGCAGCTGGGTCTAGCTCCACACAACCCTCTGGTGCGTTTTCAGCTTCTTTCCCAGTAAGAATGTAGTGAGGCACTTGGTGAGAGAATCTAAACATTTCTTCCTTTGGAATCTTTCTCACATTGTTTTGATCTGTGCTCCTGCGAAAAACTGACTTGAATCCTTCAGCTTTGAGTAAGGGAGCAACAGTTAAACTTTGCTTGTCTTCGGTGTAGTAATCAAGAACTTCTACCATGTCGTACTTGTGTTTGACTTCATCAGGGGTATCACCGTCCCAGTCAGGAGACCAGTTTCGATACAGTGCCCAAACTTGTCCCTTCTTTGGGAAGATGTGAAGGAGTCCTTTTGCACCTTTGGTGAAATCCACTTTGTGGGAAAATGCGTTTAGTGCATCATTCAACTCGTATTTCGAAGTCCTGAAATCTCCACATGATTTAGCGAAACCAAAGCCTACCCAGTCTACAGGAGCAAACTCTTTGCAGGTTTTGGTGTTGAGCCAGCTGATTCTCATCTTAAAGGGATCCAAGGAAACCACCTTCTGGATGCGGGCGTAGTACCGAGGCATTCCGTCGTCTTCATCATAAGCTGCCCAAATCTCGTCGTCTTGAAAAGCAGTTTCAGTGCGGTCAAGATCAAAGTTGTGAAAGTCTGAATCCGGAACAACAATTGCATTCACTTCATCGTTGGAATCTTCCTTGACTGGTCCAGTAACTTTTTCCACCTCTTCTGCCTTGCTAGTCATCATCTTGCTTGTTGCTTTCATACTCTTCTTCTTCTCTATTTCCATTGCTTTCATACTCTTCTTCTTCTCTATTTCCATTGCTTTCATGTCCTCTGCTGCTTCTGCCATAAGTCTCTTAGAAATATCTGACTGTGCCTTCTTGACGAGCGCTTTTTTCATGTCACTAGGTAACAAGATTCCTTCTACCTGAGGACGCCGAGAGCCTAGGGTGGATGTTGTTTCAGGAGTAGTGAACCTACTTGGACCATTTTGATTCGACCACTTGTATGAGAATGAACCAAATACATGGGAACCATCTGTCTTCATCCTTTTGTAATTTTCCAGATCAGAGTTTGTGAACCCTCTAGCGGCATCCCTATCTTGTGACTCCTCAAACGCTCTCTTCAGTTTTTCTTGTGCTTGTTGTACCACATTAGCAGCTTGATTCACGACATTTCTGCTGTCGGATCCAGCGCTTCTTGATAAAGGTTCCCACTGGAAACCATTGTTAGCAGGCTGTCTCGCAGAAGAAGAAGAAGAACCATATGATGAGTTCTTGTTTGTCGTTGCTGGAACTTTAGAACTACGTTTCTGTTGGTTAGATGAGTGGCTGGTTGGCTTTGGAACACTTGGAGGCGGACTTTTCTCCGCTGCAAAGAAACCCTGACGACAGTGTGGACAAAGCAAAGTCTGGTTACGATAAACCCTCTGGAACTCATACTGCGTCTTGCATCTGCTGCACATTGTCCAGAAGGTACTACTCTCCTGAAACGGAGTGGCAAAAGAAGCAGGCGGATCCACGCGTGAAGCTGGTGGCTTAGTTCTAGTCTTAGCACCCGAAACTACATGGTCTCTTACATTCTGGAACCCGTTAGAACTTGTTGGGTGCGGTGGAACCCCGCTGCTCTGTGTCGTTGGGAATCTTTGTTGACCTCCTTTAACCTGTCTCTTTAAGTTGTATGAGTATCTCTTAACCTTGTCAGATAGTAGATTCCAAGCTTCTGAAACCAGCTTAAACGCACCATCTGCACCTTTGCATTTGTTTTTATCCGGATGGAGCAAGAGAGCTAGCTTCCTGTACTGTTTCCTCACTGTTTCATCGTCAGCAAAGGGGTCCACACCAAGGATACCGTACCAGTCAGGTTCTCCGCTGATTTGTTTCTCTCCGGAGATATAGACATCAACCGCCATCAAAAACTGTTTCAGACCATCCAGGTGGGGATACAAGCTTTGAGCCTTGTTAGCGAACTTCTTGGCACCAGTGTAGTCCTTTTCCATAACCTTTCTCTCAGCAATATCCATTGCCCTCTTCGCTTCATCCTTGTTGCATTCCATCACCTCTCCTAAGAATCCAGGAGCAAAAGTAAGAATAGATTCAGAGAAATGTCTTTACAGAAGCACATCTAAACATCCCTGGAAACGTTAGAATTACAGCTTCAATATGAAGGTTTAGATTCAGATCTGATCCAACTAGGTAAAACTACAAATGCACATCACTAAGATAAAGAGAATCAATCTTATCCAGCAGCCTGTTTGATCCTTTGCAAGAAGTTATAAGATTAGCTTTCCACAAATAAATACAAACAATTTACAAAAGCAGAGCTGAATATAAATAGCCTAAGGAAGGTAAAATCTGGTGAATCTAGAGCAATCAAGCATCTGAAGAACAAGATTTAAATGAACACTAAAGCACTGATGGAGTACAAAAGATTGAGAAGGCAACTTAAAGCTATAAACTTTAAATAAGATTCAAAACTCTAACAAGTTAGAGAAACAAACTTAAACCACAATTCACCTACCAACCAAAACTGCACAATCGAAATTATTCGAATCTCTTCATCACTACGGGGACAAGAAAACACTAATCTACATCACTGCAACCAATCAAACCCGCGAACATTCGAGACAGTTTTTCTTTTCAAAAACGAGAAAGTGAAACGGATCTACACACGAATCGGTACAAAATCAAACAGCCCAAGTACGCTAATCGAGAGATTCTGTAATGATTGAAAAAACCGAAAACCCTAATCCATTACAGGACTCGAAATCGAAAGAAGTAGAATCTGTGTTTTTGTCTAAGAATCGGGAAGGTAATACAGAGGAGAAATAATAATCCATGAAAGTAGGAGGAAACATACCAATCGCTGTTGGGAGAGGATAAAGAATATGAATTTGAATCAAATCCAACTTTTACTACAAAGAGTCTGATTTGTCAGATTTTTTTTCTTTTTTTTTTACAAACCCTACTCTCTGATATGAACACCTCAAACAAGGTATGGGTCTCCAAAATTTATTATGTCACTATCCATTTTTTAAGTAACTATAGTTACTTGACCATGATTACTTTAATCATGGTTATTTTAACCATGATTAAATTGATCATAGTTAAATATGTAATACTAATAAGGAAACTTGGATTTGGTGGCGTTCAAATAAATCTCTTATATATTATTTGAGAATCTTTTAAAAATCTATATTATCTGAGAATCTTTTAAAAATCTTTAAGTTCAGTTTTGTATTAACTACAAAATGAATTTGTTGATATGTCATCTTCAAATTTCTTCTTAATATTTACGTGGTACCCTTATAATTACTTTGAATGAATTTTAGTCTAATATAGAGATATTTAGTAAAATTACATTGCATAAAACAATCCACGATTATAACATTAAACGTTTATAATAAAATTTTGTCTAATGTTTATATTTTAAAAGATTGTTATAAAAAGGAGTATTTATATATATAAAATCATGTTTTCATCAATCATGGTAAGGACAGGTCAGTAAGTGGGCTATAGAGCGCGCGACACGTGTCCGGGTGCACGAAACGCAGCATTTGATCAAAAGGTTGGCGTCGTGGGCTTTTGTTTAAACTCATACGTCTTGGGCTTTTCGTCTGCATTTTATTAGGGTTGTGGTGTCTCCGTATGCGTCTCCCGTATTCCATCGACCAAGCGATCTTCCATCTTCTGCTTCCGGTGAGACCGAAACCGATTTCCCCTCATAAATCTCTCCATTAATCAACCACACATGATCTACATTCAATGCGATCCCAGAGACTGCAAGGTGGTGGACGTTCTTCTATAAAAAGGTATGCGTTCGCGCTTTTGTAATCATCATTTGTTCTAAACAAAACAGTAATCAAAAAGTGTGAGTTATGGCTAACGCTATGGTCTTTCTCTCCGATCTACAGACTGTCCACTCTTGCTCCACCGTTCAAGTTCGCCTGCTCCGTTTCTGGGAGGCCAGGAACGTCCGCCGTGGTGGAGAGCTCATGGGAGTCGACATTTTTTGTTCATATTTTAAAAAATTATCTCTGCCTTTTGATTCTAGATTAATATCTCCGGTTAAATTGTAAACACATCTCCGCCTTCTTGATTCTAGATTTTTATTTTCCATTGTGTTTAGGTGTTTCTGCTGTAGTCTTTTTGGTGTTTTGATGTTTGATATCTTCTCTTGCGTAACTTTCATAGTTTACGACTGTGAAAATTAACCGTTTCTGACTATTAGATTGTGAGCTTTTGATGTTTGATATCTTCTTTTCATAATGTTCATACTTTTACGGCTGTGAAAATTCTCTGTTTCTGACTATATGTTCCACCGTGCTAGATCCTTATTACAACGTTTTACTCAGTGTTTTAACTTCTCATGTTAACAGTGACACGTCAGTGACTATAAGCCTCTTCGACGCTCAGGCTGTTAATATTCATTATCAGTTAGAGAAGATGAGAGTTGATCCAAGAGTTGTCGTTGTGATATCACTCAAATTAACCTAAGGAGTGACTTTACTCTCTCAAATAAGAGGTTCAGTTGTAATACTTAGGGATCGAATCCACAAGGAGCTAGGGAACCAATCAGATCTAATAGTTATATGATTAAGCTAGGCTAATAGGTTTAAAGCAGTAAATAAATATAGCAAATAATAAATAAAACAGTAAACAAGTTGAACAAGACAATTATTCAACGAGGCAAGGAGTTGTTGATGGAAGGATGGTTGCTAGATATAGAGTTTCTATTCAGGCATTAGAGATTATAATCCTATAGATGCCTAACAGTTGCATGCATGATATTAAAGAGCTACAACTCTTAGATGAATCTACCCAGCTTTCGCTAATCTAGATTCATCTATTGATCTGATGCCGACAATATCGATCGATAGCTTATCAGCGATATCGGTCGATATAGGTTTGTCGTCGATCGATGACTATATAGGAGTATCGATCGATATAGCTTAGATCGAGTGAATTCTCACCAAGATCATAGACCGGCTCTCGTGTATCCCTAAGGATCTCAGCATGTACATGATGATATCGGGATGATGATTAATAAATTAAGCAATTCCAGTTCATGGTTCTAATTCATGACTCTAGAAACAAGCATTAAGGACATCATAACAATGAATATCACAACTTATCAATCTATAGTTAGGGCTAATCCCTTTAACCTATTTGAACCCTAAATCCAACAGGTGGATCTATTCAGACATGAAGTTTGTCACATAAATCATAGATGAATAGATATAAAATTGAAATAGAATAGATAATAAAAACCAATGGAGTTCCAGGAGGACTCTGATAGGATTTCCTCCCTTCTCTCCCAACAAAGAGAACAATAGAATAGAAAAGCACAAAGAAAAGCGTGTGTAGCCGTCAACAATGGTTTAGAAATAACATAAATAGAATTTTTGGTCGTCCAAGGGAATTATGGTAATTTAGGATTTCTTCTGGGCTTCAGTCGGTCATTAAATATGCTCGGCCCACATTCTGTCATGCCTGTCGATCGATATGCACAGTGGTGCATCGATCGACACTCCTTTATATTCTCGACAGCTTCCTCTCGCGAGGCAGACTGACTACTCTTCAGTAAAACGGGCATAAATTCTGCTACAGGATGCTGATTGACCTGAGACCGGTGGAATTGGAAAGCTAACTAAAAGCTATATCTTGTGTCAAAATATGGACTCAATCTAACGGTGGCAAGGTCTCCATCCATAGCTAAACATCTGACGCGTCTGCGCAGCTCTGCACTTAAAAGGCTCCAAACGACACCAAAATCACCATATTTCTCCAGAACGTACCTGAACATGTAAATACTCTAAATAGACTCTATATCGTATTAAATATATATAAAATACCTATAGACCATGGCTAAAAATGGGTAAAATCCATGGTCGATCAACTCCCCCAGACTTACCCTTTTGCTTGTCCTCAAGCAAAACCAACAGGCAGTCTCTCTGAAAGAGGTTTGAAAACAGCAGGGACTCACATGATTTAAAACTTAGAATCATCACCTCTACAATATTGCAATCCACATCTAAAAAGTCCTAATCACAAAAGCACATTATACCATATCCTAGCTTAGCAACCAAATTCACCTAGCCAACAACTTAGCAAATCATGTCTGACATTCCCCTCTACCAACCTCATTTCTTAACATAAATAAAAGTGTAGGCTTTACCTTGGGAGTATCGATTACAAGATGCAAGGATTCTCAAACAAGTATCTGGACCTGCAGGTAAAAGTTAGCTCCTATCCTCTCTCTCTACTATTTCTCTCCTAGTCAAGTCTGCTTTTATTTGCAAGACATTTACCAAGATTGGACAGGCTTCCATGAATCAAGCCTTAATAGTTGTAGCCACCAAGTCCTGTTCACTTCTTTTTGACCTATATCCTAGGATTCATTGCGAAGCAAGTCTTGAAGGGGGTAACCACCAAGTCCTGTTCGAATCCTTTACCTATAGAATTCTTATGAATCAAGTCTTGAGGGGGGTAACCGCCAAATTATGTTCGAATTCCTTCCTAAGTAATAACTAACTAGTCCTAGAACATATATTTAAGCTTATTTTCTATTTTTTTTTTTTGAATAAAATTAAATCTAAATTCAAAAATGAGAGAGAGAGAGAGTGTGATAAAACTATCTACACAACGCTTTACCTTCCAGACTTGTCTGAAGAATCCGATCCCATGTATACCAAGCCCCAAGACAAGCAATGGAGTCAGGTTTAGTGTTGGAGGTCAGCTTTGGTTCCTTTAAACAATCTCAGCAAGTGTTGATAGTTGACAGGTTGATCCACTTTAGTATCTTTAGTACTATCTGCAATCAATAAGTCTAGAATGGTGCTAAAGGGTGGTTAGATAACAAGCATAAATCTAATAAGTTCATTATCCCCTTCTTGACTCAATAAAAACTTTTGAAGAACATTTGATAAGACTCACAAAGTAAACTAATATCAGTAAACATCCCCCCAGACTTAAATTATACAGTGTCTTCAGTGTAAATCCAGTCAGAGTTTAAGGGAATAGCATAAATATAAGTACTCAATGTAACAAGTAGGAACGAAAACCTGCTCGCTGTTGATCGACACAATGAAGAGACAATCGATCGTTGTTGTTGAAGTGTTGTCGATCGATATCGGTCGGGTCTCATCGGTCGATGTGCTGAGCAATCGTCTACTCGGATCTTCTTTTTTTTTTTGACCTGCAATAACTAAATGCAAGAATCAGTAATAAATGAAATTAAAACCAAATTTAAAACAAACCTAACAGTGGGTTGCCTCCCACTCAGCGCTAATTTTTAGTCATTAGCTTGACTTTTGGAGATTTATTTAGTCCGGATGAGGATGAGAACTTGCTCCAAACCAAGTCTCAATGTCTACACTCTGAAGCTTTAACATTCTTGTGTGAAAGCCTCCTCCATAGACTCCTCTCCTTTGTCTATCATCTCAGCAATAAGGAGTGCTCTAAGCTTTGCAAATGGCTGTGAGAAGCATCTGTTGCACACTCTGAATTTCCTGATACCATCTGAGAAGTGAGGAATCAATGATAACTGAGGATCTCCCTTGATCCTTTTCCTCTTCTTCCAATTCCTCCTCTTCTTTCCCCCAGACTTGTCTGATCGCGTGGTGGTGCCTCCATCAAAAAGATTTTGACACACCTCAAACTCATTCTGCTATGATTCGCGAAGGATGTCGATCGATGGTATTTGATAGGTATTGATCGATGATGAAGTGGTACAGTCGATCGATTTCAGATTGCTTATGTCGCTTGATGGTGCTTCTGTTGGGCCTTTATCTACTTCATCTATAAATCGCAGGCCTTTCTGAGAAGCTTCTTCGTGTTGTTGATCATCCAATACCTCAATGTAAGAACTCAAATACACACCTTTATCTGGTGGGATAGGAGATTCAGCTTCAAACACTGCGAATGGAACCATAAGCATCACAGGGTCATATATCCTCTTCACTCTTTTGTGAAACCCATCAGCTTCTTCTGTCCAGATAGGTGGTCTCTGATATTTAGGGACAGCAGGGTGTGAGGTCTTAGACATGTGCATTATCTCCTCAATCGGTCCTGGTTCAATCGGGTATCCTGATAGTTCATCCAATCATGGGTGTTGATCAATGCAATCGGGTGGGTATCGATCGATCTTAGAGGGCAACTGTTGATCGATGGCGTAGGGTTGGTGTAGATCGATGTCGTTAGTCTTTGGTGAAATTTCCAGACCTTTTCCCGAAGTGTGCTGATCATCAAGCTTCTGCTTCGAGTTCTGATCTAAATTCTCAAGCCATTCCTCCAGCTCCAAGAAGTCTTCCATAGTTACTTCTTCATTTAAATCCAAATCTCCAAGCTGTTGTCCATCCTCTAACTCCAAGAATTCTTCTGGTTCCAAGAAATCTTCCATGGTGATCTCTTTTTCTACTTTTTGGTCAGGATAACAACTCGATACATCAATGCTCTTCTGTGTTGAGTCTGCAATGTCCTGAGGACAACTTGAACTTTCAGGGATTTCAAGTGGTATCGATCGATGAAAAAATTCTATATCGATCGATTCTGAGGTGCTGGTGGCGATCGATGTTAAGGTTAGGGTATCGACCGATGATGAGCTCATTTCACTAATATCAGCTTCTTCTAAGTTACTCGATTCTCCAGACACATGTTGTTCATCATCTTTCACCATATATTTCATCATAGATCTCATCTCAATCTCTAGAGTTGCTGCAGCATCATAGAGAAAATCATTGACGAAAGCGTTTGCAATGTCATTCCAAGCAGTGAGAGATCCTGGTGGTAGCTTCTTCAACCAATGAGCTGCATCCCCAGAAAGAGAGTATGGAAATAGTTTGCAGAAGTAGTAGTCTTCAGAGACTCCATTGCTTTTAATGGTTGATGCTAGATCTTCGAATGATTCGAGGTGGTGAATGGGATCTTCATGAGGAAGACCATGAAAGGGATGCTTACCAACAAGAGAGATATATGCAGGGTTTAGCTCCAGGGCAGTATTCTGAAGTGTTGAACGACGCAATGCAGACCTTTTAGCGTAGAAATCCTCAGGTCTGTCGTAATCTCTAAGTGCCTTCTGTCGTCCATTCCCAGCGTTCACAGCAGTAGCATCAGCGGTTACAGAAGGTATCGATCGATGACAAAAGTCTGTATCTATTGTTTCTAAAGTACGGATATCGATCGTTTCTGGGGTGCTGTTGTCGATCGATGCTGAAGTTGGATCTCTTGTATCAGTTTCTTCTATAATGCCTGACTCTCTAGATCCATGTTGTTCATCATCCTCAACCACATTATGGTTGACCAGCTGTTCTCCGTTCAGTTCGTCCCTCTGGGTACCCTCATCTGCATGGTGAACTTGAATGGTTGGCTTCTTGACATGAGGAGTCGGGGTTTCAAAATCTTCATTCTGCTCGCTGTAGACAAAATCCATAATCTTACTAAGACTAGTCATTATTCCTTTCTCTTGATCTTCAATCACCTTGTCCACCATGTAATCAAGCCTTTTACTTCGAGTTGCTACAGCTTTGCTAAAAAAATTACCTAGGAAGACGCCTTTTATGTCCTCCCAACAGGCTAGAGATCTTGGCTGCAGCTTACTGAACCAGCTAAATGCACCTCCAGAGATAGTATAAGGGAAAATCTTGCAGAGTATGAGGTTTTCGGATATTTCATTATGCTTCTGCCTTGAAACTAGACCCTCAAGCTCTTTGATGTGGTTTCTGGGATCTTCATGAGGAAGACCTTGGAAAGGATCCTCACTTCCCCAATCATAAAATTGGCTTGTCAAATCAAAGGTATCCATCTCAGCAACAACAATTACATCAGGGATTACAGTACTCTCTGCATTAATCAATTGTCCTGTGCTGCTGCTAGGGCGACCTTCTTTGTCTCGCCAGATACCCTTGTTGTCGATCTTAAGTATCATCCTTTCGTCCTTCTCTATCTCCATGCTGGAAACGTTGCTCGACATTCGATGAACAGTATTTGAATGAACAGTGTTCGGGTGAACAGTGTTTCGATGAACAGTGTTGCGATGAACAGTGTTCGGGTGAACAGTATCCGCATGAACAGTGTTCGGATGAACAGTGATTCGATGAACAGTGTCGCGATGAACAGTGTTGCGATGAACAGTGTTGCGATGAACAGTGTCGCGATGAACAGTGTCGCGATGAACGTTGTCGATCGTCGGGGGATGAACAGTGTCGATCGACGGGAGATGAACTGTGTCGATCGACGGGGATGAACAGTGTCGATCGACGGGGGATGAACAGTGTCGATCGACATCAGGTGAACAGTGCCGAGGTGAACAGTACCTCGGTGAACAGTACCGCGATGAACAGTGTCGATCAACATCAGATGAATAGTGTTGATCGACGTCGGGTGAATAGTGTCGGTCGATCCGGGATGAACAGTATTTTCCGACACAGAATGAATAGTATCATGGTGAATAGTGTCAGGATGAATAGTACCTGGATGAATAGTATTGCGGTGAACAGTACCCGGATGAACAGTAACATGATGAACAGTACCCGGATGAACAGTACCGCGATGAATAGTATTTTCCGACACATGATGAATAGTGTCGTTCGATGCTTGGCTCACGCTGTCGATCGAAGCTGCTTGGAGGGTGTCGATCGATACTTCCCTCGTAGACTTACGGATCGTGCAAAAACCAGCAGGCTCCTTCTTTGAAGGACCTAGAAATCGTCTCTTCATTGTTTCCTAGTACTAAGATGTATGTACCTAAAAAAGAAGAAAAAATTTATGAGAATTTTCGAACAGTAACAAAACCTAGACTAAATCTAACTAAAAAAGATCTAATGGCGATCAAAGCTCCCCGGCAACGGCGCCAAATTTGATATCACTCAAATTAACCTAAGGAGTGACTTTACTCTCTCAAATAAGAGGTTCAGTTGTAATACTTAGGGATCGAATCCACAAGGAGCTAGGGAACCAATCAGATCTAATAGTTATATGATTAAGCTAGGCTAATAGGTTTAAAGCAGTAAATAATATAGCAAATAATAAATAAAACAGTAAACAAGTTGAACAAGACAATTATTCAACGAGGCAATGAGTTGTTGATGGAAGGATGGTTGCTAGATCTAGGGTTTCTATTCAGGTATTAGAGATTATAATCCTATAGATGCCTAACAGTTGCATGCATGATATTAAAGAGCTACAACTCTTAGATGAATCTACCCAGCTTTCGCTAATCTAGATTCATCTATTGATCTGATGCCGACAATATCGATCGATAGCTTATCAGCGATATCGGTCGATATAGGTTTGTCGTCGATCGATGACTCTATAGGAGTATCGATCGATATAGCTCAGATCGAGTGAATTCTCACCAAGATCATAGACCGGCTCTCGTGTATCCCTAAGGATCTCAGCATGTACATGATGATATCGGGATGATGATTAATAAATTAAGCAATTCCAGTTCATGGTTCTAATTCATGACTCTAGAAACAAGCATTAAGGACATCATAACAATGAATATCACAACTTATCAATCTATAGTTAGGGCTAATCCCTTTAACCTATCTGAACCCTAAATCCAACAGGTGGATCTATTCAGACATGAAGTTTGTCACAGAAATCATAGATGAATAGATATAAAATTGAAATAGAATAGATAATAAAAACCAATGGAGTTCCAGGAGGACTCTGATAGGAGTTCCTCCCTTCTCTCCCAACAAAGAGAACAATAGAATAGAAAAGCACAAAGAAAAGCGTGTGTAGCCGTCAACAATGGTTTAGAAATAACATAAATAGGGTTTCTGGTCGTCCAAGGGAATTATGGTAATTTAGGATTTCTTCTGGGCTTCAGTCGGTCATTAAATATGCTCGGCCCACATTCTGTCATGCCTGTCGATCGATATGCACAGTGGTGCATCGATTGACACTCCTTTATATTCTCGACAGCTTCCTCTTGCGAGTCAGACTGACCACTCTTCAGTAAAATGGGAATAAATTCTGCTACAGGATGCTGATTGACCTGAGACCGGTGGCATTGGAAAGCTAAGTCAAATCTCTATCTTGTGTCAAAAAATGGGCTCAATCTAACGGTGGTAAGGTCTCCATCCATAGCTAAACATCTGACGCGTCTGCGCAGCTTTGCACTTAAAAGGCTCCAAACGACACCAAAATCACCATATTTCTCCAGAACGTACCTGAACATGTAAATACTCTAAATAGACTCTATATTGTAGTAAATATATATAAAAACACCTATAGACCATGGCTAAAAATGGGTAAAATCTATGGTCGATCACGTTGCAACTAGCATGAACCCGAAGATGGTGGGCGGTAAGCAACCCATTAAAGACTTACATGTTCAGTAAAACATGGATTCCATAATATAAATTTTTTTTCATCCTGCAAATAGAGTCCACAACATAAACTCCTTTCACCGGCACACATATTTACTTCGACAAAGAGACATCAGCAGGGGAGAGTTTCTTCAACAGGTAACATATTCATAATACTTGGCGTTATACATTCACTGATTCTGATAGATTCAAGATGTATAGAATATAGATTAAAAACGTCGCGTTCTAAACTGCAGGCTGGTGGAGCAAGACACTGGAGTTACGCCAGCAGCTCCACTACTAAGGGCCTACGCAAAGCTGGAAGCGCTGAGCATAGCTGAGCTGAATAATTTTGTCATAACCGCTCCGTCTCAGGTCTGCATCAAGAGATATTTTAGCTTTTCCATTGATCGCTTTGTTTGGTTACTTGAGCAATCTGATTTCCAATGCTGCAGGAGATTGATTTTATTTGTTACGGGAGAATGACTGAAATCAGGATGGATAAGGGGTGATGCTATGTTTCTTGCTCAAGCTGTGCCAATAAAATTCAACGCACGTCCTCATCTTTCACGTGTGTTCCTTGCAATAATAATAGCGCTGTTGGTGTTCTCCGGTATGTTCTAACTCTCAGCAGCATATTCACATATGATTATCATGCTGTCACCTTTGAGTTTTGATACATCTTCCGTGTCAGCTAGATATCGTGTTGAGATGTCTTTTGCAGACGAAACTGGTGAAGGGTTGTTTGTTTGCTTCGATGGGGTTATGACGAAGCTCCATAACATGAGGGCCTGTGAGGCTGGGCATCTGTTGGTATGGTCTTCATATGCTATCGTCCATTCTTTGTGTTGACTATTTATTCGTTCAGTTAAGTTCTACAAATTTTGTACAGGCTGGTGATGGTGTCAATCCTGAGGAAACTAAGGCACCTCCTTTTGTTAAATACATGGAGGGAAAGACATACAAGTTTCAGGTGAGGGTGAGCTCATACAACTTCACAGCAAATCATCAGACCTTTACCATCTCCCGCATACTCAGCGAGGGTGACCGTTTGCCACACCCTGAATTCGATGACAACGTAAGCCTTATGCAGTTTCCAGTAACGTGTCTGCTTTGTATTCATATATATATGACTTTTGTTGGTTTGTTTAGGGGGGTAACGATGACAATGGAGATGATAACCAGGGTGGCACCATCAGTGTCTGGTAAGGTGGAAGCTGGTGGCATTAGCAATGTCGATGGAGCTGCTGGGAAGGTGAAGAAAGCACGCAAGGCATGAAGCCGATTAATGTTGAGGATGCTATTTTACCGCTTTTTTATGAATAAGTTGTTTTCTTTTTCTTTGCTGGTGTTGATTTGTTTCTGTTTTTGGTTCTTTTGAACAAGTTTGTGTTTTTGCTTTTCTGGAACTTCTACATTGAGTTTTGCTTATCAGTTATTAAATCTAATGCATCTCAATATCTCATCGATGTTTTGCACTAAGTTATATACTTCCAAAATTTAAAACAACAATATACATTCAAAATGTAATACTGCTTATGTTTGCCGTAAACGACCCGTATAATGTGAGTTCATTGAAACGACCACAGCAACCTATATTAAACACTTGAAAAAAAAAACAACCAATAAAAAACTTGAAATGGATCCATTAAAATTGGACAACTACTATATACTAGACACTTCTACATTCAGTTATGCTTATCAGTTATTAAATCTATTCCATCTCAACGATGTTTTGCACTAAGTTATATACTTCCAAAATTAAAAAACAACAATATACATTCAAAATGTGATACTGCTTATGTTAGACGTAAACATTGATCCGTATAATGTGAGTTCATCTAGCCGACCACAACAACCTATATTAAACTTAAAAAAAAAACTATATTAAACTTGGAATGGGTCCATTAATATTGGACAACTACTATATATTAGCAATTTATTCAATAGTATCTCTTCCACAATACCATAGCCAACGGTATATATGATTCGTCTGCGAGAGATTCAACATGTGTAGGCGGATCCATAATTTAAAGAACAATAAAACATATTGCCTGTGAAACTTGAATCATAAGTCACGTGTTTTGACCACACACTATCATTCATGTTTACGTATAGTGACCACAAGGGAATCTTATTACAACTACTACGCATTCGTGTCAGTGCATGTACCATGTTTAGACAACGAACTGAGTCTGCCTAATCTTGCGTCGCACTTCAACCACAATCTCCACTCACGTAAGTGTCCTCCCCCAAATGTTACAACAATCACTTGAGACATGATTTTTTCCTCCCTGACTATAACTCTTCAGATTCCCAACTACCGTATTGTAATCGTCCAATAAAAACATTGAGGTAACTTCCAGTGTGGTAAAACAGAATGTAACATCCCAAGTTGGGATATGTGGAAAGGTTTAAGAGAATTGATTTGGCTACCTATGTTACCAAAGTGCACTTACCTTTTCGGGAGCACATCTAGAGAGAACTCCTGAGTTAAGCGTGCTTGAGCTGGAATAGTCAAAGGATTGGTGACCTATCGTGAAGTGATCCGTGATATCGTGCGAGTGAGATCAAAGCACGGAGAAAGGTCATTTGGTGATAGCAGGGTCAGTAAACAATGATTTCGAGCCTTTCGAAAGATTAACGACCGACCGTTGGATGGGATGGGGCCCACGGGCTGAGAGAGCGGACGTGGGTGGCCCATTAGCCGTGGGCAGTCGGGGCGTTATAAGTGGTATCAGAGCCAGGTTAACCGTCTCGGTTCTGACCCAAGAGGCGTCTTGAGACCTGTGGGGCGCAACGAGGACGTTGCATTCTTTGAGAGGGAGTGAATTGTAACATCCCGAGTTGGGATATGTGGAATGGCTTAAGAGAATTGATTTGGCTACCTATGTTACCAAAGTGGACTTACCTTTTCGGGAGCACATCCAGGGAGAACTCCAGAGTTAAGCGTGCTTGAGCTGGAATAGTCAAAGGATGGGTGACCTATCGGGAAGTGATCCGCGATATCGTGCGAGTGAGGCTAAAGCACGGGGAAAGGTCATGTGGTGATTGCAGGGTCAGTAAACAATGATTTCGAACCTTTCGTAAAATTAACGACCGACCGTTGGATGGGATGGGACCCACGGGCCGAGAGAGCGGACATGGGTGGCCCATTAGCCGTGGACGGTCGGGGCGTTATACAGAACGTCTTAATCCATATATATATACACCTGGTTTCTTACAAAGAAACCTTATGATTGAAAAGATAAAAGAACACATTCAAAAGATTCCATACACACGAAACCAATGGTCAAAGACAAAGCTGGACAATCATCTAACTCTCCCGAGGCTGCTCATGCATCAATCACAGGTTGTCAAAGAGTTCAAAATTTAAACGAACATTCGTTTGTAAATTTGTTACTATCACAGTCTTCATTCTTCTTTTGATTTAGTGAGACCTTGTAACCAAGGGAAAACATATGGAAACAATAAAACTTTCCGATTATATTTTGATACAGATAATGATGCTTCACGGATATGCAGACGTAACAGGACGCTCATCCGATCATCAAAACCGAGACAGACATCCTCAAGAGGTCATACAATCAAATTATATTTTTGAAATTTTTTATACACACACAGAAAATTCTGAGTACATATCCCGCCTGTACTAACACAAGCTTCACAATCTATACTATTATTTATGAAGTGATTTTGCTGATTTGTCATCTTCTCTATGATTTTTGGCTTAGTCAATAATATTTTAAATATTTTTTATATATTTTAATAATAAACAGTTTTGGAAATATGGTAATTACAATATTTCAGTTATACAAATATTTTATATTATCTTATTTTTATTATATAAAATTCTATTTGATTTTAGGTGAGTCAATGATTTTAATAATTAACTTTAATGATATTGATATATTAGATAATAAACAGTTTTTTTAAATATGATAATTATCATTTACACAACTATTTGATATTATCTTATTAATATTATATAAAAATTATTCTTTTATATGTTATTAAAGGATTATATCTATATTTTGGTATCAAAAATTATATGTTTTCGGGTTTTGTTAATATAAACTCATAGATAGCATATACAAATTATTAGGCTTAGTCAATAATTTCCTTAAATATTTGTTTATATATTTTAATAATAAAACATCATAATTACAATATTTCAGCTATATAAATATTTGATATTATCTTATTTTATTATATAAAAATTTCATATGATTTTAGGTGAGTCAATGATTTTAATAAGTAATTTAATGATATTTATATATTTGATAATAAATATTTTTTTTAAAAAATATGATAATTATCATTTACACAACTATTTGATATTATCTTATTAATATTATATAAAAAATTCGTCTCTTATATGTCATTAATGGATTATGTCTATATTTTTGGTATCAAAAAATTATATATTTGATTTTGTCAATATAAACTCATAGATAGCATATACAATGTATTATTTGAACTTATTAGTGTTTAGTTTTTTTTTTAATATGTTTTCTAACAATTGAAAATTTTGCTAATATGTGTTACCATAAAAGCTCATGTTTATGTTCTACTAAATCAATACTCAATTACATGTCATATGAGAAACATACATAAAACAAGCTTGCAAAGAAAATAAATAAATATTTTAAAACATAAGAGATCTCCTAAACAATGTAAAAACATTGGTGGAGTTAATTATTTATTGTAAAACATAATTTTTAAAAATAAGATATTTATTATAAATATATATTTGTTGTTATTTGGAAATAATATTTTTCTATTATAAAATTTAATAATTAAGATAAAACATTATATAATTAAGTATTAATTAAACAAAAATATTTCTGTAAAGATATGTTTAAACTTTTTTTTCATTTGCGAGTGTTTTAAGAAATTTGACTCAGTAATAAACATATATATTTTGATGAAAAACTGTCATCCATAAATAATTTTATGTTTGGTTTAAACTTTTCGAGAACATTTAAATTATGATATAAACTAATAAATATTCGTAAAACGATTATGCTCACATGTGCGAGCAAAACACCTAGTTTTTTTACTATAAGACAAATTTAAAATAAAAATTTTAAAAATCAACAATGAAATAAAATCAGTTGTTACTATAAGAAATAATTATATAATAAAATTACTGTAAATTCATATGCCAAAAATTAATCAATAACACTTACATTAAAATTATAGTTAACTACAGATAACATAGTTTACTTGGTGTCCAAATATAATAAAATACACAAAATTCAAATAAATATCTATATTTCTAAATATTAAAAATTGATATTTTAATGTAAATAATGATTGATATTTTAAATTTAAATAATGATTGATATTTTGAACATCTCTAAATAGTAACAATTGATTATTTTAATATTTCTAAATAGTTAAAAAACGCAACCAATTTAAAATAGCTTTTAAAAATAAAATCAATAACAAAATATAGTAATTTTACTATAAAAATAACTTATATAATAAAGTTAATATAAACTCATATTCCAAAATTAATCAATAACACTTACATTAAAAATTATAATTAGTTATTCAGATAGCATAATTTACTTAGTGTCCAAATATAATAACATATACTCAAATAAATATATATATTTCTAAATAGTAGTGATTGATATTTGGATTTCATGATTCCTACCTAATTTAAGATAATTTTTATGATAAAATGACTACTCTTTTTTTTCTTGCATCGTCTAAAACAAGGATTTCTAAGAGACTTCTAAGTAATGGATAAAACAATTCGATTAGAGTAATCATACATAAAACAAGAATAATAAAAATCTATACTGTCTTTGTCCAAAAAGAAAAAATCTACACTGTCAAAAATCATGAACATATACACATTCAAACTATTTCAAGAATCGTATGATGCAATAAATAAAGAAAACTACGAAATGAAAATTCACACATAATATAAAATCAAAGAAAAAATAAATGTTAAAAAATAAAAATATAAATATAGTGTAAGAATTATACTAGCTATGCTAATTGCCAAGTACCATTTATTTTAAAAATTCTAATCAGAAGTTACTTAGATTACATGATTTGTTTTATTTTCAAACATAATAGTAATATATTTAAGCCTCAAACAATTATGTATAACTTTAAATAGTAATGATCACTATTACATTTTCGTGTACTCTACCTGACTGAAATATATTTCCAGTTAGAATGGATCAAACTTCGCAAATTATTACTTATAACTTCATTGAACTCATCGAGCAATTTTTTAAAACTAGTTCTAACTATTACGATAGTTAAACTAAAACAATTATTAAAAAAACTTTTAATAATTAATAAGTACGATTTTAAAAATAAATAGATAAATTATTTTAGTAAAAATCATGAAAATTAATTTTAGTTTCAGTTAAAATAAATTAAACATATTAAATTTTTTATTATTTATTTCCCGCCTGTAGGGCGTGCCTACCCTAATCCTCCTATATATTAAAGTTAATCTATTTCATGATATAAAATTCTATCAAAATCAACCATATAAACTAAATGATATATCAAACTCGACAAAACTTACAAGAATCGGTCTGGTCGTATTATTCCAAGCTTCATCACCATTAAAATTAATGTATGGTGAGCGCTTGTAGAAGTTCTTTTCACAGAAAACAAATTCAGTCTATACCTAAAGTGTAAAAAATAACTATGAACCTCAATCTTTCACTGTTTTACCGTTCTTCAAGGGGAGTTGATAATCGATTGTTACACATAATAATCAACGTATGTTTTCAAAGGTTCGTTGTTAGTAGGTCCACAGTATTTTTTGATGAGAGAATCTCTATATCATTTAACTAATATCGTCTATTAAATTATCAAGTGTCTATTATACTATACTTGATAGATAGTCCATTTCAAATCTATACTTGATAGATAGTTAACTATAAACTGTGTAATTCACGAGTTATTTCAGTTTTTTCTGTTTTCGGCTAATAGTCTACCTAATTTCAGTTGAACCAATTGATACAAAATAATTTAGATACACACTACACAATTTGTTCAGTGTAATAATGATCACAAGACAATAAAAAATTTAGATGCACTATATAAATTAGTGTGATACACAAATGAAGTCTCATATGGTAAATTTACTTTAACTGTTTCTCTGTTTTGTAACAATGTAGATACACTATTTATTAATACTTGGCATATTGTACATGAAACTTTATCACCAAATTCATTGTTTCTATCCCATTTTTTGATACACAGTGTTGTATATGTGTTATATGGGAAGATTAAATTAAGTGTTCTATCGCATAGTTTAAGAACATAAAATACTTTGTCACCTTTCTTTATCTCGGCCATAAATTTGCATAGATAGCTTACCAAACCTTATTATGCAATAGAAATCAAGTTTCCAAATATGTAATTACATAGTTACTTGTACATAAATATTGTTCCTTTGACAATAAAAAGATAATTGTTTATATTTTCAAATCTAACTGATGAAAGTAGGAGGAAACATACCAATCACTGTTGGGAGAGAATAAAGAATATGAATTTGAATGAAATCAAACTTTTACTGTAAGAGTCTGATTTGTCAGATATTTATTTTTTACAAACCCTACTCTCTGATGTGATCACAAACAATGTATAGGTGATCCAAAAATTATTATGTCACTATCCATTTTTAAGTAACTATGGTTACTTGACCATGATTACTTTAATCATGGTTATTCTAACCATAATTGTGTCGATCATAGTTAAATATGTAATACATGTAAGGGAAATTGAACCCGAAAGCATTCAAACAAATCTCCTATATATTATTTTAGATTTTTTTTTTAACTGTAATTTCAATTTTGTATTAATTATACTGTTTTGAGCCATCATCCTCAAACTTCTTCTTAATGCTTATGTGGTACCCATACAATGACTTTTAACAAAATTTAGTCTAATATTCTTCTTTAGAAATATATAATAACATTACATTAAATGAAGCTGTATTCATTTTTCCTTAGGTGGGTTCTGGCCCACCCTGCCTTCTCGATTTGGTTGTTTCTGATCACCAAAGTTGGCGTTATGTGTTGATGATTCCCCACGATCCTGGTATCTTCCTGTCCATCGCCTTGCCTCTCTGATATCAGACTGAGTCTGTTCCTACTAGAGGTATATATGCTCTTCATAGTCATTGACCACAAAAGCCTGAAAAACCACAGTACATATAGTGGATGATTCTGGTATTGGAGAACCAGTTCCCGCATTATATTCTTACTTGGATATCCTTCATGTATAGGAGAGTGTCTGTCCTCGTTCCTAACGGGTTATCCATCTCAGGCAGCACATCATCTCATGGTTCTTAAAAGCCCGTAGGAGGGTCATCATTATCGTCGTCATCATCATCACTTGTTTCATCTGGAGCGTCTAGATTTGTGTTGCATTCAGAAGCAGCATGAGTCATCAGACCGTATACAGAACAGACACTCGGAGCTTTTCATAACCGAAACAGAGAACCGCTGTTTCAGTGCCAAAGTTGAACAGATGTTGGAAATGCAATGGCGTCGATGTGTGTCACAAGAGCCGAACTTGTAAATAGTCGACATTTTGACTTCCATCCACTTGAAAATCAGTTTTCAGAAAGCGACACATAGTGTGGCCAATGTGTGACACGATACGCTTGGTGAGGTATTGAATGGGGATTCCTCTAACTTGAACCCAGAAGGAAATGTGGTTGAGTTTGTCATGTGTGTTGAGGGAACCACCATTGTACACCCACCATCCATTCATTTTAGGACCATGGTCCGCTTCGGAGAATGGAAAGCATGACATCTTCAGTCTGGAAAATAAATTGAATCTTCTGATTCGGAAGGACACGTCTTGTGACTTCATCCCCGATACACCATAAACGAGGACGGGCTGAGAGCATTGCCCTGAGATTTTGTCGGTGTGGGTTGATCGGTTTAGCCACCAAAGCAAAGCGATTTTCCACAATTGCATCTTCACATAGATTAGAAGGTAGATCTACCACACATCTTTGATTCCAAGAGATTTTTCTCGCAGTTGTTTGTGAATTTATCAGCCATAATTAAGGGAAACAGAGGAATTTTTTTTCTTTAAACTTTGATCAACACAGTCTTGCTGCAACAAAAAACGGAGTATAAATAGGGTTGGGTCATCAACGATTACCAAATCCACCATCAACCCGTTATTCCGATCAGACATAACCGATGTTGACTGGCAAAAACACTTTCCGGAGAGAGAGAGAAACCAAGAGGAAAGTCGCGACTTTTGAGTAATCACTAGAGAGAGACTTTTTAATAACAAATGTTACTTTAATTGTTTAACATAAACGGTAATTGCTTTACAATAGTAAAACATTGATATTACATTGTGTAGTAATGTATTAATGAAAAAAAATTATTTTTATTTTGGAATAACTTTAAAATAATAAAATATAATTTACTTGTATAAAATTTTATGAAAATGTATTCAAAAAGGATTTATTATTTATTATATTGTCTAAATTTTTTTAATCTAAACAATTCTAAGTTTAGTTTTGCCTAAAATTGAGAATCAGATCGAATTAGAACCTGTTAGACGATGTTTTCTTTTCACTACAACCTGATAGGATTGGATTGAAATTCACTAAAACCTGTTTTCATTTCAATTCTCGATATACTTTAACCGCAAATAGAAATGGAATTAACCTAAGCGAATCTATCAAACCTAACCGACCCAAATATGATACTTTTCTATTATATGAATCTATATGCAAGTTTCATCAAAAAGCTATGTATAGAAAGCCATAAATTATGTGGGCACTGCGGTATGTAAAGGTGCATACACATGGATGATGTGTTTCATATCCACAAATGTCACCTCTCTACGGTACAGCAGCATATATGGTTGGGTAAATTACTAGTGAACCAACCAGTTAGAAGAGAAATAATAGCAAAAATATGTGAGAAAGTAACAAGATGAGGAGAAGAAAACCATCGTTTAAAAATAAAGATAAAATGATTAAATAACAACGGTACAAAGAGAGCTAACCAGTTACATAAAGTTGTGATTTAAGCTTGTTGCTAGCTCTCTCGGAGTGGCCGGAAGCCGCTCCGCTCGTCTTGTTTGTTTGCTGTCATCGTCATGTAGCTTAGATTATCTCCTCCTTTCAGTACCAAACGGTTAGGGTATCTTTAGGTTGGATCTTTGTAGGTATTACGGAACAATAAACAATCAAGAGAGAAACAATAATCTAGACTGAAAGAGAGACTTTAATCGTATGAACATGAACTACAATGTTTGGTATATAAAATCCTAGTTCCAGCCGTCTAACTATAGTCTCTGAATGTTGATCTCTTATTCTAGGGTTTGGACTCCCTTTTATAGCTTGGTCGGGGTTATCTTAGGTTAAACTCTTCTATATTTGAAACTATGGAAGTATTTTCTTTAGTAGAAATCTTCCATTTTTGTTTGAAAGCAGGAGTTCGAACCAGGATTTTAGCCAGGATTTTCCTGGTAGAAAAGGTCAGCGTCATGTTCGGGAACTGGAGTAATTCCTTCATGGATTATTTTTTCCCAACATAGCTCTTATTGGAATATTTCCGTTTCTAGATCTAAGATTGAGATAACTCTTCATGCCTATCTTAGATTGAGATAGCTCTTCATGCCCCTATCTTACCACAGCTATTGTTCCCACCAGTGATTTAGGGTCGGACCTCTACTCATGGGTGGTTGACGGACAGAACCTTCAATCCTTCTCTTCATCAAAGACTTGGAATGTAATCAGAGAAGGAACATGAGTGTCATTGGTTTAATGAAGTCTGGTACAAGGGCCACACCCCTAAGCATGCCTTCACCATTTGGGTGGTTGGACAGGTTACCTACACCTTCGAGACTAGCGGGATGGGGAGTCCTTACACCACTACCCTGTTGCTCGTGTTCTATTGCTGATGAAACAAAAAAATCACAACTTCATAGACGACTGTCCCTTTAGTAAGGACCTATGGAGACTGGCGCTTTTGAGATCTCAGCAAGTGATATTGACCTTTGTTCATGGGAAGATCTGTTAGGGTGGTTGCTAAACTCTACATCACGTTCTATGCGTCTTCTCAGAGATTTCCCGCTCAAACTGTTGTCTACAACATTTGGCTCGAGACCAACAACCACATTTTCAAAAATCAGGTATCATATTAAGGGTATTGATAAACAGTCAGAAACACCATCCCTGTTAGTAAGACCAAAAAAGAATTCAAGAAGTTAATGGCCCTTTGGCTCATTTAGAAAAGCGCCATAGTCACTTTAAATTTCAATTGTTGCCATTTTTTCTCTGTTTTTGCCATGGCCAAAAATACTTGGATTGTAAACTCATAAGCTTGTAATCTTTTTCATTTATATGATATTTCCAAAAAAAAAAAATATATATATATATATATATATATTCAAATCGTTTAGTTGTATAATTTCTATACGGAAAGGGTATACATTATAATAAATAATAATAGTGGTACAGAGCGATGTTTTCCATTTTAAAAACTATTTTTGTATACGTTCAAACTCTTAATCCATCAATTACAATATGATGGAATTATTCATCATTCATGTGAGGCAACATCCATTAACTACAGTAGAAGCTTAATATACAGATCTGCTTATTTCTTTTGTTTTAAATTTGCATATACTAGGTCTTGCATGTTTAATGACAGCAAAAGGGAGGGGTGATGTGTTCCCTAACCAAAAAAAACATGTCATTAAGAAATTAAAGATGTTAGGACTAAGTTTGAAAAATATGATCTAATGTTGGGAAGATATCAGTTTCTTATACAATTAAGGTTACCTAATTCTAAAAAATCCAAGTCTTTCATGATATAAATATACAATTAAATGCTGCTGTAAGTTTTATTTGAATCGTTCTATTTGATTTACAATGGAATTTTTTATTTTTTTGAAAAAGGGCATGGAATTTTTTTTTATAAAAAAGGGCAAGTTGAAAGGGCAGATACTGGATATGGATCAAGTTCAAAGGGACAAACTATAAATTAGATGGAAAAAATAATGACAAATCCGAATCCAAAAAATTGAACCGAACCCGATCCAAAAAAGTAACACCGAATCCGAACCGAAATAAATTAAATATCCGAACGAGTTCAAAATTTTGGTATCCATAAAACCGAAACCGAACCCGACCCGAACCGAAGTATTTCAGGTATCCGAATATACCCGGAATAGATTTATATATCTAAATATATCACTTATTTTTAGATTTAATGTGTATTAAAGACATCCAAAATATATAATGTACTTTTAAATTGTTCAAAATACTTGAAAAATATATGTGAATAGTCAAATAGTAATATTTAAAATAGCTAAATTATATTCAAAACACCAAAAATATTTGAAATATCTATTGATTATCTATCCAAATATTCAAACCAAATCAATTTATATGTTAAGTTTAAGAATTTTACATATGTTATTCAAATTTATATGTAATATAATACTTTTTTATAGATTTTGAGAAATTTAAAGTATATATTCAATTTTAAAATTTTAAAAATAATTTAAATGGGTTACCCGAACCCGAACCGAACCCGCAAAGATCTGAATCGAACCCGAACTGAAATTTAGAAATACCCAAATGGGGCTGAAATTTTTGACCCTAAAAACCCGAAACCCGAATAGATCCGAACCGAAACCCGCACACCCATCCATACGTAAATGTAATCACCCTGTTTAATAGTGCGCTAGTTATAGGAATTCCAACTAGTTTAACAAAAAATAAAAAACGCAGGTGCGAAGCGATTATACCAATGATAATAAATCCTGTCAGAATTCTACAGTTAAACATACTTGTGTATTGACAAAAAAAAACATACTTGTGTAAGAGTAGTAGTAGGATGAAAGCTAACAAAAAGAATAACGCTCTACCTAGACGGCTGCCCAGAACACCTTGTGTATGAGAAATAAAAGAGAATTTGCCCAAACTAACCTATAACTTGATTTTAACTCCAAAGCTATACCCAAACTTGAATCAAATGCAAAATTAACCTAAAAGCCTTATGAAATTATAGCCCAGTCCATTGTGACCAAACAAAAAAACAGAAGCCATTTTTACGAATATAGCCCCAGTAAGTCGTCTGAGTTGTCTGAGATATTGGAAGTCGTCTGGACGACTAAATTGTAAGTCATTTGGAACCAGTTTATCTTAAAAATAATTTATAAATTTTGGAAAAAATATTTTGATGAGTAAAAAATTAAAATCATGTAATTATAAACAGTTTTAAGTGATAAAAATTAAGATATGATCAAATTGATTTGTTTTCAACATAGATGAGTGTAAGTAGTGAATCATGATATTCTTTGGTTTAGGGGTTTGACAAACATATGTTGTAGTATTGTATGTATTATTAGGGTTAGATTTTGAAAAGCTGAAATGCTTTTTTCAAAAATTAAATTTTACCTCTATGTGTTTATTTCTGTGTATAGTAAACACTTTTCAAGTTTAATTTGATTTATGAAGTGTTTAATTAAATAATTAAGTTTAGGGGTTATGTTTATGGTTCAAACGATTTATATTTCAGTCGTCTGGTGAATAATTTAAACCAGACGACTTACAAGTAAGTCATTCTAATATTCCCGCCTAAAATTTAAGAAATTTTATTTTCCCGCTTAAATAATTTAAACCAGACTACTTACTTGTAAGTCTTCTGGACGACTTATATTTCAGTTGTCTCGTGAATAATTTAAACCAGACGACTTACAAGTAAGTCGTCCTAATATTCCCGCCTAAAATTTAAGAAAATTTTATTTTCCCGCTAAAATAATTTAAACCAGACGACTTATAAATAAGTCGTCCAGACGACTTACAAATAAGTCGTCTGAATCGAAAATATTTAACCTAATTGGATTTTTTGTCTCCCTATATAAATAAAAAATTACACATTCTCTCTCCTTCTCTCAAATGTCTGCAACAAAAATGTAATGTTTATCTTTCTAGAACTCTCCAACCTCTCTATAATTTCTTAGAACTTATAAACACCAAACTTTATAACAATCTATTGTTTTTGTCTCATGTCTTTCTCACTAATTTATCTTGTTTTGCAGGTTTTTCATCACATGGTTCCACTCATTTTAAGGTGGATGTATTAATTTTAGATATGTATTTTTGTATGTCTTATAAAGGTAGATTTATCTAATCTTCCCCTCATTTTCTTTGTTTTTAAGCCATTTGAACGTTTTTGGATATGCAGATTTTTCAGATCTGGATTTGGATATGCAAGTTTTCAGATCTGGAAAACTTCTGGGATGACTTACTTTTCAGTCGTCTAAACTATAATGCGCTAGATGACTTACCTGTTAGTTGTCTGGACGACTTCCAGAAAGTCGTCTGGACTTCCAGGAAGTTTTATGACGTTGTCTTCTTTTATATCAAGTGGAGTCCAAGCTTGTCTTTATAGAGTAAGTGGTATTTTCTTCATTTGGTAATTTTTTGTTGCATAAAGTTCTTACCTTTTTCCCAAACTAAAACTCTCCAAACCCACTCTAATCTCTTTGACTTGAAAACACCAAACTTTATATGAATTTTTCAGTTTTGTCTCATGTTTTTCTCACTAGTCTATCTTTTTATGCAGGTTTTTAACCAGATGTTTCTCATCTTCCATTTGGATATGTACGTTGTGTGTTCTATAAAAGTATATATCTAATCTTCCACCTATTTTCTGTGTTTTTAAGCCATTTGAATTTTTTTGATATGCAGGTTTTTCAGATCCGGGCTTGAAATGCAGGTTTTTCAGATCTGGAAGACTTCTGGGACGACTTACTTTTCAGTCGTCTAAACCATAATGCGCTGGATGACTTACCTGTTAGTCGTCTGGACAACTTACCTGTTAGTCGTCTGGACGACTTCCAGGAAGTCGTCTAGACTTCCTGGAAGTCGTCTGGAAGTCGTCTGGACCTCCTGGAAGACTTCTTGGAAGTCGTCTGGACTTCCTGTAAGTTGTCTGGAAGTTGTCTGGACTTTCTGGGAGTTTTCTGACGCTGTCTTCTTTCATATCAAGTGGAATCCAAGCTTATCTTTGTAGAGGAATGATCTATTATAGTTTTGTTTGTGGTATGTTTTGTGATTTGTATGTGTACTCCTTTAGTTGTGATTTTTTTTTTGTAAAATCAGTAATATTGTTTCCCAAGATGTAATATATGTGCTAACAATGTGTTTGCACATTTACAAGTCAATGAAATAATATACTTCAATAGCCTTTTCTCATCTTTTGATCTCTCATATGCAATAATAAACTCCAATGGCCTTCTGCTCATCTTAATAAACAAGAATGTTGGTAGCCTCGTATTGATACAACATTTTAAGAAACATTTTACCCTTCTTCCAACAAATCATCATTGGTGTCAAAGCATATTACATCCTCCAACTCAGCTTGTAACATGAATAGGAGGAAGGTCTGGAGCCATCTGTTGAGTTGTGTAGGTTAACTGCACTAACTCTGCGTTCATGTCAAGGCTATAGTCTTCTTGAGCCATTGCAACAAGATCAGCATATGTCGAACCTTCACTCAAAAATAACATCCTCGCTCCTTTGAAACGATCAACCACAAAATTCCAACATCCATCTTCCAACAACCATTCTCCATATACTGCATGTAACTGACACATCATCTGAAAAAATCAAAATAAAACACATTAAACATAGAACAAAGAAAACAAAAGTTTATTAAAGTTAGACGTAGACAACTTCAATCTAAGTCATCTAGACGACTAAACTTTCAGTCGTCATCAGAGGTTATTTTTGCAACTGACTTTGAAATCTGTTATTTGGGACGACTGAAATATCGTAGTCGATTTAGTTTGATTAAAAAATCTCCAAAAACACGACGACTGACAATTTCAGTCGTCATAGGTTAGTTTTGCATTTGACTAGAATATTTCAGAAGTTTGACTTTTACGGACGACTTACATTTCAGTCGTGCGAAAAATTGAAATATCAATATTTTATTGAAACTTCGGCGACTTACATTTCAGTGTCATAGGTTAGTTTTGCAATTGTGAAAAAAACTTCAACTTTTAATTATATCCGGCGACTTACAATTCATTGTCGTCGACGACTTACAATTCAGTCGTCCAGATTTTATTCGAGGTTCGGTCAAACCTCGTAAATCTGGGGACTGAATTGTAAGTCGTCCGAATGAATTAATAATAATTATATTGAAGTTTTTTCACAAAACAACCTATGACGACTGAAATCGCCGAAGTCAATAAAATATTGATATTTCAATTTTTTGAGCGACGAAAATGTAAGTCGTCGTAAAAATCAAACTTAAATGTCAAATCAAACGACTGAAATTTCATCTAGATTCTTAAAAGATTTTTTGTAACCAAAATAAAGCAGACGACTGATATTTCAGTCGTCCCAGAAAACAAATTTCAGAGTCAATTGCAAAAATGGGTTTTGCATTGACCAGACGACTTCCAGGTAAATCGTCTGCAGCCAGACGACTTACAATTCAGTCGTCTGGACGAACAGATCTGGAAAAAATCTTGATTTCATACCTTAAATTGGTGAGATAACTTCCTTAGCACACATAAGGCTTCTCCAAGCACACAGAATCTCAAACGAAAGTAACCCACCCAAAATCGTTAGTTTCTATGACTCTATGAACCATAAAAAATGTAGAAACAAAAACTTGGGTTTTTTAGCTCAATGTGGAGAGAAAGTGAGAGAGATGTTGTGTTTAGTTAATAAAAGTGGAGAAAGAAGAAGGGTAAATCGATTTTGGAAATATTAAGAGCTTTAAATTGGTTGTTCATGGTGGTTAGGGTATTGATGACAATGGCAATCTTGTAATTACTTGAAGATGATGAGGATGAGAGAGTAAAAATGTCATTTTCGAAAAAAAAAATTGATGGTATTTTCGTGAATTATATGCACTTGTGGGGTGAATAGGGCAAAATCAATTTCCAAACAAAAAGGAGGTTACTTTTGTGTTTGACTTCAAGTTCTAGGTCAAATCTGCAAAAAGCCCGAAATAAAATCCTAAATTGATATAGGGTGGGCGATACCCGTTCGGGTTTAAGTCGGATATTTCGGATTTTCAGGTATTTTAGTGTAAGGGTATAGAACCCGTTCAGATATTTCTGTACTTCGGATCGGGTTCGGATATTTTTAACTCAGGTTCGGTTATTTCGGGTTGGGTTCAAATATTTAGATTTTGAAAAAAAAAATTATTTCTCAAGTTTCTTATATTTAAAAATAAAACTTTCACTTAACTGATTTTTTATTTTTTTAATATGATTAATAGATTTGAAAATAATATTTTAAAATAAAAGACAATAATTTGGTTATTGTTTTTAAATTTTGGATGTAACTTTTGTTTAATGCATGAAACAAAAAGCTTGACATGTATTTTAAGTGAGTAGCAAATCATTTTATTCATAATTATATGTATATTATGTGATCTTAGAGTATGTATAGCATCAATATATATATATATATATATATATATATATATATATTAAATAAAATGAGAGAAGTAAGAAGAAATATAATGTTAAGTATACATATGTTTGGTTATCTTTGGATATCCATTCGGGTTCGGATATTACTCATTCGGGTCCGGGTATCCAATCTATCCTAATTCAATATCCGTTCGGATATTTTACTACTTCTGTTCGAATTTTTCGGGTCGGGTATCGGGTAAAGTGCCTAGGCCTAATTGATAAAATTAAAATTCGGTTATCTTTGGATATCGATTCGGGTTAAGATATTACTCATTTGGGTCCGGATATCCAATCTATCCTAATTCAATATCCATTCGGATATTTTACTACTTCTGTTCGAATTTTTTGTGTAGGATATCTGGTAAAGTGCCTAGGTCTAATTGATAAAATTAAAATGAATGCTTTTTCAATGCAGTTAGGAAACTCTGCTAGATTGTTTTTTTTTTTGAACACATACTCCTAATTGATAAAATTAAAATGAATGCTTTTTCAATGCAGTTAGGAAACTCTGCTAGATTGTTTTTTTTTTTTTGAACACATACTCTGCTCCTTTATACAATGTGAAAGTTCTGCGAGAGATTCTGAGGTTAACCGTTTAGATTCTTTGTATTAAATATAGTTTTTTCACTTTGAAAAACATAAATTTACTGGTGTGTGCTATATAACCTCTCAACCTAATCGTCTTCTATATGTAGTTTACAACTCGGCGACAAAACATAGAGTTCCATACAACTCAAAAATAAGAGTTTTTTTTTTTTTTTTGAGAAAGTTTCTGCTGGATATTGAAGCTTACGTTGTCACTCACAAAGAAGGTTACACGAAGTTGTGCATCAACAACTCTCCAACAATGACTTTCCGACCAGACAAGTTCGTTAGGTCCGTCTTCTTTTTTTTCTTTCTACATTTGTCTCCTCAAACTCAACGTCCTGGAGGAGCTTAATCTCGATCTGTCTTTTTACTTGTTGTATCAGGTTTCACGACTGGAAGTCCGACAAGACTTCCGAAGTGGAACACTCCGAGAGAACCGAGGTGACACGTGGAATATTCCGGAGAGCAATAAGCTCAATCTCCGACAAGTTTCACAGAAGCTCCTTAAGGATCAAAATGTTCAGAACATCATCATCTTACTCATTCAAAGAAACTGTTTCGAAAGGGATCGCTTCCACTCACGAGATACTTGACCCACAAGGACCTTTCCTTCAGAAATGGAACAAGATCTTCGTTCTAGCTTGTATCATCGCTGTCTCTGTCGACCCTTTGTTCTTCTACGTCCCTGTCCTCGACAAGGCCAAGAATTGTCTTGATGTTGACAAAAAAATGCAGACAACAGCTAGCGTTCTGCGCTCCATCACCGATATGTTCTACGCCATTCACATGGTTTTCCAGTTCCGTACTGGCTTCATCGCTCCTTCTTCTCGTGTCTTTGGGAGAGGTGTTCTTGTTGAGGACAGGCGTGAGATCGCTAGACGTTACTTGTCTTCGCAATTTATCGTTGACATTCTGGCTGTGCTTCCTCTTCCACAGGTGAGATTGATTATTTGGTTTAATGTGTATCTATCTCCAAGCCATTAGCTGAGTGTGATTGCTATGTTCTCAGATGGTGATTTGGATAATCATTCCGTGTATGAGAGACTCAGAGTCTTTGCACACGAAAAACATGTTAAAGTTCATCGTCTTCTTCCAATACATACCGAGGTTTATGAGAATCTATCCGCTCTATAAGCAAGTCACGAGAACCTCGGGGATACTAACCGAAACAGCTTGGGCAGGAGCTGCTTTTAACCTCTTCCTTTACATGCTTGCTAGTCATGTGAGTCCTATTCCTTCCTAACCGTTTCTTTCGTTCTAGGATGGCCATGAGAGCTTAAACCACGGTGAATGTGCGCAGGTGTTTGGTGCTTTCTGGTATTTGTTCTCTATCGAGCGCAAAACTGTGTGCTGGAAGCAAGCTTGCAGCAGAGGACTCTGCGAAATAAAGTTTTTGTATTGTCCTCGTAAGCATAACAACACTTCAAGAAACATAAATTCGCTCAATGCGTCTTGTCCGGTTCTGGAACCAAACGTAACAACACATTACGACTTTGGGATATTCCTTGGCGCACTTCAGTCCGGTGTAGTGGAGTCTCATGACTTCCCTCAGAAGTTCTTTTACTGTTTCTGGTGGGGTCTTCAAAACCTCAGGTATTATAGTATACATCAACAAATCTTCGATCATGCACAAAAGAACACAACAATAACTGTTCTTGCATCTTCTTTCTTGATCCAGTTCGCTCGGTCAAAACCTTAAAACAAGTACATACATTTGGGAGAACTGTTTCGCTGTCTTCATTTCTATCTCCGGACTAGTTCTGTTCTCGTTCTTGATCGGGAACATGCAGGTTAGCTTCTTGCCTTTCATCAAACTATCCATAGTGTTTGCAAAATGATTGCTTACTGAAACGTGCAGACGTATCTGCAATCAACAACCACAAGACTGGAGGAGATGAGAGTCAAGAGAAGAGATGCTGAACAATGGATGGCTCACCGCTTGCTCCCTGAGAATCTAAGAAAAAGAATCCGACGATACGAGCAGTACAAATGGCAAGAGACAAGAGGCGTTAACGAAGAGAATCTTCTTAGTAACCTCCCTAAAGATCTTAGACGCGACATCAAACGCCATCTCTGTCTCGCCCTTGTCATGCGGGTAAACAAAAACACTCATCTCCTCTCTTGTAACTCGAGAGTTCACTCTTTACTTGTACCATGTCTTTGTCACAGGTCCCTATGTTTGAGCAAATGGACGAGCAGCTTCTTGATGCTCTATGCGACCGTTTGCAGCCTGTGCTGTACACAGAGGAAAGCTACATCGTCAGAGAAGGAGATCCTGTAGATGAAATGCTCTTCATAATGCGTGGGAAGCTTCTAACAATGACAACAAACGGTGGAAGAACCGGTTTCTTCAACTCAGAGCATCTTGGAGCTGGTGATTTCTGCGGTGAGGAGCTCCTAACGTGGGCTTTAGACCCGCACACATCCACAAACCTCCCAATCTCAACGAGAACCGTTCAAGCTCTCATGGAAGTTGAAGCTTTCGCACTCAAAGCAGACAACCTCAAATTCGTGGCTTCTCAGTTCAGACGTCTCCACAGCAAACAGCTGAGGCACACTTTCAGGTTCTACTCACAGCAATGGAGGACGTGGGCAGCTTGCTTCATCCAAGCCTTTTGGAGAAGATGCGTGAAGAAGAGACTAGAGGAGTCTCTCAGAGAAGAAGAGAACCGTTTGCAGGACGCTTTGGCTAAAGAAGCTTGTGGAAGTTCTCCAAGCTTTGGTGCAACCATGTACGCGTCACGGTTTGCTGCAAATATCTTGCGGACTATACGTAAGAGCGGTTCAGTACATAAACCGAGGATGCTGGAAAGGATGCCACCTATGCTACTTCAGAAACCAGCAGAACCAGATTTCAATAGTGACAATGATTATATGCATATAGTGCCAATATATAAAAATAGAAGTCTTTAAATATATTAAAGGAGTGAGCTTAGAGATACAAAGCCTCCTATGATGCAATTATTTCCTCTTTTACAGAGGTTTTATACGGATGGATATAGTAAACTGTTAAGTCAAGAAGAAGACAGAAGTGAAGCCACTTCTCTTCTAAGGAATGTGGGCAAAGCGAAAGCTGCTCTGTGCATCTGTTTTGAAAAGAAAAGACATATTAAGATTATTGTCCAAGTGAATCTATGGAGAGGTCATTAAGAAACTTACATCCGAGTTATAAAACTTCATTTCTCGCTTATAGGTCATGGCACCGTCTACTTTCTCAATAGGGTTGATAGGGTTCTTGAAATCAACAGCTGGACCGTCCGTAGAGCACAAGACAAAACCAATGACACCGCTGCAACAAAGAGTTTTGCTCACTTCATACATTCTTTTCAGTGAGACCAAGAAACGTGATCAGAAGAAAACTACAAGTTACCTTGGATATGTTGGGACGCTGCTCCACGCATACTGAACGTTTTTGAATGTTTGGTTGCAAATTGAGATCATGTCTTCAATGAGATGAGTGTGGAGCCACATACTTTCCGCCATGTTGCAAAGAACTCCTCCAGGCTTCAATGCTCTAGCTAATGTTTCAAAGAAAGGCTTCTCAACTAGCGCCTGAGCAGGACCTACGATTATTATATAGAGCCAAAAAAGCGTGAGAGAGGTAAAACTCATCAACTACTAGTCAGATATCCAAAGCGAATCATACCAACAGGATCTGAAGAATCGACAATAATGGCATCATACTTCCCTGCAGGGGATTTACGAAGGAACTCAACAGCTGCCAAAAGAAAGTGATATCAACACAGAACAACTTTCAAATAGGTTTTAAAATCTGGGAGCGAGTAGAAGGATGCGTAATTACCATCACCAACGTGAAGTTGAACACGAGGATCCTCAAATCCAACCGCTAACTCGGGGAAAAATTTCTTAGACACCTACAAGACCAAAGCAATCACATAGTTTCTGAGATAGAGAACAACATAAGAGTGCTCATACTTATGATAGATTGATAGGGCACAGCAAGAGCATATACTTACATCTATAACCATCTTGTCTATCTCACAAATGTCAATAACCTCAACAGAGGTATGGCGAGAAATCTCCCTGAGAACACCACCATCACCTCCACCAACAACCAGAACCTGCAAATATTCATACAACCCTTAAACAAGTTGAGCTGAACAAAATGTTTAATGTACGGGGATGATCAGCATTAGCGAAATGAGCAATCTCATGAGATCAAACGTGAACTAAAACAGGGCAAGAAGATTGTGTCCCATCAGGTTCACCAAAAAAGGAGTAATCATCACAAACTGTACATACTTTTACATGGATTAAAGGCTAAACTTCCAAGGTGAGAGAAATTACATTTTTAGGTGAAGGTGTAGAGCATAAAGGTAGATGGGCTATCATCTCCTGATATGCAAATTCATCCTTTTCAGTCAGCTGTAGAATACCATCTAGAACAAGCACTTTCCCATAGGTAGCTGACTGCAAAAACAAGAACAAAAAATGAGGCACAGTTAGAAGCTGGCAAATTCAGAAGATGATTGTTTATTGAGAAAAGCTATTTTCAAACCTCAAACACTAGAACTTCCTGATAGTCTGACTTTTCTTTGAACAAAACTTTCTCAACTTTCAGTGAGTGTGCTTCTCCTACAATCAACACAAAACAGCATAACTGCCACAAGTCACATGTACAATCCCTCCTTAACATATAAGCTTAGCATATAAACCCAGCAGAACCTCAAACAAAGATGATATTAACGAACCAACAATAAACGAGCCTATTAAGAGATGACTTACCTGGCCACATAGGGTTGTTGAAATACACTGCTTTGCCTCTTTTCCCTGCATCCATCCAATCAAAACCCGAAAATAAGACATGTGTTCTGAGAAAATAGAGAAGCTTGACAAGAAAAGAACAAAGGAAAATGACCAGAGCGAGGGTGAGGAGGTTCGGAGAACCATCCAGAAACAACAGTGGAATGGCACTTAGCATCTTCCTCTGGTAAGCAAGATATGGCCTTAAGGCAACAAGAAGGTACAGTCTTCTCCAGACCATTCCCGTTACTCGCATTCCCATCCATAATCTTCTGGCATCCCAAATCTTTTACGCCGTTTCCCTCCATAGACAATCCTTTTCTTCTTCCCCAGCTCCAGCCTCTGTATACTGCAAAAACAAAAGAATACTTTGAGAAAACAAGAGAATCCACATCACTTGAAGAGGGCACAAAAGCAAACCAATAGCAAGAGAGAATCATTTAGCGTTCATTAAAGAATCTTACAAACTGGAAAGTCGAAGACTTTGAAGACAAGGGTTGGTCCGAATATAAACTTTAGGAAATTCAAGACCGTAACTTCTCAGACAGCATTGACCCAACAGAGAAATCAGTTCGGTTATAATAAACCCCCAGCAAATCAAGTTTGATGAACAATCAAAACATCAGAGATCGATCATACACAACAGATTAATGGATGGAGAGAGAGAGAATGATACCTGGTGGTTAACCGCGGAGAAGAGAGAGAGAGAGAGAGAGAGCGGGAAAGATTAAACTAAAATGGAAAAGGGAAAGAGAGAATTTGTTCTCTTTCTCTCTTTCGGTGTTGCGTTTCTGACTTCTCTCCTCTTAGGCACTTTCTGTGTGTTGTAAAGTTCTATTTGTTTTCCAAACCACGGCAGACTCAAAACAAAACAACCTTTTTCTAATTTTATTTTATTAAATTCTCGTGAACTTTTTTATTTTTTTTAAATATTCTCGTGAATTTTTTAGAAAAAAAAAATTGGTTACAATACCTCTCAATAAAGAAAGTACTGAAAATTTAGCCTTCCTTTTTCATTTTTTTGGGTCAATTCTTTGTAATAGTTCTTTTAAAAAAATTTCACCGAAAAACCTCCAAAAGAGAAAATGACCGAAAGAGATTTCATTAAAGAGACAAAAGAACTTCTAGTCTTCTACTATTTATTTTATAGATATATAAATATATATAATTATTTAAATAAATAATTAAAAACAAAAATAATTTTTATAGTTTTGAATTATATGTATTCAAATTTGAATTTTTTATAATTTTTCAACTTTTTCAAATTTTCTTTTAGAAATTATTTTTAAAATTTTTATTTGAAATTTTAATATTTGTTATTTTTAAAAAAATCAAAATTCCTCTCATCAAATCTAAACCTTAAATCTATATTGTTAATTTTAGGCGTATAGTGTATATTTACCGTTTAATGAAACATCTTTTGATCATGTTCCTCGTTAGAGATTCTTTTGGTGAAAAAACTAAAATCTTCGTCCTAAAGAATTTCTTTTTTTTTTGTTCCTATTTTATCGTATAAAGCTTTTATAATATGTGAGGGTCATGAATTTAAACCGTATAATTAACCAAAACAGTGGGATTGATGGGATCCATTATCTAATTTCAACTGTTTCCTTCTTGTTTTTACTTTTGTTCATTAAATTTTCAACTTTCAATAATCCTATATTCTTTGCTCACCCGTCCGATGAAAGAACATAACCTTCCATTAAAAACCAAGCAAAGAAAACTCTCACCACAAAATCAAGCGGACATAGTCGATTATCAATGCAAATAGAGGCTGATGAGATAGAGTTTCTGCGCAACTCCGCTTTCAGGAAGATATTACCCTTTGACATCCCCCCCCCCCTGGTTTTTAGGTGTTTTTTGGGCAATATATCATTGTTAGACTACTAACGGTACACAAAAAGTATGAGATGAGGTTTTATTGGCCAGAAAACCACTCAGTTTTCATTGTGTGAGTTAACTATTGTCACTGGACTCAATTGTGGTAAATTACCTAGCCGTAAAGTAAACCTACGACTTCGAACACATCTCTACAGAATTGACACACTTTTCTTTCGCTTGCCGTGTCAATATATGACGTTGAAGATTTTTCAGAAACTTACCATATAAAAAACTAGTTTATATTTACAATATCTTATATTTACCATTTATTTATATTTTAATTATATGTCATATTTACTAATATTACTTTTAAATTTATATATTAAAATATATTGAACCAAGTTTGACTTGGTCAAACCATATTGAACTGTGACCTAAAAATTTATCGGTTTAGCTTCGGTCAGTTTTAGAAACATAGATTGAAATGAATAAAACTTTTAAAACTATCAAAATCTATAAACTAATCATATGAACAGAAAACTAGTTTATATTTATAATTTTTTATATTTATATTTTAATTATATGTTATATTTACTAACATTACTTCTAAATTTATATATTAAAACATATTGAACCAAATTACTGAATCAAATTTGACCTGATCGAACCATATTGAACCATGATCCAAATACTTATCTGGTTCATATTTCAATCCAGTTTAGAAAACATATGTATTTGTGACTCGTTTTGTTCACAAAATATTCAAATAAATCATGGTATTGTGTATTCGAGATTTTTTTGTTTTAATAATCGGCACAAATATTTAAACTCAAATGATTAACGAGATAAAAATTATGAGAAAAAAGCATCTAATAAGATTAAGCAATTTTTTATCATTGGTAAGTCGGTAATTACTGGCTAATGATTTTTAAAAAAAAAATCTTTTTCTTTTTGCCTCTATACATGAATTTAGCTGATCACGAACTGATCCTATTATTGAGCATTTTTAGAATAACAGCGGGACTTGACTTTTTGCAATTTTCATTATTTTAAGTGATTAGTGTTAAGTTGCTCTTTTGTCAATTCCAAAATCTCAGTATTATCTTCTTGCAAAATTTAAAACGTTCCCCACCAATAGGAGTTGGTGATAAAAAGTCATCGTCTGAGAAATTGAAAAAGATGCGAGACACGCGTCATTGAGTGAATCAAATGTCGACAAATGTTTGGAGGTTATCATCATCTAACAATGTAAGAAAAGATGTCACATTATTATAATTATAAACAACACTGAAGAAGGTCCCACGAAGAATGAATGGAAGCAGTAGCGACTCTCAGCAAGAGCGGTTGAATCAGCTGCGTCCGACTCAATAAAATAATGTAATTTTTATTGTTTTTCAAATTTTATATGTAGTTCATATGATTTAAACCGCTAATCTATTATATTTTAGAAGTTTAGAATAATATTTTATATATTTTAAGTGGTTTTACATATTATTATTATTCATTTTTTAATAATTCTAAATACTTTATTATTTTTATTTTTATTATTGTTTTTTATCTATTTTTAATTGTTTTTATTACATCATTGTAACAAAAAGTGTTTTATTACATTTTTCACGTTTTTTCATTCTTCCGAACTACTTCGTTAATTATATTTACAATAATAATTCGACGTCATCTATTTTACGTGTTAACCATAAAAATTTCATATGTATGAATAAAATTGTTTCATTAGTGGTAAGAATTCAAATATGTTAACAAAAAAAAAATATTTGTGTACATAATCAGTTACACATAGACATTCAGGTATACATTCAGATAAATATTGGTTTTTACGAGTATCGAGTTTTTTGAATTTTTAAATTAAACTTTGTTTGGGTATTATAAATTTTCAGATAAGGTTCAAGTCGGATTCTTCCGATCCGGGTAAGTTTGTAGGAACTTTAAAATATTTAAATAATCTAGATGTTTGAAAAATTTACTAAACATTTTAAATATAAGAAAAACCAACATTTGTATGGATATGCGGGTCAAGTTCTAGTGTTTCATTAAAGATAGCAGGTTTAACACCACTTAACAACTTTTATTTTTTATTGTACTTCTAAGACCATCTCCAATGTATTCCCCTATTTTTATCTCTAAACTAGAGATGATTTTTCCACCAATGTATTCTTCTATTTTTACCTCGATAAAAGAATATTCTCAAAAGATTCTATTTTAATTTTACAAAAAGTATATTTTATTTATGAAAGTTGATAACTAACCCTATTTACTTTTAAATTTTGAAAGATTTTCACATAATTATGAATTTGTTTAAACTAAAGTTTTATTAAAAGACTATTATATAAATAAAAAGTGACTTTATTCTTACAAAAACTGTATTTCTCTATATAATTATTTTGGTTATAACTATAAAATTTTGAAAGTTAAAAGACCATTTTGAAAATAAAAATAGTAGAGAAATGCTATTTCTACCTCTATAAATAGAGAAAAAATAGCAATCTCTATTTTAGAGGTGGAAATAGAGATGGGATGAAACATTTTTGCCTCTATTATAGCATATAGAGGTAAAAATAGCAATGAGTTGTAAATGTTTTAACCCAATTCGTTAAAAGATATCTCAGGGTCGGTCTGATAGAAGTTGTCCGTGTCTTTAGTACTCCAAAGAATCTCTTTCTAATATACCTAGAAAACTTTGATTGTCTAACAAAAAAATATATAATTAAACACACATAAAAAGTTGATGGTTAGAGTTTAGGTTATACAATATATATTTAATTTCCTAGCATCTCTCTATATGTCTGGGTATGTGTCTTTTGTTTTATTTTCTCTCTCTTTCTATAAGTGTATTTTTCCTTCAAAATGTAACTTCTTTTAGTGTTTCTATATATTTTACAAATTTTTAATAATATTATATACATTAAATGTTACATCTATATTATATTACATTTTATATAGTATAGTTCAATTTTAATATTCAAATATGACATCATTTTCTGGTGTTGTATGCAATTTAGTAAACATAGAATAAAAATGTAATTTTGCAATCTCTCTCTCTCTCTAAAATACCTAGAAAACTTTGATTGTCTAACCAAAAAATATATAATTAAACACACATAAAAAGTTGATGGTTAGAATTTAGGTTATACAATATATATTTAATTTCCTAGCATCTCTCTATATGGATGCGTATGTGTTTTTTATTTTATTTTCTCTCTCTTTCTATAAGTGTATTTCTCATTCAAAATGTAACTTCTTTTAGTGTTTCTATATATTTTACAAATTTTAATAATATTATATACATTAAATGTTACATCTATATTATATTACATTTTATATAGTATAGTTCAATTTTAATATTCAAATATGACATTATTGTCTGGTGTTTTATTCAATTTAGTAAACATAGAATAAAAATGTAATTTTGCAATCTCTCTCTCTCACACACACACACACACAAGAAACTGAACTCAAGAAGATTGTTGATTAGTGTTGGTTGCAATTTGATGTGTGAGGCAACCCAAATTTATGAATCATACGACTATGCAGGATATGAAAACATAAGCTGTAAGTCGATATTTATGCAGCTAATACAAAAGGGACTAGAGAGACCACATAGAGAAGAAATACGACAACGAAGTTGGACTCTTGGGGGGGTGTATTCAATCTAACATTTGAGGTGATTTGATTTTTAATGAAGTTTTAGATGATTTAAATAAGTTGCAGAGATTTAGGTGATTTTTGTTAAAGCATTCTAAAATATCACCTAAAATCATGGGATTTGGATTTCAATTTTTTTAACTAAGAAATTCCACTCAAACACTTTAAAATCACCTGAAAACTTTAAAACTCCATAACTTAAGTTATATTCAATAACAGTGGATTTTAAATGAGTTTTAAAATTCATGTTTGAATAACAGTGGATTTGTCATTTTAATACAAATCACCTAAAACTCTCAGTTGAATACACCCCCCTTGATGTTGATAGAATTTTTCTCTCTTCGTAATCTCTCTCTAATAAAGGCAATACTAGGTGATTTTCCCGTGCTCATGCACAGATATAAATATTTATAAAATAAATATACTATAATAATTTATTTATTTACTTTTAATTTTAAATTGATTCATAATTTGTATGCAAAATTTATATTAAAAATTATATTATTTTAATAGACATATGATTTTAGATATGTTATATTTAGTTGGTTTTGTTGTTTTATAGTCGATTTAGTTATCATTCGGTATATTGGTTTGCATCTATTTCTCTGAATTCAACTATATTATTTTTATTTTAAATATATTAAAATTATAATTAATTTTCTTATTTTTATTTACGCTGGTTGTTGTCTTAGATATGTAAATATATTTGATGAAGATTATGTATAACTTAAGATATATTGTGCTTAGAATGAAATAAAAAATAAACTAAAGTGTCAGATTTCAAATCACATGAATTAATATAACGATAATACTCTACATTCTCATGCATATATATAAATTTTACAAAAAAAACTAAATTGTAACAGTTGGTTAATATTTATTTTCATTTGTTAATAGGTTTTGAGTCATTATATAATTTACATTTATAAAAGAAATTATTATTATTATAAAATTATATATTCTTATTGTAGTTAAATCTATGATTTTAGACACA
This sequence comes from Brassica nigra, assembly GCA_016432835.1. Lineage (NCBI taxonomy): Eukaryota > Viridiplantae > Streptophyta > Magnoliopsida > Brassicales > Brassicaceae > Brassica > Brassica nigra. The sequence continues at coordinate 31,799,407 of CM028247.1, forward strand.
AGTTGGATTAGTCGAGTCACTCATATTGTGAGTATATTGAGTTAAATATATTCTTTCAAAATCAAACTAAAGTATAATTACTTTATATTATAATTGAGTACAATCAAATTAACTTTATTTATCGTTTAAATGTGCATGTATTTTCATAATATTTATCAAATTATATGCTGGTTTCCTTAAAAAAAAATATTAAAAAAATAAAACGACGATCTATGGGAAGTTACATACATAAGCAGTGTTCTAATAAGCGGTCTAGTGATAAAGAAGCTAGACGTTACAAGACCGTGGTGATGACCTTTAAACCGTCTAGATAATTACAATACAATAATTATATATAATATATAATTTATTATTCATAAATTATAATAATTAAGATATTACAACTTATATCCTTATGAAAATAATTTTTATCATACATAATAATAATATTTACTATTATTTAGTATAAAACATTACATATATTCAATATATTACTATAATTTATAAGCCTAAGCCGATTAGCTAATAATTTAGGTATCCGCTAATCGTTTTAGGCTAGGTAGGTCGCTCGCTTAGCGTCTAGCTTTCTTGAACACTGTAGAAGTAACTAATACATTTTGGAAGCTTATGAACACATATCAATATTTACAATAATAAAATATTTTATAGATTCTAAATAATTTTATGTCTTAGATTTATTAAATGATAAACTGAAATTTATTTTAAATAATCTTGAAAATTAGATTTGCTGGTATTTTGATTATGGTTATATTAAGTTCCACAAAAATAAAAACATAAAATTTAAAAGCAAGTTTAATATCAAGAAAACAAATAATTTTAATAATGACAAAATATAATATATCGACCTCGTTAAAGTATATAGTGTTATGTTATTTTAAAATATTTTGTAATTATTTGATCAAAATATGTTTATTGTTAATTGTTTTCTACAATATCTCTTAAAATAAGCAGGTTAAACAAATTGTGAACTTGTAAATTTGGAATATATCTATCTTGTGAACTTTTCTTTTTTTAATGAAATCATATTATATATACAAATATTTTCGTTTTAATTTTTTAAATTTTTTATAAATGTTTCCTTTTCTATTATATATGTTATTTGGATTTTTTTAGGAAACTAAATAAAAATCAATAATGGTATTTAAATATAATATTATTAATTCATTAAGGTATCAATGTAATCAACCATCGTGAGAGTTAACGCGAGCGCGACACATAGGAAACTGACTTTTCAAATAATATTATAGAGATATCAGGTGATTCTCTTTCAGTTGTGGTGGTCGGACTCTGCTTCGTCGCCAGAAGCATCACTTCGTCTCTTCTTCTTTTTCTTTGCTCTTCTTCCTCGTCTCTCTTGAGATGTCCATATGGTTGATGCTCTTGTGGTGGCCAGCTTGCCGAAACCCTAGTTCTGTTCCAGAGGGAGATCTATTTGGCATTTGAGGGTCCGCTTGGTGTTTCATCGAGGCATTGCGGTTTGTTTAAGGAAGTGAGTCGGCATTTAGGGTATAGCTTCTCAGCGGTTCTCATTTTCTGTTTTGCAGTTCTGTTTGGTTTTCTTGGTGGTGGTGGCGCGTGAGAGTAGATGTTGGTCTCTCTCCTCTATTCTGACTTTTTCTCTCTTATGTGGAGGTTGTCTTCGTCGTGGGTGGAGCGGTTGGCCTTCTGTGTGTTGTGTCTTAGCGTCTTGTCTCGGCCCATTGTTGTGTTCCGATTCAAAGGAGGTGAGAGACGTGTTATGGTGGTGTGTACTCAGTCTATATGGTGGTCGTGTGGCTGTAGAGTGGTATGGTTTTGCTTATGTAGCTCAAGGGTTGTTGGTTTGACCTATCGTCAATGGCAGTATAAGCTTCTTCTTCGGCGGTTGCTCTCCTTTTGCCCATCCTCCTCGCGGTCTAGGTCAAGGTTTAGCTCGAGCCAATTCACATTTGATTTCTGGATTTTCCTCAGGTTCGCTTGTCTGCTCCTCTTTGTGTCTCCAGCGATGTGTAGTAGTGAAGCGTGAAGGCGACCATATGGGATTCTGTTATTCTGACAAGGGCGCCGGTTTGCAACCTTTTTGAGTCAGTTCGGTTGCATCAGCGAGGAGACCTGGGTGGGTTGGACATCCCAGTGTCACATTGTCCTCTTGGATGCTATGGCAGGTTATCCCCTTCTTTTTTTGCAAGACCTGAAACTTTTTAAATTTTGTCTTCATTGCAGCCCGCATTTTTTCCAGAGTGTATGCTGCATGTGTGGTCTTTGACTCCTGGTGGCTTACATTCCCTTCATGTGGGTGCTGGGGATCGGATGGCTCTCCGACAGGTTTGCTATCTCTCTCTCCTTAACTTCGGTGTCAAGAGCTTAATAGTCAATGAAGATGGAAAGTTTAAAGAGATCATTATGATGTCACTGTAATTACTAACATTTAAGGCAACAAGGAGAATGCCACATTCTAGTGATTAACATTAAGGGTAGAGAATGGGAATTTATTTACTAAAGATTATGGAGTGAAATAGTTGAACGCGTCGGTGCGGTGGTTGAACGAAACTGGGAATGCAAAATTTGACAAATTTTTGTTCTGAATCAAGTTCGTAAATAGACATTTGATCTCGATCTTCAGATTGATTAATTGAAGTAAATATTAAAAAATGGACTAATCAGTCTAATCTGATTCGAAGAGACTAGCACTTAATACTTTTGTCGTCTAAGCCCAAAAAGGAGTTGAAGTTGGCGATTTAAAAGAATTAAACTCTAAAATCATTAGCCGACGGAATGAATACAGCCCAAAAAAGTAAAGAAGGATAAAACTAACAATAATCGAAATAATAAGACATCCATTATCAACAAGTGCTACACTCAATTTCCAGAGACCAAAAGAAATTTATCATTTTCACATTATAAGACCATCTCCAACGTTATTTTTCACTTTTTTGCTTCCTTTTGAAGTAACTTTTTCTCCAATTCTACTTCATTTCCTACTTAAAATGAAGCAATGAATAGTATTGCTTCAAATTTGAAGATATACTGTGCACATCTTCATTCTTTGAAGATGAAAATTTCAAATTGTAAATTGGTCTTTAACTTATACTTATTCTTTTCTTTTACCAAAATAAACTATACACGTTAATATTATCCAATTAATTTCAAAATATAACTATAATTTTCATCTAATCAAATGTTTATATCGAAGAGCATATGAATTCATTAAGAAATTTTAACTCACCTCTTACTTCTAAACACTTTTGTTAATTACTCATAGAGAAAAACTATTTTTTTGTCAACATAGAGGAAACTATATATATGGTATTTTTTTACAAGTTTTTGTGATGTTTTGTGTGTTGTTTATAATGTGTAATAAATTTACTATAGAATAATATTTAATTTATATAAAATAGTAATGTGTTGGATTATTGTTAAAACAAAATAGTTAAGTAAATATAAAAATATTATTAATAATTAATGATAAAGTGGAGATGAAATATACTTGGAATATTTTTTGTAAGAAAAAAAATGAATCAAACAATTGGATTGAATGTTGCTTCATTTTTTTTCTTAGTTTGGAAGAAAGTAACTTTTGAAGATAAGCCAATCATGGAAGATGTTTAAAGCCAAAAGTTAGAGTCCAATCTACTATAACCGCCAATCATCTACCCAAACTAACTCATGAAGTCGATTTAAGCCAAATACTTAACATTAAAAGAAACACACATACATAAATTACACATTAAAAGAGACCAAAGATCTGCCAAAAAAAAAGAGAGACTAAGGCTATGAATGTATACTGCGGTTTACGAGCGGAATAGAAAAGTTATTATAATTGTTTCCATTAGATGGTGCTTACTGATTTTTTATATATAAATATACATATTGCATATATTTCTTTAATTTAGAAAATTCTGAAATTAATTGTATGTGTTAATTTTTATTTAAAACAAAACTTATAATGATCAGTAAAAATATTACAATATATAATTAGATAATTATTGTATTTTATTAAATTAAAAATAATTACTATTTAAATATTATCCTAAATAAACCAAAAGCATAAATTCTTTGTATCTGATTCATAAATAATAAATAAATAAAATTTTGGTTTATCATATAAATTAATTTTTTTATTTTAAGCTAAAATAAAATGTTATTATACTTATAATTTATGTTTGAATATTTTCATTTAAATATTTCTCTCATACAGCATGTTATTTTTGTTACCATTTAAACTTTTTTTAACCGCTCATTTACTGCTATCTATGGTTTTTCTATAAAGCCGCACTTGAAGTATACCGCACCATATTATCCACTTAGTCTGCACCGACTGATTTGCTGTTAGCATTTGAAGCTTAAAGCTTTTAGACATTCATTCAAACACCATAAACATATGTATATTTAGATCTAAAATTGAGATCCACTCCAAATTAGTTGACTCAAATTAAACATCATTATGAATGAAATTTCAAATATGATCTTCAAAATAACATAATATATTTTCGTTCTTTTCCTTTTGCAATGTATGTACCATAAATCATTTAGAAAGACTTTTAAACATTTTTGAAACACTTCCAATACTATTTATAAGTAACATATGATAATAAAAAATAATAAGAAGGCTTCCTAGATAACACTCTAGTATTTTAGATATACGTTCGTAGTACTGAAAACAAAGTTATTTTGATGGCAGTTTAGAATATATTTGTCACTGTTCTAAAATACGCCCTATACGGCCGCATGTTCGGCGGATATACGTTGAACGGTGTCTCTCCGTACCAAATACACATAGTTCGTTTGATTATGCGGTCCTTTTGAGTTTAACCAATTATCTTGCTCATGTTATTTTATGGTCAATACTTCTAATTTGTTTCTGACAAAAATCCACTTATTATCATGCAAGAAGACAAAAATAAGCTTTATGTAGACAAAATTATATACATAATCCTCTTTATTTTTACTATACATTTTATTTCTAATAATGAAGAAAGAGGAATATGTTGTTGGTATTTATAATTTAAGCATACATATATTATCGAATATTGAAACCCTCGTATTATCTAATATTAACAATATTTTGATGGTAGTAACTAGTATATTATATACATTTACTATAATTTTATATCCGTTTAGTTCCCCGCTTAGACGTCCGCGTATACAGTTAGGTGCCTAGTGCTAGGTCGCCGCTGCATTTTAGAACACTGATATTTGTAAAACTAATTATCAATAAAACCTTTATTTTAAAATTAAGATAAAAGAAACGAAGACTCTATGTTTTATTGGTTTCAAACTATCTATCAAACGATATAACCATTTTCTCTCTCAGAATTCTGCACAACAACTCTTCGTTTCTTGCTGTTTTTTTTTTTTGAAAAATTCGTTTCTTGGTGTTGTTTTATGGTCGATCGTATTTTCTTTTTCGTTTTCAGTTTCTTAGATTAAATAAGATATGGCATCAAAATCTCTTTCGATATATGATAGCCAATGTCTCTATCCATTCTTCTTTCTCTATCTAATGACTAATTTTGTAGTTGGATGCGGTAATTCTACATCATATATTTTTGTTATCTATAAAACTAAAATGTTGACAGAAAAGGATAAAGATAAAAACAAATGATTTATAACTGTATAAAAATGATTTCAAAATAATGTAAACATGGGAGAAACACTACTTCATTTTTTTTTGTATTGTATAGGATTTAAACTACTTACAAACACATGACGCAAAAAAATAATGAAACGAGTGACTAACTAAGAATTAATGTTTTCAGATGACAAAATCTGCTCGGGAGAGTTTCGACACACGGGACAAGTCCCGTTTAATTTTAGCCACTCATCGATACAGTCAGCGTGAAAACAATGTTGGCACAATGGTATTGTCCTAAGCGTCTCCTTGGGCTCATACTCTGATAGACAAATGGCACATGTGACATCGTCTATTTTGGGTAACCTTTTGCTTTCGCCTAACACTATTTTTGGATACGACTCTATAGTAGACCCATCTAAACCCTTTATCATGATACTGGACTGAGAAGAATGGGCTTGAGTGTTGTTGATCTCTGGATGTGAGATAAGATGTCGTCGTTTGATGAAGGCGTTAATTTTGCTGTAAATGAAACAGACAACACCGAAGAGGATTAAAGTTCCAGGGATCCCTGCACCGATGGCTATTGCGTAACCGACTTTTCTCGGAATAGCTGAAATTATAAAAAAAAATGATTAGAAGAAAGTAATCAAAGACAAAAAAAAATAATTGTGTTCTTTAGAATAAGTAGAATCGAAAGATTATCCGAAAAATAATTGTGTTCTTTAAAATAAGTAGAATCGAAGATTATCCTAATTTTTAGTAGTGTTCGGCTGGCCCAGTGCTAAAGTTTATGTAAGTAATAAGAAAATGTTTGAAAAAATTACACTGACACATACTTTATGCATGTAGAGTACTTTATCACTTTGACATACAAAAGTCAGGAAAATAGTAACTACATCATTGTTGTTTGTTTCACTTTGACGTATTTTTTCATTGTTGTTTGTTTCAAATGTTAAAAAATCAAATTTTATTTCTGCTAAAACTGATAATTTAAAACCAAATATTTTTGAACTAATTTCAACATTATAATTGAAGATAGTTTGGATTGTTATATGATCTATGATAATTCAGTAAAAAGTCTTTTACTATACGTCTAACGTGAGGAATAAGGTTTGCTGTGCCTTCAACGTTGGAACAAAACTTGCCTTCACCCCCTAAGGTGAATGGTATAATTCACCTCACTTCCCTACACCAATTAAACTGCCACATAGGATTAGTTAAGAAAGGTATTATAATTAAAGGAAAAAAAGAAAAATAGCTTGACAAAAAAAATAGATTAACGTGAGACGGCGGCGTTAACTTCTCCTTCTTCATCCATCGACTTTTTTTTTCTTTTTCCCAAAGACTCCCAAATTATTCTCCACTTAATTTACAGGTTCAAATCACTCAATTAACATAATTAACAGCAAGTTTAATTATTGTTTGTTTTATATATATATATAGTTATAAGTTTAGGGTTATTAGATCTTCTTTAATCATGTCTATGTATGATCATATTTGGTTCCTTTTTAGATCTTTTGACTGTCACGTTTATGTATGAACATAGCAATAAAGAGATTGAGTCAATTAGGTTATGTTATGCTTTTTTTGCTTTATTTTGATGGTGAGAAAAGAATCGATGACCAATGAATGAATCAAAGTTATAATGGGTACATTCGATCGCTTAGCTTGTCATGGGAAACATTTTAAATTATTTTTTCATCAATTTCCACATGCCTTTACATCATCTGTTCATTTATTTCATTAGTTAATTTTCAAATTTTGATGAACTTTTGTCATGTAAAAGAGGATAGAACTAGACAAATTATGTTGAGTATTTTTTAACTATTGTTTGTATTTTTCTATATAGTTGCAATGGAGAGTCCACATTTAAGTGGAGAAGAAACTGTTCCTGTTAGTCAAGATGAATCTAGTTTGCAAGTCTCAAGTGAAACCAGTTTTTTAAGTCAGAATTCAGATGAGTTTTTGGCTGAGGAAAAAGATGCTTCAGTCAGTGATGGTGATGCTTCAGTCAGCGATAATGAGGCTTCAGTCGATGATTTCAGTGAAAAAAATGACATAAGCAATGAGGATTGTCTTCAGATTGAAGATGTTGATGCTTTAGAGGCAAACAATGAAAATCATAATAACCATGAACTCTGTATTGGAATGGATTTTAGTTCTGATGAGTCTGCATATAAAGCTTATAGAAAAACACAGCAAATACTTGAAAGTTACCTGGTAAAAATCAGCGTAGGACAAGATGGGGAACAAGTCCTTGATAGCTCAAGAAGCCTGACAGCAATATCAAGACCATTGTTAGCATCATGAGCTAGCTCTTGTGGAAGCCATATCGTCCCAAACGGTCCTCCCGTCTTCGTCTTCACGTCATATGTCTCAGCCGAGTGCCATCTGCAGTGACATACACACATCATCACTCCTAAGAAAATACAATGCCAGAGACAAATGAAGAGACTCGCCTGATCTAAGATGAATTCAAAGAGAAGTCGAAGGTGGTGGTTGATAAAAGCACATGCTTGAAAATCAGAATATGTAAAAGCAACCACGTTCACTAGACAAAACCTGTCACAAGTTCAAACCCAAAACAGACCGAGAGGTCAGCCTGAGAGTGGAGAGGTCATTGTTTTTTTTTTTTTTGATCAAGAGGTCATTGTTGTCTCTCCAAACAAAAGCTATTTTCCTGAGAGGTCAGCCTGATCTCTCGAAGAAGCAGACCGAGACTTGCATTGCAAGGTTTAAGAAAAGAAGAAGAGCAGCCAGAGCTAAAGCCCAAGTAGAGGAACGCTTGCGACGTTTACAAATCTGAATATCACTCAGGAATCATCACGCTCTCTTAGTGAGGTTAATTATGTTAATTGAGTGATGACTTAGCTCGAAGCTATAAGTTTAATGAAGAATTAATTAGGAGTCTCTGGGATGAAGAAGAAGAAGAAGAAAAAGCCGATGGATGAAGAAGGAGAAGTTAACGCCGCCGTCTCACGTTAATCTCTTTTTTTTGTCAAGCTATTTTCCTTTTTTTCCTTTAATTATAATACCTTTTTTAACTAATCCTATGTGGCAGTTTAATTGGTGTAGGGAAGTGAGGTGAATTATACCATTCACCTTAGGGGGTGAAGGCAAGTTTTGTTCTCAACGTTGGGAATAAGTCTTGTTAGTATGGAAATAACTAAATAAGACTCGTTGGTATTATTTTTTTTTTTAGTATTTTGTTTCATGTGTGACTTTTAAAAGTTTTCACGTGTACTTTTCTTATTTTGTAGATAGATGTACTATTTCTACTTGTTTTATTACATAGAAAGTGAATTTGCATGTGTACAAAACGCATATATACTATATTATATCGTCTTGAGCCGTCTCATGAATTTTTCATTGGTTTGATAAAGAGGTTTTCATAGTTAGACAAGTAGAGCCGACAAACTATTTGGTTGTGTGAAAAATCAGTTGAAAAAAAAAAACTATTTGGTTGTAACCTTGCCATTTTTCCAAATTTTTTTATAGTCATCATTCTATATATACAAACACTAACACACAAATACACATGACTCATTCAACACGAAACTTCGTCATGGTCTACGTCAACTGATATACTCTAATCGTCGTATTAGTTGTATTTTTGACTTGATATATATAAAATTTTGTACTCTCACCATCAAAATTTAAGACCAAAGACAATTAATCATATTCTATAATACGATTTAAAATCGAAGATAACGGTGATTATAAAATTAAATACCTGGTTTAGGAGCATCAGAGCATATGATTTCACGAGAAGAATTACTCTTAATCCCACACCTACCACCTTTACTCTCACACCGGCGGCATCTCGGGACCCTCCAAGTGAGCCAGAGGTTATCACTCAGTCCCCCATACGAAACGGCCTGCTCATAAACCGACCAACGAACCGGAACCTCAACGGCTTTCATTAACCGGCACGACTGAGCCGACAGGTAGTTTACCGCTCTAGGAAAAGCAGTCGCAAACACCGTGCTGTTTGAATCGCTCAAACACGTGATCGGATTGAAATGCCCGAAACGAAGATATTCCGACGCCGGGCATCTAAAAAACGTGAACCGACGTGTGTAAACGCTGTCAAACGGCGTCGAAGTGAGGTTTAGCGTTAAGATGCGTTTAGGAAGACAGTTATCTGGGTCGGTGAGTAAAATCTCTTGAGCCGCGTAATCGATCATCTCGACGGTGAAGTCACCACCAGAGAATGGTAGTGTTATGGTGGTTCGGTTAACGCCGTTACTATCACCGCACGTTAAGTCGAACCCTTTGTTATAACCGCAAGATTGGGGTTGGTGGGATTTTAAACGGAAAGGGAAACGGATAATGGGATCGCCACGGCGACAAACGGCGTTAGTGCATGTGGCAGTGATCGTCGTCGGGATTAGGAGAGAGAGAAATAAGAGAGAGAATAATGATGTTATTTTTGTAGCAAACTCCATAATCTTTTTTTTTTCTTAGAAGGAGCTTGGTTTGGTGTTGGAAAACTAAAGCAGTGACCCAATCCTATTTGTAATTGAAAATGGACCCATAATGCACGTAATCATTTGTATTTTATTATACGGCAGTGGTAATCGTTTATAGTATTCTACTGTCTGTGTCGTTTATTTATTAGATAAATATGGATACAATGTCTGGGTCATAAAAGCGACTTCGAGTATACACGAAAGGAGAAAAATAATGTAACATCTCGAGTTGTGATATGTGAAAAGTCTTAAGAGAATTGATTTGGCTACCTATGTCATCAAAGTTGACTTACCTTTTCTGGAGCACATCCAGAAAGAACTCCAGAGTTAAGCGTGCTTGAGCTGGAGTAGTGGAAGGATGGGTGACCTATCGGGAAGTGATTCGCGATAGCGTGCGAGTGAGGCCAAAGCACGGGAAAAGGTCGGGTGGTGATTGCAGGATCAGTAAACAATGATTTCGAGCCTTTCGAAAATTTAACGACCGACCGTCGGATGGAATGGGGCCCACGGGCCGAGAGAGCGGGCGTGGGCCGCCCATTAGCCATGGGCGGTCGGGCGTTACAAGTGGTATCGAGCTTGTAAGCCGTCTCGGTTCTGACCCTTGAGACTGTCGTAAACGCGGGGGCGTTGCGTTCTTTGAGAGGGGGTGAATTGTAACATCCCGAGTTGTGATATGTGGAAAGGCTTAAGAGAATTGATTTGGCTACCTATGTCACCAAAGTTGACTTACCTTTTCCGGAGCACATCCTGAAAGAACTCCAGAGTTAAGCGTGCTTGAGCTGGAGTAGTGGAAGGATTGGTGACCTATCGGGAAGTGATTCGCGATAGCGTGCGAGTGAGGCCAAAGCACGGGAAAAGGTCATGTGGTGATTGTAGGATCAGTAAACAATGATTTCGAGCCTTTCGGAATTATTAACGACCGACCGTCGAATGGGATGGGGCCCACGGGCCGAGAGAGCGAGCGTGGGTGGCCCATTAGCCGTGGACGGATCGGGGCGTTACAAGGGGCGTTACAAATAATTGAGTTTTAAATTAAAGAATGAAAACCGTAAAAATAAGATCACCACTTTGGTAAAGGATCATATTATTTTGGGTTTAAAAGAACATAAGTTATTGAAGTGAAAATATATACTGTTATTTTTGTTAAATCCTTTCAAAATTCAACTCTTTCCACACAACTAAGAGCGTATGACCGTGACCAAAATTCCAAAGATTTTCTAATGGCCCGAGCATAATAGTTAGATAATGCCTAAACATTGGACTATTTTTAATATAACTAGTAAGCCATAAAGAATGTTTCAACATTAATTAACGAAAAGTCTAATCACAGATTTAATGTTAATGAATCCCATAACGACTTTGGACCTCTTCACCTTCTATAAGTCTTTCCAGTGCATCAAGAGGAAGACCAGTAAGCTCTATTGTCATTTCCAAACTTTTGTTCGATTTTCTATGTTTTGAGCTTCTTCAGAAGAATGTTTGCCTAGTAGTAAATGAGCGTCTAGCCACTCCGCCACTCGGATTCAATTGCCGTTGGAAAGGACTATTTACTTACGATATTTGGATTCCCGGTAAAGAGGTGAAACCACCTTTTCACCGAAAACAAAATATATGGAATGTTGTATTATCTTTTGTACAAAGAAGAAAAAAGGCCCATTGCGCGAGTCCCTTTTCCTACAATTCATACAAGTGATCCACCTTCCAGTATTTGATCAATTGCTTCAAACGCAACATATTATAATTAGCAAAGTAAATTTGTTTTAACATAATTAAAATTGTCAGTTATAATGAATATCTTTATATAGTATATTAAATATAACAATAAACATAAACACAAACACAAACAAGCAAGGTTAAATTCTTACAACATTTATCTGGACAACGCCAGGGGTCAAACAAACAACAGTAATGCCCGTCTCCGAAGGCAGACTTTTGAAAATAATATTGTTAAACATAACTTGACATACAAAAATTTCAAGAAATTGCAACCCGTTTTAGATTATAAAAATACTTTCAAAAAAAAATCTTGTTATATATATCTACAAATTTACCAGAGCGAGTTTACTTCTCTAATATCATTTCCAAAATGAATACAAAAAGAAACATAATTTCATAGAGATACATGAACAATTGATGGTTTTTGGTAGGTCTGGACACATATCGGATATCCGGGTTTTTAAAGGTATTTGTGATTTGCTTCGTATGTCAGAGATACCTAATTTTTCGATTTGCTTTGCTTCGATAAAATACGGATATTCGGAAAACGGATATCCAGAAAATAAATAAATATTTGGGGATATTTACGGATATCTCATCTGTTTGGATTAATACAAATAATCTTAAAAATTTGATACAAATTTGTATTGTAAAATATTTTTTTGCATGATATAAAAGATAAAAATTAAAAGAAGTAGCGAATCTACATATTTTGTAAATTTTTTAAACTTAGTTAACAATTATAATAACACAAAACTTTAGAAAAAATTATAATTATCATAAACTTTTTATCTTCTTTTTATGTAATACTTTTATATATGTAATAGTGTGAATAGAATTTGTCAAATCATATGTTAGAATAATAATTATAAATTATAAAATTTTATACATTTAAAACTTTAAATATAATCAAGATATATATGTATTTATATATTGCCGGATCGGATCAGATTTCCGCTTTCCAAAATTTTAGTATTTGTGATTTGTTTCGATTTAAACGGATATTGAGTTTTAGTATTTGTTTTGCTTCGAAAGTTCATTGATATTCGAAATTTTCGAATCGAATCGAAACGAATAACGAATCGAATCAAATTTAACGAATAAAATACCCAACCCTAGTCTTTGGTGATTACAACAAAATTGACGTTAATGATTCATGCTTTGAGATGCCGGATAAGCGAAGGCAAAAGGAATAGTGAAAGCAGAGCTCTAAATGGTTCACTTGCAAGTGCTGCTCATACCAAAATCAACATGCATGCAAACCAATTTAGATAGTAAAATATTGAATGAAAATTAATCATAAGATCTGTATATGCATTCCATTTTTCTTTGCGATTCCGAAAAAAAATACAAACTCGCAATAGTATATGTGATGTCATTTGTGTTCTGCTCAAGCACAATTTTCATTGAGTGTTATAGTTTGTATACGAGATTTTACTCAAATGTTCACGTATATATTTGCTACAAATTTCAAACACTTGTGGACGCAAAAAATATGTTAACACATGTAGGCTCTGACTGTAAGTCACATTTGGAGTAATAATTTTAGAGTAAAAGTAATTTTCACCAAGTTATGGTAAGATTGGCCCAATCAAGATGGTAATAGTTACGCTCGCTCAGAGTAAATGTTTTTGTCCTGTTAAATGAGTTATAGAGTAAAGTTTATCTTCTCTTTCCTCCAGCGGAAAGTTTTCTCTGGTATTTTCTTTACTTTTCCTCTGATTTCTTATTTCGTGTTGTGAATCAGTGAGAAAACTTATCATATTCCATCGTCTAAAAGTTTCATATATATACAAGGTTTAGACCGTCATAAATAAACCGTCATAAGATAAATAGAAAACTAACAATTCCTAGTCTAACTAGGAAAAGGTAAATACAAATATGTAAAAGTACAAAGTAGATAAGTAAAAGGAAAACATAGTATGGGCCGTCTCTTCCTTCCTCATGTGGTTATGGGCCGTCCACCATATGATTTATAACACTCCCCGTTGGACGCCATAACCGTTCAGGGTTCGTAGTATACTTAATGTTGCCTCATTAAAACCTTACCAGGAAAACCCAGTGGGACAAAACCATGGTGAAGGAAAAATAGTACAACACACACTACTCCCCCTGATGAATGCATCACTGAAGGTCTTTCAGTCGACGCATCCCAAGCTGATGTATAAGCTTCTTCAACGTCTCAGTTGGTAAGGCCTTAGTGAACAGGTCGGCTGAATTGTCACTGGATCGGACCTGTACCACTTGGATCACACCGACCTTCTGCATCTCGTGTGTAGAAAAGAATTTGGGCAGGATGTGTTTCTTCCTGTCCCCTTTGATGTATCCACCTTTGAGTTGAGCAATACATGCTGCATTATCCTCATACATCACCGTTGGACCCTTGTCTTCTGCCATCCCACAATCGGATCGTATATGTTGGGTCGACCTCAACCAGACACACTCACGGCTGGCCTCATGTATGGCCAATATTTCCGAATGATTTGAGGAAGTGGCCACGAGTGTCTGCTTCATTGAACGCCATGAAATGGCCGTTCCACCATGTGTAAACACATAGCCTGTCTGAGATCTAGAATTGTGTGGATCCGAAAGGTATCCAGCATCAGCAAATCCAACTAAACCATCTTTGTTTTTGTTGGTATAAAACAGACCCAAATCTTTCGTTCCTTGTAGGTAACGAAGAACATGTTTTATCCCATCCCAGTGCCTTTTGGTCGGACAGAAGCTAAACCTAGACAGTAGGTTCACGGCAAAGCATATATCAGGCCGTGTGTGAGTTGCTAAATATATCAATGCTCCAATGGCACTGAGATATGGCACTTCGGGACCAAGGACATCCTCACCGTCCTCCTTGGGACGAAATGGATCCGTGTCCAAGTTCAGAGATCTCACGACCATAGGGCTGGACAAAGGGTGAGACTCGGACATATTAAATCTCTTGAGTATTTTTTCTGTATATGCCATTTGATGCACAAGTATTCCTTCATCTATGTACTCAAGTTGTAATCCCAAACATAATTTTGTTTTGCCTAGGTCTTTCATTTCGAATTCTCTCTTTAGATATTCGACTGTTTGGGAAATCTCTCCAGAGGTTCCAATGATGTTTAAATCATCAACATACACTGCTATAATCACAAAGCCCTTATTTTCGAATTTCTTTATGAAAATGCATGGACTGATAGGATCATTTATGTATCCTTCTTTTATGAGGTACTCACTTAATCTGTTGTACCACATCCGGCCAGATTGTTTCAGTCCATAAAGTGATTTATTCAACTTTATGCAGTGTTGTTCACGAGAGCTCTCTTTATTTTTTTAATTCAATACCCTCTGGGACTTTCATATAGATTTCATTATCTAGTGGACCATATAGATATGCTGTAACGACATCCATCAATCTCATATCTAGATTTTCTCTTATGGCCAGACTTATCAGGAATCTAAAAGTGGTTGCATCCACCACAGGGGGATATGTTTCCTCATAATCGATTCCTGGTCTCTGTGAGAATCCTTGTGCAACAAGTCGGGCTTTATACCTCACGACTTCACCATTCTCATTTCTCTTCCTCACAAAGACCCATTTGTATCCCACTGGTTTTATATCATTTGGTGTTCAGATTATTGGACTGAAAACACCTCTCTTCTTTAAAAAGTTTAACTCCAAGTTTATGACTTCTTTCCACTTAAGCCAATCTTTTCTTTGCATGCATTCATATATAGACGTGGGTTCTTGATCCTCATTATCCATTAGTTCGAGTGCTACCTCATAAGCAAATATATCTGTGATGTCGACATCTTTTCTATTCCATTGTTTTCCAGACAGGACATAATTTATTGAGATCTCATTATTGTCCGGACCATCAGTACCATGAACCCCGACGTCCCGAGGATCACTGCTTGGTACGTCTGGACCAATATCCATTTCTATGGATTTATGTACGATCTCATCTCGGGTAAGATCGGCCACTTTCTTGTCTGGGATTCCAACCTCGGATAAAGCACCTTTCTTTGTTTTTCGAGGTTTCTTATCTATGGAACCAATTGGTCTACCACGTTTCAAACGTGTTTTAGAATCTGTAGCAACTTGATTGTGTCCCTCTTGAACATCAATCCGAACTGGTGCATTAATAGCTGGTACATGTGACTTAGTCACTCTTTTTCGGGTCAGCAAAGGAATCTGGCAATTGATTAGCTAGCTTTTGCAAATGTATTATTTTCTGGACCTCAAGATCACACACTTGAGTCTGAGGATCTTGCCAATTTATGGATGTCTGATTCCGTGATATTTCTTTTACCGGCTTATTTTCTCCCCCTAATGGTGGAAGTTCGGATTCATTAAAATGACAATCGCATACCTGGCCTTAAATAAATCACCCGTAGTTGGCTCAAGATATTTTATAATTGTGGGGGAGTCAAATCCAACATATATTCCATCCGTCTTTGTGGTCCCATCTTTGTTCTCTGTAGTGGAGCAATAGGAACATAAACCGCACAGCCAAAGGTTTTTAGATGGTAGACGTCTGGCTCATGACCCGTTAGTAATTGGGATGGGGAATATTTGTGTTCACTAGATGGCCTGATGCGTATAAGTTCGGCCGCATGAAGGACCGCATGTCTCCATGCTGAAACCGGCAGCCTCGACCTCATGAGTAATGGTCGGGCAATCAGCTGTATTCATTTTATAAATGATTCAGCTAAGCCATTTTGTGTATGTACATGTGCCACGGAGTGTTCCACTTTTACCCCCATGGACATACAATAATCATTAAACGCCTGGAACGTAAATTCACTAGCATTATGAAGACGTATAGTCTTCAAAGGAAAATCAGGAAAGTGAGCTCGTAATCTTATTATCTGAGCTAGCAATCTTGGAAATGCCAAGTTGCGGGTCGATAGGAGACAGACATGCGACCATCTGGTCGATGCATCAATAAGGACCATAAATTATCTGAATGTTCCACAATGTGGGTGTATTGGTCCACAAATGTTCCTTGTATTCTTTCCAGAAAATTAATAGTTTCCTTTGTCACCTTAATAGGTGATGGCTTTACTATGAGTTTCCCTTGTGAACAAGCAGTACACATTAAGTGTTTAGGGATAACTCGTTTTTCTTTTAGTGAATGGCTGCTGGTATTATCAATCAATTTACACATCATAGTTGATCCGGGATGACCCAGCCGGTCATGCCATAAAGTGAAATTTTCGATGGTTGTTTTGTTAAATGTGGCATTGGCCTCAATCATACTGACTTAATCATGATAAAGACCAGTGGATATTGCGGGTATTGATTCTAAGACCTTCTTTTGGACATGGGCAATTTCAATAATCTGAAGAAATTCTTTATTTCCTTCGCCCTTAGTCTCAATATGATATACATTCATTCAAATGTCTTTGAAGCTTAATAAACTTCTTTTAGAGCTGGGAGAATACAAAGCATCCGAAATTTCGAGATGTGTTCCCATTGGCAACAAAACGTTGGCATGGCCGTGGCCCTCTATGAGACTAGCTATACCCGCAATGGTGGAAATGTTGGCGTTTTTAAGGGTTAGATTTATGAAGTATCTTTTGTCTCTTAAGATCGTGTGGCTCGACCCACTATCCACCACGAATACATCCTCTTTCATTTCTAAAAATAAAAATGTAGGATGATACTTAGAGACTTCATTTTATATAGTTTATATAAGATATTTTATTATAAAAGTAATTCTTATAAGATAATTCATAATAATAAAATTCATTCCTTAAATAAATTCCAATAAATAGAACACCAAATCAAAGTATCAAAGCAAATAAAACAATACAAATGTCGAAATCAGTCTTTTAGAATATCTGAAGTTTCATAGTCCATAAGATCATCTTTTTCATGATCAAAATCGTTCACATCATCATGGATCACCATGTGGGCTTCAGGATTCTTCCCTTTCATACTTTCTGTGTATAGCTCAACTAGATGCTTGGGAGTCCTACAAGTCTTTGCCCAATGGTTGCTCATTCCACACTTATGACATACAGATTTGGTCGAGTTGTTTGAGTGCTGCGGTTTGAATGAAGATCCGTGGCCTTGACCATGACCTCGTCCAAACGAGCGTCCCTGGTTCTGTTCTCGACCAGATTGGTTACCTCTTCCGCGGCCATGTGAATTGTATTGACCACGGCCACGTCCTCTCCATCCACCACGGCCTCGACCGTGTGGTTTACCATGATGGACGTGGTTAACCTCTTTATCTGTCTCAGTGGCCGCATGAGCTTCAGGTAATGGTGTGGATCCTGGAGGTCTCATCTCACTGTTCATCATCAGTAACTCATTATTTTGCTCAGCAAGTAATAAGCATGAAATCAAGCTTGCATAAGTCTTGAATTCTTTTGCATGGTACTGTTGCTGAAGTAACACATTGCTTGTGTGGAAGGTAGAGAAAGTTTTTTCAAGCATATCTTCCTCTGTTATATCCTCACCACATAGTTTAAGTTTAGACACGATCTTAAACATTTCTGAGTTGTATTGATCCACAGACTTAAAGTCTTGGATCCTGAGGTTTTTCCATTCGTATCTAGCCTCTGGTAACAGGATCGTCTTTTGATGATCGTATCTCTGTTTCAATGCATTCCAAAGATCTAGAGGATTCTCAATGGTTAAGTACTGATTTTTGAGACTCTCAATCAGATGATGGCGAATAATCAGTACTGTTATTCTCGGTAATACAGTCACCGAGACCCTTGGATTTTAGAATGATCTTTGTATCAAGAGCCCATTGTAAGTAATTGTCTCCGAGACATTTAGGACAGCAAAATCCAGGTTATTGATTTTCGACATCTGAAATCAAACATATATATATATATATATATATATATATATATATATATATATATATCTTTATATCAATACTCTATGGCACACGCATCAGAAAATTTTTCTAACAAGTATATTTGATGCAAACAATATAATCAGAGTTATAATGCATTAGGTCACATGACCATTAGGTCACACGACCATACTGGATGAAGCCACACGGCTATAATGAAATCATCAATCCTAACGCTTGCTAGAGGCGCATTGATCGATACTCCTATAGAGTCATCGATCGATAGACGTGAAGCATCATCGATCGATATGTGCAATGGCAGGTCGATCGATCGACCTATTGATCAAACATGAATGCAATATAAGCCACACAGCTACTGATATGGACAATCAGATTCTATATGATTTTAATGCAACCGGATTTTAAAACACCTTAGCAATCACAGTTTCTAAGCAATTTATGAAACAAGAAACCTCAAACAATTTTAGTTAATTCAAACAACAAATTCGGATGAGATCCTACCAATTTGTTTCTAGGTGATTCAAAATTCGGATTTAAATAATCAAACAATCATTATCATGATTTTATAATTAATAATCAATCGACACGAGACATCATCGATCGACACGTGCAATGGCATGTCGATCGATATTCGTGACAAAGAAGCCCAAAATTTTAACCTCAATTAAAATCAAGCAAGCAGTCAATCAATTTAAATAGATTCGATTTAATTTTTAGGGTTTATGAAATCGACTAGGAAAAAAGGGGGGATCGATTTCTAGGGTTTTCGATTTGATAATTAAGATCAAAGGGTTTAAGGGACACGATATGATCATAAGATTTAAGATGATCATAGGATTTTGAGATTCAAAACTTTTTAGGGTTTTGAGTTTAATTGTTTAAGACAATCTCTATCGGACTTGAGAGCTCCGATTTACTCAAGAAGGATTTTGGGATCTATTATCTTAGGGCTTTCAACATTAGAGATTTCAAATTTTAGGGTTTAAACTTTATCAAAACAACCAATTCGTTTTATGGGTTTTAAGGTTTAGAATTTTAATTACCTTTAGATTTGAAGGGTTGAAAACCGGACCACCAAAGAGAAGGAGATCACGAGCTGGTACTGGCCGCAAGAACGGAAGCTCCTTGGTCGGATTGAAACTGCTCAGATGGATGTTGATCTATGTCGGTTGAACCAATATCGATCGATGCGTGTGGTGGTACGTCGATCGATCTAGGGTTTATGGGATAATCTCGAACCAGAAAAGGAAACTAGGATTAGGGTTTATGAGAAAGTAGTTGGCGGCTTGAATAGGGTTTAGAGGTGGTCAATTTTTAGCTCGGATTTTTAGAGAACAACTCGTGTTGTTAACGTGTTGTGAATCAGTGAGAAAACTTATCATATTTCATAGTCTAAAAGCTTCATATATATATACAAGGTTTAGACCGTCATAAATAGACCGTCATATGATAAATAGAAAACTAACAATTCCTAGTCTAACTAGGAAAAGTAAATACAAAAATGTAAAAGTACAAACTAGATAAATAAAAGGAAAACATAGTATGAGCCGTCTCTTCCTTCCTCATGTGGTTATGGGCCGTCCACCATATCTAATATTATAAAGAACACTTTGTTCTCTCCTGAGGCTGTCCACGTGTGCAGACACGTCACAAATTCGCGCGACCAGGAGCTGACACGTGTCGGGTTTAATGAAACGCTGCGTGGTGAGTTATAATGTTGGGTCTTTACTCGCGTATTTCCTTCTGGCCCATAGACAGCGTACGAAAGATGAAACCCTACGTGTTGTGTTCTTCGTTTTCCTCGACGGCGGATGTGACGATCCGTGATCCTTCAGTAACGGGTATGCGTAAATTCGTCTTTAATCTGCTCTGCGTGACCTTCAATTGATCCAGATTGATATCTGTATAAATATGTGTACACAGATCTCCTTTTGATCTCATCTCATCAACGCTTCTTCTCATATCTCATCTCATTGATCGTTTTCATTATGTCTCTCCGTAATTGCCATCATATCGCTGATAATCCTATCCGTCAGGTATACTCTGAATTTCTAGATCCGATTACACATTCATGCTCTTTGAAAGATTGTACAGAGAAACGTGAATGATTCTTCTGGCCTTTTCAGAGTTCTGAGACGATTAAACATAATAAGTTTTTCGTTTTCTTTCTTTTTTCCGTTAAAACATGCTTGAATACTGCTCAGGCCAGTATCTATAGTGAAGAGAAGGATGTTGTAGACTTGAATCACGCTTCCTAGATACTGCAGGTGAGGAAAAAAAATATCACTGCTCTTTGTTGACGTTAACGTGAGTGATTTCTATCAGATTTGTTCTTCTAGATCTCGACTGTTCTGTATTTTTTATTTCCTTTTGTACTGATGTTAACTCACATGATTCTTAAATTTTAAAATGCGCTGTTTAAATTTCCTTTCCCTTAAAATGCCCTGTTTAAAATGCGAGCGTTTTCTATGGGAGACAATGACGCATGAACAAGAAAAAGTATCGGCTTTGGAGGAGTTGGTGTATGAGAAAGAGAAGGCTATTGAGGCCTTATCTTATGAGGTCGAAGTTTACAAGGATAGATTGCTTAGCTATGGGATAACAGAAGCAGAGATGCATGATCAGATAGACTCTAGCACGGTTGGTATCGATGATTACCCGTGTGATGATTACACTTCTTTGAAATGTAGTGTGTATGATGAGAATCTGAGTGGAATAGATGGTGATGTTGAGGTTGTGGAGAAGGTGATGGTTGGTCAGTCTTCTTTAGGAACTGCTAAAGAAGTAAAGGGGACGTTTTACACAGACTCTCCTATGTCTACCAGTACTGACAGAGTTTATACTATTGACTCAATTCATGTGGGAGATTCTGAAGTTAAGATTGACGACGAGCTTAGTAAGGGAAAGTTGAAAGGTGATCATTGGAAGTCTCAGAGATATCAAGAACCGGTGATGATGACTCAGCAAGGAGTTAACGAGCCAGATATTTAGAAGCTTTACACAAGGCTTCAAGCACTTGAGGCTGACAGGGAGTCATTGAGACAGGTCATTTTAGCGATGCGGACTGACCAAGCTCAGCTGGTGTTACTGAAAGAGATCTCACAACATTTATCAAAGGAAACTGTCACAACAAAAGGGGTAAACCCAGTTAGGAAAATGCTCTCTCTCAGAGCATTCTCTGTAGGAACGGTCTTCAAGGTAAAGCGATCATAATCTCTCCTATCTAAACTCTTACATGTTACCTATTGTTATCTGAAACTATGTGTAAGCCTCAGTTTTGATCTCTCTTTGTTCTTGTGTTTCAGTGGATTGTGTCTTTCGTTTCTTGGAGAAGGAAAGCCAAACAAAACAAGTAAGTAGATTAACGAGTACATACACTTGCTTTCTGATGTGATTCAATTAACAAAAATTGCAATGCAGGTATGTGTACAATCTGTCAGCGAACAATATGGGGATGCTTATGATTCTAGGTGAGGGATGTCGAACTAGAAGATGAAGTTGCTTAACAAGTTCACATGTCTAGAGACATCCATTAGTTTTCTAAATATAACAATACATAAATATATAACCAAAACGCCTTTTATAAAACAGTTTTCTTTGTACTTTCCCTGCATATACTATATCTGCATATACTATATGATTTTACATAAGGAAATCCGACAAAAAAACTTACATAACATATTATGGAAGAGCCATACAAAGTAGAAG
Source organism: Brassica nigra (assembly GCA_016432835.1). Classification (NCBI taxonomy): domain Eukaryota; kingdom Viridiplantae; phylum Streptophyta; class Magnoliopsida; order Brassicales; family Brassicaceae; genus Brassica; species Brassica nigra. Next base: position 31,821,678 of record CM028247.1, read on the forward strand.
TTGTAGGATATAATATGATCTTGATTCCTTTTCAAAAAAAAAAGATCTTGATTTGTTTATTTTGATTTCACTTTGCCACATTAAAACAAAAGCACTGACATGATTCTCATGTATATTCCTCATGATCATTTTATCTTCCATTATTGTATAAATACAAATACTTTTCTTTCCATCATTGTCTTAATATATAAATAAATCCATATAAGAAAACGTAAAAAGAGATTACAATTTATATAACCGCAATTAATGTTTTATAGTCAACCTTATGTATTATAAGCTTAAAGGTCAAGTGATTACATAGTTCTGTTTTATAAAATCGCAAATAAGAAACCCATGATCCTAAAGCCGAGAACAAAATATTAAAGTGAGAAACTCAAGTAGACAACATAGAATACTAATTAGACAACAAGTAAATTTTATTTTAATTAAATTCATCTTTCACTAGCTGATGTATATGCTTTGGATATCAAAAAATGATACTTTCAAATTCAAAAATAAATTTTATTCTTATAATAAAGTGGCAATATAAATGTATTATATACACTCAAATAAAACCATATATAAATTTAAATTTATTCGACAACCACAAATACCGCCAATGACTAAATTATCTTTATTAGGTGCACAAAAACTTAGTCTTTTATGTAGAAGCAAAAAAAAAGAGTCATAAAATAGTATATATCAATACTAACCAAATGTTCATTACATGACGTTTCTATATTGAAGAAGAAGTGTTATGGAACTAATATGATTTTATTATGCCACAAGAACATGCCATCTCAATAATATGGAAAATAAATGCAATGATTGTTATTAGTATAAAGAGATGGAAAGGTTCTTAGAGTTGGTTTTACGGTGAATAACAAATTCCTACACTCATTGATCATTACTCAGTTTTTACACTTTCTGGTTTCAATGTTTTCTTATTTTGATTAGTTTTGTTTTATTACCTTCTTAGCATTCAATGTAACATTCTATTTTTAAGAAGAAATACAACTTCAAATACTCACCACTTCCACTCCAATAGCATATCGAAAGACTATAATTTTGACATAAAAAGTAACTACTCTTATAACATACACAAAAAATTACCACACTCCAAACCTTCCGAACCTAAAATATTATAAACCACAACTAACGTACTGAATATAAGATCAATTTTTTAAAAAAATGAAACAACGTAAAAACAATTTGAATCCTTCACAACATATCAATGCCACATATCTTTGATATTAAAACAACTATTATTTTCTTTTTGGATAAACAACTTTTTTAAAAAAGAAAAACATATTTTATCACATATAATTCTTCCTCACCTAAAATTTTCTAAAAGATAACAATCATTATCACATGCATCTTTTACAAATGCAAACCTTAAATGCTAACCACAAACTCATACAAAAAATAATAATCTACATTACAAGTAAAGAAATATCCCGCCCGTAGGGCGGACCGACCCTAGTAATTTATAACATTTCGCTCATTTTCTCTCTTTTTTATTCTTCCTAATTATGCTACTTTTCCCAAGCAGACGTAGTATCTGTGACTGAGTACATTATAACTAGTATTTTCACATTAAAATATTTCAGTAACCATATGTGGCCAACTTAGGGGAAACGGGTAGGTCGTGTGACTGTCCGGATCCGCAATTGGAGAAAACATTTTTTTTCAAAATTAAACAATCTATTTTATTAAATTAGAATTCTAATTTTTTATTTATGGTAAAAAATTGTTATTTTGGACCAATTCATTAACAAATCCCTTAACAAGTTTATATGAAATACATGCAAAGTAATAATTTATGAAATATCCAACAGAATATTCTACAGAATAGCAAGTTTCTAAAATATAGTCATTTATGCATTATGTTGACCAACAGATTATTATTATATTTGCACTAAAAGTTATTAAACTAACTACACGTTTTTGGTTATACAAAAACTGAATAAATGTTTTCTGGTTTTGCATTGACTAACTGTGTTCATTATGTAATTCGATAGTTTGTCAAATTCACTACACGATTTAACTGGAGGTCTTACTACATATTCCCTCTTTCATAGAGTTACATGTTCTATGAGAAAAATTTTGTTTCAAAAAGATCTATCTTGTACATTTTCAATGCATGTTTTATTAATTTATTGCAAACTTCAAAAAAAATTAATTGCACTTAGTAGATTTTTATTGACTTAAGATTATGGAAAAAAAGAAAATCAAAAAAAGTAATGCAAATTTAATACTATGTTTTATTAATATGTGTGAAAAGTTCAAAATATGTAACATTTAGAAACGGAGGGAGTATAATTGTTTTAACCTAATTAACACATTAACTTGAGATTTTGATTAGCATATGATAAGTTGACAATATTGTGTTTCTCATCAAGGTGCCTTTTATAAAAACGTTTTCTAATGAACAAAGATATTATATGCATAAAATACGAAAATATAAACTAATAAGTTTTGATAATTTCATAAAATCTAAACTAAAACACTTTTCAGTAGTTAGATTAAGAGATCATAGATTTCATTCATATCAAATAGTTAAGAGCATGTTCTATTCGATTATTTTATAATGTGTTACTAATTCTTATTTAACACCCGTAGTTGTTATTGGAAAAACTCTGATCATATAGAAATTCAATGCATTTAAACTTTTAAGTATTTGGTAAAGAGAAAAAAGAAGTGGAATTCATATTTTATAAATTGAAGTGAAAATAAAATGCGTGCATAGCCGATTGACTCTAGTTAGAATTTAAAGCTAGCTTGCCAAGATGAAAAAATACCCTAGTAGAGTAGCACTCCAATCAATCTTGGGCCAGCTATGGCAACCATATTGTAGGTAGTTTCTATAACTTTTCGTGTTTATTTTCCATAAAAAGAAAAATCAACCTCGACATTCAAATGACTTTGAACATTATTTTGGATAGCCATTTGGGAGTACCCTACCTTAGTGGCAGTATGCAGAAAACATAGCAATATAAATGTCATTTGATTGCAAATTTTTGTTTCTGAAAAATAAATTGACTTACATTCTTCCAAGTTCCAACTACAAAATAAGATAATTTTGACTATAAAATCGATCTATCCATTTTCCAATATAAAAAATGTTCAAAACGACGATGACAAAAAATATATATTCAAAACAACATAATTTTGATAATTTATACTCAAGTATATACATATCAAAAAATTCATATACTGACAGAGGATCATATATTAGAGCTAGGCAAAATACCCGAACCTAAAAATTTGAACCGAATCCGACCTAAAAATATTGTACCAAATCCAAATTGAAACCAGTAAGATATAAGTACAGAGATGATAAAAAAAAAGATATATGAACGAATCCAAAATTTTGGTATTTGATCAGGACCCGATCTGAACTGAATATTCGGATATCCAGAACTACATGAATCACAATTGTATATTTAAATATGTTAATTATTTTTAGATCTAACATCCAAAAATATTTAGAATTATCTTAAATACTTGAAAATAACTAAAATTAAATATCTAAAATACTTAGAGCACCGAAAATACTTATTGGTTCTCCTTTAAAAATCTAAATCAAATCAATTTTAATATTATTTTTAGTTCTTTAGCATATACTATTTAAATTTATATGTTGTATATTACTTTTTGTTTTGAATTTTAAGGATTTTAAGGTATATTGAGGTTTGAATTTTTTTACATAATTTAAATAGATACCGAAACTAAACCAAATCTGTAGAGATTCGAACCAAACTGAACCAACATTTATAAATACCAATACGAGGTTTTAATCTTTGACTCTAAAAATTTGAAACCCAAATAAATCTGAACTGTACCTAAACTACTACATGTCCACCCCCAGGCTATATTATGGACTATGCGGTAAATGATTGAGATGCATTTTCTCAAACTGAAGGGACAAATCCAAACCTGGTGGCAGCTTTTTTTTTTTTTGTTCAATTCTCTGGCAGCAGGTTAAATTTCAAAAAAAACCTTTAAAATAGGTTTCAAATAGAGATGCATTTTATTTTGGTTTGGTAGTTTATGTTTATAACTTAGATTTGGATTGGTCTGGTTCTATTTTGTCTTAATAATGGCTCGATTTTCACTATCTCTTCCCAAGTTTTGTGGAACCCACTCTATTCCCCTTTTCTAAACTGTTAAATTATTCGAAAACCTCTTAAAGTATTATTTTAAATCAAAATACCTCGATTACCTATTTCAAAATAGTTTTGCGTTTAAAATTTAATATGAAAAATCCAGTTCAGTTATTTGATATCACATCTAGGAACAACGATTACCTAAGCCGATTGTAAACTAGTAAACAAGTTCAGGATATTATTTCTATGAAATTTCTCCATGGGAAATTAGGTACATGTGCAGTCCCTAGCTACTTTACTCGTCCACAAGAAAGAAGATTCTTAGGACATTTTACCAAAAAAACGAAAAAGAAAAAAGATTCTTAGGACAGGTGAGTCGACGGAAGAATAATCAACAAACTCACGATTCACTATCGTTCGTCCAAAACCCACGAGTGGATTTCTTGTTAGACCAAGTCATGTTCGAAGATAGTGAAAATTTTAATTGGGGAGGGTAAAAAATTTCAAAGAACTAGGAACATAATTATGAAAAACAAAGGGGCACACCTAAATTATTTAAAGGTTTACATGAAATTTTGAAATCATTGGGGGCATATGCCCACCTCTTGGACAATGTAGACTGAAAATTAAAAGGCTAATTTTTGACAAACAGAAAAGTTCAACTCGTAATGGATTTAATAAACGAATCGATTCGTAATGGATTTGTACAGAAGAAATCTATCGATCCAATAAACGGGAAAGAGGAGAGAAAGATATAAGACACCCTTGATAGAAAGAGCAAGAGAAGGAATGTGAAACTATTCGTTTAAAGATAGAAGTCATAGTAGATACGGCTACTCTTCGTCGCCGAGTAGGGAAGAATCACAATAATATACTAATTTTTTTTTTGATCAAAACACAATAATATACTAATATGGTCCAAAATAATAGAATCTTACAAAATAGACCAAAAGTTTTTAAACAGTTCTAAATAGTCACATTTGCATCTGTGGGGAGGGGTAAAAAAAATTTCAAAGAACTAGGAACATAATTATGAAAAACAAAGGGCATACCTAAATTATTTAAAGGTTTACATGAAATTTTGAAATCATTGGGGGCATATGCCCACATCTTGGACAATGTAGACTGAAAATTAAAAGGCTAATTTTTGACAAACAGAAAAGTTCAACCCTGGATTTAATAAACGAATCGATTCATATGGATTTGTACCGAAGAAAAAATTATCTATCAATCCAATAAACGGGAAAGAGGAGAGAAAGATATAAGACACCCTTGATAGAAAGAGCAAGAGAAGGAATGTGAAGCTATTCGTTTGAAGATAGAAGTCATAGTAGATACGGTTACTCTTCGTCGCCGAGTATGGGAGAATCACAATAATATACTAAAATGGCCCAAAATAATAGAATCTTACAAAATAGGCCAAAAGTTTCTTAACAGTTCTAAATAGTCTCTGGGTGTCCAATTAATTTCACAAAACCAACTTATTAATGTACCTTCAAATCATGGTTTAAACTGTAAACCGGATAATACCCAGTTTGCAGAACTACAAGTAAAAGAGACAAAGGGGCTGAAAGAAAATGCAACTGATCTCGTGTGGTCAAACTAGAATGATTCTCTGCAATTCCAGGAGCTAGATGAAACAGGAGCGAAGAACATTTTCTAAAGGCAGAAGAAGATCTTCTAATGGCCACGGACTTTGACTTTGAGAATCCACTGAACAGTTCCTGGTGGCAAAGGAATAGTCTTGGGGAATTTCAAAGGAACCTCATACTCGCCAAAAGTTGCAAATGGCTCCGTAAGAACCACATTGTCCGGTTCAATCTTCACACAGAGCTGCCTCGCCACCTTTAAAAAAGATGATAAGAACGACTTACAAAGTTTACATGTCACATAGTTTAAAAAAGTTAGAAGGAAGGAAGAGTTTACCTCAGAGACAATCTCTTCCTTTGTCACAGGTGTTTGTACATCCGGTTTGTCCTCCTTTGAAGAACGGTTTTTGAACTTTTCCTTGTCAATTAACTTCCTCAGTACCTGTTAATCAAAACAACTGGATCTCATTCTGATAGCAAGTCCCCAACAATGTTGAATACTGAGAGTAAAAAAAAAAGAAAACCAAGTTGGCATTGGCGAGGCGCTTAGCGGCCTTTTCAAACTCTTTGGACTGAACTTCAGAAGTTTTATGAACCACTTTAACCTCTTCCTTTTCTTCAAAATTACGCATCTGAAAAGATTCACATCAAGAAATCAAACATCTTAACACTTTACCAAAATGATCCTAGCACCATAACACTATCAAAAAGTATCTGCTTTACCATTTACATAAAGAACAAAACCTAGTATTCCTAAGTTTAGAGCAAAGATCGGAGAAGAAGCTAACCTTGCGTTGCTCACGGATGAGATGAGCATACTTGTCAATGTTGGGGACAGCAAGGAGCTTAGGCATAAGGTGGTTCCTGAAGTAACCAGGAGCTACCTTCACCGTCTCACCCCCTTTCCCAAGCTTCTCTATGCCCTATCACATGAAGAGGAAACACAAATCAAAAACAAACACCATTTGACTCGATTCAAATCCAACGAATAGATTGAACCTTGTTAACAAACAAAAAAAATGCAAAATCAAACGAAGAGTGAGAGAAATGCATTCCAGAGTCAGTGAACCACCCACCGTGGTGAGAATCACTTCCAATTTTCTGTAACGAACTCCTTGACAGGCGAAAAGGAGAGGATGATGGATCGCGTTTTCGGATTTGTGGAATGCTTTTCCTCTCGAAACCACATGCCGGATCACGTTTCGGCTTTGCGCGACATGAGCCATTTGAGATTCTCGGCAATGGAATGCGAGAGATAGGGAAGATATGTGAGTATCACCAGCGAGGCTGCGACGGCGGTTCGATGAGATTCGACGGCTCCTTTTCACGAAATAGAAGAAAGAGGAAACCGCAGGCGAGGTTTTAGTGTAGGGATTTTTTTGTAAACTTAGACTTAAGAAGTAATTGGTTTTTTGACCCCTAAGGTTATGGATTTGCAACAAATAGCCCCTATCCCATGACAAGCGTTTACTTCTGTCATAATCTTTTAGTTTCTTACTTTGTATTTTACAGAAAATGCACTGAAGTTAAAAATAACACAATTTTTTTTAACAGAATAGTGTTGAATAAATTTATATTTAATTTGGCATGTTTAATATTTAGTTTATGTGTTTTTGGATTATTGAAGTGTTTGTGTGTTTTTGTTAAAACTGTATAAGTTTAGTATTTTATTGACTATTATATTTATTGTTTCTTATACTTTTAAACCATTTTGTTTGGCAAAGATTAATGTTGACTAAATTTATTTATAATTCATTTCGGTCACCTGATGTTTTTTTGTTATGAAATGTTAAATTTTGTTGATCACCATAAAAAGAATATATGTACTACTATAAGGAGTTCAAGAACTAAAATTTGAAATTGTTTTCTAGAGCTATTCCGATGTAGCATGAGCTTTGAAGCCACCGAATCTACTATAAGACTAGGAGCAATTGAGTAGTTGAATAACAAATTCAACAAGTTGAACTCCACAATGGAGTAGTTGAATTTTTAAAAAATCAGACGTGGATTAATTGAGTTGAATCAGTTCCCCTAATTGAATACATTGATTATGGGACCCATAAATACACATGTCAAAATTTAAGAGGAAGAAAAAGGAAGAGAGTGATCACATGTAGGGGTTGGTATTTTATCCGTCAATTTTTATCCGATTCGTTATTCATTTCAATTCGATCCGAAAAATCCGAATATCTGTAAGCCGTCGAAGCAAAGCAAATATTAAAACTCAATATCCGTTAAAAGCGAAGTAAATCACAAATACTAAAAAATATAGAATCGGATATCCGTTCCGCTCCGACATTTATACAAATAAATGTATATATAGTTAAATATAGAGTTTTAAAAGTATAATTTTATATAGTTATTATTTTAAATATAGATTTTTAAATATAAAGTTTTAAATGTATAATTTTATATAGTTATTGTTCTATTTACAGATTTAATTATAATGGTATTCGATTAAGAAAGGAATATCAAATATGTATAAGAACTACAATTTTTTAAAAAATTTGTGTTTTATTAAAACATTTGAATAAATTTTAAAATATAGAACATATAGTTCCTCTAATTTTATATTTTTCATTATATTATATACAATATATTTTTGGAAAACAAATTTTTATTTTTAGATTTAATTGTATCAAACAGAGTGCATAAGATATCCGTAAATATCCGTAAGTATTCGCAAATATTTAGAAAAAATCCGGATATCCGAAAAACCGAATATCCGTATTTTTCCGAAGCAAAGAAAATCGGAAAATTAGATATCCGTTAAATTCGAAGCAAATCACAAATACTAAAAATTATGCTATTATCCGATCCGTGCCAACCCCTAATCACATGTCGAAAACCTTATCTTGTAAAAAGAACTACTCTCATCCTATTGGCTATTCTAAATTCTGGAGATTTTTTCTCTCCCCAAATCATTGTAACTCAATTATTTTGTAATAAGAATTTTTTAAAATTAAAATTCATATCAAAATTCATAATTTTTTATGGTCTATAAATAGAGTCTAGGTTTGTTTCATTCAGACACAGAAAAAACGCTAGTTTCAGATAAATTTTCTATTAGTCTCCAAGCAAATTTCCTTTTTTGTATTTAAACTTTCTTTTTTTAGTTAAATGGATCACAATAATGATCCCCTAAACACTCAAAATTCTAGTAATTTTCCTTTTAACTATCCAAATGTTGGTAATTATCAGTTTCAAAACCAGTCTTTAAACACACCCCAAAATATACCAAATTTTGGTTTTGCACCAAATTTCTTTATACCATCATCTATTCCAAATTATCCTCCATATTATGGATCGATGATGCCATATTTACCTCCAAGACCTCGTATTTCTTAAACTTCAATGGGTAATGAATTTGTTCCAAATATGGAACAACGGAATTTCCAGAATTTTCTACACAAATAGGTCTTGGTGATACAAGCGGTGTCAATGAAGATACTCAAAAAGAAAATGAAGAGGATTCAACTCATGCTCGCCGGAAAAGCCCAAAATGGACCACTAGTCAAAATTTGGTTTTAATTGGTGGTTGGATTAAATATGGAACTGACAGTGTTGTTGGCAGGAACCAAAAAAGTGAAGCATTTAATTTGGGGGAAATTTTCTGAGTATTGTAATGAGCATTGCTCATTTGATCCTCCGCGAGATGCAGCTTCGTGCAGAAACCATTACAACTATATGAACAAAAAGTTGAGCAAATGGGTTGGCGTGTACGATAATGATAAGCGTATGCAACAAAGTGGGTGGTCGGAGAATGATGTCTTGGCAAAAGCGCAGGAAATATATTCAGGTGGTAAGAATGAACATTTCAATTTAATGTCAGAATGGAATGTTGTCCGTGATCAACCACGTTATGGTAGTCGCGTAGGAGGAAACAGTGGTTCAAGTAGTGGATCTAAGAGATCCCGCGACAATGATGCAAGTGACTCCAACTCAGTCGGATCAAACTCTATAGGATCTAGTGCTCATCCAATGGGGAGGGATGCAACAAAAAAGAAAGGTAAAAAGAAAAACAAGGGCGCAACTTTGGAAATGGTCAGCGAAGAGTGGAATGAATTCAAACAATTCAAAGAACAAGAATTGGAACTATTGGACACAATAGCCAAGCGAGAAGAGGAAGCAAACCAACTGATTAAAGAAAAGACTCAGGCTAAAAAGATGAAGATGTTTATGAAGCTGAGTGAAAAAGAGCATCTCGATGACAAGAACAAACAACTGTTGGAGAAGTTGAGCCGTGATCTATTTGAAAATTAGTTGATTTCATGTTTCTTATTGTATTCAATAATATACTTTCCTCATTACTCTCTCTCCCATCAATTTTAAATTCTCTTCTCTCTCTTTTGTTCTTCATGTTCTTCACACTTCACACTCAAACAAGTCTCTAAATATCTATAAACTTTCATTAATAATGTGTATTTTCTGCTTTAATTATGTGTGTTTGTTTTTTTTTTCTATTTAACAATGTATGTTTGTTTTTTTTCTACTCTAATAATATATGTGTGTTTGTTGTTTTCTACTTTAATAATGGTAGAACTATTTCAACTTTACGAATTTTGTTTGTATGTAATCCGTGACTTTCAGTTTTTCTAGGAGAATCCAACCTTATCTGTTATTTACATCAATTTAATATTTGTTTGAAATCCAAAAATTTCAGCCACTCAACTTTTTTATAAATCCAGACTCTTTTTTGTATAGATTTACCAATAACACAAATCTTATCTTACCAAAAAATATCAATGGATTCATCTGAATTTTCTTTTGATATTGAATCTTACAAAAAACAGTCCGAAATTGAAGAGAGGTATATCATTAATCGGTTTAGAGAGCGTCGACAAAAAATTGCAGAAGATCAGGCGCCTCGTAGCAAGAAAAAAATACTTAAAAAGAGATCATGTAGTGGCAAATCAAAGGCTTATTGATGATTACTTTTCAAATCAACCAACATACGATGACGCAATATTTCGTCGATGATTCCGGATGTGAAAACATGTTTTTCTTCGGATCGTTGGAGATCTATCAAGCAGTGACAACTACTTCACTCAACGAGTCGATGCAACCAATAAAGAGTGTATATCTCCTTTGGCAAAATGTACCACCGCCATGCGAATGCTAGCGTAAGGTGTTGCGGCCGATGCAGTTGATGAATATATCAAAATAGGAGGTACTACAGCATTGGAGTGCTTGCATCAATTCTGTAAAGGAATCATACAACTGTATGAGCAAGAGTATCTCAGAGTTCCAACTCAAGATGACCTACAACGAATTCTCCATGTTAGTGAAATTCGAGGGTATCCTGGGATGATCAGGAGTATTGATTACATGCATTGGGAATGGAAAAATTGTCCAACGGCGTGGGAAGGTCAATTTACTAGGGGAGATAAGGGAACCACCACTGTTATACTTGAAGCAGTTGCATCTCATGATCTATGGATTTGGCATGCATTTTTTGGATGTCCAGGCACATTAAACGATATCAACGTTTTAGATCGTTCACCGGTGTTTGATGATGTCGAACAAGGAAATACTCCGAGAGTGAAATTTTTCGTGAACCAACGTCCATATGACATGGCATACTATCTAGCTGATGGTATCTATCCTTCGTATCCAACGTTCGTCAAATCAATCCGACTTCCTCAAAGTGAACCAGATAAATTTTTTGCAAAACATCAAGAAGGATGCCGAAAGGATATCGAACGTGCATTTGGAGTGTTACATGCACGATTCAAAATCATTCGTGAACCAGCTCGCATGTGGGACATATCTGATTTGGCTATCATCATGCGGTCATGTATCATATTGCATAATATGATTGTTGAGGATGAACGAGATACATATGCTCAACACTGGACCGACTATGATCAATCTGAGGCAAGTGGTTCTAGTACACCACATCCATTTTCGACTGAGGTGTTACCCGTATTTGCAAATCATGTGCGTGCTAGATCTGAGTTACGTGATTCAAATGTACATCACGAACTGCAAGCAGATTTAGTTAAACACATATGGGCAAAATTCTGAATGTTTCGTGATTAGAAAATTTTTGATTTGTCGTGTATGATTGTGTTTATTGTACATAATAAGTTATGTGTTTTTATTTGAGTTTATTGTACCAAATAATTTGTGTGTTTTTAATTGTTGTTTTGTGTGTATTTAAATTTCGTAATTTTTAAATAATATTAGTTTTGTATTATTTTTAAAAGTAGTTAATAATATAAAAATTTAAATTTTGTCATTTAAAGTATTTAAGTTAATTATAATCGAAATTATTATTTAATATATAGCTATTGAATTATAAAATATGAAAAATGATGAATTATAAATAGTGGGGTAGGATGTTGAATTTTATTAAACAAAACTATTGTAGAGGTTAAAAATGAATTGGATGTTGAATAATTAGGTGGAAGAGAGAGAAGATGATGTGGAATGTTAAAAAGAGAAAAATAGGATGTTGAATAGTTTTATGATTGTAGATAGTCTAAGGATTTTGAGACTAGACATTCTTTTTATAGAATGATCAGCCAACTGTAAAAAAAAGTTTCTTGAGGATAGCTGATTATCTAGGAGGTACTCTTTTAGCATCATTTTTGCAGCTAGCATGTCCCCAAGCGTTAAAAACATTTATTTAGTTCCTGATTCAGTTTTTTATTTCTAGAAACAAGTATACTGACTTTTTTTAACTTTGACTGTCTTTAAAAGTTAGCTGTTAAAAATTTGACTGTTAAATAATAATTGTGGGCTTTAGAGATATTAAAAACCAGAAATTGTGGCTTTAAGAAAATAAAGTTACGTTAAGTATAAAATCAGTTTTTATGGCTGTGAAATTTTGAAGGGAGGTTATCCAGACTTTAGATAGGCTAAAATCTGAACCATAGATCCATTCAGATATTTAAGAATTTCTGTTTAATTTTGGTTTGGCATAGTTTGGTTCCAGTAAATGTTCCCAGGCCTAATGGATGCAATGGATAAATTTTGTTTATGTGACAATTAACTCTTATTCTATCACTGCACAAATATGCGTGAACATGTAGAAAAGGATCTTTTGAATTTTTAGACTACGACTTTTATAGGTTATAGAAAGGGAAAGGAAACGACTAATATGACTTTTATAGGTTATAGAAAGGGCAAGGAAACGACTAATAGACAACATCAAAACCTAAATCGTCAACTTCAAAATGGATCATCTAAACCTCTACCCATTACTCAAATCCTAATACTCAACAATTCATACAAACTCCACATTTCGCAGTTTCTTGATTGAATCCCTCCTGATGCTCATGTCCATGTTCACGGTCCATCGTCTTGTACTGAAACAAAGAAAAAAGAAAAATCAGTCCTATATGATACTTGACAGTATTTAGTTTGAAAAGAGAAAACTTACTGCTCAAGATGAAGCCTTGAAGCAAGCTCTGAGCTCTCTCTGCCTGCTCTGGGGTACCCGAAATTCGAATGACATTCTGTGTTTCTTCCGGTCGGTCTTCAACTAATGTTACACTAGCTCCAGACCACTGTGATCAAATGGGAAAAGAGAGAAAGAAGATTAGATTTTGCAGACATGATTTTTGCAGCCAAGCTAGTTCCAGTTAATAGAGAGTTTCACCTCACTGACTTGTGCAAGCTTGTTTCTTGATTTCGTAACAAGCTTAGGAATAACCTCGTCTGGTAAAACAATTTCAAGAGTGCTCCTAGTAACAAGTGCCACCGACATTCTAGAGTACAAAAAATAACAACAGAAAAGAGAGGAGTTAAACAAATAGCTCTCGCCTTCATGGAATATATTTTTGTCTATGGTTTACATAAAGATTAATTCTAAATTTGGAAGTTTCTCTACCTGCCTGCCGTGACAGGAACCTCATCCCGGTGTTCACTTTCACCGGCTTTTGCAACTGATCCACCACTTTCCTAGAAAAACTCAGGACAAATACATATATGTAAATACATGAACACTAAACGTTTAGCTACCTTCAGATTGTGCATCGGTAGTGTTACGTTTAGCTAGCTGTCAATAAGTGTGAGCCTAAATGATTATGGATGCAGATGTATTGAACAGTTTGTTGATGAGAAAAAAACCTTATATTGTGGCGCGATTGCAAGTCCTTCACGGGGTTGAGTTGTGTTAATTGATGAAGCTACCTCCATAACTCCTGCAACGCCTTCAAGAGGGCCAGTTGTGGATGTGGAACCCGGTGGCGTCTCCTTCTGAGAGAGCTCCTTGTACATATGACTCCTCAATCGTAAGGTTAATTCAACAAGTGCATCCCTTGCTGCTTTGATCTCGCCAGAAATCTACATACGCATGAGAATGAGGCCAAAAGTAACTTTATAATAATATTGCACAAGTCCTCAAAATTGGACAAAAACTAACCTGTACAACAACATCATTGATGGAAACAAATTGGGGAATTTCATCCCTAGCAAGGATCTGTACGCTTGCTCCAGTTAATCGTGATATCTCAGATACTGATCCTGCTTTACCTTCCAAACATACTGAGTCTCTAGATGAGACGAGCAACTTCGTTTTTATAAGGTTGTCTTTATCCGGTATTAGGTCTACGATCTGAGTTTGAATGTGTAACAAAGCTTCTTGAGCAGGGAAAAGCGGGTCATCAGGGGCCTATGCAATGTAAAGAACCCAGAAATTCAGTTGAGATGTAACACATACTGCTATAAAAAGATCTAGCTAGGGACGCTAAAGAGTACCTCTTCTGAAGAAATGGTAATTATCTGTTCATCAGATCCAGCAACAGGGTCAGATACACTCATGTCCACGCCCACATCGTTCTGAAGCAATTCAACTATCCCTTGTGATTCTCCAACAACCTTAACAATCTTATCAACAGGACAGAGTATCTTGAAAACAAGCTCTTCGGTGTAGGCAGGCTGCACGTTCTCACCACCTGAAACTGCTGGAGCTGCATCTCCATAGTTAGTTTGGCGAGAGATGAAACTGTTATTCCTGTAATTGCTGCCATGATTAAACCTCTCTGATGATTGTCTTCTCTGCTGTGGGATGTAATCATCAGCTGGTAGCCGTTCTGGTGAATGCACACGGCCCTGGAGATGAGTGCGATCACGATGCTGACTCTCTCTTAGACGCGACGCTACAATACCTAAAGCGTTTCTCACAGCAGCAGCTTCACCTACAATCTGAAAGAAGCAACACACATTCATAATAACTAGTCTAAAAACAAGATTCAACATTTCATTTGAAGCTAATCGACGCAGTTGAGACCTGAACAATCTCATCAGACGGAGAGACACAACGAGGCAAGTTAGTTTCTCGAGGAAGAATCCTAATATGAGTCTTGGTCTCAATCCTCATCTGCTCGATAATCTTCCCACCTCTACCCAGCAAGCAACCCACATTAACCTTGGAAACCACAAGCCTCGTCACCACTTTCCCTCCTCCAGGCCTCACCCCACCGTAATCCTCCTCATCCTCCGGCGGCGGAGCTACACCGTACCCGTACTGAGCCTCGCTCTCCAGAATCCTGTCGTGGACACTGAACAACGCCTCCTGAGCGGGAGAGAACGCCGGCAATCTCCCGTCGGGGTCACGACGACGGTTATCGGAAATCTCGATGATACGCTCGACGTCTCCGGGAACTAGCTCGTGGACATTGATCCACGCGCCGGTATGCTGCCGTATGGACTTGATGATGGAACCGGACTTGCCGATGACGCCTCCCGCTTTGGCGTCGTGGCAGAGGACACGGTAAGTCGTCGTCGCCATGGTGTCCGAGTGAGACTTCGACGGCCGGCCATTTCCGCCGCCACGGTACCTGTTATTTCCGCCTCCGCCAAAGTTGTGGTAGTTATTGTTGTAGCGAGGTTTGGACCTTCCGATGGAATCTCCGTCATAGTCTTGGTCATAGTGATAGTTCCTCTTATTAGATCTAGATCTCTCCATTATAAGCGTATCGGAAAATCCAAAAGAGTCCAATCAACTTGTCATTGTATCGATCTTTCCCCCAAATTTCAAGTCAAGAGAACCTACGAGTTTAGTAGTAATTAGTCACTTTTCTTTCCTTTTTCTCGGAAAACCAAGTGAAACTTTCCGTCAATTTGTCTGGGGAATAATCGGAGACGGAGCAGTGCGAATAGGGTATTCAGATTAGTTATCGTGAGGGTTCTTGAGATACGCGACGAGAGTTGTTAAAGTTGGGAGAGTGGAGAGACGCCGTGCAAGGTTAGTGGTGTGCGCTCATTACGGTCTTGCCTTTTTGGCTTATATGCCAAAACGTGGTCGTTTAGGGTGTTGGAGACTTTGGGGGTGCCAACTTAAGTGGGATTAGAGCACCATTAACCCAGCTTCCTAAATAGAGTGCTTAATCAATTTTTAATAATAAAGGTGTGTTAAGCACTTAATCTAGAAACCTATAAATTGTTGTCCTCCAATGGTGATTGCTTTTTTTGGGGTGCTTAACAAAAAAAAAATTAAACATTGTTTTTTTTTGTGAATACAAACTAGAAGAGGGAATACACATTTATATGCGACTGTAAAAAATCTCTTGAGCAATACAACATGTAAAAAGCAATACAACATCTCGTGACACAAGCTCAGACAGTGAGCAATACAACATCGCGTAACACAAGCTCAGACTCTGAGCAATACAACAACCAGACAGAAGCTACAGACAGTCCTTGACAATAACACAATAAGACACAAGCTTTCTCGAGCTTCAAACGGTCACCAGCCATTCAAGAAGAAGAAGATCAAATAACACCAGCCATTCAAGACAAACAAAATAATGATTGAGAAGCAGTATAGATTCATGAATCAAAATCATCATCACGATTTTGTCAGTGTATAAGTTTCAAGCAATACCATCAACAGAACACACACGTGTCTCGGTAATTGGGCGAGATATAAATGATCGAACACAGCAAACAAAATCTTCCCAAGAGAAATGATCAAACATATCACGACTAGAAACAGTGGAAAAAAAACACTGATGGATTACAGAAAAAGAAAAAAAAAGAAAGAATCTGTTTACATTTGAGACCAAGTACAAGACGGATTGATCAGGGGATTAGAAGAATCAAACAGAAATCGAAACGAAGAGTCCAAGAGGGAGAAAAAGGTTAAGATTCTCGGCTGAGGGATGAGAGAGAAAGAAGAAGAAGCAGGGATTGAATCATCCGGCAGGGAGAGATCACAAACAAATTTCGGAATCGACACCGACCAACTTTCGTGAGAGAGATGAGAGAAAGAACACGAAAGAGAGAGAGAGAAAGAGACATCGTGTTATGACGCATGTCCCTAAGTGCCGTGTCTTCTGTGGCTTAATTAAGCGTCGCATCTTCTCTTTACACTTAATTTTCTTTTTTTTAATCAAAATTAATCTAAGCATCAGGGTTAAGCACCCCCGATAATGATGCTCTTTGATGCCAGCCTTGGCATTTTTGTACCACTAAATCATATAACGAAATAGAACAACCAACAAAATATGAAGTCCTATGAAAAAATTAAGTGGTTTCTAGTCAAGTGATTTTCAGTTCCATTTTATTCCCAAATAAGGTATAGCAAATTCTGAAATCTTGAAATATTCTCTTCAATTCTTGTATCTCTTTCAGTTCTATCAAGAACGGTAATACTTAAAGTTTCCTTAATACTGTTATCTAGTTTTTACAGTCTCCCTCTCTCAAAATGCTGACATATCGAATGATGTAACATGCATTCCATTATCTAGCATATCGTTTCCAATTATGTATGCAATGTGGATTCTCTTTCTTAAATATTTCCAAAATATTTCAATCTGAATAATTTTTCTGTAAACGTGAATGGTCAACACTATTCCGAATTGTCAACATTGTTTCTAACTTGGGTGGTACGGTGGTCTCGGAAAGGTGATAATCGTCCGGTCTCACAACCTACTCCATATTATTCATCTGGGTAGTTAGGTAGTAGGTCTGTAGGTGTATTTATTTCTCACATAGACCAATTGGGCTTGCTTGTATCCGGTAGACTAATTCTCTAAAGATTAGTCTGGACCTCAGCCTGAAACACTTTTTATCTATTAAAGAAACATTGTTTCTAAGAAACAACCAAAAAAATCATACGCAGATAAAACCTGGAGCCTACCCAATATACTGACGGTCCTTTTAGAAATCTTGAATTCAACTTACATCCTAAAATGATAGGTTATTAGCTAATTATGAATGAAGATCCTCAACTTTGAAATTAATGAATAAAAGAAGAAAGGACGTACTAATGATGAACTTGATCTTTGATATACATCACCGAATCAAACTTGTTGCATGTGTTCAAATGATACACATAGAAAGAAAATAAACTAAATCACGATTGACTCGCTGATGCAATACCTCAAACTAAGAAATTAATCACAATATAATCAGTTTTTATTTATAATTCTCCACTCTCAGTTGCACCCACAAATTTATCTATCAAACTCCTATACAAAAATTCTAATTTCATAAAGTCAAGTGTTGAAAAGTATTAAATGACAAGTGAATGAGAATGGATAATGCAAGACACTAGTATTAAGAGATTACAATATTTTAACATGCGTTTTCAAAGCGCTAATTTTTTTTTAATATTCTATTTTTAAAATAATTATTAATTATAAAATTATGTATTTTAATTTTGATAACCTAATATAAGGCTTAAGAATAATATCCATATTCGAAAACAGATTCGAACTTATTTGAAAATTAGGTACCGGCCCATTGGATCGGTCTAAATATCGAATGTATCCATTTTAAAGTTTATATATATTATGTATTTAAATATATATAAATAATTTATATTATTTGTTTTTCGTAAACTAATTTTTGGCAGGGTTCAGGTTTGTGCCATAATCATGTAATTTAGAAACCATGATATTGATTTTAATCAAAAATCCACTGTAGATTTTATTACTATTATGTTGATTAAAATATTTTATATTTTTAAACGAATAACATATTTATAAAGTCAATATGTTAGTTTTTTTGACAAAGATAAAAAATAAAGTCAAATATGGTGAAAATATATAATAATTTTAATAAAATAATTAATTTCTCTTATTGTTATCCGCATCATGGTGCTGAATCTCTTATTTAATAATTTGGATCTGAATATACATCAAACACGTCATGTTTTTTGCTGTTGATATATTTAAATGAGAGATGACAGGTGGCAACAAATACGTGGAGAAGAAAGTTAGTTGGAAAAACCGTTACAGTCAGAGAAAGAGATGACAGCTGGCATCAGTTCATTGGAGTGCATCTCTCTGTTTTGAAGAAATAGAGTATATACGAAAGTAGTTTAGCTTTCTAGATTCATTCAGAAAATCATTTGTGTAATTCTCACTCTCTATCTCTCTAAGATTCTAAAGCATGTATCTCATTGTTGGTTTATTGAGTTTTACAATTTTTCTTCTTTTTACATCTCTTACAACTTACAAGTGAACAATGATTCTGTATTAGCTGTTAAAAGAGACGCGTAGTCGCGAGGGGAAAGAAGGATGATATATGTTCTGTTGATCTATTATTGCGAACACTTTTGGTAGCTTAATGATCTGATGGATTTTGGTGAACTCTTAGGTGCGGTACAAGTATGTGGAGGAAGAAGCAGTCCGATGCTATTTCTCCCAGTGAGGATATATTTCACATTATCACATGCAATCTCAGATTTTGGAGAATTCTCAGTTAAGAAAAGTATTTACTAATGCTTGGAGTTTTGGAATCTAGAGGCACTTGTGTTGAGCTGCTACTAATGTGGACATAAGAGTTTCTATTTCAATTTAGTTGCTGTTTCACATATACTTGTTTTTTCAAAGGCATGGACCATCACATCTGGTATTTCGAATTGACACTGCTAACCTTCTTTGAGAGTTAATCAAAGGAGCAGCAACTTCAGTGACATTTAGCGGTTCAAGCAAAACAAACAAAACAGACAATTTTCATGAAACAGTCCGAACTGTCTCAAAGGAAGGTAGGTTGTACTAAACCAAAAAATATCAAAATAACAGAAGCACAGGTAAATTTCAATTGTCATAATATCATAGGACATCTGCTACAGATTCTAGTACCAAACCAACAAATGAAGAGGATGTTCAAGTACAAGGACACATATATAAAACTGCAGCTATTGCATTCATAAGAGGTAGAACCAGTCATCCTTGTCTGTTGCAGCAGCCATGGCTCCTTGGATTATGTTCAGATTATGCATTTTCGACTCTTTCCATCTCCATCCTCCTTTACAACTCTCCTTATTCATTGAAACGGAAGTTCCTCGGTGATGCACATTTGTCGGATACCTCTCCCCAAAACCAACAACGTAGCTCATATTTTGGGGGTTTCTATTAATTATGTAATTCATCTCTAGGGGACACAACACAACACGATCAGATCAGATAAGAGTTAAGACCCACCATTTTACTTTTGTTGTGTCTGAAATTATCGGTAATGAAGGTTTTTTTTCAGCAACTTAAACAGACTCATATAAACTCTGTAAATGAAACATGTAATGAAGCTTAGAAACCACCTTTTGACTATGAAGCCCAAAAAAATGGTCTTCATAAATTATGTTTTAGGTTCAAAAGCAAAAATTCTGGAAATTATCATTTTGAACCCTAAATTTAAGAGAATATCAAAAGATAACATGATAATTTTACCTTTTTCTTATTTTTTTGTTATATTTTCCTATATTTTTACATAATAAATTTGTTTTTGTAAAGATGGCTTCTTATTTTAGAGTTTTGTCACGTGTTATATGTACATTTTTATTATAAGATTGCATATAAGTAAAACTAGAGTTGAATATGCGCGTTTGTGCTGGTTTTGTTTTCAATTTTGTAAGCATAATTTTTTAATTTGTTAATATTTTATGTTTTATATAATGAAATTAGCTTTCTAATTTGACTAATATAGAATTGAGAATTATAGTTACTGTGTTCTGTTATATATTTATATTAATAAATTATATTATATATAAATAAGTTTTTTTTATATATATAGTTACGGTAGCTTTTAAATAAAATTAATAACTTTCTTTTTTGATCAGTTTAGTCTTTTTAATACCAAAAATTTTAATTAACACAATAATAAATATTATACAAAGATAATATTACAGTAAACAAATACAAAATACAAGAAACTGAAAATACAATATTACACAAATTAAAATATTACATAACACTACAAGTAAAATGTTATTGATAGCACATTGTGATAGCTTTGTTTTCTAAACAGCTATTAAAGATAATTTTTTTCGATTTCGGTATACATTAATAGCAGTTAATTAGAACAGAGATAGAGAGGAGAGAGAACTCGGGTGTGTCTTGCTTCGTCTCCGATAACCAGAGCTTGGGTTGGGTGGGGTCTTGCTTTGTCTCCGCCGTTTTTGCCTCAGCTTCATAGATCCGCCGTGTTCAGCTCCGTCGCTGCTTGTACGTACCTTTTTCAGCACTCGTCTCGAGAGAAGAGTTGATTCGAGCGATGAGAGAAGGAAGAAGATGGAGTTGGGTCAGAGACAACCTGCCTCTCGAGCTGGCAATCTAAGGTACGTTTGTCTCCACTTGTAGATTTGTATGTTTAACGTGCTTGTTTATTCAGAGAGCAAATGACTGAGTATATATACAACATGAGAAGTAACATGATCTCAATCTTAACCAAGAGATTCATCGTTATCTAACTAGAAATAAGGACTTATCAACACTTTCGTATTTATCCTAACATATATCGCCAATACTCCCTCTCAAGTTGGAGTGTGTGGATTAACAACACCCAACTTGGACATGATGCTTTGAAACGGCACTCGTTCTAAGGCTTTCGTCAAAATGTCTGCAACTTGAGACTCAGAAGTAATGTGTTGGGTAGTGATAAGACCCGCTTTGACAGCGTCACGAACTGAGTGACAATCACGTTCCAAATGCTTTGTGCGCTCATGAAAAACTGGGTTTGCGGCAACATGTATCGCTGCCTTACTGTCACAAAAGAAACGTGTAGGCTCGAGTTGTTCTGCATCAAGCTCTTTGAGTAGACGACGTATCCACTTTGTTTCTTTTAGAGCAACCGCCATTGATCGGTATTCAGCCTCTGCTGAGGACATTGCAACAGTATCCTGTTTCTTTGTCTTCCAAGCAATTGGAGACCCGCCAAGCATAACCACACATGCACTTAAGGATCGTCGAGACACGGGACAACCACTCCAGTCTGCGTCGCAGTATTCAGTGAGCATGAGGTCGTTGTTTGATGTGAGAAGAATGCCTTGGCCGGGTGATCCCTTTAAGTAACGAACAACTCTAAGTGCTGCAGACCAGTTTTCTTCTGTAGGCGCCTGCATGAATTGAGAGAGGAGATGAACTGAATAGCATAACTCAGGACGAGTATTTAGAAGATAAATCAGATGTCCCAACAGACGACGATACTTCTTCGGTTCGGTGAGGAGAGGTGCGGTTGACTCGGCGAGGTGATGGTTCTGCTCCAAAGGTGTCAATGCTGGTTTGGAGCCAATATTGCCAGTATCTGCGATAATGTCGAGCGTGTACTTACGCTGTGAAAGAAAAATACCCTCAAGACCTCGGCTGACTTCAATGCCGAGAAAATATTTTAGCTTGCCCAAGTCTTTCATTGCAAAACACTTGCTTAAATACTCTTTGAATCTTCGGACCATATGTGAATTGTTACAACAGATGAACAAATCGTCCACGTAGACAAGGACCCGAAGCTCAATACCATTGCGTTCATAAGAGAAGAGGGAGTAGTCCTCATAAGATTGAACAAAACCAAAACGAATTAAGGCATCAGACAGCTTCTTGAACCAGCATCTAGGAGCCTGTTTCAAGCCGTACAAAGACTTTTTCAGTTTGCACACTTTGTTTGGATGAGAATGTCGGAAACCTGGAGGTAATTTCATGTAAACCTCTTCTTCAAGATCACCATGAAGGAATGCGTTCTGGACATCCATCTGATACACTTCCCACTGTTTGGCTGCAACGAGACGTGACAAAGCTCGAACTGTTGTCATCTTAACCACTGGAGCAAAGGTTTTATTGTAGTCTTCACCCTCAATTTGACTGTTACTGTTGACAACCAACTGCGCTTTATATCTCTCTATTGTACCGTCTGCATTATATTTGATTTTGAAGATCCAAAGACAGCCAATTGCTTCTTTCCGCGGTGGTAAATCAGTGATGTCCCAAGTATTGATGTCTTCGAGAGCCACTACTTCTTTGCCAACTGCATTCTTCCATACATCGAGTTTCATGGCGTCTTTTAAATTCTTTGGTTCAACCGAGTTTGTGATGGCTGTCAAAAAAGCTCGATGTGTAGTAGAAAACTGCTCGTCAGTTATGTAATCAGACCCTTGTTCGAAACTACGCTAGGCGTAACGCGTGCGGTCGGGTAGGGCCTAGCGCCGAATCAATTAATCGGGGATTATACGTGGATTAATCGGCGATTTATTTTGGTTATATATCATATGGTTCTATCATAATTCAGTAAAGATAGTGTGGCGTAGTGGCTTGATTTGTTCTCTTATAGCTTGGCAACCCGGGTTCGAGTCTCAAATAGCGCTCATTTTACAATATTTTAGTATTTCTTTAAATGAGGGACATAATTGTCATTTCAACTTCGTCTTCCTCCCTAGGTTTATTCTATCCTGCAACTTTATAACGCGAGTTACGTGACGGCTATATGAGTTTGACGATTTCTATAGCTGTTTTCTTCGTGTTTTTTATTGTTTTTACCTAAATTTCATAGATCTTAAGTAGATGATTCGATTTACGAGTTAAAATGAGTGAATTTTTTAGATTTTTTTTTCAGATCCGATTTTTTGAACGTATAACTTCAATTCGCCACGGTCACTCACCGTTGAGCGATTTCTCGGCCGCTAAATCGGCTACGCGGCCGAGTTTTAGAACAAGGAATCAGACAGAGGATACAAGGATTTACCTGAGACCGAAGACGAAGACTATAATGTGGGAGAGGTGGAAACAAAATAATGTGTATTACTATCGGAATCAGCCGTTGCATTGTAGAGCAAATTATCACGGAGCATTACAGGCTTAGTTTTCTCCCGTTGACCCCTGCCCAATGTTGTAGGTACTGCTGCTTCTTCGGTAGGAGCAAGTCAGACTGTGATGTTGTGATCACCGGAGTATCAACTTGCGATGAAGAGGGATTTGTAGCAGAAGGTGGTTCTGCAGCAGGAAGTGGTTCTGCAGCACGTGATGACTCTGGAGTAGGAGTAATGTTCGTCGGAGCCACAGGAACATGGTGCTCTGTTTCTTGTTCAACAGAGTTCGTTGGAGCATCATTGCTCCCCCTTTCGCCTGACAATGGGAGAATCCAGTCTTCGTCGCTGATGACGCAACGGGAGGACTGACTGGAGGAGCAGGTTGCGGGTCTGCATAAGGAAACAAGTCTTCACGGAAGACTACATCTCTGGACACAAAGAACTGATTCCTATCAATGTCAAAGACTTTCCAACCTTTCTTGCCAAAAGGGTATCCGACGAACACACACAAGCGACTACGAGGACCAAATTTGTCCTTGTCTCGAGAGGCTTTGTGAACATAACAAGCTGATCCGAACACTCGCAGGGATTTGTAGTCCGGTTTAGCACCATGAAGCACCTCATACGGTGATCGACCATTGAGTACTGAAGAAGGGGTTCTATTGATTAGATACGCAGCTGTAAGTATTGCTTCTCCCCAAAACTTAACTGGAAGATTTGCTTGAAACAAGATGGCTCGTGCAACATTTAAAATGTGCATGTGCTTCCTCTCCACACGTCCATTTTGTTGTGGAGTGTTAACACATGACGTTTGATGAACGATTCCCACTTTTTAAAATACGATAAGAGAACCATAAACTCTGTCCCATTGTCGCTACGTACCATTCTTACAGATTTGTTAAACTGTTTCTCTGTGTAAGCCAGAAAGTTCTTTAAGACTAGTTGAACTTCTGATTTTTCCAGAAGAAGAAACGTCCATACAGCCCTAGAGTAGTCGTCGACTATAGTCAGAAAATAGACTGCTCCGCAAGAAGAGGGAACTCTGTAGGGACCCCAGACATCAACATGAATAAGAGAAAAACACTCTGTTGTTTTATTCATACTTTCATAAAAAAAAATTTCGTGTTTGCTTCGCTCGAAAACAAGTGTCACATGGACTCGAGCTAGCAGGTTTAGAATAAAAAGATAAATCTGAAAACACCGAAAAAGACGGATGACCCAAACATTGATGCCACATGACATGATCAGAACCGCCGACTGCCCGATGACTCTTTGCTGAAGCCAAATCCGTAAAGTAATACACACCATCTTGTTCTTCACTGGCTCCAATCAGAGTTCTCGAAAAACGATCCTGCAAAACACATATTGTATCAGTAAAAGTCATAAAACAATTGACTTGTTTTAAAATTTTTGCAACTGATATCAAAGTGCAGTTCAGGTCAGGAACAAATAGGACTTTCTGCAGTTTTATCGTATCCGACAACAGAAAAGTTCCCATCTTTATTGCAAACGTTCTGTTACCATCGGCAAAGAAAATAGAACACAGCGAAATCGTCTCAACATTAATCAACAAATCATGATTTCCTGTCATATGGTGCGACGCGCCCGTATCAAGAATTACATCACCCAAAGTTTTCTTACCAGACAGCCTATCAGAGGCCGAATTACCAGCAGCTTTCTCTTGTATCATCTGACTGAGGATTCTCCATTGATCAGAAGAGAGCTCTGGAAACGACGAGTTGGAACTTGTAGCCTGAGCAACGTTAACCCGTCCACGTCCACGATTGTTCATCCCTCGGCCTCTTCCCCTGATACTAGCACCTTGTCCACGACAATTGCTTCGATCAGTGAACCAATCTAGAAAGCCAACCAGCTGCCAACAGTCACGCTTTTCGTGACCTCTCCGACCACAATGAGCGCAGATCAGACGAGATCGCAAGATTGAGTTGTCGTCTTTGTTGGATACTGAGTCGTTTGGAGTGTCTCATTTTGAAGAAGAAGAAGCTGAACTCTGGCGTGCCACGAAACCAACTGCCTCTTGCTGCTGATCACGACCGCGAGTGGATGTCAACCTCTGTTCTTCCCGCACCATCTTATTGTATATTTCTCCAAGCGAAGGTAAAGGATCCAGACCAATCCCGTTGGTAGATATATTTCCAAATCGTGAATCCTCCAAACCCATCACAAACTGATGAATTTTTTCATGCTCTCTCTCTTTAGCTATAGCTGCAGCTGCTCTACATGTACAAGCCTGTATTGGCTGATACACTTGCAACTCTTCCCACAATGTTGAAAGTTTGCCAAAGTCCATCTTGTCAATACGAAGCAAGCTGGGCTTTAGTCTGATGAACACGAACCGTGTTCCCCACGGAAAACCTCTGTTTCAGATCTTCCTTCAATTGGTACGCTTCCGTAATGTATGTCACAGTCGAGCGCACCTTTAGTTCGATAGATGCTCGAATCCAGCCCAGTATCATAGAATTAACTGTCAACCAGTTGTCCAGATCGGGACTGTCCTCACCCGGCTTCTTCAGAGTTCCTTTAATGAAACCCAATTTTCGTTTAGCTTGCAGAGCGTTGATCATCTCTGAAGACCATTCATTATAATTTTCTCCATTCAACTGAACAGAGGAAATCATGACTCCTGGATTGTCGGAGCCATACAACCAGTAAGGTGAGCGTGACACCGCTTCATCCTTTCTTTGATCAGCCGAAGAGCTTGTTAAATCAGCCATGGCTTTGAAATTGAAAAACACAAAATCAGAGTTTGAGGATCTTTAGATTTGTATGTTTAACGTGCTTGTTTATTCAGAGAACCAATGGCTGAGTATATATACAACATGAGAAGTAATGTGATCTCTTTTTCTTTTGAATGAATGTTAAATTAATTCAAAAGAAAAATAAACTGTTTTATACATACTTAATTCATTAGAGAGAATCAAAAAGAAAATCTCCTATTTGCTTCCATCATCTTGTAGCTAGCCACAGTTGCATACACCCCTCATAGCCATGCTTCTCCTTCGGCCGTAGTGAAAGAATACGGTTCCAGATTTGTCCATCAATAGCCTTGATCAAACCTTCAGCTGTTCCTGGAACATCTCCATGTCGTCTTGCATTTCTTTCTCTCCAAATTGTGTAGGCTGTTACTTGCCAGACATACCTCAGCAAAAAACACACTGATTTTTGCCGTCGATCTTCTGAAATTAAGTGTAGAATACTCTGCCAGTCCACCATTTTCCTGCCATTGAGCAAACCTTTTGAGAGGTTCACCCACACTTCCCTTGAAAAAGTACAAGAAAAAAAAATTGATCTCTTGTCTCCATGGGATCTTTGCATAAAATGCATTCTGGATTTGTTGCAGAGTTCCATTTGATCATCCTATCTCCTGTTGAGAGTCTTTTATTAACAGCTAGCCACGTCATAAAACTGTATTTTGGGGTGGAGTGTGTGAACCAGATTGCTTTGCACCAGGTGACCTTCGGTGAAGAGGATTGTATCATGTGCCAAGTATTTTTTGAATTAAACACTTCCTTATAAACATCAGTACTCTGTTTCCAGAGAGAGATGTCCTCTTCTTCCCTTAAGGAGTTTCTTTGTGCTTCAATAGCCTGCCCTATAATAATGCAAGTTTCTGATCTGTGTCGTCGACTCCTACGGCTGGGATGATAAATAGAGGCAACAGTGGCCTGTATATTTATTCCCATATCTATGGTTCCCCTGTTTCCAGCGAAATCATAAATCTTGCCCAAAGGACTCCACTTATCAAACCAGAAAGAAGTCTGATTTCCATTCTGAACCTTCATCCTGTGAAAAGAATGAGCTAAGGTTCGATATTTCAGAATTTTACGCCATATCCACGAGCCTACGTTTGGTTTTTCTCGTATCGACCAAAAATTTTCATCCCGCAATAGGTACGTTTGGATCCAGATAACCCAAAATGAAGCTTTTGCAGACACCACTCTCCATACCAGCCGCAAACAACACACAATGTTCACTTCTTTGAGAGAGCGAACCCCAAGACCTCCCTCTAACTTTGGCTTACAAACGTTTTCCCAAGACATTTTTGCTTTGTTTGCATTAAGACTCGGCCCTGACCATAGGAAAGAAGAACACAACCTCTCTATCTCCTTTAGACAAGCCTGGGGAAGTCTGAAATCTGATAGCCAGAAGTTAGTTGTACTCGCAATAACTGATTTTATAAGTTGTAGCCTTCCAGCATAGCTGAGAAGTCTAACTGTCCACGAACAGATTCTTTGCTTAATGGTATCCAAGAGTGGTTGGTAGTCGCTTGAAGACATCTTCTTTGTGAGAAGAGGGAGACCCAGGTAGCGAACTGGCAATTGTCCAGTTGCAAACGAAAAATTTCTATTCATTTCCTCCAATATTGTGTCCTTAATCCCAGCATAATACATTGTTGACTTCTCCAAGCTTATTTTAAGCCCTGATATCTTAGCAAAGTAATCAAACACACTCACAATACTTTCCACTGATCTGATCTTACCATCAATGAAGACTAAGATATCATCTGCAAAAGATAGGTGAGTAAGTACCATGTTCTGACACTTTGGGTGGAATCTATAGTTTCTGTCCAAAGCTGATTTGTCCAGAAGCTTCGATAGAACGTTCATGCTGATCACAAACAAATATGGAGATAAAGAACAGCCTTGGCGCAGACCTCGCTCACTATTAAAATACCCTGCAAGTTCACCATTACTTGCACCGAAAAAGATGCAGTGGTGATACACAGTGATATCCAATGAATGAATTGCGGGGGAAACTTCATCGCTTTAAGCGTATTCATCAAAAAAAGCCACTGCACAGTATCGAAAGCCTTCGAGATATCAAATTTTATCGCTCATCTAGATGAGATAGATTCCTTGTGGTAATCTTTTACAATTTCTGTTGCAAGCAGTAGATTCTCTATAAGAAGTCTGTCATTTACAAACGCAGACTGATTCAAAGCAATGAACTCCGGCAGAGTAGATTTCAAACGATTTGCAATGATCTTTGAGACACCTTATACAACACATTGCAGAAAGAGATCGGCCGATAATCTTTCATCTCGCGAGCTTCCAACCTCTTAGGAATGAGAGCTAGTATAGTAGAGTTAACCCCTTTTGGAAGAAATCCCAAGGCAAAAAAAGATTTTATTGCTATAAAAAATTCTGGTCCAACTGTGTCCCAAGCTGCTTTAAAAAACTCAACCGTATAGCCATCAGGTCCAAGAGATCTATCACATGGCATGGAGAATAAGACTTTCTGTATTTCCTCAGATGTTACTTCCTTGGTCAACTCTGCGGAAAGAAATTCTGAGCATCTAAACGGGAGGATCTGCTCTAACTCTTCAACTGTTATACCGTCGAAATCAGAAGGTTTGTGTTGCAGGAACTCTCTGAAGAATCGCTCTGCCTCAGTTTTTATTTCTTCCTCTGTCTTTACTACTGATCCATCACCACAAACGATCTCCTTGATTGAATTTCTTACTGATATTACTGTGGCAGCTCTGTGATAGACCTTATTGTTCTTATCCCCCACCTGAAGCCAATGCAGTTTTGATTTTTGTTTCAGAAACTTCTCCTCCAAATTTGAAACTTTCTCCCATTGTTGAGCTGCCTCAATCTCCAACTTCATATTTTCTTCTGATGGGGAACTCAAGTTCTGTTCCTGTTTGAACCTTAAATCCTCGAGCGCTTCCTTTGACTTCTTGGTTAGGTTTCCCATCCTATCCTTTGCAAGTTTATGAATCTCTGGCTTTAAAGCTTTGAGTTTCTTCGTAAATCGATGCATTGAAGATGTTGAGAGGTAGATAGGAGTCGAGTTTCCCCAGAACTCCTTAATCATTGGTCCAAACTGCTCCATCTCAGCCACGACGTTAACAAATTTGAAAGGCCTCTTGGGTTTCGATGCCTGTGGTAGTAGCTGAATTCTGCATCTTAAGTGATCCGAGCAACCTCCACCTTCGAATACACTATAAGACTGCGGAAAAAGTTGTACCCAGTGATCATTTATGAGCACTCTATCCAACTTCTTTGAGATATAACCTTCAGCTCGTCTGTTATTCCAGGTAAAACATGGTCCATGGGATGTTGAATCTAACAGGGAGCAGTACTGCACCGCCTCCTGAAATTCTCTCATTTCCGGCGTGCTACCTGAGCTTGAGGAGTGTTCTTCATTGAATAAGGTCTCATTAAAATCTCCTACCACCATCCATGGTTTCTTCTTTATGACTGGAGAGTCATAATGATTTTTAATATCAGCCCACAATTCTCTTCTTTCCTCCATAGTATTCCTTGTGTATACAACAGAGTAGAAAAACTATTTCCCATCTTCCAGCAAAACCGAAACCGTAATGATCTGGTCACTCTTGAAAAAAGGGGTTACTCCTATATTTGGACTCCAAACCAACCAGATCCTACCCAACTCATGATATCTCTATAATATTATTTGAGAAGTCAGTTTCTATGTCATACCACGCTAACTCTCAACGATGGTTGTTTACATTGATACCCTTAATGAATTAAAAATATTATATTTAAATACCATTATTGAATTTTTATTTAGTTTCCTTTATAAAATTTTCCAAATAACATATATAATAAAAAAGTTAATGTTTATAAAGTTAAAAACGAATTTAAAACGAAATTATATGTATAAATAATAAGATTTCATGAAAAAAGAAAGTTCACAAAATAGTAATATTCCATTTAAAAAATTTGATAACATAAAATATACTAATAAAATAATTTCTTTATAATTATATTTTTACATATAATCTTGATATTATAAAAGAAATAATATTTCTTATAAAACACAATTTTAATCAGTACAACAAAATATTTTCAAAGTAAAAGAAATATTTTTTATATGTATATGTATTGTTTTAGATGATTATATAAAATAATTAAGTAACATATATAAACTGATATATGTTTAGTTGACTAAAAATAGTTTATAATTAGTATTATTGAAATGTTATTTTTCTTATATTTAGTTGATTATAATATCTTTCATTTACAGCAAAAATATAATTTAAAAAATATTCATAAAATTATTTAGAAATTAAAAAAAATATTTAATTATTGTAAGTATTGAGATGTTTTCATGAGCTTCCAAAAAAATTATCATTTACTTATGTATGTAACTTCCTATAGATCATCGATTTATTTTCTAATATCCTTAAAAAATAACATTTAATTTGATATATATTATGAAAATACATGCACATTTAATGATAAATAAAATTAATTTGACTTGGTTTAATTATAATAAAAATAATTATACTTCCATTTGAATTTAAAAGAATATATGTAACTCAATATACTCATAATATGAGTGATTCGACTAATCCAACTTAGATCTAAAATCATAGATTTAACTACAATAAGAAAATATAATTTTAATAATAATAATTTATATTATAAATATAAATTATAGGAAGACTCAAAACACATTAACAAATGAAAATAAATTATTAACCAACTGTTAAAATTTAGTTCTTCTGTAATATCATTATACTAATTTACGTAATTTGGAATCAAACATTTTAGTTTATTTTTATTTCATTCTAAGCACAATATATCTTAAGTTATACATAATCTTCCTAATATATATTTACATACCTAAGAAAACAACCAACCTAAATGCAAATAAGAAAATTAATCAAAATTTTAATAGATTTAGAATAAAAATATTATAGTTGAATTCAGAGAAATAGATGCAATCCAATATACCCAAATGATAGTTAAATCGGCTAGATTTAATCTAACATATCTAAAATCATATATCTAATTAGAGTAATATAATATTATTAATATATATTATGCATAAAAATTATAAATTAATTAAAAATCAAAATTAAATAGCAATAAATTAATATAATATATATTTACTTTATATATATTTATACTTGTGCATGAGCACGGGAAAATCACCTAGTTCATAGTTATTTATCACTGACCACTCCGGTAAAACATAGTCACAAACTCTTTTACTTCTTCCTTCTTTTACTTTTGTTTCCAAAATTCCTCCAAACTGAAAATCACATTCTGCTACCCATCTCTTCATTACAGAATGCTTGTTTTTCTTATTAAAACCTCTCACATTCGAGAAGAAACCTGACATGATTATTTCTTTTTGGTGGTTCTTCTTCTACCTGCGTTGCTAATTTTCTTAGCAGTTGCAGTAGTTGAATCAGAGCCATCCCCCTCCTTAGATTTTGGAGTACGATGAAGAGATGTTCTCAACATTCTCTCCTCGCCATTTCCTTATTGACATCTTCCTTATTGACATCTTCCTCAGCCCTTTGGCTTACAGGACGGTGTGCAATCTCTCCGTCTTTATTGACATCATCCTCAGCACTATGACCGATTGATATATGCTCAATCTCTCCTTCTTCTTTCTCTGCATTTGCGGAAATTTGAGTTTGCCGCTTGTGCTCTATTTTGCCTTCCAAAATATTATTTTCTCCACTCTCATCTTCCAGTATAGAAAATCTCGAGGGTGAACCAATAATAGCACTTCCAGCAGATTTACTTGTGCTTGATCTTCCTCTTTTTACAGGAGAAACATCAGACCAGTTGTCCCCTTTCGCCTCTTGCATATCCTCTGTCACTTCTTTTTCCATTTCGACTTCTTTCTCTCCCCCAACTCCTTTTTCCAACTCTGTTTCCATCTCAACAGCAACACCCACTATCGACTCTTTCTCCTTCTCCTTTCCTACTTCCTCTACCATCTCTCCTACAAATTCCTTCTCCTTCTCTTTCTATACTTCTCCTTCTTCTTTTCCTGCTTCTTCAGTCGTTTTACTAACTTCGGGAGTTGTCTGTTCTGTTCCAGCTTTTTTTAAGAGCTTCACCACTTCATTTGCCTTACAATCCTTAGTTACATGTCCCCATTTCTGACAAATACTGCACCTTGATGGCAGCCAAGGATAGACAAACTCTACCTCCGCATCCACTCCGAGCTTTGATTTAAATCTATGTTTTTTCGGGAAACCCTTTGCCACTTCTGCCTCTACAAAAACTTTTTCTTCTTCAAAGCTTGTACATAGAAGTGTGTCCGGATGCAACCTCTTTGGCTTGCCCACTGCACTTGGTATGAAACCCAGCCCTTCCCACGAGAACATTCTTGGTGGAACGTTCTTATTTTTTATCAACATAGGTATCGTTTTGATCTCTACTTCCTCTTCTTCCTCTGTTACTGGTGCCCACTTTGAAACCACCATAGGCATGCCAGAAATATTCCACATCCCTCTTCTCACAATTCTGTTTCTCGTTGCTTCATCCTTGATCCGAAATTTGATCATAGTTTCATTCATCTCGAAAGAATCAATACGAATAGCCTTATTTCCCAAAGTCCAAATCTTGTTCACTATGATATGAACACGAGCAACATGAGGAGCCGTCGTTGGAAATTTTCCCACGACGAGATCTTCCCAAAGTGGAACAGTATTCTGAATCACTTCATCTGGTACCTCCACCAACTCTTTCCCATCCTTGATTTCCAAATCCACAACGTGTTCTTTTAAGTATGGAGTTGCTTGCGCAACTTTCACCCATGGAACCTTCAATTTCGAACCCATCGACGCCTCCTCAGAAGAACCCCTGCTCTCCTCTTGTGATTCCGGTTGTTTTTCCGTTGTGATACCGGCGACAGAGCCACCAGGATCCATTGCTTGCGGCGGCGGCTACCAAAACCCTAATCTCTCTTCAAATCGCCCTATGCTGACGTGTCGTTTTTATTTGTTGTTAATTTTACGATGAAGTGACGTGATCTCAATCTTAACCAAGAGATTCATTGTTATCTAACTAGAAATAAGGACTTATCAACACTTTCGTATTTATCCTAACATATATCCCCAATACCACTCTCGTGTTCTTCATATAGAGAAGTGAGCTTGACGCTGGATTTGTGGTATGTGTTTGCAAGAGACGGAGGAGATGGAGACGGGGAGAAGAAGAAGAGCCGGGGAAAACAAAGGTGGAGTTTTTGAATCGACAAGGTATATCTCGATCTTCTTATCTAATCGTATTCCATTGTCAAAACTCTTCCTTTTTTGTAGAACTTAACAAGTTTGATATCTTGTTCATTGATTCACTGTCTTGTATCTTAAGAACTAAGAGGTGTTTGTCTGACAGAAGTTATGAATATACACAAGGTCGTGATTCTTATGAGGAAACTTTGTTGATTTCTCAAGACCTGTTCGTTCAGTTGCCTTAAAGAATCAGCTTTATGCTGTTGTTGGTGCTCTGTTACTAATACCATCTTCTTCTTCTCTAGTATGTAGTGGTCATCTCATTCTTCTTTGGATATATTAATCTGCAATAGTCTTCTTGCCTTCTTGTTTGCGGTTTAGTAGTGTTTGATTGTTTTTGCAGTTAAAGAAGTGAAACCTAAAGTACAAGAAGAAGAAGAAGAAGGCAAACATGGAGATGACTGTGAACTAGATCTACTCTACATTGTACATTCTGACATCTCATCTCTTCTTTGCCAGGTCCTTGCTTACTTCCTGCTCTTGTCTTGAGAATTTTTGTCTCTTTTGTAACCAATATGTATATATTTTTATATACTCTATGTTAAGTGACCAAGGTTCAATCACTTGATGCAGGGAGAATGTGATCAGAGACTAAACGAGGTTAGCTTTTTCATTGACAAGAGTAAGGTTCAGGAAGTGAAAAAGGACATGCTCTTGGTTATCTCTTGAAGAAGCTCATCATTGAAGGGAAGCTTCCTCTTAATCAAAAGTAGGTTTGTATTGTATCAATCTTTTATATGCTTTGATTTTCCGCAGGTGAACTTTGTCTCTATCATGTTTCTATCAAGACACAGAGTGGCGGTAAAGTAGAGCTGCAAGTGAGTTCAAAGTTTCTTACTTTGTCCTTATATGAAAATCATATATGACTATACGTAACGTTTCCATTTTTAGTTCTCTATGTAGTTCTGTTGGGTGATGGAGGAAACCCATTGGGTTTGGTTGGTGATAACCAAACTTAGAAGTTGAGCCATTGGTATTAGTCCATGAGATTAGTATTGGGCCTTGAAGGTTATTTTGGTTAGTGAGACACTATATAAAGTCTCTTAACCTAATTTTGTGGAGGAGCAGAGAATTAAGATTGACACAAGAAAGAAGAGTACTCAAGAAGACTCATTAGACAAAAGAGAGAAAAGAGAGAAGAAGGCAGATTTCGTATGGGTTTGTCAAGACAGGTTTGAAGGGTCAAACGGATCCCGATCGGGCTGATATTTTGTGTGAATCTTCTTCCGTCAGTGGGTTAAAGGTTAACCGAAGGGATTTGGATTCTAACGGTTGGACCTTCTGTTGTCTGGGTTTTAGTGAAGCTGGTCGTCACAGTTCTTCAGCAGTGCTGTCTTGAGTGTTTGGTAAATCCGACGGTGAGATCTTCTCTGATTGAGCTGAGATTTGGAAGAGGTGTTGTTGACTTGTTTATATTCGATTTGTACGGTGGAATTTGTCTCTGGTTTCCGGAATCCTTGTGAGCTGAGGTCGTTTGGTTGCTGCCGGTTTTGAAGCTTTGTGTTGCTCTCTTGTTGTTGTTGTTCTTGTGTTGGAGAAAACTCTTTGAAGCTAGAGTCTCTGTTCTGTTCAGGTTGTTTAACAGGGAGGACATGGTTGTACTCACATAAATTTATATAGTTGATTGTTGAGTGGAATACGGTCCCGTGGTTTTTCCTTCTCACATCGAGGAGGTTTTCCACGTAAAAAGTGCTTGTCTCATTTAGTTATTGCTTATACTATATCCTGCTATCGTCGAAGTATTTTCCTTACAGGTTCACACAAGATCAGGGGAAACACGACCGTTAAGTTCCGCTGCGCCGTGTGCCTTATTCCCCAACAGAGTGGTTTCAGAGCTAGCGTGATTTGCTTATCTGATCCCAACAAAGTGGTATCAGAGCCTGGTTTTAGAGCTTTGGGCTTGATAACTTCGGGTTATTATTGCTTGTGTGAATGATGGAGAATATGGGCAGGATGGAGAATATGGGCAGGATGATAAGCTTGAATGGTGCTAACTATCATCTATGGAAGGGCAGGATGGAGGATTTGCTCTTTGTTAAAGAATTTCATGTTCCTGTCTTCGAGGAGAAGAAACCTGAGAAGAAGACGGATGAAGAGTGGAAGCTGCAGCATCGCCAAGTGTGTGGGTTGATAAGGCAGTGGGTAGATGATAATGTGTTGCATCATATTGAGACTGAGACGGATGCTCGTTCTTTGTGGAAGAAGCTGGAGCAGTTATATGCTAGGAAGACCGGAAATAACAAGATGTACATGATCAAGAAGTTGATTGAGCTGAGATATCAAGAGGGGACTCCGATGACGGATCACTTGAATGCGTTTCAGGGATTGCTCAACAAATTGTCTGATATGGGCATCAAGTTTGATGATGAGATTCACGGTCTGTGGCTTCTCGGTACTTTACCAAACTCTTGGGAGGTTTTCAGGATGTCTCTTTGTTACTCCGCGTCGGAAGGTGTTATTTCGATGGATTCAGTGAAGAACAGTGTTCTTAATGAGGAAGCAAGAAGGCAGTCGAACGCTAGCAGTTCTCGTTCAGATGTCTTTGTTACTGAGCCAAGGGGTAGGAGTTCTAGTAGAGATTCCAAGAGAGACAAGAGCAGGAGTAGGAGCAAATCTAATAAATTTGCAAATATAGAGTGTTATTTCTGTCATAAGAAAGGGCACATGAAGAAGGATTAATTGCTGGAAGTTGAAAAACAAGCAGCAAGGAAATCAAGAAGAAAAGGTAGATCGGGTGACCGTCACCGAAGATTAGTTTCTCATTCTTCTTGAGGGTGATGCCATTAATGTCGCATGCCAGGACACCAGTTGGGTGATTGATAGTGGAGCTACTACTCATGCCACATCACAGCGGGATTTGTTTTCTACCTATACTACGGGTAACTATGGTTTTGTGAAGATGGGGAATGATGCAATGGCTCAGGTTGCTGGCATTGGTGATATTTGCTTGGAGACTAGTCTTGGTACTAGGCTGGTGCTTAAGGATGTTAAGCATGTCCCAGATATTCGGATGAATCTGATTTCTACGGGAAGACTTGATGATGAGGGTTATTTCAGTTTGCACGGTGGTGGTAAATGGAAGCTCTCTCGTGGTTCTTTGATTGTGGCTCGAGGTGAGAAGTCTTCATCTTTCTATTGGATGCAGGCTAAGGTCTCCAAGGATGCTGTTAATGCGGTGGAGAATGATAATGCCATGGAGCTATGGCATAAGAGACTCGGTCACATGAGTGAGAAGGGAATGGATGTGTTGTCTAAGAATGAGGTGATTCCAGGAATATCTTGTTTGCATCTGCAGAAGTGTTTGCATTGCTTTGCGGGAAAACAACATAGGGTATGTTTTAAGTCTTCTGCGCCTTCTAGGAAACCCGAGATACTGGATTTGGTACACTCAGATGTGTGTGGTCCAATGAAGACAAGATCTCTTGGCGGCGCATCATATTTTGTGACTTTCATTGATGATCATTCAAGGAAGTTATGGGTATTTCCTATGAGGACGAAGGATCAGGTTCTGGGATATTTCAAGCATTTTGTGGTGTTGGTTGAGAGACAAACGGGGAAGAAGCTGAAGTGTATCTGCAGTGATATGGAGAGTATTCTAGACCATTTGATGCTTATTGCAAAGAGCATGGAATAAGGCATCAGTTCACGCCGCCTTATACTCCACAGTTGAATGGGTTGGCTGAAAGGATGAACATGACGATTGTCGAGAGGATGAGATGTTTGATCTCACAGTCAGGCTTATCGATGACTTTCTAGGCAGAAGCTTTGAACACGGTGGTTCATGTGCTGAATTTGTCACCAAGTGCTCCATTGGAGGGTGATATTCCAGAGAGGCTTTGGACTGGTAAGGATGTTTCTTACAGTCACTTGAGGGTCTTTGGATGTAAGGCATTTGTTCATATTCCCAAGGTTGATAGATCAAAGCTTGAGATGAATTCGCGGCAGTGTGTTCATCGGTTATGGTCAGGATGAGTTCGGGTACAGATTTTATGATCCCGTTGAGAGGAAGCTCGTAAGGAGCAGAGATGTTGTGTTCATGGAAGATCAAACAATTAAGGACATTGAAAAGTCTAAAATTCAAGCTCAGGTTTGTGAGGGTTTGATCGATACAGAGGCTACTCCTTCTACATCGGTCCACGGTGAAGTTGAGGTTGAGGTTTAGGATGGTACACCCAGTGCAGATGCTCCCGCACATGAAGATGGTAGTGGTGATCATGGTGACGATCATGGTGAGACACCAGCTGCTGAGAACCAACCTACTGTTGTGAGAAGATCTGAGAGAGGTCTTAAGCCATCGACAAGGTATGATCCTAGTGAGTATGTTTTACTTACTAATGGGGAAGAGCCTGAAAGCTATGATGAAGCGTTGGAGGATGAACACAAGGATATGTGGTTTGGAGCCATGGATGAGGAGATGGATTCTTTTGACGAGAATCATACTTATGAGTTGGTGGAATTGGCTAAGGGCAAGAAGGTTTTGCTTAATATGTGGGTGTACAGAATTAAGCATGAAGATGGAAAGCCACCTCGATACAAGGCTAGATTGGTTGTAAAAGGTTACAGCCAGAAGAAGGGAATTGATTATGATGAGATATTTTCTCCTGTTGTGAAGATGTCATCCATTCGGGTTGTGCTTGGATTGGCAGCGAGCCTTGATCTAGAGGTTGAGCAAATGGATGTGAAGATTGCTTTCCTTCATGGTGATTTGGAGGAAGAGATCTACATGGAACAACCGGAAGGTTATGTTAAAGAGGGCAAGGAAAGTTTGGTTTGCCGCTTGAAGAAAGTCTTTATGGATTGAAGCAAGCACCGAGGCAGTGGTACATGAAGTTCAAGTCTGTTATGGGGGAGCATGGTTATGCAGAGACTGATTCAGACCAGTGTGTATTTATGAAGGTGTTTGGTGAGGATGATTTTATCATCTTGTTGCTGTATGTCGATGATATGTTGATTGTTGGCAGGAACATGGACATAATTAAGGAGCTAAAAGAGCAGCTCGGGATGTCCTTTGCCATGAAAGATATGGGTCCAGCGAAACAGATTCTCGGTATGAGAATTGTCCGAGACAGAGGTAAGAAGTTGATTCACTTGTCTCAGGAGAGGTACATTGAAAAGTGCTTAAAAGGTTTCACATGGACAAGTCTAAAGTGTTGAGTACTCCTCTTGCACCACACTTAAGGCTGAGCTGTCAACATAGTCCGAAGACATATGCGGAGAAGGAAGATATGGCGAAGGTTCCATATGCTTCTGCAATGGGTAGTTTGATGTATGCCATGGTCTGTACAAGACCGGATTTAGCCTACGCCTTTGGAGTTGTCAGCAGGTTTCTCTCCAATCCGGGAAGAGAACATTGGAATGCTGTGAAGTGGATCTTGAGATATCTCCGTGGGACTTTTGATCTGAAGATTACATTTGGGGGTAAGAAGCCTTTACTGGTCAGTTTCACTGATTCTGACATGCATGGAGATGTTGATTCTAGCAAGTCTACTTCGGTTTACTTGGTAACATTTGCGGGTGGAGCTGTGGCATGGCAGTCAAGGTTGCAAAAGTGTTGCATTATCTACCACTGAGACAGAGTTCATTGCTGCAACTGAAGCTTGTAAAGATTGCTGCAACTGAAGCTTGTAAAGAGTTGTTGTGGATGAAGAACTTTTGTGAAGAGATCGGTTTCAAGCAAGAAAAGTACGAGTTGCTATGCGATAGTCAAAGCGCCATTTGTCTCCGGAAGAATTCTACATTTCATTCGAAGTCGAAACACATCCAGAGAAGGTATCATTGGATACGAGATGTGGTTGCTTCTAAGGAAGTGGAACTTGTAAAAGTTCATACGGATGATAATGGAGCTGATATGATGACTAAGTCCTTGCCGAGGGGGAAGATTGAAGTATGCCGAGGGTTAGCCGGAATGGCTGTTTCCTCCACCTAGTCGGAGAGGGAGTTTGTTGGGTTCCTTCTAGATGGAGGAAACCCATTGGGTTTGGTTGGTGATAACCAAACTTAGAAGTTGGGCCATTGGTATTAGTCCATGAGATTAGTATTGGGCCTTGAAGGTTATTTTGGTTAGTGAGACACTATATAAAGTCTCTTAACCTACTTTTGTGGAGGAGCAGAGAATTAAGATTGACACAAGAAAGAAGAGTACTCAAGAAGACTCATTAGACAAAAGAGAGAAGAAGGCAGATTTCTTCTGGGTTTGTCAAGACAGGTTTGAAGGGTCAAACAGATCCAGATCGGGCTGATAT
Organism: Brassica nigra; assembly: GCA_016432835.1. NCBI lineage: Eukaryota > Viridiplantae > Streptophyta > Magnoliopsida > Brassicales > Brassicaceae > Brassica > Brassica nigra. The sequence goes on from CM028247.1 coordinate 31,861,601, forward strand.
TTTTTGGGAAGCTTCTTCAGTCAGTGGGTTAAAGGTTAACCGAAGGGATTTGGATTCTAACGGTTGGATCTTCTGTTGTCTGGGTTTTAGTGAAGCTGGTCGTCACAGTTCTTCAGCAGTGCTGTCTTGAGTGTTTGGTAAATCCGACGGTGAGATCTTCTCTGATTGAGCTGAGATTTGGCAGAGGTGTTGTTGACTTGTTTATCTTGGATTTTTACGGTGGGATTAGTCTCTGGTTTCCGGAATCCTTGTGAGCTGAGGTCGTTTGGTTGCTGCCGGTTTTGAAGCTTTGTGTTGCTCTCTTGTTGTTGTTGTTCTTGTGTTAGAGATAACTCTTTGAAGCTAGAGGCTCTGTTCTGTTCAGGTTGTTGAACAGGGAGGACGTGGTTGTACTCACATACATTTATATAGTGGATTGTTGAGTGGACTACGGTCCCGTGGTTTTTCCTTCTCACATCGAGGAGGTTTTCCACGTAAAAAGTACTTGTCTCATTTAGTTATTGCTTATACAATATCCTGCTATCGTCGAAGTATTTTTCTCACAGGTTCACACAAGGTCAGGGGAAACACGACTGTTAAGTTCCGCTGCGCCGTGTGCCTTATTCCCCAACAGAGTGGTTCAAGAGCTAGCGTGATTTGCTTATCTGATCCCAACAAATTCTTTTATAGTATTAATCTGGTGTTAGTATTAATCTGGTTCTGGTGTCAGTTACTGAATATCTAATCTGATTTTGTAATAATGTTTGTGTAAGATTTAATGAAAACGTAGATATGGTTGTGGTATAGATGTATGTACATTTTGGTTTATTAATAAAATTTAAAATTGATTATTTTTATGTAAATATAATTAGCAACAAAACATGTTTCTATGGATACGTTACAATAGCACATAATCGACAATAGATATAACATTGATACATAATTATAGTAGAACATATGATAACGTTCAAAACAAAAGCTGTCATAAGGGCTTGACTAACCATAGCAAGTTAAAAACAATGCTATCATATGTCCCAGATATAATAGCGTTTTAAAAACTGCTATCATATAGGGGGACCTATTATAACTCGGACAGACATAGCGGTTTCAATAATGCTAACAAAAACATATAATAGCTGTTTTCTTACGCTAAAAATATTTTATCAAATTATTTACTGTTAGAATATTTTATCAAATTATATATTGTTCCAGCTGTACAACCAAGTTGGTTGCCTACACTACATCATTTGCAATGACTTTTAAATGAACCCGATTTCATATCATTTGTGTATTAAAGGTGTATTATAAGCCATTTCCAGACCTGAAAGTAGTTCAATAGTTTTGATTGAACATCTTTTGTTTGAGTCATGTATATAAAACTCATTTATGGTTTATTTTTTCACTATTTGCTTCAAATTTGATTTGAGAATCCTATATAATAATTTATGGACACTTCAAACAATACTAACCAGTTCGAGTTAAATCACTTGACAATAAATAAACATACTCAAATCTTTTATATTCTTCTAATTCATATGGGAGTCTAGGGGTGGGTAAAAAAACCGAACCGAGTCGAATCGAACCAACCGAACCGAAGCCGATCCAAACCGAACCAAAGTCTATTATCAAATAGTTAGGTCTAAGATTTTCCCAACCCCAACAAACTGAACCAAAATCGATATGAACCGAACTGAATTAAACCGAATTCATACCAATATACTTTTGTTATTATTTGAATTAACCATACTAGCAATATACAATATACTAAAATCCTAAGACTAAAGTCATTGTTAACTTTATTAATGATGTTTTTTTAAAAAAAAAATTTCTACTTACTTTAGTAAATTTTGGTTTGATTGTGTTCTTATAAATTTTTTGTGGTTTGTTAAGGTTGTTGTTTCAGTTTTATATTAGATTTAATGTACATAGTTTATTTTTAAGAGGCATTATTAACAATGTTCTTTTAATTTTCTATTTACTAGTAGTGAACTTTGATTTGATTGTATTCTTATAAATGTTTTTAAAAGTTTTTTATTTCGGTTTTATATTGAATCTAGTCAGCATAATTTAGTTTTTTTGTAGTCACCAACATGATGATTTCATGACCATGAGTTTATGTTTTAAAACATGATTTCTCTTTAAAGAACTAAACTAGGAAAACACGATTGAACCGAACCGAAACACAAACCAAGCCGAATTCAAACCGAATTGAATTCAAACCGAACCGATCCAAACCAAACTAATTATGGTTTACTTTGGTTGGAAAAATTATAGAACCGAATTAACCAAACCGAACCGAACCCGAACCGAACCGATAAAATAACCGAAGTGCCCACCCCTATATGGGACTATGTCAACAAAATAATTCCTGGCGCAACCTTTCAAGAAGTTAGAAAGAAGTTCCTTATTAATGCCAAAACCTGTGTAATTTTTGAATAATCTCAAGTGTTTTATGTCAAAATTGACCGTTGACTCTTTTAAGATATTAGTAGTATATTAACACGCCATCCAACCGACCAGTCCCACGTGGCAGTCATTTGCTCCACCAGCAACCAAACCGAACCAAACCGGCAAACCAATTGCCGTCCAATCTGTTTCTCTCTATAGAGAAGAGAAAAGTCATTTCTGTTCTTCATTCTCTCTTCTCCTCTTCTTATTCCGGTTTCTGAATCCGAATCCCGCCCAGATTTATAACAAGAGGAAGATAAATCATAATAGCCACAGAAACGATGCCGTATTGCGAGGTTGTGAGAGAACACGTCGACGCAGAAACGACGCTTAACAATGCCGGCGTCAAGATCTTCTACAGAACCTACGGTCATGGTCCTACCAAAGCTCTCCTCATCATAGGTCTCTCCTCTCTCTCTCCCTCCCAGAGCTTGGTTTCAATTGGGTTTTTCGATTAAAAAGCTCAAATGTTTCTCCTTTTTGCTCAGGTTTAGCCGGAACCCATGAATCGTGGGGACCTCAAATCAAGGGATTGACGGGAACGGATCAACCCAACGACGGAGACGAAATCGTTTCCGATGATTCAGGAACCGGGCAAGGCACCGAGGTGTGCGCTTTCGACAATCGTGGTATGGGTCGAAGCTCCGTGCCCACCCACAAATCTGACTACACGTGAGGAGGACTCTCAATACTAGAACAACCTAATTATTTGCATTTCTGTTAACTTTCCACTCAATTTGATTTTGATTTATGCTTTGCAGAACAACGATAATGGCAAAGGATTCGATTAGTTTGTTGGATCATTTGGGATGGGAGAAAGCTCACGTTATTGGACACTCTATGGGTAACTTCTTTTGATCATTCAAGTGACGTTTTGATTGATACGTTTTGTGTCTTCCTTCTTATTGTTGTGTGTTTATGGATTGAACAGGAGCTATGATAGCTTGCAAGTTAGCTGCAATTGTGCCTGAACGGATTCTTTCTCTTGCGCTGCTTAACGTTACAGGTGGTGGTTTCGAGTGTTTTCCCAAGGTAACACTTGAAATCAAACACATGGCTCTATTCTTGGAATCTTCTTGTTTGGTACATATAAAGAAAAGTGTATTTTTTTTTTCTTGTAATTGATTTCTCTGGAAGATAATAATGTTTCAATTGGATACAAAGAAAAACACTAGAAATCTCTTTGACTTTTAGCATTTTGTTTTTTGTGCTGTAGCTTGACCGGCTAACTCTTTCCATTGCGATACGTTTCTGGATGGCTAAGACCCCTCAACAAAGAGCAAAAGTTGATTTGGATACACATTATTCACAGGTGGAGATCTTCTTTTGATTTCCTGAAAATTTTATAAGAACCAAAAAAAAATTGACATATAACGGTTGTAAATAGATGATTGGAGTTTGGAAAGTGGACTTGTATTGTTGGAGGAATGTTTTACTGCAATTTCTTTGTTTTCTCTGTTGCGTTTGTAATGAGCCATTCAGATGATTGAGAAATTGAATCATATATTGGTCTTGGAGATGCTAGCAGAATGATATGACTACGAAACTGTGTGTGATGTACTACTCTCAAGAGGAAAATTGTGAGGAGATTAAGTTCTTATGCTGTTTAAATATATGCAGGATTACCTAAAAGAACGCATAGGCAGCAACACAAGGCGGGATGTCTTATATGAGGTGAGCCTTACTGTTTAATGCGGAGCAAATAACATTTAGTCTGAGAGAACTAATGTTTGAGTGACGCAAATTTGCAGCAATATGTAAAAGGAATATCAGAAACTGGGATGCAGTCAAAAGACGGGCTTGACGGCCAACTTAACGCTTGTTGGTTACACAAAATCACAAAACCAGAGATTGAACGGATCCGCTCAGCTGGATTCCTTGTCTCAGTCATTCATGGAAGGTATGTGACATACTGACACAGATGCAGTTAAAATAGAATCATCTTGTGCTCAGTCTTGAGTCTGTGGCGGGGTTCGTATGCAGGCATGATGTCATTGCTCAGATGTGTCACGCAAGAAGACTGGCACAGAGGCTATATCCTGTTGCTAGAATGGTGGATCTTCATGGAGGTCATCTTGTAAGCCACGAAAGAACAGAGGAGGTATTGTTTTTTTTTTCATATTTATTCACGTCTTAACTTCTCTGTCTCTCTTGCGTCTGATGTATACAAAAACTTGAACGCTCATTCCTTAATCTCCTTCTGTCTGCAGTCAATGTTGGTGGATATCATACTCAGATTATTGCAACTTAACAGAGAAGATATAAGGCTGAAATAGAATCATACTAATCTGAAAATAAGAGTGACTTGACTGTGAATTTGGTTAAATGATTTAATCATATTATGAATAAATGCTAAGCGAGCCTATTTGGAAGAACACTCGACTGATGGTCAACCATTGTAAGCAATCATATTGTTACCTAAACCCTCGTTGTTGAGTTATGATAACAAACTATAAAGACTTACCAGGCTCTTCTAGGAATAGCGTTGCTATAATATGGTGGTAGACAGAACAAATTGTTTTCTTGAACTTGTCCTTATCTCTGTTGCCTCAAAACCTGGAAGAAAGGATTAACATACCTTACTGATCAATTTTCAGGTTAATAAATCTCTTGTAGAGTTGATCAAAGCGTCCGGAAACAAGAAAACAGCAACGGATTGGACTAACCTCACCGTTGAAGATCCCGGTATAGAAATACGCAATTATCCATTGTTTAAGACCACTTTTTTCTTCTCTGAAGATTGCTCTGAGACTGACGTCGATACTCCATTACTTTGCTTGCTCTCTCTCAGGTTATTTCCAGAGGAGAATAGCATTTATTAAAACCTCATCAGAAGGCAAGAATGCGGCTTCTCCCTCATATTTTATGGTGGAACAGTTTCATCGCTGTCTACTTTTCCTCTTCGGGCTTCTGGTGTTGGTTTACGAGTATGCAAGAAGAGCTTTGAGGGTGGTGAAACCCGTCAAAGTCGGGCCTTCTCTTACATAACCAACCAACAATCCTCTCACAGTTTAAATCGTCCACCGGTAAGCTCCCTCATCGCTGCTTTAACTATGCCAAGATTAGTACTTTAGCAACTAGACTCATCTTACTCTGCGTCTTTTGACAGAGTTTTCATTCAGGCAACTACTATGCAGTTCTGTAATGATCAAGCTGATGAAAAACGTAAAGATAATTTTGATGCAAAACATACGCTAAAGAAGGAGACGCTACTTTTTACAAGGAAGAGAGAGAATAATACAAAACTGTTGATAATGTACTTGTGTAGAGAGACAAACGTTTGTTATAATTCTATTTACCTCAGATCGAAATGAGGTACCATGTAAAGACAAGATTTAACATCAACTAAGATTTTAATGTTTTCTGTGTACCTCCCTCCTATATAACATACAAGTTTCTGATTAAGTATTGAATATCAAGTTTCTGCAGACTATATATATGGTTAAATATCTCTATAAAGATTTAACGCCATCATCTTTTGATACTAAGATTAACCACTAGAAAACAATTTCCTGCTAAAAAAAATTCTCTGTTTCATGAAACTTAACGAATATATGAATGGCTAAGCTTCTAGTAGTAAAACATTTTCTTGGTTATAATTAAGATGATGAACAAAGACGAGCAAGTTCTGAAACATGTACAAACGGAATGAGAAGAGGACATACCTGGTGGTACTGCTTCTGTGTCTGAAACCAACGCTTCAAAGCATTATCTCTCGTGAATGATGTTTTGCGTAGCTGATCTCTTATAATCTGCAGAACCAGAGAGAGAGAGAGAGCTTTGAGAGAAGGGAAGAGAGAGAACGAAGAGATAGCAAAAAATTGAGTAGGACCGTAGACGAGATTCTCAAGGTAATATTCCTTCATGCAAAAATATTCTTGGCATATACTCTCCCTCCTTCACGACACCATTTGTTTACGGGTGGAGTGTCTTTTTCGTCAAAATATTGGGCCTTTTTAAGCCCATTAAAACTTTTTGTAGCCCACTCGAACCCTCTTCTGCTTCTCTGCTTTTTTTTTTTTAACCGGAAACAAAGGTATTTCAATTTCTGTTGTTGGCTAAAACCTCCATTGACGAAAAGAAGAAAACAGATGGCTGCGACTGTTCCTTCTAACCAAGCTTGGGATTTTACCTGGTAACTTCTCTTGCTTAAAGCTTATGAATCATCTTCTCCATTAGTGATTGGGCTCTTAGCTTTCTGGATTGTTCGTAACGATTTTGCTCTGTATCTGATGATAGAACATACTGATTCGTTTATTGAAATCTTGCGGGTTTCGATCTGTACAACTCATAGACAGCTAATCGACCTAGTTTCCTTGTCTCCGCACAAGTAGAGATTGGTTTAGGATTGCACCTACGATTACATTTATAATTACTGTAACAAATTTGGATTTTTTATTCAACGAGAGATTGATTGTGAAGTTAGGGATTGTGGTAATCTTTTGTACTATGTAACAGAGTTTGTTTTCTCCCCCAAATTCGCAGTAAATTGGATGTGAATTTCGAATCAGAAGAACATGCTTTGATTGTATACACAACCTTAGATGTTGATAAAGAGGTTTGACATTTTTGTTTGATTTCCAACACACGTTTTTATGTTTCGTCTCTTTTCACTCAAAAGTTTTGTGTTGCAACCAATATTTTTGCAGTTGCAGCCTGATAAAGTGAGAAGAGTTATGTCCGTATCAAACAACAAGCTTTCTGTGTGAGTTTCTCAAAAGTCCTCCATCATCAATATTTAAATCTTTTAATATGGATTAAGAGACTGATGGTCCAAATTAGAACCTTCATATTCCTCCTACTTCTTTACTAGTTTTTTTTTTTTTAATTCTTCACCGGATAAAACTGTATAGGCACTTTGAGGCATTAGAGGCGAGGTTTCTTCGAGCATCCTTCTCTGCGTTTGTAGACGTTCTTACGCTCGCCACGAGAACAATTCAAGAATTCGGGCAAAAGTAAAACACCAGTGTGACACTTGAAACAACAAGTTTAATTTTTTTTAATTTCCCTGCAACAGTTCAGTTATTGAAGCGTTAATCAAACAATGTACTACTATTATGGTGGTTACTGATTCATCTTAGAAAAGAGAAGGAGATAATTACATTTAATGTTTTTTTTTTTCATTTCACCAGGGGTTATTCTTTTATTTATTTTCTTTTACAAAATAAATTAAAGCTCTGGTCAGGCCTGGGCATTCGGGGTCCCAATCAGGTTTCGGTTTTATCCAATCGGATCTTGGTTTTCCAGGTTTATAAAAATCAGTCCCATTTGGGTTATATGAAAGTTCGGTTTGGGACCGGTTCGGGTCGGGGTTAGTAGACCTTCAAAGAACCGGTACATCACGATATACTTTCGGGTTTGGATCTCAATCAGTTCTTCGGTTTAAAAGTACTAAATATATACATATTTGTGACTAAAACATAAGTAAAATCGGTTCTTCAGTTTTAAAGAACTTGTTTTGTATCTATTTTGTAACCAAAACATTAGTAAAATCGATTCAAAAATAAGAAAGAAACATCAAACGTGACCATTCAAAATCAAATGAAAGGTAAACATAGTTATTGATAGAAACAAAATAAAATAAATGAAAGCATAAACGAAAACCAAGTTCTCTCATGAAATGAAAAACATTATTCAATGAAAACAAAACCAAAATCTAAAAATTCCAAGCCTCAATCGTCACCTTCAACCATCAACCTTCATGTAATAGATAATTACTTTACATGTTCAATAATATATTAATGTATTTTGGATACATATTAGGAATTGAGATTATATTTGGTACAAGTTCTTTTTTTGGATTTTGAATGTTTCAGATTCTATCGGATATCCATTTAGATTCGGATTCGATTCGGATAATACCTATAACCCGAAATATCATAAAACAAGATCCATTCGGTATTTATGTCGGGTTCGGATCGGTTCAGTTGTATTTTTATCGGATCAGGTTCGTTTTAAATTTTCGGGTTCGGTTTATTTGCCCAGCCTTATGTTAAGGGAACAAAGGAATTAATAGGAAATAAACGTATAGGAATAAAATAGCATGAATAAAAATGAATGCTTGTTCCTTTTCAAATTTAACAAAAAATATTTTTGTTTTATATTTTTCTGCAAAAAAAAGGAATGAGAAGAAAAATTGTTCCTTGTAAATGGTGATTTATTTTAGGAATAATAAGGAATTGAATATTCCTTCTCATTCCTTGGTCACCATTCAAATATTTACCAAGTTTTTTTCACTGTACTACACACGATTCGTGTACTGAATATATTAAATTATTATTTTTATTACTAAATTTTGTTGTTTGCTTGATGAGGTTGTATTTATTTTTGAATAAATATTCAATGGTAGTATTTTGAGCCAGTTTTAACTTTTAACTAAATAATTCTATAATTTTTTGCTTTATTTTTCGGGAAAATCGAGAGTATGACTTCTAATTCCTTTTTAATCTATACCATGTATCTTTTGATATTATAAAATAGGTTCGTAATTTATGAAACCAAAAACTGAGTTTCATAACAAACACACTAAAAGTGAGTAAAGTAGTTGGCTATTTTGTTATTTTATGTCGTTAATCTCTAACCACATATGTAGTATGATAATTTTTAGTATTTTTTATTCAATCCTATTTGAAACTTTGAATAATGTTTCTAAAATTTTTGAAGTAAAATCTTATTAATGTATTGTTTTGATTAGTTTTGAAAATATATTGTATATGGTTCATTAACGTAGCCTTTTAATCTTTTGTATATTTTGGGATTAATGCTTCTTGAAATATTCTATTTTTTCAGCAACTATAACATTTCTCATATACTCAAGCACACAACAAAGTCTTTTTACTAAACCATTAATCATAAAATCAGGAAAAATTAATATTATTCAGTCTATTTTGGGTAAACTCTTTATTCAGTAATTACAGATTCATTTTTATATAGATGATCCAATCATATATACATGGAGACCAATCAAACATTCTTCCTGACAAACTTTTATCTCCATTTTTTCCCAAAGTAAAACTTTATCTCCATTCTCAAAGCATGAAATATTGAAAATCACGTGATGGGAAGTGATGAGTAATTCAGGCAAAAACAACTTAGTATTTTAACATTCTAGACGACATACTATTTAATTTTGAATTCAGTTTATCATTAGACCACAACCACAAGACATGTAGGTTGTCCAGTGTTTTTCTTAGCTAAGGCCTGATAATCTACCTGCATCAACTGTGTTTCTGCATCAACTGTGTCGAAGTATGTTGGTTGATATAGCCATTGGATTCAATCAAGATAACCAGGGGAGTGTTTATTGATTGAATTGAACCAAGCTTGAGGACCCGATTTAAGAGTCCGGTTTAGAGCTTAATGAGTTAAGTGTAAAACATCGTCGTCTCTTGTGTCTTTGTAACTAAGAAAGAGAATGGACGTTTTGGCGGTTAGAGTTTGTTACGGGTGAGTCAACTCAGGGTCGAGTTTGACTGACGTGGCAGTGATCACTATAACTTTGTGATCGGAGAGCTCTGGAAAATTACGAAGAGTGATTCATTGCAAGGGAGAGATTACTTTGTATCACTGGTGAGAGAGAGAGAAAACAGAGAGAGATTCCGGTGAGTGAGTTTCTTCTAGGGGTGTTTTCCGGTGAGAGACGATACCGTTTGTTTGTATCTCACTTTTCTCATATTCTTAGTGGATTCCGAGGAAGAAACCTCGGCCAGACGTAGAGTCGCGGTGTTTGCGCTCGAACTGGATAACAAACTCTCGTGTTCTTTATGTTTTCTGCTTTACCTTTCATCGCATCAAATCCTCTAATCATTCACACGATATCGAACGTTTCCTGACTCTAATCCGAAGTTTCATCGAGCTATATTTCACAAGAAGTGGCATCAGAGCCAGGTTCTCTGGCGATTGTTGCTGAGATCGATCGCGATGTCTTCAGTGAAGATTGAGATGGAGAAGTTCGATGGATTAATCGATTACAATATGTGGAAGGAGAGGTTACTAGCGAATCTGGATTTGTTAGGTTTGATGGATGCTCTGACGAGTCAGGAGAAAGGAGTTAAGAGGAGAGAAGCCTCGTTGTTGGATTCGAAAGGAAAGAGCGAAGCATCATATTCAGATCTACTCAAAGAGAAGGCATCAGATCCAGTACTAGCTGAGAAGCAGCGGAAGGTACGAAGTACTATCATCATGTATGTGACAGATAAGATACTGAGGAAAATTATCAAGGAGAAGACTGTGGTGGGAATGCTTAGTATCTTAGACTCTAATACATGTCTAGATCTCTGCCGAATAGAATGTATCTGAAGCAAAGGTTTATGGTTATAGGATGAATGAGTCTTTGCCAGTTGAGAAAAACATTGATGTGTTCTTGAGGATTATCACTGATTTGGCTAATGTAGAGGTTGAGATATCTGATGAGGATCAAGCGATTCTTTTGTTGATGTCATTACCAGAATAGTTTGATCAACTGAGAGATACTTTGAGATATGGAAAGGAGACGATAACTCTTGATGAGGTAATTAACTCAATACACTCGAAGCAGTTGGAGCTGGAATCAAGTGAGAAGGTTAGCAAGCCTCAAGGACAGGTGTTGTACTCTGGTCATACTGGTTCTAAAGTGAAGAATACTCAAAAACCTGCATACAAAAACAAGCAGAAGAACAAGTCAGTTCAGAAGAAAGGTGGTAAAGGAAATGTTCTCACTTGTTGGATTTGCGGCGGAGAAGGACATTTCAAAAGAAACTGTCTTAAGAAGAGTAATCAGGGAAATCGAGATAACTTCAGAGACAAAGGAGAGTCGTTTGCAGTTACTGGATTTGAGTTTGTTGAGTCTCTCATGGTTTCTGAAGCTAATCTTTCAGAAGGTATTGACTTTAAGGAAGTCTGGATCCTGGACACAGGTTGCTCATTTCATATGACTCCGAGGAAAGACTGGTTTGTAGATTTGAAAGAGTGTTCGTCTGGTTCAGTGAGAATGACAAATGAAACTCTATCTACTGTTGAAGGTATTGGAACTGTCAAGATTCTAACAGCTGATGGAAGACAGGTCCTGATACAAAACGTGAGATACATACCTCAATTCTCGCGAAACTTGTTATCTTTGGGAACATTTGAAGAACAAGGATGTACTTTCAAGTCAGAGTGTGGGTTCTTGGAGGTCATAAAGGAGAGTAAGAGTGTTCTAAGAGCGAAGAGACAGAACAATCTATATTTTCTTCAAGGTAAAAGTTGTGTGGGTGAAGCAAATGCGGCGAAGTCAGAGGATGACACAGAGCTGTGGCATAGTTGTCTCGGCCATGCCAGTCATAAAGGCTTGGATATGATGATCAAGAATGGCTATCTTGATGGAAAGCATGTGTCGACTTTGGGTTTCTGTGAAAGTTGTATCTTTGGGAAGTCTCACCGAGCTAGTTATGAAACTGGACAACATACAAGTACTCAGTGCTTGGAGTATGTTCACTGTGATCTTTGGGGGTCTCCTAACGTTCCTGCATCTGTGGGAAAGTGTCACTATTTTCTAAGCCTGGTGGATGATTATTCTAGGAAGGTGTAGGTTTATTTTCTCAATACTAAAGATCAGGCATTTGAAAAGAAGCATCTTGTGGAAAATCAGTCTGGTCTTAAGGTCAAGAAGCTGAGAACAGATAATGAGTTGGAGTTTTGTAATTAGGAGTTTTATAAGTTCTGTTCAGATCATGACATTGTGAGGCACATAACAATACCATACACTCCACAACAGAATGGTGTAGTGGAACGTATGAACAAAACGATTCTTGAGCGTGTGAGAAGTGAAGAGAAGATTGTGTGCGTCTGCTCAAGAAGTCTCTGTATGGATTGAAACAGAGTCCTCATCAATGGAATCAAAAGTTCAACTCGTTTATGTTGGAGATTGGTTTCAAGAGGAGTGATTATGATCAGTGTGTATGTCTAGTACACACAAGGAATATACATATATCTTCTACTGTACGTAGATGATATGTTGGTGGCGTGCAAGAACATGAAGCTGATCAAGGATCTGAAGCAGCAGCAGCTGAGTACTCGTTTTGAGATGAATGACCTTGGAGCTGCTAGAAGAATTCTTGGTATTGACATTGTGCGAGACAGGAAGAGTGGTGTCTTAACTTTGTCTCAAGAAGGTTATCTTGAAAAAGTACTCAAGACATATAACATGGAGGATGCAAAGCCATTTAATACTCGAATGGGAGTGCTTTACAAGCTGGCTACCGCAACTAAGGAAGAAGTGATCGAAAACTCAGAGTATATGAGATCTGTTCCTTACTATAATGCAATTGGAAGCTTGATGTATGGGATGGTAGGCACAAGGCCTGATCTGGTGTATCCTGTTGGTCTGGTAAGTCTGTTTATGAGTGATCCAATCAGAGAGCATTGGGAAGCTGTAAAGTGGGTGTTGATATATGTCAGAGGATCTCTTGGAATGCGCTTGACATATAAGAAGAGTATAGAGTTCAAGATCGTGGGGTTCTGTGACTCTGACTATTCAGCAGACTTAGACCGAAGGAGATCCATTGCAGGATATGCGTTTCTTGCTGATGATTGTGTGATCAGTTGGAAATCATCTTTACAAAAGGTGGTTGCTTTATCAACAACCGAAGCTGAGTACATCTCAATGACTGAAGCTGCAAAAGAGTCAATGTGTCTCAGGGGTTTAAGTGAAGATTTCGACTACAACCAAAAGAAGGTTGAAGTGTTTTGTGATTCTCAGAGTGCACTGGCTTTGGTGAAGAATAATGTGCACCATGAGCGAACAAAACACATGGCAGGAAATCTCAGTTTCATAAGAGAACGTGTTGAAGAAGATGAATTGCAGGTTTCGAAGGTGCATACTGAAGTAAATCCTGCAGATATCTTCACCAAGGTATTACCAGTAAGAAGACTCAAGAAGCTGCTGAAGCTGCTTGGGGTCTCTGATGAGTAAAAACAGAGGAAGAACTCGAGGTCTCGGAAAGTCATTAAGAGAACAACGGACTATAACAACCAAGGTGGAGTTTGTCGAAGTATGTTGGTTGATATAGCCGTTGGATTCAATCAAGATAACCAGGAGAGTGTTCATTGATTGAATTGAACCAAGCTTGAGGACCCGGTTTAGGAGTCCGGTTTAGAGCTTAATGAGTTAAGTGTAAAACGTCGTCATCTCTTGTGTCTTTGTAACTAAGGAAGAGAATGGCCGTTTTGGCGGTTAGAGTTTGTTATGAATGAGTCAACTCAGGGTCGAGTTTGACTGACGTGGCAAGTGATCACTATAACTTTTTGATCGGATAGCTCTGGGAAGTTACAGAGAGTGATTCATTGCAAGGGAGAGATTACTTTGTATACTAGTGAGAAAGAGAAAACAGAGAGAGATTCCGGTGAGTGAGTTTCTTCTAGGGGTGTTTTCCGGTGAGAGACGACACCGTTTGTTTGTATCTCACTTTTCTCATATTCTTAGTGGATTCCGAGGAAGAAACCTCGGCCAGACGTAGAGTCGCGGTGTTTGCGCTCGAACTGGATAACAAACTCTCGTTTTCTTTATGTTTTCTGCTTTACCTTTCATCGCATCAAATCCTCTAATCATTCAGACGAGATCGAACATTTCCTGACTCTAATCCGAAGTTTCATCGAGCTATGTTTCACAAGAAACTGTGTTCTGGTTTTGCGATATGTCATAGATAGAGGTTCAGATTTTGATTGGCGTTTTTGAACAAAAATACCAATAGTCGAAAGAGATTATAAGATAGCATCTTTTAGCACTGAAAATAAAATGGTGGAAAAAGCTTTGCCAACTATACCAAATATGGTCTAATATTGTGTTAAACATCTCAAGTATAAGAATATGTTAATAACAATACCGAGTATATGATTCATCATGCTCAATATACGAAATAAAATATATTATAGTGGAAATTACACAACTAGGTTAATTTGATCTTAACCTTAATTTTAAAACCAACTAGAGATCGATCCGCGCTATGCGCAGATATTTTTCATTTTTATCATCTTATATATTATAAGCTAAAATGTTAAATATATAGTTTGCATTTGGTGATATATATTATCTTATATTTATATATCTTGTTTGAATTTTAAATTATTATTTTTATGTTTTATAGCTATCATATTTTGGTGTTAGTAATCATTTGTCATCTTTTGGTTAGTTGTTGATCAATAAAATTGTATGATATAGATTTAATTTTTACATGATAACATTTTTTGTATTACTCGACTGATTTTATAAATTAGATTATTTGTTTCGATTTTGGGTTGTTTAGACAAAATAATATATGGTGTTTCTAACATATAGCATATGCATAAATATCTTGAAATACTTAATTTACATATTATTAAATTAATAATATTAAGTGTAGTTAAAAATTAATTGATTTTATTTATAAACACATTAGATTTTATAATATGTAAGTTAAGTATTTCAAAATATTTATGCATAATTGAACACATTAGGTTGTATAGATTTGTTTAGAATATTCACAAAATTCAATTTTGGGAATAATTTCATTAAAATAAAAATATATTTAGTAATTTTAAAATAAAATATATATAAATTTATTGGTTTTGGAATAGAAATTAACAAAATTATATTAAACCAAACGTATGTTTTTGATTTACATATCAATTATATTAATCTAGAGTCCTAATATAACATTAAATTTTATCTACAGTATTTAGATATCTTTGGAAGTTATTGGTTGTTTTGAAAATTTGGCATAAACTTATGTAAAAACATAATTTTCATTTATGGCTTAGACGTATAACATCCTAAACCATTTTATGTATTAATATTTGTAACATATATTAAGAATATTTCAGTTGTAAAAAATCATTCACCAGATTTCATTTGAAACGGAATCTTTTTATGTAGAAACTAAATCTATAATAATATTCTGAACTATAGTATTGATATTCATATTCTGAATTCTTCATCAAAAGTATCTCAACGATTCAAATATTGTATGCAAATCACTAACATTCATCTGTATAAAATCATTTATATTTATAGTATCCTAGTCATGCAATTATATTAACTAATAATTCAGAATATTATTATAGATTTATTTTCTATATAAAAGGATTTCATTTTAGTGCATCTATTAAAGTACTAATTTCTAATATTAGTACTAATAATTCAGTTGGCCATTGCAAGTGATGGTCGTCAAGATGACCTGCAATACCGTGTTCCAGAACCTATTAGACAGGTAAATTGCTGCTCTTTGATATGGCAACAAACGGAAATAGTTATCCTTTAGATTACTGTTGAAACAACAAAAGTATACCATCTACTATTTGTATGCATATATGAGTTCAAGAGCATATTTCCAGAAGCATGAACTTTGTCATTTAAAAGATTTGAGACCACTTAGTATGGGTAACTTTTTTTTTTGTAAAAAGGCTTTCAAATTAAAACAAAGAACATACAAAGTATGGTTTAACAACCATAAAGTTTGAGAAAGTACGATGAGACACGCCTCATATTTAACCAAGCATTAGCTTCAGAAAATAAACTTATCATCTTAAGTTTAGTGAAAGCAAGAGAAAGATGAGAACACTAAGTAGATGGTATGTGGTTACCGCGGCCTCGACGACCTCGTTTGCCCTTTCCTCGTACTATGTTCCATTCCATATCTTGAAATTTTTGAAGTGGTTTTATTGGCCTCCCACCTCGTGACATATTGAGGTTTGTCGTAGCATCACTCGTAAATCCATTTCCATCATCTTGGTCATAGTGATCAATTTGAATGGAAAAGGGGCTACCATGTGCAGGAGAATGTGTGGAGGCCAATGGATTGTCTGCTGAAACCAAATTGGTCTCGACGACAATAACATGTGATGGAATTTCTTCCATAATATCAGTTTCAGTAGGAGCAGAAATTGTACCTGCTAATGGTGATGAAGTGGTTTGAGAGTTGGAGCCAGCGGCTACAAATTGCTTAGAATGAGTGGGGTCGTTTACTGGAGTAGAGAATTCCTTCGGATCAACACCTTGTGACAAATGTTCAATCTCTGTTTCTTGAGCAGGCCCCAAAGTTTTAAGAGAATGTTCAGCTTGTGCTTCTTGAGCTGTCACCAAATTCAACTCTGAATTTTCAACATCTTCTACCAACTGATCCGAAGCAACAGTGGACTGGATTTCTACTTTATCCATTTCAACCCTTGGGTCTTTAGCAGATAGATCCTCATGACTAGCACTTGTTTCCACGTTCGCTGGAAGTAGACATCTTTTTTCCTTGTGTCCTAAGTGTCCACATCTACCACACACACTTGGAATCCATGTATACTCAACATCCACCAAGAAAATATTACCTTGTTTGTCATCTAAGGCAATTTTCTTTGGAAAAGGTTTGTCAAGTTCTACTTCAACCAACAACTTTGCTTCTCCCAAACAAGTTGGATCAAGGCGAGGTTTATGTGTTTGCATAGGCTCACCAAGTCCAGATGCTACATGGCTGAGACCTAATCTTGAGTAGCAACTATCCGGAACATTTTTAAGAGTTACCCACACTGGAATTGTAGAAACTTCAGGGACTTTGAATGAATTAACTGGTTTCCAAGGCGAAACAAATAACAGACAGTCGTCAACATACCATACACCTCTCTGAATTACCCACAGTCGAGTTGATTCATGCGGTATATGAAACATGTAAGATGTTTCACTTAGTTTACGGCAGCCTATTCTACAACTTCTTCCCCATAACCTATTCACTACCGCATGAATTAAACCCCCCGGAGGAAGAGAACAGCGATGGAACTGGCCAATGATATATTCTTTTTTATTTTCTGGTCCTAAACGAAGTACCTGTGAAGGAATAGCTACCTCCGGAGTACCATTGAGCCGAAAGGTTGGTTTGGCTGCTCGGTAAAGGTTTCTGGTAGAAGGGTCCATTCTAGCAGCCCATGGAAATCTTAGTGTTCCATCATCTTTAAGCTCTGGAATCGGAATCTTTTGGACTGGTAAACAAGGATACTCTCTGACAAGAGGTGGATGATCTTTTTTCTTGTGATTCTGCCCAGTTCCATCAGTCAATGTTGGCCAGAAAGAATCAAGGAGGTTATTAAGGTACTTCGGATCAAAATCACTTGGAGTTGACGGCGTTGGAGGAGTTGCCGGTGGTACAAAAACCAGAGGTTTAGCCCAAGCTCCAATTGAAGGAACGAAAGTAGTAATGGGAGGATCACATGATACTTCTGGAGAAGGGACCTTTATCGGAGATAAACCAGCCAATTGGTGTAGAGAGACCGATTCAGTAGAGCAACTACTCGTGTGACCTCCATCCTTCAGTTTGGTAGTGATATATGTGGAGGCGTCCAAACCTCCGACAGCCGCTACGGAGTTCACAACAGATGATGTTTTTGATTCATCTGGTGTAGTAGTCTTGACAAGACGAGCAGAGGATGGATCATCATCACCTAAGATAGTATCCAGTAAGTGACATTTTTTGGAAACAGGGGAAGTAACTGTATCCTCCTTTTCCAGGGGATTTGAAGGTTTCTCAACTTTTGCCGGCGCGGAAGCAGCTCCGGGAGGTGGAGTCGCAGCAGCAGACCACTTACCAAGGTATGGCCATCGCGGATCTGTTGAGATCGGGACTGGAACATCTTGTGGCATAGGATCTCGAATCGGTGGATTTGTTTGTGGATCTGGGATTTCTTCATCCATGGATGGAAGAAGACGAAATTGATTCTGAAAGCTCGAGTTGAAGTCTCTCCGTAAGAGCTTCTTTCAGTTTCCGGCGACGACGCCTCACCGGAGAACGCGTCGAAACGGCGGTGGTTTTGGGGTTCGACTTTTTCTTTTCTTTTTTACTGTTTGAGAGAGAAAAAATCTATTTGCTATAATACATTTGACTATGTATATTCTCACCAAGTTTCATTCGGTCCTTAGCTAGTTATGTTGCAGACTTTCAACTTGCAGTTTGCATCTTCCATCTTCAGTTTAAGATCACGGTGGTAAACATTAGCTGCACAACAGACATAATTCAGTTAATTATAGGTTTAATATACAGCAAAGTTTGAGAAAGAAAAAAGACAATCCACATGTCTGCTGTATGCATATAGTTGAAGGCACGAAGCATCTCATAAAGAAAAAACTGGTGGTGTTCCCATACCAAATCATCGTTAGCTTTGATGACTTGATGAGGTCTGATTCCTTGAGCTCAAACACGACATACATGTCTTTAAACTCCCTCTTGGACGGTGAAAGCATGTTGCTTTTTGTTTGGATTATATTTGAGTGCATTTAGACCCAGAGAAGCTTGACCTCGCGGAGGATACAGAGAGCATTGAATATATTCAAAGACATCACTAATCTTCTTTATAGAGACTTTCTCTCCCGTGTGCGTATTAATAGCTGCACAAACAACTCCATAGCTTCCTTTCCCAATAACGGTTGGCATCACCTTAGTGAAAAAGTCTATCTCTTTCATGTTCTGTATGAATCATTATATTAAAGAAACAACACAAAGTTAATAAACATCCAAGAAAATAACTTAAATTCATCAAAAGGACAATACTTTAAGAAATTGAGTGAGAGAGACCAAACCTTCTTCACCTGGCCTTGTTGCATCGTTTTCATGAACCAATAAGTGGAAAGGTGAATCTTTTCGACCAACCTAGAGAAGAATACAGCTCGACAACTCTATCGTTTTCCTCAGATTCAAAACCTTTCAATATAAACAATAGTGGCCAAAGAAAATGGTGATTCCTCGAATCACAAGAAGACCCAGAAACCAAAACCCTAATTCCAGCAATCCTCAAGATCCAGCTATCGGAGAAGAAGAAACAGAACCATCAGAGAAGAAGAAACAGAGACGATAAAAAGAAGGTAAATATATTTGATTTGATAAGTATGTTGTCAAGCTTAGTATATTGGTTATTATCATATAAGATTGTATATGTAGGGTGTTTTTTTTAGTCGCAACATCTTCAATAGGTCCAAAATTAAAATATGTCATGGTAAATTTTAAATAGGACTCTATTCTAATAGAGTAGATTAACCCGATCCAACCCAAGTCTATAAACCCGACCCGACTAAACAATTATATCATATTCCCATTAGTTATCTTAGACATTTTTTGGATTCATAACAGTGAGAGAAAGAATTTGGGGATTTCGGAGACACACACAGATATGCAACTAATTTTGATTACATCATTATGTTTTTTTGAAAATAATTTTATAAATTTTATTGAATCCAAACCAAATCAAACCGAACTAATTCTGATTGAGTTGAATTAGAGTTTTATCAAAACTGAGTTAATGAAACCGAACCAAAAGTTGAAAGGAGATGCACACTATAATCATAACATATAAACACAGGCATCATCTATTACGAAAAAGGAAGTCCGTTCATTAATTATAGATTACGAATTTTCTGAAATTTAGATGCTATCTACTTCATGCATTGACTTTGACTGGAGGAATAAAAAGAAAATAAGTTACATCCTTAGCATCATTAAAGAATTGACTAACCCACAATTCAGTCCCCATGATCACACAATTAATTCAAGTCACACGGTAATCCCTTTCAATTAATGATTGCACCCTTTGGAACTCGCAACTCCCATTACATTGCACACAATTCCCTGTGAATATTAAATTTTTCCTTTACAGAGATTATATATGCCTTCGTCAACACAGTCTCCTTTAATTACTTTCATCTAAACTATATTCTACTCTGTTTCTACTAGTTACTATCTTGAAATGGATCCTAACTCTCTTCAACCACTCGATTCTATGAAAACCGAAAACCAGTATGAACCAGATTCTTTGTTCGACATGCTAGAAAAGTAAGTTCGAAACCCTTGACTCGTTTCTTGATATACAAGTAACCTCGTTTCTGAAGTTTTGTCTTTTTTATTTAATCATTTTCCCATCTGCAGGTTGCCTCCGCTAGATTCTCTGCTAGATACCGAGTATCTAAGACCAGATTCAGGGTTGCATTTTGAGTATCAGTACAATAGCTTTGAAGATTTCTTCGAAAATATTGAAGAGAATAACACAATATCATCTGATGTTCTCATGTTGACTCAAGAACCCTACTTCTCGAGTGACTCCTCTTCACCATTGGCTATCCAAAACAACCACTGTCCCAGTACCAACGAGAGACGTGAAAAGAAAACCCCAAAGAAGAGGAACACTAGGGTAAAGAGACGACAGGACAAGTTGGAGTTGTCCGAGATCAGAAAGTACTTTGATAGACCAATCATGAAAGCGGCCAAAGAACTTAACGTAGGGCTTACGGTGTTGAAGAAGCGTTGCAGAGAACTTGAAATTTACCGGTGGCCTCACCGGAAGCTCAAGAGTCTTAACTCTCTCATTAATAATCTCAAGGTAATAACGTTTGCTTATATGATTTCAATTGCATTTTTTTGGGTTCTTGATATTGAGGTTTAATAGTTTTGATATTAAACAAGAACAACATCTAACACGTTTTTGGTGATAGGGTGTTGGAATGGACGAAGAAGTGAAGAATTTGGAGGAACATAGGGTTCTAATAGAGCAAGAACCCGATGCTGAGCTTACTGATGGGACAAAGAAGCTGAGGCAAGCTTGTTTCAAAGCTAAGTACAAGAGAAAGAAATCACTTGCCAATGATGGTTACTATTGAATCTGTTTTAGAGATTAATTTATCCACAATTCTAGTTCATGTTTTCATTTTATTTATGTTTGTTCTTTCTAGTGACCCAATTGGTCAAATCTAGGAAATCTAGGATTTTTATGGGTCAGAAGAATATCTAGGGATTATTCTTTTGGTATTTAGAGCCTTAAAGGCATTTATTTGATGAACTAAGGTACGCGTTTATCAATTATTTTGTTGAATGATAAGTTTGGTGAGTTGAATAAATTACAATCAAATTTACAAATGAAGTAACTGTAATGAAATTTGTGCTCCATGATCAAACTGCGATTTCTAAACAAGTTTGACAAAAAATTACACAAACGAGCAAAAGTCTATTATAGACAAATATATAAAAATAAACTTCGTTTCAGCTTTTCAGGGGTGAAATGTTGAAATTATACTCTTTTGAAAAGATTTTTGATTTTTTTTTGACAACAATAAAAACTAAACTATGATATACGATTTTTGAATTATAAAGTAGTTTTTAATGTAAGAATTCAGTTACTTTTATGAGCATCCTTAGAATTTGTTAATTTTTTAAAAAATTAATCATAAATTATGATACTCGGTTAGTTGTACAACTTTTTCTTACTGAATGAAACAAAATAATATATAACCGAAAATAAAATTTCTAGTTTCGTTGTAATTTTATAACATAAGTTGCTCCATTGACATTTGTATGTATACAATAATACAAATAAAGTATTATAAACAAGAGAAGACTAATTGATTTGTAGAATAGCTATAGAATTAGAAGAAGTTTACCTGTTTAAGAGACTATACTTCAGTGACATATTCTATATAGAAATAAATTATTATAAACAATAGAAGACTAATTAATCAGTAAATCAGCTAGTATAGAATTAGAAGAACGTTTAAGAGATATTCGATGTTAATAGTGGAATAGTTTATCTTTTACAGATTCTCTTGCTTACGCCTCCATGGAATCGCTTGCTTAAACCCTTCGTAAACCCTTTCCTGCATGTTTATATATCGAATCATTGGGTTACTCAATTACTTCTTCCTCATACCAAAACAAACCTTTTATAATTATTTATACAATTTTGAAAATGAGAGATATTTTTTCCGTCGCAAAAAATATACATTATAATTAAAACTAATCTTAATAGCTCAACTTAAACCTAAAATTGAAAAGGATGTAACTTTTGAATTTTTTTTTTTTTGACTAAATCTTTTGAATATTTATTCAGCTGGAAAAAGCAAAACTTACCCAGAACTCTGACTTTGTTGCATGAGAGAGGTTTAAAAGGTTTCCTTTCCTTTTTAGTCTAAAAAGTTTCACTTTTGTGCCGCCGTCGCCGGAGAAATCACTCCCCCCTCCGGTCCAATCCCTCCGGCAATCACAGCCGCCGTCTCTAAAACGTGAAAAGTCAAATATACCCTCGGACACCTCTCTACATTTCCCGAAACTTCCCCATCTACTCGACCCAAACGATCTCTTCTCCTTCGCCGGCGCCGGCGCCGGAACACCTCTCAGCTTCCTGACTACATACGCCGATCTCGGAAGCGACAGCGAACGACGACGCAAATCGTACGGACCGTCGAGAACAGCGGTCGGAGAAGGCTCGTCTGCCGCGAACGATTTGCAAGACTCCCCGGGAAAGAGCAGCCTCGGAGGAAGGTCCAAGCTTCTCATCACGGCTCCTCTTTTTTCTCCGGTGCGATTCGACCTCGGCGGTTTTCTAACGGGATAGCGAGCCTTTGGCTTCCCCGGAGCTTCTTCCCATAGAAAAGGAACAGATCCGCCGATGTTAACGGGCGGTGTAGCTAGTCCCGGAGTTTCATATGGCATGTTCGTTGGATATGTAAACAGAGGAAGCTTAGGCGTGGAACAGAACCGATCTTGATCTTTAGTAAAACCCATTTTGTTTTGTGTTTCTTTTTTATGAAACCCAATAATGTTTTTTTTTGACGTTATATGAAATGGGTTGGGATTATATAGGCGAAAGGGAAAACCTTTTTTGGAATTGGATTCATTTGAACATGAAAAGGGAAAAGTTAAGGAGGATGTATAATGGTAGAGAAGACATGAAGGAGAAGAAAAGAAAAATAAATAAATGAAATGAATTTAAATACCAAAATGAAACGCTCCTCTTGTGTGCTTCTTGTTCACGAGAGATGGGATGATATTTTTGTTTGGTCTATTATTGAAAACGACTTGTTAATTAGGTACCTTCACAATCACCAATATGATAATCTGAAACTACGAGTATAATTGATGATTAGGTTACAAAAACATTACGTTTTCTGCGCATTTCATTATCAGTACACATTCTTTGTGTTTAGGCAATGTAGTCTTATGTTAACTTGTAATAAGAGAAAAAACATAGAAGAGAATATTGTTGGGTGAGAATTAATAAAGGTAAATCCTTGATGGACGTTGACGAGGACGTGTTGATGGACAAACGGTCAATTTGGTTTCGGGATTGAAAAAGTCAAAGGAAGCTCTCTGTTTGTTCAATCACTCTCTCTGTTTGTCGTTGCATCAGTTATGTTTGTGGTGACTTTTGTGAAGAAATTAGTGCTAAGATTAGGAGAATCATGCGAGTCTCCCGCCTCTTCGCCTTCCATTGCTTTCATCTTCCATGCACATATAGATTGATGTACATTTACTTTATATATATAGATATATACCGCAAGTTATATGTCGTTGGAATCTCAATTCTTAAAATATCTATCTATCTATCTATACTATTATTTAAGAAGTGATTTGATTTATGTGTCAGATTCTCCATGATTTTAATTAATTTTGATGATTTGTCATTATTTATTGTTTATTTGTCATATTTTCCATATTTTTAGCTAATTTGCTTATTTGTTATGTTTTAAATAATTTTAATTTTGTTTATTTATCATATTCTCCATAATATATGTTATTTATATATTTATCGTAACCTTAATAATTTTAATTGATAATTTTATTTATTTGAAAGATTTTAAAAATAATTTCAGTTTTGATTATGTGTCATGTTATCTATGATTTTAGGTTATTTCATATATGTTATTATTGTTAAAAGCTTATTTGTTATATTCTATAATTTAGGTTGAATTATTAGTTTTAATAAATAATTTTGAATTGTAATTCTTGCTATTATAATTTTAAAACATAGCTTTTAGATATATATAATTTATTACTTTTAGTTTAGAAAATTTTAATTAAATAGAAATATGTTTTGATTATTATATATTTTGATAATATGTGGCATTATAAAATCTGATGACTAGGAAAATTCAAATAAAATGTAATTTCATAGGTTTTTCTGATAATTGGTAATTATGGTTTAATTTGTAAATTTATATTTATGTTATTTTAAAATATTAATACAGTTTTATTAGGTTATTATGACGATGATATTTTTTACATGTTTGGTTTGATGATAGAATAAATAAAAGTTTTTCCAAAAAATTATCTATGTTGCCTTATAATAAAAAGGTAGATTATATCTTCTAATTCATTAATATTTGAAACTTATTAATAATTTAGATTGAAGTTAAAAATTATGTTAAAAATTATATTAGTTGGATATATATTATTCCGCACAAGGTGCGGGCCATCATCTAGTTTATATATATATATACCATGCACATACAGTGTTGTGTTTTTTATACACTTGCATTATAAGTCTCACTAAGCACAAGCAAAGAACAATTAAAATACCTTCTAAACTAAAGGTTGAACCAATACCACATCTTAAATTATTTATGATCAATATCACACTTGCATTTTCAAAATAAAAAAGTAGAGACCAATACAAAAATTTAGACTTTACAGATTTTTTAATATAAATAAAAGACTTTACAAATGAATTTAAATTGTGTGTTTAACCATCAATTTTATTCATTGTTTTGTATAATTTAATCTCATGTATTTTGTATGTGCTATGAGTTTTGCTTTTCAATATATCTAAATTAAAAGACGGATATGTTTTCTTATCAAACCAAATAAAAATTGGTTGGTTTCTTTTTCAATAAAGAATTGGTTTGCATCTTAACAAAGATGACTCAGTGAAGGTCAATACTCATTTGTGTGAATTAAATTTAATATCAAAGCTTATAATTTTCACGGTTATCATGATTACAAGTCAAATATAATACTATGCAATTATTATATAGGTATAATTACTATATATGTATACGAATCTGGAAGTGAATAATACACGAGTCTCATAGTGGAATATCTTTTTTTCATTTCGAGTTTTATTTGGACACGGGATTATATTTTTAGCATTCGGGTGTATGTCAAAACTTTTAATGAAAAATAAAATAAAAGAAGTGGGTTGCGTATGATAGCTAGAACATTTTAATTACTTACTATAAGAAAGTATTAATATAGTGATATATAAAGAGAATCAGATCACGATGACCAGTGAATGGACTCATCTCGGAGACAGAACTATAAATGCCATATTTCAGATTTTCCAACGTCGATGATTGTAGTATAAGTGAAAAGTTATCTATCTGACGTTGTGCATGATCCAAAGATTAGTATGAGTTTCTGCTTCGGCTCTTCCGTTGTAAACAGAAAAATAATCAAAAGCAAGTCATGTTGATAAATGGTATATGTTGAGGATAACTGCTCTGTATTAAACATGTTTAGGTTATGAGAATTGAGAGGCCACTTGCGTTAGTCAAATGTTACTTTCTTCTCTCAAACTTTTATACAAGGTAATACGAAACAGAACACAGAATTATAAAGATAACCAAAAGGAAGATCTTTTTCTTTTTAATTTGTCACTGGGGCTATTTCGTTTTATCATAAAGCAAATTTGGTTGCGTTTACGAAACGTGAAGTGTTCAATAAACAAATCTGTAAAGTATGGAGAAAATCTGTATTGCCATCCGAACCAAAAGTACGTACTTTTTAAAGTCATTCATTTTTTTTATAAACTAGGATACCTGAACCTAAATTAAAGAAAATGCTTTTAAATTGTAAATTCGGACACATATATATATGTATATATATATACTTCTTCTTTGTTTTATGTTACCTCCACTGTTATGAGTTCTTAAATAAATTTAGTAGTAAAATAAATAAAAATGATCGACTGTTATCTCAATATTGCTAGAATAGAGTTCCACTATGGTGTACCTTGTTGGATACAAAATGATACTATTGTTCTTCCATTGATCATGGATTTGGATTTTTGAAAGGTATTGCGACAATCTGATAAAAGAGGTTTCATTTCCTTTAAAACGAACGATTTGAAGTTCTATATTTTCTATATTATAGAATCTTATTGGATTTTTGATAAACTCGAGGCTCAACTACCAAACATTGTTGATAGGATGTTTGAAGCTTTTACAAAATAACAAGAGGGCAAAGCAAAAACAACACATGCAAACACTTTGTATTATCACTTTCAAAAGCGACATAGATACATCCAATTTAAGCCCCATCCTCCCCTTAGCCCACTCTCTAATCCTTTTAATCTTTCAATCTTTTATAATTCTCTTGTGGAACTTTATTTTTTATCTGGTTTGCTTTTCAATTAGCTAACTGATACCAAACCAAACCGGATTGAACATCTATCCTTTGTTGTAGTAGAACCTATATTTTGGTTTTGAATGATGACCAAAAGAACGAAAAAACATTAAATTTTTTATAAGAAGTTCTACCATTTATGAAGAATAATTTTTCCTTTATATTTCTTCTCTTTTTTTTCTAAAATATTAAAAAACAAATTTGTTATTCACTAAATTTGAGAGGAAACAATCATTTTTTCATGAGTACTATTTTATTCATATCCATTTTTTCTTTTTGGTTCCTAATATTTTTAGTATGGTTACTGGTTAAGACTCAAATAATGCATGATTTAGACAAGTAAAGAACTAGAAGAAACCTTTATTATGAAGCAAACATTGTAAGAGATGAAATACAATTCCATTCTTTGAAGATTTTTATTCATATAGCATAGCTTTTATAAAAAGAAAATAGACTAATGATTTTACAATACGATGTAAGAACATACAAGTTTGCCGATTAACAATGATTTTTTGTATACCTTAATTGAGACTAAACTTGGAAAACGAATCATTTGGGGGAGAGTTTAAACACAGAGATAATTGATTCTTTTGGACCCATAACATTAGTTGGTGACCTACCATACCATTGACATTTGAAGTAGTTAATGACAGGGAAAAGGATGATCTTAGTTAATGGCAGAGAAAAGCTCAGAAACCCAACAGTAAAAGAATGGAAGATGCATTAACTGACGGTAGAAAGACGCAAGCATATCTAAATGTTCACATGCGTTTGGATTTGCACGAATGCTACAATCTGTTAGAGAGATATTAAAAAGAACCTATGAATCTTCCTTTGGCGTTTGCTAACTTCTTTTGTTTCTCTGTTGAATGAAGGCAGAATAAAACTATCTGGTGTTCTGTTTTATGTCTAGATGAGAGTCTTTTGCTTGACTTTTATTCAGAGGAGAATAGAGAAGCAATGCTGTTTCTTTAATCCGTTGATCTTATTGGTTCTTCTTCAATTTGCTTATCGGGAAATGCAACCTCGCCATTAGCGGACGAGGTGCTCTGGTCTTGGGTTCGAATCCTCGTACACAGACGAATCCTGCATCATCAGAATCGTTAGAGAACATAAAAAGTGTGTATGCTATGTTGATAAGGAACAACGTGTTTCTGACGTGTACCTCTCCAGAAGCTGTACTGAATTTGTTCTGTCGTCATACCTGAAAGTATTCCTCAAAACATTTCAAGAACTTTTTTTTTTTAACAAAGAGAGAAGGTGAAGCTTGCCAAAGTTGTGTTTTGAACGTTTGACCAATGTGAATGTTTTTACCTCTGAATATTGATGTTACCGATGTCCCGAAGTAAACAGTTCTTCTTGGTAGATCCCATATCCAGTCTCTAGGAACATCGATGGGTTTGAGACTGGAATCATGGTCTGCAAATAACTGCAAGATGAAAATGACAAGGATCAAGAATCAAAATAAATTAGAAAGAATTGGTTCTCTGTGTATTTTTCAATTAACCTACCTCGTTCACTTGAAAATATGTGCCATTAAGGGGAAAGCTTCCTCTCATGGCAGTTCGACAAGGTATCTGAGAATGATAAAAAAAAACAAAACCATATCAGTAACTTGTAGTCTCACTTCTCCCTTATTATGAACACTACAAAAGATCTAGACAAATCTCACCAGAAGAGTTCCTCTAACTGTCTGTGAATTCGCTTCCCTCACGCTGTTGCACTCTGAACAAGCCTCGTCAAAGCACATTTTGCCAAACGCTTGCCCTCCACATTTCTGTCCAGGCGGCTGAGCAGAATTAGCCGTTTCCCCTGTCAACCAAACAAATCACATTAGTTTAAATGCCTTGAGGTCCTAGCTTTACTCAGGGAAAGCAATAGTGAAACATTGTATCCTTACCAGGTGTCCAAATAGCTAAGAGATAAGGACTTGGGTCATCTGGTTCTCTTTTATCCATCTGTTTTCATCAAAAATGAGGATTTTAAACAGTCTTGTTCAAATGAAACACCTCAAGTATAGAGAGAATAAACAGATTGTCTTACACCAGCGAGAAGAGGATGTGAATCCGAGAGCTGGTACCTGCAAACAGACGACACATTTATCATCTACCTTGTCTAACTATACTAAACACAGTTGTACGTTCTGAAGTCATTGTATCAGTGTCCCATGGCTGACCCACATGCTATAAAACCCGATTGAGAGGGATGAAAGATGAAATATAGGAGAGATATTGGCTTACACTAGGTGTTCTGTCCTGAGACGGCTAATGTTCTTAAGTTTTGGAGTTGGAATTGAAGTTGTGGATGGATGCAAAGCAACCAAAGCCTTTGACATGTCACCTTCTTGGAGCTCCATGTTTCTCTTCATGTGTTCCTTAAGCGTCTTTCCGAATTGCGTAATGTTGAGTTCAATTGTTGGAATCTCGTCAGGGTCCTCGTTGTAGTAAGCATCTTCAATGTCACTCTCTGTTATCTCGGTGCATACTTGCTCGGGCGAAGCCGGCTCTTCTATTATGGGTTCCGAGCTTCCTCCTTTCGATGGTGCTTCCCTTGTTAGAAAACTCTCCAGAGGAGATGGTAGTTCCATCATCGGTATGGATGCAGGAGGAAAGGACTGGGGAGGGACTGGGATAGCTGCACTGGTTAAGATCTTTTCCTCTGCTGCCGGCAACGCAAGTCTTGCACTGTTACCATGACATCAGTCATTGACTCTCAAATTAGAAAATAGCTACTTCGGCATGTGTAATATATTTTTCATGTTTGGATTACTAGAGCTTATGCTAAAATGATAGTGCATTTGGCTTATGATTTCAAATTTGATTTTTGTGTTTTCTTGTAATACTATTATCAAATGAAACTGAGCTAATTTATTCTTATTGCATTGAAGTAGAAATGCACGAACGGTTTGCTTACCTAGCATAAGCACTAGCAAAGTGCCTGCACTCCCCTCGCATGGGACATGCATTACAATTTGGTTTACTCTTCGTGCAAAATACCTGACATGAGTTCACATGGCTTAGAGACACATATTTGACCTGGTACCTGCAACGCTTCAAATGACCATATGATAGATTCAAATCTTAGAGAAATATACCTTTCCAAACGTAATCAGCTGGTAGTGTAATTCATACCTGAACGAATACAAGGACGCTAATTAGTTTCACTGTTAGTAATGAGGGTAGAATTCTAAAGAAGAAGAACTGATTTTTTTTTTTCAGAATAAATGATTAGGTGGAGTTAGTGAGTATATACAGCGTTGGTTGATCGAGTTGGCAGAGTCTTGGCCAAAGAAACTTTTGGATGGACTCAAGCACTGGGTATCTGTGGAAAGCACTGCACGGTTATGACTTGCGAAAACCAATTTTTTTAGTTGTTTGAATGATAAACAAAGAAACTTACAGCTCCAGAAGGTGTAGTTGAAGTGATTCAGGTAAAGGTTGAAGAGGCACCCATCCCAGCCTAACGGCTATCCTTCCGACATTCGTGTCAACCTTCACATCATCAATACGAGTTCCAACTTAGTTAACCAGGGGGTTTTAATTATAATTAGCTAATAAGATAGTCCGACTTACAGGGAAAGCGAGATTGTGGAGTGTCAATAGTCGAACGCATTCTACACTTTTCAAACCCAATCCTCTTATGCTCAAGAGATAGTCCCTGTGAAGTGATCATGAGCAGCTTGTTTCAGTATTCAGTCTGACGTAATTGTTGTGTAAAATGATCCTAACAGTGTTGCATAGTCATCTAAAATTGTGAATAACTTACTTTGCTTTATCAGGATGAACATCCCTTAGCCATTCAAGATCAACAGCACCGTGATCCTTGACTATCCTTTCAAGGAAATCCTGCAATATTTTCCAGTCAATTTAGATAAGACTACACATAATGTACTCATGTTCGAGTCAAAAGTTAAGCGCAACTAGTTTACCTTAATCCTTACGGCTAGCATGTAATTCATTCCCCTTTCTTTGATAGCATCAGAAATTTCATGGACGCTAGCACGTCTAACGGCTTCATAATCTATAGAGTCCATGCTGTCTTTGCTTCTTTCTTTTTTCCCATGTTTCTCCAGCACTTCTCTTCTAAGGCTATCCCATTGGCTTGTAGGTTTTTTCCCAGCAGCCAGGGTTCCTTTCATCTCACGTGCCATGGTGAAATTTGTTGGTCGAAAGTTCATTCCAAAATCTTCTATATCTACCAAATCTGCCGTCATATCAGGTTTCTTCTGAGCGACATTTGAAGTTTCTTGTATTTGAACATCACCAGATTCTTGATGGAGAAGCGATCTTTCATCAGACAAGTTTGGACTCCCAATTTGCACTGATTGTGCTGATCCACTGGCACTCTTTGTTTCAGACCTGGTTGTAGAAAACTCTGCGTCTGATTTGGAACCTGAAGAGGATCCAACTCTCCCGGACGATTGAAATGGCCAACTCGCAGGATCAAAGGAATCTTGTGATGACAACACTTCCTCTTCTAAGTTCTGACTACTGTTCTCTAAGAAACTAAATCTTTCGATTCCAGAATTTGAAGAGTGCCTTTGCTGCTCTTTTGATCCACTATCAACCCCAGAAACTTGCGTGTCAGACGAAGTTTGAACCTTTTCCTGCCACGGAGGGATGTCATTTAAGTTTAGAATGCATCCTTCTGGATCTTCAACAACTACGCTCCTAATATTCCTTTCATCTTCTTGTTTGCTGCTTGATTTTGGAGGGAATCGTGCGGCTAGAGACATGAAAGCAGAGCTGCATCGTAAAAACACCACTGATTATTTTGTATGTTTTGGAACTCTCTTTGACATGCTCATTTTCTTAAAGCACCCATTAAACATACCTTGAAAGATGATCTGTGACATTCTGCGTAAGGAAAACTCCAATGACCGAATCAACCACCGATCCCTTCCATGGCGAAAAACGTCTATCTCCTGTGAACATTCAAGCCCAAAAGGTCACAAATATAGCAGAAAAGTAAATTATCGACACAGCAACAATTCAGCTGTCACCATAACAGCACACATATTCTTCACAATATGCAATATGATTTTTCTCTGCCACGGTTTACTACTGAGGATTTTAAAATTTTCACACAGGAAGTATATATTTCTTAGGTATTATAGTAATGTGTTGAACACAAAGTTGGTGGTATTCTGCTTATCTGTATGCTATTCTGAATTGTTTCCCTAGTAACTTTATTATTATTATTTCAGGAAAAAGCTTTATTAAGTGTGTTATGGGTATTTACCTTGCACAAGATGCATACGGGCAATGAATGAATCGGCCCTTCCTCGGAAAACATTTCTCTCTTCTTCCCACCACTTCTCTTTTTTCTTATTCATCTCTTCATCGCCCTCTTTTTCTTCTTTCCCCATCAAAAGATTCCATATTCGAGTTGTTTCATCATCAAGGTCAACTTTAGGCCTTGGTTTTTTCTTCTTGGTATCATATGGAACAACTGCACCATCTCCTCTGTATAAGGCAAGTGCATTTTGCTCTTGTTCTCTGCTTTCGTCTCCTAGATATAGATTCTGCAACCTGTATATTATTTCTGCAATATAATCTTCACGTCGAAGTTCTCCTGATTGACCTGTACAACGCACCAGAAGTGGTTACGAAGCTGGTTTTGGACACATCAGTTACTAAAAACTCAAAATGTATCACACAGAGATTGCAGAATATAGTTACCTCTTGCTTTTCCTGAATCTTGTTTGGACTTCATCCCTTTCTCTTTAGCCTTACTTCTTGATGAAGGTGCCTTGGCTGGAGTAGGTTCGTAAACCTGGATCTCTGAGGCATGGGGTGGTGGCGGAGGTACTGTTTTCTTTCTCCCTCTAGGGCCCTTTCTTGCTGGAGTTTTCGGGACAATACATTTCTCATTATCTGCAGAATTTTGAACTAGACAGGAAATCTCTGAGGTACGGGCAGGTGGAGGCGCTGCTTTCTTTCTCCCTCTATGGACCTTTCTTGCAGGAGCTTTTGGGACACCACTTTTGTCTTTTCTTTCCCCATCAGTTGGATCATCCTCGATAACGATTACCTCAGGAGCCACGCCATGCGATTTTTCTTGGACAGCTTTCTGGATTTTCATTTTCTTTGCAGCATCTAAATGTTTCGCACTCGTGCTACTGTTCTGCCTCTCCACATATTGTGGTTGAGCAATCTGTTGGAGCAAGGGCAAAAGAGCTACTGAGTTTTGCATATGTCCCATCGCGCGATCATGCTGCCTCTTCGAACCCCTGGCTTCGACATGTTTAGCCTTATCTGGAGTTGGCAAATAAGAGTTCTGAGATAGGGCTTTACTGCGTACGTCAAAGTATTCAGCATTGGATCTCTCTTGAGATGGGATGCACTCATTTCCTTGACGAAAATCTTGCGGTAAAGAACCGTATTCAGCAATGCTGCTTCTTTGCCATGTACCTGCAGTCCCATTCAAAGTCCTGGAAACAGATCCCATATACAGATTTGTTGCCGGAGTTTGTGATTGAGGATGAGGCCGAAGCCCAGACGATGACATGCAGGCACCTACCATCTGATTTAAGTGAGTAAAACCTTTAGGAGCTCCAGGTTGCTTGTTCATCAAAGGTACGCAAGGCTGCTGGCCTCTAACTGGCGAAACAGGTTGCTGGTTTCCCAGCAGCATCCCATGTTGCTGCCCCCTGCGTGACATAAAACGCTGCTGCATGCCTGACGGTGATCCATATTGTCGATTTCCAGCAGGCAAGCAAGTCTGCTGCATGCCTGACGGTGATCCATATTGTCGATTTCCAGAAGGTACGCAAGTTTGCTGTGTTTGCTGATTCAAAAATAGAGGCTGGTTGTTCCCTTGGAGACCTCCTGCGGGAACTCCTGGTTGCTGGTTTCTACTCGCCAATGCAGATCGTTGGGTTCCCATCAGATACATAGGTTGTTGGTTACCCAAGGCCAAGCGAGGCTGCTGGTTACCGACTGGAAAGCCACAAAGTTGATTTCTCCTCTGAAGCCATGCTTGTTCGTTTCCCATTGGGAACTGGCGTTGCTGGTTTCCCATTGGGAACTGGCGTTGCTGGTTTCCAGTAAATAATTCAGGTTGTTGGTCTCTGGCCAGAATTCGAGAATGGTTTACTTCTGATTCTCTGGGTAGTTTCGCAGCTGTTGACGCTTCAAGTAGCTGGTTTGCAGCCACCAATCCATTGGTCTGGTCTACTTGTGTTACTGAATCCAGGCAGCTACCACTTGTTCCACCAGCGACATCTCTGGTCTCAGTAAATGAGTTTGAACCACTAGTGTTCTCGAAAATTTCAGGCTCAGAGTCATCTAGCCCCACGTCTCCAGTTTTCTTCAAGTCAAAAGTTAGAGCTTTTCTGCAACTTTTCTGTGTGATTTGAAGGCTTTTGTTGCTCATATCTCCACCGATGGCTGGCTTGTTAGTTTCTGATTCTTTTATGTTTGTCTTCTGAGGTTTCTTCCTTTTGCCAGTCCCGGTTGCTTTAGGCTTCACAGCTTCCTGAGATGCAGGTTTGCGTGGCTTCCTGATAGGTTTGCCTTTCACAAACACCTTAGGCATAAACTTCTTTTTCTTTTTGGCGGGTTTCTGCTGAGGTGTCTGGTTAAGATCAAACCCCAGATCATTTTGTCTGCTGCCATCCTTAACTTCCGTCGACGAGGCCACAACGCTCTGCATGCCGTTGTCAGGTTTCTGCGCAGTGTTTCTGGTAATAGCTTCCAGGAATCCATTATCTCGACCTTCTGTTCTGCACAGACTAGGCGTTGAAGGCACAGACTGAACAGAACTTTCACAGATGTACCCAACCGCTTCTCGTGTAGGTGGCGAATTCAAATTGTAAAGAGGTTTGCTACTCGCTGGAGTTCCACCTGTGGAAAAACCTTAACTGTCTTATGAACTGATGAAATATAATGATAGTATGCAGTGCCAATGCTTAAAAAAAGTTCTCACATTCATGCAAAGACTGAGAGGATACTACAAGATCTAACCAATGTTCCACACTAACTACTGTAAAAAAAAAAGAAAATAGATAAATTCTACTCACATTGAGGAACCTGGAACAAGTGA
The DNA here is from genome assembly GCA_016432835.1 of Brassica nigra. Taxonomy (NCBI): domain Eukaryota; kingdom Viridiplantae; phylum Streptophyta; class Magnoliopsida; order Brassicales; family Brassicaceae; genus Brassica; species Brassica nigra. The sequence goes on from CM028247.1 coordinate 31,896,199, forward strand.
TCTCCACCACTCAGGAGGCTAGTGAAGGAGAAGGGCATCTGATCGGTATCCAATAAGTCGTCCAGCTCAAACACATTATAGCCAGCTTGAGAAGAAGCTAAATTGCTCCTGCCCAAAAGCTCTTCTCTCTGACCTTGACCAGCACCACCGTCCTTGTAGAAACCACCACCATCACTTGATCTACCTTGCCTGGGTGTAACTGGAGTCCAAGAACCCATGAATTGATTCTCCAAAGGGGCTCGGGTAAAACCATCCCCAAGATCACCCCTTGAGTTCATTCTTCACAAATTTGTTCAGAGCCTAAAAACCAAACATTGAAACCAGGCGAGAGAGAGAGACGATCACTCCTATTTAACTAAGAATCTGCAAACGTAAAACGCAACAAATGATTTTCTCAGATACTTTCTCGTCTAGCACATTGAATTAGAAAAGATGGTGAAAATCCAGAAAAGAAAATAAATTAGAAACGCAAGGAGAGAGAGACAGGGGTATGATGAAAGCAGCAAATCTGGGTTTTTAATTAGGCGTTCAGGTGTTAATAGCTGAGATTATGATCAGAAAATAGAATATACACATTGATGGAAACAAATTCTGAGTAGATCGTCTCGTGATCTGGAGATTTAACAGGACAAATTATAGATATAAAGAAAAAAAAAAGAGGAAATAAATTTTAAAATCGGAAAAATGGAGCTTGAAGCTCACCGATCTGAGGGAGCGTGAGAGGTTTCTGATTCTCAGGGGGAGTCAATGCCGGAGGAACTGAGTCAGCTCTGCCGTTAGAGAGAGAGAGAGAGAGAGAGGTGTGATGAAGAAGAAGAAAACTCAAAAGAGAAGGAATAACATTTTATGGGGAAAAATAGGTGTAAATAAATAGCAACGAATCACATTAGCATTATGAATACAGACAAATTACTCTTCTCTTTAATTAATACGCAATGGCCAATGCATGCGTTTATATATATCTCATGCATGGCCAAATTTCTCGTACATTATTCTCTCTGTTTCTTAAAAAGTGTCACTTCAGACTTTCTATTTAGATGTTATTCTAGATTTACAATATAAATTTACATATTAAATTTATTTTTACTTTTTTAAAATAATCAATAGATTTTTTATTTAAGTCTTTTAAATCTTTTCATTTAATTAATCGTTCATTAGATAAGAGTATAATAGTCTCGTATACAGTTTTCTTAATCTTCTAGAAATATATGAAACCAACACTTTTAAAGAAAAGAAGAGTGTATTAATTATAAGTTCAGTGTTGATATGCCGGAGATTTCTATGCGTAAAAATGAAATAAAGTTGATAAAGAAAATGTAACGTCCTCGTGTTATAACTATATTTGTCTGTTTTTGGTATGTGGGATCCATTCTTGTTTGACAGTTGGTGGATAATTTTTTGTATTACGTGGAATACTAATATAAGTTTTAAAAATATGTACAAAATAAATCTATGCAATCACGAAACAATTATGGATAAAAATATCTTTTAAAACCAAGAGATTTTTTATGTAAATCTTTTAAATCTTGTTCATTTAATTAATCGTACATTAGATAAGAGTATAATAGTCTCGTATACAGTTTTCTTAATCTCCTTGAAACGTATGAAACCGACACTTTTTAAGTAAAGAAGAGTGTATTACTTAAAAGTTCAGTGTTGATATGCCGGAGATTTCTATGCGTAAAAATGAAATGTGGTTGATAAAGAAAATGTAACGTCCTCGTGTTATAACTATATTTGTCCGTTTTTGGTAAGTGGGATCCATTCTTGTTTGACAGTTGGTGGATAATTTTTTGTATACGTGGAATACTAATATAAGTTTTAAAAATATGTACAAAATAGATCTATGCAATCCTGAAACAATTATGGTTAAAAATATCTTCTAAAACCAATAGATTTTTTATTTAAGTCTTTTAAATCTTGTTCATTTAATTAATCGTACATTAGATAAGAGTATAATAGTCTCGTATACAGTTTTTTAATCTCCTTGAAATGTATGAAACCGACACTTTTTAAGAAAAGAAGAGTGTATTAATTATAAGTTCAGTGATGATATGCCGGAGATTTCTATGCGTAAAAATGAAATGTGGTTGATAAAGAAAATGTAACGTCCTCGTGTTATAACTATATTTGTCCTTTTTGGTATGTGGGATTCATTCTTGTTTGACAGTTGGTGGATAATTTTTTGTATTACGTGAAATACTAATATAAGTTTTAAAAATATGTACAAAATAGATCTATGCAATCACGAAACAATTATGGATAAAAATATCTTTTAAAACCAATAGATTTTTTATGTGAATCTTTTAAATCTTGTTCATTTAATTAATCGTACATTAGATAAGAGTATAATAGTCTCATATACAGTTTTCTTAATCTCCTTGAAATGTATGAAACCAACACTTTTTAAGAAAAGAAGAGTGTATTACTTAAAAGTTCAGTGTTGATATGCCGGAGATTTCTATGCGTAAAAATGAAATGTGGTTGATAAAGAAAATGTAACGTCCTCTTGTTATAACTATATTTGTCCGTTTTCGGTATGTGGGATCCATTCTTGTTTGACGGTTGGTGGATAGTTTTTTGTATTACGTGGAATATTAATATAAGTTTTAAAATATGTACAAAATAGATCTATGCAATCACGAAACAATTATGGATAAAAATATCTTTTAAAACCAATAGATTTTTTATGTAAATCTTTTAAATCTTGTTCATTTAATTAATCGTACATTAGATAAGAGTATAATAGTCTCGTATACAGTTTTCTTAATCTCCTTGAAATGTATGAAACCAACATTTTTTAAGAAAAGAAGAGTGTATTACTTAAAATTTCAGTGTTGATATGCCGGAGATTTCTATGCGTAAAAATGAAATGTGGTTGATAAAGAAAATGTAACGTCCTCGTGTTATAACAATATTTGTCCGTTTTCGGTATGTGGGATCCATTCTTGTTTGACGATTGGTGGATAGCTTTTTGTATTACGTGGAATATTAATATAAGTTTTAAAAATATGTACAAAATAGATCTATGCAATCACTTTATGGATAAAAATATCTTTTAACACCAATAGATTTTTTATGTAAATCATTTAAATCTTGTTCATTTAATTAATCGTACATTAGATAAGAGTATAATAGTCTCGTATACAGTTTTCTTAATCTCCTTGAAATGTATGAAACCAACACTTTTTAAGAAAAGAAGAGTGTATTACTTAAAAGTTCAGTGTTGATATGCCGGAGATTTCTATGCGTAAAAATGAAATGTGGTTGATAAAGAAAATGTAACGTCCTCGTGTTATAACTATATTTGTCCATTTTTGGTATGTGGGATCCATTCTTGTTTGACAGTTGGTGGATAATTTTTGTATTACGTGGAATACTAATATAAGTTTTAAAAATATGTACAAAATAAATCTATGCAATCACGAAACAATTATGGATAAAAATATCTTTTAAAACCAAGAGATTTTTTATGTAAATCTTTTAAATCTTGTTCATTTAATTAATCGTACATTAGATAAGAGTATAATAGTCTCGTATACAGTTTTCTTAATCTCCTTGAAATGTATGAAACCAACACTTTTTAAGAAAAGAAGAGTGTATTACTTAAAAGTTCAGTGTTGATATGCCGGAGATTTCAATGCGTAAAAATGAAATGTGGTTGATAAATAAAATGTAACGTCCTCGTGTTATAACTATATTTGTCCGTTTTTGGTATGTGGGATCCAATCTTGTTTGACGGTTGGTGGATAGTTTTTTGTATTACGTGGAATATTAATGTAAGTTTTAAAAATATGTACAAAATAGATCTATGCAATCACGAAACAATTTTGGATAAAAATATCTTTTAAAACCAATAGATTTTTTATGTAAATCTTTAAAATCTTGTTCATTTAATTAATCGTACATTAGATAAGAGTATAATAGTCTCGTATACAGTTTTCTTAATCTCCTTGAAATGTATGAAACCAACACTTTTTAAGAAAAGAAGAGTGTATTACTTAAAAGTTCAGTGTTGATATGCCGGAGATTTCTATGCGTAAAAATGAAATGTGGTTGATAAAGAAAATGTAACGTCCTCGTGTTATAACTATATTTGTCCGTTTTTGGTATGTGGGATCCATTCTTGTTTGACAGTTGGTGGATAATTTTTTGTATACGTGGAATACTAATATTAGTTTTAAAAATATGTACAAAATAGATCTATGCAATCACGAAACAATTATGGTTAAAAATATCTTCTAAAACCAATAGATTTTTTTATTTAAGTCTTTTAAATCTTGTTCATTTAATTAATCGTACATTAGATAAGAGTATAATAGTCTCGTATACAGTTTTCTTAATCTCCTTGAAATGTATGAAACCAACACTTTTTAAGAAAAGAAGAGTGTATTACTTAAAAGTTCGGTGTTGATATGCCAGAGATTTCTATGCGTAAAAATGAAATGTGGTTGATAAAGAAAATGTAACGTCCTCGTGTTATAACTATATTTGTCCGTTTTTGGTATGTGGGATTCATTCTTGTTTGACGGTTGGTGGATAGTTTTTTGTATTACGTGGAATATTAATATAAGTTTTTAAAATATGTACAAAATAGATCTATGCAATCACGAAACAGTTATGGTTAAAAATATCTTTTAAAACCAATAGATTTTTTATTTAAGTCTTTTAAATCTTGTTCATTTAATTAATCGTACATTAGATAAGAGTATAATAGTCTCGTATACAGTTTTCTTAATCTCCTTGAAACGTATGAAACCGACACTTTTTAAGTAAAGAAAAGTGTATTACTTAAAAGTTCAGTGTTGATATGCCGGAGATTTCTATGCGTAAAAATGAAATGTGGTTGATAAAGAAAATGTAACGTCCTCGTGTTATAACTATATTTGTCCGTTTTTGGTAAGTGGGATCCATTCTTGTTTGACAGTTGGTGGATAATTTTTTGTATTACGTGGAATACTAATATAAGTTTTAAAAATATGTACAAAATAGATCTATGCAATCACGAAACAATTATGGATAAAAATATCTTTTAAAACCAATAGATTTTTTATTTAAGTCTTTTAAATATTGTTCATTTAATTAATCGTACATTAGATAAGAGTATAATAGTCTCGTATACAGTTTTCTTAATCTCTTTGAAATGTATGAAACCGACACTTTTTAAGTAAAGAAGAGTGTATTACTTAAAAGTTCGGTGTTGATATGCCAGAGATTTCTATGCGTAAAAATGAAATGTGGTTGATAAAGAAAATGTAACGTCCTCGTGTTATAACTATATTTGTCCGTTTTTGGTATGTGGGATTCATTCTTGTTTGACGGTTGGTGGATAGTTTTTTGTATTACGTGGAATATTAATACAAGTTTTTAAAATATGTACAAAATAGATCTATGCAATCACGAACCAATTATGGTTAAAAATATCTTTTTAAACCAATAGATTTTTTATTTAAGTCTTTTAAATCTTGTTTATTTAATTAATCGTACATTAGATAAGAGTATAATAGCCTCGTATAGAGTTTTCTTAATCTCCTTGAAATGTATGAAACCGACACTTTTTAAGAAAAGAAGAATGTATTAATTATAAGTTCAGTGATGATATGCCGGAGATTTCTATGCGTAAAAATGAAATGTGGTTGATAAAGAAAATGTAACGTCCTCGTGTTATAACTATATTTGTCCTTTTTGGTATGTGGGATTCATTCTTGTTTGACAGTTGGTGGATAATTTTTTGTATTACGTGAAATACTAATATAAGTTTTAAAAATATGTACAAAATAGATCTATGCAATCACGAAACAATTATGGATAAAAATATCTTTAAAAACCAATAGATTTTTTATGTGAATCTTTTAAATCTTGTTCATTTAATTAATCGTACATTAGATAAGAGTATAATAGTCTCGTATACTGTTTTCTTAATCTCCTTGAAATGTATGAAACCAACACTTTTTAAGAAAAGAAGAGTGTATTACTTAAAAGTTCAGTGTTGATATGCCGGAGATTTCAATGCATAAAAATGAAATGTGGTTGATAAATAAAATGTAACGTCCTCGTGTTATAACTATATTTGTCCGTTTTTGGTATGTGGGATCCATTCTTGTTTGACGGTTGGTGGATAGTTTTTGTATTACGTGGATTATTAATGTAAGTTTTAAAATATGTACAAAATAGATCTATGCAATCACGAAACAATTATGGATAAAAATATCTTTTAAAACCAAGAGATTTTTTATGTAAATCTTTTAAATCTTGTTCATTTAATTAATCGTACATTAGATAAGAGTATAATAGTCTCGTATACAGTTTTCTTAATCTCCTTGAAATGTATGAAACCAACACTTTTAAGAAAAGAAGAGTGTATTACTTAAAAGTTCAGTGTTGATATGCGGAGATTTCAATGCGTAAAAATGAAATGTGGTTGATAAATAAAATGTAACGTCCTCGTGTTATAACTATATTTGTCCGTTTTGGTATGTGGGATCCATTCTTGTTTGACGGTTGGTGGATAGTTTTTTGTATTACGTGGAATACTAATATAAGTTTTAAAAATATGTACAAAATAGATCTATGCAATCACGAAACAATTATGGATAAAAATTTCTTTTAAAACCAATAGATTTTTTATGTAAATCTTTTAAATCCTGTTCATTTAATTAATCGTACATTAGATAAGAGTATAATAGTCTCGTATACAGTTTTCTTAATCTCCTTGAAATGTATGAAACCAACACTTTTTAAGAAAAGAAGAGTGTATTACTTAAAAGTTCAGTGTTGATATGCCGGAGATTTCTATGCGTAAAAATGAAATGTGGTTGATAAAGAAAATGTAACGTCCTCGTGTTATAACTATATTTGTCCGTTTTTGGTATGTGGGATTCATTCTTGTTTGACGGTTGGTGGATAGTTTTTTGTATTACGTGGAATATTAATATAAGTTTTTAAAATATGTACAAAATAGATCTATGCAATCACGAAACAGTTATGGTTAAAAATATCTTTTAAAACCAATAGATTTTTTATTTAAGTCTTTTAAATCTTGTTCATTTAATTAATCGTACATTAGATAAGAGTATAATAGTCTCGTATACAGTTTTCTTAATCTCCTTGAAATGTATGAAACCGACACTTTTTAAGAAAATAAGAGTGTATTAATTATAAGTTCAATGATGATATGCCGGAGATTTCTATGCGTAAAAATGAAATGTGGTTGATAAAGAAAATGTAACGTCCTCGTGTTATAACTATATTTGTCCGTTTTTGGTATGTGGGATTCATTCTTGTTTGACAGTTGGTGGATAATTTTTTATATTACGTGAAATACTAATATAAGTTTTAAAAATATGTACAAAATAGATCTATGCAATCACTTTATGGATAAAAATATCTTTTAAAACCAATAGATTTTTTATTTAAGTCTTTTAAATCTTGTTCATTTAATTAATCGTACATTAGATAAGAGTATAATAGTCTCGTATATAGTTTTCTTAATCTCCTTGAAATGTATGAAACCGACACTTTTTAAGAAAACAAGAGTGTATTACTTATAAGTTCAGTGTTGATATGCCGGAGATTTCTATCTGTAAAAATGAAATGTGGTTGATAAAGAAAATGTAACGTCCTCTTGTTATAACTATATTTGTTCGTTTTTGGTATGTGGGATCCATTCTTGTTTGACGGTTGGTGGATAATTTTTTGTATTATGTGGAATATTAATATAAGTTTTAAAAATATGTACAAAATAGATCTATGCAATCACGAAACAATTATGGATAAAAATATCTTTTAAAACCAATAGATTTTTTATGTAAATCTTTTAAATCTTGTTCATTTAATTAACCGTACATTAGATAAAAGTATAATAGTATCTTATACAGTTTTCTTAATCTCCTTGAAATGTATGAAACCGAGACTTTTTAAGAAACGAAGAGTGTATTACTTAAAAGTTCAGTGTTGATATGCCGGAGATTTCTATGCGTAAAAATGAAATGTGGTTGATAAAGAAAATGTAACGTCTTCGTGTTATAACAATATTTGTCCGTTTTCGGTATGTGGGATCCATTCTTATTTGATGGTTGGTGGATAGTTTTTTGTATTACGTGGAATATTAATATAAGTTTTTAAAATATGTACAAAATAGATCTATGCAATCACGAAAAAATTATGGATAAAAATATCTTTTAAAACCAATAGATTTTTTTATGTAAATCTTTTAAATCTTGTTCATTTAATTAATCGTACATTAGATAAGAGTATAATTGTCTCCTATACAGTTTTCTTAATCTCCTTGAAATGTATGAAACCAACACTTTTTAAGAAAAGAAGAGTGTATTACTTAAAAGTTCAGTGTTGATATGCCGGAGATTTCTATGCGTAAAAATGAAATGTGGTTGATAAAGAAAATGTAACGTCCTCGTGTTATAACTATATTTCTCCGTTTTCAGTATGTGGGATCCATTCTTGTTTGACGGTTGGTGGATAGTTTTTTGTATTACGTGGAATATTAATATAAGTTTTAAAAATATGTACAAAATAGATCTATGCAATCATTTTATGGATAAAAATATCTTTTAAAACCAATAGATTTTTTATTTAAGTCTTTTAAATCGTGTTCATTTAATTAATCGTACATTAGATAAGAGTATAATAGTCTCGTATACAGTTTTCTTAATCTCCTTGAAATGTATGAAACCGACATTTTTTAAGAAAAGAAGAGTGTATTACATATAAGTTCAGTGTTGATATGCCGGAGATTTCTATGCGTAAAAATGAAATGTGGTTGATAAAGAAAATGTAACGTCCTCTTGTTATAACTATATTTGTTCATTTTCGGTATGTGGGATCCATTCTTGTTTTACGGTTGGTGGATAATTTTTTGTATTATGTCGAATATTAATATAAGTTTTAAAAATATGTACAAAATAGATCTATGCAATCACGAAACAATCATGGATAAAAATATCTTTTAAAACCAATAGATTTTTTATGTAAATCTTTTAAATCTGTTCATTTAATTAATCGTACATTAAATAAGAGTATAATAGTCTCGTATACAGTTTTCTTAATCTCCTTGAAATGTATGAAACCGACACTTTTTTAAGAAAAGAAGAGTGTATTACTTAAAAATTCAGTGGTTATATGCCGGAGATTTCTATGCGTAAAAATGAAATGTGGTTGATAAAGAAAATGTAACGTCCTCGTGTTATAACTTTATTTGTCCGTTTTCGGTATGTGGGATCCATTCTTGTTTGACGGTTGGTGGATAGTTTTTTGTATTACGTGGAATATTAATATAAGTTTTAAAAATATGTACAAAATAGATCTATGCAATCACGAAACAATTATGGATAAAAATATCTTTTAAAACCAATAGATTTTTTATGTAAATCTTTTAAATCTTGTTCATTTAATTAATCGTACATTAGATAAGAGTATAATAGTCTCGTATACAGTTTTCTTAATCTCCTTGAAATGTATGAAACCGACACTTTTTAAGTAAAGAAGAGTGTATTACTTAAAAGTTCGGTGTTGATATGCCGGAGATTTCTATGCGTAAAAATGAAATGTGGTTGATAAAAAAATTTAACGTCCTCGTGTTATAACTATATTTGTCCGTTTTTGGTATGTGGGATCCATTCTTGTTTGACGGTTGGTGGATAGTTTTTTGTATTACGTGGAATATTAATATAAGTTTTAAAAATATGTACAAAATAGATCTATGCAATCACGAAACAATTATGGATAAAAATATCTTTTAAAACCAATAGATTTTTTTCTGTAAATCTTTTAAATCTTTTTCATTTAATTAGTCGTACATTAAATAAGAGTATAATAGTTTAGTACACAGTTTTCTTAATCTCCTTGAAATGTATGAAAGCGATATTTTTTATGAAAAGAAGAGTGTAATACTTAAAAGTTTTGTGTTGATATGCAAGAGACTTCTATGAGTAAAAATGAAATGTTGTTAGTAAAGAAAATGTAACGTCCTCGTGTCATAACTATATTTTTCCGTTCTCAGTATGTGGGTTCTATTCTTGTTCGACGGTTTGTGTATTATTTTTTGTATTACGTGGAATATTAATATAGCTATTAGAAATATGTACAAAATTGATATATGAAATAATGAAAAAAATTATGGATAAAAATTTAGTGTTAATATATAAGAGATTTTCATGCAGATGTGGCTCATAAAGAAAATATAACGCCTTGACTATTATTATCAGTAGATCCTCATGTTCGTTCTCGATATGTGGGTTATATTCTTTTTTGACGATTAGTACATTGTTTTGTATGCGTTATAATCATAAAACTTCTTTGGAAAAATGTAGTGTTGATATACAAGAAATTTTCATGTAAAAGTGGTTGATAAAGAAAATGTAACGTCTCTGCCATTAATGTCATAGGTATATTTGTTCGCTCTCGGTATGTGGATTCTATTCTTATTTGACGGTTGGTATACTATTTTTTCTATTACTTTGAATATTGATATTACATTTATAAATATGTACAAAATAGATATTCGTGATCATGAAAAATGATTGATATTAAATAGTGTTAATACTATATGAGAGTTTTTATTCAGAAATGGTTGATAAAAAAATGTAACGCCTCGACTGTTATTATCAGTGGATTCTCGTGTTCATTTTTGATATATGGGTTCAATTCTTTTTTGACAATTAGTACATTGTTTTGTATTGCGTTAAACATGTGATAACGATTAGAAATATATAAAACATATATATTAATAATCATAAAACATCTTGAAAAATGTAGTGGTCATATACAAGAACTTTTCATGCAGAGGTTGATAAATAAAATGTAACGTCCCGACTATTATTTTCAGTGGATTCTCGTGTTTGTTCTCGTTACGTGGGTTCCATCCTTGTTTGACGGCTAGTATATTATGATATATTAAGTTAAAGAAATACAACGGTTACAAATTTGTGAAAATGGATGCGCAACCATAAAAATATACCTTCTTAAACATAGTATTTTTAGAAAATAATCTTGTTTAAAGATGCAAACAAATGAAGATGGACACATCATGTTTATATAGTTTAGGAATTATTTTTAAGAAAAATTATCTACTCAATTTTTTTTTTTTTTGACTGAAGGCATTCTATTTAAAATAAAGGAGAAAGGAAAATGTTACATCCCTAAAGGACAATGTTTGATCGAAGAATTAAGCCCAATAAGAATCCCACTAAACCCACATAACATTACAACCCAAAAAGCCCAGTACCAGATTTGCAGAAAAGTTTTAGGAAAACAGATGTTTCGCAACATGCAGGAAGTTTGGGAGTTGATGGTAACGATGCAAGGGTGAGCGTCAATCCCAGCAGTGAGACCTACGATGAGTGTTCCATCCAAGCAACAAACATTTCCGAGGAGGCTTGCGGGTTATGGTATCTGATCGCAGCAATTCGGTTTCTTACCGTATTATCAACAAGCCTTAGGATCTGATCCGGGGATCTGAAGATGTTCATGTGGAGGCGAGCATTTCTTTCAGCCCAGAGATAGTAATTTGCGCTCTGCCAGCCAAGTAGAATCACCCTCCGGCGAATAGAAGAGACTGAGAGTCCTACAAGCGCTGCAAGAGAAGAGCTCCAGTCTCTTAGCGGAGGAATTTGACAACGAACAGAGATAGATCTCCACACTGTCCATGAGAAACTGCAATCAAAGAAAAGATGGTCTCTAGATTCGAGATTGATGATACTCAAAAATTATTATTTCTGTGAAATAATAACCATCTATAGTGAAACTAAACATTTTTCCTTCTTAGTACTCTTACTAGTTTATCTTCTCTAATCGTTTTTTCTTTTTAGTGGTCCTTTAGTTGGTAATTTTAAGGTTATCTGATTCTGACCATGGCGATTGACGAAAGATTACATGCCATTTTGACATTTTGTAATTGGCATGGAAGGTCTAATCAACTCAGTCGGGCCAGATATTTTGTCGACAGCCAGTGCTGATTTAATATTAGTTAAGCATAAAATATCACGGCACTAACACTCAGGCACATAGAATAAGAATAACGTGCAAAAGAGGATACTGATGTTATTTAAAGTAAGCTTTTCTTTTAGCTATACAATCTTTTTTTCTTTCTTTTTTTGCTCCAAGTTTTATTCCTTTTCGTTTAATAGATGAGGATATATACCTTGACTTTAACATTCCAAATAATTTAGCTAACTTTTAATATGTTACATAACCTTGCTTCCATAATTCCAAGCAAAAAAAAAATTTTGCTTTCGTAAGACGTTTAACAAGCATAACATACTAATGAGTTTACTACAACGGAATTATAATAATAAATGCATGTTCAGTTGGATTTGTATTTTAGTTGAAGTACACTAAGGACCTGACTGGTTTAACCATAGCAGTTGCGGGTGCGGTTGCGGGTGTTTGTGGATGCGGCTGTTTGCGGTTTTGAGCATTATCAAAAGATTTGTACGACTGGTACAACGGTTAGAAATTGGTGCGTTTGCGGAATACTTACTACTGGTTAACTATTAAATGCAATAGTGATTAAATAAGAAATTAACAGTATTTATATTTTATATAATTATAAAAATATTAAAAATCATATTATTATAATAAATATAAATATTATATTTATAAAATTATAATATCATTTTTTTAAAAAAAATTGTTTTTAAATACATAATATAAATATCATCTATTTATTTTAATATTTAGATTGTTTCAAATTAAATTTTAGTTGAATATTTTTATTTGATATTTATATAGTTTTTTTTTACGAAATTTTTTTTACCCTCCCGCAATCACAAACGCTAGCTGGAACCAACTTTTAAATATGAGAGGTCTACAGCAATTCAGAGCTGTTTAGAGCGGTTTGTGTGATTGTTACAAAATGCTACCAACCTCAAAAACTACGTTTGCAGGTGATAACAGAGAAACCAGTCATGCCCAAACTTATCAATATATGGAAAAATAAAAACAATATATGGCAGGGATGGAAATAAGATAGACTTTTTAGCTCATAAGTGAATGCATGCATGTATAAGAAAAAACGATTTATACCTTGTTTTCAGTGTCTAAAGTTAAACTAATACTACCAATAACGTAATAAAATCTTAGTTACTATTTAATTACCAGTAGGTATCAAGATTCAAACACATACTAATATTTATAACCATCGTTAGACAGAGTTTGATGCCAAATAGTAGATTGTTGACGAACAAACATAACAACATACGTAATTCATTAGTTTCAAAAAAAAACATAATTTATCAAAAATAATGAATTTTAGTTACTAAAAAATAACTATAAACTACATACAAGATAAAGAAAAATAACTATACAGGAAATTAAAAACCGAATTAAACGGATTATGATTCATTAAAAAAAACATAATTCATTAATAAATAATGTTTTTTAGTTTACTAAAAATAACTATAAACTACATACAAGATAAAGAAAAATAACTATACAGGAAATTAAAAACCGAATTAAACGGATTATACCGCAAGATTAGACATGCAATTTGTTATCCGATTTAGCCAACAAAGAACAGATTTATTGCGATTTGCGAGCATTGACTATTTCAATACAAATAGTCAAAAGTTAACTGAATAAACATAAAAACGGAAGACACTTGAATCTTATTTTTATTGTTCGTTTTGTTTCCTGTAAAACTAAAAAACATTTAATGTTGAGAAGCATAATATGAATGCATGAATCTAAGCTGGCGATTATATCGTAAATAACATGATATTTTACTATTTAAAGTACATGTTCGCAAATATTTTATGAGAGGCTCAATATTATAACTTTATTATTATTATTATCTTTTCCACTAATGGAATTGATTAATCGAACGTACGTGATCGTCGAACGAAACGTAGAAAGCCGTTGAGGCGCTTGTTTGGCTCGTTTTACACGAGGAAAGATTCTTTGACTATTTTTTTTACTGATTAGTTTTGTTAATTATTTTCTAAATTTAATTTCAGAAGCATTCGAGGTTGGCTCCACGGTTTGTCAATGAATGAACATAGTTTAAAATGAATTTTGGGCTACACACTATATATTGGGCTTTGTTAGGTAATTTATCAAAAATAAAATTAGCCCAATATTTGATTTTATCACCAAATTACCACATCTTTTTTTTTATAAAAAATTACAACTTCTTGGTTTTATTATGTTCGTATTCTTCTTCTAAATTTGTATTAAATCATTTCAACACGGTTCTATGGTATGGCATTTAATAGTGTTTACTTGCTTCAGTGCTACATTTGACTGAATTACATAATTTTACAATGAAATTCAATGCTGGATCATTTTTGTAAAACGTTTTAACACATACTATGATTCAATCCATATCGAATTCAAAACCGGAACCGATAAGAAAGGGTATAAACGACAAGTTGCCGCGTGCCTAGCCATTAATGATTGTGACGGATCTCTTCCTAACTCAATAGTTTCACTTTAGTCCCTCATATTTGTAATAATCATACTTTACACTCTCCTTAATCCTTATCCCCCTCTCTAATCCTTTTAATTCTCTTGTGGTACATTTTTTTATATCTAGTTTGCTTTTCAATTAGCTAACCGATACCAAACCGAACCGGATTAAACATCTTTCCTTTGTTGTAGTAGAACCTGCATTTTGTGTAATGCAGATTTATGCATTTTGAGTAATGCATGATTTAGACAGGTAAAGAACTAAGAGAAACCTTTATTATGAAGCAAACCATTGAAGAGATAAAATACTTCCATTCTTTGAAGAATTTTTTCATTCATATAACATCGATTTTTTTTTTTTAACCCAGTAATGATTTTACTATACGATGTAAGAACATACAAGTTTATCACACCAAAAAGAAAAAAAAAGAACATACAAGTTTATCGAGTAAACAATGTTTTTTTCTATATCTTAATTGAGACTAATGAATTCATGAATTAGTCTATAACTTAAAGCTGAAAAAAACGAATCATTTGGGGAGAGTTTAAACACAGTAACCAATTATCCCTGTATATATATAAGTGAATTTCTATATACAAAACCTAAAAGGGATCTCATTAACCTTAAGATGAGCTGAAGAGGAGTTGTAAAAAAGATTTACATGTGGTAGCTACTCATAGTCGTTGAACACCGTCTTCCCGTCGCTTCAAATGTATCATTCCCTGACGAGCTAGTGTCCCTCCAAGATCACCTATGATTCGAGATATCCTAACCTCAAGCCCTCTCTGCACTTCCTGAAACAGAGTTCTAATGCTCTCTACAAAACGTTCTGGATCAAAGCTGCTACTAGTAGATGAGGACTCTGTAGTGATGAAGCCTACTAGAACCTCTACAAACCCAGAAGTTATCTTGGACTGGATCTCCATTAGTTTCTGTCCTGTTGCCACTATGTATCTTTGCAGCTGAAATGTCTCATCTAAGAAATGCTCTAGTGATGTCTTTTCTGTATCATTCACATGCTGTTTAAGGACAATAATCAGTTTATGTTTAACAGAGACAGTAATGTAATTAATATGAGAAAATGATATCTTACCATTCTTTTGCAGATACCATCAATCTTCTCCTGAAGTGATTGATACCTAGTAACTTGTTTGTTGAGCAGTGTAATGAGCAATAACAAAGCCCTTTTCCCGGTATCACTGCTGCTGCTCTTGTCAATCTCTTGGCTCTCTTGTTTGCCGATATATCTTTCAAGCATCATCAGCTGTTGTCTAAGCCTTTTGATCTTGAATGAGACTCCAAGAGCATGAAGATCCATTCTCCAAGGTGGATTGTTTGTGCTCTCACTCTCCTTACCATCTGCTTTTTCTCTTTTAAGAAACTCATTCTCTTGCAAGAGAGTGTCCTTTTCAGATTCGTCTTCAGCATCAGATTGAGCAGCTTTCAAAGTTAAATGTCTCAGTTCATCAGGAGAGTATGATTCCCTTCCTTTCTCGGTCACATTTTCCTTAGAACCTTCAAATACTCTCTCTCGTGCTTCTGCTTTTGTGTTCTTTCTTCCAAACCTCGTATTGTTCTTGTGGGACGACAAGATTTTGAGCTGTTGTTTCCTTATGGCAACTGATTCTTCCCCTCTTTGATTTACAAGGCCTTCCAGTTTTGTGTTATTGTCTCTCAACAGTGACATTTCTTGCCTCAGCTCTTCATTACAAGATCTCAACCGGTTTGATTCTAACTCAGAGTTCATCAGATGCAGACACAAAGCTTCAATCTTCTCATCTTTTAGTTTCACATGCTCTGGCAAGACCCCTAGATCTATCTCTTGCTTCTTCCCTATCACTCTAATACAAAAATCTTCCTCACCAAAACTCATATTCTCACGCTTCTTTTTGACTCCTTCAAAATGCACCAATGGAGATTCAATATCAATTCAAAATTTGAAACAGAAACTATGAAAGAAAACTTACCAAGTTCACTGAAATCATCAGTAGAGTAGGAATCCATGATCTCTGGGACGACATCAGGATCTTTATTCCATTCCACATGTTCATCAATGTGAGTAATGGAACCAACACTGTTGGTTTTAGGCTTACTTGTGGTTTCGAAAGCAAACATGCTTCTTAGTGACCGTCTTGACTTTGAGTTTGATCTCCAACTCTTTGTTTCGTCTTCATCTTGCTTCATTTTAGCCTCCATTAGCAATGTATGCATCTCGGCTATATCCAGTTTTGACTTCTTCAACATCACTGCCAATATTCTATCTTTTGCTTCCAAATCTTTCCTCATCTTAACGATTTCTAGTGACAAGTCTTCAAGTTCATGTCTTTTACCATCGATTTGCTTATTAGCACGACTCAACTCAGCTTCAAGTTGTCTCTGGCTAGAAGCAAGCTCAAGGAATGTCTTCTTTTGCCTCCATAGCTCAGATGAATGTTCTTGCACATCTCTCTCTTTCATTTCCCTCAATTCTTGAACTTCTTTCTCTGCCTTGACCAGCTTCTCCTCCAACTCTTGGCATTTGCGCTTCTCTTCCTCCATTTCTTTATCTTTGGATTTCACTAAACCGTCCTTTTCTTTTAGTCTCTCTTGCAACTCAGATAAGCTTTGTCTCTTCCTCTTCTCCATGTTCCTTAGTTCCCTCATCAGAGCTTCAACCTGCAGCCTTAGTCTGTACTTCTCCTTTAACCAGTTCTGTTTCTGAGACGCGATTATGCTAACTACCTTCTCGTTAGCTTTTGCATCCTGGTTTCTCAGTTTCTTCAACTCTGTAATCTCACTGTTGGCATCCTCTAGACTCTGAAGAAGCTTACCCTTCTCCTCATCAAAGATTCTACTAATCAGCAAACCGAATAACATCATTTTGTTCTTCATCTCACAACGCTGTTTCTCATCTCCCATGGACATGGTTGTTGCTCTTAATAAAAAAACAAAAGAGCAACAACACAAAACCAAATTCTGTAGATATGACTAAATCTGAATCTCAAGATGCATTTTCCCTATTATCATCCATCTGACTGATTAACAAAAACAAAAACTCATATCAGAGCAACTTCTGATAAGGCCAAAGCAAAGAATCAGAAGAAGATCAAATGCAAGAACAAAAAAGGGCACAAAATGAAACAAAAAGAAAGAAGAACATAACCAAAAATCAAGATGACTGAGATCTTAAGCAAGATTTAAACAAAAGGTTGAGTGAAAACTGCAAAGTCTTAGCACAAGGAAAAACAGGGCAGAACATGTGGTATGGCATGTTCTATTGTTGGGTGAGAGTTACATAAGCTTTTTATTCTTCTTTTCCAGATGGTAATGGCAGAGGAATAAAGTTAGGTAAATAAAATAATATCTGACACACATGTAAAGAAAAACACTGTCAAAAGAATCATGAAATGTAAGATGATCCTTACAGATAGATAAAGGCAAGAAAAATGTATGCTTCTCCTGGTTTTCTGTTAACACAAGGTCCCTAGATGTGTCCCCACCTGCTCTTACTTTTTTCATTCCAATAATTTTGTTATTTGTCATTTCATTTCTCTAACCATTGGTTGTTATGGAGGGCAACATCAACCTACAGATTCGTTCTTCCTTAATTGCCAACATTTATAACTGAGATAACTTAGTACGACCCATCTTATTAAACTGAAAAAAAAAAAATTGGAAGCTCAACATTGAAAAAACTTTTTAATCTTAAAAGTTACAAAGGATGCAGAGATAGAAAAGTGTGTTGTATGTTTTGCTTAGGTAAATATTGTTTTTCCGACATAAATACTCATCATCATCATCATCAAAGCTGGTGTGAACTGATGGATGATTTAGAAATTTAAAAAGACTTTTAAACCACAAAATGTTTTTAGAGATATCTAAAAGTGGACCAAGTATATGCAATCATTCCATTTCACCATCAACAATAACACCTTTTTAGAGTTTTTGTAATTTACATAAGAAATAAATCCTCAAAAATTTCAGCCTTTTTCTTATGATGGGCCTTTCGTTAAGGCATTATTGCAAACACTTGAGAACTATATCATGCACTGCACATGAAAAAAAGAAACCATCAATTTTTTTTTAATGTATTCTAAACTCTAAAACAAACTATTTTCATCCCAATGAAATAGTGAAAAAAAGGAATTTCCAGATACATATACATCAAAATTTGAATGCATTATTTTCCAAAATGAAATCGAGATTGAGAATCTCCAGTAGATATGACAGAGACAAAATCAAATAGTTAAGATTGATATTGAGACAGAGAAAGAGGTAAAAGTAGTGTAAGGATTAAGATTGAAGTACCTGTAAATCTAAAGTGTTGAATCAGACACAGAAGAAGGTTTCGTGAGAAAGAAAGGCATTGTTTAGATAAAAGGTCATCGTTAGGTTAGGTAGGCTTCTCTCTTGGGATCTTTCTTCGAGAATCAATCAAGCTTTTTCCCCCTTTTGATGAAATCTGTAAAGCTGGGAAGTTTGTTTGCTGGGGAAAAAAAATGATGGTATCAAATTTGAAGTAACCATTTTATTGGCCGTCGATATCTGGAACCGGACTTTTTTTTGAGACCAATCAGTTACGGTTTTACGCTACACCTGCTCGCACTAGATCTACGCTACACCTGCTCGCACTAGATCTTGAGGTTAGAACACTTACAATAAAGTCGGTTAAAGAATTGTCTACATATCTAACGGCTGAAACTAACTATGACTATCGTCACTTGACTTGACGTGGGATGATCTCGTCCGTCATTTTAAAATAATCTGGAAGTGGAGCCCTAAACATTTTCCCAGATTTCACCGATCCACTTTCTCGAATCATTCATTCTCTCTCGTTTTGATTGAGATATTGTGAATCTCGTCAGTGATGGGTGGTCTGGCTATGGAGGAGATGCCATTATCGGCGTTGTTCGAGGAAGCAAGGAAGATTCATCTCGCGGCTTCAGACTCTCGCGCCGATCAGGTTGGAATTCGATTAGGGTTTTGTTTATATATATATGAAATGGGTTATTCGGAATCGCGAGTTTTACTGAATCGGAGTGGGGTGGGGGGTGTTTTTGTTAGGATGTTGTGAAGAAAGGATGTGAGATGTTAGACAAGTGTGAAGACATGGTGGGGAAGCTGGGGCTCTTCTCTTCTAACGAGACTAAAGAAGATATCAGCACCAACAATCTCAAGTATCTTTTGGTATGATTTTTCTATGCGATCGCAGTCTTTTGTTTGGTCGATTTGGCCGCTTCCATTGCATTTTCATTGCAAATGTGGAGTCTGAAGTTAAGTTTGTCCCGTCTTCAATTGGACTTACCGGTTCCTCTGTTTGTAGATCATAAGATTGTGTCTGTTTGAATCGACATTTCTTGAAGTGACGAAGATATCTTCTCTTTTTTTTTGGCTTTTGTTTCTATAAGGACGTGTTTGTAGAATCTACAAGTTCATTAAAATGGTTTATATGAATAGCTTTCGCCGCTTCAATTGCATTTTTTAGCTACTGAAAAGTTCATATTGTGCACTTTTCAATTGGACTTTTAGGTTGCTCTGTGTTGAGAGCATATGGTTGTGTGTTTTGAATCGACAATAAGTGATGAAGGCTGTGATTGTAGGTACCTTTCTATCTTGCGGAGTTGACAGAGAAAATCAAACAGGATGATCGGATTCCTATTGTCAAGGCTGCGTATGCTAAGTTGAAGGTGAAACTTATATGCAGCTTGTTACATCCCTTTGATGTTAGTGCTAGTGGGACTGAGCATTTCAATGTTTTGTTTTTAAAGATTGAATATGTGGTCTTGTATGTGTGTAGGAGTTCTTTTCGTTCTGTGAGGCAATGGAACTTGTTCCGGAAGAGGAGTTGGAGGCTTCTTCACGAGGTGGTTCTGCTCCACCTGCTGATCGAAGAGCTCTCAAGGTAGATTCATCCAACCCCGTTCTTGTGTTTGCATACAAACGAGAAGAAAGAAAGTTCCATGTTTTTCTGATTCTGAAGACCTATGTTTTGTAGATAGCTCGGTTCAAACGTCAAAAGGCTGCAGAGGCGAAGCTCCTTGAGATTAAAGAGAGGAAGGAGCGACGTGGACGTTCAAAAAGGGCTGCTGCCTTGTCTACTACTCCTGTTGAATCTGGAGAAGAAGACATCCCAGATGATGACAGCGAAGAAGAAAGAGATGTACGTCCACAGTTTTGTTGTTGCGCGCTGTGTTTTTTGTAAATCTGATTTCTGATAACCCTTTTGCTGTTTGACTTTTTTCTTTGCAGGCGTGGCTCGCCACAATTAACTTGGCTATTTGTAAGGTTTGTGTAAATATCATTAGTGGAATCCTCTACGAGATGTGGCTTTTATCTGATGGTTGAGCTTCGCTGCAGGCTATTGATCTGTTGGAAATGCTAAAGAGAGAAGAGGAAATGCTCTCTGCAATCAAGGAAAAACAGTTGAAGGTAAGTTTGCTTTTCTTTACTTGGTAATGACTCTTTGATAAGCATATTGCGAACTAAGAAAATTGTTGTTATGATGATCAGGATGGAGACGATGTGTTTTCTCGGGATGCTCTTGATGATCGCACGAAGAAAGCTGAAACATGGCACAGAGATGCCGCTGCGAGGGTGCAGTACTCTAGACCGGCACAGCCAATCACTTGTGCCACATTTGCACAAGATGTGTTAGAAGGGAGGGCTTCAGTATCACAGGGTCACGAGCACAAGCACCAACCTCTTATATTTGGTCCAGCAAGCATCGTGAATGGAGGTCTTTCTACGGAGAGAGAGAGGATGATAGCTCAGGTTTTCCAACCAAGTCACAGGTAAATCATACTCATGGCAAATCTTATACTCTTATTAGACCAGAGCTGATTAAAATTGGGGGTTTGTAGGATGCCAACGATGAGCATAGAGGATGCTGGGTTAACAGAGATGAATATAATGAATGATTGGCAAGAGCAGACGAAAAAAGCCATTGAAGAAGCAACCACCTCATGGCACAATGATAAGCCTCTGAGAAGAAAGGAAGAGGATGAAGAAGATGATGATGAAGACGAAGATGCTGTGATGAAAGCTAGAGCTTTCGATGATTGGAAGGATGATAATCCTCGTGGCGCAGGTAATAAGAAACTCACTCCTTGTGGCTGAGAACCAGAGATTGAGACGAAACATATTTTAAACACTCTCCCTCTTTTGTTAGTTATTTCTGAACCTCTTCTTTTCCTTTGTCTTGTAATGTAATCATACTGTAAGCGTTAGACTGAGTTATCTTTCTTTTGGAATATTATTTTTAAATACGCCGACCATAGAAGCAGTGTAATGTGAAACCATCTTTCTTTGTCCTCCATTATTTGTGCGACCCACGTTCGATCACAGCACACAAGTTGTGGGTATATACATCAAAAGAAAAAGAGAGAGACAATACAACACACATGTTGCTTGTGAAAGGTTAAAACTTCCAAAGTACAATGAACATATCACTAACATGTAAAGCCAGGAGTCAACCTACCTAGTTTCATCCTGGAAACAACACTTCTTGCGATCTTTAAAAATAACAAAAAAAAAAATGACAAACGAGGGAAAAAAAAGGATCAGACTTTGATCAAGAAAACAAATAACCATATGCACATAGGCTCATGAGAAAAAAAATAGAATGAACTGCTTGAGAACAATATGAATTTGAAGATGTACACAGAAACTGATAGATTACTTTACCCATTGACGCATTGAAACCCTTCACAAACCCAAAGCCAGATTCCGAACAGAACAGCACAGATGCAGAAATCGAACATCAACACCACCCACACATGTTTCTTCCACATCTGTTTCGCCTTTTGCCTGTGATGATGATGATCCGTCAACAAACCATTTCTCAGTTGCTTGCGTGACACTCCAACGTTCCCATTCCCACATATATCCACCTTCTTCTTCTCCGACGTCTCCTTCATCGTCCCAACGTCACCAGAATCATCCGTATGCAATCTCTTATTCTTCTTCTTCAACGCCTTAATCTGCTTCCCCAGAAGCGGGATCAACGACGCTCTTCTCCCTTTAGACGAATCGATACTCGGGTTACGACTCTCCCTCGCCACGCTCCTCGGAGAACCAACCAAATCCATGTCCAGCTCCAAATCCACATCGACACCACCACCAACGATCTCCGCGAAAACTGGATCCATCTTTGATTGGAGACAACGGGGAGAAGGATTAGTCAACGTCTCTCCACCTCTGACCAGATCTTCAACAGCTGATCTCAACCGGTTCAATAACCAGGAGGATTCCGGTTTCTCCATAGTTTCGTCGAGGATCGCGAAATAGACGAAGGAATCGTCGTCGATTGAGAACGTGTAGGTCTTCTTGCGAACTGTGTGGGAGAACGTTGAATGGTGCGGAGGCGTGTTCTCGATGCATCGCAAAGCTACGTCTTCGATTCCTGGCTCTTCCTTTGACGCGAACTCGGCGAGGACGATGGTTCCTTTGGCGATGCAAGTGTAGGATAACAGACTTGGATTCGTAATCATCGTTGGTGGAATCGCAACGAAAGGATAATGCTGCGATTTCGATCGAATCAGCGAGAGAGAGAGATTTGAGGATTTTTTGGTTTCCCTTTTGCCAAATCTGTTCAATAGGATTTCTCTCTCTGTCTAGGGTTTTTGCGGAATTTTCTAGGGAAAGAAACAGAAATGGAAGAGGAGATCCATTTTTGGAGATAGACGAAGCGAGAGCGATAGGTTCAGAATATAATATACAGTGTGTGTGTGACTCGACCCCCTTCGTGAAAGTGAAACCACCATTTCAAATTTACGAGAATACCCTCATGTTTTCACAGCCGTAACACGTGGAATAATGGTCCAACTAGCCCGCGTGATAGGGTAAAGCCACGTGACCAAATACTTGCTGCTTTTGGATTGGATCACCCGAACCTACTAATCATAACTGATCTATCTTTAAAAAAAAATCATATTTATTTTAACTTTTTTTCTTTGAAAAATTACAAAAAATGATTAAAAAGATTTTAAAAATAAATAAGAAAAAGACCATCAGAAATCTTAGATTTGGATTACCATATAAACAAAGAGCCGAAAATTCAAAAAAAAACGGATCTCACCAGAGACACACCATTGATAAAGTTCCAAAGAAACCACCAATAAAAAGGGAACAAAGCATGAAGAAGCACAACAACATACGCAAAAAACGTAAGGAGATCAATTCTATAATTTTAACCTAACACAGTAACCACTAATCCTCTGATCAAATATCTCTGCCAGGGCCGGTCCTAACATGGCAATGACCACAAGCAATTTTTCTCAAAAACTTGGCCTATTCTATATACATGTAACTAAAATAACATATATATACCAATGATTTGCTCTAAAAAAGGCTGATTTTTTCAAGGTTTTTGAGTGGGCTGGAAGCTGGTGCTTAGTATGCTTCCTGTCAGAGCCGCTACTGATCTCTGCCGTCCTCAAAGCTGGTTCTTACAATAATCTTACTAAACAATAGGTGATACACTAAAATAATTAAGTTAGTACAATAAAATGTTTGTCAAATACATATAGTGTAGTTTATGTAGTATTCGCAATACTTAGGTCCACAATCAATTGCTCAATGCAATTTACTAGATGTAATGTGTATACAACATATTTTGTTAACAAGTTATAATTATGTGCAGAGTGTTAAAATTTCTAATAACATACATAACAGTGAATAGTCATTATTTGGTCTTAATCTAATATGTCATATACCATATAAATATAAAGTTATATAATACAATAATTGATAGAAGTGAGCATGATTTAGAGATCTGTAGAAGAAAAACTAACTTGCATTTTAAGATGATGAGTCTTTAGTGAATAGTCATTATTTGGTCTTAATCTAATACTAGATTTTGATCCGCGCTTTGAAAGCGCGGGATTATTTTTTAGTCGAAGAATAATGTCATAATTTATACATTGTATATCATTTTTGTTAGTTGTGTACATAATTTATTTAAATTATATTCGTATGTGTGCTAATTTTTTAGATTTTTGAAGAAATTATAATTTTTGCTACATACTAAATTTTTATTCAATATTTAAAAGTTAGATGATAAACAATCATAATAATTATAATTTTAGTTTTATTCAGTGTTTTTATATGTGATCCAGACCCGCTATCAAATTGATAAACCCGGTAACCCGTATATAATGTGGTTCATATTTAATGAAAAATTTGATAATTAAAAATCTGATAAAACTAAGTAAAACCTAAAAGCTCCCCATTCGTCCGTGACCGGACAGTAGGTGACCAGGTAACCCAAAAAATGGAAAAATAATAATAACTTAGCTAATATTATTTCTAAACTTTTATAATAAACATCTCATATATTTTTAATATTATATAAAATTGAATAAATTAACTAATTTGTGATTCTTTGAACTTTGATTAAATTTGTATTATGTCAACCAAAAAATGGAAAGATAATAATAGAGAACCTAAAATTTATTGATACAACATTATTAGTTTATTTTTCTTATTGATAATCTATTATAATTTTATATTTTATATTTTAGATTTAAATTTTAATTTTATAATAAATTTTATTTGGTTAATTATTTTCTATAATTTTGCCAAATTTTAATTTAAATATTAAGAATTAGTCAAATAATTGACTTTTCATCACAAGTGAAAATTGAAAATAAAATAAAATTTTCAAATATTAGCTAAGTTTTATAATAAAATATGAATCTCTTATGCTATCTTATGTTTTAATTGTCAAAGATATTATATTCATATATAACTATATATTATAATTTATTAATATATTGAGCTTTTTAGACTGGATTGACTCATTTCATTTTTGGCCAATAATTTTTCTCCAACTTCATTCAGAGAGGTAGATTCATGATCCCTATTTATATTGTGCGCTTTCTCATATATTGTCGACAATTATCTTGTCTTTGATTTCGTTTTTATACATAATGATATGGTTAATAGAGATCTCTTTATGATCATCAATGATTTATACAAGTATCAGATTATATTATTAACCATATCAATAATCTCTTCAGAAGATTCATCATTATTCTATATTTGCTTTTTTCGAAGATTCTTTGGAGCCAAAGTAGTCTATCATGTTTTTTATGTGTCATAGACTTATAAACTATCATTTTGTAATATATATTCTTAGTGGAGAATTTTCAGCTAAAATATAAGATTTACTGATTTCATTAAAATGTCTGACAGTCATTTTGTAAATGGATTATCCATTGAACTTCAAATTTATATTCCATGATAATCAATTTCACATCTCTCCTCTGTCAGTTGTGTATATGCTTTTGGCATTTTCTTTGCAACACATTCTGAATTGTGATTGTTAAGTTCATATTCGATCCAAACTATGGAGAATGCATCATTTATTTCAAATATGTTATCCTTGTTATTGAAAAATTAACTTTTTCAGAGTCCATAATTTTTTGCATTACCAAATATTGTACTTATGCTTCTAGTGTAATCTTTAGTTTGACAGATGAGAGATATTTCTTATTTTTAATCATGTGCGGTAGGCCTGGGCATTTTAACCTGGACCCGAAAATCCGAACCGGAACCGACCCGAAAATAACCGACCCGAAACCGCACCGAAAATTTACAAGTACCTATTGGATCCAGATCCAAAATTCTTCTACCCGAATGGACTTGGATCCGAAAAGAACCGACCCGAATAGATCCGGACCCGAAAAGAACCCGACCCGAAAAGAACCCGACCCGAATAGACCCGACCCGATAAGAACCGATTCAAACCCGACTTAAAAACTTTAAAATATCTTTTTATTAACAATCTTTGTCACTATATTGTAACATTTTTAAGTAACATGAAGTTTGAAATGTAAAATATAGAATTAAAAATGTTCTATTTTAACTATTAATAGTTTATTTTAAGTTATTTTGTAAAATTTTAGATATATATGATAAATTTTGACTAAATTCGATGGAATTTGAGTATTTCATTTACTTTTTATATCCTAAATACCCGAACCCGACCCGACTCGAATTCGAAAATTATGGGTATTTTAATTATAGACCCGGACTGACCCGGACCCGACAAGACCCGACCCGAAAAATTATGGGTACCTAAATGGGTCTAAATTTCCAGGACCTGAATGATACGCCCAAAACGGTATGAAGGCTTTGGCCGGGTGTTTGATATGAACCGAGAAGGCAATTGGCACTTCTGGAACTGGGATGGAATGAATGGATCGTCAAGAGATGTGGAATGGCTCTTGATATACCACGTCCTTAAGGCTAACCACCTAAGAAAGGATGGTTGTGTGTTGGCTAACCACCAAAGAACACACAAAGATGATTGGCTGACCACCAAATCAACAAGCCGGTTCAAACCGATGAACTAGCTAAGAACTCTCTCTCTCTCACTCAGAGAAAAGAAACACAAATATAACTCAAACTAAAACTGATTTTATTGAATGAATTCAGTTCCTATTTATAGGATTACAAGGGGATAAAAGGATAAAAGATAATAAATATTTTTGTGTAAAAACAATGCATAAAAAAAGAAATCTTTGACTAGAACATGATAAATGAGTCAAAGGTGTGGAATCTGATGAAGACTGGTCAAGGATGATCCTTCATTGAATGCGCCATGTCTGAATTCGCGAGAACCGAAGATCACCTGATTTGTAAATGGCATAACTCCCACATATGAACTCTGTTTGAGCTGATTCTTCTTCGAGGAGCACTGTAATTGAGCTGAGCACATTCTCCAAGTGATTTCATGCGTAGAAGCCTCGTGGTTTGGAAGATATGAGTCAAACAATGAACATATATCATTACTGCTTTCCATGATCAAGCCATGCATGTCTGTTTTGCCCGGTTCGCTACTCAAGGGCGCATCATTCCCTCCCTCTTCAAAAAGATTTGTACTCAAATCTGGAACATTAAAAGGAAAAGGATTATAAGCAAAAGAATCATAATCAGAACATTGCTTACCTTGAGTTTGGTCCGTTTCTTGAATGGAAGATGATTCTTCTTGGTTTGCTTGATGACCACGAATTTGTTTTTCATCTAGCCCATCCATTGGCTCATATGTGAAGTCATCAAAAATTGGCAATGGGTTCCTTTTCTGGCTCGGTTTCAACGTTCTCATTCTCCAAAGTCACCAACGGTTTTTGCTTATGACACTTGTTAGCATAATGACTGATCATATGGCATTTGAAGCACCTGGTAGAATGAGCTTTGCTTGTGGGTTTCACAGCTTTGCTTTTATCAGAAGACAACACAATAGTTTTCAAACCAGAATTTGAAAGATAAGAAGACTTACATTGCTGTTTTGGTGCAGAAGAAGTGTTGGTGTTTCCTTTCTTTTTGAGTTGCCGGACAGCATGAATCGCCTTATGCAGCATCTTCTCTAAGCTGGCATAAGTCTGAAGTTCTTTCTGATCAATCACATCACGGCTGCTTCTCTTGGCTTTGGTGAAGGGACGTTCACCACTTCTGACCCACTTCTCATCATTGGACCTGTTTTGTCTCTTCCTTTGTTTCTGTACAAAATCAATACCATTAAGCAAACTGCTTTTATCAAAAATCAATTGCTCTTTTTCAAAAACAGTTTTAAAAGGAAAGTAGACGTCATCTTGTAGTGATTTTGATTTCTTGAGAAGTCCAAACATCCTGAAATAACTTAATAAAAGTTAGCAAATAAAAATCCTCACACTCTCAAAGTGTTTAGCTCACGATTTTAGATGGTCACTCGAGTTCTTTCACGGCTCAAAGGATGATAAAGTCAAAATTCAGCAATCAAAACCAAAACAAATTTTGTGGGAAAAGATACATAAAGAAAGATGAAGAGATTTTTGTGTGGATCCGCTTTAACTGTCCTAAGGCTGGGTTTCTCTTCAGCCAGGTTTCTCTTCCACCACTCCAAGTGATTCAAGCCAATCTTTTACTTTTTTTTTTTTTTTTTTTTTTTTAATGGCGATCACAAGGGAGTAAAGGAACAGCCCGGATCCAATAAGAAAAGAAAAAAAAATGATGAAGAGATGAGAAGATGAAAACAAGATAGAAAACAAACAAGCCAAAGTGGCTCTGATACCAAGTTGATGCACCCTAAATTAGGATCACTCGACCGGACTGATAAGAGGATATGATCTCAGACAGATTGAATGAGAAATGATGGATTGAAGGGTCGCACAACAGTTGCGGAAGGCTGTTAATATTCCCAAACTCCGGTTGTTGCTTGATATGACGCAAAAGTCCAACAAAAAGGAGAAATAGATGAATCGAAGGGTCGCACAGCAGATGCGGAAGGCTACTGATATTCCCGAAGCCAATTTGTTGTCGGATGTGACGCACCGGTCCAACAAAAGGGCAGCCTCGATCTGTTGCCGGATATGACGCACCGGTCCAACGAGAAAGAGAGAGTTACTTGGAGCTAACCACACCAAGAACAAGAAAAGTGAGATTCCCTCTCAAGGTTCCAAAAATAATCACTCAAAACTTATTTTATTTCATTGATCAAATGGCCTTTATATAATAGCCAAGGCATACAAAAGGTTGGAATACAAAATACTAGTCAAACATAGAAATTAGCAACTTATAAAAACAAGGAAGACTTGACCAAAGACCAAAGACCAAAGACCAAGACTATTGACCGAATTTGAGAATTTGTGGTCGCAAAACTCTTCGGTTGGTCGTGTCCTTTTGCATGTGTCGACGGTCTCTGAATTGCCGTCAGATTGATATATTATTTGACCATACCTTCTCGTTTCTTGTTGGGCCTTTCTTTCTTTGGGCTGAAGCATGTTCATAAACATATTTTCATAAATCGTCAAGCCCATCTCGTTTAAAACTCAAGCCCAAAAGCCAAACTTTCTTGATTTGTTTCTGCTGCTGATTCAGGGCACATCATTCCCTCCTTCTTTAAAAAGATTTGCCCTCAAATCTGTCTTTCTTTAGCTTCAGATAGAATGATCTCTTGGCTTTTCGTAGAATTCTTTTTTTTTTTTTAAGAAAAGAAGATGAAAGGTAGAAGATGGATGAAGAAGATGGAAAGATGAAAAAATGAACAGATAGTACTGGTTGAGTGGCTCTGATACCAAATTGATACGCCCAAAACGGGATGAAGGCTTTGGCCGGATGTTTGATATGAACCGAGAAGGCAATTGGCACTTCTGGAACTGGGATGGAATGAATGGATCGTCAAGAGATGCGGAATGGCTCTTGATATACCACGTCCTTAAGGCTAACCACCTAAGAAATGATGGTTGTGTGTTGGCTAACCACCAAGGAACACACAAAGATGACTGGCTGACCACCAAATCAACAAGCCGGTTCGAACCGATGAACTAGCTAAGAACTCTCTCTCTCTCTCACTCAGAGAAAAGAAACACAAATATAACTCAAACTAAAACTGATTTTATTGAATGAATTCAGTTCCTATTTATAGGATTACAAGGGGATGAAAGGATAAAAGATAATAAATACTTTTGTGTAAAAACAATGCATAGAAAAAGAAATCATTGACTAGAACATGATAAATGAGTAAAAGGTGTGGAATCTGATGAAGACTGGTCAAGGATGATCCTTCATTGAATGCGCCATGTCTAAATTCGCGAGAACCGAAGATCACCTGATTTGTAAATGGCATAACTCCCACATATGAACTCTGTTTGAGCTGATTCTTCTTCGAGGAGCTCTGTAATTGATCTGAGCACATTCTCCAAGTGATTTCATGCGTAGAAACCTCGTGGTTTGGAAGATATGAGTCAAACAATGAACATATATCATTACTGCTTTCCATGATCAAGCCATGCATGTCTGTTTTGCCCGGTTCGCTACTCAAGGGCGCATCACCGAAGGACCCGGACCCGACAAGACCCGACCCGAACCCGACCCGAGGATCCGGATGCCCAGGCCTAATGTGCGGTGAAGCACTATCTGCTAAATATATATTTGTACTATAAATTTCAAATATTTAAAATATTCACAAAATATGAATTAGTGTAACCACTAAACATAATATTTATTTCATAAAAGTATATATATAATATAAAACATGAAGCTTTTTTTCTTGAGAAGGATAACTATAAAATCACATAGATATTATTATTTATTGATATTATGTGGATCAACCAGAAAATCTAAAACATCGAGATGAGTATCTTCATTCAAGCCATGAAAGATAGTTTGGGTTCATCTGAGATGAAGTTTGATTCACTTCTTTTCTATTTCTCTTATTTTTGTAATTATCGATACATATGACCTAAATGTTTTTGTATATGAAAAATGCGTATCCATTATCCTTTCATGCTGCATATGTAGCAAACATATTCAACTTGCTTTCTTACAGTCGGGCCACTTTTAGTTTCATGGAATTTTTTGTATCATAAGGATGTAATCTTGTTCATCCTCCTTTTCTACGACCAAAATAGCGATTTTTACCGCATCTACATTCTCGTCCTTCCCCGTCATTATAACCGATGATGTAACATTCAGTTGAGATAATGGAGCAGATTCAGTAGAATAGTCACGATGATTCATTATCATGAGTTTATTCTTTGTGTTTAATTACATAGATGATTTATATCAACTCCAACTATTTGGTGAATTATATCTTCCAAAAATTTAATTACTTAAAGATATTTATAATATTTTATCATGATATATCACATCTTATAAACTATCATGGATGTGGTGAAAAATTAAAAGCATGATCTAAGTGCATTTAAAAAAAAAAGAAAATGTAGATATTTAACGTATAGTAGATGTAAATCCTACCACATGATCAGACGAGACATAGTCTACCATACTGATCATTTCACAATTCAAGAGGCCAAATTTTTCATATGATCCGAGGAGACATAATCTACTATATTAATCATTTAATAATTCAAGGAGGCAAAGCTTGTCATATGATCCAAGAAGACAATAGTCTACCATACTGATAATTTAATGATTCACTGAGTCAAAATATACCACATGATTCTTTTATTGTGAAGGCGTATGCTGTGATTGGTGATTTGACTGTTAAAACTTCAAGGACTTTACAATTATCTAAAGTTTCTAATATTAATAATTTTACCAATCACACTTTGACTTTGCTAAAATTTCTCAAAGTCCCTTAAAACTCTCAAACCTCAACTTCCATTTTTTGTTCATGTTTCTTTTTTTTTAAGCTAGAATTTGTGGTTTTTATTTTTTTCTAAAGCAGCAGCCATAAAAGTCACAACCAATTTTTTTTATAAAGGCTGTGCTTGGTATCAACTTTTGGCTTTAGACTTTTAAAGTTGTAAAGATTTTAAGGACTGTTACTTAAAAAAAACAAGTCATATTTTCTAGGCTTTAGGAAAAAGCTGTAGATTAATGAACAAAAACAGTTAAAAATGACTTTGAGTGTTTTTAGGAGACTTTGAGGAGTTTTAAGCTAATAAAGACTGATTGAGTATAATTTGACTTTTGAGACTTTAGAAATCTTGTAAAACCTCCATAGTTTTAAAGACCATTTACCAACCAGTGCCAAAATCTTTAGTTTAAAAGCATGTGAGTCAAAGTCATAAACATTCACAGCCTAGTCTATAATAATTAACAACCAAGGAAAACAACGCCTATCATCCCAAAATAATAAACGGAAAAGGCACAGTCTATCATTTTGAAACAATAATAATACTAAAATATCTATAAATTAAATGAAACCTTGCCTGTATAATAGTTTTCGTGCCATATTGTGTTATGAATTTATTACATAGTGGAAAATATATTTATGTAGGTATATATTATATATATTGTATTATATGTGAGGTGAAAGGTGATATATTTATGTAGGTGTTTATATATTATTATATTGTATCTGAAGTGCTGGTGATGTTACAAAAATAAGATACTAAAATCTGAAACTTTGTTATTGTTGTTTTTCTTATTTTTGCATGTTATCATTCTACAAATAATTGGATCCGGTTGGTTGATAGACTAATATTTTTCAAAAGAAATAGTAATTTATTTGGAAATAGATAATCAAAGTCAAATTTCATCTTCAGTATTATCAAATTTACTTTAGGTTTTAAATGTGAAATTGTTTTAGAGTAAAAAGATATAGTAAAAAAAACTTTATCTTTAGATTCCACCATTTGACAAACAATCAAGTGAAAAAAAAAATTCCTTTCATTATTTTCTAAAAATTTAATTTAAAAATATAAGAAAAATAACATAAATTGGTCACTCTCCTATTTCCAAGTGAAATTTCAAGTAGACCTACTATTTATTTTAAAATGGTAATTTTCTGTATAACGAAGTGTTATACGCTTCTCTTATTTCACAACATTATACTTTTCTCAATACATATTTCTAAATATCTTCTTCCTTTATTAATTACAAATTTATTAAATTATTCAAGATTGTTCAGCTTCATATCAACATTTCCAAACTATAAATGTATGTTGTAATGTATATAACTGTTAATTAAAAAAATGTATATACACATTTATATTTAGTTTTAAAAAAATAAAAAATAATTAAATATATCCTATTATTTTATATAGGAAAATATGTATTTTATTATGCATATAAATGTAATGTGAACAATTATATACAATCAGTATTAGAGATAATGTATATATACACTAAATTACATATGTTTAAGTGTCAATAAGGATTTTTTTTTAAAAAAAATTAGTTACTATAAACAAAACTCAATCATTTATAAATTTGTTATTGCATCTTCTATTAAAATTATAGTCAATTATTTTTCAAAAAATTAATTATATGACAATAATACACAATATAAATATAGTTTATTTTTTTTCATAAGTGAAAATTAAACTTAAAAATGAAAAATAGTTTTCAAAAATCAATATTTTTTATTTTAACATATATAATATAATCTGGTATAACATTACATTCCTTATTTACTATTACATGTGAATATTAGATCGCATAACACACATTTATGTAGTAGTGGAGACCGTGCTCGTGCTAGATCATTAAGTTATTTTTTCTAAAATAATGTTTTGATATTAACTTAAGTATTTAATTAAAATTTATTTAAAAATGATATAGCATAAATGGACACCTAGAACTATCAGAATTCTGCATGAACTTTTAATCACTAAATTAGAAGTGGAAGGCTATATAATTAGATTACTATCAGGTCATGGAGAAAAAAATAGAAAAAAACTTTTTGGTATGAAATAATTAGGGAGTCAATTAAGTGAAAACCGAAGATAAAAGATAGAGTTAATTATTTAAGAAAGTTGTGGCACTACAACAACATAATAATCCGATTCACACAAGTAGATATTGATCAGACCATATGCAAAATTAGTTATGTTGCATCATGATGGGATTATTGATGTGCAGTAATTTCGAAATTTTAAGTTTTTGTATATTCATATAATATATTATTTATAATTTGTAACTATAATTGATAAGTATATATAAATATTAATTATATGACTTATTTTGTTTTAATTTGTTACTAGAAAGTTACTCTATGCAATCGCAAATGTATAACTGTCTTGCAAAACAAACATCTTCCATTCAAAGATTTACTTGACCAAATATATGGTGAACATGATATGGAGCAAGATGATCATTATTCATCATATATGTTTGGCATTCATTTCTAGCACACATAAACTGACAAAACAACCAACGATGAATTTAATCTGGGTGGAACAGATGAATATGGTCGAACCTCATATCCTTTAATTAATCTTAATTTAAGTGTATTTGATGAAGAGGCACCAAGACTTTCACGACCACCTGTTCGTTCTGACAGGGAAGTAAGTTGACATTCTCCATACACGAATAGAAGATACATCATCAACACGACGTGCTCATTCAAAAAGATCCAATTTTGAGACTCAAATTGATCGAAGATTTCAACTGATGGAAGAATCTCGTGGACAATTACTGGATGTTGTGCGCTCACGTCATAACACAAAACCAACATATGACGATGCACTTTCTGTACTCTATTTTTGTCTACCGAACAAATAAATACATTTTGGTGGGACGCAAAAAAGTTGTTGATGAATGATGAATATATTCGTAATGGGTTTATGAAATCAAGAATGAATAGAATAAAATTTGGCATTTAGAAAGGTTATCCGAAGTGGATATATATGGAAATTCTTGTGAGCTTGTTAATCTACGAGTGATGAAAAGCACAAGTGAAAGTGGTCATGTAAGATCAGATGGTTATGCCTATAGTTTTTGTGGATATTTTGATGGTGAATCAGGTGGTGGAGGGTATGTGGGTGGAGGTCGTAATGGTGGAGGATATGTTGGAGATCATGGATTTTTCTCCTGTGATTTCAATGAAGATGATTGTGATGGCATAAGAAACAATTTTCCTTGTTAAACATCAAGATGATTTAACTCTCAGACTTCTCCTAACTTTGGGAGCTTCGGCTCAGGATCACATGAGACAAATTTTTTTCTCTTTACTTGACATAAACATTCATAGATCTATATGATTAAATTCTGGAAATGTTCCAGAAATGTTTCAACCTTTTTAATAAGATGAGAGGTAATGATGGAAAAAATTAGTGTTGCTGATGAATTAATAAAAGTTCTCTTGTTTATGTATATTAATTGGTAAACATATGTTTTTTTTTAAATTTCTAACTCTACTTTCTACATGAATTATCATGAATTTTGTATTGCTGAGTTACATTCAAACGGAGTCGAAAAATCTTAATTAATAAGAGATTGCAGAGTTGAGCTTACTAAAAGAAGAAAAGGCTAAGAACACATTCATATCTCCTACGTTGCAGTATTATACAAGATATTTTGTAAACAACCTACGAGTCTGGATAAGGGAAAAGGACGGCTATTATAACATGAGGTTAACTTTACGGTAATAAAATTTCATGTAAAATACTTATTAGGATGAGTCCAGAGTCCATCACACGATTATGTGGAATACTGCATGAAAACTACGGGTTAGAAGGCTACTTAACTTGATACTGCATGAAGGTTTGGACACTCACAAGAGACTATTTGGCAAACGTTTCATGATGTTCTTCAAGCAATGAAACAAATGTAGAATATGTATGGGTATGAACATTCCAAGAACTTCATCCATCTCCCACAGTTTTCAAAGAGATGCAAAATATGGAACTTATTTTCATGGATTTGTTGGTGCGATTGGCGAATTTCAATAACCACAATTATTCCTTCCAAATTGCTATTTATTATTGCTTATTTACTCTCATTTTACTCTAATCCATTACAAATTACGTTTTAACTCTTTTTACTATAATTATCTTTTTTTTTTTTAACTTTTCTCCCAATTTTCCATTTTTATTTACTTACAATTACTCTGCTACTTACCAATCATACTTTTTGAATTTTTTTACAGTTCATGAATTACTGTCTATATCCCCAAGTCATTTATTATTCAAATTTAAGTCCATTACAATCATTCAACCAAAATAAAAACTAACTTCATGATAAGGATGAACAAAGATAAAACATCTGTCCATCCACGTGTCCTTGCAGCTTAAACTGGATTCACATGTTGCTCAGCTGGAAGAGCTGCTTCGTCACCGGAAAAGCACCGTCTTGGACTTCGAGAGACAATTCACTTCCAGAAAATAGAGTAACCACTCATATTAAGATTCCATTTGCATGCTCTAAGCTCTCTATTCGCCATTGCCTCTGAAAATACTCACTGCCTTCGCCGGATTTAAAGAACTCCAAAGGCTTTTACTTAATTCAAGAACAGTCATTGTCAAAATGTTTGTCTATAGAAATTTTTTTGATTTTTCTTAAACTCCACCAAATCACAAAAGCTTCTTGTAAAACTCAATTCTTCAAATCATCAGAATACTTTTCCCAAGATCATTATATAAAAGATCGACTTCTTGAAGATATAAAGATTGAGAATGACTGGAAAAAAGAACAAAATTTTAGGTATAAATATTGAGAATGACCGGAAAGAAAGAAAAAAAATTTAGAAACAAGAGGGAATAAAATCTTTCAAGTACGAGAGATGAAGCTTGACAGAGACCAAATTATTTATTTAAATCAAATTCAATTGAATAATGAAAAAGAACATATAAGATTGGATTCAATTGAAGTTAGTTACACTACAAAATCAACAAAGCGAAAAGAAAGATCGCCTACACGAACAAATTTGATCTATTGATAGAAACTATAAACAAACAAAAGCTCTCAAATCCTCTGAAAAAGTAAAGTGTTAAGAGGATTTGAGAGAAAATTCTCTCTCTAAAAGTAGAGAGAGAAACCAAAGCTTTGCTCTTTGGACTTTCATTTCGATGAAATGAAATTAGGGCTGTTCAATATGGTAAAACCGAACCGTACCAAACTGTACCGAACCGAACCGAAATAGACAATATTGTTTAGTTTTGGTATATACCATATAAACCGAATGGATATGGTTTTGTAAAAATCGTAGGATTTGGATATGGTTTGGTTTATAACCGATTAAACCGAATAAACCGAACAAAACCAATCAAAAGTATAAACATGTAAAAATGTATCTATTTTATAACGACACATGAAAATCTATTTGTTATATAAGTTAATTTTTTGCTAATAACTATTACCATATTTTTATAGTAATAAAGAAGTCTTAATTTGTAAATACTTGACCTATAATTAAATAACAATACATCGCAACCTAGACTTCTTATTTTCTTAGTCTTCTTTTTTTAAAAAAAATCTTTTTGTTTTATTTTAGCATTGAATAAATTGAAGTGAATGTTATAAAAATGATCTCAAACTAAATAATTATGGACAATTAGTGGAAATTCTTCACAAATTTTTTCTTATCTATAAACGAAAAAAGTTTCATGTTCAGTCAAAGAAGTAAGACTTTGATGAACACTAAATATGGAAGAGTTGAAAACTTTTCTTTCATGCTTCTTCTTTGTTTTATATTTTTATTTTCAAAATTTCAAGCCTTGATTTTAATTCTAGATTTAATTATTTTATTTGATGGTAGAAACATTTATTTTTTTTTTCATTTATTTAAACATATAATATTTTTTTAGTAAATGACTATGTTGACAACATGACTCTAAAAATCATATAATATGATCTCAAACTAAATAATTATGTTTTTGGTATAAAACCAAATAAACCAAAAACCGACGATATATAAACCGAACCGAAGTAAATATGGATTTACAATGGTACTTATATTTTACTAACTGAAATACCAAAAAACCGAAAAGACCAAACTGAGACCGAACTGATATCCGGATTGAACACCCCTAGATGAAATGATAAAAAAAAAACGGTTTCACATAAAGTTTTTTTATAGCTTTTTGGATTCAGATCTCCAGTGCATTTATCCCAGCTTTAGAATTTAATAAAGCCCAAAACGGAGCCCACGCCTCACATGTAACTACTCTTGGCACGTGAGAAAACACGTCCGTTAAATAATAACATAGCGAAGATAAAGAAGAAGCGCATACCCGTCTGAAACCGATCAAAAGATGGATCAACCCGACCCGAAAAATGCGTCCGGCCTGATTCTCTCCGTCTCTGAACCAATGCGATCGTTTCTCGCGTTGGCCTGCGATGATCTTCGTCTCTCCGATGAACTCAGAGATATCGCTTCGGATCTGCGCTCGAGGAACACCGTTCCCTACAAATTGCTCCGCGGTATATGGACCGGATCCGATCCTTCGACAAGACCAGACTTATTGGGACTTCTCTCCGGCTCCGAGTTCGTCTTCACCAGTCCCAAACCCAGGGAAAAGGTTTGTGAAGCTCTAATTTTACAACGAATCTGATTTCGATATATATCTTTCAGTGGATTTCGTTTCCGATTATAGCATCAGGTTCACTCAGGGTAGAATCTGGCGAAATTTCACCTATTTTGGGAACAATCCGGGCAACGTAAAAGATGGTTTTGCTGATTAAGAGGAATTCGTAGAACATTTCTAGTTATCCTTAGTGTAGATGAGTACAATTGTGTGTTTCTTTGATTCATATAAGAATCTGAATATGCATTTATGTTTGGTTAATAAGAATGATAGAGGAAGCACTAATTGATCATATGCATTAATGTTTGATTAATGGAAATAATCGAGGAAACTAATTGATATTTTATTTGGTTTGATTTTATTTTATTTTATTTTTGGTCTTTGGTAGAGTGAAGAACTTAAACTGAGACTGCTTAAGCTGAGAGAAATAGCAGAGAGGAAGGAATACGCTGAGCTTGTTAAAGATATTACACCTCGGAAACAAGTCGAAGAGCCTTTCTCTTCTTACAAAGACCAGCTCGGTTTTGGTAAAAACCCATTTCGCTCCCTGCTTCTTGATTACTTTTTCTTGGAAATTTATTACACTGAATATCTGTTTTTTCTTGATAGGCTTACACGTTGGTCTTACCATGTTCACTGGGTATTTGGTTGGATACGCTTCCTTCAGAGCTTTATTCAACCGCAACCCCGCTCTGGTACTGTTTTCTGTCTGCTCTTGTTTTCTTTCTCGGAACCTGTCACGGTTAAGTGGATTTTTGAATCATTTTGTGTTTGGGATTTCAGAGTGCTGCTGGTGGGATTCTTGGGCTAGTTTTGGCGATGCTTGTGGAAACGCTTCTGTTTATAATCAAAACATCTAAAGATGATCAGATTCAGAGCTCTAAATCACCATCATCATCATCATCATCATCATCATCATCATTCACTCCCACTATTAAGAAGAATCAATAGAACTTTTGCTTTTTGCCTTCTCCTTCTGGTTCTAGTGAGAAATAGTTTTAGCTTGGAGTTGTGTGATATGATCGAATCCATCTATAACCCAATTTGGGAAATTTTACTTACAACACGTTTTTTTGTCTTATGTAATTTATTATCTGTTTCTCTGTTAAACAACTGAAGCATAGCTTTTGTGCAATTTAATTATACTGTCTCAGCTTCCCAAAGGGTATATTTACCAAGTCAAAATGGCTCTCATTTTTTTTTTGATCAAAGAGGCCTTAAAACTTGAAAGAGGTCTCTATCGTTATATAATATACAACTATAGAGGAGGCTCCTTGCTCTCTAGCAACATATAGTGCATTGATTCTTTGAATGTGAGATTATATGACCATTGGTCCTCCAAATGCATATAAACTTTTACATTCACATGTCAAGTTATGAAACATGAATAAAATGGATAACTAATGGAATAGCACAAGTATAGGTTTAAGAAGAAAGATGTTCAACGGACTCTTTCCTCTTCAAGGTCCTCCCAGTATGGCGTTCTCGGTATCTTCTCTGCTCAATGCATAGCTAAACCTTCTTTCCATGTCTCTCTCTAGATTCCCCGGCCCGCTTTTCAAGTACCTGTGTTACAAATCAAATAGCTGTGTTAGTCCCAACTTGGCAGATCACACAGAGAGACTCTCAAAGGGAATGACCACGAAATGTCAATGTCTCGACTTTAAATGGTTTATCAATTGAGTTGCAAACATTCGTTTAACTTTCCAAATCCCAATTCCTGCAAACGAAAATATCGACACTCGTGCTAAGACACAGCCTAGATCGCACCAAATCTTGCTAGAGTAGCTAGTATACTACTGATACACACAAGCAAGAACATTGACTTCCACAGCCCAACAAGGATTCAATACATGCACTAAATACTGTACTTGACAAACATTATCCAGAATCAGTATCCTCATCTTTTTATAGACAACGAGAATACAAAAGAAATTAGTGTGATTTAGATAAAAAAATCGAATATTCTAGGAAATCGATAAGACGCTTCAGTACCTTATGCAGAGATCTGTGACGTCAAGAGATAACTGGGCGTGCCAATCAGGTTTCTGAATCAACCAAACTGCTCTATCGTCTTTGCTCTGGTAAAACCCTAATTTCCTCAGCCACGCCTCGATGCAAGGCAAACTATGCGAATACAGTGGCTTGTTCTTCTCCGGTAGCTTCTTTAGCCACTCGTCCTCCGTATCCGACACCTCCTCCTCCGCTTCCGAAGATTTCGCAGAAACTAGGGTCAGGGTTTTCCTTCGAATTGGGGAAGACGACGAGAACGAAGCGTAACTACGCCATCTGGGCGTAAACGAGGCTAAAGAACTCGAAATGTGAAGGTTTGATTGTGCACATGGTAATAGAACACCGAACTTGAACGTAGAGACGCAGTTCATGATAATAGAATTCACCGAGAAAATTGCTAATTTTCCCGGAAAATCGATCAGGAAGAATCTAAAAAAATTGAAGCGGAAGAACTTCTTCTCGTTCTATCTTCACGATAGGGTTGCATTCAACTTGCCACGTCACCAGATTGAATCTTACTTTTAGAAGTGGGCTTATGGGCCTATGAAAATTAAGGTCCAATAGACATGGCAACATAATTTTCCCGCCAAAACGATAAACCTCTCTCTCTTCTCTTCTTCAACCCCCAAATCTAAAATCATCGGGATCTCTCTTTACTCTCTGTTTCAATTATCAATGGCTGCAGATCTATTATACGCCAAAACGCAGCGTATCGTCCTCCTCATAGATCTCAATCCGCTTCTACTCACACCCAACCCCGATCAATACCTAGCCGTCGTAATCTCCGCCGCCGAGAAGCTCCTCTCGTTTCCTCCTCTCTCCGTCTCTCTCTTCTCTTTCAAGTTCTTCATCTCTTCTTTATCTTCTCTCTTATCCTCCTCCAAGCTCACCGCGCTCTCGATTCCATCTTCCAAACTCTCGTTTGACCTCCCTTCCCCTACACTCGTCTCTCTCAGACGCGCCATCGACGCCGTTAAGCGATGCGAGCTCCTATCGAATTCCACGTCGGCATCGCCTCGCGGGGTCAACGTCTCGGCGTCTTTACGACAGATCGTATACGATTACGCTTGGGAGCCGGTGGTTCGAGGTACGATTCCTGGGTTTACGGACGGTGGAGGAGTCGATGTGGTTAGGTCGAACCTAGTCCTGATGTTTTCCCCAATTTCTAGGGATTTGAATTGGGTTTCTGAGTTTCTCGATGTTAAGTGTAGCGATGA
This sequence comes from Brassica nigra, assembly GCA_016432835.1. Classification (NCBI taxonomy): domain Eukaryota; kingdom Viridiplantae; phylum Streptophyta; class Magnoliopsida; order Brassicales; family Brassicaceae; genus Brassica; species Brassica nigra. The sequence continues at coordinate 31,937,526 of CM028247.1, forward strand.
GTGTTTGCGCGAGTTGGATTCGTTCAAGTCAAAGTTTGGGGAGGTTTTTGATTCCGTGAAGGACTTGTTTGACGATAGAGATATTCACTTGAGCTGGATTGATGTTAGTTTTGGTGAAAGAAGCCAACTTGGGTTGAAGTGTGAGTTTTTCGATAGTGGAGTTAGAGGACTAGGTTGGGGACATTGTTCTACGGATTCGATTATTTATGGTTCTTTAATCGTTCCCTTTGGATTGATATACCCAACACTTGGTGTTTCTCCAAAGCTATCTACTAGCCACAAGTTTACTGTTCAGGCCTGTCTCGAGATTGCTGATATTGATGGTAAGCCAATGGAATGCAAGTGCGGCGAGCTAGAGTTTTCTTCTTCTGGAATGTCTAGTGGGAAGAGGTGTGATGAGTTCATCAACTTGGGTAGTGCATATGAGGAGCCTTATTCGGAATCTATAACTGAAGAGTTCTGCAGTGGAGTCACCAAACTCAGCATTAAAGCCTTGAGGATGTGTGATGATCTTGTCGAACTTGAGAGGTATACTTGTGATACTTTTGTTGTTCGTGAAGTTTCCCAGGAATCTGACCAAGAGCAGGAGCAGGAGAGTGAGTTCTGGGCTGATAGGGTTCTTCAGATACTAGTAAAGGAGACGGGTGAGAAAATAGCGAAGAAGTCACCCATTTGGCAGGTCTTACTAAGTTATCTATATAGGGAGGGTTACTCAGCTTTGGTATCCCTTACGAATAGCAATGGTAGTTATCGGACAGGAATCCTCAAGCCATTCACTTTCTCCTCGGCTTTAATCTGTGTTTTTGACAGTGAAGTCTCTCCTCAAACTGTGGATCATGAAGATAGCAGTAAGAAAGTCAGTTGTAGCGAAAATAAAAGAAAACCAAGCAAAAAGATTCTGAACTCACTTCATGACATGTGCTGGGAGGAGTTCTGCAGATCAGTGAAAGGTTATGGTCAAATAGATATAGAGGATGCATATTTTTCCAAGTTTAGCAACTCGAAGAAGTATAAGTTTCTGAAATGTTGGATGAAACAGATTAGGAAACCCAGAGTTTGCAGCTTGTCAGTGTCTAGCAATTGCGATGCACATGAGGATGTGCAAGAAGATCCAAATGAGAAAACGCACAACTCATCTGAAGAGACAGATAAGACTACCTCTTTACCTGTATCTGAGGAGGACATTGCCTTGAGTGGAAACCGCTTATCCGTAAGGCAGGAGAATGATACATCTGTTATAGCATCAGAGTCATCAGAAATTTTCTTTGCTAGTCTTCCTGGTAAAATCAAGCAAGGGATTGAGTCTGAGGAAATAGACTTGGCAGCTCTGGCCGAGCGGCTAGTCAAGTCATGTCTCCTCCATTCTTCTCAAATACTTGAGAAGGATTTCAGCTGTGAGAGTGGAAATCTCTTGTCAGTCACTGAGGAGCTAACCAAGATGTTACTGAAAGAGCCAAAAGATTTAGTTGCCAAGTTTAAAAAGAAACAGTCATCATCGACGGCAAGTGAGCAAAGGTCTGATGAAGCTTCACCCAGTAGCATCATTAGAGAGTATCCTTTTTGTTCTGTTTGATTACACTACCCAACTATTTTTTATGCTTTGATCTGGTGCCATTCATTTACTGATGCTTCCTTTCGTTTATATAAGCTGTTTGCATTTTGTTCTGTTTTCTTTAATTAGCTATAAGATACGAGCTGCAGATTCTTTTCCGAATGGAGATTCTTAAATCAGAGATAGGTCTGGGAAGTGAGGAGTCGGTGACTCAGAAGTTTGCAAAACAGATTTGCATGCTTCTTGAGGCCATCCAGTGCAAGTTAGACGGTGGATTCTTTAGTGATTGGAGCCTTGATAAGTATGTGGATAAAATTATAAAAGCTAGGTATGTATAAATCCCATTCAGATAGTATATTAGTTTTTGAATGTTTATTTATGCTAATGCTATTGACTTGCCCTTCAAAGGTATCATCATATTCTTGGAGAAGCTGTGAGCATAATTTATACAGAGATGGATCTGCTTATGTTCAGTGACGAGGATCTTGAAGATAGTTTGATGAACAATGAAGACAGTAGTCAATCAGGGAAAGATAACATCCATAGCAATCTCAAGAGTCACCATCGTGGTCAGAGACGTAAAGATGTTTCCGGTTCGAGTAAGAAGAACTATTTGAAGAAAGAGACGAGGGAGTGTAGAGAAGCTAAGAAAGTGGCTGAAGCACAAGAAAGGAGGGAAAGGGCAAGAAGATTCTCGAGTTTCACAAGTTGGATGCCTGATCTTTGTAGAGTTTGGGCACCGAAACAAGCGAAGAACTCTAGAGACAAAGGGGAACAGCAAAAGAGAATGGCCAAAAGGAAGAAAGAAGAAAGGTCAGTGGAATATGACAGAGTATGTGAGACACCAGTGACGACAGATAACAAACGAACACGAATTGATGAGAAAGATGAACACGGGTGTGGGTCTCTGCCTCGTAGTTCAGTACCAAAGGCTTTGTTTCAAGATGATTCTTAGGTAAACTCTTTCTCCTTTGTATATCTTAAAGACTTTTAAACTGGAAATAAGGACACATTGAAATCCATTGATAATGAAATGTAAGCTTGAATTAAAAGTGGAAATTGGAAAATGCAATGATGATCATTAAGAAATGGGAATTAGCAGTGTTGTATTTGTTAGAAATTTGTGTAGTAAACAGGGATCAAGTAATCCAAACCTTTAATGTTTGATGGAATCTCATTGTATTTTGATTTTACGAAATCTGGTCAAAATACTAGAGTGTTGTTAGCAGAAAGTTTGCATAATTTGTGTTTCTCTATTTCTTTTCAACACTATCATTTTTGCAAAGTCTCCTCAAATATGCAAACAGATGAGGATCAAATAATATGGTCAACCAGCTTCAGATAAATGAAAGAAAGCGTCAGTGAAATGGCACCATATACTCATTTGCTTGCATATTCAGCAAGAAATTTCCATGGCAAATCTTCATCCCAAACGCCATAGATTCGTGAGGCCGCCCATTTCATACAATAATTGTTTGGTCTTCATGTACTAAATTACTAATCCTTGATAAATATCCACACACACTTACTTTCATCTTCAGTACCTTTACAGTACAACAATTTTGGTTTGTATTTAGAGAATTCTAACACATTTATTAATCACCTAAATTACCTGTTCACAGAAAACAACTAATGATGTCCTTACTCAGCGCAAACTTGGTAGGTATTGATGAAAGGAGTATTGAGAAATCAATACACAACAAATTGGAATTATCTGATGAGGTTATTAAAGATATAGCTTTTTGTCATAAGAGGGAGAGGAATCACCTACACCAGCAGCAAGTTTGATTAAAATGTTGGATAAGAACATGAGGAACAAGTTTACTGTAATTCACAGAAGGGGGAAAGGAGATCTTGAAGGAGAGCATTTTGTTTGCCACAAGATAGAGATATAAAATGTGTAGGGAAAGTTTCGAATAAAAACAGATCTTTTTATTCATTTGATGTAAACAGTTTTTTTTTTTAAAGTTCAGTTGAACATTCAATTAAAAAAAACAACAACTAATGAGCTAACAATAACGTCTGCCAAAAACACAATCATAGTAAAGCAAACTGAATAAGAAACAGTAAAACAGAAAATTTTTAGAGTACACAACACAAGGACGTGCAAGGAAAATTAACCGCAAACCGGTTTCACAGATAAATAAAAAGAACACTCTGACCAGGTGAAACATTGTGACGCCTTCAGAGGCTTTTACACCTTGCGGACTTGAATGTTATGAGTGGATTGAGATCTCCAGATTGGTTGTGACCCGCTCTGTACAATCGCTATTTCCTCTCCCTTTTTCACCATTCCTTGTTTCTGTTCACCCACAAGTGGTTACCAACTCAAATTTTTCATCCCAACTAACCACAAAATATAACACTAAATCTAGTTATTTAACACTGAGTTTCTTTCTAAGAGATCCTTTGGATTTACCAGTAGTGTAGCCAAAGCATTAGCGAAAGTGTCTTCAGCATCATCTGAGAACTCCATATATATGGGACATACACCTTGATACAAGGCTAACCTTTGCTGTATTCTTTTCCTGCAGAAGCAAAACCTCTACCGTGAGTTGATCAAATTTACCAGTTGCCACCAAAGTCATTTGATCTGGAAGAATAAACATGGAATACTCACTCATTTGTGAAGGCGTAGATTGTGCCGGAAGGGCGATAGTGACTTAGTAGTATGGCCATGAAACCAGTTCTGGTGAAGACAACAGTTGAAGTTCCAAGTGTGTTTGACATCATGGTTGCATGGTATGCAAACATCTCACTCATATGGTTCTGCATAGATTTAAACATTTTTCTTGTTAGTAAAGCAAGACTCACCCTAGACAAATACTCAAATGGTGCGGCTTACCTTAAAGGCTTGGCCAAGATTAGCTGGCATTTCACTACTAGTAGTAATGGTGGCTTCTGTTCTCAGTGCAACTGTATGCATCACTCCAGCAGCTTTCAATGGGAATCTGATACCAAAGTAAAGTTCAGTTTCGTGTATATATAATAAACTTAACTCAGTAGATTATATGTTACGCAGCCACTTACTTTCCGTGAGCAGTCTCTCCTGAAAGCATTACTGCATCAGCACCTTCTCTAACAGCAATAGCAATGTCAGAAACCTCCGCCCTGGTTGGAGTTGGATGAACAATCATACTCTCAAGCATGTTAGTCGCAACGATAACAGCTTTTCCCATGCTACGGCATAGGTTAATGATCTTCCCCTGTAATACCGATACCATAATTTTAAAGTTTGCCCGTTGTAAATCTTTGGAATTTGCAGAACTCGTTTTCTGGTTTATCTGAAATGAGAAGCAAGAGCTAACCTGAAGTATGGGTACTTCTTCAATAGGAAGCTCTGCACCAAGATCACCTCTTGCAACCATTGCCTGGATGAAAACACAAATCCCATTAAGCAACACAGGACTCATTCCATTCAGAATGGTGACACCGAACTTATTGTCACCACAGTCCTCTAAATGTTTAGTTTCATATTACAGCAGTCTCTAGTCTGTTGATGTCAAAAGAGGAAGAACAAACAAGGTTAATGGGGGAATTTTACCCCATCTGATGCGGTGATAATGGAATGCAAGTTAGGTATGGAGTCTGCGCTTTCAATTTTAACTATCACGTGAATGTCAGCACCACAACCTGCAAAATAATTGTAACCAAAAAGATCAAAATGAAGAATCATAGGCAAAGTATCCAGTTAGGACATGTTCAGTTTCACGTGTTCACCTTTGAGGTAATTCTTGAGTTCATGTACCACTTGTGCATCTTTGACAAAAGAAACTGCATAAAAGTCAACTTTGTTCTCCACTCCAAACTTAATATCCTCCCAATCCTTCTCTGAAGTAGTGAATAATTACAAAAAAAAAAAAGAAGAAAGCATCAGAATAACATCATTCAGACTTAAATAAGAGGGTGAGACAGAAGATCTAACCAGTGATTGAAGGTAACGTTGCACTCTTCCCTCGGACATTCAAGTGTCTCCTTGACTTAAGTTCTCCACCATCAACAACTTCACATTTGACAGAGTCTTTAGTCTTAGACTTCACCATAAACGACATCATACCACCTACAAACAGAGGAACGTAACCACATCATCATAAAGAACTGAAACAAAGCAAAAATTCATTTTCACCAAGTAATGAGAGATCAACAATACCATCAACAAGGAGCATGTCTCCAGCTTCAACATCGTTGACAAAATCATCATAGTTAACACTGACACAACTCGGTGTGCTGACTCCTCTCTCAATCGTAAAAGTAAACTCTTGACCAGGCTCTAACATAATGGGTTGTGGTAAATCACCACTCCTAACTTCTGGACCCTAAGAACACACAAAAGAACCTGTCAAGTAAGTAAACAGAGAAACGACTGCAAAGACAAAACTCTGGAAAAAAAAAGAAAGAACGAACCTTGGTATCAAGCATGATAGCAATAGTGTTGTCCTTAGACTGTGCATTGTACTCTTTGACCAAATCAATAACCTTCTTATGAGAAGCATGGTCCCCATGAGACATGTTCATCCGAGCAACATTCATCCCAGCTTCCGCCAGTTTCCATATCATCTCTCTTGTGTTGGTCGAAGGACCAACCGTGCAGACAATCTTCGTCTTCCTCCTAGCTGTCGGCTTCGACCACATCCCTCCTACGGACGTGTCACTAAACTTCTGCATTTCCAACAACCTCTCAAACTGCTCCTCTCTCTGAATCCACAAAATACACGAAAACAGATCAACTATATAGATTGAAACTGTAGATTATATAAGGTCACATACGTTAGGCACGTCTTCGGGAGAGACTGGAATCACTTCAGTCTCCACACGAGCGGAGGATCTAACGGTAGTATCAACTACTCTTCTGCTTTTCAGAGAGACTCTTCCGCTCCTCTTCGCTTCATTTCCCAGAACCTTCGCTGAGAAACTTGCCGGTTTCAAGAACTTGTCGGATCTCGTGGACAGAGATCCACCGTTGGGAGACAGCATCGAGCCTTGAATCGACCTAGTAGCAACCACCTGAGCCATTATCGAATGAGAAGAGAGAGAGAGAGAGGTCGAGAAGCTCAGAGAGTAGTTGTGAAGATTTGATTTCTCGGCGGAACTTACGAAGATGAAATATATGCTTTAGAGAGTGGGGGAAGAGTGACAAATCACTTAAAAGTAGGTTTGAAAAATTGACCGAACAAGAAAACGACAACATTCGAGCCAAGAACGACGCCGTATTGATTCAATTCGGCCCGTTTATAAGCCCATTAAGGAACATATGATCTGTTCAAACATATGGGCTTCTGTTTTTTATGATAGGAAAATGGCGGGAAAATGTGTGGAACTATACGCGCCACCATCCACAAGTGCCCTAAATCACTGAGATTCGAGTGATACACAGAAGAAACTGCTCGATGTTTGTGTGTTTGATTTGAGTTTATCAGTTCCCTATAATCTCTCTGTTTGATTCCTTAAAGCGATTTGATTTCCATAGGGAGAAAATGGATACGGAGGAGAGAACGTCTTCCAAAACGAAGAAGAAGATGGATCTAGAGGGTTTATCAGTAATTTGCAGCGATCTCGGCGAACCCGAGGAAGACGGAGATGGAAAAAGAATCGGGTACTCCAAAAGCGACTACTGTCTCGGTAATCCAATCTTCCTTTCCTTTCCTTTCCTCGCCAATGAATCTGATTTGAGATTTTTAATTTTTAAACATGTTCTAATGGCGCAGATAATCTGAAAGACTTGCTGAGGTTTTTGAGACGGGACGATCCTCAGAGCAGGGAAGTTTTCAAGCAGGTCTGTGCGTGGAATATAGTCTCCAAAGACTTGATTCCCATCATCGAGCATTACCAAGATGAACATCACTTAGTTCTAAACGCAGGTACTGTTTGTCTTTCTTTTTATTGTTTTGATTTTCTTGAATTGGTTTAATAATTTTCTGATGATTGTTGTAATTTGATTGTTCAGTTAAGGTGCTGGTGTTTCTCACAATGCCTGTAGAGACTGATTCAGATGATGTTCCTCAGCAGATTGAGTATCTATGGGGATTGAAGTCAGCCATTACTGTAAGCAACATTGTTGCAGTAGTTGTGTCTTTGCTAGAAACCCCTCTCGAGAATTTAGAATTGTAAGTGTTCTTATTATAAAATTCATCTTATTGTTTTGACTACTTACTGTTGTACTGATCTTATGCTTTTCCAGAGACGAATTCAACGAGGAAGATTGGAAATTGGTTCAGCTTGTGCTCACTATGTTCAGGAACCTACTGGCTATCCATGATATTTCTCCGCTTCAGAAGGCTGGAGAGTCCACTTGTTACTTTCTGTCGCTGAGGGACCAGTTTCTTGAGCTTTTGTCTCGTGAGAACGTGATGGATATATTTATTGTTATCACTCAGACTATCGAGTCCAACAACCTGTTGAGACATGACAACCTGCTTCTGCTAGAGATCTATCACTATATTCTCTTGGGTCAAGATATGGAGCTCATTGCACAGGCTCCTGAGAAGGTCTGTGTTTCAACTGGATCAATTCGATTTCCAGGATTGAAATGAGTTTCTTTTGGTATTGATGCTGTCGTCGATCATTTTGTTTTGACAGTTGGATCAAGGAAAAAAGGCTGCTGTGGAAAGTTTGAAGAAATTAATGGAGGCGGAGCAAGCCAAAAGGAAGCTTGCAAGACTCAACAATGCGTCTCAGCGTCATTCACAATTTGGTGGGACATTCACCCGAGTTACTATGGTATTGTTTCTGACGATTCTTTTTCAAAAATTTGGTGTAAATTGTTTTCTGTTATTTGAATAAGATTTTTTTGTAGGGTGGCTCTAAAGCTGTACTGACGGGAATACCTTCTAATGAGGAGAGCACATTACTAAAATCTCACGTAAGTGGTGGAGCCAGAGAGAAGATTGTCTGGGAACATGGATCAATGCCCGTGACAAATGACAATGTTTTGAAGTTGCTGCATGATTTCATCAATCAGTTTATGTCAGGAGGATATAATGGTATGTGACACAATAGAGAAACAACTTTTGTGTTTATACTTGGATTTAAGTACCTTGATGCTGATGCCAGTGTACCATATCTCTTAGTTTTGATGCAGTCGGTATGTGAAGATATAGAAAAGGAGCATCCTTCCATTCAGAATAGCGACATTGTTATATTCTTCCAGGTTGCTCAGGCAGTCACCTCTTTTCAGTTTCACAAGTCTCTGGCTTCCACTGTGAGTAATATAATTACGTTGGTTTTGTCTCACTTTGATTTGTCTAAGTTTCTCCGCATTAATTTTCCCTTATAGTTTATACAATGTTTATTATCTTTCTCAGCCAGCAAGGGCAGCAGAAGAAACTCCTGAACTTTCTACCGATCAGAATGCCGGAGGAAACTTTTCTAAGAGTGACGTTTGCGCGCCAATTGCAGCAACAATCAATGACAGAATGTTTTCACTTGTCATTTCAAAATGGCGCTCTGCTTTTGATGGTCTGAAGGAAACTAAAGATTTTAAGTTTCTATCTGCAGCAGGCTCTCTTGTAAAAATTATGGTATGAAATATGCATGATCCCTTTCTGGCTAAAACCATAATGTTGCTTCTGGATGTCTATTTATTTTTCTAAATGGTTTCTGTAGCTCAATGTTTTTGTAGATATATGCAACGTATCAGCGGTTTACCAGTAGGAGACGTTAAAATTATTGTTGACTTCTTCTGCATTTTATTCAGCAATTAGCAGCGAATACTGATGATCTGCATTGTTTACTTGTTTGTTTTGCAGCTTTGCTTGTTAGATCTGGTACTTAAATTGCTACCTGAAGACTCTAAAGAAGCTTTTACTGTCCGCATCTTGCTTTATAAGTTGTTTTACGACCAAACTGATCAAGGGATGTGTCAGTTCATCCTGAATCTTGTGAGAAGTTTTGACACGCACAAGCAACCTAAAAGGTTTGGCCTCTGCTTCTGTTTCTTCTTATTTCAGAATCTTGAGGGCATACAGTATCTCACGCCATCAGTGATTTGTCAATTCTTGTGGTGTGATATATTTAATCGGTAAATGTTGGAACATATACAACATCGTGACATCATGCGTGTGTTCTTGTTTGACTTGTTAAATGTTTGATAGAAGGCTCTTTCTGATGGTTTCTTTTTGTCTTGTATGATGACAATTACCTAACCTGTAAAATTAACTTGCTCGACATTATCTTTTGTTTCTTGCCAGTGAACTTGGAGATCTGGTGGAAAGCATCCATGTAATAGTAGGCCTTATGGAAAACCTTCAGGGGCGTGGAACTTTGAGGGTATGTACCTGCTTGGATATGAAACTTTTGAGGAGATGATATACAAAGATTTATAGCCAGGTATATTTTTGCAAAATTTCAATCAAATGTCTGTTTTCATGCCCCAGGTTTCAAAAAAATCAAGAAAGGCAAGAAAGAAAAAACCCTTGGGAAATAAGGAGGCCACAGTGCATGGACTGTCTGAAAACCATCCAAGTACATCAAACCAAAACAGCACCGCCAAAACCACACCGGTGGTTGATTCCACAGTTCCTATTGAGGATGGACCTCCCAACCATCCAGGGGATTCAAACCTAGGGAATGAAGCTGATGAAACTCAACAAACGCATGGCCCTAAATCAAATCATGTGGTCGATGATATGTCTTGCGGAACTGACGATTCTTCTGATGGGGAAGACCAACCTGCAACAGATGAAGTTGATTTTAAGGTTTCAACATTTATTTCTGCTTTTGCAAGCAACAGCATCATTCAAAACATATGCTGGTTGCTTAAGTTTTACAAAAGCAACACAAAACAGACGAATCACCACGTAATAAGCATTTTGCGGAGGATTACAGAAGACCTGGAACTGTCTCCCATGTTGTATCAGGTTAGTGTTTTAAATCGTATCCCAAATGTATGTTTCTTTTTATTATTTTACAGCTTCCTCACTATTTTAGTGTGTTAATTTTGTCAGCTGTCACTGCTAATGACGTTCCATAAGATCCTTGATGAGCAGAAAGCTTGTCCTTGTAAAGACTATGAAAACATAGTTACCTTCCTGACAGATCTGGTTAGAAATATGTTGAAGAAAATGAAGTCACAGCCTCTTCTTTTCGTGGAAATTCTCTTCCCGAAGAGTCGCAAAGAATGCCATTACATAAATGCCGAATATATGTTGCATGAGCTCGGCCATCTAAGAAAACAAATGGGAAATCAAGAAAAGGCCTCGGGAGCTGAAGAAAATGTTTCATCGGACAAAGGATGGGCGCGCAGAAACATAGCAGATGCTCTTGGTGATGATGAAGCTGACGTTGTGATATCTTATGATCAAGGTTTTCAAAAGTAAGGAAACTTTCCCTTGTGATATTATTTTACGTGTCTCATGTTTCTTTGTTAGCTGGAGATACTGTTCATTTCAATTTGTTAACATTTGCGATTTTTTGCTTGATGCAGTGAGGACGATCTCATTGTGGAAAATGAATCTGCAGGACCATCTAAAAGAAAGAAAAGACTTGTTCTTGATGCTGACATGGAGACAAAACTTAGAGATCTATACGAAAGGTATGTTTTATTCGATGTGTCGAGTTAGTTACTGAAGCAAATAACACAAATCATTGTGTGGAGTTTCTGCTATTTCTCACTTTGGAATATAAGTATTGATCCATGAGATTTCATAAGCATTGGAAGTTGTAAAATTCAAATTTGACATGTGAGCCATGGTAGTTTAGAGTTTTATTCAATTGGTTGATTAAAATAAAGTTCTTTGCAGGTTCAAAGATGATAAAGATTGCCGCCGGCTTATTGCCGAAACTTTGGATCCTGATGGTGGAATATCTGCTGCACAAGTAACCAACAAGCTTAAACAGCTTGGTCTAGAAACAAGGAAAAGACTTCGGCGTGTTGCTAACTCTGTAGAAGCAAGTGAAGGCAGTAATGGAAATGATGATCCAGATCACTTAGAGGCAGCATCAGATCAGCAACCTTCGTGAGTATCTCCTAAAAGTATACAGAATTTCCAAACCTAATATATTATTTTTCTCTTTAATGACTTGCCTCTACTGTTTTTGAAACAGAAACACCAGAAAAAGAGTGAGTTCTTTTAGCATAGAACAAGAAACACTTCTTAAGGAACTATACGAGAAGTGAGTTGTCAAACTTAGCCTCCTCTGCATAAACTCTGTATGTGCAACAGGTTAATTGACTTACTTATTTCAAATATTGTCTATGTGAAACAGATTTAAGGACGAAAGGCGCTGCTGTTATTTAATTGCCAATGAATTGGGTTCTGAGAATACATATACCACTGCCCAAGTTTCACGTAAATTAAAGCAACTTGGTCTGCGTCTCCCTCGTGGTAAGAAGTCAGAAGCTGGCATGAAGCTGCAAGATGACCATGATGATTCTTCAACAGATGAATCCGATAACGAAACCTTACTAGCATTCAAGAAAAGGTAAACTATATGTTATAGCAAGGTGACTCTCATGAAGACTAAATTTGGTCTTTTGAACGATGCAAAATTAACCGGTGAGAATTGTCTTTTGTAGGAAGAGCAGGACAAGACGAAAACTTGAGAAGAATACAGGACCAAGCAGTGAGATTTCTCCAGAAGGTTCTGAAGACAAAACAGAGAGGTAACAGTACCCACTCGTCTTGACAAGATTATCTGGTCTATTGACAAGATTAGCGTCTGAGATTGATTGATCTCGAGAGATGTCTCATAATTAAACTAAGTCTATTGTGATTAGGAATGAAAGTAGTCCAGATGTGCTTGCCACTAGCAAAGAAGAGGAGAATGATCAAGACTACATCACCCGGCAAAGTAGAGAATCAGATACAGATGTTCACATCAGCGAGAATGCTCTATCGGCTTCGTCTCCAGAAGATCAAAATCTTTTATCAGATCATGAATTGGAGGATGATGACTTGGCAGATTCCGGTGATGACTCTGAAGCTGGTGGTGCCCCACTCACACAAAGTCCGCTTAGCAGAAGAAAACTGAAAATGGTACTTGATCTGGACGACGAGGATGATTGAAGATAACAAGGCTCATCCATATACTCGTTATTTTGATCGACTCCATCTCGAAAATACTAATGAGAGAGAAAGAGAGAGGGAGGGAGGGAGACAATTTCCATTTTGTTAACGAAATATTTCAAAGCTATATATAATTTTTGCATTAGGGACACAAGCATTCTTCTACTTTGGCAGGAATCGATCTCCTGGATTTCTCTTGATTTGAAAGTATCTGATGTTAAGGCTTATGATCCCTGTCGAAAGCTATTATAACATAAACAGCGACAAAAGATTTTCTTTGGGTGGTAATGTCTACCTTTTCTTCTTGTTTTCAGTACCTTAAACAGGAAAAATTACAAGAAGCTAATGTGAGATGATGGAGCCCTTGATAGTGAGGACGTGAAAAGAACATGAGTTACTATGTCCTTTCCAGGAAACAGGTTTGACTCAAGTCTCTGTTATTTGCTGAATAAGAATGGATTAAACCAAGAGAATTGGTCAAGATATTAATTAAAAGTGCATACTGCATTGATGCCCTACGAAGTTTTTCTTTTTTCTTTTTTCTTTTTTGGGGGTGTACATGTTAAAATGCCTTAAGAAGTTTGGCATATTGTGAAGCCAACTTCACACTCCTGAACATTCAATCTCCATCTGACTTGTAACGGCAGCTTGTTGCGTTGGAGGCGGCACCCACCGCAGCTCGGATTTCGTTCACCAAAACCTGAGAAATAGCAATCTAACATTTGTGGCAGTAAGCGAGAGTGGAGAATGAGGAATAAAAACCAGTGTTTTGAAAACCGGACCGGACCGGCCGGTCGAACCGGTCCGACCGTGACTCGATGAAGAAGCCGGTTCCAGTTCAGTTTAAAACCCGGATTTGAGAAAAACCGGTAAAACCGGTGACCCGGGTCAACTTTAAAACCCGGTTCTAAAAAATTAACATATAAATAATGTTTTTTCAATTGCTTTTAAAATTTAATATTTCATAACTAATGTTTAATTATCATTATTTAAAATATTTTTTATTTTATTCAATTTTCTTAAAAAAATATGAAAAATCTCTTTTGGGTCTCATAACTATTCTTATTTTCCATATTCATAAAGATTGAGATTTTACTTGTAAAAATAAATAAATATGGTAATTTTAATTGTAAATCATTTAATTTTATCAATTTTAATTTACATAGTATTCACTTGTTCACTTTATATATAGCTAGATTTATGTTTACTGATTATTTTTCATTAAAAAAAAAGAATAGAGACATGTTATATGTAGAAGTAATTTTTAGATCCATATAGTGTAAATATATGATTATTTACATTTAATTTTAAAATATAAAATCCGGTTCGACCGGTTGAACCGGTTCAACCAGTTAACCAGTAGCTGCACCGAGTCGGTATCCGATCCGGTTTTCAAAACATTGATAAAAACCAAAAATATCATAAGAAATTAGGAAATCGATTTCGCTTGGGATCTCAAACGATGATTCCCTCAACGTATAGATAAAATCCGTCAGTACATGCAAGAAGCTTGGGACGAGAAACTACAATTTGCCGACGTTTATCATTAACCTCTAACAAAAGTCACGGTGTCATCTCCACCACTGGAAGTCTAGAACCAACGCCAAACCCTAACCCTTGTACTTCTGGGAACTTACGCTCCAATGGAAGGAAGAAGCGCGAGAGAGAAAAATTGTCTTGGTCCGACGACGAACCATTGGAACCTCCCAATATCATGACGATAGATGGATGAAGGCGTAGGGGCTAGGGACTTTTCTGTTTTTTTTTTCAACCAAGATGCCATTGAAATAAGAACAAAGTAAGCAAACATAGAGAGGAGAGAACAAAAGGATGGGGATTTGCAAGATTTAACGAGGGAAGTTACGAATAATAAAAACCGACACAAAAACAATATAAACAAAATATAGTCGGAAAAAAAAATACAAAAAAGGGAGAGAGAGGAAGACAAACATTTGTTTTTTTTTTTCATACGATAGGAGTAGAGAGTGGAAGAGGAAGACAAAAACCAAAAAAGGAAATGATTAACCACTTCGAATTGATTTGTTTTTCAAGCAGGGAAAATCAAATCTCTTGATTGCCATCAATCCAGCATCGAGCCAAATCAGAAATTATTTCAAAGAATTGGAAACTTAAACCAAATTTTGAAATCGCAAAACACCTACAAGCTAACCAGACCAGAGGCGACACCTGACAAGACTAACAATCAGAAACAAACCGGACTCTAGGGGACTACTATTGGAGGTGGACTTCACCCCTCTCCAAACCAGATTTAAAGATACGATCCAATAGTTTGAGAATTTATTAAACCAATGACAAACCATAAAAGAACAAAGACCCATCACAAGCCCAAAAAATCAACACCGCATTAATGAGTCAATTAAGAGTGTGAAAGATATGAGACAATTAAGAAACATTAATGATGTTGGATTCATGCCCAAGATTAGTGCTGGGCATATTATCCAAAACCCGAAAATCGAACCGGAACCGAACCGAAAAAACCGAAACCAAAACCGAAACCGGACCGAGAAGTACAAAAACTCGAACGGTTCCTATATTTCTAAACCCGAAAAACCAAAACCGAACCGGGACCGAACCGAAAACCGAACGGGTACCCGAATATTTTGAATATATTAAAAATATTAATTATTTTTAGTTTTAATGTATGTAAAATATAATTTATAAATTAAAACTTCTAATAAAAACCCGAATTACCCGAATTACCCGAATATTTTTTTTTTGTTTTCCGGGTTTAACCCGGATTTTTGGAATTTTTTTTTCGGTTTTTGGGCTTTAAACCCGAACCAAACCCGAATTATAAATAATTCGGTTCCATTTTGGGTTTTATAAAAAAATAGAAATCCGACCCGAACCCGACAAAACCCGAACCGAACCGATCCGAAAAATGTCCGGTTCCTAAACGGTTCCTAAACACCCCAACCCGAATAACCCGAAAACCGAATAAACCGAACCGACCCGAACCGAAAACCCGAATGCCCAGCACTACCCAAGATCAAGCTTTTATTACGATTCATGCAAGAATCAGCTATAAAAGAAGGAGAAGAGAGAAGGAGAAAGCTCTCATTTCTCGTAATCACATTACATATGTTCTCTCAATTGCATTGTATTATCCATTCATATTTAATAGAAACTCTTGATAATCTCTGAATCATACAAAAGAGTCAATTTGAGTGTTTTATGTTCAATATGCATCCCTAATTTCTGAGTGGATCTAAGGTCCCCTGAATCAGTGACACTGACTTTTTTTTTTGGAATTAATAGCTGGAAATAGTATACTGTGAATGAAATGTCAACTAAAATGAAGTTGTCCTCTCTGGCTTTTCGACTAGTACATTTTGAACAGAATGCCAACGAGTAGGAACAAATAACTATATCTGTAATCGATACATGCTAGATAGAATTCTACGAAAATGATCGGAAATTTTCCATCATCAGTTACATTCTTAAATAATGAATTTATTATACTTGAGAGAAGAGATGTGAATTGGATTGTCCAAGTTCAAATGAACTTGTCTAAACGGATGATATTTTTCTTGGAAATTTATGGTTTAAGCCCAAATAAGACCAAACTCAAATAGGACTATGACAAGTGGGCTGTCTGTTCGGTCTGTAGGGTATTTTTTAAATTACAGATTGGTGAAAATTTGAAGATTTATGATTTTGATGAAAAACATGATTTTCGTGGTTTTCTCACAAAACATGATTTTGATAGAAAAACATGATTTTGCAATTTTGTGACAAGATGTGATTTCACGATTGTGGTGTGAATACGATTTTATCTTTATGAAGGAAATGTGATTAAATATTTTGGTGGGTAAATGTGATTGTGCGTTTTTAATGGAAATATGATTTTGCGATTTAAAAGGGTATATATATGATTCAAAAATTTGGCAGAGAAATGTGATTTTAATAATTTTCCCGGGAAAATGTGATTTTTTTTTAATTTGGGAAGAAAATGTGAATTTACAATTTTGGACGAAAAATATGATTTTTTGGTTTTAGTGAAAAACATGATTTTCGGTTTTGGTAAGGAAATGTGAATTAGAGATTTTGGTAGGAAATGTGATTTTGTGGTTTTAGCAGAAAATATAGTTTTGCGGTTTTAGTAGAAAATATGATTTTGCAGTTTTAGCAAAGAAATGTGAATTAGAGATTTTGGTAGAAATGTGATTTTGCAGTTTTAGAAAGAAAATGTGATTTTGGAATCTTGGTGGAGAACATCTTATTTTGAGGTTTTGGTGAAAGACATAATTTAACAAATTAATTTTGTATAAATATTTTTGTGCAAAATGTGATTTTGTGGTTCGAAAAAGAAAAGGTAATTTTGCTGTTTTAGGAAAAAAATACGCTTTGGAGTTTTGTTAGAAATATTCGGAATAAACTAGATTAGATTATCCACAAATCATTTAAAATTATGTTTTAAAGTATTATGTGGTTTAACCCATTCTGTCCGGTCTTTTTCGTAGACAAAATTGAGTTTACTCATTTAAACCCACATCCAAATAGGTATATCTATAATTGATCTATTATACATGATCCGTCTATGGACACTCACCCATTTGACATAGCTATTTGAGAGTGATCTTATTTGGAAGAGCAGATAAAGAAGAAGATCGAGAACCCCACTAGATTAAGCAATAAATTTCATTAAGAGGTTCTGAAAACGATACACACAGCTAAAACTAAAGATCATTCACCCAAAGCACATGGGAAAAGTATTCTGTAGGGTGGTCCTAAGTCGGTTTTAAAAAATCTGAATTTACGGTGAACAAATTCCAAATTTGTATATATGTTCATTACATAGACATTCCCAGTCGAAAGATTCAGTTACACTGAATGATGTAGAAGATGCAATAAGTGCATTCGTATTTGATTTGGTCAAAAGGCCAGTAATTTCGTTTTGGTGGATTTCTAAAAGACTGCTTTTGTTTTTCGGTCACGATTTTTTAAAAGGCTGTATACTTGACTACTTTTATCAGTGTTTTTAGCATATGGCGTGTGAATAAAAAGGAAAAGATTATATTTGCCATATTCAGTATTCTGATTGAAATATAAATTATGTATTATATTTTAAGAAAAGGAGAAAAATGTATTCTACAAAAGGAGATAGAACCAAACTTTAGCTGTATATAATGATTAAGACTCCAGTCTTTTACTTTTATTCAAACCTTGTCCCATAGCACTTATTGTATAAATGTTCGTAGTCGTAGATAAGCAAATACAAATCTAACCACACCGTCTCAACATACAACATATGATTTAATCTTCTTTTATTACAAACTCTGTGTTCGTGATTGTTAATACTAATTTGTGGAACTATAATATTTAAATAATACCTATATAAACTAGGTTTTATGGAATCAGAACTTTCATATTTTTAAAATTTCCTTATATGAATCTTATGTTGCATATATACACAGAATAACAAATGTGAAAACTAAAATATGGTGATAGAAGTCCATATATACCTATATAAGTGACTTCGTAAATCTTAGAAATAAAAAATTAAATTGATACACACTAGTTGTAGTTATGTTTAAACTAATTTTTAACCAAAATATTAGATATACATTTTTTCGAAAAAGGTAATATATATAAATACAGTAAAAACTCTATAGATTAATATTGTCACGACATTGGTAGTTTATTAACTTATAGAATTATTATTTAAAGGTAAAATTTTCTATACAAATTTATGTTCTTAAAATAAAAAGAATATTTTATTTCGTGCTATTATATATTAGATAAACTTTATAGATTTAAAATTCATCTATTTTTATTAGATTATTTGATATATTTTAGAGAAGTTCTCTATGATAATCATTTTTAGTTTATTTTCACTAAATAGCTTTCAAAAAATAAAATGACAAAAATAGATTTTATTAAAGGGTAAATATATAGTTATACCCCTAAGATTAATAATTAATATAAACTTAGAGTTTAGAGTTAAGGGATAGAGTCTTGGGGTGGGGTTTCAAATAATAAAAAATAAATATTAAAATTTTCAAAATAAAAAAGACTAATTTGGTCATTTTCTTTTGGAAGATTATTTTGGAGACAAAAACTTAAAAAGACTATTTGAAAAAACTGTCCTATATTTTATGTCTTTTGAATATGTATACTAGAACACAAATGCATTTAATATGTATTTCAATAAAACAACACTAAAATTTTGAAAGTACAAATACAATTATAGATAAAGACATTTTGAAGATAAATAAACAGTAATATGGTTTATTTATGTATTAGTAATTATTAATTTATGATTTTAATTGAACCATGCATATATTTAACTAAGATTTTCAAAATATTATTATTTTATTATCATATAAAATTATGTCATATTTTACACCAGTTTAACTTGAAATCGAATAAATTTAATAATTTATTTTATTATATGTTTATGAAATATTACTTTTTAGAGCCTCTACTGTATATATGACTAAAACACGTTATTAAACCCTAATGAACTGTTTGGTTTCGTTTGTATTATTGTATATGTATTTCAAGTTCAACTTGGATGTGGCTGTGGACCAAGTCTTCGTCTGAAACTTTCAAATGAAAGACTTTTTTTGCAGATGTACACAAGTAAAAGCGTTGAACATGGAAATATAGCTGGTGGAAAACTACATTTAATTTTAAAGTATTAAACGATACTTCATTTTCTTATAAATTACCAAGAACTGGTTTTTCTTGAAAGAATTGTGAGATCTTGAGCACTAAGCTTAATGGCTACAAAGATATCAAATCCAGTTGCGTTTCTTCTGTCTTTATTTCTTCTACTTTTATTTGTCGCATCTCAAGTTGGAGTAGCCGAGGCCAAACACAACTATCGTTAGTATTTTCATGCATTCTCATTCGTTTCCTCGAATATTTATTGTTACATATATTCTCAATCTCAAAAAAATAAGAACGTTTTCATTGATGGTATTTTGGATTACAACATAGTACTTGGTGATTGCCAGCAAATTTGCAGATACAAATAATTTTAAAAATTAATTTAATATAGTGCTTTTGACCTGTAAATATATTTTAATATTCTAAAACTGAATGTGAATTTTGGTTGATAATTTTTTAATAAACATATTTTATTTATTAATACTTTTTCAATCCTTAAATATCATTTAAGTAGTATTTAGTTAGATTTTTTACATCTTTTAGAAAACAAAATTTCATTAGATTATTTTATAACATTATCATTAGATTTTAACTGGTTTGTAGATCAAATTTTTCATCCATACAAACTATTAAAATCCAAAACATAAACTCATGTGACAAATAGACCCATACTTGCAACTAAAGTATAAAACAAAAAATTATTAAGAAGAAACATAACTATATATATGTGAATTCTATTAATTTAATAAAAAGTTAAGAATATAAAAATACATAAGCTTAGGAATATAATTTTATTCATAATATTATTTGGAATGTTTTATGACTGATGTAATTTTTGTGGTTATTTTTCTTTTAGATAAAATCAAAACGATTTTTTTCGAGATTTTTGAATAAGGTTTTGAAAATGATTAACTTGACAAGAAAATAATATTTTTTGTTTGATTCTGATTTGATAACATTTTTATAAATTATGATAAAGGAAAGTATAGAATTATAAATAATTGATAGATATTTGCTAATTTAAAATTTTTGAATTATTCTCAGAAATTTTAAAATCCTTATAAATAGTTTCATAAATCCTAATAAATGGTTTTATAACTGAAAAAGTAAATTTTTTTTTTCTGTGATAAAAATTTATAAACTTGAAAAATAATTTAAGAATCTTATAAAGTATTTTTTTTAATACTTATCAATGATTGTTAGTTTTAAATAATTTACAAACCTGTTAACGTTCATAAATATTTTCTAAAATCTTATAAATGATGAGAAATTCTTCCTTCTAAATGGTTTTATAAATCTTTATAAAATTTTTATAGATCTTTAAATATTGACTTGTAAACTCTTATTGATGATTTAAAAACTTAAAAATGATTACCAAACATTTATATAATTATAAACCATTATATATCTTTTATAAACCATTAGAAATCAATCAATATAAATGACTTTAATTTTTTTTACATTATAGATATTAATCATCACAGATGCTTTTAAACTAATGTAAATACTTTATAAACTCGCTATATGATGCATTAATAGTTATTATAAAATTTTTTATTAAAATATATGTTTTATATCTGTTTATACGACTGTTTATAATAGCAAAGTA
The DNA here is from genome assembly GCA_016432835.1 of Brassica nigra. Lineage (NCBI taxonomy): Eukaryota > Viridiplantae > Streptophyta > Magnoliopsida > Brassicales > Brassicaceae > Brassica > Brassica nigra. Next base: position 31,958,326 of record CM028247.1, read on the forward strand.
AAGCTAGTATATTAATTTTATTAACTACTTTTAACAACATACTTCATATAATTTATAAATGAACTATTAGTGATGAAAAATAATTTATATAATCTTATGCTACCATTAGATACTATAAATGATTATGCATAAGATCATATAAATTGTTTGGCAACTACATTAATTGGTTCTAAGATTGTCTTTTTAAAATTTGATTAAAATAAATGAAAACTAAAAATCATTGACCAATGAAATTATAAGGATTTGTTTCAAATTGCATGTATGACTGACACCGTGTCACTGACACGTCAGCAAAAATCACTGACTTTACAATTAATACATAGGAGGATAATCTTATGATACCATTAGATACTATAAATGATTATGTATAAGATCATATAAATTGTTTGGCAACTAACATTAATTGATTCTATGATTGCTTTTTTTTTTTAATTTGATTAAAATAAAGGAAAACTAAAAATCATTGACCAATAAAATTATAAGGATTTGTTTCAAATTGTCTGTATGAGTGACACATCAGTAAAAGTCACTAAAGTGACTTCTCAATTAATTTTTCAGAAAATTAAGTAAATTAAATTACTTGGAACTCTAATATCACAAATGTCTATTTTTATAACTCCACTCCACCTCTATTCTTAATCTCTTAACTTTCAAGGTTCCATAATCCTTCAATAGCGTACATAGCATGTCCATATATATCTTTGCACTGTTGTCTCATGCATACCTATTCTTATATTCATTTGTATTTGTAATATTACCTTTCTTTTTGTTGAAGAAATTTATTTATCATACAATTTTGTGCAGGTAAGATGTCACCTCATAAGCCACCTCCTATTTATGTACCATCTTCTAAATCGCGCAGAGGAAAAGGCACATAAGCCAATTTCTGTTATCCATATGTAATTCAGAAGATCAACTTAACTAATGCGAAGATTATTTACAGAAACAAGGGTCAAAATATTGTCTCCTACACTAGCTGGGCTTTTCTTTCTAGTTCATTTGTAATTTCTAATCATATGATTATCAATATATTGTTGAATATATGATCTAGCTCTCTTTTTAACAAACTTTAGGGTTTCATTAGACCAATTCTAATGAGAATGCTATAAAAGTTTTATAAAATCACAGTTTGAGGTATAAAGAACAGAAGATAAGAGTATTTCTCTGAATAATATTTTTCTTACATGATATTCACAATACAAGAACAAAGCTTAAATACAAGACCTTAGAACGATCTAGACACAGCACAGCTGGAAAGGTAAAATAAAAGTAAATCTTATCCTGCTCCACATAGCGTTAAGAGAGGGCTTAAGGGATTTCGAGTATGCTCCAGCTGCCTCTCTGTACTCGTGTGCTCTGTTCTGCAAGAGGACAAAACTGAAGAAGATGACCGTTGCTTGATGGACTTCTCTTGGGCCTTCGATAGTTGACTCAGGTGGGCTGTATCAGGGACTGTACTCACATCCCCCCTCAAACTTAGGATGGGGTTTTGCCCCACACCAAGTTTGCTACGAAGAGTTTCAAACGGTCTGCGAGCTAGGGACTTTGTGAATATGTCAGCTATCTGATAGTCTGAAGATATATGTTTTGTTTCGATCAATCCCAGAGCCACCTGCTCCCGAATGTAATGCCAGTCTGTGTCGAAGTGCTTTGATCTCTTATGCAGCGCCGGATTCATACTTAGATAAACCGCATATAGATTGTCGCATAGCAGCATCGTTGCATGAGGTTGAGATATGTTCAAATCACGCAACAACTGAGATATCCAAGCAATTTTGTGAGCAGTAGAACAGAGAGCTCTATACTCCGCTTTAGTAGACGATCTAGACACAGTTTCTTGCCTCTTTTCTGACCAAGATATCAGATTAGGACCCAAGAATGTACAGAAACCTGTGGTTGATCTTCGAGTTTTTTGACAACCTGCCCAGTCGCTGTCACAGTATGCCAAGAAGGAGAGATTCGAGTCCTTTTTTTATGTGTAACCTAAGGTGCATTGTACCTTTAATGTATCTCATGATCCGTTTGAGTAAGCAGAAGTCTGTATTCGTTGGGGGCATGCATACGTTGACACACGATGTTAACCGCATACTGAATGTCTGGACGAGTGATGGTCAGGTATTCTAGTTTCCAGGCCAGACTCCTGAAGTAAGTCGGTTCCGAAAACAGCGCAGGATCCATCTCTTCAATACGTTGTGGGAGAGGAGTGGGCATAGGGTTGCAGTCAGTCATTGCAGCCACATGAAGAATCTCTTTAACATACGCCATTTGATGCAAGAAAACATCACCAGCATGCGGGACCATTTCAACTCCAAGGAAATACTTTGGTATACCCATATCTTTCATTGAAAATCTCTGAGACAACGACTCAATAAGTGACTGAAGAAAAGCAGTATCACTTCCTGTTAATAGAATATCATCAACGTGGAGGAGGAGAACCATTGTCTTGTATGTCTGTTGTAAGTGAACAGCAAAGGATCTGACTTGCTACACAAGAAGCCATAGTCAATCAAGAAGTTACTGAAGGTATCAAACCAAGCACGAGGAGCTTGTTTGTAGATAGATAATTTGTTTTCGTAACAAACCCTTAAGGCTGAAACATGTAAAAGGTTCTAGAACATGGAGGAATGCACTTCATTGCACTAACCTCAACTTTCTTGACTTGCCAACCTAAGACTGCAGTCACCTACTCAGTCCTTACCACAGGACTTTTCTCAATACCTTTCACCTTTTGCCTTCATCACTGCTCATTATCAGAATGAACATCTATTGCTCAGAATGTTCATATCTTCAGTAGGAGGAAATAATGTCCATGTATGCAACAAATGAAGAATGTTCATCTCAGTTTGTTCCAGCCGGATGCTTCATAGCTTCAGTGATATTCTTTGGGAGAGCAGAGTATTCGCAAGAGCCTCGAGTTTAGCTTGTGAATGCCAGCCTTTGCTCTAGTCTGCATGATGAGCTTTGTTGTCAACTGGTTGGATATCTTCTGCCTGTTTATATCCAGGTTGTCCAGGATATCAGGAGTCCGAATGCAGGAGGAGTGGTAGGACCCAAGTAGAGATGATCTTTCAGTACCATCAGACTGCGAGCTTTCAAGTGATTGTCATACCGATCAAACTGTTTGTACTGATCTTCATCAAATGAGCATGTCGTGTGATGTAGACTTTTCCTGATGAGACATCTATTCCTTTGTGAAGACTGCTGTAACCAAGGAATACACACTGGAGAGACTTTGGATCAAATTTGTGTGCCTGTAGAGGTTCGAGACATGGATAACATAGCACTGAACTAGAACTCATAGGGTTTTAATTCAAAAGAGGGATAAGACTTCGCAAGAAAGCCGATAAGAGAACAATGGAACATCATCAACATACCAAGCTCAGTGAGAATCTAATCATTTTGCTCAGGAGTATATGGGCAAGATAGACGATGTTGAATGCCATGAGCTGCAAAGAATTGCTTCATTTGATTGTTCACAAATTCTCCTCCACCATCCGACTGAAACTTTTTTTATTTTAGCATTAAACTGGTTCTCAACCAACGTCTTAAACTCAGTAAAGACTTGAAAGAACTCGCATTTATTATGAAGTGGGTATAACCAAGAGAACCGAGTACAATCGTCTACTAAAACTGCAAAAAACTTGAACCCTTGACTTGAAACAATGGGCGAGGGACCCCACAAATCACAATAGATTCTCTCTAAAGGTTTAGCAACATGAGATTGAGAAGAAAAAAATGTAGCTTGTGGCTCTTCCCCATCTGGCAATGTCAACGCGGCGGATGTTCTGCTCTTATTGATATTGATTTCCTTGCTGAACTTGAGGTTTTGAAGAACTTTGGTGTTTGCGTGACCAAGTCTCAGATGCCACTGATCTTCAGAAGCAGACACTTGACGATCTGAGAAGTAGACTGCAAACTCTTCATTATTCAACACATATAGACCATTATTTCTGGTTCCCTTTGACACCATTTTCTCCTTAAGTAGGTCAATCACATACACATTAGTTGCATCAAAAAATACACAGTTTTGATACTGATAGCAAAGACTTTTGAATTGTCGGACAGACTCATACTTCGTTTAGAGGCAGGTTACCTGAGGAGGAGGAAATGGTGGTGGAGCCAACATAAGTGATAGGAAGGTACGCACCATCACCAACCATTACAGCATCGTTACCTTCTTATGGATGAACATTTTGAAGGCTTGATGTTGCAGCAGTGACGTGCACCGTGGCTCCAGAATCAGGGTACCAGTCTTTGTCGTCAGACACACGAAGAGAGTTGAACGCTTGAGGGGCTTGGTAGTTGTTATCGAAGCAGTTATAGCACTTGATGGCTGTGTGCCCAACTCCCCACATATCTGACATGTCGGTCGTTCACCCTGATTGTTGTTGTTGCTCTGGTGCTGCGAGAAACCGCGACCTCTACTAGAGTATCCTCCACGACCACGGTAAGAACCTGATCTTCCTATTCCTCTATAGTTGGGGTTGTAAGAAGGATTAGTCTGTCTGTATTCTTCATTTTGAGAAGCAAATGCCATGTGTGGATTAACCGCAATAGACTCTTCATAGAACTTCAGCTTGACATCAAATCCTTCAACTTCAGACACAACATCATTAAACGTTGGAGCAAGAAACTTCGTTAAGGAGCTCTGGATGACTGTTGTGATAGGGTCATATTCTCGACCTAGACCATTGAGAAAACCAAAAATCTTCATCGATTTATCGACTGGTTTCCTATTGCACTGAGAGAGTCACAGATAGACTTGAACTCTCTGCAGTAGACGGCCAAAGTTTTCTCCTTTTTGGATAAAAGCTGCAGACTTCTTCGCAAGGAGAACTCTCGAGAGACGGAGCTTTTGTTGAAGTTGTCGGCGAGGGAGATCTAGACTTCACGAGATGTCTGGAGATTATGAACAGAGCCCAACACTTCCTCCGACAGAGTACCAAAGATCCATGACCGCACGAGCTGATCCGAACAGAACCAAAACTCAAACTGAGGATTTTTCTCCTCAACTTTCTCCGTTCCTCTCACCACCGTACGCGTCGAAGGTGGAGCAGTGACAGAACCATTCACAAAGCCCAAAAGCTTTTGACTTGACAACAGGGACTCGATCTGAGTTTTCCAGAGCAAATAGTTGCTATAGTTGAGTTTTAGAGTTACTGAACTCAAGATGTGAACATTGCTCGGGAAGGGATAAGGATTCAAAGGATCCACCATTGAAAGCACCTGTTAAGGTTTACAATGGCTCTGATACCATATGAAGAACATAAGACAAGAATATTTCTTTGAATAATACTTTTCTTACATGGTATTCACAATACAACAATAGAGCTTAAATACAAGATCTTAGAACGATCTAGACAAAGCACAACTGGAAAGGTAAAGTAAAAGTAAATCATATCCAGCTTCACATAGCGTTAAGAGAAGGCTGAAGGGATTTCGAATATGCTCCAGCTGCCTCTCCGTACTCGTGTGCTCTGTTCTGCAAGAGGACGAAACTGAAGAAGATGACTGTTGGTCGATGGGCTTTTCTTGGGCCTTCGATAGTTGACTCAGGTGGGCTGTATCAGGGACTGTGCTCACATGAGGGAGCTCTCATAAAACTGTATGTAAACTGCACTTCTTTGGTTGGGCACATTAGCACCGTGACAATTTTGAACTACTCAGGTTCAAATTTTCTAAATTTTGATTGCCTATATAATTCAGATAATAACTTATCTTTAAGGGATGGGTTTGACTGAACTTCCGTCAAAGCAAAGGGGATGGGCTTTTATATGGTTCAAACTGATTTTTAATAATTTTAGTTTTGATGTATCTTTATTGGCATTGGGCCAGTTTACTATAGCTATTGAGCTTGTAACATTTTTACATTTTTCGTGCATTTTAATATGAAAGTCATTAATAAAAAACTTTATATTTTGGGTGGTTACACAATAAAAACTCATTACCCATTAAAAAGTAAGTTGCACTTTATAATCAAACAATATTTCCCATCTTACATATATAGTATATATGCATATGAGTTAATGTTAATACTTGTTTGCAACAGTTTGGGAAATAAGCCCTGGGACTGGAACAGTCTACGACCCATTGCTCACAAATATTTAAGAACCATCAAATGCTTCCTTTTGTTTCTAATCCAACTACAACCTGTTTAAGACTAAACATCACTGGCTACACTGTAGAATCATTTATAAGATATATGTGACGTTTATATTTAGTAATCCACCTAACCGTGTGGCTCAGCCAAATAAGATTTAGGATGTGTTGCACATGAACAATATATATTAAAACTACGTTCAGATGGATCAAATACACCATGCAATTTTTGTTGACCTATATAAGAGACTATCTGACTATAAGACGTTAGAGCATGATTATCCCAAAGACCCATTTAGGGGCTCTTATTCTTTTTTTAATATTTTTTAGTAATAAAAGTAAGTTAAGAGACAACATTAAGAAACCCAAATATTTTTGTGTTTCATTGCAAGGTTCTTAATTAAAGGTTCTTAGAAAATTGTTTATATAGTTTGAGATGGAATGTTTGATGTTGTGTTTAGATAATCTTTCACATGAGATTTGTCATTCTTGACTAAGGGTCGTTTATCCCTATTCTGATGATCAGTGTCACGCTCATCATCAGCCCATATATACAAAACCAAACCAACACTAAAGCTACACTAAAGCATACACTGACTTGGTTCCAACGAGTTCAAATACAAAACCAACACTAAAACTACTATTCTCCTATATATAATGAAGAGTTTTAACATAATATTACCAGTGCAGAGTTGTAACTGCTGCTCCATAGCTTGAAGACGGAACCTGAGCTCACTGTTCTGGTTGTGTAACCCCATCGAATCTCTCTTACACACCAAAGAAAACAACATAAAGACTACTACTGACTTTATTCAAAAACATGACAGTTTGTATTATCTGACCTGCAAATGCCTGAGTTGAGCCAATAATGTAGTGGCCTCAATCTGAAGAAACGGCACCTTGTGTTCTAACTCGGCCGTGTATTGCGCCTTCCGCTCCTTTGAACGTGCAGCGGACACACGGTTCGCCAAAATCCTAATAACAAAATAGTTTTAAAAAAAAACAAACACTCACGTCACAATGAACAAGGGCTGAATCAATCATGAGCTTCATGCTACCGTAGAGGAGACCCACTACAAGCTCTCAATGCTCTCAATGCTCAAAAATGAAAAGTAGCAGTCACCGAATCACATTAAAAAAACAGAACACCATTGTTACAAACCTAATTAAGAACAAGAAAATCTTACACAGATAAAGCTTAAGCAATGCATATGAGAGTGATAACATAAAGGCTCAATCTTTCATAAACAGAACACCATTGATTCTTTATACTATAAACATTGTAAGACTCAAAAGATTGATTCTTTATACTAAGATTAGAACTAGCTTTGGAACTAAACATTGTATGAGAGAGAGAGAGGAAGAATCAAACCTCTGGTCGTGGCGTCTCTGATCTCCGATACTGAACAGCCGCCGACAATTTCAAACCAAAGTTCCACTGTTCTCGTTCGAAAGAAGAAGAGTTTATCTGCTTCGTCCTCCTCCTCATCGTCTCGTGGAAACACTGCTTCAGTATCAACCAAAGACTGTGAGAGCCACACGCGATGGAGATCGGAGAAGCAACAGCGTATCTACTCCGCCAAGCTGATACAGGCGCTGAAACAGGTCCACCTCAGCTCCTCTTCCTCCTCCGCGTTGACATCCTCTCCAATGGCTCAGAAGCGGGGAAAGGCCGTCCGTGAATCCGCAGACCGCGCCCTCGCCATCTCCGCCCGCGGAAGGACGCTCTGGAGCAGAGCGGTTCTTGCTAACCGGATCAAACTGAAGTTCCGGAAACACAAACGGCCAAGGCAGAATTCGGAAAATTGGAGAGAAATCAATTAAACCGGAAAAGATGAGAAAATGATAACCTGGGAGGATTTGCAGAGGAAAGGAGATGAAGAGATTACAGAGGAAGCCCTACTCCTACCATGGCTTCTTCTTCTTTCTTCCTTCTTCGCTATTGAGAGAGCGAGAGTCAGGACACGTGTACAAGAAGAGACGGTCTTTTCTGTTGTTTGATTAAGAGACGTAGCTTGAGATAATTGCTATTTTTCATTTTTTTTTAATTCTAAAACACTAAGAGACGGGCTTAAAAGACCGCGATAAGCATGGTCTTATCTACATCACTTAAGAACAAAGGAAGCACGTTAGGGAAGTTTTTTTTTTTGTAACTTAGGCTTTCATTAAAATTAATAAAGGAAAAATAAAAGAGTTGTAAGCCTGAGGCTTTAGTTACAAGGGCCTAGCCCATTTTGAAAACTCATAATAGTGAACCTTTTTTAGTTAAGGAAGCCCAATGGTAGAATAGAAATTGAGTCGGGAAAAGCCTACGGCCATTGCAGTGACGGAGAAGGCAAGGAGAAGAAGAGAAGTGCGACCATGAATGGTTTACTGTCATAGTCCTTAAGCTCGAGAAATCCAGGTTTGCAGCATCGCCGAAGAGAGAGCAGGGTTTGCCTCTCTAAAACTCTGTAACCGATTTCGCAATTGTCGATCAATGAGTTTGAAAACCGCATCCACTGATCGGAATATGTTCGAGTGCAGGCGAGCGTTCCTTTCAGACCATAGCCAGTAGATCGTGGATTTCCAAGCTAGTAGCACGAGAAGGGTTTGTGGCCGTCGAGACTTGCTGCGAGGGAGAGCAATCATCTGAACAACAGTGGCTTCCCAATCATTGCAGGGGATCAAAGCACAGCGAGCTGCACTTAGAGACCAGAGAGCATAGCTGTAAGGACATTCATGGTACAGGTGGTTTCTTGATTCCAGCGATGAGTTACAGAGAATACATAGAGGAGAAACCTGCATACCCCAACCAAGTAGACGGTCCTTTGTGGGGCATCTGTTCTGGATCACTAGCCAAGTCAAGAAGCTATGGCGTGGGATCTCATAAGCAGACCAGACACTTTTTGCCCATGCAACCTCAGCTATCTCTCCTCGAAGATAAGTATAAACATCCCCTGTACTATATGATAGACTTATTTTACCTGCTAGTTCCCACTCATAGTAGTCAGGATTTTGAGAAAGAGTGATGGTTGTGAGATAGACATGCATTTGTAACTGTTCCTCTGTTCTTGCAGGAGGAATTCGCCAGATTCCATTCCTGTATAGTGAAGCAACTGAAGCTTTCTCCGGAATACCCAATCTAGAGGAGGAGCTAGTAAGGAAGGTCGTTAGCTTCCCAAATGGTGTCCAGTTGTCGAACCAGAATCTTGCAGATACTCCATTCTCCAATCGTAATTTGATGAGAGGAAACACCACATCCCTGAGTTTGAGAATTTTGTTTGCTAGCCATGAGTAGGAAGCACTCGGTTTAGTGGTCCAGTAATTTTGGATCGATCCTTTTAGTATCATTTCCTTGAACCAGGCCACCCAAACCGAACCCGCACGAAAAAACAGCATCCAAATGAGTTTGAGACAGCAAGCCTTGTTCCAAGTGTGAAGATCTCTAATCCCTAGTCCTCCTTGTTCTTTTGTGAGTACTACTGTCTCCCAAGCTACTCTCGCCGAATTATGACTTTCTATGTCTCCTTTCCATAGGAAAGTACTGCAAAGAGAGTTGATCCGATTAACACACGCTTTTGGCAGGATGAAGGCAGAGCACCAGAAGGTTGTTATTCCCGCTATGACCGATTTTATCAAGAGCAATCTGCCAGAGAAGGAGAGAGACTTTACAGACCACGAGGAGAGTCTTGATTTGACTTGATGTATGAGAGGCTCGCAGTTCGCCAGATTCAGCTTCTTGGAGTTCAAGGGAACTCCCAGATACCTTACAGGTAAGGTTCCACAAGACATACCAGTAGAAGCTTTTATTGTATCAATTTCTTGAGGACTCATTCCTGAGGCAAAGAAGCTTGTTTTCTGAAAACTGACTGCAAGACCAGACCGTAGCTCAAACTCATGGAGAACCTGTAGCACATTCTGAACCGAATCCAAAGACCCGTCAATGAATATCAGCAAGTCATCAGCAAATGAGAGGTGCGTTAGCTTCATCTTATTGCATTTCGAATGGTACTGTATGTTTCCCTGCACTGCTGCATTATTCAACATAAAAGAGAGGCAATTCATAGCTATCACAAAAAGATAAGGGGAGAGGGGGTCGCCCTGTCTTAGCCCTCTTTTGCCTTTAAAATACCCTGAGACAGTGCCATTGTACCCTATCATGAAGCTTGTTGTACATATGCAGGCTTGGAGCAGAGAGATGAACTTGCGCGGGATGAGCAGACCTTCAAGGCAGGAGAACAGAAATTCCCAGGAGAGTGTATCAAAAGCCTTTGCGATATCAACTTTGATGGTAATTTTCTTTGACCCTGTATTCTTATGATAACCATGAATTAATTCGCTGGCGAGTACTGTGTTTTCAACAAGCAATCTGTCTTTGACGAAGGCCGTTTGACATGGCAGGATGAGGTGCTGGAGAATAGGCTTGAGTCTCGATACCAGAAGCCTAGAGACCACTTTATACACAGTGTTGAGGCATGAGATGGGCCGGAAGTCTGATACTCTCGCTGCTCCTGGGAACTTTGGGACTAATGAGAGGATTGTAGAGTTTGTGGCGGCAGGAAGGAAACTTGTGGCGAAGAAATGTTGAATAGAGAGGACCGCCTCTTCCCCTACTACCTCCCATGCTCCTTTGAAGAAACCAGAAGTTAAGCCGTCGGGCCCCGGGGCTTTGTTGGGATTGAGTTTGAAGAATAACTTTCGAATCTCTTCAGAGGTGGGAATAGAAAGCATCGCCTGTGCCTGCTGATCATTACATCTGAAATTTAAGAGTTGAGCAAACCAGGAAGAAGGAGAGGTAATTGTGGGCGGGAAATAGGGTTGAGGCCCCAGGATAGACTTGAAATGCATCTCCGCCAGTAAGCTCATTCCCAAAGGATCAGTGACAAGGATTCCAGAGGCATCGAGAAAGGATCTGATAGCATTGTAGCTTGCTCGCACCTGGCAAATACGATGGAAGAAAGTGGTATTAAAATCTCCTTCTCTCAACCAGTTTATCCTTGATTTTTGTCTAAAATATGCTTCCTCAATTTCTTGCAAGAATAACCATTTCTGGTGCAGCTCTCGCTCCTCTTCGAACAGCTCCGGTGATGGGGATTGTAGGGCACGTACCTGCACAGACTGCAACAAACTGTAAGTTTCACTAACCCTCTCTTGAATTTTTGAATAGTTCTCTCTGTTTAGTAATTTTAGATCTCTCTTTATGACTTTAAGCTTCCAGCAGAACTGTGTGAGCGTTGAGCACATGCTTCCGGCGCGAATCCAAGCGTCACTTACAACGGTAGAGAAGTTAGGATGTTTGGTTAGATAGTTTTGGAACTTAAAAGGTTGGGTACCAGCTTTGGGAAGGGTAAAGGCTAGGTCAATGAGGCAGGGACAGTGGTCAGAGAAGAGCTGGGGGAGGAAGGTGGCATAGGCGTGAGGGAAGGCTGAGATTGTAGAGTTGTTGACAAGCATTCTATCCAGCTTTTTGGCGATAGGGTTCAAAGGCTGATTATTAGTCCAAGTGAGATGGGGACCATTGAAACGGAGATCAAACACTCCTGCTTGCAGCAAACAATCACGAAAGAGGTACATTTGGTTGTCTGCAACAGAAACAGTAGGAGAGGAATGTTCAGTAGGGAACAAGATCTGATTGAAATCTCCCCCTATCATCCAGGCAGTATCATCAAGGCTCAGAGTGTTCTGGATCTGTATCAGCTCTGTCCAGAGATCTGTCCGTTCAGCAGCTTCGTTCGATGCATAAACAGCAGTGTAATAGAAGGCAGGGTGGTTGGGCAGAGATAGCAGGCAAGTAAGGCTTTGGCGACTCTTGCCTATAACTTGAACATTGACAGGATGCTTCCATATCAGTATGATTCTACCGTCTTCGTCCTCAGAATGGTTGGAGATGAAGTTCCAGGAAGGACAAAGGTTGGACATAATGGGATTCAAAAAAGGTTCTTTTATATGAGTTTCAAGAAGGGCTCCAAAAAGAGGTTTATGAAAAAGAAGCCAACTCATGAAAGGCCGATGCTTAGCCGGGTCATTTAGACCTCGGACATTCCAAAAAAAGAGTTTAACACTCATTGAGAAGGTAAAGAGGACTTCCCATTTAACTGGGTAGAGCCCTGAAACAAAAAAGTAGTCTTGGGGTCAGTAGTAGAAGGCTGGGGAGAAGGAGAGAGAGGGGAAGATGATTGAGAAGTTAGTGGTTGGTTAAAAAGGGAGATAACAGGAAGGTTTGCAACAGAGACAAAGGGGTTCGGGTTTATGTTTGAGGAAGGGGTCAAGGAGAAAGTAGGGGAGGATCGGGATCGTTTTAAGGATGGTCTTGGGGGGAGGGTTGGAGAGGACGGAGAAGACTGGTTCTGGTTATCAGAGGGAGGAGGATCAGCACAAGAGTGAAGTCTTCATCTACCGATATAATTGCACCAGGATGCAAAGTAATGATTGTGACTCAGTGACTGTTAGACTCGTCATTCAAATAAACCATAAAAACAAACACCAAATAACCTTTCTTTTAACAGCACAAGAGATATAAAATTTTATTGGTATCTCTCGAATCTAGGAAAGTTTATGCGCTCTCGGGTAAAGGGATTGAAGAAAAAGGGTAGACGTGCGAAGCATAATCTCCCATGAGTAACCACCCACCTATTGGAGCAAACGATAATGAAAGACTTAGATGACCCGGGTAAATTCATCACCTTTTATTTTTTACTATTGATTTGCTCATGCACGGGTATAAATATTTATAAAGTAAATATATATTATTATAATTGATTGCTATTTACTTTTAATTTTAAATTAATTTATAGTTTTATGCATATTTTATATTATTTTAATTAGACATATAATTTTAGATATGTTATATCTAGTCGGTTTTGTTGTTTTACAATCGGTTTAGTTATCATTTAGATATATTAGGTTGCATCTATTTCTCTTAATACAATTATAAAATTTTTATTCAAAATATATTAAAATTTGGATTAATTTTCTTATTTTCATTAGGTTGGTTTTGTCTTAGATATGTAAATATTTTTTAGGAAGATTATTTATAACTTAAGATATATTGTGCTAGAATGAAATAAAAAAATAAACTAAAGTGTTTGGTTCCAAATTACGTAAATTAATATAACGATAATATTTTGCAATCTCATGCATATATATAAATTTTAAAAGAACTAAATTAAAATAGTTGCTTAATATTTTATTTTCATTTGTTAAGGTGTTTTGAGTCATCTTATAATTTATATTTATAAAATAAATTATTATTATTATTATAAAATTATATTTTTATTATAATTAAATCTATGATTTTAGATATAAATTTCATTAGTCGAGTCACTCATGTTGTGAGTATCTTAAGTTACATATATTCTTTCAAATTCAAACTGAGGTATAATTATTTTTATTATAATTAAGTCAAGTCAAATTAATTTTATTTATTGTTTAAATGTGCATGTATTTTCATAATATATATATATATCAAATTAAATGTTGATTAAAAAAAGAAATTAGAAAATATAACATGATCTATAGAAAGTTACATAATAAGTAATTGATACGTTTTTGGAAGCTCATGAACACATATCAATATTTACAATAACTAAAATATTTTTTTAAAATTATAAATGATTTTATGCCTTTTGGTTATGGTTATATTAAGTTCCACAAACATAAAAACATAAAAAAGAAAACATATAATTTTAATAATGCAAAATATAATATATCTACCTCATTAAAGTGTATAGCGTGATTTTAAAATATTTTGTTATTTGTTCAAAAGATGTTTATTGTTAAAATTTATTTTTTTTCGTTTTTAATATCTCTTAAAATTAAGCAGTAAAAAATTGTTTTAGTATTGAGAATCTTATTATATAAGTAAAAAAAAAATTATAGACATTTTTTGCTGTGATTGAAATATATTATGGTCAAATAAATATAAGAAAATACAAATTACATTTCAATAATACTAATTATAAAATATTTTAGTCAATAAAACATATATCAGTTTATGTTACTTAATTATTCTATGTAATTATCTAAAAATAGATAAATATATTAAAAATATTTTTGTTACTGTGAAAATATATATTGTTGTACTGTTAAAAATTATGTTTTAAAATAAATAATATTTCTTTTTCTAATATCAAGATTATCAGTGAAAATATAAATATAAATAAAGCATATTAGTATATTTTACGTTATTTAAAAATATTTTAAAATGGAATATTACTATTTTATGAACTTTCCTTTTTAATGCAATCATATTATTTATACATACATTTTCATTTTTAAATTCGTTTTATAAACTTTATAATATTTCCTTTTTATTATATATGTTATTTGGAAAATATTTAAAGTAATTTAAATAAAAAATCAATAATAGTGTTTAAATATAACATTATTAATGCGAGTCATATATAATATTTTTAATTCATTAAGGATATCATCGTAATCAACCACTGTGAGAGTTAACGTGAGTGCGACACGTAAGAAACTGACTTCTCAAATAATATTATAGAGATTCTCAACTAGGTTATTTTCCCGTACTCATGCACGGGTATAAACATTTATGAAATAGTTAAATTGTAAGAATTATTAAATATTTTCTTTTGCTTGTCTATAAGTATTAGAAAATATTATATGTTAATATTTTATAAATATTTACTTTTTTTTATATTTGTGTTTCAAAAAGGAAAATTAAATTAAAAGTTAACTAACATCTTACTATGAAAAACGGAAATACATTATTAATGCGAGTCATATATAATATTTTTAATTCATTAAGGGTATCTATATAATAAACCATTGTGAGATTTAATGTGAACGCGCCACGTAGGAAACTGACTTCTCAAATAATACTATAGAGATTGGTTTGAGAATTGATGAAAGATCCAAATGGATGTTCTTACCGTGATGGATGATGGGGGAGATGAAATCTGTTTGTACAACACTCTCTTCTAAAGATAGTGAAGTATCGGTGGAATGAAGTGGTTTGATGGAACCAAACCAACTGGTACACCTCTCTTTGGACTTGAACAGTGCACTACAAGAAAACTCGGTTTTAGCGAGGAAGTTTAACGAGGAAAAGTATTCCTCGTGAAATTACGTCGATTTTACGAGAAAATAAAAATTTTTCGTCATTTCCTCGTAAAGTAACGACGAAACTATTTCCTCGTAAAGTAACGACGAAACTATTTTCTCGTAAAGTTAAAGTAAAATCACGTGGTTTTTACGAGGAATCATACTTTCCTCGTAAATTCATCGTAAAGATAGCATGAAATTTACGAGGAAATATTTTACGAGAAAATGACGAGGAATGTTTGAATCCACAATGTTAACACGTTTTTTCTTTGGCTACCTACCAAACATTTCGTCGTAAATTCGTAGTAAAGTTCCAACAACCACATTCGAAAGTCTCTTATAAATATGGAGGTTTGAACATAATTTTAAACACACCAACAAGAAACAAAAACGTGAAAAAATGTCGGGCTCGGGGAATATTTACGAGTTGCGGAGGTGGATGTATATGCATAGAGATGCTAACGGGAGAGTGACGAAAGAATATCTTGCGGGGCTGGAGACATTTATGCATCAAGCAGATTCCACACCGCTCGCTCAAGAAAGTGGTAAGATGTTCTGCCCTTGTAGAAAATGCAACAATTCTAAATTGGCAAATCGTGAAAATGTTTGGAAGCATTTAATAAATAGAGGTTTCACGCCAAATTACTATATCTGGTTTCAACATGGAGAAGGTTATAATTATGATCAGAATGAATGTAGTAGTAGTAATAGCAACTTTAAGGAAGAACCGATTGATCATCAGTTGCATAATGAACATAGTTACCATCAGGAGGAGCAGATGGTAGATTATGATAGGGTTCATGATATGGTAGCTGATGCATTCGTAGCTCATGATGAAGATGAAGAACCTAACATAGATGCAAAAAAGTTTTATGAAATGTTAAATGCAGAAAATCAACCACTTTACAGTGGTTATAAAGAAGGTCTCTCTAAATTGTCGTTGGCTGCTAGAATGATGAATATTAAAACTGATCACAATCTACCTGAAAGTTGCATGAACGAATGGGCAGACTTGTTTAAAGAGTATTTGCCGGAAGACAATGTGTCTGCTGATTCTTATTATGAGATTCATAAACTGGTTTATAGTCTTCGGTTACCTTCGGAGATGATAGATGTTTGCATCGACAACTGCATGATCTACTGGGGAGATGATGAGAAGTTAGAAGAATGTCGATTCTGCAAGAAGTCACGATTCAAGCCGCAAGGACATGGACGTAATAGGGTACTGTACCAAAGGATGTGGTACCTACCAATTACAGACAGATTGAAAAGATTGTACCAATCGGAGCAGACTGCTGGAAAGATGAGATGGCATGCCGAGCATACTCAGACGGATGGTGAGATGACTCATCCATCAGATGCAAGAGCCTGGAAACATTTTAACAAAGTACTTCCTGATTTCGCTAGCAATAGCCGGAATGTGTATCTCGGATTATGCACAGATGGATTTAGTCCATTCGGAATGTCAGGGAGACAATATTCATTGTGGCCAGTCTTTCTTACGCCATACAACCTGCCACCGGAGATGTGCATGCAACGGGAGTTGTTATTCTTGACCATATTAATACCCGGTCCGAACCATCCAAAAAGGTCTCTGAATGTTTTCCTCCAACCACTGATAAAAGAGAAAGGATTTGTGGTCAACAGGGGTGAGGACGTATGACTGCTCAACGAAGATGAATTTTTCGATGCGAGCGATGCTTTTGTGGACCATAAGTGACTTTCCTGCGTATGGGATGTTGTCTGGATGGACTACACATGGGAGATTAGCTTGTCCATATTGTAATGGAATGACAGATGCGTTTCAACTGAAGAATGGTAGGAAGACAAGTTGGTTTGATTGTCACCGTCGATTTCTTCCCATTGGCCATCCGTACCGAAGAAACAAGAATTTCTTTAGGCACAAAAAGTTTGTGAGAGACACTCCTCCTCCATATCTAACTGGAGAACAAATTGAAGCGCAAATTAATGTTGGGGTCAAAATCGGTCACGACGGAATCAATGACTGAAAGTCTCTGGAAAGTATTTCTTGAAACAAAAAGTCTCGGATAATTTGAAAAGAAGTTATACGAGATTTTCTCAAATTAGAATATCCACTCTCTGGTGAGGTCGGCGGTTATCTCGAAATCAGGCTAAAGATCTTTCAAACTCAAAGATTTCCCGCCGCGAGCGGTCAAGCGGAGGAAGGATCGGGCGACGAAGAACCCACAGGCGGCAGAGAACCCCTGGCCCCGGCGGTGAAGCGAACCCGGCCTGGTGCGGCAAGCCCCTGCGCCCGGCGGCGACGCAGCGCAGCGGCCTGGCGCCCGGCGGCAGACAGCGGCGCCTGCCTGGCGCCCGGTGGCAGGCCGACGCGCCGCCTGGCGCCGGCAGCAGACGGCGATGGCGCCCGGCGGCGGCAGACGGCAACGGCCTGGCGCCCGCGGCAGGTCCCTGCGCGTTCGATGGTCCTCCTGGTCTCGGTCCTCGTCCTGGTCTCCGGTCCCATTGTGCTTCGGTCTGATCCCGTCTTGGCTTGCGGATCAATCCTCGTGGGTTTGATACGATCCGCTACGTAATTAACATCTCGATTCGACTCGATTGGAATCATCCTCGATTGTTTCACGACAAAATTAGAAAGGTTGGATTTCTCGTAGAGGATATCGTGTAAAACAAGATCGATTAACTTCGAACATCGATCCTTTAGGCTATCTGGTTTATTTTCACGAAATATAGTCTTCCAGAAATCGTATAAAACGTTAAACGACTTAAGACAAGTCCACGAACTTACTTACGATTTTAAGAATTCAGGCCCAATTAGACTATGACGGTTTATCAATTTCGAACATCGGATAAACATCAAGTCACCGAAAAATTGGGGAAAACTTCGAGGATAATTACAAAGATCGCCGAAAATGGAATATTTCTGAAGAGATAAACTTGGGCCCAAAGGCTCCATTATCCTAAGGCAAACCGAGCTAGAAGTGAGTATATAAGGAGAGCAAGAGCAATGGAGAAGGGGATCCGAAAATCCTAGAATCTAGACTTAGAGAACTCCTGCTAGCTTAGAGAACTTAGAAGGTGGTTAGGCCAGCGTGGGGACTTAGAGCGTCTGGCGCCTCTTGTTCTAGTTTTATCTTCTCCATAGACCCATGTTCCTCGGAAAGATCTAACAATTCTTTTACTCAGAGCTCGCACATAGAAACCCTAGGCATTATCTTCGACATGCCCGTTTCTATGACCAACACTCATACTAGACGAACCAGGCATAGACTGTTCGATCTTGTTCAATTCTTAAAACTAAACTACGTCCGACTTGATCCTCGAAAGGGTACGTAGGCAGCCTTTCTTAAGGTCCAGTCGCAAATCTTAACAAAACCTTTTCCGCATTTATTCGGTCACTTGTCGTTGGCTGTCGCGAAGAATCCGGACCTTCAGGAAAGTAGGGTTTTCGTTGCTTTCCTCCATTTTCATTCATTAAAATCGACGGTGTGAATTCGGTTCCCACAGTTTGACGCTAGAAGGAGGCGGATTACTCTTACTCATACGGCCGGCCTTGTCGAACCGATGTCCGAAATATGAAAGAAAACTTGCAGCAGCGACTGTTCCCTCACGATAGCGCTTACGCCAAAGCGCCCGCGTGCTCGAGCAAATCAAAACCTAGCCGCGGCTTTCCGCAGGAAGAGCACAAAAGCGAGCTCGCAATTTCTCTATCTAAACAGAAAGGGAAGCGATAAAATCTATCAAACCCCAAAAATTCGTCTTGTTACCAAGTTAGAGAAATCGCATAGCGAGCAAGGTTTCTACAAAAAGCGTTTCTTCGAGAACCTCGGAAAATAAAATTTATTCTCCTCGAAACCTTGGGAAACCCTAGATTACTCATGGAATAGAAGCACGGCAAATCGGGTCACCAATTCCCACTGCCGTCCTTCTTCCGAACAACTCTCGGGAAGCAAACGACGAAACGGGAAAAGAGCTTACCAATGCTTCCCAACCGTCCGAACCACCCAAGGGAGGCCAAAACTCCGACTGTCCCGACCGGTTAGCCATACGACAAGTTCGGTCTGCCTCGACCAGCTCGCCGTCGACAAGCTCGGTCTCTCGACCAATTTGCAATGTGGCCAGCTTGGTCCTTCCTAACCAGTTTGAGAAGAACAGAGTTGATTTCTATAAATCTACTTAAAACCTAAACCGGTTAACTAAGACGTTTTCTGAAATCTAAAAATTTTCGCGCCATTGCGAACTCTCGACTTTATCCGCTAAGCTTACTTTGGAAAACTACTCAAAACTCCTTTGGATCAATCCTACGGAAGCGAGAGAATTTCTGATTAAGTTTAAGAACAAAATTACAGCTCTCCGCAGCGAGAGTGTCGGATATTAAAATTCGGTAACATCTTACGGAAACAACTTCCGTAAGATCAAACTCGGCAATATTTTACGAAACATCATTCGTAAAGTCAAACAAAATCATATCAAACAACAAGGTCTGAGACTTGACCAGTTCGCCATGGCTTGACGAACTAAGAACCTCACCGAATGACATCCTGTCCATTGCTCCCTCTTAGCCTGCTTCTCCTTCTTTGTTTCAAGCGATTTCATAAAATCCCTTTGGTACATAAAGCATCTGATCTGACACGCGTTGAGTGGAAACATCTATTCATAGCGCTTGATAGACTTTTCAACAATATACAAAGCACCTGTCAATTTAGGGAAGTCTGAAGAAACGGAGACATGAGCTTAGACATTGATATCTCTCGTTCGCTCCGATATTCTCATCAGGATTTCATCGAAAATCAATTCATACGAAATTCAGTATCAGACTTTTCGAAGTCCTTTGACGTAGAATCAAAAGTGGGCATTCCGAAACACCTAAGAAAACCTTCGATGGAATACACATCCTTCTCGTAAAAACTATCACTACGGAAGGTGAAACACAGTTCAGAAGACAAAAGAAGAAGAAGGAGGAAGAAGGGGCAATCTCGAATCATCGATGAGACTAAGGTATGTCCGACTTATAAAATTTTGTAAAGGTTTTAATTCTTCTTACGACAGGAACAAAAACATCTTGAAAACTGCCATAGAATTTAGGGAACTTAGGACCTAGGTGGATAGTCTAGCAAGCTAAGTCTTAGGTAAAATTTCCAATCTTGTTCCATCGTTCCTTGATTGTCCTGGCAAAACATGCAAACCGATCTAGTCTCTCGAAAAACTGAGAAACGATCGCCACGCGTTCTAAAGCATACTCATCCCGCTTCCTGAAAGAAAGAAAAAACGTACACAACCCTTCGAAAGAACGGCTAACCCGTTTTCTTTCGTAAAAAGAAAAGGGAAGAAGGTACGTATACTATACCTGTATAATCCCATCTTCGAAATTTTTTTGCTTCAGCATCAAGACAACGCTTTTGACAAAGCAAACTCTCGCAGCAATAAGATTTGTCTAAAAAACGCTAGCGGCATAGCCCAACCGTTACAAACATAGTCCTGAAGACTCTACGTCGTCTCTCGCAAACTCGCGACTAGAAACATGTACCAACGTCAGACTAATAGCACGACGGTGAACTACGAAAATAACGAAATAACCTTCGATAAAACTTCATGAGTAGTTCGAAGCAGCTTTCGTCCAAAGGTCGAAATCATAGTGGAAACATCTCCCGTGTAATCCGCGGAAACATCGCTATTTTAACAATCTGCGATTTTCTATCTCCATGAAATCAGTCATCCATTACTTTCGTATAACAAGAACATTTTAAAACAAAACAGCCTATGGAAAAAACATGATCGTCTCATGCAAAACGACTTCGCAGTACGCAAAAGTGAATGAGGAAAACATAATCCGTGGTCGCAAATATCGCAAGTAATTTGTGAGAAACACTCTCCGGTTACCTTTGCGAAAACCCCTTCTTACATCACTTTTACGAAAAATCCTCTGTATGGTCGAGTCAATTCATACAAAGCAACTTTTGTAAAATAAACATAATGGGTCCAACGGGTAACTGTCATAGACAGTTTTCCTCCACAAAGATTTCTGGCTCCTGCTTTCACTCCCCGCGGTTACGTCCGTGTAGGAAATAATCACGCATGCAAACCCGCACGTGTCCTGCGTCGATCCCTTAAACTTTGTCCCCCTCGGATAAAATGAAACGATTTTCATGCAACAAAAAAAAAATTGTACGAACCATTCATCGTATAACTGAGACCTAAAGTGGAAGATCGTTTCTAAAAGCCATCAGCCATAACTCAGAAAACTCCGCTATGCTTGGCATGTCTATCTCGGCAAACGCTATTTGGCCCTCGGCCAACTACGCATTTCCGTAAAGCCCGGACCTGAATTCGGCATCCCCATTAAGGACAATCGTAAACCATCGTGACCTTAATAAGGATCATGGTCTGATCGTTTACCAACAACTTCCTTGGTTATACGGCTGAATCTAGCCTCTATGCCAAATCCAAAACTATTGAGCGACCACTGCTCCAATCGCTTAACGGCTAAAACAACAATCCACAATTTGTTCATAGAACGCCAAGTGACTATTACGCAAGCAATTTGTCGTATAACCCAGAATCGGAAAATCATACGATAAACTCTTCATACCAAAACTCAGTCCTAATAACCATATGATTAACAGAAGATTTAAACTTATCATCAATCGATTAAGTTCTATACGCCCCGTAAACACGACATGAAAAGAAACACTCGTGACAAGGCTCCAAGAGTTATACGAGTCATCCTTAATATATACAAACAAATCCCGGAAGGCCAACACTTCACGAAGCACTGTGAATGTAGACGCTTCTCCCTGGGTCAAACTTACGCGACCCCTTGGTCCTTCGTCCAAACCGAAACAACAGTTTCTGGTTGCGAACATTCGCAAAACATCTCCAAGCCCGCGAACATTTCATCCACGAAATGCGGCACAAGGAAAACTTCGACCTTCAGCCTTTAGCGAGGCTTACGCGAAGGACATTCTTTTCCTCAAAGCGTTCCAGGCGAAATCCTCGTCTCTAGAACTCAAAACATACAAACACACCTCTAAATGGTAACATGCCTCTAAACTGGCATCATTTCTTTGTTGCTGATCACAACAAACGAACTCTAACGTCCTAAACAGATTATAACCGCCTTTAAAAGGGTAGGCTTTCTTACATCCGACAAGGATAACATAGCTATACAAGAAAACCGAAATTTCGTTTAGCACTTCTACGAAGTAGCTTCGATTCGTACCAGACAAATCATATAAGCCGATAACAATTTTCGGATTTTAAAACGGTACGAGTCAGGTTAAAATCGCAAACAGGCAAAACGAAAGCCGATTTGTCATCGCAAAGCCTCAGTCCGAGAGTAAACCTAGGTCTTGCCCTAAACCCAGCCATGCTGGATCTTGACATTTCAAAGGCATAGTATCAACACCCGATCGAGATTCCAAAATTTGTCTCTTCATTTATATTTGTACTTTAATGAGTCTCCATACCAAAGATTTGAATTCTCATCTTACACAGCGACAAGTATGGTGATCATCGAGACAGGAATGAGGCGACAACTCACACCCTGTCCCTCTAACTTCAAAAACAGAAGTTCTCTCAATTTATAAAACCACGATTTTATAAATTTGAGCAAATTATTTTGCAGGCCCTAAAGCGGGCAGGGATTGAGCCACCAGCTGCCAGTCGAAAAACATCATGGTCTCAGCGCCAGACCAAATCAAATACATCAACAACATCATGCTCGAAAGTCTCTCATGACACATAACCAGGCCATATAAGTCTCACTAGAAAACAGATCACAAGGGTCTTAAAATCCAAAATGAACTACGGAGGCTTGATCCTACAACAATGGTGCGTAGGCAGCCTTGAAGCGCAGCAATCTTACCACTTTCAGCGGGCGTTTCAACCATTAATTCCGTCTATCTTACCTGACATGTCTTATCGCTGCAAGAACATCACGAAGGTTCTACGGTGGGGCTAACTGTTGGGGTCAAAATTGGTCACGGCGGAATCAATGACTGAAAGTCTTTGAAATAAAAAGTCTCGGATAATTTGAAAATAAGTTATACGAGATTTTCTCAAATTAGAATATCCACTCTCTGGTGAGGTCGAAAACGGTTATCTCGAAATCAACGGCTAAATATCTTTCCAAACTCAAAGATTTCCCGCACGAACGGTCAACGGAAGAAGGATCGGGCGACAGAGAACCCACGAGCGGCAGAGAATCCCTGGCCGCGTAAGCCTGGCAGCGTAGAACACGAAGCAGCCGGCCTGGCGCCGGCGGCAAGCCCCCTGGAACCGGCAGCAGATGCGACTCAGCCGGCCTGGCGCCAGCGGCAGGCGAGACGGAGCCGGCCTGGCACCGGCGGCAAGCCCCCTGGCGCCGGTTGACGGTCCTCGTCCTGGTCTCGGTCCTCGTCCTGGTCTCGGTCCCATCGTGCTCGGTCTGATCCCGTCTTGGCTTGCTTGAATCAATCCTCGTGGGTTTGATACGATCACAGCTATGGAATTAACATCTCTCGATTCGACTCGATTGGAATCATCCTCGATGTTTTACGACAAAAATTAGAAAGGTTGGATTTCTCGTAGAGGATATCGTGTAAAACAAGATCGATTAACTCGAACATCGATCCTTTAGGCTATACGGTTTATTTTACGAGAAAGATAGTCTTTCCGAGAAATCGTATAAAACTTTAAACGACTTAAGACAAGTCCACGAACTTACTTACGATTTTAAGAATTCAGGCCCAATCAGATTTTGACGGTTTATCCAATTTCCCGAACATCGGATAAACATCAAGTCACCGAAAAATTGGGGAAAACTCGAGGATAATTACGAAGATCGACGAAAATGGAATATTTCCTGAAGAGATAAACTTGGGCCCAAAGGCGAAGTTCATTATCCTAAGGCAAACCGAGCTAGAAGTGAGTATATAAGGTGAGCAAGAGCAGAGGAGAAGGGGATCCGAAAATCCTAGAATCTAGACTTAGAGAACTCCTGCTAGCTTAGAGAACTTATAACTTAGGTGGTTAGGCCAGCGAGGCAGGACTTAGAATGTCTGGCCGCCTCTTGTAATAGTTTTAACTTCTCCGCAGACCCCTGTTCCTCTCGGAAGGATCTAACAATTCTTTTACTCAGAGCTCTGCACATAGAAACCCTAGGCATTATCTTCGACATGCCCGTTTCTATGACCAACGCTCATACTAGACGAACCAGGCATAGACTGTTCGATCTCTTGTTCAATTCTTAAAAACTGAACTACGTCCGACTTGATCCTTGAAAGGGGTACGTAGGCAGCCTTTCTTAAGGTCCAGTCGCAAATCTTAACAAAAAACTTTTCCGCATTTATTCGGTCACTTGTCGTTGGCTGTCGCAGAGAATCCGGACCTTCAAGGAAAGTAGGGTTTTCGTTGCTTTCCTCCATTTTCATTCATTAAAATCGACAGTGTGAATTTCGTTTCCCACAATTAACTACTACGGAGCTAACGAAACAGTTTGTTATGGTGGTAATTGGCATGTCCCTCGTAATATGCCTGATTCTTACGGTAATCATCACAATTGGCACAAGAAAAGTATATTTTGGGAGTTGCCATATTGGAAGGATTCTCTTCTGCGCCACAACCTCGATGTGATGCATATAGAGAAGAATTTATTTGAGAACATCATGAATACAATATTGAATGTCACAGGGAAGACAAAAGACAACATAAAATCGAGTTTGGACTTGCCGGATATTTGCTCAAAAAGTGAGTTACATATAAAAAACAATGGCCAAGTTCCCGTTCCGATATTCAGATTGTCTTCAGAAAAAAAGTCGGTGTTGTTCAACTGGGTGGCATCAGAAGTGAAGTTCGGTATGTTTCAAATCTCTCTAGATGTGTTGAAAAGGGTCAAAAGTTCTCCGGGATGAAGAGTCATGATTGTTATGTCTTTATGCAACGACTACTGCCATTTGCATTTGCGGAGCTACTTCCAACAAACGTTCATGAAGCACTTGCAGGTAGTATATTTTAGCACAATAATTTTATATTGGTTTAGTTTGCAATAGTATATGACTAACAGTGTGTTAAATTGTTTTTGGAATATAAAAGGCATTGGAGCATTTTTCAGGGATCTGACCACACGCACTCTAAAAGAAGAAGTTGTGGAGCAGCTTCAGGAGAACATTCCCATCTTATTGTTCAACTTGGAGAAGATATTTCTTCCGGGATTTTTTGATGTGATGGAGCATCTAGCTGTCCACCTCCCATATGAGGCATTTCTTTGTGGACCTGTACATTACGGATGGATGTATCAGTATGAGCGAGCCATGAAATATTTGAAGGGAAATGCAAAGAACCTCGCCAAAGTTGAAGGTTCTATAATTGCTGGAAGTTTGATGGAAGAAGTTTCTCACTTCACATCGTCCTACTTTGCGTCAAAAGTACGTACCCGGAGAAGAGCTCCAAGAAGATATGATGATGGTGGTGTTGCGCCCACATATGCAGTTGCTGGTGTTCCTGACATTTTTGGCCAGATTGGACGTCTTGGTGGGAAATCAAAACAGGTTTGGTGGTCGAGTGAACAAGACACTCATAGTGCACACACCTATATTCTACTCAATTACGAGGATCCATTGATGCGTTATTTTGAAAGGTAACTTATATGGAGTATAAATTATATAACTGCGAGAGATTAATTCATATAAAATATGATTTTACAGCCTATTTGTTTCACAAGTCGAAGCTTCACAAGCAAACCAAGTTAGCTTCCTTCCATACCCTCGGATGAGAGATTGGGGTATAAATTGGTTAGCCGTGATCAAAGTTACACCTCAAGGACGAATCATCATTGGAGAAGAACCACCATTGCAAGAAGAACAAATAAATGAAGTCGAGGAACCTGAATAAGAAATTGATGACATCCTTCTCATTGATCCGCATAATCATGAGTACGAAGATCTTACCGACGATGCCACGGACGAAGCTGTTGAAGACGAGTTTAATGAAAATGATGATGTTTCTAGTGATGACGAGAATATCGATGAATTTGATTGATGTATTTGATTTTGTGTAAGATAATGGGAGTTTTATTTATAAATA
This sequence comes from Brassica nigra, assembly GCA_016432835.1. NCBI lineage: Eukaryota > Viridiplantae > Streptophyta > Magnoliopsida > Brassicales > Brassicaceae > Brassica > Brassica nigra. The sequence goes on from CM028247.1 coordinate 31,984,516, forward strand.
GGATATTGAGATTAATTATAAGTTAAGGAATTGTGTTTTTATAATGTGGGTTTTGAATGGAAAGAATAGGTTGAGGTTAAAGGGTTTGGAATGGAAAGAAGGGTTTAATATATGAAGTAGAAGTTAAGGAAGATGGGGTTTGGGGTTTCATTTTAATGGATTTAGAGATAATCGTCGTAATTTCCACGTAAGCTCACGAGGACTTTACGACGATTTCTGCTTACATGGAATAAGCGTGGCCCGCGTTAAATGTCGTCGTAACTTCCTCGTGAGCTTACGTGGAAATTACAACGATTATCTCTAAATCCCTAAAATCTAAACCACAAATCCCAAACCCCTAATCCCTTTTTGTCTACTTCATATATACTAAAAAAAGAAGAGAAGAAAGATATTGGAGTCACATATGGCGAAACCTACGCAAGTCTAACCAGCATAAGTCTACCCCATATGTGTTCCAATATCTTCTTCACTTCTTTTTTTTAAAAAAAATCTTTCTAATTTGAAAAATATATTGGTGAGTAGAGTGTGTGATTTGGGGTTTGATATGAGAAGGAAACCTCCGTGTATTTATAGATTACGAAAGTCTCGTTAATTCCACGTAAGCTTACGAGGTCTTAACGAATTCGGCTTACGTGGAATTAACGAGTATTCGGTTTCTTTATTTTAAAGGGAACTCGTTAATTACACGTAAGCATACGAGGTCTTAACGACGAATTAGGCTTACGTGGAATTAACGAGTATTCAGTTTCTTTTTTTTAAAGGGAACTCGTTAATTCCACGTAAGCTTACGAGGTCTTTACGACGAAATCTGCTTACGTGGAATTAACGAGTTCCTGTTCTTTATTTTTTATTTTCTCAAACCCCAAACCCTATAAACCCTATCTTCCTTATCTTATACCCTAAACCCTATCTTATTTATAATTGTGTTCAGAGTTAAGTTGTTGAGATTTGAAAATAAGGTTTAAATTTTTATAAAATTAAACGTAAATATTAAAAATTTGATAATAAAAATTTGATATTCAGAGTTTAGTTTCAAAAGTATTTTCGATTTAGAAAACGAAAAGTTGAAAAAAATCAAAATTAGAAAAATAAGAGATTGAGGTTAAAGGGAAGATGGGTTTGGAATATATGAAGTAGAAGATAAGAAAGATGGGGTTTGAGGTTTGGGGTTTCAGATTTTAGGGGTTAGGACATATATCTCGTTATATCCACGTAATATAACGAGGAAATTACAAAGAAACTTGAAAAAATAGAAAAGGGTCGTTAATTCCACGTAAGATGAAATCGTCGTAAAGTCCTCGTGGAATAAAAACACGGACCTCTGTATTTCCTCTTAAAAAAACACGGGTCTCTGTCTTGCCTCGTTAATTTACGTTGGCTTTACGACGAACAGAAACACGGGCCTCTGTCTTTCCTCGTTAATTTACGAGGAAATAACGAGGTTTGCTAATCTTATATATACGCGCAACCGCAGGGTGTTTCATTTCCTCTCTATTTCCTCTCCCTTTCCTCTCCACTATGGTAAGTCTCTCTTTCCTCTCTAGTTAGTTTAGGATAGATTAGGTGGTTAGTTTAGGAAATTTAGATTAGGTGGTTAGTTTAGAGTGATAGATTTACGGATTTTCTGTTAATTACTCTAGATTATAGTTTTTTATATATTAGTTATAGATTTTTTTAACTGTTCATTTTAATTTAGAAAATTAATTTTTTTGCAGACTATTAGCAAACATCAGCGTACTGTTCATTACTCTCAGATGTTCGGTCCCCCGGGTACTCGGTTAGACCCGCCCTCTTGGTCAGCTCCCGGTTCTTCTTCAGTTCCGGTTCTTCGGGTCAGCAGGAGACTGTCCCCGAGACTCAGTCTTCTCAGAGAATCTCGCCTTCTTCTACGGCACCGCCATCAGTTCCTCGTGTGCCTCCTCCGATGGCTCCTCCTCCGATGCCAGCTCCTCATGTGCCTCCTCAGGTGCCCGCCGATCAGGTTCATGCTGATTTGATGGTGCCGCCGAGTTGTCCTTACTCTCAGTACACACTCGAGGACATTCTCGGTATGCCAGGCAGAGAAGGCTTACCGATCATAGATCCCGACCGACCTGAAGAAACTTTGTGGTATGTATGTTACTTTATTTTTTTTAATTTTTTTTTGACTTCAATAAATATTTTAAACTTTAAATTTATTTTTTTCAGGTTTGGGGTTGATAACTGCCTTGCAAAGGACGTATCCGAGACGATTAAATGTTACTTCTCCATGCCACATCCCAACTGGAAAACCACCCCGATCTACATCAGAAGGACGTGGTTGAAGATTTACGCTGTAAGTTATTGCTATTTATTCCTGATTTATATTTTTAAACTAATTATTAATTTTTAAACTAATTACTAATTTAATTTTCTAAACTAATTATTAATTTAATTTTTTTGCTTGCAGCAAAAATATCATTAGTCCACAGGGTCACTTGTGAAGGAGCGGAGCGTTTATCGACAAGGCGAAAAAGCGCTTGTTGGACACGATCTCCAACTGGAAGGGTGACTGGATAGTGAAGGGATATGGCGGGCAAACCCGCTTCCATCACCACGGATGTGTGGGATGTCCTCATCCTTTATTGGAAGGATCCCGCGCCATGAAAGTCGCCCAGTCTTGCTCCGCCTCGTAACTTCGGTAAATGAGCACGGCCACAAAGCGATGCAACACTCTACAGGCCAAAACCACCGCCGCATCCGTTTGGAAATGGTGCGTAATTAAATATTTAAATTTTTAATTTATATATATATATATATATATATATATATATATATATATATATATATATTTCTAACAACTTTCTTAAATGTTTTAGGCCAAAGAGTTGGGACGTTTACCGACTCTTATGGAACTTCTGGCGGACCCAGAAGAACAAGGGGGCCAATTTGTAGATGACAGGTCTTAGAAGATCTTCAACGACGTGGCATCTCAGATTGAGGCGTGAGACTCAGCTGACGAGGAGTCCACCGACGGATTACCTGTAGTCTTATCCACAATTGAAGTGGATAGGATTTACAAGGAAGTAAATTTTAAATAATTTTAATTTTTTTATTTATTAATTTCATTTAACTTTAAATTTTAAATTTCAATATATGTTTTGTTTTTTAAGGTCGCCCCTAGGAAAAGGGATGTACGGTGGGGATTGGTTCCGTCAGCGATGTTCGAGAGAGACATCGTCTTATGGTCAGAGACAGGATGACGAAGTCTCTGAGCTGCGAGGAGTTGGCGTCGACAAAACATGAGTTGACCTCGACAAAAGCGGCGTTCACAGCTCGTATGACTGGACTCGAGAACTTCTTGGGCGTTGTAGCGCCACAAATCGGAATGGGAGTCCATGTTGAGGACCATGCGACCACAAAATCCCATTCTAGGCGAATCATCCGCACACATGGCGAGGCGGATGTCACGAGAAGGGCGAGGAATTTTACGGCGATGAACAACTATTAGTTCTTTTTTTGGTTGTTGTATTATAAAATTCTAAACTTATTTATATAAATATTTTCTTATTGATTTTTATTTTAAATTATAATTTTGTTAATAAATTAAATAATTTTAATTATTTTTTAATTATTTTTTTAATTTAGTAAAATACATAACGAAGTAAATTCGTAGCTACTCTACGACTTCTGTACGTGGAAACCTTACGAGGAACTCACGAGGAAGCATTAGCGAGTTCGTTACGAGGAAAACTTTCGAGGTTTTTGTGTGTTGTTTGCGAGGAAACTTTACGAGGTAATTACGAGGAAAGCTACCGAGCACTTTACGTGGAATGGTCACATGATCTTTACGACAAATATTTTACTTCTTTATTACGAGCAAAGCTACCGACCACTTTACATGGAATATTCACGTGGTCTTTACGAGGAATAATTTACTTCTTTATTACAAGGAAATATTTACCTCGCTAGTTTACGAGGAATTGGCGAGGAATCTTTCGGTACGACGAACGTATAACGACGAAGCCTCTTTCCTCGCTATTTCCTCGTAATGTCTCATTTACGAGGAATGAACGACGAAAATGGCCGTCGTTAAGCTTGTGTTTTCTTTTAGTGGTGGTGAAATGGATTCCAGGGGGACTGAAGACGCCTAAAACTATATGAAATGAAATTTCATAAATCTGATGATCACAATACAAGGAATAACATACAAGTGTTAAGAACAGTGTTTTTTTTTTTTGCAAAGGCAAAAGAATATAAATACTTTTATAATCAAAATTGGGTGTTTTACAGTGAAGACTAAAAAAAAGTTATATAGACTCGTGGTACATCTCAACTAATGATCAAAATAAAGAAATAAATCAGAAAATGAATAAAACTAGTCGTTAGAGTCATACGGGGAGATTTGGATTGTATGAAGAGAATTTGATGGTTGACTTGTATCTGGTCGCCATGATCTGATTTGGATGTGTTTGAATTCGTGAACTTCCAAATAAGATAGGCCAAGAACTAATTTGAACAATTTTGGGAAATGAGTCATAACTGTAAATTTTCGTGAACATTTCTTCTGGTTTTTAGTTTGTTGGAAAGCTAAGAGAACCTATCTTGAATTCCAAGTTGGTTTTGGGGCAGGCCGCTTCATAGTTGGGATGGAATCCACTTCATATGCTGATACTCGTAATTGCATGGACTGGAGAACTTCCAGTTTGTAAATTGCATAACTTCCTAGTTTGTGCAGCTTTGAGGTGATTCACTTGGCCTTGGAACTTCGTCAAGCTGAGAATCCATGCCAACTGGTTTGATAGTTTATTTTCTCCTGGTTACTGAACCCTTTTTAATGCATATGTATCATGGTCAATTTGTTGATAGCTTGAGTAGAATGTCTGGTTGGCCTATGGTTCATACACCGTCCTGGATATTTCATCAGAAACTCATACAAAACACCCCTGATGTGACATGCATCAATATACATAAGTTATCAAGGCGGATCTCTAACCCGAACAAAATTAGCAATATCACTCTAATGTCTTGCATACGGCAGGAGAGCGTATGTTGTCTATTAAATCAAGACGAGAGTATTTGATAACTATAAAATCCGAGGGAAGATGGAAGCTTTTCTTCCAGTTCTCATTCTTTTTCTCTGAAGTTTATGATAGTGATAGAAACTGAACTTTCAATATAAATGTTTGATTGAAATATGATTTCAAAGGCAATCTACACTACAGCTCACCACATTTGAAGTGGTTATTTCTCCATTAAAACTTCATTTACAACATAAAGACTTAAACATTTGGATGAGTCCAAATTCGAAACTTTATCTTGGAAACCAACAGCTAGTTGGAACTAGAGGTAATTTTTCTATGTGAGTTTTGGTTCATTTTAAAACCTTATTTTATTATTTTAGACTTTATAATTACTTACCTTCAAATCCAAATTGACAAATGAAAGGGTGTAACTATGATGGACCACTCTTGCCACTAGGAGTAGATACATTAAACGAAGAATCAGTGTGTACAAATATGAACTATCTAACAACTTACACATGGAAGAAAGAGCTCGATATGGGTGTCAAAATCTTTGTTAATGGTTTACATTTTTCTCCAAATTTATTCGACTTTATGCATCTAATTCGGTAAAACTAGCGTCTAGATTTTGCAGAATGAAGTTATATTTTCGGAATCAAGTGCACTCACACGATTATGTACACATATCAGTGAGAATTAACTTAAAATAATCTGCTATATATAGATTTTGAAAACTTTTGCTGAACATGGTCGATCTAGAGAATTTGAAAGGTATATACAATTTAATAAGATTTAATTTTTAATAAAAATGTTTAATTACGAATTTGATAGTCTACGTTTATGCTTATGAAAATTACTTTTAAAAAATTTGGCAAGTGTGGTGGGTTATTTAAATTTCGTAAATATATCCAGTGCTGTTGCTTCCACCCGGTAGATACATATATATTCAAACTTTAATTCGGTTTAGGTCTCCTCTTTTGACATTCTAGAAAATAAACAATTAGTCCAAAGATCCAATAAGAGCAACACAAAGTAGAATATGCAACTAGCCCTTCATAATTATTTGGTCAAGCTAAGTTAATTACTTAGTTTTTGGTAGAGTTTACAAAAGTTTCTACGGACACAATTATGAAAGCTGTATATGAACTGCTTTTGTTAGTGGTTTTTCATATGGCGGGTGAATAAAAAGGAAAAGATAAACTTTACTAGATACAAATGTAAATCTTTATTCTTTTACAAAAAAAAATGTAAATCTTTATTGACACCATTATTTACCCAGCCAAAAGGATGAAATATTCCACCTTTGACTGTAATGATTCACACTTGGCTATCAGACTTTATTGACACCTAGATTATTTCTTGACTATCAGACTTTATTCTATTCAATTGGTCCATAGCATCTAATCTTTTACTAGTATGTGTGTCCTATGATCGTGTCTTCTGTTTTGACAAAAGAAAATGATCGTATTTTTTTTTGAATCTGTGTCGTTGATAATATGATATGTCAATGTTTGATGGTAGATTTTTCTGTATTGGTGATCCATTTTAATAACGGTATTTATAAATGTTAATTGATCAGAACAAGGGTTATTATATATATATATATATATATATATAATAGACATTTCTCTGTTTTTGTGAAAATGTACAAAGGAGATTTATTGACATATGTCTTTTTTTCTTTTTATTTTTATATTTTAGGTTTTTTTTCTTTTAGATTATTACAATTTGGTTCACCACTTTCTAATTATGCACTATCTAACCCTTCTCACACTAATATTTATCATTTGAATTTTGATAATCTATTTTATTGGTCACAAAAATGCAAGATGAATAAAGAATAGGTAAAATAATATAAATATAGTTTAAATATTTAATTTATTCACAACTAAAAATAACATAAATTTTCAATTTTTCTTTTATGTTTTACTTTCTATTATTTCATTTACAAATTATATATTTATTTTAATATTAATTAAACTAAAAAGAATATACTAGACCACAACACACAATCTAAACATAAAATTTCCATAATCATATAGAAAAACAAAATGCCAAAAAACACTAACTCAAGAAAGATCTAAAACTGAAAGAAGATCAAGAACAAAGACTAACTTTTCCTCACTTTATCATAGAGTATCTTGTCCATAACAAGCAAAAGTCAGAAAATAGTAGAAAGATAAACTCTGAGACAAAGCAATCTGTCGAACACAAAGGAACGCGGACCAACGCAAAGAACCAATAAAACGGGTTAAAGGAAGAATAATCAATGGAAGGTCAAAGTCGCTAAGAAACAGGAAGACACATACCTAATGCACCATAAGACCAACCACCAGTTAAGAAGTAAGGAGCACCTCACAAACTAAATAGGTACAAATAAGATGTACATGCCAGCGAAGAACCACAAAGTTGTGGATAGAAGGGACCAAAGCTCCAAGAGACTAACTCTGCACACTTATACTAAAGGAAACATGGGAAGAAGAGAAACAACCTGAGGGAGGGAGAAGGGAAGTCAACCACTGAGAAACTAGAGCCCAATCTTGAAACCTTCCAAACCTACAGAGCATACACAAAGAAAAACACTATCGAAACTTGGAGTGGCAAACATAGTGAAAGGGAAATCCCCAAGAGACGCGAGCAGCGATGAAAGCTGAACGAGATGAGAGAACAGAGAGGAAAGGGTAAGACGAAATGAAATCAGAAAACCGTGGAGCCGTCGTCGAGCTAATGAAAGAGAGCATATAAGACAGATCACCAAAAACCAGATCTTGAAAACCAAGAAATGCAGGGACTGTCGACGGTAAGCCAACGACGAGGAAAACAACATCAAAGACGACTAAACTCTAACTCAACTTAAGGAGATGCAGTTTCTAACATCAGCCAAAATCTAAGGAAGAAGGTAAGCCACCAATATTAACCGAAATAACCTAGAACACCATGAGAAACAACCGCACAGCTGGTAACTTATAAATCTGATCTATAACAAATACCAGATAATCACACATGAGAAAAATGTGAGGAAGAACAAGAGCACAGAGGTGAGTCTTTTCCCGTGATGGTGAGAAGCACATCACACCGGAAAGGTAAACAAAAGACATAGTTGGTGACGGCTTAATACCAAAATATGGAGAGAGGGCAAAAAACATCTTAAAAGAATAATGTTCAAATAATTGAAAAAATAAAATACAACTTTTTAATGCTAAAACTGTCAATCTTAGAATCAAAAAATGTCTAAATGCAAAGTTATTGAAATTCAATATGCTTTACATCAGAGGTTCACTTCACCACTAACAAGTACTACTATACACACAACACATTATTAAAAAACAAACACATAATAAATTAACCTATCACCTATTTCTACGTAACACAATAAAAACACAGAATAATGCTTTTAACGACCATATAATTACATCATCCAAAATATCATATTTAAAAACAATAAAACAATCGAGAAGCGCGGACACGTCCCTAGTAAGGTATAAAATTGAGTTTTAGAATCTAGTTACTATGTAGTTTTAGTACTAAGTTACTTCATAAACAATATAAATTAGGAATGCAGTTTTCATCTTAAATATGTGAATATTTATTGTTGATTGCATAGTTGATCAATAAGAAAGAATGTGCCAAATGTGAATGATTCGAAGAATTTCGTATTAATAATCAAGTAAATAATTAGTTTTGGTGATTCAAAGAACTAAAATATTTGATAAACAAGGCCGCTTAAAAAAATTAACATAAATTATGAAGTTGTTTAAGGATGATCTCCTCTGAAGAGAAAATGTCGTTAAAGAACTTTTTGTAGTGACCGATGCTGACGATATCCTAGTATGGATGACCGTTAATATGAAATGGCTTTTACAATTCTGAAAGTTTATCAATGAATAATGACTGCATCTTGTAGAGGAAGTACGATTTTGTTAACTTGTGGGATCAGCTTCTTTATGTGGTGGGCTTAATAAAGATCTGTAGATTTACTGATATTTATTCTTCGTCAGTGTTGTGAGTTGTAGATTTGTGATAGTTGCAATATGCTTGAGCGTATTTTGGAGTGTGGTTGTTGTGAACATATTTGTTCCTAAAACGGTTGGTAGGTTGGTTGTTGATCTTGTAAGTTGCACATGTCTTGTCTTTCTCCTCCTTTTGATATGCCTTATCATAGTGTTGACGCTGCTCGTAGTAGTAATTTGAGATTTATCTTTTGAGGTGGATGTTTTAGTGTGTGCGTACTTCTTAGATAACGCGGCTTTCTCCTTTTCAATCTCTATGAAGGTGACCACTTTATGAAGAGTATCTTCTAAGATTTTTTGTTTTCTCTTGAAGATTTATTTCCAAAAATGGTGATCTGTGCCAAAGTTTCAAAGCGTTAGAATTGCTGCATCATCAATTACAGTGATGCGATGCTTCTGAATTTCTCTATGAATTAGCAGGTGATTCCTTGGGTTATTGAGCTAGTGTCCCGAGGTCGGTGTTGGACGCACTTGCTGGATAAACATGGAGTTATGTTTTAAAAAAGCTGTTGAGAATTTATTGCAATATATTGAATTGGCCTCCAGACGTGAGAAACATTATATATGAGGTTTGTTCAAGTATTATATGAACAGCTAGCAGAGGCATGCATCACGTTCTTTTGGTGAAAGTTGGCTCTCCCCAGCGCGATTCTGTTGGCTGTCAAACATTCCCGCAGATTGGGCGTTTTGTTGTAGGTTGAGATTTTTGATCTTCCCTGGATGTTTGAAAGGAATGCTCAGGAGTTGGAGTGAGAATGGTGTCTTCTGAGTTTTTCAAAGTATCTGGTCGTTTTGAGCTTATTTCATGGTGAACCTTAGAGGTCATGCATTTCAGTTGGGCTTTCTGTAACGCCCCGACCGCCCACGGCTAATGGGCCACCTACGCCTGCTCTCTCGGCCCGTGGGCCCCATCCCATCCGACGGTCGGTCGTTAAATTCCAAAGGCTCGAAATCATCGTTTACTGACCCTGCAATCACCACCCGACCTTTTCCCGTGCTTTGGCCTCACTCGCACGCTATCGCGAATCACTTCCCGATAGGTCACCCATCCTTCCACTACTCCAGCTCAAGCACGCTTAACTCTGGAGTTCTTTCAGGATGTGCTCCGGAAAAGGTAAGTCAACTTTGGTGACATAGGTAGCCAAATCAATTCTCTTAAACCTTTCCACATATCACAACTCGGGATGTTACACTTTCATTCTTTTAATCTCCTCGTCCATGTGTTGGATCTCCCTGTTAGCGATTTGAGATATGTTGGAAGCCTGAGTATTATGATTGTTAAGTCTCATTGGGTGTTTCTGTCTCGGGTCGATAATTGGTGTTGGCAGATCTTTGAAAAGGGCTCGTTGAATTCGTGGGATGGCGTCGTGATCTTGATGTGCCTATCTCAGCAGAGTGCATTGATACAATAAAGATATATAGTCTGAGAATGTGAGAGGCCGTCAAGAATAAAGGTCGTCCCTCTGGTGAGCTCGTCAATCCTTCCAAGTTTCTTAAAGCATTTTTTGATATTTAAAAACTCAGTTGTATTAAAACTGCTTTATGATTTGAATATTAATCACTTACAACATGCTACCTGTAAAATTAGTTTATCATATTTTTTAAAGTTTTTTGTATAAGGGACCGGTTCTCACTTTTTTGGTTATTTTCATTTTTCATTCTAAAATTTTTACTAAGAAACATCTGATGTGAATGCTCTTATATAGATCAGACCTAATTTGGGTTTAGCATTCTTATGAACTTTGTGTTAGGCTCATTTCGAAACCTGTCATGTATTGTATCGCATAATCCTCTTATTGTTTTATCCTCTTCTTCATAAAACAATTGTCAGCAACAAAATGCACCAGTTATAAGTATTTATATTTGGGAAAATTATTTTTTTGGACAAAAAACGGTTACTACGTTCCATTAGTCTAATTTCTATTTTGTACCATTTTTGCCTCTAATGCCCTTTAGTATTTTCGAAAATAAATTAAATAAATAGTTTTACAAACAAAAAAATTGGAAAAATAATAACTAGTGATAAAATACCTATATCAACTTAGTGGTATTTTTATCTAGTCCTAAAAATGTTTATATCATAATTTCAGATTCTGTTCAACAGAAAGTAGAATTGGTATTTTACGAAGTAGAAAATGAAATCCACTTTTTTCACTAAATCTACTATGCTTAGAAAACGTGATCTACAAAAATTATGGTACTCTAAAAATATTTAGAATATATATTCCGCGCTTAATCTATACTTCTAAAATTTGTAGAAATAAGAATCTACATATTACTATAAATCTCAAACATATAGAAATTAAAATCTACACATTACCAAAAATCTAAAAAAATCTGTAGAAACCGAGTTCTACAAATTTACTGAATTTTATGGATAAGGATAATCAGTTCCGAAAATATGTGAAGATAATATTTAAAAATATTCGGTTTCCTTATATTTAAAAAATCAATTTACAAAAAAATAAAAAAAAAATAATCATTACCTTATGATTGTTTTGGAAATATTCAGTTTCTTTATATCTATTTAAAAAAAGAAAAGTTCATGATATTTAGAAATATTCAGTTTCCTTATATTTTAAAACTGTTTTTTTAAAAAAAAGATAAATAAATATATTTTTCAAAAAACAAAATTGACTTTTTTATCAAAACATATTAATGATCTATTAATTGTAGTTACGAATTTAAAATAGAAATTTTAATTTATTGATTTTAATTTCTAATTAAAAATTAAAAATTTAATGGCATTATTATCATTTTGAAAATAGTAAGTCAAACTGATTTAAATGAAACAATGTGTTTTGCTTTCTATGACACATGTTAACACTACAGAACCCGACTTTATGGCGTGGTGATATCTCAATCAGGAGGGATAGAACATGTTTATATATATATATATATATATAGATTAGCCTAATGGGACATAGTTACCATTTTTGGCCAAAAATAATTTTCCTTTATATTTTTCAATAAGTAAGTTTTGTCTGTTTCTGGATACACTAATAATTTGTTTTGCATCTTTTGTTTTCATATATAATATATTCTCTACATTTTTAAAAATATTTGACGTTTAAAAAAATTATTCCAAATTAGATACATTCTTAATTTTCAATATAAAATTTACTAACCTTTTTGTTATATAGCTATTTATATGATGCAGCTTATTTTTATTGATGTTTTGTTTAGAAAATAAAAATAAATATTTTACTAATTTATGTGTATGATTCTAAAGTGATATCTCATAAAAAGGTAGTAAAATTTCCAAAAAGTGTGAACGGAAGTTCAGCGTGGCGAGAAGTGCTAAATTATTGATCAAAAAAGTGCTAAATTATAGTTTTTTTTTTTTTTTTTTTTTGTCGGTTTTCAATATATATTTTTTTTTTTTGCTAAATTATAGTTTATACTATATTTGGCTAAATCTCACAAGAATCACTTGTAAAAACTGTGAAATCTTGTAAAAATTGAAGAACACAACATATTAGATCTGTAAATCACATGAAAAATGTAGAAGAAAAGGAAAAAAATCATAAATACGCATTCATTATACATATGATCCGAAAATGGCATTAGGTGCATAACAACTTACTCTATCTCGAGTACCGAAGGTTAAAATCATACACAAAGACCGCTAGACAACGTATTCCCAACATAAATTAATCACATATTAAATATATATATATATGGTTAATGGATAAAGTATAAAAGAAAATCTTCTAATAATCTTTACATAATTTCTGATTTGTTGATTTGGCACTAGACTCAAATCAACTGTACTCATTAAATTCAGCTAGGCTTGGGTTCACGGATCAACCCACTCCGCTCAACCCGTTAACCCGTGAATCAATTCTTTTTTACTTAAAATTCCGATCCGTTTAACTCACAAAGAAATAAACTAATACCCGTATCCGCCTCGTTTAATTTTGAACTCATAAAATTCGCAAGACCTTCTGGTAATATTTTTAATTAAAAATAATTATTTTATTCGATATTTCAAAAAATAATATGAATAATATATTTATAAAAATATATTATTCTAAAATTTTATTTACTTTTAAAAAAAACTGTATTGTTTTTATTGAAAACTATTAAAAATTATAAATTTTTATTTTTGAAAAAGATTTTGCAGATAACCGGATACCTGCGATTAAAAATCCGCCAACGCACACCCGCTCTATTTAAAATAGTCTTAGCTCGCTTTCCCACCCATGATTCGATCTTTTCAAATCATTCGACCTGTACATGTCCCACGGCAGATCAAACAAGACCGAATCTGCGTGTTATGATTCAAATTCTCATACCTACGTTCAGCAATTGCGAACATTGCTTTGCAGTATAATTTTAAATTATATATATGTATTACGATAAATAATTATCTTCTCTTAGTTTGGTCTGGATAATTTGTTTTAAAACATCCAAACATGTATTAGAAAATATTTAGTCAAAAAAAAAATTATTCTTTCAGGATCATTCGATAAAATTAGAACAATACAGAGAAAATTAGTGCGGTCTTTGCATAAGGATATACACACGAATCAAGAAATAGTCCAAATTTATTTTCAAAAATATTTAGGCAAAAACAAAAATCATGTGATAGACTTAAGATATTTTCTTTTTCTTTTTGGCCAACAAACTAAAGATCTTTTGTCTTTTAAAGTCTGGTTTAGGTCGTTTTCCTTTAGGCCTATATGAGTTCTATGCTGTTTAAATTTAAAAGCTGATTGGCTAAGGACATCTCCAACCCAAGACTTCATTTTAAAGGGAGCAAAACCTCAAAATGAAGATTTGAGGGTTGATTGCTCAAACCATAAAACCTCAAAAAAAATCCTTATAAATTTATTCATTTGCATTATAGTCCTTGATATTAATAAAAATTACTAATAATGATAAAATTTCACAAATAAATATAAAACATACATTTAATATATTATACAACACACAATATTACAATATTATATAATAAAAGATGATACAAATTACATATATGATAAAACAACACAGATACACACAAATTTTAGAAAATTACATTTAAAATACCAAAAAACCTAAGTATTATTCCCGTAATGCTTCCATATGTCTGTGTAATTTGCATTAATTTATGCTAAGTTTTTTTAATGTATTTTATTTTTTGTGAATTTTATTAATGTATTTTATATTGTGTGAATTATATTTTAATATTATGTAATATTTGTTTTATTTTATCTTATTTTTGTGTATTTAAGTTATTCTAGATTAAGTTTAGTATATGGATTTATGAAAAGAAATAACTATAAGGACTAAAAAATAAGAAAGAATTTCGAGTTTGTGAATAATGAAACCTCAAATTTGAGAATTTGAAATTGGGTTGGATTGACATAAAACCTCAAAATTTGAGAATTTTAGATTTGGTTGGAGATGCCTAAGTCGTAAAAAGAAGATTTATTCACGTGATTTTGTCTTCGTAAAGTTGTAAACTTTTTTTATTTGTGAACAAGTTTTTTTTTAAAGAAAGCCTTTTTCAAAAAAAAAAACAAGTTTTTTTAAAAAATTTTATTGTTGGGGGTGGGGAGGCGGGACATCGTTTCAGAGAAATTCGGTTCAGAACAAAGTTTCAAACTCTGTTATCCTAATTGGTTGATAAACGGATAATTATGTGGATATTCGCTGACAAGAATAGCTGTAAAACTTTCAGTTTCTGTCTCATAAATCCATAATTAATAAAACCCTCTCCAAAACTAGTACGAGATTGCACCAAATTTTAGCCAAAAAAAAAATTAGTACGAGATAATTAGCACAAAAAAAAAACTAGTACGAGATACGTACGACCAGAGAACATTCCCATCGAGATTTTAGAGACTCATATCATTAAATGCACATCTGAAATACACTTAATATGCGAAAAAACACTAATAAAACATTTCGAGTATCTCAAACGTAACCTATAAAAAGGCCATGCAAAATGGCCTAAAGATAAGAGTTAGATGAGTCTCCACGTCACTTTTATTTTCGGCTTTTGTCCCCTAAACTTTGGACAACATTCGTCTCGCACCCCGACATTTCCCGGGACCTCTGTCCCCCCCCCACCCCACTCTCTTTCACCTCTCGTTGCCCATTTCTATATTTTAAATATTTTCTTGTTTGTGAAAATGACTTTATTTTCTAGTTTTCTTTCTTTACGTTCTTTTCTTTCATTTATAACTCGTCGTCCTCTTCATTTGCAATGCTCTGGAAATTTCATCTTAAAACGTAATACATCGGCGGTAGCCTGGTGGCCATCATTTAATCAAACGGTGATAGCTTAATAGTAATTTATCAATTTGGATTCGATTTTTACTAGAAACTAAGTTATTAGTTGCTTGGTCAGATCACTAATAGAGATCTACAATATAATTATTACTTGGCCGAGAAAAAATAATCGCTAAACCACGCGTTAGTGGTCGGGTGGTACATGACATTCCACAATAACCATAAAAGATTTGTATTCGAATCCGTTATCCTCAGATTACCCTCATATGTGGCTAGGTGACAAAAATATCTAATTCTTTTTATGAACAACCGTGTCTGACTAGCACCAGTGGTCAGACATCTGGAAATTAGTTAGTTGAGTCTCGGCTCGCCGAAGTTAACAAAAAAAATAATAATAATGGCTAAAGCAGAAAAACTATGATTTTACCACAGACCGGTCACGTTTAACAATTTAACCAATTTAACCATGGCTAAACTGTGACTAAAATTGCCACAATTTAATTAACTAGAAAAATAAACGTGATTAGATTAACTACTATTTAGCCAAAAAAATAACCGTATCTAATAAATACTATATTATTATCACTAAGATTAGTCACAGAATAGCTACGTTATACTATGGCTAATATTTTAACCACGATTTTGCCACTGCATTAACATGACTATTGTTTGGAAATTTCAGTTGATGTGTGATGTCTCGTTAAATCATCAAAAGTTTTATGATGTGCCCAAAACCATGGCTAAGACAAAACTGTAGCTAGTTTTCAACGTCCTTTTCTGCTAAGTTAGTAAATATATTCGGTATGGAAAATGCTTTAAAAACAGCTATGGTTTGGATAAGTTATAACTTGTTACAACTATATAATTAAACTTCCTCGACCGGATGTTGTTAATTTAAAGAAAGGGCAAAAACATTAAAAATGGGGGATGTTTTTCTTTTAAACATGGATTATGTCGTTCTATTTTCAGTAAAGAGAGTAGATAAAACAGAGAATTGATTCAGTAAATAATTGTGTTTCAATGTTTTTATCGAAGGTATTTATTTTATTTTCTTGTAATCAAGAAATCTTGTAGAGATCATAATACTTTATTGTATTTGTGTGCGTGTTGCAAATACGTGAAGCAAAAGCATGCAAAAGTCATCTTAAGACATCTTTTCTCGTACAGATTTAAGGAAAATTACTATAAATGAACAAATAATGAAGAAAACCTTTATGATGTTGGTCAGAGTTCGGGGGAAAAAATTTGATGGCTGAAAACGGAATGTGGGAGACTAGTACTAGATATATTATAGTTACCAGTATGGTTCTGAAGCACATGCTTACATGGGAGAAGACATAGCGCCACCATACATGTTGGAACATGTAGACGAGACATCAATGAAGAGCCATCTCATGATAGTGTTTTCAAGTATTTGAAGCGGCAACTCAACCACTTTACTAGGTGTGAAGAAGAAATTTCTCAGTTGTATTTTACATCGCGCATGATGAAAGTGAAGGCATACTATAATTTAGTAGAAGCATGTGTGGATGAGTTATCTGAAATGTTTTAAAAATCCTTCTGCAGCCAGTGCCGTCTTAACCCATATAATAGTCCTGGGCGAAACAAGACGTATGGACCCCTTTTATAAATATTCTCTATATTTTTCTTCACAGCATTCTTTTTTATTTGAGTTGTAAGACCTAAAATAAATAAAAAGTATCAATTCTTTAAAAGACGATAAAATAATCACATGAAAATGTTTTTTTCTAGCTTTAGTTGATGCAAAATCATTGATAATTAATTCAAAATTCATACTCTCTAAAATTTCTTTTTCAAAATGCATAAAATTGATAAATCGAGACCATGATGATCTCAAATAAGTAAATTAAATTTACTTAATTATGAGTTTTTTTATAATTTAATAGATTGAAATGAATTTTTAAAACAACATACTAAGCTTTTTTGACAATTTAACAAATTGAAATAAACCTTAAGACAGACCTTAAATCATATATCATAGTTTAGATATTGTGGTAAAAAAAATAGACCTTAAAATAATACAAAAAATTTTATGGAGCTATGGACCCATGGCAAATGCCCATGTTACCATAGGTCCGAGCCGGGACTGTCTGCAGCCTAATCAAGCTCCATCATCATACTATGAGACTAAAAAGCTGACACATGCGCTTGGGTTACCCGTACACAAGATTGATGCTTGCGAGGATAATTGTATACTATTTTGGAAGAGAGAAGATTGAAAGTTGCCCATCTGCCGCTTTTATGGTTGAGACCAATACCATACAAATAACAAGGGAAAAGAATACTAATCCAGAGAATATTTCACATGTCGATTAAAGATTTTCCAAAGTGTCTATACCGACTCGAGGCGACTGCTTTCAATATGCGGTGGCATAATGAACATGTCTCCAGAAATGATTTATAAATTATGGTGTAAAATGATTATGTTATAAAACAATGGTTTAAGTGATTATGTTAAAAACTATATAATGGTTTAAGTGTTTATGGGTTAGAGTTTAGGGACAAAGACTTAGGGTTAAATAGTTACGGTTTAGCCACTACTAATTTTGTGGCTGTATTAAAGAAATAAGAACTAGCTCGATTAACTTTTGGTTTTGCGGTTAAATGAATTTTAGCCACACTTTTTTATGACTGGGTAGTAGCTATCTAGAAATAAATCAAACACGAAACATTAGTTTTTGTGGCTAAATTTTAGGGTTTTCTTTCAATCTATTCCCTTCATTCTCATTTTGACACTTGGAAAAAACAAGTTTCTCTCCGACTCTCAAATTTCTCTCTGATCCAAAAGCCTAATTGCCTCCAATCTTAGTCGTCTCACTAACTATCGTTCCGAAACTTGCTGCCTCCTATATACATCATCTAGTCGTTTTTCGTTCAAAGGTACCCTATATGTTCTTTTCTTCTTCCTCGATTATTCTTCTTCGATGTTTTGGGTTTTGGTTCTGGATTTTTGATCCTTCTTTTTGATTAGTTCCTTGCATGTTTAGAGTTTTGGTTTTAGAATTTTGAATCTTCTTCTTTGATTTTTTCCTTGCATGTTTAGGGTTTCAGTTTTGGATTTTTGATCCTTCTTCGCCGATTTGTTCCTCGTATGTGTAGAGTTTTGTTTTTTGATTTTCAAGTTCGATTATGGTTTGATTTATGTTTTATTTTTGCTTATTGTTTAGGGTTTTGATTTTGCCGACTTATTTTGTTGATTAATTTTGATTTTACCGATTGATTTTGATTTTGATGATTGTTTAAGGTTTCAAGTTGGATTAAGATTGTTTAGGGTTTCATGTTGGATTACGATTATGATTTGATTTATTGTTTCAGAATTGTTTTCGTTTAGTTTTGATTTATGATTATGTTTCTTCTTTTGTGAACATATATGAACTTGAGAAGAGTAACATAGGCATCCTCTATGTCTCCTCTAATGCCATAAGGAGCTAGGGGACCGACTATACACGTTCAAATAGCTACATGCAAATGACTCCAAATTCTATGCTCAATGTGTCTGCTAGGATATCCCAGCCACATCTCCATCCATATAAAGTCAATGAAACTCTATGGTAAGTTAGACACTACTTGTGCTTATATATATTCTATAGTTATTCAGATTATTTCATATAATTAGATATAGCTTTGTTTATGCTATTTATTGAATGTTGTTAATGTTGTTGTTTTTTTATCTTTTCATGTTTGCTAATGACCTTTATGTCCACCAATTTATCCATGCAACATGGAAAAGTTATTACATCGACCTTGAAATAGTTGGATGTATGTTCCTCAAGAAAGGATATATGGTGTCGAGCGTTTGTCGTAAGTGTTTCAACTTAAACCATTTCAAAGCTATTTTGTTTTCCTTTTTTTTGCTAAATGTTTAGCTTTCCTTTGTAGCAAAATTACTGTTGGGAACTTCAGTTCAATGACTTTTTCTATGAGCTTTGGAAGAAGGAGAAGAGGATACCACTTAGGGAAAGGATAAGCAAGAAGAAGAGGAAAAATTATAAACCAGAATACATTGGTGATGAAGACTTGACATACCTCATGGAGTATTGGTAAAGAGAACCAGCACGAAAGAAAAGCAAGAAAGCTTCCAAGAGTCGCAACTCAGACCTTGTGGGTAAAGGGGTTCAAGCATAATGCATGACCTCAGTTCTTTGCACGCATTGAAATGTAACATGGTATAATTCATGACTTTATTTATTTTAAATATTTACTTAATGTAATGCTCTTTAAAAAATTTTCCAGATGGTTGAGTCTGGTGCTGAAGAACCACCACCATTTACTGAGCTTGTCTGCAGGACTTACACACGCAAATATGGGACATTTGTGGAATATTAAGCTGAGGAACTCGTCACTCAAGCTAAGATGGATGCCACACAGATTTCTAACTGATGGATCACTGGAGAATCTAAGCACAGCAGCTCCTTCTCGCATCCTGTTAAAAAAAGGCTATTTGAAAGTTAGATTCTTATTATTACAATCTTTTTATGTTCTTCTTAGTGTTAAAGTTGTATATAGAAGTTGTTAATGTGCATGTTTTGTTTAGAGTTAGGCTTTAATTATTATAAACTGACGTGTTAGGTTTTGATTAGTGTACGAGTTTATAATATGTTTGATGAGTTCTATTTTGCTTGGAGTTAGTCTTTGATTATTACAAATTCATTTGTTATGTTTTGCTTTGTGAATGATTTCTTTATAACCTGTTTTGATGTGCTCTATTTTTCTTAGAGTTTGGCTTTTATTATTTTAATATGTTGTGTTGAGAATGTGTTTCAAATATGGTGTTAACGTATCTTTTTGACTATTTATTATTACAATCTAATTATATTTGTAACTTGTTTGTTCTGATTATGTTCTATTTAGACTGCTTTGATGTTTTCTGTTTTTGACTGTTTTAACTTTGCTTTCATTGACAGTTCATGCGAAGAAGGGGTATGTCTATGACCTTGGCAGCGTCCAATATAGGGATATTGGGGTCAAAATCGGTCACGACAGAATCAATATCTGAAAACCATCTCGGAAAAGTTTTCCTTCTTTATTTTAAAAAAGTGACCTAGGACAGGCACAATCCAGACAAAATCTCCCCGCCCTAGGCCGGGCACGATCCATGGTTTGATCTCCCTGCCCTAGGTCGGGCATAATCCATGGTCGGATCTCCCCGCCCTAGGGCGGACGCGCTCCCTCATGCTTGTTTCCCCGCCTTAGGGCGGGCATGGCATTAGCCCTCGTAGTCTTGATAAAATTGATCCTTGATCCTCTCGATTGGATTTAACGCTGAAGTTTTACGATAAAAATTGCAAAGACTCGTCTTTGGTAAAGTTCAAAATTAATTATATTAAACGGTAACGATTAATTTAAACACCATAGTTGTCTCAACTATATGATTAATTCTCATTGCATTGGGAAACTAACAATACGAGAACTGGCATCGTACGAAGAGTGATTTCTCCGAAAGAAATCGTAAAAGCGCTTAAGTCAAAAAACGGTCTGAGAGGGTCCAAAACGCGGTAAACGCCAACATACAACTCCAGACGAGAAGGAGCCCATCTGCTATGATGGTTTACTTGATTTTCATAGAAAATAAATGGAAAGAATATAAATGTCAAATTTCCAAGATAAACATGAAGATCGAGAAGATAAGCAAGATTTCCGCAAAGAGATAAACTTGGATCGATGGCAGAAAGGGAAAGAGACAACCGACC
Source organism: Brassica nigra (assembly GCA_016432835.1). NCBI lineage: Eukaryota > Viridiplantae > Streptophyta > Magnoliopsida > Brassicales > Brassicaceae > Brassica > Brassica nigra. The sequence goes on from CM028247.1 coordinate 32,005,441, forward strand.
TTGGATGGGTATATAAGGAGAGCTGAGGCATAGGACGCAAAGAGACACAAGAAATTCTCAGCAAACTTAGCACTTGGAGCAATTTATGCAATTTTTTTTGTTTTTGTCATCGAGTTGCGACTCAATTAGGTTTTTGCAGTCTTAGGTTTCTAGAACTAGGGAAATGGCCAACAGCTGTTGTGGCCAAGGCTCTTACCTGGTATAATCGCTCATACAGAGATTCCGAATAAGATCTCTTTTACTCTCTTTTTCGATTCATCTTTATTTTCGTCTGCTTTACGTGTAATTGACTGCTTGGCGTGTGGCTTAGAAAAAATTCGGGACCTCAGGGAAAGTTAGGATTTCTTAGCTTTCCTCCGATTACGGAAATCGACGGTGCAAATTTTGGTTCCCACAGGGGAGAAACCTCCATCTGAGATAGTTTCAACTTTTCTTTCCCGCAACCTCGAGATGGAGATGTGGTTATCTAGTATGGAGACATGCTTTGAAAGCATCACAGTTGATGTTGGTTATGTCAAGACAAACATATCGATCATGAACGAAAACATGGCAGAAAAAAAGTTACCATTAATCAACTCTTCCAGAATACTCTGCCCCAACAAGTCAATGTCCACATTGTTGATGTCCCTGCTGCTATAATGAGGCCTATATCCATTTCTACTTAGACAGTGAATCCTCCTACTCAGGCTGCTCCTACAACTGAGCCACAAGTCCGTCCTCTAATCCAGCTAGAGAAGTCATAGCTCGATGCTTGGTGCCAGTCTGTGGGATTGTATGTCCTTTGTAAAAGTTTCTTTCGGTCTTTTAGTGCCATCTTGTTTACATTGATTTAAACTTATAGTTGTTGTTAATATCTTGTATAAATATTTTTAAGTGTAGTCCTTTTGTTAGTCTCTTTTCTTATGAATAATTATAACATGTAACATATGATTATATTGTAAATAATTTACTTTGTTAGAAATGGGTATTGATATTATTTTTAGCTTTTAAAGTTCAATACAAATACTACTGAATTAAGTATTTAGTTGAGAGCTGATAACAGAAAAATATGGCTAAAACAGTAACAATATATAACCATTATTAAAAAACAAATAGTAGCTAAGACTAGCCTCGATTATTAAGTAGCAAAATTGTGGCTATATATAACTATGATAAAACAATGTACAATGGCTATATATAGCCACAATAAGTCATTTACAATAATAGTGGACAAAGTTTGCCACGCTAAATCAGTGGCAAGAACCGTTACGATTATTGCAAGTCTCTTAAATATAGCTTTAAACTGTTTTGGCAAAGACGTGGTTATTTAGCCACGATTGATCACACTTTTTCCAGCTAACGCTATAATCACAGTTTTAGACAATAAATTGTGAGTTTTTCATATAGCCATAGTTTTTGACTGTATAGCCACAAGATTTTATGGCTATAGTAAACATTTTTACCAGTGTTGTCTCTCTTGGAGGATTAGGGTAACTCAATTCATAACATCAAATTTTGCATTTTGATGTCATATTTTATTTTATTCTGTCTCCAACCACAATACCAAATATCATACCAAAAGAATATTATATATTTTTAACTTATTAATTTAATAATTATAATAACTTTTTTCCATCAACTTATACAGACTCTTGTAGATTCTAAAAACCAAAATGGTAGCTCTGCATCCTTATGAACGACAAACGACGGTTGTTACCTTGCACTATGTGCGACACTGTCCCCTTCAAATTCTACGTTTTGGGGATATTAATGACCTTTGAGCTGTAAAAAATTTCCTTCAGAATCTTGATATCTTCCAAATAACTTGCAAAAGCTGGACATTTTTCTGGTTCTGAAATATCTAATTATTTAGATATTATTTTTGTTAATAATCACATTTAGATATTAATTTTGTTAAAACTTTGTAATTTATGTTTTAATATTATTTACATTATAAAATTGTAAAAATATTAATTAAAATTAAGGTTTATATTATTGAAAATAAAATATCAAGTAAATAAACTTAGTGTTTTATTAATTGAAAACTAAATTATTATTTTAAAATATATATGTAATGGATATACAAAATATGATATATTTATTTTAATTATAAATTCAAGCTATATAATACTAATTTAACTATATTATTAAATAATTTATGATAAAATATATTTTAAATATTTGGTATAATAAATAAGGTTACATCAAATTTGGTGTATTATTATTTACAAAATATCAAACTTTGTAGAATAATATCATTTTCTATATTTTATTAGAGATGAAATTAAACTAAATTTAATGTTTTGGTTTCTTATTAGAGTTGAACTTAGTAGCTTCGGTCCATATACCCTCATAAAACATAATGTAACTAATTTTGGACGCACATACTTATACTAAATCCAACTAGAAGAGTTAGGTGATAGCCATAAAGGCTTCAACCTCCAACAAACCGAGTTTTGCTAGTTCATCAGCAATAGAGATTCTGTCTCTTGAGATCCAAGAGAAACAGATTACATCAAAAGAGCAAGACAGCTCTAAAATATCAGACACAATTCCATAAATTTCCGGCTTTGGAGCGTTTGAATTGAACGCTTTAATCAGTTGAGCCGAATCCGACTCACAACGTATGCGTATGACTCCCAACGATTTGCATTTCTTCAAAGCCTCTCTCATTGCCAGTCCCTCAGCTGCCAGGGCAGATCCCACAAAGCGTTCAGATCCCGTAAATGAGGAAGAAAATCCTGCCGTATCTCGCAGTGTCCATCCAAATCCCCCCAAATTGCTGCTCGCTTTCCACGCCGCGTCTGTATTGACCACCGCACAATTAGTAGGCGAGGGAGCAGGCTTCATCTGAGTTCGTGGAGTGCTTGTTTGCCTCTCTTATGCGTTTAACCATTCTGGAGCCTGACTCAAAGCTCTCGACAGAGTTTCCTCTTCCAAGATAACTTTTCCTTCAAAACAGAGCTGGTTTCGTGCGCACCATATTTGCCAAATGATCCAAGGCGCAAGTTGTCCTGCAACAATACCTGTTGGAGGGAGACAAAATTTTCCACAAAGAGATAACCAGACATCATTCAAATCTATCAATCCGCTATACTCAAAACCCGTCGCGAAAGGAGCTGTAGACCAGATCTTCTTCGCGAAAGGACAATGGAGGAATAGATTCTGATGTCCCGCATCTCTTGCATCGGACTTCAGAAGAAATGTGCCGGGCCGCAAGAACCTCTCCCACCGGTAAGTCTTGTTGGAACATCTTCCAAAGAAACATCTTAATTTTGGGGGACACATATAGGTTCCAGACAAATTTGAACCACTCCAGCTCCATATTTTCTTCCTGGTGCTCCACTGCCTCTGTTCTTCTTTGTATTGCTGTGTGGTAACTCAGTTTAGTGGTATAGACTCCGTGCCGAGCCAAATCACTTTGTTCGGAGCCCCTGTGACACTTGGTTTGATGGCCCTGATGATCGGCTCCCAAAATGGGAAAATCTCTTGGATTTTTTCCTCGTTCCAATTCGTGGAATCCTCCCTCAACAGTTCAGCCACTGTGATATTCTCCGAGCCTTCAGGTGCAGGTCGAGTTGGTCTCAAATGTTCGGATACGCTGAGCCAAGGTTCCTGCCAGGCCTTAATGGAGAGACCATTTCCTACCACCCAACCAATATTCTATTTTAGTAAGTCTCTTCCCACTAAAACTCCGCGCCATCCATGTGATATAGCTGATTTCTCGGTGACTGTTAGGAAGCTCTCCGAGTGGCAATACTTCCCTATAAGCACTCTTGATAACAGGATGTCAGGATTATGGAGAATTCACCAACTAAGCTTTCCGAGGAAAGCATCATTGAAAGCTAGAAAATCTCGTACACCAAGGCCGCCTATAGCTTTCGGTTTTGTCATTTTTTCCCATGAGGTCCAAGCCATTTTATGTTTCCCTTCTTTGTCATCCCACCAGAACCTAGTGATGGTGGATCGGATCCGCTTGCACAGGGAGGCTGAAAGTTTGAAACAGGTCATGGCATGTGAGAGGATGGGAGATAGCACGCTCTTCACCATTGTTAGCTTGCCGGCCTTGGAGAGGAATCTGTTGGACCAGCTGCTTCCTTTTTGTCTAACTTTGTCTACAATGGAAGTGAAAAGATCCATATTTCTTCTTCCAAAATATTCCGGTAAACCGAGGTACTTTCCAACCCCTCCCTCGTTGTGTATACCCAGCTCCTCTTTGACATGCGCCTTAAGCGTGTACGGGGTTCTTCGCGAAAAAGAAATCGACGATTTAGTCGCATTAATAGATTGCCCGGATGCTTCCTCATATCGTCTGAATATCCTGCTTAAGCATTGGCTGCTCGCCTTGTTGGCTCGTGTGAAAAAAATTGTATCATCGACGAAGAGAAGGTGGTTGACTCTAGGGCATGCCCTCACAACTTTGATTCCTTTTAGGGAACCCTCCTCGCTTGCTCTGTTACATAAGCCTGAGAGTACTTCACTGCACGAAATGAAGATGTACGGTGAAAGAAGATTTCCTTGACGGATGCCTCTACTCGGGTGAATCCTCCCTCTAGACGAACCGTTGATGAGGAAGGAGTAGGTAACAGTGATACACATTGCATACTCAGGTTGACCACAGCGGCCGTCAAAACCCAATTGTGTGAGCACCATCTCAATGAACTTCCATTCTAGTCGACCATAAGTCTTGCTCATATCCGTTTTCACAGCCATGGAACACCTTTTCTCTGCAACCGAGGTTTTTAAAAAGTGGAGAACCTCGACCAGGGTTTGTGAAACAATAGAATATATAATACTATTTTTATGTTCTTTTTTTTTGTATATCAAATCAATTAATTAATCCCATGAGACATGCGTGTCAACCTGCATCGTTCTTTTCGATGATCCTTCAAAAAAAACATCTTTGAATGATATTCCTAATTAAAAGATAAATACGATGCTACAATGGAATAGATACTAAAAGAACTTTTGTATATGGAAAAGAGTAAACTAAAAAAAAAATTAAAATAAAAAGAGAGGAAAGGAGAGAAGACAACAGCACATAAGACCATATGCAACGGGGGTCCGTCACGGGTCCGTAGCCCAAGTCCTTAGAATTATATGAATAAAAATATTGTGAAATGGGCTTGGTTTTAGCGGATCTGTACGGATCAATCCGTAAATAAGGGTTCGAAGGATTGAGTCCTTCGTGTACGTGGCGTGAAATGGTTGGTTCGGTGAGGTATTGTGTTCGGTTTTGTTGGGAAAAAAAATCATTCGCGATTGAAGACGAGGAAAAAAAATTTAGAGCTCGAGCGAAGAGGCGATTTTTTTCGGTCGTCGATCGTCGTCTCCCGTGATCTTGAAAGGTAAATACCCTTCCTCCGTCGTCGATCGTCGTCTTCCGTAGCCGTTGTTGTTCTCGTGTCCCTCTTTGCTTCAGATTTCGTCGAATCGAATTGGGGATTTCTTCGATTTAGGGTTTCAAAAAGTTTCAATTTTTCAATTTGTTTTCAATTCGTTTATGTTCAATTGGGGATAATTTGGTTTCTAGTTTGGGTTTCAATTTGTTTTGGGTTTGATTCCATTTAGTTAGCTGGAAAACTCATAACTTATTTTCGGTTTCAATTCATTTTCCTTTTTGGATTCTATCGATGTAGTTAGGGTTTCAATTCGTTTTCGGTTTCAAACGATCTTGTAGTTTGTTCTTACTGTTTCGAAACACGAATTGTTTTCATTGAAGATTTTGTCATCGTTTTGTTTTCCTTGTATTGTTTAGCTTCCATGTATTGATAGGTTAGCTTCCATGTATTGATAGGTTAGTCTCTGTTGTTGCGTTTTGTTCTTATTCGCTAACATAGCTTTTGTTAACATAATTTCTGCAGGCCAACGAACCATGGGACAAGACTACAGCTACACTCAGCCTACTTCTTCGTAGGAGATAGACATCACCTCTTTACTTGTAGCAGAAGCCCAACTCTACGCCAATGAAGCTCAGAGTAACTTCACAGTTGCACAGGAGGATCAGTACCCAGCTGCACCTGAGGCCGATGAAGGGATCCCGAGGACATGCTATTGCGGTAGTGAGCCTGTAGTTGAAACGTCGTACACTCCAAAAGATCCATACAGGAGGTACTTCTCCTGCAACAACGTTGACGATGGAGACTGCCACATCTGGAAATGGTGGGATGTGGCGATCGAAGAAGAGCTTCGTGAAATGCAGATACAACTTAGGATGCTCAAGGATCAATACTTTGAGAATGACCAGAAGGTGGCTAAGCTAGAGAAGATCGTTGGTGTGTTATGTAAGAAGACATCAGTGGTTAAATATCGGTTTGCAAAGGGAGTTTGTCTACTGGTCTTGGTAATACTGGTCATCGTAATGTGGAGGTAAGTTTCATGACGAATATTTAGATCATTTCTTTGGAGGTAAGTTTCATGACGAACTTATTCTTCTGATTATAGTGGTGGTAAATGCTTGTTTGCTTTCTATCTTCGTAACAACCCGAAATAAATGCTAATTAACTTTCTATGGCTTACTTAAAGGTCTGTGTTGCTAATAGAGTAACACAGACCATCATCTAAAATGAATACCAGTACTGGGTACGTTGATATGTTGAATAGTCAGACTTCAGTTGACCTTGAGTCACCCGAACCAGCTTGGTTCGGTAGCCAAGGTCCTGACGAGTATGTTTTCATCCCTGGTGTCTCGTCTTCTGTCCAACCTGGTATCGAGTCTTCTGTCCAGCCTTGTGTCTCGAGAGGAGGAATGGTCTCCCAATGAGGATAAAATCCTCATTGGTGCGTTAACACCAGCAAAGACCCGTAGTCAGTGACCAGAAAGCTGAACGTTTCGGAAGAGAATCGTTGACTACTACAACGCAAGCCCACAACTGGCTGGGTCAGTACCTAGACAGCTTCCCAGCGAAACAGAGGTGGTCAGGATCAACGACCAAGTATGTAAGTTCGTTGGATGCTATGGCGTTGAGGGGCAGAGAAGTGGTCAGAATGAAGACGATGTAATGAAAGCTGCACTCGACTCATTCTTCACCATTTACGAGCACAAATTCAGCCTCGAACATGCGTGAGAGAGCTGAGGCATGACCAGAAATGGCAAATGAACTATATGGTTAAAGACGGAGAGAAGGAGAAGCGCAAGCAAGTTGTGGATGAAGATGAAGTGGCCGAACCTGAAATAAGACCAGTTGGTGTGAAAGCTGCTAAAGCTGCTGGTAAGAGAAAGAAGAGTGGCAAGGAAGAAGAGATGTCACAGCTCCAATCCATCATGGAAATGAAAGAAAAACTCTCAAAACAAAAAATTGTAGAACGTTTACTTGCAAAAAAAGATCCACTCTCGAGGTGGAAGAATCACTGAAACTGAAACTCATGACTGAGATGTTATGAAGATATTAAGGTATAATGTGTGTATGTAGTTGCATTGTATAGTTACATGAACGTCTCTGGTTGGATTGAGTAGTTACTTTGACTAGTTACTTTGAGTAGTTACATGTCCTATATATTTTTACATGTGCATACTAACATTTGTCTTTTATCTTGTTTCAGGTTCAGTAGCAGGACATGTAAACCAAGTCACGGGTGCTTTTGGATTTTCTCGTGTGTTGTTGTTTTCTGAGTCACGGGTTTAGGTTCTGTTTCAGTAGTAGCAGTAGTATAAGTACCCTCTCTGCTTCGGATTAGATATCTCTTTTCCCTGTGGTTACACTCTATCAAACTTGTTTCCTCCCTATCAAACTGTTTTGTGTTTGTTTCTCGGCTTTAATCTTGTTGCTGTAATCTTGTTGCTACAAACTCGGCCTCTACTTCAAGTTGTTGTAATCAAAGAAGTTTTAGGTAACTTCTCTTTATGTGAATGGTTTTAAAACTTAGGCTTATTGGTTCTATTCTAATAGTAGGTTTTTGTTTCTTTGTCACTCGTTCTATTCTTCCTATCATCATCATAATTTCAAGAAACGTATAGCTCCAATTAAACTTAGGGTTATTGGTTAAGCTTATGCAATTTGGAGAAAGAGTAATAATAGGGAAAGGGAAATGGAGACTCTCTAGAGTGAATAATAGATTCAAATAGAAAGTAAGATTGAATAACTTCAACTTAATATTTTGTTTTTAAAAGGAGGGATACATAAAATGTCAACATCTTCATCGATGGGCTCAAGAAAGATTGGACGAACTTTTCGAAATTGTCGAAGATACATACAACGACATAGTGGAGGGCCAAACCAATAAGCAAAATAGACGTGCTTATACTGAACGACATCGTGAAGCAGGACACAACCGTTTATGGAATGACTACTTCAGCAGGAGTCGACTTTCGGGCACATTTATTCGGCGTTTCCGCATGAATAAGGATTTATTCATGCGTATTGTTCATCACCTCTCGAGACGTTCCATTCTTTCAAGAGACAAGATGCAACCGGAGGTTTGGTCTTTCTCCACTACAAAATGTCGGCAGCAATTCGTCAGCTTGCTTATGGTTCTGCGGCTGACACGGTTGACGAGTATCTCCGACTTGGTGCGAGCACAGCACTTTTGTGTTTACATAACTTTACTGATGGAATAATCCACTTATTCGAGATGAGTATCTACGACGACCCACACGAGGATCTTCAACGACTTCGATCTTGGAAAGCGGGTTTCTGGAATGATCGGGAGCATTGACTGTATGCATTGGGAGTGGAAAAATTGCCCAACCGCTTGGAAAGGACAGTACGCACGTGGATCAGGAAAACCGACAATTGTCTTAGAGGCTGTAGCTTCACAAGATCTTTGGATATGGCACGCTTTTTTTGGTCTTCCAGGTACGTTAAATGATATCAATGTCCTCGATCGGTCTCCTGTGTTTGATGACATTTTAGAAGGTCGAGCTCGGGATAAGGTGCGTGGTCAACGGACACATGTATAAGTTGGGTTACTACCTCACGACGGTATATATCCGAAATGGTCAACATTTATCCAATCTATCACACTCCCTCAATGTCCTAAACAAGAGTTATTTGCTAAACTTCAAGAATCAGCCCGAAAAGATGTGGAGCGGGCTTTTGGAGTATTGCAAGCTCGATTATGAAAAAACCGGTAAAGACATTGGACAAAGAAAAGATAGGAAGATTATGAGAGCACGTATCATACTACACAATATGATAGTGAAAATGAACGAGATGGATACAGGAGGTACGATATTTTAGAATTTGAAGAAGGAGTCACCGAAGTTCACAGTGGAAACCGAGAGTACAAATCTGAATAATTTGTTTCCCAATCGGAATGATCTTCGTGATAGACAAATGCATCAACGATTGAAGAATGATTTAATCGAAAATATTTGGAACAAATTTGGTGATGAAGATTAATAACTAGTGTATCTTTATAGTTTATTCATTGTAACTTTATTTTTAATCATGCAATTAATAATATTTAAATTTCAATTTAAAAAAAATATATTAAAAATATTATTTTTTATTCCTAAGGACTCCATCTTCGAGAACACCATTGGACAAGCAATTTTGATTCGAATCCTTAACTATTCAAACAAAACCAAAAAAAAAATATATATTAAAAAAATGGTAAGGATTCATTGCTTGGTCTCACCATTGCACATGCCCTAATGAGAGGTTAGATATAGGCTCACAAACTCTTATGTATATTATATGTTCTTTCTTTTCTTTTTCTTTTCCAATTATTAAATATCTATTGTTTCTTACCAAACTAACCTCATAATATATTAATATATTACCGTTATAAGAAAATAAAATATAATATATATTTGCTTCTATATGTGTGTATGTCCCTTCATGTATATATATATATACACACACAAAACATACGTTCTCCATTCCTCAAACAAAACCTCTGAACACTTTCAAGAATATATATCCCGGAAAAAACTTTAGAAAACAGTCATGGATGAAAATCAACAAGAAGCTTCAATGCCATTAGTTCCCATAGACAGCTTCTCTTACAGTTGGTTAGATAACTTTCCTTCTTTAGAAGCTTCCATTGATGATTATCATCAAACCTACGAAGATTCTTCTTCTTCCTCCTTCATAGAGATGGATCCAAGATTGCCTCCTTCAAGAAGATTCTTCATCAACAAAGCCCATGAAAGTAGCTTTAAGTTTGATAACTTTGTGTCTTTCTCCGACGAAGATCACTCTTTAGTTCACGCCGACGAGCTTATCCGCGACGGCTACGTCGTGCCTTATATATCAAAAGCCACGTCAGCAGCTACTGAGGAAGAATATAAGCCGTTGGATACGAAGATGGAGAAGAAGATCGAGACACGTGACAATAAGAACAAGTCTTCTTGTAGAAAGAACAAGTCTCCTTGTAGAAAGTTGAGAGTGTCGAAATGGGTTTTGTTCAAGTATCTTGACTTTGTTACGCCATTGTGTAAGAGACTAAGGAGATGTAGATCCGCTAGATCACCCATAGGTATTGGCAGAGACACGAGGATCCGTGTAGCAACGTTGTCTAGAAGCAGAGTTTATTCTGATGAAATGACGTCGTCCCCAAGAATCAGTGTTGCAGATGATTCTTATTGGAGGAGGTCATGTGACTCAGAGAGCTCCATTTACGAAGCTGTTCTTCATTGCAAGAAATCTTTTGGTATGTTATAGATATCTTTCATGGTTTAATTTTGTGACTACTTTTTGATTTTTTGTTGATTTTTTGTTAATTTTAACAGAGAAATGAAAGTGAAGAATCAATCCATGGAAAAGGAGCAGGAATGAGTAGAGATGGGAATATTAAGCTTGAATAAGCAAATTGCATTAACACATTACACATGGAGTGGAAAAGAGAGATAGCAACTTGTAATGTGTCTTTTTCTTGTTTCTCTCTCTTGAATTAAAGAGATTGATGTGATAATTCCATGTGAATGTGTCATCTGATGTAGATCAAGAATGTTTTTTTTTTCTTTTTACATGAGTGGGCACATATATAGGTTATATAGGCATCTAGCAGAATCAATAAAATATTATCAGAATTTCTTGGCTATTTTTCTTCATATATGTAAGTTAAATAGTTTTTTTTTTATCAAAAAAAACTATTTTTCTTCATATATGTAAGTTTCTTGATAAAAAAAAACTATTTTTCTTCATATATGTAAGTTTCTTTTATAAATGTAATCATATAAGTGCATACCCATGTTTTACTTTCTGGACCAATTGTGTTTGAATATTCTTACTTTTTGTGCAAAACTTGTCTTTTCTTGTCTTAGAGATGTCATAGGGAGATGTTATCATGTATTTGCATGATTGAACTCCTTTTACTATCATAATTGTAACTCAAAACAATTAAATCGAACACAGAGAAGGAAAAAAGGAAGTTCCAAAAACATAGAAAGTGTAAATATATCACGCTGGATTCGCATTTACCTATGGACATATACTATTCTCTATATCTATCACAGTTTTAGTAAAGCTGCATAACATAGTTGCATGGCATAGTAGTCTATAATCCGGATTGGGACAAACCTATGGTTTTCGTTTAAGCCAGACGTAAGAAAGTGCTTTGAATTGCACCCAAAAAAGTGCTTTGAATTCGAATATATAGACTAAGGACCGAATCCACCAAAAAAAAGGAGTAAGGATCGTTTGAAGTAATTCTCTTTTGTTATAAAAACAAAATTGCTGCCCATAATTTTGCAGCAACTTTGTAGCAGAAGATTTACCCGTACATGTATAAATGGTTAAAAAATTTATAGACCCTATACCATTAGAGAAAATATAGCTTAAAACTATAATAATTATTAAAGATACAGATATTCTAATGCTTGAAATTATTGTGTCAAAGGACACATTCACCAAAAAGACAGGCAAAAAGATTTGCCTAGGCATCATTTTTCTTCTTTTCTTATTCTGCAAATTTATAGGTCCTAGAAGATTTTCGGGGTACATGCACAGAGAGAGTCCATTGGTTACATTGCATCTAGATTCAAATCTTACTGCCAAAATATAATGATAATTACAAAGCATTTTCATATTTAATTGATTGTCTTGTAAAGCCAGATAATGGTTTATAACTCTAGAAAATAGCCATAGTTACATGTCCTCTTGAGTTATGACTCTATTCCTAAAGTTACCATTTAAATAAAGTCAAGTTAGTTATATTGGTCATTGACATCTTTCAATTTTCGAAAACACGTTGCGTTTTAATTAAACATTGTTTTGGAGGAGTTTTGGCTTTGATAGGAAGATGTGGGGAATTGGATATCAAATTCTTCAATCAAACAAATAAAAACAAAATTTAAAACGAAATCTATTTCTTCTTAATACCAACTTATAGCAAGAACTGAAAAAGCCATGTCGGATCCCACAAGTGAGTTAGCCCACGTATAATATAATGAATCAAACCGAGAGAAATTAGGTAACAAAACCGAAGCTTCCTGAGGATTAACCGACTGAATAGTGTCACAAAGAATACCATTTACAAAAGAGAGAAACATAATTGGGTAAACGATGAGAGGAAGAAACTATAATAATCTCACGTGCTAGTGAGACAAAACAAGGAGACATAGACAAGATATGTTCCGAGAAGATCCAAAGCATTTCTCGTGACACTGTTCCTATCTCCTACCTTCATTTCTTTTTTCATCATCTTCTTTTTCTTGGGGGACCAAAAACACTTCAAAATATACAAGGCCATTTTTCTTGCATGTCATAATCTATTGAGAAAGATATATTAGCTAGCCTGAGTGTGTTTAAGTTTTCGATATCTGTCGTCAATTTTTAACGCTCGATATGTTCATAGATTTTCTTACGTATCTTGAGCCGGTCATATTATCTTCAATCGAGTTATCTTATCTCACATTAGTGTAGTGTTTTCTTACGAATTAAACCTCAAATCAGAAAATAACAATGATATTATGTATAGTATATAAATTACACCTTGAAAATCTTACGGTTTTATTAAAATATTGGGAATAAGACAATATATAATTGAATTTTTATCTTATACGAAAGAATAACTCATTAACGAATGTGAAAGAATAGTTAGGGGAAGTTTCAAAAAAAAATTTTAGAAACAAGTCTCACATTCTCAATAACTTTATTGTATACTAAATCTGTAATAATTAGAGGAAGTATTTCTAGCGTCAATTGGACCCGGGTCGATCCAGATCATTTAGGTCATACCTCTGACCAGTCATAAGATGGAAAACTTAAAACTTGATTGCTAGATCAAAAAATTAGTGAATCGTTTATTTTTTTATTTTACTTAATTTTTGTTTTATAGCTAGGGAAACATCCTACTCCTCTTTAGTGCAAAGATTAATTGAATTGCATTAGTGTCTCAATCATAGTTGGATTATGTACATTGTCGCACGTAACGTATTTTTGTTGCATTTGTGCTGCCAACATGCATGTCTCTCACACACTTCTACTAAATGTTATGCATTGCTTTTGTACGATAATAAATTATGCAAAAACCAGGCAAAAACATTAGTATTTCGTATCCTAACTCGTCTGAGTGGAACTATGGTTCATAACATAACTTACACGCAGTCTTGTTGTTCGACAGAGAAAATCAAATCCATACTCTACGAACTTAAGCCATGAGACCCTGATTATCGATCACCATGACACTATATAGATTAGCATGTGCGAGTTGTAGACAAACAATGAAAAAAACTTTTGATGATGCAATAATAGAGAATTGAACTGGATTCGTAGCAGACATTCCTGGTCGTCCTTGAATGGCACTATATGAGAAGGAACATCCAGCTAATTAAGTCCCAGAATACACCAATTAATTTTGTCTTTGACGACCAACATTTTTATTCTTGTAAATTAAATCATACAGAAAGTAGCATCTACAACTAGTCCCGGGCACGGATCGGATATCCGGAATTTCGAAGGTATTTGTGATTTGCTTCGTATGTCACAGATATCTAATTTTTCGATTTGCTTTGCTTCGGTAAAATACGGATATTCGGAAAAACGGATATCCGGAAAATAAATAGATATTTGCGAATATTTACGAATACTTACGGATATCTTATCTGTTTGAATTAATACAAATAATCTTAAAAATTTGATACAAATTTGTTTTGTAAAATATTTTTTACAAGATATAAAAGATAAAAATCAAAAGAAATAGCGAATCTACATATTTTGTAATTTTTTAAAACTTAGTTAACAATTATAATAACACAAAAATGAAGAAAAAAAATTATAATTGTCATAATTTTTTTCTCTTCCTTTTATGTAATACTTTTATATAAGTAATAATGAAAATAGAATTTGTTAAATCATATGTTAGAATAATAATTATAACATTTTATACATTTAAAACTTTAAATATAATCAAGATATACATGTATTTATATATTGCCGGATCGGATCGGATATTCCCTTTCCAAAATTTTAATATTTGTGATTTGCTTCGATTTTAACGGATATTGAGTTTTAGAATTTGCTTTGCTTCGAAAGCTTACGGATATTCGGAATTTTCGGATCGAATCGAAACGAATAACGAATTGAATCAAATTTAAAGAATAAAATGCCCAGCCCTATCTACAACCATAGCCATACGACGTCCGAATCATTAAGTAAATGACTTTTGATACAGTATATATAAATGAATAAACTGTCAGAATATTATTTCCTAATAGAATCTTATTAAATAAAAACTGGTCTAAAAATTGCATCCAAAATTATTGATGTTTTTCTTTTCTTTTTGAATTACCAGGTGGTTCGGCCCGAAGTCCTAATCCTCCAGACCCAAAACCATATCATATAGGCTCCGAATGGTAACCGCGGATTGAGCAGTGTGGAACAAGCGGTTCAACTGCGGTGCGGTTCAAACAGTTATAAAAACGTATAGATATATGGTATATGTAGAGATTTTTGTTACTGTTAACTGCGGTGCGGGGCAGGGCGGTTCGTAACATTCGAAGCCATAGACTCCGAATGGTAACAGCGGAATGAACGGTGCGGTACAAGCGGATTGGACACTTCAGTACGGTTTGACTGCGGTTTTTATAGACAGCGGAATATTAGTGGTTGAATAAGAAGAAGCGGTACAAAGTAAAATGTGAATGGTAACCAAAACCAAATGTGGTGCGGAACCAATAGTTGAATGGTAAATATATTATAAGCAGTGCGGAATTTAAATATATTTTAATATAACAAAAATATAATTATTACTAATAAATACACAAAATATAAAATTCTTCTTATTAAACAACATAGATAATAATATTATCAAGAATTTAAAATTTCCCACAACATATTTGCAATATTATCCCTAATTCGCGCCATATATTCTCCATCAACTGTATTTGTAGCATTTGAGGTTTTGGTGTCATCTAAATCGTTTTCCGAGTATGTGTTGTTGATTCTTGTTTCTGTCATTACTTCAGCAAAATCTGCATCTAAAAGTTTGAAATTTTGATAAAATTATGCAGTCCCATTGTAGCCATTATCACTCTTTTTTGTATATCAATATCGTATCTTGGAAAATCAGAGAGAATCATCCATATCTTCTTCCAAACCCCGAAGGTCCTCTCCATTACAGAACGTAAAGAAGCATGACGCCGATTGAAGAGTTCTTCTTTATTTTTTGGAGGAGGACCAGAATTAAATTGTGACATATGATACCTCACAACTCTATTACGTGATGACCGATAGGGAGCTAGAAACCCTGTTTTGTTAGAATAGCCGGAATCGACAAGATAATACTTGTCTCAAATGATTGTTTTCGCCGACTTCCTCGTGAACCACTTCCAACATTAGTTCCTGAGCTTCCACCTGATCTATGCAAACTACCCCCTCGTCTGCCACTAGAGTGTGAACTACTCCCACGTCTCCCACGTCTCCCACGTTTTTCACCTCTTCCTATATTGATTCCAAATGCATCATGGGTAACTTCATTTGAAGGATGTGAATCATCATCTATGTTGACGCGATACACTTCTTCATTTTCTTCGGTGTCTGGAACTTCAGTGTCGATCTGGAAGTTCAGTGTCTAGCATGTCACTCCCATCAAAATCTGGGTATCCATGTGTGGAGTCATCAGCTCGTGTCTCATTCATTATCTCATGTCTTCTTTGTCGTGCTGAATGTTGGGGTTGCGAGTATACATCATGTAATGCAAAACATCGTACCATTATATCCCAAAATTTTGGTGGCTCTCGGTTGAACGATTTTCTTATTCTACATCCCTATTCAAAGTAGATATATATATATATATATATGTATGTTAATTTAGTAATATGTATCTTAATATTTGATAATGAAAATATAATATTTAGTAGTTATTACCGCCACATAATTATCCCACCACTCCGGAGATGCGTAAATCATGGATGTTTTAGGATCAACCGAGATTCCGGTGGATTTCATCAGAAATTTCCACATCTTGTACGATTTTTTTTAATTCGTCGAGCTTATTTTTTAAAAACCCGTAATTTACACTCAAGTTAAATGCAAGATTGAATTGTTCAACCATATACTCTCTGCCATGAGCCATGGGATCTTTCAGAGTATACTTATTCATAGAAATTGCATGATCAAACAATTCAATGAGTGTTTTCTCTTGTTCATAAGTCCATTTGAATCTCTCTATGCTCTACAAATTATAATATATATATATATATATATATGTTTTAGCTATTATTTTTCATCTATAAAATTAATAAAACATTTAGAATTAAAACTTACTCTTGTTCTAGTTTCATTAGAAACATTTCGGCCTCTTTGTCTGGAAGAACTTGCACCACCTCGATGGTTAGACAACATTCTTCATTTTTTTAACACGAAAAAAATGCAGAATGTCGTCTAACCATCGAGGTGGTGCAAAATTATACAAAATTATTAATATTTTTTAAAACTAAATCATAACTACATAATAATTTTGTTTATCCTAATTTTATTAGTATTAGAATCTATATTTTATTTTCTATTTTAAAATTATGTATTTCAACATGTTTATTTATCAAACATTATTTAGAACAAAAATTATTTTTTATGCAAACACTATCATGTTTTTAACAAAACATTATCATTAATTTGCATTATATATTCTACACAACTAAAATTGTTCTTACATTTTTAGCTTCAATAAATAAGTCTTTACATATATATTAGTTTATATTATGTAGATTGCATATATTTATATTTTAAAATAATACTTTTCTGTTTTATAAATAAAAACTATAGAAAATATATTTTAAACATAAATATTTATATTTAATAAGTTAGAGGAAATGAAATGAAAAAATTACACATACTTTCAAATTGTCAAATTTATTTTATATATATTACATATATTTATATTTCTAAAATAATTTTTTTCTGTTTTATAAACGAAAATTAGATTAAATATATTTCAAACATAATTATTTATATAAATTAAGTTAAGGAAAATGAAATGTGAAAATAAAAATTTGAAATGAAAAATAAAATCATATGCACAAATCTGAAATGGTGTAAGCAATTCAATTACTCCAATCTATAACTTGATGAACTTTATATAAATGTTTTAAAAACACGTTGAGAAAACAATAACCAACTCCCACCAACTAGAAAATTAACATTAATTAACATAATATATTCTACACAATGAAAAAAATTTCTAAAATAATTTAACTTAAATTATTAAGTTTTGATATATATAGTAGTTTATATATTGTTTTATTATATTTTTAAAATAATAGTTTTCTGTTTTATAAATGAAAATAATATTAATTATATTTTGAAACTTAATTATTAATATTTAATAAAGAAAAAATGAAATGTGAAAAACATTCATTTCCATACCTTTTAAAAATTCAAATGTGATTTCAAAGTGCACCTGCAAAATAATGAAATGACAAAAAATTGTTAATGAAATGAAATAGAAAATAAATTAAAATAAAGAAAAACTCAGTTATTTTGCCATACCTTTGCTCGTTGCTCTCAAGTTATATGTTTGCGGATTTTCCTCTTTCATATCTATTTATACATGTATAGAAAGTTTCTGGAAAAAAATTAATTGAACCACTCAAAGACTCAACAAACCTCACCAACTTTACTACTTCTGTGGTTCACGTGTGTATTGTCAAACGCACTTCATATTTATTTTTTTATTATTTGTCCAAACTACAGTATGTGTTTTGGGTGGTAATTAAAGTTGAATGGTTGCCAAAATCAAATTTTCTCTATGGTTAGTGTTATACGCACTAAACATTCATAGCCATAATATTGATGGTTTAGTAGTAATGCACGAGGATTAGTTTTTTTTATGTGTTTCCAATTCAAACGATTTTTGATATGAAGTGACATTCTTAAAACTGGAATCTACAAATGTTAGCTTTAAGGGAAAAACTGGCTCCTATACAATAAATTGGATCCTTAATTAATACCCACTCCATTCTTCTTTCAAATTTGTTTCGATTTTAAGCCTACTCCTCTTAATTCCTCTCTCATATCTATGTCAGCCAAAATCAGATTACTTCATCTAAACCCACAAGCTCCTGTCTTCTATGGTCTCTGTCATCTTCTTTTCTATCTCTGTCCTTTTTTTTCTTTTTTTTTTCTTTTTTAATCCTAATTCTCTTTCATAATTTTCTTTCATTTTCTCTCGTATTTTCTTTCCTTTCTTTATACTTGGGAACCAAATTCTAATTTTTTAAAACTTTAATCTCTAAAATCTCGATTACATCTTTATGTTTTGCTAATTTTTAGCCCAATCACAATAAATCTTTACCATATCTCTCATCAAGATTTACTATCTCTTTCATCAATTTAAAGTTATTGTGCAGAATCAATTCTAGTGCCCTTAAAATTCTGAGCTTCTCAATCTGCAATGTATATACATATAATCTCATCGACAAAGATAGCGCTCATCGGAGAGGCGATGGTCCTGTATCTAATCACTCATCTTAGCACCATCACTAGCTATCCCAAGTTGACGACTTGATCTGATTCAATAAATTAGTCCCCGAGTCAGATGTGTTTGTGAACATGACTTAGGCACTTCAGATTTATGGTCCAAAATCGCTTTTCAGTTGTATATGTTGGTTAGCAATTTATAAAATATGTTTCCATAAAATAATATTTGGTAAGATATGAAACAATTAACGTTAGCTTATTCAAATTTTGCTAGCTGTTACAATTTTTTACAAAATAATGTTGTTTGCTGAAACATGTTTTGTTAATTGTTACAAAATAAATTACAAAATAGTGGCCTTTAGATGATTGTCTCTCTAACTTCAGTTAAACATGAAAATACATGAGATGAAAATATAGACCACACCATAAATCATGGTGAAAAGTGAGAAGTAATAATTATTAGCCTGTAAACCAAAAAAAATTATCTGTTAAAAGAATCAGTTACCGTCATTTATATACATTATGGTACAAAAATATTTATCAGTTAACAGTTGTTATATTCTCTTTGTTATATAGAACCCACAAATGTATCACTATTTATCATTGTTTTTACATAATACAATTTATATTAACAAGTTTTAGTTATGTGTAGAGTGCTAGATGGTTCAACACTATAGATAATAGTGAATGCTCATTGGGTATTAAACAATGTATCATATAACAAACCACGTAACAGCTAACAAATTATGTATCGAACAATTTATTTGTTAACAAATTATGTACCGGCTAACAATTTATTTACCAGCTAATGACAACTATTTTGTAACATCTTAAAAACCGTTATCAATTAGTCGTAACCTATTTGTAACAACTAATAAAATAAGTATTCAGAATTACAATTAAAAAAAACTGAAGATCCTCTAAGCCTAAAACAAATAAAAGCTGACAACTAATAAAATGTTGATTAACATAGACTTATGATAACTAATGTGTTTGTTAACCACTAACTAGCTTTTTATTAACAATTAGATCTATATTTTTTAGATAATTTTTTTATTATTCGTTCTTCATGTAGCAATTAAGTCGCCGCTAATCGTATCAGTGGTCGTTAGCGATCGATCTTTCCCACTAACACGAAACTTAACGACTAACCAATTATGTTTCATATTTATTATTAACGACTAACCAACTATGTAGCGATGATTATATTTGAAACATATTGTTTTGAACATAAACATATATACAAATATATATTTTGCACTTATATATATATAAAATCTGGTAGTCAATACAATTCATATATTAATATATTAATAAATATATTAAAGTATTTGAATAAGGAAATGAGTTGGTATTATCATAATATAAAAAAAACTTAAAAAAAGCTTCCAAAACAACTGCTGCAACAGTGAATTCTTCTGTGTGCGTCAGAGAATTCTGCTGCATCAATGAATCCTACTGCGACAGTGTGTGTCGGAGAAGAGGGACAGTTTGGAAAACCCTACTAACAGAGTGCATCTCTCATACTCTTTCTTTCCCATCATGAGTATTTTGACAATTTAGACCTCTAAAAGGGATATTGAGCTAAATCTCCCAACTTTAAGCATGAGAGATTTTTTTTTTTTGAGAAGTAACAAGTCAATAAATAAATACTCTATAGTCATCAAGATTAAATCTGATAAAAATTGGCCGACGTTGAACACTAGGCTACAAGTCTACAATAATTTAATTGAAATATAGCTTTATAACGACAACAACAAATCAATTTAAGAAGGAACCAAATGTATGTGTGTTATAATTATGCCAATAAATCCCGACAAGAAAACATTAGAACTAGCTAGTTCATGATTCATCACGTCAATGTACTTGAAAAGTTAAGTAACTACAAACCAAAAAAGAATGATCAAAATGATCTAAGGGTTATGTTTGCTCACTGGTCAATTCAAGTTTTACTAACTTAAATTTGGCCCGAAAAGATTGATTAGATTCAAGTAGTCAACCAACAAAAACCATTATCTTAACTCATGCCCTTTGTCGAGAAAATTGCCAATTGTGACTCAAAACATGATTTCAAATACAATAGTAAACCCAAACTTGAATCAATAGCAAAAGTAACCTAAAAGGGTATTGAAATTACAACTAACCCCTTGTGAACAAACAAAAAAACCGAATATTTGTTACGCTTCTACCCCACGTAAGTCGTCTGTACAGACGACTTTAAACTAAGTCGTCCAGACGACTTAAAACTAAGTCGTCTGGCTCTGTTGAGCTTAAAAATAATTTATAAATTAAAAAAAATGTTTGGACAAGTGAAAATAAAAATCATGTAATTATTAACAGTTTTAAATGATGTAAATTAACATATAATAAAATGAATAGTTTTCAACATAGATGAGTGAAAGTAGTTAATCATGATATTCTTTGGTTTTGAGGGTTTGAAAACATATGTTGTAGTATTGTATGTATTCTTAGGGTTAGATTTTGGAAAGCTTGGATTTTTCTAAAATATATATTTTTACTTATATGTCTTTATTTCGTATAGTTAACACTTTTAAGTTTAATTTGATTTTTAAAGTGTCTAGTTAGTTAATTAAGTTTAGGGTTATGTTTAGGAAAAGACGACTTAACTATAAGTCGTCTGTTGAATAATTAATGTAGACGACTTACATTTAAGTCGCCCAAACCGCAAACCTATAATTTAACAAAGTAATTTAAGCCTAACCAATAATTTACGGACATATAAATACATTTTTCCCTTTTCACAAATTTTGGAAACCCTAGCCGCTTCCTTAGCGACAACGGCGAAATCCATCTTCTCGATTCTTTCCTTCTTCTTTTCGCCGATATTTGCAGATCTGAATCGCTGGTGTCGTTATCTTCTCCTACCGTAAGTCATTCATCCATCCATCTTGTAATAAGAGTCCTTAGAAGACTTATCGAAGTCGTGACGACTTAAGACTTCGAAGTCGCCTTGGAAGTCGTCGAGCAGTCTTCTCACTATATTTTACATGCAGTATTTGTATTTAGAATAGTTTGCTTGTTCCGATGCTTGTATTTGATTGTATTTGATTGTTTTGCAAGGAAAATGGATTTACCAGAACTCCCGAGGATATATACGTTTGGGAAAGAACCCACTGCAATGAAGAGCATTTCAGATCATACTGATAACTCGAAGTTGTTTGCTGCTCTAAGTGAAGGTCTAAGAGCGACGAATCTGAGGAGCTGAAGGAGTCGGTTGGGAGTGTTCATCAAGTTCAAGGAGCTGAATTTTAATTGGGCTTCAAGGCTGGTGCATTATATACCGGTTTCCAGCTTAAGATCAAGAAGAAATATGAACTCTGGTCTCGTTGGTCTAGAACCGATGAGGTTTTCACTGATAGAGTTTGAACACCTCACTGGTCTGAACTGCTGACATGAAGGACCTCGAAAATCCAAGGTGTGAGGTTACGAAGGAGATGGCTGCTTTCGGGACAAGATGGGTGTTGATATCGAGGCTGGGCCAAATGTTGATCGATAATAGGAGCATTTAAGAGATGCCAAGAGTGGTCGGGAAGATCGAATACGGCTCGGATACCTTGCTATCTTAGCCGATTCATTGAAGGAGAAAGTTCTCAACCCCTATACGCTAGTCTTGCAAAGCTAGTGATGGATTTAGAAAAATTTGAGAATTATCCTTGGGGAGAGTGGCGTCAAGGTGCTGATAGCTTCGTGAAGGCAGCAAATTTGGAAGCAAATTCATACACCGTTGATGGCTTTATTCAAGTTCTTCGTGTGGGTGTACAACTTCCGCCAGATTTAGGTGCAAATTTTGGGAATCCCCAACCAAACAGGCCGACTCCACCGCTGCTGGCTTACAAGGGTGGCAAAGGGCCGATGTTTTAAAGAGGCCATCTTGAGGCAGGTATATAAACTTCAGTCCCTAAAACTTGCAGACGACTTAAATTTAAGTCGGCTGGAAAGTCGTCGAAAATGCTTACTTTAATTTAAGTCGGTTATCCAGAAACAGACGACTTTAATTTAAGTCGTTGGAAAGTCGTCAGAAAATCACAGACAACTAAAATTTAAGTCGTCCAAAAGTCGCGTGAAGTCTTTTCTAGACGACTTTTCCGACGACTTAAATTTAAGTCGCCGTGAAGCATTTTCGACGACTTTCCAGCCGATTTAAATTAAAGTCGTCGAAGTAGTAGGGACTGAAGTTTATGCATTTTGCGACTAAGGTGATCAACTTTATTGAGAAGGACTTTGGTGAAATGTTTCCACGCTGGGAGTTTGATGCAGGACTCGCCGCGGATAACATAATCAAAGTTATGTTTAATTCAATCCTAAATGGAAGTGGACCATGGATTGCTGGGAAGTCAATCAGATGAATGAAGTGATTGCAGCGGAGACTTTGAGTGGTTTGAAGGAAGATAGTGGAAGGCCTCGGAAAAAGCTTGTAAAGGGGTCTCAAGGAGGCTTGCAAGGAGGCTCTGTAGAGGCACCTAAAGATGAGACTGAAAAAGCTGTTCGGGATGTGCCTTAAGGAGATTAAGTTGCTGAGTGATAGGTTGGAAGCAGAGAAGATGGTTGGAATCACCAAAACCGAACTTCTGGCTCAAAAACCACCTTTGCACGAACAAGGGGTTAGTACCATAACCTCTTCCAAAATCACAGAGCGAGAGTCACTAGGCAAAGTGATATGAATAAGAACTGATGTGCTTTGTTTGTTGTGTGTGCTTGGTTGAACCTTTGTTGATTTGTTTTTTTTTATGTATGTATGGATTTTGTTTGATTTGTTTGATTTGTTTGATTTGTATGTATGGATTTGGTCAATGATTTTAAACCCGCCTTGTACATCCAAATTTCAGAGTGAAAGTGTGAATGGAGCGAACGAGTCAACCCGCCTTGAGGCTCCAAAGGCTAAAGCTCCACGTATATGCGATTCCACAGCTGCATGATTCTCCAGCAACGAGTGAACTTAGCGTTCTTGTATTGGACAACGAGTACCCACCGCTTCGACATAAGGCAGAATCTCGGAAGGCACAAAGAAGGATAAAATGATTGCACAGTCCATGAAAAGATTGACCGAGAGGAAACTTGCTCCTTCACAGCAAACTCCTTTAAGGGAAACAGCACTGTCAAACATATCATTCGAAACAAAAAGGTTGGACAAGCATATGATCCTTTTGCCTTCGCTAACAAGAAGATGTCGGAGGTGCTCACAGCCTGGTTGAAACTTGATCCGTAAGTGAGAAAATGTCCCATAATAGCTTGCTTTGTGCTATAAAATGATTGCGCTTATCTACATTATGTGTGTGCTTATTTCAAAACACGCTTGATAAGAAACCACGCCTATGTCCAAGTCGGTTCTATTCCACACCAACCTCCTTAGCATGGCTGGACGACAGAGTAAGTTTTCTGCTATTTACTTTAGAGAGCTAATGGACAACTTAACAGACGACTTAATTATAAGTCGTTTGGTCATCTATACAGACGACCTAACGCACTAATTTATGTTTTAGTCGCCTTTAAGTCATCTGTTTAGATGACCAATGCACGACTTAATTATAAGTCGCCCTATAAGTCATCTGTTTAGATGACCTAACAGACGACTTAATGATAAGTCGTCCTAGGTCATCTACCTAACATACGACTTATCTTTAACTCGTCCGTAATGTCTTCTATCACTGACTTGTCTTGTTTTATATGCAGCATATGGATGCTTTTATTTATTTATCGAGGCAACGGTACCAAAAATCCATCGCATTTCAGAGCGACAAAATGTGCTTTCTTGACCATACTTTTGCTCAGCATTGGACGCACAAGTACCGAATTTAAGGCAGGCAAGCCCAATGTCAATGGTTTAGGAAGAAAGCTTCTGGTGGGCGTTGGATTATTATGGAGGCAACTTACCATCATGGTGCAAATCTGGGAAGGTTTGGGGACTGATGTGGATGATATTTATGCCACTCAACTACAAAACAACCATTGGGTTGCTATGTGGATATCGATCCCAGAGGCACATACGTGTGGGACAGCATTGTCGGACATATCGAGATCGAGAACTCGAAGTGTTAGTGGAGCCTTTGTCAACATGATCCCTTACCGCTTGTTAAGTACGCTGCCTCGGATGAAGAACGCTTCAAGTTGTCTCGAGCCATACACATATGAGAGTCCAACCGTTGGAGTACCTCAGCCGAGGTGGTGATTGTGGTTTGTTCACTCAAGTACATTGAATGTCATGCTCTTGGGTTTCAATTTCGTCCAGATTTGTTGTGTCATAAGAACTCAAAGGCGATCAGGGAGAAGATGGCGGTGGAGATATCTAAGGAGCTTCTAATTTCCATTCTACAGAACGAAGACATTTTCCACCTTTGATGATGATGTACTTGACTCAGGATAGAATGTAGTATTTTGTATAAGGAAACGTAATGGTCGGATAGAGGTAGTATTTTTGTAACCTATCCTCCTACCAAACAATTATGCTTTTGTATAAGGAAACGAACTTGCCTTTTTCATGCTTGTCCTTTTCATACCATACTATCTGACTTCGACGACTTAACGTAAGGTCGTCTGACTTCGGACGACTTAACTTGAAGGTCGTCCGGACTTCGACGACTTATAGTTTTGAGTCTTCTTAAAGAAAAAACTCTGGACGACTAAATGGACGACCTTCGGGACGACTTAAATGAAGGTCGTCTGGAAGTCTAAACAGTGGACGACTTAAAACAGTTACCAATGTTAGCACCTCTTTCTTAACCAATCACATTTAATTGCACCACACACGCGAAGAGTTGCCTTCGTTGGAAACTGATCTCACGCGTAAGGTCGCAATCATTCTCTGACAACTTCTTGGGACGGTTGCGATACTATCTATAAATAACCATCAACCCTCGCTCAATACAGTAAGGAAGACTAAAGAAGAAGAAGAAGAAATTCCTCTCAAACTCCGAAAGTAAGAAATCTCGACCTATTATACGACTTTAGTTATCATCATTACGCCATACTTGTTCTGATGTGATTTATGCTGCTAGGTTTAAAATGTCTGGATCGATCGACCTCAAGAGGAAGCGTCCGATGGAGGAAGACTACGGCAAAACCCCGGAAGAGGGTTACGCTCAAGGAGAGGCTGCTGCAACGGAACGGTACCGGGCGATCCTCCGCTTGGTTAGGGATGAGCAAACCGCGACGGCCAAAAAGAACTCTGCCGAAGTCGAACGCAACTCTCTCTCCGATCAGATCGCTTTGCTCGAGGAGATGCTCCACAAGGGGGACCGGTTTGACATCCGGGCGGAGAAAACCAGACTCAAAGCCGAACTCAGACGTGCGAAAGAGGAGGTGAAGGCTATCAAGGTCCCTTTCGTTGATTGGGAGAAGCTTGGCGAGGGCTGGTTTTGGTCTCAGCCTTGAGCCTTCTCCAAATAAAATATAATTTTAATTATGTTATTTGTAATTTTTTTTTAAATTTGAACAATGAATTTCTGGTTTTAAGGAAATAATTTTAATAATGTTATTCCTATGTCTAACTACTAACTCAAGACTTAACGAAGGTCTGAATGGAGTTCTGACGATTTAATGTAAGGTCGTCTTGGACGACTTAACGTTGTCGTTCGAGAGACGACTTTATACTAAGTCGTCTGCTTCTGCATTAAAATAATTTATAAATTAAAAAAAATGTTTGGACAAGTGAAAATAAAATAAAAATCATGTAACTTGAAGACTTAATGAAGGTCGCTCGACTTCGACGACTTAACAAAAGGTCGTCGACTTCGACTTAAAATAAATCGTCTTCGCAGCTTAAAATTAATTTATAAATTAAAAAAATGTTTGGACAAGTGAAAATAAAATAAAATCATGTAACTTGAAGACTTAAATGGTCGTTTGACTTCGACGACTTAACAAAAGGTCGTCGACTGGACGACTTAAAAATAAGTCGCCCGGTTCTCACAGCTTAAAATAATTTATAAATTAAAAAAAATGTTTGGACAAGTGAAAAATAAAATCATGTAACTTGAAGACTTAAAAGGTCGTTTGGACTTCGGACGACTTAACAAAAGGTCGTCGACTTCCGACGACTTTAAAATAAGTCGTCGTTCTCGAGCTTAAAATAATTTATAAATTAAAAAAATGTTTGGACAAGTGAAAATAAAAATCATGTAATTATTAATGATGAGTGAGTGAAAATAAAAATCATGTAATAAAATCATGTAAATTAACATATAATAAAATGAATAGTTTTCAACATAGATGAGTGAAAGTAGTTAATCATGATATTCTTTGGTTTTGAGGGTTTGAAAACATATGTTGTAGTATTGTATGTATTCTTAGGGTTAGATTTTGGAAAGCTTGGATTTTTTCTAAAATATATATTTTTTACTTATATGTCTTTATTTCTGTGTATAGTTAACACTTTTAAGTTTAATTTGATTTTTAAAGTGTCTAGTTAGTTAATTAAGTTTAGGGTTATGTTTAGGGGTTATGTTTTTAAAGTGTCTAGTTTTTAATGTAGACGACTTACATTTAAGTCGTCCAAACCGTACCGAACCTCGAAATTTACAATGTCCTTTTAACCTAACCGGATTATTTACCGGTTATATATAATGTATATTTTTTTTTTTACTCAGTTTTTGGCGGAATTCAGAAAAAAACCAACCGCTTCTTCAAAGGCGAAGTTCGATTTCCGAAGTCTCTCCAATCCATCGCTTCACCGCCGATTCTCTAATCCGACGTTATCACCGTCGTTCTCAACACCGCTTCCTTTTTTTTAAGTTCTGAGAGGAAACCCTAGCCGCGCATTCTCAGCCGTCTCGTTGAACTCCGCCGCCGTTAAGTTATATCTCTTACTGTTTCATTCAGGTCTGCTATAAAATGGTCTGGGACGACTTATAATTTAGGGTCTGGGACGACTTATAATTTAGGGTCTGGGACGACTTCTAATTAAGTCGCCCGAAAGTAATCCATCCGGACGACTTTACGGACGACTTATTATTTCAGATCCGCCAGATTGTCCGTTTGAGTCGAAGTTTACGGACGCCTGTTTCTGTTTGACATTGGTTGTCTTTGATTGTTTTGCAGAAAAAATGGATTTGCGGTAGGATACATACACTAGTGAAGAGCCCGAACCAAAAATAGCATTTCGATTCATCCAGCCTCGGTTGCATTCGCTTCACGTAGGCTCTTCATGATGACGAATAAGAGCTGAAGGAGTCGAAGTTGGGAGTTTTCATCAAGTTTGGAGAGCTGCAATTTGAATGGGCTTCAAGGCTGGTTCACTTCATGCTCGGTTTCCAGCTGGACATAAAGAAGAAGTATGAGCTTTGGTGTCTCGTGGTGCGTAACCGTGAGATTTTCACCGTTAGAGTTTGAAAACCTCACTAGGCTAAACGCGAGTACATTGACGACCTTGAGAGACCTCAATGTGTTGTTACTAATGAGATGACTTCTTTCCGGGGTTGTTGGGAGTTCATGTCGAAGCTGGGCCAACTACTCGAGATAATAGAAACACTTGAGATGCGCAGGTGGTCTCCGGATGATCGCAGCGCTCGCACCTTGCCATCTTCACCGGATACATTGAAGGGAGAAAGTTTTCAACCCCTACACGGGTTAGTCTGGCAAGGCTAGTGATGGACCTAGACGGTTCGAGAATTATCCATGGGGAGAGTCGCGTTTAAGGTGTTGATGGACTCGTGAAGGGCAGAGATATTTCAGGTTGTTACACAATTAATGGGTTTGCAGCCTCCGTGTCCGGTGTACACAGCTCGAATTGGGTGCTACTTATGGTCACCCTCTCCCAAACAATCCGCCTCCACCGATACTGGCTTTCAAGGGTGGCAAGGGACGCAGAGCCTTTAAAGAGGCTATCCTCGGATATCTACTTCAAACCGACGTAATCCAGTGACGACTTAATAGACGACTTATAACGCTCCAGACGACTTAATTATAAGTCGCCTAGAAAGTAATCCACTTAATGGCGACTTATAACGCTCCAGACGACTTAATTATAAGTCGCCTGAAAGTAATCCAGGACGAATTAATAGACGACTTATAACGCTCCGCACGACTTATTTTTTACATCTTATCTTCTATTTACGCAGACTAGGTGATCAACTTTGTTCGAAGGCCACCGCTAAAGAAATGATTCCAAAATGGGAGTCTGATGTTGAGGATGTCGCCCGACAACATTATTAAAGTCATGTTTGTGAAGAAAACGTGAAGTGGACCAAGAATTGCTGGCAAGTCACCGGTACTCAAGTCAAGAGACAGCCAGCGAGGAAGAAAGATACCGTGAAGGATGAGAGACCAAGACCTCAAGAAAGCTAGAATAGAGGCTATTGAAGAGGCACCTAAACAGCGAGTGAAGAGGAACCTGCAGAGGCGAGTGATGAGGAACCCAGAGGCGAGTGAAGAGGAACCTGCAGAGGCTCGCTCAAAAGTGACTACGACGCTGATGGGTTGACCAGAGAGGAAATTGAAGCCATGTTCAAGGTCATCCTTGATTCCATGAGGGAAGGGTTTGGGGCGCATTCGAGAGATCAAGGATCTCGGGGTGGAAGCATTGGAGAAGAAGGTTGGTCTCACCACAAAACGGAAACGGAAAGGGACACCAACAGGGACAAAGGCACCGGGTTAGTAAACAAAGTTGATCACCTTATATTTAAAGTCGTTTGTAATCCAGCTGACGACTTAATAGACGACTTATAAATAAGTCGCCCGAAAGTTTTCCAAACGACTTACTTGTAAGTCGCCTATTAAGTCGCCAGCTGGATTACTTTCTGCACTAATTATAATTAAGTAGTAACACTTATAATTTTGTACATTGCAGAGTGAAAGTCTTCCAGATGGTAGTTCCTTGCGGAGGAGAAAGGGACTGGTGTGCATCAGATGGTAGTTCCTCGCTGATGTGCAGATGCAAGGAGAAAGGGCTGCTGTGCCTGCAGCTGCTAGTACCTTGCGAGGAGAAAGGGCCTGCTGTGCCTGCAGTTGCTAGTACCTTGCGGAGGAGAAAGGGCCTGCTGTGCCTACAGTTGCTAGTTCCTTGCCCGTGGAGCAAGGGACTGGTGTGCCTACAGATGGTAGTTCCTTGCGGAGGAGAAAGGGACTGATGTGCATACAGATGGTAGTTCCTTGCGAAGGAGAAAGCTAGACCTGAAGAAAACAGGGACGCTATGATCCTTGGCCGCAAAGAGTGATCGAAGAAGGAAACTTGCTGCTTCACAGCAATCTCCTTATGCGGGCAACACGACGCCGGGCCATCATTCAGCAAGATCCGTGCTATCATCCTTTGCACCAAATAACAAGGATAAATTGAAAGAGCTCGCTACTTGGTTGCAAGAGTGTCCGTAAGTGTTTGCTTTTCCCATAATAGCTTGCTTTAGTCTACAAAAACTGATCGCTTTTAAACATTTTGTGTTTGCAGTCAATATAGAACACCATACGAAAAAAAACGTAATTGTCGCGACTTGGTGGTATCGGACCGAGAGACTTAGAATGGCTGACGGACTGTGTAAGTCTTCTGCTATGACTTAGTTCAATTACTTGTAAGTCGCCCGACAGTCGTCTACGACAACTTACCGATGACTTACCAATAAGTCGCCCGATAAGTCGTCTGTTCAGATGATCGTCCGCACGACTTACCTTTAAGTCGCCCCTCAGATGATCGCATGCACGACTTACCCTTAAGTCGCCTGATTCGTAGATGACTTTCATCACTAACTTACAGCTACTAGCTAAGTCGTCGATATCTTATATGCAGCATATTGATGCTTGGATGAATGTGCCGAGGAAGAGGTACACGGATAACCCACATCATTTCAGAGCGACAAGTTATGCTTCCTTGATCATCTCTTTGCTCATCATTGGAGTTTTAACTACAAGGAGTTTAAGGATTCGAGTCCGATAGGAATGGTTTAGAAGAAGACTACCGGTGGGGGTTGAATTATTATAATGGCACTATACCATCATTTTGCAGATCAAACAGATTTGGGGCCTTGATATCACAGATGTCTATGCCATCAACTACAACGACAGTCATTGGATTGCTATGTGGATCCAAATCCCTAAGAGGCACATTGTCGCCTTTGACAACATCTGTACATGTATCTCCCCAAAAAACTCGATGAGGTGATGGAGCCTTTTCTCCACATGATCCCTTATATGCTTGTTGAGTGTGCTCCCAATGACGTGGTATGCGTCGAATACAGCCTGGCCATTCACTTATGAGAGACTAGAGGATTTACCTCAGGCCGAGCTGGTGATTGTGGTGTACGCTGTAAAGTACATTGAATGTCATGCTCTTGGGATGCCATTTAGTAAAAAGAGTTTGCTAAGAACAAGGGAAGGCTATTAGGGATAAGATGGCGGTGGATATATTTGAAGAGTTGCGGCGCATCCGGGAAAACAGGGATGGCGATGAAAACTATGGTGCATATGGTGATGACAGATAGATCAGGCTGTAGCCAATGTATTTGTAACCTTTGTATATAAACTTGATATTTTGTGCAGTAACCTTTTGTATTTGTAAACTTTTGTAATCTTATGTGCGCCCTTTGTTATCATTTGTTTCATACTCGCCTGCTTAATCTACAACCATCTCAACTCAACTAATATAAAACACTAATAATAGATTTTTGACACATAAGTTCATTACATGAAGACCATGAAGACCTTACGGACGACCTTCGACGACTTAAATGAAGGTCGACTAAACACCGGACGACTAACTTGAAGGTCTTCTTGAATAAAACAACTCTAGACGACTAAATGGACGACCTTCGACGACTTAAATGAAGGTCGCCTAGAAGACTAAACACCGGACTAACTTGAAGGTCTTCTTGAATAAAAACTCGGACGACTAAATGGACGACCTTCCGACGACTTAAATGAAGGTCGCCCGAAGACTAAACCTCGTCATTCTTACATTGTGGTTTCAGATGGCCAGGTTCCTTGCACGAGCATCTATAAGCTCGTGTTGCTTCCTGGTTTACGCCCTCTCATCTGGATAGCTCCAACCAGGATTGCCATCTTGATTTCTTCTGCCTTCCCGACCACGCTTTACTTCGAGGAAGGCATGTGCTCTCAACTTGTTGTCCATTACAAGGATATATATTCTCGAGTATCCTGCAAAAGAAAATCCTTTGAGTACACCGGAGATACAAGTGTGTTGATATGCAAACCGACAGATTCTCCAGCAGCTATAGCATGAGAGCAAGGTATTTTCTCCACTGCATAGACACCACAATCACATTTCCCATGTTCCAAATCAACCACACAGTCCATTCTGCCACCTTTCACAAAGAATTGCCATCCGCCAATTGGTTGTACCGCCATCGATTCTGCTATCTCCGATCGAACAGCAAGCAAGTGTTCAACACCCGACTATGTTGAGTAGTGAGACTCAAAGCATCTTCTCCTTTTC
This sequence comes from Brassica nigra, assembly GCA_016432835.1. Lineage (NCBI taxonomy): Eukaryota > Viridiplantae > Streptophyta > Magnoliopsida > Brassicales > Brassicaceae > Brassica > Brassica nigra. The sequence continues at coordinate 32,037,616 of CM028247.1, forward strand.
CAAAACCACTTTCCTAGCTTCTCCTTATGAACTCCAACAGAACTGAATCGAAATCCTCTAGCTTTCGCGGAATTAATAGATTCAGCGATGTTGCTTGTTTTATGTTGTACCTGTCCCCTGGCAATGAACCCTTGACCATAGGCTGACGCCGGCATCCTCCAAATATGTTGCAAGGTCCGGATTTGCACTCAGATCTCATCCATGTACCGGTCAAAATCTGAAACCGTATGAGCATAAGCAGCACCTTTCACCAAGTACAAGAGATGTTTCCTTTAAATTTTTGACAATGTTTTCAAGGTGATAATAACATATTCCTCGGTTGCCCAAGGAAACACCTTGTCACACACATTTTAATGGCCAAGTGCGGTCGGAGACTATCACTAGAGGCTGGTCATCGATACACAAATAGCCAATTTTGTGAAAACCATTCCCAAGAAGGTGCATCTTCAGCATCTACGATCCCAAAAGCCAATGGAAATATCTGAAAATTCCCATCTTGCGGTTGCAACTAGCATAACACCTCCATACTTCCCACTTAGGTGAGTCCCATCCACCACAATGACCCTTCTCTGATATCTAAAACCTTTGATAGAAGCTCCAAAAGAGAGAAATAGATACTTAAATCTATTCATAGAATCAAGTTCTATAGCCGTGATAGAATCGGATTTGCTAAGGAGATTTGCTCGAGATATGATGGCAGACGAATACCCATCTTCGCTGTTCCTCTCACCAATGTTTGTGCATATAAAAGTGCTCAGATGAAGTGGTGTAATCAAGATTCATGCTAAACATCTTCTTCATTGCAATAGTGATATGCTGGATTCAACCCATCAATGATTCCAACACGATCAATGAAAAGCCTACCAACATACTTAGAGTACAGTGTCTCCGCTGAGCGATTCGATCTCCCATCAACATGTATGTTTTTCCACATACTTTGTTACTCAAAACGCTTCTGTCCCATGTTTCACACTTGCTCGACCTTCCATTCACAACCACTAACCGGACATGTTGTCACAAGGAGAGTTTTCGTTGACTTGTATATTCAAGGTGAACTTAAGCCTCACCGCTGTCAACCTCAGTCTGAAAGCAGGCATCCTTGCTACCAAAACTCTGTTGACATAGATATTGTTACCATTCGATCTTCCACCTTCAACTGCTTTTAATTCTTCAAAACATATATCATCTTCTTCATCCTCATCTTCAACCTTTCCATAAACACTGTAATCCTCACCATTCTTGTCCGCCAGTTTTAATAGAGATATCACCATCCTCCTCCCCATCATCCTCCTCCCCATCGCCATCCTGCCCATCATCCTCCCCATCATCCTCCCCATCATCCTCCTCCCCATCATGATTTTCATCTTCAACCAAATTATCATCATCCTCTTCAAAACATTCATCAGCTTCATCATCTGAAACCATTTGCACCTTGCTACGCTTGATACACAAAGCCGCATTACTATGCTTTGGTTATCTCGAGCAAGTTTCTAACTTGTCTATCACTTGTAACATGAATAGAAGGGTGTCCGAGCCATCATCATTTCTGCTGGTAATGAGTAGGTTATCTCCACAGATTCTGTACTCATGTCCGTAGAGCCATTGCAAGAAGTTCCGCATCGAACCTTCACTCAAAAAAACATTCTCGCCCTTTGCATTATCAACCACAAAATCCCAACAGCAATCTTTTAACAACCATTCCCCATACACCGCATGTAACCGACGATCATCCGCAAAAATTCAAAATAAAACACATTAGTAAACATAGACGACTAAACAAGAAGTGACGACTAGACGACTAAACATTAAGGCGCACGACTAAACAAGTAAGTCGCCTAGACGACTAAACAGAAGTCGCCTGACGACTAAAAGTAAGTCTTCAGACGACTAACAGTCGCCTGACGACTAAACAAGAAGTTGTCTACAACTAAACAAGAAGTCGTCCAAACAGGTCATTTTGCAATTGAATTTTATTAGACGACTTACCATTAAGTCGTCGAAGTCGCCTAAACAAGAAGTCGCCAAGGAAGTCGTCAGATAAACGGGTTAGTTTGCATTTGAACTAATTGTGTCGATATTTGACTTTTCCTCGACGACTTACGGGTAAGTCGTCTCGGGTAAACAAAAATTACAATATTTAATCAAGCTGACGACTTAATTGTAGGTCTTACGGTTAGTTTGTAATTCGAAAACAAAACTTAATTATTTAACTTTACCCAGACGACTTTACGAAAGTCGCCCGGCATGATTCTAGAGAAAGTCGCCCAAGATAACCAAGGTTTGACCAGATGACTTGGGACGACTTACCAAGAATCTGACGACTTTGCTTATCTTGGAAGACTTTCAACTAAGTCGTTTTCCGTGACTACTTCCCGTAAGTCGCCCGAGATAAGTTAAATATTTAAGTTTTATTTTCCAATTGCAAAGTAACCAAGGACGACGCATGCTTAAGTCGCTCAGATTTAATAAAATTTGAAATTTTTTTTTCCTGGGACGACTTACCATTAAGTCGCCCGTAAAAGTCAAATATCCGACACAATTCGGTCAAATGCAAAATTAACCGTTTATTCTGGCGACTTTACCGTAAGTCGCCAGGTATTCTCACGCATTTTTTTAAAGAACAAAGCCGACGACTTTAGTTAAGTCGTCCGTTGGACCGTAGACTTACGGGTAAGTCTTCTACGTAACAGCTCGAAAAAAATTCAATTTCTTACCTTAAACTAGTGAGATGACTTCCTTAGCACACAGAGTCTTCTCCAACCACCCAGAACCTCAAACGAAAGTAACCCACGTGAATAGTATGCTTCAATAGCTCTATCAACCATAAAAGTTTTGAATCAAAAGCTTGAGTTTTTGGATGAATATTGAGGCAAAGTGAGAGAAGTTGTTTTAGTTCATAACAATTGAGAAAGAGAGAGTGTAAATCGTACTAGGTGCATTAAGGGGGGCATTAAGAGCTCCAAATTGGTAGTTTGTTGTGGTTGGTGTATTGATGGCAATGGCAATCAAGTAAATTTGTGAAGGTGATGAGGTTGAGAGAGTAAAAGAGCCATTTTCGAAAAAAAAAACATAAATTAATGGCATTTTCGTGAATAATGTGAACAAGTAGGGTTGAATATAGATAACCATTTCCAACAAAGAATGAGAGGTTAGTTTTGTGTTTGACTTTGAGTTGTGAGTTACTTTTGCAACAACCCCCTTTGTCGGCGAGAATCAATTCGTTAACTTGTCACAATATTAGATTAAGCAACCGTATATATACACATACATGTATATCAGCAGTATATATCATATATTCTCAAAAGTTTACGTGATTATTGTCTCAGAAATATGCAACTTTATACGTATATATAATTAAGTTTATTATTAGTGTGCAGAAAAAAATGTAGACCAAGGGAATCGTGTGAAAAGAGCTGTGGATAAGATATTAATTAGTTTTGGCATATATTCTCCCAGATAAAATTACATTAATTCCCCACATTTTCTCCGACTTGTTTTTTGTTGTAATCCGAGCATTATATCTACACCAGTTCTACAACGAAAGTTAGATAAGGATGTGACACCATTATATTATAAAAAAATGAAAAATGTAAGGAATATAAATTTTTCATACTTGTTATTTTTATGGATTAAAGTTCAAGAAATTCCAATCCAACTATGGCCAGAGAACACCAGAGCCAAACCTGTGATTTACGGGATCCTATTCAAAAAATAAATTTAATAACTATAATTTAAACAACATCTAAAATAATTATGAACAAAACAATTGCTTATAAAGAGAAGATGCTAAAAAGACATCCGGCTAAAAGAATTTTTTTTTATGTCTTTCAATTTTAAAGAGATGATACCTTTTGCTATTTTGGTTTTATTTTAACAACTAGATCATTTGATAGATCATTTAAATCAACTACCTAAGAATTCAAAACTTGTAGTTTCAAAGAAAAAAATGAAAAAATTATTTACAAACGTCATTTTCCAACGGTAGATACATAAAAATATATCTATAAAAGAAAAAAATTGGAACTGGGGGCCCCATAAGTATTTTCCAAAGTCAGAAATCAAAGTCTCTTTTGACAAGCTCTCAAGGCTCATGTGGTACAGAAACAAACTCGAAGGATCAACCAATCTGCAACATGATCCATGCATCATGTAGGAGAAGGATGGGTTTTCAAAATCCATATACTCTCGGTCCTCAAAAATAGTGATCTGGAACTGTCAGGGGTTAGAGATCTCCGGACAGTTCGACGGTTACATGATATAAAGAAAGACATCTTCCTGGATATCCTTTTCCTTATGAAAACAAAAAATCTCGACAGTCTCGTCCTAGAGAAGATGAAACAGTTACAATATGAGAATAAACATCTGATTCCACCAATCGGGCATGGAGCAGGAGGTTTAGCTCTGATTTGGAAACAAGAAATAATTTTCAAGTTTTGAACGATACGGAAAATTGTATTGACACTTGTATTAGTTTCGAAGGAAAAATATTTTATACTTCGTTTGCTTATGGAGATACAAATAAATAAAAAAGAGATCCCTATGGGATCAAATTGTTAAGTTGAATGCATCAAGAGAAGCCCCATGGTTTTTTATCTGGAAATTTTAAAGATTTGATCAACAATGAAAAACGGCGCGGTCCGCCGTCCGAAGGATCCTTCATGACTTGCCCTTTTCTCTGAAAAATGATTTATTCGATCTACAGCATTCTGGAGATTATTTATCATGGCGGGACAACATAGGTTTCTATCTTGTAAGGTGCAGGCTCGATCGAGCTGTAGCCAACATTTATTCGGCTGAATTTATTCAATCTGCAGCATTCTGGAGATTATTTATCATGGTGTGACAACATAGGTGACTATCTTGTAAGGTGCAGGCTCGATCGAGCTGTAGCCAACATTTATTCGGCTGAATTTTTCCTGACGGCAAGGTCACAAAATTTGGCGTATGAGGGGTCTGAGCACAGGCCAATCATCTCTTTCTTTGAACCAAATAAAAAGAAAAGCTGAGGCCTTTTTTTATGACAGATGGTTCAAAAAAAATCCAGAGGTAAAAAAACTTGTTTGCCAAGCCTGGAGGAATGGTTCAAATACGATTGTCAATGACATAATCTGTGTGGTGCGATCACCTCTTATCGAATGGAGCAAATAACAATACCAGAATAGCAGGGCTAAGATCGAGAAAAAGAAATTTGAACTAGAAAAATCCCTCATAGATCCGGTCAACGACTCAGAACTGGTCATGAGAGTATCAAATGAGCTTAATGCTGCTTATTTTCGAAGGAAGCGTATTAGAGGCAAAGGAGTCGGTTGCAATGGCTCAACCTTGGTGATAGAAACAATGGTTTCTTCCACGCGATCTCTAAAAATCGAAAGAGGGCAAATGCCTTCTCAGTCATCGAAGACACAAATGGGTGATGGTTTATCACGAGGATCATATTGGGAAGGTCATTATGAACTATTTTCAGGAACTTTTCACAGCAGTGGTGGGCAACAGAGAAGAAACTGTGATGTACGCCTTATCATCCATGGTGACAGAAGAGGAAAACGAAAAACTGATCCTTATTCCGACGGCTTCAGAAATCAAGGAGGCTATTTTCTCTATACGTGCTGATAAAGTACATGGCCCCGATTGTTTCTCAGAAAAGCTTCTACCACATAAGTTGGTATAACACTGGAGATGGCATGCATAGTGAAGGAGATCAAATATTTCTTCATTTCAGATGGATTACCGGACAAGATCAACGGGACACATATCCGACTAATCCCAAAAATCTACAGCCCAAAGACAGTCATGGAGTATAGACCAATTTCTTTGTGTAATGTCTACTACTAGACCATCTCTAATATTTTGACTAAGAGACTCAAACCGCTACTCTTAAACACATTTCCAAAACCAGTCGGCGTTTGTTACAGATAGAGCGATATCGGACAATGTCCTCATCACCCACGAAGTGCTACATCATCGAAGGCAGATAAGAGATGTTCTATGGCGGTTAAAACCGAAATGAGAAAAGCGTACGACAAACTTGATTGGGATTTCATCCAACTAGTCCTACAAAGGCTAGGCTTCCATCCGAAAGTGGTTAGATGAATAGTACAATATGTGTCTACTGTTACATACTCCTTCCTCATCTACGGTTCACCTAGAGGAAGAGTCACACTGAATCACGGTATCCGACAAGGAGATCCGCTCTCACCATACTTATTCATTTTGTATAGTGAGATCCTCCCGGCTATATGTAATAAACACAAGAGGAAGGAATCTCTCAATGGGATCCGGGTAGCTCGAGGGAGTCTTTGACTAAACCTTCTCCTCTTCGCGGATGACACAAATTTTTTCCTTCGTTCAAGCAATAAAAATGGTGAAGCTCTTAGTAAGCTACTAAAACGTTATGCGGAAGCATCCGGACAATCCATCAACATGGTCAAATCGTCAATAAAGTTTTCTCGAAAGACTCCGAGAACGTTAAAGACAGTGATCCGTGACAACCTTTCAATCCAAAAGGAGGGCAGCATTGAAAAATACCTCGGACTGCAAGAGCATTTTGTTAGATCTAAGCACGACCTCTTTTCATCAATTGTGGACTGAATCAAACATAAGGCAAAGGGCTGGTCCAAAAAATTATATCAACAGCCAGGAAAATGACAATGCTTAAGAGTGTGCTCTAGTCTGTTCCATCTCACATGATATTTTGTTTCCAACTTCGCTATCTTTGTGCGAAAGAATCTAATCAGCACTAACTAAATTTGGTGAGACAGCTGTGTGGGTTGCAACAAGATGTCATTGATTGCATGGTCTAAACTGACCAAACTTAAGGACCACAGAGGCCTTGATATCAGAGATATACAAAGCTTCAATGAGGCTTTTTAGCAAAAATCAGCTGGAGAATTATCAACAAACCGGAGAGCTTGTTGGAAACATTCTTAATCGGAAAATACTGCCCCACCGAAGACTTCCTATCAGTTTCAGCAAAGAGTGCCATCTCACGTAGCTGGAGTGTAATCCTAATAAGGCGAGACATCATTCTTAACAGTGCAGGGTGGAAAGTCGGAAATGGTGAAAGCATCAATATCAGGGAGAAGTCATAGCTCAGTGTTACCTCTCAATTGAGACCAATTGGACTGCCACCTGAAGAATTTCAAAATCTCACTGTTGCTGATCTTCTACTACCGTCTAGATTGGAATGGGACCGGGATAAGATCCATCGAGTTTTTTTTTTCCTTTTGAGGAACAGAGAATTTTGTCAATTAAACCAAGCTTAACGGGGGCTCCAAACAAATTCTCGTGGCTAAACACACCATTAAGAAGCTATATTACAAATACGAAATATAATGTAGCCCTATCGACCCGAGTTGCATACCTGGAAAAATCTCAAGTGGACTCAATGTTTGAATGGAGAAAGACCGTGTGTAACCTAAAGATTTTTCCGAACGTTACGTTGTTCGTCTGGAAAGCACTTCAAGTGGCCATCCCGGCGGGTGAAGCTCTTAGAGCTTGACAGCTAAATATGGAGGGAAAATACAAAAGATGTACTCTTCCTGAATCTATAGATCATCTATTTTTTCATTGCCTTTTGCGAAACATGTATTGACTTAAGCCAGAATTGAGTACAGCAGATTTATAGATTTGAAGAGTATATGAAACAACTTAATTAGCTAGAAAAACTAATTACCTCCCACTGGTGTCTTAGAAGGACCTTTAGCCCCTTCGATCTTATGGAGAATCTAGACAGCAAGAAACAACCTAATTATTACTGATAAAATCTTCACTGCAGAGGAGACTCTCTCAAAAGCGGCCGCAAGTGCCTGAGAATGGGACACAAGCCAACTTTCGCTCCCTTAAGCCGTGAGGGTTTCACCATCCTCAGTTACAGTACCAACGGCTGCGCCTTAATTAAAACAGATGCTGCTTGGCATGAAAGTTTGAATATTGCAGCTCTAGGTTTTGGATGATTATAACGCAAAAAATTGTATCTTCTTACTCTGACTCTGCTCACCATGTGAGTTCGCTGCTAGTTTCAGAAGATTTAGCATTACATGAAACTATTTTGTAGTGTAGAGAGCTTGGACTATCAAGGATCAGATGTGAATCTGACTATGGGGTGCTAACTAAAGCTATTCAAACGGAATTGCCTCTAGCAAGATTATATGGCATTTTGACTAACATCATCTCAATTGCCTCTTCTTTTGATTTCATATAGTTTAGATGGATCTATCCAGATAAAACTGTTGCTACACTCTTTAACAAAACAGATTTTGTCTTTTGAACTTGTCTTAATCGCTTCACTTAATTTCAATTAGAAGATTAAATGCAAGTGATGTTTGAGAAAGAAATAAGAAATATAAATTAAGAAAGCATAACTCATAATTGTTTGATTATATATATATCATGTTTGCTCTTTTCTATACTCCCTCCATTCCTAATTATAGGATTTTTTGTGTTGTTCACGTAGATTAAGAAATAGTTAATGCATTTTTTGTCTAACCTTTGTCTTTAACGTGTGGGTATTTTTACTCTTTCTCGTTTCTTTAAGGTGGAGTTATTTTCTTTGTTTTTTTAATTATTGTAGTTTAATCAGTTTGCACACACCTTCTCACCTCTTCGTATTCTTTGAAAAGTGAATGTAAGTTAGTAAGAAATCATTTCAATTTCGTTAAAAACTTCATGGAGCCAAACTACATGTTTTTAAAGTAAAATTGTAGAACGGAGCTAAATTATCCGTTCATTATTTTTGGTATCTTTTTAAGTTTTTTTCTTTGTATTTTATAAAGAATAAAATGAAGTTGGTATGGTACTGAACTTTATCAAAAAATATTGTCTTTACGCAAAAACCATTTAAGAAGTAGTCGTGAATACAAATTGACTGGAGTTCATTTTAAATGAAAAAGCATTAATGGTATTAGACAAAATCTTTCTTTGTGGAACAGAGAAAAAACCCAAAAAATCCTATAATTAGGAACGGAGTGAGTATATATTATAATCATGTTTGCTCTCTTCTACTTAGGACACATCAGCATCCACATCAGAAAGTCGAGTAATCTCGATTTGACCCGTGTCCCTGTTAACAAACCACAGCGTTTCATTTATTCTGGTGTACATTCGGTTTGGGCTTCGTCTATATTCGTGGTCCTTGTTTTGCTTCATGAAGCCCATCTTTAGAGCATAAGTCAATATGCTCTAAACGCGTCGTTTTTGATTCTAAGGTTTGAACCCGCTTTTCCATCTCCTTCCAAAACTGCCGTCTTTTCCCATCCCTAATTTTGCAGCACCACTGTAAGAATGTATGTGTAACGTTTGTATTCGTCATTCAAACATGTCATAAAGAGTCTCCTTTAACTCTCTGCGATCGTCTCTCCCACTAAGTTGATTTTAATTACTCTTTCCACCACTACTTTGCAAATACCTTAGTTCTCACATCTATAAATAAGAAATGAAGAAATCTCCAGATCTTATACCTTCACCGTATTATCTATACTATTCCTTTACCAAAAGAGCTTCCAAAGATGGTAACCGCTCCAATCCTGCTTTCCATCTGAAGACTGGCTGTGCTTCTATGATGATTTTGGCGCGGCTTATGCGTTTTTGGGAGGCAGAACGTCAAGAAATGTGGAGAACTCATGGGGATTGACTTGCTCCTGATTAATGAAAGGTACACATATATCTTATTTTTCTTTACTGCTCACAGAAATAATTTTCTTTTTAGGTAAAAACACTGAAATAATCTTGACCAACTTCTTCAATCTTCTTACTAACAGTCGACCCTGCTACAAGCTTCCATTCCATCTCTGTCGACTCTAATAATCTGTTTGTGAGGATGCTGATTCCACCCATGACGAGGAAGAAATAAAGAGAGAGCCTCTATGGTGGCTCTGTTCTTTAGCAGATCATGACGTCGTTCCCTGCTTGGTAAGGAGTTTCATGAATTAGTTCTGAATTGTACACATATGACTTGATTTCAGTCGGCTCTATGGTGGGATATTCGCGGTACCCCCACTAAGACTGATCCTAAAGTGTTTTTTTTAATCAGGGTCTTGGTTCTGCTAGCTTAGGAAAGAGGAAAAACGGTCGGACTACATCGCAACTGAGATTCTTATATATGAGTTAAGTCTATGTTTAAGAAGATAATCGATCTGGGGAGCTCCGATTAGTTTCAATCCTTACAGTGGGAATATGGGGAGATTATAAAGGTCGCAACACCGTTCCCAAGCTTTTCAAGATTTAATACACTATATTAACTCTGGAAATAATTGTCGGCTGCAGAGATACAGAAGTGTTTCTAGAATTAGATTAAAGTGCTTCACAGTTTCATGACCTGGTTTTGTAAGCAAGAAGCCTATAAATAAGTACTTGATCACGAGCGAGTAATAACATAGGAAGAAAAATGTATTGGAGAAAGACTTATTCTTGGGTTCACCAGCTAGGGTGAATCTTTAGAAACTTCACCAACCAATAGTATTTGGTTATTTGATATTTGATATCTTTTAAAAAGTTAACAAAATAATAAAGATTTTTTAAGTTATATTGTATTTTGAAAATAAAAAGATAAAATATAGCTAAAAATTGTAGTAAGTGAAAAAAATAAGTAAATTAATATTGTTAACACTGATATATTAAACCCTAAATCTTAAACCCTAATCTTCGATAAATCTAAACCCTAAACAGAAATATTATTAAATCTTAATTAACTAATTCTATCACCTAATCCCTTAAACCATGAACCCTGAGTTTATGATTATCTAAGGGTTCATGGTTTACCCAAGGGTTTAGGGTTTAGTGATTAGGATTTAGGGTTTAGTATTATTAAGATTTAGTTTTAATATTTTGTTTTAGGCTTTAGGATTTATCGGAAGGTTTAGGGTTCAAGATTTAGGGTTTAGGATTTAAAATGGTTTACCCAAGGATTTAGGGTTTAGTGATTAGATTTAGTGTTTAGTGTTATTAAGATTTAGGATTTAATGTTTTGTTTTAGGATTTAGGATTTCACCGTAGGATTTAGGGTTTAAGATTTAGGGTTTAGGGTTTAGTATTGTGCTGACGGCTTTAACAATATTAATTTTTTTTTTCACTTACTAATATTTTTAGCTATATTTTATCTTTTTATTCTAAATACTATTATTTTGTTTATTATTTTATTTCCTTTTTTTAAAAGATATCAAATATCAAATAACCAATTACTATTGGTTGGTAAATCTAAAGGTTCTCCCTAGGAGATGAATCTAAAGGTTCACCCTAGGGAATGAATCTAAAGGTTCACCCTAGAGGGTTCACCCAAGAATAACTCAGAAAGAAAGTATTTTAGAAAGAGCTTCCATAAAGATCAAAACTTTTGTTGATCTCAGGAACTTATTCACAAATGAACAGAGTTTCCTACCAGTCAAGTACGACATATGAGATATTATTTATCATTTGATATAAAGATTTATGTTAGTTAAATATAGTAATGCTTTGGTGAAACAATGTAGAATATATTTGGATATTGTTGTAAATAACGGGGAAAAGTATTACTTTATTCATAACATAAGGAGCCCGTATATAGGGAGTTACATAGACCGTCATAAGGAAAATGAAACTGTCTAAGTAAAAAGAAAATATATCTATTTGGTTATGGCATTCACAAACCGGTTTATAACACTCCCCTTTGAATGTTATAACCATAAGAGCTAGTAATACACTTGGATGTTTCCTCATTAAAACCTTACCAGTAAAACCCAAAGGGATAAAACCACGGTGAAAGAAAAAGAGTACAACACGTATTACTCCCCATGATTTGTACCTCACTGAAGGTCTTTCAGTCCACGCATCCCAATCTGGTGTGTAAGCTTCTTGAATGTGCAAGTCGGAAGTGACTTGGTAAATAGGTCGGCTGAATTTTCACTTGACCGAACTTGTAGTACTTGGACCTCGCCATTGTCCAATTTTTCCATAAGTGGCTCCAGATTGGCTTGATAACTCTTTCAAGGATTCGCCTGATCGTCTAGCTTATGGTGCAGCTAAGAACTCCTGGAATATTTCCTGATTGGCTAACATGATCTCCTGGTCTCCATAAATAGCTCTGGGTCGAGCCAAACTCAACTGGCTGAAAACTTTCCATAGATGACTTCGGTTTGGCCGATTCTTGAAAATTAATCATAACTCCTGATTTCCCTGGCCAATTCTTCTGATTTCGGGCTTTCTGAAAAACTGATAGACCCCTCTTGAAGCGCATGAATATTTATGGTGAAGGAAGCTTCATGGCTAGGCTTGAAACTTCTTCTAAGACCTGGTACTCGCAGATGGACGGGCTGGAAAACCCATGAATTGTAAAATTCACAACTTCTTGCTCCGTGAATATTTTGTTGTGTTTCTGATATACCATGAATTTGAACTGATTTTAGTCATGGTATATGATAGATTTAGGATATATTTAACCTATTTTGGAGTCTAGAATACATATTTACAGGTTTAGGAGCAATTGGAGAAAGATGATGTTTTTGGAGCATTTTAGAGATTTATCCCGAGATGACCATATCGACCATTCAAGGTCGACACGGAGAGAGACGCGTCGATCGATACACATTCAGTGTAATCGATCGATAGTCAGCACACAGAAGCCCAATTTGGTCACAGCCGACTTGAAGCCTAAGACTTCATCCAATTTACCAAGATACCTCTGATGAGTTTTAACCTAATTTTAAGTATTTATGCTTTGCCTAAGTGTTTTGGCAGAAGCAAGAGTTTTAGAGAGTTTACAGCTTTCAAAGTTTCATAGTTCTAGGTCTTTTGGTTCTTGAGTGTTTTTTTCAGAGAGAGTCTTTTGAGAGTTTCTTTTCTATTGTTTTGTGAGAGAGAGTTACAATTGAGAGCTTTCTTGAACACTTTTATTTTCTATCTATTCTATCTATGCAGTTTTTATTTTACTGTTATGATGTTTTGCTTGGCCATGTCTGAGTAAACACCTTTGTTAGATCTACGATTCAAATAGGATTTGAGGGATTAGCCCCAAATATGAATACTTGAGCATGTGATATTCATCTTAGAAGATTGCTCTTAATGCTTATATAGGAGTAGCTAACCTATACATGATAATTGTGGATATTATCCTTGAATCTATCTTCTTTGAGCTTATGAATTTGCTGGAAACAAGCGACAGCTGATTTGGCAAACTCCTTAAGCGAACTGTTAATAAGCCATCATGCTTAAAGCTTACTAGAAGCGTATCGATCGATACTCCTATAGAGTCATCGATCGACGAGAGGCACTGTCGATCGATACGTGAAATGGCAGGTCGATCGACGCCTTCCTATGTCTCGCCAATGGGAGTTTTATCGGTTCTAGTATTAGATAACCTAGGACGACAGTTAAAGTTATTGTAATAGCTGGGTTCTTTAATATCATGCAAGCATCTCACATAAGCATTCGTACTATAATAATCCTGATAACCTGAATAGTAATCCTAGTTTAACACCTTCACCAAAATTTGTTTAACACCAAATCAATCACTTGAGGAATTGTCTTGCTCACCAATTCTAAGTTTACTTGCTATTTACTGCTTTGAAATCTTTGATCTAGCTTTGTTTCAATAAGATCTAGTGTGTTCCCTATCTCCCTGTGGATTCGATCCCTAAGTACTACAACTTAACCTCTTTTGATGAGAGTAAAGTTGCTCTAGGGTAATTTGAGCACGTATCAAATTTGGTGCCGTTGCCGGGGAGCTTTGATCGCCATTAGTTCTTATTTAAGTCTAGGTTTTCTTTTACTTTACTACTTGTTACTGATAAAAATTTTATTTTCTTTTCAGGTGCATGTCCAGCATAACCAGAAGCAAAAAGAACAAGGAACTTTTGTCTACTAATCCAGCTGCTTTGGAACGTTCAATCCGCAAACAGATTCGTTCCACATCGATCGATACACCAGCTTGTTCATCGACAGATATTCATCAACAACCGTCTACCGAGTCTCAAACACTGTCGACCGATAACCGTTCACCAACATCGAACGATCTCATTCATCTGATATCGACCGATACTCGTTCATCCACATCGACCGATACTTTTCAGTACCCGTCAACCAACATCTTTCATCCGACATCGACCGATACCGCTATCCGCTTATCAATCGATACCGAGCCACAGAACATGGTCGCAACACTGATACTCATGCAAGACAATGAAGGTAACCTGCGTGACCAAGAAGGTCACCTGCGTAATGCAGCAGGTCAGAGAATTAATGATCAGGGGGCTGCAATCCCTGATCCAGAAGCTGAGGCTGCTGCAGCCAATGCTCGAGCTGCAGAAGTAGCCAACAGAAACAGATCAATGGCTGTTTACAACCGTCCAGATCAATACTACGCCAACAGATCTGCTATCCGTCCTCCAGACATATATAGAGCTGATTTTTAGGTGAAGCCTCAATACTACACACTTGTAGGACAGACACCCTACAGTGGAGCATCCAATGAGCATCCTATGGACCATCTAGAGAGGTACGAGGATCTTATATCTGCTATCAAAGCCAATGGAGTCCCAGTTGACTACCTACTTTGCAAGCTTTTCAAATACTCTCTTACTGGAGAAGCTTTGCAATGGCTTAAGCAACTACCACCAGGATCTCTTACATCCTGGGAGGATATCAAGAATGCTTTCTTGATTAATTTCTTTGATGAGGCACGCTCAGAAGAGTTGAGAAGCAAGATTGTCACATTCATGCAAGAACCTACATAACTTTTCAGACATTGTTGGGTTCGTTTCAAGTCTTATCAGAGAGATTGCCCACACCATGGATTCAATGAAGTGCAGCTACTCAGCACTTTCTTCAGAGGTTTAGATATGGCCTATAAGACAGCACTAGACACAGCTAGTGAAGGAAACTTCACCACCAGGAATCCAAGAGAGGCTGTGAGACTTAATGAGAACTTGACAACTAGCAACAACACCAAGAGCACTGATTATGAGAGAAGAAAATCGGCCAATGCCCTTGGGAAGGAGCAGTTGGACGATGTGAGAGCCAAATTGGACAGTATCAACAAGCTTTTAAAGAAGCAGGTTAGCTTTACTGAAGATGTAGAAGCTATAGAGACTGATGAGGAGAGATATGAAGAAGAAGTGAATTACATAGGAGGATTTCAGAGGCCTGGAAATCAGAATGGAAACAGGAACTTCTATGGCAACAATCAGAGAAGCAAATACAATCAGAATTCACATTATCAGAAACCCTTCAGCAACAGCAACTACAACAACAACAAGAATCTAAAAAATTATGTGTACCAGCAGAATCCACCACCACCTACTCAGGAGAGCAAGATTGAAGCAATGCTTGATTCAGTTCTAGAGGGTCAGCATAGGCTTACTGTGGATTTTAGTGGAAAGATAGATGATGCTTATAATAGTTTGAATGTGAAGTTTGACACCTTGAACACCCATGTGAAGAAGCTAGAGACACAGGTGATCCAAACAGCAGAAGCTATTAAGAGGCAAGAAGCCTTAATAAAAGGGAGAGAGGAAGATCTCATCAGGTACCACATCAATGCCATCACAGTAGATGATTTCTGGCAAGTGGAGGAGCATGAGGTACCCCAAGAAGAAGACTTTGAAGTTGAGAGCTCCAAGAGTATCGGCAGTTCTCACTGGTGTCGACCGACACCAGACGATGATCATCGATCAACATGGAAAGATGATTATCGATCGATGTTTGAAATTCTACATCGATCGACATAGTCTAAAGAGTCTACGACTACGAACAGACCAGTCCGGATTATGACACACGCAAAGTTCACAGCAAGACACCCAAACCCACTCCACCCTTTCATCGATCGATCTCACGAGGATGACATCGATTGCCCAAGCCAACCAGAAATTGATCGACCTGCTACTTCAGAAATCGATCGATATACAACCATCAGACAATGAGTGCAACTACCAAGGATAGATGCAACCCAACTCTATGCACTCAGAGGCCAACCCAAACCTACAGACAACCCACAAGAAGAAGCTGAAGATACATCAGAGCCTATGGAGATAGAAAAGGAAAGTGCAAAGAGAACCATAAGAAAAAGGAAAGAGAAGATTCCTAAGCACTTTAAAAGAGAAGCTAATGCAAAGGAGTTGGAAAACTTCAAGAAAAGAGTTCTTAGTATTCCAGCAGAGAAACCCTTTGAGGAGGCATACTTCACACACAGATTGTGGATGTTCTTCAGAGAAACCAGAATAACAGAAGCTGATATTGAAAAGATGTTCAATCAAATCAGAGAGGATGTGAAAAAGATCACATTGAAGAAGAAGAGTGACCCTGGAGAGTTAATTATTTCATGCCTAGTGCAAGGTATTGAATTCTCACATGCACTACGTGATACAAGAGCATCAGTCAGCATCCTACCAAAAGTTATGGCAGACCAATTAGGTCTGAAGGTGGAACCTTCCAAAGAATCATTCTACTTTATAGATTGTTCTAGAAGAAGTTCATTGGGAATCATCAGAGATCTTGAGGTACAGATTGGTAACACCCTAGTTCCAGTTGACTTTCATGTCCTAGACATCAAGTTAAATTGGAATTCTTCTTTACTACTTGGAAGAGCATTCCTAGCTACTGTGGGAGCCGTCTGCAATTTGCACACAAGCCAGATTCATCCCGAGATGACCATATCGACCATTCAAGGTCGACACGGAGAGAGACGCGTCGATCGATACACCTTCAGTGTAATCGATTGATATTCAGCACACAGAAGCCCAGTTTGGTCACAGCCGACTTGAAGCCCATGACTTCATTCAATTTACCAAGATACCCCTGACGAGTTTTAACCTAATTTTAAGTATTTATGCTTTGCCTAAGTGTTTTGGCAGAAGCAAGAGTTTTAGAGAGTTTACAGCTTTCAAAGTTTCATAGTTTTAGGTCTTTTGGTTCTTGAGTGTTTCTTTCAGAGAGAGTCTTTTGAGAGTTTCTTTTCTATTATTTTGTGAGAGAGAGAGTTACAATTGAGAGCTTTCTTGAACACCTTTATTTTCTATATATTCTATCTATGCAGTTTTATTTTACTGTTATGATGTTTTGCTTGGCCATGTCTGAGTAAACACCTTTGTTAGATCTAGGATTCAAATAGGATTTGAAGGATTAGCCCCAAATATGAATACTTGAGCATGTGATATTCATCTTAGAAGATTGCTCTTAATGCTTGTATATGAGTAGCTAACCTATACATGATAACTGTGGATATTATCCTTGGATCTATCTTCTTTGAGCTTATGAATTTGCTGGAAACAAGCGACAGCTGATTTGGCATACTCCTTAACCGAACTGTTAATAAGCCATCGTGCTTAAAGCTTACTAGAAGCGTATCGATCGATACTCCTATAGAGTCATCGATCGACGCGAGACACTGTCGATCGATACGTGAAAGGGCAGGTCGATCGACGCCTTCCTATGTCTCGCCAATGGGAGTTTCATCGGTTCTAGTATTAGATAACCCAGGACGACAGTTAAAGTTATTGTAATAGCTGGGTTCTTTAATATCATGCAAGCATCTCACATAGCCATTCATACTATTATAATCCTGATAACCTGAATAGTAATCCTAGTCTAACACCTTTATCATATTTGTTTAACACCAAATCAATCACTGGAGTAATTGTCTTTCTCACCAATTCTAAGTTTACTTGCTTTTTACTGCTTTGAAATCTTTGACCTAGCTTTGTTTCAATAAGATATAGTGTGTTCCCTAGCTCCATGTGGATTCGATCCCTAAGTACTACAGCTTGACCTCTTTTGATGAGAGTAAAGTTGCTCTAGGATAATTTGAGCACGTATCAGTTTCCAAGCCTCAGTGATGCATGGTTGAGTTGGCTTTCCGTGAAAATTGGTTTCATGCCAAAAATCCTTTCTTTTGTTGAGATACACTCCTGGGAATGACCCTCGATCGTTGGTATCTCTTAGATAGCCGGTTGGGAAGGTTTAGTGAGACTCTGGTTGAACCATGGATTTCGTGACTACAACAAGTACCACCGTGTGTAAACACAAAGCCTGTCTGAGATCGAGCATTATGTGGATCTGAAAGATAACCTGCATCAGCAAAACCAATTAACCCCTCTTCGGGCTGGTCAGTATAAAATAAACATATGTTGTCGAATTTCTTTATAAACTACATGGACTGATTGGATCATTCTCATAGCCCTCTTTCACTAAGTATTTACTTAGTCTATTATACGATATGCAGATGTTTTGTTTCAGTCTATAACTAGATTTGTTCAGCTTTATACAATGATGTTTTTCTTATCTTTGAGCTCAATACCGTTTGGTACTTTTATGTATATCTCGTTACCCAGTGGAGCATATAAGTATGCAGTTACTACATCCATTAGATGCAAATCTAATTTCTCTCTTATAGCCAGACTTATCAAAATCGAAATATAGTAGCATCCACCACCTCATAATCCATTCCTGGTCTCTGTGAGAATCCTTGTGCAACAAGCCGTGCTTGAATGTTGCAAGTAAAAACATAGAAAACTTAGACCATGTGATTATGTCTTATATCTCATGATTTCTCCTTTTTATTTCTCTTCTTCACAAAGACTCATCTTTATCCACTGGTTTATATCATATGACGTCAATATTGTTAGACCAAAACGCCTTTTCTCTTTAGAATATATAACCCACGTTTTTCATTAGTCCAATTTGATCTACGAGTGCGCACTCTTATATTGACGTGGGTTCATGATCCTCGTTTATATCCATAAGTTCAAGTGCTACCGTGTATGTAAATAAATCATCTTATGTCGACATTCTTTATGTGGTTCCATTGTATTCCAGACATGATATAATCTATTGAGATTTCATTATTATCAGGAACTTTATTACCTTGCAGTTTGGCGTCCCAAACTACATTGTTTGGTATCTTAGATGTTCAGCCGGCCGGCCTTATCTCCATGTCTGGGATGGTTTCCTTTAACCTCGGATTGGTCTATCATTCTTTGCACCCTTCTTTTGTTTTCCGAGGATTCTTATCTTTGGAACCTATTGGTCTACGACGTTTCATACGTTGTCTAGACTCTGTAGCAACTTGACTGTGTCTCTCTTGGACATCAAATTCGAATTTGGTGCATTTCAAGCTGGTATATATGACTTAGTCACTCTTTTCTTTTCTTTCCGGGTCAGCAAATGAGTCTGGTAATTGATTAGCTAGCTTTTTATAAATGTATTATCTTTTGGACATCTAATTCTCATTCTTAGTCCGAGGATCTTTCCAAGACAATGATGGTCGATACCATTCTATTTCTCTTACCAGCTTGTTATTTTTCTCCCCCTAATGTTGGATAGTCGGATTCATTAAACTTGCAATCCGTGTACCTGGCCTTTAAATAGATCACCCATGTTCGGCTCTAGGTATTCAATAATCGTGGGAGAACCATATCCAACATATATCCCCATCCTCCTTTGAGGTCTCATCTTAGTTCTCTGTGGTGGAGCAATTGGTACATAAACGGCACATCAAAATGTCTTATGATGGGATATGTCTGGCTCATGACCCGTTAATAATCGAGATGGAGAATATCTATGCTCACTAAATGGCCTGATGCGTATTAACTTAGATGCATGTAAAGCCCAAGCTATGACTGGGAGTTTTGACCTCATAAGTAATAGTCTAGCAATCAGCTGTACGCGTTTAATAAAAGATTCGGCCAAGCCGTTTTATGTATGGACATGCGCCAATGTTCCACACTTGCCCCCATGGACATACGATAATTATTAAACGCTTGGGACATGGATTCACCAGTTTATTATTTATTTAGTCTCTTTGACTGGTGATGGCCTATCTATGAGTTTTCCTTGTGTACATGCTACACACGTGAGATTATTTGGGATAACTCTTTCTTTCTTTCAATGTGTGCCCTTTTGTATTATTTATCAATTTACGCATCATGTTTGAACCGGGATGGCCAAGCCAGTTATGCCATTTAGTGAAATCGTGGGTAAACACTCTGTTTAACCGTGGCATTTGGCCTCTATCATACTGATCTTTGCATAGTATAGACTAGTAGAGAATGCAGGTATAGTCTCGACCACTTTCTTATGGCCTTGGGCGAATTTTATATATATCTGAAGGAACTTTTTATTTCCTTCGCCCATTGTTTCTATATGGAAACCATTCATTCTTATATCTTTAAAATTCAATGGGCCTTTCTTGGGTGAATATAATGCATCAGATATCTCTAGATGCGTGCCCTTTAGGCAACAATATACTTAGCCTGGCCGTGGCCCTCAACTAGGCTTCTATACCCGCAATTTGTACTCATATTGGCGTTTTCCAAAAACATTCGTCTTATTAAGTATAAATCAGACAAGACAATAAAATAAACTCAAAGAAATCATAAAGACAAAGAAAACACAAAGGCAAAGCAAACACAAAATTTGATGTCGAAATCAGCCTTGTTCTTTTAGGCAATCTGAGGTTTCACATTCCATAAGATCATCTTGATCAAAATCTCCTTCGCCATCTTGATGGACCAAATGAGTTTCTGGATTCTTCCCTTTCTGACTCTTTCGATAGAGGTCACAAAGATGCCTGAGAGTCCTACATGTCTTAGCCCAATGGTTATCCATTCCACACCTATGGCACACTGATTTGGTCGAGTATTGTGGTTTAGAAATACCACGTCTTCTGCCTCGACCACGGCCTGAATCAGGTTGATACCCACGGCCTCTGCCATAGCTATTCCCCCGGCCATATGAACTGTATTGGCCACGGCCACGTCCTCTCCATCCACCACGGCCACAGCCGTGTGGTTTATCATGATGGACGTGGTTACTTTCTTTGGATTCTTTCTTATCCTCTGCGGCCATATTTGCTTCAGGTAATGGTGTGGAACCAGAAGGTCTCAATTCACTGTTTCTCATTAGCAATTCATTGTTTTGCTCAGCTAGCAATAGACATGAGATCAGATCTGCATAAGTCTTGAAACCTTTTTCACGGTATTGTTGTTGTAACAACACATTACTTGTGTGGAAAGTGGAAAATGTCTTTTCAAGCATATCCTCATCCGTGATCTCCTCACCACACAGCTTAAATTTAGAAACTATTTTAAACATGGCTGAGTTATACTCATCCACGGACTTGAAGTCCTGGATTCTGAGATTCCTCCAATCATATCTAGCCTTTGGTAAGATCACCGTTCTCTGGTGATCATATCTCGATTTCAACTCTGTCCAAAGGTCTAGAGGATTTTCAATAGTAAGATATTGATCTTTGAGACTCTCAACCAAATGATGGCGAATAATTAAGATAGCTCTGTATCTATCTTTCTCACTGACATTATTGTCCTCGGTGATACATTCACCAAGTCCCTTGGATTTCAAGATGATCTTAGCATAAAGTGCCCATTGTAAATAATTATCTACATAGAGATTTAGGGCAGCAAAATCCAAGTTGTTGATTTTCGACATCTAAAATCATATGTTTTATAATTTAGATTTAAAAGTGTTCATGTTTAATGCATACAAGACAATCATATATGCAAATTGGTCACACAACCAAACAGGTATGATGTAATATTTAAACAAGCCGCACGTCCAGAACAACATGAAATGATCAATCTTATCAAACGGTTTCTATTAACCTAGTCGTGCAATTCTTTTCTATCACCTTAGCTTTCAGGAAAACACAAGCAATTTCAATCAATTTTCCACAGCAACACAATCAGTCCATTAATTCCTTTAAAACAGTATGAGCGTTCTTATGCAATATGGTATATACATCTAGCCACTTAGTAACCATTATGATCTATCAACTTTACTTTCAAACAATCTAAAACCAAATCCTAATTCATCATTGATTAGGGTTTTTATCGAGAATTAGGGTTCTTTAGGTTCTAGGGTTTTGATTGATACCTTAGTTTCTTATCGGGTTGAACGGACCACCGAGAGAAGTGATCGAGCTGGAACAGGCCGTGAACGAGAGCTTGTTGGTATCGGGTCGCGGACACAGATCGGGATCGGCGGTCGGCTGTGCTATCGGATTTGTCGGATCGTCGGGTTGAACGAGTGGAGGTCTTTGTTAGCTGAAACAAACTGAGGTCGAACGGGCTGAGATCAGATCGTCGGTGCTCGAACCAGGAGAAAGGTTTCACACCGGAAGAGAAATATGATTAGGGTTTTCTCGCCGATTAGGGTTAGAGTTTTATGGTGGTCGGATTTTAGCTTAGGGTTTTAGGGACTATCGTGCTGATAACGTGTTGTAAATAATGGGGAAAATAATTACTTTATTCTTAACATAAGGAGCCCTCATATAGGGAGTTATATAGACCGTCATTGAGAAAAGGAAAATATACAAATCCTAAAGTAATAAAAAAAAAAAGAAATTGTTTAAATAAAAAGGAAATATGCCTATTTGGTTATGGCATTCACAAACCGATTTATAACAGATATCATATATTGTATGTTTTCTCTGTTTCACATCACAATACTCTGTAATTAAGTGTCTGCCTAGCTTGAAAGCGAAGTAATATGTTAAAATATCTGGTGATGGAAATGAAACCTAAAACCATTTGATTCTTGAGATTTGGCTATCAGTTGTAAAATTTGTGGCAAAAGTGGTGGATATTTACTCTTTGGTTTAGAATAGCTAACTGTGATCCTCGATATTGTTTGCAGAGGGAACAATAGTGTATGAGCAGGGGATGGTCTAACGGTGGTCACGAGCCGGAGGAGCCACGGTAGTTGCATCGGTGGTTTGACATGTCTGATTTGAATATTGATATTGAATTGTTGAAAATGGTAGTTTTTATGGGATGAACAGAGCATAACCTCCATTGGATATTATCATAAGTTGTGACACTTTTTTAATACTAGCTTCAGTTCCAGAAACAGAGCATATGATAGGTATTATTAACAATATTTATATTTGTAATCATATAAATAAAGATATACACGATAGCAACCTCTCTTCAAAAATGTTCAGCTATAATTTCTAGAATTATATCAATACCTTCAAAATTGTTAGGAGATATATTGAATTGTGTACATATATGATTTTTAGTAGGTGATGTTGACCAAATCGTGTTGAGTAAGTTTTGCCATTTTGGTGTTATATAATTAAAGAAAATTGAAAAATTTAATACCTCAAATATATTAAATAATTTTTAAAATAAATTTAAAACAGTCTTTTCATCAGAAATCCTACCAAAGAATAAATCTAATAAATAATATTCTAATATTTTTCAAATAAGAATTTACTTTTTACATAAATATAAATTCAATAACAAACATCTTCATCATCTACATCTACTACATGTATGCTAAATCATTATAATATCCAATTTCCATAATCGAACTATGTAGCCAATTTATATAATTGAACTATGTATATATATAATTAAAAATATAAATATCTAATTAAAAAAAATAATTTTGTTCAACATTATACTACAATCAATATAGTCAATATATAATAATTTAATTATGTATAATAATTCTTGTAAGGATTATATTCTATAAGTTATATTTCCTTATAAATTATAATCAATTATTTTGATCTATAAAAAACATTTATATGTATAATAGCAATGATAGTTTCATATTATCTATTTATCTTAAAATATTTTCAGTTATAATGACTAAATTATTTCTTTGTATACCGTGTATAGCATTAGTTTTAAGAAAAATGTATTAAAATATTTCATTCATTAAACAAATATATAATTCAGAGCAAAATATATTTTACTCTACTAACTCCGATATACTGTTGTTATATTTTAAAAATTCATAGTAAAATAAATAGTTAAAATTGTTGCAAGAAATTTATGAATGTCAATACTACTTTTAATTAAAATAAATAAAACATTAGAATAAAATTTTTATATTAATTTATTTATTCATCTTTTAATTAAAATAAATAAAACATTAGAATAAATTTTTTATATTAATTTATTTATTCGTCCACCCGTAGGGTGGGTTTAATACCCTAGTATGTAATAATATAACGAAGAAGATTATTCTATTCTTTTCTTACCATGTCATAAAATAGGTCAAGGAGGTGGAGACACATCTATATTATTAAAGCAGAAGTACAAAATCGATTTGTTTGGCTACTTGGATAGCATTTAGTAAAATCAGTCTGTTTGGAAATAGGTTTAGATGTTTTTAAAAATAAATTACTTAATTCAAACGATTTAATGTAGCTCATAAACATGATTTAATTTAATATTCCCGATTTTGATAATCATGAATTCAAAAACAGATTTTTAAATATACAATTAGATTCTCCAACATTTAAGGCATATTTTGAAGGTAATATATTTGATCCCTCCCCACATAAACTCTGTTTAATTCCTTCACAAGTAAATTAAAAAGATCAATCAAGTAATTCTAAAAATTAAATATAACTACCTTACTTGGTTACCATTTATTGAGCTAAATATACGATTTTGTACAAAACAGAAATGAGAATATCTCTCAAATATCTTTACTAGCTGCGGATACAACTTAACCTAGATTATTTTACTCATCTATATATACCAAGACACAATTAGAGACTTCTCATCGACCTCTCAAAGCAAACATGTCAAACGAAAAAAAATGAGTCTTATTAAAGATCTCAAACCTTACAAAGATGAATGGCGACTAACAGTGAAACTGCTTCATTCTTGGAAGCAAAGTACCAGCTTTGGAGGAGATACTCTTGAGTGCGTCCTGGTAGACGAAAGTGTAAGATCATTTCACTTAATATAGATACTTATATATATATAGACGAGTAAGTCACTTAACTAATAATGACTCGCTCATATATTTGTGACAGGGTGACAAGATCCAAGCGTCTTGAAAAAAATCATTAATGGTTCGAGTTCAGCGTTACTTACCCATTGGTCAGTGGAAGGTCATTGACACCTTTAAAATAGGTGGGGCAGGAGGTCAATATCGACCTACAAAGCAGCAGTACAAGATGACTATCCTTACAGACACAATGATCAGCCGTTCGGATTATCTTAATGATAGTGAATTCCTTGATCTGGCTAGCTACGAGGACATTTTTAATGGAACGTGTAAACCCAATTTTCTAATTGGTATGTATACATAAATGTTAATTACTTTGTTATATTTCATAGTATATGACACTTTTAGTTACTAAATTATCCTGTTTTTTCAACAGATGTCATGGGACAAGTTACTGATCTTGCAGCAGTAGCCACGGTCCAAGTCAAAGGAATTGACACCAAAAGAGTGAACTTTCGTTTACTTGATGAAAGGTATATAGTTCTCTAATAATATAGATAGTTTATATATTCATCTACTTATATTTTTGCTTGACTTTACATAATGTTCTATCAGTGGTAATGAGGTTGCATGTTGCTTATGGGGAAAATATGCTGAGCAATTTGAAAAACATATGGAAGAAATTACGCCTGATATATGTTTGATAAGGTTTGCAAAAATCAAAGAATACAGAGGTATACACTAATGTTATTATTTTACCGATGGTTATTATATTTAAAGATTTATACATCCAACATGATTTTGAATATTATGATTTCGAATATTATTTCACATATATTTGAATACTAAAATCCAGGAGAAATCCAAATTACCAACGCATTTGATGCCACTTTTGTTTCTCAATCCAACAATGAAGGAAGCTGTTGAATTTAAAAAATTGTAAGTTAGATTTATTTTATTATTGTGTTACTCATTTTTTAAAATTAATAAAATTTTACATATATAAAAATATATTGTCTAAATGTGTTTATCAGGGTTGAGAATAGTCCTCTTCCCTAGCTCTCTTTGATCAGAAGAATGAGAAAAATTGTGACAAAGGTCAGAGACGACGGGATGTTGTAGACGTGAGATGCATATCTGAGCTTTTGCTTAGCGTTGAGGTAATAATATAGATATATACAATGTTTAAATCATTTGGTCTCTAGCTATAATGTTTTGAATTTTATTACTTAATTACCATTCAGCCCGAGAACTGCCAAATCATCTGCTCAATTGAATCCATTGACACGGATTGGGGTTGGTTCTATTTTGGATGTGATCGACACAACCGCCGTTTGACTAAGACTGGTAGAAATGCATCGGTTCAGATGAACAGATCCATAAAGCCACAGTTTTATTGTGACGTGTGTCGTGCACCATGTTCAACCTTCTCACCCAAGTAAGCATCAATTTCTTTTGACTCTCTAATGTAAAATATATGTTATAACTTATAATTATTTTGACAGATTCAAGCTACATTTGACTGTTAGAGATGACACCGAGACGTGCAAGATTATGCTTCTTGACACCATAGCTATGACCATTATTGGGTGCAAAGCTACTGAACTATGGGATAGTTCTTTCGCTGAGGTAATTGTTACAGTCTCATTTAGATGCATCGCAAACATATATCTATATTATTAAACCTAAAAACTTTTAGCTTGAATTGCACAACAGATTGAAGATCCAGAGTTGCTCCTTATGCCTTTACAAGACTTGGTTGGCAAATCCTTTTGTTTTGGTGTTAAAGTAACCACTGAAAACTTTTCAAATGGATCTGACATTTTCAAGGTTTCTGAGGTCTGGTCTGGGGATTATATTCAGAGGATTGAATCACTCTCTGAACCACTCTCCCTCAATGAGACCATTTCGTCAACAATGTCTGGTGGAGAAGTAAGCATTTTGTAATGCTTATTGAGTTGAATTATGTTTAAACACGAGATACCTAACTCAATTCTCTTTTTAGATACCGGCGATGGAGTTAAGCAATGAGAACTCATCTGACGGATTTGCTACCCCTAATGTTAAGCGCAAGGATGATGATTTAGATCAACAAGAGATGACTTCTACATCTAAGAAGTTGTGCCGCACGATCGTGAAGAAGGAGAAGATTGTTAAGTGATGATGGAGCAGCTGGAATAAGACTTATTTTGGCTTTGGTTTACATTTTATGTTTTATTGCATTTATTAAAATAATGACTCCTTAGTTGGTTTATTTCATTTTATTCAAATAATGACTCCTTAGTTGTTTTTCATTTTGTGTTTCATTTTAATCATTTTAAGCAAAAATCGTAGAGAATACTAACAAGATAATATTGAGTTAGGTACTACTAATGATTTACTTAAAATGTAGCTTTTTTAACTATAAGTTGGTTATTTGAAAACCATATTATATAAAGCTTAAAGCAAAACATTAAAAGCAAACACATAATACATAGATAGAAACTGAAAATAAGAAATATTAGCCACAACTAATAGTAGGAAACTGAAAATAATAGATAGAAAGCATAGCAAACTCATGCACCCATAATACACCTCCAAGACTCTCCCCCTTAATTATACTGATTCATAGCAAACAGAACAAATTCCTTAAGCTGTTTATAGTAGTAACATTCATCGCATATGTGATTTGAGCTGTTCTTTTGATCACACTTTGTCAAGCACTCGAGGTTTACCATAGCTGTATAGTAGCCAGCATTCATAATGCCACAGATTGTGCTTAGTGTCTTCAACACTCGTGCCTTGCAATGATCGGACACTGATAGATTTGTCTTCCATTGGAGTTTATCCAAATACTTTTCACCTTTATAAAATCGTTCTAATGCAAGCATTAACAAACCTGATAAATATCAATCATCTCTATAGCCCCCAGTTGCTGCTTGACGTAGATGAAAGAAGCCTTTGTTTTTGTCTTTCTCAACAAAAAATTGAAGGATTCCCTCAATATAGTGTCCCTCGAGGTTACCATGCTTTAAGCATTCTTCCCTGAGTCTTTTGTGCTTGGTAAGGAATTCCATAGGGTGCGCAACAAAAAATGCCAGAGATAGGTTTCTGAAATAGATGTTTGGATCGGAGCTGGAGTGGTCGTTGTTTGAGGAATCACTCGAGGGGTTGTTGTTGTAATTGTTGACTGACATTTCTTCTCCCATCTTTACTTAGTGTTGCTTGTAGTTTGGCCTGTGATTTTTATTAAAAGGTGAAGCATATGAGTTGGAATGTTGTAGAAATGTTTATAAAGAGGGTTGTGAAAAACCCTTGATTTGATAGTACATTATCATCAATGACACATGTTTTCAAGAAAGGCTGTGTTTATGTGGTGTTGTCATTTGCATGCTTCTTGATGCATGTAACATGAGTCAGCCTTTGCTACTTTTGACTTATATAACAATCTTCATTGAACTCCACGATGATATAGTAAATTCATGTTATTCGAATAGTGAAAAAACTGCACAAAAGTGTTTTGGTTTTTAAGATAAGTTTGTGAGTTTTCAAGATAGGAGGTCAATGTTCATTCACCTAGATAGGTTTTTGTATAAGCAACTGATCGGTCAGTGTTTGTCTCATCGAAACAAAAGAAAATTGGACCGTAACATAGCCTCTAATTATATCTAGGTTACATAATCAATGCAAGCAGACGTGATACCATAATGAAAGATTTATACATTTTATGAAAGTTTATAAGTTCTCTATGTGATGGGGGGATACACTTGAGACTATAAAATGTAACTGAAGTATGATTTAGGTTAGTATTATTTAAGCATTAACAATATTGGAGGATTTTAGAAACTAAGATGTATAAAAAAGAGAAAGTAAACAACAAATAGAACTTTGTTGCATTAACAATCTTAGATGATTTTGAAACAAAGATGTATATATCATAAACTAGCTTTTTATATGATAGAACAAGAACTCAATGTATTTATAACATTGACCTACACGATTATAGATTCAAACCTAATTACCTCATTCTATAAAACTATTATTAATAATATTTTAACATTAATACTCATAAAAAACCTATGATATTACTTACTAAAATTTAGGGATGAGATCAACTAATATATATAGTCTCATTTTTAAGATTCTGTTTTGATTTTCTGTTACCATAATTAGTTTATGTTTCTTTAATATCCCCTTTATTACGAAATAATGATAGTACACGATATCTTTGAAAATTAGGTATAATTGTGATTTCCACTACAACTTTGGCAATACAAGTTAGAACAGTGATAGTCAAGACACTATGAAGAGAAAAAGAAAGATTGGAATGCCTAACAATGAGAATGATAGACCAGACATGCATTCTGAGATTAACACGAGTGGGGGGAATGAAGGTCGTCAAACTCAATCAATCTCTAGAGATCATAACTTAGCACATAATGCAAGTCAGTCTTTTGTTCCTATGGGCTCTGTTTTTAAAAGGTTATTTGTTGGTCTTGATCCAAAGTTAAAGACAAAGATTGATTCAAACATTTGCCATAGCAACATCACACCAGAAACCCCAAGTACCAAACGTAGATGTGTTCTTGGTAATAGTTCTTTGCTTTGGAGTTTTTGCATTCTTACTTAACTGTTTGGAAATATTTATCTACATATGTTTTGTTTATAAGGTGTTTCTTTAGATTCTGGCTAATCTATATTAAGAACACCAGAATAGGAAGCTGTTTGACCCAGTTGAACAGTAAGCTTAAATATATATTTTTGTAACTTGGAATTATAATCGAAACCACTATACATATC
Organism: Brassica nigra; assembly: GCA_016432835.1. Classification (NCBI taxonomy): domain Eukaryota; kingdom Viridiplantae; phylum Streptophyta; class Magnoliopsida; order Brassicales; family Brassicaceae; genus Brassica; species Brassica nigra. Next base: position 32,067,064 of record CM028247.1, read on the forward strand.
CTTGTCCTATGAGTTTGTCGTATAAAATTATCTTCTTTTCTATAGCAGAATCTAGCAAGTCAACCGCAATCAATACTACTGAAAGTAATATCCAAAGGAACCAGCGAAAGAATAAACGTATTGCACTTGATGATATTACAAATTTAGCTTCTAGAGAATTGATCACTAACTGCACGCCGACACCACCAAGTAACAAAAGAAGATGTGTTCTTGGTAATAGTTCTTGAGATCATACTTGGCTGTCTTTGTCCAAGGTTTTTTCATCATTCACAGCACACTATCTTCTGTGTATATTTGATTCAGGAGTTTCTATGGAAACGGAACAAGTAACTAGGACTTTGGATCAGGGAAGTTGTTTGTCATCCGTCAAGTGTAAGTTAATCTGTCTTTTTTAAAACTGAAATAGATATTATCCCCTTGACTATACTATTCTGTTCTTAAGTTGTATTTTTATTTTAATTGTATAGCGCATGTCAGCAAGGCAACTAATACATGTAAAAGAATAGGGACCAATTCACAAGAAGCAGCATATGAATGGAAGTGCCCTAAATGATAACATTACCAATACAGGAAATTTGTCTCCAAGTGAAACCATAGATGAAGCATCTAAGACAAACAATGAGAGAGACGATGATAATATACTAGATGATGATGAAGCAATCGATGAAGATCTTGATGATTTTCGAGGTTAGATCTTTTAGTAGTGTTTTTCCTTTACATTTTATGTGGATCTCCTAAACTAACATGTTTCTAAATCCAGGGATAATCGAAGAACTCGATGGTTCTCTAGAGTTTGACTGTAGCTCACAGGAAGATTCTGATTCTGAAAGTGATATTGATTGTGTACATCATTCTGATGGAGAAAACATATTTCCTAATGAATCGAAAGTAATAAAATGTCATCTTCTACCCGCGCAAACGTAGCACATAAATCTCTCAAAAAGAAACCTTTGGCAAAAGCTTTAGGTAGTATATTATCATATTTGGACTGATCTACATTCTGTTTATTTTCTCACTTATTTCTAAAAGCTATATTTGTTGTATGTTGCCATATGCAGCCTATATCGATGAGGGTGATCCCACTTGGTCATGTTCCCACTGTGGCTTATATGTGGTGCGGAGAACGATTAATAAACGCAGGAATTCCAAGATTCCTTCTTTTACTCTGTGCTGTATGAATGGTCAAGTAACATTGCCACTTTTAAAGTCTCCACCAGATGTGTTGACACGATTGCTTGAGGGGGAAGATAAACTAAGCAAACATTTTCAAAGGAATTTGAGACCTTACAATATGGTCTTCTCATTTACTTCACTCGGTGGCAAAGTTGAGAGATCGGTGAGGAAAGGAATAGGTCCTGACATGTTTCAATTGCATGGAGAAAATTATCATCTAGCAGGAAGTTTATTTCCAAATGATGGTGACGATGCCAAATTTGGACAGATGTATATTGCGGACACAGAAAATGAAGTGGAAAACAGGTCAAATTGTCTTAGGTAACAATCAGTTAATACCTTTTTTATTATTTCAAGAGGAGGTTTAAAAACGTACACGACTAACATTTTTCATATATGTTAATGTATCTGCAGAAATGGAAGTAAGAGTGGTCGAGTAAAAGAAAAGGACACTCTGAAGAAAGAAATCATTGAGGCTTTGATAAAGATGTTAGATGGTGTGAATCCGTATGTTCAACAATTTAGATCAGCTAGAGATCGATTTGACACTAATCCTAACGATGCATTTCATATGAGGATTGTTAGTGATAGACTTAAAGACGGAAGGACATACAACATACCCACTGCATCTGAGGTTGCTGCATTGATTCCTGGAGACTTTAATCTCGATATGGATAAAAGGGATATAGTGTTTCAGAAACATTCTGGAAAGCTTTTGAGGATTAATGAGATACATGTTTCCTATCTAGCACTACAGTATCCTCTATTGTTCCCTTATGGAGAGGATGGGTTCAGACTTGGAATTAAGAAAGGTGTTACCGAGGGCACCAAAAAGCAGAAAAAGAAAATGATTAGTATGAGGCAGTTCATTGCATATCGGTTGTTCGAAAGGAGGAATGAGTCACGACATCTACTGCATTCTAGGCGACTTTTTCAACAATTTTTGGTGGATTCTTACACAACTATAGAGTCTAACCGTTTGCGATATCTAAAATTCAATCAGGATACTTTAAGATCTGATAGTTTTGACTCTCTGAAACTATCAGAAAATGCTGGCAAGATTGATATGCATGAACAAGGAACAGAATTTGTATTGCGGCTTCTTTCACTGGTGGTCCTAGATACATGAAGAATAATTATTTGGATGCTATGGCCATTTGTAAGCATTTTGGTTTTCCCACTCTTTTCATCACATTTACGTGTAATCCTAGATGGCCAGAGATTACCAGATATGTTAAAGAGAGAAACCTAGATGCAAACGATAGACCAGACATTCTTTCCAGGATCTTTAAAATAAAGTTCGAGTCACTAATGGATGATTTAACCAAAAGCATCTACTGGGAAGGTTGTTGCATGTGAGTTTATCCTAATTAGAAGAATTTATTATCCAATGTTTTAAAAGATCTTAATATTTGTCCTACTAAATCCGTTTTTTGTTATTTCTTTACGGCAATGTACACTATAGAGTTTCAGAAACGTGGTCTACCTCATTCGCATATTCTTTTATTCATGCATCCGGATAGCAGGCTTCCCAGACCAGAAGACATAGACAGGATTATTTGCGCGGAAATTCCTAATCAAGATGAAGAGCCTGAACTTTATGAAGTGGTTAAAGATATGATGATGCATGGACCATGTGGAGCTGCAAATATGAATTCTCCATGTATGGAGAATGGATTGTGCTCGAAACTATATCCTAAATCATATTGTGAAAATACTACAATTAATAAAGATGGGTTTCCAGTTTATAGAAGGCTCGAGCAACCACAATCTTATGTTGAGAAGAACGGGATGAGATGTGATAATCTTTGGGTTATTCCATACAACAGGAAACTATCTCTTGGTATAGAGCTCACATAAATGTCGAGTGGTGCAACCAAGCTGGATCAATTAAATACTTATTTAAGTATATTAACAAAGGACAAGATCGTGTCACTGTGGCCGTGGAACCTCCTGAACATGTGGTTGTAAACCAAATGGAGAACGTTGAGGAAAGTGTGGAGAAGATAAAAAATGAGTTCAAAGATTTCTTCGATTGCAGGTTGTTAAATTTGCCATATTGTTCATTACTAATAAATTTATATATAAGTTTACATGTTCTAATCGATTTTGTGGTGTCTTTATTTGTAGATATGTTTCTTCGTGTGAATCTTCATGGAGAACATTTATGTTTTCTATTCACTATCGATCTACACCAGTTGAGAAGCTTACTTTCCATCTACCTGGAAAACAACATGTTATTTTCAGAGGTAAAGATAAGATGGAGGCAGTGTTGAGTCGCAAGCTCATTGAGAATACAATGTTCTTAGCATGGTTTGATCTTTGCAAAGTTGATTCATTCGCAGCAACCCTGCTTTATATTCAGATTTCCAACTTTTATACTTTTGTGAAAAGTAAAAAAAAAATTCAAACGAAGAAAAAGAGGATTTGCCATTGGTAGGATTAATTATGCTCCCGTAAACAAGAAGATTCTTATTATCTTGGTGTTGTTGAACGTTGTGAGAGGTCATACATGTTATGAGGACATACAAACATTTGAAGGTGTTCTTCATGATGGCTACAAAAAAGCATGTTCTGCACGTGGGTTACTAGATGATGATCACGAGTATATAGATGATCTCTTGCGGAGAAGTTATGAGAGTTCAGCAAGCGATCTACGTGAGGTTTTTTCTCGATGTTGCTGAATGATAGCTTAGAATCGCCGGAGAACGTATGGGAACATACTTGGGAGTGTTTGTCTGAAGATATTGAGCATAGGCGAATTTTTTAAGAGACCAGGTAAGAGATAACTCTGTATACTATTATTGAATCTGTTATTGATATGCTTTTAACCGTTTGTTTGATTTTGTAGGACTTGTGTTGAGTGATGAAGAGAAGAAGAATTATGCTTTACAAGAGATTGAGATCCTGATGAGGCGGAATGGTGATTCGCTAGAGAGATTTACGAAGATGCCACAGCCTTCCGTATCAAGTACAAATGATTCAAACGTTCTTATATTAGATGAGCGCAGTTATCCCCGTGATAATCTGTTAGAAACTCTTGAGATTGATTCTCCAAAGATGACTGATGAACAAAATAAAATATTTCATGAGATTATTGATGCTGTCACAGAAGAAAGAGGAGGGACGTTTTTTGTAAACGGGTTTGGTGGGACTGGAAAAACTTTCCTTTGGAAGTTACTATCAGCGGCAATAAGATCTAGAGGAGATATTGTCCTTAATGTTGCATCGAGTGGGATAGCTTCTTTGTTGTTACAAGGTGGTAGGACTGCTCATTCGAGATTTAGTATACCTCTTAATCCTGACGAGTTCTCATAATGTAATATGGCTCACTGAACGGATCAAGCCAATTTAGTAAAAAAGGCATCACTCATTATATGGGACAAAGCACCCATGATGAACAAGCATTGTTTTGAGGCTTTGGACAGGAGCTTATCTGATATTGTTGGTAAGCACAGAAATAAACCCTTTGGAGAAAAGTAGTTGTTTTTGGAGGTGATTTTCGACAGGTTCTACCTGTGATAAGAGGAGCTTGTAGGACAGAGATTGCAAACGCAGCTTTGAATGCTTCGTATCTTTGGGAGCACTGTAAAGTTTTGAAACTCACGAAGAACATGCGGTTGTTATCTGGCTGTTTGACAACTGAAGAGGCAAAAGATCTTAAGGACTTCTCTGAATGGATATTAAAAGTTGGTGAAGGCAAACTAGCGGAGCCTAATGACGGTGAGGCCGAGATTGAAATTCCTCCTGAGTTTTTGATTACCAACTTCGAGGATCCAATATAATCCATCAGCAAAGCTGTCTATGGTGATTTCGTGGAATTACAAGAAAGCAAGGAGCCTAAGTTCTTTCAAGAAAGAGCTATTTTGTGTTCTACTAATGAGGATGTCAACACAATTAATGAGTACATGTTGGATCAGCTAGAAGGTAATTTTAAATAGCTTACAATTGTTTGAAATAGTATTAGTGTACTAATTAAATGTTTTATACAATATTAGGTGAAGAAAAGATTTATATGAGTGCAGACAGTATTGACCCAATAGATAAATCAGCTATAAATGATCAAGCACTTGGACTTGATTTTCTCAACAAAATAAAGGTCCCTGGTCTGCCAAACCATATGCTTAGACTCAAAGTTGGTTGTCCTGCTATGGTTTTAAGAAACATAAATCCTAATGTTGGATTAATGAATGGAACAAGAGTTCAGATCACTCAGCTTATGGATTTTATGGTTCAAGCTAGGATAATTACTGGAGAAAAGGTTGGTGAGACAGTATATATTCCTAGGTTGTTAATAACACCATCAGACACCGCCCTGCCTTTTAAGATGCGCAGAGGCAGTTGCCTTTGGCTGTGGCTTTTGCAATAACAATCAACAAAAGCCAAGGGCAGTCACTGTCTCAAGTTGGTCTCTTTCTTCCAAGACCAGTGTTTTCGCATGGACAACTATATGTGGCTGTCTCTAGGGTCACTTCTAAGAAAAGATTGAAAATTCTGATTGTCGACAAAGATGGTAAACCTCAGAAAAAAACTATGAATGTAGTTTTCAAAGAGATTTTTAAAAACCTCGACCAGCATGAGGGATAAGTTAGGTTTGTTTGTGACATATAATTTGTTTTAGGTTTTCATTTGCTTTGCCTTTTGACATTTCAGTTATTCAGGTTTGGTACGATTGATTAAGATCAATTTATTTTTGTTTTTCTAAATCCTAAATACTTCTAAGCTACAGTCATCTAATGAGCATCCAAGACTTATAATTCAGTTACCTAATTGATCACATAACCTAAATGATAGCTAACAAATATAGTTAAAGAAATAGAGAAACTAGCCTCACATCTTATGTGATGCTAAGTTCTTTCATTCACCTAATTCTCAAATCATTTAATTTACTAACCGTTTTTGTTCCACTTCAGGATTTGCGATGTCCAATTTTGTGATCCGTATAGTGGTCTTGCTTCTCCAAAACGTTTTTACCTGCCAAACCAAAAACACATTCCAAGTTTATACAGATCAAACATAAAAATTATAATTAGCAACTATAATATCTGTCCCTTAGATCAAAAACTATAAGAATATCAATTTGTAAACATACAAAATATATATCGGTTGAAAATAATTTTAGAGTGTCAAACCTTTTTATGATGCGGTTGTCAATAATGATCTAATTAAAACAGATCCTATAGCTCCTCTTTGGTCGAAGGTGCCTAATGACTGTCAAGAAAGAACTTTTCTTTAGTTGATCAGAAAAATCTGTTTTGTTCCCGGAAAAAAAATTGTAACAGAAACCCTAATGTGTTTTTTTGAAATCTATAACTACGAGGCCCAACTAAATTTTTTATTGACTATGTAATTAACATATTTATTATAATTACTTTAACCAGATCTAACAATTAAGATAGACAAGAAAAGAATATTCCAAGAAGATCTTCATAACGTAAATTGATATTTTCATAAACTTTTGATAACTGATTGTAAAAACTCCTAAGTTTTAAATAAAACAATCAAGATGCAACGAATTTAAATACTCCTAATTTTTAATTGAATATAAAAACAAACTTTTAACTCGAAGAAATAAAATAAGCAAACATTTATATATCTTAGTATATTCTCTATATCTCACAATTATTAAATGTTACATTAATTATTTACTTAGATATGAGGATCCTAAATGTATAAAAACTGCAAATAAAATATGTGATTAGGATCACTTGCTATTAACGAAACTGTAATTCAGTTATTGGATTTTTAATATATTAATTTCGATTAGTAATTTGAAAAGTTTATTAGGAATGTGAAAAGATATGACTCTTCGATCACATCCTCTTCTATATAAACTGTACACTTAACAGATTTCATCTCTTACTATCATCTCTCTTCTTCTCCAATTTAGTCTCTCCCAATATTAGGTAAGTAAGTAGATCTATCATTTTTCTTTGTATCCGTTTTATGTAAATTTTGTTTAGATCTATCCGTTTGATGTAAATTTTCTTTATTTAGATCTATCCGTTTTATGTAAATTTTGTTAATGGAATCAATTAGGTTTTGTAGCCGATACCGAGTTTTTTTGTTTTATAACCCATATTGATCTTTCTAGGGTTCTAATAATTTCGATCTATTCGTTTTATATATATTTTGTCTATGGAATAAACATGTTTTAGGTTTTCTAGCCATCGTGAGTCTTTTTGTTCTATAACGCATATTAATCTAGCTAGGTTTTTAATAATTTTTATTCAATTTAGTCAACTATTTTACTTTTAGAGAATTTAGGAGATCTTATGTAAGCAAATGATTATTATTGATTGAACAAATTAGTTTCACTTAGATAATTTCGTTGATTCTAACCAACATTGTTTATATTAACATCCAGATCAAAATCTCAGTATGACATTCAACAAAGACCTTAAACTCAATGCTCCCATGGTTGAAGATTTTGGTTCTTCTCTAGAAGAGGCATTCAACAAGGGAGTGAAGGCGACCACTGAGCATTACCGAGCCAAGCTCTTTATTTACAAGCAACTAAATGATGCCATCGCCAAGAAACATGTTGAAGAGCGTGAAGTCTCGCGCATACAAGGTAAGCTGGAACTCATGAATGAACTTTTCAAGAAGAACCCATTTAGCAAAGAGAAAGAGAAGCAGCTAGATTTCGAACTTGTGCGCGCGGAGGCCAAGGCGGCTGATGTTCAGCTTCCTTACATCGATTGGTACAAGTTGAATGAGCCACAGATGTTTGATTAACGTCTTTGCTTTCTTAATCTTTTTTTTTGACATCTTTGCTTTCTTAATCTCTTCAAGTTTAAAACATTTAATGTTTTTTATATTATGGTTATGTCTTTCGAAACATATTTTCTGGTTTTTTCAAACCAGTTTTCCTTTGATCTTGGTTGATTATTAAAATAAACTACTTATCTTAAAATAAACATATTTTCTATCTTCTTATTTATTTGCTTATCAAATTTATGTGTTTCTTATTGTCACAGCTTATAATTGTCTTTCATGTTTTGGTTAGACGAATATGAATTATTTTATATTTATAACGTTGATAGTTTATCTGATTCCTGAAATAAGATCAAACAAATGAAACATTAAGTTGTCAAACAAATGAACCAAGACTAACCTAAAAATTATACTATTTAAAATTTTGGTCTACAAAGGTCGTTACATATGCTCAAAATTAAAAATAAAATTTGGAACCCGGGCGGGACGCACGGGTCAAAATCTAGTGTCTTATTAACGATTTCTGCTTTCTGATTTTCGTATGGGCTTAACGATTGTGTTATTTGTGGGCTTTGAATAATGGATTTGGGCCTGAGAAAGAAACTAAACCTTGGGCCGTTGTTGTAGGGTTCTTTGTCTTCTCCAAAACCTGATTACGTAGGAATAGGGGAGACAAGACTTCGTGAATCGTCAAATCGTGTCGTTTTGTGATCGATTCTTCCTTCCCCCAAACCGTTACAAATTGCATTTATTCACCGCCATTCAATGATCCTTATCTCTTTTCTCAAACTAAACATGCTATATAAGAACCTGCCTGTGGAATGCATCGATATCAATCTTATCCTGTTATTTTAAAAATTCGTAGATGCTATGTTATACTAACGAAATCATTGTATTTGGATTTGTAGATGTATTATAGAAGCATGGTCTCTTATGGACAGAGATCATTGAAGCCTTGAAAGTCAGCAACTCTTCATCTTTCAATTATTGGAAAGCTGTGGGCCTGTGGTGAGTGTTTGTGTGGCTTACTTTGTATCATTAGAATCCGTTTTCTTAGTTAATATTTTTTATGATTATTTGTGTTCTTAGGTTTATATTCTATATCTCAAGCATACAGTTTGTTCAGCTGTTGATGTCGTGCACGGTATGGCGTCTTCCATATCCTCGCTGATATCGAAGGTAGTTTTCTTTTCTCAAGAATTATAACGAACTTATGAGGCTTATCCTCTTATCATTTCTCTGTGAAATGGGCGGAGAAGTGGTGCTAATATGAGAGGGTGGACTGTGAAGATGAGTGAAGATGGCCGATGATGAGCTTGAGATCGTGAGGAATGCCGGTGGTGTGCTGTTTCAAAGAGAGATCCCAGACTCAATTAACATTCAAGTTGCTAAGTTTTGTATCAAGTTCTTAAATTTATTTGATTCCAATCTTGATTTTATTCAAGGATGCATCTTTAGGTTTAGATAGAGCAATGGTGTCGTGGATAAGATATAGCATTTGGGACTGGAATGTAGATTGATCATATATTATTTGAATCATCATGATGAGATTGCCAATGGAACACTATGTTGAGTAGAATTTTCTAAGTAACTTAGGTTGGTGGTGGATGTGTTGCAGGCTGCGAAGAAAGTAGTTGTTCCGGTCATCCACTCATCCTTGACATTGGAGGAATGGATACGCCAGTCCCTAATGAGCTATTGGATTCAGTCGATGTCTTAAGCTCGAATGAAACTGAGCTCGGTCTCTTGACCGGAATGCCTACTGAAACCATTGAACAATTTAGCCAGGCTGTTGCAGAGTGCCATAATTTGGTGCATAATTCTTCTTTTGCACGTTTCCAGTACCGAAACTCCCAGATTTTGGTGACTAGCTTAGTGGGGTTTAGGCTATCAGTCTGCAACAAATTGTAATTAGGGCTGTATATATTATTAACCAAGACCACATGTGTTGTCGTCATCACTCAACATTCATTGAGCATCTCTCGGAAACTATCTAATCCCTCCCCGCCATTTCGAGTCAGAGGGAAAAGTCTTTGTGCTCTCCCAAGACGCAGCCGTTGCGGTTTTCACCGCCGATTAGAAAACGAGAAGGTCGCTTCAGCTTCGTCAAACAAGTGTGGTAAGTATCCCTTTTAGTTTTATTTGTATTTGCAGAGATCTGATAAAGGTTTAGGGAAACTTTTAGTAGCATCCAAGACACTGCTCTGAGCATTGAAAACTTGAATGAAACTTTCTTCTATGGCTTTAAACAAACAGACTTCTCTAACCACATCATGTAGAGCACAAGATTCTATCTTGATGTCACAGCCTTCCTCTTCCCTACTAAAACCATACTCCTCTTGACCAACTCCACGAGGTAATCCTCTGCAACATCTACAATAGTAGTCTCTTCACTACACACCATCACTATCCCTTCTGCGACCCAGTAATTAATAATTAAACAATGTCTCTGTTTAATTATAAAAATATGAGTTCACTTTAATATGTAATGTTTTTTTTTGGTCAATATGTTTTGATTTAAAATAAATGTTTAAATCTTCTTCTTTTTGTCGACAATATATATGGTGGAGAATCTTATATTATAAATACATTAATAATCCATCCTACTTATATATATATACTAGGGGAACCCCTTCCCTCTTCATATCAAGAATAATTAAATTAAAAAGGATGTTTCAGGTGAACATGTCAACGTGAGCAAAGGTAGTTTCATTATGTTTAGCAACACATGATTGAAACCTGTTATTCCTCTCCCTCCATAGAAAATAGACTGTTCCTCGAGTGACCAGTTTCCTTAGTAACATACAAGAGCGTCCTCCTGCTGGAAAGAAAGGAGCCAAGCGATCCATTTTCTTTCAAATTTGGTTAGTTAACATTATTGTGTTGACAAAAAAAGATCAACAGTATTTTATCATATTATGAATGATATATTTTAAATGCCATAATCTCATATTTGAGAAAGAAATCTAATCTGCTAAAACATAACATTGTTTGACTCCATTTTCAGAATTAATCAAACCATCTGAAAAAGCACTCAAAGAAAAATAATAATTTCAAATCCTCTATTTAATATATGTCAAACCCTTGATTAAAGAATCATTAGCACCATTATAAGACTTTATATAGCCACGTAATAGTTTCTCAATCTAAGGATTTAAATCACGGGTGAACTAAATATAAAAATATTTATCATTCTTAATAGTTTACATATTATGTAAAAAGAAATTAAATAACTATAAAAAGTTTTTACTACCAAATCCAATTACTTACTTTCATAGCCAAGTAATATAAATATTAAAAACAAAAAAATGAAGCCACTAACGTTTACATAGAATTTTTTTTAAAAAATGGGATAATATTTGTCTAATAATAATAAGAAAAAATAATTAAGTTTAATGATATTTTAATTGATAATAAAATTAGATTTTCAAAATTTTAATTAAAATTGAAGATATTTTATATTATTTATTCATTCATAAATCCACCCGTAGGACGAGTTTACCCTAGTATCTATCTATCTATCTATTACTATAAAACACAGTTTACTCACTCCTCGTTCCTCCACGTAGGCATCCACCTAGATAATTCAATCAATCTCAGAGCGCCACGTGTCTATTCTGCTTAAACACATCGTTTCATTTAAAATGTTGGTTTATGGGCTTTCTTATTTCTCTGTCCGTTGGGCTTTACGCTTGCAACCCTTACACCGGGCCAATATGACGCGGCTTGCTCTAACCCTAAAATGGCGATCGTCGAATATGCATGTCTCTCCCTTCTCCTGCGCCAGCGACGAGTGACGATTGATCTGCTTCACCATGTATGAAATGGGCGGAGTTATAGTTCGTCTTAATTTCTCCTCATTCAATCGCCCACTCCGCGATCTTAAATGAGGCGTTCTTCACTCTGAGACGGTGTCAGATCCGTATAAATATGTGAGTGCTTCTCCTATCGAACTCATCCTCTATTTCTATCTCTGTCGACTTACTGAAATTGTGTTGATATGGCTCATTCAAGAGTTTTCTTCTCCGACTTGAAGACCGCTGGTTGCTCAGCCGTCGTCAAGGCTAGACTGCTGTGTTTCTGGGAGGCGAGAAATGTCAAGCGTGGTGGTGAGCTCATGTGGGTCGATGTACTTCTGATTGACGTGAATGTAAGATCGATTGTTCTGTTATTATAATTTTTTTTTAATTAAGATCTGTGTTAGATCATTCTGGTGGTTTCTTATTGTTTATCGATTCTGAGAAATATCTAATCTGTTTCCAGTCAACTATGATCCAAGCCACCATCAATGCTCATCGGCTTTCAAAATTCCGGGAGAGGCTCGCCGACGGAAAAATATATTCCATCTCCGGTTTGACGTGGTCCGATGTGCTCAGAACTTCAGGCTTACCGACTCACCTCTGCTGATTCGGTTCAATGATAATACAGAATTTGATGAGATAACCGAACCAGTCTCACCATTGCCTAAAGAAGGCTTCCGGTTCCGTAACCAAGCCGAGCTGGTTGGATTAGCTAACACCAACACACAGCTTCCATGTACGGACGTTATTTATGTATACATAGACGGTCTTATTATGGGCTTTGGGTTCTATAGTTTGTAGCGGTTTATTCATGCAATGTACTGATATTGCTCTCCATTTCCATAGACATTGTAGGTGAGATCACTGCTGTTAAGAGTACAGTGAGTGAACGTCCAGAGGATAAGAATCGTGTCATGGCAACTATCAAGATGGAAAAGTAATTATTTTTATTCTAATTTTTTTTCTTTTTGTGTTTTTTTTTAATAAAAAGTTTACCTTGCTAGATATTGATAGTGTTGATTGGGGATTAAAACTGTTTTTTTTTCTAAAACTTGCAGTGATGTGTCTGTTACTCTGAGTTTGTTTGACTCTCAGGCTGTTGCGTTGCACAAAAAACTTGAAGACATGCATGTTGATCCAAAGTTTATTGTTGCCACAAACATAAACCCGAAGATGGTCGGAGGTACTATCTTGATCTATCATGTATGATGTTATCTGGTACTATGGAGATCACAATATGTAGCTATTTACTTTAATGCGTAGGCCGTTTGTTCCTCAACACAACGTCTGGGATGCATATATATTTTGATAAGGAAACAAGTGCAGGGGAAACTTGCTTCTACAAGTAAGATTAAGCGTAATTGATTGTGTACGCGTATGTTGACGAAATTATGATGCTGGCCATCTTAAATTGTCGTACAGGTTGGTGGCTTGGGACATTGGCCTACCATCTGCTGCACCACTACTAAGGGCATATGCAAAGGTTGAGAATGTGACAATGGCTGAGCTCAACAATTTTATCATCACGGCTTCATCACAAGTAACTTGTTGAACAAACAACCTAATATAAACTTTACTTCAGAAAAATAGACTTCATTTTGGTGTAACTGCATGTGGTGCTGTTGTATATAATGTAGGAAATTGACTTTTTATGCACTGGGCGAGTCTCACGCGTTGACACTGACAAGGGATGGTGTTTTGCTGCATGCTCTAAGTGCAGTAGAAAGTTGCATCGTTCTGCCTCTGCATTTGAATGTATGCGGTGCAGTAATTCTCATACCGTCGGAGCGCTGCGGTATATAGTAGCTTAGCATACGATGATAGTTGTACCCATTTGTGTATACGTCCCTCGCATTAATTGTGTTTAAAAATTTGTTGTTTATGTCCACCTATCGTGTTGAGTTAGCTGTGGCTGATGATACTGGTGAAGGGACGTTTGTTTGTTTCGATGGTGTGATAACGAAGCTGCACAATCTCAGGCGAGTGAGGCTGTTCAGATGTTGGTAAGATATGCATTTGAGACATTATGTTGTTATCACATGACGTTTACTGACTCGCCTGTTGTTTTTCTGTCCAACTACTAGGCTGAAGAAAGAGTGGACCCTGAGGATTCTAAGATGCCCCCGTTCATTGCAGATATGGAAGACACGACTTACACCTTCCAGGTCACAGTTAGATCGTATAACTTCACCGTCAATCATCAGACCTTCACCGTATCACGTATCATAAATGAGATTGACCGTTTGGCAGTCCCCGACCTTGGCGATAATGTAAGTAAAATGTGTATTGTACCGTCTCACAATTAACATGTCCGTGTATGTCTAACTAATAGGAATGTATCAGGGGGGTGATGACGATGATGATGACGACACGCCTGATGGCAATCCAGATCGTGGAAATCTTGCATCCAGCGCTGGCGGTTATGGGGGATAAAAGAGTGCTGGAAAGAACCGGCTGCGAATGCGCACAAGATGGTGGACACGTCTTTTAATGTGGTCAAAAAGGCGCGTGTCGTTGATTTAAAGTATCAATGATACTGCTATTCTATGTTTTGGCCATTTACTTTTTATTTCACCTTTGTGGATGTTCTGAGTTGGTTTCAGACATCGTTCTTAGTTTGAAGTACTTTGATGCTTACAATTTTCATATTATGCATCTTTGTCTGTTAGTCCATTGCCGTATTTAAAGGATTTTTATTGTATGATTTCGTGATTTCTGTCTAGGTTCATCCGAATGTCTGTGGCCTAATAGTTTAAACATGTTGAGAAGAACACTTTTTATACAAGTTAGTGTTACACCTGTTTCAACGATCTATTCTAATTAGTTGTCATCAAATAACTACCTATCATTTAACATTTCGAAGCAGTATATTTGTTTATGAGGACTCGTTGTGTATATTTGACCTTACGTGATTTACTCACATTGAAACAAAAAAAAACGAAAAACAAGTTAACAACCCCTAAGATTTTAATCCATCAATTTACTCGTGCATCTCAACCACAACGTACACAATATTAACAACTTCTCACTTACATATACAAATAATCAGTTACAATAAATATAAAATGCACCACACAAGTTATTATGTAATAATAAATTACAGTACAACAGGATGAAATCCCAGCAAGAACTGATGTAATGCCATCCCAAGGGAAAAAAACCAAACTAATTATCAAAATAGCATAGTTTATTTAGACTTTAAAAAGAAGAAAAACAAGTACTGAAATTAACTACTATTCATATTTTTAACTAATAAAAATTAAAATAATTATTTACTCAAACTATTTCAATTATTATCGAATATGCATCCCGTCCGTAGAGTGAGCCGACCCTAGTATATATATAAAGAAAGGTTTCTCTCTTGTTAGGTCATCCACATCATCGCCACGTTGTTAAGTCGAAGGCTCTTATCCCGACACATGTCCTTATTTTTTTTAAAAAAACCTAGCCTTTTGTCTTCTAAAATGGGCTTTGACGATACTTTCTCTTTTTGATATTGAGCTTCAATTTCACATATGTACTTTATAGAAATCTTATTAGGTAAAACTTACCTAATTCTAGGCCCATCACGCCTTAAGCTTTTTCCTGGTTCTTAAAATTTCTAAAGTTTATCAGCACATCCAAGATCTGCTACCATCAACCAACAATGGAGATTCTGATGTTTCGCTCTCTATTCTTCACCTCTGGATTGTTACAAACCAAATTAATAGATCCTCATGAACCGAAACTTAAATCTTCATCGCCACTTCACCCACGATCCTCCATTAACTGATTATTGTTCTTCATCAAGTCGGTGATTCTCACCTATAAAAAAGTATAGATTTATTCTTTTAGCATCATCCTCACAGTTTCTATTATCCCGAGTAATTTTGTTTTCAGTATAATGGCTGCCTCAACTATCTTCCTCTCCGATTTGAAGGCTCTATGGTGTTCTTCCATGGTGCTGGTGTGGTTTTGAGCTATGGGAAGCAATAAACGCTAGATGTGGTGGAAAGTTGATGGGGTCATGCTCCTCCTAGACTCTAAAAGTTGTTCCATACCTTAAAACCCATGCCTTTCCTTTTCTTAAAACAGATTCCGGCGTAAAAGAATAAAAAATTCATCTCTTTCTGTCTCTAAACTTATTTCATTCTTTCAGAGATAGATTCAATTTCGTTTGTTGATTAGGTTTTTCTATTTACATGTGTTTGAGGCGACTCTCATACATGCCACCGTGAATGTCCACCCGTCAGACATCTCCTCACAGTGGGTTCCATGTTCTTCGTCAGCGGATTTGACGTAACTGGGTGCAACTAGAACTTCTGGCTCTAAGACTCTCTGGCAATCCGATTCAGTGATTCTACCACTATGGATGAGATGACCGAACCGGTGAACCCCATTCTTGAGGAATGGTTCAGGTTCCGCAATCATAGTGAGTTGCTTGGTCTAGCCAACAACAACACCCACCTTCCTGGTAAATCCTTCAGCTTGCTATTTCTCTCACTCTCATCTTTGTAAGCACTGCGCTATTCAGTTGTTCCTCATCTTGCTGACATAATTGGGGAGCTCACTGCTGAGAAGAGCACTGTATGTGGCTCTCCACAGGGAAAAGAACATGTGATGGAAACCATCAAAATCGGTAAGTAACTTAGACCCTTAGAGCAACCACATTGGTGGAACTTTTTTTAAGGTTCTTGTCATTTTTTATTAATAAATTATGATTAAGGACAATTTGAAGAAACTTTTGGGAAAGGAGTGATTATTGGTGAGACTTTTTTGATGTATCTTAGATTAATATATTAATTATTTTGGTAACTTGTAAGAAATATATGATAAAACATATAACAATTATAAATAAATACCTACTGAAATTAAAATACATTTCATTCATATTTTTAAAAATTACAAACATTTTATTACATTGAAGACATAAAAAAAAGGAAAATCAAACAAACATCATAAATAAAAACAAACACACATTTTATTCAATTCATAGAAACTTATAAACTAAATGTCATTTCGAAGATGTCCAAATTTAACCCATATATTTTCAATCAAATCATTTTTTAACTGAATATGGGTTTGTCTATTCCGAACGCTGATTCGATGCTCCATTGTATTGACGATATGCGTAGGCATATTGACGGTAAATGTATCCTCATCTTCTCTTTCTTGAAATTCAAAACGGTTATAATGACTGAATGTTGATCGTTCGTTTTCGACAATCATATTATGAAGTATGATACATGCTCTCATAATATTTGCTATTTTTTCTTTATCCCATAGCTTCGACGGATTTTTGACAACGGTTTTTCGCTCTTTCGGTTCTGGAATAGGATCATCTAATTCATCAAACATGGTCTCAAATTCATCATCATCATCATCATCATTGTGGTAATGATAATGTGAAGAAGATGCCATTAGAAATTTTAAAAAATAAGATTTGATACGATCTCTTATATTTATGTGAAAGGGAAGAGAAGTGAAAGGGAAGAGAAGATGTGTAATAAAAATGTGATACGATCTCTTATATTTATAGTGAGCACAAGTGTTGATGGAAGCTGGGTCCATATTGTTCACGAGATGAGATTCTTCTGACTTTATCATTTTGTGAAGTGTGACATATTATTCAAAGTCTATCACGGGCACAAGTTGTTTTTGATCTTTTTGTGTCACGAGCACAAGTGGCTCTTGTGTAATCTTATCACACTTTTTGGGTCATATTGATCTCAAGCACAAGTGGCTATTGTGTTATCTTGTCACACTTTTTGGCATATTGATCACAACTGGCTCTTGTTTATACTTTGACAAAACCAAATTATTGTCACCAGCACAAGTACGATTAACATACATTTTATTACAACTGATCCAAGAGTTAATAGACTTTTAGACATACAAGACAATTGTTGGAGACATACATTTTATAAGTTTTGGCTATCCGAACATAAATAAAAGTCATTACAAAAGATCCAAGAGTTACAAATCCGAGAGACATACAATGCATTATAACAATGCATTACAAGAGCATTACAAGAGCATATTACACATTACAAGAGCATTACAAGACAATGCATTACAACAGATCCTTAAAACAGATCACCACACTGATGAAAGCTAAAGCAATGATCAGTACGGCAACAAATGCTTCAAAATGAAAACTAAAACCTGATCTCTTATTTGCTAAGTCACCCACAAGCTTCTCTACCCTAACCAATCTCTGCTCTGTCTCAAAGTCATTAAGGAAGGCCAGATTGTCTACCTTTTCTTCAAGTTGAAGTACGTGTCTATCCCTTGCCCTCATCTCCTCCATCACACGCGACGTCCCAGAGCTTCCAAACGTGGCCTTCTCCATCGTCAGCGTTGTCACAAGTGTAGTATAACCTTCTTGGAGCGTTGATACGTAGTACAGGTGCGCCTCCACAGTAGCAAGTCTGCGGAAATCCGAACTCAACCTCGGGTTGAGGAGGGTATTGAGCAGGTGCACCGTACTTGATGACTAACTCCTCTTGGTCCCAACGTATAAGCTCATCCGTTGAGCTGTATCCATCTGATATCTCCTCAGGATACGCCTCTGAATAGGATGGTTGGCTGTAGATATATCGGCCCATTTTTACTAAACCTGAAAGAAACAAATAGTCAAGACATTTTCATAAACCCGCAGCATTAATTTGTAAAACAAAGAAACATTCATTCATTGAAAGATCATACATATTAAACACATGGAAAGTTCATACATAAACCGCAAGCGAGATACATTAATTCATAGAAATATCATACAAAGTTCACACATAAAAAACAGACATTTTAAGATTCATTTCAAACAAAGCACCATGGAAACATAGAGAAGCTAATTTTTAGAAATCCATGGCGAGTAACTTATTCTTGACAGCTTCTTCAGCCTCACTCAGTGGTACAGTTTTGGCTAGAAGTGTGTCAAGAATGGCAAGCTTTGAGAGCTCCTTCTTCCTCTCCAAATCCTCCATCTTCATCTCCCAAACGGTCGTCCACTCAGCCACAGACTTTCCTTTAACAGTGTTCCTTTTAGCCTTAGCAGCTTTGATACCTTCAAGTCGGACCTCATAATCAGCAGAAGTGGTGCTTGAACTTTGGTAAGCAGTCTCTACAGTTTTACGCTTTGAACTCCCACTAGGTTTAGTAGTGTTAAGGCTGAGCCATTTCTGCTCAAACCTCAACACACACCACGCATGCTCTAGGTTAAATCTCTTCTTGTGATCAGCAAAGTAGATGTCGTGTGCCGTCTTCAGAACAACATTTTCACTCTGACCAGAACTGATCTGTCTCTCTGTTGCCGCATATGCACCACAGAATTTGTTGGTGTAGTCATTGATTTTGTGCCACCTCTGCTTACAGTTGAGATGCTCTCTTGGTTCACCAGTCTCTTTGGCATGTGGACTCGAAGCATAATACTCGCCTACACGTTTCCAGAATATCCCAGATTTTTGATCATTGCCAACTACAGCATCCTTACTTGTATTAAGCCACCCACTTATAAGGACCTCGTCATCAGCTGGACTTCAGTACCTGCGCTCCCTGGTGGGAACTGGTGGGTGTTGAGGTGCAGTGTTGGCCTCGTGTTGTTGTGAACTAAAAGCAGGGATCTCGGATGCTCCAAAGTTAAGACTAGAAGGAGAACTTTCATAACGAAAGTTCTGACTATTTAGAAAGGCGGCGTAACTACCGCCTTGACTATATGGATTCAATGGATCCCTTGAATCCATAGCGTTTAAAACTCTTAGAGGGGATTATTTGAGAGAAAGCAGAGAGAAAGAAGAGATTGCAGAAACAAGAGTGAAACAAGATGTTTATTAAATTCAAACTAAAGTAGACTCATCAGTTATTACACTCATAAAGACCTAACCACAAACTACCAGTGTCTAATCATCAGTTATTACACTCATAACAACCAAAAAGCAATGTTTAAAATTCAAACTAAACTAGACTAGAACAACAAACTACAAACAGCAATGTACGAAACTAAACTAGAACAACAAACTACCAACTTCTATTCGCCAGACATAACTATTAGACTTAACGAAGAGAAAGAACAACTTTTATATTCGTTAGACATAACTACAAAATGTGATATTCGATTTGTTTAAACTGATAAGAACCGTTCAAATTTTAACTTTAGAAGTACACTTTGACTACTAAAGTTTTAATTCTGAAGGTATAACAACAGTATAATATACTAATTATGTTACCTTTAACTTTAGATTACGATTTGTTTAAACTGATATCGATATCTAACACCATACTATGTTAAGTTTAAACTGATATCGACATCTAACAAATATCCAAGCGCTGTCTTTTAATATAACAAAGCTAACTTAACAACAGCAAACAAAACTAACTACTAAACAGAGCAAACAACACTAATAATACCAAACAACACTAACGGAATGAATCAAGCAAACGAGACACAAACACAAGAATGAATCAAGCAAACGAGAAGATGGGTTAGTGACGTTACCTCTGAAGTTACGGAAACACAAGAAGCTGGGCGGAGCTCCGATGAGAAGATCGGTCGAGCTCCGACAAGAATCTGGGTCGGCACCAACGGAAAGCAAAAGGTCCAAGCTTTCTTCTCCTACGACAAGGGATGAGAGAGTGAGAGATGAGAACATGCAAATGAAACTAATTACAAAGTACAACAATCAAAATCCAAAATTATTACGAACCCGAAAAACTTTACGAACCGTAAAGGGATCTTCAACGAACAGATCGAAACACCACGGAGCTGGAGACGGACACGGGCGGAGCTGTAGAGAAGAACACGGTCCGTAAGTTTACTGAACACCATAAATAGATCCGGTCTTAGATCAACAAAACCCTAATCTGAAATCGCAAAAAGAGGGTAAGAGAAGGAAGACATACCTGATGTGGATTTGATGGGGCGGTGTCGCGATCGATTAAACGCTATCTCGGTGTGGATTGCGACGAGGAGACGATCACCTCACGAAATCGCCGTCTCGAGTGAGAGAAGAGGAGGACGAAGAGAATGAATCGGGACCGAACTCAGCTTTACTCTACCGCTTCTATTAGCGTATCAAGAGCTGCCACGTGCGCCAGAGACTTTGGCAAAAACTTCTTGCTGGATAAACATTTCTCCCATTTTCTCCTATTATTCATTTATATTTGGGCCGGTAATACCCAAGAAACGAGCCCAAGATACGAGTAAGATACGCCAATGTGTTTGCTCTTAGAACTTTCACAAATGATGGAATTTAGTTTTCAAAATAGAATGCAATTCATATTCTGTTTTTTACTTGGCATTACGTCTCTCTGACACTTAGTTTGTTTTACTCACATTTTGTTGCGTTTCACAACAAAAAAGAAACCTTACGAGGTAAGGTTGTAGTTGCAACCAGTATAAACCTGAATATTGTAGGAGGTGTTTATCTTCTACCTAGCAATAGAATTTTCTTTCTCGTTATCACTACAAAAAAAGTTCATATTCATAACACAATACAATAGCTCATTTTACTGAACTGCTATCGTTGATGTATTTAAAATTTCCGTATTCTATAATAACATTAGATAGATGCTATAAAAACATTTTAGTAAACGGAAACCTGAAATCAGGTTTTCCACCATACACTTAATGAAAATCACAAACTTTCCCTCTCTCATCTCTCTTATCTCCCGTTTTCCCTCTCTTATTTCTCATTTTCCCAATTTCTCTTAGAACCCTAAGAAAAAGTAAGCTCGATTATACCTCTCCTAAACTCTAATTGGCTTCTCCCATCCACCAATTCATCGCCTTTTCCATCTTTGAAGGTATATCCGGTCCTAATTGCGAGGTCTGAGTCAATAGTGAGCTCAAACCGAGGCTAATCAGATATGTAAGTAGCAGGAGGAGGATGACGATGATGAGAGTGAGCCGTCGATGCTGGTTCGTGAATCAGCGAGGAGTAGCTCGAGGAGAGGCAGAACGATTGGGCTTACTCGAAGTCTGTGGAGGTTCTTGATTTTGTTTGGAACGTTTCTTTCGTCGTTGTTGCTACATTTGTTATCGTGCTTATGAGAAGCCCAATACCCCGCTTAGGGTTTGGTTTATTGGGTATGGGTTGCAATGTGTGATGCATATGGTATGTGTTTGTGTTGAGTACCGTAGGAGTAGTAATAGGATTCCAAGCTCTCCTTAATCAATGGAGGATCAATACTTAGAGAGTGGAAGCAAAAGGTATGTTCTTTATGCACACCACTTGTGTTTGGGATGTGAATTTTGGTTAAAGTAGTGTTCTGTAACCATTTGTAAAGCAGTCTTGTTAAGCATCTAGAGTCTGCAAATACAATGTTCTCATTTATAGGGTGGATCATTGGATTCTACTGAGTATCTTCTGGTGGTCAAGATCTAGTTTTACTGGTTTGTTCTTTTCTTCTCTTACATCTCTTAGACTGTCGGATTGTGTTTCAGTTGTTTATATTGGTCGCTTTGTTGTAGGTTGTGTATAGTGTTTCTTGGTATCGATGTGGTCTTTGCGGTTTTCTTGTTGCACTGGCTTATGTGGTCAACATTCTGCTTGCCTTGCATCATTGCAGTTCTATACGCAGTGGCAGAACATGTAACTTCTCATAAACTGTTTTGCTGTTTGTAACTCCAAGAAAATTGATTTTTTAAAAAACTGAAAATGCAGGAAGCGGCTGCAGAATAAGACATTGACCAACTACCAAAAGATACTCAGATGCATCAGACAAATCTGATAAGGAAAGCATGGATGTCTGTGGCTTTCAAGTTTTTTCTTCGCAGCTGGTTTGTCTACAATACGCATGATCATTTGTTTTGTAGTAACCTTTTGTGGTCTGATGGCTTTATGCATCTCTCACCCTTCGCAGTCGGAAGCTGTAAGACTCATCTCTAAAAAAATATGGAAGAACAACAACAAAAAGAAGAAGACGAATAGATTAAAGGGAAGAAGAAGAAGAAGAAACATGTTTCTTATGCAGAGCTTTTACTAGTATTAAGTTGGCCTAACTTGTTCTCTGAGTTTTTTTATGACTAGGTTTGATGGTTGCATATTATGTTTTGGAGTTCATGTGTTCATGTATTAACCATGTAATTTTTGGATCTTGAATGACCAAAGCATATAGTATTTTAATGAAAAAACATATTTTATCAAATCCCCAGTCGCCAGACCCTAAAACTATACATTTCAAATATAATTTGTTTGATAATTTATCTCGAGACCTTAATCCACAAATTCTATAATTTAAAACAAAAACATAAGTTCATATATTTACTTTGTACTTTAGCTTTTAAATTATTAAACATTACTAATAACCATATAACCTCAAACACTAAAATCTTAAATCTATACCCTATACCCTAAATCCAAAACTTACACTCTACATACAAAGTTATAAATCTAACATTTTCAAACCTGTATTATAAATTTTAAGCTTAAGCTCCAAGTATATTCTAGAAATCAAATCATATAATTAATTCTAACTCTCAACGCTAAACCCTAAACCCTAAACACTAAACCACATACCTCATATTAACATATATCATAATACTCTCAAATCTTAAATTTTAAATATTAATTCTATAAGATAAATATAAAAATCCAAACTATACAAACTATAAAATCCAAACTATACAAACTATAAAATCCAAATGTATTCTAAATCTCAAATCAGATACTTAATTCTAAATCTTGTAAAACACTAAAACTTTATACTTCAAAGACTAAAAAATTTAATCTCATATCCTAAATCAAATCCAAACATTATACTTCAAAGACTGAAACTCTAAACTTAAACAACATATCCCAAATCATAAACACTAAAAAGTTGAATCTAAACTCCAAACTTTATATCATACTTCAAACCCTAAACCCCAAAACTTAACCTCCAACCATATACAACACTTCGAACCCTATACACTACAAAATATAATTGTAATTAAACCCTTAACTCAAAATAAAATATAATTCCTAAACTATAAAATATAAATTTTAAACTTAAAACTAATTGTAAATACTAACTGTAAGCAATTACATTGTATAACACAGAAAAAATAAAACAAACAAAAAATATCATTGGCTTATCTTTATACAGAGGGGATTGCTATGCTCATTTTCGTCCTTCCGATTGGAAACAATTCGATGGACCAGATGTTTTCTTCTTATTTTATTTGTTTTATTTTTCATTGGTTGATATATTTTGGCGAGGATAACCAACTTTTAGTATCCACCATTGATCAAATCGTATCCAACGGTCTCTCTTTCTTCTTGTGTCCTCTCTCCTCTAGATCTATCACAATCTTAATCTTCCGCTTCTATCTCAATCTCACCATATCTAACCTTAATCTCTAGTTCTCTACCACTGGTTCTGACAGAGATGTGTCAAGGAAGACATGGGAAGAGGCTCGTGGAGGGTGACTCTGGTTTTAAGCTCAGCGTTGTCACTTGTCTTGATTCCGTCGCATTATTCACCACCACCACCAGGGTCACCCCTCTCTCTCTCTCTCTCTCTCTCTCTCTCTCTCTCTCTCTCTCTCTCTCTCTCTCTCTCTCTCTCTCTCTCTCTCTCTCTCTCTCTCTCTCTCTCTCTCTCTCTCTCTCTCTCTCTCTCTCTCTCTCTCTCTCTCTCTCTCTCTCTCTCTCTCTCTCTCTCTCTCTCTCTCTCTCTCTCTCTCTCTCTCTCTCTCTCTCTCTCTCTCTCTCTCTCTCTCTCTCTCTCTCTCTCTCTCTCTCTCTCTCTCTCTCTCTCTCTCTGTTTTGCAGATGTTATTTTCTTGTTCTTGGGCAGAGCTGATGAAAGTGCTGTTATTGTTCTCTGTTAGTATTCTAAGTTTATGTGATTTTGAGGTTTTGGTGTTAGCGAAGGAGGGAGAGAAAGCAGTGAGTTCTGGTGTTTCTTATGCATCTGAGATCAAGGAGCTGACCATCATAAAGGAATTGCATATCAGGTTTTGATTTCCTTAAAATATGTCCACTGAGTATCCCTTTCTCTGCTTGCTGTTAGTTTTGATAATTGTTTTTTTTTGTTGTTGTTTCAGGACAGTGAAAGAGTTCAAGATCGACTCTTGGAAGGTATAGCTATGATGAAGGAGCTGACACTTCGAACTAGAGACTACTTAGTCTCTTTTGGAGAGTGCTTGTCTACAAGGATTTCGTGTGCCTTGAGAGGTTCAGAGATTGAGGGAAGAGGACGACCATGACTGGAAGAGGGAAGGAGGAGGGAGTGGCGGCTTAGGTTTAGGTTTTGGTTAATTAGGTTTTGGTTAGCTAGGTTTTGGTTTAATGTGTTTTAATTAGTCTTTCTTGGGTTTAAATTTTTTGGTTTAGTTAATTATTGTCTAGTGTTGTAAAACTAATTTTTTTGTAAACTAAATTTAATTAATAAATAAAATTTAACTTTTAATTATAAATTAATTTTCGATTTAATTATTAAATATTTTTGTAAATTAATATTTGTTTTATAATTAATTATATTTATTTTAAAGCAATTGAAAATGCTATCAAATAGATTCCTAAATAAATGCTATTATAATGTTTATCTTATAATAGCAAACTATAAATGCTATTGTAGAGGGTAATAACATTATTCAAATATTGCTATCTTATCTGCACATTTCGTAGCGTCCAGAAAAAATGCTATCGTAGAAGGGGTACCTATGATGGCTGCCGAGATGATATAGCATTAGCGATTTCGCTATGAAAATCCTATTATAGCATTTTTCGTGAGCTAAGAATGTATATATTTCTTGTAGTGTATAATGGCTTACTCCTCTGTTGTACTTGCTGATTTATCACTTGGAAAGATAGTTTCTTCCCTGAAACCAAATATTTTCACCATTATTTGTTTGCAAGAGTGGTTTCCAGAGGCTGATAAGATCAAATATTCAACTAGACAAAGCAAGCAGCTTGAGGAACTAAAAGTATGGATTGGTGTTAGTTTTCTCGGCTTTTAGTTTAAGTTTATTTTGTGGAGAAGAGTATTTGTTGCTTTGATCATCTTCTTGCATTTTCATGTGACTAAGTTTGTAAGTCTCAAGAGCATCTTTGCGTATTGCCACAGTGCTCCAGCTCCATGGAAAGATAATAATCGCTTGGATACCATAGTTGTAAGAATATAATACTTTTAGTTCTGAATTGCCATTTATAATCTTTATTCTCACTTTTCGACAATTTAACACTTTAAAAGCTTTTCTCTGATCATGAAATGTTTTACAACAATTATCTTGATGTTGACACTGCGTGAAAATGTGTATCAGAATTTGAAAACCTGTTATGTGTACCGGTTTGCTGTAAAAGCTGTCATGTTATATCGCCTTTGGTGGTATTGTAGCCTTCATTGTCGTGATAGATGAGGTAAATTAAAGTGGTGGTGTTCCTTAGTATATTCAGTTCAATTGTTTAGTGAAACTTGAATGTTTTATGAAATTGTGGTTGCTCTAAAGTATACTACTAAAGGTCTTGAAGTCCTCAAAGAGAAATTAAAAATTTTGAGGATCGTCGAGGTAAAAAAAAAATATTACCAAGGAAAGCTATCACTCAGACATGTGGAGGGTGGCTGCTTAGCTCAAAACTCGTACGACATAACTCCAGAAGACCTCAGTTTCATTCTGTCTCGGATAAGACTCTATCTGAAAGCTAACTTGTGGATAAAGTCAATTAATCAATACAACATGAAACTAAACAATACCTAACAAGCAATGCTTTTATCATTATGTTCAAATGGAAATGACACATAATCCAAATATATATAATTATGTATTATAGAATTTCTCATTTACTAAATGAATTTTCGCAAACAAACATACGCAAATGTGTATATTGAACGTAGAAGTTCTGCATTAGAAGATCTGATTAATATGTGCTGAAATAATTCGGACCTTTTTTCACAATTCAGTAATTTCTTGTAGTCAGTTCCTTTGTTTTTGTCGAAGCGCTGAATATGATTATCGTATATTTTGTTCATGACACCACTAGCCAATGCTTCTCAAAAACCCACTTGCGGATAGAGTCAACTGGGCTTAAAAGGAAACCATTTGTTACGGGCTATTTAAGGTAAAATTCAAATAAATATTAATTATTTTAACACATTCCCCAAAACAGATACAGAGGAAGGCGAACCAACGAAGAAAGAGGAAGGAAAATCTGCGGATTAGTATACGCACACTCGCGCTTATTTGTACAGAGGAAGGTGAAGCGACGGTGGGTGGTTCCCTTCCGATTCCGGCAGATAAGGTAGCCGTAAGTGTTGATTCTTCCCCGGAAAGTTTCCGTTTCTTGGAAGCCATGTTTGGAATCTAGGTTAGATTCTCGCCGGAGTTGTTTTATCCAGTTAGTGTTTGATTGAAGCTATCTTTTCCCATAGGTGAAAGTTCTAGTCTTGTAATTAGTTCGTTAAAACTCCTTCAAAGTGTTGATTGATGTGTAAGTTTCTGTAAAAAACAATGAGCCGCGGATGAAACTAAAGAAGATGACTTTGTTTCTGTTTTCTTTTCTTTTCTTTTTTTATCACCAGAGAACACTAATGTTGATCGAGAAGTAGACTTAGATCATGAAGAGGATGGAGCAAACGAATCAAGGCTCGATCTCATCTATTCCAAGTAAGAGGACAAGGGGTCGTCCCCGCAGTGATGAAGTCCAGACTCAGCCACAACTGAACCCACCTGTTACTTCTACTACTACTACTACCGCCACTGATGAAAATCTGATTGGTCGGATGGTTTCTGGTGTTGTTGAAGGTTCTTTCGAGGCTGGCTATTTCCTCAGCGTGAAGGTCGCTGACACGGATAAGCAATTCAAAGGCGTTGTTTTCTTACCGGGCAAAGTCACTCCACTTACTCCCACAACTGATTTGTTTCCCCAAGCTAAGATGTATGCAAGAGAAGTTCCCTCTTTAAACCAACATACTCCAACCACTCACTCCAAGAAAGACGCTGCGAATCAAACTGATGACATCGGTTCTGAGCCTCAGACTGAGAAGTTGATCCCTGACGAAAACCAATCTGCTACGCTGCCTGATATTCATCCAATGAGCGATGAGGGTATTAGTCCTGAGGCTAATCTTCCTATGGATACAGAGATGAAAGATGTTGCTGTCTCTTCTGCAGAGGATAAAGTCACTGAACCTGAGGGCCAAACCCTCTCTCTGATGCCACAGTTTTCCAGTGATGATGCACCCAAAGAGGATCATACTGTCCTGAGATCTGAAGCTTGTGGAGCAAGTAAGACATCGGTTACATTATGAACTAATACGTTACTTAAGTATTCATATGCTAAAGGTTCTCTACTACATTCGTTGATTTATTTCCAGCATCTGAAACGAATCGCAAGCAGGTCACAGGATCCAGCTCTACGCTAGGCCTTGACCTCTTTCAGAATGAGACTAAGCGATCAGGAATTGAGGATGAGGAATCTACTAAAGACGCTGAAACTCTTGGAATGGAGGGAAAATCTGTTTCTCCCGTTGATGATGTGCCAAAGGAGCTTCAGCTAGAGCTTGGCAACACGAAAATGAGTGCTACAGCCATTGCAACTGAAACAAATCCTGATCAGACTACTTCATCAAAAGGAGGGTTCTTGGCGAATTTGTTTGAAAGTAAAGAAGAACCAGCGAAAGGACCAGACGAACCTAATGCAGGTTCAGGGAGTGGCTTCCCAGGGGCAACAACAACATAAGTAGATGATGATGATGATTCTTGAGAAATGGATTGTGACCGCAAAGACGCTATTGGTATGATTCAGAAACTGAAGAGTTTTGTTTTCCTTCTTTTGGTTAGAAACTTAGAATAGTCGGCAAAATTTTCAGTCTCTCTTTTTGTGGCATTATGTTTTTGTCCTTTCGCCAACAAACACACTTTTTTTTTATGACCCTGCTATTTGGATGCCCTTGAAAGAGATCCGACTAGTGTCTAATGACCGACCGTGTACTGGAACATAGCCGGGGATTCTTTATGCAATTTGGTGATTCTTTCATAGTCCCATTTTCAGGAAGAAAAAACAAAATACTAATGCCAAATGAAAATAGTGACTAAAGAGGTGTTAATTTCTTAATTTGAAATTATGATTGAAAAATTTCTAGTGATATGAAGATCTGGTGAATACTTCCTGAAATAGTTTCTAGATATGAGCTTTTGTTTGTATTTTTGTTTTGTTTTTCGGATGATCTCTTTTTGTCTTTAGACGTAGAACTGACAGCGGAAAATCTCAAGATATTATTTACAAATTATAATAATAATGTGGACCAATGTACATGCCCATAATCTTAAATGGACTAAGACGAACTATAATAAAACATCAGAATACTAAATTTGGTATACTTTTATTTCCAACAAAACACCAAAAATAACTTTATCTCCTATTACACCATTTTGGTATAATACTATTTATCATACCAAATATTTAAAATATATATTTTTATTATGTGTTTATTTAATAATATAGCTTAATTATTTAATTAATTAGTTCATATGTGTAATTAGACATAAATATATTGTATTATTTATATTAGTTATTTATTTTCACAAAACTAAAGCTTAAAATATTCTTTTATTTTATTTTTAATTAATAAATCATTAAATGAGTAATATCATTTATGTCATATTGTAAAAATTAACACATAATATAGGTGCGATAAATAATTATAAATAATAAAAATATTAAAATTGAAAAGATCAAATAATATATAATATTTTTTGTAAACAATATATAATATTATTTTAGTATAAAATTTGATATTATGGTTAGAGATAACAAAAGATAAATACCGCACTAAAACACTAAATTTGATGTACCTTCGATACCAAATTTGATATTATGGTTGAACATGCACTAAGGATATGACATCTATATCTTCTAATACTATAAAGAAGAAGGCAACTCTCTTCTTAGAGAGACACGTCATCAAATGAATTAATTTAGTGTTGACACGTGTACTATTTAGTGATCCGCTTCGTTTCATTAAGCTTGGTCGACGTATGAATTTCGTTTCTTTTTGGGCCTCATTTTCTCCAAACTGACTCGGCCCGTATCGAGTAATCTCATGTCTAAACGCCGCTTAACTGACGTTTTGCTATTAGGGTTGAATTCTCCTCCACCACTCCAGATCGAGGCATAACATGAATTCTAAGAGCGTTGTTTCATGGGAAAACGGCCAATTCCCCTATGAACTAATTGATCTGTGCTTTTTCACACACGAACTTTTTTACCATGCCAAAACCCCCACAAATAACTCAAATATTTGAATTACATACACGAACTAATGATTTTAAACCAATTGCCACAAAACCGTAAACGGTGTTATTAAGCCGTTAACGGTTTACTTAACCATTTAATTTCGGTTTAATAAAAGAGTAGAACGTCGTCGTTTTTCTCTTCTTCCTCACTTTGGGATTAAATCGAAATTAGGGTTAGAGCAGGTGGATATCGAGGGAGAGAGTGAAACAGAGGAAATCAAGACGACGACTCAGAGAATGAACTTCAACGGAAGAGGAATCCCGGCGCATTGTAGATGTGGAGAACGTGTGGAGTTGTTTACGTCAAAAACAGTGAAAAATCCAGGGAGGCTTTTTCATTCTTGTCGATATGGAGATGAGGTTTGTGAAGAAAATTATACTTATTGTCTGTTTGGGAACAAAATCGTGTTCTTGCCTGTTTGTTAACAAAATAGTATGCTTTTGTTGTGCTGGCTACAATTGAAATTGTTTGTTTATCATATAAAAATCGAAACTGTAATTGAAATTGTTGTTTGTTTGATGTAGAACAATCGGTTTCATTTGTTCAAGTGGGCGGATAGATCAGCTCTTGAAGAGATTGAGGATATTAAGATGAAAATTTGTGATCTTGAAAGTGCTTCAAGCAGCTTAGTAAAGGATAATGAGAGTTTTAATTCAGAGTTGGAGATTCTTATAATGGACACTCGTGCTTGTGAATCAGGTGTGACTCGTTTAGAATCAGTTGTGACTGGTATAGAGAAAGAGTTACGAGGTTTGGAGAAGGAACTTCAAGATTCGAAGATGGAGGTGAAAGGGATAAAGAACATGATAGTTTGTGTTGTTGTTCTTGTTCTGTTCTGTAAGTTTATAATGTAGGTGTTGAAGAGAATGCTAATTTGTTGTTTGTGAAATTTCAGACTGATATGGTTGCTTTGATGGATGGTGTGTTTTGTGTAATATTAGGCGGCTGGCTAAGGCTGTTTGAAGCTTATTTTGGTGTTGTGATATATATGTTTAAGAACACATAATAACATCTACAACATGTAATTGCCACAAAACAAAATAGATAATATCCGAGAAACATTAAGTCATCACATAACATCTTAAAATGATCCAAAACAAGCCATAAGTCAATCTGAAACATTAAAATCCGAAAGACATCACATAAGAAGCCTTAAAACGATCCAAAATAAGCCATAAGTTAATCTAAAACTTTCAGTCTATCACTTGACTAGATCCTTCACCTTGTGTGACATTCTTCTTCTTTGGTGGTCTTTGAAGCCGAGCTCCAACACCGCTGCACGTCCTTGCATTGTGTCCTTCTTCTCCACATCGGCCACAATAAATGGTCCTTTTCTCTCTTGAAACCTTTGTAGGTGACTCATTCCTAGCCTTAGTCTTTTTCTTACTTGGAGACTCGTTCCTCCCTTTTATGCGCTTAGGAATTTTCTTTCTTCCTCTTGATTGCTCCGGTTCTCCTGGTGGTGGAACTATCTCTGCATCTGCTGATTTTTCCCAAAAGGTTATCCCACGGACAGCTTCAATGGGTGTTTCATACTGCTTTCTCCATGTCGAGGTGAGGTAACAGTCAGCCATATAATCCTCTTGCTTGCGCTTCTTTACAGAAATAATCTTCAAGGCATGACGGCAAGGCAATCCCGACATCTCCCACTTTCGACAAGTGCATGTTCGGTCAACCATTTTTGTTTTGTAAGCAGTGTTCTTCTCCTTCACCTCAAATACATCAAAACCGCAAGGAAATATAGTGCAACCACGGATTTTCTTTTGCTCCTCACTGACTTTTTCCATTGCTTTAATACTGAACTTCCCTCTATGATTCATTGATATCTGCTTCCTTGCCTCAATGCGTAACATAGCTCTTCGGTATTGTTTCCAGCATTTCCACCAGTGGCATTGCTCTAGCTGGATCAATCGCATGGTTAAAAGACTCTGAAATGTTGTTGCTCACGTCATCACAAGTCGAGGAAGGAGTAAAGTAGGCGAGGCTGCAGTTTTTGGGATTCTTCTCCATCATTGAATCATATACACTCATGTCATATGCTTTCACTGCATCCACTCTTCTGTTGTACTGTGCTGTGTTGTAGCTCTTGGCAACCTTCCAAAATAAGCCTTTCATGTCAGCTCTATGTGGATGTTTCTTTTCAAGTTCACATATGTGTCTTGCACACATCCTGTGCTCAACCATTGGCAAGAGATTTGATACCGCCTTAAGTAATCCCTGAAAATAAAGAATAGTTTCATTATTTCCTTATACTAACATAATAAGTGATCCCAACATAAGAAACCAAATGTCTGTAATTAGTACCTTTTGTCGATCTGATATGACTGTGAAGCCTTCTCCATTGTGAAGGTTTAAATCGTTCTGCAACTTCTCAATGAACCAGACCCAATTGTCTTCACTCTCAACGTCAACAACAGCCCATGCTATAGGGAACATTTGGTTATTTGCATCTCTACCAACTGCTGCTAATAACTGACCCTTTGTTGTGCACTTGAGGAAGCATGCATCAAGACCAAAGATTGGTCGGCAGTGAGCACACCAAGTCTTCTTCAATGCACCAAAGCAGACGTAAAATCTGTAGAAAACATCTTCACCGTTATCTCCCTGGAGTGTCTCCAGCTCTACTGTTGAGTCTTCATTGGACCTAGTATGATATTAACTTTAATTCAAAACATGAAACACTTAAAAAAAATCAACAGAGACACTTACTCTAACAACTCCAGCCGGTAATCTCTAAGCCTTGAGAACTGTAGATCATGCTCCTCTTTGATCATTTCTAAAGCCCTTTTCTTTGCATGTCTACATTGATCTATGGTGCAGATCAATTCCCAACGCTTCTGAATATCTTCCATAATCTCCTTTGGCTTTATGGTGGGATCGTTTCTAAGATCGTCTACAAACAACTTTGCAATGACCTCTTGTGTAATCAGCCTTGAGTACCCACTCTTACTGCAACTATGATGCTTAACGTAGACTTTAACCATCCATTTTTGTAATGGTTCTTCATAGGAGCAGTATATCCTCCACAAACATTTTTCCTCCCCTTCTTCTGCTTCACTAGCACATTTCAATTCAGATTTGTCTTTATCCCAACGGACATACTTCACATTCCAACCATTTTTTAACACATAGTCTACCATCGCCTGTTTAAAAGCCTCTAGACTATCAAAGGCTTGTCTTAACTGAAGCTCACCACTACCTTTCTTGTATGTGAGGTAGCCATCTCCCTCATTACCATCTTGATCATCATCTGAGCCGACTGGTGTAGCAAACTCATCAACCTCTTCATCTACAAAATCCCTTACATTTCTCTCAACTCTTGCTTCTTCATCACATGGAGGCCTCAGCTCTCTCTCATACTCATATCTCTCTCTATCATTTGGCTCATTATCATTGGTTGCATTTCTTGCTTCTTCCTCCATCTCTGCCTCGGTTCTCTCTGTCTCACACTCCACAAATATCTCGATTGTGGTACTCCACATTGAAGCTTCACACATTCTCTCAAAGTTTCTACCACCGTTAGCCAACAACCTTCGCTCCTCCATTTTTTCATACGGGAGTTTAAACGAGACTCTTTTCCCATAGATGCTGACCGGTAGATGATTCATTAGCACCTGGAATAACTCATTAGCTCGACCTTCTATGACCCGATAACAACCTCCGACATACATGTGTCTGCCTTCAACCATCTCAAACTTCCCACCAAAGTAACAACCGAAATTAATCGGTGTATCATGTTCGTAGCTGAAAAATAAAAGCAGAGACCATCAAAACGACGGGAATTGACACAAAGAATTATTTCTGAGAATTTCAGAGAGCATCAATGTCGTTTACCTCATTCTCGACTTTTGCTTCTTCGTAATCAAGCACTCGTAAAAACACTCCCCATATATAGAAAAGCTTCAATCACGATTCTCTCTATCTTCTCTGAGTCGTCGTCTTGATTTCCTCTGTTTCACTCTCTCCCTCGATATCCACCTGCTCTAACCCTAATTTCGATTTAATCCCAAAGTGAGGAAGAAGAGAAAAACGACGACGTTCTACTCTTTTATTAAACCGAAATTAAATGGTTAAGTAAACCGTTAACGGCTTAATAACACCGTTAACGGTTTTGTGGCAATTGGTTTAAAATCATTAGTTCGTGTATGTAATTCAAATATTTGAATTATTTGTGGGGATTTTGGCATGGTAAAAAAGTTTGTGTGTGAAAAAGCACGGATCAAATAGTTCATAGGGGAATTGGCCGTTTTCCCCGTTGTTTCATCTTCTTCCTTATTATTTCAAAGAGCTACCAGTTACAGTAAACCCTTTTAAAGTTTTTCTTAAATCCATACCCCATGATCTCTCTTGAATGCGATCTGAAGGCGGTGTAATTGCGACTATAAAAAGGTAAGGCTTACATGGGATGAGAACCATCTCTTTATTCCGTTTTCACAAATCAGTAATCTAATTTTGAGTAGAATGATTACCGCTACAATTTTTCTTTCTGATTTGAAGATGCTCCGTTATTGAGAGACCAGGAACTTCCGACGCGGTGGCGAACCCATGGAAGTGGTCGATATGTTGCTACTTGATTCCCAGGTTTGTTCTGTTCCTCCGCTTGAGTTCATTACTAGATTTTTTTTGTTACATTTTTAATGTTTGTTTTAATCCTTCCAACAGTAGGTGAAAGAATTCTGTAATGAATCGCTGCCGAAGAACAGAGGACCTCTAGACATTACTGCGTGTGAAAATCCGTCTATGTTACTCACAACGGTCACTTCCGATCGGCAGCCGACGTCTATGTTGTATCGA
Source organism: Brassica nigra (assembly GCA_016432835.1). Classification (NCBI taxonomy): domain Eukaryota; kingdom Viridiplantae; phylum Streptophyta; class Magnoliopsida; order Brassicales; family Brassicaceae; genus Brassica; species Brassica nigra. Next base: position 32,101,742 of record CM028247.1, read on the forward strand.
TTGGAGTTCTTCTCACCGGCCAGCAACGAACTGTCATTAACCTCTCATTAACACCCTTTCTCCATTATTTACATGATTTCTCATTCAATGCATCCCCTTCTTCCTTCAATTGTGTGATTCTACAGTTATAAATATGTGAGTTTTTCTCTGTGAAATTCATCAGTTTAATATTCCCATTTGCTATGATTCTAAGAGTTTCTTTTGAACCGCCTCTAAGCATCCAGCTGTACAGCAGGAAGTGATATGTTCATCTTCAAGTATGTAGACAAAGTTACGGAAAGGAGATGGAGATTTGGAGTGCAGAGATTATTCTATTCATCTTGCTTTGTGGTGTGCCTCCTTTTTGGGCTGGTAATGTACATCTAATTGTTTCATTCATTTAATTATGTAATTGATATGTTTGACGATGTTGATGTTGTTACAATTTGTGATGTTAATCGTTGATAGAAGCTTGAAGAGATTTCTTCATTTTAAGTCTCAATATTCTCCTCTGTTTTTCCAATGTCTATTAACTTTACTTCATTAATTCAGTCATGTGTGCAGAAAAAAAAATCTCCTTAAGTCCACCAACATATCGTGTTCATGTTTATTGCTGCTAATCCATGGAGTTTCTCTTTAAAATCGGCAGAACTGTTAATTGACAGCACTGTTAATTGCTTTGGAGTCAATTGATTAACTGAACTGTGGCCTTATTAGGTAGAGTTAGAGGAAACCAGTACTGCTTGCTTAACGGGACAAAACAATGGTCATGATTCATCCTAAGCGAGAGCTTTTGTTTACTAAGCTATAGTTTTGTTTATTTTGCAGAAACTATAACATACGGCAAAAAACAATGGTTATTAGTTCTGATAAAGGAGCTCTACCTCATTATGGGTTTCTTGGATTTAAGCGAGAGGTTTTTTTTTGTTATAGTTCTGATGGTTTTATTCCATTGTTTTGCAGAGATCAGTTCCAATCTGAAACAACTATAGAAACTTTTAATTCTCACTGTGACTGAATGGATGCTAGGACTTGACAGAAACACAAGAATTGACAGAAACGCAAGAAGAAGAGCAAAGTGCAACTCAAGCAACTCATTACTCATTGTTTGCCAAAAAAAAAATCTCATTACTCATTCGTGTGGAACAGTGAAAGGATGATGAATGTTTAATCATGTTTTGTTATGTTGTGTCCTTCTGCATTTAATTATGTTTTGTGAATTCTTAGTTCACTCAGCCACGTGATGCAGTTTGTTATGCTTCGCAATTTACATTAGCTATTGAAACACAATGAAATTTGCAAAAGCCATTTTCTTTAGCTAATATAATTCATTTTTATGCATAAAAAAACATTTTTTTTGTTAAACGATCCCAAAATAATTTTAATTTCAATTGTAAATAAAAATTTAACCCAACTTCGTAACAATTAAATTTTTATAAAATTGGTTATTTTAATTTTTTTAAACAAAATATAAGAAGAGATAAATTAAAATGAATATAGGATTGAAATAAATGTTGAATACTATTATTTTGATATCGTTTAACATTTTTATTTTAATAGTTATATACAGTAAAACTTCTATAAATTAATAGTTTGGCACTATGAAATTTTATTAATTTATAGAGATATTAATTTACAAAAATTTTCTTATTTATATATCTTATTGTAAGATATATCTACTCTGAGATAAGAAAAATATTTGATTTTAGTGTATAGACATTAATTGTTATTTTTAGAAATTTGACATTTATTTTAATTTTATTAGATTATTTGGTGTATAATATATATTGCATAGAACATAAATGTGGTTTTAGATATAATATATTACTAAATCTCATCAAAAATATATAAAATGTTAAGAAAATATAAAGAAATTTCCATTGTGAATATAAAACAAACAATATAATAATAGGTTCTTAGTTATATAAAATATGTATACATATAAATTATTAATTTATAATTTAAATGAGACCTTATATTTACATAAAACTTTCTAAAATTTATTATCTTATTATTTTATCGATTTGTATCAAATTTTGAACCGGCCCAAATTGGGACCAGCGAAATTTATTAATTTATAAAGATTATTAGTTTATCGAGTACTAATTTATAGAGATTTTATTATATATAGGATTGAAATAAATGTTGAATGCTATTATCGTCTTCTATAAATTACATATATGTGAATTTAATTAAAATGAATTAAAAAGGGCACTTATTAATTTTATACTCCCTTCGTATCATTTTAACTGGTGTTTAAGATTTTTATTTTTATTTCAAAATAAGTGATGTTCTCACAATTATAGGTAAAATTTAAGGGAAAATTGCCAATAGAGAATAAAAAAAACAAGGGTGTTGTCCCCTTGGTATAAATCCATCACATAGTTGTCCTTATGGTATAAATCTTTTCATAATCCCAAAATTAACCTTTCATTAAGTGACTTAATAACTATATAAAACGAGATTAATTAATCCCTAAATTAATTATAATGAAAAAATGTTTAGAAAAGATTTTAGTTATTAAAAAATGTTAAAAAATAAGATAAATAAAACTGTGAACAAAATAAGATACTATGTGAAATCTTTTATTTCATTTCTCTGTCTCTCTCCTCCGCCTCTCTTTCTCTGTCCAAAAGAAAGGGTGATATTCCGCTTCTCCGGTGACTCTCCGCCGCTCTGGCTCTCTCTATCTCCGATTCCGTCGCCTTCTCCGAGCCTCTCCGCCTCTCTTTATCCGGCTCTCTGCCTCTCTCCGGTTACATCTCCGCGTCGCTGGCTCTCTCTATCTCCGGTGTAACTGACCCGCTCCGTCTCTCCGCCTCTCGGCCTCTCCATCTCTCTCTTTCTCCGCCTCTCCGTCTCTCTCTTTCTCCGCCTCTCCGTCTCTCCGCCTCTCAGCCTCTCCATCTCTCTCTTTCTCGCCTCTCCGTCTCTCTCTTTCTCCGCCTCTCCGCCTCTCCGCCTCTCCCTCTCTGCCTCTCTCCGGTATTTCTCTTATTTTTTTTTCGGTTTTGAAAACTTCGATTGAGAGTTCTTCGATTGATTGATTTGTCTCTGTGAGAGTTCTTCGATTGATTTGTTTAGACATTTGAATTTGTTTAAGTTTTGTGAATTGATATGGTTTTGTTAACCTTATTTTTGTATGTGTGAAGTTGTTGTCTCTGATCTCGTAAAGTAGAACCTTTGTCTTAGCATGTTGGTCAAATGATAAGGGTTTTTGTTGCTATGTGTTTGTGTTCCTCAGGTCAAATGATAATAGTGTATTTGTTAACTCATTTTGTTCCTCTGTGTTTGTGTTTCTTTGTCAACAGCCTGTTTTGTCTGTGAATAGATTTCGTTTGTTACGGGTTGATGAATTGATCTCTTTTGTGAACGGTTTGGCTAATTGGTTTCATTTATATTTGTGTAATTTAGGTAATGTCTTAGTCTCTGTTTCATTATAAAGTTTGTTTCTTTGACTTAGATCAATATTTGTCTGCTTGTGTGAATTGACTTTTTGATTATGTGAAACGATTTCGTTCAACAGTGCTAGTATTTGTGTTTGTGTTTGTGTTTGTGACTGTTGAATTTGTTTGATTTTTGTCTTGTGTTAAGTTTGTTCCCAGGAATGAAAGAGCATGTTTTTGACTTATGTCTTTGTTTCACTCTTAGTTCTTTATTATAACTTGAATCAAGTTTATTTGACTGATATAATTTTTTTTTTTACTTTTGTAGATATGGAGCTAGAGCTACCTAAGCGACTGTATGCAGAGGGTCTGGAACCTCAGGTCAAGAAGATCAAAAATTGCTGCCGCATGCAACTCATCAGGGATCTGAAGGAAGCTATGTCTACAGACTATGATGATGTGAAGAAAGATCCTGTTTTCACTCATATCATGGCTATTGCGGAAATTAAGCTTAAGTTTTCGGGGAAATTGGTGGATAGCTTCATATGTAGGCAGCTGATTACCTCGAAGATGCATGAGAAGTGGTTTGTCTTTGCGTGGACGCCTCTCCGGTTTTCGCTTCAGGAGTACCATGCTGTGACATGCCTAAAGATTTCGCGGGAAGGTAGCTGTGGCGTAGTTAAATGGAAAAACGACGGAGGGTTTTGGAGTGAGCTACTAAGGACAGGTGGTAAGATAAGCTTGCAGTCGATCAAGAAGGTACACCTAAAAGAAGTTCACGCCTGGACTCGGCTTGATAGGATGAGGTTGATCTACTTGATTTTTGAGGGTTTCTCCTATGCTATCCAGATTTGGCTTATGGAAGCAATTACGGATTTTGGAGAAATATGTGGCAGAAGAGTCTCAGGCAGCTTCATAGGTCCAAGGTGTGGCAATTGGAAAGGAGTTGCAAAAGTTTCTTATGAAGATATCACTAAACTTGAAGACTCATTTACTGACGAGGTATGTATATTTACCATATTCTTTTATATGGTCGTTGTACTTATTTTGTATAGCTTCTAATGTTATAAATGTTTTGTTTGTAGAGTGACTTGTTCTCGGTCATCTCAGTCACTGGTAATGGTGATATGTTTCTGCATACTGACTATACAAGGAAGGGTGAGATGGAAGATGTACGAGTGAACCTTCTTCTAGATAGGATCAGAGACAAGTTTGATTGGAGCAACACGGAATGGCCTGTTATGGAACCTGAAGAGACTAAAATGGAGGATATAGATTCAGAAGCTGGTAAGAGTGTGGATGATGCTAATGTTTTAGCAGACGAGGCTGATGTTGTAGCAGAGGAGGAGACTTCTTCGGTTAATGTTCCAGGAAAAGGCAAGATAAAGGTTAATGACGAAGGAGCTGAGACAAGAAAGAAGAAGTTGTTGTGTAATCGAGCTGCTGAGAAAAAACAGAGTATTGATCGTGAAACTAAGAGTTTCATTGAGGGTCTCATCCATACATCTGTCACTTCCTTGGGGGATATGTTGAGTACGCAAATGGCGAATATGGAGAGGATGTTTACGGAGAGGATGGGGAAGATGGAGAGCGAGGTGTCACAGCTCAGGGACGCAAACAGGTTGAATGGTGAAGGTCCATCTAAGAGCAACGAAGATGATGCTCAACCTAAGAGCAAAGACGATGAAGCTCCATCTAAGAGCAAAGACGATGAATCTCCATCTAAGAGCAAAGACGATGAAGCTCCACCAAAGAGAAAAGTTGGTCGACCTCCAAGTAAGAGCAAAGGCGATCAACCTACAGGAACGAAAAGGGTACGACCTAAGAGAAAGTGTAGAACTTGATGAACTTGGAACTAGGATGCTTGAGTTAGGATGCTGGAATGGAACTAGGCCGTACTTGATCAACTTTTGGAGCTAGGCCGTACTTGGAACTTCATTTTCATTGTGTAATATTATGTAACAGTTTAGTATTTTGTAATATGGAATGAAAAATTTGTGTAATAGATTTGTAATGTGTAATATGCTTCAATGTTTGTGTAATGGAAACTCTATGAATGTAATGCTTTGTTTGTGTTATTAATAAATGACTTCTTATTTTATTTGGTTTATATTTTTTTGAATAGGCTGGGAAAAAAATTGCTGTACAAACTAATTCCTTTGATTTTGGATTGAGTACACAAGACGTGTTTGACCTGCAGCAAGATCCGTTTGTCGATGGTTTTGATCTTTCTCAAGTTAAAGTTGAAAACTCAACGAAATCAAGACCAGTTGACATGTCCATACCGCACTTACTTGATGACACAAGGGATGCAGAAACAGCACCAGATGCCGCATTGGTGTTTCTTGGTGAAGAGGATTGGGAAAAAGTTACTAAGTGGTCAATTTCCTCTACGTAAGTACATTATCATACTTCTATAATGTACATTTTAAATTAAAACTCACATATATTAGCTTGTATCATTGCTTTTTGTTTCAGACCTCTACGTCGTGGACCTATTGTTTTAGATGATGAGATTGCTAAGCGTCTTATGGATCCATATGAGTGGCTGCATAACTTGGTAAACTTTGTAGAATGTTAAATTTCAATGTGTTTTACATAAATTGCGTGTGCTAAGCTCATTGAAATATGCAGGAGATTGACGCCGCCATGTTCGTATTCCGGGAGAGAACATCTCTCAATCGATGGAAACCTTATCGAGTTGGTTTCATGACGACCGTCTTCAGCAATATGATTAAGAAAGAGTACAATCTTCTCAGAGGGGGTAGAAAGAAATACAGTCTTCACAATTTGCTAGTGCAGTACAGTAGAGGGGTCCTTCCAGCACGTGGTGCGACACACGAGATATGGAATCTAGATGTGGATCGATTGTATGTCCCTGTTCACGTTAGTGGGAATCATTGGATCGCCTTGTGCATCTCTTTCGCGACACGGAGCATTGAAGTGTTTGACTGCGCGAGTAAAAAACATTACACCGAGGTGGAGGCTTTCACAAATATGATCCCTCGTATTGTGAAGGCAGTTCAGCCGGCAAATCAGCAGAAGGATTTCCTTGTAGGTGCATATACTGTTTATTATGTGAATATGGGTTTTCTGAATCAGAGTGCATGTGATTGTGGTGTTTATGCTGTGAAGTTCATCGAGTGCCATGCGCTTGGATTACAGATGTCTTTGGTGAATGATGATAACATCCAAGAAGCTCGACACAGACTGTTGTGGGATCTTTGGGAAGCAGCTACTGACCAGGAACTAGTTGACAGGATGTCACAGTATAAACCTCCAGCGTGTCTCTCTTCCACCTACCAAGAGATTCTGTGAGAATGCCTCAGCAAATGACCAGGAACTAGTTGACAGGATGCTTCATCTAATGTATAACTTTTCATATTTTTTTCCTAATTTTTAGTATGTAGGATGAATGTTTAATCTAATCTAAAAAGTTTGGATTTTTATTCTGTATTTTTAAGGTTTTTTTAGTTATGAGAATGTTAGAACCCTAAACATACCCTAAACATACTCTAAACGAGACCACAGTAAAGATACCCTAAACTAGACCCTAACGAAACACTAAAGATACCCTAAACTAGACAGATAGAATACACCACACTATGTATCTCACACATCAATATTCGATTAACCACCTACCCTACATATATAAGATTAAAAACCCGATTTATTTCATTTTTCCAGATCTCTCTTTCCTGTCAATCTCTCCATTCTCGCCACATCACTTTCTCCCAAACATGAATACTGCAAGGCGACAATCTCAGGGGGTGCCGTCGCGGTGCTGGTGTGAGAGAGGGATTGTCATATTCTATTCAAAAACTGATGAGAATCCTTACCGACGTTTTTATAGATGCGAGATAGGGGCACAGGTTCGTAGATTCATGAACAAAGTTTGGATTTGTTTTGATTTCTTTGTACTTGATTTGTTATTGCCTATTGGTTTTGTTCTGACTTGATGTTTTTGATGTTTTCTCTCTATTTTGTTTTCCATTTTTTCTGATTTGATGTTCGTTTCAATGTAGCCGAAGATGGAAAACCATTTATTTAAGTGGGTTGATGAAGCTTTGCTTGATGAGATTCGAAGACTGGAGGCTGTGCAAGGGAAAATTGCAGAACAGATTGAAGATATGAAACAGAGTTTGAAGAAGACAGTGGAAGAAGAAGTTAGGAAGCAAAAAATGAGTTGAGCTAGATTATGAATATCTCGCTTGTTTTGTTGTCTCTCTGTGTTTTTTTTTATTATTTTGTTTACTAACTCAAGATGAGTATTCTATGGCTCGGACACACACTGTTGTTTCTCTGTGTTTTGTTTTAATTTTGTTCAACGAACCAAAGATGAGACACATATAATTCGAGAAGTACTTAGCTTAAAAAACCAGAGTCAGAAACTAAAAACACCATAAGAAAAGGATAGCAACGCACAACAGCATATCAAAATGAAAACAGAGTCAAAATTTTTAGAAGCAAAATACAACTGAAACCATGATAAGAATCCACTTCGGAATAAGCTGACCATTACCGCTACTTGCACACTGAACGAACATAGCAACCTATAACAGAAAGAACCTTATATGAGACACATATAAATCGATAATGAATAGAGGATATATAAGGTGATCCTTACCATTGGGGTCTGGCTATATTGATACTTTACAAGTTGCTCTGTTATGTCCACTAGTACGACATCTACTACAAGTGAGAGCCTGCTTGTTTTGCGATGTTTGCGATGATCGAATTTTGTCTTCAACAGTTTCATATCTGCGTTTTCTATTTCTTCCAGCAGCTTTTCTTGTCTCTGGTGGTAGCACAATGACTTTCTTAACATCTTCTGGTACGGACCAAGAATCCTCAGGAACATCAATAGGATTTATGCTTTCTTCATAAGCTTCTCTCCAAGCTCCTGTTGTGTACATAAAATCAGTCAATGTGTGTGGCTCTCTTCCAACATGAAAACCAGCTTTAATTGCGTGCCTACAAGGGATCTTCAAAAGATTGTACTTTCCACATGAGCAAGTCCGTCTATCCAAATCAACTAAGCAGTCGAACACATCACCTCTAACAAGCAATCGACCATCACTGACAGGGTAAACTTCAAATGTGGCGCATTTCCTGGTTCTCCTAGCTATCTTTTTCTCCACATCTTTGTTCAGAGGATGGTTATGCCTTGAAATCAGTTTCTTACGCTTATAAAACCAACGTGTCAACATTTCCCTGATACTGTCCAACAAAGGAACGATTGGAAACTCTCTCGGCGAACGCAAAGCAGAGTTGATAGATTCAGCAGGGTTAGTTGTCCTTAGGTCGTATCGGTATCCAGGGAATTGACATCTAGCCCATTTCTGCACATCAGCCTCCCGTAGGTACTTTCCAATAGCCGGACTGATATTACACACATTAGCAAATGTCTTCTCAAAATCAGCAACTCTATAACTCTTAGACGCCTTTGAAACCAACCCAGCAAGTCCTTTCCCATGGAAATATGTGACCACATTATTCAACAAATGATGAATACAGATACCATGTCTAGCTGATGGATACACCTTCTCAAGCGCCTTAACGATGCACCCATGTCTGTCAGAAATAAAAGCCAAATGAAGATCATCAGCAATGACAACCTTGAGCTGTGTCAAAAACCATTGCCAAGAACGATCATTCTCTGAGTCGACTACTCCAAATGCAATAGGATACAAATTAGAATTTCCATCTAGAGCAGTTGCAACGAGTAAAACTCCTTTGTATTTATTCTTCAAAAAAGTCCCATCGATCACAATAACCTGCCTCATGACGCTATTAAATCCTCGTATAGATTGCCCAAATGCAATAAACAGGTACCGAAACCTCCCTTTCCCGTCCATCTCATAAGATGAGTGTGTACCCGGATTAGCCTCTCGCAGCATGTGCAAGTATTTTGGTATTTTCCCATAGCTTCTCTCTGGAATACCTCTAACTGCATTGACCGCATATTCACGAGCATCCCATGCTAAGGATTTGGAGATCTCACATCCATGATCACTACGCATAATCTGTATGATATCATTACATTTTGGTCCTTCCTTGACCCCTTCATACTTATGCATAATCAGACTGCCAATAGTTTTTTCCGAGGCAGTCTTACCAGCTTTGCTTTTGCTTGAAGGTGCGCATGTATGTTGCCCAACATACTTCTTGATCATGAAACATGTAGAATCCTTCAAACACTCTGCTCGAACACTCCAATTGCATGCATCATCCGCACATCTAACATACCAAACTTTCCTATCCGTTTTGATAACCTGGTAGTCAAAGTTATGCTTCATTGCACATATCTCGAAAATCGCCTTCAGCAAAGTTTTGTTCTCAAAATATTGTCCCTTCTTAACAACATGGAGCAGAGAATACTTTGACATATTATCTATGTTCTCTTTTTCAGAGATCACAATATCAGCATCGTAGCCATCCTCATCAACTTCGACTGCTTCCGACTTTTCTTTCTTTTTCTTCCTCTGCGTCTCAGCAAACACAGGAGCTGGCTCGTCCCTTCTGTTCAACGAGTTGCTCTCCTCTTCATCAGCACTTGAATCAGCTGGCGACTTGTTAAGATCAAAGTCTGCTTCATTCGGATTCTGAGCCTTGGCTTTAGATGTTACACACAACTGAGTAGAAACATTCTTTTCAACATAGCCAACAAATTTCTTAAGCTGTCGATCGTTTGCAATTATCACAGGAGGGGAGGTTGATGTATTGATCAACTCAGTAGGTAGATAACTGAACTCCAAATCGGCTAAGCTATCTTCTTCCATATCAAAATCCTCCACAACCATTCTTTTTAAATCCTCTAAAGTAGAATTTGATTCCAATAACGTAGCCTGGCCCCTTTGTCATCAGCAGAGAAAACCCATCCAGTAGGTGCACCTAATTTCCAAACACCACATGTGGTATAGATATGCATCATATAGAACAAGAGTTTGTGAAAAAAACCAAAAGAAAAGCTATGGAGAAACCATAGATTGATGAAGAAGAAAGGTGAGAATCATTTTTTTTAATTTTGACAAGTCAAATCGAAAATAACACGTTTTAGGAAGTTAGAATATTTTTAGGAGATTTTTAAAATATTTCCTTAACTGAAACTTTCATTAATTTTCGCAAAAATCAGGTACTCTTATCCGTAGAAGGCGCTTTCTAAAGGTTTAGAAGATTGACAAAAATACAGAAGACGCTTTCTACTTTTAGTAGACGTAGAGTAACATTTTAGAAAACACATTCCCCAAAATTTAGAATACTTAATAAAAGTAGAAGATGCATCCGGACGAAAATTAGATAGCTTTACGATTAGTAGAATGCGCATTCTAATTATTTAGAAATTTAGTAAATAGTAGAATGTACGTTCTAAAAGTAGTAGATGAACGTGTTTATAGTAGAAATCGTTTTCTACTATACTATTTTCCGTAGAAGGCACATTCTACCTTTAGTAGAACGTATTTTAAAATTTTTATTTATCAACTTTTTGGAAAAAAAAAATACCAGCTTGTGTATATGGGTGTTTTATTAATTGTTTATATTTTTAATTTTTTTTTGATTCACAAAAGTATTTATTTTATTAGTTTTCAGAAATACAAAGGGTAAAAAGGAGAAAAATTGGACAAAAAAGGATTTATACCAAGGGGACAACACCCTTGTTTTTTTATTCTCTACTGGCAATTTTCCCAAAATTTAATGTCATTTAAACTTTGTGACCAATGACAAAATATTACATCTTTTTTTGATTGGTTGATTTATTTTTATTTAATTTTATTTTATGTAACCAAGATAAATTGCACAACAAATTGTATTTTCTTAATTTTTGTGCAAAAATCTCAAACATCATTTAAAATGATACAGAGAGAGTGTCAAAAACCATTAATATCATGGAATCTATCTAACAGACGGAACTAATAAGTTCAATCATATTGGTATATCTGTATTAAATTTAGAATAGATAATTTGATGACTAGATGACTCGATGGAATTTAATCCAAATTTATAGAAAATTTCCTTTTATATAATAAAATACAGTAAAAATATAAGTTTAAAAATAATCAATATCATTATTTTGGGAACCCTAATTGTTTATTCAAATAATATCATTTACTTGGTCTTCAAATATTATAGCATGTTATCAAACATGTATATTTATAAATAGTAGGGTTGACGACCTATTTCCACACCATAACTATCGTATAGTAACAGATCCACACAAACTTTAGACCTCATCGCAATTAGACACAATTCAACTATATCAACCTATTTTCCCTCATTCTTAAAGATACCCGTTTGCACACAAAGTTGAAAAACGAACTGATATCAACAAATGTCGGTTTAAAGTAGGTTTAGTATTCAACAACTTAAAATTAAACCAATGACAAACCCAATTAAACCTAGAATGACATGATTATGACCCGGTAGAGATGTAAACCGGATTAATTCATTCAATAACCCAAAATTAAAATTCCAAAACCTCAATCCCAAAATCAGAAATCTGTCTCTCTCTACCGACAAAGAAACGACGATGACGAAGTGTGAAGAACAACGTTGCTCCGCTCAGTCAGGTAATTTTGAGACCTCTCTCTGTCTCTCTCTATCTCTCTCTCGCTTTTGATTATGTACGTCTCTGTTTCACTGTTTTCCAGAAATCGAACATGGATGATCCATGGACCAATGTTAACGTGGAATGGATGATCCATGGACCAATCTTCTTCATCTCACATTTCGCTTCAGTCAAGGCTTCTTCCATTCTTGCAACCATCTCTATCTTTATCTTCAGCTCCATCTCCTCGAACCTCTTTCTCTCTTCTTCCACACATTCTGTAAGAACATGATGTTCAACTCTAGCTGTCCTAACTGTCAATGTTTCTATTTCATCCAACAATGCTTCATCCACCCATTTGTAGTAGTGATTATCATTAGAGAGCTACAAAACACAAAATTCTCATAACCCACATAATTTCAACAAAGACACACCCATAAACAAACTTACTTTTCTCTCTGTCCCAAAAGCACACCGGTAGTACCTCCAGTAAGGATCCGCCGTCGACTTCGACATCAAGGACACAAAAATTTCCCCACACCAGCATCTCTTTGGCACACCAACAACTCTTCCTCTTGCTCGACCGGCCGAGGTACCACTAGAAGCTCCAGATTCATTACTCATTTTCTCAGGTTTTTGATTTCCCAATTTAGGGTTCAAAAGAGATATGAAATCGATTTGGGGGGCTTTTATAATTAATTAGTTGGCGTGGGTCGGTATGTAGTTGGATAGGAGGGTTTGGTCGAGTTTAAAAATTGGTTCGGATCTTGGTTTAGATGTGGTTTACGTTCTAAACCATTAAAACCAACTCAAAAATTCGTTTGTGTGCAAACGGGTCTCGATATTTAAGAATGGGGGGAAATCGGTTGATATAGCTGAATTGTGTCGAATTGCGATGAGGTCCAAAGTTTGTGTGGATCTGTTACTATACGATAGTTATGGTGTGGAAATAGGTCGTTAACCCTAAATAGTACGAGTTAGTATGATTTTCATGCTGCTTATCTAATTTATTTGTTATAATGAATCAGTTACTTTTGTATGTATAAGATCGTAATTTTATGACAAGTTCTATAAAATAGAAAATGTCATAGAATTTGGAAAACAATTGGATAAAATCACTCAATAAATTACAAAATATACTATAAAATATAATTGGTTATATAATCTTTTATTAAATTAAACTATATTTAAAATAAAAATAAAAACATGTTACATATTGAAACATCAAAAAAATGAAACATCAAAAATTGTTTTAAATGTCCAACATTTTAGGACTGTGGGAGTATAAAAGGAAAATAATGCATGATTTCCTTATTGAACATAGTCGAATATAATTTTAAATATCTCATTCTACTTAATACCAAAGTTTTAAAAAAAAAACACAAATGTCAAGAATAAAGCAAAATAACAATATTTATATTGATACTTTAATTGCTGAAACAAATATATTATTTCTAAAAAGAATAATAAAACAAATAGTAAAAGTTGTAACCAGACCGTAAAATTTATAACTAAAACAAATAAATAAATTATGAAAAAATTCATTTAAAATTTCAGTATATTTATGTTTTTTTTTTTATTTGCATACCCACCCATAAGGCGGGTTGAACACTAGTATAAAATAAAATAGGGATTCTCTCTTTCTCCTTGCGCCATGTCATAAAATAGGAGAAGGAGAGATTGACACGTGTCAATTTTACTTTTGAGTTTCTTTGCTTTCTTTCTGGGCTTCAACGAGATTTTTCTTTGCTCAATGTTATGTTTTACAGGCTTGAACGTTTGGTCTTAGAAAATCAACACACAAGGAGGTCACGACGTTTTCATCGATGATGTCGACGATAGCTTCTAGGGTTCTTCGTATTCTCGAACTCGGAATAGGTCAGATTACAATGGAGGTTCTGGAATCTCTGTGTCGATCTCCGTTACTGCCGTTTCGTCTTCGATACATCTCCTCCGATACGTTTCGTGATGAAGTGCTCCATCGCCATTAAGAGCCTTCTTTAACTCCTTAGACCATGCAAGCCACGAATCTTCATTCAATGCTCCTTATCTTCCTTGCAGGCGGTGGAACTCCACCTATAAAAAGGTCAGTCTCAACCCCATGAACATCATCCTCACCATCTTAGTAATCTGACAAGAGAAACTACTTTACATTATTATCAAACTCCATGTTCATAGTAGTTTCTTAAATACACAGCGGCGTTTAAACTCAGAGTTATCAAAATTATGTTTTCAGTTTTTTTTTTTTTCATTTAGAGATGGTTTCGAATCTGTTAGTTGATTATGATTTCGTTTTGTTTTTCTTCAGGCGACACTCATGCTAACCACAGTCAAAGTCTACCTAATCAAGTTGAGTTCAATGATTCAATCAAGTTGAGTGTCACTCCGCTATATCAGTTAGATGTAAAGGCTTAATCTTCAACCATATAAAGTTCATCATTGATACATAACCATTCTCATTCTGTGATTTTAGATATATTTGCATTGACCAATAACAGCATTTAGTAACCCACAAATCTAAAGTTATCATCTTTCTGTAACACAAGAGAGCTGTGTAGATTTGTCTCTTTTTGACTTTTGTATGGTAGCAGAGTTGTAGAGTCACGAAGTATCTTTTTCAGGAACGTTCATTTGCCAATGCAACCCCATTAAAGTGGTCTGTGCAAGTGCGTTCTGTGTAGCAATATTCATATGGTCCTAGACCCCAGCCGTCGAGCAAGATCGTGGAGCTAGCTGAGTGCATAACGGCATTATCTCCAGAAGAGCGAAAACAAATTGGTCATGAACTCAATAAACACCCAAATGTTTTCGTTCCATGGCATGAGGGAGAGAGCAAAACAAGAGGCTGGAACCGGAAAAGCAGAGTAAAAGAAGGAGAAGTATGTGTTTAATGTGAAGCTGGAGAAGTTTGATATTGCTGCAAAGATCAAGCTATAAAGAAGTGATAGCTTTTACGAGTTTGGGTTTCAAGGAATAGAAGAAGCTTGTGGAGAAAGTTCTCAGTCGTGATTATACAGGGCCTTACAAAAGGAAGAAGCTAACAGAATATTAGACTCGGATCACTTGCGTTTTCACCGACAGTCACTGTTCTAAAAAAGGTACATTTATCTTTCTTAAATTACCAGCTTATCAATGAATCTCTCACAAAAAGGTAGTTTCAAAATGTTCTGAAACACTGGTGGTACTCTACACAATCAGCATCATACGTTTGTTTGTAAGAAATGCAGGGTTTGCAAAGCTTATGAAGGGTGCTTTGAGATAAGGTTGAAGATGATTTGTGGTTGTACTCATATGAACCACATAGTATAGCTTTCCATGTCAAATTCTTTGCTTATTTCCCTCACCTGTAAATCAGAGAGAGAACCAACTATAAAATCTGAAGATGTTCCATGTCTTTCAAAAAATACGAAGTTGCATAAGACCACGTTTGAGTATGATCGATTGCTCATCTATTCTGTTAACACCTTTCTGAGATCTATTTATTTGCATCACTAAAGACATGATTTGGGATATATATTAAGAAATGTTGATGTTTAAGGTTTTATTTAACAAGGGACCTATTCCACTTACACGTTACAAGTAACCCAAACCACATATATATAACATTGCTCACATACATTGAATATATTTAACATTTTGATATTTTAAAAGTAAAATATTATATTATTTTGTGTGAGTCGTGTGATAGAAATAGAAAGGAAACATATGTTCTAACGAAATTAAAAGTTAAAAAAAAATATAATAAAGTAAAGAGATCGTCTAAAATTTTTCATTTCTTCAAAACTTTTAAAATTTATTAATTACTCCAAAATCTTTATGTTATTATCTTTTATACCAAATATATATTAATAAAAAAATTAATAGCCTATATTTTTACATTTTATACCCAAATTTTATTTTATTATCTGTTATTGTTTTATATACCAAATATACTAATCCAAAAAAACATTGACATAAATATGTCAATAAAATTGTTCTATATGCTATTTTGGATTATTTAACAAAAAAAAACCTATTTTTCTCAAACCAACGAAAAGATCTATAATCTACAATTTTTTTTTGTGCTTACAAACTCAAAATTCGAAAAATTAATATGAAAATTGATCGAAAAGCACAATTAGCAATTATACATAATCAAACATATAGTTAAAAAGAGTAAAACTTTGTAATAAATAAAATAAAATACAATAGAATACATATTACTATCACCTAAATATCAACACACTTTTAAAGAAATCAAAATGGTATCGTAACATCGTCTCTTGCACTTTTAAATTTAAGAAAATAATTGTAAGGTTTTGACGAACCGCAATAGAGAAAAAAATCCAGAAAGAAAATATATGGGAATGGATTACCTCAAATAAATCAAACAACAAAAATTAAATATATCATCTAAATAAAAGTAAAATATTATATCATTCCAAGAATCACAACAATATAATTATGTAATTTTGTCAATACAATATCATAAATCACATATAAAAAATGTTTCGAAAAACAGATAATTATTCTTTTGAAAAAAAAAAAATGTCGATCTAAATATTTAATTACGTCAAAATTCCGCGTGAAGCGCGAACTTACCCTAGTATATTATTATAAAACATAGATTGCTCTCTCTTGGACTATGACACGTACGACGTCAGGTCATCAATTCAGACCCTCTCCAGAAGACACCTGTCCCGCTGTGTAAAACGCAGCGATTCATTTAATTGTAAATTTTATTGGGCTTCCGTTTGTTTGTGCGTATGTGCTAAAATAATGGGCTTAACTTCGTATTTTGATTATGGCCCTGGATTCCTCTCGTCCGACGGTTACTCTAATTTCATCTTCGTTACTCTGAGTTCGACGGAGAGGTTGACGATCGATCTTCCTTGATTCTCCTGTAACGGATCGATTTATGATCTCCACGACTTTAGACTCATTAATCAGACGCTAAGTAATGACTCTTGAATGCGTCGTTCCGTCATCGAAATATCCGTTCCCTGTTATAAATAGGTTAGTATTTCTCTCTTAGACAACCTCCAATAATTCTAATCGTAGTGACGAAGAAGCCCTAATATCTGGGGCCATGTGTTCGTTCTCGCTAACAACTCTCCGTGATCTTCGTTTTTTTTATCGCGATTTCGGTTTTGATCATAGGAATTACAAGGCATGGATAAGTCGAGCGCGAGCGCGTGAGAGTATGTCAACCAGATGTTTCCAACAGGTGAAAGTTTAGTCATGCTCTTTGTATATTTGATTATATGTTTAGAGATTCTTCATGATATAAATCCAAAATGATTAGTTAGTTCAGCTTCTGGTTAAAATGATTAGTTTATTATGAGTTTCAGAATGGGTGGGTTTCCTTTTCAGAAGCATCACTCTCTGGCGTTGAGCCACTTATGCAAAAGGTGAGATTCGCCGGGTTGATGCTAGCATACTATCTGCTGTTCGTCAACAGGTGAGCAGCTTACTTTGGGTGTACATTGAGTTAAGAATTATATTATTTGCGTAAAAAAAAAAAAGCCATAATTTGCTTTTATGTTTGAGAGAATAATTTTGCTTGAGCTCAATCATACTCCAGAATAACTCAGGAACTAAAGCTAAAGAAGATCTTGCTGATGCTACACGTGCTGTGGAGGTTAGTTTCTCATTGGTTGATATGTATTGTCTGCGCACTGTTAATATATCAATTCCTGTTTTCGTGTCTCCCTTTCAATTAATTTGTGGGAATTTTTTCTTTTCCAATTTAACACAGGAACTCTCATATAAGATTCAGGAGATCCAATCCAAAGCTGAGCAAAGTGAACACAATGGTCCAAGAAATATACCGTGACATTAAGAAGTTAGATTTTACGAAAAAGAAAATAACCACAACGATAACTGCTCTTCATCGCCTCACAATGTTAGGTCAGTTAGCAGTAATTTGCTCTGTTTAATTAGTTCATTATTTTCACCATATCGGGTCATGGTATCCTCAAATCAGGATGTGATAGCCCACGTGTAATCAGTAATGAAGTGACATGATGTTGCTGGTTAACCTATTCGTGGGTCTATTTCAGTCTTTATATGGTAGTTTAAGTTGACCAAGTGCACATTGCATAAGCTCATTAATGAATTTTGCTACTTTGGCAGTCTCTGCTGTTGAACAGCTTCAGGTGATGGCGTCAAAAAGACAATCTATATATCAAGAACTTGAATAGAGCCAATATTGGTATCGCTGTTGCTGCTGCTACAGATGCTGCATGAGGCGCTTCTGATATTGTTCTCACTAAACCTTGACTGTATCTTTTCCCAAAGAATGATAAGCTATACAATCAGTTTTCTCTTTTAAGCTATAGTTTTTCACTGTATCTTTTCTCTTCTCCAACCCCACTATGTTTTCTAACAGATTAATGCAGTCTCAATCACCATTCGTATAGTGGAAAGTAATCAACCTTGCATGGACATCAAATCTTTCTGTTTACGTTCTTTTTGTACCTCTTCTATAGTTTGGTTCATGTTCATTGCTTTAATATGGATAGTGAGTTTCTTTCTTTTTAAAACTTCCTCCAAGTGCCTCAAATACTAACTGCTCCAAATCCTATGCCAAAAGATTTGTACTAAATTAGAACTCCTATTTAAATGATATAAATTAGATGACTATATATCATTCACTCTAAATGTTAAGTAATTTTTGAATATTTTTTATATAGTAATTAAATTTAAATCAGACTATCATATCTAATAAACAAAATAAATAATTATTTACTAATAAGATATAGCTAATTAAAAATAAAATTAATTAATAATAATAAATTCGATGTAAAATAAAATTTTATCATTTATTTTGAAATCCTAATTATGAATTCAGATAACATGATTTATTTGATTTTAAAAATAATCACATATAAATTCAAACAACCATATATATTGATAACACAGTAAAACAATAACAGTTTTATATCTTTTTAAATGATGAAACAAGTATATTATTCTTAAATATTAATGTAAATAATAAAAACACAATGAAAATAGAGAAATATTTTAATTAAAGTTAAATTAAGCATTGTAAATATTTTATTAAAAACTAATGCAAATTTTTGTCTTTTTCTATACAATAACTAATATTAGGAATAAACAAACAATTGCATACATTCCTCAAGACTAAAACATCTTTGCATATTAGCAACAACAACTGTGCTAGATGTACCTATCTTGGTAAATATCTCTATGCCATAATTTTGCTATGCACAGGATAACACGAGGAATGTATGAAATTTATTGATCGTCCATGAACGACAAACCGACATGTCTGAAGCTTGAAGCTTGACAAATGATGGAGTATATTAAACATTCCTTATAAAACGTCGCTATATTGAAAAATAAGTGTTATAGAACTAATATCATCTTTATAATGTCACCATGAAAGATCATATTTTCCTTAAAATAAGTCTCTATTTACAAACCACCCAAATATGGGATCAAATTTTTTGTTAAAGCAAACAACGTGAAAACGATTCGAAGCCTTCACACATAACGCCACAACTCTTAATATATAAACAACTATTTAGTTTTAACTATATTTTATAACATATAATCTCTCCATACTTAAAATTTTCTGGAAAACAAAAATCATTATCATATATTTCTCTTGCAAATGCAAATCTAAAATACAAACTTTAAAATCATACCAAAAATAATAACATAGATCACAAGTAAAGAATAACCAGTAGGGCGAATAGTACTTTCATATTTGGAGGTTTGGTTGTATCTCTTATTTGCTGCAAAGTTTCTATTTCTGGAAGAAATTATTATGATTTTAAATAATAAAGGGAGCATTGATATGTCTTTGCTTATTGACCAAATGTCCTTTGCTTTATGAAACACTAGAGTTTCACATAGTGCCACGGCCTTGACGTCAACATTGCATAAACGTCAGTGCATATTTTTTTACACATCTATTATTATAAAGTTGAGTTTCCTCACTCCTAAGGCATGCCACATGGGCGTCCACGTCACTAATTCGGTGTTTGTGGTGGCGACACGTGTCATGGTCAATCAAAACTTAATGTTTTATTAATTCTTGAGTTTAAATGGTTTTATGTGTTTATTACGATCCAAATGCATCTTCTCCAGAAAACTGAATACAAAACCTAGGGAAAGTGTCCATCGTGCAACAATTTCCGTTCGGTCAATGTCAATAAAAATCTAATGGTTTCACCGGTGACGAACGATTCGATCAATGTCAGTTGGAAGCTAAAAACTTCTTTCATCAGCACGGAAATTAACTTGGTTTCACCGGTGACTAACGATTCTGATTAATGTCGGTTGGAAGCTGAATAGACTTCTTTAATCCGCACCGTTACGAAATTAACTTGGTTCATGCATCTTCATTAACATTTGCATTAATACATATTCTCTACTTCTCACACAACCTTACATTCAATGAATCCTTCATTCATTCTTCGTGTTAATCCTCCATTATAAATACGAAAGTTTTCTTCCAACAAGATCATCAGTTCATTTCTCTTAATAAACAACACAAAAGGTGATGAAAAAAGATATGTTAAGTCCATGGTTGTGCTTAACGGATTGTGACATAAAGTGATAAGAAACAAAAGAAATGAGATGAGAAACAGAATAAACAAAGAAGAAGAGAAATGAAGAGAATGATAGAAGAGGGAGATAACTTTTTAGTGAACCTTTTTAAAAAATCTATTTATCTTTAACTCATAATAATTTTCAACATCTTGGTGTTGATTTTTCATTATTGTGGCTCCCTTAAAGGTTGTTGGCCCTGATCTCAATGATCAACAATTAGTGCACACTTATGGATAAGAATCTTGTGTGAGTATGCATGATTGTGATTTGTGAGTATATTTCAATTACATATTTTCCATATCAACTACTGGACTGTGAATTCTATTTAAATTGGATGCTTCTGTGTCTCCAAAATGGGCTGAATTTTGATATATACGTAGAATGCATTTTTCTTATTATACTTCTAAGTTTGAATCTGCATATATCACAATAAAGCATTTTAGTTTTGTCCAAACGTTAACTTATGCCTTATTTAGAACACTCACTTCGCATAACATATATATTCTCATCTCGACAAATTGACACCTGCTAACCTAATAAAAACAATAGTTTCAAATTTTATAAAGCTGAATCCTTTTCGTGATGACATTTCATCAACATAAATTGTCTAAAAATTTAACACTATAATTTTTAAAATTTTATTAAGTATTCCACATTTTAATCATCTTTTGTTTAAACCAAATTTATTAGTAAATTATTTAATAAACTAGAATTTATTTTGATTAATATTTTATTTTAGGTCTAACAAAACATTTGATATCAATCTAAAATAATTTTTATCACATAATAACAATATAATATCAAATATGTAAGTTTTTAAATATTCATAAGAAAAAGTAATGTAAGATTTTGTATCAAAATTATTTTACTTATTATCAAAAATTATCATAATTACAGTAGAATAAACAAAGATAATATGTAAAACTATTATGTATCATGAACATTTTAATATTAAGATAATCATAATCTATAAAAAGAATAACAAAACATACACAATAAAAATTAATATCACCTTAAATATACTCTTTAACTGGTATATTTATATATTTTCGGTTATTAACACACCCGTAGAGAGAGAGAGAGAGAGAGAGAGAGAGAGAGAGAGAGAGATGATAATAGTAAAAATTAGTTGTTTGGTTAATTCTAAATTAAGAAAATAGTATATCTCATATACATCGCTTGCAAATGTAAACATAAAACACAAACCACAAATCATATAAAAAATAATAATCTTGATCACAAGTTAAGTATATCCCTAAGAGTGACCTAGTTCTATTTATAAAGATGCAGCCAAAACTTTACCCCTAAATTGATATATGGGCTTCCAAATAACTCATTTGAAATGAAGGGCTTCGTTTACCTAATACTACACATCCATTAAGTAATTGGATCTTTAAAACTAATATTTTGCCCGGCGACCCAGTATTCTCAAACAGTGCCATTACAAAAGTCGGATAAATGTACCCGACCAAACTAATTGTCTACAGACAGGCATAGTCTGCAACACATTTGTCTTCGCAACACAACACAACATTATTCATTTACCAACTAAATAATGCCAACTCAAAAACACATCAATCTAAACTTGCCACACATTGCGTCCACAAGAAAAACGCTTTTCAAAACACGTTGAGAAAACACATAATATACAATTCAGCCAAAGCTACTGCACAATTTCAAGATCACTTCTCAAAATTGGGATAATACTTGGAACGTTAAATTCTTAAAGTTCCAGAGTGAATTTTAATAAATCGAAACTATATCTTAACAAAGTCCAATAGTTTTTATTTAGTTATGGACATCATTAATTTTTAGATTCGAAGAGCCTTTACGGCCACATATGTTAGAATTCAAAAGCTAAACTTGAATTAGACTCTTCATCGCGAGTGCTTTGTTTCGGTATTTAACAATGCAGTGGTGATAAAGGTGGCGGCCGTAGTAGCCGTAGTGATTTAATTTAACATAATTGGTTTGGTAGCCGTAATGATAACATAGGTTTAAAAACAAAAAAGATAACATAGGCTTGAAATTTTTCGTTCACACATGTAATTTAATAATTAAAAATATTTTCGATGTTGAAAAAACACATATCTTACAATGTAAATGCAGCCCTGTAAATTAACTGCCACATGATGACTTGGCTTGCATTTTAAAGACGCGAAGGATAAGTTTATAATAAATAATCGTAAAAAAACATATACAGCTCAACTAAAAATTATATGTCAATTTACGACCTATCTCATTGAAATAAAAAAATGGTTTGGATTTTTTTTTTAAATGTGTTATTTATGAAATATGTCTTTGGAAATTTTCAAGTTTTAGTTGGAAAATAATATTATTTCTTTTTAATCAATTTATTTTTGGGAAATTGCTCCCTGTATACATAAAAACATAAATTCACTATCTAACCAAAAACACACTCTCTCTTTATTTCTCTTCCTATCTCTCTCCAACCTCTCACTAAAAATCTAATTTTCCTTTTTGGTTACTTTGCAAATAAGCTCTTTATTTTTATATCTAAAACCTTTTTACTTTATGAAATATAGATATTTCATTTTCTTGTTATAAAAATCTTCGAATTTTTAAATCTTTTAATAAATTAGTTGTTTAGATTTGAAATTGCTATTGAATATATTTATTTGATTCTTGTTTAATAAAATGAAATTTTTATTTAAGTAATTATATTATTGGATGCATAAACAAAATTCTTATATGTTTAGTAAACATTTTATTAAATTCTAACATCTGAATATTACAAGAGGTTATAAGAATCTAATAAGTTGAGCTTGTTATATTTTTAAAACTCAACATTTTTTTCTTAAAAAAAAAATATATTTATGACATAAAATCAAAAATTAACTAGAAACTAAAAGTAAATATTGTTTCATCAAAACATCTTTTTATAAGAATAATTATTCGCCTTAAAAACGTGAGTCAAATTCTAGTTATAACGTATAAGATAAGTTATTGTTTGAGGTATTTTAAAGTTGTTGAAAAAGATATGTTTAGCCGGCCAAAAAAGTATTAGATTAGGATTTTTTTCATGTGGTATCATGTTTTATATCTCATAAATATTTATTTAGCTTTTAATCAAAGCTATTAATTTCTTAACATGAGCTTACGTATTCAAGACTCCTACAATGCATACTTTGCATGCAAAAACTTGCTTTACCAGGTGATTACTCCCAAGTCCCAACTAGTTTTAGCCAAACTGTAAAAAACTTTCTAACAAGTTTTCAGTTGAAGGCTCAAGATTAAATTTGAGTGACAGGTCATCCGTCTGGACTTACCGAAACGCCCCACGAGTTTGTTTCTAGTGAAAGAGATTTGTTTGTACCAAAACGAAAAAAAACAAAATGAATATATCAATTAGTATTTTTTTTTTTGTCATCAATTAGTATTCTTTTGAAAAATTATGTTGTCTTCTTTCCCTGTTATGAGTTAAGTCTAAGATTCATATCTTAATTATTTCTTTAGTGGAACCCAATATTTGTCGCTTTTTTGGTAAAGCATAACATAGAAATAAAATGTTGAAAGAAAAAAACAAAGAGAAACCAATTAAGTGATAAGTAGGTCCAGAACCAGGTAATGCTGAGTTCAGATTTGGACAACGACAAAGACGTATCACAAAAAGAAAATGAGATCTCAAAGAATGAGTTCTTACTGGTCTGGCCCTTTGACGATATTCAAAGGTTAATACAATGAAAAGTATTTTGTTCTTCAAACCGTAGTTTGGTATTCGTCTCATTCTTTCTTTGTCCCATCACAACTCAGTTTTTTTTGGAAGTATATACTTTTAACTTATAAATTAGAAAATCACTTTTACATTCTGAGATAGAAAGATACTATGAACATCATCATGCATAAATCACATGAGGATTCTCTCGGTCCGATGTGAGACTGATTACTCAGATCAGTGAATATGACTATAAGCTGGAGTTTACGAGATGATTTCGAGAATATGAACCTGTTTCACATTTTCAAAATCAAAATATCCACACCAACTCCTTAGCAAAAGAGGATAGAATAAGAAGCGTCCTATTTTCCCATATATATTTGATATGGTCACAGACGGAATGCTCCTTGAAAAAAACGCTTCGTTTTATTGAAACTTGGTCTAGCTGACAAATAAAATTGATACCAAGATTGTTGATCTATTTAATAATTATTCACTGACATGCCAAAAATCAATGAAAATCTCTAGAATCCAAACTCTAGCTGACTTCCAGGAAACAAATAATCAAATGCCTTTAACAAAAATCCCTTATATATTAATTGAGAAATATTACAACTTT
The DNA here is from genome assembly GCA_016432835.1 of Brassica nigra. NCBI lineage: Eukaryota > Viridiplantae > Streptophyta > Magnoliopsida > Brassicales > Brassicaceae > Brassica > Brassica nigra. Next base: position 32,126,509 of record CM028247.1, read on the forward strand.
TAAGTGTAGCCACGTGTCATCACCAGAATGAAATTCAGAATCCTTAGAAAATATATTAGTCCAATTAAGTATATATTATAGTTTTCATTAAACTAATCATAAAATTAATTAAAATGTACAATTAATATTTTATTTTCTTTCCTTAAATCAAAGCTACGGAATTACCAAATATAACTAATATATAAATGACAACTAATGATTCTACTAATAAAGATTTGATAACAATTTATATCTCATCCATCATTTTTGTTTAATTTCATATTATTAAAATAAATTAAACAATCAAATTAGCTATAAAACTAAAATTTAGATTTTTTTCGTTTATGTTATATTTTGAATTTTAAAAAATGACAATAAATTACTAAAACTGTTAAAATTATTATGTTAAAAAATTAATGATCAATGGTTTAACATTCATTATATATTAATTGAGAAACATTATATCATTGTTTTGTAGCCACATGTCACCATGAAAATGAAATTCAGAATTCTCAGAAAAATAGGTTGGTCCATCTTAATTTATATTATATTTTTATTAAACTAACTATCAAATTTATAAATAGTGTACAAAAGAAAATTCTTGCACTTTCCTTAAATAAAAGCTAAGGAATTACCTAATATGATTAACGTATATATGACAATTAATGATTATGAATAATAAATATTTGATAACAAATTTTGTATCTTAGCTATTTTTGTTTAATTTATATTATTAAAATATATTAAACAACCACATTAACCTTATAATAATAAAATTTAGATTTTTCTTATATGTTATATTTTGAATTTTTAAAACGACTATAAATTATTAAAAATTTAAAGTTCACTTTGAAATTTTTGTGATCAATGGCTTAATTTGTTTTGTTATAACAAGATACACATGATCATAAAATTGTATTAATATAGATTTTTATTTAATATATTCACATTAAAATTATATATATATATATATATATATATATATATTCAGCTAACAACTTAAAGCAAGAAAATTGGCTGTATCAATTTAGTCGTCAGTTGAAACCCTTCAAAACTATGTGGAATACTAAGGTCAAAGTAATTTTATTTTTGAAATAATACTAAGCTGCTGGTTTTAAAATAATTAAAATGGTTCTCAGTGATATTAAAGTAAAGTATTAAAAAAATTATAGAACATGTTTTTGTAATAAAAATTCACTTGATGACCACATCACGATTTTTATAGGTATAAAAATGGTGATAAAATTTTTAAGTCCAAATCGATCAGGTTCATCATAAATTTAAAATAGATTTTGGCCACAATTACAATTAAAAATGCTCAACCTAACATATAGATGATGATTATATAACGAAAACATAATTGTATGAATATTAAAAAAAAACTCAAACACATATACATATCTAAATTGTCAATACTATATATTTTTAATTTTTATTATATAAGTTCACCCTGTGAAAAGTGCAGGTCTTATCCTAGTAAGTTAGTAATCAAACAACTCAATTAGATCTTAATTTTACGAACCATAGTGAAATTTGATATGAGATAAATAGTTGTGGACCAACTGAAGGTTAAAATATGATTTACATATATTGTACACGTGTATTTTATGTGATTTAGAACCTGTAGGTTTTTTGGAAAGGTATGGTATTCATATTAATAAAATCTAAAATTTATTTTAAAACATTTAGATTTATTCTTAGAATTTTTAAGTTTTTATGGTAACAAAATTTTAAGCTAAAAATAAAGGGTTTCGGATTTATAAATTACATTTCATAAAATTAACAAAAAAGAATCCTAAATATAAATGTCACGAAGTCTTAAGCTAAGAAAATTTAAGCAACTACTAGAAAAAGTTATTTTAGTTTAGATATTCGTTTTAATGGATAAAAAACTTTAGTTTGTGACAAATGAAAATTTAAAACTTGTTACCACAGCAGAACGATGATGAAAGCGTTTCTGGAGGCAAAACTAAAGATAATCACACCTGGTGATTGAAGAGACACTCAAGATCAAACGATATCAACAATTTGTTAGTGTCTTTCAAAGTTTATATTAGATAATGAATCTCTAAACTTGAATAGATGTGAATAAGTAAAAAAATGTATATGTTAAAATCGTTATGTAGTAAGTTGTATCTAAAAGCATATGTCTTATGGGTTGAAGATGTAGAAAACCAAAAATCTTACTGCACATATTAACAAATTAAATTTAATATTAATCAGTGATCTAGAGCATATAGATGTGAATATTTAAAACAAAGAACGAAACAATGATTTTGTTGTGTTATGTGGAACAAATTCTTAGATTAAATCAGATTTTCAAGATTTATCAGAGAATTAACACAAGAAATCAAGAGAAGGAATTGTATAGGATCATCCATGTCATCAAACACTTATCTTCACTGTTCGAATTAATCTTCTCTCTTCGACATCGAAAAACTGTTACTGCTTAGTATACTATCAAGCAAATAATTCAGTTTGGAAGTTTGGAACTTTCCTCTTATGCTGGACTAGGCTCATTGGCCTTGTATTTTTTTTTTTTTTGACATCGAAAGGCTATTCTATTATTCAAACTTGAGGTGGTCTTGTAGTCAGACCGAAATAGAACAACCAATAAAATAAAAAACCCTATGGAATGATCTCGCAGTCCTAGCAAAGAAGTCTGAAATCTGATTTTGCGCACAAGGGATATGAGAAATCTTAAAATCTAGAAAGCATATTCTCAGAGTCTCTATCCTCTCCAGTTCTATTGCAAAGCTTGACCAAGCATGAGGCTCCTTGATCATTGCAATCAAATCTTTGCAGTCCATTCCAAATCTTTGGCATGCATGTCGAATGCTGAAGCATACTCTCCATTGCCCATCTCAGTGCTTCCACCTTTGAATGTAAAGCAGATTTTCTTCGAATATGATTCCGTATCCCCATAAGTTGTACCTTTCCCAAGCTATCTAACCAGACCCAACCACACCCACTGAACTGGGCAGTAAACGTCCATGACCCATCTATCATGCAGATATTGCCCAAGCTTAAGGATTGAGGATCTTCAATGCTAAGGTTTTGTGGAGCTGATGGTACTATCTCATTTGCTCATTGGCCTTGTATATGATAAAGTTTTTGACAAACAACATATAAACTAAGATAAACATAAATAAAAGCAATCAGTATCCCAAGGAATTATGGTTGATCAAATTACTAGAATGCCAAAGTAAGAAAAAAGTACGACAAAAGAAATAATAAGTGTAATAGATTTGGGTGTCGGGGTTCGGTTGATTCGGATTTTCAGTATTGTACTCGAACCTGAAAATATCTAGCTCTGAGCAGGGCCGGCCCAGAAGAGAAGCCACCCAAGCCATTGATTAGGGCATCCAATTTAAAGGGGCATATTTTTTATAAAATTGTTTTTACTAATATTTATAGATAAAAAGAATTTGATAAGACTTTTTAGTTGAAAGTATACTTATTGGACATTTTTAGTAATGATAACTTGAAGACATAATTCAAATACTGAAAATTTCTTTAAAATGATATTCATTCGAACATAATTAATGGTATTTTATTTATGGAACTAATACTCTACAAGAATCAATGTCAAAATAGATTAGAAAGCCTACTATAATATTTGTTTGTTAAAGAATGATTGTTATCTGACAAACATAAATTGTTTAGTGTGCATTTTTGAATATAAGAATATCGATCATCACATATAAAAAAGCTTTTAAAAGGTATAAATAGTTATTTGTAGTCTAAAATGTTATTTGAAAGATTACCTAAATTGATTTTGTTATCGATCAAAACTGTCATAAGATTTGATTATATTTATTTAATGAATGATTTTACATGGAAAAATACAATTTTTTTTTTTTTAATGTTTTAGATTTACTGTTTTAATTCAAATTTTAATTTATTTTTATATATTTTTAATAATTTCGATACAAAATATTAAAAGGCATAGTTTTAACATTGGATTAAGGCATTGTTAAACGTTAGACCGGCACTGGCTCCGAGGTCCAGTTCCAGAATTGTGTATAATGGTTTGAATTGAATTATTTTCATAGGGTTTGGTTGGGATTTTGGATTGAGTTAAAAATGCTGAAACATAGAATAAAGATCAAAGAGTTGCTCTACCGAAGGAGACTGTCACTACAAGAAAACAGCTAAATCCCGACGGCCAAAGTCGTCGGTATTCTGTCAGAAAAGACGGATACCGACGGATTTCCGACGAAAGTGGTTGTCGGGATCATTTCGTCGGAAAAAAAATTCAGTCGGAAATTCCTCACAAATTCCGACGACTTCCCGACAACTTTCGACGAAGTAATATCCGCCGGATTTCCGACAAAACTAATCGTCGGTATGTAGTCGTCGGTAATTTGTCGGTGTTTTCCGACTAACAAGTCATCGGAAAGTTGATATATTCCGACGGCTAATTTTCGTCGGAATTTTCCGATGAACTGTGTCCGTCGGAAAATTCCGATGAACACAAACCGTCAGAATATTCCGACGAACATAAACCGTCGGAATATTCCGACGAATTTCTGTCGTTGGAATATACCGACAGAACTAGTTCGTCGGAATATTCTGACGGTTTATCTTCGTCGAAATCTCTGATTGATTATTTTTATTTGATTTTAATTTTTTTTTATAATTGTATTTTAATTATATTTTTAATTTTAATTATCGATAAAAATTTGAAATTAAAACACAATAATATAGAAATAAAGTTTTACATAATTTAAAAACTGAAATTGAAAATAACATTAATAGTTTTCAACTGAAAAAAACTAAAAATCATTCGGAAACAAACGCCTCATCTTCTCCATTATGTCTTGGTTGGTCTTCTTCTGATCCGCAAGTTGAGCAAGAATTTCGGCGTTCTGACTCTCCAACGCCACAATTCGGCCATCCTTGTTCTGCAGCTGCTCTATAATCATCGGATCAGCGTACGAAGCTTGTGAAGAAGAAGGACAAGAAGAAGCACGACGAGCCAACCTGACCAAACGACCTTTCCTCTTTGGAACCGCCTATAAAAATTAAGTTAAAAATATATTAATGAAATGATGAAATATCAATGAAATGAAATAGTGAAGAAATTAAATTGTTATTAAATATCAAATAAAAAAAATTACCTCTTCGACGATTTGGTTTACTCGAATTCGGGATAAGTTGGTGGAAGCCGCCGAAGAATCGGTATCAGAGACAGGCTGAGAAGCCAGAAATGCTTCTTTTTGGGTTTCCACCAAGTCGATGACTTCTTTTTTAACGACATTCTGAATTTAACCCGTCTTCTTATTAGTATACGCCTCCTTTATGACATCGAGTTGATCAACGGGATTACTGTCATTTGCTTCAACCTAGAGACAAAATTAATTAGTCAAGAGATATATAAAAATTATTAAAATTAGAACTTAAAAGTTCATCCTCCTTAGAAGTCATACTGCAAGCACCGAGATTGTGGACAAAAACACATTTCCCGCCATGATCGCTCAAGCGGTTGGGAGAGTTTTTGGCTTATTTATCTTTAGTCTCCTGCTTCTGCCAATGGACCTCCAACTGTTGCCAAACCGTCGTGTTAATAAATATTGGCCTCTTCCCCCTAAGCCATAGCTTCTTCCACTCATGGATCTGCTTCGTGTAAGAGTCCATAGTCTTCTCGTGTAAGGCTTGATGGACGGTTTCCGTGAGACCGGACTCCCAATTGAATTCTTGCTGAAAAACACAGAATTAGTAGACATATTATAGAAAATTAAAGCCCAAAAATATTAAAAATATTGAAGAGTTACCGCAAACTGACGAAACCACAATTCCCGTTCATCCGCTAGGCATCAAACTGTAAGTCTCGTATCCCTTATGTAGCATGGAATACATCATCTGGTTAATGCTCCTGCTGATGCTATTTTTCGATTTGTTAAACTTTTAAACAAATATGTTAGAAACTTAAATAAAAAAATAAACAAAGGATTTTTCTAAAAAGTAAAATATAAAACTTACCACGTAGTGTTTCTCTGTGGTCGGGGATGGAGCATCCGGAGAAGCTCTCGACGGGGTTGTTGGCATGGTTCAACCGGCATGGTTCTCGGCTCATGTGGAGCAGCTGGAACTGGAGGTGGAACTGCAGGAGGAACTGGAGGTGGAATTGCAAGAGGAACAAACGAAATCGAATTCTGCTCTTGCGAAGATCCTGATGCACCGGAACTACTCCGCGGCGTAAGTCGGTGTCGGGGTGCGGACCGGCGTAGTAGGGTGGCGGAATCCTCAGACCTACAAAAGAAAAAACAAAACAATTGTTAGGTAAAATAAATTGAAATTGTTTATATATAAATAATAGAAACAAAATAATTGGAAACTAATCATATATAGTTTTATCATATATTGTTAATAAAAATCATTTATTTAGTTAATAAAATGTTTATATTATTTTTATCATAAATATTTAATAAAATCATTATATAGTTTTACAAAACGTTTTTCTATATAAATAAATGCTTATATTATTTTTATCATAAATATTTAATAAAACTCATTAAATGGTTTTACAAAAACATTTTTCTATATAAATAAATTTGTTAAACATCTTTCTGTGATTTAAAATATTTGTATATATAATAAACGTTTTATCATTTATATAGTTAATAAAATGTTTTTATCATTTATGTAGTTAATAAAATGTTTATATTATTTTTATCATAAATATCTATTAAAAATCATCCTATAGATATTAAAATGTTTCTGAATATATAAAAATTTGATAAACGTTCTTCTGTATTTGTTAATGTTTTTATGTATATAAATATATGACCTAAACATTTTGTGTATATAAAAATAATTAGTAATCGTTTTATTTATATAAATAATAAGGAAAACATTTTTATATAAAATAATAATTTTGTAACGTTTTTAATATATATAAAAAATCATCTGTAAAACGTTTTTATATATAAAAATATATACTAGTAAACTTTTAAAATTTCTAAAGATATACCATTTAAATCTAAACAAAATCTAACATATAATTCTTAGATCTAACATCCAAAACCTAACAAATCTACATATCTAACAACCAAAATCTAACAAATCCACAATCTAACATTCAAACCTAACAAAATCCACAAATCTAACATAAAAACCTAACAAATTCACAAACTTACATGATTGGAGCTTGGAGGGGCCGGAATTGAAGAGATAAACGGTGAGGAGGCTTGAAATCACCGGTTTAGAGAGATAGAGCTTCGCAAAAGGAGAGGATTTTAGAGAGAGAGGCGAAAATGAGGAAGAAGAAAGAAGGGGATATTTTATATAAATTAGATACTGACGACAGAGATCCGTCGGAATGTCGTCGGTTTCTAATTTAAGCGGTTCCCGAAATTATTTGGCGGTTCCGTTTCCCGAGAAAATGAAAAATTCCGAAGACATTCTGATGACTATTTAATTTTCGTCGGAATGTCGTCGGAATATTTAGGAAATGTAAAAAAAAATCAAGTTACAAGGCAGGAATATGCCTTTTCGTCGGAAAGTCGTCGGAAAATACCGACGACTTTCCGACGAAAAGGCATATTCCTTGCATGTTTCTTTTATTGGTCGAATTTAAAGTCGTCGGTATTTCGTCGGAAATTTCCGATGCATTTCGGACGACTAAAGGTTTGGGGTTTCAAAACAGTTATCTAACGATCATATTTTAATCTTTGATAATATGTAGATGATCTTTAAGATGTTTACCTAACGATCATATTTTAATCTTTAATCTTTGATAATATGTAAGATCGACAACGAGTTCAACATCTGCTAAATCTTCAACTGGACTCACATTGCTGCTAGAGTTTGGTTGGAGTGGGTCATTATCAGAACTTCCATGCACTCGTCCTCTTGGGTTGATTGACGTTACAGTGATCGAAGGATCGTCCCTGTACGTGAGCCGAGGGTAACTAATGTAGCAGACTTAAAAAAAAAAATTGTAGAAATTAGTAATATGTAAAATGATAACTATATTGTTGAATTAATATGAATAAACTGACATACCTGATCAGCTTGCGAAGAAAGAATGAAAGGATCATAATATTGAAGTTTCCTTCGCGAATGAACCGATGTAACACCAAATACATCAGTTTTCACCCCTCGATCTGGAGTGTTGTCATACCAATCACAACTGAATACAGTACACCGTAAGCCAACCATACCGGGATACTGGATTTCCAAAATTTCTTTTATGTTGCCATAGTACACATCGGCACCGAATGAAGACGAAACACCAGCATTATAAGTTGTCATAGAATGGCATTTCTTTGTGGATGCATATCCTCGAGTACAATATTTTGGATATGATTTGGCCACATAGTTTGGTCCCAGCACAAATTCCCTTATCCAATCATCGAACACTTCACCTCTAGCCAAACCTTCAGTCACCTATAAATAAAAAATAATTTAGTACTTTAAGTGGGGATAAGTAATTTCATTAAATATAAAAATAATTTTTAATCACACACTCACATAATTAAGAAGCCATCCGGAAAATCCTTGATGTCTGAGTTGTTCAAGCTCCTCTTCTGTGGTATGTCTGTAAGTCAACCGCAACTCTGCCGTATAAATACTATACAAAAATGATGTCATTATAAATTTGAAATAAGCTTATTGAATAATATGACAATTTAAATGAAATACAAATATTTACCTCTCATATTGTAGAACATCTTCACAGTTAGTGAGCAAATATGTTTTCAAGTGAGCGTGCTCCACCTCAGAAAGTCTTCGTTTCTTGAATTTTTCACTCAGTCGTCCAATTTCCTTGAAGATGTTTGGAACGTAAACATAATACGTTGCCCTTTGCCCTCCGTCATCATGCCGAGCAGGTCTTCAGTTTTTTGTCTGAACTTCTGATGGAAAGTATTTTTCAGCAAAATTTGAAGTTTCTTCATTGATCACCTGTGCAACTATAGATCCTTCCACTTTACTTAGATTTTTGACCTTCTTCTTCAGATGATACATATAACGCTCAAAAAGATACATCCATCGGTACTGCACAGGACCACCAAGTTTCAATTCTCTTGCGAGATGAATAGGAAGATGTTGCATTACATCAAAAAATGATGGAGGAAATATCTTCTCTAGGTTGCAAATGATCACAGGTATGTTATCCTTCATATTATTAATGTCATCTTCAGTGACTGCTTTAGTGCATAAATCGCGGAAGAAAGCACTTATCCCTATATACATAAAAAGGAAATTTTTTCCATAAGTACTGTATAAGCATCTATATTATTAAAACTCAAGTACAAAATTTGAGTGTTTGGAGACATGAATTGCAGTTTAAAAAGGAGGTTTGTTTGAAAACATGGATAACAATAGTAAATGAGAATTGTTTGGAAACATGAATAGCAATATATTTACTTCTTTTTAATTACATATTTAGTCATTGCATTTATAATAAATTAGGTATTTTATTTTTGTAATTCTTTTTATTTACAGATTCTACCACTGCATTTAAAATCAATTTAAATTAATTAATTACAATTCCAAAACTTATCTAAAAAATCGATATTCACATATTCATCATTATTAATATTTTACAAATATTACTGAATAAAATTTTTTATTTCACTTAATTTAGCTAAACACATAAAAATATTGTTTTATTTGTTTACGGAATCCGTTAGACATAGATATTTGGGTACCTATTTAGGTACTGATCGTTTCTTTCGGGTATAGATTTTTTGGGTTTTGAAATTAGGCTATGTTTGGATATAAATTTATGTGTGAGTTTCAAGTTGGATCCCCCGGGTCTGTATGAATTTTGTTCTGATGTATAGGAAACTAAAAATATTCAAATAACGAATATATTTGAAAATGAATCGGATATTTGAACCAAAAATAATGGCTGCACATAAGAAAAAATCAATATAAACGTACTGCAAATTTGATTCAAAATCATTTCTTTTAACAACAAACTACACAGATATATTGATTTGTATAAAAATTTAAATTACAATGTAAATATTTAATTAATATAGAAATATGTCACATTGTTTAAACAAAATCTCAATATAAAATGTTGTACATTTGCGTTCTAAAATCATTTATTTTAACAACAAGCCAAATAAATACGTTGATTAGAGAGGAAATAAAACAAAGCTAGAAAAACTCATAGTCTATGTGTCAAATTTATTATAAAGAAAGTTTTACTAAGATAAATACATTCAATAATTACAAAAAAATAATATATTTCATAAAAGTGAAAAATAATAACCGCCCTTTCAAAGGCGGGTCAAAATCTAGTAATAAATTAATATGACAACAAGTTAAAAATGTTAAAATATAAGTTACCTGCAAATTGCTTCATGAACATTACGTGTCAATAGTTCTGAAAAGGCAAACAGAAGGAGGCGTTGCATCATTACATGATAATCGTGACTCTTCAAGCCATTAAACATTCCTTCACTTTTATCGACGCAGTTACACAAATTTGATGCATAACCGTCTGGAGATTTGACTCTATCTGTAATCCAATCAAAGAACTCCTCTTTTGCAGCTGCATCTAACCGGTATATGGGAAAAGGAGCCATACCATTCTCATCAACGTGTAGTTCAGAACGAGCACAAATATCGACCAAATCCAGTCTCGACTTCAAATTATCCTTCGTTTTACCTTGGATGTTAAGGATTGTGTTCATCAGATTGTCGAAAAATTTCTTCTCAATATGCATGACATCCAAATTATGCCGCAACAGATAATCCTTCCATTATGGCAGATCCCAGAAAATACTCTTTTTGTGCTAGCTGTGTAGTTCTCCAACCGCGTCGATTCGAATATTTTCATGTCCACCTACGTCTGGCGTCCTTTCAGCACCAAAATACCTTAACTGTTTCCACAAATCTTCCCCACTAATTTCTTCAAGTGGACTGTCAAACACCTTCTTGTTCTTCGTAAACAAAGTCCTACTCCTACGATATGGATGATCGGGTGGTAGAAACTTCTGTGACAGTCAAACCAACACGTTTTCCTTCCGTGTTTTAGTTGGAAAGCATCTGTGCTATCTTGACAATATGGACATGATAGCCTCCCATGTATTGTCCATCCAGATAACATACCATATGCTGGAAAATCCCCTATTGTCCACATAAGTACTGCCTGCATCTGAAAGTTCTCTTTGCACGAAACATTGTATGTCTCAGCACTATGCGCCCATAGTTGTTGCAACTCATATACCAGGGGCTGAAGAAAAACATCTAGTGATCTCTTAGGATGCTTTGGTCCGGGGACGAGAATTGAGAGAAACAAAAACTCTCGTCGCATGCACAAACTTGGCGGCAAGTTGTACGGTGTCACAATCACTGGTCATAGAGAATATTGTCTAATTTGTCTTCCATATTTTCCAAATGGGCTGAAACCATCTGTACATAATCCAAGATAGACATTTCTTCTCTCATGGGAAAATTCTGGATATGTTGATTGGAAATGCTTACAAGCTTTTGCATCTGAAGGATGTCTAATCTGACCATCTGTGGAGTGCTCTGCATGCCATCTCATTGATTAGGCTGTGCGTTCTGACTGATACAACCTCTTCAATCTTTCTGTCAAAGGCAAATACCACATCCTTTTGAATGGCACTGGAACTCTTCCATTTGTATCCTGATAACGAGGTTTTCCACAAAATTTGCATTTATACAGGTTCTCATCCGCTCTCCAGTAGATCATGCAGTTATCCATGCATACATCTATCACCTGATATGGTAAAATAAGACCTGCTACAAGTTTTTGAACCTCGTAGTATGAACCCGGTGCAAGATTACCCTCTGGTAGAACACCTCTAACAAAATCAGCAATAGCATCCACGCATTCTCAGCCAAATTATAATATGTCTTAATACCCATCAATCTAGTTGCAGATGATAAGGGTGAGTGACCATCTCTACAACCTTTATACAAATGTTGTTTTCCTGCTTCCAACATGTCAATAAATCTCCTAGATTCTGCATTGGGTTCTTACCCTCTATAATGATCATTTACCATCTGCTCGGTACCTACACCATAATCTACATCCATTCTTTGTTCTTCTAACCTATCAATAGGCTGAGGTTCGCTAGTACTACCATATTCATAACCAATTTTCCCATGAAGATACCAAACCTTATAATTCCGTGTAAATACTTTCATATATAAATGAGTCCAAACATCTCATTCCTTTAAAATCCTACTATTTTTGCAGGAAGAGCAGGGACATCTTAACATACCAGTATTTGCTTCCGGTTGTTGTTGAACAGGCCTCATGAATTCACCAATACTTTCTACGTATTCTTCCGTAAGCAAATTGGTGTTTGGATCTAAATGAGGTTTATCCATCCAGAAACGATAATAATTTCTTGAAGACATGATTTTTTTTGGATTTGCAATGATTGAAAATGGTTAAGAGAGGGAAGATAGAATGAAGTGTGAATGGAGTGAAGAAGGGGATCTTGTATTTATAGAATAAATTGCCGACAGTTCCGACCGATTTCCGAGGTCATTCCGACGGACAAAAAATAGTTCGTCGGAATTCCGTCGGAATTTTCAAAACATAAAACGGCTATAAAACGGTCATATTTTTCGTTGGAATTCCCTCGGAATTTTTCGCAAAGGTCGTCGAAAATTCGTCGGAATATAGCAACCGTCATAATATTAGCAACGGTCGAAACATTTGTCGGAAAGTCGTCGGAAATTTCCGACGAAAAAAGTAATTAAAACCATTTAAAATGATCGGATAACGGTTATATTATTTCCTCGATATTTTGTCGCAATTTCGTCGCTATTTTCCGACGACGTCAATTTCGTCGGAAATTTCCGACGAAATTCCGAAGAATGGTTAATATCGTGTTTCATCGGTGTGTCGTCGAAAATCTATCGGAAATGTTCGACGACTTTTCTGTTCGTCGGAACCTCCGTCAGAATTTTGTAGTGTATAACTTCAGTGTAGAAACGTTGAATCGTCCAGAGCGTCATCAAAGTAAAATACTTTTTATTAGGAATTTTGCCCGCATTTGCGGGCTTTATAATTTACAAAAATTTGTAAAAAGGTATATTAAATATATTATCAATTCCAAAAAAATTAGAATGAATTATTTCACGCTTTTGTAATATTTCATAATTAATTAAATATTAATTTTTTATATACAGTGGTTTTTATTTTTCAATATTTTTATTACGTAAAATAAACTTAAAAGTATTCATATATACATAAACTATATAACAAGATTTATATTTAGTTTTAAAACATTATGATGTAAAATATTTTGGATAACATAGTATTGAAATTTTAGATAATGATGATTATCAGATTTATGAAATTTATTTTTAATTCATGAGTAATTATATATTAACAAATCTAATCTAATTATTTACTAAGGGTAATAAAGATTTTAAACGCTCTAACTTTTAACATGAGAACGGAAAATCACGCAAATAATAATAAAAATATTTTTGAATTTCTTGCCAATTTTTTTAGAGATTATCATAACGAGTGATTTTGATTGTCCTAAAAATTATCTTAAAAATAGATTATTGATTTTATACTATGTGATATATATATATATATATATATATATATATATTATAATAGAGCCGGTTTAATATTATTAAACCAAATATAATATAAACATATATATAATATTTAATAATACTGAAACAAGTATAATATAAAATTAACTATGATATTTTCTTTATAATTTTTAATTATTATCAAGATAGTGATAAATTATCAGCTAAATCACTAAAATTATTTATTAAGATTAATAATAGAGCGTAAAATTTGACTAAACCTAAAATCATGACAAATCAGCAAATTTACTTATTTTTTTTTTCCAGAAATTATCACAATGAGTGATTTTAATTATCCTAAAAATTTATCTTAAAAGATAGGTGAATGATTTTAATTATGTGATATATATAAAAATATATTAAAATAAATCTGGTTTAATTTTTTTTTTAGAAATTATCACAATGAGTGATTTTGATTGTCCTAAAAATTTATCTTATAAGATAGATGATTAATTTTATATTATGTGATATATATATATATATATATATATAAAAATAGAGTCGGTTTAATATTACTAAACCAAATATAATCTAAACATATATATTGTATATAATATTACAAAAGTAAATATAATATAAATTTAACTATCATATTATGGTTATATATATTTTAATTATTTTGAAGATAATGATAAATTAGCAGCTAAATCACTAACATTTTCTATTGATATTAATAACTGAACATAAATATGACTGAACCTGAAATATTTAATAATTAATTAAATATTATATGTTTTATTCGATAAAGTTTTTATAAATTTTTTTATTAAAACTATTGACTCATCCTACATTATAGAATATGACAAATAAGCTTCTAAAATAATAAACATGACAAATAAGCAAAATAACTTAAAATCATGGAAAACATGATAAGTAAATAAAACTAAAATGACCACATAAATTTATGTAAAAATATAATAAATAAATAAAATTACCAATTAAAAATATTAAAAACATGACAAATAAATAAATAACCTAAATTATGGAGAATATGATAAATAATCAAAACTAAAATTATTAAAACATAACAAATAAGAAATTTATCTAAAATTATGGAAAATATGACAAATAAGCAATAAACAATGACAAATAAATAAAAAAGCCTAAAAATATGGAGAAGCTGACACATAAGCCAAATTATTTCATAAATAATAGTATAGATTGTTTGTCTGAGTCATATTTAAGTCACATATTCCCTAAAAAATTGGGTTCAGAAAGAAAGTATGAGCTGCTGATTTGGGAAATTATGTCACAAGTGCTAGAAAGGGAAACTTTCATAAAGGCATGTCAAAAGGAAAAAAATAAAGGCAACGTCTAGGAATATGCGTTCGAGGATCTGGTAAACAAATAGCCATTCAATAAGTAATATACTCCCTCCGTTTCTAATTGTAAATAGTATTGCTTAAAAACACGAATATTTAGAAAGTTGTTATTTTATAAAAAATATTTAATCAATTAATTCAACCAATCATAAAAAACCTAACATTATTTCATTGATCATACGATATCCAATAAATGAAAAAGATGCATTGAAATATATAAACTACTTATATTGTGAAAAAGACTATTTTTCCTAAAACTACCTACAATTAAAAACAGAAGGAGTACATGATTTCTAACTCTTAGAGGACTGTGAAAATGTGAAGTCTCAAATCACTCGTATCCAAAACTTTGAACTTTAGCAAGATAAGTGGCTTAGCAATAATAGTTTCGAGAATTCAAGGGAACTTGTACGTTGTTCAATATATAATTTATTATTTCTGTAAGATATCACTCCTAATAAAATCTCTATTGCTGCAAAGAACTAGTTAGAGCATACCAGATTTAATATGAATTAAAAGAGGAGAAAGAAACTTGTGTGTTGGACCTTTTTCTGTTCTTATTTTCAGCAGCTTTTTGGGATGTGAGCATATCTAAAGTCAGTGCCGGTCTTACATTTTATATTGTCCTAATCCAATTTTTAAATTATGCCCTTCGATATATTTATCCAAAACTACAAAAACATTACTATAAAAAATTGAAAATTTTCATAAAACTATAAAATCACATCTACTGTTTATAAAAACAGTAAATACACTAAAAATACAGTTTTTCTTGCATTTTTCTAACAAAATCATACATTATACTAATTTATTAAATCTCTAATCATAACAGACTTAACTGATAAACAAATCTTGATCACATATGTGACATATTAGAACAAAAATAAATATCTATCAAATTTAACTTCGACAAATTATTTTATCAGTGGTAACCCATATTATAAAAGTCAACAATATGTATTTGGTAATTTATGTGTGTTTGATAACAATCTTCCATTTTTCAACCAAAAAAACTTTAATATTCTTTGTAAATTTTTTTCGATATTGATTATCATAAAAAATTGTAGTTTTCTAAACAAATTATCATAAATTATATCTGAACTATGATTTTGAAGTTTTCAAATTCAAACATTATTCTTTCAAATTATCATAACTAAAAGTGTAAGTATTATTTTAATTAAGAAACTTACAATAATTAAAAAATAAATCTGTAAATATATCCTTTTAAATTGGATGCCCCAATCGATGGTTTATGTGGCTTTCCCTCTGGACCGGCCCTGGCTAAAGTTAAAAGATCCCTACACAAACATACACACACACAATCCCAGAAGAAACCCCAACTGTTAACATTAACTGAAGGAAATTGAAAAGTTAGTAAAAAAAGCTATTAATCCGTAAAATATTTTAAATATATATTTATTAGAAAAATGGAGATGCAAGTAGCCCTGGGCACGGAGCGGATATCCGGGAAAATATCACTATCCGTGATCCGCTCCGTCTCATACTGAATACTTAGTTTTATGATCCGCTTGATTCGTGACTCTTCAAATATTGAAACTTGAATATCCGTGACTTTTAGTTATCCATGGATTATCCGCTCGCCAGTAAAAACAAAATAATTAATAATTATCCCTTATATTAGAAACCAGACAACACATATAATCAAAATATACAACATACCAGCAGTTAAACATCTGTTCATCTTTTAAGTAGCTTTTGTACTTCCAAAAATTACTAAAAGCTAATCATCAACAAATCTTAATCAAAACTTTCACAAAAGCTAAACATCCGCTTATCTCTTACTTCAGAACCTGCACACACAAAACATATTCAAATAAAAGAAAGCAGAATATATATATGTATATATATATATATAAAGGAACCATAATTTAATATAATTAATATCCAAACCTAACATTAGAATTAGTAGTCATCGACATCCATGTGACCAGATGTTATGTTTTCCAGCTCCAGCTCTAAAAATTAAAGGTAAGATATAAATTAGAACAAAATAACAATAACCTATAATAATATGTATTGAGAAACTAATATCAAAACAGAACATACCAGCTTCTAGTTCTAATATATCATCCATAGATTCCTCCACAAGAAGAGGTTGATTCTGACGTCGAATCCAGTCTTGTGCATATGAGAGCTTCAACCATACGCGGACTCAATGAACTACGAAAAGAATCAAGCACACGACCTCCCGCACTAAAACCAGATTCAGACGCAACCGTTGACACTGGAACAGCTAGAACATCTCTTGCCATTAAAGAGAGTACTTTGTACTTTGATCCTGTAGTCTTCCACCAACATAAAATATCAAAACCATCGTCCTCATCATTTTCACATTCATCAACCAAATATCTTTCCAATTCTGATTCAGGTGGTGCATGCCCTTTACTTTCCTTATGTTTCTTGTACATTGAAGTCATCCAAGAGCCAATCTTCCCAATCGTTTGAACATTAACTTCAGAAACATTGTCATCTCTTTTACTAGAAGACACCACATTTTCAGGAACGATAGTCTTGTAGTGCTTAAACATCTTCTCCAAAGCATCATCGATCTTTGACAACAGATAGGCAGCGTCTTCTTTTGAATAGATTTCATCAATCAACCACTTAACCCACTGCCTCTTGTATCTAGGATCAAGTATAGTTGCAACAAAGATAATCATGTTCATGTTATCAAAGTTACCCCAATACTTGTCATATTTTTCTCTCATCTTGGACGATATCTCTCTTATGGAATTAGTTCCATCCATGCCCATCTTCATTATTAGTAAAGACAAACCAAAGATCTCTTTCATGTAAACATTTGACGTGATGTAAAGAGATCCAGAAATCTTCACAGTTGTCTCATAAAATGATTGCAGGAACGGAACGAGACCCTCAGCGTAAGACCAATCAACATGAGATGGTAAGCTAGCCATTTCCTGTCTATAAACTCTGTCTTTTAACTCCAGCAAATCAAAAGCTTTCCTTACCTTAATGGCAGACTCCAACATCAAATAAGTAGAATTCCATCTAGTTTCCACATCCAAGCAAATACCACAGTTTGTAGGAAGCTTCAATTGTTCCAAACACTCCTTAAACTTTGACAATCTACTTGGAGAAGATTTTACATAACGAACAGCCAAACGGATCCGATATATTGCAGCTTCTACATCTTTTAATCCGTCTTTAACAATCAGTCCTAATATGTGTGCACCACACCGCATATGAAGAAACTCTCCATCTAGCACACAACCTCCTCTTGATCCAAGACTTCTTCGCATATAACGCACACCTAAATCATTTGAACTTGCGTTATCCACTGTAATGGTAAAAACTTTGTCGATTCCCCAAAACAGCAAGCACTTCTCAATTGTTTTTCCAATCATTTCACCCGAATGACTTGAAATTTGGCAGAAGTTAATAATTTTCTTGTGTAATCTCCACTCAGAATCTATAAAATGAGCAGTCAAGCACATATATGTCAGATTCTGACAAGAAGACCATGTGTCTGTGGTGAGACTAACACTTCCAGAAAACTTCTTAAACCATTTCCTTAGTTGTTCTCTTTCCTCCTCAAACAAAGCTAAGCACTCCCTAGTCACAGTCCTCCGTGAAGGAATAATGAAGCGTGGCTGCACCACCCTCATAAACTCCTGAAAACCTTCTCGCTCCACAAATCGAAAAGGCAGTTCATCTTTGATAATCATCCTAACCAAAGCACGGCGAGAGTCTTCTTTATTAAACGTAAGGTACGAAGGAACAACCTCTTTATCTTTAGCAGCCCCTTTGCAATGAAACAAAGTCGATTGTTTCACACGTTTGGCTTCATTTTCATCAACATCCTCCTCGCTAACTCCAAGATTTAGATATAGCTTACACCTTTTCAAATGATTTAGCATAGCACTAGTTGTCGAGCCACCTTCAGTACGGCATGTGATTTGTGTTGAGCAATGCTTACACACAGCTTTGAGACCAGAGTCCATCTTCACAAAGTGAAGCCACACCATAGATTGTTTCTTTTCTCCCTTAGGGTTTGGTCCATTCGCACCTTCTGGATTCTCACCAGTTTTGCTTGATTTTTCTTTATGAGTCATCTGCAGAAAAAAAAAAAAAACCCAACATGAGAATTCTATTTGAAAAGATTATAATCTTCAAACTAAAACCAGATTTTTTTCTAAAATAAAAAATAAAAACTTCATTGGCATAATAAAACTTTCAGTATTTCAATTTTTCCATGAGTGGTGGGTAAAAGGGACGTAAGAGCAGCGTTTATGAAAATTGAACCAACGATGTGTAAAAAAAGAAACATATGTCTCAGAGAAATACAACAATGAAACAGCTTCAAAAAAAAATCAGATGTAATCAATAGAACAAAGAGAAATAAAACAGTAATAGAAAGGTAAAACTTACCACTTAACTCTGATGAAAAGCCCCAAAAATCTTTCCTGGATTTCTAGGGTGTGAAAGGAAGAAGGCAGCGTAGAAAGAGAATCAATTTGGAAGATATTTTGATCGTGGATGTTAAATAATTTTTATTGCTTTCCTCATTATATATTTATTAACCTATTAACCAAAATAAACAAATTTTAACATCTTCAGCCCAACATAAAACTTCAGCCCAACATAAAATATATTAATAGTGACCCCAACAAGAAAAAGCATATTAAAATTAGGTTAAATCATATTGAATTTCTTCAGCAGCCCAAAATTAACCAATTGTAAATTTAGTTAGGGTACCCATTAACTTATTATACATTTATGATATATATAAATACAATAACTTATTTATACATAATTGTATTGCATATATACTACGGATCGGAGCGGATATTTGATATTTTAAAAAATGATATTTGCTATTTGATTTGTTCTTTACGAATATCATATTTTATTATTTGCTTTGATTCGAAGCATAACGGATATTCGGATTTTTCGAATCGAATCGAAACGAATAACGGATCGGATCAAATTTAACGGATAATTTGCCCAGCCCTAGATGCAAGGATTCGAATTGTATACCCTCCATTAACGAATAATTAAATCTACCTTTATATTATTTGAAGACTTTAAGATTTTGCTGTCAGTAAACTACTTAAATGAATCAAGGTTGGAAGCTCGGGTTTCTCTTTTAGTCAAAAAAAAAAAAAAAGCTCGGGTTTCTCTTACTTCTGCTCAGAGCCAGTTGTAATTATGGTATTTAGGTGTGAGAATCTAGCGGATTGAATGGAATAAGAGTGACAAGTAGATCTAACGGTATAAGTGTGGTTTAAGTGGATCTATCAGTTTAAAATATATATTTGAATTGTGAAATTGGATAAAAAAGCGGTTTAAAATAGTGTAAAATTAATATAAAATAATATATTATTAATTATTTTCATAATAAAAATTATTTTAATAATTTATAACTGTAATAAATATAAAATTTATATACATAATATAATAATTTATAAGTGTTATTATAAATTGTATTAATATTACCACTGTTAGAATCACTACTCTATAACTATGTTGTTTTTTATTAATATCACCACTGTTTATAAAAAAGAAATTAAAAAATATTATAATTTTTTGAATCTAACAAAATATCAAGTAAAATTATGTATGGTATCAAATCATTAATGTCATTAACTAACATATAGAAATAAATTAAATAATTTATTATGGAAAGTGAAACTAGAGGAAACACTTCTTTTCACTCATGTTCCATTTATCTACTAGAGTTCCTTGTATTTGTTCATTCATTTAACTTCTTGCAGTTTAAATAAATATTTTCCATATATCTAAGAGAAATTTGCTAAAATGAAACAAAAATTTAGTCTTTTTGTCCCTTTGATATAAAACTTTTTTATCCATTTTTTTCTTTAACCTTCTCCATTTTTAAAACATAATGAAATAAATAGTTTATGAATCAAAAAATTATAAATGTAGAAACAATTGATGAAACACATATCTACACAAACTGTTATTTTTTTGGTTGAAAAACATGATGGATTAAAATTTTAAATTATGTTCTACGCAAAGTAGATTTCATCTTCTATGAAAGTTGGTTAGTAGAAATTGAATTCCAGATTAAACAAGTTCATCTTTTTTTTTTTGAATAAACAGTCTACTTTTTATTAACTTCTAAATATGAGGAATGCGATTTCTATCAATTGTAAAGAGAGCTACATTTTTTGTGAGAGCAGTTTATACTTTTATAAGATATTCTAAAATTTTAGGAATGCAAAATTTAGACATGCGCCTACGTGTGATAGAATCTGCTTATGAAATTTTTGTCTTGTTTCTACGCAGTGTAGAAAGTGTATTCTACGAATAAAAAAATTTGATTTTGCGAAAATTTAGAAAGTTCAGTCAAGAAAATATTCTAAAATTATTTTTAATATTCTAACTTCCCTAAAACGTCTATATTTGGTTATCAAAATATTCTTAAAATATTTTTAATCTTTGTGCTTGCCTAAAACGATACAAATATGTATTTTTGATTTTTTGATATATTACAAACATATATAGAAAAATTATATATGTATACTTATTATTAATTTTGTTAATATATTTACCTATAGAATTATTTTGAATTCAATTGTGTATATCACGAGGAATATATAAATATTATTGCTCATGCTATGCATGAGAATATTTTATTTTTAATTAACATTATATATTAAAAATAATAAATGAATTTAAGTATATAAGTATCATAAACATATTAATATAAGTGTTACTTACTAAAATTGTTTAACGTATAAAATTATTTATCAAATATGATTAAACATTTAAAAATTGAATAAAAAGTTTAAGATATTTAAGTAATTTATAAAATAGTTAACATACACTAAAAACTGTTGAATATCGACTAAAAATATTTAGTCAATATTTTGGAAATATCTGTTTGTAAATATAAATGTACAATTTATAAAATATTAAATATAAATTTTTATGTGTGCTCTTTATGCTAATTAAATTTTTACTAATATATTTATTTATTTTTATTAATGTATTTATTTATATAATTAATGGAATTCAATTGTTTATATCATAATTTATTATATTATATAAAAAGTTAAATATATTATTTTTATTAGTTTTATCAATGTATTCTAAAATGTTGACTTAAAATTACATATATGTATATTAGTTTAATTTTTATTTCTAATTCGTTTTTAATATTTAAATACTTTTAAAATGTATTTATTTGATTAATCAATGGTCAAATCTGAGATTATGAAAAAAAAATACTATAAAGACGAAATAATGTTGGTTTTATAGGAATAAAGATGGTGAATTTTCATTTCATTTTGACAAATTTTCCTATATTTAATACAGAAACACAATTGTATTTACAATAACTTGAATGGAGAATTTAATGGAGAATTCGTTCACCTTGTGTTTCACCCACTTTTTCTCCGCTCTCCATTCAGTGCCTATACCTAAGTCTAATACTTTGCAATTAAAAAGTTTAGGTATAACTGTATAAGTAACTGCGTGGTCTTTTGAATCAGACTCAAGCACCAAGAAACATGTACAAAAACAGGTCAAGGCTAGTTTTCTCTTTGGCCCACACGTAGAGTATTATATTGCATTATAATATCATATATGTCTCAAGCATATTTTAATACAGCACGAACAAAATCAGTGGTTCTCAATATTTCCACCGAACTGAACGAAAAACCTGAGTTGTTGTTTTCCATGCGCAATATAATAAGATAGTTAAAGCCTTCACTCAATAATAATAATAATAATAATAATAATAATAATAATAATAATAATAATAATAATAATAATAATAATAATAATAATAATAATAATAATAATAATAATAATAATAATAATAATAATAATAATAATAATAATAATAATAATAAGTAGTAGTAATTGTTATTTAGAAAAATCAAGCATATAATTTGGTTATGCAATTATTATTTTATAATTATTGACCTAATTTTATAAAGTTAATAGTGACTAAGTGTAATCAATTCTAATTGAAAAAAATCATTATTAATTGTACACAAGGTCTTGATCCATGGCCATGTGAATCTAATTTTCAGTTTTTTTTTTTTGCTAAATGATGTATCTATTATATTTGATCTTATTATATTGACTATGTCATGTTTTTCGTGTCTTTAACCATCTTTTGTGTGACGAATATTTGATATCATATAAACAACTTGAACATATATACTTAATTAGAGGATTGTATAAGATGTATACAGATAATGGTTATGAATTTTTTAAATATGAAGAAATATTATATTATGTAGCTGATGTTTAGTATCATACAAACAGTAAAACATTTATCATTAGAGTTATATATATAATTCGAGTTATGCATAGTATATATAGAAATTTATTTTTTTGAATTTGACAATACAAAAAAGAATATGACTTATGATAGTATATTAAATTGATAAATTATGTATAATATGTATAGGAAAAAACATTAATACACTTCCAAAAAGTTGTAAAATATGAAACATTGGAAACAAAACTGCAAACTAAAAAAACATAAACTATCAATTAAATTAGCACTCGTATGGTATTTTTATTTTTAATATATATTTATCTTATATAAATTTAAATATATATTTTAACATCTTATTAAATAGCTTTTAGCATTTTTAAACAAAATAATTTTATAATTAATAATGAATAAATTATTTTTGATCCATCAATTGTACCATCTATATTTTAAATATTACCCATATGTTCACAAATGTATTTTTATGGATCAAAATTTTGAATAAAATTGTTATTTATGATTATATTTGATTTATATGATATAAATATAATATATCATTTACATTTTGTGTTTAATATTATGTATTTTATAGCATATTTTGTATTTTTTTCGACCTAGTTAAATATACCCAATTAAAAATAATCAACTTATAGGAATGAACATCTTTTTACATTTTTGGCATTGATTAGATATAATTTAATGTTTAGCTAGATTATAGGAAGTATTTCTGAAATAAATGATACTTAATTTATTGTACTTTAATTTAGAAAAATATATTAATAAAATAGAAAAAGACAATCATTAAAACAGGAAATTCAATTTAATTTTTAATAGCATGACAGTGTAAATAACACTGAAAACTCAGGAGTATTTTATATCTGTACTCCTATTTTAATAATTGAGATACCTAATTTTAATTGATATCATGTCAATAAAACTGAAACTCCACCATACAGCTACTCAAACCCAAATTTTCATGTTCTGATGGAATATGCTAATTTTATATGAAACTAAACTTGCACTGGAACGAATTATGTTTTTTTTTTCTTTTCTGTTTTTCTATCGAATGCACTTTTCCTTCCTATGTCTTATGTTATGCACATTGGTCTCTTTTTCTTATGGTGGTTAGTTATTCGTTTTTGGAAATTTTTCTTTGACGTCTGGCTCCAACAAGGATGTATCGTTTTCCATTGGCTTTATCTTCAGAGGTTCCATAAGTTGTGTAATCTTTCTTTGATTTTGTATCAGTAAATTTTCCATCTTTGCACAATGGTCATGCAAATATTCTGTACATCGTTTTTAATTTTTTTTTGGATGTTTTAGATGAAATATTTTTAACTTTATAATTTACAAAAAAAAACTTTATCATCGTTATTAAAATTTAAGTTTTATCTTTAAAAACACAAAATTTCAGTAATACCAAATTAGTTAATCTATAATGGATAAGTCGTGGATGTTGTGTCTGGTATACTAAACATTTAAAGTATATGCTTAGAAATGCAACATTTTGGCATCATTTATATGCACATAGTGCTGTAATTTGTCACAAGAATAAATAAAAGCATATGGCATTATATGTGTACTTTTTTATTTGACTTTGTAATTGTTTTTATAATTAAAGTGTGAGTTTTTACAAGAGATCTCAGCTCTATAAGTGTGTGTGTGTGTGTAAGAACTCCAATGGAGCAACAAGAGTTTGTTAATGGCGATTTAGAGAGAGAGATAGATGAGAGTTTGTTTAGGTGTGTAGATAAGTGTATAAGAGACTAAGAACAAGAGAATAAGAGACTAGAGAGATTGGTAACCAGAATAGAGATTATGAAGTGGAGAGGGGAAGCCCCCCTTACTCCCTTAAGAGTTACAAATTCGTCCATACACATGCCTTATATAGGCTTTACAAGTTTGCAACATTAGAAACCTAAATCTAATGGATAAAAGTGACTGAATAGAAATGGATGGCTAGGATGGAGTCTGGTGGGTTGTTGAGGACGTGATGGATGCTGATTGGTTGATTCAAACTGGTCAAAGGGAAGGCTGCTCTCTCATTGGCTCCTCATAGGCTCCCATGTATCTTCCCACTTCTTTGGCTAGATACATGGTCTTCTTTGCCTTCACTTTACAGCTCATGCCAGCTCATGACAGCCTGACCTTATCCACACGTCCATAAGCTCAGCCAGATCAAGTTGCATCTCTTCATGCTGAACCGGCCTATCTTTGCACTTCTTCATTTCAAGTTGATCCGAGCAATGCGGTCGATGGTACGGACCGCCTGTCCGTACCTCGCCCTATTTTGCACCAACTCCCAGACTTCTCAAATGGTTGATCCATACATGAATTGGGTCGCCCTAAGTTTGCACCGTCCCGCCCGAACCTCCGGGCCTATCTTTGCACCATCACCCAATTCTCTCCAAATGGTGTCTCAGTCCCTCCTGGACTTAAACCCTATCTTTGCACAGACTTCAGGACACTCTTAGACTCCTCAAGCCTTTCGAACACTCAAGCCTGACAGACAATCTCGGAAGTCTTGCCCTATTCTTGTACAAGACCCAAACTCAACCCAACTCCTCCTTTGGCTCCATTTCTTTCTTCAAGTCAACACTCCCCCTCAAGCTTGACTCTAGGTGATCCAAAGTCAAGCTTGGAACCTTGAAGAATCCCTCGTTAAAACCTTACAAGGAAAATCCTTTGGGACAAAACCTTGTAAGGGAAAAGAGTAGGTTCCTCAAGGCCTGGATTGGCGGTGAGTCTTTGTGCCTTACCAGAAATGTAAGGAACACAAAGGCTCTGGATCATGGCCCTCATGTGATGCAAGGTTGATCACATCTTCCCTTGCTCATCACCAACTCATCTTGTACTCTTCCCACGGCCTGATCTTCTTCTAGCTTCATATGGAACCATCAGATCATCCTCCAAAGAGTATCAAGTACTTGTGTCTTCAAGAAGCCTTCTCAACACTCCCCCTCAAGCTTGACCATGTGGAACAAGTCAAGCTTGGAAGGAGAGCTTCTTGAACCTCCACATTTGCTCACTGCCATCCACCTTCTTGAACTGGCTTCTATGTGATCATTGAAGCCTTCTCAACACTCCCCCTCAAGCTTGACCATGTGGAACAAGTCAAGCTTGGGAGAGCAGCTTCATGATCACACCATCAGACCCTTGCAGCACCTTCTGAACTTGCCAATCCATGGAATGCTTGTGGAACCTTCAGCTACCTCTTCAGACTGCTCACACTAGAAGCCTCCTTGATTGTGTAGCTCCATCATCTTCACACAAAGACAAGAGTGCTCTGAACACTCTCTTGTTCTTCCCACAGTCGGATGACTCCTTCTCCATCAGTTGCTTGCACTGGCCTTCTTCTTCTGCTCACTTAACTCCCCTCCTCAAGCTTGGATAGAATGAGGGTCCAAGCTTGGAAGTGAGCTTCAGTAAGTCTTCATTCTTCTTTCAGTGTGCTGGCTCCCTCTCTACACCCAGGAATATACACTTCTTGTGTAGGCTCTGAAATGTAGGCAAGTAGCTGCCACCAACTTCTTTTCTTCTCTTCTGTGTGTGTCCTCTCCTGTCTATGCTCAGGAATGTACATCTTTTGTGTAGGCTCTGATGCATAGGCTGTGAACAACTCATCCACGGAGATACACCATTGTAGAGAGCAACTCTCCACTTGGATTGGTGATGAACTAAGAACACTTCCTGTGAACCTGAAACACCACTCAAACTCCAGCAAAGATTAATCATAGGTGCATTGGGTCAGTCCTTGATGAATCATCAAGCTTGAACACCAATGTCTTTTAAAGCAATGCAAGATCAAACAAGACAATCAAGTTCACATCTTTGCAAGCTAAACTCTCTAAGTACTAGCATGATCATCACAGACTCATTACAAGTTACTTAGGCAACTCTTGACAGCTCCTTTACTCAGCTACTAGACATGAATCTAGTGCCTCAATGTAAGGTAACTTCAAGACACAATGCATCAACTTTAAGTTGGTTTCAATACATGTATGCAAGCTAAACAAGCATCACAATGAACCAGAGTTATGCATATGCAATCTCACACACCATGCTTCAACCTTAAGTGATATCAAGATATGAAAGCTACTGAAAAATATAATACAATCAGTCATCTCAGCACAACTCATACAAGAATCAGGTTAAGCATTTTTTAAACAACTCTCTAAGCATTTTTAAACACTCTCAACCACTTAACAATACTCTTCAAGCAACCAGGGACAGATTCAAATCATTTTAATTTGCAATCTTAAACAATCCTCAGGTTTCAATCAACAACACAACATCACAATCAGATCATATGCTCAAGCTTTTAACTAAAGGGAAAGAGATTCAGCTCACAGCCAAGGAACTTGTGCTAGTTCCTTGAATCTCCATGGTACATGGCAAGGTTTGAGCTGTTGGTGTCGACCCCAACATCTCCTTCTTCCATGGACCATCCTCTTAAACCCTCCATGTCAAAGATCCCACCTTTCTTCATGTTTGTACTCTCCACACCAGATCCAAGTTGAAAGCTTTCACCTTTCTTCTTAGACAGTGAATAAGAATGGCTTGGGCATGCTTCCAATGGCCTTCTTTCTTCAAGGGAGACCATGAGAGAGTGGAGAACGACCAAGGACAGCTTCTGGACGCCATGGATGAGCACACCATCTTCTTGAAGAGGTTGAACAGCAGGCTGGACAGTAGCTTCTTCTTGGTTTGGAAATGACATGAGAGTGAGCCTTGAGCTTAGCAAGCAAGAACCAGATTCAGATGAACCAGGCTCTGATACCATGTGAGTTTTTACAAGAGATCTCAGCTCTATAAGTGTGTGTGTGTGTGTAAGAACTCCAATGGAGCAACAAGAGTTTGTTAATGGCGATTTAGAGAGAGATAGATGAGAGTTTGTTTAGGTGTGTAGATAAGTGTATAAGAGACTAAGAACAAGAGAATAAGAGACTAGAGAGATTGGTAACCAGAATAGAGATTATGAAGTGGAGAGGGAAGCCCCTTACTCCCTTAAGAGTTACAAATTCGTCCATACACATGCCTTATATAGGCTTTACAAGTTTGCAACATTAGAAACCTAAATCTAATGGATAAAAGTGACTGAATAGAAATGGATGGCTAGGATGGAGTCTGGTGGGTTGTTGAGGACGTGATGGATGCTGATTGGTTGATTCAAACTGGTCAAAGGGAAGGCTGCTCTCTCATTGGCTCCTCATAGGCTCCCATGTATCTTCCCACTTCTTTGGCTAGATACATGGTCTTCTTTGCCTTCACTTTACAGCTCATGCCAGCTCATGACAGCCTGACCTTATCCACACACGTCCATAAGCTCAGCCAGATCAAGTTGCATCTCTTCATGCTGAACCGACGCCTATCTTTGCACTTCTTCATTTCAAGTTGATCCGAGCAGAATACGATCGATGGACCGCCTGTCCGTCCTCGCCCTATTTTTGCACCAACTCCCAGACTTCTCAAATGGTTGATCCATACATGAATTGGGTCGCCCTAAGTTTGCACCGTCCGTACCGCCCGAACCTCCGGGACGCCCTATCTTTGCACCATCACCCAATTCTCTCCAAATGGTGTCTCAGTCCCTCCTGGACTTAAACCCTATCTTTGCACAGACTTCAGGACACTCTTAGACTCCTCTGAAGCCTTTCGAACACTCCAAGCCCGACAGACAATCTCGGAAGTCTTGCCCTATTCTTGTACAAGACCCAAACTCAACCCAACTCCTCCTTTGGCTCCATTTCTTTCTTCAAGTCAACATAAAGCCGCCTCTAAAAGATGAAAATGGCGAATCAAGCGATACATTTGTTAGTAGTTTTTGAAGGACACAACACAATATGCAAAGTGCAGTTTCAAAAAAAATAATATATATATGCAAAGTGGAATTAGCCCGCAATTAATTAAGCTTTTTCATACAACTCCATCTAAATGTGCTGCCTTCTAAAGAACCTACACACGAATATTCTATATAGATCCATCTCTCTTTACGTGCATGTAAAAAGTATAATAATATTTTCAACGAAACGAAACGATCGTCATCGCTCTATGGTGATTGGTTGAATGTATGATAATTGATAGATGGTTACGTGTTACGTGTAACTGATACAGGGAACGATATTCGAGCAAAGAAGATGGTGCCACTATAGAAACAATAAGAATCAGGGTCAGATCTGGAAACAGCCTAATAAAACATTGGCCTCGACCCCAAAAATTTTAGAAGATTTTTACATAGGTATAAACATCCAAACATTAGATTCGGCCCAAAATTTTTTAAGTTTTTAAGAAATATTTCAAATCCTCAAATTTTCAAATCCGACCCTGATGAGAATGATAATATTGTATTTGTAACAGATAAAAGTTTAATATAAAAAAATTTGTAACTTCAAACCAGTTTAATACAAGGATAATGTATAATTGTTTGAAAACTAAAAATAATATCATGCCGCATGTTCAGTTACAGGCAGAAAGTAACTCCTCCCAAAGAAGATTTTTTTTTTTCTTTCTAAAGGGTGATTTCCACCCTATCTTTTTTCTTGCGTAACCTAGTAGTAATTTTTGGGATTTGCTGTGTATGCATATTAGTCCTAGATATGATGCTCTTTAGGAACTAAATCATTGCTACTTGGTCAGTATGGATCCAAGTGGTTAATATGGTAAGTTGTGATAGACGATTGGTTTATCCATTAACATTAATCAGAAGGCATTCTAAATTTGACTAATGTAGTGTGGTAACCGGTCCTTTCTGTAGCACTAATTGCATTCTTCCATAACTGACCAGATCAGCCAATAAAATATATATAAAAAAAAAACTTTTTTAAAAAAAATTAGTGTCTATTACGACAGTTAATTAAAAAAAAAACATAATCGCCGTTTGCCTACTTGTTCCATCTCTTGTTATTTTCAAAACTTTTAGTTTCTTTTCTCATCTTAAAACCTTTTTTTCTTGACGAGAAGTGTCATTCAAATTTTGGTGATTAGTATGCTTTCTTTTAAACTGGCGTCAGAATATTGTGACTTTAACTTTGTCGGCTCCTCCACCTCCATTGATATGCTACCGAAAGTTGTTCTGGCCTGCTTGCACTGCCGAGTGGTCCATGTTCCCATGGCGGATAACTTGCATAAAGCAAATAGAGTTATATGTCAATTATAGATGATGATCTGATAGCCATAGAATCTTTGATGAGAATGCAAATAGCATTCTGGACAGTCTTTAACCCATATAATCAACATATGGCAAAGATGATAGCTACATGCCCCGAGTCTGAAGGGTTTATGACAGAGTCCAATGCATTGCTCTCTCCCGAGATTGGTTCCATTTCATCTTTCAAAAGAAAAAGAACCACCTAAGTGTCCTTAAAGATCGTATTTGGTCCTACAATCATTGTACGATGATCCTCAAAAGGTGGATGCTGTCCCTCTCTCACCGGACTTTCTCTCACATTTGAGTTATGGATCAGAATAAGACACATCCCAATGAAATCATTCACAATGGATACCATGTACACTCTAGCCCCAAATATTAATTAGAAAAGGCAAAGAAATAGATTATGATCATAAGGTATCACAAACCAACGACTACATAAGATCTTTTATTACTTTCAGTGTGGATAATTTGGTCATTGATGCCAAAAACCTCAATCAGCCGATTTTAATTTCTCGCTTAATTTGTGTGTAGTCTACCAAGAAGTCTTCCGAGAAATCTGCTTGAGAATTCTGTTCGAAAAATCTGTCGAGAAGTCTCGCACGGAGTCTGTCGAAATATCTGCTATGAAGTCTGATATAGTCTTCAGATTTCAAAAAACCTACATATCTAAAAATGCTTAAAATGATTTCAAACAAATAAATTTTTAAAAATAAAAATTTTAAGTTTGAATAAGAAGAAACCAATTAAAAAGTAATATTATTTTTTATTTGAATTCTAACACACAAAATAAAAATATACTTTAAATTATTTGAAATTAGAAACTTTACAACTAAAATAATACAAAAATATATAGTGACAATGATTTTGAATTTATATTTTTATTTTGTTTTAACACACAGAAGAAATGAATATATCAAAAAATTAACGATATATATTTACTTTTTAAAGAAAGATAAACCATGAAAAAACATTTTAGCTAATATAATAATAATAATAATAAATCACATTAAGTTAAATTTATAACTTTATTTAGATTTAGCACACAAAAAAATTGGTAAAAATAAAATCTTACCAATTTTTACGGTTTGAATAGATATGCAAGATTTTAGATGTGAGGACAATATCAGACTTCATTAGCAGACTCTCTAGAAGTCTAAAAACTTGTCCGATATTGTCCTCAAATCTAAAAACTTGCATATCCAAAAACGTTAAAATGGTTTCAAAATAGAGATAAACTTTAAAAATAAAAATTTGTATGCTTAAAAAATAAACAAAACAATAACTTTAGGTTGAGCCTGTAGCGTTATGCGAATCTGACACACAAAAATATATATCCAAAATTTATAGATATACTTTTTTAAGGAGTGGAAGATGAACACCATGAATGAAAAACCTGTTAAAAAAAAGATAAGGTAGTGAGAAAGAAATGAGACAAAATATGAGAAATTGATATAAATTTGGTGTCTTCAAGTTCAAAGAGATTAGATATAGGTTAGAGTTTTAGAGTAAGAAATATTACACTTTTGTTGCAGCCATTTGTGAAATAGTGAGAATGCATAAAAAATTATATAAGGAGATAAAAATTCTAATTAGATTAAAAATCGGGTTAAAAAATTTGGTATCGAATTTTTTTGAAGAAGTTTGCTACTAGAATACTTCCGAAGAAGTCTACTACTAGAATACTTCCAAAGAAGTCTACTACTAGAAGACTTCTATAGAAGTATGCTATTGAATAACTTCTTTGCAGATTTCTTAAGAAATCATCTACCTCTAAATACTAAAATCAAATATTTGAAATATATAGTAGTAAACACTTTATTAAACATAAAATAAATTTATAAAATGTTTAATATATACAAAATAAATATTTAAATGTCAAATTTTAATATTCTAAAAATATTTAAATTTGTAGATACTTTTGCTGTATGTTTTATAAAAATATTTATATATGTGTATATATATTAATTTTTAAAACTATATTGAATAGTTTTGGTTTAAAGTTTTTATAAAATAAAAATTATACTGCTAATGAATAAATTAAAATATATATGATTATAATATTTTCATTTAAATATTTTAAAAAATATTTTTATATTTAGTTATCCACCCGCAACCGTCCGCAATTGCAAACGCTGGCGGGAACCAGCTTTTGATTTTATGAAGTTTAGAGCGGTTTAAGGCGATTTGTAGTGTTTTGTGTGATTGTTTCAAAACGCCAACAATCGGTATCAACCGTAAAATCTGTGTTTGCGGGTGGTAGCAGGGAAACCAGTCACATACATAAATCGTGATTTTTGACATCGTTTTTTTTGCTGTCTTGGACTTCGTATTGTTTTCCAACTTCATCTGCTAATAATGAATATGATAAAAATGAGAGATATGTAACTAATGCATAAGTTCCCGTCTTCCGACCATCGCCTTCCATTTCACTGGTTAAGCATTTATATATATATATATATATGTAAGATCAACCTAATATGTAAATAATATCACAATCGACTTGTATATTATTGTATTTTTTAATATCGAACCCAGAATCAAAGAACTATAACATTAGAAATGAATAAAATTCCCTAATATAAGCAAAAAGTAAAAAGTTTTTAAAGATAATTTAACCAAAATGGAAAGTTAACAAAAAATCAGCAAAATCAACACAAATCCAACCGGTTAAAAAACAAGCTTTTGGATCGAAGTTATTAACTAAAATGATCAAATCTTTAAATATAATGCTTAAACAATCAATAATTGCTAATCCTTAAACCTAGAATCACTAAGTTAAGTTAATCCACTTCCATGACAATAATTTATATGTTAATCAAGTTGTTAAGATCAATTTCTATTGGTTAAATACCATCAATAATGCATGAATTCCAGGTCCTAACAATCACTAAACAACTCTAGTATCAACTTACGTTGGCTAAGCAAGTAAAACACATTGATTGATTCTTTTAGGCATGGGCATTTAAATCTTTGGATCGGGTTTGGGTCGTTTTCTTCTGGGTTTGATTCAGATCGGGCATTAAAAATCAAAAGTCAAGATCAATGATTTTGAAACCTAATTAACATTAAGAATAAGAACATCAATCAAGTATATTGTTAGTCATTAATGAAACAGAGACACATGATTAAAGTCAATTCCTCTCTCCAGCCTCCCTCTCTAACTTTTCTCCCTTATCAGATCAGTGCTACCTCCGGCGTGTGTACTCTCTCGCCGCCGCCGGAGATTTCCTCTTCCCTTTCACTCGGTTTGTCTTTTGCTCATGATCCTTCTCTCTTCTCCCCTCCGACATGCTGGCTCCCATGGATGAAGAGTCTCTCCGGCGAAGGACCCGCAGCTTGGCTATCTGGTGATGCTACGAGGTTGACGAGAAGGAAGAGTGTTTCGGGGTTGGTTCTTAGGGTTTCAAGTGGGTCCAAATTTTTCACTTTTTTGGCTCACATCTGACGACAGCAGCGCGTGATGGATTTTTGTAGATTTTTGATGGCTTCTCCTTCAGTTCCGGGGTTAGATCCTCCATATTTGCTCCTTCATGTTATGGTTCGAGGTGTGACTTTGATGTTTGGTTCAGTGATTCCCCTCGCTGTCTTGGAAAATTGACACCTCTCTACTGACTTCTTGAGTGCTATGGAGGTCATTCTATTTGAAGGCGGGTTATAAGTTGGTGGCTTCTGGTGTGTGCTAGAGCTGCTTCTATTCACGTGTGGAGGTCCGAAGAGTTGCATCGCGGTTGGGTCGTCTATGGCCTCTTCGCTGCAGCTCCAATGATCTCTCTCTCATATGTTGAGTCTCTCTTGGTTATGGCTCCAGCTTCCCCGATGAATCTGCCTGCTTAATTCTTTGGTGTTTGCTCTAATTTTTAATGCAGGTATTCTTATGATGTCACCAGAGCGGCTGTTGATGCTCTGAAGCTAATCGGTTCTGGTTCCTGGAATCGACAAGTGGTGAGGAGAGTGTTAGTTCCGGTGGTCTATGGTCTGCAGTTTCTTCCTTTTTGGCACCTCTTTATAATTTAACATTTCAGAGTGTTGATGTTGTCTCTTGATCACTTCGGCAGTGTGATATCTTGCATATTTACATGATTATAGCCATTCATTCTTGTACATTTTGAGCATGTAGATTAGGTATTAGGCATCTTTAGGTCCATATTTCATTCATATGTCCTTATTAGGTGTTGGAGTGTTCCATGGAGTGATTTGAAGTGTTTGGGAGCATTGTGATCCAAAATGGGGTAAAATATGAACATGGATGGAGAACTCAAAGATGTCTTATGTTGCTAAGATTATTGGAAGACATAGGAAATTGAGTTGTCTTTCCAATGGAAGTGGTTTCAAGTCATTTGGAGCTATATTGGAGGAGTTATGATCAATTTACTAAAGGAATATCAACCCTGGTCGAGCGCGGGTGAAAGGTCGCGGGATGGACGACCCGCGCGGGCGACGCAGACGACCCAGGACTTTGCGCAGGCGAGAGGTCGCGGGGTGGACGACCCGCGCGGGCGACGCGGATGACCCAGACCATCCTGCGCGGGGAGAAATGCGCGGGTACCGACCAGTCTTGCTATCCTGAGCGTTTTTATGATTTCTGGTCGAAAACAAAGTGTTTCCAAGGCCCTTTTGGTTATTTGTCTTGATGTTTTAAGGGCTTCCAAGCCTCATATAAATACTTTTGTATCTCCCAAGTTGGGACTTGTCTCATTTTCTCTCTAGAAGTACTTTGCCTCATTTTATAAACTTGAATCTTTTCAAATCTAAGGAAGTTCTTCATCTAATATCTTGTCTCTCCTTCTCACAAACATGATTAGCCTTGAATCTCACATAGATTTAAGGTTTTTCATGAAGATTAGTGAGTAGACACATTTTGGATCCATGGGTTAGGTATATCTAGGGTGATTAAGTGAAGATCTAAGGTGTTAGGTACTAGATCTATCTTTTCCTTGCTTGTTGAGGGTTCTTAATGCTATTTTAGTCTTGATCATACTAAAATAGATCTATAGGCATTTCCGTCCGGAAGGTGTTTGATGAAATGCCTGAACCAACTCTTCAATGCTTTTAGCTTGCTTTACCAAAGAGATTTGTTGCTAAAGGAGCTATGATTGCTATTAGACTTGTTCTCCATGTTTGCTTTAGTCATTACAGTCAAAGGGATTTGATGTATTGGGTGATTATTGCAAAAGAGCATTTATCTTGGGAAAGAACTTGTTTATTATTGTGTCTAGGCATAAGGACATTGATTGATAGAATGTTAGATCTACTAGTTTCTATGTTTGCTAAGTATTCTCAATGCTAGATTGGACTTGAAACATCTCATCTAGATCTTAAGCCATTTTATGCCCGGAAGGTGTTTGTTAAAATGCTTGAAAGAACTTAGTATTGCTCTAGCTTGAATAACCAAAAGGATTTGTTGTTAGGATTGCTAGATGGTTAGTAGACTTGTGATACATGCATGCTTTGATGAATTAGGCCAACGGGAGTTGATGCTTAGCTCATGATTGCATAGGGATTATTTGTGAAGATGAAGCAATAAAGATCTAGAGTGTGTGAAGATGAAGCAATGAGATATGGAAATGAAGCAATAAAGAAACAAGAGGGAATCAGGCAAGTTCAAATGAAGCATGAGCTGTGTTGCCTTGTGTTCCAAGGCTGTCCACAAGATGAAGCACAAGACAAAGATAAGGAGACTAAATTATAATAATCAGAAGAATATATCTTGTGCTGTGTGAGACAAACAAGAGAGAGAGACGTTGGAGTAGGAGACAAACAAGAGAAAGAGACATTGGAGTGTGCTACATGAAGGATCACATGGGCTGGTTAAGGTTCCAAGTCAATGGAGATGCTTAGGACATGTCACTGTCCAAGACCAGCCTGCACAAGATCAGACTTGTCCTCTTCTTCCCCTTGTTTATTATTTGTCTAGTTTATAATATATCATGTCTTGCAACCTCTTTATATATATGGGATGTTCCCATAAACAAATCAAGCAATGGAATAAGAAATTCCTTCTTCATATTCTCTCATTTGCAATGTTCTCTCTCTTGCTTATTTTCACTTAATCTACTTAATCTCTTTGATATTACCTCATAAACCTTCTCATAAATCACTAATTCTCACATGGTATCAGAGCTATTAAGCTCTTGAACCTATTACTTCCGCAAATCTTTACTCTGATTATTCCTTACAAAAATATTTTCTATTTTCTCTCATCATTCTTGAACTGTTCTTGAGTTGTTCTTGATGGATTCTGGAGAAAATTCAAAATGTTTGTGATTCCAGCTACCCTTAAGGGAGCTAACTACCTGTTGTGGGCAAGACTTGCTAAGACAGCTCTTGATGGCAGAGGCTACTGGGATATTGTTGAAGAAGGCAATAACCCAAAGAAAACAATCCTAGGAGAGGATGGTAGAGAAGTGGTGGTGAGTGGAGCTGGTGACAAGAAGAAGAATCAAGAGGACCTCATGGTGCTATCTATTCTTCAGTCCAGCCTTGATGCTTCACTCCAGGAAGCTTATGGCTACTGTGAAACCTCCAAAGACCTATGGGATACACTCAAGAAGGTCTATGGAAACCAGTCCAACATTAGTAGGGTGTTTGAAGTCAAGAGGGCTATCAATACTCTAAGTCAAGAGGACAATGACTTTGATAAACACTTTGGAAAGTTTAGATCCCTGTGGGCTGAAATAGAGATGCTAAGGCCAGCAACTATTGATCCAGATGTGTTGAATGAAAGGAGAGAACAAGACAAGGTGTTTGCTCTTCTCTACTCTCAACCCTGGATACAATGACCTCATCAAGCATATCCTAAGAGACAAGGAACTCCCATCCCTTGAAGAAGTGTGTGCTCGGATTCAAAAAGAACAAGGATCAGTGGGGCTCTTTGGAGTCAAGAGAGACTTAGTACTTGCAAACCAAGCTGAAGGAGTTGCAAACAAAGGTACCTACAAGACTGAAGACAAGAAGGTGTGGACATGTGATCATTGCAAGAAGAGAGGCCATGGAAAGGACAAGTGCTGGATCCTCCACCCTCACCTCAAGCCACAGAAGTTCAGAACCAACTACAATGATACAAGAGCCAACTTCTCTGGTAACATGGGAGAGCCATCTACTCCAGCAAGCATGCGCCCAGCTCCAGCAGGTGGTGAAGGCAAAGCAATGGCTTCTAGTGGCAACCTGACCTTGAGGAACAATCAAGATGAAGTTATCAGGCGCTCTGACATTGAAGCTCTCATCAAACTCCTCAAAGACAACTCTGGTAACACACTTGGTACCTCTTTACATGCCTCCACTTGTGGTATCTTGCTGAATGCTTTAACTGAACCTAAAATTACAAAACCATTGGTTATAGATTCAGGGCAAGTCACCACATGATTAGTGATCTCAACTTAATTAAAAATATTGTTCCTGCCCTAGGAAATGTTATGATAGCTTATGGAGAGAAAGTATCAATCAAAGGTGTAGGTGATCTTAGGCTATTTGATAAAGATTCTAAAGCTTTCTACATGCCTAGTTTTACCTCTAACTTGTTATCAGTTAAAAGAACCACTAATGACTTGAATTGTAGTGTTACTTTCACTCCTAATGATGTCTACTTTCAGGATATTGAAACTAGTAGGCTGCTTGGCAAAGGTGTAACCAAGGGAGACTTGTACTTACTTGAAGACACTAAGCTCTCAGCTGATTTATCTTATGCTTTAAATTCCATTTCTACTTTACCTAAAGATGTATTATGGCATGCTAGATTAGGACATCCCCACTCTTGTGCTTTCAACATCATGCTTCCTAGTATTTCCTTTAAAAGTGATTGTGAGGCTTGTATCCTAGGCAAACATTGCAAGAGTGTGTTCCCTAGATCAAGTACTATTTATGAAAATTGCTTTGACTTAATCCACTCTGATGTATGGACAGCTCCATGCATATCTAGAGAACATCATAAGTATTTTGTGACCTTTATAGATGAAAAATCAAAATATACATGGATCACATTATTACAATCTAAAGATAGGGTCTTAGAAGCTTTCATAAATTTTCAAAACCATGTATCTAATCACTTTAATGCCAAGATTAAGATTTTGAGATCAGATAATGGAGGAGAATACACAAGCAATGCTTTCAAAGAACACTTAGCCAAACATGGGATGATCCACCAGACTAGCTGCCCATATACTCCACAACAAAATGGTGTAGCTGAGAGAAAGAATAGACATCTCATGGAGGTGGCAAGGAGTATGATGTTTCACACAAGTGTTCCCAAACATTTTGGGGAGATGCAGTCCTAACAGCATGCTATCTAATCAATAGGATCCCTACAAAAGTCCTTCAAGATCAATCCCTTATGAGGTACTTAACAAAAACAAATCATCTATAGATCATATGCGTGTGTTTGGGTGTCTTTGTTTTGTTTTGATACCAGGAGCACAAAGAGATAAGTTGTCAGCCAAGAGCACAAAGGCAATCTTTATTGGATACTCTCCTCACCAGAAGGGCTATAAGTGTTATGTACCAGAAACCAGGAGGGTCTTAGTCTCAAGAGATGTGAAATTTGTGGAATCTAGAGGCTACTATGATGGAAAGAGTTGGGAAGAGTTAGAGAACCTGTCCCACTTAGCCTCGGATAGAGCTAACAACCTAAGGAGAGTAATGGAAAGACTTGGAATCAGTATACAACAAGATCAAGGAGCCATTACACCTGAAGCCACGCCATCTACTGAGGTTGATACTGATGTGATTGAGATTCCTCACCTTGATCCTAAGGGGGACAATCAAGCTGAACACTATCAAGATGATTCAGCAAGTCATGATCAAGCTGAGCATCATACACAAGAGGAGTAAGCTGAGCATTATACACAAGAGGAGCAGGATCAACACATGACTCAAGAGGAGCCAGTAGTGATTGCAAGCCAGCCTCAGCCTAATATTGATCAAGCTGCAACTGAGGAAAGTAGCTCACAGCCGGGTCCAAGAAGAAGTTCTAGGATCAGACAGCCGGTGGACCTAAATTGGAAGAACAATAGGGTCTACTTCAATGCTCAAGCTGTGGTTCATCCCATACAAGGAGTGTGCTCTCTAGCTCATTATCCCCAAGAACATGTGGTGTTTATTGGAGAGTTGGATCAGGAATACATTCCAAGGTCTTATGAGGAGCTATGGAGCATGAGGAATGGAAAGAATCAGTGGGAAGTGAGACTAATGCCATGATCATCAATGATACATGGTATGAAGCTGAACTACCTAAAGGCAAGAGAGCTGTAACAAGCCGCTGGATCTTCACCATCAAGTACAATGCTGATGGGACAGTAGAGAGGCGCAAGACAAGGCTATTGGAGTAGGAGACAAACAAGAGAAAGAGACATTGGAGTGTGCTACATGAAGGATCACATGGGTTGGTTAAGGTTCCAAGTCAATGGAGATGCTTAGGACATGTCACTGTCCAAGACCAGCCTGCACAAGATCAGACTTGTCCTCTTCTTCCCCTTGTTTATTATTTGTCTAGTTTATAATATCTCATGTCTTGCAACCTCTTTATATATACTAGAGATTTCGTCCGCGCTACGCGCGGAAAATTAGGTTTGGGAAAGAGGGAGTGTTGATGTGATGAGGTATTCTCGAAGTTTTAAATTATACAAAACTTTTTCTGGATGGGGAGATCGAAATAATCATAGAATCAAGTTTGAATATCGAGGGAAGTTGCTATCTTTATCAAAAACAGATAATAACGTCTTAAAAGAGAAAATGGTAATCATAGATAAGATGGTGGACTTTTCGAAGTAGAGAGAATGTTGATGCGATGAGGTATTCTCGAGGTTTAGAGCCTGAAATTATGTTAAAATAAATCAGTACACAAAATTTAGTAATAAAAAATTAATTAATGTAATTCTTAGTATTGGTAGACGTACATGACAATAGTGAGATATTCATTATCAAGGAAAGAGGTCTTGCTCTTATTTCTTCTGTTTATACCTAAAACACTGAGAAATAGAGAGATGCGAATTAGAAGACAAATAACCTCTAAAATATATCGAGCAAAATTCTGATTTTTAAATTTTACTTACTCTCATGGGGACGAAGGCGGTTGAAGATTTCTTTGTAGACAATGTTCTTCACCTTTTGTGTGTGCGAATCTTTGCCTTTGATGATTTTTAGTCCTGCCTTGCTTGTTACACGTGAGAGTGCTACATAGAGTTGACCGTGTGCGAAGACTGGTTTAGGAAGATATAGGAGAACCTCTTTCAAACTCTGCCCTTGGCTTTTGTTGATTGTCATTGCATAACACACTCTGATAGGAAATTGTCGTCGACGCAAGGTGAACGGTAGTTTTGTTTCATCGTGCAAGAGTACGATCCTTGGGATAAAGACTTCTTTTCCAATGTGCGAGCCAGTGATTATTTCTGCCTTAAGCACTCGTTCGCCTATGTGAGTTAGGATCATACGGGTACCATTACATAATCCTTTTCTCTGATTTATGTTTCGCAGAAGCATAACCGGAGCCCCAACTTTGAGAGTGA
Source organism: Brassica nigra (assembly GCA_016432835.1). Lineage (NCBI taxonomy): Eukaryota > Viridiplantae > Streptophyta > Magnoliopsida > Brassicales > Brassicaceae > Brassica > Brassica nigra. The sequence goes on from CM028247.1 coordinate 32,167,246, forward strand.
GCTTATGGGAAGGTAATCCGGGATACTCTAAGGAATTGAGATATTCAATCGCATACAATGCATCATTTTGATCAGATTGAGTGTCTGAAATCTCAAAGCTATCATAACTGTAGTAGTCTTTTGACTCACCGCCGGTTCTCGACATTGTGTATGCATTGATTTCATCGACTGTTTCGTTTCGAGGTGTGAGTATAGCCTTATCAGTGTAAGAGCTCTGTGAGGCTTTCATTTTCCTGACGTCTCCATATGCGGCGTCAACTACTTGTTTTAAAGAGTCATCATTACTTTCCTGGACCAGTGAGTTCTCGACAATAATCATCTGTTCAGGATTGCCATTATCCTCATCTTCTTGTACCGATTCTGTACGACCTTCCCCGACTTTGAGAAGCCACTCAGAGAAATCCTTCTCGTCCCGATTGACTCGCATATTTGTTTTCAAAGAGAACTTGTGGCAGCTATCCCATAGATATGAATGGCTTATTGAAGCTAAAACTGTATCAGCTCTACTCCCTCGTGGAACCACTGGCAAAATCTGTCTGAAATCACCACCTAGCAAAACCGTCTTGCCGCCAAAAGTCTGATCCTTTGCTGATGGATGTTTCTTAGACATTATGTCCTTCAACGATTTGTCTAAAGCCTCAAAAGCATGCCTATGCGTCATAGGTGCCTCATCCCAAATTATGAGATCCGTTTTCTCAATTAGCTCAGCTAGCATAGTACCTGGTTTGATGTTGCAGAGCTTATCTTCATCGAGCTTCAAAGGAATATTAAAGCGAGAATGTGCTGTTCTCCCGTTAGGCAGTAGCAATGCGGCTATCCCTGAAGAAGCGACCGGCAGAACGATTTGTTTTCTTGAGCGAAGTCTGGATATGATGGTTTGGTATAGGAAAGTTTTTCCCGTGCCCCCCGCGCCCTGCACAAAGAATAGCTTTCCATCCTTTTTGTCAACAGAGTCTAAGACTGATTCGTATATCGCACGTTGCTCAGCATTAAGTAGGTTGAACTGCCTGTCATGTCTTAATGTTTCGTCGGCTACATCGTAATCCAGCTCTTGGTTCCACAAACTGCTCCCCAATTCTTTTAGCAAAACAGGTTTGATCTTTGGCATATCCTTAAGGTCATTCAATGAGCGATCATTCATTCGCATCAACTTTTCCACTTCGATCAAGGTGTACTGCTCAAGAGTATCATCATCCAGTTCCAGATTAGCATGACCCGAGAGCCTTCGTCTCTTGTAAAGTATATCCTCGCTCATCGATTTCCATGAGTGATCCCATAGTTTTCTAGGGCTACCGACGAAGCAGTTGTTCAAGAATGTGACAAACATGTCTCGGAGTTGGTATGGAGTAGCCGATCTAGCAGCCTCAGACATACTCTCGTGCCACTCAACATCATCATTTAAATAGCCTCGTGCGTAGCAAACCGATTTGAAGTCAGGGTATTTCACGTCGTTAAACGTCTTAAGCTCGTCATAACTTCTAGGACCCTTGATCTTATTTATGAGGATCCTTAGATAGTACCGATCACCTGCCGAAGGATGGACCGCTACGATTCTCCCAATAGACTTTCCTCTCCTACGTTCCGACCACACCTTTGTACTGCTGTTCCATACGAAATATTCAGGAATTTGTACATAAGTTAATGTCCGAGCAAACTCTGACCTTCTGCATAAGACCATCCACTCAGTGAACATTGTCTTCTCAATGCCAGGCTTGCGGATTACACGGCCGAGGTTGTCAGTTTCTTTAACCGTGATATTATGTTCACCTTCCAAGTGAATGATAAGCTTCTCAACTGATGGCTTCCTTTTGTGTATATGGAAAGCGAACGTCCGCCACATACCCTCACAAGCTGATAGATACCGAGCATCTATGAACTCTTGGATCTCATCCCGTTGCTTGATAACTCTCTCATTCGGCTCGCTGGAGGCCACTGCGTCAGAAGTAGTTGCGGTATACCCCTTTTCTATAACTGCGGCTGCTCTGTCAACACCTTTGGTTATGTACTTGAATAAATACTTTACTGCGCTTGTACGATTACACCACTCAACATTAATATGAGCTCCGTACTTCTTCAAGAGCTTAGTGTTATGAGGCACAACAAAGTTGTTGTTTAGGATTTTCCCATCCTTTTCCGCATACGCATTCTCGTTTCGACGCCGACGATATATTACATACCCTGACTTATCAATCGAAGTATTGTCAGTATACGGCCAAGGGTACTTTTTCGTGCACACATTATTCTCCATACATGGTGACTTCTGATTAGCTTCACCACATGGACCGTGAATCATGTGTTTTATAACTAAATTGTAAGCCTCTGGATCTTCTTCGTAGTTTGGAAGCTCGGCTGAAATAATCTTATCTATCTCCTCTGGACTCGGTGTTCTAGAAGAGTTTCCCAACCAAAGCAGTATATGCGCATGAGGGAGTCCTCTTTTTTGAAACTCAATCCTGTGGAGAGCAGCTGTGTATGGCTTAAAAAAGGTTCCCTTTTTGAAATCCTTGAGTAGCTGATCTAACTTCATCTTAAAGACTCGACACTCAATGTCTGGTCTGTCGTTGGGAGAGTCTCCACCATATTTCGCAAGATGCTCTTTAATCTCTATCCAGTTAGGATTTGCCGTCATTGTGATAAACAAATCTGGATTCCCATATACTCTGCAAATAGCCATCGCATCGTGATATTTCTCGGCCAAGTAACGCGGACCACCGGTGAAACTCGGCGGCAGTATGAACCTTTGGCCAATAATTTTAGCATCAGTGTCACCCTTGCTAACAGCATCGAGAACATTACTGTATAGCTCGGCCCTCAGAACATCTTGATTATTTCTTGCCCACCTTAACCGATCTTCTTCGATTGCCGTGTAGATGTCCACAATATACTGATGGAGGAGACGACCACCTTTAACCAACGTCATCCCTTGGTTAAGACGTGTTTGTATCTGAGCAGCGTAATATTGGCGTAGGGTCACGAATTGCCTCGTTTTCGAAGTGCCTGTCTCAAGATGTAATAGTATTTCGGGATGAAAACCGTAATCGCCATATGGAAACAGAAGAGGATATTGGAGACTCATGTACAGAGGGTGATCATCACGTATTTGCTGCAAAGTGTCAGATTGGAATTGGACCACTATATCCCGTTCTCCAATTGTTGATGACATATCCCCTACGATAAGGCCTGCGACCTCACTCGCACTCGGAAGATCGTACTCTTTCCCTTTCCCTTTATCTGGGAGCAACCTAATAGTAAACTCTTTTCCGACGCTTTCGTAGTGGTCACGTGCCCGTCGGAAAATCTTTGCTAAACAATTATTCTCGTCAATCATCTCGATAAGGCGCTTTAAGGTTGTCTCATCAAGATTACCTTCCGTTGAGGTTTGGCCCATCGCATTCAACCGATTTCTGACTTCGTTGCTCGTATCAAATATATAAAGCTGGAGATATTCTGGGAGACGGCCTTGTTGCGGAATAAGCGACCCAATTCTATGGTGGGTTTGTCCTTGGATCCGTATAGTGTACGGACCAGGCGCATGCACGACACTATAATCCATTTTCATCCCAACTGATGTGAAAGCCAGTACAGAATTATAGACTCGGATAGTATCCCGAAACCACCTATGATGAAGTAGTTCTTCTAACAGGGCTGGAGGTTGTTTGATTGGTGGAAGCTTTATTTGGCCATGGTTACAGCAAATCGTGAATGTTGGTTCACCTGATTTGGAGTCCGTACCAGTGCTCTCTGAAATCCACATCAGCGCACCACATTTCGTGCATGCTACGATTGGGTTATCTTCGGCTTTAGACGTAGTGCCTTTATCTGAATTACATAATGTTTGTAATTATTATCAGATAGTGGATTTAATATTATAGAATTTTATTGAGTCTAATTTTTGTTAAAAACTACATCATAACCTATACTAATAAGTATTTGATAAATTAATGATCTATGTAGAATAACAAAATTATCCGGTCCTAGTTTGGGTATGATCAGAATTTGACACAACTCGTTAAAATAGTAAAATCATAATTCTCATTTTTTTTCTAAAATATGGTCTTCTAGATGTATAAATTAGTAACTTATATGTATAAATATTTATGTAAGTAATATTTTTGTTTTATATCGTGTAATATAACTATCTATATATTTTCTTACCATCTAACATTTTATGATGAGACCTAGTGGTTTTGTACGTGAAATTGATTAGGAATTATATGCGATATACATTGTATTGATCAGATATTATAATAAAAAACATAAATATCTAATAAGAAAATTAAAAATTAACTTACATATATTTAAACCAAATATTTATAATATCTCAGGGTAATCCAAACTTAAAATAATAAAATATAAATAAGGAATTGTTTGAAAACTAATATCCTATAAATTGCTAAAATTTGGAGCCCCAACATTATTAAATAATAGAAGTCTTAATATACAGGAATCACATTTATTCATATTTTTTTCGTTTAGTGGATGAATTTCTATAGTATGTACCTTTTTTATAAAGTTTAATTTATATATATTAAAATCAAATATTTCTAATATTTTAAGATAATCATATCTTAAAATAATAAAATATAAATAAGAAAACTTTTGTAAACTAATATCCAAAAAATTGCTAAAATCTGGAGCCCATTCATTATTAAATAATAGAGGTCTTAATATACGGGAATCGCATTGTTTATATTTTTCATTTAGTGGATGAATTTCTACAGTATGTACCTTTTTTTTTCCTTCCAGTGCGTCTGAATCCAAGTGGTCGTGGTGGAGCGTCTGAATATATGCGTAAACTATTATAATCAGCATTACAAATGTGTTTATCTTATAAAGATTTGGTTATTTATGATGCTTACCTTGCGACAGCGCTGAAGTTCGTTTTGATAGCAACATGGCCCTTCTCATGTTTCGGGCATTTTTTTGTTTGACTGATATGTTGCAAAATAATTAGCTTAAGAGGATATAATGTAAGATATATATAATAGTTGAGTAAGATTTCGTACTATAAGAGTCGCACTTCTCACAGCCACCTGTTTGTTTGAATTTGAAATTCATTTAGCTTTATGAATAAATATTGGTAATATCATAATCCATGAAAACTTACAGTCATAATATGTCGGTTTGAATGCTGGGCGATCGTTTATTTGACGAACTGAGAAATATTCATAATTAAAGTAATGTTAAATAAAACATTAATAGTTGGAAATTATTTTTATATTTCAAAAATGACACACCTTTCGATTTCGTACGTGATCCAAACGGGCGGCCTCGTTTTCTTTTATGTGTTATCCCGGACGACGATTCTGAAATTCCAAAGTTAGCTAAGTACTTATTTGGTCCGACGACATATATAATAGCTAGACAATTAGATTTTATTTAGATTGATGCTAATATCCTCGAACTATTTTCAAATTTGTAAATAATACCAAAATAATAATACAATAGGGGCGTAGTACTTTTGTAAAAGGCTATTTGCTTTAGAACGTTGTTAATTAAAACGGAGAGATACGGCGAATAGTATATTTGCATATGTATTAATTATATATAAACTAATAAGATAATAAACGCAGGAGCTTTTGGTCTAAACAGATACGAAGATCCGCAATATTAGAGAGGTAATGTTCTGAGTTAGAAATAATACAAATACTTAGGGTCCGACTGGTGACCATTCTGGTAACAAAAGGAATGAATAGAAAAGGAACGTTGAGGAAAAAAATGGCAGGAATGGAAAGGAATGGTTGTTCCTCCTCAAATTTTACAAGGAACATTTTTGTTCTTTATTTCTCTACAATAAAAGGAACGAGAGGGAATGAGAAGGAAAATTTATTCCTTGTGAATGGTGAATTTTTTTAGGAATGTTGAGGAATGCATTATTCCCCGTCATTCCCTGGTCACCATTCATACCCTTAGTGTTTCAGACAGAAGACTATTCTATTAACCAAGAATGAGAACTATTCTACTAACCAAGAATGAGTAATTAGATCTAAAATGCACAACCAATCAAACTAAACTCTATATAATCATTATAATAGCTACTAAAGGGATTCGGCTACACGAATGAATAATAAGTAACAACTTGTGAGTAAAATAAGGGATTGTACTACCTCCAACATCCACAGGGGGAGGAGGGGGTGGGCTCTCCATTCCGTTGATTCGGTGGTCCTTGGAACCAATTGGATTGTAAGTATGAGATATGTATTTAGTTTTGCAATTTGCTGTGCAATTATTAAGTCCTTACACTTGCGCAGACTTGGGAGTCTTGACTTGATAAGATCTGAGTGTACGGTTCAAATAATGGTCTTTGAAGGGAGTTGGAACATGTGAAAGAGGATGTTTAGTTTTTCTTTGCGCTGTGGATGATTTTTGGAATAATTTAGTGATTTAAGAAGGAAAAGAAGGAAGGATAATAATGCAGAAGATATGAGATTAATTTGTTTACATATCCGGAAGAAGGTTTAGTCAAAGCAATTGTGATTGACATAATGTTTTGGTACTAAATTAATGCCGTCAATCACTTTTGTATAATAATGGAATGATTTTGTATGTGAAAATACATTAGGATTTATAATATATTATGTTTCCATCTTTTATTTGGAGGTGATAATAAGATCTTTTTTGTTTGTCGGTGATATAATGGAATATACGAAAATGAATGGATAATGATTTCTTACGTAAATACCTCTATTTTAGTTAATACAATTTAGGGAAACAATTGTTATTATAGTTTGAATGTTATAATAATACTTGAATACGTATGTTTGTGTGATATGAAGTTAGTTAAATTAAATAGTGTTGAAAAATAAGTCGGATTGTGTGTCAACTTTGAACTCTGCATGACACATTATTAGCTTATTTATAAGACGTGTCTGATATAAAATCTAAACCATGAGGAAAAGAGTCATGCTTGATTAGAAAACAGTATAATTTTACACCCTAATATGCACAATCCCAGTGTATTTATTCATGCACGTTATCTCATATTTTGACAAAGCAAGCAGATTTTCTAGCATATTATATTTTAACCAAAGACATTAAGAAACTGTATGTAAATGTTAAACCAAAGGAAAATTTTGAAATAAAGGTGAAAACAAAGTCTAGACTCAGACGGGGAATAAAGAAACACAAAGGGTCTCTCCAATGGAGATAAGTCTCATGATGAAATGAAAAGAAGGCATAGTTATTAGGTAAACATAAAAACTAAACTTAAACTGCAGCAACAAAAATTTACTGCGTGAGAGTACACACTGATGCTTCCTTAGCCACTTTTGGGACGCTTGGCTTCTACTGATCCAAGACTCTCATTAGCTTTTCTAGCTCTATCACCTGCAGTATGTTCTAGGCCTCTGGAAGGACCAGATTCCTCGCTTCCAGTCTTCAAAATAGCATCGGACGTTGCTGGAATAGAGGCTGATTCCAAGTGTGCTATAGGCTGCGAAGCCTCCCGTGGGAGTATCTTTGTCACAGTAATGGTCTGAATCTTGCCTTGCAAGTTGTGATCAGAGACTTTGACGATAAATTTACGTGTCTGCCCTATTGTATCAAGTAATGCTTGGGGAACCGGCACGCAATGATCAGCTCCTGCTCCCTCATTAGACTAATATTCATGCAAAATATATGTAAGTTCAAGTAATACTGACTCCTCAAAATGCATGTACAGATGATGTTCTAACTAATTTGCTATAAGCCAAATTATTTGCTATATATAGCAGTTCTAAAATTACCTCAAAGTAACTGGCTACTAATTCAGAAGCATGTTTGCCAGTCAGGTCCTTGCCAGCATCACCAAGAATGACAAAATTTGCTTGCTCACTCTTATCATAAACAGAAATCTTTGTGAGGTACCTGCAATGAAAGATCATTAAATATTAGCGCTGACAAAACGTAGATAAAACTATGAACACAAAACTTACTGAGCAACGCCTGTGACTTCACTTCTCTCACACTTCTTATTGTTGCAAGTCAGAGAGGTAGGGCCTTTGACTGCCTTACTGTTACATCCGCCACAGGAAATGTAATACCAAGCAGATCCCTGATCAACATCATCTATAGTTGCTGTGCATTCAAACCAAGCAACCTTCATCGTGGAAAAAAAAAATTAACTTCAGAAATACCAAGCATACAGGAATGAATGTGAAGACAGAAAAACTCTTGTACCTTAGAACCTCCCTGTTTGATGTAGAAGAATAGCTCCTCAAGAGTCACTGACTCAGGTTTCGTGACAACCTCAGCAGCAATCCTATTAGCAATATCTGAGTTGGAGCTGAGCCTGAAAAAAGAGGAAGCTACGTTAGAGACCAAGTCGCTTGAAATGTATGAGGAAAATTTGTTTAAATAAAATAATTGAATAGACAAATGCCTACCATTCAACATAATCTTTGCTAGGCTGTACGTCGCCATCCATGAACACTCGTGATGATGACATAGAAGTGAGAGCTAGAGTTCCTGTTAATTACAAACGAATGGATGTGATTAACTTTAACATGCTTTACAAACTGTCTCATCTAACAATAATAGAATGACCTAAACAATGATCGTTAGTGAAATGCTTACCTCCAATATGTTTAGGGTTCACTGTGGTGACCAAAAGAACGCTTGGCGTGACCCCGTATGATCTGAATTTGTGGCAGAAGTCGGTTGCGGCCTTGTCCCATAGATACAGTTTCATAACTGGTCCGCTGCATAAGTACACATCACGTGTTAAAGATAAGAAACAAAGAGAGCGTCTAACAATTGGAAAAACTCACCCATGTGTCTGAACATGAACACATAGAAACCGCTTCTTTGCTATGTCAGCTTCGTCGAGAACAATATGGTCAGTGATAGTCTGCCCATCCACCAGCTTCATGTGGCCTACATAATCTGAGAAAGAATAAATTAAATCCGCAGACTACAAACTTATATATCAATACTAATAATACATCAAACCTGTATATAAGTTGTTTCGCAGTTGTCCAAATACTAAAGTTCTAACATTTAACAAAACTCAATGGGACAATACTCTAAATAGATAACAGAACTCAATCGAATAATACTCATTTGAGGTGCTGAATTATAAACTAAACATATAAGCGTACGCACCAACGAAACTCAATCGAATAATACTGATTTGAGGTGATAAATTATAAACTAAGGATCTAAGCATAAACACCTATAATAGTTCAAGATAGCTTACCATAGAGATCACCCTTGGAGCCACAGCTGGCCCTAAACTCCTCGTAGCTGTGGAACCTGAACCTATCTTGTGGAATCAGAACCGGGGGATTCTCAAGAATAGTTAAATCAGAATTCCAGGAGAATGAGACGATTGCGATATGATCAGCCACCGGGTACTGGACTTTGTTTCTGGATCCGAAAAAGTTTTTCAGCTCGTAGACGGAACCGGCTATCAGTTCAAATGTCCCAACACGTCCAGGTGGAACAAAGCCTTGAATCACAGTACCCTGAAAATAAATCGAAAGCATCAATTAATATAAATCTCAAAATTCAAGCGTCCTCATCATCTCTTAGAAAATCAAGAATTACGATCGGATAAATTAATCTAATTGACAAATAAAAAATCACAAACACGAATAGACACAAAAATAGATATGCAAGTTAGAGACAAACCTCTTCGTCGATAAGCAGCATCTCTTGTCCGATGAGGGTTTTCGTGTTTGGATTTCGAGCCTCCCAGAAGTGAATCAGACGGAACCTCAACTTCGCTTCGTGTGGGCCGAGCGCAACGTCTCTGAAGAACATGACCTGGTCGCCATGCGCGGAGGAGAGAGCGGCAGCAGCGGCTGGGTTCATCGGAGTAGCAGATGAAACATCAGTCTTCGAGTTAGGTGTCTCCATGACGGCGGTAGGTTTCTCCACAACGACGGAGGAAGCAGTCGACTTCCGGTTTGGTGTCGCAGTTGCAGAGGAGGCGACGGTCTTCTGGATGGTCTTGCGGACGCTAGAGAGTGAAGAGTTGCCGGTTGGATCCATTGGGATGAGTGTCTGAGAGTATCTTTTCAACTTGCAAGGACGAATAAGCAACGAAAAGGGACTTATAAAGAGGAAAACAGAGAAGAAGCTGAAAGGAACCCATTGATTACACCAGTTAGTGGTGAAGTAACTCCTCGAAACGGATCTGGAGAGAACAGAAATGGAAGAGGCAAGAGGCGGACGTCGAAAAGTGATGAACTAAATTAGGTTTACAGGTATCGATAGAGAGCAATTAGGGGCACGGTGCGGACAGCTTTTGCACAATGGGCTAGAGCCCAACGATGAAGCAGGCCAAAAACGACTAAAGCCCAAACAAAAGAGACAACTTAATGACGTGGACAAACGCTGATATCCTATTGGCTGAATTAACAGGCCGATGTGGATGACTTAAGGGACTTTGATTTGCTCCTTTTAGTTATAGTTTTGATGGGATGTTCCCATAAACAAATCAAGCAATGGAATAAGAAATTCCTTCTTCATATTCTCTCATTTGCAATGTTCTCTCTCTTGCTTATTTTCACTTAATCTACTTAATCTCTTTGATATTACCTCATAAACCTTCTCATAAATCACTAATTCTCACATTATTGTCACCGGAGTGAATTAATCTACTTGAATGAGGTCTATACCTATAGATACTTGTGATTGATCAGCCTTAACACCTTGTCTTAGAAATTGCCTTAGATCAATTACCTTAACCCCATGGATCCTACCTTAGCATTTGATTTAAAGTTTAATTCTTGTGTTTGTTTCTTGATTGAATTTGAGATCACCTTGTTTATATTTCTAGGTTCTTAGCTTGTCACATATCATCTCTCTTGTTTGCTTAGATTAGGAAAGTTTATGTATTCTTGGTGTATAAGTCTCTAGTTCTCTGTGAATTCGATCCTAAAATGCTACAGTGTCATACCATTCGATTGTCGGGGGATTGAACATTTCAGAGTGTTGATGTTGTCTCTTGATCACTTCGACAGTGTCAAGTTATTTAGCTTTTACATGTCTCAAGAGCTCGTTTGGCGTATTGTAGAAGTGGCTGTCTCGGGCCTGCATTCTTGCATCTCTAGTTGACGTGGTTGCGGTCTCATAATTATTTCATTTGGTAAGTTTTAACTTCACTGGAACTTGCAGATATGTCGATGAAGAGAAAGCGGAGACTCGTTTCTCCTGCTCTGATCAACCGGACCAGCCAGCTAGAAGGATGTCGGGTCCGGGGTTATGACAAGCGACTTGGCAGTATATCTTTCCTTGTGCTGGGTCCGGAGAAGTTAAGTAACCTGTCTGTGTATCATTCGGAAGTCTAGTAGGGTAGTTTAGGATGTACATATTTTATTTGAATCATCGATATATGTGTATGTTAATAACCTTTCAGGAAGATTTATAATATATAATATTTTCTTTTAAAAAATAGCATCAATCAAGTAAGGATATTATACATTAAGCACAAAGCGTCATGAGTTCAGCATCAATCACTATAATCTACTAAATCCAAAAGCTTAAAGAATCTACTCACTAATCTCCATGAAAACACCTAAGCATGTGATAGATTGATATATAATAAAAGATTAGATAGAGAGAGATAAACAATATAAACAAAAGAAATCCTTAAACAAAATCAAGATCCATAAAGACTGCTGTGCATCTTGTTATAGAGAAGAGATGAATGATTCTTATTATTAACGTGATAACAAGATACAATATATATACTACAAGGATGAAGCCCTAAGGACATATGTACAATAAAGAAAGAATATATGATTGACATATTTAGAAGATGTGATTGAGATTGTGTATATCTCCTATACGCCCCCTCAAGATGGACCACCGGAGGAGAGGCCAATCTTGGATGAGTGTGCAGCTAGCAGGGACCTTGAAACTGGTTTGGTGAGGGCGTCTGCAAGCTGATCTTTGGAGTAGATGTGACAAACTCTTAAGAACCCAGCTTGAACAAGCTCTCTAATGTAGTGATAGTCGAGAGCCAAATGTTTCATTCTTGAATGGATTACAGGGTTTGCACAAAGGTAAGTGGCTCCTACGTTGTCACAGTAAATGACAGGTTGAGTGGATGACTGAACTCCAAGTTCGCTGAGCAAGGAGACGACCCATTGTATCTCAGCAGCTGTATCTGCGACACATCTATATTCTGCTTCTGTAGAGCTCCGAGCTACTGTCTTTTGCTTCCTTGATGACCTGACAATAGGGTTAGAGCCTAGGTAAACAATGTATGCACTGGTGGAGGTGTAGTCATCTCTGTTACCGGCCCAATCGGCATCAGAGAATGCATGAAGAGACAGAGTTGTGTTTCTGCGTAGGAGAATGCCACGATCACGGGTTCCAGCAAGATATCTCAATACTCGTTTGGCTGCCTGCCAATGGATATCTTTTGGTTGATGCATGAATTGAGATAGCTTATTGACAGCGAAGGAGACATCTGGTCTGGTGAAGTGTAGATACTGAAGACTACCGACGAGCATCCTATATTCTGAGCCATCAGGGAGTGGCGTACCAGAAGTTATTTGTAGACGATCAGTGGGCATCATCAGAGAGGAAACATGATTGGCAGCAGACATATTGACACGAGCCAGCAAGTCATTAATATATTTTCGTTGCGTGAGAAGCAAACCAGAAGCTGATCTTTGCATTTCAATACCGAGAAAATAAGAGAGAGCACCAAGATCTTTGAGAGAAAACTTTTTGCTGAGAATGTCAATGAATTGTTGCACTCGCAGTGTGTCGTTCCCTGTAACTATGATATCATCAACGTAAATGAGGACGTAGAGAGTGATGTTACCGACAATGAGAATGAAGAGGGAAGCATCTGCGACTGAGTTTTTGAACCCAGATTGGAGAAGAAACTGTCGTAGCTCCAAGTACCACACCCTCGGCGCCTGTTTGAGACCGTAAATGGCCTTGTTGAGTTTACAAACGTGGTCAGGTTTGTCTTTGTCCACAAAGCCCGGCGGTTGCTCCATGTAAACGTCCTCGTTGAGAGTTCCTTGTAAGAAATCATTGTTTACGTCTAGTTGACGTAGAGTCCAGTTGTTACTGACGGCAAGGCCAAGAACAAGAAGAACTGTAGCTTGCTTTATGACTGGACTGTAGGTGTCTTGGCAATCTACACCTGGACGCTGATGGTATCCCTTCCCACCAGACGATATTTTCGTCGATCTATTGTGCCATCAGCTCTCCTTTTTATACGATATACCCATCTGCAGCCAACAACATTGTAGGACTTCTTCCTGGGAACCAGACTCCATGTATTGTTGCGGAGCTGTGAATCAAACTCTTCACTCATTGAGCCACGCCAGAGTTCATCTTTTAGAGCTTGAAGAACTGAAGTCAGTTTGTTTTCAGCGGAGAGAAGGGTCTTCTTATTGACAACGAAAGAAAACTTCTTCGAGGGTTTGAAGACTTTATTCTTTGCCCTTGTAGTCATTCGATGAGTATTTTTCGGTTGTTCCTGTTCCTCAGCTGGAGCCGGAGCCAATGTAACAGAGGGTTTTGTGGGGTGAGAGGATGAAGCTCTGTTTTGTTCTGTATCCTGCGACAGTACATGTGAAGCAGAGAGAGGCGTAGGAACAGGTAACTGTGTTTCAGTAGGTTCAGAATCCATACCTGAGGGCACCGGTGAAGAAGGAACACTTGATGATGGAGGAACGTTTGACGTGACCGAGATCCTGGTGACTGGCGGGCACCAATTTGGGAAAGTAGGTTTGAGTTTTGATGGAGTTGAGGTAAGAGAAGTGAAAGGGTATGTTGTTTCAACAAAGTGCACATGGCGAGAGACATAGATACGAGAAGAGGTGGGTTCAAGACAAAGGAATGCACTTTGATGCAGAGAGTAGCCAAGAAAGATGCAGGGTTTAGACTTTGGCTCGAGCTGGTGCTGGTTGTATGGTTTGATCCACGGAAAACAGAGGCAACCAAAGCTGCGAAGCTTAGTATAGTTCGGTGGAGTACCAAACAACTTCTGAAAAGCTGAAATATTCTCCAGAGTGGGTGTAGGCTGCCGATTGATTAAGTAAACAGCTGCGGTGAGAGCATAACTCCAGTATTGTGAGGGCATAGAAGCATGAGATAGCAGTGCAAGACCGGTTTCCACAGTGTGCCTGTGCCGTCTTTCTGAGAAGCCATTATGTTCGGGAGTATGCGGTGGAGTTGTGAGGTGAGAGATACCGTGAGTGGAGAGATAGTCAGCTAAGGCAATGTACTCGCCGCCGTTGTCTGAGTAAAGGGTCACCAGTTTTTGTTAAAACTGTGTTTCAACTAGTTCTTTCACTCGTATGAAGATGGCTTTAACATCAGACTTGAAACGAATGGGATAAACCAGATGTAGTGTGTGAAGTGGTCAACAAATATGACGTAGTACTTGAACCCATCTATTGATAAGAGTGGGGAGGTCCAGACGTCGGAATAAACAAGTTCAAGAGGTCGGGTGGTTTTGAGAGAAGAGGTGTTTGAAAAAGGCAACTTATGGCTTTTGTTTATTGAGCAATCAAGGCAGTTGAAAGAAGACATAGAGTTTGAATCAGAAAGCATAGAAGATGAAACAACAGATTTTAAAACTGAAAGTGAGGGATGTCCCAATCTTGAGTGCCAGATAGAAAGAGGACATTTGATAGAAGTAGAGTAGGCTGAAGGGGTTTTTGAATCGATGTGGCCAAACATATCCACCATCTTCAGTTCTTCCCTTGATCACTTGTGCCCCCCGAGTTCAGATCCTTGACCTGAAACATTGTCGGGAAAAATTCGACAGAAACATTGTTGTCAGCACATAGCTTGTTCACTGATAGGAGATTACGAGCAATAGTAGGGACATGTAAAACATTTTTTAAGTGAAGAGATCGATTGTTTGAAGGAAGGAGAGTTGAACCAGTGCTTGCGATTTCAAGCCCCATTCCATTACCGATTTGAACTTCTTCACCTCCATTGTATGGAGAATGGAGAGTGAGGTTGGCGAGATCTGACGTTAAGTGATGAGAAGCGCCAGAGTCGAGAAGCCAAGATGGTGTCTCGTGTCCCGAAACCATTGCACTGTACGCCTTGGGAGGGTACTGGTGGTATCCTCTGTTTTGACCTTGTGAAGATCCCGATGGCTGAGAGACCAGTTTGAACATGGGACACCTCTTCACGCTGTGACCCTGAGTTCCGCAAGCTTGACAACGACCGAGGTATGGGCGTAAGTGTCGTTGATCATTGTTTTTCTGACGAGACCCATTACCTCCATGGTGGTTGTTATTGTTGTTGTTTTTGCGCCAGTTAGAGTGTCTGCTTTGCGCCTGATGAGCCGTGATGGGAGCTTGCAGAGAAGAGGGAGCAACAGTGTTGATGGCAAGCTCACGATTGATGAGCTTTTCATGGAGCTTAGTGAAGGAAATTGGTGTGTCACGGCCATGTATGGCTTCGATGATGGCCTTGTAGTCATCGGGGAGACCGTCTAGAACCACATCAGTGAGATCCTCTCCATCGAAGGGGATTCCAAGAAGCGCAAGAGCATCAGCTTTCACTTTGATCTGCTGCATATACTCGTCAATGGTGCTTGTGCCTTTGAGGCTACGTTTGAGCTGATTGCGGAGTTGTTTGATATGACCCCGACTCGGATTTGCATATGTTGAAGCAAGCAGGTTCCAAGCTTCAAGAGCGGTGGTGGCGGTGGCAATGAGCGGTTGGTGAGCAAGCTCAACGGAGCCCATGAGAGCGCTGTACAGGAGACTGTCCTGTCGCTGCCAAATCGTGAAGTAGGGATTGGTAGCATCGCGACCAGCGGTGGTGATTGTCATCGGCGGTGGTGTGCAGGTTGGATCTATGAACTTGAGTAGATCATAGCCTCGTAGGAGAGATCAGATTTGAGCACTCCAGGTTAAGTAGTTGGTAGAAGACAGTTTTGTCACGTTGATCATGTTGATGGAGACGATGGTGTTGTTGTTGCCGACGTTGATAATTTCAGGGTTAGCATCATTGTTGTGAGCCATGAGGCCTGAAGAACACGTAAAAAGTGTGAGAGAAAAGAAAAGAAGAAAATTTTGAGAGGTCCTTAGAAAGGAAGCTCTGATACCATATAGAGAAGAGATGAATGATTCTTATTATTAACGTGATAACAAGATACAATATATATACTACAAGGATGAAGCCCTAAGAAGATATGTACAATAAAGAGAGAATATATGATTGACATATTTAGAAGATGTGATTGAGATTGTGTATATCTCCTATACTTGTTTCTTTCTAGAGGATAGACCTTTAAGCTCATCATGATGCTGCCTTCTAATCTGATAAAAACAGTAACCAAACAATCAGATGGCATGGCGATAGCTAAGCAGAGCTTTTAAATTAAACAAAATACTAAGCAGAAAAACACTTCCTAAACGAAAAGCAAAACTTATACAATTAAACTTCAATTATGCCATGGATACATGATTCCCAAGTAATAAAAAGACAATACCTGAGAGTTAAATTCAATATTGTTCTCTTCCTCATGCCCAGTCCATCATTCACAACCATTAACTGTGATTTTCCTGAGAGTTAAATTGAATATTGTTCTCCGTAATTTTAGACCTGCTGATGTGATTTTCCTGCAGAGAAAATACCACTTAGGTCCTTAATTCTAATTTTCTTTTTTTTTTTTGGAAAATTTGCCCATATGAAACAAAACAACTATAGTCTTGTCCCCTTAGAATTAAATCCACAAATAAACAATAATGAATATACTGTTTTGTCCTTTTCTTTAACATATAGTTAATTAAATTAAATTCACACTAAAAAGTAAAAACTTAAGAGGTAAAAAAAAAGATAAGTATTTTCGTCGTCTCCGACTGTCGTTCTCAATCGAAAGAGGCGATTTCTTTCTCGCCGTCGACACCTTCCGCCTCTGTGATTCTTGGTTCGTCGGAGAGCTTAATCTTGTCTTCACATCTCTCCGTCGTCCTCCTTCTTACTTCTTTCCTCTTTGAGAACCACCGGTTACAATCTCGTTATAATCTCCGCCGAGAACGATCGGAGTTGTTCAAGCTCGGGAGTAGCTTCTCCTCCCCGTTGAAGGACGATTAGGTTCACAATTGTCTTCTTTTTCTCTTCTTTCATCTTGGTTCCCACAATTTGAAGGTTAGGGTTTGAAATTCTCTCTTTGATTTTGCTTTTTTTTTTTCGTTTTTGTTTATTTGCATTTACTAGAAAGAGATGGCATTGTTTAAAACAAAAATGGATTCAAGTTAATGGTTTTGATGTTAGTTTGTGGTTGAGTTGATTGTGAGTTGATTGTAGCTTGTTGTCGAGATGATTTTGTGTTCTATTCTGTTTGGTATCGGCTTTATTAAGGTTTAGAATTCCTAATAGACTTGAAAAGGCTAACCAATTTGACATGTAATAGAGCTCAATTTTTCATGTTGTTTGAGATCGGGTTTTTTATTTGAATTGAATGGTTGATAATGTGTATACTTGACTCTGTTTGCTTTTAGACGAAAACACATGTTCTAGTTGATTATATTTTGTTTCAAATTGTGTTTGTATGTAGTTTTGATTTGTCTAATAGACTAGTAAATGTGAGATGGTTATATTTTGTTTGCTGTTCGTATATGGAATTACTTAAAGGAATGGCTAACGAGTTTATGGTTTCATGTTTATTAGGAATGGCTTACCAGTTTCCTAAACGCATTCACGAAGAAGGAGTTGAGTCGCGGATTGACAAGATTAACAACACATGTAGACGGACGCTTCTGGACGCGGTGAAGACTGCTCTCAAGGATGAGTATGAGGAAGTTTTGAAAGACCCTGTCTTCGGTCCGATTCTGGCGATCATAGAGAACCAGCTCATCTACTCAGGGAAGATTATTCACAGCTTCATATGCAAGCAGCTCAGGGTTTCCAATCTTCACGAGCTATGGTTTCTTTTTGCGAAGAGGCCTCTTAGGTTTTCTATGCAAGAATTTTATGCTGTGATTGGATTGAAGTTCAAAGAGGAACCCGACGTAGACTTCATCAACTGGAAGAATGATAAGGGGTTCTGGGCCACTGTGCTGAAGACAAATCGGAAAATCAACTTATATTGTGTAAGGGATGAGCTCCTTAAAGTCTGTAACGAGTGGACGTATGTGGACAGAGTGAGGTTAGTCTATCTGTGTATTTTACAATCATTCGTCATGGCTAAGGACTGGAAAGTGTACATCCCTCACGAGTACACCCGTTTGGTGATGGATTTGAGAAATTGAGGATGTATCCTTGGGGTCTTCGCGCTTATGATGAGCTGATTGCAGCAATACTCAGAGCAAGGGAAGATGTGAATACGAAGAACAATTACATGTTTGATGGATCTCATATGCGTTTCAGATATGGATTATGGAGGCAGTTCCAGACATTGGTTATATGGTGGGTACAAAGATCAGAAAAACATGACTAAAATGAGATGTGGGAATTGGAAAGGTAGTGGAAAAGTATCCTACCAAGATATCACCAGCCTAGAGTCCCATTTCGATAAGGTAACTCTTATATCTTCTAGGAATATTGTGTTCAATAATTGAAAAAAAAAATATGCTTATTGTTTCCTTTGTACTTGCAGGGAGAGTTGTTCGCTTTTATATCATCTACTAGGAATTTTGATGTGATTGATAGCAGTGAGTTCGTTGCGGAAGATGAAAAGAAAGACGAAAGAGTGGGGCGTATTGTTGCTTTGATCAATGCCAAACAAGACTGGAAGCAATTCGCTTGGGAAGTTGAGGCTTTGTCTGCACATATGGAGCTTTCTGATTCTGAGGATGTACAAGGCGAAGATGTCTCAGCAACACATGTGGAAGAACCAGCAGTTGTTGCAGAGGAACCAGCTGTTGTTCCAAAAAGGGGCAAGCACAAGCTAAATGATCTTGGTGCCGAGTCTCGAAAGAAACAACTACTTTGTCAACGGGCGGCTGAACATAACAGTGGTGTCTCCGGTGAAATGAAGACTTTAATTGAAGGTTTTTTCACCTCTTCTTTCAACTCTTTTAAGGAAATCATGCCGAAGGACATCCATGAGCATTTTGACAACGTCGCCAATGACGTGGCTCAACTCAAGGAACAAGTGTCTCAGATTAAGGATCTTTCGGAAACAGTGGGAAGGGGCAACGCCTCTGAGATTCCGTGTCCTTCAGCAACACTTGGGAAAGATCAAGGACAATCATCTCATAGTCCAAGTCCTCCAGCAGCAAAGGGAAAAGGAAAGGCAGCTGCAAGTGTGGATCCTACTCCGGTTCGTCGTAGCCCTCGGTCAGTAAGACAGGTAACCAAAAAATGAAGCTATGTAATGTACTTCTCTCTGTATTTTGCTATGTTGACTCTTTTGTAATATGTAGGATTAATTATCTTTTGTTGTAATATCCTTGTATTGTGCCATGTTGTATATCGGCTTTTATGAAGTGAACTAATGACGATGACTTGTGGGATTGACTATTTTGTAATGTATTTTTCTCTATTTTTCTATGGACAGTCTTTTTAGTATTAATGTTATGCTTGTTTTTATTAACAGGATGTTCAAAGTGATGAAAATGACATGTTGGATTTTTTGAAGAATTTGTCCAAAACATCAAGATATGTAGATAAGGTGACCCAGGAGCCTTTACAAGAAGCCATGAGGAACCTTTCTCAAGCATCTCATGTTAAAGGTTTTGATCCTTCACAACAACTCAATGGCGAATAACAAGCTGAATGGGTCACTCCACTGTCTTCATTTAAGCTTACGGATTGGAGACCAACTACTCTCAAAGACGTGGAGTCACATGAGGACCGGATGCATGATCCCGATTACTCACTAGTGTTTGTCCATGAGGAATTATGGGCCAAACTTATTGAGTGGACCACAACTTCCAAGTAAGTTAACATTGTTTTTTAATTTTACATTTCTATCATTCTGAGACTGAATTTTGCAACGCAGAGAACTGAAAATTGGACCATCTATGCTCACAAGCGAGTTAGCATCTCGTGTCATGGGACCTACACAGTGGCTGAAGAATCACGTGAGTTATTAACTTGTTGCTCTTTATTTTTTGTACACCAACTTACAATCTTTTATCAAATTATTTAGGAAATTGATGCTATGATGTGGTTATTCACTGAGAGGACTTCCTTGCGGCGATGGGTTCCAAGTAAAGTAGCCTTCATGACATGCTTGTTCAGTAATCAAATTAAGAACTCTTTCCAAGAGTTTAAGAAGGACAGGAAGAAATTCAAAGTAACAGGACTGCTACACCAGTACGGCATTGGCGAACTTCCAGCACACAGACGAACAGGACTAATGTGGGATCTTGATGTTAACAGCATGTATGTGCCCCTAAATGTCGGTAACCACTGCATCTCTACGTGCGTCAACTTTGTTCCTAGGTCGATAGAGGTCTTTGACTGTGAGGGACTGAAACACAACAGCGCAGTGGAGCCATTTGCAGTTCTCATCCCTAAAATTGTCAAAGCTGTTCAGTCTTCTAAGAGTCGGCAGCATAACGTCAAGCAATATACTGTTACGTACGCCTCAATTCCCTTTCTGAACAAGAGTAGCAGTGATTGTGGAGTATATGCCTTGAAGCACATTGAATGCCATCTTCTAGGCTTGGACTTTTCCCTGGTGAATGACGACAATATTCGTGAAGCATGTCAGAAGATTGCTTATGACCTATGGGAAGCTGCTAATGATCCTGTCCTTATTTCGAGAATGGCAAAATTCACTCCTCCGAAGACGATTTCAAATGCTCTAGTGAAACTTGAATGAAGTTCTTTTAGTTATGACTTGTGTAGGAAGTATGTTGTTATTTGTCTATTTTAATTGACTCTTTTAGTTATCCTTTTTAATCTTTTAGTTAGTACCTTATTTCACTATTTTATTTGAATCTATAAGTTGCTCTTTCTTTACTCTTTTAGTTGACAATATGAATCCCTATCTATACCCTAAATGACTGATATGCGATGACCTATTTCTTATCAAAGCATAAACGATATCAAACCCTATCTATACCCTAAATGGCAGTAAAGTAGGACAAACTATATTAAACCCTATACCATGAATGAAACTAAAGTAAGACAAACGATTTCAAACCCTATACCCTAAATTACACTAAAGTACCACAATCAATTTCAACCCAAATTTATCAAAACAATCATTATTAATCTGCAAAAATCATAATAATCAAAATAAATTTTAATAATCAAAACAAATCATTATAATGAAAACACATACAAGTTGATCCTAGAACCCAACCCGATTAGAAGCATTGTTTGCCCTAATTATATGGCTTATATAAGACCATAAAACGGCCACAAACCCTACATATTGCATAGTCTTTTTTCTCCGACTTGTGCTTAAAAATCTCTCCTTCTCAAAAGAGAATGACGAACAGGAACAACAATGGAGCGATCCCTTCCAGATGCTGGTGTGGAAAGGGGATTATGACTTATGTTTCAAAAACGGAGGAGAACCCATATAGACGATTCTTCAGATGTGAGATTGGTTTACAGGTAACTCTGATATTTCATTACTTCTGATTCTTCTATATGGCAATTCATTTGTTTTGTGGTTTGAAACAGAGAAAGAAAAAAAATCATCTTTTAAAGTGGGTCGACAAGGCTCTGCTTGATGAGATGGAAAGGATGGCAGAGCATCAGGCGAGAGTTGACGAGGAAATTGAAGATCTGAGAATTTCTATGAAGAAGGCAGTGCAGGAAGAAGTTATGAACCATAAGAATTCGCTTGATGTAGGTTGCGTAGGAACCCTTTTCGGTTTACTATGTCTCTGGTCCAAATATGATTGATATTGTAATGGTTCTCTGATTGAAGTTACATTTTCAAAGATTGAACCAATCTGATTTTCAGTTTTATTGTCATGTTCCGAACAACCTTGTCAAAGTTGACAGCATTAGGGAGAGTTAAAGATAGAGCAAAGTTGATGAATATCGAACATATTATCATAACAATAATAAAGTCTGAAACATAACTTTCATAAATCAAGATGAACAAAGCTGAAACATAACTTTCATAGTCTCTGAAGCATAACTTGCATAAACGAGATGAACAAAGCTGAAACATAACTTTCATAATCTCTGAAACATGACTTGCATAAACGAGATGAACAAAGCTTGCATGAAACGATCAGAGTATCCTATATTGCTCGATCACATGTTCTCCTATCGTGCCCTCGAATCCCACATCGGCTGCATCTGCGACCTTTAGAGCCTTGATTTCCTTGTGATGAACGGATCTTATCTTCGGCTCTCTCGTATCTGCGTTTGTTTCTTCTACCTGCAGCTCTTCTAGACTCTAGAGGAAGGACTTTCGACTGCTCCACATGAGATGGAACAGTCCATGCATCTTCAGGGACACCAATAGGATTTACGATTTCTTCATAAGCCGTGTACCATGAGGCAGTAGTGTATATGTCATCCGTGAGTGTGTGTGCTTTTATTCCAACGCTGAAGCCTGCTTTTATGGCGTGCCTGCATGGGATTTTCATCAGATCAAACTTTCCACAAGAACACGTGCGTCTGACCAAGTCAACCATGCAGTCAAAAGTGTCACCTTGAACCAAAAAACCTGTCATCGCTAACTGGGAATACCTTAAACTTTTTACCCTTCTCAATCCTTCTGTCAATCTTCTTCTCCACAGCAATGGACAGTGGCTTTGAGTGCTTAGAACTTAAAGTTCTACGTTTGAAAAACCATCGAGTCATCATTTCCCTAATGCTGTCCAACAAAGGTATTACTGGAAACTCTCTCTAGGCGTACGCAAAGCAGAATTTATCGACTCTGCAGGGTTAGTAGTCCTGATATCATACCTGTAACCCGGGAATTGAAAATGAGCCCACTTCCTCACATCGGCTTCTATGAGATAATTTCCAATTTCAGGATTAATAGAAAAAATAGCAGTGAACAGCTTACAAAAATCAGCAGCTCGATAAGCTTAGAAGCCTTTGCAACCAAACCAGCCACACCTTTCCCACTGAAATATGTGACAACATTATTCAGCAAGTGGTGAATGCAAATTCCATGATGAGCTTGCGGGTACACTTTTGCAATCAGTGGCGGGCCCAGCTACCATTTTAAGGGGGGTCAAAAATTAATCAACAACAAAAGATGGTCATAGGGGGGCTTTGAACCCTGGTTTTAGGGGTGTCATTAAGCATTACCAAAACTGCTACCGATTTTATACTGTACTAACAGACATTTTATACTTTTCAAGATTTAAGGGGTGTCACTTGCCACCTCATACTCCTTAGTGGGTCCGCCTCTCTTTGCAATAGCTTTAGCAATTGAAGAATTTCTATCAGACACAAAAGCTAAACTATGCTCGTCAGCAATGACCACATTAAGTTGTCTCATAAACCAGTCCCACGCAAGGTCATTCTCTGAGTCGACAACTCCAAATGCAATAGGATATAAATTCGAGTTTCCATCTAATGCAGTAGCAACCAGTAATACTCAAAAATGTCTCATCCACAACAATAACTTTTCGAATTGCAGCATAGAAACTGCGAAGACTCTTACCAAACGAGATGAGAAGGAATCTGAATCTCCCTTTAGAATCCCTTTCATAAGATGTGTGTGACCCTGGATTAGCTTCCCTCGTCATGTGCAAGTATTTGGGAATTTTTTCATAGCCTTTCTCTGGAACACCTTTCACTTCGTTGATTGCATACTCACATGCATCCCTTGCCAAAGAATAGGATATCTCAACTCCATGTTCTGTACGCATATACTGGATTATATCATTAGATCTCGGTCTTTCTTTAGTTGTTTCATACATACGCATAATCAGAGTACCAATTGTTTTTGCTAAACCTGTCCGAACAAAACCGTTTCTTCTGGATCGAGCACATGAACGATGAGGTACATACTTTTTGATGATAAAATAAGATGAACCAGTTAAACCCTCTGCACGAACACGCCTGCTGCAATCATCATCTGCGCAATGAATGTACCACACTTTTTTATCCGATTTGACAAGCTTATAGTAGAAATTATGTTTCATTGCACATATTTCGAATGCTGCCTTCAATAGCATTTTGGAACTAAAATGTTGACCCTCCTTCACAAAATTCACCAAAGAAAAATGAACACCGTTTCCATTGCTCTTCTCTTTGTCACACTTTTTGTCATCATCACTGTCATGTACCTCAACATCTTTTTCTGAATCCATATCATATGAGTCGTCATACTCCATAGGCTCTTCCTCTCTGTTAGGCCTTCCTCTCTGTTAGGCGACTTAGTAGCTTCTTCATTCAAGTCAAAATTGTCTTTACTATTGCTTTCCTTGAGCTTAGATTGAATACTCACAGACAACCGCGTTGAGGCTTTCTTCTTCACATATGTAAGAAAATTCCTAACTTGCCGATCATTGGTGATGATAACAAGTGGTGAGTCAATGCTATTGATCAAATCAGAAGGTAAGTAACTCAGCTCTATATTGACCACGTTTACATCAATTCCAAAGTCTTCACACACCATAACCTTTAGGTTTTCAAATGTTGAACTTGTGTCCAAAGTAAGTAACCTGCCTCCTTTTTCCTCATCAACAAGAAATTCCCATCCATTGTTTATTGACGATTTCCACAAATCACATGAAGCGTATATGTGAATCTTCATATTTTAGATAGAAGAAAAACTAGGAAAAGAAGAAAAAAGAAGAAGAACTAACACGATTTTTTCAAATCGTGAACTAGTTACGAACAAGACTGGATTTTAGGAAATAAGAAAAAAAATATTTAAAATATTTAGAGAATATTTCATAACCGTTTTAGCAAGATTTTCGGATTTTGTTTACAAACCGTCAAGAACTTGCATTCTACCAATTTAGAAAGTAGAATAATAGGTAGGATATAGTATACTATTGTCGTAGATAGAAAGACACGTTTAGATTGCATTTCCTAGCATGGTTGATAAAAAGGAAACGCCTAGATTGTATTTTCTAGCATGATTGATAAAAAGGAAATATTTAGACTTTTTAATCTACCAGAAATATAGAGCATAGAGGGAATCGTGGATTTCATATTCTGCCTCAGTAATTGCATATGTTTTCGGTATAATGTCCAGCCTACATGCTTTAGAGCATTGTGTGTCTTTTAGATTACATATTCTAAACCGTCGTAGATGGTAGATAGGATTTTCTAACACATTTAGCCAAATTTTGAAATTATTATTCATACATCTTTTGAATCCAAAAATATTTTTCTTATGCACATACTTGTCTACATCAAGTTTACTATTTTTCCATATTTTTTTGCTTTGTAAAAAATTTTATATAAATTTTTATATACCAAAGGGATAGTCAATGTCCAAATGTGACAAAAGTTGATTTTATTCTAAAAAGACAATACTATAATTTTTTTGTAAAAAAAAATTAAAAAATAAAGGACAATACTATAGTTAAGTTGATCCATATTGGCAAATTTTCCTTTTTTGGTTATTTCACCAATTCCCCCTTACCAATATCCATCTAATATATCAAGGAAAAATGCACAACGTGGATAATCATTAATTTAACACAACCATGTTGATCTTTCAATTATTTTTGGTTTAATGTGTTTCAAAACTGATAAAAATGCTCCATAACCTAAAAACACACAAATATAATATATACTACTAAATGCAATCTAAATGAACCTAAATGATATGAAAATGAGTGACCAAAAAGAAGTATAAATGCAAGACATCATCCACCCAACCTTGTAAGTTAGATTCTGATCGTTCACATTTGTTGAGACACGTGTATGTATACACATGTGCATGAACAAAATATAGTGTATTTGAGAAGACTGTCATCGACCAATGTGTATGATTAACTTAGAAACAACTGATTTATAGAATTTATTTTTGTTCATTTGAAATATTTAGATTCGATTAGAGTCTCTTGGTTCAAAGGCTTCTTGTCTACTTTGGTCAGGTTGCATAATTTTCTTTTTACTTACGAAAACTCATTTGGTACTAGAAACTTCTCACATGCATTACTTTAGTTCACCACAAAATTATGTCCACATTTTTCTCATGCTTGGACCACATATATATATATTATACCAATGTCCATATATGTATATTTTCAACTACAAAATAAACTAAGGTATTTACTCAGAAATAAATAACCGGCAGTAGCAGGTCGTGTGGTTAAACCCTACCAAACTAGTATAACTTTATTTACTTTTGAAGAGAATGGAAGACCGACCAAAAAGGAGAATTTGAAAGAGAAAAAAATAAGTTCAAGAAAAAGACATGAAAAAAAAGATTACAGAAATATCCGGTAAATATTATTTTATTGTAATTTTTAGTTCCACTGACAGATAAATTAACTAAATAAAAGGTAATGTGTTTGGCTATTACATTATTATAGTTTCATATGTATATCAAAAATGTTTCTATCAGAGTTTGCTTTTTCCCGGGAAAGGGCTAACGTCCATAAGACTAACCCAAACGCCTCTATAAATAGAGATCCATCTTCCCCCCACACCCGTCAAACCCATCTTCTTCCTCTCCATCGTTCACCGAAACTCTTTTTTTTTTTACCCCAAACCCCAAGAAAAAAAACACTTTCCTCCTGAAAAAAAATATCCACTCCTTGAAACCCTCCTAGATCGTGTGATTTAGCAACGAAGGTTTTGTTCTGATACGTGAGAAAAATGGAACAGAAGAGTGTATTGTTGTCAGCTTTAGGTGTTGGTTTAGGGATAGGGTTGGCATCGGGTCAGAGTTTGGGTAGATGGGCAAACGGGTCGGGTTCTGTCGAGGACGGACTCACCGGAGAACAGATGGAGCAAGAGTTGGTGAGACAGATTGTTGATGGGAGAGAGAGTACTGTCACCTTCGATGAGTTTCCGTATTTCTTAAGGTAACTTAAACCAAAGCTCTCTTTTTCTTTTCTTTGTGTGGTTTAGTACTGATTAATATTAAACAAAACAAAAAAAAAAATCTTGTCACTATGGTATGAAAGAGCTAACCTTGAGCTCAATCAAAGATTCAAAGCTTTGTTATGGGTTTTCAGATCTATGGACTTTTAGATAAGAGTGTGCTTGAAAGATGCCAACTTGGCAAGTTGTTTGTAATTTACATCTTCCAGCTGTCAAAAATATTTTAATCTTGGCTATGTAAAAGAAAAATATTAAATCTTTGGTAAATGGTTGATGTATTTTTTTCATTAAGAATTTAGCGATTTGATTTTTCTTTTTCCCACTGAATAACGTTATATGAAAAAAAAAATCAAAATATTTACCTAGAATCCTATTGTTGAATCATTTATCTAGCTTTGTGAACTCTTTCATATATTGATTTTCCTAAAGATTTGATTTAACATCTCTTTGTTGGTGGTGAACGGGTTTAGAATATCTGGGTATCTAGGTTCAAAGAATGATAGAGATTTAGTTACAAAAAGAAAAAAAAAGAATGATAGAGATGGGAAATTCTGTGAATTAAAATTATGCTTTTTTCTTCTTTTTTTCCAAGAAAATATTTAGAAAGGGAGAGAAAAAATTATGGAAAGTGGGGTAGGTTAGTTGCACAACAAGCATGTGGATGATTTGGCAAATGAAGACAGATAGAGACAGCCAGAGAAATAGAAAGATTCTTACATGTGATTCTACTAATTTCGTCAAGTTAATTGCTTTTATTCTAAGACTGTTTTGGACTCAACTCTCCAACTATTGAATCTTGTCTGTAATAATATTTCAAGTTCTTGCATAGTTTCTAGAAATGTGATGAGTTTGAGAGTACATTCTAAAGTGTAAAAGCGCATCTTCCATGTGAAAACAAAAATTTCATCTTCCATGTGAAAACAAAAACATGAAATTTTAGTTCTAAATCATGCATTTAGTAGGCATGAATATCTATTATAATACCTGATAAGATGAAGGCAGTATAACTAATTCAAGACTGTTTTGTCGTGTAATGGCAGCGAGAGAACTCGAGTATTGTTGACGAGTGCAGCTCACGTTCATCTAAAAGAGTTAGAAATTTCAAAGCACATTCGGAATCTTGCACCTGCAAGCAAATTCATTCTTCTTTCCGGTCCTGCGGAGTTCTATCAGCAAATGCTTGCCAAAGCTTTGTCTCATTACGTTGAATCAAAACTATTGCTTCTAGATATTACTGATTTCTCTATTAAGGTATATCAATCAATCAATGATTATAGCTTTTTTCAAGTGTTTCTCAGAGTTAAAACAGAATAACCCATAATCTTTTCTCTATCCTATTCTTTGGAAACAGATACAAAGTAAATATGGATGCACCAAGAGAGAACCGGCAAGTTTCTTCAAAGTCCTATCTTTGTTTTGTTATGCTGATAAAAACAGAGCAATGAATCTGTTTCTTTTTCTTTGTATTTGTTTATAGCTTCACAAGAGGTCTATTTCTGAGTTAACATTAGACAAGATGTCGAGTTTGATGGGTTCTTTTTCTATGCTCTCTCAACGCGAAGTTGAACCAAGAGGTAAAAAAACAAACCAAACACTCACTACTTTTGATTGCATAAGTTCAAACATGAGCTAAAGAGTTAAGATTTCTTGTAAAACATTAGGAGCATTGCGTCGACACACCCGTGGAAATGATCTAAAATCAAGGTTGGTTTCTGCTTCCTTGAAGTTAGTTTTATCCCTTCTCTTTAGTCTTTGAGAGCTCACTAGTTCTTTTAAACGCAGGAGTATCGATAGCTCAAATCTTTCTCCAAGACACAAGAGAAATGCTTCTGCTACATTGAGTTCTGTTACAGGTTTGGAAATTGAACTTTATTATATATTCTGAATATAAACATTTTATTCAACTTCACGTTGTTACATCTCTTTGCTTCATATCTATCTTTATTATGGCTTCTATAGCTTCCAGCAAACGCAGTACAAATCTATGCTTTGACGAGAAACTTTTCTTGCAATCACTTTTCAAGGTAAATAAACAAACCTTTTTACAAGTATCCTAAAGTAGTTTCAAAGGAATTTCCACAATTTTCATCTCTTTTTTGCAGGTTGTGGTCTCTGTATCAAAAACAAGTCCTCTAATCATATACCTCAGGGACGTTGAGAAGCTTCTTGAGTCAGAAAGATTCTACAAGTTGTTCCAGATTCTCTTAAATAAGATCTCTGGTCCTGTCTTGATACTTGGCTCAAGGGTATTAGAACCTGAAGATGATTTCCAAGAAGTAAGCGAAGGGGTCTCTGGTCTCTTTCCTTACAACATAAAAATCAGACCACCGGAGGATGAGTCTCAGCTCTTGATCTGGAAGAATCGTATAGAAGATGATATGAAGATGATTCAGTTTCGAGACAACAAGAACCACATCGCAGAGGTTCTTGCTGCTAATGACATCCAATGCGATGACTTATCTTCAGTATGCCACGCGGATAGAATGTGTTTGAGCAACCACATTGATGAGGTTGTTGTTTCTGCAATCTCTTATCATTTGATACACACCAAAGAACCTGAATACAGAGATGGAAAGCTTGTCATATCTTCCAAAAGCTTGTCTCATGGACTAAGTATATTCCAAGAAGGTGGAAGCAGATCATTTGAGCTAGACACAAACACTGACTCTAAGCGGAAAGGAGGAGAAGTATGTTCAAAGAGCGAGTCAAAACCTGAATCATCTTCTCCTGAAAACAAAAACGAGCTGGAAAAATCGCTCCCTTCAAACAAGAATGACAATCCATGGCCTCCAAAAGCGCCTGAGGTTGTTCCTGACAATGAGTTTGAGAAGCGTATAAGACCAGAGGTTATTCCAGCAAATGAGATTGGTGTGACGTTTGCAGACATTGGTTCTTTAGAAGAAACAAAAGATTCACTTCAAGAGCTTGTAATGCTTCCACTTAGAAGACCACATCTCTTCAAAGGAGGTCTTCTCAAGCCATGTAGAGGAATCCTTCTATTTGGACCGCCTGGTACTGGCAAAACAATGCTAGCAAAAGCCATTGCAAATGAAGCTGGAGCTAGTTTCATAAATGTATCCATGTCCACAATCACTTCTAAATGGTTTGGAGAAGACGAGAAGAATGTGAGAGCTTTGTTTACTTTAGCAGCCAAAGTGTCTCCAACGATTATATTTGTGGATGAAGTGGATAGTATGTTGGGGCAAAGAACAAGAGTTGGAGAGCATGAAGCGATGAGGAAGATCAAGAATGAGTTTATGACCCATTGGGATGGGCTTATGACGAAACCTGGTGAAAGGATTCTGGTTCTTGCTGCCACAAACAGACCCTTTGATCTTGATGAAGCTATCATTAGGAGGTTTGAGAGAAGGTAATATAGCAACTTTGGTAAAATACAAAAAAAAAAACTCTTAACAGTTCTTAGTGATTATACAATTGTAACTTATTTTTGTTTTGTGTTGGAAAATAACAGGATCATGGTGGGACTTCCTTGTGTTAGGAGCAGAGAGAAGATCTTGAGAACATTGTTGTCCAAAGAGGAGACAGATGATCTTGATTTCCATGAGCTTGGACAGATGACTGAAGGATACAGTGGAAGTGATCTCAAGGTTTGTCATCTCTAACTCTTGTGTAAAACCATTGAAATTTGGAAACTGACTGTTTGTTAAACATTTTTGCAACAGAACTTATGCATTACAGCTGCGTATAGACCGGTTAGAGAGCTAATTCAACAGGAAAGATTGAAAGATCAGGTATAAAGAGTAAAAAGACTCAATTGAATTTATCAGCACATTCTGAAAATTATTTGGTGGTTTCAGGAGAGGAAGAAGAGAGAAGAATCAGGAAAAAGCGCGGAAGAAACAAAAGAAGAAAAAGAAGAAGAAGAAGCTTCTGAGGAGAAAGAGATTATTTTGAGACCTTTGAACATGGAAGACATGAGAAAAGCTAAAAACCAGGTGAAGCATCTTGTCTCTTTTTGACAAGAAAAGACGAAGGAAAAACAAACCTAACTAAGAGATAGTTGTGTTTTTGCAGGTGGCGGCTAGTTTTGCAACAGAAGGATCTGGAATGCATGAGCTGAAGCAATGGAATGATTTGTATGGAGAAGGAGGCTCAAGGAAAAAGGAACCGCTCACTTACTTCCTCTGAAAAATGCAAAGCCATAAAATTGTGAATGTATGCTTCTTGGTTTCACAAGATATCAAACCGATCGGTTTGGTCTTTGGCAAATAAAAAAGAAAGCCTTTTTCACTTGTTAGGTTATTCCATTTTAGATCATCCTTTTTTAGAAATTTTCTAAAAACCGTTATTCTTTTTTTTTCTATCTTCATATTTATGTCATTGTGAATGTGTAGTTAATTTATGTAGTACGCGTATTTATATAAATATTTGCCTGCTTGGTCTCTGTTATTCTTTGTCAACAACAACTAATCTACTTAAACTGGTTAAGTAATTCAACGGGAAAGTCGACATAGATCATAACTGATAGAAAACTTCATTTGGCTGAACGTGTGCCAATTTGTTCATCTTTGAATTCGTTGTTTTTGAAATATGTATAAGCTGTTGGATAATGGAATTAGGAATGAGTATCTTACATCGTTGAAATTTGTCGAAATGGTACGAGCAAGAATGTCATTTTGGTTAATGTACACACCATCTTCACTAGTTCAAGTTTATCGTGAACACCACCTCTTGGAATTAAAAATTATGCACACTTCATGCCCATATCAATGCTTCGGATTCAGCATATAATAGGGAAAGACTATGTCAAACATTCCTAGCTCCCATTATTAGTTCTACTACTTTTTCTCTGCTGCAAAATCATGATTATCCCGAAAATGCGTCTGTGTCTATCCAGGGCCAGGCAAGGCAACATGCACTTTTATCTGTCATCAAATCAATAATCTAGTACTTTTGGAATGACATGCTTCACCTCTTCAGAGAATGCCTGCTTGGTCTTTGTTTGTCGTTAATTTATGTAGTCAACTTTCATTGGCTTCTTAGTCTTTTTTTTCTTGTTGACTTTTTCTTAGTCTTTATTGATCTTTCTGAAAGCTAAGTTTTTTTTTTAAAATTTGGAAATGTTAAACTAGAAATTTATTTAAGATTGCGTATATCAAAAGTTATACTCACTCCATTTCGATTTAATTGTCGTTGTAGGAAAAAATTTCGTTTCAAAATAAGTGTCTTTTAGAGTTTCAATCACTACAAGAAAACAGGCTCATACCGAGGGCTAAAATTGTCGGTATATCGTCGGAATAACCGTATTCCGATGACATAACGAGGAAATATGTCCTCGGAAAAAACTCCTCAGAATTTCAATTTCTCTCGGAATTCCCTCGGAATTTAAATTCGAAAATATAAAATTAAAATTAAAATTAAAATTGAAAACATAGTATATAAAATTCAAAGTAATACAAATAAAATAAAACATTTAGAGTTTTGAAAAAAAACTACGGATTTTGGCGTTCGGTCTGGCATGCTCGGGAACACCTCGTTCGGTGCAACCTCCTCATCATCTCCATCCATTTGCTCGTTCAGCTTTCTCTGCCTCAAAGCCCGCCTGTTGAGTCGCCAATTGGGTCTCCAACGCAGATATGCGATCATCCTTGTCCTGCAACTGACCCATAAGTACTTCGGATCAACAAAGGGGTGGTGCAGTAGAAGACGGAACTGACCGGACGATCCAAACCGAACAAACGTCCCTTCTTCTTTGGAACCGACTGAAATAGAAAAGTGTCAAATTTAAATAATAGAAAAGATGAATTGAACTTTAAATAATAGAAAATATGAATTGAACTTTAAAAAGAACTTACCGATTCAATGATTTCGTTGATCCAACCCGAGGCAAGTAGGTCGAACCCGTCGAATCGTCATCCTCGGTTTGAAGCTGAGACACTTCGTCTTCCACGAGTGTCGATCAGGGTGACCACATCCCTCACAACACCATCATCAATCTGGCGGTCTTCTTGTTGGTATCGCCCTCTTCATTAGGGCGAGATCATCAACCGGCTCGCCCTCATTTTCTTCCGCTTGAAAAAACATAAATTAAACAAACATTAGTAATTAGAAGAAATGCACAAAAATAAAATTTAAAACTTAAATAATAGAATAAAAGCGACTAGCTTACCATGCGATCCCCCAGAGTGGCAATAGATTGAGCACCCAAGTTATGCTTGAAGACGCCCTTCCCTTTACGCTCGCTCCTGCGGTTGGTGGAGTTGGTGGAAGAAGTTGATTTCGTCTCATCCTTACTCCAATGCACACCCAACTCCAACCAGACCGTGGGGTTCATCGACTTTGGGACCTTTTAATAAAAATTGTTAAATAAATTAAAAATATTTTAATAAATTAAAAATTGTTTAATAAATAAAACAAACCTTGTTTATTTCCCACTTCTTCTTCCACTCGTGGATCTGCTTCCCATAGTTGTACATAACTTTATGGACGAAGTGGTGATAGATATACAACGTATCATCGGCATTCCAGTTGAATTCTTGCTGAAAATAAAACACAATTAGTAGAAAATTTATATTAAAGATTAAAAATATAAGTAAAAATTAGAATACTTACATAAATTGAAACCACAGATGCTGCTTGTCGGTAGGAAGTCGTTGAAAGTCGGATGTCCCTTGTCGAGGGCCGAGTACATCATACGGTTGATCCATGCGCTGATCCCGTTCGAGGATCGGTTGAACCTAATAAAAGAATAAATTATTAAAATGAATCAAATTTTAATGAAAAAATAGGTTTAATTACCATGTTTGACCCGTCCACGTGGATAAGTGAGATAGGAAAGATGGTCACGACCGGGCTGTCGAACAAACTCCAACTCTCATCACTCCGGAGGACCCTCGGAGCAGGAGCGAGGCCGGTGCAGCAGCGGAGGAGCAGGAGAGGGAAATGGAGAGGGAGATGTATGGTAGGGCGTGGGCGACGATCACGGAACCCTGAATGGAGTGGCTTCGAACCACCAAGACCACGACATTTGTCGAGACCGGCTCGATCATCATCATAAGACCATATATATATTAAAAATTGTATAATACAAAAATAGATTTTATATACAAAAACATTTTCATAACCAAAAATTAATTAAAAAATAGTTTTAATATAGAAAAAATTGTTTTAATATATAAAAATAGTCTTAATATATAAAAATAGTTTAATAATTAAAAATAGTTTTAATATATAAAAATAGTTTAATAATTAAAAATAATTAATATATAAAAATAGTTTAATACTTAAAAATAGTTTTAATATATAAAAATAGTTTAATATATAAAAATAGTTTTAATATATAAAAATATTTTTAATATATAAAAATAGTTTTAATATATAAAAATATTTTAATAATTAAAAAATATTTTAATATATAAAATTATAAATTTTTATAAATTATTATTATACATGATTTATATATATATATATGTATAAAAATTATAAATCGTTTATAAATATAGAAAAGGTTTATAAATATTTTAAAATTTTTAAAACGTTTTATTATATATAGTTTATTACTGGAAACTTGAAAACGTTTTAAAATCGAAAACGTTTTAAAAATCAAAAAATGTTTTAAAATACAAAACGTTTTGATTTCTAACCAAAACAAAAAAAAATCCAAAAAAATAAAACAACAATCAAAACAACAATCCTAACTTAAACTATCCATTCAATCTTATACTTTCTAACAAACAACCTAAAATCCGAAAATCTAATCTCACAAACCCTAAAAATTGAAAAACAAGGTTTTATAAGATTCTTACATGATTTCGGTTAGGAGAAGAGATGTGGGAGAGATCGCGTGGAATGTCGAATGGAGAGAGATGAGGAATGGAGAGATGCAGAGAGATGAGAGAGAGAAGATGAGAGATTTCAGATCGGCGGAGAAGAAGAAGAAAGTGTTCTTCGGTTTATATTTAATGATTCACGGATACGGGTTCGTCGGTATTCGTCCGAATCATTAAATATATTACACTTTGCGGTTCGCGAAAGCCCTAGTGCCGAGGGAATTCGAGGAACGAAAATCATGACGTTCTCGAATTTCCTCAGAAAATTCGAGGAATTCGAGAACACTGAAAATCATGACGTTCCTCGAATTTTCTCAGAAAATTCGAGGAATTCCGGAACACTGGAAATCATGGCGTTCCTCGAATTTCCTCAGAAAATTCGAGGATTTCGAGGAACACTGAAAATCATGACATTCCTCGGAATTTCCTCAGAAAATTCGAGGGAATTCGAGACACAGGGTTTGGGATTTCAAAACCTCGATTTTTGCCGTATTTCATTTCTTATACAAATGTAATGCATACCATTGAGGATTCTTTGTATAGATGATCATAAACCATGAAATAGCAAAATTTCAAAAATAATTGTAAGTATTCCCTTTAACGTTTATTAAAGTGTATAAGTGTTTCTCTTATGTTGTGTGGTTTTCATTCATGCAATCGTAAGTGTTTGTTATCGTCTAAAACACCAAAGTTTGACTTCATAATCTGGTTAAGACACTTAATGAAGGTTATATACGTGTTATTCAATCCATGCGTTGTTTCGGTTTAAAATCCCTAGTTTCTGAATTTCCTCAGAATATCCGAAATTCGATGACATACTGAAAACCATGTCTTTCCTCGAATTCCCTCAGAAAATTCCGAGGAAATTCCGAGGAACTGAGGGTTTCATACCGAAAACCCACACCTTCCTCGGAATTTTCCGAGGGATTTCCGAGGAAATGTACTTTACAATCAAATCCCTAAATCGAGAAGGTGAATTCGAGGAAATTCGAGGAAAACCTAATACCCTCGAATTTCCTCGGTATTTCTATTAAAAAAAACTAGTGTTTCGAGTCATCATCACCGGATGAATCTGAATCTGGATCTTGGTGAAACTCTCCAATAACTGGTTCATCCTCTGCGTGAACCACGGCTTCCTCTGAAGTCGGTTAAATCGACTACAAGGCCACCTTCAACTACATCTTCGCTGCACTTAAGTTTCGGATGTGATTGGTTGTAGTGGGTCTTCCAGCTCGAACTTCCAATTCGCCTCTCGGTTGAGTCTTGTAACAGTAACCCATGGATCATCTATGTTCCTTACCGGGTACTTGATATAACAAACCTGTAACATTTAAAAATTATTAGTAAAAGTATAAATTATGATCAATCATTCTGAATAATTAACATTTACTTACCGATCGGTCCGAGAAGCAAGAATGAAAGGATCATAATATTGCAGCTTTCGCCTCGAATATACTGATGTAACACCAAATGCATCTGTTCTCACACCTCGATCTGGAGTGTTGTCGTGCCAATCACAATAGAAAATAGTACAGCGCAATCCAAGCATGCCCAAATACTTGATTTCCATAATCTCATGTATGTGTCCGTAGTATACATCATCTCGGCGAACAAACACCAGCATCATAGATCGTACGCGAACGTCTTCTCTTTTCAGTTGTGAATGCATATCCTCGAGTACAAAATCTCGGATATGACTTCACAACATAGTTTGGTCCAACCACCATTTCGCGTATCCAATCGTCAAATGTTTCACCTCTGGCTAAACCAGCGACACCTATTAATAGCACATATTTTATGAATTAGTATAAATATGTGATAAATTATATTTTAATTTGTATAAATATGTGATAAATGATATTTTAATTTGTTTAAGGCACTCACATAAGTAAACATCCATCCAGCAAATTCTCTGCTTCATTTCTTCTAGTTCCTCCTCGTATATCTATATTCCAACCGCTTTTCGCCATGAAAATCTTGTACATGTGATGACAATAATGTAATTAATTAAGATATAAATGTTAACTTGTTAAAATAAAATTTATAAGATAATAAACTTACCTCTCATATTGAAGAACATCTTCACAGTTGGTAAGCAAATATGTTTGCAAATGACTTCGCTCTGCTCGAAGTCGACGGTCCTTTGGTTTTCCGCTAAGTCGTCCAACATCTGTGAAAATATTTGGAACCTTAACATGATATGTTGCCCGCCTCTATCATCATGCCGAGCAGGTCTTCTGTTTTGGTCTGAACTTCGCTGGAAAGTAGTACTCGCAAAGTTTGAAATTTCTTCATTGATCATCTGCGACTATAGAACCTTCTACCCTACTTAAATTTTTCACCATCTTCTTCAAATGGAACATATACCGCTCATATAGATACATCCATCTATACTGCACAGGACCACCAAGTTCTAATTCTCTTGCGTGAATAACAAGATGCTCCATAACATAAAAAAATGAGGGAGGAAATATCTTCTCAAGATTGCCTGAATCACGGCTATGTTAGTCTTCAGATTTTCAATACCTTCAAGAGTCACTGATCTGGTGCATAAATCGCGAAGAAAGTACTTATCCCAATTGCTTCATGAACATTTCGTGGTAATAGTTCTTTGAAGGCAAACGGAAGGAGGCTCCATCAACACATGGCAATCGTGACTTTTCAAGCCAATAAACTTTCCTTCCTTTCGTCGATTCACAAAATTAGATCGTGACCGAAAACTCCACATCGTTTGAAATCCAATCAAAGAACGATTTTTCCCTCATCAAGTCGGTATATGGGAAAAGGAGCACTACCATTCCCATCAACATGAAGTTCGAACGAGCACATATATCGACTAAATCCAGTCTTGACTTCAAATTATCCTTTGTTTTACCTTGAGCGTTAAGGATCGTGTTCATGAGATTGTCAAAAGTTCTTCTCAATATGCATGACATCTAAATTATGCCTTAGCAGATGATCCTCCCATGGCAGATCCAGAAAATACTTTTTGTGCGGTTATGTAGTTCTCCAACGGCATCTACGGAAATTGCTCATGTCCACCGACGTCTGGCGCCTTGCTGCACCAAAATCTCTTAGTTGTGTCTTCAAACCTTTCCCACTAACTTCCTCGGTGGACCATCAAACACCTGCTTGTTCTTCCTAAACAAAGTCTTACTCCGGCGGTATGGATGATCAGGCGGTAGGAATCGTCTGTGACAGTCAAACCAACACGTTTTTTTCCGTTCTTTAGTTGGAAAGCATCTGTGTCATCTTGACAATATGGACATGATAGCCTCCCATGCGTTGTCCATCCAGATAACATACCATATGCTGGAAAATCACTTATTGTCCACATTAGTACTGCCCGCATTTGAAAGTTCTCTTTACACGAAATATCGTATGTTTCAGCACCTTCAGCCCATAGTTGTTGCAACTCATATATTAGTGGCTGAAGAAACACATCAAGTGATCTCTTAGGATGCTCTGGTCCGGGAACTGAGAATGGAGAGAAACAGAAACAGAAACTCTCGTAGCAAGCACAAGTTTGGGGGATAAGTTGTATGGTGTAACAATGACTGGCCATAGAGAATATTGTCTTCCACTCTTCCCATACGGGCTGAAACCATCAGTACATAATCAAAGGTAGATATTTCTTCTCTCATACGCAAAGTCGGGATACTTTGATTGGAAATGCTTCCACACTTTTGCATCTGAAGGATGTCTAATCTCACCATCTGTTGAGTGCTCCGCATGCCATCTCATTCGTTGTGCTGTGCGTTACGAAAGATACAACCTCTGCAACCTTTCCGTCAAAGGCAAACACCACATCCTTTTATATGGCACTGGAACTCTTCCACTCGTATCTTTATAACGAGGCTTTCCTCAAAATTTGCATGTAATCCGCTGGTCATCCGCCCTCCAATAAATCATGCAGTTATCACATACATCTATTAACGATAAGATAAACCAACACCAGCTACGAGTTTCTGAACCTCGTAGTATGAACCTGGAGCTACATTATCCTCAGGTAGAATACCTTTAACAAAATCAGCTATCGCATCCATACAGTCTTCAGCCAAGTTATAATCTGTTTTAATGCCCATCAGTCTTGTAGCAGATGATAAAGCTGAATGACCATCTCTGCAACCTTCGTACAATGGTTGCTTTCCAGCATCCAACATATCATAAAATCTCCTAGCTGCATTGGGTAAATCTTCCCTCTAAAATGATCATTTACCATCTGCTCAGTACCTACACCATAATCTACATCCGTTAATTGGTTCTTCTAATCTAACGCAGGCTGAGGTTCGCTAGTACTACCAAGTTCATAATTAGTTTCCCATGATGATACCAAATTTTGTAACTTCGTAAACCCACTCAAATATAGATGAGTCCAAACATCCCACTCTTTAATAACCTTTCTATTTTACAATTAGAGCAAGGACATCTTAACTTACCTTTCGCTTCGGTTGTCGTGAACTAACCCCATGAATTCGGTTATACCTCGTTGGTATTCTTCCGTAAGAAATCTCGTGTCGGATCCAAATGAGGTCGATCGATCCAAGAACGAAAATAATTTGAAGAAGACATGTTTTTTTGAAACCAAATTCTTGATAGTATGAGGGAAGAAGAAGAAATGGAGTGAATGAAGATGAAGAGGGGTGGCTGTATTTATAGATGAAATCTGCCGAGATCTCGAGGAAATTCAGAGGAAATTTCGAGGAAAACAGACACTTCCTCAGAATTTCCTCGGAATCCCCAACGGCTCTCCAACGGCTCTCTAACGGCTACAAAAGTCGCCGGAATTTTTAAAATCCCCGTCGGTTTTTTCCGACGGACATGGTTTCCTCGGTAATCCCTCGGTAATCCCTCGGAATATACCGAGGAAATGTGTCTTCCTCGAAATTTCCTCGGAAATTTCCGAGGAAATTCCGAGGAAACCACATTTCTTGGTTTCCTCGGTATTTCCTCAGAAAATTCCGAAGAACTCATTTTCCCTCGGTATGTCCCTCAGAATAGCGATGTTTTCTTGTAGTGAATGCAAAATTTATTAATAAGATTCTCCATTTTATTTTTTTATTGGTTAAAATATGGTTATGTGTATAGGTAATTCTGTTTTTATTTTGGAAATATACAAAATCATATGTTTTCTTAATTTATGTGTATAAATTTAGAACGACAATTAAAATGAAACAGATGGAGTAATAGATTTTCTTTTTTTATATATTATTGTCATAAAAAAGTCTAAAGGTTCCTTTTAAGATTATGTTTTGTTAGAAAATATTACCAATCAATACTCATATCAGTATGTAATTGGCTAGCTTCCTGAAACAAAATGATTAATATTGATGTTATAAAACATTAATTTATAGAAATTTTACAAGGAAGGTTAGATAGAATCATTGAAATCGCTGTTAATTAGTTCTTTATGATTATTGCTTATTAGTTTTGTTGGTAAAATGTTGCAAAAGGTTTGGTTATAGAAATCTTTACTTACGAAGATCATTGATAGCTACACTCAATGTTTTGAAAACAGAAGTGAACATTGACGACATCGTCATTGGTTAACTAATCGGACCCGTTCAACCGGAATTCTAAATTTTCTTATATATATATATATATATGTGTGTGTGAAAATGTTATAAAAAGAATATAGAAATAAACACATTTAAAGAATAGATGATAGAAGAGAATTATATATACAAAACATAACAAATGAATAAAGATTTAAATTAATAATATATAGAATATTTATCTAAATGAGAAGTTTCTTTATATTTCTCAATATACTTAAATTCTATGGAAGAAACATAAATTTTGGATTGATTCAACATTTTTTGCTTTCTTGACTTTGAAGTAAAAAAGTAGAAATAGAAATAGTTCCTAAACAAATGTCCATTTTTCAACATTGAGTTGTTGGTAGGAGAAAACAGAAAAAGTAATAGCGCATAATCAGAAACTCGGATAGATCAAAACCTAGAGGAGACAAGGAGTCAACAACATATACATAATATGAATATGATGAGATACCAAAACCTAATGGTAGGAGATGGCCTCTCGGATCATCGTCTCTACCCATTTGCTTGCAATGAACTGAGCTCAATGATAGATCTTGGTTACTCTCGATTACCCAAAGATGTCAAAGCCTTCATCTTCCGAGATTGTGTCTCCGCTTTTCGTCTTCTTCCCGAGTAAGTTTTTCTTCGTTGATGATTTGGGGATGTTTTCTCATGGCCTGTGCTTCTATTTTTGGAAAGAATTTTTATAATCGAGCAAGTTAGGAACTTTCAGTCAACCCTCAAGTAGAAGGATCGAGTCTACTGGTAACTGGATCGTTGAGATAAGCTTTATATTTTTGGCCTATACAATTTACAAAAAAAAAAACAGAACATATTTTGTTCAAAAGTGGTAGAATATGTTGTCTTTCTTAAATATAAATACAAATAGTTTAACAACTTTTCTTGGTGCTGCAAGATGTTTTAATCTTATAGTTCCTTAGAAAAATCCGGAAAATCAAACCAAAGTTAGGAACTTTCTTTGATTCTAGCAGCCAATCATTAAGCAGTGGATTAAGACTAGTGTGATTGGTTCTTCAAATGGTTTCACTGATTCTTTGCATTCTCTTGAGAAAGTTTTTTTTTTGTTAAAGATGCTAAATGTTCTGTTTTCTTGAATATAAATACGAGAGTTTGTTTATGTAAACGTAAAGGCAAGTTTTTAACCTTTAAGATTCAAGAGCACCTTATTCGTATAGCACTAATATCTTTGATTCTTAATTTACCTCGCGGTTTCATGAAATCTATGTTTCATCTTTTCAAGCCTATCAAGACTAATCCATCTAACTGTTTCAGTTTCTCTATTTATATATGTTATTTTCATTTAGCATGAACACATCAGCTGCTGTTTCAGCCGCTAACCTTCTCCTGAAGAGCGTGGAATCAGCATTCCCAAAACAGAAGAAGAACGTAGCCCTTGTACAATTTAAGCAGGCAAAAGTAGCACTTAAGAGACGCACTAAGAGCCACGACGAACGTATAGGTATGTTTTCTAGTTATCTTTCTGGGAATCTACTCTGTAATAGCTCCAACGAGGAATTTTCTAATTGGCTAAAACTCTTCTATTAAATCGGAGCATGTTAAATTAATTAAACTTAGTAGAACAATTAATTTAACATGGTCTGGGTTTCGCCTCATGGGGATGTATGGGCTTTTAGATCTAGAACTTCTTAGTTATTTAAAGAAAAAAACCTGATATATCTTTTCCTTTTTTCTCAGATACACCTTCACTTCCACAAGATATCCTTGTTCACATCTTCAGTCTCCTTGATGTATCTTCCTTACTCTCCTCATCTCAAGTCTCTCGGTACTACTACTTCCTCCTGTAGTATATTTGCACATTCCAGAGTCTTTTTCTTGCTTTTTTACTTATATTGAATGTTTGTAGTTCATGGAACCTAGCAACGC
This sequence comes from Brassica nigra, assembly GCA_016432835.1. Classification (NCBI taxonomy): domain Eukaryota; kingdom Viridiplantae; phylum Streptophyta; class Magnoliopsida; order Brassicales; family Brassicaceae; genus Brassica; species Brassica nigra. The sequence continues at coordinate 32,209,292 of CM028247.1, forward strand.
ATGAAGGCTCTCTGTGGCGATCATTATTTGAACTGCACTTCAGTCACGAAGCCTTGAATCATATTCATCCCGATTTTGACTGGAGAGAAGCCTTTAAGACCGAATGCATTGGTACATGCTTCTTTATGTCTATGGTTTTATCTTCTTTCTTTCGGATACTGCTTTAAATTTGTAAATTATGCATTTGCTTTGCGTAACCTTGCAGTGTATAATTCATCAAAGATGTTAAGATCTGGTCGCGGATATTGCAGTTACTGTGACACTGTTGTTTGGCATGACAACTTTAGATGTCCGGAGAAAGAATGGCACTTTGAATCAGGCAAGGTGCCACTCGACCCCATGTTAACTCACCAGGTATAAGCTTTGTCCTCCTTCAAGAAAGTTTTTCATGGGCTTTGTTACTTCTTCTTGTCGTTTTTGTTACTTGTAGGGCAAGTTATGTATCTGCTTTTGGTGGTTTTGTTTCGTAACAGGTTGTTAACTATTTGCTGGGGATAACTAGTTCGTCTGATGAAAGTGATTTGGCCGAAAGTGATTCAGTGGAAAGTAGTTCGGTTGAAAGTGACTCGATCGAAAGTGATTCGGACGATGAGGCCGTTCCTGGACTATGGGCTCATCCTAAGAAACACACAGAAAGGATTCATACGTTTTATTTCACAGCTTAACCCAATAAGACATGGTTAGGGCTGAGCAAAAAATCTTTAATAAATGAGAGGATTCCTTTCTGTGTGTGAAACTTTTTAACTCGTATGCACATTCATATTCAGAGTTGTTAACTCAGTGTAGAAGAAAAAAGGGCAAACGTCTCTTGCTTAGGCTTGTTGTCGCTCATGGGCCTATATGTTTATATGAATATTTTGGGGTGAATTATGTATAATTTCTATAAAATTAAACCTACTGATACTCCTTCCGTTTTAAAATTATATATCTTTTTAACTCTTTATATTATTAATACTAGGGTTTGCCACAATTTTAATTATTTTTATACATTAATTTTTTTTATAAAATCACAGCTATTTCTATCAAATGTTTTTTTGTCTTATAAATTTAAAATGTTAGAACTTATAGTTTGTTGTGTGCTTTTTACTCAAAATTATAGATGTAATGTATATGAGTTAGAAATTAATTAAACATTATTTTTTATCTAAGATTTTTTTATTTTGAATTATTTAAGTTGGATTATCCAACAATAACCATGATTCATCACCAAAGGTTATAATGTCAAAAGTTGGAATCACCAACGATTACAATGTTTCAATGTATCACAAAAATATCTCATTATGAAAAGATTCATTTTAGGATGGAAAGATACACTATTGTGAAAAGATGCATCTTTAAACATTTTTCTTTTAAAACTAACAAAATATTAAGATAAAAAGACACATTCCTTACATTTGTTTGGATTCATATATTATTAACATTTATAATAGTTCATCACTAAGAATTTGATAATGTTTGTTGATAACTTTGTTGACAATATTTCATTTGAATATCTTCTAAGAAATTGTAGCAGGTAACTGCACATAAATTTTTTTTCTTTACCATAATAAATTAATGAAAGAATTATAATGAGAAACTTATGGATTTGGACTATTTCTAAATTTTCAATGATCTCTATGAAAAGTCATGACTTTTAGATTTGAGAATGAGATAGTTACTTGATGAAAGGACTTTTCTAGGGTCCTAATCAAATGTTGTAGAATACAAGATGTCAATCCAATTCTAAGTGATTATAATGCAAAGGGAATGCAAGCCTATGCTTAATCTAAGTGCAACCATGATAAGAAGATGATTATGAACTAAGAAAATATTAAAAATGCAATAAAAGAGTGAACTTTCTTTCTCAATTAGGCAAGGGGATTCTTGGACAAGGGAATTGACTTTTGGTGATCAAGTTTCAATCTAAGATGGCAAACTTTCAATCAATCTAACACCTTAAGCGTAGACACATTCCTAAGCAAGCTCTACCTCTAGATGAATGCTCATTCACAAACATATCTCAAGCATCTAATCTCTTAGGTTGAATAATATGAAAGCAATCATTAAGAACTAGTCCATTAGCTATCTTAACACCTTTAACAACAAATCTCTTTGGTGAAGAATGTTAAAAGCATTGAAGAGTTGGTTCAGGCATTTCATAGAACACCTTTCGAGCATGAAATGTCTATAGCTCTATTTTGAAGAGGCCAACTCCAAAATAGCAAGAAGAACACTCTACAAGTAAGGATCAAGAAGATCTACACTAAAACATCCTAGATCTACACCTAATCACCCTTAGTCTCCCAAGCCCATGAACCCTAGATAGATATACTCACTAATAGCCATGGAAAACCTCAAAATCAATGATGATTCAAGGCTAAACATGATTAGAGAAAAAGATAATCTAATAAACACAAAAGAAATGAGATCAAAAGGATCAAAGATCCAAACTTTCTTCAAGATCTTATTATGTTTTTGAGAGAAAAGAACTTAGATCTCCAAAAGAGATTACATAAGTATTTATAAGAGACTTGAAAGCCCTTAAAACATAAAAAAGAATGACTAAAATGGCTCTGGGATCATTAAATCTCGGCCAGACATCATGAAAACGCTCAGGGTAAAGTTTCGGATCCAACCCGAGCATCCTGACCCGAGCAGAAAAGTCCCTATCCAAACCGGCCAGCCGCGCGGGTGCACTGTCCCGAGCGTCCCGACCCGCGCATTTCTGTTCCTGTCCAGGCTTGTCCGAGCCTGTCCTGTCCCGCGCACTCCAGGCCGCGCATGAACTGTGTCCGTTCCCTTCAGGCCGCGCGGGTATCTTGCTCCGCGCATGCTAGGCCATGCACCGGCCCATGTCCTGGCTGCTTTCCCGCGCGGGTCATGTGTCCCGAGCGTCCTGGCCACGCATGCTGGCCCGTTCTTGCCTGTCCCTGGTGTGTCCCGCGCGGGTACTGTCACCCGAGCAATCCAGGCCGCGCGTCCTGACATGCTTCCAATGAATAGATCATAACTTCTCCAATATGGCTCTAAATGACTTGAAACCACTTCCATTGGAAAGCTAACTCAAAATGTTGTGTCTCCACCAAATATTAGCATCAGAATATATATCTAAGGCCTCCGTTCATATTCATCTTTCACCCCCTTTTTGATCACAATACTCCCAAACACCTCCAATAACTCTCAAGTACACTCCAACACCTAATAAGGACTTATGAATGCAATAATGAGCCTAAAGATGCCTAATGCCTATCTTATATGATAAAAATGCATAAGATATGAATGCTAAAAACATGAAAATATGCAAGACATCAACTCCCTCACACTAGACCTTACTTGTCCTCGAGTAAACTTTTCAAAACACAAGGAGGAGAGATACAAAGATGGGAGCAAAGCCAAAAGAAACACTCAAAGCACTCAACTTGACATCCTAAAGAAACATAGCAAATAGCATGAGCAAAACTCTCTTATTATGCTCTAGCTTCACAAGGCCTATCAATTACTCTTATGCCTCTACACAAGATGCGATGCCTATCAATCAACATGTTCTCTTAACCAGCCCTCACATTAATTCACACACACACACACATAAGGTGAAGTCTCACAAATGGGCACATGATCTCAATCATTTGGCTAGGTGATCAAATGGTCTAATATGGATGATAATGAGGTTTCAATGCATCATTTCAAGGTGGCAATCACTCAAAATTCAAGGAGCTTGATCACTTTGCAAAATTTATCTAAGACTAGGAGCAATTCATGCATACATGGATCCATCCTCATCATTCTACCCAATTCCTAAGTGATTACAAGATCTACACCCCTTTTATTCATCCCATAACCCAAAATATGAAAAACATTCTCACATCACTCACCCCATGAAGATTTTCTTTCTCATGATTCAACCTCTAAGGACCTCTATTCACTTTTCTAAGCTCTAACTCTTTTAGTTTCTCCTTCCCCACTAGTTTATTGAATCTTTTTTTTTTCTTTTCTTTTTCACTTTTTTTTTATATATACATGAGGGGGAAGGTCAAAAACATCAATCAAGAGCTTCTTGTCTTTCTACTCTAGGTCCCTAGGGCTTTTCTTTCTCAATACTTTCTTTGTTCATCAATCTCAACATTGTCACATTCCAAACCCAAGATATAAACCATTAAGTAACAAAGACCCCCTCCCCATCCTAGAAGCTAGCTCAAATGATGACCCTATGCTAGCAAGAGATGAGAACAAATCCATGTCGCTCCCAATACTCTCAAGATTTTGCACATGACAAGCTATCAAAAGAGGCCTCACTTATGCAAATCAATGTAGGCTTCAAGGAATGGATAGGGTTCAAAGGTATGGAAGTGCCATTTGGGTTAACAAAGAGTGGTACAATGGGAAAAGATAACCCAAATGTGTATGAGATCCATGACTAAGTATGCAAATGCCCATATGCAAGAGAGATTAAGTTCATTCAAGTCCAAGTTCAGGATGGAGCTGGTCTTAAGAACAATGCCAATATCAAGCAAGCAAGCAAGTTTCAAGAAGAGTTTTCAAGGCTCAAAGCATGCAAGCCTTTCAAAAGATGCTTAAGCTACTTGATATGTTTAACTAGGGTGCCAAATTCAGTGCAAACAAGTGTTATTTACAAGGAAATGCTCCACATGCAAATGAATGCAACCTATATGCTTTAGACTCAATCTTAAGGATGCAAGTGATGCAATCTACATGATTCAAAAATTTAAAATTTTTTGGATTTTCTATGCAAATATGAATGTACAATGCAATGCATGAGACTCAAAATCACAAAGCAAACATGATCAAATATCCGGTACCTCCCCCACACTTAAATCACACAGTCTCTGTGTGAGTAAGAGAGAAGGAGATATCCAACAAGATAAAATCAAAAGTATATACAAGAAGGGTTGGAGTGATACCACATGAGGAGGTTTAGGCGTGGTGTTTGGTGTCGGGGCTAGGAGCTGGCTTGGTTCATAGCAACTAGAGGAGGCTGCTACATGGCAATCATGGGGCTCAAGTGGTTCACCACCATTCTTCTCTCCTCTAGTGCTTGGCTCAACCTGAAAACCTTGACCACTTTTATTTAAAAAAAAAATTAAAGGAAAATTGAAATTTCAAAGCTATGTACAAGGATAACCATGGAACTTCCTCCCAAGTGAGCTTGTTTTGAGTCACTTAACTTGACTACCTTGTCTCTTGAACTAGTGAGAAGGAGGATCCTTCCCACCTTCAAGTGTGATGGTGAGGACCTGAGAGAGAAGCTCTTGAAGCTTGATTGGGTCATCTTGGAGCTGAGGAGTGATGATGGCTCTAGCACTTGAGAATGGTGTGGATTTTACCTTGTGCTTGATCTTGTACTCAAGGACACCATCTTTGAGCTTCTTGGGATGGAGAGGGAGGGTGTGTGGGATCAAATCAAGAGGTGGAGGATGAGGCTCTTTCACCATCTTCTTCTTGACATGAGTGGCCTTTGAGACTCCACTCATCCCCTCTGTTTTAGCACTTTCCAAGTGCTCATCACACAACTCTTTTAAAGACTCTCCATCAAGACCTTCTTTCTTACCAACAACCTCTTCATCTTGGGGCTTCTCAACAGCTTGTGCATCACAAGTGATTGTTCCACAATAGTCTGATTCCATTGGAGGTTGGAGAGGATAGGAGACAGCTTTTTTGACATGCATGAGGGTGACCTTCTTGTTGGGAAAGTCAATGCAAGCTCCAACTGTTGTGAGGAAAGGAGTGCCAAGGATCAAAGGGACTCTCTCTTCAGATGACATCTTCAAAACAGTGAGGTCAATGGGTATGGTGCAGGATCCAATCTTCAAGGGGAAGTCCTTGATTATGCCAAGTGGGGTTGTAGAAGAAGAATCCCCAAAGGTGAGAGGAGGAGTATCTGGTTCCATGCTTTCAATCCCAAGACTCTTCACCATATCCAAGGAGATGACATTCACACTAGCACCACTATCAACAAGAGCATCATCCATAGTTAGTTTACCAAGAGAACAAGAGAAGGTGAACTTCCCTTGAGACTCAAGCTTAGGGAGGGACTTTGGAGGGGTTGGTGGATCAATCTTCAGAATGGAGATGTCCAAAAGCTCAGCCACTTCAGCCCGGTGGTCGAGAATGTCCTTGATGAGCATCATCTGGACATGAGCTTCACGCATGCCTGATATCTCTGGAAGCTTGACTCCAATATCACTAAGATCTTTCCTGAACTTTGAGATCACCTTCTTTTGAGCTTTGGTGAGGAATCTTTGGGGAAAGGGGAGCTTATCATATGGTGATAGCTCAAACTCAGTGTCTTCCTGCTCCACTTCGTTCAGCTTGTTGTCTGCTTTTTTCACAGTTGGTGTCTCAGCTCTAGCTCAGCTTGCTGCAGACTCTTTACCTCAGCCTTCTTGGCAGCATCCCTCAGAATATGAGCTTCAGCTGTGGCCACAACAAATCTCTCAACATCCCCAAACTCAGTTCCAAACATATCAATCTCATCCTTCTCTATCTCATGAGTACACATCCCAATCTTTGAAGAAGTAGTAGAGAGGATGACATTGCAAGATTCCTTGGGATTTTTCTCTGGTTTTCCTGGTAGAGATCCCATGGGCCTCTTGGAGGATGAAGACATAGAAGCAACCTGGCTCTCCAAAGCTTTGAGATGAGAGGCAAGTTGCATGTACTTGTTGTTGAGGTCAGAATAGGTTCCATCAATCTTGGCATGGATGTTCTTGAACTCATCACCAATGTGCTTAGCATTTCTTTCTTGAGCTTCTAAGATTTGCTTGAACATGGACTCCAAATTTGAACTTGGAGCCTGAGCTTGAGAAGATCTTCCTTGGGGCTGACTAGACTGATTGGCTTGGTAACCTCCTTGTTGATTGTTGTAGTAAGGTCTTTACTAGTAGTTGTTTTGGTATTGGAAGTTGGGCTCTTTCCTATACCATGTGCCATTAGCATTGATGAAGCATATCTCCTCTTGACCTTCTACACCATTGACCTGATTAGTCCCAACAGGCTGCTTTTGTTGCTGGTTCCCAATGGAGTTAATCTATTCCTGCTTAGCCTTCTCTACAATAATCTTGTCCAACTTCTCTTGGAGAGATTTCAGCGCCTTCCTTGTGTGTTGATCATCTTCATCACTGCCCCTGTTGACCCTATCATGCTCCTCACTGTAGACTGAGTCACTCTTGGCCATGTTCTCCACCAGCTCCTCAGCATCCTGCTCAGTTCTGCCCAAGAAGAACCCATTGCTGGCTGTGTCCAATCTGCTTCTGAACTCTGGTAGAGCACCTCTGTATAAGGTACTAATCAAACTGCCCTTGGTGAAGCCATGATGTGGGCATTGAGACCAATAGCCCTTGAACCTCTCCCATGCTTCACTAAAGCTTTCAAGATTCTTCTGCTGAAAGCTAGAGATCTCATTTCTGATCTTGGCTGTTCTTGAGGTAGAGAAGAATTTCTCTAGGAATGCCCTCTTGCACTCATTCCAAGTTGTGATAGAGTCACTTGGAAGAGCCTTCTTCCATAGATGTGCCTTGTCTCCCAAAGAGATGGGAAACAACCTCAGCTTGAAAGCATCTTCAGAGACTCCATTAATCTTGGACAAGCTACAGTAGCTATCAAATGTGTCCAAGTGATCAAGGGGATCCTCCACAGCAAGGCCATGAAACTTGTTGTTCTCAATCAAATTCAGCAGCCCTGATTTGATCTCAAAGTTGTTGTTCTCCACAGCTGGTGCTCTTATCCCCAACCTATGACCATGAATGTGAGGTTGATCATAGGCTCCAATGGCTCTAGCTTGGTGTTGTGGCTGTTGTGGCTGGCGCTGTGGTCTTAAGTTGTCAGCTTCTTGACCATTGCCATCTTGAGATTGATGCTGGTGATCATCCATCTCAAACCCCAACCTCTGAATGTGAGCCTGTTGCTCTTCTTCTCTTCTCCTTCTTGCTATTTCCCTCTCAAGTGTAGCTATCTCTCCAACAAAAGAAACGAGATCAAAAGGATCAAAGATCCAAACTTTCTTCAAGATCTTATTATGTTTTTGAGAGAAAAGAAGTTAGATCTCCAAAAGAGATTACATAAGTATTTATAAGAGGCTTGAAAGCCCTTAAAAACATAAAAAGAAATGACTAAAATGGCTCTGGGGTCATTAAATCTCGGCCAGACATCATGAAAACGCTCGGGGTAAAGTCCCGGATCCAACCCGAGCATCCTGACCCGAGCAGAAAAGTCCCTGTCCAAACCGGCCAGCCGCGCGGGTGCACTGTCCCGAGCGTCCCGACCCGCGCGTTTCTGTTCCTGTCCGGGCTTTTCCTAGCTTGTCCTGTCCCGCGCACTCCAGGCCGCGCATGAACTGTGTCCGTTCCCTTCAGGCCGCGCGGGTATCTTGCTCCGCGCATGCTAGGCCGCGCACCGGCCCATGTCCTGGCTGCTGTCCCACGCGGGTCATGTGTCCCGAGCGTCCTGGCCACGCATGCTGGCCCGTTCTTGCCTGTCCCTGGTGTGTCCCGCGCGGGTACTCTCACCCGAGCAGTCCAGGCCGCGCGTCCTGACATGCTTCCAATGAATAGATCATAACTTCTCCAATATGGCTCCAAATGACTTGAAACCACTCCCATTAGAAAGCTAACTCAAAATTTTGTGTCTCCACCAAATCTTAGCATCAGAAGATATCTCTAAGACCTCCGTCCATGTTCATCTTTCACCCCCTTTTTGATCACAATACTCCCAAACACCTCCAATAACTCCCAAGTACACTCCAACACCTAATAAGGACTTATGAATGCAATAATGAGCCTAAAGATGCCTAATGCCTATCTTATATGATAAAAATGCATAAGATATGAATGCTAAAAACATGAAAATATGCAAGACATCGTTACTTTAAGATAGTACTTTCATAATATATTATGAATAGACAGATCATTTCAAAAATACATTTTATTACATATTAAAAGACATATAATTATAGAACAAACACTTACTGAGATAAGTTAACAATTTTTATAAAAAATTCTTTCATAATGAGAAGACACAACTCTTAAAACTATTAATTATAGAAAAACACCTATTGGGATATTTAAGTACTTTTAAAAACTTTTCCAATAGTTGCATGTTGGAATAAATAACTAATCTCAGTTTTTTATGAAAACACACAACTATTCAATATTAAATGGGATTCTTATTATTATTAACTTTAAACATAATTTGTATTTTATAATGATAAGGCACAACTAATAATTGTAGAAACATAATTATTGGAATATTTTTACTACTTTTCAAAGATATCCAAAAGTTGCATGTTGGAAAAACAAAACTAATCTTACTTTTTTTATGAAAATACACAACCTTTCAACATTACATGAGATTCTTATTATTAAAATATATATTTTATTCTTTTTAATGAGAAGATACAACTATTAAAATTAATAACTGTAGAAAGACATTTATTGAGATATTTTAACTATTTAAAAAAACTTTTCCAATAGTTGCATATCGGAAAAACAAAATTAATCTCAGTAAAAAAATGTTAAATGTTATGTCTTTTCATCTTTGTGTCTTTTTATCTTAAAAGTTGCATTGATTTAAAAGAAGTTATCTAAATATATAAGTATATATCTTTTCATCTAAACAATGTGTCTTTTCAGTTTAATAATTTATATTAGTTTACAAGGGTTGTTTAAATATCTAAGAGTGTTTTTTCCATCATAAACATTGCATTTGTTAAAAAAATTATCAAAACATCTAAAAATGTATGTTTTTATGATGATGTAACTTTTGATCTTAAATACAATATTTTTTAAGCAGTGGTGATTGATCTACACAGGGAAGACTGAATGCTCATGCACCATTTATTTTTTTTTGTTGTATTTTTCTATGATAAATTACATGAATTAATAGATAATTATCAGATGTTAGAATAATTATTAGAAAAGCTACATTGTTATCCAATATGAAAAGTAAGTGCAACTCTTTATCTCTCTCGACTTTGTGCTTTCCATTTATGAATCAAGCTAACAATTCAATCTCCCATTAATTGTACCTTCTTGTGGTATTTAGGTTGTGAGTATGAAATTAAACTGTTGAATAATTGTGGGGAATAATTGATTTCAGCTGTTGCACGTTTCTAATGAACAGTAATAGGCACGGGCCGATTAGAAATTTTGTTTACAGCCGTTACGGTCTCTGATAAAAATTAAAATGTGAAAAATTAGTCACTTATATAATTGTTGAAGCATTGCAATTGTTTGTGCAAGGAAGGCAACTGTCCATGACATTGTTAGAGGGGTTTCTTTTTTAGAGTTTTGGCTGAATGAAGAAAATCTTAACTATCAAAAGGGAAGTACAAATTGTACTTAACCCTGACTTTTCCACAAAAACTATAATTCTATGCCACTGGTATTAATTCTACACATTCACTAATATTCCGAAAAGTCTTTCACGCCATATGACAAAATAAGGGCCTGATTGGCAAAGCAGATGAGAAAGCAGTAGTTGTCTGCTATAAAAGCAGTATGCTGCAGAAGTTGTATGCTTTTGTTAAACTGTTTAATATATTGATTGGTAGAGCAGTATGAACATGTTATTTAAAATTATTATTAAAATTAGTATATAATATATAATATATTTATTTATAATGAATATATTTCTAATATATATATATATATTTATTTTATTTTATATATTAATATATATATATATTAATATATAAAAGATATATAATTATTTTATTTTATTTACTAATTTCAAAATTATGTTTATATCGAAAATGTTATTTTAAAAATAAATTTTATAATTAAAATATCTATGTTAAAAATAATATTTTGCATTTAAAATATAATATAATTTATGTGATTAATTTAATTATATTATATTTTAAAATTTAATTTATATAATTAATTTAAAATATAATTTATATAATTAATTTATATAATTATTTTATATAATTTATTTAATTAATTTATATAATTTAGTTTATATAATTAATTGAAAACATAATTTATAAAATTAATTTAATATAATTAAATTATATTTTAAATGTGAAATAATATTTAAAAATATTTATATGGTAAATTTATTTTAGAAATCAAAATTTCATTTTCTGGATATAAAAATAATTTTATGATATTATTAAAAATCAAATAAATGAACTAATTATATATTATTCTTAAATTTATAAATTATAAATGCAAATGCTCTTCCAAAAGCTTCATATGAGAGCATTTGCGAGAGAGCATTTGGAGAGTATTAGCATTTAGTAAATGCTCTTTTAAATGTTTTTCTAACAAATGTTGATTGGATAATGTAGAGCATAATGCTAATGCTAATGCTCTACCAATCAAGGCCTAAATTAATCTAGAAGCCCATTAATTCTGACCCAATAATTGTATTTCTATCTCTCTAACCATAAAATGGACTTCATCATTCGGTACAATTATCTGCATAAAATAGTTTAAATAAATTAGTAAACCGAGAATGTTACATCATCTGCCAAAATCTAATTGAATTAGCATTACAAACCAGAACAAATACCTAACTTTAGTAGTGTCATTGTTGAGAACACCACTAAACCGGATTAGATGTATTACATGAATCAGATAAAATCTTAAAAACCATTTAGTTTAGTATATATTAGTTGTAAACAAATAGGATTCAAATTTTTTTTTTCAAACAGAAAATTAATTATTGTTGATTTTCTAACAATTTCCTTGCACATAGCAATAAAACAAAGATATCAACGTGCACGGCTTATCAATTCAACGATCCTATCAAGATATCAACTAATCAATATTATTAATTTAGGATCATTGCTATCTTTTACCCCCAATCTACCTTGAAATATTACATCTATTGCCATTGGACCTAATTTTAAAAAAACTGACTTTTTAATAACTGTATCTACTTTAACTACAATTATATGACTAACCACGTTTCTTTTTCTATTAACAATAACGGTTTCTCCTTCACAACAAAGTTCAATTAATTGATTTAAATTTACCCATTATTTCTCAGAATTTACGAATCATGTAGGTTGAGAACAGAAACAAAAAGATCTTCGACCAGGAGCCTACTCCGACAAAAACCCAGGATGTTGAAAATTTTTTTTTTTGTATAATGTTAGTTTGTGCAGAATTCTATTTATTCTCAGTCGTTTATGGAACTTTTATATAAATTTAAGAATTATGAAGAATAAAAAAGGCTTAAAACAGAGAGGCTGAATAATTAGGTTTACAAGGCGAGGGAAAGAAGAAGAATAGTCTGTGTTATCCTTATCCTGGGTTAAATTTTTTAAAATGAAACAAAATGGCTTCGTTAATGTTTTGACTTTTCTGTTTCCTTTTTAGAAAACTTATTTGACTTTCTAGCGAAGCCCACCTTCATATTCCACTAAATGATCAAATAGCTTTTCACTACCCCATTTAATCAAATCCATTTTAAATTGTAAGCAAATAATATAATTCACTTCTTAAGCCCAATAAAATTAAAGTTATTTATTGTATAATCAAGAATTTAAACAATAAATGTATAAATATAATAAGGTAAAAATATTAAACATTTTACTGGAAATATTGATTTTTAATTGCATGATAAATTATTATGTGTAATAATAACATTTTATAAATTATTATATACAAAATCAAATCCTGAAAATTTAATGAAAAACATATAATTATATCTATTTAATTAATATTTGATTAGTGAACAAAATTGTAACTATACTTTGTTATTTAAAAAAATTAATAACTGTTTAGGTATGGTATAAAGTTCAAATCTATGTGTGAAATGGAACAAGTGTATAGTTATGCAATATTACAAATTAATATGAAACATCACAAGTGTATAGTTATGCAACAACACAAATATGATTAAAAATACAAATATAAAAATTAAATTTCTAAAAAAAAATATATCCGTCCTTTGAAAGGACGAGTCAGAATCTAGTTGAGTTTTAAAAAGGAATTTCACTACCTTAACTATTTGTAGATTATAGTTGCAAACAAAAATTTAATTTTCTTTTGCATTAATATTTCATTAGTTAGTATAACTTCATACGTGCAATTTCAATGTTTCTCTAAAAATTGATTTATACTTGTCTTAATAATTTGTAGTGTTTATGTTAGTAAAAATTATAAGTTTGTTAAGAAACTCATATACAGGGACTATTAATAAAATTTTCAAACTATATATGAATAGTCACGACATTTTGATTATAAATAATCTAACCTATATTAAAAGGGGAATAAGATAGATGGAGAGGGTGTCCACGTCCTTTAATTAAATTAGCCAATCAAAAGAGTTTAATCTGCCATGTCAGCCTGCTATTAGTCGACACAAAATTTCAACATTTTCGCTGGCCAACTTAGTTTTGGGCTTCTAATTTTCTGTGTTGCCTTGGCCCATCATTATACCCAAAATACAGACAAAATTAATCAATCACAGCGGCGTAACTCATGCCTTCATCCACCGTTTACAAACTTTTCAGATTCCCAATACTGTAAAGATTCTGATTTAGTTAACCCAAAATTTACCTAGCCATCTCTTACTTCTTCTTCATCTTCTGCCATTTAGACTATGTTCATACCTCTTACCGTTACTTCTCCCCAAGGCTCCAGAGCATCCCTTTTACCCCAAATATCTAGATCCATAATTGCAGTATTCAACGTAGTAACTTCAACATGCCAATCCACTTTTCAACTTCTCATTGATACCTATATATATGTCGTTTACTATTTCTGCGATAACCTTATTTAGATTTCAAAGCCTCGAGCCACCGCAATGATGGCCCTAAAACACTTCAAATCGTCGATCTCTGACTGTTTACTTCGACAAAGTCGCTGCCGGTCAAGTTGATTCACTTTTGAGAAGCCCATAATCCCGCTAAAGTCGGGATGCTAATCGACGTATAGGTATGACCTAATCTTCTCAAACCCTTCAATGTGTTGTGCCAGTTTATGTAACCTAACATATATCACACATCCACATGTCTCCATTGTTCTGAAGCCGCTATGGAGGTTTTCTGAAGCGTTTCTCCTTCTACAATTCTTTCGGGAATCCACGCATTGACTTTGAACCAGTCAATCAGAATTGAAATGGGTGTTTCAGAACTGCATTCGGAGAATTTTATTATGTGCCAGACCTTTCAATCACCTTTTACCTTTTACCTTTTTCATGTTTATGTTCTAATCACACTTTGTTTTGGATGGCTTTCCTATGTTTCTGAATTAAGAGTGTATTGGTATGTGTTGTTTTTATTTCACGTTGCAGGGTCTCTCTAAAGCCACAACTCTTAATTGAGGGTTTTTGCATCAACTATAACAAGAGTTTGAACCACAGGTTTTCTCTTTGGCATAGGCACTAAAATTTGGTGTTAAGAACTTATGTTTCTGATTTTTTGGTACATATCATTCATATATGATGTCCTTAATAACCATGCCTGTCAATTGATGTTTCAAACAGGTTCTTGACGAGACCAACTGAAATTCCTTCTTGAACCATCTCTTACATTCGAGATTCTGACTCAATTTATGAACCTCATGCACATGCAAAAGTTTTGTATTAGTGATCCTTCTGTTCTCTAACCATATTGTCTCTGTTTCATAACTTCATTTTCTCTACTAGCTGACGAAGGGACAAGATAACTCGCAATGCATTTTCACCTTTTATTACAAGGTGCGTAACTATCTTAGTTCAGTATTTTCTTTCTCATTTAAGTATTGATCTTTTTTAGGAAAACATGAAAAATGGTGATGTCAATTTGATCTAAGTGGTATGTAGTTAAAATGGGAACGTGAAAAATAATGTAAAGCTATTTATTAGTCTTCACGAACCATTTTAGATGGACTTCTCCCGAAATAACAATACAAAGCTTCTCATGTTCATGTTATTCACTGGTATGCCTGAAGCTGTTTATTAGTGTCGATTGTATTCTTAATCTTTAAGTGAGATATTTTTGTAGCTATGAAACTATAAAGTTCTTCTGATTGTAAGTGGGAAGTGTCGATGAATGACATAGCTGAGAATATATAAAAGACTTTACAGAAGTTTTGTATTAGGCTTGGTATGATTTATGAACATGGGCCATTTCTTAAAAGAACAGAGAGCTGGTTGTAACTCTGGATTAAGACAATATATATATATATATATATATATATATCTTTCATTTTGTCGAGATATATATCCTGAGAAAAGAATTATCAGCTTGAAGTTGACATAACAAAACAACGCACGGTATAAAACAGGTATATACTATTAAATCACCGAAGTTGAATTATATACTATATACTAATTATGGTCGAGCGACTATGAAATAAAATTTAATACGACTACAAACTCTAAGATAAATTCCGGAATAATTACTGTATTGTTTGTGAAAAATAAATTTAGTAAAAATACTTTACAAATTATCTTTAATAAACTTAATTATTAAGTAAAACAAATAAGTATCCTCTAACAATTATACAATTTTATATTTTATTAATATTAATTTTAAGATTATTAAATCACAAAATTTAACACTATTTTTTTCAAAACAAAATAGTGAAGAAAAAAGTTCAATTTCTTCTAATACCAAAACGTTTTCCAATCCAATAATATAATTTAAAATATAGAATGGTGGCAAAACAGTGGTAGTTCCAAATAATAAAAACGGATGCAGTACGTAGAAAACACCCGATGAACCGTATGAGAACATCTTTTATATATAAAATCGCACAGGTAGAATGATAAATTGGGAATGGTCTTTATCTACTTACAAAATATTGTATACTATTATCAGTTTATTCATTAAAAATAGTAATAAGCATAAACCAAAAAAATATGGACAAATGATCGAAACTCAATTGCTTATTTAAAAAGCATACCAACAAGAAGAAATTTTAAAATTTAACAAAATTTATGAATTCACAGATATTATGGTACACATCAGTGATAATAAATACTTCCTTAGTTCCAAAAAGATGCATAGTCTAGGAAAAATATTGTTTCACAAAGATGTATTTTTGTATTTTCAATGTACTTTTTGTCAACTAATAATAAAAATTCGTGAACTTCAAAAAACATTAATTACATTTCTTAAAATCTTATTGGTTTAGAAATATAAAAATACAAAATTACAACAAACTATGCATTAGTAACTAAATTTTAATTTATTTTCTTAATAAGTGTTTAAATTCTAAAATATATATTATTCTGAAGCAGAGAAAGTACAGGCTAATGCCACATCCTATATCATTAAGAACATCTCTAATATTAAAATTCGTTCAAAATGAGGTAATTTTATAGTATAGTTAAATTTATTCCAACCATACTTCAAGAATGGAATAAAAATGAAGTAATAAAAATTATTATTCTATTTATGGAATAATTCATGTTTCCTTTATTATAAAATGAAAAATAAAATGAGGTTAAAGCATTTTTTATTCCATATTTTATTTTGAAATAAATTATGGAGTAAGGTTAGAGATACCCTATGATCAACTAAGAATCAACAATATATTTAGTGAACTGTCACTTAACCACAAATAAAGTAATTAATTTATTTTTTTTCATCACAAAATATTATTGAAGTAGAGTCCAACTTTATTATAAAGATACTCTATTTAAGAAAAAATTAGAAGATGCTCTTATACGCATACTCATATTTTATTGAGCCTACATTACTAGGTTCATTCTCTTGCTTATACTAATATTTTTGAAATTAGCAAACGTATATTAAAAATATTTTGGATACGATATTTTGGTATTTTTTAAGTTAGTAATATATGTACCTCTAACAAAATAAAAAGTAAAATAAGTAATTATATTCAAATAATACTTAGGGTGAAATTTCACTAACTTATATATATGTTATGCATGGTAAAATAAATGTATATATTTTCAAATACATCATACTTTAGATATATATATATATATATATCACCAATTACTAAAATGTAATTTATAACAAAGCAAAAGTAAAAAGAAAATATTTACGTGATGCCATTTTGACTTTGTCATTACTGAAAATCCCATGATATTGAAATATTAATTAGAAGATTTTTTTGTGTTCTATGATAATGTCATCTTAAATGGAACAAATTAGCGATGATCAAATGCAAAATCATGAAACAAACATGGTTGTTGATAAAAAAAAATTATACCTTCAATGATGTTCTCGGGGTAAACACTTCATTGCGAAGTAAATTAGGATTTTTAGGTTTTCCTACATATTTGTTGTGATAATTTATCTTTTTTTTTTCACGTTCTTTCTTTACTTTGTGTAATGATCAAATTTAAGATATAGCACCCCAGATCATTTGAATAGTTTCGATAGTCTTTGAGAAGGTTTTACAAAAGTTGGATAGTTATAAACTTGGTTCTTGCTTTTCAGGACTAAATTTTATACTCTTTTATTTCTACTAATTAAAAAACTTTATAAAACAAGGAATGTTTAATTACAAGTTCACACTCCAGCATACAAACACAACTGAAAGGCCAGATTGACTTCTACAATAATACCAAAAACGATATGTTTCGAGATGCATTAGTCACATGATGTACCTAACATACTTTTAAGAAATAACTTAAAACTAGATTTTTGACCCGCGCTTAAAAAAGCGCGGGTACTATTTTTTTTGTTTTTTCTATATAAAGATTAATAATTCTTCGTTTTAATTAAATAAAATGTGACATGATCAAGTTTTAATTATGCGAGTTTGTTATAGTGTGTACAGTATGACGAAATTTACAATGCCTAACACAACCATTTTATGTTTCTAAATAAGTTAAACAATGGTTGTACCTGAAATTCATACTTGGGCAATCATTTATATTTAACAATTAGAAATTCTATAAAATATTTCTAAATATATAAAGTGGCCCAATAATTTTTTTGGTTAAGAAGTGAAATCATTTAGTTACAAAATTTCAATCTCTAATATTACTTTTAAAAATTATTGCAGACTTTAATTTATTGTTATTATAAAAAAACGTTTATGGACTATGAAATAATTTATATAAAAACATAACCCATTTAATGAAATTGTTGTATGAATTATATAAAAACATAACCCACTTTTATTCATAAAAATGTTTATGGGTTATGAAATGGATTATATAAGAACATAACCCATTTAATGAAATTGTTTTATGATCAAAAGATCCATTAATGAAATTGTTGTAGGAAATCAAGTCCATTTAAATGTATTATAGGCCCAAAAAATCGAAAGACAATAATACCATTAATGAATTTTTTAGTTAGTCATATAATTAAGGACAATTTTGGAAAATTTTAAAATTTCATTAAGAGTATAATTTGGGAATGATCTCATTTTAATGGTATTGATAGAATGCTTATGTCGAGATACATTATAGTAAATAGCAAAAAAGACATATGAAATTATTGTTTCGCGATTTAAAGATTTAGCTGAGTCAATTTGATTAGTTATCAAAAACTATAATCATTCAAATATTTATCAAAAATATAGTAAAATATTTTTGAAATACAATACATCTATAAAAAATATTTATGTACATTGATCTGAAATGAAGTTTATTTAACTACTTTTCAAAGGAATTATTTAAAAGCTAAAGTTATATGTATATAAATAATAAAGGGTAAATGCAGTAAAATACACAATAGTTAGAAATAAAATGAAATTCATCAATCTAAAGAATCACAAGGAAAAATCTTTAATTATTGTCACCTTTTTGTATATTTTATGAAAATGTTGATGAAATACAATAAAAAATTAAAATATAAAAAATAGTAAAATATAATCTCCGCGAGGAGAAAAGAGCTAGTTATTTTAAAATGATATTTTTACAATATATTTTGAAGACACGTTTCATTATAAATATAGAAAATAATTTTTTACAATGAAAAGACATGACTATTTACGTTAATATTTTACTATAAATAATAAAAAACATATCTTTAGATGCAAAAATACATACATATGTGAAAAGTAGGGTTGGAAGGGATCCGGATATTCGAGAAATTTGGAGTATCCGGATCCGGATTTGGATTCGACCGATCCGTGAATTTAGTATCCGGATCCGGATTCAGGGCTTCCGGATATCCGTCTAGATATCATACTATCCCCGGATATCGGGATTCGGATCCGCCAGTAAAAATAATTAATAAAATAAAAAATAATATTTTAAAATAATAGATAAATTAAATATTTACACAATATTTATATATAAAAATATGAATAGAATATTTCAAAATTAAAATATAGTATTATAAAATTAATTTTATGAATAAATATTAAGATGTCAAATATAATTATTAATAAAATTAAAAAATAATATATAGTTAAAATACGGATCCGGATACGGATATGCGGAGCTAATAATTAAGATATCTGGATCCTGATTTGGTTTTGACGGATCCTTGATTTTACTATCTCGATTCGGATCTGGACGTCCCGGATATCCTAATTTCGGAGCGGATCCGGAGCGGATCTCGGATCGAATCCGGATCCCGGATAATAAGTCTGATGAGTGAAAAGACACATCTAAATATTTTTCAAAACCATTAATAATTGTTTCATATTGAGAAAACACAAATTTTCACATTAATTGAGAATCCAAATACACTTTTATATTGAAAAGACACATCTAAAGATCTTTTATAACTATTTTCAATAATTGCATATTTGTAGGGGATAGATTCAACCATCCCCTCAAGGCCCAAAAGACAGGCGCCCAAGCCCGTTTCCACGAGTGTTTGGCTCGTCTTAAAGGCTCGAGACGTCGAAGTCTCGGCGCAGCTCCAGAGTACTTTTGGTCGCTCCTCAGCGACCAAGCGAAGCCGGCTCAACGGATGCTCGATGTGATCCGGCCCAAAGAACAAAAGCCCACTAACACGACGCGAACTAGGTCATGGAAGGGCGAAGGACGGCTATAAATATACAAGGGAGGACGACGTAAATGGGGATCCGAAAATAGAGAGAAGAAACGGCTAGAACTAGGGTTTTCATTTCTACTTGTTCTCGCTGTTTTGCACTTTTCCGACCGACGTTCTCCGAGCTCCGGTCTTCCGTTTAGTCGTTCTTCACCTTGCAACCGTCCGAACGTTCTTTCGACCATTAATAAGACGTCTTTGCTAAACCCACATCTCATCTTCTTTCGATACCGTTTCCCGCACAAATAGTTGGCGCCCACCGTGGGGTCTCTAGCAAAGTAACGCCGATAAGATGGCAACAAGAGACGACGGTTCCTCCTCCTCGGGAGAAGACCGCGCAACCCGTGAGCCGATCCCCACCCCGGTAACGGTGACTCCAGAACCGCTACCTCCAGCGTCGATTGACACCATTATGGCACGTCTCGCGCAGCCGGACGCGGCCCAAAAGGCGGCAACCGAGCAGATAGCAGCCCTAGCTAAAATCCTCGGCCCTCTAGCCGCCAACGTGGAAGCATCGACGGCCCAGATCCGACGTCAGTTGTTCAATACCGACCCAACGGCTGGTGCGACCCCACCACCACCTGGAGCTCAAGAGAGTAACGACGGCAACGCCGTGCAAACCCCTGACGGCCTCAACGCCCAGACCATGAACGGGCTCGCCGCGTTAAAGCAATCGGTCATCGACATCAACTCAAGGATGCACCATGTCACTACCTCAGCACCGCAGATTGAACGTATCCTCGCCGAGTTCCTCCGGTTACCGTTCACGCAGAAAATAACTGTCGTGCGACTCCAGAAAATGGAAAAGTTGCACCTTCCAACCTTCGACGGTGTCTCCGACCCCTCCGTCCATGTCACATCCTTTAACATAGCGATGTGGCGTGCCAACTTCTCCGACGAGGAAAACGACGCCGGCTTTTGCAAATTATTCGTCGAAACCCTCGAGGGCCCAGCTTTCGGTTGGTTCACTAGCCTCCAGGAGAACTCTATCGGCTGCTTCCACGATCTATCCACTGAGTTCCTTAAGAACTATATCATGTTCACCCGTCAGGAGAAAACCGCCTCGAACCTTTGGAACCTGACCCATGCTAACGACCAAAGCCTTCGGGATTTTATAGAAAAATTCAAGGCCGTTCTCTCAAAGGTCAACATTCCCGACCACATCGTGGTGGAGTCACTAAAAAGTACCCTCCATCTCAAGTCACGCTTCCAGGAAGACCTCTATCGCAACCCGACAAGATCCATATCGGATGCTATTGCCCGTTCCCACAATTTCATCCGTATGGAAGAAGATACAAAAGCCAAAGCAGCAAAGGAGGCTGCGGGCAAACAAGCGCCCGCACGATACACGACTGGAGCCTCGACAACATTCCTCTGGTGGGAAGCCTAACGCGAAGAAAGGGTATGTCAGTACCATCGACGAAAACAAGACCGCAGGATCTGCGGCCGTTACACGAGAGAAAGGATGGAACCACTGGGATCGAGACTCCACTCCGAAACCATCGGCCGAGTCAGAGCCAACAAGTTCAAACGCCGCCGAGCCCGACAAATACTGCTCGTATCATAAAGTCAAATCGCACGATACGAAGGACTGTAAAGTTCTCTTCGGACGATTCTTCGAGTCCATCAGCAAAGGAGAAATCGAGATCGAGCCCCCTTGAAGCCTAAGAATAACAAAAGCTGGAGTAAGAATAAAGAAAAGAAAACTCAGAAGACTCAAGGCAAGGCTTCTCCAAAGGAAAGGCAGGCAAGCCCAGACGGAGCCCCCGTGAATAATATCGACCCGGATGACGACTCCACTGACGAGGAGCAGCCGTGAAACAGGCGACGGGTCGAGGTCATCCTTCCTCACCTCGACGACTCATCTGACGATGAAATCTTACCCACGGTCCACAACCCACTCGACAAGACAGCAGACGGAATGGAGAATCCCCTCGCATCGCCAGTCCGATCAACAGATCTTCGTTCATTCCTAAAATGGAAACCCGACGCGATCACCAACGACTCTATGAGCGAGACAGACTTGCGGACAATTATCAGCAAGTCTAGGGCCCAAAAGATCCACCGAGGGACTCAGGACACAGACCCCACCCGCCAGGAAGTCGACCTCCGTGACAAGCTCAACTCAAAATCGGACGATCTACGGATCAAACTCAACCGTTCCAGGGACTCCGATTTAAGACGATACCTCGAAGCCGGGAGACAGCGACCCACCGCATCCCCACATGTTGCAGACGCACAGGAAATCCGAGCAAAACTGGACTCCATGCGCCTCAAGCGTTCTCCACACCTAAATGTCATAATGGGCGGACCACCCCCCTGCGGAGACTCGGTCAGGGCAGTCAAGGACTACCGGCGACAAGCAACCATCTCCCAAAAGTGGCCCTCGCCCTTAACGGACGATCACAAGATCACCTTCTCGGCCACCGATGCGCACGGAATCCATATGCCGCATAACGACCCACTGCTTATCGACATTGGGATTGGGGAATGCCAAGTCACCAAAGTTCTCATCGACACTGGCAGTTTGGTCGACCTCATCTTCCGAGATACCCTCGATAAGATGGGGGTCAACTTACGGGACATGAAGCCCTCTTCACGCACCCTGACTGGTTTTCACGGGGCTTCCGAACAAATGATAGGCACGATACGCCTTCCCGTTTATGCGGAGACGTAGTTCGAACTGTCAAGTTCTCCGTCATACGCGCCAAAGCTCCTTACAACGCCATCCTAGGCACTCCGTGGTTGCATTCTATGAAGGCAGTTCCGTCGACCTACCACCAGTGTATCAAATTCCTAGGAAAAGACGGATCAATCAAAACCATCCATGGAGATCAAAGAGCAGCGCGAGAACTGTTGATCGCCACAGTAAAGCAACAACAGTCGACTTCCCTCATCAACGCAGTCGCAAAACCGACCCACTCTCCTGAGCAAGAGGAAGTGTGCGAAGTCCCCATCGATGAATTCGACCAGTCGAAAATCGTGCGTGTGAGAGCCTCTCTCTCGGACGATTTACGGTCGAGGATCATCTCCTTCCTTAAGCAGAACGCCTCGACCTTCGCCTGGAAAACCTCTGACATGAAGGGAATTGATCCCGCAATCACATCCCACGAGCTGAACGTCGATCCGACATACAAACCAATCCACCAAAAGAGGCGGAAGTTGGACCCGGAATGATCCAAAGCAGTGAACGACGAGGTCGCCCGACTGCTCGAGGCCGATTTTATAACCGAAGTTCGGTATCCCAAATGGCTCGCTAACCCGGTCGTCGTTAAGAAAAAGAACGGAAAGTGGTGCATTTGTGTCGACTTCACCGACCTTAACAAAGCCTGCCTTAAGGATAGCTACCCCCTACCTCACATCGACCTCCTGGTCAAATCCACGGCAGGAAACGAGCTCCTGACCTTCATGGACGCCTTTTCGGGGTACAACCAAATCCTGATGCACCCTGACGATCGAGAGAAAACAGCTTTCATCACGGACAAGGGAACATACTGTTACAAACTAATGCCATTCGGATTAAAAAACGCAGGAGCAACCTACCAACGCCTCGTCAACCGAATGTTCGCTGACAAACTCAGCAGCACCATGGAGGTGTATATCGACGACATGCTCGTCAAATCCCTCCATGCCGAAGATCACCTTACACACCTACGAGACTGCTTCGCGACACAATAAATGTGGAATGAAGCTCAACCCGGCAAAATGCACCTTCAGCGTCACCTCGGGGGAATTCTTAGGTTACATTGTTATCCAGCGAGGTATCGAAGCAAACCCCAAGCAGATCACGGCAATCCTCGACCTCCCAAGCCCGAAGAATAGTCGCGAAGTCCAACGCCTCACCGGTCGAATCGCAGCTCTGAACAAATTCTTCTCGCGATCAACCGATAAATGCCTCCCATTCTACGAGCTCCTGCGAGGGAATAAACGCTTCACTTGGGACGAGAGATGCGAAGAAGCATTCAACCAACTGAAGCATTACCTCACAACACCGCCAGTGCTATCTAAACCCGAACCTGGCGATACCTTGTCCCTCTATATCGTGGTCACCTCTGCCACAGTCAGCAGCACCCTCATCCGGGAAGATCGAGGCGAGCAAAAACCGATCTTCTATATCAGAAAACGAATGACTGAGCCAGAGACCCAGTACCCAACATTCGATAAAATTGCCCTCGCAGTTGTTATCTCTGCGAGAAAACTCCGACATTATTTTCAGTCCCACACAATTGAAGTACTCTCCAACCAACCATTACGGACAGTCATGCAGAACACCAATCAGTTGGGAAGATTAACAAAGAGGGCAATGGAGCTCAGCGAACACGACATTATCTACAAGAACCGAACAGCCGCCAAATCCCAGGTCCTCGTCGACTTCCTGATCGAGCTGACACCAGAACTCGAACAAGATTTGATTTTGCCAAATCAGATTTGGATACTACATGTGGATGGTTCCTCCACAAACAAAGGCTCGGGCGCCGGGGTGCAGCTGCAGTCCTCGACTGGAGAACTCATTCGGCAGTCATTCCGTTTCGGTTTTGCCGCGTCCAACAATGAAGCCGAATACGAATCGCTAATCGCGGGACTTCGCCTTGCCAAAGACGTTAGGGCCAAACGACTCAGTGCCTATTGCGACTCTCAACTCGTAGTAAGCCAGTATCTCGACAACTACGATATACGAAACGAACCAATGGATGCATATCTCAGGCTCGCCCAAGAACTTACCCGAGACTTCAAATTTTTCGAACTCACCAAGGTACCACGCGGGGAGAACATTTGCGCCGACGCGCTTGCCGCCCTCGGAAGCAAACTACAGGATCAAGTAGAACGTACGATCCTGATTCACAAGATAAACACACTGAGTTTCGATCTCCCTCCCAAACAGACAGCACCTGTCGCAGCCAAAGTAGACTCGATGGACGAGGATGAAACGGTACCTCGCGTCACAGAAAACCAACCCGTCGATTGGAGACAGAAATTCATTGATTATCTGGCAAACGACAAACTACCGCCCGAGAAGTGGGCAGCGGGTCGACTAAAGCGTCACAGCGCACATTATGTCGTCATGGAAGGAGAGCTCCATCGATGGACCGCGACGAAGGTACTTCTCAAATGCATCTCCGGAGACGACACAAGGCTCGTTATGACTGAAACACATGAAGGCGCAGCAGGAAACCATTCCGGCGGGCGAGCTCTCGCGCTAAAAATCAAAAACCTCGGTTTTTACTGGCCAACGATGAATACCGACTGCGAATCCTACGTCCAAAAGTGCGACAAATGCCAGAGGCACGCTTCGAAAATCCATACTCCAACCGAACTACTTCATACTCTCACCGCGCCATACCCGTTTATGCGGTGGGGGATGGACATTATTGGACCCATGCCAAGCTCTCGCCAGAAGAAGTACATTTTGGTCTTAACCGACTACTTCACCAAATGGGTAGAAGCAGAGGCCTACGTCTCAATCACTAATAAGGAAGTGCAGCAGTTCGTCGGGAAGAACATCATCTGTCGGCACGGACTCCCTTACGAAATCATCACCGATAACGGCTCCCAGTTCATCTCGCACAACTTCAGAGAATTCTGCGAGCGATGGAAAATCCGTCTCAATATGTCGATGCCGAGAAATCCGCAAAGCAACGATCAAGCCGAGTCCACGAATAAAACTATCATCGATGGATTAAAGAAAAGACTCGATCTCAAGAAGGGTTGCTGGGCCGACGAACTGAACGGCATCTTGTGGTCCCACCGAATGACCCCTCGGGCCGCGACGAAAGCCACCCCCTTCTCAATGGCCTACGGAATCGAATCAATGGCACCCGCCGAAGTAAATGTCACTAGCCTACGACGCACCAAAATGCCACTAAACGCCGACCTCAATCGCGACATGCTTCTCGACGCTTTGGATAACATCGAAGAGACGCGACTGGCGCTCGCATTCAAAATTATCAACACCAGATCGAGGTGTTACTACAACAAGCGATTCAAATGCCGACCTCTCGAACTTGGCGACCTCGTCCTTCGGAAAGTATTCGAAAATATTAAAGAATGGAAAGCCGAGAAGCTCGGAGCCAACTGGGAAGGACCGTACAAGATCACCGAGGTAGTGAAACCCGGGGTCTATCGCCTCCAGACATCAACTGGCGACGCAGTGCCGCGAGCTTGGAACGCGAAGCACCTTCGCCTCTTCTTCTCCTAAGTAAATTCCGCACCGCGTCGCATTGTCTTTGCTAAAAAAAAATAAAAAATAAAATAAAAAATAAAAAAACCCGAGTAAATGCGCTACTTCGGCCACTTTTGCGCCCCCAGGAACTACGGATGGCTTGATCCTCCCTCAGCGTACGTAGGAAACCCTTACAGGTGCAGCCCTAACAATCGAGTGAATGCGCCTCCCAGCCACTTTCACTCGGGCCCCCACCCCCAGAACTACGAATGGCTTGATCCTCTATCGAGGTACGTAGGCAACCCTTACGGGTGCAGCCACAACCAAAACCAAGAAACTATCCTCCGAGGTAGCGGACTCGGAAATGAGTAAGCAGTTGCTTCTCACCACAACAGTGCATACACTCGAAGACTCCGGTCTCTTGATTCAACGTATCGGCACTCGGATCCTGCCATTGAGCACGTCCTGATCAGACCAATGCTCATGGGGATCAGATCGCACCACGATCTTAGTCGAAACGACTGAAATGACGATTCTGTCTCATCCCCAAATTCACGACGCAAGGACTGGCCTACCGAATGCTTCGGAATACACTGAGATTCGACGAGGAACCGTCGTCATTTCCTTTAAAAAAATATGTATATGCGTATGTTTTTTTTATTATCGTCTTAAGTCCGGAACTTCAAGATTTGATAATTAAAATTGAGCATTTCCATATTCGAAAGTTCGAGAGTTCGAGTAGCGAATGATCGTGAGCCTTGTTTTCACAAGAACCGGCACCAAAAAAAATGTTTTACGCGATAAACAGAACCTTAATCGAAACGACGGTCGATCTACGATCTAATTCGATATTAGCATGCTTTCGCCAAATCGTAGTAAATAAAACTTAACTGATAATGAAACAAAAGGAGAGTCATTCAAGCTATCCGATGAAACAAAGTACGATCACTACAAAGACAGAAACAAAAAGATGGGCGACATAATATAGGAAACGAGAACTCGCTCAATCGACTCTAACTTCCTCCGCATTCTCGTGCGCCCCATCGATCCGAGCAGTCTGATCATTCGCGTCAGAAGGATTCACAACAATATCTCCTGAGTCCTACGGTGGCTCCTCGCTAGCATCCCTACGTGAGGACTCCTCGTCCTTCGCACCCGATTCTTTGACCGTATCACCATCGTCATCATCGGCGGCCCTATCTTCCTGCTGGCTCGAAGATGAATCAGACGACAGCACAACATTGGCTTCTTCACCTGTCTGGACAGATTCCGCGGCCCGCTCAGATGTAGGTTCTTCGGGGATCATATTTTCCGGTGCGGAACCTCGTACTCCCGACTCCGGAGGAAGATCCTTGGAAGCAGGAGGTTCGACATCGTCTTCAACAAAAGGTGCCTCACGGGAAGCATTCGGCGTACGGTATATCGTGACGGCATTGGCATCGATCAAATCAACATTCGACCCAAACTCGTCAAGCCCCGCCATAAGTCGCTCGTCGACAAACTGAGAAGCAAGGACCAGAGGAGATAGGGTCATATCAGCGTCGGGGATACTCCCGACATCCAACTTCAAAGCTTCTTCTTCAAGCTGCTTTTTCTGCGTCGCGAACACGTCAGTCGTCCCTTGCGGGATATCGCTTCCACCAGCCTTCAAAAAATCTAAACATTTTCTCGTCCCAAAGGCCTGGCTCAAGAGCAGTCGAACCGTGTCAAACGGATCGCGGCGGTTCTGATAATCCCGGATGTTGTCGAAACGACGGTTACACTTGGCAGTCATCGCCGTCTCGACTCTAACCCGTTCCTTCGTAACTTCCAGAACCCGCGACTTCCGCAGACGGTTCAGTTCTCTCTTGTGCTCGTCAGCCCTAACCTTCGCAGCTTCTCTCAGGCTGGCCATCTCCCGATCCATGTTCGCGATCTTCGAGCAAGCTGCCGCGAGGTCGGCTTCCGCTGTGTCGGCTCGTTTCTGATGAAACCTTCTCCGGTCAATCGCCCTCTTCTTTCTGACATCTTCTCCTGCGAGAGCACTCCTCCATTCTGCCTCCTTTCGCCGAAGAAGCTTGCTTTTGGCAACTGCTCTCTTCCGAAACTTCTCCGACTCGGCGAACGAAGCTTTCAAGGCAGTATCGTACCTCTCGATGACGGCATTCATATCTCCATCTCCCTGCAAGAGACATACACGAGACATTCAGCAACGGCAGCCCGAGATCATTAACGACAAAGAAGACCTAGATAGAATACTTACCAGGAGCCTCGTCCGCCGCATTGGCGTATTCTTCCCTGAAGATTAGATCAGGCGCCAAGGGAAGAGACCTCGGCTCGCTCCTTATCTGACTGATAAGCTCCGCGCATTTCAGCGGAGCGTAGATGAGAGGAGTCGGATCGTCGTACGAAAACGAGACGCGGTCTAGGAAGATAGGCCTCTTGACCTTGGACATAACCGGGACACCGTCTTTCGCTTCACCCGGAGCCTCGGGAGTATTCTGAATCTCGGGAGGAGGGGACTCGTCGCGAGACTCCGTCTTTCTTCTTCTTCTTTTTCCTTTTCTTCTCTGGTTGGGAACGAGCCGGAGAAACCGCCGGGTAAGAGTCGTCCCTCTGAACGGGACCAGATGGAGGCGCAACATTCGGGTTATTCCGTCCACGTCACCTTCCTTCCAGGATCGATGGGATCGTTCCCCTCCGTCTCGAGAGCGAGACTCGTCAGTCTTCCTCTTCTTGGCCTCCCTAGACGACTCGGTCTCGTCCGAGAGATGGACGACGTCGGTTTCTTCGGGAATCGTCTCGCGTGTCTTGACGACCCTAGAATCATCGCGAGGCCTCTTCTTGCTTTTCTTCTTCTGTGGAGGAGTAACCGTCTCGGCGACCGGTGAAGGAATCGGAAGCTCCGCACTCTCGTCGTTCCTCTCGGTAGTCCCCGCCTCCCTGGGAGGATCTACCGGGTCGCGCCTCGTAACGCCGAGCTGAGAGGCAATTAACACGCTTAGGTCGGGAAGCCCCTTCAAATTTCTCCTTTCGATGATCCTCTTTTGTTCTTCTCTACCAAAGAGAGATATCCGTCTCTTCGTCGTTTTCTCCGGCGGAAGATAGCTTGAATTCCAGTCCCCTGCAGAGATCGAAAGGGATAAGTACAAAGACAACGAACCGAGCAAACGAGTTAACGCGAGAGACTTACACCTAGATATGCGATCGATGCAGCGGCGTATCCTTCCTCTCGAAATGTTACCCCAGTTCTCGGTGTCAAGTCTCGCGATTGCTCGAGCGCTCTCCAAGAACTCCTCCGGATACTCGCGTGAAGTCGGATGATCGCCTGCAGAAACAAAAAAAAAAAGAGAAAAAAGACAAGGTCATCAGTACAGACAAGAACTTCGCAAGTAAATAAAAATATTCTACCGAGAATAGCATTCCAAAGAATGCGATAGTCGTCGCCAGGGGGGCCTTCGAAGGCAAACTCGTCCGACTTAACGAAGAAATAGGCCCTCTGCCAATCCGTCGTTTTATTCGGACTCCCGCCCAACACGTTGTAGTTGGGTCGCATCTTCATCACCCAAAGGCCCTCTGCTTGCGGATTGATGGATGTCAGTTCCTCAAGGGCACGGACGGAGAAAGTA
This sequence comes from Brassica nigra, assembly GCA_016432835.1. Classification (NCBI taxonomy): domain Eukaryota; kingdom Viridiplantae; phylum Streptophyta; class Magnoliopsida; order Brassicales; family Brassicaceae; genus Brassica; species Brassica nigra. The sequence goes on from CM028247.1 coordinate 32,238,924, forward strand.
ACGTCTTTCTCGGCCGCCATTACCATTAAGGCAACCGCTATGCGCCACGAACCGTTCAACATATGGCTTATGGCTCCATCTCGACGTCTCGCATATGCAGTTACCATACGAGGGATCGGGAACCAAAGCTTCGTGTCGTCTTGAAAGTAAGACTCGTAGACACACTGATAACCGATTGGTGGCGACCACGGTCTCTGCTCCGGCGTAGGGATGAGAAAAGTGACCCCGACTCCTTGGTACTTCCTGAGGAGGATCTTCACACTGCCCGCACACGATGTCGTCGGGTTGACGTTCCCCCAGGTCTGACCCCTCACGACGGGAGAACGGAGAGATTCGGGAGGAAGAGCCGGGAGCTTCTCAAAAATTCCTCCCGGATAATAACAGATCGGCACGGAGTCAGCTGGGGCACCATCCCTCGCGCCCCCCTGACCGTCTCTCGGACAAGCCTGCGCCTGTGCGGCTGTCTCCTCGCGATAGAGGCGCGCTGAGTTGGAAACCAGAACCCGCTGAGGGAGGTTCAAGTTAACCATATCCATCATTGCTTCGCGATGGAGCAAATCGAAGTCTTCGAAAGGAGTCCCGTCGGGATCCCTCGCAGGACTAGATGACGACACGGCCGCTTTCCCTTTCTGCTCGCGAGATAACCTTCTGCTTGACTACATACCACTATATAATTCTACAAACAAATCTAGAGAGAGAAGTGGAGAAAGAGAGAGAAAGTACCTGAGTATACGAAGAAGAATGGGAGAAGTGAAGGAAGGGACTATTTATAGGAGGAAGGGCGTGCTTCTTCGGTAATCATTACCCTCAAATGGGCCTACCTGTGCCTCAAAATCTCATCAAGGGGAGCATGAAACCTACGCGCGTCTTCAATGCACCTCGATAACTGATCGGATCATTTCGACGCTTCAACTTCTTCTCGACATCCGAATCGAATCCGAGAGCCGCGTCGATTTCACTCGAAACACGACCGAGACTCAGCCCATTAGGCAGGGATACCCCCTCTCGCATCTCTCTGTTTGTCTCTCGACTAAGACCGTACTTCTGCGGCTGTTCTCGTTGCCGGCCATCCGTCATTTCGAACCCACAATCTGCAAATTCATCAAACCCGAAACGACGTCACCCTTCGATGAATTAAGGGGACTTACTGTAGGGGATAGATTCGACCATCCCCTCAAGGCCCAAAAGACAGGCGCCCAAGCCCATTTCCACGAGTGTTTGGCTCGGGTTAACGGCTCGAGACGCCGAAGTCTCGGCGCAGCTCTTGAGTACTTTTGGTAGCTCCTCAGCGACCAAGCGAAGCCGGCTCAACGGACGCTCGATGTGATCCGGCCCAACGAACAAAAGCCCACTAACACGACGCGAACGAGGTCACGGAAGGGCGAAGGACGGCTATAAATAGACAAGGGAGGACGACGTAAAAGGGATCCAAAAATAGAGAGAAGAAACGGCTAGAACTAGGGTTTTCATTTCTACTTGTTCTCGCTGTTTTTTACTTTTCCGACCGACGCTCTCCGAACTCCGGTCTTTCGTTTAGTCGTTCTTCACCTTGTAACCGTCCGAACGTTCTTTCGGCCATTAATAATACGTCTTTGCTAAACCTACATCTCATCTTCTTTCGATATCGTTTCCCGCACAAACAATATTGAAAAGACAGAGTCATTCAATATTTGTTGAAAATTTAAATATACTTTTATGGAAAATACACATCTAAACACTTTTTACAACTATTTTTAATAATTGCATATTAAAAAGACACAACCTTTTAATATTAATTGAGATTTTTCAATATTTATATATTGAAAAGACATAATCTTTCAATATTAATTGGGATTCCTATTATTAATATATATATATACACAAAGGAACATGCATATTTATTTTATATGCGAATTGTAAAGCTTTAAAAATGTTTTGGATGGACACAAGACCATTACTAAACTATAAATAATTGACATGGTCGGCTAGGAATGCATTGTTTGGAATATCTAAATGGTGACTAGAAAAGTTTAGCGTTCAGTCTTGCATATATTATGGTTTTTTATACATGATGATTCATCTTTTATAACAATGATATATATATATATATATATATATATATATATATATATATATATATATATCTCATTGATATATTATATTTTGCTACTAGTTTAAAACACGTGTCTTGTGCAGAATTAACAGTATATATAAACATTATTTTTATGAACTCTTACTTATTTTACGTTTTCACATATTATAAAACTAACAAAATAACAAATAGCTGAAAAAATTAACTATTACGTATATAACTAAATTTGCGAAAACACGCCAAAACAACCACTTTTGTTTAGTAATAATCATTTTATGATAAATAAATCTAAACAATCACTATTATCTATTTTGTATATATTTTTAAAAAATGAAATGATATTAACATAGATATATAATATATTTTATATAGATATCAATTAAATGAGACTTATTAATCATATGGTTTTATGATTATATTTATCTTCTATAACAAAAATTGTAAACTCATGATGACAAAACTTTTAATGTGGGACTTTTATTAATAGTTTTTATAATTTATAACAGTTTTGAATACAGTGAAAATGTTGAAACTAGAATATTTATGTATTTTAAATGATTTATACTTTAATATATATATTATTTGGAATATCTGTTTAATATGAATTTTTATTCATATGGTTTTACGATCATTTATATTTTTTATAATAAAAATTTTAAACCCTTAAATACATATTTTATAATGTGTAAAATCTCTTAGTTTTAATAATTTATATTCTATTTATAAATTTTAAATTATACTGTGGATGAAAAATGTAAATTTTATTATATGGTTAATATGATTGTTTATTTTATGCTTATAATATAATTTTAAACATAAATGTTGAAGGATACACAAATTCTTATTAAATCTTTTTGTTAAAATCATTAATTTTCATATATATACTATAATCATATTAGGTAAATTCATAGTTTTTATATTGTAAATTAATTTTATGATCAGTTTAATGAGAACTATAATATATATATATATATATATATATATATATATATTTAATGGATCAACATATTTCTCTATCTAACATATCTAAAATGTTAGAATACTTCTCTTCGAACATATAAAGATTTCGGCTCGATATCATGCGTGACAAAAAAATAAATAAACTATTAACAACTAAAAGCCCATTAATATATTTGTTAACGTAAAGCCCTTTGTATATTTCTTGTTCGCTTAAGCGATGGGCATGTCGAGGCTTCCAGTCTGTTGTGAGGAAGCTAGCTAATGTGACCATTAGACTGTCATCCTTGTTCATGATTCATCAGATAACTCTCGTGGTACTTATGGATCTTTACAAGTGACATCATTGTTGATAAATTGACTTCGAACTGTTACCATTTTCTTTTATAATCTCAATCTTTTGTACTGATTTTTAAACCCTTTATGAAGATTAATTATTTTTATTATTTTAAGCAGATACCATTACATATAATCAAATTATTTCAAATTTGATGCATGCTTAATAACAACAACATCTATCGTTAGTAGCACAACTGCCATATAGAAATTGCTTCATACGTCTACACAGACCATCGCAGAGACCCTCCCCCCTGACATCCTGAATGCACACTGATTGTATGTGAAACATTTTATTTCTTGACCGTAATCTATTTCATCACATATATAATAGCATTAATCATTAATACACCATATAGATTCATATATATAAAGAGGATAAATAATATACATAGTTAACAAGTTGGGGTATGATAGTAAGTTAATACCAGGAGGGCTAGCAGATGGAGCACAATGAGTAGGAGGGGTAGCATATGAACTACAATGAACATGAGAAGTGACACAAAGGATAGTAAAAACGAACGCGATTAACGTTTTCTTGGTGATAGCCATTTGTATGGTATTGTCTTGATTTTATGATTTTATGATTTTTTTTCTTTGTTTACGATAATTATATATAGGGATTGTATAGTCAACATAAAATATGTTTTCCTCGTCAAAGATAGAAAAAAACATAATCCATCATTTATTTCTATAGAGAATAATAGTCAAAAGAAAAACAAAAAGAATGATTTTCTTACCTAATTACATTTGAACATTAGTGAAATGGTATTAATTATTTTCCAGAATTAAATACTATATAGCATCTTGTGATTATGTTTGCCGATTCTAAATTTCTAATGGTTGCAGCTTGAAGTTATTGGTCACAAGACTCACAACTATTTAATTACCCCCAACGAGTTTCACAAAAGCATCGTTACAATTTTACCTTCTTAACCAAGTTTTACTGTATACTTTGACCAAAACTTAACAAACTATAAATTTAAGTCTTCGTCGTTTGATTGGTACTATAGTTAATGTTAGGGTCAAAATCTGTCATGGTAAAAGCAATAGCTAAAATCCTCTGAAAAATTATGCCATGAACAAATATGAACCTGAAATGTCGAAAAAACTATACAGCATAAGCCAAACCTAATTTGATATTTTATCCCAGACAAGAAATAAAAGAGTTGCTATCCAAATATGAAAACATCGAAAAAATGTTTTTGCGATAAATAATGTGTCTTTACAAAACAACCTTTCGTAAAACAAAAGATCGGAAAGTTTCCACGGAAGAACCTTATAGGAAAGTCCAAGGGATAATTTTCCGCAAAACAACTTTCAGGACATCTTTGCGGAAAAACTTGCATAAAAACAAATCCAAAAATTTACAAAGCGATCAACGGAAGGAATGAGAACAGAAGAAAAGCATCACCAACCTTCATGAACTCAGCCTCGCCACACTCGTCACACTCCTCCACCTCACCACACTAAACTCACCACACTCCCTCTGTCTTCACCTCGCCACACTCACCTCGCCGCACTCCCTCTCTCTTCAACTCGCCACACTCACCTCGCCACACTCACTTCGCCACACTTATCTCGCCTCAAACGGCTTCACCTAGCCACAGAGCTCCTTCACTCTCTTCACCTCCCACAGAGCTCCCTCTCTCTCTTCACCTCGCCACAGAGCTCTCTATTTGGCTCCATGTCGCAAGAATATTGATAAAAATGATTCAAAAGAATTTTTTTTTCAAGGTTTTCGTTTAATTCTGATAGGAATCACACAAGGGTAAATTGATACAATCTAAACTTCTGGTAAAATGCTCCCGTAACCCAGCAGATAAAGTACATAGTCCGTTTTAGGGACTGGTGAGTTATCCATTCAGTGAATAATATCAGATGGGGGAGGAAGGGGAAGGGGCAGGCTCGAGTTAGAGATTTATAAAAAGCAAGAATATGGGCTCGTGTGACATAAGATTCTCGACCCCTCAAGTGACTCTCTCTTTATATATATTTTTACGCAATATCTTGGCTTCATTGACTAATAAGTGTCTCATCATGTTCTCCTTGTAATCTCGATTGAAATGTCTTTTGTTTCGTCTCAATGAGAGTTTTGTTGAGATTTTACGATTAAAACAAGTAAGACGTGTTTTCTCGTAAAAGTATGAGTCAATCGTCAAGATGATGCTAGTTAACTTAACATCATTGTGTCCTCGAATAAATGGATTGATTTTTATCAGTTCACAGGACCGACGACATAAAAACAAACATCGGATAAATCAACGATTTCTCTGAGAATAACCGTAAAAACGCATAAGTCGTCAAACGTTTCGAAACAGCCTAAAACACGACTAAATCCCACTTATGATTTAAATTGAGAATAAGCTCATATGCAATGACAATTTACTTGGCTTGGATAAATAAAAATAGGAGAAGAGGATTAATGTGAAGTTCCCAAGATAAACATGGACTTGGAGAAGATAAGGAAAGATCTCCCCAAAAAGATAAACTTGAATTGAGGGAAAAAAAGGAAAGATGGCCGACTCTGGAGGCATATATAAGCACATCTGAGGAATACAAGAAATGGGACGATCTTAGGCACCTAGAACTCTCTACACTTAGAAGCCTTAGGCGTTATTTTTGAAATGCTTAGTTTTCTATATCTTGCACTTGATTATTAGACGACATTTCAAAGGCATTTCGATCTCTTGTTCAACTCTTTGTAAATTGAACTACATTCAGCTTGATCCTCGAAAGGGGTATGTAGGCAGCCTTTCATAAGGTTCAGTCCAAAATCAATAAAACATTTTTGTATCTTTTTCGTCTATTGCTAAACGAGTTGTGGGTGAGATAGGTCTTCTCGACATAAGTGGTTGTGTGCGCTAGCAAACTTAGTTAGGTTTTACTACATGTGTTGCTCGATTTCCATTGTAGTTTATTAAATTACTTGTCGTTGGTTTTTGTAGAGAATCCGGACTTCAAGGAAACCTACGCTTTCTTCCACTAACAAATTTGACAGTGAAAATTTTAGTTCCCACATTTAGTATGAACATACTTCTAAAAACATGCATATAAAACCAACCCCTCAAAATAACCAATAATGAAGTCTATATTAATAAAGCAAAACACCCTCTTTTAACAGGATGTCAATGCAGCATTACTTCTTTCTTCAGCTGCCGCATGGATCATGTTTTAAAAATTCCTCACTTAGTTTGTCAATCAAAAATCGCGTTGAGCTGTGTTTATGGTGCTTCTTTAAATTTACTTAACATCACTTTTGAGGTTAAGTGGGCTGCATATTCCTTGGACCTAAATTAACATCATTTTGATTAGAGTCCATCTCTCAAATTCTTCCTGGTGTATCTCGTCCCAAGGACCATACTATTGAAGCCCCCATACTTTTTTCTCTTTTGGGTCTGTTAATTTTCCACAATGAACAGCTTCTCTCCCACGGCATCCTGGTTAAACTTCTGATCAAATTAAACTTATACTGTAACTGATATAAATTATTGCATTTCTCAAAGATTTCCATTACTTTTTTTTCTTTCATTCATCCATACCTCTTTCAGATGTACGAAAATAATGTACATATAGATTCATAGATATATATATACTATTAAAGCAGAATCCGTCATAGGATTCTATCCCTGCCTTTTCAACTTATTTACAACCAAATGCCATTATCTTTTTTTTTTTAAATCAATCTGTCGCCAGGCCCAACCCGATACAACAGCAGAATATATTAGGCCCACTCCGAATAAATGTATACTGAGATATTTTCAGAATCCTAACTGAGAATATATTAGGCCCAACCCAATACAACAACAACATAATCTATCGCAAGACCCAATTTTCAGAACTATATTTTTATACTGAGATATTATAAATCTTAAAAACTAAAATTTGAATACCATTTTAATTGAAAAGAAAAAGGTAGTCTTAGATTTTGGCAAGTATTATTAGATACTAAGATTTACCTACAATCACGTTTCAAATAAATGTAAAAATATAGTTTGAAAAGAGAAACTACTCCTAGATTTAGGCAAGTATTCATAATATTTGATCGATTTTAAAAGTGTAAGGTATGATTTACCTAAAATCACGTTTCAAATAAATGTAAAACCAATATATAAGGAAAACGATGATACACTAAAGCTACATTCACGGTAGAAAAAATAAAGTGACAATTATCATTACGTGTACCATACTCACAAAATAACTTAGCTTTCAAAATGCTAACTGAATTTACTACTATTAATGTATACTATTAATTATTAGATCTCGCCAAGATATAGAGTATTCTCCAAGTTTTTGAAAAACCTAAACACTCTGCCCAACCTTATTCCTATTATAAATAATGACGTCTCTTCCTAAACAAACACATACCGTCATACAAAAAAATGACTTCTAAAATGCAAATCAAAACATTCGCGTCAGAGGGATTCGCAACGATATCTCCTGAGTCCTTCGGCGGCTCCTCGCTAGCATCCCGACGTGAGGATGCCTCGTCCTTCGCACCCGATTCTTCGACCGTATCACCATCGTCATCATCGGCGGTCCTATCTTCCTGCTGGCTCGAAGATGAATCAGACGACAGCACAACATTGGCTTCTTCGCCTGTCGGGACAGATTCCGCGGCCCGCTCAGATGTAGGTTCTTCGGGGATCACATTTTCCGGTGCGGAACCTCGTACTCCCGACTCCGGAGGAAGATCCTTGGCAGCATGAGGTTCGACATCGTCTTCAACAAAGGATGCCTCACAGGAATCATTCGGCGTACGGAATATCGTGACGGCATTGGCATCGATCAAATCAACATTCGACCCAAACTCGTCAAGCCCCGCCATAAGTCGCTCGTCGACAAACTGAGAAGCAAGGACCAGAGGAGATAGGGTCAGATCCGCGTCGGGGATACTCCCGACGTCCAACTTCAAAGCTTCTTCTTCAAGCTGCTTTTCTTGCGCCGCGAACACGTCAATCGTCCCTTGCGGGATATCGCTTCCACCAGCCTTCAAAGTTTCTGAACATTTTCTCGTTCCAAAGGCCTGGCTCAAGAGCAGTCGAGCCGTGTCGAACGGATCGCGGCGGTTCTGATAATCCCGGATGTTGTCGAAACGACGGTTACACTTGGCAGTCATCGCCGTCTCGACTCTAACCCGTTCCTTCGTAACTTCCAGAACCCACGACTTCTGCAGACGGTTCAGTTCTCTCTTGTGCTCGTCGGCCCTAACCTTCGCAGCTTCTCTCAGGCTGGCCATCTCCCGATCCATGTCCACGATCTTCGAGCAAGCTGCCGCGAGGTCGGCTTCCGCTGTGTCGGCTCGTTTCTGATGAAACCTTCTCCGGTCAATCACCCTCTTCTTTCTGTCATCTTCTCCTGTGAGAGCACTCCCCCATTCTGCCTCCTTTCATCGAAGAAGCTTGCTTTTGGCAACTGCTCTCTTCCGAAACTTCTCCGACTCGGCGAGCGAAGCTTTCAAGGCAGTATCGTACCTCTCGATGACGGCATTCATATCTCCATCTCCCTGCAAGAAACATACACGAGACATTCAGAAACGGCAGCCCGAGATCATTAACGACAAAGAAGACCTAGATAGAATACTTACCAGGAGCCTCGTCCACGCCGCATTGGCGTATTCTTTCCTGAAGATTAGATCAGGCGCCAAGGGAAGAGACCTCGGCTCGCTCCTTATCTGACTGATTAGCTCCGCGCATTTCAGTGGAGCGTAGATGAGAGGAGCCGGACCGTCGTACGAAAACAAGGCGCGGTCTAGGAAGATAGGCCTCTTGACCTTGGACATAACCGGGACACCGTCTTTCGCTTCACCCGGAGCCTCGGGAGTATTCTGAATCTCAGGAGGAGGGGACTCGTCGCGAGACTCCATCTTTCTTCTTCTTCTTTTTCTTTTTCTTCTCAGGTTGGGAACGAGCCGGAGAAACCGCCGGGTAAGAGTCGTCCCTCCGAACGGGACCAGATGGAGGCGCAACATTCGGGTTATTCCCGTCCACGTCACCTTCCTTCCCAGGATCGATGGGATCGTTCCCCTCCGTCTCGAGAGAGCGAGACTCGTCAGTCTTCCTCTTCTTGGCCTCCCTAGATGACTCGGTCTCGTCCGAGAGATGGACGACGTCGATTTCTTCGGGAATCGTCTCGCGTGTCTCGACGACCCCAGAATCATTGCGAGGCCTCTTCTTGCTTTTCCTCTTCTGTGGAGGAGCAACCATCTCGGCGACCGGTGAAGGAATCGGAAGCTCCGCACTCTCGTCGTTCCTCTCACTAGTCCCCGCCTCCCTGGGAGGATCTACCGGGTCGCGCCTCGTAACGCCGAGCTGAGAGGCAATTAACACGCTTAGGTCGGGAAGCCCCTTCATATTTCTCCTTTCGATGATCCTCTTCTGTTCTTCTCTACCAAAGAGAGATATCTGTATCTTTGTCGTTTTCTCCGACGGAAGATAGCTTGAATTCCAGTCCCGTGCAGAGATCGAAAGGGATAAGTACAAAGACGAAGAACCGAGCAAACGAGTTAACGCGAGAGACTTACTCCAAGATATGCGATCGATGCAGCGTCGTATCCTTCCTCTCAAAATGTTACCCCAGTTCTCGGTGTCAAGTCTCGCGATTGCTCGAGCGCTCTCCACGAACTCCTCCGGATACTCGCGTGAGGTCGGATGATCGCCTGCAGAAACAAAAAAAAAAAGAGAAGAAAGACAAGGTCATCAGTACAGACAAGACCTTGCAAGTAAATAAAATATTCTACAGAATAGCATTCCAAAGAATGCGATAGTCGTCGCCGGTCTTGAAGGCAAACTCGTCCGACTTAACGAAGAAATAGGCCCTTTGCCAATCCGTCGTTTTATTCGGACTCCGCTTCGTTGTAGTTGGGTCGCATCTTCATCACCCAAAGGCCCTCGCTTGCGGATTGATGGATGTCGGTTCCTCAAGGGCAGACGGAGAAAGTGCGTCTTTCGGCCGCCATTACCATTAAGGCAACCGCTATGCGCCACGAACCGTTCAACATATGGCTTATGGCTCCATCTCGGCGTCTATATGCAGTTACCATACGAGGATCGGGAACCAAAGCTTCGTGTCGTCTTGAAAGTAAGACTTCGTAGACACCGATAACCGATTGGTGGCGACCACGGTCTGCTCGGCGTAGGGATGAGAAAAGTGACCCGACTCCTTGGTACTTCCTGAGGAGGATCTTCACACTGCCCGCGATGTCGTCGGGTTGGCGTTCCCAGTCTGACCCTCACGGCGGAGAATGGAGAGAGGGAGGAAGAGCGGGAGCTTCTCAAAATTCCTCCGGATAATAACAGATCGGCGCGAGTCAGTGGGGCACCATCCCTCGCCCCCTGACCGTCTCGGACAAGCCTGCGCTGTGCGGTTGTCTGCTCGCGATAGAGGCGCTGAGTCGGAAACCAGAACCGCTGAGGAGGTTCAAGTAACCGTATCCATCATTGCTTGCAATGGATCAAATCGAAGTCTTGAAAGGAGTCCGTCGGGATCCCTCGCAGGACTAGATGACGACACGGCCGCTTTCCCTTTCTGCTCGCGAGATAACCTTCCGCTTGACTACATACCACTATATAATTCTACAAACAAATCTAGAGAGAGAAGTGGAGAAGAGAGAAAGTACGAGTATCGAAGAAGAATGGGAGAAGTGAAGGAAGGCGAACTATTTATAGGAGGAAGGAGGCTTCTTCTTTCGAGGCGTAATCATTACCCTCAAATGGGCCTACCTGGGCCTCAAAATCTCATCAAGGGGAGCATGAAACCTACGCACCTCTTCAATGCACCTCGATAACTGATCGGATCATTTCGACGCTTCAACTTCTTCTCGACATCCGAATCGAATCCGAGAGCCGCGTCGATTTCACTCGAAACACGACCCGAGACTCGGCCCATTAGGCAGGGATACCGCCTCTCGCATCTCTATGTTTGTCTCTCGACTAAGACCGTACTTCTGCGGCTGTTCTCGTTGCCGGCCATCCGTCATTTCGAACCCACAATCTGCAAATTCATCGAACCCGACACGACGTCACCCTTCGATGAATTGGGGGGACTTACTGTAGGGGGGATAGATTCGACCATCCCCTCAAGGCCCAAAAGACAGGCGCCGAAGCCCGTTTCCACGAGTGTTTGGCTCGGCTTAACAGCTCGAGAAGCCGAAGTCTCGGCGCAGCTCTCGAGTACTTTTGGTCGCTCCTCAGCCACCAAGCGAAGCCGGCTCAACGGACGCTCGATGTGATCCGGCCCAACGAACAAAAGCCCACTAACTCGACGCGAACTAGGTCACGGAAAGGCGAAGGAAGGCTATAAATAGACAAGGGAGGACGACGTAAAGGGGATCCGAAAATAGAGAGAAGAAACGGCTAGAACTAGGGTTTTCATTTCTACTTGTTCTCTCTGTTTTGTACTTTTCCGACCGACGCTTTCCGAACTCCGGTCTTCCGTTTAGTCGTTCTTCACCTTGTAACCGTCCGAACGTTCTTTCGACCATTAATAAGACATCTTTGCTAAACTCACATCTCATCTTCTTTCGATATCGTTTCCCGCACAAACAATATCGAAAAGGCAGAGTCATTCAATATTAGTTGAGAATTAAAATATACTTTTATGGAAAATGCACATCTAAACACTTTTTACAACTATTTTTAATAATTGAATATTAAAAAGGCACAACCTTTTAATATTAATTGAGATTTTTCAATATTTATATATTGAAAAGACATAACCTTTCAATATTAATTGGGATTCCTATTATTAATATATATATACACAAAGGAATATGCGAATTGTAAAGCTTTAAAAATGTTTTGGATGGACACAAGACCATTACTAAACTATAAATAATTGACATGGTCGGCTAGGAATGCATTATTTGGAATATCTAAATGGTGACTAGAAAAGTTTAGCGTTCAGTCTTGCATATAATATGGTTTTTTATACATGATGATTCATCTTTTATAACAATGATATATATATATATATATATATATATATATCATTGATATATTATATTTTGCTACTAGTTTAAGACAGCGTCTTGTGCAGAATAAACATTATATATAAACATTATTTTTATGAACTGTTACTTATTTTACGTTTTTACATATTATAAAACTAACAAAATAATAAATAGCTGAAAAAATTAACTATTACGTATATAATTAAATTTAGAAAACACGTCAAAACAACCACTTTTGTTTTTTATAATCATTTTATGATAAATAAATCTAAACAATCACTATTATCTATTTTGTATAGATTTTTTAAAAATTAAATGATATTAACATAGATATATAATATATTTTATATATATATCAATTAAATGAGACTTATTAATCATATGGTTTTATGATTATATTTATCTTCTAGAACAAAAATTGTAAACTCATGATGACAAAACTTTTAATGTGGGACTTTTATTAATAGTTTTTATAATTTATAACAGTTTTTGAATACAGTGAAAATGTTGAAACTAGAATATTTATGTATTTTAAATGATTTATACTTTAATATATATATTATTTGGAATATCTGTTTAATATGAATTTTTATTCATATGGTTTCACGATCATTTATATTTTTATAATAAAATTTTAAACCCTTAAATACATATTTTATAATGTGTAAAATCTCTTAATTTTAATAATTTATAGTCTATTTATAAATTTTAAATTATACTGTGGATGAAAATGTAAATTTTATTATATGGTTAATATGATTGTTTATTTTATGCTTATAATATAATTTTAAACATAAATGTTGAAGGATACACAAATTCTTATTAAATCTTTTTGTTAAAATCATTAATTTTCATATATATACTATAATCATATTAGGTAAATTCATAGTTTTATATTGTAAATTAATTTTATGATCAGTTTAATGAGAACTATAATATATATATATATATATATATATATATATATATATATATATTTAATGGATCAACATATTTCTCTATCTAACATATCTAAAATGTTAGAATACTTCTCTTCGAACATATAAAGATTTCGGCTCGATATCATGCGTGACAAAAAAATAAATAAACTATTAACAACTAAAAGCCCATTAATATATGTGTTAACGTAAAGCCCTTTGTATATTTCTTGTTCGCTTAAGCGATGGGCATGTCGAGGCTTCCAGTCTGTTGTGAGGAAGCTAGCTAATGTGACCATTAGACTGTCATCCGTGTTCATGATTCATCAGATAACTCTCGTGGTACTTATGGATCTTTACAAGTGACATCATTGTTGATAAATTGACTTCGAACTGTTACCATTTTCTTTTATAATCTCAATCTTTTGTACTGATTTTTAAACCCTTTATGAAGATTAATTATTTTTATTATTTTAAGCAGATACCATTACATATAATCAAATTATTTCAAATTTGATCCATGCTTAATAACAACAACATCTATCGTTAGTAGCACAACTGCCATATAGAAATTGCTTCATACGTCTACACAGACCATCGCAGAGACCCTCCCCTGACATCCTGAATGCACACTGATTGTATGTGAAACATTTTATTTCTTGACCGTAACCTATTTCATCACATATATAATAGCATTAATCCTTAATACACCATATAGATTCATCTAAAGAGGATAAATAATATACATAGTTAACAAGTTGGGGTATGATAGTAAGTTAATACCAGGAGGGCTAGCAGATGGAGCACAATGAGTAGGAGGGGTAGCATATGAACTACAATGAACATGAGAAGTGACACAAAGGATAGTAAAAACGAACGCGATTAACGTTTTCTTGGTGATAGCCATTTGTATGGTATTGGCTTGATTTTATAATTTTATGATTTTTTTCTTTGTTTACGATAATTATATATAGGGATTGTATAGTCAACATAAAATATGTTTTCCTCGTCAAAGATAGAAAAAAACATAATCCATCATTTATTTCTATAGAGAATAATAGTCAAAAGAAAAACAAAAAGAATGATTTTCTTACCTAATTACATTTGAACATTAGTGAAATGGTATTAATTATTTTCCAGAATTAAATACTATATAGCATCTTGTGATTATGTTTGCCGATTCTAAATTTCTAATGGTTGCAGCTTGAAGTTATTGGTCACAAGACTCACAACTATTTAATTACCCCCAACGAGTTTCACAAAAGCATCGTTACAATTTTACCTTCTTAACCAAGTTTTACTGTATACTTTGACCAAAACTTAATAAACTATAAATTTAAGTCTTCGTCGTTTGATTGGTAATATATTTAATGTTATGGTCAAAATCTGTCATGGTAAAAGCAATAGCTAAAATCCTCTGAAAAATTATGCCATGAACAAATATGAACCTGAAATGTCGAAGAAACTATACAGCATAAGCCAAACCTAATTTGATATTTTATCCCAGACAAGAAATAAAAGAGTTTCTATCCAAATATGAAAACATCGAAAAATGTTTTTGCGATAAATAATGTGTCTTTACAAAACAACCTTTCGTAAAACAAAAGATCGGAAAGTTTCCACGGAAGAACCTTATAGGAAAGTCCAAGGGATAATTTTCCGCAAAACAACTTTCAGGACATCTTTGCGGAAAAACTTGCATAAAAACAAATCCAAAAATTTACAAAGCGATCAACGGAAGGAATGAGAACAGAAGAAAAGCATCACCAACCTTCATGAACTCAGCCTCGCCACACTCGTCACACTCCTCCACCTCACCACACTAAACTCACCACACTCCCTCTGTCTTCACCTCGCCACACTCACCTCGCCGCACTCCCTCTCTCTTCAACTCGCCACACTCACTTCGCCACACTTATCTCGCCTCAAACGGCTTCACCTAGCCACAGAGCTCCTTCACTCTCTTCACCTCCCACAGAGCTCCTCTCTCTCTTCACCTCGCCACAGAGCTCTCTTTGGCTCCATGTCGCAAGAATATCGATAAAAATGATTCAAAAGAATTTTTTTTCAAGGTTTTCGTTTAATTCTGATAGGAATCACACAAGGGTAAATTGATACAATCTAAACTTTTGGTAAAATGCTCCCGTAACCCAGCAGATAAAGTACATAGTCCGTTTTAGGGACTGGTGAGTTATCCATTCAGTGAATAATATCAGATGGGGGAGGAAGGGGAAGGGGCAGGCTCGAGTTAGAGATTTATAAAAAGCAAGAATATGGGCTCGTGTGACATAAGATTCTCGACCCCTCAAGTGACTCTCTCTTTATATATATTTTTACGCAATATCTTGGCTTCATTGACTAATAAGTGTCTCATCATGTTCTCCTTGTAATCTCGATTGAAATGTCTTTTGTTTCGTCTCAATGAGAGTTTTGTTGAGATTTTACGATTAAAACAAGTAAGACGTGTTTTCTCGTAAAAGTATGAGTCAATCGTCAAGATGATGCTGGTTAACTTAACATCATTGTGTCCTCGAATAAATGGATTGATTTTTATCAGTTCACAGGACCGACGACATAAAAACAAACATCGGATAAATCAACGATTTCTCTGAGAATAACCGTAAAAACGCATAAGTCGTCAAACGTTTCGAAACAGCCTAAAAACGACTAAATCCCACTTATGATTTAAATTGAGAATAAGCTCATATGCAATGACGATTTACTTGGCTTGGATAAATAAAAATAGGAGAAGAGGATTAATGTGAAGTTCCCAAGATAAACATGGACTTGGAGAAGATAAGGAAAGATCTCCCCACAAAGATAAACTTGAATTGAGGGAAAAAAAAGGAAAGATGGCCGACTCTGGAGGCATATATAAGCACATCTGAGGAATACAAGAAATGGGACGATTTTAGGCACCTAGAACTCTCTACACTTAGAAGCCTTAGGCGTTATTTTTGAAATGCTTAGTTTTCTATATCTTGCACTTGATTATTAGACGACATTTCAAAGGCATTTCGATCTCTTGTTCAACTCTTTGTAAATTGAACTACGTT
Source organism: Brassica nigra (assembly GCA_016432835.1). NCBI lineage: Eukaryota > Viridiplantae > Streptophyta > Magnoliopsida > Brassicales > Brassicaceae > Brassica > Brassica nigra. Next base: position 32,255,211 of record CM028247.1, read on the forward strand.
CAGCTTGATCCTCGAAAGGGGTATGTAGGCAGCCTTTCATAAGGTTCAGTCCAAAATCAATAAAACCTTTTTGTATCTTTTTCGTCTATTGCTAAACGAGTTGTGGCTGAGATAGGTCTTCTCGACATAAGTGGTTGTGTGCGCTAGCAAACTTAGTTAGGTTTTACTACATGTGTTGCTCGATTTCCATTATATTTTCAGAATCCTAACTGAGAATATATTAGGCCCAACCCAATACAACAAAAACAGAATCTGTCGCCAGGCCCAATTTTCAGAACTATATTTTTATATCTTGAGATATTATAAATCTTAAAAACTAAAATTTGAATACCATTTTAATTGAAAAGAAAAAGGTAGTCCTAGATTTTGGCAAGTATTATTAGATACTAAGATTTACCTACAATCACGTTTCAAATAAATGTAAAAATATAGTTTGAAAAGAGAAACTACTCATAGATTTAGGCAAGTATTCATAATATTTGATCGATTTTAAAAGTGTAAGGTATGATTTACCTAAAATCACGTTTCAAATAAATGTAAAACCAATATATAAGAAAAACGATGATACACTAAAGCTACATTCACGGTAGAAAAAAATAAAGTGATAATTATCATTACGTGTACCATACTCACAAAATAACTTAGCTTTCAAAATGCTAACTGAATTTACTACTATTAATGAATACTATTAATTATTAGATCTCGCCAAGATATAGAGTATTCTCCAAGTTTTTGAAAAACCTAAACACTCTGCCCAACCTTATTCCTATTATAAATAATGATGTCTCTTCCTAAACAAACACATACCGTCAAACAAACAAATGACTTCTAAAATGCAAATCAAAACATTCTCATCAGCTAATGAAGCAAAAATCCCCATAAACGACTTGAAGCCTAAGCACACCACTAAGATGGTTCATGTCAAGGTTCTACATTCTTGGAAACAAAACGTTCAACCAGGGGGTGAAACATTGGAATTCGTCTTGGCTGATGAAAAAGTAAGAAATCCTTGATTTTTAATCATACATTATGATTAGTGTTTTTTCTATGTTATTTGAACTCACGCTTATTGATGTTTATATTTTAAATGTATTTGTACCATGTGGAAGGGACATAAAATTCAGGCAACCTGCAAAAAGACTTACATGGAGAGTAAAGGGAGTGATCTTCTGGTTGGAGTCTGGCGCAACATTCGGAACTTTCATGTTAGGCCTGCAGGAGGAGCTTTTCGCACAACAAACCATACCTACAAGATTGTATTTAATCAAAATACAGTTGTTAGTCGGTCCAGTTTCATGAATGATGATTTGTATCTTAATTTGGTCGACTTCCAGACAATATTATCTGGAACACTTAATGAAAAGTTCTTAATTGGTAAATATATAAGCTATACTCCCTAAAATATATTTATGTACTTCCTATTAATAATAATAACTTGGCATATGTTTTTTTAAACAGATGTGATGGGGCAAGTTTTGGATTGTGGTGATGTCGACACCATTATGTCTACTGGGGGGATCCAAAAAAGAAAACTGGAGTTCATCCTAAGAGACATCAAGTAAGTTTGCTCTGACATGAAAAACCTTTTTGACTTGGAGAACAAGTAATTATTTCAATTCGAAAAATTGAAACTAACCTCGCTTTTTGACTTACGGCTTAGTGATTCAAGAATACCATGCTGCTTATGGGGAAACCTAACCGATATCCTTCATTCTGCCTGCAACCAAGACGATGGAATGGTTACTTTGCTTTTCAGATTTGCTAAACTTGGAAAGTTTAGAGGTACAATCACACCTTCTATAAATTTCAATATAAATATAAACAAGACAGTCTACAATATACACTGCTACATTGTACCCCATAACATGAGAACTACAAATCAGTAATTCCTTTGATGCTTCTCAAATGATAATCAACCCTACAATACCTGAGGCAGAAGCATTTAAAGATATGTAAGGGCATAATGTATTGCTTATTCTACAGTAGCTATATGTATATCATAATTTATTACTAACTTAATAAAAACCTATTTATTAACAGGGACAATGGGGATGACACAACTATGATTACATTCGAAAGTAATCAGGAGAGTCAAGAGGACAAGAACAAGCAACTAGCTAATCAGATCAAGTGAGGACAGATAGAAATTTTAACCAGAGTCATTATTTATATAAGCAACTAGCTAATCAGATCAAGCGAGGACAAATCAGAGTCAAGATTTTTTTATAAATCTATATTACTTAAGCTGAAAATTATAACTTCAACATAAAATAGAAATTGGCAGATGAATCTTACTATTTGTTTCCTGTGTTTTTTATTTGGCTGTTATTTTTCCAGAGGTGTTTTCGAATCAATTTTAAACCATCAGATTTTGATTGCTTCAGATCTTCTTCGAAACCATTCCAATCTCACATGCAGAAGAAAAAACAAATGTTAAATTTCGATATTTGGTGTTTAAAAATCTCAGATTAACTGTTAACTATGGACTAAAAAGTTATATTATATTTACCGTGTTTGTCTTTCAAATCTTATTATCAATTTGTCAAAGATATCTGAAAAGACAAAATCGACAACCATCTCAAACTCATCGTTCTTCTCACTGATGCCTTCGGATCTGACATGCATAACAGTTACAAATTATTATTTTTAGATCTTCATCGATGTTAGAGTTGTATTAACAATCTATATAATCTGAAGAAAAAAGTTAGAGAAACTAACCTTCATAGATCGGAATACGAGAAGTCCTTGGTGGACCTAACTTTGTTTCTGGATTAGATTTTCTACCCTCAGTATTCACCTCTCAAGCAATCGTTACAGTCTTCACCAGCATGGATTTTTTATTTCTCTCACTTCGAATCGCCATGGAAATCGATTCATTTGAGAAAGAAACGTCGACAGAGAATTGTTTTCTTTCCTTTTCTGTTTTTTTTAAACATCGATGGTCTATGACCACACATTTGGTCGGGAGATAAGAAGATCTTTTGGGCCATTTGGGCTGAGTAGGAAATTTGGTCCAATTTCCACAGCTTTTCCCTTTGGGCCATTCAGTCCAACTTCAAAAAAAAAAATTCAACCATTCCAAATATTTTGTTTATATGAACAAAAATTAAACACATGATTATTATATTTTTTTTCTTTTCTTAATATAATTCAAACTTTCATAAATTATTGGAATTTTTTATTGAAATATGTAAATCTTTATTAAAAGAGTAATATAATAGTTTATTAACAGTTTAAAATTTATAAAAAATGACTTTAGAAAAAATAAATTCACAACAAAAAATTAACCACATAATAAAATTATTTTATTAGAGATATACCATTTTAATTCATTAAGAAAATCAAGTTAATTTTGTAAACATAAATACTCATTTAAAAACAATAATAATTTTAAGTTTTCTATAAAATAAAATACAATATATGAACATATGACATTTCACAAATATTATTTAATTTGAAAAGAAATTACTAGAGAAAAATAAACCCGCGCTTTGAAAGCGCGGGTCAAAATCCAGTGTTCTCATTATATTGTATTTTTGGTAATTTACTTGAATACGATCTCTCTAACATATCAGCTATAACAATGACGAATCCACAGCTTCTTTCGGTGAGATAAAGACAGGACGGTGTATTCGGACTGTTGTAACCTGTGTTTTGCATTTTCGGCAGATATGAAATGTCAAAAAGGAAGCGACCTTATGGGTCTAAAATATAATGTAAAGTGTGTGTTTATTCATCAACCAACGTTGCTATTTATAAAAAGAGAATATAGCAAGCTAACTAGGAATATGAATATGTAAATTAGCCTAAATCCCTAGTATCTAGGAACATATCAATATCCCTTTACTCCCCTCAAGTTGGTAATGACATATCTCGAATTCTCAATTTGGACAACAAGTGATGAAATGTTGGGGTAAGCAAAGCTTTAGTAAGAAAGTCTGCAGGCTGGTTCTTCGTTGTAATGTGCTTGGTAGTAATTAGTTTGTCTCTAATGGCATCAAGAACATAATGCAATCATTCTCGACATGTTTTGTCTGTTCATGGAACACCGGGTTCTTGGCTATGTGAATTGCAGATTGACTGTCACAAAATAGTCTCATAGACTGAAGGTGAGGGAAACCGAATTGAAGAAGAAGACGTTCGAGCCACTTTAACACACAGGTTGCATCTGCCATTGATCTATACTCAGCCTCAGCTGATGATCGAGACACTGTACATTGCTTCTTTGTCTTCCACGAGACAAAAGAATCACCAAGAAAGACAACACACACACTAAGAGATCAATGCATCAGAGGGCAGGCAGATAAGTTGGAGTCAGAATATGCTGTGAGATTCAAACCAGCGTCAGAAGAGGGAATTATACCTTGGTCTGGACAACCCTTTAAATAACGAAAGCACCCACAAAGACGATAACCAGTGATCCTATAGCAGCTTATGAAAAAACTGACAGAAAATCAGGCAGCCCACTAAATGACAGTATTTACCTGGATCTTGAAGTCGCATGCCCATTTTCAACACTAAGTTTCTGGTTAAGTTTTGTAGGAACTGGAGCTGGTTTTGCACCAAGTAAACCACACTAAGTAATTATATCGAGAGCATACTTTCTTTGAGACACAAATATTCCTTCAGGACCACGTGCAATCTCTAAACCAAGAAAATATTTCAATTTTCCCAAGTCCTTCATCTTGAAACACCAATGTAAATCATTCTTGAATCTCGAATAGTGGCAATGTCGTTTCCTGCTATAATAAATTCGTCCACATAGACCAAGATATGAAGGCAGATATTGGCTTCCATGAAGGAGAACAGAGAGTAGTCTTCATAACTTTGAACAAACACAAACGATTTGAGAGCTTTGCTGAGTTTGGCAAACCAGCAACGAAGAGATTGTTTAAGACCGTATAATGACTTCTGGATTCAACAAACCTTGGATGGATCATCAGTTTTAAAACTAGGAGGAAGCTGCTTGTAAACTTCTTCCTCGAGATCACCATGGAGAAACACATTATGAACATCCATCTGAAGAATCTTCCATCTCTTAGCAGCTGTGAGTTTGAGAAGGAACCTAACAGTGTTCATCTTTGCTACTGGAGCAAAAGTATCTATATACCCAAGTCCTTTTTCTGTCGATTCCCACAAGCCACTAGTCGAGCTTTAGGACGTTCAAGTGTTCCATCAGCCTTGTATTTATTTGTATAAATCCAGCCACAACCGATGGCCTTCTTTCCAGGTGGTAAAGATGTGATATCCCATGTATGGTTGTCTTCCAAAGCTGTTACCTCTGATTTCATTGCTGCATTGAACCTTGGATCGTTGACTGCTTCGTTATAGTTTTGTGATCTTGGCTAGAAACACATGGTGTTTATCATTAAAAACAGAGGTCGAAGAGTAGTCAGCAATAGGGTACAGTGTCTTACATGAGACTGTTGGAGGAGAACTCTGATTTTGGGAGTGTGAATGTGAGAGGGATTTGTAGTTGCATAATTAGTGAGAAAATTCTTCAAAAGAACTGATGGCTTCTTAGTTCGATTACCTTGATGGTGCAGGAGCTGGTGTCTTTAATCATTGATACACCCGGATCAGCTGTCAGAACCTAAGCAGTTGTAGAAGGTATGGTAGGTGTAGAAGTCGAGGGAACAACCATAGGCATTGTAACCATAGTAGATATATTAGAATCAGTAGTTGGTATGGTAGAATTATTATTTAATGCGTCTTTTTGTTAGTTCGGTGTATCCGAGTTTAGCAGCCAGTCGTCGATAGGGAGATCAGTTCGTGGGACTGGTGGTGTAACAGGCACAGAATGTTCAATTCCTGGAAACTGATCTTCAAAGAACACTACATCTCGGCTGATGAAGAACTCGTTAGACTCTAAATCATACAGTCGCTAAGCTTTCTTGCCAAAGGGGAAACCAATAAATAGACACTTGCGACTTCTCTTAGCAAATTTATCTCAATCTCGAGGTCACTGATTGGCTAACAGAGACAGCCAAACACCCGTAGTTGCTCATATATAGGGGGACGACTGTAATAACCCGCCCGAAAGGTAAAATGGTCGAGATCGACAAAGTCAAAATTTGGAGCTGAGCTTTTGGGAATCAATGTATGAGGAGAAATATTGAGTTTCCATCATATAAAACTTAACATGTTTCAGAGAAAATAGAAGATTGACCGAGCATCAACTTGGTAGTCGAATCGCGAGCAATAAGGATCAGTCGAGAAATTTCGAAGAACGAGGTGTCGAAAAATTGATCGTGAAGGAACCTTAAGCTGCTCGACCCTGTTAGAAAAGGTGTTAGATTGATTAGATGGATGTTTTGGGAGAATAAAAATTTTGGAAGCACGACGTTTTAGAAGCACAACGTTTTCGAAGCACGACGTTTTTTAAGCACGACGTTTCATCACCGCGAAGTTTTCCCGGAAAAAATTGTATCATTAAAATATGATTTTGGAAGGTGGAAGCAAGACGGGAATTTAAGCAAGACGGGAAGTAAGCACGACAGGATCGAAGCACGACGGGAAAATTCGAAATTGGCAAAAATCGCTAATTTCGGCATTGTGAATTTTTTAAGGAAGCCGGAGGCTCGGGAAATACTTTCCGTCAAGGTCAGAAATATTTTGGAGTTTATTAAAATTATTTAGCTCATCAGAACGGGAACGGAAAAATATTCGGGATTGATCGCGGGCGGAAAATAGGCCGAAAGGGTTGATATCGCGTAAATTAACCGAGAAGCTCGAAGTGGCTTCATCTAAGGGATCAGGACGTGGTGTCAAGTTTTCTGCAACCTATCTTTCAACCGAAGCACGATATGTCACCACGAATGGAAGCAAGACATGCAGCCTGAAATGCAGAAGCACGAGATGTCGCCATATCTGCAACCGAAGCATGCTGATCGACATGTGCGCACCGTGTGTCGCCGTGCATGTGATCCAGACATGCTGATGGACATCTGGTCGTCCAGGCTGGAGAATAGGTGTCACTTTGAATGATTCGTGGCCATGCTGAAAAACATGTGGAGCACGAGGTGCCGCCGCGCATGCAACCGAAGCATGCTGGTCGACACGCAGAGGGCGGTGTGTGGCGACGCATGCACTCCATCCATGCTGAGAGACATGTGTACAATGTGGTGTCTTCTGGAATGTAATGGAAGCATGCATAAGGGCATGTGGACGCCCGTGTGTCGCCACGCATGCGACCAGAAACATGCGGGACGATACACAGTCGCTCGGATGGCTCGATCTTACTGGTCGATGAAATCTATAAATACCCCATGCCTCCCTTCAGTTTCAGACATACATCACACACCAAAAGAACTTGAAAAACGTGGCTAGATAAAGAGAGAGAAAGAAATAATTCCTTTTAAGAGTATAGTCTTTTTTGAAGACCGATAACCCTCCGAGAAAGCGATTTCTGCCCAATCGAAGAATTTCTGCAATTGTTATGTGGAAGCTCTGCCCAAATCAATCCGTCCACTCTATTCATATTCTTTGATGATCAAGTGGAGATGCTTTCCAGAATCAGTTCAGTTCCATGGGTTCAGTTCAGACGAGGTCATGGTTCGATACTCCGACCAGAATTCCGAAGGAATCGTCCAGCAGCTAAGGAAGGTTATGCTCGAGTTCAGTTCTGACCAAGTCAAGATCAGTCCAGTCCAGTCCATTCAAAACGTCCAGGTTGGGTTTGGCCAAGTCCTCTCCTATCAACCAACTGCTTATTGGCATAGAACACTGTGAGTTGGTTTGTTTGAATTCCACTTGGAATTTAGGGTAGTTTTATTTATTGATTGAGTTCCACTTGGAACTTAGGATAGATCGAGTCGCATATATATTATATTAGATCACATTATCACATGGTAGAGTCCTTAGGGTTTTTATTTATTAAACCAAACTCAGCTTAGCACGAGCTGAGCTGAGATGAAAGGAATTAAGACTTAGTTAATAACCTGACAAGGACGAGGACTAGGATGCATCATGTTTTCTATTCTTGCGTGTTTATATTGTTTAGTGCAGGTTCCCGTTATCTTTAAAGATAGTATCTCAGCAGGAGGCTTAACTATCTGGGTAACGGTTTGTTGAGTTTATTGCTTGTTTAATTATTTCTTGTTGATTGAGGTTAGTCAGCTCTTGGTAAGGGAGTGACTAACTGGTTGAGTTATTATAATATTGCTGTTTAGTTATTAGATGTTAGTATTAGTGGTCTTAAGCCATATAGGCCGGATTACAGGTACTATTAGTTAGTGCAGCTGAGTCTAGTCTCTTAAGTCTTTCATTAGGATAGTGTGTCGAGTGTGTTGCCGACAGTATGTGCGTAATCCGCCCATACTAGGACTGTCTAGGTGTGACTAGTGTTTCCTCGCCTCGTACCCAGCGGGTTCAAGGAAACCCCTCATTCACTGGATCGGGAAGACTCAGAGGAACGAGGTCATGGCTTATGGCTGAGTATTACACGATGGTGTAATGTGGCAGTCACCCGAAGGACTGTGGGTTGTCGCGCGGTGACCCGAATGACTGTGGACCGCGGTCGGTTGAAAGTTCCTTCTTCTGGTCTTTGTGGTAGGAAGTTAGGATGTTGCCGATAGAGAGGATGACCACGAAGTCACCAGGGCCCAAGTTAGAGTGTTGTGTTATGTTAGAGTGTCGCGTGTAGTTAGAGTCGAGTCGTAGTTAGTTAGTATATTTTTATTGTGATTGTGGTTGATTGATTTGCTTGCATGTTTCTAACATTGAGATCTAATTCCGGATTTGGTACCAGATTAGGCTTGGTGTCTCTTTGGTTAGTGTAGACCCAAAGTTGATTGTTATATTGTTTGAGTGATTGCTTGTGAAGGGTGGTGGATAACAAAAGCTATGTGGTATCATTGGTTGGCCGATCATGTTCTTGTCTGATTGTTGGTCGACCAGTTAATGATCCTTATATAGTCTAAGTGTCTAACACTACATGAGTATTGAACTCAGGCGTATATATGGTTAACTAGGGATTGGTTGCTGACTTGTTTTCATGCAGGTTCCCCTTACTTGAAGTTAGATCATGGCAGGAGGCCAAGTCTAACTTAGTAACAGCTTGATTTAGCCTTAGCTTCGATTGCTTGCTTAGGATAGATTGCTTGTTATTTTGGGTTGTCCGGCTTAGGTCTAGGTTGGGGTAGTGGGTCCCAGCTCACTGAGTGACATTAGGTTACTCACCCAACTCTTGTTGTCCTTTTCGCAGGTAGCTTTAGTAGAGTTTATTGGATAGCTTGGTGCTGGACGTTAGGACCGCCGGTGTAGAATTTCATGCCTTTTGTAAACGGTATTTCGATAAGTGTTTAGTTGACTCGATTTGGCATTAGGCCGGGCCCAGTCTTAAATTATTCCATGTATGAATATTTCTTAAATCAATAAAGTGATTGTTTTATATGCGCATCATGAGTACTCTGATAACTGACTAGTTCGGTCTAACACAACGTTAGGTCTTGGTACGGGTTGCAAAGCCTTAGGCCTCGATCTAACGGAAACGGTTAAGTCTTGGTACAGGTTGAAAAGCCATATGCCTTGATTTAGCGGGACGAGTTAGTGGACGAACTGGTCTAAGTTGCGGAGTAAATTATGTGGCATTGATCGGATTGTTCCTAACCCGTCACGTAGCGCTTCCGGATCAGGGTGTTGGGTTGGACGGTCAGTCATGTTCTTGTTTGATTGTTGGCTGGCCGGTTGGTCTTTCATATCCTACCCTTGGCGTTTGTTGGTTCATCGGTCATATTCTTGTTTGATTGTTGACCGGTGGATCGACCTATGTCTAGGGCGGTCCGGAGGTGTTACAGAGGTGGTTTCAGAGCATGGTTTCGTCCATGTTCTGGAACTCAAGATTTAATCGTTTTAAAATATTTTTTTTATCGAGTCAAAAAGATTCACAAAAGGCATTAGGGAAACCGGTCACGTCCAGCCTTAGAATTTTGTGGGTTTAGGATTAGGATAGTGGAATCTAGAATTGCTAGGTTGCCTGGTTAGAATTTTTAGGTTGCTAGTTAGCATTGCTAGGTTGTTTGGTTAGAGTTGCGATTAGGTTGCTTGGTTAGTTTTTGTTTAGTTAGTAGTTGAGTAATTTGCGTGTGAAGTGTTCTTTTGAGTTGAAGCTTGTAAGTATGTTCGTTGATCGGAACTTTAAGGATAGAAACCATAAAGTGAAAAGAGTTCAAGGCCAAAAACCCAAAGCCGAAGAGAAAGAGTAAAGATAGGTTTAGAGCGACTGGACACTGGACAGTGATATGAACTGGACAAGTGGGGAGAAACAAGACTTCGTTTGGGAAGAAGACTTCAGTGGTTAAAGACTTCATCAGTATTTGGGAAAGGAGAGATCAAGGAAATGGTTGGAGTAATCAGAGGCGCAGATAGACAAGATCGTTTCATGAGAAATGAGTGTTGTGGCAGAGTAAAAGTAAGAGGACGACTCAGTGATCTTTCAAGTGAAGAGATATGAAGACGATTGTGGCGACCTTGAGGAGCAAACTCAATGGATATTGGTGGACAGAGTAAAGGGTTATGGAGATAACTTGAGAATGAGTGAAGCATGGAAAATGAAGAAGTAAAGAAAGGAAATGATTCAACTTGGTAGTCGAATCGCGGGCAATAAGGATCAGTCGAGAAATTTCGAAGAACGAGGTGTCGAAGAATTGATCGTGAAGGAACCTTAAACTGCTCGACCCTGTTGGAAAAGGTGTTAGATTGATTAGATGGATGTTTTGGAAGAATAAAAATTTTGGAAGCACGACGTTTTAGAAGCACGGCGTTTTCGAAGCACGATGTTTTTTTAAGCACAACGTTTCTTCACCGCGAAGTTTTCCCAGAAAAATTTCGTATCATTAAAATATGATTTTGGAAGTTGGAAGCAAGACGGGAATTCAAGCAAGACGGGAAGTAAGCACGACGGGATCGAAGCACGACGGAAAAATCCAAAATTGGCAAAAATCACTAATTTCGGTGTTGTGAATTTTTCGAGGAAGCCGGAGGCTCTGGAAATATTTTCCGTAAAGGTCAGAAATATTTAGGAGTTTCTTAAAATTATTTAGCTCATCAGAACGGGAACGGAAAAACATTTGGGATTGATCGCGGGCTGAAAATAGGCCGAAAGGGTTGAAATCGCGTAAATCAACCGAGAAGCTCGAAGTGGCTTCATCTAAGGGATCAGGACGTGGTGTCAAGTGTTCTGCAACCTATCTGTCAACCGAAGCACGACATGTCACCACGGATGGAAGCAAGACATGCAGCCTGAAATGAAGAAGCGCGAGATGTCGCCATATCTGCAACCGAAGCATGCTGATCGACATGTGCGCACCGTGTATCGCCGTGCATTTGATCCAGACATGCTGATGGACATCTGGTTTTCCAGAAAGGATAAGAGGTGTCACTTTGAATAATTCGTGGCCATGCTGAAAAACATGTGGAGCACGAGGTACCGCCGTGCATGCAACCGAAGCATGCTGATCGACACGCAAAGGGCGGTGTGTGGCGACGCATGCACTCCATCCATTCTGAGAGACATGTGGACAAGGTGTTGTCTTATTGTATGTAAAGGAAGCATGCATCAGGACATGTGGACTCCCGTGTGTCGCCACGCATACGACCAGAAGCATGCGGGATGAAACACAGTCGCTCGGATGGCTCGATCTTACTGGTCGATGAAATCTATAAATACCCCATGCCTCCCTTCAGTTTCAGACATCCATAACACACCAAAAGCACTTGAAAAAAGTGGCTAGATAAAGAGAGAGAAAGAAATAATTCCTTTTAAGAGTATAGTCTTTTTTGAAGACCGATAACCCTCCGAGAAAGCGATTTCTGCCCAATCGAAGAATTTCTGCAATTGTTATGTGGAAGCTCTACCCAAATCAATCCGTCCACTCTATTCATATTCTTTGATGATCAAGTGGAGGTTTTTTCCAGGATCAGTTCAGTTCCATGGGTTCAGTTCAGACGAGGTCATGGTTTGATACTCCGACCAGAATTCCAAAGGAATCGTCCAGTAGCTAGGGAAGGTTTTGCTCGAGTTCAGTTCTGTCCATACCAGTTTAAGGGGAGGTTCTGTCCAAGTCAAGATCATTCCAGTCCATTCCATTCAAGACGTCCAGGTTGGGTTTGGCCAAGTCCTCTCCGATCAACCTACTGCTTATCGGCATAGAACACTGTGAGTTAGTTTGTTTGAATTCCACTTGGAATTTAGGGTAGTTTTATTTATTGATTGAGTTCCACTTGGAACTTAGGATAGATCGAGTCGCATATATATTAGATTAGATCACTTTCTCGCATGGTAGAGTCCTTAGGGTTTTTATTTATTAAACCAAACTCAGCTTAGCACGAGCTGAGCTGAGATGAAAGTACTTAAGGCTGAGTTAATAACCTGGCTAGGACGAGGACTAGGATGCATCATGTTTTCTATTCTTGTGTGTTTATATTGTTTAGTGCAGGTTCCCGTTATCTTTAAAGATAGTTTCTCAGCAGGAGGCTGAACTATCTGGGTAACGGTTTGTTGAGTTGATTGCTTGTTTAATTATTTCTTGTTGATTAAGGTTAGTCAGCTCTTGGTAAGGGAGTGACTATCTGGTTGAGTTATTATAATATTGATTTTTAGTTTATTAGATGTTAGTATTAGTGGTCTTAAGCCATATAGGTCGGATTACTGGTACTAGTAGTTAGTGTAGTTGAGTCTAGTCTTTTATGTCTTTCATTAGGATAGTGTGTCGAGTGTGTTGCCGACAGTATGTGCGTAATCCGCCCATACTAGGCTTCTCTAGGGGTGACTAGTGTTTCCTCGCTCTCGTACCCAGCGGGTTCAAGGAAACCCCTTATTCACTGGATCGGCAAGACTCAGAGGAACGAGGTTATGGCTTATGGCTGAGTATTACACGACGATTAAATGTGGCAGTGACCCGAAGGACTGTGGGGTGTCGCGCGGTGACCCGAATGACTGTGGGCTGCAGTCGGTTGAAAGTTCCTTCTTCTGGCCTTTGTGGTAGGAAGTTAGGATGTTGCCGATAGAGAGGATGAACTCGAAGTCACCAAGGCCCAATAGAGTGTCGTGTGTAGTTAGAGTCGAGTCGTAGTTAGTTAGTATCTTTTTATTGTGATTGTGGTTGATTGATTTGCTTGCAGGTTTCTAACATTGAGATCTAATTCCGGATTTGGTAGCGGATTAGGCTTGGTGTCTGTTTGGTTAGTGTAGACCCAAAGTTGATTGTTATATTGTTTGAGTGATTGCTTGTGAAGGGTGGTGGATAACAAATGCTATGCGGTATCATTGGTTGGCCGATCATGTTCTTGTCTGATTGTTGGTCGACCAGTTAATGATCCTTATATAGTATAAGTGTCTAACACTACATGAGTATTGAACTCAGGCGTATATATGGTTAACTAGGGATTGGTTGCTGACTTGTTTTCATGCAGGTTCCCATTACTTGAAGTTCGATCATGGCATGAGGCCAAGTCTAACTTAGTAACAGTTTGTTTTAGCCTTAGCTTTGATTGCTTGCTTAGGATAGATTGCTTGTTATTTTGGGTTGTCCGAGTTAGGTCTAGGTTGGGGTAGTGGGTGCCAGCTCACTTAGTGACATTTGGTTACTCACCCAACTCTCGTTGTCCCTTTTTCATGTAGCTTTAGTAGAGTTGATCGGATAACTTGGTGTTGGACGTTAGGACCGCCGGTGTAGATTTTCATGTCTTTTGTAAACGGTATTTTGATAAGTGTTTACTTGACTCGATTTGGCATTAGGCCGGGCCCAATCTTGAATTATTCCATGTATGAATATTTCTTAAATCAATAAAGAGATTGTTTTATATGCGCATCATGAGTACTCTGATAATTGACTAGTTCGGTCTGGCAAAACGTTAGGTCTTGGTACGGGTTGCAAAGCCTTAGGCCTCGATCTAAAGGAAACGGTTAAGTCTTGGTATGGGTTGCAAATCCATATGCCTTGATTTAGCGGGACGAGTTAGTGGACGAACTGGTCTAAGTTGCGGAGTAAATTCTGTGGCATTGATCGGATTGTTCATAACCCGTCACGTAGCGCTTCCGGATCAGGGTGTTAGGTTGGACGGTCAGTCATGTTCTTGTTTGATTGTTGGCTGGCCGGTTGGCCTTTCATCTCCAACCCTTGGCGTTGGTTGGTTCATTGGTCATGTTCTTGTTTGATTGTTGGCCGGTGGATCGACCTATGTCTAGGACGGGCCAGGGGTGTTACAGAGGTGGTATCAGAGCATGGTCTCGTCCATGTTTCAGGAACTCATGATTTAATCGTATTATAATAATTTTTTATCGAGTCAAAAATGATTCACAAAAGGTATTAGGGAAATAGGTCACGTCCAGCCTTATAATTTTGTGGGTTTAGGATTAGGATAGTGGAATCTAGAATTGCTAGGTTGCCTGGTTAGAATTGTTAGGTTGCTAGTTAACATTGCTAGGTTGTTTGGTTAGAATTGTGATTAGGTTGCTTGGTTAGTTTTTGTTTGGTTAGTTGTTGACTAATTTGCGTGTGAAGTGTTCTTTTGAGCTGCAGCTTGTAAGTATGTTCGTTGATCGGAACTTTAAGGATGGAAACCATAAAGTGAAGAGAGTTCAAGGTCAAAAACCCAAAGCCGAAGAGAAAGAGTGAAAATAGGTTTAGAGCGACTGGACAGTGATATGGACTGGACAAGTGGGGAGAAACAAGACTTCGTTTGGAAACAAGACTTTAGTGGTTAAAGAATTCATCAGTATTTGGGAAAGGAGAGATCAAGGAAATGGTTGGCGTAATCAGAGGCGCAGATAGACAAGATCGTTTCATGAGAAATGAGTGTTGTGGCAAAGTAAAAGCAAGAGGACGACTCAGTGATCTTTGAAGTGAAGAGATATGAAGACGATTGTGGCGACCTTGAAGAGCAAACTCAATGGACAGTGGTGGACAGAGTAAAGGGTTATGGAGATGACTTGAGAATGAGTGAAGCATGGAAAATGAAGAAGTATAGAAAGGAAATGATTCAAGACCAAGGCGAATGCTTTGGAGTGTATCATGATAGAGCGAGTTGAATCAGAAATCAGAATGGAGACCGAAGAAATCGAAAGATATTCATCAAAGGCGAATTGACAAAGAAGCACATCAGTGATCAAGACCGCGAGACGACGTGATCCAAGGAGAAATTGTCATCCAGAGGAAGAATTTCGTGAATCTGAGAAGTTGCACACCTAAGAATTCGAGGACGAATTCTATTAAAAGGGGGGGGGGAGAATGTAATAACCCGCCCGAGAGGTAAAATGGTCGAGATCGACAAAGTCAAAATTTGGAGCTGAGCTTTTGGGAATCAAAGTATGAGGAGAAATGTTGAGTTTCCATCATATAAAACTTAACATGTTTCAGAGAAAATAGAAGATTGGTCGAGCATCAACTTGGTAGTCGATCGCGGGCAATAAGGATCAGTCGAGAAATTTCGAAGAACGAGGTGTCGAAGAATTGATCGTGAAGGAATCTTAAGCTGCTCGATCCTGTTTGAAAAGGTGTTAGATTTATTAGATGGATGTTTTGGAAGAATAAAAATTTTGGAAGCACGACGTTTTGGAAGCATGACGTTTTCGAAGCACGACGTTTTTGAAGCACGACGTTTCTTCACCGCGAAGTTTTCCCGGAAAAATTTTGTATCATTAAAATATGATTTTGGAAGTCGGAAGCAAGACGGAAATTTAAGAAAGACGGGAAGTAAGCACAGTCGCTCGGATGGCTCGATCTTACTAGTCGATGAAATCTATAAATATCTCATGCCTCCCTTCAATTTCAGAAATCCATCAGACACAAAAAGCGCTTGTAAAATGTGGCTAGAGAAAGAGAGAGAAAGAAATAATTCTTTTTAAGAGTATAGTCTTTTTTGAAGACCGATAACCCTCCGAGAAGGCGATTTCTGCCCAATCGAAGAATTTCGGCAATTGTTATGCGGAAGCTCTGCCCAAATCAATCCATCCACTCTATTCATATTCTTTGATGACAAGTGGAGGTGCTTTCCAGTATCAGTTCAGTTCCATGGGTTCAGTTCAGACGAGGTCATGGTTCGATATTCCGACCAGAATTCTGAATGATCGTCCAGCAGCTAGGGAAGGTTCTGCTCGAGTTCAGTTCTGTCTATACCAGTTTAAGGGGAGTTTCTGTCCAAGTCAAGACCAGTCCAGTCCAGTCCATTCAAGACGCCCAGGTTGGGTTTGACCAAGTCCTCTCCGATCAACCAACTGCTTGTCGGCATAGAACACTGTGAGTTGGTTTGTTTGAATTCCACTTGGAATTTAGGGTAATTTTATTTATTGATTGAGTTCCACTTGGAACTTAGGATAGATCGAGTCGCATATATATTAGAGTCCTTAGGGTTTTTATTTATTAAACCAAACTCAACTTAGCACGAGCTGAGCTGAGATGAAAGGAATTAAGACTAATAACCTGACTAGGACTAGGACTAGGATGCATCATGTTTTCTATTCTTGCGTGTTGATATTGTTTTGTGCAGGTTTCCGTTATCTTTAAAGATAGTTTCTCAGCAGGAGGCTGAACTATATGGGGAATGGGTTGTTGAGTTGATTGCTTGTTTATTTATTTCTTGTTGATTGACGTTAGTCAGCTCTTGGTAAGGGAGTGACTAACTGGTGGTTGACTTATTATAATATTGCTGTTTAGTTTATTAGATGTTAGTATTAGTGGTCTTAAGCCATATAGGCCGGATTACTGGTAATAGTAGTTAGTGTAGTTGAGTCTAGTCTCTTAAGTATTTCATTAGGATAGTGTGTCGAGTGTGTTTGATACACTAAAAATGAATCCTTGCTACTGCCAAGTTAACAGTTGTAATTATAGTACTTTAGATTCAAATCCAGAGGACCAGTCTACACTTTATTTCTATGAGTTTCGAAATCAAGCTAAGAAGAAGATTTGGTTTTAGGTTTAAGAATGACGATAAGAAACAAGTAAAACTAGAGATTGATTCAAATTAACAAACAGCTAGCCTAGGGTATTTCATCGGGTGTTGAATTGGAGCCAAACAATTATTCAAGCACAGTGAAAAGCCTTCTAGAACTCGGATCAGTCAGCTGGAACACCCCACTGTCGTGGTGGTGATCGCTTTGCAGATCGATCCCACCATCTAACTGTCGTTGAGATGAGAATCGATTGCAAGCTTTAGAGGTCAGGCCCGATTAGTTCACTTACCACCCTAATATCTAACATTGAGATCTAATTCCGGATTTGGTACCAGATTAGGCTTGGTGTCTCTTTGGTTAGTGTAGACCCAAAGTTGATTGTTATATTGTTTGAGGGATTGCTTGTAAAGGGTGGTGGATAACAAAAGCTATGCGGTATCATTGGTTGGCCGATCATGTTCTTGTCTGATTGTTGGTCGACCAGTTAATGATCCTTGTATAGTCTAAGTGTCTAACACTACATGAGTATTGAACTCAGGCGTATATATGGTTAACTAGGGATTGGTTGCTGACTTGTTTTCATGCAGGTTCCCGTTACTTGAAGTTAAATCATGGCAGGAGGCCAAGTCTAACTTAGTAACGGTTTGTTTTAGCCTTAGCTTCGATTGCTTGCTTAGGATAGATTGCTTGTTATTTTGGGTTGTCCGGGTTAGGTCTAGGTTGGGGTAGTGGGTGCCAGCTCACTGAGTGACATTAGGTTACTCACCCAACTCTCATTGTCCTTTTTGCAGGTATCTTCAGTAGAGTTGATCGGATAGCTTGGTGCCGGACGTTAGGACCGCCGTTCTAGAGTTTCATGCCTTTTGTAAACGGTATTTCGATAAGTGTTTAGTTGACTCGATTTGGCATTAGGCCGGGCCCAGTCTTGAATTGTTCCATGTATAAATATTTCTTAAATCAATAAAGTGATTGTTTTATATGTGCATCATGAGTACTCTGATAACTGACTAGTTCGGTCTAACACAGCGTTAGGTCTTGGTACGGATTGCAAAGCCTTAGGCCTCGATCTAACGGAAACCGTTAGTCTTGGTACGGGTTGCAAAGCCATATGCCTTGATTTAGCGGGACGAGTTAGTGGACGAACTGGTCTAAGTTGCGGAGTAAATTATGTGGCATTGATCGGATTGTTCCTAACCCGTCACGTAGCGCTTCCGGATCAGGGTGTTGGGTTGGACGGTCAGTCATGTTCTTGTTTGATTGTTGGCTGGCCGGTTGGCCTTTCATCTCCAGACCTTGGCTTTGGTTGGTTCATCGGTCATGTTCTTGTTTGATAGTTGGCCGGTGGATCGACCTATGTCTAGGACGGTTCATCGGTCATGTTCTTGTTCTTGTTTGATTGTTGGCCAACCATCGTCGATTAGAGTCACAAACAGTTGCTTTGCTTTCCGTCTGACGAGAGATAAGCATGGCAGCGTGTCGATGCTTCACTCATCAGGTCAAAACACCCCACGCTGGAATCCGTCTAGAGATGGTAAGTATTTCAATTAACTCTTCTTGTTTATTTTTTAATATATTATTCTAACTTTCATTTATATTTTTAGGCCAAAGAGACAACAGGTGCACTACCATCTCTTAAGGACCTTTACGATAGGACCCACAAGAACAAGACTTAAAATTTGTAGATCCAAGGTCTGAGCAAATCTACAATGACGTGGTTGCTCAGATTGAAGAGCGCCAGACCCAGCTGACCCACCAGTCCTCCGATGGAATACCCATCACATTTTCCACACCTGAAGTGGATAAGATTTACGAGGATGTACAATTTTTTTCAACCAATTCATTAATCTAACATTTTATAACTAAAATTAATCTTTTTTTAAGGTGGTCCCTAAGAAAAAGGGGCGTACGTTGGAAACTGGTTCCGTCAACGATGTCCCAAGGGCGACATCGTCTTACAGTCAAAGATGGGATGATGAGACTACTCAGTTTCGTTCTGAGTTAAGCGACGCGTGCTGATTTGAGCGCGACGCAATCTCAAATGGGTTCATTCGAAAGTTTTCTGGACGTTTTAGCGGCTGAAAATCCGCAATTGGAGAGCATGTTGCAGGCGAGACGGGCAGGACTTGGGACTTCACAGCCACGGTCCACAGAAGAGGAGGAGGAGCTGGAGAGAAGGAGTCGGGACTTCTTCCCGGAGTTTACGAACCCCTAGCTTGTTTTTTTTTCTTTTATTTTTATTGTATCATAAATTTGAAACTTAAATATTTATAAAATATTTTCAGACTTTTCTATTATTTAAATTTTTTATAATAACTTTTTAAAAAAAAAATTATAGAAAAACCTAAATGGAAGTAAATTCGTAGCTAAATTTATGAGTAGTTTATGTGGAAGTAGACATAAAATACTCGTAAATTTTACTTCGAAGTTACTATGGAATACACGAATTCTTCGTAACGTTTACGTGGACTTTACGACGATCTTTACCGTCTATTTTACAACAAAAATTAACATTGTTAATTTGCGTGTATTTAACGACGATATACTGCACTTCTTTTTAAGGATGAAATTTCTTTCTCATTAGTGTACGACTATTTAATGATATGCTTTATGACCTACGTTTGACGACAAAATGAATTTCGGGGTTATTTCTTCGTAAAGGACTATTAACGACGATTTAACTACAATTTAGAGCGCCGTTAAGTATATGTTTTCTTGCAGTGAACTCTGAATACATCTTCCTCGCTCTCCCATTTCTCCAATTAAAACTTCATCACAATCAAACAAAGTCGTGGCCATCAATGCATAATCCATCAGTTATAAACATACATAAAGATGATTATAAATTACCTTCACATAGCGATTTCATAATTTTAGGATCTTTGTTGGTTCTGTCGAACAAAATTAGGGAAGAAGAGGTAGATGTTATTTAAAGACGACATAAAACGGTGTCGTTTGTGTCAATAAGCTATTTAAACTTTGTCATGTTATAGTGATAACTGACTCAGACACATTTTACGGTTGACTAACTCTAAGCTAATCAAAGTTCTTTTTTGGTTTTATGGTTACGAGTTCGGCTAGATAGTTTGAATTAGAATTTTGATGAGACCATATTCATCACTAGACTTTTGTTTGAGTCATATTTAACATGATAAAAATTGTTCAAGTCAAAATAGACCATTTTCTCTATCAGTCAGTTGTTGATTTTTTTTTATCTTAATGGTATATTGAAAATAAAGAAATTACCTAAAAATATAATAAAATTTAACTTTGATTATAACTTTTATTTATGGCTTTTTTTTTTTTGCTGATAACTTGTTATGAATAAAAATAGTCAAATATTGGTGTCATTTTTATTCTATGAATAATAACTATATATAGATATATAATATTTTATAATAAATAAAAACTAAATACAAATATACCTAAAGTATTTTGTAAAGTTATATTTATAAATAATGGTCATCATATCTAACTAAATAACACAACCTTGCCTGCTCAGATTATTCATTAGTTTTGTTGGTAAATGTTTGCAAAATATTTGGTTATATAATTTATTTTACAAGGCAAGACTTATAATATTGATATTGATCGAAAACAAAAACTATACTCAACCGGTTCCGGTTTGATAAACCAAAATTTCAGAAAAGAGGGAAAGAGAACAACATAATTGCGCAAACAGAAACTCGGATAGATGATCAAACCAAAGCAAAGGCTCCCCAGACGAGGATGATTCAAGAAAAATATACGGGGAGATACCAAAATCTAAAGGTAGCAGAAGCCCTCTCGAATAATCATCTCTACCCATTTGCTTGCAATGAACTGAGCTCCATTATCGATCTGGGTTACTCTCGATTTCCCAAAGACCTCAAAGCTTTCATCTTCCAAGATTGTCTCTCCGCTTTTCGTCTTCTCCCCGAGTAAGTTCTGAAATTTGAACTCACTGATGATTTGGGTATGTTTTCTGTTTGAAATTCATCTCAATTGTTGGGGGATGTGGTATTTAGATGCTCTCCTCTCCCCCTAATCTATCTATTGCTTCTAGGGTTGGCTTCTACATCTGTTTATGAAAACAGTTTCATAATCGAGCAAGTATATTACCGAAGTTTGGAACTTTCAGCCAACCCTTAAGTAGAGGATTTAGTCATTATAACTGGATCGTTTAGATTTGCTTATATGAGAATATTCATCAAGAGCACCTTATTCTTATAACTAAAATTTCGTAGATTCTTAATTTATCTCGCTGTTTCGTCAAATCTATGTTTCATCTCCTCAAAGCCTACTTGTAACCGTTTCTGTATATTTATATATGTTATTTTCATTTAGCATGAACACATCAGCTGCTGTTTCAGCCGCTAACCTTCTCCTGAAGAGCGTGGAATCAGCATTCCGAAAACAGAAGAAGAACGTAGCCGTTGTAGAGTTTAAGCAGGCAAAAGTGGCACTTAAGAGACGCAGTAAGAGCCATGACGAACTTTTTATAGGTATGTTTTTCTAGATTATCTTTCTGTTTAATTGCCCTGAGATATAATACCCTCTTTTTCCCCAGATATGCCTTCGTTTCCACAAGATATCCTTGTTCACATCTTCAGTTTCCTTGATGTATCTTCCTTACTCTCCTCATCTCAAGTCTCTCGGTACTACTACTACTTCCTCCTGTAGTATATTTGCACATTGCAGACTCTGTTTCTTGCTTTTTAGTTTTATGTTATGTTTGTAGCTCATGGAACCAAGCAACGTGTGAAGGCTCTCTGTGGCGTTCACTGTTTGATCTTCACTTTAGTCACAAAGTCTTGATTCATATTCATTCCGGTATTGACTGGAGAGAAGCCTTTAAGAACGAATATATCTGTAAGGGTTTTATATCCTCTTTTTTTTTAAAAAAAAAAACGCTTTCTCTATGTGCAATTTGTAAAGCCTACATGTGCTTTGCGTAACCATGCAGTGTATAACTCATCAAAGATGTTAAGATCTGGTCGGGGATACTGCAGTTTTTGTGACTCCGTTGTTTGGCACGAAAGCTTGAGATGTCCGAAGAAACAGTGTCGGTTGAAATCAGGCAAGAAGCCACTCGACCTCATGTTAACTCACCAGGTATAAGCTTTTTCCTCTTTCAAGAAATGCTTCTCGTGGTTCTTGTAGGACAAGTTATCTATCTGTTTTTGGTGGTTTTGTTTCTTAACAGGTTGTTAACTATTTACTGGGGACAACAAGTTCGTCTGATGAAAGTGATTCGGAGGATGAGGCTGTTTGTGGATTATGGGCTTATCCTACGCTACAGTAGCTTCGTAACAAATTATCATGCCTGTGTGTAAACTCTTTTTACTCATATGAACATTACCGTAAAATTAATGCAAGTCTACGCAATGTTCATTACATACATACTATAAATAACGTAATGATATTTCGTGGAAACCATTAGCATTGCGTTTTCATGTTTACGAAGCGCAGTTTTCTTTAATTGTCACAAAAAGAAAAATGAAGCGCGTGTTAAAAATAATGTTTGTGATTATCTATTTAGAAGATAATGTTTATCTTCTTGTTTTGTCTTTTTCTTCTTAAGTCGGTAAAATGACCGATTTATTACCCTATATAAAGGTTGCTTCTCTTTCATTTATAACATAAGATCAAATCAATAATATAACTTCCTATTTCTCTTTACGTTTGCAAATAACAACCATAATAATTATAAAAGTCAACCTGTTATATCCCTCTCTTTCCATCGATCAACTTATATACATATATAAATAAGAAACAAAACTAGATCCTCGTTTATTTCACGACACGTTATCAGCACGACGAGCTCTCTTATACCAATCATTCTTATACCAAGCAAGGTTATACCGGTGAGGTGATGTTTAAATTTATGTATTTCAATAATTTTAATTATTTTAATTTTATTGTTACGGAGTGAGAGACTAGACCTTCTCCGTTTATTTTTCGGGATGATAGGCGTTGCCTTCCCCGACTGGTCGTTATGGTAGGCTATGCCTTCACGATCAGAGAAACACGTGGTAGGCTTTGCCTCCGTGGTTAATAAAAAGAAAAGGTTAACATGGAAGACCCTGTCTCCTCGGACCTTGAAATAAGAAAATATCAACATGGTAGGTTTTGCCTCCTTCGATCTTGAAAAATGAGAAAAAGTCAACATGGTAGGCTATGTCTCCTCTGACTTTGAAAAGTGATCAATATGGTAGTCTATGACTCCTCGGATCATATGGTAGGCTGAACCTCCTATTTTATTTATGTTCTTTAAATTTATAATTTATTTTATACATTTAATTATTGTCTTTACTTTATGCTTTTAATTTCTGTATTTAAATTCCCGTCTATCTATACTATTATTTGAGAAGTGAATTTGCTGATTTGTCATGCTTCCCTTAATTTTAGGTTTAGTCATATTTTATAATCATTTATTAATCTTAATAAATAATTTTAATAATTCACAGATAATTTATCATTATCTTGATAATAATTAAAAATTTGAATGATAATATCATATATTATATTTAAAATATTTATTTTAGTAACATTAAAATATGATATATATATATATTTATATTTTATTTAGTTTAGTAATGTTAAACCAATTATATGTATCACATAATATATAATTACCCATAAATTTAAAACGAATTTCATTAATTTTATAATCATGACTATCTAAAAAGACTCTATATCATGTTATTCAAAATATTATATATTATAATATTTTTAAAATAATTATAAATCTATGTATGTAGTTTTATGTACATATGAATGTGTTCAACTTTATTTTACATAATAAAAGTATTTTATTAAAATATATAAATTTATTATATAAAATTTGATATTTAATTCATTATTAAATGTTATGGTCTCCATAGGTTTTTAATCAAATTTTATTATTAACTATTAATCTTAATAATTAATTTACGTGATTTAGCTGATAATTTATCATTATCTTGAGACTAATTAAAAAGTCTAATGAAGATATCATAGTTAAAATATTTATTTTAGTAATAGTAAAAATAATATATTTTATAGTATATTTGGTTTAATAATATTAAACTGATTCTATTTTAATATATATATATTACACATAATATATAATTATCCATAAATTTAAAACGAATTTGATTAGTTTTATAATCATCATTATCTAAAAAGTCTATATTATGTTACCCAAAATATTTTACATCATAATATAAAAATAAATATAAATTTATGTATATAGTTTTATGTGTATATTAATGTTATATAATTTATTTTACGTAATAAAAGATATTTTATATTAAAAATTACTGTATATAACATACTAATATTTAATTAATTAATATTTTTAAAATATAGAAATAATTGATTCTAGTGGTTTTGAATTGATAATAGATCTATTTACAATTTTTGTACAATTATTAAGCCCAAGTGCGGGCAAAACACCTAGTATTATATTATTATTCTATGATACAGTTATCATGTCGAATTTGACAAAGCTCGATATAAATGCCCTGGATATTATGGAAAATAATTATATGACCTGGACAGTGGGTGCAAAAATGCACCTGAGAGGAAACGGGCTTTTGGAAACCATCGATAGCTCGAAAACGGTGTCGGATGAGAAAAAGGCTAAAGCCATGATATTTTTACGACACCACATACATGATGGTTTAAAAGATGAGTATATTACGAAAGAGGATCCTTGTGACCTCTGGAACTCATTAAAAGAGAGGTTCGATCACCAGAAATATGTGATCTTACCGAAAGCTAAACACGAGTGGATCCATCTCCGGTTCCAGGACTACAAAAGTGTAAATGAGTATAATTCCGCTATGTTCGGAATTACATCCAGGATGATGTTATGTGGAGAAACAATAAGTGACTACGATATGATCGAGAAAACTCTCTCCATGTTCCATCCTGAAAATGTAGTCCTGCAGGAACAGTACCGAGTGAATGGATTTAAACGTTACTCGCAGTTGATGCAAATCCTGCTTGTAGCGAGCAAAATAATCAACTCGTGTTGTTAAACCATCAGGCTCGTCCCCGAGCTGCACCATTCCCCGAAGTGAATGTTGCATCCAGTTATGATAATTGGAGAGGACGAGGACGTGGACGTGGTCGAAATCAAAATCATGGTCGTGGAAGAGGACGAGGAAAAAGGTTCCGTCCGTATGAAGAGAGAAACAATAAGGACTTCCATGGAAATGAAAGGGGCTGGGATGATAAAGGCAAACGAAAGGTTTGCTAGATGCGTATGAAAGGTCATTGGGTACGCAGTTGTCGTACGCCAAAACACTTAGCCGATCTGTATAGAGAATCCCAAAAGAAAAAGGAGAAAGGAGGTGAAACAAACTTTATCTCTGATTAACCCGGGCCATCCTTTCATGGATTAAATGATGATACTCATCTCGATGTATCAGATTTTCTGGTTGAGCCAGAAAATATCGATGAGTGATAGAATCGATGTGATGTAGTGTTTTGTATTATAGTATCTATATCTTTTGTTGTAAAATAGATGTTATGTTTTCATGTTTTATGTTTAATATTAATGTATGTTTATGAATATTTTAAATTCAGAAAGAATGCCAGACTTTGAGACTTTGGATGGAGATATGTGTTTGGCAGATAGTGCTTCAACGCACACAATAATCAAAGATAAGAAATATTTCTCCAGTCTCAAAATAAAAGATTACGCTGGAAGCGTAAGTACAATATCTGGTAATGCAAAGATTATTATGGGCTCTGGTAGAGTAAAATTTTCAATGCCAGGGGGAACAATATTTGAAATAGATGATGCATTGTATTCCCCCAAGTCTCATAGAAACTTGTTAAGTTTTAAGGATATCCGGAGAAATGGATATCATATTGAGACTATGAGTAAAGATGGCATTGAATTTCTTTGTATTAAGTCCGAGAGGAAACATATATTGGAAGAGTTAAGAATGTTATCCTCTGGACTATATTGTACAAAAATAAACATGACTGAGTCCTATGTCGTGGTAAACATGAAGTTTACTGATTCTTTTAAAATCTGGCATGAGAGGCTAGGACATCCTGGTTCAGTCATGATGAGAAAGATATTGCAAAATTCGAATGGCCATCCGTTGAAAAACGGAAAATTTTGCAAACGGGCGAGTTTACATGTAATGCATGTTCTCAAGAAAAACTTATAACTCGGCCATCACCAGCAAAAATAGGCAATGAATCACCAATGTTTTTAGAAAGAATACATGGTGATATATTGATTGACGCATCTACTAGATGGTCAAGTGTGTGTCTTCTGACAACAAGAAATACGGCTTTCGCAAAGTTCATTGCCCAGATAATAAAGCTGAGAACACAGTTCTCAGAGTATGCCATAAAGAAAGTAAGGCTTGATAATGCTGGTGAATTTACATCGCAAGCCTTCGATGATTATTGTATGTCAATGGGGATTGATGTAGAACATCCAGTGCCCCATGTGCATACACAAAATGGCATGGCCGAGTCATTGATAAAACGGTTGCAGTTGATTGCAAGACCATTAGTATTGAGAACAAAGCTCCCAATTTCTATATTGGGTCATGCTATATTGCATGCGGCTGCACTGATTCGGTTAAGACCGAGTGCATATCATAAGTACTTCCCATTATAATTGGCATCTGGGCAAGAGCCAGATGTATCCCATCTCTGTGTCTTTGGGTGTGCGGTCTATGTTCCGGTAACACCGCCACAAAGAACAAAAATGGGTCCACAAAGGAGATTGGGAATATATGTGGGTTATATGTCACCAAGTATAATAAGATATTTGGAACCAGTAACTGGTGATATGTTTACGGCAAGATTTGCCGATTGCCATTTTAATGAGGATGAATTTCCAGCGTTAGGGGGAGGAATTAGAGAAATTCCTAAAGAGATTACATGGTGTACACCGTCGTTGTTACACTTTGATCCCCCTACGAATCAAAGAGAGCTGGAAGTTCAGAAAATTGTGCATTTGCATAAATTGGCAAACCAGTTACCAGATGCGTTCACAGATACGAAAAGGGTGACGAAGTCATATATATACCCGCTGAAAATGTTCCATCAAGAGTGGTTGTTCCTAAAGAAAAAATTGATGGAAACAAAATAATTGAACCTAAGGTTCAGTTAAAGAGGGGGAGGCCAGCGGGTTCTAAAGATAAAAATCTCCAGAAGAAAAAGAAATTGGTTGAGCAAAGTGGAAAGGTTCAAGAAGAACCTGATACTGAAAAATGTCTGAAAGAAGGCATAAGTGAAAAGGTTCAAAAAGAACCAAATAAAGATAAAGATCCAGATGACGAGAAGGGAACAGAAAAGTATGAGATTTCCATCAACTACGCCCATGATCAAAAATTAATGATCAGAAATAAAATAAAAGATGTTGATGGAATGTTCTCCTTTTCTGTGTCCAAAGAGATCGATCATGAAAGTGATGATCCCGATCCAAGGTCCATTTTAGAATGTCAGAAAAGACTTGATTGGGTGGAGTGGAAGAAGGCCATTCAAATTGAATTACTCTCCCTGAATAAAAGAAATGTCTTTGGACCTATTGTCATAACGCCTGAGGATATAAATCTTGTTGGGTATAAGTGGGTATTCGTGAGAAAAATAAATGAAAAGAATGAAGTAACACGATATAAAGTCCGATTAGTAGCCCAAGGTTTTTCTCAGAGACCGGGAATTGATTTTAAGGAAACATATTCCCCGGTAATGGATGCAATTACGTTTAGATTTTTGATGAGCCTAACGGCGTCGAAAAATCTTGAAATGCATCTCATGGACGTTGTGACAGCATATTTGTATGGAACGTTGGATAGTGATATATACATGAGACTC
Organism: Brassica nigra; assembly: GCA_016432835.1. Classification (NCBI taxonomy): domain Eukaryota; kingdom Viridiplantae; phylum Streptophyta; class Magnoliopsida; order Brassicales; family Brassicaceae; genus Brassica; species Brassica nigra. The sequence goes on from CM028247.1 coordinate 32,282,914, forward strand.
CCTGAAGGATTGAAAATGCCTGAGGCATTGAAAGAAAAATCCACAGAGGTTTGTTCGGTCAAATTACAGCGATCACTATACGGATTAAAGCAATCCGGACGCATGTGGTACAATCGCTTAAGTGAATATCTTTTGAGTAAAGGATATGTGAATAATGCGATATGTCCATGCGTTTTTGTTAAGAAATCGTCATTTGGCTTTGTGATCATCGCTGTATATGTAGATGACCTGAACTTCATTGGAACTCAAAAGGAGGTTGATGATGCACGAACTCATATGAAAGAAGAGTTCGAAATGAAAGATCTCGGAAAGACAAAGTTTTGTCTTGGGCTCCAGATAGAGCATTTCCGAAAAGGAATATTTGTGCATCAATCAAATTATACGAAAAGGTTATTAAAGCTTTTATATGGATAAAGCGACTCCTTTGAGTACTCCAATGGAAAATAGATCTCTCAATGTTGAGAGAGATCCTTTTAGACCCTGTGAAGATAGCGAAAAGATATTAGGTCCTGAAGTGCCTTATATGAGTGCTATCGGTGGGCTTTTATACCTTGCAAACTGTACCAGGCATGACATTGCTTTTGCTACTAACTTACTAGCAAGATATAGCTCTGCTCTACTCACAGGCATTAGAACGGAATAAAACATATATTTCGTTATTTACAAGGTACAGTTGATTTATGGTTAATGTATTTTAGAAAACCCGAGTTTGGTATGGTTGGTTTTGCAGATGCAGGATACTTATCAGATCCTCATAAATCTCGATCGAAACCGGCTATGTTTTTACAATTGGTGGAACTGCAATCTCTTGGCGTTCCCAGAAACAAACTCTGGTTGCAACTTCGTCGAATCATGCAGAAACTATTGCACTTCACGAAGCATGTCGAGAATGTGTTTGGCTTAGATCAATGAGTCAACACATACAAGAAGCAAGCGGAATAGTTAACAAGAAAGAACCGACGAAAATATTTGAAGACAAGTCGGCGTGTGTCGCTCAACTCAAAGAAGGCTATATAAAGAGCGACAGAACAAAACACATCCCTCCAAGATTTTTCTCGTACATTCGGGAGCTCGAGAAAAATAAAGAAGTGGACATCGAGTATGTACGGTCATGCGACAATCCAGCCGACTTGTTTACAAAGGCTCTTCGACTACAACATTCCGAAAACATGTTGATGGTATCGGAATGCGGCGTCTGCATGACCTATGAAGAAGATTACGTCATAGTACTCTTTTTTTCTTTTCATAGTTTTTATCCCAATGGATTTTTCCATGATTAGGTTTTTAATGAGACTGTACGTAATACAAAATAGATAATCAAGGGGAAGTGTTAAAAATAATGTTTGTGATTATCTATTTAGAAGATAATGTTTATCTTCTTGTTTTGTCTTTTTCTTCTTAAGTCGGTAAAATGACCGACTTATTACCCTATATAAAGGGTGCTTCTCTTTCATTTATAACATAAGATCAAATCAATAATATAACTTCCTATTTCTCTTTACGTTTGTAAACAACAACCATAATAATTATAAAAGTCAACCTGTTATATCCCTTTCTCTCCATCAATCAACTTATATATATATATATAAATAAGAAACAAAATTAGATCCTCGTTTATTTTACGACAGCGCAGTTTTTTTGTAAGCTAATACCTAATTTAATTTATTTTCATTATCACCTTTTAATTTCTTATATCAGAATTCGTTCAACACCTAATAACAATGATATTAGATGTGTTGATGCATACACACACATTCCATGACAATTGCGTGGATTTAGTTATTCACGTATAATCATATCTTCTGCTATATTCTATAAGTCATTTTAAGGTATAAGCCCTTTGTCGGTATAGCTCAATGCTATCCTTAGATTCCTTGTGCTTTTTTTTATCACCAACTACCGTATAGTTTAAGTGCTTTGCAGCCAAATATAAACCATTTTCTAAAAAAATGCGTTTAATTGTAGTAACAAAAAGCAATCTACTGAAACGAATGAAATTAAAATGTTTTGGTTCGTTAATACGCTGGTGCATTGAAACCAACAAAGCTGGGGAAAGATAAAGCACTAAACATAGTTAGGCTAACCAATAACTTATATAACTAAAAGCCAATGTTTTTGATTCTCACTTGTAGTGTTAAAGACTTTAATTCTTTAAAGTTAGAAAACAAAGTGTTAACAAAAAAAAAAAAGTTACAAAGCAAGCTGTTCTTTAAACTTTAAAGTGAAAAAAGGTTGAAAATATTTTTGAAATTCACGAAAGAAACAGCTTTCAAGTCAAAGCTTTTGAGGTTAAAACCTTTGGAATCTACATAATATAAACAACTTCACAATAAACAATTTATTCTTTCAAAGTAGAGACAAAAATAAAGAACACGAGGCTTATCTTTAAACACAGGAGTCAGAACGTCACAGATCTGAACTCTTTTTTTTCTTTTGTGGAGTAAATGTTTCTTTTTGTCATTCTTATTTAAACATCCGTGTTCTTCGTTCTGCCTGCCTTCGTTTTGCTATTTAGATATGAGTTTGAGGGGGAATCTATCATACTCTCAAAACAATTGTGGCCAAAACATGTTATTATGTTTTCATAGTAATTGCTATAGTCTATAGAGTTAAATTATATTTGGACGTTTTGACATTAATGGAAAATTTGTTAAAACTATTGACTACCTCACACGATCCAACAATATTTAAGTTTTTTTTTTGTCCTGTATCTCTACAATACGACTCTACCCAAACGTGCCATTGTATTTTCTACCGCCTGCTTTTTTCATGAGTTGAATATGAATATCTATGAGTTGAATCCAAAAGAGAATTTGTTTAGAATTCTAGACCTGGGCTCGGTTTCCACTGGTCCAGAGCCACAATCTAGGCATTCACCATCCAAGGACCTTGAGACAGAACTTGATTGAGGCTTGTTTCACTGTTGAAGATGAAATGAATTCGGTTTGGTTTCTTTTTTTTTTTTGGTTTCATTTTGCTTTCATTTTTATCTAATAGTTAATGTATTTTTTTGACCATACTAAATATTGTAGGCTCTTTGTATTTGTTTAAGATGTTAATATTGTTATCTTACTAAAAGCAGTTCTGCGATAAATAATGAAGATAATAGATAGAACAAATGTTTAGCCGTGGCGTGAAAAAAATAAAGCAAAAGTAAAAAGAAAAAAAGAGAAAAACAAAAGAAAAAAAAAAAGAAGGGAAGGAGCGGAGCGGTAATAAAAAGTTGCGAGAAAGCCTTTTTTTGTCGTCCCGGGAAAGCCAGTTAAAAATAATAATACAAACAATAATCTGTATTTTTATTCTTTTTCATCTCAAATGCAATTTTCAATTTTTTTTATCTTCCTTTACAAAAAAATATAAAAAGATAAAAAACCATTTCGAAAAGCTCACCTTCTCTTTCTTCTTCCTTTAAAACCTCACATAGCCAGCCATTCCCGTTGACAAAGGCAATCTCTCCCTCTCTCCCTCTACTATCTCTCTTTCCCTTTACTATCTCTCTCTCTCCCTCTACATGGATGCTCTTAGCTTTGTGAAATACTGGCTAACGAACAACACCAACGGCAATAAACCCCGCCGTGAAATCAGAATCTCAGAATCCTCCGTCGAATCCCCCACCGCATTGGGAGACCCCGAACTTGATCTCTGCGAAGAAGATGATTCCTTCTTCGAGCTCGAGATCTCTCTCTCCGATTTCTCCTTAAAGAAAAACAAAACCCCTGAAGAAACAGAAGAGAAACAGAACACGTCCTCTGTCTCCAAAAGCAAAGTCCTCCCTTTCGTCGAAACCACCTCGAAACCTCAATCTCCGACCACTCTCCTAAAACCCAATCAAAAGCTCCGTGCTTTCTCCTTCAAGAAGTCACCTACGACGACGGAGAAGAAAGAACCCAGCAGCAGAAGCCTCAACGTGAGGTTCAGATTCGAAGACGAGACAACAACGAGGTGTGAAGACTCTGTTTCTTCCTCCTCGAAGAGATTCTTTGATCTCATTAAGCCACTGTACAATAAAACAACGATGAAACAGAGCGTCAACAGTGTATCCACTTCTCCGGCGTCTTCACCGTCCGCGAGAGAGAAACAGAGGAGTAATATTACTCGAAGTGCGAGGAGACAACTCGGTAAGAGCCGGTCGGCGTCTGCGGCTGTCGGAGCGATGTCTCCGGCGAAGAGACTCGACGAGTCTTTACAGGTGCAACAAGATGGGATTCAAAGTGCGATTCTCCACTGCAAGAAATCGTTTCACGGGTCCAGAGGTACGCAAGAGCAGTCTTTTCCTCTGTATTATCATCTATTTGATTTGGGTTTTTTGCTGAATTTTAATGGGTATCTCTTTGATTTCAGAATCTTCTATGTTATCCCCATCTATTAGTGAATCTTCCTCACAAGAGAAACTCAGTACTTCGTCTTCTGAAGGTATACTATGGGTTTTGTATATGGACGATTTTATTTAGGTAAAGGTGGTTAATTATGAAAATTTGCTAATTAAAATGATTTACTAATGTTTTTTTTGTAGATTCGTATTTGTTTTCAAGAATGTCAAGCGATTCATCAATGTCGGAGAAATCAACGGATAGTCTGACTTCAATCAAGGAACAGAGGGAGAAGATTATCGATTAGGTTTTACTTTGTCATAAGAAAGAAAAAGAAAACTAAATCGCATGAATCTTAGTCTTTTCAAAAATTAGTGTAAAAATATTTAGTTTGAAGTGGTGATGATGATGGCAAAACAGACAAATCTTGTTGCAGCATCAGCAGAGTCTCAGATTAGTGATGGGTCTTTCTTTTGCCTTTGTATTGTGATGGATCATTATGTGAATCCTGACACCTAGAAATTTGAAAAAAAAAATATAGTAAATATATATTTATTACATATCTCTGTCGTCTTCGTTTGTCACACAGCTGATCTCACAATGTGTCATATTTCAATTTCTAATATTCTCTTATAAATTTACTTATAAAACTCTTTTAGTAAATTGTACTAAAATAATTGTTGCTTCCATGCTTGAAGTATTCTCCATCAAAACTTTCTTTTTCTGATGTATTCATTGAAACCATGTTCTGTTAGGCATTCCCCATTTTTTTCGGCCACCATTTATATTCAATACCCTTTTTAAAGTGAATTTAATTATAAATATTTATATTAAAAAAGCTTAGTGTATAATTTTATAAGAAATATCTACTTGAATGTTAAGGTAATATCCGTAATTGGAAATATGATTACAAAGAAATATAAATGCATAGCAAATATTTATTTCAAAATTCAGAGCAAAGTAATTACTAATAATTTTAAAAGAAAACTATAAAAGGTAAAACATATACAAGTATAACCTTTTTAAATTAATAATCTATAAATTAATATCTCTATCAATTAATATAATTTCGTAGTCTCAAATTGAGTTTTTGGTTCAATTAGTATCTCGATAAATTAATAATCTCTATAAATTAATAAAAAATTTAGTTTTGGTTTCCCAACATTATTAATTTATAGAGGTTTCACTGTATGTAGAGTCTCTATTCTCTCCAATTCTGATTATTTATATTCCACTAGCGTAAAATCACATTTCGAATTCTTTAGCTAAGACTGCGAGATCTTTTCATAGAAAGTTTTGTTTCATTGGTTGTTCTATTCCGATCAAGTTACCCAGACCATCTAAAGTTTGAGTAATAGAATAGGCGTTTGTTGTAAAAAACTACTTTGATGTCCCAAGATCATTGTAACGCCCTCCTCTTTCTCCAAAATAACATCTATCCGATGTCAATTCTAATAAAAAAAAAATTAAAATTGGTGTAGTTTTATCTTAAATAGAATATAATTTTAGTTAATTTGGTATTTTGTTGATAACATTACACTAATCTTGTGTATTCATCATATTATATATTAAAATAATATATTTATTATTTTGTTTAATTAATTAATTAATTAATTAATTTATTGATACTTTTATTTATAATTAGGATAATTATATCATACTATTTTTTATTTTATTTTAATTTCACATCACTAGTCATTTGGAAATTATTTTATTTCTATGGTTAATTAATAATATAGATAAGTATTATCAATTACATCAAATATTAACAGAATAAATTATTATTTTGTTTAATTAATTAATTTATTTATTGATAGTTTTTATTTATAATTAGGATAATTATATCATACTATTTTGTATTTTATTTTAATTTCACATCACTAATCATTTGAAAATTATTTTATTTCTATGGTTAATTAATAATATAGATAAGTATTATCAATTACATCAAATATTAACAAAATAAATATCAATTTGTTTTTGAAATTGTCATTCAGTGTATAAAATTTGAATTTCAACTAATATTTTACAAAAAATAAATAAATAAATAAGCATATAAATTAATTAAAATAGAAAATAAAAATTTTAAATAAACAGTGTGACCATTGAATTACCAAATTTTAAGACATAAACAAAAAAGCTAAATGTCAAAATATAACTTTTTAACATTGTCAATTACAATAGTTAGTTATTTGTAATTGAATATAATTATTCAATTACAAATAACTAATGTATAATATTATTAAAACAAAAATATTAATAATATATAGTATTATTTTGGAGTATAATTTGATGTTGTGTTTGGAGATAAAATTAAAATTAAACACCAAAATATCAAATTTGAAATAATTTAGTATTATAGTTTCAGTTGTCCTAAGAAATCTGCTATTTTAGAAATTAATGGAAAAAATACCTCACTTGCACACTTAGATCTTGGAAGTGACTTGACAGTCACTGGTCCATTATCATTTTTTTTTTTCACTTTCTTTCTGCTATTTCACTTTCCAAGAAAATATATATGAAATCTGACAATGCTAATTCATCATCCTGACCTATATTTATCAATATAGATATATCAGATTGTTTTAACCTTTTTAAGTTCTCATTATTGACCCAATCACTTCTTCTTCTTTTTTAATCACTTCTTTTTTTATCACATAATAACTTTTGAATGGTTGTTTAAACTTTGTTAAGCAACTTATTTCTACATAAGGATTATCATAAAACAATGATTTTATAAAATGTTTCATCCTTATTCTAATCTTCCACGGTTAAATTTAAAACATATATGCCCACCATATGAAAGTTCAAAACATATTTACACATAATTGTTAAGTTTGAAATACAATCCCACATAAACTATAACTAAATTAGGTTTAGCGTTTACCAAATAAAATATTGGGCAAATTCCATAAAAAACCTTTAAATAATTTTTTTGACTAAAAGAGTATACAAGAAGAAAAAAATTTATAAGAAATTTTATTAAAAATGTGAAAGATCATTCTACCTTCATTTTACAGATATATGAATATAAGTAAATATTTAAATAAATAATATACATAAAAATTATTTATTTTCGAAAAAACATATTCAGTTCAAACTTTTTTAATTTGTTTTTCTCAAAATAAAATTATTTTTTGAAATTTCTCAAAATCCAAAAATTCTTTTTGAGACTATATTTAAATTTTAAATAATTTTCTAGAAACCAAATCCTAAACTACATCTCCCAAAACCCCACCTCTTTAATCTAAACCTAAGTATAAATTAGTAAACCCTAAAGATATATTTTTTTACGTTTTTAATAAAAGATTTTGATCATTTTAATATTTTATGCTATATTTATGTTAAAAAAATTTAGTGCTATCCTAAGAAAATTCTCGAAAATAATATTAATTATAAATAAAATTAAACCGAATTATAACCCATTAAAAATTGGTAGACCACAATTTCACAAATCAAAAAACTCAAAACAAACAAAACCCCAAATTTAATTCTAAATATTTAAAGTGTAGAATAATTAAAAAATATAATATTTAGGGTAAACAAACTATATTACATGAGAAATATCATATAGCAATAATTCTATACAATTTTCATCTTCATCCTATTTTTTAATCAATATAATTAAAAAACATATATCCCAACAATATGAAAGTTTGAAACATATTTAGACATGATTCTTAAGTTTGAAATCAATCCCACATAAACCATAATTATATTTGATTTATTGTTTACCAAAATAAAATATAACCAATTATAAATAAAATTAAACCAAATTTAACCCACTTAAAATGGGTAAACCAAGATTCCAAAAATCTAATATTTAAACCAAGAACTCCAAATAGACAAGAAAACCCCAAATTTAATCCTAAATTCCTAAACTGCAGAATATTTAATTATTTATCTTCATTTTCTTTGATTACTTTTTCTTTTCCACTAACAATCATTGTAATCACACCGGTTTCTCAGTCCTCCCTCACTTCAATCTCTTTCGAAGACGGCACTAGTAACGTCGAGGAAGAAAATTCTTGTCCAACGCCAAAAGAAGGTTCATATTCCTAGAAAGACATTATGACTCATGTAAAGACGGCTCTGGGTGTATCTTTGAGAGGAATCTTAGATAAGAAATGTGTTTGGGGAGTCTGGTAAGTTAGTGTCACCATTGACGCCGTTGAATTGGGAGATTTATGGGATGATGAAGCTGGATACTCCTTGTTCTTTCTGACAACGATCAATTTTCTCTTCTTGAAGTTTGGTCTTGTCGTCCAAACTCGATCTGAATCTGGTTCCAGCAACGAGGTCTTGATGTTCTTTTTGTCAAGTTTGTTCTGGGTGCTTCTCTATCTTATACTTCTAGAGACCAAAACTACAGATTTTGTTTCTCTCTCCCACTTTGTTTGCTTTAAAAAATTACTTAGAAAGAATAGAGACAAACAAAGGAAGTAGAAATGAAGAAGACTGAGTGATCAATCAAAGTGGGAGAGAAGAAACAGATGACAGTGAATTTTGTTACTGATCAAAGAGAGGAGAAAAAAAAAGAGAATGGGTCGGGTTTATTTAAAGCTGGGTCATGCTTTAATCTTGTTTGCTTTTCGGTACAAGCGATTTCGTATCTCGGTTTTCTTCTTAACCACTAAAACCAACAATCATGTGTAAATATGTTTTGAATTTGAACTTTCATATGGTGGGGTTTTACACTTTTAAATTTAATCGATGAAAAATTAAGACGAAGATAAATATTGTGTGGAATTGTTGATAAATGATATTTCTTATAGAGAAATAAGTCGTTTACCTTAATTGTTTTCTTCCAAACCATCGAGAAAGTGACATTGGAGAAAGAAACACCACTGTATTGGGTTAGTAACTAGAATGAGTAGAATTGTTTGTACAGTAATCCAATGGTGAAGTTAAGAGGAATATTGATTTCCCGCTTATTTAAAACGATGTCAAATTATTTTACATATTAAAATGTTGCAAAAGATGCCCAGTACTTCTATATGATTATGCTATTGAAAATATTTTGCAAATACACTTCTTTGACACATTTATATCCATAATTTTGTTCATTTGAAAGTTGCAGAGTTTGGGCGGCAACAGCGTAGTTGGTGGGCAGCACGATCTATTCAATATATGTTTTTGCCTGTATGAACTATATATAAATTATTGAAATAGACTTTGAGTGCTGAGTCAACTGAGTATTTTATCCTGATAATTAGAGTTGTCTTAGAGAACGCATTCTTGTAATGACTAGAATTATATAGTTTTGGATTGATTACATGAGATAACAAACGACAAAAACGAGTGACATATATTTTAGAAATTACTTTTGTTTAAGGATATCAGAAAATCTTACAATGAATTTCGGATCCCACCACCACAACCGACCAGAGTCACCTAACAAAGTCCGAACGCAAACATTAAAAAAGTCCAAAAATCATAATTTTTTTACTTTTTTCCAAACGTAAACAAAGAAGTAGAAAGTAGTTACCAAACTAATGGGTGTACAACAGAGAACATGAGACGACAGTAATTTACTAGGTTTGAAAACGTGTCTAGTTGCAAACCATTTTATCAATTAAGATACTTTAAAGAACCCAATTGTCAAATAAAGTTACTTAAGTTTAAGACAGCTATAGATCATAATGCGATCTTCACTGGATAGATAGCCAAATGCTCGATGTATGTAGAATTAGATACCAAAACAACTTGTTTATTCACAATCATTGAGAATCCTATTTATACAAAAGGAGACACCGTAAAGATACTTCTAAGGTGCTATAAAACACGAGATAAACACAACTACATCATTATCTATAATGAAGTAATCCTTATCGCTAATACTCCCTCTCAAGTTGGAGTGTGAAGATTCGTAACATCCGACTTGGAAGATAATTCTTGAAACTTAGCACGACCCAGAGCTTTTCGTCTACTAAATGACGTTGTCCGATTTCTTACTCAGTATGGTAGTTGCAGATCATGATGTATAAACAAACCCGGGCCCGAGAGCAAACAAACGAAATATTGGCATGGGACCCCAATTTGTGGAGCTCACAATTTTTTTAAAAAACTAATAAAATAATTTGTGCATATTTTATTTAAACTAAAATACTAATACATTATATTAAAAGATTTATGTAAAAAAAAAATTAAATAATTTAACATATAAATTTATGCAAAACTATTTCAATAGGTTATTTTTAGAAATATTTATGAAAGTATCACAATAAATAAAATTTTTGCATAATTGGTTTAATAAATGTTATGATATTTAATTTTTTTTAGCTTTGTATGGAGCTTCAGAAATTTCATGACCGGTTCTGTGTATATTAGAATTGTTTTAATTTTAGTTTTATTATATTGTTTCAAAGTTTTCTTCAGTTTTATTTTTTTTTTAATTTAGATAACTTGTCTGACTTTTTATTTTGATTAATGAATATCCCTTTCTTATTAATAGAGAAACATTTTAGAGGAATAACCTTTAAAGTGTAACTTATTTACAAACATGCCATGCTGACGTGGCGGTCTTAGAATGCTTCTCAACCCAAAAGTTTTTTTTTTCAGTTTACACTTTACATTATTTCTTTCTGAGAATAGTTAGTTAGTAATGGCCTTTATTATAAATATTTTGGGCTGGGATTTCTTTTACATGTTTTTTGTAATTAACTTAAGGCATCGAACTTTATCTTCTAAATTATTTTGTGTCCATATTTTTAGATATATTTTATTCTTTTGTCTAATAATTAAAAAAAAAAGAAAATTCATAGTAAATAAAAAAAATCAGCAAATTTAGTATAATAAATAAATTACTCAATTTCCAGTAGCGAACCTACTAACCTTGATTAATGTTTCATAAAAAATATCTGATTAATACAATCTTTACAACATTTTGTCTTATGGAATAACTACTGTAATAAAAAATATAACAAATACTTTGGAAGTGTTCGTATACATTTCAGTGATAGAGTATAAAGTTTTAGACATGTTAATCACCATTTTACTAATGACTAACTAATAATTAGAAAACTTACTTTGAGTCCTTATGGAAGTAGTAAATAGGTACTATTTTCACAGAATTTATAATCAAGGTTATTGTTTTCGCAGTTGATGATATGGAAATATTACGACTGGTTGTTTGACTAATGTTTCATCGAAAATGGTGGTGACATTAAACTAAAATCTTTGGGCCATATTTTATATGTTTAGGATTTTTAACTTAAGATATAAAATTTTATTTTATCAATTGTTTTATGTCCATATTTTTAGATATTATTCATCATTTTTTGTTGTAATAATAAATACACAAATCAGAAAACTCATATATTCAGTCAAAAAAGAAGAAAAATCATATATTGCAACATTGTAAAATTGAGCTGAGTTCTTGAAAGACATTCAGAAAGATAAAATTTAACGAGATCGAAATCTTTGAGATAAACAAAAGAAACAAAATTTAAGATGAAGAAGCTATATTTAACAGACAATTGTTATAGAATCACAACCAATTTCGATGTAATTAAATAAATTGGATTTTTCTAACTCTAATCCTCTAAAGAAAGTGATTGGTTGGACTTTATCACCCTACTTTAGCTTTATTTATTTTTATAGTACTAAACTTTACCAATTATGTTGTAGCTTTGTTTTTAAAAGTTAAAGCTTACAACAAGTTTCTATTAATTTTTACCAATCATGCTTTAACTTTACTTTTAAAGCTACAAAAAAAGTAAATTTTTTCTTATGTATTTTAGGTAAAATTTTACATATTGTTTTATAGGCGGTAGAGTCTGTAAAATGAAAAATTGCCTATAATATCAAATAAATTAGAGAATCATAATAAAAACCTCTATAAATATTTTAATTTAATTTTGGGTATGCTTACAACTATTGAATGTTTTAAATAACATAAATATTATTTACATATCACTTTTAAATAACCATAAACTTTGGTAATTTATAAAAATATTAATATAAATTATTTTAATTGATGAAAATAATAATTATATATCATACATTTTATTTTAAAATATCCACAGTTTATAACTACATCAGAAATCTCTGGAAAAAAAAATTTATAGTAAAACTTTACAACTACAACCAACGTACCTACAGCTAAACTTTTACCGGGAAGGAGAAATGTTTGTTTCAATTTTAGACATATAAAAAAATAATGGGATTAACTTATCTTAGTTATTTTTAACATGTACAGTCTACTAAAGTTAAGTCCAACAAATAAAGTCCACTAAAATATATATTCAAAAGAGTCACCCAATAAACAAAAAAAATGTTATTAGTAAATGTTGATATTAAGTAAATAATTTGATGCATTTCCTTACAATTCTATTTAGTATATACTTTTCAATTTAATTACATTTTCACACTGTATTATTCATATTACGATAAACACATATGTGAAACTATGATTTACTACTTTGATTTATCAGTTTTACACATGTTTACATATTATACAACATATTAACAATGTTTGTATCCATTAATTTTATTCCAAATATCTACAAAATGTTAAAGTACATAATACTTTTTAGACCAAAATGTTAAAGTACATAATACATATTAACAATGTTTGTATCCATCCCGTACAAGGCGGATGTTATCCTAGTCTGCATTTTAAAAAGAAGAAGGTGATGTAATGGCAGTTTTTCATTTGGAACTGTACAGAGATGCATGCGGTGAAACACAACATTAAACAAACATCTTTACGCGTTTCGTAAATTCTGCAATTTTTCCACTTCAGTATGGCGTTAGTTACGAGCTCTGACCATCGTGGCCTCCTACATCTCCACAAATATTTATATATTTTTATTTTCGGCCTCGTTACTTTACTTCCATTTTCTGGGGTTTTATGTTTTATGTTTTAGTTATCAATCGTTCAAGTTACAAGGTAACTGCATAGTGTCTGATGGACCATGTTAACTTGCGAAACATGTCAAACATTTTTTTATTTTATTAACATGTCAAACATTTCTTACGTTAATGTCAATAGATTTAAAATTGATTTTAAGAAGTATCTGTTTCTCCTCTTCTTTTTTCTAACGTATGTATATCTTTTCCGATATAAAAGAGGAGAGAGAGATGGTGTAAGCTATTGATCTAAGAAGTAGCCCGACTTTAAAGTGTTGAGCCTAAAGTCTACGCAGAGATAATAACCACTCAAATGAATATTTGACCTACTTGGCTACTTCTCTCTTTGTAACTTTTTTCGGTTCTAATCTACAATTCTCTCACATTTGGTGGTTACTGGAAAAAGTATCAAGAAAGTGAAGAGTGCAGGATTTCGGGATTTTTTCAGACCCTTTTTAAGTTAAAAGTCTCTGGCTACAAATGTTGTGGTGGTTCACGTAATCCGCTATGCGAGATTAAACCGCAGTAACCATTCAACATTCTTTTTTTGTATGTAAATTATAACTTAAAAAGAAAAACAGAAAAATATAAAATAGCATATGCGGTCCAAAAAAATGGTGAAACGCAATAAGCAAAATTAGTGTGTTTATTTTATTGTTCAAGGTTAGAATTCTTTTTATTTGGTCACTATAACAAAAAACTATGGTTATATGAACCTCAATAATAATACCTTGAGTTTGAAATTATATTTACAATATATGTATATGCAATAAAATTTCTTACAAGTGAATGTATATTTTGTTTAAATTTTAGTTATTGAATAAATAGCTTTGTATACATTTATTTACTAAATCTTTATATTATCTTAATTTACATATTTTACTTAATTTTATTTTATCTAAATCATTCTACTTATTTGATATTTTATCCGAACTATCTGAGCCATAACCGAAATCAAATGAGAATCGATTTTTTTTTTTTTGTTGTATTTTCCAGATCATAGTTTTACTATCTGAACCGAACTGAACCTGAAACTATCCAAACCAAACCGAAAATAGATAAAGTAGTAAATGGATCCTCCAGCCCCCTATCCAAACTATCTGAACCCGAAATACCCGGACCAAACTGAACCGATATCCGAAATATCGAGGCCTAAATACTACTGTTAAAAATAAAATATTTTCTGATAGATTTGATTGATTTTTTTAAAAAAATCAGTCACTATAAATATATAATATATATTGATTTATAGGAAGATTTACTGTTTTTTAATTAAGACAGATCTATAATATATGGATATTATAATTTACAAATTCAAAATAATAGTTCGTTTTGAAATTTGACGATATAATATTTTGGATGAGAAAATATGTGAATATGATTAAAAAGTTTGGAGAAATATAAAATTTTTAAAATAATTTTTTTTTAAATTGTATTAGTATCATTAATTTTTAGTTTGCAAAATATAATATATTATATGTATTCCGCAATTATTCCGCAGTCACCATTCATATATTGTTTTAAACCGCTCATTTCAGACAAACCGCAGTTATTTCGCAGTATCATACAAACCGTAATTGGACCATACCGCAATGTCAAATCCGCTTATCCCGCACTGCTCAATCCGCTGTTACCATTGGGAGCCTCTGTTTGTTGTTGAAAAAGAAAGTATCTCTTTGATAGACTGACCATAATTTTAGTTACGAAAAGACAATTCAACGCAATGAGAAGATTTTGTGTATTACAAGCTCTCCATTCTTTCTCATTGTAGCAAAGCAATCAAATATTGACACATGGCTCTAGTGCATTTTTAGTACTATATAGTTTGAGTCTGTTTGTATCCATGATCTGGTATCCTATTTGACTGGTTTAGACCACCTCCATTGAGCAGGTGCTTAAAATGGGCATATTAACTTCATAATAATATTATTTTAATATGTATTTACTGAATAATTATTATTGTTTTTCTTTTTAAAATGCAAACCACTGAAAATACGACAGCTAGCTAATATGTCTAAGAGGCGTATCTTCCTGTGCCAATTTAAGAACCGGGTTCATTGCCTCTCTTTACTTTTACATTTGTTTAACAATTTTTTCTGATACATATTCAAAGAGAATCTGTACGATAGAGGTACTCTTAGTTAATCATCTTTTATTAAAAAAAGCTCATTTGTCACTTTTGATAACATATCTGTTGTCTATGTATTTGCACAAAAATGTTTTTGTCTATATATAAATTAGATATATTATGTAGATGATCCCACACATTATCAACAAAATATTAAAATAATTATTAGATTTGATGGTTATATTTTTATAATTCATATTTTCTCATGTTTAATCATATATTACATACACGTTATAATTATGTATTATCCTATAAAAAGACAAAATATTTAATATTGAACGAAACAAAACCGTAATCATTTATCATCATATTATATTAAAATTAAAATTATTGTTTGATCATAGTTAAACAAAAAGTAATTAGGATGACAACAAATCTAGTTTAGTTTTCAAATCTTCATAAAATTGTATTCATGTAAATTTTAATTTAATTATATATACTTAAAATGGTTTTATAAAAAGTACATATGTATAAGATTTCTAATTTTCAGTAAATGAGTTTCTGAATAAAATTAATCTCTTGCTTTAAGGCAAATCAAAATCTAATAATACAAATTATTATTATATATATTATAAAATATATAAAACTAAAACTTATAAATATTGAAATGTTTAATATGAATAATGAAAGAAAATTTAGTATTTAAAATAACCAAAAACAAAACATCAAAAAATTCTATTAACATGTGAACAACAAAAGTAAACTAAATAAATAAATAAACGATTATATTTATTTAAAACTTAAATCACTAAATTGTAATAACCATATATGAATCGTATGTATCCTCTCAAATACTAATCCATTACGCTTACAACAAAATATAAATTAGTTTGATTAAAACTTTATATGGCTAAATTTTGTAAAATTAGAGCATTATATTCATAATATTTCCATCATTCATCTAAACATCAATGAATTAGAATACCTTAAATATGATAATTTAAGTCAAATTGTATTACATAATGGGTCATCCGTCAGTTCAATCGGTAGTTGGATCCCAAGTTTTAGAAGTTTTTTGTGGGTTTTATAGAATTTTTAAATAACGATTACTTTTGAAAACCAAACCGGATTACATAAAGAACACCAGTTTTTTTCATTTAACCAGGGGTCCCGGTTAGGTTTCAGAACACTAAATATAACGCTTCATGTATAACGTTTAAATATAGATACACAATCAAAAATACAAATTTATATCATACAAATTTTGTTTATTTCAAAAGTATTCTCGCGTTTTAAAAGCGCAGATCAAAATCTAGTAATGTTTTAGTTTTGTTAATCTTGCATTTGCCATGTTATTATGTACATAGAGCCTAATCCTAGGTAGAATTGAGTCATATTTGACTCATAGATACATGTCTGTTAGATATACACGTCATCTAAGATATATCAGATTTTACAACCACTCAAATAATAATATTTTAAAATAATCTTATTTCCAGTTAATAGTATGATTGCAGAAAGACATAAGAAATATGGACACTATTACTGATAAAATGATACAATTCTAAATCATTTTAGAGAGAAATCAAAGAATTATAGGAAAAAATAGAATTATAGGAAAGATCATTTGGACAATGACAATGGTTGATTTTTGTATATGGTCTCTTCTCAATTCTTGTGTTTATAAAGTGGTTTTTATTTTTGATGTGGGGATATTTCAAGATGTTTGATTTGTTTATATGATTTTTATTTAAAAAAATTGTTTGCTTTATATAATTTTTATTAAATAATTTTTATATAATTTTTAATCAAAACACGAAGGCAAGACAAACCAAAAATCAGATTAGACGTTTTTGAGCTAAGTTAGGTGTTTGAATATAATATTTTAAAATAATTAATAAAATCTAAGATGAATTAAAAATATTGTTTGATTTTCTAATATCGTTAATTTGTGTTTTAAAGGTTATATACGACCTGCATGTATGTGTTCTTCTTGCATTCAAATGTCTCTATAGTTCCGATTATTATCAAAAATATAAAATATGACAAAACTCAAAAGAAAAAAAACAACTAACGAATTTGGTTCTTTTTTCTTTGACAATAAGTGATTGCCATAAGTGTGAAAACACATACATATATAGAGCCATACAGGGGTGAAATTATTTAATTAAACTCTCGCGCAAGAATCCTCCCCTACACGCTGAATATGGCACTATGCAATCTAATGTGTAGTTACCTGTTTTTCCTGTTCTTTTTAAATTTTTAGAATACAACTGATGTATTCATATTTATAAAAAAATTAACTTTGTTCGTTTTTTAGTTTAGTTTTGTTTGTTGTTCAAGCCTAATAGTTATTCTTCTCGAGGAAAATAATCTCGATGAGCAAATTGATTTTCTTCAAGCATTGTAGAGTGATTTTCTCTAGCCATCTTTGAAGAATTATTTAGATTTGTCATCTAACTTGAAGTATCTTTATGCTCAGTATCGTTTTGTACATTTCTTGCTTTTTATTAATCTCGAGAATCTCTTTTCTCAACATTGACCTTTTTGAAGGTTTTGTTGGAACCATTTATGTTGGTGTTAAAGTTCAATCAGTTGCAAACCACACTCTAAAAAAATTGTAGAAATATCTTATGTATATTAGTGACATTCTGTTATATCATCCAGGCATGGAGATTGGAGAATGATCTTATCTTTGGTCTCTCTCTTGATGCTCTTTTTTCTTTCTACAACTCTCCTCATTTTCTCCGTCTTGGCAAGTGCATATTCTTTTTCTCTCATTTTGTTGTGTTCCTTTGTTCTTAGTTCTTACTTTTTCCTCAGCCAATTTAATCTTCGGCTCAGATAAAATCTCTTATTTAGCTTTTTGAAAGTTCCAATCAAAATCTAATTCACAACTTCATTCTTCCATTGCAGCTTCATCAATGTTCTCTGACCAAAACGAAGTGAGGCTCCCCTTTAATCGCTTGGTTGTTGACCTTGCAGCCCAAAATTGCTTCATTGAAGCTCTTATCCTCTCATTGGTTTCATCACGGCGAGAAACAAACTCAGAATTATAAATCGTGGTGTAACTACAATTAAATAGTTACATAATACATGTTGACAATGAATTGCGAGCCCGTCATACACACTAATACACACCGTAGGTTCCCTGCATAGAAGTGTATTTAGGCGTTACAAATATTCAAGTTTGGTTTTGGATCACCAATGCAATTAAACATTGTAGATGTTGAACAAATGAATACTGACTTCTTGTTGCTCTCCTTTGGCGTCTTTCCTGTATGTGTAAGAGACTGTTATTGACAATCACAGTTACAAAGATACTGTCCGATCATTGCTTGAAGTATACATTCATTGGACTAATCGATAAGCTTATGTGATTAGGACTTATTTTCGTAGCCAGGTTTTGGAAGTGGTATTTATGAGTTATGAAGAAGCAAAAAAAAAAAGAAGAAGAAAAATTACCTCAATAGCAACATTAGATGCAAAGGACTCACAGCTAATGAAGCGAAACTTATGAGTCCCAGATCGATTTCACATTATCTGAAATGAAAAGTTCGAGGATCGGATTTTTAAGGGTACATACATTCTTTTCCCCCTCCACAATGGCATATTACTCATCTATTACAAATAATATATTATCAACCACAATAAATATTCTACCTTAGGATTAGAAGCAATACCATCATACCCAATCTTTTCATCCTCATCCTGTAAGCAAAAAAAAAAAAAACTGATCAGCTATTGTAGTTGAAGTATCAATATTTCAGAGTATAATTACCACCCAGACATCATATATAACTAACTCCAAAAAAGATATCATATATATACATACAGGTCAAGGTTTTCAAAGAAAAGGATAGCACCAACATCAAAGCTATTCCTATCTTAAGAGGCCTAATTCATTACAATAAGGAGAAAAAAATGTTAGCAAACTCCTAAGAGGAGCAATTAAACACGTCTATGCACCAAAACTTGCAAGAACCCAAGAACTTCCTAGCAAATAAAAAGTATGATGTAAAAATTTAAGAAAAATAACATAAAATCAAAAATATGATGCTTAACAAAGATGATACCTTGTTTAGACGTATAGGTTTTCCATGAAGCGTATTCACGTTAAGACTTTTAATTGCCTGCAGAAAAGACGTTACCATTCCATCTGAGCCAACAAAAAAAAAACGTCAAAAACTCTTTCATAGAAGGGAAGGACCATGACTTACATATTCAGCATCTTCCTCTTTTGTAATTCAATGAATCAATATTCTTCGTGTACTGATGAGAATAAGTGATGTAGAGCAAGGTTGAGGTATATTAAATACGGGTTAGTGGGATAAGTGGGATTAAGCTTTTAATATAGACTTAAAGGAAGGTGTAAACTTTTATGGAGACGTTATGGCAGACCTTTCATGGAAAGGGAAAACGGAATGACGGCAAGAGAAGGAAAATGATGAAGATGATTTGAGCGTACGATTGGTGTTGGGTTTCGGAGTATTATTTTTGTAAGCCTACACAGTTAAGATTCAAAGCCCATAAACTGAAAAATGACATGTCAAAAAGAAAATTTCTGATTGGTGGATTTTTTTAATTGATGTGGCATGCTTCTCCAGCTATCTTATTCCCCTTTTAATATAGGTTAGATTGAAATCATTACACCGTCCACCATAAGCCACGGCAGTATATCACTGTATTAACTCAAATACATAAAGCCACAGCAATATATCACTGTATTAACTCATATCACCGTCCACCATAAATACTTTCCTAAGCTTGTGTCTCTATCTTTCTCGTACTTTGCACTTGAATTTTCCAAAAGATTCGCACATCATATGTTAGATGTTGCTTTCATCCTTGTAACCGTTTAATGAATGAAAGAATATATTGTGTTAAAAAAACATAAATTTGGTGATTGCTTCTTGTAAGAATGGGTCAAATTGATGAACCCAACCTTTCTTCACTGTACCATGAATCTTGTCACCTTGTAATATGAAATCAAACAAAAAATACATGAATATTTTCTCTACAACATAGATCACGTAATCTCATCAGCATTTCATAGCATATAACTCACGTTTGGGTTGATGAGAACTATTTCAATGGTAAGACCACCAGGAGAAGAGTATTTCTTCTATAGTCGAATGATTTTTGTATTGATCTTCCACCTAGGCTTGAATGGCTTCAAGTCTGAAACGGGGTTAAAAGAAGACACTGGACGTGTTCTAGGGAAAGCTATGTGGACTACTCACATGTTTTTCTTATGTGACGACCTTCTAGCAAACCAATACAACTTTCTTATATAAACCAAAACAACTTTCTTATACCAGCTTCCCATAAATAATACTACACAATGACTATATGGAAAACTGAATATAAATTAGCAATTAATTTTCGTGTATTCGCAAGACTCATTATAGGAAGGTGATGATCTCGTGAATAAATTTTTTAGTTAATGCGTTGCTAACAATGCGCGATGATATATTCTTTGATTGAAAACACTTGTAAAAGTTAAGTTAATGTGACCATGAACATTATTTTACGGAAGCTTTTAATTTGCCTCTTGACCAACTAAACCCTGTATCATTTGCAAGTTACCGAAATTAAAGCATATACAAATAATGATACATACAAAATAATATTTATCATTTAATGGTTACATACAAATTTATCATCGATATGGAAAAAATATAATTTAAAACCATATAATAAACCCCTTGCATCAGAATACTATGATCCAACTCAATAAACCACAATAACTCAAACATAAAAAAAAATAAAATTTGGTTTCTTTATAAGAATAATAATGGTTACGTAGAACTACATCGTCGAGTGAAAATCTATGGTCTAATTTCATTTTTCTACAGATATAAAATCCTAAGATAGACCGTGCAATATATTCCAAAAGTACAATCCGACTCGATAATTCACAACGTCTATTAGACCAAAATATATTCTGAAAGTGATTGAAATATTTAGAAAAGGAATAAATATATTTATGATAAATGGTCAATATCGTTATGTATCATAATGGGTTACATGGAGTTATTCAAAAGACAATCAAATAATATACATTCAATGATATAGTATCGTAAATACTCTAACTTATGTCTATTTTTATAAAAGGACTGAGAATGCTTTTGGATCTACCATGTAAGCAATGTCAAACTTGATAAAACACATGAGAGAAAGATTATTAATAAAAGTTCTCCTCAATTATAAAAAGAGGATTCTTTTTTTTGATCGATATAAAAATAGGGTTCTATATATCCAATTAGAAATGATATCCATCTTATAGATTTATTATTTTTATTTCTTTTAAAAAGTATATTTATTATTAAGAATATCCAAATTTGTTGGATCAGTCGAAACCTATGATAGATCAGATAATATTTTCACACCCCAAATTCAGTTGTCCTTTCTCCATGTTCTTCCGCTTATTCATATCTAGGATATGTTTCTGACATATCCGCTTATAATTATTTTTTTGTGCACACATATCCACTTATCATGTCTAAATTATTAATGATTGCACTTTTCTATTTGAACGAGTCATATGCTAGTCCCTAGTTAATTTTGAGATTGAGTTCCATTATTTATCCTATGTAGTTTAACTTTACTTTTTAATTTACTTTTTTTTTGAGAAAAGGCATTACTTTTTTAATTTTCTTTCTTCTTTTTATCAGACGAGATCAATTTTTATTAACTTGACAGTTTAATATCTGAATATAAACAAGAGGTGAGCCACCTTGGTAATAAATACAATCATTAATTCCTTATAGAAAAATCCTTTCAGACATCTATTTTTTGTAATTACATGTGCAGCATTATAAAGACATGACAAACAAAACAAAAAGAAGAGTTCGGAAATTTTGTGTTCTAAAACTATATATCTAACACCACCGACCCGTTTTAGGCATAGGTCGATCCACCGTCGAACAATTAAACAAGAACATGACCGACGGACCGACCAACACCAAGTGATCCAGAAGCGTTACGTGACGGGTTAGGGATGATCCGGTCAATGTCATGGAATTTAATCCATAACTTAAACCAGTTTATCCACTAACACATCCCGCTAAATCAAAACTTAAGGCTTTGCAATCCATTCCAAGAGTTAATGGTCTGCTAGATCAAGGCTTAATTCTATTTATCAAAGAACTATTGTAACTAATATAAAACATCACTTTTTTAAATATAATAAAGACTCATTACAAGTAAAATATTACAAATAGATCCAGACTTAGTACCAATATCGAATCAAATACTTTAACAAGTACCATTTTACAAAAAGAAAGGCAAAAATACTTCCGGTACTCCTAACATCCAGCTTCCACTCTATCCGGTCTCCCACTAAAGTTTCCTGCAACGATAGGTGAGTTTAATTAGTAACCTAATCTCACTCAGTAAACTAGAGTCTCAACTAACAAATACGACCCCTCACCATCTCAACCCCAAACAATCTAAGACGAGGAGTTCACCTAATAACAATAATAAATAGTAATAAACATCACTCGAGACTTCCCCCGTGGAAACCCGAGGGACTCAACATAAACAAGACAATATAAGTAGTGGAATATAATCAACCATTAGCATAATATAAGGATATATACTAAGACTCTCCATACATATATACTTAACTATACAACGTCACTAGATCATTATCCTCACTTTCACAACCACGGAACACCTAACTCGCAGCCACAAAAGCACAAGGGCTAGAACATCTAATATAACTAACATGTAACACCGATAAGGTGTCACACGACAAAGCATGCTTTCTAGCAACCTCTCCGTACAGAGCATGATTTATGCAACCTCTCTGTCCAGCCGCGTAGGGACATACTCTAGCAACCTTCCTTGCCACAAACTAACATGCAGCACCCACCAAGGATACCACATGACGGAGCATACTTTCTAGCAACCTCTCCGTACAGAGCATTCTTTATGCAACCTCTCTGCCAAGCCGCATAGGGACATGCTTACGTAACTTTCCTTGCCGTGTAACACACCTAGCTTTGCTGATCAGGCAAGTTATCGTCACAACTCAACACTAACCACTAGTAGCAGCAGTCCGGCCTATATGGCCTAGGACCCTTAGTACGACACTAACTAGGAATTTGGACTAAATAGCCTATATCCTAGTACGATCCTAACTAGAAATTCAGCCTATATGGCTTAGATCCTCTACTAACTCAACCATAACAATACATACTAGAAATTTGGTCTATATGACCTCAATTCCATAGTACTAATAACTACTCAACTAAACAACAACAACCCCTGCAAGCAAACATATAATAACACAATATCAATAGTTATTAAAGCAAGCAATCTATCAACCCAGCAATCAACCAAGCATCCTAGTTATCTAGCATTCACCAAGCAATAACTAAGCATGCAATCTTAAAACCTAACATTCAACCAATTCCAAATCCTAACTATCCACAACTTAGCAATATCATCTAAGCGTTCGCTGACTAACCAATCAACCTAACCATTAGCATGCTACTACGATTCTCAAGTAATAACTAAGCATGCAATCAACTCAATCAACCTAACCTCAACTATTAACTAACCAAACCATTACTCAGTTAGATCTGGCCTCCTGCCATAACATACAAGTAACGGGAACCTGCATGAAAACAAGTTAACAAACAATTACTGTGACTCACGTATTCGGTTCATTGTGTCTTTGACCCCTTGCCCGAATCCTCGACCAAAACCCTTTCTTGAACTCCTCAAGTAGCCTCCTGTCCCAACTGACATCAATGGCGTTCCTAAAATTGAGTGAACTCTCTTGACCAACTCTCAATTCAAATAGAAACAACTCTAGGCGATGACTCAAAACTGGTGTAGTAACTGATCTTGAAAACTCCGAAAACTCTCAAAAACTATCAGAAACTCTTGCTTTCTTTTTCTACTTTTCTCTCACGCTTTTAACCTTTTTCTGGACAGGTCTGAATGTGTTGAAATGGCTGGGGTCGTGGGGTACTTATAGAAGACAGAAACAAATCAGCTTCAGGTTGGTGGCAGTCCGTGTGTCGGTCTGCATGGCGCCGGTCGTATGCGCGGCGGCACCTCGTACTCCACATGTCAGGTTGTATGACCAGGATGTCATGCAAGGTGATACCACGTCCTCCACATGTCTGATGAACGGCCTGGTTGCATGTAAGTTGACACCACATTGCACACATGTCGATCAGCATGAATCGGTCGCAGGTGGAGCGGCACGTAGTACTTCTGTGTGTCACTCCGCATGCTGTGATCGCTTGAGCTTCAAGACCTCGTGATTAGGTAGAAAGATAGCTTATCATATGGTTGACACCATGTCTTGATCTCATAGATCAAGCTACCTCGAGCTTCTCGTTCCCTTTGTCTGATTTTGACCATTCCGGTGAATTCCGACCCGCGATCAATCCTGAATATTTTTCTTTGCCCGTTCTGATGCACTGAATATTTTTAATAAATTCCAAACTGAATCCTGACCTCGTCGGAAAAATATTTCCCAAGCCTTCGGCTTCCTCGAAAAATTCCACAATACCAAAATCAGGGTTTTTGTTCGATTTCAGGTTTTCCCGTCGTGCTTCGATTTCTGTCGTGCTTTCTTCCCATCCTATTTAAATTCCCGTCTTGCTTCCAACTTATTATTTCTCCGAAATAATATTTTACTGATACGAATATTTGGAGAAAACTTTATGCTGAAGAAACGTCTTGCTTCTAAAACGTCATGCTTCTAAAACGTCGTTCTTCAAAAAATGTTATGCTTCCAAAACGTCCTTCTGATCAATCTAACACATTGTCTAACATGGTCGAACAGCTTATTCGACTCACGGTTCACTCACGATCAATTCTTCGATCGTCTCGTTCTTCGAAATTTCTCGATCGATCCTTATTGCCCGCAATTCGACCACCAAGTAGATGCTCGAACAATTTTCTATTTTCTCCGAACCGTGTTAAGTTTTTCGTGATGAAACTTAGCATTACAAAAGGTGTTTCAATCCCCAAAAGCTTGGCTCCAAATTCCAATTTGTCGATCTCGACCATTTTACCCCTTCGCAAGAGTTATACAATATATCACTTAGAAAATTAGTAATAAAAACATTTGTGATCATACCATAAATAGCATGTACCAAACTCTGAAAATCTCCATCAAAAATTATGTCAATATTCCTTTATCCAAAAGATAATATATATATATATATGTCAATTTTCCAAAGACCAACATATTTGCATACCACTAATAAAATGTTTTCCTTCAGCGTCAATACCTGCTGTCGCATGATCCAGTAAAACTCCACTCTAATGTCGACCATATCCTGAAAAATCACGCATAATTCCTCCTTCTGTAACTTGGTTAGTTTGCAATTGATTGCAGAGTTGTAACTACACCTGATGGAATTGTGACGGGGCGTGTCCAAGATTTGCTTCCAACTATTTAGCCAATGAGATAATAATTGGTAAGATAATTGATCTAGTTTGCCAATACTTTTTTTGATCTTTCATCTTTTTTTAATAAAACTATTTTCTTGAGTCCAAATTTATATACCAAAATTTTTTATTTTGTTATTTGGATTTTAATTTATTTTAAGAAACTTTCAATAGTTTGTTCGTTGTTGGGGTCAAAATCGGTCACGACAGAATCAATGCCTAAAAATATTCGGAAAATGTCGTCTTTGAAAAAAGAGATAAAAAATTGCAAGAAACCTAAACCGAGTTTCAAATCAATTCCGAAAAGAAGTTAGAAAAATAGACCTCGAGAAAAATTACTCTAAGCCTCGGATAACGAAACGAGTATGAAGGTTCAATTATCCGAACACACTGACAGGCTCACCAGACGAGCGAATCAGGCCAAGTAAGCCAGCCAACTCGCCATTTTGGCGAGTAGGACAAGCCCCAACTCTCCAAAATGGCAAGTTGGATCCAGCAAGACAACCAACTCGCCAATTTGGCGAGTTGGACGAGCCACTCGTCAAAATGGCGAGTTGGACCGAGAAACATGGCTAACTCGCCATTTTGGCGAGTTGGATCACTTCCAACTCGCCAAAATGGCAAGTTGGACAGAGAAGCATGGCCAACTCACCATTTTGGCGAGTTGGACCACTCCCAACTCGCCAAAATGGTGAGTTGGACCAAGCATGATGGCCAATACGCCATTTTGGCGAGTTAGATTGCCCAATCCATCTTCATCTCGTCCTCATAGATTTTTCCTTCGCAGTCGGATCGAACTTGCTCTTGTTCCATCTCGATCGAAGTCACCATCGGAACCTTGCGATGAAAACCGCAAGAACTTGTTTCCGTTTATGGAATTCGAATTGATTGTATAAAATGGCAACGGTTAACTGACCACCTTGAACTGCCTCTACTATATGAGAATTCGAACTTTCTTCGGAATCGACGTCTTTTCTTAAAAGCGCTATTTCTATAAAATCGTAAAAATGCTTAAGTCGGAAAATGGCCCGAAAGGGTCCAGAACACGGCTAAAACCCACTCCTGATTTTGTACGAAATCAAGCCCAATTGTTATGACGGTTTATATTTTATTATGCAGGAAAAGATAAATGTCAAGTTCGGAGGATAAATGTGAAGTTTCCAAAGATAAACATGAAGATCGGAGAGAAATGGAATATTTCCCGAAGTGATAAACTCGACCAAGGGCAGAAAGGCAAAGAGCGAACCGTCTTTATGAGGAGTATATAAGGACGTCGAGGTTGAAGATGCAGGGGGACGATTTTGAGACTCTAGAGGACGACTTTTTACTCTAGAACTCTTTGCACTTAGAAATCCTAGGCATTATTCTCTACATGCATGTTTCTATGACTTGCACTCATACGAGACAGTTCGATCTCTTGCTCAAATCTTTCTAATTGAACTACATTCGACTTGATCCTCGAAAGGGGTACGTAGACAGCCTTCCATAAGGTCCAGTCCCAAATATTTAACTTATTTTCGTCTTTTTCGTCTAATTCTAATCGAGTTGCGGCAACAGGTTTTTTCTTGACATAGGTGGTACTGCTGATAAACTTAGCCTCGTTTTATTGCTTTTGTCATATGATTTCTTTTGTAATCCCCTTTCCAGACAAGCTTCTTGTATGCTTTTGCTTCTGGAACGCTCCTACGCAAATTCGAAATAAAGATCTACTTTTTCCAAACTCGATTTATTGTCTTTACATATTTTTCCGCATTTATTTGGTCACTTGTCGGTTGCTCTTGCAGAGAATCCGGACCTCTGGGAAATTAGGATTTTCCTAACTTTCCTAATTTAAACGGAAATCGACGGTGTAAATTTCGGTTCCCACAATTTGGAGTTAGAAGGAGG
This sequence comes from Brassica nigra, assembly GCA_016432835.1. Classification (NCBI taxonomy): domain Eukaryota; kingdom Viridiplantae; phylum Streptophyta; class Magnoliopsida; order Brassicales; family Brassicaceae; genus Brassica; species Brassica nigra. The sequence goes on from CM028247.1 coordinate 32,310,454, forward strand.
GGGGGGGGAGTCGGATTACTCTTACTCACAGCCGCAAAGCGCTTGATCAAAACGATGTTTGGATAAATGATAGACAAACTCGCAGCACTGAAAGCTCTTACGGCCAACGCTTACGCAAACGCAGTAGTGCTCGAAAAAATTGAAAACATAGTCGCAACTTTTCGCCACAGAAGGGCACCGAAACGAGTCCGCGATTTCTTTGTCTAAACAGAAAGGACAACGATAAAATCTATCAAACCCTGAAAAATTTGTCTCGTTACCGAGTTGGAGAAATCTCGGCCCGCAAGGGTTCTATTCCGAAAAACTTTTTGGAAAAATAATACTTGCTCTCTTCGAAACTGCGCGAAAATTCTAGATTACTTGCGGAAAAAGGAAGCAAAGCAAATCAGTTACACAACTCTCGCTGTACTTCTTCCGTATAACTTTCAGATTACTCACGGAAAAAGAAGCACAGCAAATCGGGTTGACAATCTCCCAAGGCTGTACTTCTTCTGGATAAATTATGGAAATACAAAGTTTACTTTTGTAAAGCCGCTCGAAATCTAAAACGGTTAACGAGGTCTAAACAAAGTGAAACGTGAGATCGTATCACTCACCGCTAAAACATTTTCTGAAACCTAAGATTTCGTAAAAATTCAAGTTTCGCTTCGATAGTAACATATTCCGCGAATTGTCCATGTTTGCATCTAAATCTTTAAGGAACAACTATCGTAAAATTAAAGTTCGACAACTTTTTCCGAAACAGCTTTTGTAAAATTAAACTCAACACGTTTTATGGAACATTGTTCGCAAAGTGAAACAAGTCAATATTTTACGATACGAGTTGTGTAGAGTAAAATTGACAGCGTTTACGAAATGATCGCATCAACGTACCATCAAGACCGGAGTTGAACGCACCATCCAACTCGCCAAAATGGCGAGTTGGACCATACACACAATCCAACTCGCCAAAACGGCAAGTTGGATCATACACACAGTCCAATTCGCCATTTTGCAGAGTTGGACCAGCCTCAAAGGCTAATCCTTTGCGTTCTCTTTTGAATCTCGATCTAAACGCTTTTCATTTCGTCTCAATCGGAGTTTCCGTTGAGATTTTACAATAAAACCAAGTTGGAACATATACAAAATCCAAGTCGCCGTTTTTGCGAGTTGGACCAGCTCAAGGGCTCCTACTTTGTTTTCTCTTCTAAATCTCGATCGGAACGCTTTTCATTTCGTCTCAAACGGAGTTGCCGTTTAGATATTACCACGAAAAAAGTAAGACTCGCCTAAACTCCTCGGCTTGCTCCTACTCGCCCTCTTGAGCATCCTACTCGCCCTCTTGAGCATCTTACTCGCTCTTGCCTCTTTCTTTGCGTTCTCCTTCAAATCTCGATCGAAACGCCTCTTGTTTCATCTCGATTGGAGTTACCACTGGAACTTTACGATAAAAACGGCAAAGGCTTGTTTTCTCGTATGTATTCAAATTTGATCGTATAAAAAGGCAACAGTAAACTTAACACCTTAGCCTCCTCGACTACACGAGTAATGTGAACCTTTTTTTATAAAAATTGACGTCGTATCAAAGGTACTCTTTCGAAAAAATCGTAAAAACGTTTAAGTCAAAACAGCCGAAAGGACAGAATAAAAGTCAAGTTCGGAAGATAAATGTCAAGTTTCAAAGGATAAACACCAATATCGAAAAGGCGTACATACACGAGAAGAGGAAGGGGAAATGAGCAAGCAAAACGGAGAAGAGGCAAATCCGAATCTTCGAGAAAACTAAGGTATGTCCGACTTGGAATTTTCGTAGGAAGGTACAAAGAACTAAAAACACTTGGGGATTTCCATAAACTTTAGGAAACTTAGAATCTAGGTGGATAGTCTAGCGAACTAAATCTTAGGCAATTTTTCCTATCTCGATCTATTGTTCCCTAAACTGACCAGGCGGATCTTGCTAACCGATGTAAGCTCTCGCAAAATCGAGAAACAATCACCACACATACTTAGCTCGCTTCCTAAAGAAAGAAAGAACTAGAGATACAAACATCGTCTTAAAATCGATGCGTTCCTAGTAATATTCATAAAAAACCGACATATTCCAAGTCGTCAACCTGAAAACCAGCAAGTCGCAATCCTAGCGTTATCTTTAAACCGACCCAGATTGTCAATCATCCTAATACTCGAAAGAAAAAGTGTACACAAACTTTCAAAATATCGGCTCAACCGTTTTCTTTCGTAAAAAAAGGAGAGTAGGTACGTATACTATACTTGTATACTCCGACACTTCAAAAAAAAAAACTTTTTACCTCGGCACCAAGAACATGCGTTTGACAAAGCAAACTCTCACAACAACAAGCAGAAAAACACTTAGGCATTCCAATGCCTCATTAAAATCGTCCCACAAAGGCAAACAGCAATCTAAGATTTGTCTAAACACTAGCAATATATCTACACCATCACGAACAGAATCTCGAGGACTATACAGCATCTCTTATCGCAATCATGCGTGAAGAAAACCTGTACCAATATGAAACTAAAACTCGATGATTAGCCAAAGTCGGAAGGCCTTTTCGACTTAATAAAACGTTTTTAGAATAAATGTCAAAAATTATACGAGAAATCTTTAAGCACCAAAGCATTGCTTTCAGAGTCCGTTGAACCTAGTGAGTCACGGAAAAGCATCGAAAAAATTGTTCTCATGACTAGATCATAACAAAACAACCTTCATTAAAACTCCATGAGTGATGACAAGGAAATCTCGCCAACGCGTCCCGTGTAATCCGCGGAAACATCTCAACTTTGAAATTTTTGATTTCGTAAAATTGGTCACCCAGTTTTTTTCGTATAACAAAAACATTTTATACGAAACAGCCTACAGAAAAACAAGACCGGTGTTACTACAAAAAAACTTCGCAAATTTCACGAGCGATTTTCGAAAAACACTCTCCAGTTACTTCTATGAGAAGCCCCTCTCACAATATTTTCACGAAAAATCCTCCGTATAGACAAATCAATTCATACGAAGCAACTTTCAGAAATAAACATAACGGGTCTTACGAAGAACTGTCATAGATAATTTTTCGTATAATGAAAACGAAGCTCCATGAAGATTGCTGACTTCCACCTTTCACTTCCCTCGGTTACATCCAAGCAGGAAATCACCTCGCAACCAAATCCGCAAGGGTTCTGCGTCAAGCCTCTTAAAATTCGTCTTCCTTGGATAAAAAGGAAACAATTTTATACGACTAAAGGAAACAGTATACGAAACATTCATCGTATAACTTAACCCAAAGTGGAAACTCTTCTTCAACAACCATCAGCCATAACACAGAAAACTCAGCTGTACTTGGCCTATCAGTCTCGGCAAACGCTCTTTGGCCCTCGTAAAACTCAGCTGTACTTGGCCTATCAGTCCCCGTAAAGCCCGAACCAGAATTCGGCGTCTTTTTGAGGACAATCGTAAAACAAAAGTTCCATGGTCAGGTTCTTTACCAACAACGTCCTTGGCTATACAGCTGAACACAACCTTCATCCCAAGCAATCAAGCGACCACCGCTCCAATCACTTAAATGGCTAAACAACGATCCACGATTTGTCGTAAAACGCCATGTGACGATTACACATATTACTTTTCGTATAAACCCGAGAGAAAATTATACGATAATTTTTTTAGAACAAAGCTCAGTCCTAGCAACCAAACGGTTAACGGAAAAACTAAACTTGTCAATAATCGACCAAGTTCCACACAATTCACTTAAACCCCACAACGTTTTACCTATAAAACGCGGCATGTAAAGAAAAACTCGTAGTAAAGCTCCTGCAGCTATACAAATCATCTTTAAAAATGAACGAGATAAATCTCGGAGGGCCGACTCGTCACAAAAGCACAACGCTTCTTCTCAAAGTCAAATCTACGCGACCCGTTGGTCCTAATCCCTCTATAATAAATCAAATTACTTAACATCGAAACTGGAACAACAGTTTTGGCTGCGAACATCCGCAGACAAACCAAGACGATTCTCCAACGCATGGTTAAGACTAAACCCTTGCAACACAGAAACTCTTCAAGCCCGCAAACATTTCAAGCACAAAAAGCGGCATACGAAAAAATAATCAATCTTCTGCATCGCGAAACGTCGCAAACGCCCGAAGATTCATTTTTCGATAAAATCACATTCCCCGATAAAAACACCTTCTTGGAAGAACATACAGTCATATGCACTAACATCTTCTTAAACACGTATCCTTCGCGAAGAATCAAAAATGGTAATATCTAACGATAAGTTTGTTGCTGATCACAACAAACTCATAACGTCCTAAACAGACTAAGCCATCTCGTAAAGATAGATCTCGTACACCCGACACAAGGATAATAGCACTATAAAAGAAATCCAAAATTTTGGTCAGCACTTTCGGAAACTTAAAAATTGTCCCCGAAGAGATGCTCGATTCTTACCATACAAGTCGTATAAACCGAAAACATATCCCGGAATTTAAAGCAAGACGGAATCAGGTCAAAAAGGATACGGGAAACATAAGTCGAAGTAGTCATCGCACCCGCTAAAGTCGTGATTAAACCTAGGTCTTACCCTAAACCCAGCACACTGGTCTCTAAAATCTCTAGGTATATTAGCAAGTATATTAGCAAACACCATGATACGAGATCCTAAAATTTGTCTCTCGGCTAATATTCGAGCATCTTCAGAAATCCCGCAAGCTTGGGCACCGCAGATAACTCTCAAAACAGGTCACAAATATAACAATTCACCCGGAGTTAGATTACGAGATGAAAACTTGTACTCTTCCTCTACATTCACACGAATACAAACATGCTCATAAAACGCGAAAAACAATTCATTTAAAAAGTCGCAAAGCAGCTGGGATTCGAAGACACACGCTGTCAGTCCCAAAAACATAAATACAGCCACATTTGGCTGAAGCAAACAGCCTACGAGGCTAGTCTCAAGGCTGGCAAAAGTCCAACATAAAATGCCATCGGCAGCAACATGCCCAATAATCTCTACAAAACACACAACTATACCGTAAAGGTCTCGCTGGAAAACAGGTCGAAAGAATCTTAACTCCAAGACGAACTACGAAAGGCTTGATCCCTCTATCAAGGGTACGTAGCCAGGCGTCATAAGGCGCAGCCCCAATCTTATCGCATTCCATTCTTAGGAGGGCGAAAGATCACTTACGACGGACCTTTTCAACCATTAATTCCGCCTAACTTGCCAAGCTGCGCGCTAGAACCTCATGCTAGAAGCTCACGGTTCTAATGAGTTGGTGGGCTAACTGTTGGGGTCAAAATCGGTCACGACAGAATCAATCCCTGAAAGTCCTCAGAAAATGTCCTCTTTGCAAAAAAGAGATAAGAAGAGTGCGAGAAATCTAAATCAAATTTCAATTCAATTTCGAAAAAGAATTAGAAAATAAGACCTCGAGAAAGATTACTGTTAGCCTCGGATATTGAAACGAGTATAAAGGTTCAATTGTCTGAACACACCGACATGCTAAACGGACGAGCGAATCAGGCCAAACAAGCCAGCCAACTCGCCATATTGGTGAGTAGGACAAGCCCCAGAACACGGCTAAATGCACACTCTAGATTTTGTACGAAATCAAGCCCAATTGTTATGACGGTTTATCTTTTATTATGCAGGAAAAGATAAATGTCAAGTTCATAGGATAAATGTGAAGTTTCCAAAGATAAACATTATGATCGGAGAGAAATAGAATATTTCCGCGAAACGATAAACTCGACCAAGGGCAGAAAGGGAAAGAGCAAACCGTCTTTAGGAGGAGTATATAAGGACGTAGAGGTTGAAGATGCAGGAGGACGATTTTGAGACTCTAGCGGATGACTTTTTACCCTAGACAGCTTTATACTCTAGAACTCTTTGCACTTAGAAACTCTAGATATTATTCTCGACATGCCTGTTTCTATGATTTGCAATCATACTAGACGAACTCGCCCAGGCAGTTTGATCTCTTGTTCAAATCTTTCTAATTGAACTACGTTTGACTTGATCCTCGAAAGGGGTACGTAGGCAGCTTTCTGATATACCATGTATTTGACCCACATTGACCAATGGTATATTGGTGTTTTACTATATAATTATTATGTTTTATATCCTATTAGGTATGTTTTCAGGTTCAGGAGTGTTTTGGAGTAAAATGATGATTTTGGAGCCTTTTAGAGTACAAAAGAGATTTCATCCGAGCTGACCATCAAGCCAGACCAGAGGTCTACATTCAGCGAGAATAATCAGTCGATGCACATCTTGTGCTGTCGATCGATACAGGAGAGAAAGACTCGACAAAAGAAGGTTATAATCGATCGATGTACATCTTGTACCATCGATCGATATCAAGACGCGAGGAGCCTAATTTGGTTCCAGCCGACTTATAGCTCAAGACTTCACCAAATTACAAGATTACCCCTGAGTGATTTTAACCTAATAGATAAATACTTGCCTAGGTGTTAGGAGGCAAGAAATCTTTTTTGTATTCTTGTTTTCACAGCAAAAGTTTAGAGAGATTTTGAGAGTTGGAGAGAAGATCCAGAAAGATTTGTGATTGGAACTCCATTACTTCTATTATCTATTCTATGCAGTTTTCTTACCTTGTTTGTGTTATGAATTGCTTAGCCATGTCTGAGTAATTCCATTGTTAGATTTAGGGTTTAAATAGGTTAAAGGGGTTAGCCCTAACTATAGATTGCTAAGTTGTGGTGTTCATCAATAGGTTGTTCTTAAAGCTTGTTCTAGAATTGCTAACTAGAATATTGAACCCTAGGAATTAGTATGTTTGCTCATTCTTGAATAATACCGTCCTGGTCTATCTATTGAGCTAAGATTGCTAGAATAACGTGATTTGCTGATCGAGGAAGCTTTGTGAGCCTAATTCAACCCGTGCGTAAAGCTTAACTGGAAGCTCGTCGATCGATATCCCTACTGGACAATCGATCGACGGCGTGAAAGGTGCATCGGTCGATATCTCTATAAGATCATCGATCGACACTGCTGGTGATCGAACATTCTTGTTCTGGTCATTAGATCTAGTTAATAGACTCGTCCAAAAATTGCGAGCGCTGATTGACTTGTTGTTAAATAAAGAAGTTGAGCTCTAATATAACATGAATGCAACTGTTAGGCATCTATAGGATTATAATCTCTGAACACATGAATAGAAACCCTACGTCTAGCGTTTTCGAAATAAAGTTTCAACCCAATCATCTTGTTAGTCAAGCAACTGCCTTGCTCACATAGGATTATTTACATTGCTTTAAACCATAAAAACCACAATTCACCTAGAATTGATTTTCTGATTAAATTTAATTGGTTCCTTAGCTCTTTGGATTCGATCACTAAGTATTACAACTGAACCTCTTATTTGAGAGAGTAATTCACTCCTTAAGGTAATTTGAGTGAGATCACCTTCCATAAGGTCCAGTCTCATATCTTCAAAACCTTTTTCGTCTATTACTAAGCGAGTTGCGGCCACAGTTTTTCTCTTGACATATGTGGTACTGCTGATAAACTTAGTCTCATTTTATTGCTTTTGTCGTACGATTTCCTTTGCAATCTCGTTTCCAGACAAGCTTCTTGTATGTTTTTGCTTCTAGAACGCTCATACGCAAATTTGAAATAAAGATCTAATTTTTCCAAACTCGATTTATTGTCTTTACATATTTTTCCGCATTTATTTGGTCACTTGTCGTTGGCTCTCGTAGAGAATCCGGACCTCTGGAAAATTAGGGTTTTCCTAACTTTCCTAATTTAAACGGAAATCGACAGTGTGAATTTCGGTTCGCACATTCGTATAAGAAAGCCCATCAGAATTATTCACTTTCATTTCTTGTCTTTCATTGTTAATCTCTTTCGACTCATTTCTACTAACCGTGTCTTAGGTTTACTTCATCTTTCGTTTTTTTCTTCATAAATTTATTGTATTGTAGGAGATAGATTGCATCCCTCTACAAGGCCCATCAATTAGGAAGATATGTCCCATCAAACTATAGAATCAGCTCGGCTCAGCGAGAAGATTAGACGCCTTAGCGCCACATAGTACTTTTAGTCAATGGACTTGGTCCAATAAAAGCTGATGGCCCAAGCAGCTTATCTGATGGCCTGTCTACTCGGCCCGACGAGTAAGGTCCATTAGGGTAAGACGACCTAGGAGAGAAGAGAGTCAGCTATGTAAGGAGAGGAAGGGACAACGAGAAAGGGATCCGAAACACTAAACACTCATCTGGCGGCTAGGATTAGGTTTACTTTACCTTGTATTTTCGCCGACTTGTATTTTCCCAGCTAGCTTTTCGAGCACATGCTTGTTTCCACCATCTGTTTCTTCATTTGTAACCGACAAACCTCTTTCTCATTTAATAAAACGTCTTACACATAATCCACCGACGAGTTTCGTCTTATTTACCTGTGTCCGACCAAACTCGGTTCAAACATGTATTGGCTGAGATTTATATCTCAATAGTGAAGATTAATAATGATATTTTTATATTAATATGAGGGTATCCGAATCTATGGAATGACCTCAACTAAACTTCAAGAGAAAGTACAATCCACATATAAATCATTTTCTATTATTTTGATAAGGTCCAAAGTATAGTTTCATATTTTCATAGCCTCATATGTTTAGCGTCATAGAGTTGATTCGAACCCGAGTAGTTCAACTTCCCAAAGTCCGTCTTTAAACATATTTGAGCTCGTGTGTTATTTTCAACTGCATATCTAAGAGCATCAGCATCAAGGGGTTCATGGGAGAGTTCACACATTTCCCAAAAAAAAAAAATTATAATAATCAACAGTGATGAACTTGTTTCACAACAGCTCTCCCGGATGAACCCGGATCATCACTGTTCAGCAGGTCCCACACCACGGTCTGCTAGTGGTCCGTTTATTTTATTATTTTATTATTTTTATTTTTCTAAAACAAAAAAAAAACAAAAAGAAAAATAATAAAAAATTAAGATTGTGAACCTCATCCTTGGGTTCACTGATGCTCATGGTCTAAGCAACTAAAATGTGACCGATAGTTATTAATAAATATAGCTAGTGTTTCAGGAAAACTATTAATAAATACAATGCTAGTCAAACCGTTAATAGCGGATGATTATATTTTTGTTGTTCTAAAGAATTTGTTTTTTTGTTTGAATAATGTGATGTCTAACATGGCATATGACTTTGCAAGTATAGACAATCCATTTATTATGACAGCTGACTTAAATTCAAGTCATGTTGAAAGTTCAAATAATGTCATACTGAAATTATTGACCACAATAGTAGTTTGACGATGAAAATCTCGTAAGAACAAACTACTTGAAATATGTGTTCAGACATGCACCCCTTATTTCAGATACTAATCAAGTAATCATCGCATATGTTTAGAGTTTTTTTTTTTTGTAAAACATATGTTTCGAGTTAGAATACTAATTGGCCGATTTCCCAACAAAGATGCAGAAGCACCATATATACCAAGATTCAGGCATTTAAAATAGAAAACACTTTGATAAAAACTTTATAATATCTGTTAGGGATGTTTAATCCAGATTTTGGTTATTAAGATACAGGTAGAAGAAGAGCTGTAACAGTATCTGTTAGGGATGTTTAATCCAGATTGCTTATATATCGACAAATCAATCATATCATGCAACTATTGGTCAACCATAAGAGATAAAGAGACAAAGAACCAATCAATAGTTACTTATTCAGATTCCTTTTTCGTAGTCTAATATATATGGCCCAAGGGCTTGCACATGTTGTGAAATTATCAGCTTAGTTCGTCAACTCAATTATGGAAGTTTTTCTGGCAACATTCTTATGCTATCTTGGTATTTATTAATATTGTACATGAATTGAATTCAACCAATAAATTAAGCATTCTCGTTAAATAGTGGTCTCAATCTAGCTAGTATATGTTTGCAACATGTCTTTCAGTGTTCGAATATTGTCTGCTTTGATTGTCCCTTTACGTAGAAAGATTGATTTAGATGACCATTTTTTACTAGAAAATAATTAGCTAAACACGAGTTTATGTGGATTAAGATGCTCTCGAAGTAATAATAGCATAAAAAAAACTCAACGCATGCAATGGATCAGCTTCATAAATCATAACAATCTGTGCAAGAATCATAATACAAGATTCGCTCGAAACTCAAAAACAAAAAATCTGCACTTCCATTTTTGTTTTCTTCATCTAAAACAGTAATCATCACTATCATGTCAATTTATACAGAAGTTAACAAAAGTAACATTATATATATCATGTACTCGAGAACATTCCACCTCACAAGGAAGCAAGGAGCATTTAACGCCGGAGAGCCATACACGTGGCAATGTTCAAGGGCCACACAAGAGGAAGAATACATTGCACCTTAGAAGCGACACTCACCGTTTTCTACTACATAGAAGAATAACGAATTTCTTTAAGTCTTGATTAGTTAATTTTAGTTTAGTTTAGTTTCATAAGACGTAAAAGAAGATTTCGTTGTCCCCTCTTCTTAGATTTTCTTTAGATGCTAATATGGGTCCCATGTCTCCGACCAAGTTAGCTTAATAACGTTTTTAAGTCTTTTTGTCCCGCGAAAATTTCAAACTGTCTGTTATGTATATGCACAATGATCATCACATATTGAATTATAAATTATCTGTATTAAGACATACACTTATAATCGATAATTGTATTTAATTAACGAAGATGGCAGCTTAAGTTGAGGTTCTTTTACATTACTCGAGGTATCCATGCTTATCATGGGATTTTGAATGCATTGCATGTGACTGTTTGTGATTAACATAATATCTGATTAATCTAATCATAAACTAACAAAATAATACCACTTGCATTTAACATTATCTTTCCATATCAATTTATCTCCATGCCGTTTGTTAATGTATATTTCTTTCTATGCAAACTCTGTCACATAACAATATACTGACGGGGTGTTACAAAAAAAAAATACTGACGGCTAGTGTTACTTCCATCATCGAAATGGAATAATGTTCAATGAAACCTCGAGATACCAGTTACGTATCAATAACTTCATAAAAGAAAGTTAAACTAAACTAATAAAGTTGATTTGGCATTTCTCGCCCTGCAATGTAACATCCTTTATAGTTTATACTAATTCATTGCAGTTACTGAGAGCATATTTAACGCAGTTTCGGAAGTGGGTTTCTGCAGCAAAAAAGTAGAGTGTAGGTCCCACCATTATGTCAAAATCGGTGAGAGAAAGCGCCACTAAAGAAACACATTTGGTCAGTTTCTTACACTATTCTGCGGGCCCCACGACACGTGGCGGCCCGCGATTGGTTACATTTTTTATTTTTTTTTTTTAATATCAGATAAAACGAAAAAAAAATCAGAAACCCAAAAGTGGTTTCTGGCGTTGTGGATGCTCTGATTCAAGTGATTCTCGTTTATTTAGTTACGGGGCAATAAAGGAATTTCGACAAACCCACAATGCCTAAGCCTGTTTAAATTTTCGATCTTGTTTAGTTGGGCCTCATAGCTAGATCCTCCATATATTTCCCATAAGCTATAAATTTTCTTTAACTTTGTCATTCATTATTTCCAGTGCTGGTCCAAATTATTAGACGTCCATTATAGCCTATGTTTCTAAACCCTAATTTTGCATTCATGAAATAGTAATAAGCACGACCATTTTTTTTTCTCTTGTTCTCAACACTTTTATCAGCACAAAATTCTAACCTTAGCCAGCAAAATAAAAAAAAATCCTCGTAGCTCACCGATGTCATCTTCATTTCCCGTTTTGACGCCTTTGATTGATCTTGCTACCACTAACTAGCGAGATAAGGATCACTCTCTATACTCTTATAGCATACTTATCGATCATGCTTTAACCAATTATTTAGATCTGATTATTATTTTATTATTTTGTTAGATTCAACTATATATTTTTGTGGAGCGTGTTTCGAAATTGATATTCAATTATTCTTATTAGATGACTTGCAACCCAAACTTTATAATAACTCATATGTTTTCTTAATTTCTTTCTTGTGATTAATTTGATTAAGAGAACAGAGATCTATACTAATAAACTGGAACTGAATCATGCGTTAAAAAATGTTTGATTGAACTATCGCTGTTACATGATTTTTCTTTCTTTGATTGAACAAAATTAATTTAACAGTGACCAATAATTTGATATTGCTTGGTTTAGTTGGTTATATTATCTAGGCCTGGGTATTTTAACTTGGACCCGAAAACACGAATCGGAATCGACCCAAAAATATCCGACCCGAAACCGAACTGAAAATTTACAAGTACCTATTGGATCCAAAATTCTTCTACCCGAATGGACCCGGACCCGAAAAGAACCGACCCGGATAAACACGGACCCGAAACGAAACCGACCCGAATAGACCCGACCCGATAAGAACCTATTCAAACCCGACTTAAAAACTTTAAAATATCTTTTTATTAACAATCTTTGTCATTATTTTGTAACATTTTTAAGTAACATGAAGTTTGAAATGTAAAATATAGTATTAAAAATGTTTTATTTTAACTATTAATAGTTTATTTTAAGTTATTTTGTAAAATTTTAGATATATATGATAAAGTTTGACTAAATTCGATGGAATTTGAGTATTTCATTATCTTTTTATATCCTAAATACCCGAACCCGACCGGGACCCGATCCGAATCCAAAAATTATGGGTATTTTAATTATAGACCCGAACCGACCCGGATCCGACAAGACCCGACCCGGAACCGACCCGAAAAATTATGGGTACCTAAATGAGTTTATATTTCCAGGACCCGAAGGATCCCAAACCTGACAAGACCCGACCTGAACCCGACCCGAGGACCGGATGCCCTGGCCTAATATTATCATTGGTATGAACAATTTAATTCAGGAAAACATTTTTTTTTTAACGACAACTAGATTTTGATCCGCGCTTTGAAAGCGCGGGATAATTTTTGGATGCAAAACTTCTAGAGATAATTAAAATTTGATCTTAAACATTTTATGTTTGACGTCTATAATTAAGAAGTTTTTATTTTGACATTTTATTTTATTTTATCTCGCACCAGTGTTTATTGTTTGTATATTCAACTCGGATTTGCCATTGAACCAAATTTGGTGAACATATATAATCCAGTTTAGATTTAATGAAAAACCCCATTGATTATAAATCTTATAAATCCGATAAAAACTAAAAAACCGTGATTAACCCGTGATCTGACACCGTTTGACCCAATAAAAACCCATAAAAATCTGATAACTTTTCTTTAAAATGATTATTTTTTCATATTATTATAAATATTACATTTGAAACTTCTGAAGAAAAACCCCCATTGATTAAAAACCCAATAAAGACTAAAAATCCGTGATTAACCCGTGATCCGACATGCTAAAAACCCGTGACTAACCCGTGATCCGACACGCTTGACCCAGTAAAAACCCATAAAAATATGATAACATTTCTAAAAATGATTAATGTTTCATATAATTCTAAAGATTTTGCTTTAATAGTATAGATCTGAGACCAGTCCAAAAGCACCATACACAACCATAGTCGACCTCACACCATACTGAAGACCAAGAAGACCAACAAAACCAAATAAATAAATTATTTCATACCATAATAGAGCAACAATGACCTGACGGTAAACAGCAGCCCAACAATAATGCAAATAAAAAGAAAACCAACAACAACCAGTACCAGAAAAACAAATAGCTCACATAGCTTATTAAAATGAAAAACAAATAAAAACCATAATCCAAAAGCTGCTCCCAAGCCCACTTCTCATAAGGTGTAACAATCATAGATCAGTTTTTTGGTGGGACAAGCTTGGGGTTGGCAACGCCCTTCTCCTCCGGCTGTTTCGATGCCTCTCTCTGACGGTTGCTTGCCTTTGAATTAACTTTAGTCCTTCTCTTTGGTCTTATGCCTTGGGATACAAGTTTCTTAAATGGGGCTTCTTGGTTGACTTTTGGAAAGAGTTTCGAAGCTTGGACGTTTCAGGATTGTGTGTTTCACAACCCTGATGGACAGCTAATGATAATTAGAGAAATGGTAACACATTTGGTTTTGACAGATACTGTCCAAAAGTTATGGCGAGGGACTAAATATGGCCCTTTTACTTCCTACATTGCAAATGTAAGTAATTTGAATCAAGGAAAGGATTCTTGTATGATGGTATATAAATGGCATAAAGACTCTGTTCGGACACTATGGCATAAACAAGGAATACGATCTCACAAGATTATATTGGTGTTCTTACTGATGAAATTATGGGGTTATTATGATCTTTTCTTGAAGAATATAAATCAATTCAGGAAAATAATTTCAACTCTAAAGGAGTTTTTTTGTTTAAAGAAAGGGGTTGAGCCGAGGAATATGGATGCTGGGACAAAATGGACCTCATTAAGTCCGATTGATAATGGCTCAGTTGAGCAAATTCTCTCATATTTTAAATGAAAGTAATGAGTTGGAATTGTAGAGGTATGGGGAGAAAATGGACTATTAGTTATCTTAGAGAGATATGGCATCATCACAAACCAGATTTTCTTTTTTTATCGGAAACAAAACAAGATTTTGCTTTTGTTCAGGGCTTTCAATCACACTTTGGATATGATAATCTGGTGACTGTGGATCCTAATGGAACGAGTGGAGGACTAGTATTTTGCTATAATAATGAGTACCATATTAAAATCTTATATACTAGTAACAGGATAATTGATGTGGAAGCAGTGGCTTTGGGAAAGAAAATTTTCATGACATTTGTCTACGGAGACCCAGTTCAGAAACTGAGAGAACAAGTTTGGGAACGGCTAACTCGATATGGTATATCGAGGAAAGAACCTTGGTTTATTATTGGTGATTTAGATGAGATTACCGGAAATCATGAAAAAGATGGAGGACCATTGAGAAGTGCAGAATCTTTTGTACCTTTTAATAATATGATCCAAAATAGTGGACTTTTGGAATTCCCGGCGAAGGGGAACAAATTATCTTGGCAAGGGAGAAGGAAAGGAAAAGGGAAAGGGAAAACATACATGGTTCGATGCCGGCTAGACCGAGCTTTAGCAAACGAGGAATGGCATTCTTTATTCCCAAAATCTTATACAGAATATTTGAAGTTGGTGGGATCTGATCATAGACCAATAGTGGCTTTTCTTGAGGATAAAGTCACCAAAAGAAGAGGTCACTTTAGGTTCGATAAACGCTGGATTGGCCAGGAGGGTTTTCTGGAATCAATTACCAGAGGTTGGGTAGATGAATCAAGGAATGTAGAAGGAAACATGGGAGATTTCGTGACTAAGATTTCTAACTGTCGACATGAGATCTCGAGTTGGCGGAAAAACAATCCACCCTACGGAAAAGAAAAAATAGCAGAGTTACAGAAAGCATTAGAAGAGGTGCAAACAGATGATAATCGGACTCAAGAGGATATTCTGGAGGTATCGAGGAAACTTCAAGAGGCTTATAGGGACGAAGAAGACTTTTGGCAACAGAAGAGTAGGAATATGTGGAATACAGCTGGAGATCTTAGTACTAATTTTTTTCACGCACTAACAAAACAAAGGCGAACACGTAATCGTATAGTTGGTTTATATGATGCCAATGGAAATTGGGTGGTTGAGGATAAAGGAGTAGAGAAGGTAGCAGTGGAGTATTTTGAGGAACTTTTCAGTACTACTCTGCCTTCAGATTTTGATGATTTTTTGGATGAAATTAAACCAACTATATCTCCACAAACGAATCAACGATTGATTAAGATAGCCACAGAGGAGGAAGTACGACAAGCACTTTTTATGATGCACCCGGAAAAGGCACCAGGACCGGATGGAATGACGGCTTTGTTTTTTCAGCATTCGTGGCATATTATAAACATGATGTACTGGAAATGGTCAATAATTTTTTGACAACAGGGAAACTGGATTCGCGGTTAAATATTACAAACATATGCTTGATTCCGAAGACGGAAAGACCGACTAGGATGACAGAACTTAGGCCTATAAGCCTATGTAATGTAGGATATAAAATCATATCAAAGGTGTTATGTCAACGTTTAAAGGCTTGCCTCCCGGCTCTTATTTCGGAGACACAGTCGGCTTTTGTGCCGGGGAGATTGATTTCAGATAATATCTTGATTGCACAAGAGATGTTTCATGGATTAAGGAAAAATAAGTCATGTCAGAATAAATTTATGGCTATCAAAACTGACATGAGTAAGGCTTATGATAGAGTGGAATGGACCTTTATTCGGGTTTTGTTACAAAAAATGGGCTTTGACCCACACTGGATCCAATTGATGATGGAATGCATATCGTTAGTGCAATATAGAGTTCTATTAAATGGACAACCAAAAGGACATATTGTTCCGAACAGGGGGCTACGGCAGGGTGATCCATTATCACCTTATTTGTTTATCATGTGCACAGAAGCTCTTATAGCAAATATTAACAATGCTGAAAAGAAAAAACGGTTAACAGGAATAAAAGTGGCACGGGCTTGCCCTTCAATATCTCATCTACTTTTTGCTGATGATAGTATTTTTTTCTGTCAAGCGAAGAGAGAGGAGTGTCAAGCTATCATGAAAATTCTTAAAGATTATGAACGGGTATCGGGACAACAAATAAATTTCCAGAAGTTGTCAATACAATTTGGTCACAAGATTGACGAGGTGCTACAACAGGAATTACGAGACATCTTTGGAATACAAAATCTGGGAGGAATGGGGACGTATCTGGGTATCCCAGAAAGTTTCGGTGGTTCAAAAGTTCAAGTTTTTGGCTTTATTCAGGAAAGGCTACATAACAGAGTAAATGGATGGACTTTCAAGTTTTTTACCAAAGCAGGAAAGGAAATAATTATAAAATCAGTAGTAACCGCTCTGCCGAATCATGTTATGTCATGCTACCGAATTCCGAAGACGGCGACGAAAAAACTTACTAGTGCGGTAGCGCAATTCTGGTGGAGTCCTAGTGGTAATACCAAGGGTTTACATTGGAAATCATGGGATAAGGTCTGCACCCACAAAGAGGAGGGCGGATTGGGTTTTAAGGATCTTACGGATTTTAATACGGCTATGCTTGGAAAGCAACTATGGAGATTAATAGAGAAACCAAACACTCTATTTTCTCGTGTATTTAAAGGTCGATATTTTACGAATGCTTCACCCCTGGAACCGATCAAGTCGTACGCGTCATCCTATGGTTGGCGTAGTATAACTTCTGCTAGATCTCTGGTTAGCAAAGGATTAATCAAAAGGGTGGGATCAGGATCATCTATCTCAGTATGGAATGATCCTTGGCTCCCAACCAACCGCCCGAGACCAGCAAATAAAAAACAAAACGTTCTTCTCCCTGACCTTATGGTGGACTCTCTTATCAATGTTCAGTCGCGAACTTGGAATGTACAGGTTTTACAGGAATTGATGGACCCCGAAGATGTGACAATTGTCCATAGTATTCCGTTGAGCAGGATACAAACGGTAGATCGGGATGGCTGGCATTTTACTAAGGATGGCAAATATACGGTCAGATCTGGGTATCAGGTAGAACGAACTTACCCAGACAGGGAAAAAGGACCACCTGAATTTGGACCAACAGTTACAGCTCTTAAAGCTTTTTGCTGGAAAGTACGTTATCCACCAAAGATGAGACACTTCTTATGGCAATTGGTAACAGGGTGCATAGCGGTAAAGAAAAATCTGAAAGCTCGAGGTCTTAAGGGGGACATTATCTGTGACAGATGCGGAGCACCTGAGGAATCTATAAACCATGTTTTCTTTGAGTGTCCACCGGCAGTCCAGGTATGGGCCTTATCGAGGATCCCATCGATTCCAGGTCTTTTTCCAGGGCAATCTTTATTCGCAAATATGGATCATCTTTTCTGGAGGGTTAAGCCGACAATGGAAGATCACCATTTCGCGTGGATACTTTGGTATATATGGAAAGGAAGGAATAATAAGGTCTTTAGTAATCTGGACATGGATCTTAGAGATACCCTTAAATTGGCTGAGACTGAGTCTTTACTATGGACGGAAGCTCAACAACAGACTGCTCAGAAACAGGGACAAATAGTACAACCTGTGGAGTTAGATTTACCGATTAGAGTGGGCCGATGGTGCTTTACGGATGGATCATGGAAAGCAAATGATATGTTCTCTGGACAGGGATGGTATAGTACTTTAGAAGGATTTGAAGGTTTAGTGGGTGCTAGAAATACAAGGGCGAGTCAGTCTCCTTTACATACAGAGGTAGAGGCACTGATATGGGCAATGGAGTGTATGAGGAATTTACAATAATATCATGTCACATTTGCGACGGATTGTTCTCAATTGGTGAAGATGGTTTCGGAACCAGAAGAATGGCCAGCATTTGCAGTTTATTTAGAAGATATCAGGAATCTCAAGCGAAGTTTCCAAAGCTCAGAGATTATTCATATATCAAGGACGCATAACACAAAGGCGGATAGCTTGGCACGAAGGGTCAGGCAACAGTCGTCGTTCATGGTCCATATGGATATAGAGCACCTGGTTTGATTTAGAGAGTCTAGATGAGTCTGTATTGTTGTCGACAAAAAAAAATAGTATAGATTTGAAACTATCATGATTGGCCGGGTATTTATGATTTAGGTTGTTTAGATTTATGTTATTGATTATTGATTGGTAGGAGATTTTTAAAAAAACTTATGTATTTGTTTTTCTAATTTTTGGGTTATTGATTTGAAAATACATGTGCAACTAAAATAATTAACTCTATATATTGCACAATTATTAAGGATCTCTATATACTCAAAATTTAGAGTAGTAAGCTAATAAAAGTTTTTTTATATGTCACCTTTTATTGTTATCAACATGAGTAGTTTCATGTATATTTTAATATTATTTATAAATAAAATTAAATAAAATGATTTAGGGGTTTAGGAGTTTGTCTTTGTTTCATACTATACATCTAAAATGTAAATATACAACGTATATAAACACGAATCTTTTAATATATGTTATATTCTCAAAAACCTGAATAGGACAACTTGTAAAGTATTAAGCATTAAGCTGATATAATTGTATCAGAATATTAAAACTTCGTAATATCGTAATGTTAAAGTCTCAATATTTATAAATAATACATAAACTTCATAAGCAATAGAAATTTTTTCAGATGGCGTGATTGTAGTTTGGTTATTTAACAAAACTAAAAAGTAAACATTGTTGGATTAAATAGATTTTGTTAGGATTAAATAGATTTAGTTATGATTTAAATAAAAAACATATATTTTAAATAAAGTAATGGCATGAATCTGTAAATAATTTTAAATGAGGAGGGTACCATAAAAAAGGCTTTCTGTTTTAATAGTATTGATCTGAAAAATAAATCATTCAAATCTTTCTTGTTCAAGAAGTGTAAATGGATACCTAACCAAATCTATATCTAACAAAATAGATATCTAAGAAAAAATTCAATTTTTTTTGATTAATAAGTTTAAATCAAATATACTAACAAAATCAATACCCAACCGAGCGTAGCATATTAAATGGTTAATAGGATAAATAACTTGGATAATAATCCCAAAATATTGCATATTCGAATTAATTGAATATATTTTATAGGAAATTTAAATTTGACTACTATTGAATAAACCACTAGTGTATTAAGCTTTGTAATCTGTAAAGCAAATTTTATTCACATATTTAATTATCCATGTGTATAAAACCTTATATGATAGTGTAAACCAATATTATCTTTGAATGTGTAAACCATATTTAATGTTAATATTTAATTAAATATTGTTTGACATACCTTTTATGAACATGTATTTTATTCGGTTCTGGTTTATTAATTAGAATGAATATTTAAGGTCAAACTGGTTTATAACTATAATTGTTAGACTTATATATATCACACGAACTCTTTCTAGGACCGGTTTGAGGCAAAACCATGGGTCAAAAGACTCAGAATATTTTAACAAAAAAAGGCTCATAATATAGTTTAGTTGAATGTCGATTAGTGAATGTATAGATAAATAATATTGATATTTAAATTAAATAATAGAGGTATAAATCAAATAATTAGAATTATAAAGTTAAGTGGTTTCATATATATTCATTTAAGGAAGATCTCGTTAGGTATATATAAATAATTTATATAGTTTTTTTATTTAAAATTCAAGCTGAAAGGTTGAGATAAATAAAGAAATATCTTGGAAAATAATAATTAAATAAAAATATAGCCCAAAATAAATGCAATGACATGAGATGGTAAATATTTTAAAATTCCAAGGATTCCTAAAAAAAACCCTTCAATTTTAATAGTATTGATTTAAGAAAACATATGTTGTACGTATTCATGCTTTATGCCTTATTGCCAATCTGTTTATAATATATAATATAGATATGAGATGATTACATATTTTTTTCTTTATGTCTATATCATCTTAGTGCACTTTTTATAAAAATTAAATTTAGTGCACATATGAAAATAACTCGTTCAATTAGGCATATTTATTTTGCAAAATTTGTACTGACTGCAAGTTAGTTTTTGGGTTGAGTTTGTTATTATTATTTTTTTTGAACAGTTGAGTTTCTTATTATTGAACGATCGCAAGATTATTGCACGACCTAATGAGAGACATATGTTGGACTCAGTGGCGGATCCATTAAGGACAATGGGGTGTCATGTGACACCGCTTAAATCTCTATAAAATTTTATTTGTGTAAAATTTTGTAAAAATTCTCTAGTGCTTGTGGTAAAGCCCTAGCCTGACACCCCATAAACCCGAGTTCGATCTCACCCTGACACACAATTATTTTAAATCAAAATTTTGACACCCTATAAACTAATTCCTGCGTCCGCCACTGGTTGGACTCCAAAACTATATCAACAGCTTATTATCATTATTATTTTAATCAAACTTATTTAACTTCAGAATTTATGAAATAAAAAATTAATATTTTGATTTTATGTGTTATGACTTTTGCTTGTAGTAAAAGAAGTGTCCATTCGATGAATACACAGACTCATAATCACCATGTATCGAAAAGTGGTGACTCATCTTATACGTCATCTATCTCTGCAGCTATAAGGATTAGTTTTTGTTTAAATCTGAAATGGCTAATGAAGTGATATATTCATTCCTAACTGGTTTTTGGAGTTTTTCTTGAAAAAATTAAAAAATAGTTGTATTAGCAAAAGAAAAAGAAAAACAGAAAACGTTGTTAACGCTATCGGGTTATTGTAATCCTTGTTTTGTGAATTCTCTTTAACTTTGTTAACATTAACTTACTCCTAAATAATTCTTAGTGTGATAGATTCGAGCTAAGTTTTGCATCGGTAGACTGCGCTACTCTCTTATCCTCTTTCAAGTTTTTGAATTGATGTTTTTAGATAACGTCAACTCGTTAGAGGGACATAGTTAACCTCAATTCTGATTATTGTTCGTTATATTTCTCACCATATAGTCGTAAGTTTAGAGTTTTTAGATTTTTTTTAATCACGTTAAATTCTTAAAAATTAATGAATTCTACAAAGATGTTTTCGATTTCATCTTTAACAGATACATCCTTTGATCCATAGGTTTCATTTCTGTGTTTTGAATATTTTCCCTTGCCTATTCTCTAGTATTTATCCTGGTTTGGTTTTAGAATTTTATTTCATTTTGATGTTATGTATCTTACTAGATATTGTTTATTTAGGTTAAGTCTGTTCTTTAATTGAAAGATGGGGTAGGCGCAAGAAAACCTAGTGAATATAGTAAATATTTAGGTTACGTTTGTTCTATAATATAAATATATTAATATTTAAAATGGTTAGTGCTGATTGCAATGGAGAATAATCAATCAAGTGGTCAAGAAACTGTTCTTGGTAGTCAATGTGAATCTAGTTTACAAGTCTCACGTGATTCCGGTTTGATAAATCAAGAGTCAGTTGAGTTTTAGGCCGAGGAAGACGACGCTTCAATCAGTGAATTTGGAAGCATAGGAAATAGCGAACAAATAGGACCAACTTGAAACTGAAGATGTTGATTTTTTATAAGCAAAAAATGAGAATAGGAAGAATGATGAACTTTGTATTGGAATGGAGTTTAGTTCTGATGAGATTACCAATATAGCTTATAGTAAATATGCATGGAATCATGGTTTTACGTTAGGAAATAAAGGACATAAAAAAAAGAAAATAAAAAGGTAGCAAGGATTCTTTGTGTATGCTCAAAAGAGGGGGTCAGACCATCTCCAATTGCATTCTATAATTTTTTCTATATTTCACTCTAAGAGTAATTCTATTATAGAGTTAGATTTGCTCCAAAGGTTTACTCTATAATAGAGTTACTCTATAATAGAGTGTAATATGGAGGAATATTGCTTTTTCACTCCAAATATAGAGTAAAAAAAACACATTACTCTATATTTTATTATATAATAAAGTAACTCTATTATAGAGTAAACCATTGGAGCAAATTCAACTCTACTCTATTTTAGAGTACAATATAGAAGAAATTATAGAGTGCCATTGGAGATGCCCTTAAGAAGGAACCTAAGGTCAAGAGATATTGTACCCGACTAATCACAAGGTGTGGTTGTAAAGCTCATATGGCTTGCTACGTTCAGAGTATCGGAAAATATAAGATTGTGTCTTTTTTTTTTGGTCAATATAAGATTGTGTCTTTTGAGCCAAATCGAGCAGTCACTATCTCTAAAAATCAACATGTTGATGATGTCGAGATGTCAGGAATTTCAGCAAAAGCAAAAATGATGAGCATGAAAGTTGGGAGGAGAGAAAATCTGGGTTTCTGGAGAAAGACTATCACAATTACATATATTGTAAGCGGATGGTAGAAATGGCAAAGGGAGATGCTGGAGTAGTTTTGGAATACTTTCAAGGAACGAAGGAAAATAATTCATCATTATTTTATTTTATACAACTTGATGAGAACAATATGATCACTAATACCTTCTAGGCGGATGATCGGTCTATAAACTATTACAATCTCTTTGGAGATGTCGTTTGCTGTGACACAACTTATAAGAACAATGATTATGATAGGAAACTGTTGCGTTCGGAGCTTCTCTCTTATATTATGAAACCACTGAGTCTTTTAAGTGGTTTTTGAGACTTGTCTCAGAGCAATATCTGGAAAACAACCAAAAACAATTCTTAGAGACCAATCTTTCAGCAATGGCGAATGCAATACTGTGTTAGGTATGAGTTTTATCGCTTCAGTATTGCATTCGCCATTGCTGAAGATTGGTCTCTAAGAATTTGTTTTGGTTGTTTTCCAGACGTTACTCTGAGACAAGTCTCAAAAAACCACTTAAACGACTCAGTGGTTTCATAATATAAGAGAGCAGCTCCGAACACAACAATTTCCTATCATAATCATTGTTCTTATAAGTTGTGTCAAAGAAGACGATATCTCTAAAGAGATTGTAATAGTTTATAGACCGATCATCCGTCCAGAATATATTAGTGATCATATCGTTCTCATCAAGTTGTATAGAATAAAATAATGATGAATTATCTTCTTTCTTTTCTGAAAGTATTCCAAAAGTGCTCCAGCATCTCCCTTTACCATTGGCACCATCCGCTTACAGTATATGTAATTGCGATAGTCTTTCTCCGGAAGCCCAGATTTTCTTTCCCCCCAACTTTCATACTCATCATTTTAACGGTTTCTTTTGACAAAATTCCTGACATCTCGGCATCATCATCATGTTGTTTTTTAGAGATAGTGACTGCTCGATCCCTTCAGAAAATGCTTCATAGGTGTCCTTCTAAGTCATGATTGTAATTTGGTTCTAAAGACACAATATTATATTTTTGGCCACTCTTAACGCAGCAAGCCATATGAGTTTTACAACCACACCTTGTGATTGGTCCGGTATAAGATCTCTTGACCTTAGGTTCTTTCGTAACCCCCCTCTTTTGAGCATACATATTGAATCCTTGCTACCTTTTCATCTTTCTTTTTTCGACCTCCTTCGTTTCATAACGTTGAAACCATGATGACATGCATACTTACTATAAGCTATATACACAATCTCATCAGAACTAAACTCCATTCCAATACAAAGTTCATTTTTCTTCTCATTCTCATTATTTTTGCTTCTAAAGGATCTACATCTTCAGTTTCAAGTTGATCCTACTTGTTGGCTATTTCGTATTCTTCATCAAATTCACCGAGTGAAGCGACGTCTTCACTGAAACTCGTCTTCCTTGGCCAAAAGTCAACTGACTTTTGATTTATCAAACTGGATTCACCTGACAGACTTGTAAAATAGATCCACCACTGACCACCAAGAACAGTTTTTTGACCACTTAATTGATTATTCTCCATTACAATCTGCAGGGCCGGCCCTGAGATTTTGGGGGCTGCAGATGAACCAAGAAAAAATTCAGTAATTTGGGGGCTGAAATTTTTTTTTTACAAATTTGGGGGCTTATATCTATATAATTTTTTTCGAAAATTTCGGGAGCTTGGGGCGAATGTTTCGTTAGGCTTGGTTCAGGGCCGGCCCTAACAATCTGCACTAACCATTTTAATATTACTATATTTATACTATAGAATAGACGTAACCTAAATCTTTGCTATGTTTTGTTGAGCCAACCTCATCTTTCAATTAAACAACGTACATAACCTAAATAAATAATATCTAGTAAAACACATAACATCATAATAATATAAAATTCTATAACCAAACCAGGATAAATACTAGAGAAGAAGCAAGGAATAATATGCAAACCACATAAACGTAACCTACGGATCCAAGGACGTATCGATGCAAAACGTAGCTCGAACAGTATATCACACTAAGAATTACTTGGGAGCAGGTTCCTATTATCAAAGTTCAAGAGGTTTCGCAAAACAAGTGTTACAATAATCCGGCCGCATTAACGACGTTTTCTGTTTCTTTTCCTCTTATTTTTGACAATAACTATTATTTTTTATTTTTATTTTCCTTTTCTCAAATACTGATATGAAGTGGAAAAATATTATTAAATATTGAACCTACAGATTCATCCTAGAAGATGAACACAAGAAAAAACTCTTAATAAATCAATGGTTTGAAATAGATTTGAACATAATGGTTTTGTCGGTCTAATTATTTAAAAATCATTAATTTGCATTTGTAATGAATAATATATATATATATATATATATATTATAAAAAATGAAAGTGATGATAATTTTATAGAATATTATTATTCAAAAGATACCTTAGTTCATAAAATGTAATTTAATACAATTTCATTACCATCATTTTTCAAAATACATATATTATTGGAGAATACATATTTCCTAAAAGTAATATTGCCTAATAGAGATAGCTGTGAAAAAACAATTAAGAAGTTTTATTAAATATATCTCGTCATTTTGAGATTAAAATATTAATAAACTACTGAAATGAAATCATAAAATACATCTAGTTAGTTATGTTTAATTCTTTAAAGAGAAGGTGACAACTTATACTGAAAACAAAAACTACCAAACCAATAATATTGGCCACAAAAATGGCAAAGTGATTTTGTACGTGAATGTGGATATGAAAAAATTAGTCAAGACCGAAGGGTTTTGTTTTAGAACTTATACTTGAAGTTGAAAAATAAAGATTGTAATAAACAAGAGATGATTTAATCACATAAGAATAAATGTTACTGCACATAGGAATAATTTAGTATAAAAGTTTATTGAATATTTAAAAGGAGGAATATATGGATATTCCAGTAAACTACATAAATATTACTGCATATAAGAATACATTTTAAAATTCTTATTGTCTTATATTCTCTTAAGTTTCAAAGTTAGAAGGTTTTAAGAAAGAATACATAGCATAAACAAAATTTTAAAAACAAGTTTTTTATATTTTTGTCTAATATCCTATATATTTATAGTATAAGGAAAAAACGCTTCGTGAATTAATTCAACTTCAATAAAATCAGTGAGTAGTAAAGAAAATTTCATGAAGTTAAATATATAGCAATGTTAGTCCATATTATCATAAAAATCTAACTATCGTCAATTATAATTTTACTAAAATAATTTGTTAACATGAAATTTCACGTTTAAAAGTAATTATTATTGCTTATGCACTTACTAAATATATTTATTAATAAAAGTTTCATGAATGGTGCAATTTTGTACAAATATTATTATTATAAAATATAAATTATGTATATATATAAACAGAAACAAAAAAAATCCATTGAAAACATTAAATAAAATGTGTCTCCACTTGCTATACAAACTTATCGATCGCTTAAATCGTTTATACTCTGGGCAAGTCTAAGTTATTTTTCATATTCTAGTATAAACTTGCTTAGACATTCATTTAGTAACGATATAAATATACACATAAACATATTTAAGTAGAAATCTTAAAACCAACGAAAAAACTCATAGTCAGCATACTTAAGTATAGATGTACTTGTCCTAACCTATATATATTTTTTTTTGAAATATAATAATAATCGATTCACACAGTTTTCAGATATCCGATAGATTTTGCGATAGAACCGGCACCGATTGATATTCAAAGACACGTGATTACAAGATTCCATATGTCAGAAATTACCACCGTTTCAATTATATCAACATATCAACCATTTCAAACATATCAAATTAAATGATTTAAAACTTAAAATATATTATTTTTCATAGTGATTTGATGAAATTGTTATTTTTTTAAACAAAATATCATTAATAATTAACTCTGAAAAGGGAAATCGGAACAGTACACAGTCCAATGTCCGGTGTACCGGAGAAACAGTGGCTCTAGGTTACAGAGAGAACAAAAACAGACTAACAACGAAAGCAAAACTAGACAGAAAGAGGAGAGAGATTGAGGGAAATACGACTCTAAAAACCCAAGAGTTCCGACTCCGAACAGGAACACCGGCGAGCTACTCATCTGATACATCACGACTTCCTATGGCCAGGGCGTCCAAATCCGGCGCTATATCCGTCGACTATTAACCATTCAAGCAAGCTCACCTTCGGAGGAGCCCCGCGGCCCCAAAACGCCGTGGTCCATGTTAAGAAGTCAATCCAAGTCCCACATCAGAAGTTTAGACAAATAATGTCTAGTATATAAAAGGTGTCCAACTCTGATTAGTATGAGACCTTTTGGAAAGTAGTCCAGAAACAAATCTATGCGGGCTTTGCGTTCGGACCCAAAGTGAACAATATCATACTAATCGTTCGCTGAAGAGTTGGACATAGGGCTTGAAAAAGCACAACAATTGGTATCAGAGCTCAAGGTTATTGAATCAAGGTTGCTGAGTTTGGGCTGTTGAATCAATGGAGAAAACACGAATCGAGGTAGAGAGGTTCGATGGCAAAGGAGATTTCTCCTTGTGGAAGAAGCGTATGCTTGCTCATCTTTCAGTCTTAGGGTTGAAGGATGTGTTGTTGGAGCAGACATCAATTCCGAAATATGTGATTAAGAAAGACGAGGATGAAGATGTGTTCAAAGAAAGGCTACAGAAGGAAGAGTCGGAGAGGTTGCAGAGATCTGAGAAAGCGATGAATCTCATCATCCTTAACGTTGGCGATCACGTACTGCGGAAGATCGAGGCATGTACTGACGCTGCATCGACTTGGTCAACGTTGGAAAGGTTGTATCTCTCTAAGTCTTTACCAAATAGGATACACTTGCAGCATAAGTTCTATACGTTTAAGATGAAGGAGTCTCAAACGA
Organism: Brassica nigra; assembly: GCA_016432835.1. NCBI lineage: Eukaryota > Viridiplantae > Streptophyta > Magnoliopsida > Brassicales > Brassicaceae > Brassica > Brassica nigra. The sequence continues at coordinate 32,338,123 of CM028247.1, forward strand.
TAGATGAGAACATTGATGATTTCTTGAAGATAGTTTCAGATCTTTCAAGTGTGAATGTACAGGTATCTGAGAAAGTTCAGGCAATTCTCCTGATGGAATCACTTCCAAGTCAGTACATATACTCGAAGGAAACACTCAAGTATGGAAGGGAAACATTGTCCCTTGAGGAAGTCACGAGTGCTGCTAAATCGAAGGAGCTAGAAATCAAGGAGTCAAAAAATTGTAGCTCTGGTTCGTTGCAGGGAAATGGTGAAGGTTACTTTGCTCGTGGTAGACCTGATAAAAGAGAGGCATCAAGTAGCAGTGGTAGGAAGGGAAAAGGAAGATCGAGATCTGGCTCAGGTTCTAGACTCAAGTGCTGGTACTGTAACAAAGAGGGGCATGTGAAGAAGGATTGTTATACTCGGAAGAAGAAGTATGGTGATGATGAATCTGGAGAGGCTGCTGTTGTGGTGGACCAAAAGGATGATGCCCTGTCAATATCTAACAATAGGCATGGGGATGAATGAATTCTTGATTCTGGTTGCTCCTATCACATGACATCAAGAAGAGATTGGTTTGATCAGTTTTAGGAGCTTAATACATGACAAGTGTTGTTGGGAGATAACAACGTTGTAGCAGTTCAGGGAATAGGAACAATCAATGTGAAGGCCTATGGAGGAACTGTGAAGGTTCTCACAAATGTGAGGTACATTCCGAAGCTCAAGAGGAACTTCATCTCCACTGATACTCTGGACATGCTTGGTTTTAAGCACTCAGGTGGAGAATGGAAGACCAGATTCTACAAGAATGGAAAGCTGGCGCTTCAAGGTACCTTGACTGGCTCGCTCTACTTGTTCGACGGTGAAGCTGTTGCTGGACAAGTGAACAACATTGTGCAGAAGAAAACTCTGTTATTGTCAAAGGATGAGACCAGTCTTTGGCACAAACGACTTGGTCATTTTAGTATTAAGAGTCTGCAAATACTTGCTAAGAGAGGAATCCTGGATAAAAGCAAAATGGGGGTTCTGGCCTTTTGTGAAAGCTACGTCATGGAAAAGCATAAGAAGTTGAGTTTCCATACAGGAAAGCATGATTCAGGTGAAGCGTTGAAATATGTTCATGCGGATTTGTGGGGTTCCACAAGTGTAACTCCAAGCTTGTCTCAGAAGCAGTATTTTCTGTCAATCATTGATGATTTCACAAGAAAAGTATGAATATTCTTCTTGGTGAATAAGAGTGATGCTTTCAGTAATTTCAGAGAGTGGAAGAAGCTTGTCGAAAATCAAATCAACAAGAAGGTTGGTTGTCTCAGAACCAATAATGGTTTGGAGTTCTGTAACTCGGAGTTCAATGGTTTCTGTAAAAATGAAGGCATTGAAAGACACAAAACTTGTGCATACACGCCACAGCAAAATGGCGTTGCTGAGGGGATGAACAGAACGATCATGGAGAAAGTAAGGTGTTTACTTGATGAATCTGGCCTAGAAGAAGAATTCTGGGAAGAAGCTGTGTCTACAGCTGTCTACTTGATCAACAGAAGTCCTGCATCTGCGGTTGATAATGAGATACCAGAAGAGTTATGGTTAGGAAGAAAACCAGGTTATAACCACCTAAGGAGGTTTGGATCAGTGGTCTACATACACAAGGATCAAGGAAAGTTAAAGCCAAGAGCGATTAAGGGTGTATTCACTGGATATCTGGCTGGTACAAAAGGGTACATAGTGTGGTTGCTGGATGAAGAAAGGTTTGTCATAAGTAGGAACGTGGTGTTTACTGAGGATGTTGTGTTTAAGGATCTGGAAAAGAAAGAAATGGCTGCAAAAGATGCTTCAGGAGATCCAGTACTTGTTCAACATGAAACCGTAATTCAAACAGGTTCTGGTACGGATGAAGTTTCAGGTGGAGTTAATATTCAGACTGAAGAAGACTCAAAGGATTCAGAATCAGAGTCAAAACAAGAAGAAGTTCCGAGGAGTTATAGGCTGGCTAGAGATAGACCTCGCAGGCAAACTGTTCTACCATTAAAATTTGATGATTTTGAGGTCATTGCAGCATTTGCGCTAGTAGCTGCTGCAGATGTGATTGCAGTGGAGCCTTCGAGTTATCAGAAGGCTATAAATAGCAGTGAAGCTGATCTGTGGAATGGGTCTATGGGAGAAGAAATGGATTCTTTAGAGAAGAATAAGACTTGGGATCTGGTTAAGCGACCTAAGAAGAAGAAGGTCATTGGGTGCAAATGGGTGTACAAGAAAAAATCCAGGTTAACGGAAACAGATGATCCAAGACACAAGTCTAGACTCGTGGCTAAGGGATACTCACAGAAGGAAGGTGTTGATGATCACGACATCTTTGCACCTGTGGTAAAGCATGTATCCATAAGGCTGCTACTGTCGATTGTGGTCAATCACGATCTTGAGCTTGAACAGTTAGATGTCAAAACTGCATTTCTTCATGGAGATATTGAGGAAGAGATTTATATGGAACAGCCTGAGGGATTTCGTGTGAAAGACAAGGAAGACTATGTGTGTCTTCTGAAGAAATCTTTGTATGGTCTCAAACAGGTTCCAAGACATTGGAACATATGCTTTGACAGTTTCATGAAAGAACTTGGGTTCAGGAGATGTGAATTCGATCACTGTGTGTATGTGAAAGAAGTGACTGGGGGAATATATGTCTACTTACTTCTCTATGTAGATGATATGTTGGTGGCTTCTAAAAGCATGGTGGAGATAGAGAAGGTGAAGAAACTGTTGAGTGGAAGGTTTGAGATGAAGGATCAGGGCTGTGCAAGGCGGATTCTTAGCATGGACATTTCCAGGGATCGTGCAGGTGGAGTTTTGACATTATCTCAGTCATGTTATGTTGAAAAGGTGCTTCGAACGTTCAACATGAATGATGCTAATGCGGTTACCAAGTTGGTTCTCACTTTAAGCTGAAAGCTGTTGAGGATGGAGAACAAGAAGCAGAGATGGAGAATGTGCCTTATTCTAACACCATAGTAAGCATTATGTATGCGATGATTGGAACAAGATGTGATCTCGCTTATGCTGTTGGGTTAGTGAGTAGGTACATGTCAAGACCGGGTCTGATGCACTGGGCTGCAGTTAAATGAGTGCTGAGATATATGAAGGGAACAAAGGATCACAAGTTAGTGTTCAGGAAGAATGAAAACTTCAGGATAGAAGGTTTCTGCGATGCTGACTTCTCAGCAGATTTTGACAAGAGGAGATCGATCAGTGGTCATATTTTCTCAGCTGGAGGGAACGTCATTAGCTGGAGGTCATGTCTGCAACCTATGGTAGCTCTTTCGACAACAGATGCAAAGTGCATGGCACTTGTGGAAGCACTTAAGGAGGCAATTTGGCTGAGAGGTTTGTCTGAGGAGATGGGTTTTGAACAAGATTCAGTGAAGATCTGGTATGATTCGCAGAGTGCCATGTGTTTAGCCAAGAATAACGTTCATCACGAACGGACTAAACACGTCAGCAGGAAACTCCACTTCATCAGAGATATCACTGAGAAAGGTGAAGTGATCGTTGAAAAGATACACACTTCGAAGAACCCTGCAGACATATTAACCAAGGTTGTTCATGTGAAGAAGTTTGAAGCGGCTCTGAGGGCTCTCGGAGTGGCCAAGCACTAAGGTGTTTGGCACTGCCTGGCAAGTACATGAGTTGGCAACATGATAGCTGCAGATAGAGCTGATTAATCATCAAGGTGGAGATTGTTGAATTGGCGAAGAACGGGCGATCCAGGATTCATGGATCAGGCGTTCTCTAGCAGGGAATAGGCGTTCCCTAATACATGGAGTGGGCGCTCCGTGTCATGGAGTGGGCGTTCCCTGGGGCATGGAGTGGGCGCTCCTTGCCAATACGTTGGTGATGAAGAATCAGCTATATTGGAGCTTAAACCAAGTCGAGATTGACAATTGGGTATATGGCGTTGGGTTAACGACCGGTTTATTATTACTCAATGGTTTACGGTTATTAAACCGGTTATCAGTTGTAATAGACCTTGCCTAATATAAAAGCAAGGCTCGTGTGTCTGTACATGTAATCAGAGAAAAAGATAGATTGTACTAGGGTTACAACTTTAGGTCACAGCCGTCGCGTGATTTTGGAGAGTTAATAATTTGCCTTGCCAAGCCCCAGAGACGTAGCCACATCGGTGAACTCTGGGTAATCAATTAATCTCGGTGTGCTCATGTTCTTCTTTCGTTTCTCATTCGTTTCTTGCGTATTCGTGTTCTTGAGTGTTTTTCCGTGAGAGTTTCATGTCGTGAATTGTGCAACGTCGGTTTGAGGTTGAACAACTTCGCGGTTCATATCGAACATCAAACGAACTTAAACCCCAACAAAGTGGTATCAGAGCAAGTTTGATTTGCTTATCTGATCCCAACAATTGGTATCAGAGCCAGAGTAGATGATGCACCCATCTATGGATTATGGAGGTTTTGGTGTGGAAGGTTCTCTCAAAAGTGGCCTTGCGAATGATGCTTGGTGATCTTGTGTGTCCCGTTGGTAAAGACGGTGGTACAAGATGGGTGTCTGGTTTCGCTGGAGGGTGAAAGAATCACTGGTTGTGTGGTCCTTGGTTTGAGAGGGGGATTGTTAAGATGTCAATCCAAGTCCCGCATCAGAAGTTTAGACAAATAATGTCTAGTATATAAAAGGTGTCCAACTTTGATTAGTATGAGGTCTTTTGGGAAGTAGCCCATAAACAAATCCATCGGGCTTTGCCTTCGGGTCCAAAGTGGACAATATCATACTAATCGTTCATGGAAGAGTTGGACATGGGGCTTGAAAAGCACAACAGTCCAGAGGACCCGACTCCAAACCTTACTGTCATCCAGCTCCTCCGCGACGTCGTCGCCTCCATGTCAGAGAAACCACACACCACTCCTACTTCATTCTGATGGAGAGAGACCGCACCGGAGGAGAACATCTCCTGGGGAACCTCCATCCCTTTTAAGAGTCACCCCATCAACAATTTGCAACTCTAGATCTGGGACGAAAAAGTTTCTAACCCGACTGACAAGCGGCTCTAGCATCAGAGCTCATCCGCCATGAAAACCGACAAACCACCAAGATCTAAAGCTTACATAGAGAACCCGCTACAGGGTCCTTCAAGATCTCGAATTGAACAAAGAAGATGCCTCACGGAATCCGCACTGTGCATGTTCCACCGTTTGATTTCTGATGCCGTAAAAAGAACAAAGCAGTGGGGGGGGGAGGGGGAGGGTGCGAGACCTCCGAAAAACCGACGGAGATGCCGGAGACGGAGACTCCACCCAGATGAAGATACATCGAAGAACTCTACAGAGAAAAGGATTGGGCACGTCAATGCCGCACAAAGGCTTTTTTCTAATTGCTATTGTTACTGTTAATAGCAGTATCGGCCTTTGGGGAATGCCCAAGGTGCAAATATACAAAGTCCTCTCTTGTTGAAAAATTTATTAAAGAAATTAGGATCCAAACTTCTTAAAACATATAGATTAGGGTCCTAAATACAACTATACTTTTGGGAATAAAATTTTTTGAGCCCAGGGTCCATTATTTTTTAAAGACAGGTCTGGTTAATGGTAATATATCGGAACTATTCATTTTTTAAAGAAAATTTTAGCGTTTTATATGAATTTTTTAAAATTACTTTTACAAGAATTGCAGTTTAAAAATAAAAACTTTAAGATAATATTTTGATTTTTAAAGAAATTAGATTTTTTTAATTTTTATTTATGTTATTGACTTGATGATACATAAAAAGTTAAAGAAGCTATATTTTTTTTTTTTTTAAAAAACAGATGTCTTAAAAATATTACTCTTAATGTCATCAAAAATGTTACTCTCAAAGATTATGTGATGACAAATTTTCATGTTAATGATGATAGTGTTTGAAATTTTTTTTTTGCGAAAATATTTTAGAGCTTTTATATGTTTTTTCTTAAAAACAAAACAATTTGTAAAAATTGCATTTAAAAAAAATTTAAGAAACTATTTTTATTCTATTAAACTTGATTTTTGAAATTAAATAAATTAAAAAATGACATGTCACTTTTTACAGGTAAACAAGTCACAATTTTGACTTGATGAACAAATAAACCAAATTGAAAGTTTTTAATGATATAAAAGCCAATTTGAAAATTTAATATACCAGTTAAACAAATTCAAGGTTTAAAGTACTATTAAATGCCACTTGGAAGGGTTTTTATGCAAGTTTTTCCTAACCTCAACCAAACTTGATTCCCTAGATTGGTTTCAGTTTTGAAAACTTAATTTTTAGGTTATGACTATTCTAGCATGTTAGGTTTGCACTCTATTATTAGATTATTGGATACTGGTTACGTTTAATGCTTAACCGAGAATTGATTTAATACCCAAATAACCTGAAAATTATATATATTATAGTATTTTAGGTATTATTTACACGTTTAGTATTTTAGTGTTTTAGTTTTTTTCCACATTTTCGATAAGTTTTGGGATTCCTTGTATGTTTTCAGAAATTGAATAATTTAGGTTTTTTTTTGCTTTTTGAATATTTTAAGGTTTCCATTTATTATTTTGAAAGTTGAATATTTTTATTTTTTGTATTTTTTTTTATGTTTGATTTTTTTAGATATATATTTTTTGATTTTAGATAATTTCTGATAAATTTTAATATATGACAACTAATCATCAAGAAGACATGCATCATTTGGCTTGGTATAAAATTAAAGGTTGCAATTTCTCAAATGATCCTCAAATAATATATATAGATGATTTTCTTTAGAGATTATTGTCTGAATATACCGTAATGGACAACAAATAAGGTAACTACCCGAATCAGAAAAAAACCCCTGGTGACTGTATATATTTTGCTACCCTATGACCTTTTTAACCCTACTGAACACACACGTAAGAAAGGTTGAACACAGATAGATTTGACGTGATCTTTCTAAGTACATCCTAGGTTTCTATTCAGATGTAGGTCTCCAGCTATCTCTACCTCAACCACTCGCTCTGCTTGCCAGTTGTGTAAAGTACACTTCAAAATCTTCAGAAAATTAGGGAAAATAGTATTTTAGGTTATCATATAATATTATAGGTTATCATCCTAAGTTAACGGTTGATATGTAGTCGTGTATTTTGGTTGGACGCAAAGAAAACTGTTAACGATTACTATATAATATTATAGGTTATGATCATAGGTTAGATTTGTATGCAAAATATTATCATAGTATTAATACATGGATTTATCAAGTGCCTTCGTAATTAATTTAGGCCTAAGATTGTTACTAACAAAATTATTGGCGGCTTTTGACATGAAAGATAGTCGTCCAGTTCTGTTGGACCACCATTATCGCTTAAAATGAGCTCAAGTTGGAAGTTTGTTTGTTCTAGTTGCATGACTAACAAGTTCAATAACAACATAACTTCAAATGAACGAACACTAGGAGCATGAAAATGTCCATATTGGTGTTTTATTGTTGGCTGCTAGGGAAATAAATAGCAATACTAGTTAACATCTATAGTTATACAGATTCTGCAACAAATTGGGTATTAGCAGTTACTAAGTGGCGTAACACAATGGATCCAATCAACATTAAAAGAGAAGTACGATACAAGAACAACGTACTCAATGTTTTGTTTAACAAGGCCAGCAACGAGGTTTGCAATGTGGTTATGGTCACCAACATCACATGCATCTATTTCAAGTGAGTCACCATCGCCCTCTCTGTTTTTCTTCTCTTTCACCTCCTTTTCTTTTTGCTTCTTCTTTGCTCGATACGCGACAGATTAGCTGAGGTTAGATCTCCGCCAAACATACATTTACTGAATGCGTAACTGTCTTGGAGTATCCAAACAAGGTTGTCCACAGCCTCGTACTCGACCTCATCATCCCAGGCCAGGCCGTCTGGGGGTGATTAATATCCTCTCTCATGGATGTCACCTCTGTCTGCGAAATACAAAATAAAATGAATAACAATCAAATAAACATGAAATTCTGGTTAATGTATATTAATACAAACACTTAACTATTTATCGGTTACTAAAAATCTTAGACGTTATATTTGAAGATAGCATCCACATAGAACCTTATTCTCTACTATATATCATTTAAAGATATTTGCAGATGGTAACTGAAATGATTAAGACTAAAATATTATTAATACAAACACTTAAACTTTCATGTTGATAGAGTAATACAATCGGTAGCATCCTATTTCAGGCAGATTGGTGATCTACACTAACATGGGGGGTGGTCGCTAACTATTTTACCTGTTACTAAAAATCCTAGACGTTATATTTGAAGATAGCATCCACATAGAACCTTATTCTCTATTATATAACATTTAAAGGTACTTACAGATGGTAACATAAATTATTAAGACTAAAATATTATTAGGTAGCTCCTACTTCGTATCTTAATCGTAAATTTACAAAATATCTTACACTTTAAGAACTATTTCTTTAACATAGGCACTGTCAGGCTACACACATAGATTCTCGAGAGGTTTATGTTTATAATTAATGACCTTCGCTTCTTCATCTAGCTCTCTAGCATGTGCTGGATCAAATATGGGCGGAAGTGGCGTGACTTCTCGCTCTTGTTTTTCTTATGCTTGGGAGCCATTTCACCCGGACTCTCTATCTGACTCAATCACCACCATTGGGTCCGCCTGTGGAACAACCTCTTTAATCTGAGGAACGCGGCCATGAATACTAGTTGAATCGGATCCACGAACCCCCAACAAAGCCAAACTCGTTTGTGAAAGAAGGATTTCGTCTTTCTTCTTCCAGATCTAGAGCATCGCTTATGGATTCAAATCTCTTCGGTTTTGGTAGGTGTTAATCCTTTCGCCGTCATGCCGCATCATGCATTCCAGCAACTAAAAATCATCCATTACGCTGGCTAATAAACCCTCCGTGAATCTTGACAGAATATAAAAGTTTATCTCCCTCGTTTAGTGAGAAAGAGGTTTGAGAGAATGTAACTTTTCACAACCTAATAAACTAATAAAAATGTAAATGGTGCCTCTTCCTTCGCCCCTGAAGTCTTTTTGGAAAACATGATAGTACAATCCACAGCGTGTATTATAGCTGGTCTGACATAAAATCTCATAGTACATGATAGTGAGGCTGTAGGTTTATAGGGGTCTTTTGGTATTAAAAAAAAGTCCAATAGTGATAGGGTATTCTCCTAATTTCGCCGAATTCTATGTATATACAGCCTAATTTCTCTTTCCTTTAACTACCACGTAATATATTTAAAATAATCACGTAAGCTTGTACGACTATAACTTTTATGTACTAATAATCGGTAAGGTTGGACCTCGTTGTTGTTAATGTAGGAATAGTATTAGTTATAACTTATAAGTCTTTCTTTCTAAATGCGCGGTTATTGAGGTGACGAAAGGGAAACTTCAACAGCTCTGACGTGACCCATCAAAGTCTCGCCCTTTCTCTACCAGAAAAATGACGAGCAAAGTAGCAGCTTCTGCATTTCTCTCTCGCACCAACGAACTGACTAATCATCTTCAACAATCATGCATTCGGATTCTCTCCTTCTGCGAATCGAGTTCATCTCGCATTGGTTCACACATCCACTGCCCCGTGATCAAGCTGAGTCTTCTAGAGAATCTCGACTTATGCAACAATCTCCTGAGTCTTTACCTGAAAACAGATGGAATCTTGAACGCCCGCAAACTGTTCGACGAAATGCCGCAGAGAACCGTTTTTGCCTGGACTGTTATGATCTCTTCTTATACCAAAACCCAAGAGCTTGCGTCCGCGCTTTCCTTGTTTGAAGAAATGTTGGCTTCGGGAACAGTTCCGAACGAGTTCACGTTTTCATCGGTTTTAAGATCTTGTGCTGGTTTAAGAGAGCTTAACTACGGAGCTAAAGTTCATGGTTCTGTAATAAAGACTGGTTTTTTGGGAAACTCGGTCATAGGAAGCAGCTTAACTGATATGTATTCAAAGTGTGGGAAACTTAGGGAAGCTCGTGAACTGTTTAGTTCTTGTAAGAATACTGCTGATACCATCTCGTGGACTATGATGATATCTTCTTCAGTTGAAGCTCGTAAATGGAAAGAGGCGTTGGAGTTCTACTCTGAGATGGTCGAAGCTGGTGTTCCTCCTAACGAGTTCACCTTCGTAAAGCTTTTAGGTGCCTCTTCTTTTCTCGGTTTGGAGTTTGGTAAAGTCATTCATAGCAACATAATCGTTCGTGGAGTTTTGATGAATGTGGTCTTGAAGACATCTCTTGTTGATTTCTACTCGAGGTTTGCTGAAATAAAAGATTCTGTAAGGGTGTTGAATTCGAGTGGAGAAGAGGATGTGTTTCTTTGGACGTCTGTGGTGTCAGGGTTCGTAAGAAACTTGAGAGACAAGGAAGCTGTTGCTACATTTCTTCAAATGCGGAGTTTGGATTTGCAACCAAATAACTTCACATACTCTGCAATCTTGAGCTTATGCTCCTCTGTCCAATCGTTGGATTTGGGCAAGCAGATTCATTCACTGACAGTTAAGGTCGGATTGGAGAACAGCACTGATGTCGGAAACGCACTTTTAGATATGTACATGAAGTGCTCGGCATCAGAAGTAGAAGCTTTGAGAGTCTTCAGAGCAATGATCTCACCAAACGTCGTCTCTTGGACAACGTTACTCTTAGGTCTTGTGGATCATGGGTTTGAACAAGATTGTTTTGGAGTGTTGATGGAGATGGTAAGAGAAGGAGTAGGACCCAATGTTGTCACTCTATCTGGTGTTCTCCGAGCCTGCGGCAAATTAAAATCTATAAGTCGGGTATTAGAGATTCATGGATATATACTCAGACGACAAGTAGATGGTGAAATCATCGTAGGGAATTCACTCGTAGATGCATACGCCAGCTCGGATAAGGTAGCTTATGCCTGGAACGTGGCTAAGTCAATGGATAGGAGAGATACTATTACGTACACGAGCTTGGTTACGAGGTTTAACGAGTTGGGAAAGCATGAAATGGCACAAAGTGTCATCAAACATATGTATGGTGATGGAATCAGACCGGATCAGTTCAGCGTACCAGGGTTTATCTCAGCCTCAGCCAACCTGGGAGCTCTTGAAACTGGGAAACATCTTCATTGCTACTCCGTGAAATCAGGGTATTCTAGCTCGGTTTCGGTTTCCAATAGTTTGATTAACATGTACGCTAAATGTGGTAGCTTGGAAGATGCAAAGAACGTTTTTGAAGAGATAGCTACGCCCGATGTTGTTTCTTGGAACGGGTTGGTGTCAGGTTTGGCATCAAACGGCTGTATTTCTTCTGCTCTATCTGCCTTTGAGGAGATGAGGATGAAAGGAACCGAGCCTGATTCAGTAACATTCCTGATATTGCTCTCTGCTTGTAGTAACGGAAGACTGACCGAGATGGGTCTTGAGTACTTCCGATCAATGGAAGAGATTCATAACATTAAGCCACAGATAGAACACTATGTTCATCTAGTTGATATCTTAGGCCGCGCGGGACAACTAGAGGAAGCAACAGGAGTTTTAGAGACGATGCCGCTAAGACCAAATGCTCTGATCTTCAAAACACTGTTGAGAGCTTGCAGATACCATGGGAATCTATCTTTAGGAGAAGATATGGCTAGCAAAGGCTTAGCACTTGCACCATCTGATCCAGCCTTCTACATTCTTTTGGCAGACTTATACGAAGAATCTGGAAAAGCAGAGTTGGCCCAAAAGACTCGAAACTTGATGAGCCAGAAAGGTTTGAGTAAGAAGCTAGGAAAGAGCTCTGTGGAGGTTCAAGGAAAAGTGCACAATTTTTTCAGGGAAGATGTTGCTATAGTTGAGAAAACAAAGGGGATATACGCAGAGATAGAATGGATAAAGAGTGAGATCGAAAGGTCAGGCTTTACATACCGAGGCAATGAAAGCGCAAGCTATCACAGCGCCAAACAAGCTGCTGTGTTTGGTCTTGTGTACACATCAGCAGAAACTCCAGTTCATGTTGTGAAGAACAAGATCCTGTGTAAGGACTGCCATGACTTTGTGTCCCTCATCACCCGGCTAGTCGATAAGAATATAACAGTAAGAGATGGGAATCAAGTACATGTCTTTAAGAATGGTAAATGTTCTTGCAAAGGGGAAGAAACATCATTTGTATTATCATAGGTTTTTGAGAAGAAAGATAAAAACATTTATGAAAAGAGCATGACATTGTTATAGTTTCCAAAATTATTACGCAATTTATTCAGAGATAGCCAAACAAGAACCCAAACAATGTGAAAACTGGAAGTTACTCCTTCAACTGCGGTTCGGTGGAACTAGCAGCTGCGATATTGGTTTTAGACTCTGAAATTAGACCTTCAAGGGTTCTGTAGAAATCCTCAGGAAGAGGACCAGGTCGGTGCTGAGGAACGTGCTTTGGGATGGGGGCATCGTTCTCAATTACTTCACACTCGTAGTCATCTGGAACACCCCAAGGGTCCCATTCTGCAAATGCAAAACCAAGCGAATTAGAACTCCAAAGGTGGTCCCTAAATTCGAGACCATTGAAAGTCTACTCGGTCGCACTCGCATATCACTAGACAAGAAAGTGATAAGGCTCAAACAATAGCCTATCCCTTTCTTCATAAGAACAAGAAGTAAGATCCACCATGAAAGAGGGTTTTCACAAGCATTAACACTGTTTATACGTATTGAGAACATGATCAGGCCTATGTAACACTGAAAGCAAAACATTCACCAAGAGCCTATGGGACACTGAAGCAAACAATACAAAAAGCTTGACTTTTGCAATGCTGTGTTGTTCAGATTCTGTTCTACATAGCGAACCACAAAGCCTCAAGATTCAGATTCTAGAATAGCCAATGAGATCGCATGATGATAATGGTAAGAACACACGAACCGATCATTTTCCCAATGAGTGTGAGCTCATCTTGTGCCTCTTCGATGAGCTCTTCCACTTGACCGCAACCAAGACGCTTCTCGATCGCCTCCCAGTCTTCTTCTTCCTTGCACACACTGAGACGGTGGCGCGTGAATGACTCGACAGCTTTTCGGTATCCTTCGTCCTCCGGCACCGCTTGGATCTCCTTTAGGGTTTTGGTGTAGAGATCGATCAGCACCGCCCTCGCGTTCGGTACAACGTCAAGCCCGACGATACCCGTCGTCTGCTTCACTTTACCCAATAGTGGCCGTCCGATTGACCGAAGGAACATCTCAACCGCTGGATTGCTCTCTCTCTCTCTCCTTGAATCCGGCGAAATCTCGGAAGGATTGTTGTTTACAGTGTCAACTCGAAGAAAACGAAATCCTGATTAGCAAATTGGCCTGCCCTTATACGGGCTTTTGTTGATCCAAACTAAGCTACAAATAAAATTGTTGGATATAAATGGTCAATGGATAGTTGACAAAAAAAATATGGTCAGTGGATAAAATAGATAAATAAATTTAATGAATTGTATTAAAATAAATAAATTAGATTCAGATGGGTAATAAATTATCTATTTTCCAATTGGCTTAATAACCAAAATCAACAAACAATAATAACTCATTTAAAATAAAATACATAGACCAATTTGGTTTATATATTTTTAATCAAATATATAAACTGATATATTGAACTAATTGTTAGCTACTTTTCATTTATCTAAATCTTATATTTTCAGTTTTTTTTCACAGATAAGTCAGTTTCAGTCAGTTTAAAATGTATTTACTTCTTTTATTTGAAACTGCAAAATTTTGTTTTTTTTTATCACAATGCAAAATTTTGTTTTAATCTAAAAATAAAATCACAAAATGTTATTTTGCCAAAACTACAGAATCGTATATTCTTACCAAAATTGTAAAAACTTTGTTTTCTTATAAAATCTAGAACAACACAATGAAAACAAAGATTGACTGCTAGAACTTGACATGTATTTTCTGTTCCTGTTTTACTTAGCTACGGACTAATAACTAACATGCGGTAAATAACATTATAAAAGTTTTGCTGGGTCAAAATTGTCCAGTGATTGGTTTAGTTTTGATCTTCTAAACTCGCTCAATCAGAACCTCACAGATCTCCAGATTATCAAGCTTCTTAGGCCGCTTGTAGTTCTTCAACAAGAGGGAAGAACATACAACACTAACAGAAGAAGCCGCCATTGCAGCACCAGCAAACCATGGAGGCAACCTGAGATGGGTCCATGGGAAAAGCACTCCTGCAGCAATGGGTATCCCAATGAGGTTATAGCCAAGAGCCCATACGTAGTTTAGACGGATTCTTGAAAAGGTTTTCCTGGAAAGATCAATGGCTGTGATCACGTCTTCTAGATTGCTCTTCATCAGAACTATGTCAGCAGCTTCTATGGCTATGTCTGTCCCTGCGCCGATAGCCATCCCAACGTCAGCAGCCACAAGGGCAGGGGCATCATTGATTCCATCACCCACCATCGCCACAACATGACCTGCAGCCTACAAAACAAGAATGTTGAGCAAACGGACCAAACATGAACTCAACTTTCATCTTCTAACATAGTGTTGGAAACAAGTGACCTTCAGATAAGGTACCTGTAGCTCCTTCACTTTCTCTGCTTTCTGCTTGGGTTTGGCTTCTGCCATAACAGAATCAATACCAACTTCACGAGCAATGGAGTTTGCAGTTCCCCAGTTGTCACCAGTTACCATGATGCTTACAATATTCATGGATTTAACAATGGAGATGGCTGCTCGAGCACTCGGTTTTAGAGGATCCGAGACAGCCAAGACTCCTGTCAGTTCTCTGTCCACAGAGACAAGAATCCCTGTCTGAGCCATCTCTTCAGCTTCTGCTAGCATCTCTTCAGCCTCCTCTGTAATATTAACTCCATGTTGAGACATAAGGTTCTTGTTTCCCACCATAATCTCTCTTCCCTTAACGGTCGCTTTCACTCCGTTTCCAGTGATTGACAAGAAATCATGGGCTTGAGGCCAAGCAGGGTTATCTTCTTCATCTCTGAGTTTCTTGGCATGGTCAACGATGGCCTTTGCTAGAGGATGCTCACTGTTTACCTGGCAAAAGAATAGTGATGTACGTTGGAACCCATTTTACTTAATAAATATAAGGAATTCAGCCATTTGCGTTCAATGGTTACAAAAAACTACCTCGGTTGCGGCAACAAGTTCATAGAACTCTCCGAGTGTCATGTTTTTCAGCATTTTTGTTTTCACAACCACAGGCTTCCCCATCGTGAGGGTCCCTGTCTTGTCAAAGACAATGCAATTCACCTACACCGCCATTGAAACTGTTAAGTGCCATTAAATTTCAAAGCAAGAGAGATGGCCACAAGCTTAACAAGTTATTATGCACTAACCATGTGAGCTCTTTCTAGGGCTTGACCACCCTTTATCAGCACACCTTGGGATGCACCAACCCCAGTACCAACCATAACAGCAGTTGGAGTAGCCAGTCCAAGAGCACAGGGGCAGGCTACAACCATGACTGATATCCCAAACTGAAGAGCTAGTTCAAAGCTATCCATAGAAGCAGGTATCCAAGACTCAGAGTACCAGTGTAGTTTACCAGCAAAGAACCATACAAGCCAAGTTAAGAGTGAGAAGGAGATGACCTGCATTGTTATTATTATCATCCAGTAAGGAAAATAGGTGTTCCTCTAAAACAAATAAACATGATTACATACTCACCAGAGGAACAAAGAATCTTGAGATTTTATCAGCCAACTTCTGTACTGGAGCCTTGGCTAGCTGAGCAGACTCAACAAGCTGAACAATCTGCGCAAGAGCACTCTCTGAACCAACCTTTGTAACCTTAACGTGCAACACTCCGTTCGCATTCAGAGTGCCTCCTATAACTGGATCACCCTTTCTCTTGGCCACTAGCTTTGCCTCTCCAGTCATCATACTCTCATCCACATGACTTTTCCCCCATATGACATAACCATCTGAAGCTACTTTGACACCAGGAAGGATCTTGAGAACATCGTTCTTCTGTATCAACCGACCATCAATCTCTTCTTCACCAGTCACCTTTCCTTCACTGTCCAAAGTCAACAAGACCGCTGTATCCGGTGTTAAGTTCATAAGCTTTGAGATTGCATCAGAAGTTTTTCCTTTAGCCATAACCTCCAGATACTTGCCTAGCAAGATAAAAGTGATGAGCATGGAACTAGTTTCAAAGAAATCTTCTCCCTTGAAATCAGGAGAGGTTGCAGCTCTTAACACTGAATACAATGAGTAGAAATAGGCTGCGTTTGTTCCCAGAGCAATCAAGACATCCATGTTAGCCGATCCTCGCCGTAAGGCTTTGTAAGAGCCATAATAAAACCTCCAACCTATGAAAAACTGGACAGGAGTAGCCAAAACACACCTAATGATCTCTCCGGTGTTGAGCATATTGATGACCTTGAACATCAGCAAATGATTAATACAAGGGATGTACATAAACACCATGGCTGTCAAGAACACTGGTACCGTGCAAACCAGACTCAAAATAAACGAGTTATAGTACTTCTGAATCTCCCCTTGCCTCTGAGACTCTCTGCCTTCCTCTCCCACAGAGAATATTGTCGCTTTGAGTTTGGTCTGATCAAAGACAATCGAGTCAATGACCCTTATGAAGTTCCTTGGCCCCGTCATATCATGTTTGTACAACACGGAAATGATCTTATCAGTTGCATGATGGAACTCTACACTTTGAACCCCAGGAAGAGCTTCAAGTAGTGTTTTGATGTATTCATCAACACACTCACCGACAATCTTTAAATCAATCTTGCTCAAATCCTCTCCTGTGCTTATAAGTAGTGCTTCAAACCCAGCGGTTTCTACCTCGTCGAGTAGTTTTTCATGGCCAACTAGTCTTTTCGATCGTAATGAACTTCGGCTTCTTCAAGTGCTAGGGAAACATGAGCTCTTTGTACACCGTTGGTTAACTGCAGAACTCGTTCTATGGTTGAAGAACATGAGGTACAAGTCATACCGTTTATTCTTATCCGGCATACTCGTATAGACGTCTCATTAGCCTCGTTTTCTATCAGTGATGCCTTGAATCCAGCATCTTCAATAGTCTCACAAATTTTCTCCACGTTCACAAAGCTAGGGTTGTATAGGACCTGAGCTTGATTGTTCAGCACGTCAATGACAGCTTCATGAATCCCTCGGAGCCGTTTAATAGCCTCCTCGACAGGTCCAGCGCAAGCAGCACAAGTCATCCCGATGATGCGGAACACTGCCTTGGAAGTGGCCTCCTCTTCTGACGATGATCTGCATCCTCCGCCGAACTTGTTTTTTTGCAACAAAGGATGCCGTGCACTGTACGTCTCTTCCCCCATGGATGTGAGCGCCATTTGGTTCGTCACTACGAGAAGGGTGTTATGAATATATTTTGATGCAACTTCTGCTACTCCTCGTTCTATTTATAAACAAGGTAAGCAAGCGCATTGGTAACAAAACCAAAAGATGATATGTCACCATCTTATTTATTATTTTTAAAAATGTCAAGGTTGCCAAAAATATTGTTTCTTTCAAGATATAATGGAAAATCAGTATAAAATGAAGTAAACTAACAAAGGAAGAAATAAAATAAAAAGAATTAACTTGATATGTATACAAAAATTTTGGAAAGTTAACATAAAATTACTTAATAAATACAAAATATATCTTAAAGAATGCAAGACTTTCAAAGAATCAAAGTTATCTGAATTTTGAACACATAGAACTTTCAAAGTTGGGACTATTGACTAAAAACACATAGAACTTTCAAAGTTGGGCTATATGGTGCCTTCTCAAAAGTTATGGTCCTTCACAACAAAGCCAACTACATGGTGACTTCTCAAAAGTTATGGTCTTTCACAATAAAGGCAACTACATGGTGACTTTTTTTTTTCTTTTGAAACTAGCTAGCTACATGGTGACTTCTCAAAAGTTTCTAATCCATTCAACCAATACTATATATAGGATCCACGCTTATGCCAAAATTTAAAGAAGAAATCAACATAAAATATAAAGTTAAACATTATCTCAAACGAATCCTATCAAAAAAGATATTTAGATGACAAAGTTGATAAGAGAATAAGAATAAAGAGTATAAAGAGACTATTCAAATAATTTGGAATTCAAATAAAATTTACTAGAAAGACTAAAAATAAAATATGGTCTGAAAGACAACAAAAATAATGATAAAAAGAATAGAATGTGCATTCATCAATATGAGAATATACTATCCAAAAATATTAATCAACAAATTTTAGAAATGAAAAATTTGAAAAACTTTTAATAGTTAAAAGATATAAAATATCTAAAAATGCAAATGGATATGTTATACAATAGATACACTAAATTCTTTGCAGGTAACTAGCAACTACGAAGCAAATTTCAAATTTTGTAACATGTTTCACATATTATTACGAATTTCCATGTAATACTGCAAAAAAAACAAATATTATGTACCTTACTATAAATTAATATCAAATATATATTTCGACATAAAGTAAAATTTTATATATCTAAATGTGTTATTTTGTTATATGAGCTTCACTACTACACATTAAAGTTAATTATATCAATTAGGAAGCCAGATTTAAAAATCTATATTATCTATACTCTTCAATTGATAAATAAAATATTACTTAACATTGGGATATACCTAAAGGGTATAATATTCAAAATAGTGTATTATCAATTATATTGTTCAAATAATGTATATAATATTTCAAAGGTAACTTTACATTTAAAAATAAATACATTTGTAAATACAGTATATATATATATAACTATAATACAAATAAAGAGATAAGTAGATGGTAACTAATTTAAATGTATAATTTTATAAATAAACATAAGCAGGAGAAAATAACGATCATATTTTACCCACATTTTCATTAAAATAAAATAAAATTTTGTGTAAATACATTATATTTTTAGTATACAAAAATTAAACTAAATAGTGTAATTAATAATACAAATTTGCAGTTAATGAAGATAAAATACATTGTCTAAGCTGACAAATTCCAAATCACCTACTATGTGTTTCCTATGTCATGCATATAAATAATAACTTTAAAATTTAAATTTTTTAATTTAGTTTTAGTTTTCAGTTTTATCGGTTATAGAAATTAAAATATAAAACTCAGTTTTGATTTACCTTTTGCTTTGATTTTATAAACTTATTATAAACTAACATATGTTTAGTCATGTTTAACCATTTTATGGTGTTTGGTGGTTCTTAGGATCCGGTGTCTTGTTGGATGTTATAGATTTTTTTTCTCTGGTATTCTAAGCCTTAGATTCTTTAATCAGTATTAGTTAGTTTTCGGAGAATAATGTTGTTCTGACAGCTTTTGTGTCCTGAAAATTTTGGTTTTCGGTGGTTTTAGTTTCGTGGGGTTAATGTTAACTCTCCAGCCAATATAGCCAATAGCTGTAGTAGTGAAGGGCAACATGTTTGGAAACACTATTTTCCAAAATATTCAAGAGCAATTTTTTATAAAAGACTTCTTCAAAAATTGATAGTGCATTAGAACTTAGAAGATTTTCTGAAGAAGTATTTTAGTTCGCATTCAAATTTCAATGAAAATTTTAATTTTTCGTTTAGTTTAGTGGACTTTTTGGTAAATCTACTTGAGAAGTCTATTCGAGAAATCTGCTAATAAAATCTTCAAATCTGAAAAACTTGCATGAGAAATTGTTAAAAATACCACAAGTTAAGTACCACTTTCAAAAATACTCCTCTAAAGTACATAATATTGCTGCATATAAGAATACAATTTATAATACTTGCTGTATTATATTATGATAAGTCTTAAAATTTAGAAGGATCTAAGAAAGAATACATGACTCATGTATGGTATGTTGTTGATTCTAAAATAAGATTCAATTCAAGATTGATAAACATGTATTTTTATCGTCTTGAGAGAAAAAAATGAATGAATCTCACATTTTATAGTAAGTGAAATATCCTTAAGATTATGTTTACACTCAAATTGAGAATGATGGACCCTTCCTAAAGTAAATCTATAGAATGTTGAGACAAATTATGTTGAGACACTAAGTAAAGAAAATACCAAATTTATTTCAAGTGAAAAGTATTTCTCAAAGCAGTAAAAGTATTTTTTTTTAAATACCTACATCCTCTTATAGATTGTACTAGACAAAAATTAGTGTAATTGAGATAAATATATAGTAAATCTTAAATTTACAAAATACTTGGCATGAACCATTAGACCATTTTGGTTCAGTAATGATGCAAATAGACATTTACAAACTTATGTGAAAATTTATTGACGAACCAAAAGACTCTTCTGAATGATTTGACATATGTCCATTGCTCACAAGATAATGGTAATACGATTTTCATTAGCCAAATGAAATTATTGGCATGGATAAAGGAGATTTTGGTGGACTAATCACCCACTATGCATCTTTATAATATTGGTGAATTTGCGTCTTAAGTATATGACATATTCACTGAGATAAGTATTGAACATTTGAGCTTCAAAATTAGCATCAAGACAATAAATTTTAGATAATTCTCCCATCACTGGTTCTGGGTCAGAAACTAAACATTCCCATCCAAGAATTTCAAATGTGCAATACACATTTTTGTTGCTCCACCACAGAGCTTGAACATGAGTTTTCTAATGAGTTGAAAATATATGTTGGATATGAATCTCTATTTATACTTAATTAGAATCATTCTCAAAGGATATAATTAAGGCTCGATTAGAATGCTAAAATTTTATTTTTCGTTTAATATTAGTTTAATGGAATTTTCGGTAAAATCTAATCGAGAAGCCTATTTGAGAAGTCTGCTAATGAAATCTTCAGAACTGAAAAATTGGCATATCTAAACATATTTAAAATGGTTTCAAACAGAGAAGAATTTTGAAAATAGAACTTTTAAGTTTAAATAAAAAGAAAATATTTATAGTAATTTTAATTTATAGTTTTCTTTGATTCTAAAAAATTGTATTCTATATTTTTGAAAGTAGAAAATTTTAAACTGAAATAATAATAAAAAATATTGGTTATCTATTTTTATTTTATTTTAACACACAAAAAATATCAATTATTTAAAGATATATATCTTTCTCCTTAGAGAGAAAGATAAACTACGAAGAATACAAAATTAATTTGAAATAATAAAAAACGATCACATTAAATTGAATTTATTCAAATTTAAGACACAAAACACAAATATAATTGGTGAAAAATAATATCTTACCAATTCTGACAGCTTACAATTTTAGCAAACTTCTCAAAAACACGAATTTACTAGTGCATTACAGTTTTAGCAAACTTCTCAAAAAGTCTCCTAACTCTAAATTTTCTTTGTGTTTCAGAAAACTTATTAATAAGTATGCTAGTGCATAACTTCTTGACAGATTTTTTTAAAAAGTTTTATATCCCTAAACCCTAAAAACAAATAGTTTAACTAGATAAAAATAAACACTTCACTAAACATAAAATCAAGTTATAAATGTTTAATATATATAAAATAAACCATTTATATGTCAAATTTTAATTACCAAAAATAAAAATCTAACTCTAAAAATACCAACATTACTTGAACATATGTTACCAAAACTCTAGACCTAACCAATAGACAATCATGATTTAGAATTTATATCATCAATATCAATTTTATTAAATTTAAATTCATATTATTTAGCATTCTTTATATTTACTTGATTTCAATTTATTTTCCATCAATTTTTTTATAAATTATTTTTAAATTATATGCATGAGTATTTATTGAGAAATATTCTTGTAGAAGATATTCTTGCCGTGAGAAAACTTCCCATGGGTATAACTATAAAAGTGTATACTGTTTTTTAGTCATAAAAGTATAGTTGTAATTTTACTATCTATTAGGTACTTTTGCATATGATTTAACTTGACATATATATTTGCATTCAAATTTAAAAATTTTGTTATGTTTGCAAGGATTTTTGTGTATATTTTTATTATGTAGAAATAAAATAAATACTAGTACAGACAATTAGACGATAATTTCAGTTCCTTAAATATTATTTTTAAATTAATTTAACGTGATGATTTCCTAAATAATATTAGAGGATAAATAAAGCAGGCACCATTCTCTTCTCTTCTTTTTTTTTTTTTTGCAACAAGCACACATCATTCATTTCTTATTAAAATTACCATTGTTATTTTCAATTTAGTTTCCTTTTTAAGACCACTTTAGTACCAACAAAAAAAAGGATGTGCCAATTGCTTTTGTGAATTTTGTTTATTATTTTTAAAGTAGTTGCCTTTTTAAGACCATCTTTTATACTAACAAAAAGAGTAGGGAAGGACCATTTATTGCTTTTGTGAGTTTTATTTTTCTCTTTTCATCACACTGAATTCAGAGATATATGATCACTGAACAATAAAGATAATAGGTGGTTGTTTAAGATTTTGCAGATGCAAATATTGTAAAAAAAACGATGTATTAGAAAGCAAATCGGAAGACGTGAAGCTTAAAGCAGTTGAGGAGGCATCGGACTCAAAGCAACCAGTTGATGTATCTCTGGCAGAGAAACAGAGGAAGGTACGAAGTACCATTATCATGTATGTGACTGATCAGATCTTGAGGAAGATTATAAAAGAGAAGACTGCAGTTGGTATGTTGAAGATACTGGATGCTCAGTATATGTCTACGTCGCTTCCTAATAGGATGTACCTGAAGCAGTGCTTATACGGTTACCGTATGAATGAGTCTCTGTCAATTGAGAATAACATTGATGAGTTCTTGAGAATCATAACAGATTTGAGTAATGTCATGGTGGAGATCTCTGATCAAGATCAAGCTATTCTTCTCTTGATGTCACTCCCAAAACAGTTTGAACAACTAAGGGATACATTAAGATACATCAAGACCACGGTGACTCTTGATGAAGTTATAAGCTCCATACATTCAAATCAACTGGAGTTCAGTGTAAACGGAAATGGGAAAGGGAGCAAGGCTCATGGTGAAGTGTTGTACTCTAAATCAAATCACAGAGGAAGGTCAGGGACTCGGGAGTCAAATCAGAACAAGTCCAAAGGCAAGGGTAGATCTAGCCCTGGGCATTCGGGTATTCGGTTCGGTTCCGGGTAAGAACCATTCGGTTCCGGATATATCGGTTAAATCATTCTTATACCCAATAGATACTTATGAGATTTCGGTTCGGTTTCGGTTCGGTTTCGGTTTGATTTCGGTTTGGTTCTGGGTACCCGTTTAATATGTGAATCAAATATATATATACAAAATATTTTAGTTAACATGTTAATTCAAGTGGTCTAGCGGTTACATTCTTGCATATTCGTCAATTAAACAAGAATTCGAGTCACTAAGATGTTAATTTTATAAGTTTTCATTGTATTTTAATATAGAATTACTATATATATGTATAATATAAGAGAGTAGGTAAAAGATAATGTGGTATGGTGGTAACAATGTTCTCACTGATCCTATCGAACATGGATTCGAATGTGCTTGATAACATTTTACCTTATATTAGAAAGTTGAAACTTTATTTTTCGGATATTCGGATACCCATTCGGTTTTCGGTCCGGTTCCGGTTTCGGATATTTTGCTTCGGTTCCGGTTCGGTTTTTCGGATCCGGTTTTTTTGCCCAGGGCTAGGTAGATCGAAGTCTCGGGGAAAAGGGAACAAACCTACATGTTGGATCTGTGGTTCTGAAGGACATTTCAAAAGAAATTGCCCTAAACGAAGCAATGGTAAAGGAAATAAAGCCGACAAGGAGACTGGGGAATCGTTTGCAATCACTGGTATTCAGTTCTTTAAGTCTCTCACTGTATCAGAAGTCAATGTGGCTGAAGCATTTGACTACAAAGAGATATAGATAATGGATAATGGATGTTATTTTCATATGACTCCTAGAAAAGAATGGTTTATAGATCTGGAAGAGAAAGATGTAGGGTCAGTAAGGATGGCAAATGAATATACATCTTGTGTAAAGGGAATTGGTACTGTTCGTATCAAGACATCAGACGGTAGCTTTGTTCTAATCAAGAACGTGAGGTACATTCCTCAGTTCTCGAGAAACCTTCTGTCACTTAGAGTGTTTGAAAGTGAAGGGTGTTCTTTCTCGTCTGAGCAAGGTCTTCTGAAGATAACAAAAGGCTGCAGAACTGTGTTGAAAGCCAAGAGAGAGAGAGCAATCTGTATTTTCTTTAAGGAAGAAGTCATGTTGATGAAGTGAACCTGGTGTCTGTGAAAGAGGAAACAAGTCTATGGCATAGTAGACTGGGACATGTGAGTCAGAAAGGAATAGACGTTCTAGTCAGGAAGGGGTTTCTTGATAAAAAGAAGGTATCAACTTTGCAGTTCTGTGAAAGCTGTGTAGTTGGGAAAGCTCACCGTGTCAGTTTTGGTTCTAGTCAACACACAAGTAAGGCGTGTCTTGAGTACATTCATGCTGATCTTTGGGGCTCTCCTAGAGTTCCTCAGTCTCTTGGAAACTGTCACTATTTCTTGAGTCTCATTGATGATTACTCGAAAAAAGTCTGGGTTTATTTCTTGAAAACTAAAGATCAAGCATTTGATAAGTTTGCAGATTCGAAAACTCTGGTTGAGAAACAATCAAGTCTTAAAGTGAAGAAGCTGAGAACTGATAATGGGCTCGAGTTTTGCAATAAAGAGTTCGATAAATTCTGTTCTGATCATGGTATAGCTAGACACAAGACTATTCCTTATACTCCACAACAGAATGGCGTTGTGGAGAGAATGAACATAACGATTCTGGAAAGAGTTAGGAGTATGTTGGACGAGTCAGGCTTACCTAAGGTTTTCTTGGCAGAGGCCGTTAACACGGCTATGTATTTGATAAACAGAACTCCATCTGCAGCTATTCAGAATGAGATACCTGAAGAAGTTTGGTCAAATACAGTTCCGCAGTTTGACCATCTGAAAAAGTTTGGTTGTGTGTGTTATCATCACTCTGATGAAGGGAAGTTACAGCCTAGAGCAAAGAAGGGTATATTCATTGGGTATCCTGCTGGGGTGAAAGGATACAAGGTTTGGTCTTTGGAGGATAAGAGAAGCATTATCAGTAGAAATGTTACTTTCAAAGAGAATGAGTGTTATAAGGATTTGAAGGGAAAATCGTCTGAACACAAAGAAAGTAACACTGGTTTTCTTGATGTTGAGCTCGGAATATCTAAAGAGAAGGGTATGAGTTCAGGTGGAGGGAGTCAGGAGTTAAATCTAGAAAGTGTGTTAAACACTGATGAGACTTCAGTCGTGAGTAGTGACTCTGAAGAAGAATTATCAGATCAAGAAAATTCTGGTGATGAAGGTTCTACTGGAAGCTATCAACTAGCTCGAGATAGAAGCAGAAGAGAACCAAAGCCGCCTAAGAAGCTTGATGACTATGTGTATCTAGCTTGTATGGTTGCTGGAGATGGAGAATTATAGAGTGATATATGGTGTTTTTCACATCATTGTGTATATGTTTCCATTTGATTCGAGTCTTTAAACCGTGTCAGTCTAGTCTCTTTTGATCTTTTACAGGTCTGGAGTTGGTAGAAGAGTGAAGAGAAGGTGCATGAAGAGAAAATGTCTTTTTGGAGCAATCTTTCGGAGAACACTTGAGAAGAACAGTCCCGAGACTGTTCTCAGACAGAACAAGCAGACGGATTGATCCTGAGGTTGTTCCCGACGAATAAGGAAACTCCTATTTCGGGAATCAAAGCCCTGTTGCCCTAACCTCTTTTCTACCTATTGGCGCCTCCATATAAAAACACCATCTATCCTATTTTATTTTTCTTACGCTAGTTTTTACAAGAGAACTATTAGCTTGTGCGATCTGCAATGTAAGGGAGAAGAATCCATCCTCTCATCGAGAAGATCATCTGAACCCTTTTGTTTCTACTCTTGTTCTTATGCAATATTATTCAGGAATTATGTTTTTGATTGCTTGTATTATGATCGAGTAGTAACCTAGCTCGCCTAGGGTTTTTAGGGTGTTGAGATATGAGCTAAACATAGATAAGCGGACTCAATTAATTCTTCATTCATACTGTTCTTAAAGCTTTCATTAATCTGATCACTTATTGTTAGATCATAAGTTCATCGCCTAGTTAACCGCATAGGAGATAACTTGACATGTATTGAATGAGCTTAATATCCCTAATCAACGAAAGTAGATATTAGGGTAGTAAGTGAACTAATCGGACCTGCCCTCTAAAGCTTGCAATCGATTCTCATCTCAACGACAGTTAGATGGTGGGATCGATTTGCAAAGCGACCACCACCACGACAGTGGGGTGTTCCAGCTGAGTGATCCGAGTTCTAGAAAGCTTTTCACTGCGCTTGAATAATTGTTTGGCTCCAATTCAGCACCCGATGAAATACCCTAGGCTAGCTGTTTGTTAATTTGAATCAATATTTAGTTTACTTGTTTCTTATCGTCATTCTTAAACCTAAAACCAAATCTTCGTCTTAGCTTGATTTTGAAACTCATAGAAATAAAGTGTAGACTGGTCCTCTGGATTTGAATCTAAAGTACTATAATTACAACTGTTAACTTGGCAATAGCAAGGATTCATTTTTAGTGTATCAAGTTTTGGCGCCGTTGCGACGGGGACCAGATTTTCTACCTCTATTTTTCGGTTTCATATTTAGTCTAAGATATCTAACTCGCTTCAATTTCATTGTTGCAGCTGATGATCCAGGTGCATGACCAGTAGACACACTCGGAACAACGCGCAAGGACCATTACATCAGCTCACCAACGAAGAACTAGCGAGATTAGAACGACAGAACCGTCAACAGCAAAGACCGACAGTCGCCAACATGGGTGATCACGGTGATAATGGTGATCTCACTGCTGCAATGGCACTCATGAAACAGCAGATGCAGCAGATGCAGCAAACCATTCAAGCACAGCAAGCTGCTGCCGAGCAAGCAGCTCTGAACGCTGCAAATCAACAGAATCAACAGGAGGAGGTTGTTCCAATTGGCCAGAGAAATCTACTGCGTAATCTGCCTACTACGCGATCCGCCATCAACCCTCCACCTTGAAATAGGCAAGACTTCGAGATCAAGCCAGCCTTGATAAGTCTAGTGCAAAGGAAGATCTTCAATGGACTTCCTGCTGAAATACCGATGGACCACATTGAGCACTTTGAGAAGATGTGTGGTTTCACAAAAGCGAATACCACCCGATTATCTCAAGTGTACTCTATTCCCTTTCTCGCTTGACGGGAAGGCTGCTCGCTGGCTGGATTCCCTACCTACAGGATCGCTCACAACATGGGAACAAGTCCGATCTGCCTTCTTAAGCCACTTCTACACGAAATCGAAGACGGCAGCTCTGAGACAGAAGATCGCGACCTTCAAACAGCTAGTGGATGAGCCATTCTGCGATGCATGGGAGCGATTCAATGTTTACCGCAGAGAGTGCCCACATCACGGTTTTGAGGAAGACTACCTGCTCGGAGTGTTCTACGATGGAGTAGGTTGGGAGTACAGGAACGCTTTGAATTCAGCCAGTAATGGAGACTTCATGACCCAATCCACTCGAGGTGCCTTCGCACTGATTGAGAACATGGCCTCAAGCTCAGCTGATAACAACCGCGAGACTGATCGCACACAGAAGGTGAACAGCATTGACAACAGCAAGATTGATGAGCTCTGCCAAGGTCGATCAGCTGATTAAAAGTAATCAGAATCAGGTCTTCATCATGGAAGAATTCCCTCAGGATAAAACCACCGCGGGGGCTATAACAGAGGCAGATCAGTTGGCTGAAGATCAGCACGAAGTGAGCTATGTTAATGGGCAAGGATGGCAGTTCAAGAACTATCACCCGAACCCTAACGTCAGGAACAACCCCCACCTGTTCAACAACCCTAAGCCAGACAGTAACACGAGAACGCCAAGGAAACCAGGGTCAGAACAGTGGATACCAAAGGGGTATGGAAATCAAGGAAGAACCTATGTCCTCAGCCCGGCTCAGAATGCCCAGTTCCACAGCCAGAAACAGCCGGTTAATCACCAAGCTGCACAACCAGCTCAGATTGCTCCTCAGGATGATATGAAGAGTCTTGCATTGATGATGAGCCAACTGCTCCAAGGACAGCAGATCCAAGGAAAAGCACTGAATCAGGTTACAAACGACATCAACACCAGAATGAACCATATGTTCAATGACCTAAGTGCCAAACGATAATGTCTCAAGCCACATGAGACAGATGGATATTCAGATTGCTCAGACTGCCGAGAGTGTGAAGAGACAGCAAGGTACTCTCCCTGGAAAAACAGATAAGAATCCCAAGGAGTGCAACGCAGTCGCTTAAGGAGGGAAGCAACTGACTGATCTGGACACCAGGAGATTCACATCGGCCGAGAAAGGGAAGCAGAAAGAGTCGGATCAACCACCTGAAGCCGTACCTACAGATAAGGAAGAGGGAAGACAACCAACTGAGACTGTTCCGACTGATGCAGAGCAACCTGCCGGGGCTGTTCCACCGATTGCAGAATCTTCCCCTGCTCGTCAGTATGTACCAAAAGTACCCTATCCCGTTCCAGCTAAGGTTACGCGCAAGGATAAGGAAGAGATGAAATGCAGAAAGATGCTAGAAGACCTAACGGTCAAACTTCCTCTGATGAGTGCGATCCAGATGATGCCATCCATGCGCAGTTTTGTGAAGGGACTGATCTCCGGGAAGATATCTGATGACAGCGAGTTCATGATCGTCTCTAAGGAGTGCAGCGCAGTGCTCCAGAACAAAAGGATCAAGAAACTGGGTGATCCAGGAAAATTTGTCCTCTCAATCCAGATAGGGAGAACAATCTTCTCTTGCTCACTCGTCGATATAGGATCAAGCATAAACCTCATGCCTTACTCTGGCTAAGCCTTGGGTATACGGATTTCAAGCCAACCAGGATGTCCTTAGTGTTTGCTGATCGATCTGTGAAGTCTCCGGTTGGGATCCTTGAAGATCTCCAAGTTCAGATTGGGAACACACTTGTCCCTGCCGATTTCGTTGTTCTGGAACTCGAGGAAGAATCAAAAGACCCCCTGATCCTGGGAAGACCATTTCTGTGCACTGTTGGAGCTATCATAGACGTTCGACAAGGGAAGATTGATCTCCATCTTGGAGACATCGTGATGAAGTTTGAGATGAATCAGATGCTCAAGAAACCAATGCTGGATGGACAAACCTTCACTGTCCAAGAAGAGGGTGATCCGCTAGAACCACATGAGGGAATGATTGAGGAGATTCTCACCGATGACCCTCTTGAACTCGCCCTAGTCAGAGCTGAGGCCGAGAGAGCCTAGAAAGTATTGATGCTGATGCTTATGCCAAGGTCCTGGATTCAGCAAGGAATATGGAAAAATAGTGGCAAACCTAAGTCTGGGGAGAACAGCGAGCTCAGCGAACCAGCTGGAACAACCACGCCTCGTAACCCGTCTGTTCCAGCAGCTCAGACCAATGACTCATGGAGCGAGCTGAAAGCTCCGAAGGTAGAGCTCAAATCCCTTCCCAAGGGACTCAGGTATGCATTCCTTGGACCCAATTCCACATATCCTGTCATAGTAAATGCCGACCTGAACAATGCGAGACTGCTCTGCTTTTATGTGAACTTATAAAATATCGTAAGGCATTAGGATATTCTCTAGCTGACATACCTGGTATTTCACCTGATCTGTGCATGCATAGAATACACCTGGAAGATGAATCGATGACTTATGTAGAACATCAGAGGAGGTTAAACCCAAATCTAAAAGATGTTGTAAAGAAAGAGATAATGAAACTTCTAAGCTGGTGTAATCTATGCGATCTCTGATAGTAAGTGGGTCAGCCCTGTTCATGTAGTACCTAAAAAAGGTGGGATCACTGTTATAACAAATGAAAAGAATGAACTAATCCCTACTAGAACAGTTACTGGTCATCGCATGTGCATTGATTTCCGTAAGTTGAATGCTGCGACTCGCAAGGATCACTTCCCACTTCCTTTCATTGACCAAATGCTTGAAAGATTGGCTAACCACCCTTACTATTGCCTTTAGATGGTTATTCAGGTTTCTTTCAGATTCCCATTCACCCGACGATCAGGAGAAGACGACGTTCACATGCCCATATGGAACATATGCATACAGGAGGATGCCCTTCGGCTTGTGCAATGCTCCAGCGACCTTCCAACGCTGCATGATGTCGATTTTTACTGACCTAATCGAAGACATAATGGAAGTTTTCATGGACGATTTCAGCGTCTATGGAAGCTCCTTTCATGTCTGTTTGTCAAATTTGTGCAGGGTTCTGAAGCGATGCGAAGAAAAGCATCTGGTGCTAAACTGGGAGAAATGCCACTTCATGGTCAGAGATGGGATTGTTCTGGGGCATAAGATATCAGAGAAAGGCATCGAGGTGGACAAGGCAAAGATCGAGGTCATGATGAGTCTGCAGCCACCAACTTCGGTAAAGGGAATAAGAAGTTTCCTGGGACACGCTGGTTTCTATAGAAGGTTCATTCAAGATTTTTCGAAAATTGCAAGGCCACTCACTCGACTGCTCTGCAAGGAAACCCCATTCGCCTTCGACAGCGACTGTCTAGCCGCATTCCACACGATCAAGGGAGCCCTAGTCAGTGCACCGATTGTTCAATCTCCAGACTGGGATCTTCCTTTTGAGATCATGACAGACGCGAGTGACTTTGCAGTGGGAGCAGTTCTTGGACAGCGGAAGGATAAGAAGTTGCACGTGATATACTATGCTAGCAGAACTATGGACGAAGCTCAGTGTCGCTACGCAACCACAGAAAAAGAGCTCCTTGCCATCGTGTTTGCATTTGAAAAATTCAGATCCTACCTGGTTGGATCAAAGGTGATCGTGCACACAGACCATGCAGCTCTGAAGTACCTGATCACGAAAAAGAATGCTAAACCGCGGCTCCTAAGGTGGATTCTTTTACTTCAAGAATTCGATCTAGAGATAAGAGACAAGAAGGGAGTTGATAATGGAGTGGCAGATCATCTTTCAAGGATGAAAGTGTCAGATGAGACAGCTCTTGATGAGGAACAACCAATGGAATATGTCAACGCGATTGGTCTGTGCAACACAGAACAGTCATTACCTGCTAGCGAGGGTTGTTCCCGCGTAGATGAAGCATTCGTGCCGGTGATCCAGAAGCAGTACCCAAATCTCCCATGGTTTGCTGAAATTGCAAACTTCCTAGCAGCAGAGAAGGAACCTTCAAGGTTCACAGAGAATGAGAAGAGGAAATTTCTAAGGGAAGCAAGGCACTACTTCTGGGACGAGCCATATTTGTATCGTCAGGGCAAGGATGGGATCTTCAGAAGGTGTGTTCCAGAAGCTGATATTCCAGGGATCCTTCATCACTGTCACGGTTCATCCTATGCTGGTCACTTCGCCACCTTCAAAACAGTTTCCAAGATCCTCCAAGCTGGTTTTTGGTGGCCTACTATGTTCAGGGATGCTCACGCTTTCATATCACGATGCAATGCATGTCAACGGATGGGAAGTATAAGCAAGAAGAACGAAATGCCTCAGAACTATATCTTGGAAGTAGAAGTGTTCGACTGCTGGGGGATCGACTTCATGGGACCATTCCCAGTCTCTCACAAGAATGAGTACATCCTTGTTGCTGTGGACTATGTTTCAAAGTGGGTAGAAGCGATTGCCAGTCCAACCAATGATGCACGTGTTGTAACCAAGATGTTTACCTCCATCATCTTTCCAAGATTTGGAGTACCTAGATTGGTTATAAGCGATGGTGGAACTCATTTCATCAACAAGGTGTTCCAAGGATTGCTGAGCAAAAATGGCGTGAAACACAAGGTTGCAACCGCCTATCATCCCCAAACGAGTGGGCAAGTGGAAGTTTCCAACAGAGAGATCAAGAACATCTTGCAAAAGACAGTCAATACCACCCGTAAAGACTGGTCCCTCAAGCTTGACGATGCTCTCTGGGCATACAGAACTGCCTACAAGACCCCATTAGGGACCACTCCCTACCATTTGGTCTATGGCAAGGCGTGCCATCTACCTGTGGAGTTAAAGTACAAGGCAGCTTGGGCTGTGAAACTGCTCAACTTCGACGTCAAACCCGCCAAGGAGAGGCGGACAATTCAGATCCACGAGTTAGAAGAGATTAGGCATCTGGCCTATGAGAGCTCTAGGATCTACAAGGAGAAGACCAAGGCATTCCATGACAAACGGATCATCAGCAGAAGCTTTGCTCCGAATGATCAGGTCTTATTCTTCAATTCACGGGTTAAGCTGTTCCCTGGAAAGCTTAAATCCAGATGGTCTGGACCTTTCACCATCAAGGAGGTTCGCCCCTATGGAGCTGTTGTGTTGCTGGACACAAGAAATGGAGAATTTGTTGTCAATGGTCAGCGCCTCAAGCCATATCTTGCTGACACAACAATCGCTGAAGGTGTAGAAATACCCTTAAGCGATCCCCCTCAAGCCTAATCGGCTCACTAAAGTCAAGCTAGTGACATAAAACAAGCGCTTGGTGGGAGGCAACCCACTGGTGAGTGTAAATATTGTTTCTTTATGTTTTTATTTCTTTAGACACTAACTTGCAGGAAGAATAAAAAAAAAACAAGAAAATTCGAGACCTTGTCAGGAGAACACTCCGGCGCTTGTTCCGCAGATTGTTCCCAGGTAAGTACTCGACCAAAAATAAAAATAAAAATAAAAATGAGAAGGGGAAGCGTTCAAGTTGGTCTATTTAAGGCCCACTCACTCCACTTCCCCACTATCTCTCTCGCCGCAAACCACTCTCAAGAACCCTAAATCGCAAATTCTCTCCTCTTTGATTTCATCTTGTCGATTTTTGGCTCTCACCTCTTGGATTCCCTCGAGATCGGTTTGATTTTGCAGGAACAAACAATCCAGCCAAGGTAACCGCTCAAAACTCCTCCCCCATCGCGAATGCAATCCGCGATTGTGGAGTATCTCATCGGTTACTCTTATCCCTTTTGCTTGAGTTTTTGGCCCTAGATTGTGGTTATCGGTTTCAATCTTGCTACTAGGATCAAAATTGTGCTAATTGCCATAGGATAAGAGCCGATTGTTGAATATGGTGTCTTGTTCTCTTGAGCGATTGGGTTGTAGCAATTGACTAGGGTTGGAAGTTTGTAGGTTGTTTAGAAATCGATGGATTTGAGTAAACTTTAAGGATTGGTATGCTCCATCGTTTCTACAACAACCATCGAATGGTGCTAATTTGGGATATTGCTTCTGTTTGGCAGATGCCTCCACGCACTAGGTACACTTCGGCATCCAAGAACCCTCGCGGAACTGCCGCACCCCCTCTAAGGGCAGTCGCTCCTTCTTCTTACCCGTGGCCGAATAAGGTTGAAGGCCAACCGATCAATGTCAACGACCCATTCCTCCTTGACTACAATTGTGAGGGATGGGACAAGGAGTCCGCAGCAAGGTACAACCGGCTTCTCGCTGCAGAGATCTTGCCCACACGCTTTGCACATGCGGAGACTCTGGCTGCCCTCGGCCTCGACACGCGTGTTTGGCCTGCAGCGATAGGTATTGCTCCTCTCTGCTACAACGCACAGGCTCTCTACCCAGATCTGGTCCGACAAGTGCTCGCAACCGCTCAGATCAGTTACCAGAACCCTGCCGCACCCACATACGAGAACTGCTCCTTCTCTTTCATGGCTGATGGCAAGTTCTGCTCGATCACTCTTCATGATCTCAACGAGCTGTACGAGATCGCAGATACGCCTAAGGAGGTATCCGTTGAGAAGAAGTTCACACCGGCAAACGCCTTTTGGGACCTCATCGCAGCCGGCCAATTCACTTCTCGCAAGGCCTATCAGTCGCAAATTCGGAACCCTACTCTGAGACTCATCGCCAAGATTGTCTCAAACATCCTGTTCGCAAAGGAGTACACTTCTAAGGTTACAAATGGAGAGCTGCAGGTGTTGTTCACAGAAGTTGAGGACGAGATGCGCAGGGACAAGCTCATACCCATTCAGGCCGTGATAACAAACCCAGGGTATCATCTCATCTCCATGTTCTATGAGAGGAGAGACTCTTTGCTCCGAACAGACGACAAGAAAGATCGATGCGGCAGCTTGCTCACTCCCCTGTTCCAGCACTTCAACATCAACCTCGGCTCCTACGCAGTCGTCTCCGAGTTTGAGTACATTGACACTGCTTACCTGGTCGCCTGCCACATCTTGAGGGATGAGAACACTTACAAGTTCGCCGACAAGGAAGGGAACACTCTGTTCTGCAAGCTACCTCTTCCAGGGCTCACAGATTTCACAACTTCAGCGAACATCGTGTTCCTGCCCGATCCAGAGCACTTATGCGAGGATCCCCGTGCGCCAGTTCCAGATGCGAACATGGATGATGTGGAGGATGCTACTCCATACGCTGATGAGGAATACAACCTGAAGGATCTCGCCGATGTCACGGACGATCATGCTTACAGACGCTGGATGGTTGACTCCCAGAAGAAGAACAACCAGCCTTTTGAAGAGGATCCTTAAGGAAATCACGGGCGGCTGTATCAGAGGCCAAGGAGAGCAGACACAGCAGAGAACAAGGCGCTCAGGCAAGGAGCCAGTCGGCACCTCTGCTGGAGGAGAGAGACTTCCGCGGAACAGAAGGACAGCTGGTCACTCCGGCAGCGGCGATTCAGACTGAGTCCGAAAGGACTACTTCTACCCCTTGTCCTATCCATTTGAACTATTTATTTTCAATTTATCTGTTTCTGTTTGGTGTGTTTTAGCTTCCACTGATTTATTTTCACAACCAGGGATGGTGTGAAGTAAGTTTGGGGGAGCATTTGTCTTTGTGTCCTTTTAATGCTTTTATCGAGTCAGTCATTAGGATCGAGTGAGTCAAAACTATTGTGGGAATCTGGACCTTATTTTGTGATGATCTTTTAACCACCTCGTGCTTTGACCTTCTTATTCAGTGACCTTAGCAGTGATGAACGACCCACACATGGACCTGGAACACCCTGACTTATCTCATTTGACACTCCAAAAGTTCTATACCGATCAGGTTACACTGGGTAGACTCAACTCCACTTTACCTGAACCTAATTCGGACTTTAATTCTTCTTGTTATGGGCACTAGATCAGGGGAGAATGAGACATACACTCAGAACTTCTTTTTTTTTTATCACTCTTGCTGTTCCTGAGTGGCTAGTTCATCTTTAGCTAGTTCCCACCTTGTATCCTAACCTTTTGTTCCACCCTCATGCAATTGCTTTTCTATTACTTTATGTTCAGATATGTGCGAAAAGATCGGAGAGGAAAGGATCGACACAGTCCTTACTCATCAATGCTCACACATTCAGTGAAGGTGGAACACGGCATACAAGGGAACAATCAGTGAGAGTGTTCTGATACCAGAAAGAACAATGAAGGACGGCAGTGGCTAGAACGAACCACGATGAATCACCAGTGGCATCACGTACATCACTTGTTACCTCCTTCCTTGTCACCCTCCCATCATCTTGTATTTACTTAAAAAAAAAAAGAAAGAAAGAAAGAAAGAAAAAGAAAATCTTTATTTTTGTTGTTTGCTGGTGACGAGAAGGGGAAGAATCTATAATGTATGCCACTGAGGAAGTTGAGAAAGCAATGGTGGTTCCAGCGAAGTGTTCTGAAGGGAAATTGATTCGCGCAGAGCAGTCCCATGATCGATCTAATTGGAGAGCAGTCCGACTAGCAGAGATGAGTAAGGGCTGTGGACATCAATGGAGCCGTCCTCTCACGACCATTTTGTGCGATATCCTGCATCCACTCTTGGTAACCCCTAAACACTCTTGAGCTCCACCATAAAAGTTAGCCTGTTTTATACCTAGCCCGTTCTCCCTGAGTAGAGCCTATGATAAGAAGCTCACGCTAATCTAAAATTGAGCATAAGGAGTTTTGTCTCGAAAGTGTTGCCTTTTCAGGTTGAGATGTAGAGTAAGGAGCCGATTTTCGAACAGCAATCAGGAGGTTCCCAGTAAGTGTGTGTGGTCCTAATCTACAGCTTGTATGGTTCAGAGATTTGTGGTAAGAGTATGGTTGCTGAGAATAAGCGAGTCCCCACACTTTCAAACCTTTCTCCCTGTTCTTGATACTTGCCTTGTTCGAAGACAAACAAGGATCTAAGTCTGGGGGAATTGATATATGGTGTTTTTCTCATCATTGTGTATATGTTTCCATTTGATTCGAGTCTTTAAACCGTGTCAGTCTAGTCCCTTTTGATCTTTTACAGGTCTGGAGTTGGTAGAAGAGTGAAGAGAAGGTGCATGAAGAGAAAATGTCTTTTTGGAGCAATCTTGCGGAGAACACTTGAGAAGAACAGTCCCGAGACTGTTCTCAGGCAGAACAAGCAGACGGATTGATCCCGAGGTTGTTCCCGACGAATAAGGAAACTCCTATTTCGGGAATCAAAGCCCTGTTGCCCTAATCTCTTTTCTACCTACTGGCGCCTCCATATATAACGCCATCTATCCTATTTTATTTTTCTTACGCTAGTTTTTACAAGAGAACTATTAGCTTGTGCGATCTGCAACTTGTAAGGGAGAAGAATCCATCCTCTCATCGAGAAGATCATCTGAACCCTTTTGTTTCTACTCTTGTTCTTATGCAATATTATTCAGGAATTATGTTTTTGATTGCTTGTATTATGATCGAGTAGTAACCTAGCTCGCCTAGGGTTTTTAGGGTGTTGAGATATGAGCTAAACATAGATAAGCGGACTCAATTAATTCTTCATTCATACTGTTCTTAAAGCTTTCATTAATCTGATCACTTATTGTTAGATCCTAAGTTCATCGCCTAGTTAACCGCATAGGAGATAACTTGACATGTATTGAATGAGCTTAATATCCCTAATCAACGAAAGTAGATATTAGGGTAGTAAGTGAACTAATCGGACCTGCCCTCTAAAGCTTGCATTCGATTCTCATCTCAACGACAGTTAGATGGTGGGATCGATCTGCAAAGCGACCACCACCACGACAGTGGGGTGTTCCAGCTGAGTGATCCGAGTTCTAGAAAGCTTTTCACTGCGCTTGAATAATTGTTTGGCTCCAATTCAGCACCCGATGAAATACCCTAGGCTAGCTGTTTGTTAATTTGAATCAATATTTAGTTTACTTGTTTCTTATCGTCATTCTTAAACCTAAAACCAAATCTTCGTCTTAGCTTGATTTCGAAACTCATAGAAATAAAATGTAGACTGGTCCTCTGGATTTGAATCTAAAGTACTATAATTACAACTGTTAACTTGGCAGTAGCAAGGATTCATTTTTAGTGTATCATAGAGCCTAGTGACTACAAGTCTGCAATGAGAGATCCTCAGAGAAAACAATGGACACTTGCATCCAATGAA
This sequence comes from Brassica nigra, assembly GCA_016432835.1. NCBI lineage: Eukaryota > Viridiplantae > Streptophyta > Magnoliopsida > Brassicales > Brassicaceae > Brassica > Brassica nigra. Next base: position 32,375,399 of record CM028247.1, read on the forward strand.
GAAATGGATTCTTTACAGAGAAATCATACTTGGGATCTTGTAAAGAAACCTAAAGGAAGAACTGTCATAGGATGCAAGTGGATCTTTAAAAGAAAACCTGGTATTTTGGGAGTGGAGGATCCGAGATATAAGGGTAGACTTGTGGCCAAGGGTTATGCTCAAAAGGAAGGAGTTGAATACATTGAGATTTTCTCTCCTGTTGTTAAACATGTATCAATACGGTACTTGATGTCTATTGTGGTTCAAGAAGACATGGATCTGGAGCAATTAGATGTGAAAACCGCATTTGTTCATGGTGATCTTGAATAAGAAATATACGTCTCAACCCGAAGGTTATGAAGTAAAAGGCAAGGAAGACTGGGTGTGTAGGCTGAGAAAATCGTTGTATGGTCTCAAGCAAAGCCCCAGACAGTGGAACAAACAATTTGATCAGTTCATGAAGGAGATTGAATTCAAGAGAAGCTGCCATGATCAGTGCGTCTATATCAAGCGTATAGGGAAAGTGTTCGTGTACTTGTTGCTATATGTTGACGACATGTTACCAGCAAGCAAGGACATGAAGATCATTAAAGAAATAAAAGATCAACTAAGTTCAAGGTTTGAGATGAAGGACTTAGGGGCTGCAAGAAAGATCCTTGGAATTGAAATCATAAGAGACAGAGCAGAGGGAACTCTGATTTTGTCTCAGGAGGGCTACATGGAGAAGGTGTTAAAAACGTACTCAATGGAGAATGCTAAGTGTTAACACGCCTATTGGAGCTCATTTCAAACTAATGTCAGCTGATCCTAAACGGGCAAGAGTGGATGAAGAGTACATGAGATCAGTACCATACTGCAATGCTGTTGGAAGTCTCATGTAAGGCATGATAGGTACAAGATCTGATCTAGCTTGTAAGACCCGAACCCGGCCAGCTAGGCCGCGGTCGATGCCTCACGTCGCTCGGTCAATACCCTGACCGAACCTATAAAAATTTCGCCCTTTATTTAAAACATCGCCCATAGGCGAGGGCTAACTCAGATCTTAGCTCAAGACTACCTTAGTCATTCCCTAACTTAGATCTTTTCAACCTATGCACAGCGGAATATTCTGTACTTAACCATTGGACTAACTCCAATCTAATACTGTTCCGGTCGAATCACCTCAGCTAATGGTTAGTATACTCAACTACCAGCTAGCTCGAAGGTCAATCCTACCTAAACCTAGTCATACAAATCCGAGGTTCCATTCCCCTAAATAATTCTATCTAGATCTAAGCAACATTTCTAGATCATACCTTTGCCACATCCACGGTGTTTGTTAGCTCTTTGTCTCAGCTGCCCAAGCTGGATGGATAGATCGTCCAGCTCAGCTGAGCTGAACCACTTCACTTGAGGTTCACTTTCTCTTCCAGTTGATCGAGCTGTGAGGTAGCTTTGTCCAGCTCCCAGTCCACTTGTCAACTCTCTTATACCTGTATAACTCTTCCCTTTGGTACTTAGTCATTCAGCCAACTATCCCCACAGACTAAGTACCTTCGGAAAGTCCTCAGCTGCAAAAACAACCTCAAGCAAACATGCTCCAAAAATTAATTAAAATTCATGACAATTCATGATAAATCCCAACTAAGAAGAATCCATAATCATAATCTACAGAACCGGTCTTGATCCTATAGATCTCGGCCAAATTCAGTCAAACCGGCCATAACTAACCACCATCAAATCCATTAGATAAAACCTAATAAAATTCATGATAAATCATGATAAATCCCCACTAAGAGAAATCCATGGTCAGAATTCAATAAATCCAACCGGAGCCAATAGAATCCGACCAAGATCAGTCCGGCCAAGGGCCAAGGAATATCTCACCTCCTGAACCGGTCAAGGCCAAGGTTCGGTGCCTCCATGTCTAAACAACAAAGCATTGGATTAATAAGACCCATCAGATCCTGAGTCGATCAACCAACCACCCCACATGACTCAGAACTGATGAGTTTTCACACTTACCTAACCGGCCATTGAACCATGTCCCAATGAACCCGGTCAGTCTTGCTCATACAACCGATGCATCCTTTGATCACTTAGCTCAGACACCTTAATCCATCAACCAAGGATCAGGTCGTCCTTACTAACCAATGATTAGATCACACACGGCCTTCCTTGCATAATCACACTCAGGCTCCATACTTGTGGTACACACCACATGGTACTAACCTTACTCTTCTTCATGGCTCTTAGCCAATCCTTTACACATAGCTTACCAACACCAAGGTTGATAACTAGCATTCCATATGATCTCATTACCTCATTGCCACGGCATGAAGCCATTGGTAGTGTAAAACCATATATCCGGTTTACTCATGAACCACCATGAGTCACTAACCGATGCATAGCCTCTAATTCCCATCCCACATGGATGAATTAGATCCACTATGATCCACCCCTTTCTTGAAGGTCTTGTATCCCTACAATACATCACAATATATGGTCTCCAAGGGCGTGCCATAATTGGCCTCATTCGCACCTCAATAGACATTAACATAAACCGGAAAGTAAACATAAATCTCTCCATGGGTCACACCAACATCGCTTCCCTTGAACATCCATGAAACCACTTCTACACTGTATCCACCTTCAAGGCTGTTCATGCCTTTGAGAGTGGAGTCCGGCCTTCTCCATTCTCTTATGACCATTTTCGTGTGTCTCCAAGACACAGAGAAAGCCTAGGGTGTGTTCATACATGATCAAACATCACCCAAAGGTCGTGCATCACTTCTCCCTTCAGTGCCCATGAAACTGCATTTCTACACACATCTGCCTTCAAGGCTGTCTAAGCCGTTAGAAGTGCATTCCGGCCCTCCATCTCCTCTCCTGGCTATTTGCGTGTATTGTATGGATGTAGAGGAAGCCCATAGCATGGAAAACATCAATCAAAACTCCCCCAGAGGTCGTTCATAACCTTCTCCATGATTGCCCACCAAAACTGCCTCTTTGCTGCCTTTGAATGCATCTCTGTCTTGGATTGTTGAATCCGACCATCTCTCCTTTTCTCTCTGTATTTCTTTGTGTTTCAGGGTGTAAGAAGAAGCCCTGGCGTGCCTCCTTGCCTTGTATTTATAGAAGAAGGGGCAGTTACCTTTCCAAAGGCTGCCCCCTTTCGGTATCATTTCTGGCCATTAGATTTCATCAATGGTCCAGATCACACCCATTCGCCTATGGAAGTTACCAGGACATCCTGGGCTTGTCAAACCACCCATGGACATGTCCATATCAAGCCCAAACGGAATACCAAGCCCTGGCCCAATCCCAAGAGCCCACCGGCCCATCGCCATACACATGGGTCGTCCACATGGCCCGACCACTGTCCGGACCTGGTCCAACCGGCCGAGACCCGAACACTCCACCAAGCTGAGATGAGCTGATTGCTAGCTGACCCAGATGAGTGAGCTAGTAGTCCTGCTACTGGAACTGGCCTACTCTTGTGTGAGCTACACTGAGCTGCACCAAACTTGATCTAGCTGGTTGAGCTACTTCCCTGCATCAACCAGCGGCCATAACACTTATATAGCTCCCTTTTACTTGTCTCCTTCTTGATTTAGCTATGTCTCAGCTTCCTAATGCCTTTAACCTTACTTTCAGGCCATGATCCACTTGTCTTTAGGTCATATGACCTGACTGGTGCGTCTCCTCGCACCATTGTCCATCCAGACGATCCTCTACAGGATCGGGGACATGACAAGTCTCCCCCACTTGATAGGGATTCTTCCTCGAATTCAGTGTTGCTGACATCCTGTCTCATGGACAAAATATTCCAACCGAACTCTTTTGCTTCCTGCACTTGGAACGTTTTCAATTGGTTCTTACTAACCAATTCATTTCACCTTTTCCTCCTTGTTCTTTTCACTGATCACATCTTGATCAATCATACGAACAAGTCTCCCCCACTTGGACGGAATGCCCTTGAATCCAAACCTAGTGGTCTTTTCTGCCTTCTTAACATGGCACCATAGCAGACTGGTGTCACCAGACCCAACTTTCTAGGTTGCAGTCTTAGTATTCACCAAGTCTATTCTTCTCTGACCCTAGTCCACGACTAGATCATATTCAGTCTCTAAGAACTTTACTGCATACCCGAGTCTTAGTAGATTTACCCAATCTCCAAGCCACTCGATGTATCAGTCAAGTCTTAATGAACTCGTTCCAATCTTTAGGCCGCTCATTGTACCACGAGTCCTAACAGATTGTTATGTTTCTTTATGTCCTCTACAGACATCAAGGGTTCATGATCCCAGCCACATCGTATTAGGTCATCCCTTAACCGATCACAGCCTTTTCCAGCTTGGCCTTATTGCGATCTTAGCCCCTAGTAGACTAAACCGTCTTATACTGGACTTATGTCCATTACCAGACATTGTCATAATTTGATCCTCGTCCACTCATGGACTTGATCACATTCCTGGTCCACTCCAGGACTCAACCGTTGCATCCCAACCATTAGTCTATCTCCGACATGGTTGTACAGTGATTCTCATCCCTCACTGGACTTGATCGACTATATCCCAACCCTAGGTCAATCTCCGACTTGGTTGTACTGTGAACCAGGTCCCTTCCCGGACGGGGTCGGCTTCAGCTCGGCCATCTCGGCAGGAGCTATGCACATGGGACTTTTGGACCTTTGGGGCCGTCCCTGGTCCAGATCTACTATGAACGGGTCAGCCCTACCAGGGGGAATGCCCTGTAGCGCCTGAAATACATCATGGACTCTCGAACCAGCGGAATCCCATCCGGGTCACCACCACCTACGACCTCTTTAGTGGCGTTTGTGGCCAAATAAGCTTCACAACCCTTCCTCAGCATCCATTCCACATGAATTGCTGACACCACCAAGCATCCAGAGATCGGATATATACCTTGGAACCTGATCGGGGATTCACACCAACTCTCGAACTGCACGTGCTCCCGGTGACAGTCCAGAGTGGCCCGATACTTTCCAAGCCAGTCCATACCTTATATCACCTCGTGATTCTTTAGGCGGACAACAACCAGATCCACAGGCATTACCCTGTCCAGGATCAATACTCAGATCCGCAGACATTACCCTGACTGTGATCAATACTTAGATCCGCATGCATTACCCTGACTGTGATCAATACTCAGATCCGCAGGCATTACCCTGACTGTGATCAATACTCTCCGCAAGCATTACCCTGATTGTGATCAATACCAGGATGTCTCTAACCAGCCCTAGTGAGTCCATCACCTGCCCCCCAGCCGCATTCACTATGACAAGACAGTCCCATGTTCCCATTTGGAACAATCCCCTTCCAATCACAACTGGCTCACAAAACGGTGTGTAGCTCCAGTATCGAAAGTGCGTGTGTTTCCACACCACCGATCATTAAGTACTTAGATGAGTAAGATCTCGGTTTGATCACACATTTGGAAAATGTCCCATACCATTCTACAAAGCATCACACTTCTGTGAACGTCCCATATCATTCACAAAAGTGTTTATAGTATACCTCAATCCTCATCATACTAAGATACTTAACATCGTGTTTCCAATTCCTCTTGGAATTGATCTATTCCAATCACTCAATCTTAAGGAATCCTACCTTGACTTACACTGAGTCCAAGCTGATCCAGCTGATCACAAGCCCACTAGTGTACTAGCCATGTACGTCTCCCTTAAATCAACATAAACACTGCATATGCTCACTTGTTTTGAACGGCCACCAAGGGATAACACTTACCTCCAAGAGAGTGCTGCACGATTCTTTCAACCTAAGCCACTCTCTGGTCCATGTTACTTCCCTGGTCCAGGTCGTCCATACAAAGATCTTGTATTGCATCCATCCTCCAATCCGTCTATTACTTCCAAATAACTAGATAAACTAACCTTTCTATTTTCAGGGTCTTGTCCTTGGAGAGTGCATCTTGGCTAAGCCGGCTTATCTTGGAACTTCTCCGTTCACAAGCATGAAACCCAATCTTACCTCAACTCTCACTTGGCTCCCACAGCTAAGGTTCCAAGTCATCTCAGTTTTCAGAAATAATTTCGGTTTGGAACTCAACATCTTTGAGCATTGTCCTTAACCGGATCAAGCATGCTCTGATACCAACTTGTAAGACCCGAACCCGGCAAAATAGGCTGCGATCGATGCCTCACGTCGCTCGATCCATACCCTGATCGAACCTCTAAAAATTTCGCTCTTTATTTAAAACATCGCCCATAGGCGAGGGCTAACTCAGATCTAAGCTCAAGACTACCTTAGTCATTTCCTAGCTTAGATCTTTTCAACCTATGCACAGCGAAATATTCTGTACTTAACCATTGGACTAACTCCAATCTAATACTGGTCTGGTCGAATGACCTAAGCTAATGGTTAGTATACTCAACTACCAGCTAGCTCGAAGGTCAATCCTACATAAACCGAGTCATACAAATCCGAGGTTCCATTCCCCTAAACCATTCTATCTAGATCTAAGCAACATTTCTAGATCATACCTTTGCCACATCCACAGTGTTTGTTAGCTCTTTGTCCCAGCTGTCCAAGCTGGATGGATAGCTCGTCCAGCTCAGCTGAGCTGAACCACTTCACTTGAGGTTCACTACTCTCTTCCAGTTGATTCGAGCTGTGAGGTAGCTTTGTCCAGCTCCCCATCCACTTGTCAACTCTCTTATACCTGTATAAACTCTTCCCTTTGGTACTTAGTCATTCAGCCAACCATCCCCACATACTAAATATCTTCGGGAAGTCTTCAGCTGCAAAAATGACCTCAAGCAAACATGCTCCAAAAATTAATTAAAATTCATGACAATTCATGATAAATCCCAACTAAGAAGAATCCATAATCAGAATCTACAGAACCGGCCTTGATCCTATAGATCTCGGCCAAATTCAGTCAAACCGGCCATAACCGACCACCATCAAATCCATTAGATAAAACCTAATAAAATTCATGATAAATCATGATAAATCCCCACTAAGAAGAATCCATGTCGGAATTCAATGAATCCAACCGGAGCCAATAGAATCCGACCAAGATCGGTCCGGCCAAGGGCCAAGGACTATCTCACCTCCTGAACCGGTCAAGGCCAAGGTTTGGTGCCTCCATGTCTAAACAACAGAGCATTGGATTAATAAGGCCCATCAGATCCTGAGTCAATCAACCAACCACCCCACATGACTCAGAACTGATGAGTCTTCACACTTACCTAACCGGCCATGGAACCATGTTCCAATGAACCCGATCAGTCTTGCTTATACAACCGATGCATCCTTTGATCACTTAGCTCAGACACCTTGATCCATCAACCAAGGATCAGGTCGTCTTTACTAACCAATGATCATATCACACACGGCCTTCCTTGCATAATTACACTCAGGCTCCATACTTGTGGTACACACCACATGGTACTAACCTTACTCTTCTTCATGGCTCTTAGCCAATCCTTTACACATAGCTTACCAACACCAAGGTTGATAACTAGCATTCCATATGATCTCATTACCTCATTGCCACGGTCTGTAGCCATTGGTAGTGTAAAACCATATATCCGGTTTACTCATGAACCACCATGAGTCACTAACCGATGCATAGCCTCTAATTACCATCCCACATGGATGAATTAGATCCACTATGATCCGCCCCTTTCCTGAAGGTCCTGTATCCCTACAATACATCACAATATATGGTCTCCAAGGGTGTGCCATACTTGGCCTCATTCGCACCTCAATAGACATAAACATAAACCGGAAAGTAAACATAAATTTCTCCATGGGTCGCACCAACATCCCTTCCCTTGAACTTCCATGAAACCACTTCTACACTGCATCCACCTTCAAGGCTGTTCATGCCTTTGAGAGTGGATTCCGGCCTTCTCCATTCTCTTATGACCATTTGCATGTGTCCCCAAGACACAGAGGAAGCCTAGGATGTGTTCATCCATGATCAAACATCACCCAAAGGTCGTGCATCACTTTCCCCTTCAGTGCCTATGAAACTGCCTTTCTACACACATCTGCCTTCAAAGCTGTCTAAGCCATTAGAAGTGCATTCCGGCCCTCCATCTCCTCTCCTGGCTATTTTCGTGTATTGTATGGATGTATAGGAAGCCCGTGGCGTGGCAAACTTCAATCAAAACTCCCTCAGAGGTTGTTCATAACCTTCTCCATAATTGCCCACCAAAACTGCCTCTTTGTTGCCTTTGAATGCATCTCTGTCTTGGATTGTTGAATCCGACCATCTCTCATTTTCTCTCTGTATTTTTTGTGTTTCAGGGTGTAAGAAGAAGCCCTGGCGTGCCTCCTTGCCTTGTATTTATAGAATAAGGGGCAGTTACCTTTCCAAAGGCTGCACCCTTTCGGTATCATTTCTGGCCATTATATTTCATCAATGGTCCAGATCACACCCATTCGCCTATGGAAGTTACCAGAAAATCCTGGGCTTTTCAAACCACCCCTGGACATGTCCATAACAAGCCCAAATGAAATACCAAGCCCTGGCCCAATCCCAAGAGCCCACCGGCCCATCGCCATACACATGGGTCGTCCACATGGCCCGACCACTGTCTGGACCTGGCCCAACCGGCCGGGACCCAAACACTCCACCAAGCTGAGATGAGCTGATTGCTAGCTGACCCAGCTGAGTGAGCTAGTAATCCAGCTACTTGAGCTGATCTACTCTTGTGTGAGCTACACTGAGCTGCACCAAACTTGATCTAGCTGGTCGAGCTACTTACCTGCATCAACCAGCAGCCATAACACTTATATAGCTCCCTTTTACTTGTCTCCTTCTTGATTTAGCTATGTCTCAGCTTCCTAATGCCTTTAACCTTACTTTCAGGCCATGATACACTTGTCTTTAGGTCATATGACCTGACTGGTGCGTCTCCTCGCACCAGTGTCTATCCAGATAATCCTCTCCAGGATCGGGGACATGACATAGCTTACGCTGTGGGCCTGGTGAGAAGGTTCATGAGTGATCCGGTTAGAGAATACTGGGATGCAGTAAAATGGACATTGAGATATGTTAACGGGACTCGTGGCATGAGTTTGAAGTTTGAAAAGGGAGACGAGTTCAAGATTGTTGGTTTATGTGACTCTGATTTTGGAGGTGATCTGGATAGGAGAAGATCCAGATCAGGTTACACATTATTGTCTGGTGGCTGTGTTATAAGCTGGAGATCAAGCTTACAGAAAGTTGTAGCTCTATCTACCACTGAGTCTGAGTACATCTCATTAACTGAAGCATCAAAGGAAGCAGTTTGGTTGGTGGGTCTTAGTGAAGAGTTTGGGTATAAACAAAAGAATGTTGAAATCTTTTGTGATTCTCAGAGTGCTCGGGCTCTTGCGAAGGATAACGTTCACCATGAGAAGATGAAACATATGGCACGGAAGTTAAGTTTTGTCAGAGAATTGGTAGAGGAAGGTGAAGTGCAGGTGTCTAATGTGCATACTGATAAGAACCTTGCGGATATCTTCACCAAAGTGTTGCCGGTATGCAAGTTCAAGCATCTCTTGAGCTTGCTTGGCTCTTCTATACACTAGAGGTAGAAGGAAACTCGATGATGGGATTCATCTAAGCTTAGCTTGAAGTCTTGCAACCAAGGTGGAGTTTGTAGGAAGTTGGTTGTGAAGACTCGAGGAAATCAGAGCCGGTTTTGTTTGGCTGATTGTTTAATTGAAATTGTATTCCGGTTTAGGAGTTGGTTCAATTTCATTGTAATACATCGTCGTATCACGTGATCATCTTTCTTTTTCGAGAGTTTGTTGCAGAGTGGGGTCCACAGCTGGAGGCCGTCTACGGTTATTATCTAGCTTGTGTGACGAGTTGTAAAGAGTGTGTGAGTCATTCTGGGAAACACGGGGAGAGAGAAAAGCGATAGAGAGAAATTGGATTCTACGGGGGTGAGTGATTTTTCTTGGGGATTTTCCGGTGAGAGTTACGGTGGTGATACGACGGCGTTATAAACACTAAGCTTAGTGGATTCCAAGGTGATCCTCGGCCAGACGTAGAGTCGCGGTTTTGCGCTCGAACTGGATAACATCTCGCTGTGTTTTCTTTGTGCTTTTTAGATCTTATCTCTCGTAATTGTTTCGTTTGATCACACATTATCGTTTACTTGTTGTTGATCGATTGAATCGAACTAGATCTCATACTGACTCGATTCCACAACAAGAACAATTTGAAGTGTTGAATGTTTATTACGGAGATTACATTTTCATTTTAAGTAATACATATGTCCTTGTGTTTTGTTCAGCCTTGTGCATTTGAAGTCCATATATGGAAGTTTTGACCACTCATTTATACTCAATGCTGCAACTGTCACAAGTCGGATGATGGGTGATGTTTCTTGCTGTAGTAAGACACCATGACCTGAGTTTCAAATTCCTGCCAAGAGAACACTTTTGGTTTTACATGGACTTAGAGATTTCACCTGCAGCTGTGATTGAATTTCCTTATAGCTCTGATGGAGCTGGAAGCTTTGTTGCATAAAAATGGCTTACCATCACTGTAGTTGCAGAACCATTAAAGCTGCAGAAGTATTCTACACACTATCTGCTATATTCCATGGACCTATGCTATGTATTCAAATACATCAAAAACAGAGTCAGAGAAATTATTACAAGACATGGATGTTCAAGTACAAATCAACAATAAAACATGTGCACTTTTTGATCTCAACTTCTTCTGTGGCAGAAAAAACATCTCAATGGAGACTCATGAACTATAACACCTAAGCCACTTACCAAGAGGAGAGTGATTGGCGGTTCTCAGCTTGGGGGAAAGTGTTATGAAAGGAGTATTGTACAACGCGGTTAGAGATTTCAATATATATAAATGTGAGATTGCAGGAGATTGTAATATCTAGTTCTTTATATTGGTGTGAGTTCTGGTGTAATATATGTCCAAAAAATCAATAGAAAAACCATCTCCCTTCACCTGTAGCAACAAGAATTCACCAAAAATCCAAAGTGTGAAAATAAAACTCCATCTATACTTATATACAACGAATGGCTAATTGAATGTACTTCACAGCCATATCAATATGTTATTTTGTTCATATTCCAAAACGCAAATTTGTTAAAAAGATTCACTACATAATGATTAAGATAGTTCTCATAAACATTCTCATAAACAAGTTGTGTAGCTAATAAATCAACAGTATTAAGTTAGACGAGGTTCCAATATAAAACCAGCTGGTTTATAGGTGGATTAATCTATATTTCTTATTAGTTAATATCTCTTCCAACTTTCGATGTAAGAAATTTTATCACTACTAATAGTATTTTCTGAACATTTGCACACATTTTTAACATCTTATATTGCTACACACTTGCCATTTGCAAAGATCTCAACACTACAAAAAAGTGCTATTGATAGTACATTATGATAGTATTGTTTTCTGAACTGCTATAAAAAAAATCAAAAAAAAATTAAGTTTGTATTGATAGCAGTTTATTAACATTATTGTGTAAAATTAGCGAGCGGGAAGAGAAACTCACTAATACCGCCAATATTGAGGTAGAAATTAGACACGCGGTAAAACATAATTTTTTCTATTTTTTCGATAGCATATTATGATAGCATTGTTTTGAGACCTGCTATGAAAAAATCAATTTATAATCTTAAAAATCTCATACCCTAAACATTTTAAACCCTAAACTCTAAACATAAACCTTTAAACTCTAATCTTTTCATACCATAACCTGAAACCATAAACTTGAACTTAAAATTATTCCTTTTAATCTTAATCTTTAACTTCCAAAACACAAACCTTAAATCTATACCCTAAACTCTATACATAAACCTTGTACTCCAAATTATAAATATAAACACTAACATATTGTGTGTTCAAAAAAAAAAACACTCCTACTCTTCATACTTTAGTTCAAAATCTTAAATTAAATTCAAAATTTAGTTATTTTCAAAATTTAATCTAAAAATCTTAAAACCAACACTAAACATTACACTTCAAACTCTAAACTCTACATCCAAATCATAATCTAAATATTAATCTAATATTTTCAAACCTTAACACCAATCCTTAATATAACTATCAAATTATTATTAAAAAAAAAAACGCAAGTCCTACCCTAACTTCAAAGCCCATATATTTAAATTCATAAATTAAACTTCAAATCTAATATTCACTACTTAAATCTAATATCTTAAAAATAGCTCTACACTCAAATTTTCAAAATAATACAAATCTTAAACCAAAACCTAATTTTTTTACTCAAAATACTCTAACATAAATATTAATCTTAAAACTTTGTTCAATATTCTACTACTTTATATTTGTTCACAATTTATTCTACTTTAAATTAAGTAAAATTATATTTTCTAACTTTATTCAAAAAATTTAAAACTTAAATTATAAACTAAAAAACTTTGAATAAAACATAATTTAAAAGAATTACAAACAAAAAAATTACCAAATAAAGAAAGACAAAACAAAAGAAAAAAAAAATAAAGTTATTTTGGCCAATTAGATCCAAGGATCACCTTTTTTTTGTCAACTTCTTAATTTCATTTCATATTGGAATAGAATACAATGGCTTAATAGTTCAGCCAGGAAATTACATAGCCTTGATTGCTAACCCTAGCTTTTCTAGCTAACTGATACGCAAGTACAACTTGGTTCCTAGGGACGTAATGGAAAGAAAAGTTATTTTTTTTTAGCTAAGGAAACTATATCATAAATAATGGAATGTGCTTCACTGATGGGGTGTGAACGATTGTTTTGAACTTGTAATATAGCTTCCACATTCTTGAATAACTCCAAGCAGTCTCCTAAGAAATCCACATTTTGATAAGACAATACGTGAAGTTGCTGGACAGCTGACAACAAGGCCACTGCTTCTGCTGAAAGGGGCGAGGTTGTTGGCTCAATTGCAGAGCTTCCTTGGAGACAAAGAGTGCCTTCTTTACTGAACAAGGACCACCCTATTCCAACTTTTTCTGTTGGTGACTTCCACGAAGCATCTACAATACAATAGTATCTTGTTTGTGGTTGGTAAGTTTTGTTGTTTGAGAGAAGGGAGGAGTTTTGGACAGCCTCATATGAAGTCGTAGTATGGTTTATAGCCTCATTCCAAACCCTCTCTTCCATGATAGCCGCATGTACAACATGGATGATATGCTCCCTTTTGTTTTCATAGATAAGTTTATTGCGCATTTTCCAAATTCTCCAGCCTATAAAGATAGGAAGGTTACTATGAGACTGGTGCTTAGATCTCTCTAAAACATATTGGAAGAACTGTGATATACAATCATCAGTTTCCGTGAGTTCAGGGGACTCTCCACAAGAGAGATGCCAAATCTCTCTAGCTACTCTGCAAGATATTAGCATATGATGAGTCGTTTCAGTTTCTTCCCACAGACTTGGCAAATTTTATAGCTCGTGATCCTTCTCATATTTAAATTTTCAGCAACTGGTAGTCCATTATGGAGAACTTTCCACCAGAATAATTTTAATTTTGGTGGTATATTAAGTTTCCATAACTTAGTGATAAGAGTGTACCTCAATTGTATTGAAGGAGAGGGAAGATTCTGAACATCGAGAGTCTCTTTGTCAATTTGCTTCTGCAAATAATATCCAGTCTTGACTGAATATTGTCCTGATTTACTTGGTGTCCACCGCAACGAATCTTGAGCTCCAGACCAGCTTGGACGAATTTGTAGAACCCTTGGGATGTCTTGCTGTTGAATTAGAGATTGAATTTTTTGTACGTTCCAGATTCTTGTGCCAGGTATAAACAAATCTTTCACCAACAAATCTGGAAATAGAGCTGCTCCCGGTCCTACTGGTATTGTGTTTTGTCCTTCATGGAGCCATTGATCTCTCCAAACTCGAATATTTTCTCCATTTCCTACCACCCATTTTGTACCTTTTTGTATTAATGGCAGGGCTTGGATAATGCTTCTCCATGCAAGGCTAGATGATTGATAACTTTTAGCTTCCAAGAAGTTGGTCCTTCTGAAATATTTAGCTTTGTAAACTCTAGCAAGTAAAGACGAAGGCTGAGTTAACAATCTCCAAACTTGTTTAGCTAAGAGAGTGTTTAGGGTGAGTTTGGTCTCAGATGAAGTAAACAATACTTGAAATGGGTTGAACAGGGACGTTTATTAGATTTCGAGATGAGGTTACAAAGGTGGAGAAAGTAAACAGAAAGCCGGAGCTCGGAGAGCTTTTAACCGGAAAAGTACAAATAACGGAGAGATGATTGTACGGACAGTAAACCCTAATCTCGCCGCTAAGTTTGTGTAACAAAGTGTCGATGCCTTTTCTCCTTTGCTTCCTTCTCCTTTTATAGCCTCTTGTTCGGATGGGACTTGACCTAGTCTCCCCTCCAAATGATTGGGCCTTGTCGACCTGTCGGGCTTGATGTAGATCTCGTTCCGAGCTGTCGAGCCGGTTGCTTCTTGTTCGTCCGTTGCTCGGCTAAAAGAAATCTGCAGCCGAGCCGTGAGCGCCGAGCTTCGGCTCCTCGGCTGTGAACCGTTTGAATAGCTTGGTTGGGCCTTTTGTTCAATGGGCTTTGTGGATGGGTACAATCCATCCTCAACAGTAAGTCCCCCAGTTCACTGATGAGTCGAGCAATCGATCTTCAGTGAATTTGGTATTCTTAGTTCGGAGGACAAAAGGCGTAATCCGAACATCTCGAAGTGATTCCTGGAGTGGAAACTCGCAATTACCGCCGAGGAAACGATTCATATTGTGGTTACGAGATAAGTTTTCTTAACCGTCATCTAGAAAGCGAACCGGCGCGATCGCGAGATTTTAGAAATCCCAACCGAAAACTCAAATCGACGTGATCGTGAGATTCAGGAATCGCGACCGAGAAAACGAACCGGCGCAATTGCGCGGCACGCGCCAACAGTAATTAGGTCCATTTAGGCCTCTTTAGGCGTAATTATGACGTCTTGATCCGAGTGCCCGCTTCTTCTTATAAATAGCGTAGCCCCCTCTCATTTCTTCCAATTTTCTCCGCATCTGCAAGGTAGTTTCTCTCTCTACTCTCCTTCTCTCTCTTAATCTTTGTTTTAAGATTTCTTTTATCCGAGATGTCGTCGTCCCAACGGTTAACCAGAGAGCAAAAGGGGAAAGAAATAGCGTCTTCTCAGAATTCTTCCGAGGATCCGGATAACATTCATCATGCAGCGATGATGGATACGGAGAATATGGATCTAGCGCAACGTCTCCTGGCCTCGGAAGCGAGGGAACAATTCCAGGAAGATGATGATGGTCAGGAAGTGGTCGATATCCCGATCGTTCCGATTGGTTATTTCCCCGGGAATATTTTTGCCGAGGAAAGTCCGTTGGAGGAATGTCGGATTCGTTCCCCTGACGTTGACGGGCAAGATTTGGAAAATGTCGAGAGGACGAAGTCTACCGTTGACTCGGTGAAAGACATTCTCCAAGGTCTTAATGCGCACGGGGTTACATTTGTTATTCCGAGGAAAGACCAGAGGCCTTGGTCTCCGCGGAGAGGATATCAATGCGTTTATGAATCGTATTTTCAAGGCGACACGAAGCTGTGGTTTCCGATTCCTCAAATTTTCGCGGCTTATGCGTTCCGCAGAGGAGTCGCGCTGAGTCAGTTGATCAACGGCTCTCTTCGTCTGATGGTCGTCTTGTCGGTGATGGCTGCCGAAGCGGGGACGACATTGAGTGTTAGGTCGTTTGAGGAGCTGACTTCTGTCTCGATCTCCGAGGATGGCATAGTCTCAACGAGAATGCGCCCAAACTACAACGTGGTTACCGGGTATCCGACTAAGACCACAGATTGGCAGCGTTTGTACTTCTTCGTGAAGTCGAATAGGTCGGCTTTTGACGAACCACCGAGATCTGGCTCTCGTGTTCTTTGGAACCCGGATATGGGTACAACATGCTAACTTAGTAAAGATTTTCAAGGAATGCTTATCTGACCCTTTTCAGATGCGTGTTCTTTGTTTATGTGCAGTTGGTCACCCTAATCTTGCCACCTACGCCGAGGACTGGAAGCAGAGTGCTCGGACTGTTGTATTGCAGAAACAGGACCACTGGAAGAACTTTACCCGAGAGAGAATTTGAAGGTGTATCGACCAAATTGCCAACCGTGAGTCCCTACTCCTCCTCTCTCTTTCCGAGCAAATGACTGATGAGCTGACAGTTTCCTTTTTCTTGCAGAGGACTGGATCTCATATTCGGTTCCCTATATCAATCAGGGTTCGTCGAAGAGATTGTCGCTTTTTACCTCAGCTGAGCAGAAAGAGATCAACCGAGCCAGATCCATGAAGCAACTTCCTGACCTAAGTCGTATCATGGCCGAAAAGGCGACCGCCAAGAAAGGCGCTTCCAAGAGTCGGGGAGGATCCTCGGGCCCGAGGAAAAAGGCTGCTGCTTCCACCGAGCAAACGCGCACAGGTGGGTCCTCCAAGCAGAAAGAAAGGAGGAAGGATAAGGAACAGGATGCTGACGTCCGAGAGGAGCCTACCGAGGACGCGGATGATAAGCGAACGCCCGTAGAGGAACCCCAGAAGAAGACGGATAAGAAGAAAAGGAAGAGGACTGATGACGGGGGTTCCGAGGCGCCACCTTCAGGTGAAGTTCCTAAGAAGAGGATGAGAAAGAAAGACTTCGTCTTTCCTCGCCCTTCTTCTGTTAGTGAAGGGGAACTCAGAGATCTGGCTCCCCTTGCTGCTGATCCCGAGGTCCGGACCTCGGATGATGACGAAAACAAAACTTTGGCCCGACGTCTTCGGAGGCGTGAAGGGCGAGTTGTCGAGGTCCAAGTCCGATCGCCGATTTCCGAGGAACGGCGCGGTCGTCTGCCCCGGGAGCCGTCGACTCAAACTATGGAGGGGTCCGAAACGCGCGTGTCTGGTCGTCCTGAAGAGACCCCGGAAGATAAGATTGATTTTCAGTTCAATCACGAGCTTCCTCTGCCTTTCTACCCGGAAGAATGAGGTGGATTGACGCAGTTAATTAAAGGGGGTCCCGCCCAACTGCCGCCCGTGAAGGATCTCATTTTCAAGAATGAGTACAAACATGCGGCTTTCTCGTCCGTAAAGGTAGGTAGTTTCCAATCTTCCCATTGCTTGGTCATTTTTCTTTTGTCTCTTCTCTTTTTAAAAAAAAATCCTTTTGGCTATGCTTGAGCAGAGTCAAGGCGACTGGAACGTACTGGTTGAGAAGTACGACACGGCGCTGAGGCGAGCATGGGAACAGATCCGCGAGGGCGAGGAAGCGAGGAAGAAAGCCAAACTCGGGTATGAGGAGGCTCTCCGAGCAGCAACGCGCGAGAGGGTGGCGCTCCGTAAATCTTTCAATGAGCAGAGGACAGCCGATACAGCGGACTTGAAAGTGTGCAAGGACTCGATGAAGGATCTTGAAACCGTGGTCGACAAGCTGAAAGGCGAGAAGGCTGATCTTGAGCAAAAGATCCGCCAGCCTCACCCTTTGGTCGTGTCTCGGGAGCAAAGATCTTCCTGCTGATAATGAATGAAGCATTCTGCTTGTTGTAATCCATTGTTGTTGTTGTTTCTTCCTTTCTTTCTTTTTTTTTATTTTCTTTATCCCGGTCTCGGCTCGTTGAAGCCCTTGAACTTTTTTGTCTTGTAATTTTGGCCCGGATAGAACTTGCTATTGAAAACTCGGGGTTTCATCCCCTTTTGTTTCTTATTTTAAGACTTTGAAATTTCTTTAAGTAATATTATTTTAAGTGCATCACGGTTGGTCGTAACGACTTAGTTGATTTTAAGATAATTCGTTGCTCGTTAATTCATCCGATCAATTGACAATAAGATCAATAGAATTGAATTAAGACAAGAATTTCAATAATTTTCCCAGGAAAAGGTATTCGAGACGCTACACAGTAATCGAGAGAAATTTGGTTGGCCAACTCATGATTCTTTGATTTGTGATAAGGTTCGAAAATTCCACTCGTGAGTCGGTCAATGCGGAATGCATTGGTGACCGTAACTCGGTTTTTCCCATCGACGTTATCTGATCAGGATTCGTCGATTGGCCGGGAGAGTGCTTGTGCGCCGCTTGTGAGCCAAGGGGCTAGCATCGTTGGTTCGAGACTTCGCTCTACCGTAGTTTGCTAAAGAGAGAAATGTGGTGTGAACACAAGTTTTTTTTTGTTTTTGGTTGGGGCTGGACCCCGTAGAGGGGATGCCTACGTACCTCCGAGGAGGATCAAGCCTTTCGTAGTTCGTCTTGCCCGAGTAAAAGTTACGTAGGTCATTTACTCGGAAGAGTAGAAGTGACCGTAGGGTGCATCTACTCTGTTTTATTTTTTTTTTTTTTGAGTAAAAGGTGATGTAGATCATTTACTCGTTAAGATGATGCTTACTCGTTTTACGAGTAAAACGGCGAAGATGCATGGAGTTCCAAGCTCGTAGGACTGCCTCTCCGCGGGAAGTCTCAAGTCGGTATACGCCTGGTTTCACGACTTGAGTGATTTTGTACGGTCCTTCCCAGTTTGCTCCGAGCTTTCCGGCGTTGAGCTCTTTCGTATTCTCGAAGACCTTCTGCAGGACTAGGTCACTGAGCTCGAGAGGGCGTGATCGGACCTTCTTGTTGTAGTAGCTTTCAATCTGGTTTTGGTAGTTCTGGATCCGAACGAGAGCTTGGTCGCGCTTCTCTTCAAGTTCATCGAAGGCATCTAACAACATCTCACGGTTGAGTTCGACGTATTGGGGCAGCTTGCTCGGCGAATACTCGTTACGTTGACCTCGGCGGGGGTCATTGCTTCCATCCCGTAAGCGAGGGAGAAGGGAGTGGATTTGGTCGCACCTCGGGGGGTTGTCCGATGCGACCAATGTACGCCGTCGAGTTCGTCAGCCCAATGTCCTTTCTTGAGATCGAGACGTTTCTTGATCCTGTCGATGATGATCTTGTTCGAGGACTCTGCTTGTCCTTTTCCCTGGGGGTATCTCGGCGTTGAGGTGCTTAGTCGGATGTCCCACTTGTTGCAAAAGTCCTTGAAATTCCCTGATATGAACTGAGATCCATTGTCGGTCACGATCTCATATGGTAAACCGTGACGACAGATAATGTTTTTCCAAACGAAGCCACGAACTTCCTTTTCGGTAACCTGTGCGAAGGCCTCAGCTTCGATCCACTTTGTGAAATAGTCGGTTAATACCAATACGAAGCAACGTTGGCGAGAGTTCGGCATTGGTTTGATGATGTCCATCCCCCATCTCATAAATGGATAGGGGCTGCTGAGGTTCGCAGTAGCTCGGTCAGGCTGTGGATGCTCGGAGCGTGTCGTTGGCATTTGTCGCATCGCAGAGCATACGCCTCACAGTCTGTATTCATCGTTCGCCAGAAGAATCCTAAGTTTCGGATCTTCAAGGCGAGTGCCCGACCTCCGGAGTGGTTTTCCACCTGCTCCTTCGTGGGTTTCTGCCATTACCAATCTCGCCTGCTCGCCGAAGATACACTTAAGGAGAACTTTGCTGGCCGTTACTCGGTGGAGTTCGTCTTCCATGATGACGTAGTGGGCGCTGCGTCTTTTCAGCCGTCTTGCCGCCCATTTGTCAGCTAGGACCGTGCCGTGGGTGAGGTACTGGATGAATTCGGTTCTCCAGTTATGTGGCGGTTGATCCGTCATCTCGGTGTCGCTGTCAATCGCCGATTGGGGCGTTGCCTCGGAAACCGAGGTGATGAAGTTGGTTGCCGCCACCGAGATGTTGATGCTCGGTTTTTCAATCCGATGAATCGGGATAGTCCTTTTGACTTGATCGCGGAGCTTACTCCCGAGTGCTGCTAATGCGTCGGCACATACGTTCTCTCCTCTGGGAACCTTCGTGAGTTCAAAGAACTCGAACTCCTTAGCGAATGACTGAACAACTCGGAGGTAAGCATCCATCCTGTCGTTGCGCACATCATAGTCTCCGCTGAACTGACTGGCGACGAGCTGCGAGTCGCAGTACGCGCTCAGTCGTTTGGCTTTGACTGCTTTTGCGAGACAAAGCCCGGCAATGAGGGATTCGTACTCCGCTTCGTTGTTTGATGCTGGAAACCCAAAACTGAACGACTGTCGGATGAGTTCTCCGGTTGGAGATTGGAGTTGAACTCTCGCTCCTGAGCCTTTGTTCGTCGAGGAGCCATCGACGTGCAGAATCCAGTTTGAATCCGGGACTTCAAGATCTTGGGCTAGTTCTGGGGACAACTCCACGAGGAGGTCGGCAAGGACTTGAGCTTTGGCGGCTGTCCGGCACTTGTAGGTGATGTCAAGCTCGCCGAGCTCTATTGCCCATTTGGTGAGACAACCGGCTCTGTTTGCGTTCTGCAACACAGTTCTGAGCGGTTGGTCGGTGAGAACTTCGACGGAGTGTGACTGGAAGTAAGGACGAAGTTTCCTCGCTGACTCGACAACAGCTAAAGCCATCTTTTCTAGTGTTGGGTACCTGGTTTCTTGTCTGGTCATCCGTCTACTCATGTAGAAAACGAGTCTTTGTTCTCCTCGATCCTCCTTGATCAACACACTGCTGATTGCAGCGGATGATTCTGCGATGTAAGGGGACAAGACGTCGCCCACGTCTAGTTTTGCTAAGACAGGGGGCGTCGTTAAGTAGTGTTTGAGTTGATTGAAGGCCTCTTCGCACTTGTCATCCCAAAGGAACTTCTTATTTCCTCGGAGGAGATCGTAGAAGGGAAGACACTTGTCCGTCGATCGGGAGATGAAACGGTTGAGTGCTGCGATCCTGCCGGTTAGGCGTTGGACTTCTCGGCAGTTTCTCGAACTTGGGAGATCGAGAATAGATGAGATTTGCTTCGGATTTGCTTCAATTCCTCTCTGTGTTACTATGTAACCGAGGAACTCTCCGGACGAGACGCCAAAAGTGCATTTGGCCGGATTGAGCTTCATCTTGTACATGTTGAGAATATCAAAACATTCCCGCAGGTGTGCTAGATGGTCGTCTGCTCGGAGTGACTTGACCAGCATGTCATCGATATAGACTTCCATCGTTTTGCCGAGTTGCTTGGCGAACATGCGATTGACCAATCGCTGGTATGTTGCTCCGGCGTTCTTCAGCCCGAAGGGCATCACCTTATAGCAGTAGGTTCCTCGATCAGTAATGAATGAGGTCTTTTCTCGGTCATCGGTATGCATCATGATCTGGTTGTATCCCGAGAAGGTGTCCATAAAGGTGAGCATCTCATTGCCAGCGGTTGACTCGACGAGTCGATCGATGTTCGGCAGTGGGTAGCTATCCTTTGAACAGTCTTTGTTGAGATCGGTGAAGTCAACGCACATACGCCATTTGCCGTTCTTCTTTTTGACGACTATAGGGTTGGCAAGCCATTCCGGGTATCGGACTTCCGTGATCGATCCTGCGTTGTGTAAACGCTCGACTTCCTCAACGACTTCCTTGGATCTCTCGGGACCCAACTTTCGCCTTTTATGTCGAATAGGCTTAATGTTCGGGTCCACGTTCAGCTCGTGGGTCATGATGGAAGGGTCGATTTCTTGCATGTCGGACATCGACCATGCGAAGGTGGACAGATTCTGCTTCAGGAAATCTATGATCTTGTGTTGCATCTCGTCTGACAGATAAGCGCCTACCCGTAACACTTTGCTCGGGTCCGACTCGTCGACTGGTACTTCGAGTACTTCTTCCTTTTGGGGGCAAACTTTGCTTATTGGAGGTGACACCGAGTTGACGAGTGACTGCGAGCGTTGCAATTTGACCGTGGCGATCAGGAGATCTCGAGCTGCTCGTAGGTCTCCTCTTATCGTTTTGATTGTTCCATCGATCCCCGGAAATTTAACGCACTGATGGTAAGTAGAGGCGATTGCTCGCATGGAATACAACCAGGGGGTGCCAACTATCACGTGGTAAGGGGCTTTGGTGGTGACTACCGAGAATTTGACCACCCGAGTTACTCCCTCTGCTTGCACCGAGAGACGGATCGTTCCGAGAGTTACTTCGGAGGAGCCGTTAAAGCCTGTGAGTGTTCTGGAAGATGGTTTTACGTCCTTCAGATCGATACCCATTTTCACAAGGGTTTCGCGGAAAATGATATCAACCGAGCTCTCGGTATCGATTAGTACTTTGGTAACGTCGTACTTATCAATAGCCAAGACAACGAGGAGCGGATCGTTATGGGGGAGGTTGACGCCGAGTAAATTGTCTGATGAGAAGGAGATCGGAGGATCGTTGGGAGGCTTCTGCGGCCAACGCTGTGATGTATCCGCTTGTCGGCGATGATCCTTGACAGATCGCACTGAGTCTCCGCAAGGCGGCGACCCTCCCATGATCACGTTGATTCGTGGTCTGATGCTAGCTTGTTTCTTAAGGAGAAGAGCTCGGAGATCTTTGTTCTCCATCGGTTGGTCGACCTTCTTGCGGTCGAGCTTCATGCATAAGTCGCTTACACAGGCGTTAAGCTGTTCTCGCAAGTCGGTGACATGAGCATCATTTGGGGATGTATGCTTGGATCTCTTGGCGTTTAACTCCGATATGAGGTCGGAAGGACCGGGAGATTCGCTGATCTTTGGTGTGGTCTTCCTCTTGAGGAGCGTACGTAAGTCCAATGACTCGGGAGCTTCTTCGAGGTCACTCTCTTTGTCTGACGAAGACTCGGGTTGGGCGCGAATAACCTCAATCCTTTGCCTGACCGCGGGTTGGTTTTCGTCCGCCCAGGCGTCTGCATCGTCTTCCTGCTGAGGTGCTTGTTCGGCATCCTTCGGCTTTGGATTGTCCTGCCGGGATTTCCCTTGGTTTTTCCGCTGATTCTTCCTATCCTTGTTCCTGCTCCAACTGGTTTCACTTTTCGGTTTTGGAGAAGGAATCTTGAGCTCGCCACTCGATTGAGGAGAGGAACTGTGCGAAAAGTGTTTTGCACTCCGAAGTGTCGTGGCCTTTGACGCCATGGAGTTTGCACGACTTGGTGAGACCTGGAGGGGTCCGAGATGATCCTGCTTCGGAATCGACCTGTGCGGCTGCAGTGGCGGCCGTTGCTTGGGGTGACTCACTCGGGAAGTCTGTTTCTCGGTGAAAGGTGTTCCACTTTTTCCCGTTTTCATCAACAACGTAGAGGAGGCCATTCTTTCGGTTGTTTTTGTCGGTGGCAGCATGCTGACGAGGCTCGACGTGGGCATTGGCGGCATTTTTAGGTGTCGACTGCTTCGCCGAGTTGTGCTTACTGAGGATGGCCTTTGTATCTTCTTCCATGCGGATGAAGTTGTGGGATCGAGCAATGGCCTCTTGCAGAGACAAGGTGGGACTTCGGTAGAGATCTTCTCGGAATTTGCAATCTACCAAGAGAGTGTTCATCAAGGCGTTGATGGCGATGTTGTCGGGAATGTTGATTCTCGACACAACTGACTTAAAACGCTCCATGTAGTCGCGAAGACTTTGATCCTTTGTCTGCTTGAGATTCCAGAGGCTTGAGGCTGTCGTTTCACGCTTGGTGAACATAATATAGGTTTTGAGAAATGCCGAGGAAAGCCCTTTAAAGCTGCTGATTGAGTCTTCATTGAGCCCGGAGAATCAAGTTAGAGCTTGCTCGTTCAACGTCTCGACGAAGAGTTGGCAGTAGCCAGCATTTTTTTCTTCCGAGGAAAGTCGAGCTCTCGCCATAGCAATGTTTAAGGCTGTCAAATGCTCGACGGGATCTCCTCCTGGCTTGTAGTCGGGTAGACGTAGCTTGTCCATCTACCGGATTTTGACTTTGGTTAGCTCCTTAGTAAAATGCATGCGTGATGTAGAGGCGATGACACTATCGATCTCAGGAGTTGCGCTGGTTGCCTGGTGGATCCTTGAGCTCATCTCCTGGAAGTTCAGCTTGAGCTCGGCGAGCTCTCGGATGGTCGCCGGGTCGGACGCTACCGGAGGAGCGTCGGCTGCTAGGGTTCCGATTTGCTCAACTTCGTTCGTCACTACACCGTCCGTCGGAGTCGAAGGGTTTGTACTGAAGAGGTAACGGCGGAGCGGCTGGGAGCTGCTAGCGGGTGCGTTAAGAGCAGCGACGATGGCAGCGAGCTGATCATTCGTCGTCTTCTGGACTTCTTCTTGATGAGCGAGTCGAGCCATGACCGAACTCATGAACTCCGACGCGAGAAACGGAACGGGAGGAGGTGGGGGAGGAGTGAGCTCCGGCTCCTCTCCCGAGGTACTAGGGTCCGTACCTTCGGTTGTCATTTCGGTCTAGAAACGCTAGATCTGTTCAGCCCCATGGTGGGCGCCAATTGTTTTTGGGGTGAGTTTGGTCTCAGATGAAGTAAACAATACTTGAAATGGGTTGAACAGGGGCGTTTATTAGATTTCGAGATGAGGTTACAAAGGTGGAGAAAGTAAACAGAAAGCCGGAGCTCGGAGAGCTTTTAACCGGAAAAGTACAAATAACAGAGAGATGATTGTACGGACAGTAAACCCTAATCTCGCCGCTAAGTTTGTGTAACAAAGTGTCGATGCCTTTTCTCCTTTGCTTCCTTCTCCTTTTATAGCCTCCTGTTCTGATGGGACTTGACCTAGTCTCCCCTCCAATTGATTGGGCCTTGTCGGCCTGTCGGGCTTGATGTAGATCTCGTCCCGAGCTATCGAGCCAGTTGCTTCTTGTTCGTCCGTTGCTCGGCTAAAAGCAGTCTGCAGCCAAGCCGTGAGCGCCGAGCTTCGGCTCCTCGGCTGTGAACCGTTTGAATAGCTTGGTTGGGCCTTTTGTTCGATGGGCTTTGTGGATGGGTACAATCTATCCTCAACAGAGAGCTTTATTAAAAGCTAGCATATCCCTTATTCCCAATCCTCCTTCCTTTCTCGATGCAGTTATTTTATCCCATGCTATCCACGGTATGCCATATCTGTCTTTGCTTGCTGACCACCAGAATTTACGCATAGCTTTTGTAATCTCTTTTATCATGGTTTTGGGCAGCATAAAACAAGACATAGTATAAGTGGGAATGGCAGTTAATACCGCTTTTAACATAATTTCTTTTCCAGCAGGGGATAAATACTTAGAGTACCAGCTATCAATTTTGTTCTTGATTCTCTCAGTTATAAAACGAAAGGCATATTTCCTGTTTCTTCCTATATGATCAGGCAAACCTAAATATTTTCCGAAGCCACCTATCTTAACTATACCAAAGTTCTGAGCTATCTGATTTTGAAGAAGGTTCGGAGTACCTTTACTAAAGGAGATGGCTGACTTGGTATAATTAATCTCTTGGCCTGACGCTTGCTGCTATGTGTTGAGGATAGAAGAAAGATTGACTGCTTCCTCCATTGTCGCTTTACGAAAAAGAAAGGAATCATCAGCAAAAAGCAGATGACAGATGGGAGGTCCACTTCTTGAAGCTCGAAAACCATGAATCTTCTGCTGTTGAATGTTTTGTTTGATTAATCGAGATAAGCCCACTGTACACAGAATATATAGATAGGGTGATATAGGATCACCTTGTCTGAGACCTCTCTGTGGCTTGATTTGTTTTGAATGTTCTCCATTAATCAAGATGGTGTAAGATACTGTCGTGATGCAGCTCTTTATCCATATTCTCCATTGTTGGCAGAAACCCATCTTCTCCATAACTGCATCAAGAAAATTCTACTCTATTTTATCAAAAGCTTTTGCAATATCCAGTTAAAGAGCCATAAACTTATTTTTCAAGCTCTTAGTGTGGAGAGAATGCATTAGCTCATGCGCGATGAGGACGTTATCTGTGATTAGTCTTTCGGGAATAAAAGCAGATTGATTCTCGGATATGATATGGTTTAGCCATGGCTTTAATCTGTCAGCCAAGATTTTGGATAATATCTTATATGCAACATTGGCTAAACTAATGGGTCTGTAGTCTTTGATGGTTATGGGGTTATCTATCTTAGGTATCAAACATATATAAGTCTGGTTCATCTTAGGGTCGAGGTGGTTATGTTCAAAAAATTGTTTAACAAAGCAGAGAACACCTGGTTTTATGATATCCCAATGATGGCGGAACAAAACTGGTGTCATACCATAGGGTCCTGGTGCTTTGTCTGGGTTCATTGCAAAAACAGCATCTTTAATCTCCTCTTCCGTGACTGGACTCGTCAGACTCCTATTGATATGATCTGTAACTGTACAAGGGATACCATCCATTAGTTGAGAATTTATATTGACGCCTTTGCTTCTATAAAGGCAAGCAAAGTAGTTCTCAATGTGATGACAGATGTCTTTTATTTCTTTATAGATCTTCCCTTGCTCATCTTGGATGTGAACTATCCGATTGTAATTTCTTCTTTGCTTTGCCTTAGAATGAAAGAACTTCGTGTTTTTGTCACCAGCTTGGAGCCAAAGCACTCTACTTTTAGTTCTTCAGAACTCTCTTCTTCCAACCTGTACTGCAGCTGTAACTGGATTTTCAAGTTAGTAAGAAGAGTATAATCAATATAGGGAGCTTCGTAAACTTTTTGAATATCCTGCTTTAGCTGGTTTATCTGTTTTGCTGAATTTGTTGTGGTTTTATATCTCCATTGAGACAAGGCATTACTACCCTTATTTTATAACATTGTGCATATCCCCAGTAGACAAAATAGTTCTTTCTTTGTTTTCAATCACTTGTTTCAATCACTTGTTTCAATCCAGGGATTAATCTCCATCTAGTGTCGTATCTAAACAGTTTATTGCTTTTCCATCTTGGACTGTTTGTATTTAATAACAGTGGTCTGCGGTTGGAGTCAATCCAAGGATCACCTTCTCAGCTGTTGAATTACATTAAATCAAGGACTGAGATTTATTCTTTTTCTTTAATCTTTTCTTTTCCTCTCTGGCTCCCTCCTCTCTCTCGACAGATTGATTCACTTTTTCTTCTTCTTTCACTCTCATCTCTCCCATCTCTGTAACTCACCAACTCTCATGTCTCACTTTTCTGATCTCGTCAACTGAGAAAGAGTGAGATGATTATGGAGACAACGAAGACAGAGACTCGCTGGGACGAAGCAACGAGGCTCACCGGAGAATAGGGATGTCAATTGAGGTATTGGACCGCGGGCTTGGCCCATAAGGGTTTGTGGCGGGGCGGGTATGGGCCTGTATATTGATGACCCCTCGCCTTGCGGGAGAGGCTTGGACGGTACCGGTCACTAAAGCGGGAAAGCCCACCATGATCCGCGGGTATCTCATTATCCCGCATCTAGATTCTTCAGTTGCCTCTTCACCTGAAAAAAAAAAACCAGAAAGAGAGTGAAAGGCGATCAAGATGCGATTTCCACCGTGGGAAGATATAGAGCTCCGACGACGGCCGTTCGATGTCCGATGGTGCTTCTGGTCACTAGTTCGTCTTGGAGCTGTAGCAGAGAAGATAAACCGACAAGGCTCCAACATAGTCGATTCTTCTTCGGTTCTTCATGTTCGATGTTTTATCTTCCTCCTCATGAGCTTCTAAACTTCACGGATTGGACATGCATGTACAGAGTTGCGTATTTTAGATTAAAAATTGAAGTTTTTTTTTGACTTAAATCTCTGCTCTAACTCTTGTATGTTTTTTTCCAGGTTGTAAATAATTAAAGATGAAATCAATCCGAAGGTACTTATCTAGTTTAGTGTTTGTGTGCTGTGTCGGAAGCCTCACTAGTCACTCTCTATCCGTGGCGACATTGATAAAATCGTCAGAGAAACCCAAGGCAAGTTTTTGTAGAAGTAACACATATGGTTTATTATTTACTGTTTATGAGTCCTGTCGGAAGGTCCAAAGTTACTTATCTGAGTTTAACTTGATTTGTGTAAGGGACTCAAGGAAAAAAGACATTGCAGAACATTTACGGATAAGAAAAAGAACAAAGGGAAAAGGAAGATAAAAGAAAATATAAGGCTCAAGCTCACCTTTTCACTACAGTCAAGGTTTTCTTCTTTTCATAAATTCAGTCTAAAAATGTGTTCTTTTATCATCTAGCTCTGGTATATATTTGATACTGATGTTAATAACTGCAATTTATGCTTTTTTTTTTGGTAAAAGGTCGCAAGAGATGAAGACATCACTGAGCAAATTGGAAAGATTATGTATTTTGATCTTGTTGATCATGAAAAAGTTTGGAGTTTTCGAATCCAGAAACAGACTCCCTTCCAAAAATTTAAGGTTTGATGCCCCTGTCTTCCTATTTATTCTATTTTTTTAAAAAAACTTCAGTCTTAGCAGGAATGAGGTATAAGCTCTAACCATTTTTATGTTTCTGTTTTGTATATGAATTATGTTTGTCTCGAGCTGATGGTGAATAAGGAGGTGTCAGGACTTCAGATTGCCAGCCTTACTTCTGATGGTGAACAAGGAGGCTTCAGGAGTCAGGACCACAAGCTTCACGTAAAACTAGTAAGCATTAGTAGGAACTGCTTGTATTGATAGGAGAACAAGATGTCTTGCTTAGAGCTTGATGTATTGTTAGGATGATGGTTGGCTTGCTTAGAAGTTAGTACTAGCTGTCTTGTTAGAGAACAAGATGTCTTGCTTATAACTCGATGTATTGATAGGATGATGGTTGTTTTGCTTAGAATAGGAGTTAGAACTTGATGTATTGATAGAATGATAGGAGAATATTTATGCTTGTTTGTTGATTGAGAATTTTTTTTTTTGGCGTTTAAAAAGTTTAAGTCTATTTTTTTCTAAATTTTAATTAAAAATATTAACAAATTTTAAAAACCCTACCACCACTTAGGCACGTATCCTAGGAGTTAGGTCACAGAGCCGTAACATATCTTAGAAACTTATAGTTATTGAAACATCAAACTACCACAAAAAAACGTGAGAGAAACCATGGGATCAAGAGACGAGTCAGATGAGCAGTTCACGTTTGATTCGGAGTACACCCCACCAAATACGGTGGACTTCGGAACTCAGCAAGTCTTAGCTAGGCTTGCTGCAGCAGAGGAGGTCGCTGATCAGATCCCTGAAGGTGGTGAAAGTGGTGTTGTTAGAGAGAAACAAGGAAGCAAAGAAAGCTTATCAGTCTTACTGATGATACTGATGATTCTGATGTTGAAATCACTCCAGCAACCCAAACAACTAAGCCTCGCAGAAAGACCAGTTATGGAACAGCCTCGAGGAAACCCATGTTCCAATCCACTTTAGATGACGGCATTGGCTCGTCCAGACAGGCGTTTAGTAAGGAGAAGTCTGTTCCCATGAAATCTGTGATTCGTGGAGGGAGAAGGAAGCCAGTGCCTGTCTCGCAAAAGAAGAATGCCGTGTCTAGCAAGTCGCAGAAGAAGGTTGCATCTACTCAATCGCAGAAGAAGAAAACGGTTGAGGAGATACCAGATTTTGATGATGAAAAAAAGATGAGTTCGATGAGTTGGATGAAAACGGTCTGCAGGATCTGGAGAATAGGCAAAGATCAGACGTGTGGCCCGATTTCAAGGTGGTTCAAAAACCCAATGGCGAATTGAAAGCTGTATGCAATCATTGCAAGAATGAGTATGCATGGTATTCTCACCGCATGGAACAAGTGAGTTGAGAAGGCATCGGCTGAGATGTAGAATGTATCCAAGGAATACCGGAGGGCAGCAACAACTCAATACCGAGGGAAAGTAGTATCTCGCAAGTATGATCATACTGTGTTTAGACAGTTAGTAGCTAAGACAATTGTCCAGCATGATCTACCATACTCTTACGTGGAGTATGAAAGAGTGAGAGACATGGAAGTATTTGAATGTTGATGTCCATTTCATCTGTCGAAACACGGCGAGATCAGATGTGTATCGATTGTATGAAAGCGAGAGAGACACACTGAAGCGGAATTAGCGAGTCTTCCTGGACGAGTCTCCTTCACATCTGACTTGTGGTCGCCATTGAAACGTGAAGGATACATGTGTGTGACAGCACATTACATTGATCGAACTGGAAGTTGAACAGCAAGATCCTGTCGTTTAGTGCTCTACCACCACCACATACTGGTATGAATGTTGCTATTCACCTTCTTGATACACTGAAAGAGTGGGGTCTCGATAAAAAGGTGTTCTCTATCACACTAGATAATGCTACGAGTAATGACTCGATGCAAGACATTGTCAAGTCGCAGCTGATGTTAAGTGATGATTTATTATGTGGAGGAGAATTTTTCCATGTCAGATGTGCTGCTCACATACTTAACCTGATAGTGCAAGATGGTTTGAAGGTTATTGGAGGCTTTGCACAAAGTAAGAGAGTATTAAGTATGTGCTAGCATCAGAAACGCGTGAAGAGTTGTTTGAGAAATGCGTGAATGCTGTTGGTTTAACTGAAAACGGGTCTGATATTGGATGTGCAGACAAGATGGAACTCGACTTACTATATGCTTGAAAGAGCCATCAAGTACCGTAAAGCATTTGTTAAGTTGGAGACATTTGATAGGAGAGGTTATAAAGTGGCGCCTACAGCTGAGGAATGGACACGAGCTGACAAGATATGCCAATTTCTGTGCCCTTTTGCAGAGATCACATCACTGATGTCAGGTTCTAATTACCCCACATCGAACTTGTATTTCTATCAGGTTTGGTCGATCCATGAATGGCTTCAAATAAATGAGTACAGCGAGGATGAGATTATCAGACGAATGGTGCCACCAATGAAAGAGAAGTTTGATAAGTATTGGGATGAAGTTAGTTGTCTTTTTGCAATGGCAGCAGTCTTTGATCCACGTTTCAAGCTTTCAATTGTCGAGTGTTGCTTAGGGAAGCTTGACATGAGTACACGTGATGCAAAGATAAAGAACTTGTGCCAGAAGCTGAGCATTTTGTTCGAGTCTTACGATAAAAAATCCAAGGCTAACTCACCTTCTACAGAGCCACGTGAGACGGTTCCGCAAAATGTCAATTCTGCAGGATCAAAGAAACTGTTTGGGAACTACCATGTGAGTCTTTTTTAACTTTCTGCTTTTTTCTTTAATAAACAAATTGTGGCTTATTTTTTTTTCAAAAATTTCATAGGCATTCTTTGCATTTCGCAAAGTCAACGGTGCTGCTACTGGAAAGACAGCTCTAGAAGCTTATCTTGATGAACCTCCTTTGGACATTGATAGTTTAGAGAGCTTGGACATTCTCAACTTCTGGAAAACTAACACTCATCGTTATGGTGATTTGGCTGCAATGGCTTGTGACCTGCTTAGCATTCCTATCACAACAGTGGCTTCAGAGTCTTCCTTTAGTATTGGATCGCGAGTTCTTAACAAATATAGGAGCCGTCTACTGCCAGAAAATGTGCAAGCTCTGATATGCACTAGGAATTGGATCAAAGGATATGAGGGTTATGAACATGGTAAATATCTCACATTATAATTTGTTATATAATACCATTATCCTTAATACTAATTAACTGAAATTTTTCAAAATTACAGAAGATGAGATCGATCCTGAAGAGACTGTTTTACCAACTTTTGACTCCATTGCCAATGTGGAGGAAGATGAAGTTGCAGGCGTTTGATTTGTTCAAGTTTAAGTTGCTTTGGTTTTTTTTCAGTACTATGAGTTTGTGTTTTGCTTATTACAATGTGGGATTTCTATTGATTTTGTTTTTAGTACTATGAATAATGAAATGGTGTTTTTCTTAAATTAAATTTGGCTAAGACAACATAAACAAGAGTAAGAGTAAGATATAATTAAATCAAATCAGTAATGAGCAAGATATAATGAACGTGTAGTATCAAGAGTCAAGACTAAGATATAGCACTTTGTATGATGTTTGTATTATGTTGCTTAATCGTAGCTGTATTGCATCAAGAGTGTCGCTGTATTGCATCAAGAGTGTCACTTTCAGCATCAAGAGCTTTCAGTTACATCAAGTTATTGTCATTTGAATGCAGGTTGTGTAATGAAGACGCGTCCCGCGGGACGTCCCGCAAAGGCCTGTTATAGGGGGCGGTACGGGATTGGTCATGCTTTTTGAGGACCGCAGCCCGCGCGGGACAGGACCGCTGTGACCCGCTAGACAACAAGCCCGCTGCGGTACGGGACGGGCTGGGACGGGATGACCTGTTTGACATCCCTACCGGAGAAGAAGACGCGCCGGATCTCTCTCTACCTCACTTCTCTCTCTCTCTCTCTCCGTTTTGATTTACTTATGATTTTGTTTTTGTTTTTCTGGTAAACGAAGGTAAATGAGGCAGAGAAGGTGATGTTCGGTGGTCGTCCATAGGTCCGAGGAAGAGGTAGAAGAAGAAGAAATCGATGGAACTGAGTAGGAAGATGACAATTTTACAGTGATTCCACCAGCATCTCCACCGTACACTCGCCGCGAAGGAGGATGACGAAGAGGCTGAAGTTGACGGCTAAAGAGGCTGAAGAGTGCATTGACTGAGGATTAGGTTTAAGTTTTTGGTTTAGTTTAGGTTTGTCTGGTTTATTTTAGGTTTATTTGGTTTACTTTTACAATAGATTTGTTTTTCTTTTAATTTTGGTTAGTTTGTAAACCTAAATTTATGTGTAAACCTATTTAAATTTATAAATAAAAATATTTAATTATAAATAAATTTCAATTTAAATATTTAATTATTTTAGTTTTTATAATAATATTCACCCTATAATAGCAAACAATAATAAAAGCTCGGATACGCATAGCGATTTCAATTACGATAAGAATGACATGTAAGAAAGATAATTCTTGTTGTAGTGCAAATTTTAGGTAATAGTTGACAATTGCCATAATCTCGAATTCAATTCATAATTACAATAATAGGGCTTTCTATTCAAGTTAGAGTAAATCACATAATGTAATACCATTAATGGTGGATAAAGAGAGTGAAAAGAAAGAGGAAAACTCACCGGGGGGAAATACCACACTTGAAACACCAGAACAATCAAATCTACGTCATCCATGGTGTTGATGCTATATTTCTTTGACATTGTTTTCGTCTCTTCTCTTCTTCACAAATATTTTTGTTTCGATTATGTCATTCATCCTAAAAGAGCAGTTAGAAGCGAACGTTTTTGAATCTAACGGCACGCTCAAACGTAATCGAAAGTTGTCATGTAATTCAAGTATTTTATATCTTGAAAGTGCAATACCTCATCCTTATACACCTTTTCCACAAAACATTGTCCTTATAATATCTTTTTTTGTCGACTTTCGGGCCACAACGGGCCTGCCCAACAGCCCTTAAACTCCATAGAAGGGAAATCTCACACTAGGAGGCAGGTAATGGTCGAATTCTGATGCCAAGGTCTCTGGGGAATTATCAATGGCCATTAGGCCATGAGTTACTCGGCATCCTTATAACACCTAAAATAATGATAATCCATTTTTACCTTAATTTATAAGCTAAAATGTTTTTTCTTAATTATGTCTAAACTTAAATAAAACTAAAACTAATTATTTTAAAATATAAACAAAATCTTTGAAAACTTGCAACTATTTGAAAGATATGAACCTGCTACTTCTTCAAACATAAGAACCTACAATTTTGTATTAGTTTTGTTTGTAATAGGGTATGTTCTGTTTTTCTACATATAACCTGCTATCAAACTTGCAATTAAATTCAATATTGTTCTAGAGTTGTATGTCTGATTTCCATTGCACTACGGGAAAACCAGCAGCTACACTTGTAGCTATTTTCTTTAGATTTTCGTAAATTGTTATGTATACATGACATAATGAGACGTGACTTCACATTTTTTTGGTTTTGGTCCAAATTTGTACATGATCAAGATGGATCACCTATGTGAATATGATGTTAGTTTTCATAGCATATCATTAGTCAGTAGGATTTTCTGGAGTCATGATCTCCTGGATTTTTTGAAATATTACTATTTTTTCCAGCATCCAAATCAATGTTGAGATTATTGTTCTAATCACCAACAATAGGTCTAAATATGAGACATAATTGAACTATGATTTCTTCCTCACATATCCAACAAAATTTAGGACTGCGATTATTAAGATATATGTAGCAAAAACTTAGAAAGATATGTTGTATATTAACTGAGATGAATATGAAGACAACAAGAAAAAAGTAACAAAAAAAAGAAAAATTCAATTGTTTGAACAACAAGTAAAAAGGCACTAGGAAAAAAGCTTTTTTAGCATCAAATCTAAAAAATGGAGAAGAAAGATATGATAACAATATTTCATAAATTTTAGGATTTTCATAATGAAAGTGGCAGAAAACACATTTAACAATTGGAAGAATAGACAAGGCAGCATAATTGGTAATCTATGCAGATTAAAGAAAAAGAAAATGTTATAATACAATACAAAGCACTTTTAGAAATTGGTAAAGAAACAAGAAATGGTAGAATGTCCGTTCATGAATTGGTTGAATAATGAAAAATCCTTAGAAACTTGATCTAACAAACCGTAGATCAATATTTGTATAATGTATATTCTACCTGTGGGCGAAAAATTTCAATAGCTAGATAAATATTTCCAGTCCGTCCTAAAAGTAGAATGTAGATTCTGAAATCCATAGAACAACTTATTTAATATTTTCAAAATTAGCAGTAAAAAGACAAAAATTCCAACCAATCACATAATACATTTTTCATGTTTACATTTTTCCTATTTAATAAAATTTAAAAATATTTAGTTAGAATAATTTAATATTTAATAAATATTATAGAAGAGAAAAATATGAAAATTAAATGGAAATAATTTTGGGACAAAATATGAATATTTTTTCCATGTTTAACAAATCCTCCTTTGGGAAATGATTTAGGGAATGAACAGAGTACCTGCTCAAAGTAGGACTGGAATTATTATCCGAGATCCGGATTCGATCCGAGATCCGATCCGGATCCGTTCAGAAAATCCGGATATCCGGAGTAGCCGGATCCGGATAGTAAAATGTTGGATCCGTCAAAACCGGATCCGGATATCTAAATTTTTTAGTCCAGATATCTGGATCTGTAATTTTTATTAATAGTTATTTTTAAAATAGTAATATCTATATATAAAACTAGTTTTATTTATTCTATTTTCATTTTATAATAGTATACATAGCTTTTATATAAAATTTGTAATAGCATATATAAAAATAATTAAAGACATTATATACATTTTTATTTTTAAATTATTGTCAATATTTTATATATTTTAATATTATTATTTTATTTATTTTAAGGTTCCAAATCTGGATCCGGATATCCGCGGATATTCCAATTTTAGAAGGATATCCGACACCGAATATCCGAGAACCCGGATCCGGATAATGATAGTAAAATCATGGATCCGCCGGATAAGGATCCGGATCCGGATATCTCGAAATTCCCGGATACCGATCCGTCCCACCCTAGTTCAAAGTTTCACATAGACACAGTACTGAAGCTAAAGGACACAATGTTGTAAACAGTTTTTTTTTTTTTGCCTTTTCATATGGATTAATGGAGAGGAGACGTTGCTGAGCTCAAAAAAAAGCTTTGAATTTTTACTTCCAGTTTGCTATAATTGTGATGAATATTTTGGTGATAAAGATTTTTAGAAATTGATGATTCAGATTTTAATATGAATTTCATTAATTAGGTTTATTTTATTTTATATTTTATTTGATAATATAAATTATCCAAGTTTTATTTGAATTCATTTGATCAATTTTATTTTAATGATATTAGATTTGATTAAAATATATTAATATTGAGATATCTATGTTTATTTTATATTTATTTTTTAAAGTTATTATCAAAAGTATGAAAAACTTCTTAGCTTTTTGATGTTTGAATCAAAATTTTAAACATAAACCCAAATTTTTTGAATCAAATCGGATTTGACTCAAATATCTATGAGATTTGAAGGTTTTAGGCCGAGCAAGGTCAATCCAGTGAAATATCATCTTTTTCTAACTACAATAACTGATAATTTTTCCCTTCAGTTATACTCAAAAAAAAAAAATCAATTTGTATGATCTGAGGTGAACTTTTCTATCTAATCTCATGATGAGTTTTTCAGGGTTTTTAAAAATGTGATTAGTTAGGATTGATAGGCATGTTGCTAATTTTCTGTTTACTGTTGGGTTGATCGGTAAGAATTAGAAACTATTGACATCCATTGTTTATTTCTAAATTTTTTCTATAAAGCAATCATGCGTTACTTTAAAAATGAATCTAAAGTCAAAAAGTTAATAAAAATAATGTTAGCTCTAATAATCAATTGTCTACCATTATTATTTAGTACTTTTAAAATCTCTAGTAATAAGTTTTAAATGAAAAGTAAAGCTACGGCTCAAAAACCCACAACCTAATTTCCAAAAAAAAAAGTAAAGTCACATCAAATATGGGTAGACACAATTATTTGTTACTTGTCCCATACTCACTACTTGATCGGTCTTTGAGCCGTAAAGTTGAGTAATTGGTCTTAGCAAGTTGGTCTTAACACACCGAGTATCAAGTATTTTGTTTAAATTACTTGTAACTATAAAACAAGTATCAAGTACTAAAATAAAAGTAACTATTTTGTGTTGCCTGGTTGTTTGGCCTGTTACTATTTTTGTTATTGAACAAAGACACATTTTCCTGAATCATAATAAAACAACTCATTTATATTTCTGTTAATTAAACATAAGTGATATATTTATGTAAGCATCATAGAGTTTTGTCTTTCTTATAGATTCTATTTTTCGAATTGAATAAACATAGGAAAATAATGAAATATTATCTATATATATTAAAGTTATCTAACTTTAAATTTCAACAAAACATCAGATAATTTAACAATTATTATCAAGTAATTTGTAAGTAATTTACAAGTGACAAATAATAAAAAGCAAGTAACTTGCAAATCAGTCATTTTTAGCAAATACTAAAAAATTACAAGTAGTCATTTGTAACAAACCAACTAAATATAAGTCCAAAATTTTACTTACAAACTAAGCCGAGTAGCAAGTATACCGAAAATACCAATTACTCGACCAATCAATCAATATGCGTTTTACTAAAAGTGACAACTGAATAGATTAATTGTTAGTGGATTTGTTAGCAGAAATCTTAAGAAGATAATGATTTTCTTCCCCCATATTATATATTAAATTGATGGTAATGTGCGTAGCTTACTTGCATAATGCAGCATTTGTGTCCTGCATTTCTTGGTGGAATTGGACAATTATCAATTAGCTTCTCTTACTTTAGTTCTTCTAAACTATTTAAAGCTTATTTAGCCTCATTTTGAGGTCATTTCTTATATCTGACCCTTACAGATATTATTATGTTGTAGTCGTCCCTTGAATCGTCTGTTTGTTTCTTTAGTGAATCGGTCACTGTTTTGTTGTTATCATCAAGTTTTTAATACTTCTCCACCTGCTCCGTTGGAACTTGATCTCTTGTTTTACTAGTATTTATGAAGATCCTTGAATTAACAAATATATATTTTCCTCAAATCAATCATTTTGTGCAAAGGAATAAGCACATTTGGTCTTATTGGGTGAATCGTTTCCACTTGCTATGAATTGACAATGCGGGTTGTTTCATGTTGTTCTCCTCACACCTTTTGTTTAAGAATTGCACATACAATTGATTTATAATAGCGACTGAGTGTGACATGCCATGCCCCTGTCCTTGTTCTACCAAATTGTGTACTTGCTGTCTTCGCCAACATCACTTCATAAGACTTTGTAATATCAGGTCAGAGGAGCATGGTAAATTGACAATTCGAGATAAAATTGTGTGGACATAAAAATTGTATGTTTGTGTCAACCAAAATGTTGATTGTGAGTTGCAAAGGTTCTTAGGAAAAAGATTGTTTTCACCTTATGTAATGGCTGATGAAAAATAATATAACTTCTCTACTATAGAATTTTGGTTGGTGGTTCTTGGATCTATTTAAATCCTGGTGTAGCAGTTGGTATTACCATGTCATCCCTGGCTACTATTTAAGTTACCATGATACCCAAACTCACTCTCCCCCACTCTCAACATTCATATATAGTCTCTACTCTCTAAAAAACATCAGAAATGGCAGCAAATGATGTCCCTTGCTGTGAACCTATGTTCTGGTTTTACCTTACTGCATGTTTTGGTCTAGTTGCTTTCGCAGGTTTAATGTCAGGATTGACCCTTGGTCTCATGTCCCTTAGTCTCGTCGAACTTGAGGTCATAGTCAAGGCTGGTGAACCCAACGACCGCAAAAACGCTAGTCAGTGTCATGAACCCATTGACCCTACTCATACTTTATTACTTCATAGTTTTTTTTTTTTTTGCTTAAAACTTTTTACTTCATAGTTCAAAACTTCAAACTAACATCTTTAAAAAATTGCAATGAAATGGCCAGAAAAGATCCTGCCACTCGTTAAGAACCAGCATCTTTTGCTGTGTACACTCCTCATAGGCAATGCTTTGGCGATGGAGGTATCATGTTTATGCACATATCTATAGATACAACTTAACTTTTATCTTTTCAACTTTTTATTTAGTATTTATGAAAATGTTTCTACTGCTAAAATCTAAAAGGCTCTACCAGTCTTTGTCGATTCCCTGCTTCCAGCTTGGGGCTCTGTTCTGATATCTGTGACTCTCATACTTGCATTTGGCGAGGTAAGTGAAGTTTGAAACTAGCTTTCTGTGCTGATCTGATTCTTTTAAGGTTGCCCAAAAACTCTTACAGTTCTCAGGACTAGCTTTGAGATTTTGGAGACTATAATCATTTACTATAAATTTTAATAAACTTTTAAAATAATTTAAGAGTCTATGCTTATGTTGTGGCACTACGCCAGTGTTCCAGTTGTGACAGAACCGGCCATGACTATTCTTTTTTCATTGTTGTAGATTATACCTCAAGCTGTATGCTCTCGATACGGGCTGAGCATCGGAGCAAAGCTATCGATTTTGGTTAGATTTATTGTCATAGTCTTCTTTCCGTTAGCTTATCCAATCAGCAAGGTAACTCAATCAATGGAATTTTATTAGAATGACGCAGAAATTGTTTTTTTTTTAAAGTCAAAACAATGCTTCAAACATTTCTTCTTCTTTCAATGTTTTTAGCTACTCGATTTATTGCTTGGAAGAAGACATTCTACACTTTTCAGACGAGCAGAGCTCAAGTCATTTGTGTTTATGCATGGAAACGAGGTTTGTTTCTTGAGATGTTTTTTTTTTTAATTGTTTTGTTGTCAATACGTAAGCTAAACATATGTCTTTCTCGGTGTCCTTTCTTCCGATAACTAGGCAGGAAAAGGCGGCGAACTAACTCACGATGAAACAACGATCATATCAGGAGCTCTCGACATGTCTCACAAGAGTGCCAAAGACGCAATGACACCAGTCTCCAAGATATTCTCCCTTGATATAGACTCTAGGCTCGACGAGTATAATGTTCTTCATTCTTTTTTTTTTCCAACAATACATATTCAGTTAGTTCGTTATTCTTATCCTCCTCTTTGGGATTCACAGAAAGACAATGGGACTAATAGCAAGTGAAGGCCATAGCCGAATCCCTATATACTCGGTGGATCCTACTGTTATCATCGGATACATTCTGGTGAGTAAGCAACAAATTCTGTTACACTGTAAATAATCTTGAGAAACACTTTGCCTTCTGACATGAGTTTGGTTAGGTCAAGAACTTGATCAAAGTCCGTCCTGAAGATGAGACACCGATCAGGGATCTCCCCATCAGAAGAATGACTAAGTATATTGATTTTCTAACCAAACTTCTTTCTAACCGATCCAAAAAGTTTAGTTATTGTTTTTTGCAAGCAGGGTCAATTTGAATCTACCTCTCTACGACATCCTCAACATCTTCCAAACAGGTCGAAGCCACATGGCTGCTGTCGTTGGGACTAAGAACTGTACCAGTACCAACACTCCCGTGCATGACAAGAGCATCAATGGTTAAGAGACTTATATACATGATAGATATCATTAAATCTGAAATAATATAAAGTATTGAGATGAAAAGTATATTTTTGTCTTATCTCAGGAACGGATAATAAAGACGCCAACGTTGTTCTAAGTATTCCTGTGATGAACTCAAGTGAAGTTAATCAACAGAGTCCAATCCGATACATTGATAGCAATGCTGATGAAGATGAAGAAGTCATCGGCATAATAACTCTAGAAGATGTCATGGAGGAACTCATACAGGTAATTTAATTAATCATTATAGATGGTTAGACTACTAACATTATATTTTAGCTAAACCATCTTATGAAACCTGGTAGGAAGAAATATTTGATGAGACAGACCGGTATGTCGAAGTTCATAAGAGGTATGATTGATCACCGTTTATGAATCATAACGTTCAGAGTGCAATTTACAGTATTTTTCACAAGACTCGGAATCTCTTTTTTCTTTTTCTTTTGTTACCTCTGTAGGATTACAATAAACATGCCAATATCTGGGAACTCGAAGCCACAATCGCCGGAAACTGCCACGTGGCCTTCGGAGGTAGCATCTCCCATCTCGCCGTATCGCTCAAGTTCACTGTCGCCTAACATCATGATCTCTTCTACGCTGCTCCGGTCACCGATAAATTCACCTTACCGTCAGTCTCCGTTTCTCAGGCCTACACTCTATGCTTCTCCACCATCACAGCCTCCTTCGGTGCTCTCTCCAGACAGAAATGATCGTTACTCCTATTTGTCTCCTAGTAGGGTACGTAACTTGAGTATCTAGAAATCGTTTGCAGTGTCTTTCTTGCGCCGGAAGTTAAGTTCCTACTTTGCTATTTGTTTGTGTTGTTACCTTTGCAGGTGGGGAAAACGTACGTGAAGCTACCAAGATCAAATGGTTCGTAAAACGAAACGGTAGATCTGATTACAAATGTATTTAAGTGAAGCAAAATATATCAATAATAAGAGTCAAAAGACTTTCTTGTCGATCATTTTTCAAGATTCGGGTGAATCTAATTATATGCATGTGAATTGACGTGAAGAAAGATGAACTGTTAATTTTCTTTTCTTTTGCGGATTATTTTCCTGGAAAAAGCTAAACAGTAGGAAATGTGTGGCTAACAAAATAACATCTCAAAGATAAGAACAAAATATGTATGCCACGTTATCTACATGTATCATAAGGTTAATAATCAAATTCAAAAAAAAAAAAAACTAAAGAAAAGGAACATTAGAAGGTTCTTTTCTTATCTATCTAAAGTTAAAGTCGAAGTACAAATGAGTTCTGTTCGGATACATTGATAACAGTACTATAAATGAAAATTGTTTGGAAATATAAATATAATTAATATTTCATATTTATAATTAAAAAATAAGCATATATTTAAATTACAAATATCCAACGCTTTTTTATCCTCTCATCTTCCTCACCCGACTAAAAGCAGATCTTCATACCAAACCATCCTAAAAATATTGAAGAGAGCTCGATTATTATGTTAGAGCATTATAATTTCATCAACAATTGTAATTTATTTATTGCTTTAACATGAATATCATATTAGCAACAAATTGCTTTGATCAATATCCCTCTTATTGGTTAACACTAAACTTTTAACAAAGAAAATCACTTGATCAGGTAAAAGTAACAACAAAATACAGATCTTGATCGTTTTTATAATACGAATCCTCAAATTGCAGCAAATACAAATTGATTGTACAAAGTTTCATAATACTTTGAGGACGCCTAAAGTTCTTACTATCTGTAAAAATATGTTTTTTTTTGTTTGTAACACTGTAAAAATATGTATTGATGAAGACGATGGTTTGGTTTGTCCCCTCCTAAATTAATTTTTTTTCCAATAACCAAAATCAACTAAACCGGAATCATCAGCACAAAACCGAAATATATAATAATAATCTTTATATATAAAAGTGGGTTTTATCCCTCCTCCTTGCGCCACATGGGATGCCAGCATGGAAATTCAGCCAAATGTACAGCAAAAGCGTTTCGTTTCATTTAATCTATAATGTCATGGGCTTTGTTCGCCTGTGTGAGAGATTGTATATTGTACGGCCCAAATAAGAAAAGAGGCGACATCGTACCCAAACAAAAAAATCAACGTCTCCCTAACCCTAAAAGATCACTATCCTCTTAATCGACGGTGACTTTTGCGCTTCTTCTCATGACTGAAACTGTCCGATTTATGGCTTCGCCTTTACTCACATTGATTCACTCCCCCCAACGATGTGTCTTTCAACTTTCAAGGCTGATTGGATCTGAGAGGATGTGTGGGTTCAATATAAATAGGTGTGAGATTTCTCTCCTTGAACCCATCTTCCGCCTTCTATCGAAGTTTAGGGTTCATCCTATTGTTTAATCTCTGACGGCTTCTTTGATACAAATGATGGAGCTGAGAGATTCAGTGGCTTAGATAGATGTAATGACATGATTCTCTAACTCTGCAATAATTTTGTCTTTAAATCGTTCCTTGCCTTTTTCTTCTGCTTTTAGCTTATCAGCAAAGCATGAAGGTAGACTATTGCAATTTATATATAATGCCTCCAAGGAAGAAGGAGAATGAAGGACCCAACAAGATAAGGTATTAGATAAAACCGTTATCAAATTATCAAACTAATATGATTTTTGCAAGTAGTTCAATCCTCGACTAAAACTACCGTATCATGAGTGATAAGCTCAACTTAAATAAGACGACTTTGAGCAAATCTCAGAAACGGAAGCTAAAGAAACTTGGGAAGAGAGACAGAGCTCCTCTGCTAAAACTTTGGAGTTGTTAGAGTATGCTTACACTTTTCTTCAGTTCCCAACTCATTCATAATCTTTTGTTTATATGAGTTTGGTATTGAGTTTCTGCAATTTAAAATATCTGAGGATGTGTCTTCGCTTTACCAATCTTCAAAAGCCATCGGTAGAGTAAGTTTCTCTTTTGTTAGATATTTTAGTCAATGGTGTTGTTCGATTCCCTTTTGTGTGTTTCAGTCTGATCGAATGGAGAAACGCATGAGACCAATGCAACTATCTACAGCTGGTGTTTCGAGATGAAACGGTCATATACATGAGCTATCGTTCCGTTCTCGACCATCCAATATACCCATTGCATCTACATTTGGTAATACTTGCTTATTTTTCAGCTTCTTGATCAAATGTGCTGAGCTTTTGTATGCATTTAGATAGAGTGTCTGGCCTTGCCAGTTGTAAAGATTTGATCGATCAAGGTGAAGTTGCTCTCTGTTAGTGGGTCCACTGTAAGGCATCTTGCTGAAACGACAGAACTGAAAGATTTAACAGTTAAGGTACAAGTTTTCATTTTATAAACACTGTGCTTGCATTCTCTTATGGAAAGCTTTATTTTCTTTTGTTGTTGTAATCTTGGGGTTAACGTTTGGTTTTAAACATGT
This sequence comes from Brassica nigra, assembly GCA_016432835.1. Taxonomy (NCBI): domain Eukaryota; kingdom Viridiplantae; phylum Streptophyta; class Magnoliopsida; order Brassicales; family Brassicaceae; genus Brassica; species Brassica nigra. Next base: position 32,418,491 of record CM028247.1, read on the forward strand.
TTATGACATCACATGAACACTTTTCGAAACATTGAGAAAGATCCACAAAAGAAGGTAAATGGCTCAGACTTGCAGGTACATACCTCAGTGTGTCTTTAGCTAAGATGCAGCAGAATGCATACTTGCAGGTACATACACTATTTTAATCATCCATCCTTATCTGTTAATTTTCATTTGTTGATGTTCTTACCAACCAAGAAAGCCATGAATAAAACTTAAATCTGGATTTTTCACCTTGCAGAAGAATATGGATCCTCAGCATGGTGGTGAGTACATGAAGTAGCTTAAGCAGTGATATACTTAGGAGGATCCATTGTGGTATTTGAAGGTTAGAATTCTGCAATTTACCATTGTGGCATATGGACAGCGAGATATGGAAGTGATTCAGATAGGGAACAATGCACAACTCTTTCCTGTTCCTTGTGTATCAAGAAAGAAGCACTCCATTACATTTAATAACACAATGTACAAGTAAACATACATACCATCTATATAATAATTTATGTTCTATACACAAAATAGATGTCTGATTATGTGTTTTTTGTGACATTGGGATTCTCATTATGATGATCAGTTGAGATGATGTGTGGAAAATAGTAACCAACGAGTTTTTTTAAGTTCAAATACACTAGAGTCCTACACTAAATAAAATTTCAAGTTTCTTTGTAAAGAAATATGTAACAGATACCTAAAGAATATTATTATGATTTCTTAATCTTTTTGTGGAATGGAAACAAAAAACTGGACATTTAAGAATAAGCCATTCTTTAATTCAGATTTCTCTCCTTGAACCCATCTTCCGCCTTCTATCGAAGTTTAGGGTTCATCCTATTGTTTAATCTCTGACGGCTTCTTTGATACAAATGATGGAGCTTCCGAGAGATTCAGTGGCTTAGATAGATGTAATGACATGATTCTCTAACTCTGCAATAATTTTGTCTTTAAATCGTTCCTTGCCTTTTTCTTCTGCTTTTAGCTTATCAGCAAAGCATGAAGGTAGACTATTGCAATTTATATATAATGCCTCCAAGGAAGAAGGAGAATGAAGGACCCAACAAGATAAGGTATTAGATAAAACCGTTATCAAATTATCAAACTAATATGATTTTTGCAAGTAGTTCAATCCTCCTGACTAAAACTACCTGTAATCAACAGATCATGAGTGATAAGCTCAACTTAAATAAGACGACTTTGAGCAAATCTCAGAAACGGAAGCTAAAGAAACTTGAGGAAGAGAAAGAGAGACAGAGCTCCTCTCTGCTAAAACTTTGGAGTTGTTAGAGTATGCTTACACACTTTTCTTCAGTTCCCAACTCATTCATAATCTTTTGTTTATATGAGTTTGGTATTGAGTTTCTGCAGCGAATTTAAAATATCTGAGGATGTGTCTTCGCTTTACCAATCTTCAAAAGCCATCGGTAGAGTAAGCAAGAAACCACAGTTTCTCTTTTTGTTAGATATTTTAGTCAATGGTGTTGTTCTGATTCCCTTTTTGTGTGTTTCAGTCTGATACGAATCTGGAGAAACGCATGAGACCAATGCAACTATCTACAGCTGGTGTTTCGTCTGATGAAACGGTCATATACATGAGCTATCGTTCCGTTCTCGACCATCCAATATACCCATTGCATCTACATTTGGTAATACTTGCTTATTTTTTCAGCTTCTTGATCAAATGTGCTGAGCTTTTGTATGCATTTAGATAGAGTGTCTGGCCTTGCCAGTTGTAAGAAGAAGGTATTTGATCGATCAAGGGGCGCGAATGAAGTTGCTCTCTCTGTTGTTAGTGGGTCCACTGTAAGGCATCTTGCTGAAACGACAGAACTGAAGAAAGATTTAACAGTTAAGGTACAAGTTTTCATTTTATAAACACTGTGCTTGCATTCTCTTATGGAAAGCTTTATTTTCTTTTGGTTGTTGTAATCTGACGGCTGGGGTTAACGTTTGGTTTTAAACATGTTTATGACATCACATGAACACTTTTTCGTTCAAACATTGAGAAAGATCCACAAAAGAAGGTAAATGGCTCAGACTTGCAGGTACATACCTACTGTCGAGTGTGTCTTTAGCTAAGATGCAGCAGAATGCATACTTGCAGGTACATACACTATTTTAATCATCCATCCTTATCTGTTAATTTTCATTTGTTGATGTTCTTACCAACCAAGAAAGCCATGAATAAAACTTAAATCTGGATTTTTCACCTTGCAGAAGAATATGGATCCTCAGCGGCATGGTGGTGAGTGCACATGAAGTAGCTTAAGCAGTGATATACTTAGGAGGATCCATTGTGGTATTTGAAGGTTAGAATTCTGCAATTTACCATTGTGGCATATGGACAGCGAGATATGGAAGTGATTCAGATAGGGAACAATGCACAACTCTTTCTTTTCCTGTTCCTAGGAGTGTGTATCGAAGAAAGAAGCACTCCATTACATTTAATAACACAATGTACAAGTAAACATACATACCATCTATATAATAATTTATGTTCTATACACAAAATAGATGTCTGATTATGTGTTTTTGTGACATTGGGATTCTCATTATGATGATCAGTTGAGATGATGTGTGGAAAATAGTAACCAACGAGTTTTTTTAAGTTCAAATACACTAGAGTCCTACACTAAATAAAATTTCAAGTTTCTTTGTAAAGAAATATGTAACAGATACCTAAAGAATATTATTATGATTTCTTAATCTTTTTGTGGAATGGAAACAAAAAACTGGACATTTAAGAATAAGCCATTCTTTAATTCAGATTTCTCTCCTTGAACCCATCTTCCGCCTTCTATCGAAGTTTAGGGTTCATCCTATTGTTTAATCTCTGACGGCTTCTTTGATACAAATGATGGAGCTTCGAGAGATTCAGTGGCTTAGATAGATGTAATGACATGATTCTCTAACTCTGCAATAATTTTGTCTTTAAATCGTTCCTTGCCTTTTTCTTCTGCTTTTAGCTTATCAGCAAAGCATGAAGGTAGACTATTGCAATTTATATATAATGCCTCCAAGGAAGAAGGAGAATGAAGGACCCAACAAGATAAGGTATTAGATAAAACCGTTATCAAATTATCAAACTAATATGATTTTTGCAAGTAGTTCAATCCTCCTGACTAAAACTACCTGTAATCAACAGATCATGAGTGATAAGCTCAACTTAAATAAGACGACTTTGAGCAAATCTCAGAAACGGAAGCTAAAGAAACTTGAGGAAGAGAAAGAGAGACAGAGCTCCTCTCTGCTAAAACTTTGGAGTTGTTAGAGTATGCTTACACACTTTTCTTCAGTTCCCAACTCATTCATAATCTTTTGTTTATATGAGTTTGGTATTGAGTTTCTGCAGCGAATTTAAAATATCTGAGGATGTGTCTTCGCTTTACCAATCTTCAAAAGCCATCGGTAGAGTAAGCAAGAAACCACAGTTTCTCTTTTTGTTAGATATTTTAGTCAATGGTGTTGTTCTGATTCCCTTTTTGTGTGTTTCAGTCTGATACGAATCTGGAGAAACGCATGAGACCAATGCAACTATCTACAGCTGGTGTTTCGTCTGATGAAACGGTCATATACATGAGCTATCGTTCCGTTCTCGACCATCCAATATACCCATTGCATCTACATTTGGTAATACTTGCTTATTTTTTCAGCTTCTTGATCAAATGTGCTGAGCTTTTGTATGCATTTAGATAGAGTGTCTGGCCTTGCCAGTTGTAAGAAGAAGGTATTTGATCGATCAAGGGGCGAATGAAGTTGCTCTCTCTGTTGTTAGTGGGTCCACTGTAAGGCATCTTGCTGAAACGACAGAACTGAAGAAAGATTTAACAGTTAAGGTACAAGTTTTCATTTTATAAACACTGTGCTTGCATTCTCTTATGGAAAGCTTTATTTTCTTTTTTGTTGTAATCTGACGGCTGGGGTTAACGTTTGGTTTTAAACATGTTTATGACATCACATGAACACTTTTTCGTTCAAACATTGAGAAAGATCCACAAAAGAAGGTAAATGGCTCAGACTTGCAGGTACATACCTACTGTCGAGTGTGTCTTTAGCTAAGATGCAGCAGAATGCATACTTGCAGGTACATACACTATTTTAATCATCCATCCTTATCTGTTAATTTTCATTTGTTGATGTTCTTACCAACCAAGAAAGCCATGAATAAAACTTAAATCTGGATTTTTCACCTTGCAGAAGAATATGGATCCTCAGCGGCATGGTGGTGAGTGCACATGAAGTAGCTTAAGCAGTGATATACTTAGGAGGATCCATTGTGGTATTTGAAGGTTAGAATTCTGCAATTTACCATTGTGGCATATGGACAGCGAGATATGGAAGTGATTCAGATAGGGAACAATGCACAACTCTTTCTTTTCCTGTTCCTAGGAGTGTATCGAGAAAGAAGCACTCCATTACATTTAATAACACAATGTACAAGTAAACATACATACCATCTATATAATAATTTATGTTCTATACACAAAATAGATGTCTGATTATGTGTTTTTTGTGACATTGGGATTCTCATTATGATGATCAGTTGAGATGATGTGTGGAAAATAGTAACCAACGAGTTTTTTTAAGTTCAAATACACTAGAGTCCTACACTAAATAAAATTTCAAGTTTCTTTGTAAAGAAATATGTAACAGATACCTAAAGAATATTATTATGATTTCTTAATCTTTTTGTGGAATGGAAACAAAAAACTGGACATTTAAGAATAAGCCATTCTTTAATTCTAAAGATAATTACACCACACCATACACTACTATAAATTTTAATTGCGACAACCCTTGCAGTGATATGTCGGGGGGCAGGAGGCACATGTGTTTCTTCCAAGAGACTATCATTGCACATGTTCAGGTTGATTTAGGCGGATGCATTCTTGAGGAAGGACCAGTGCCAACGACGGAGCATACAGTCAAGAAGGCACACAACGACTAACTCTCAAGTTTGTGAGTTTATGATAATGCTATTTACTCGCAGGCACAATATCTACGTTAGACATATTCCAATCGTATTGTTTTTTTGGTGCAAATCGTATTTTGTTGCTATTTTTAGTCAGTTTGTAACACCAACATCTTTAAAACCAAAAACAATGTTTCTTCCTCCAAAAGTCGTATGAGGTTATCCCAACAAGATACATAACCACCCATCACTCGGGACTCTGCAAGGTGATACATCCAATTTTAAGAAGTTACTGATCTTATTAAATACACGAGAGTTTGGCAAATAATCAGCCATTTTTCCCTTGCATATTTCACAATCCGTTCTCCAAAATGTTACTAATAACTAAACAACTAAGATCCTAATTACATAAACAGAGACAGAGAATGTACCAAAAAAATCTTTTTTTTTGTTCACCGAATATAAATAGTAAATCAATTCTCAATACAAATTGGGAACCAAAAAATTGTCGTATCGTAGCATTTTGGTAAATGAAAACGCCTGTTTGGAAAACAGCAACGCAAGAATTGTGGTCAAAATGCTACATATTTATACACACTTGTAAACATTCTTTGCTCAACAAACACGAAACTTATTACGTTTTTGTTAAGCACTATTTTCCTATTTTTAATTAATTTTATCTATCTTCAGCACTTTAAATACAATTTTCCTTACATAAGCTTATAAATATTTAAAACATTATTTGATTTCAAAAATTCTCTTTAGAAACTAATTATATATGTATTTTGTTTATTAAATATTTAAATGGATATTTTAATAAATTAAATACATCTTTATCATCAAAAAGTGAAACGAACAGTAGGTTTAATAAATTAATATTCCTAATATTTCAAATAAGAATCTATTGTTTTAATAAATATAATTTAAATAACAAACGTCATCATCATCTACATTTATATGTATGCTAAATTATTTTTAAATTAAATATGTGTTAAAAATTTAAAATTATAATAAAGAAAATAAATAATTTTATTCAGTAATAAAGCACAACCAATATAGTAAATATATACTAAAATTTTGTCAGGATTATATATTATAAGTTAGCCAGTAATATTTTTTTTTTTCAAATAACATGCTTAAATTTTTTCATATTATTTATTTATCTATCTTAAAATATTTGTTATTTGTAGTTATATTGAATAAGTTATTTTGTAATAATTAGACAAATATAATCTCTAAATGAACAGTTCAAATTGTTGTAAAAAATATGAAATTTAGTATTATTTTTAGTCAAAAATAAATATTCATTATTTGTCTTTTATCGCCCGCCCGCCCGTAGGGCGGGTTTACCCTAGTGGAATATATTTTAGGAAATCAATACTCCCTCTGTTTCATAATAAGTGTCACTTTAAGTTTTTATTTTTTTCGAGATAAGTGTTATTCTACTATCTCAATGTAATTTTGTACATTAAATCTAATTTTTACCATTTTGAAACCAATAGGTTTTTATTTAAATCATTCTTATTTAATTAATCATATTTTAAATAGGAATATACTAGTCAATTATAAAGATTTTTTAATCTCTGTAAAAATTGTCAAAGTAACACTTATTTAGAAATGGATGGAGTATTTATTACATGACAAAATCTACACTAAATAAAACCAAAATTTACTCACATTTACTCCCAATTATATCAGCACCCTAATAACTCACATATCTTCCAAATAGCCTAACAACGTGATTCACTTGTATTGGCACCTTCCTTATCCCCTTAGATTATGTGGCCCAAATTACAATTATTATTTACTCTTTTTTTTTCATTTTTAAATTTTTTTTAGAAGATAAGTTATAAAAAAATATAGTTACATGATCTGGTATTTAGTTTTTATGCATTATGCAACAACAAAAAATTGAATATCGAATATATATTTTGTATTGTTGATTTATATTTTTATTATCTTTAAATATTATCTCCAAGTATTTCAATGAATGAATAAATTGTACTATTTTGTTATATAACCGTAACAAAAATGCGATACAAATTCAAATATACACAAAAGTTATTCTACTATACATTGACCTCCTACTTAAATAATAAATTAATTTGTACTAAAAACAACCAAATTTGTATAAAAAGAATAAATTTTTTATAAAACCTTACTAAAATCTTTATAACTCCCACCATTTTCATAGACGTCGCTGATTATATAATACAGTAAACTAGGTTAAGGCCCGCGCCTTACAAGGAATAAACATTTAATATACAAATTATATTAATATATTATTATTTTTCTTTCTTTTCTACATATTATGAAATAATAAATTAAATATATATTGAAAAATTGAGAAATCGATAATATTACGTATATAATTAAATTGGTTTACTCATATAATTAAATCTTAATGATATTAACATACTAATAAATAAACACTTATTAAATAAGACTTCTTACTCATGTGGTTTATAACCATTTATATTTTAATATAACAAAAATATTTGAACCATTGATAACAAAACTTTATTTGAGACTTTTAAAAAGTTTAGTAATTTATACTCGTTTTAAAAAATTCAAAATACAACATATACAAAAAAATCTAAATTTTTTATTATATAGTTAATGTAATTGTGTAATTTATTTTAATAAGAAAGATTTTAAACAAAAATGATAGAGGGTATACAAATTATTAGAAAATCTTAATCATTGGAAATCATTAAATGCCATATATTTTTAATCAGATTAGGTAATTCCATAATTTTTATATTAGGAAATTATAACTTTTAAGATTAATAAAATATTTTATGATCAGATTAATGAAAACTATAGTTTATATTTGATGGATCAACCTACTTTTCTAAAGATCCTTAAGAATCATCTTCATAACGATATGTGTCATGCCTCTGTTGTAATACTTATCTTTTAATATATAGGAGATATATTTATTTTTTACGATAGCAAATTAAAGTAGTACAAGTTAAACCACTATTTTTTTGTTTTTCAAAACTTTAAATTATCGTCAAAGCAAAAATCTGTTAAGCCACTATTTTTTTTTGTTTTTCAAAACTTTAAAATATCGTCAAAGTAAAAATCTGGGCAGTGGCGTGGGTCAAGATCCAGTTTCATTTATAATAAGAGATCTCGCCATTCATACTATCTATTTTGAAATGTTCTCTCCTGCACTATTTTCAAGATCTTTCAACCAGTTTCTCCACATCTATGCTCCTCCCCTCTCAACCTTGTACAGACGGTGTTGAAATCTAGATTTATTTTGTTCCGGTGTATCTTTTCTTATTTTAAGCTGTTTCCATGATGAGCGAAGCCAACAAATCAAACAAAGACTCTTAGGCTTTTAAGAAGACTGATGGACTGTTTAAAGCTTCTACTACTCTCTCAACTTTTTCCTTGCCCTGGTTCCAGCTCCTAACAAGAGTATGTTAATAGACAGTATCTCTGGAATCTTCTCCCCCTTCCCACTGCGCAACTCCACTGCCACCTTTTTAGCCTCAAGCTAAGTATTTCCTTTTGGGTTTTTCTTAGAGCTTACTGTATATTCTTGTAACAAAAAATGCCATTAATTAATGATATAAGAAACGATAGTAACTCTAAGAAAGCGCAAGAAGAAGATGACAATGATCTGGTTGTTCTGCATGAAGTTGATAACTCTGAACTGATAGCTCAGCTCAAGCTAAGATTGGTTGGGAGACGGTTCAACACAGCGTCACAGTAATGAACATCTGATTTCCTCCACGACTAAACAAACATAGGGGATGTTGAAGGCTGGGTTCGCGGCATATACTTGAGAAACCATAGGTTTAATTCGATTTTAAGTCTGAATAAGGCTTGTTAAAGGTCATGAGCAGAAGGCCTTGTCGTTTGAACAAGTGGTACTTCTCCTTGGAGAGATCGATGCCACATATTGGATATAGTTTCTCCAACATTATGACTTTCTGGATTAGTGTAATTGGCATCCCAACTCACTAATGGTTAGACACGAATTTTGATCTCTTGGGGTGGGGGGCAGAGAGAATCTAGGAAAATTTGCTATGGTCGAATCAACGAGTGCCAAAGTTGAAGTTCAACTTAACACATACGTACCTCTAAAGTTTACTATTAACACTCAAATTATATCAGGTGAGACTGCTTTGTAAAACTGATTTACATTAATCTTCTTCGTTACTGCAGGATATCTCCCATGAAGTTGAATGCTTCCCTCAGCTTTCAGAAGTAGAAAGAAAAGAGAAACTGATAGTTCTTGAGGCAGATAAAGACATTGTTGCTGTGAACAATATTAAATCTCAGAAACGTGAAGATAGCTTTAAACATCCTGCTCCTAAATGAACTAAGGACATAAGTTTGATGGAAGATACTCAAAGGGACACCCACGACGACGTTTGGAAATACACGAGTTGATCTTAGACCTGCTAATCGACATGACTCTCTCCATGAACATCCTCTTCGTGACCATCCATCAAATAAATCATCAGTCCAATGAGTCTTTTAACTTGGGAAAACAAAGAGAATCTTTAAGTAACTCTGGAGACAAAGGTGTACCTGATAACAATAACTGTACTCTGGATTCTCATAAAGAGGATGCCCACACATCAAGAAAGCAAAGATCAGTGTCTTATCAACCTATGTTGCCTGATAGACAACGCAAAACATACACGAGAGAGAAACCTTTCCGCCTGAACCTACAAAAGAAAGCCTCATCAGATCAGAAACTTAAAGGTAATCTGAGAATGGTGAACCTTCTGATGAAGGAAGCTCAGCAAAGAAGATTTTAAATTTCGAGGGTCACTCTGATATTCCCTATGTTAACCTCTTCCCACATTTATTAATCCATCCTCCTATCAAAGTAAACCCTATTGAAGTAAACCCAAAAAACTAGTATGAGATTACCTTGGAAGAAGATGAGAAAGCAATGAAGGAGGTTCGTGACTCATGATCCTAATAAACTTTCAATTCAGCCTGTGAATGCAAAATCTCCTTTTGATGAGAAAATTTTAGAGGAATAAGACTGGATGGATGATGGAAATGAGTACGGGTATGAGATGCTGAATGTGATGGAGGATGACGACCTGCTAGGTGAAGAATAACAGTTAGAGGAGGAGAGCCTCTATGTAAGACAATATGTGCATGCTCTGTCTCACGATGGTGATTTGCCTAGCGTTATTACTACGATCCTCGATTTTGTGATAGAGAGGAGGATTAAGTCTTTTGGATTCGAATCATGAATTTTGCTTTATCATCGCTCTACACCGAAGAAGTTGGTTGAGAAATAGTCGATTGCCTCTACCTCAGCCTTGATTTCATCGACATCGGAAAAAAAAAATGGTAAAAAGCCCTTTGGCTGCTGAAGTTTAACTGAGAAAGAGACACTTGAAAGTGGAACACGGTTCACCAAAGTCTCAAGTGGTAGACCATGGGCTTAGTGGAAGTTAGAAGGTTTCATTGGTCATTTCTTTTGTAGCTAACCATAAGGAAGCCCGTGTGCAACAAAGCCCAAGAGAAATCTTCCTAGAGTGTCTAGCAGAAGGCCACTAAAGATCCCATGATGAACACTGTTGCATGGAATTTCCAAGGGGCTGGCCCCTCTTTGACAAAAAAGATTTTCATGAGTTTTACTAGTATTTTTACCTAGATTTTTTATTGTAGACTAAAAACAATCGTTTCTTTTTACAAAATGTGCAAGTTTCCTTTGGTTATGTCCAAGTATACACCGTCGACCCATGTGGTCGTAGTGGTGGTTTAACCCTTTTCTGTATGGATGATCATATGATGTTTTCGATATTATATGCGGACAACACATGACTGACACTGAATTTACTTTTGAAAGACATATAATCTATATGACTTTTATCTACGGTGATCCGGTTTAACCTATTTCTATATGGATGGTCATGCTGTTTTCAATTCATTTATATATTTTCAGATTACATATCAATTTAGTGATAGTTTATGGAGTCTATATAGGTGGCTGGAGTTATTTACATAAATCAATGGATTAGATGAATAGAAGTACATATAATTAGTCTAATTAGGTAATTGGCCGAAGAGCAAAAGCGGTTTTAAAATTTTGAGGATCTCATTCGACAAAAAATGCATATTTTTTACTATATCTTATTATAAAACATATTTTTATTTTCTTAATTATGAATTTTATAATATAAAATATAATTTTAATTTTAATATTAAATTTATTCATATATACTTTATACTAACATAAAGTATATATTACTGATTTTTTTCTTAAAAACAATAGATGCCTCATAAAGTAAGACCATTGAGATTTTAATCTACTACCTTGAGGTTCAGCTCAGCCTAGTGGTTTCCTTTGTTCAAATACAGGTACGCGTAAGCGGAATAGTATAGATGCACGGAAACAATTTTTCTTTAAAAAAAACAGGAATTGAGCATATTTTGGAAATTATATGATACTCACTAAAGATAAAAATCATTTATTTATTAAAAATTTGAAATATATTAAAAATTTAAAATAGTTTTGTACAACTTATAACAAAATTATATGATTCAAATTTAAAATAAAAATCATATATTTATTTCTAGTAATTTATATCCAGTAAACCGACTTCATATTATACTGTGAAAATACTAACAATTTTAGTTTATAAAAATATTATCTACTTAATAAATAAATTAATTTCATATATCATAAATGGTTTATACAATATATATCATAAATGGTTTTAATATATGTAAGATCTCTCATAGAAAATATATTTTACTCAAAAATAATTTATACTATTATTTTAATATTTAATATTTAATAATTATTATTCAGTTTTTAAGACAAAAGTAAGATTTTAAAACGGAAGGAAAGTTTCCATTATGTTTTAAAAGAGATTTTTTTGAAAGGGTTTTGGAAACAAGATTCTAAAAGCGTCTATAAGTTTCTGATTCCTATTTCTTAGCAGGAAGTAGACTTCTAATAAAGATTTTGGCTACTTAGATGGTTTCCTTTAATCAAATGAGTGGATGTGACAGATAACGAACAAGCTATGGATCTATGGATGCCACACAACTTATGAAAAACTGAGACAAGTCAAGTTGAAGGAGAAAGTTTCCTGATTGATGGTGCACATTAAGATACTAGTTTACATCAGAAGAGAAGTATATTGGATGCGAAAGATAATTCTGCGCTGGATCTGCATAAAGAAAGGTCTGGAATTGGACAGTTCTGAATAACCCAGTTTGTAATATTGTTCTGGTCATATATGAACCGTCTTTGGGTCTAGTCTTGGTTCGTTATGGGCCTTTGATGGGTAAAGAATATTGACCAAGTTGATTCTGAGTTCAACTACTCATGGCTGGACTGGAATCTTCTAAAAGAAACCAAATAAAATTTATGTAAACATGGCCCTTAAATTTTATACTATTTGTAGTTATGCATCTTTTATAAACAAAACACAAACTAGATGGAATGCACAATTACTAAGCTATATCGCTTGTTTAAAAAGTTGCGCACAGATTTGTTACTTTTCTTTTAGGTTGACTATACTTTTGGAAGAGAGAAAAAATTATTTAAAAAGAGACAGAGAAAATGAAGAAAATTAATTATGAGAAAGATCTATAAAACAATAGATAACTCATGGGAAGACGATCTATTTCTACACCAGAACTTTCATATAGTAACAAATGTACACAATCTTTCAACCTCGTCATAATTGCACACAGTTGAATTATCTAAACCTATTACCCCCTAATCTGAAAGATCTAAACCCGAAACTACACAAACGAAAGTTTGACATGATTTTAATGGTTTAAAACCTAAACCGCACCTATACCGAGATCAAAACCAAATTTAAAACCCGACCAGACCTCATATCCAACTTCAAACCCGACCCAAACTCCTACTAAAGCTTAAATAAACCCCAAATCTCTTAATCCCTATGAACCCTAAATTGAGAATCAATGAATACATGTTTGATTTCTGCAAAAAAAAGAGGGAGACAAAGAGACAAAGTCAACAACAACAAAGAGAGAGACAACCACTGAGGGACAACAACCTCAGAGAAAGAGACATGGTTTATGCCCAACAACAACAAGAGAGAAACATAGACATAAAGAGAGAGATAGAATGAAGAAACAACAAAGAGAGAGATATAGTTTTCAAAATTACATGACGAAAGTTGTTTGATGGCCTAGCAACTAGTGGAGGAGCAGCGTCATCCTTCAATTTCCCTCTTTGTCGTCGTGGTTTATCGAGCGAGAGAGACATAGTTTCGGATTTGGGGATTTAGAAATTTAGGGATTTCAATTTCGGGTTAATCCGGTTTAAATTTTCTAATCGGGTTGTTTTAGGCTTAATCGGGTTAGTTCTTGGTTAAGTTTTAAACAAAAAAATATCAAATCCACTTTAAACCGCTATTTATCGGTTTTAGTTCGTTCTTTAAACTTTGTGTGGTTTCGGGTTTCGATCTTTGCGACTGTGGGGTAATAGATTTAGATACTTCAATTGTGTGCAATTATGACGAGGTTGAAAGATTGTGTACATTTATTACTATTTGAAAGTTATGGTGTGGAAATAGGTCGTTTACCCATAACTCATAAAACAATAGATAGATCTGTGAGAAGTAGAAAAATGAATAAAATATTAAATAATAATGAGTGTATTTTGAGAATTGAAAATAGAGAAAAAGTAGTGAATGTTTCTACGAGAAATGTTGCAAGTTGCAGCAATACTATTATCAAGTTCTTGTATGTGGTCTGAGTTTTTATTAAGTATTGAGCGGTCTATAGCTAATATTTTCATGATCTTGGGTTTGTTTGAGTTTGTCTTTCTTAATTTTTTACTGGTGTGAATTATTTAGAAGCTGGTAAAAACACGTGAAGGTAGTTTTGGGCATGGATTCATTAATTGAATCTGACTTCATCATTTAGAAGAGTTTCGATTTGATGTCTTCATCGTTCAATTTAAACACTCTTAATTGGAGAGAATGTTTTTTAAGTTGTATCTAATATATACCATCAATATTAAATTCCTTGGACAAATTTTAAAGGGACATAATAATGTCTGCATTAAGTCTCTATTATCTCAAATTATCATATTTAGTATTTGTGAAGCTGATTTGCTTATTTAGTATTTGAGAAAAATGCATTTTTCTACCAAAACATTTCGCGTTCCGCCTTTTTAAATCCAAACAAATCATAAGTGCGAAATCTTACATGAACAAAGAATTTATTTAAATATTCGACCCAGACTTCAATTCGTAGCATGAAAACCTACCTTGACTAAAAACATGATAGTCAACCGTTATGTTAAGATAAAACGACGTCGTATTGAAATGGAGGAAATTTTTAAAAAGTTGTGTTAGCTGGGGATCAAACAATGGTCCCATGGACATGGTCTCATTAGATTCAAAACATATATATTTTGATTTGTATATTTTAAGAGAAAAATTATTTTTGTTTACAAATTTTATTTAGTAAAATTATAATTGCATCAATAATTTATATATTTTAAGTTTTTACACTCTTACAATACTAAATAAAACCACACACAAAATTGATGTTTTAAAATTTTAAAAATAAAATGATATTTCATAAATTATTTAATCTAATTTAAAAATGACATTTCTCAAATACTTATCTAATTTTAAATATTGAAATTTTAAAACTAAAAATGATTTTTCATAAATGATTCAATCTAATTTGAAATGACATTTCTCAAATACTTATCTAATTTAAAATATTTAAATTTACAAACTAAATATTTGAGAAATGTCAATAATATATATATACATATTTAAATATTTAAATATTTAAAATTAGATAAGTATTTGAATGTCATTTTAATTAGATTATGAAATATAATTTTTTATTTAGTACTGTAAGAGTGTGAAAAACAAGAAATATATAATTTATTGATGCAATTATAATTTGTACTAAATAAAATTTGTAAACAAAAATAAATTTTCCCTTAGAATATACAAATTAAAATATATATATATATGTTGAATCTAATAAGAGAACAATAGATGTGTCGTAGCACAATGGTAATTGAGATTGTATTATGTCCGCGGGACCATGGTTCGATCCCCAGCAAATGTAATTTTTTTTTAAAAAATTTCTATTACAAAACGACGTCTTTTTATCTAACATAACGGTGATGTTAGTCAAGGTAGGTTTTCATGCTACAGATTGAAATTTGGATAGAAAATTTAAATAAATTCTTAGTTCAGGTATGAGTTTACACTTATGATTTGTTAGGGTATAAAAAACACGATGCGAAATGTTGGGGTCAAAAAATGTCATTTTCCCTCATTAGAAGAGTTTGGATTTGATGTCTTCGTCGTTCAATTTAAAAACTCTTAACTGGAGAGAATGTTCTTTTAAGTTGTATCTAATATATACCATCAATATTAATTTCTTTGGACAAATTTTAAAGGGACATAACAATGTCTGCATAAAGTCTCTATTATCCCAAATTATCATATTTAGTATTTGTGAAGCTGATTTGATTGTTTGGTTCTCTATTTTACAACAATATAATTTTTATAAGAATGATACAAACATCCACTCTCTTAAAGATTTACAAAGCACGGCAAGGCGATGCGAATACATATAAAGTACCAATAAGTTGAAGATGTAGTAATCGTTTTCGTTATTAATGAAAGTGACACAGAGACTGCTCGATAATGGTGACAAATTTATTTAAGGCCAAATTAGCTCAATATAAAAATATATGTCGGCAATTGCAGAACCATGCAGTGGTTTTATGAATTTGCAAGATTGGTAGGAGTATGGTGGGTAAAAGGTCGAGTCTGCCCTCGACGTTTGCTGACAGGCCTAGAATGTTTATAATACCAGTTACAAAATCTTTTATGGAAATGTTTTTTTTTTTGTCATCTTTTTTTTTTATATTAGATTAACTTGAGTTTCCAGTACCAATTACATCATTCCATCGTAAGACAAGAGAACCCCAAATCCAACACGGATCAGAGAACACAGGGGACAAGGAAAACTTCCAAAAAATTACATAAAATCAGTTCCTTCCCAGCACCAATACTTCGACAGGCATTTAGACAGAGGGAGTGAGTTCCTCGTTTCTAAAAATTTCCTTCAGCCAAGAAGATGAGCCAGAAGCTACATAAGAATGGAAGTTACCACCTCTAATGACACTCTGAGCAATGAGGAAAGCCCCTCTGTTATTATGTCTCTCCTCCATTGATATTCTCCACCATTCTATCCCTGCAAGACGATCCAGCACATCCGCAGCAAACCACTTGAAATTTGGCCATGCTTTCGGACGAAGAAGCATACCTCTTAGAGAACTATCCTCAATAGCAATAATCACTCTGTTAAGATGGTGCGAGATGAGACTGTCAACCACCCACAACAAGACCTCCATTTTCGATTCATGCAGGTTCCTCATATTTAGAAAAACTCTTCTGCTATGGATCAGAACTTTACCTGTTCCATCTCTTAAAACGCAAGAACCCCCTGCTTTCTTTGAGACTTTATTCCAGGCCACCCCCACATTACACTTAACCCAACTTCTATTGGGAGGACACCACCTTTTTTGAAGCATGCTGGCATCTTGTTTCTCTTCTTCAGTTCGACTATATTCAAGCTGCTGACTAAGGAACCAGGAAAGTGCTTCTTCGTTGATTTTAGCACTAATCTCCAGCGGCATAAACGAATTGGCTTCAAACAGGATCACGTTTCTGTTCTTCCACAGGTACCAGACCGTCCAAGGGATCGTATCACGAGTAGCTTGAGGAATCCCAGAGTTTTTAGTCATCATTATCAAATAGTGGATATTTGAATAATGAGATACCATATAAAAACCATGTTCAGGGTAGGGTATATTTGAGAGAGCTCACACCTGTCTAGCCAGCATACATGAGAAAAGAATATGGTTATGGACTCACCCTGATGACCACAAGCCTGGCACACTGGATTTAATTTGATTCCTCTCCTCACCAACAGATCACCGGAAGGAATAGCATTGCTTACCGCCCTCCACAAGAAATTTTTAATTTTCGGTGGAGTCTTAAGCTTCCAAACTTCATTTTTCAGTTCATTCCGTGAGGGTCTGGCCTCAGCCTCCATGATCTCCTCCACTCTCGTCATATGGTTTTTCATCCAATAACCTGACCTGACAGAGTAATTCCCATTCTTGTTGAGTAACCAGACCCAGTAATCTTCCTCATGAAAAACAGTTTTCATCGGCAAGATTCTTTGGATATCTTCTTCGAAGAAAAGCTCTTCTAAAACTCCAATCTCCAGCATTTGTTATGAGCATCAATGAGATCACTGACCTTCAATAGCAAATCGACAAAAATATTTTTCATGAGAGGTCTCCTATGGACATCACCCTCAATCCAATCATCCACCCACGCCGAGATCGTTTTGCCATTTCCAAGCTGCTTCCTCAGACCTTGGACCAGCAATTCCTTCCCAAATTGGATGCTTCTCCACGCGTAAGACGGTCTTGGTCCCATTGTAGCCGATAGAAAGTCAGATTGGTTGAAATATCTGCTCTTGAAAACTCTTTCAAACAAAGAGTCCTGGTGATTAAGTATCCTCCAAGTTTGCTTGGCCAGTAGTGACTGGTTGAAAGTTGAATGTCCTTGAACCCTAGACCACCTTGTTCTTTTGCCAAGCTCATTCTGGACGAACTGATCCAATGAATTTTTCTCTTGTGCTCCAAGGAGTTCCACCAAAAGTCTGCCATGGCCTTTGTTAGATTTTCACAAGATTTCTTTGTCATTTTAAAACTTGACATGGCATAGACAGGCATCGCCATAGCTACCGCTTTGAGAAGCACTTCTTTCCCCCCAAGAGACAAGAGTTTGGCAAAATATCCAGACAGACGGATTTTGAGCCGATCATAAATATAAGCCAGCATCTCTGTTTTGGAGCCACTAAAGCACTCTGGCAGTCCTAAGTAGGTTCCAGTCCCTCCTTCCTTCATAATACCTGTGATCCCTTTACTGTGCCTTTGATCTCATCTGTCACTTTGGATCCAAAAGTAATTGCAGATTTCTCTAAGTTCACTTGCTGACCCTTGACCATAGATTTTCAGAATCAACATCATTTCCTCAGCTTCCTTTTCATCCGCCTTGCAAATAAACAAGCTGTCATTCGCAAACAACATATAATGAATCATCTGTCCTTTCTCTGAAAAATGGATACCCTGAATAGCCTCTCTTCTCACCGCATTTTCAATCAAGTGAATTAGACCTTTTGTGCATAAGACAAAGAGAAATGGCGAAATCGGGTCTCCTTGTCTTATACCTCTTCTCGGGTGGATGCATCCAAAAGGGCGGTCATTGATGAGAGTCGCATAGGTCACAGTAGTTACACATAACATCACTCGATTAACCCATTCCTCATTGAAACCCAAAGCCTTTAGCAATGCTCTCAAGTATCTTCATTCGACCCGGTCATACGCTTTGGACATTCTGATTTTACCGCCATGTAATTTTTGGAGAACTTCTCATTCGTCCTGAGGGCATGGATCATCTCGTGAGAAATTAAGATGTTGTCTGATATCAATCTTTCATCGACAAAGGCTGATTGCGTGGGAGAGACAATATCAGCCAACATTGGTTTCAGTCTTCCTTAATCCTTTAGCTAAGCCCTTTCCATACGCTCTCCTCTTGTAGGTACAAGGCCTCTTCCTTTGCTTTGGTTTTTTCAGGTTGGAAGCAAGAAGTCTGGACCTCCATGCTAAAACCCGTTGAACCCTCCTGAAAAGAACCAGAAAGCGTAGAGGCTTTCGGTGTCATCAAGTCTTCCTGGAAGGATAACTCTTTGCCAGACCGAAGGATTCTTTTACCAGCATCAATAGCGCCCGACATCAAGTTAGGCACCGGAGCTTCAGAAGATTGCTGAGCACTGAAATCAAAGATGATGCCTTTCTGTTTATCTAGGTCTTTCGAGATCACAAACATTAATTCAAGTCTAAGATAGACTTTCTGACCAATAGGATCATTCTCCAGATCCTTGAGCGATTTCCGAATCCTTTCTTCCCTAACAACCTTTTCTGGACCGTTGACCACCATCAGATATTGCCTCATTCCTTCTAAATCTTCAGCAATCTTCGGTATCCCAGTCATTGGATCAATACCAATCTGCTTCTCACTAATCACACCACATAAAGGGTCAGATTCCTCCAGAGGGACTGTAGCCTCCGAACCCTAGAGCATGATGAAGAAGCAGATTTCTCTCCATCCGTCTTCTTTCTGTCCTTACTCCAGGGGCATTGCGGCTGTTCATGAGTTAATCGTTGACAAGTATAGCACCTCTTCTGCAATCTCTCATAATCATAGCAAATATTAACCTCCTCCCCACCAGGAAGTGTGAGCTTCTTCGAACGCCTAAGCGGTTTGGAGACATCAAACTTCACTTGCACTCTCACATAGTCCTTTGTCTGAGCCTTCTCTGGATCAAAAGGCACATCTACCACTTCCCCTGCAAAATCTCTCAGAGACGTGATAGTGTTTTTGGTATAGTGGTTGATCGGGATATTTCTCATCTGCACCCAAACTCTGATGTATTGCAGATAATCTAGAGGGGGTTTTGCAACCCAATGCTCCAACACAATCGGCCACATGGCGTGCGTATGGACTCCTCGGCTCAGAATATCCAAGTGATCATGTTCATGTTTGAAAATGAACTGGAATCTGTCTTTAGACAGAGCAACACCTTTCACTCTGTCATATAGTTGCCATCTTCTTGGCATGTCAAGGATTAGGTCAGACATTTTCTGATATTGGGGGTTGAGTAGACGACCAACCAGGATCAGAGCATTCCTTTCAGTAGAGTAGGATTCTGGTAGATCAAGTAGGACAAACGGCTCATCTTCTTCTTCTTCTTCCAGGGACATATGAGACATGACTTTTTTCAGGGGAGACGTCATCTTTAAAGCAAGAGACAATGTATCCGACTAGTAGGAGAACCAAATCGAGAGAGTAAGAACTAGGAGGATCCACCGGCTTACTAGATTTGAGGAGAAGACACGAAATTTCCGAACTTTGACACTGTAGCTTCAGCTTCGGATGAACAAACCCTAGAAATTGGGTGAGATCTGAGCAGAAAACGTGAGAAAAATCTTGAAAGTGGTTAACAGAAAAATGTGTTCTAAAAGTCCAAAGCTCCACTAACTTAAACGCCTAGTGCTTAAAAAAGAGAGAGAAAAGCCCAAACGAGTGAATTGTGGCTCAAACTTTTCTCTTTTGCTTCCTTTTCTTTTTGCTGAATTTTATAGAAATGTTTATCTCAGCAGAATTTCAGAGCATTGTTCTTTGCAAATACAAACACGGTTACAGTGAGCCTAATTCAAAAAAAAAAGGTAAGTTCAAAAAATAAATCATAATAAATGGTGAGTTAGAAAATCTAGAGATGTGTATATTGTTAAACTCGAGTATAATTTGGTTTTGAAATAAAATTACCAGATATCAATAAAATTCAGGTTAAATATATATATATATATATACATATATTATGTGTTTATAATCATCTTTTAAATATATGTTTTAGTCGAGTAACATGTAGCATTTTTATTTTGTAGTTTTCATGATATAAATAAAGAATATACAGATTGTTGATGTTGTATCTTGTTTTTAAAGTATAATCGGTCATCATGGTCTTGTAACCACCGAGTTTATGTATCTAAATCTGATATTCAATCAGATACAACCGGTTATATATATATATATGTGTGTGTGTATTTATTCGTTTGGCATGGTCACCTGAAGAGCCCAGAGTTTATGAGCGGCTGCACCGTAGTCATGTGCAGCTTAAACCAGATGAATCTTTTCAATCCAAGAACATTGGTTTCTCCAGTGATACTTAACACTATAAAATCCAAAATTAAA
Source organism: Brassica nigra (assembly GCA_016432835.1). Classification (NCBI taxonomy): domain Eukaryota; kingdom Viridiplantae; phylum Streptophyta; class Magnoliopsida; order Brassicales; family Brassicaceae; genus Brassica; species Brassica nigra. The sequence goes on from CM028247.1 coordinate 32,439,245, forward strand.
AAAAAAATTCAGTTAAAAAGAAAAGAAACGATCAAACAATCATGATCTGGATACATTCACCATAAGAAAAATCCCCAGAAAACAAAGCAGCTCACCATCATCATCATAGAAAACACACACAGTTGCAAACACATAACTCAAACTAATCAAACAAGGAAAAAAATATAAATCAAAAAAATCTGAAATAATAAGAAGGCCATGAAAAAATGCACCAATACAATAAAAACGCAATACAATCAGTTCAAGGGAACGTCATCAGGATTAGAAGAATCAGATTTGTTGCCTTATTCCCATGTTTATAAACAAATCCCAATAACTCAATCTCCATTACAGGAGTGATCAGATCTCCAGATCCCATCTGCTTTTTATCCTTGTTAGAAGCTTCAATCTTTGGTTTGCCTTTTGCTGAGCCAGCCCCTCATCCTAGATCTTTTCCTTAGAGATTTCTCTATCCCCATTCTGAAAGATGATGATGAAAAAGATACAGAGCAAAATAATAAAATGGAGTGTATTAAAAGTGGAGTTTGTATTCTGTAACAAGAATTAAGGTATTTCCGGTGATGAAACAAAATGAAAAGTTTGGATACACACCGCAACACAAGATGATTTAAAGCTTTTTCCAATTCTTGAAACGATCAATCAACATCCAAAAATATAAATGAATCAAGAACAAGAGAGAAAGAGAGATTGGATTATTACCAAAAAAATATAGAAAACTTCAGTACCAAGAAGTTTAGAATTTACATGATTTCATCATATCTTTCGTCATGAAAAAAACAGTTCCATGTTCAACAGTTGCATGTCCATTTACCTAATTATACTTTTTAATGGCTATCTACTGCAAAAACCTTTTATTATTTAATTTCCATGTTCCTTTCAAAAGTTCATCTTTACTGCAAAGTCGTGCTTAATTATCTTGAGATTTATAGCGAAGACCAAATAAGAAAAGGGCGAAGACCCCATGTAGAATGGTACAAAAAGGCGACAGCAAATATTTTATCATATATTCAAGGGCTTTTTACAAATATGATCCAAAAAAAAAGTTAACACAAAAGTAATCTTATATTTTTTGAAATTTTCATTTGCTCATTTTACCCCGGAAGTTCTATTTTTTCACGAAAATGCCATTCTTTTTTTTTCAAAATTAAATGTTTTACTCTATCATCCTCATCTTCCTCAGGTATTTACAATATTGCCATTGACATCAATACACCAACCATCATGAACAACTAATTTGAAGCTCTTAATGAACCTAAAAATCGATTTTCAATTATCCTATCTCATTTCTTATGCTCAAAAACTACATATCTTTCACTTTTTCTCTATATTCATCCAAAAAACTCAAGATTTTGATTCTAAACTTTGTAAGGTTCAAACTCATGATTCTTGGTTATTAACAAGTGGGTCTGTTTCGTGGTCAAGTTCTGTGTGTTAGGAGAAACTAATCAAATTATCTCACTGGTTGAAAGTATGAAATTGATTTTTTTTCCAGATCTGTCCGTCAGAAGACTTCCGTGTAAGTCTTCTCGACTTAGAAGACTTACATGGAAGTCTTTTGGTCAATGCATAGGTTAGTTTTGCAATTGACTTTCTCGGACTTTAAGTTAAGAGACTTCTAGGGAAGTCTTTTGAGTTTTCTTTGTTAACAAAAAAAAATAGAAGACTGGGATAAACATGTTACTTTTGCAATTGACCAAATTGTGTAAGAAATTTGACTTTTCTAGAAGACTTACATGGAAGTCTTCTGTTGGTGTCAAAATCGGTCACGACGGAATCAATGACTGAAAGTCTCTAGAAAGTATTTCTTGAAACAAAAAGTCTCGGATAATTTGAAAAGAAGTTATACGAGATTTTCTCAAATTAGAATATCCACTCTCTGTGAGATCGGAAGACTACGGGCGTGCGCGGACGAGAGTCCCCGGAAAGATCGGTCCGCTCGCCCAAGGACATCAAGATTCGATCACCACAAAAACCCTAAACACAAAAGAATCTGCCTCGAAACTTCGAAGAGGTCGTTCTCTCAAACCGTGAGGAACCAGAAAACGATCAAGATATCAAATCGAAGCCCTCGCCGAGATCTTCAGCCTGGCGCCGGCGGCACCGGCCTGGCGCCGGCGGCACCGTCACACGGCTGGACTGGCGCCGGCGGCACCGACCGCGCCGGGCGGCACCTGGACGCTGGCCGGCCTGGCGCCGGCGCACCGCCTGGCGCCGGCGGCACCTGCCACGCTGGCTGGCCTGCCGGGCGGCACCGACCTGCCGGCGGCACTGTGACGCTGGCGCCCTGCCGGGCGGCACCGCCGCACGGCTGGCCTGGCGCCGGCGGCACCCCGCGACGGGCTGGCCTGGCCGGCGGCACTCGCCTGGCGGCACCGGCTGGCCTGCCGGGCGGCACCTCGCCTGGCGCCGTCGACGCCCTCGCCCTGGTCTCGGTCCCGTCGTGTTCGGTCTGATCCCATCTTGGCTTGTTTGGATCAATCATCATGAGTTTGGGACGATCACGGCTACGAATAAACATCCTACGACTCGATTGGAATCGCCCTCGATGTTTTACGACAAAACTAGAAGGATTGGATTTCGTAGAAGATATCGATAAAACAAGGTCGATTAACTTGAACATCGATCCTTTAGGTTATACGGTTTATTTTACGAGAAAGATAGTCTTTCCGAGAAATCGTATAAAACGTTTAACGACTTAAGACAAGTCCACGGACTAACTTACGAATTTAGGAATTCAGGCCCAATCAGGCTATGACGGTTTGTCCGATATCCCAACATCGGATAAACATCAAGTCACCAAAACTCGAGGATAATTACAAAGATCGACGAAAATGGAATACTTCCGAAGAGATAAGCTTGGGCCCAAAGGCGAGGTCCATCATCCTAAGGCAAACCGACCTTGGAGTGGATATATAAGGAGAGCAAGGGCAGAAGAGAAGGGGATCCAAAATCCTAGATTGAGACTTAGAGCATCCTGCTAGCTTAGAGAACTTAGAACTTAGGCGGTTAGGCCAGCGAGGCAGGACTCGAACGCCTGGCCGCTTTGTTCTAGTTTTATCTTCTCCGCAGACCCACGCCTCCGGAAGGATCTAACTATACTTTTACTCAGAGCTCCGCACATAGAAACCCTAGGCATTATCTTCGACATGCCCGCTTCTATGACCAACGCCATATTAGACGAACCAGGCCCTAGAACGCCTGGCGCCTCCTGCTCGAAATATCCGCTCCTCTCGAAGGATCGGACAATTCTTTACTTAAGAGCTCCGCACATAGAAACCCTAGGCGTTATCTTCGACATGCCTGTTTCTATGACAACGCCATACTAGATTTAACCCGCCGACGGTTCGATCTCTTGTTCAATTCTTTCTAACTGAACTACGTCCGACTTGATCCTCGAAGGGTACGTAGGCAGCCTTTTAAGGTCCAGTCTCAAATCTTAACAAATTTTTTCCGATTTATTCGGTCACTTGTCGCTATTGTAGAGAATCCGGACCTTCAAGGAAAGTCGGGTTAACTTGGCTTTCCTCCGCAATCTTATTCATTAAAATTGACGGTGTGAATTTCGGTTCCCACAGTTTGGCGCTAGAAGGAGGGGGGGACGGATTACTCTTACTCATACGGCCGCAGCTTTGATCGAACCAATGTCCAGAAATATGAAAGAAAAAGTTGCAGTTTCGCCAACGATGGTAAAACAACTCCAGCAGCGACTGTTCCTATGGCCAACGCTTACGCAAACGCCACGGTGCTCGAGCAAATCAAAAACTTAGCCGCGGCTTTCTGCCACAGGAAGAGCACAAAAACGAGCTCGCAATTTCTCTATCTAAACAGAAAGGGCAACGATAAAATCTATCAAACCCCAAAAATTCGTCTTGTTACCAAGTTAGAGAAATCGCGAACGAGCAAGGTTTCTACGAAAAACGCTTTTCGAGAACCTCTCGAAAAATAAAACTTATTCTCCTCAAACCTTGGGGAAACCCTATATTACTCGTGGAACAGAAGCACGGCAAATCGGTTCACCGATTCCCACTGCCATACTTCTTACAAACAACTCGCGACGAACAAACGGGAAAACGAAAGGAGGTCGGAGCTTGATCTTACTAGGACGACTTGCCATAAGGTAAGATCAGTCTTTCCAGTTCGCCTTAGTAAGAGCCCACTTTGTTCTCCTTTGTGTCTAGGTCAAAATGGCTTTCGTTTCGTCTCAATCGGAGTTTCCGTTGAGATTTTACGAAGGGAACAAAATCACTCTCCCGGCCACCTTGCCTGTGGACGAGAACAACCATCACCAAGGTCACCTCGCCTTTGGAAACCTCACTTTGCTCTTGTTGCGGTCAAAAACAGTTATCTCGAAATCTACGGCTAAAGACCTTCCCAAAACTCAAAAGATTTCCCGCAAACGACTGACGAGGGAAAGATCGAACAACGAAAACCCACAGACGGCAAGACGCCTGGCGCCGCGCACGCTGGGGGCCGGCCGGCGCATGACGCTGGCTGGCCTGGCGCCGGCGGCACCGCCTGGCGCGGCACGCTGGACGCTGGCTGGCCTATGCCGGCGCACGCTGGATGTGGGCTGGCCTGGCCGGGCGGCACTCGCCTGGCGCCGCAGCACGCTGGACGCTGGCTGGCCTGGCCGGGCGGCACGCTGGACGCTGGCTGGCCTGGCGCCGGGCGGCACTCGCCTGGCGCCGCAGCATGCGGACGCTGGCTGGCCTGCGCCGCGGCACTCGCCTGGCGCCGCAGCATGCGGACGCTGGCTGGCCTACGCCGGGCACTCGCCTGGCGCCGGTCGACGCCCCTCGCCCTGGTCTCGGTCCCATCGTGCTCGGTCCGATCCCATCTTGGCTTGTTTAGATCAATCTTTGTGAGTTTGGTACGATCACGGTTATTCTAAACACCAATCGCCTCGACTATACGAGGAAATGGGATTCCTTCGAAATGCCAAACCTTCAAAAGACTATTTTCTCAAAATTTTGTAAGGGTTTTAATTCTTTGTAGGACAGGAACAAAACGCCTTGAAAACTGCCGAGAATTTAGGGAACTTAGGATTTAGGTGGATAGTCTAGCAAGCTAAGTCTTAGGCAAAATTTCCAGTCTTGTTCCATCGCTCTGATTGTCCAGGCAGAACATGCAAACCGATCTAGTCTTGAAAACCGAGAACGATCGCCACGCCGCTCTAAAAGCATACTCATCCCGCTTCCTAAAAGAAAGAAAAACGCATACAAGCCTTCGAAGAACGGCTAACCCGCTTTCTTAGAAAAGAAAAGGGAAGTAGGTACGATACTATATCCGATAATACCATCTTCAAAACTTTTGCTTCAGCATCAAGACAACGCTTTGACAAAGAAAACTCGCAGCAATAAGATTCATCTTAAGAATGCTAGCGCATAGCCCAACCGCTACAAACATAGTCCTGAAAACTCTATGTCACCTCGCCGCAAACTCGCGAACTAAAACGTGTACCGACGCCAGACTAATAGCACGACGGTGAACTACAAAATAACGAAATAACCTTCGTAAAACTCCACGAGTAGTTCAAGCAGCTTTCCAAAGGTCGAAATCATAGCGAAACATCTCCCGTAATCCGCGGAAACATCGCTACTTTAACAATCTGCGATTTTCTATCTCCATGAAACCGGTCATCCATTACTTTCAGATAACAAGAACATTTTAAAACAAAACAGCCTAGGAAAAAACATGATCGGTCTCATGCAAAACGATTTCGCAGTACGCAAAAGTGAATGAGGAAAACATAATCCGTGGTCGCGAATATCGCAAGTAATTTGTGAGAAACGCCTCCGGTTACCTTTGCGAAAACCCCTTACATCACTTTTATGAAAAATCCTCTGTATGGTCGAAGTCAATTCATACAAAGCAACTTTCGTAAAATAAACATAATGGGTCCAACGAGTAACTGTCATAGACAGTTTTTGCTCCACAAGGTTTCTGGCTCCTGCTTTCACTCCCCGCGTTACGTCTGAGCAGGAAATAATCACGCAGACGAACCCGCACGTCCCGCGCCGATCCCTTAAACTTTGTCCCTCGGATAAAATGAAATGATTTTCATGCAACAAAAAAAATTTATAATGAACCATTCATCGATAACTGAGACCTAAAGTGGAAGATCGCTTCTAAAAGCCATCAGCAATAATTCAGAAAACTCCGCTATGCTTGGCATGTGTATCTTGGCAACGCTATTTGGCCCTCGCCAACTACGCCTTCCAGAAGCCCGGACCTGAATTCGCATCCGTTAAGGACAATCAGAAACTAACATGACCTTAATAAGGGTCATGGTCTGATCGCTTACCAAACAACTTCCTTGGCGATACGGCTGAATCTAGCCTCCATGCCAATCCAAAGCTACTGAGCGACCACCGCCCAATCACTTAACGGCTAAAACAACAATCCACGATTTGTTCATAGAACGCCAAGTGACTATTACACAAGCAATTTGTCGATAACCCAGAATCGAAATCATACGATAAACTCTCCATACCAAAACTCAGTCCTAACAACCATATGGTTAACGGAAGATTCAAACTCATCGTCAATCGATTAAGTTCTATACCCGTAAACACTGCATGAAAAGAAACACTCGTGACAAGGCTCCAAGAGTTATACGAGTCATCCTTAATATATACAAACAAATCCCGAAGGCCAACACTTCACGGCACTGTGAATGTAGACGCTTCTCCTGGTCAAACTTACGCGACTTGGTCCTGCGCCTAAACCAAACAACAGTTTCTGGCTGCGAACATTCGCAAAACATCTCCAAAGCCCGCGAACATTTCAACCACAAAATGCGCACAAGGGAAACTCGACCTTCAGCACTGCGAGACGCCGCTAACGCCAAGGACATTCTTTTCTCAAAACGCTCCGACGAAATCCTCGCCTCTAGAACTCAAAACATACAAACACACCTCTAAACGGTAACATGCCTCTAAACTGGCATCATTTCGTTGTTGCTGATCACAACAAACTAACTCTAACGCCCTAAACAGACAAATAGCCGCCCTTCAAGGGTAGGCTCTCTTGCATCCGACAAGGATAAACATAGCCTATACAAGAAATCCAAAATTTTGGTCTAGCTCTTCAGAAGGAAATAGCTCGACTCACGCCGCACAAATCATATAAGCCGACAACAATTCGGATTTTAAACGGTACGAGTCAGGTTAAAATCGCAAACAGGCAAAACCAAAGCCGATTTGTCATCGCAAAGCCTCAGTCCGAGAGTAAACCTAGGTCTTGCCCTAAACCCAGCCACGCTGGATCTTGACATCTCACGACATAGTATGGTATACGAGATCCAAAATTTGTCTCTTTACTTAAGCCTATTCGTTTCACCTAACTTTCACAGAATCGTAAACCGCGAAAATCTCGCTTTATGCAAACAATAGGTACGGTGATCATCAGGAACTAGGAATGAGACGACAACTCACACCTCTTTCTCATACTTCGAAAAAACTGAAGTTCATAAATAATGAAAAAACAAATACATCAACAGCATCATGCTCGAAAGTCTCTCATGACACATAACCAGACCATATAAGTCTCGCCGAAAACAGATCACAAGGGTCTTAAACTCCAAAACGAACTATGGAAGGCTTGATCCCTACACCAAGGGTACGTAGGCAGCCTTCGAAGGCGAGCCCCAATCTTACCACTTTCAACGGAGCCTTTCAACCATTAATTCCGCCTATCTTACCTGACATGTCTTATCGCTCGCAAGAACATCACGAAGGTTCTAACGAGCTGGGGGGCTAACTGTTGGTGTCAAAATCGGTCACGACGGAATCAATGACTGAAAGTCTCTAGAAAGTATTTCTTGAAACAAAAGTCTCGGATAATTTGAAAAGAAGTTATACGAGATTTTCTAAAATTAGAATATCCACTCTCTGTGAGATCGAAGACTACGGCGGCGCTGACGAGAGTCCCCGAAAGATCGGTCCGCCAAGGACATCAAGATTCGATCACCACAAAACCCTAAACACAAAAGAATCTGCCTCAAACTTCAAGAGGTCGCTCTCTCAAACCGTGAGGAACCAGAAAACGATCAAGATATCAAATCGAAGCCCTCGCCGAGATCTTCAGCCTGGCGCCGGCGGCACCGGCCTGGCGCCGGCGGCACCGGCCTGGCGCCGGCGGCACCTGTCACGCTGGCTGGACGGCGCGGCACCGCCACGCTGGCTGGACTGGCGGGCGGCACCGACCTGGCGCCGACGGCACTCGCGGACGCCGCCTGGCCGGCGGCACCGCCACGCTGGCTGGCCTGGCCGCACCGACCTGGCACCGGGCGGCACCGTGACGCGGGCCGCCTGGCGCCGGCGCACTGCACGGCTGGCCTGGCGCCGCGGCACCGCCCATGCCGGGCGCACTGGCTGGCCTGGCGCCGGGCGGCACCCGCGCTGGCTGGCCTGGCGCCGGTCGACGGCCCTCGTCCTGGTCTCGGTCCCATCGTGTTCGGTCCGATCCCATCTTGGCTTGTTTGGATCAATCATCATGAGTTTGGGACGATCACGCTACGAATAAACATCCTACGACTCGATTGGAATCGCCCTCGATGTTTTACGACAAAACTAAGGATTGGATTTCTCGTAGAAGATATCATATAAAACAAGGTCGATTAACTTGAACATCGATCCTTTAGGTTATACGGTTTATTTTACGAGAAAGATAGTCTTTCCGAGAAATCGATAAAACGCTTAACGACTTAAGACAAGTCCACGGACTAACTTACGAATTTAGGAATTCAGGCCCAATCAGGCTATGACGGTTTGTCCGATATCCCAACATCGGATAAACATCAAGTCACCAAAACTCGAGGATAATTACAAAGATCGACGAAAATGGAATACTTCCTGAAGAGATAAGCTTGGGCCCAAAGGCGAGGTCCATCATCCTAAGGCAAACCGACCTTGGAGTGGATATATAAGGAGAGCAAGGGCAGAAGAGAAGGGGATCCGAAAATCCTAGATTGGAGACTTAGAGCATCCTGCTAGCTTAGAGAACTTAGAACTTAGGCGTTAGGCCAGCGAGGCAGGACTCGAACGCCTCTTGTTCTAGTTTTATCTTCTCCGAGATCCACGCTCTCGGAAGGATCTAACTATACTTTAACTCAGAGCTCCGCATAGAAACCCTAGGCATTATCTTCGACATGCCCGCTTCTATGACCAACGCCATATTAGACTAACCAGGCCCTAGAACGCCTGGTCGCCTCGCGAAATCTCCGCTCCTCGAAGGATCGGACAATTCTTTTACTTAAGAGCTCCGCATAGAAACCCTAGGCTATCTTCGACATGCCTGTTTCTATGACAAACGCTCATACTAGACGAACCCGCCCAGACGGTTCGATCTCTTGTTCAATTCTTTCTAACTGAACTACGTCCGACTTGATCCTCGAAAGGTTACGTAGGCAGCCTTTCTTAAGGTCCAGTCTCAAATCTTAACAAATCTTTTTCCGCATTTATTCGGTCACTTGTCGTTGGCTGTCGCAGAGAATCCGGACCTTCAAGGAAAGTAGGGTTAAATTGGCTTTCCTCCGCAATCTTATTCATTAAAATTGACGGTGTGAATTTCGGTTCCCACATCTTCCAGCCGAAATTAAATATTAAATTTCTCTAGAAGACTTATATGTAAATCTTATCAGGTTACTTTTGCAATTGAAAACTAAAACTTAAATATTTATTTTTTCCTAGAACATGTAAGTCTTCTGGCGGAAGACTTACACGAAAATATTCCAAAACTTTATCCTGAGATCTGGTCAAATCTTGGTTTCGCTAGAAGACTTTCAAGGGTTATTTCGTAAAAGTACATGCTACTTTTTTGTTTGGTCACAAAGAGCTACTTTTTTGTTTGGTCACAAAGAGCTGCTTGTAATTTCAATAGTCTTTTGGATTAGTTTTGCATTTGATTCAAGTTAGGGTATATCTTTATGTTTAAAATCATGTTTTAGGTCATTTGGTAAAATCCCCAATATTCAATGGTGGAAATAGTTACATAATTCCTGATAGTTTTCTATGTTGAAGATATATTAAAGTTCGTATCAATATTTTATAGGTTTTAACATTTTCGAAAATGATCTATGTTACAAAACTAATTTATATGATTAGGCTAGTTTTACAAGTTAATTTTTCAAGAAGACTTGAATTGTCTGCCATCGCCCGTTAATTGCGAAGCATCCCTCGTAAAAAGCCGCATTCGACATTGTGGAACTCCCAAGCCATTTTTTTTGTCAACAGTTTTATATTGATAGGGCTTTAACCCAAATTACAAGCAGGTAAATCATCCCAGTTACATATTCAGCCCATTCGATACCCAGCAAGATAAGATTAGAAACAGACACGTGATTTTGGTTAACATAACAATGAAAGCATGGAAGACACGTTCCCTATAACGTGGCCATCGATTTTTCTGGATCCGAAGAGAACGCCGCTGGTTGCTCGCCGGAAACCTACCGGACTGTGAACCATCAGCCTCCGTCTTCGACTGATTTGACCCACTTGACCGTTCCTCCTTCCCTTGTTCGCCGTCAATTTTGTAAGGTTCTTCGTCTACAAGCTAGAGATCAAACCAGTGAGAAGTTTCAAGAAAAGAGACACAAAAATCTCGCCAGAACGCTTCCAAGGATGAAAACTCCGGCTAATCTGAAACTCTGCATCAACTCTCCACCACTTAATCAACCATCTCGATTTCATACCGTTAAGAATACTTTGCCTTTATCTGAAGCAAAGATTGATTTCTTGTCAGAGTAAGAAATCAAGCATATCTAACAAGGAGACTAGAAGGCTCCAAAATCAAACGGGATTATATCAGTTTGTAAAGGAAAGCAGAGAACGGATTTTGATTTCACACAACAAAAACCTAGAAACTATGGCCTAGCGAAGTCAAAAGTCGCCAACGTGAACAGATAATCCGCTTAACGGAAAAACGAGAGTCGTCTAGCGATGATACTATCGATCTATAGATCGATTAGGATAGTTATAATATGTTACAAGATAGCAGAAAAACAAAAGAGAGGGGGTGGCGACCGGTGGCAAATTGCTCACCGGCCACCGGAAACTGTTTCAGCTTTTGTGAGGCTAGAGAGAAGTAGGAGCGTTTTTATGTTAATCTATATCTCCCAAGCCAATTACATTCTATTTTATTGTTTTTGTTAGAGAAGACTTTCCATCTTGACTCTTCTTAATCTCATCTATCAATTATCTTTCGTTAGTTATTCGATATTGTTTTTGTTGGTTCTAAATGTAACCAACAAAAAAAAGAAAATTATAAGAATTATTATATATTCACGTTCATTCCTAAAAATTATTTATAAATTATATTTTATATGATTCCTTTACATTTTTTATAAAAATACAAATAAACATATTTATCATCAAATTTGAAAAGAGTAATAAAACAGTAGAATATACCATTTATCATTTTATTGACATAACGATAAGTGATGACACATTAGCCATACAGCCTTTTTTTATCACAAACTTTCATTCAAATAAAACTGGAGTTTCCTTTTTTTTTATCACAAACTTTCATTCAAATAAAACAGGAGTTTCCCTACGAGAGGGGGAGAGCATTACATAAATCAGATTTTGCCAACAAGTCAGCAGAGTTGTTTAGAGTCCTAGAAATGTAAAACACGCAGAAAGATTCAAATTGCAGGGATAGAGTTTCGATGTCTCGGACGACTCCGTAGATTTCAGCTGATGGTGACTTCGAAGAGATTTCTCTCACGAGCAGTTGGCAGTCTGAGTAAATATAGACTCTGTTGATGCCCAGAGATAGGGCATGAGAAAGCGCTAGGCGCAATGCAAGTGCTTCCCCAAGAAGTGGTGATCGAATGTTGGCGAAGAAAGAAGATCCTTGGCGGGTGTCCTGGTTTCCTGAGCGTTGTAAGATCCATCCGCAGCCTGTGGCTCCGTCCGAAGCCCTCCATGCTGAATCTGTAAAGCAAGTTACGCAGTCTGCTCTTGTAGCTATGTTGGTCGGAGGCTGGCCCGTCCCACGTCTCGTCGATGTCGATGGCGAAGGCTGCGCCAGAGTCAATTCTCTTGCACTCCTGATGGAAGTTGAGAGGATATCCAGCTGAGAACATCTCCTGTTTTCAAAAACCAGACTGTTCCTAGCTCTCCATAGTCCCCAACAAATCCAGAGAAAAACAGAGGTATTGACACCCACAGGTGGTAAAAATACCAGTTTCAAACCCTCAAGAAATTGCTTCGTTCAGGGATGCTATACTGCTTGTGTCAAAACGTTGTGTGAACGGTGCTTGATGCCAGACTTCTTTGGCGAATTGGCAGTGGAGGATCAGATGTTCTGCAGTTTCTCGTTCTCCACAGTGCAGGCAGGGAACGTTACCGCCAAAACCTCTTTTCTCTAAATTTGCTCCAAGAGGGAGAGCACCTTGACATAATTTCCACATGAACAATTTAATCTTTGGGAGACATGGGGCTGGCCATATCTTCTTTGTCCATTCTAGCTCGTTCGGTAGATTGTCGTTGTCGAGTGTTGTCTGGTTCTTCACAGCGGTGATATACCCTGACCTTGCAGAATAGGATCCATCAACATTCGGTGCCCATATATAGCAGTCCGCGGCTCCGAGAATGCTTGGTCTGATACTTAAGATATTCTTTGCAATCGGGGAAACAGGTTCTCAACTCTGTCAACATTCCATTCATTTGTTCCTCTGCAGAGCAGGTCAGAGACCATGAGGTCCTGATCAATCTCCTTTGCTGGGCCGAAAAGAGTACCAAGAGAATCCGTGAGAATCCAGCGGTCAGACCATACTCGAGTTGTACATCCATCTTCATTGGCTTTCGCTAGTTGCGTTTTGAGTAAGTCCCTACCCATGAGTACTTGCCACACAGGACTCGAGCTAGGAGGCAATCTGGATTGGTTAAGACTCGCCAGGCTTGCTTAGCGAGTAGGGCGATGTTAAAGAGCTGTAAATCTCTTATCCTAAGTGCTCCCATTGTCTTTGGGACTGTTAATTTGTCCCAAGCAATCCAACATATCTTCTTTTTATTTTCTCCGTTTTCCCACCAAAACCGAGTAAGCACGGATTGGATCCTCTTGCACAGGCTCAAAGGTAAAAGGAAGCAAGACATAGCATAAGAAGGTATGGCAGAGAGCACAGATTTGAGCATGACCAGTTTACCGGCTGTAGATAGCATCCGGGTGGACCAGCTGGTGGCTTTGACTCGGATCCGGTCAACTATAGATGTGAAAAGGTCTTTCTTCCGTCTACCAAAATGTTCCGGGAGTCCAAGATATTTACCAACACCGCCTTCCTTGACAATCCCAAGGTGAGACTTGACACGAGAACATGTCTCCTGAGGAGTCTTTGTCGAGAAGGAAATTGATGATTTATTGGTATTTATTTTTTGTCCGGAAGCCTGTTCATAACGATGGAGAATGTGCATAAGGGCCGAGCAACTGTCGCTGTCTGATCGTAGGAAGAACATCGTATCATCTGCAAATAGGAGGTGGTTGATCCTTGGTGAGTTTCTCGCTGCCCGAATCCCAGCTAAGTGGCCGCTTGCTTGAGCTTGTTTATAGAGTCCCGAAAGTACTTCTCCACATAGGATGAAGATGTAGGGAGATAGGGGATCACCTTGTCGGATTCCTCTCATCGGAACGACTTTTCCTTGTGCTATATCGTTGATGAGGAAAGAGTAAGACACCGAGGTGATACATTGGAGAATCCAGCCTGTTAGAATTTCCGAAATCCCATCCTCAGTAGAACCTTGCGGATAAAAGACCATTCCAGGCGGTCGTACGCTTTGCTCATGTCTGTTTTCACGGCCATGGTGAAATTTTTAACTGCTTGTGACGTTTTGAGGTAATGCAGCAGTTCATGGGTGATAAGGACATTGTCCGAGATGGCTCTTCCCGGCACAAAAGCAGACTGGTTTTCCGATATGATCCTGTGCAGCAGTGGTTTCAATCGCAGAGTTAAGATCTTTAAGATGATCTTGTACGTGACATTGCAGAGTGCGATCGGTCGTAGTCCGAGACTAGCTTCGGGCTCGCTATCTTTGGGATAAGCCGTATGTGGGTTTCGTTTGTAGCTGCTGTTAGCGTCCCGGTGGTGAAAAATCTGATGACTTCCTGTGAAATTACTGATGCGACTATGTCCCAATTGGCTTGGAAGAAGCAAGCTGAGAAGCCGTCAGGTCCGGGTGCTTTATCCGGGTGGATAGCAAAGAGAGCTTTTTTTTTTATTTCCACCTCTGAAGGTATCTCTGTAAGAAAATCATTCTCTGTTTGGGTGATACACGGTTTGATGGCTTGTGATATCGTTTCCTCCACTGCATCATCATTCAAGCCATTTATTCCAGTCGAGAACATTTGTTGGAAGTATGCTGCGATCTCCTGTGTGATCTGTTCTTCCTCAAAGAAGATCTTTCCATCTACGTCTTCCAGAACAGAGATTCTGTTTCATGCAGTTTTGCCCTTTGCAACTGCATGGAAGAACCCGGAGTTTTTATCTCCCGCAATCAGCCACATAATCCTACTCCGCTGTCTCCAGAATTCTTCCTCTGCTCTATACGAAATCAAGAGTTCATTATTTATCCTGGATATCTCAGTGTCGCTGCCCGCAGGGTCCGTCATTGCAGTGTTAAGATCAGACTTGAGTTTATCGATGGTAAGTCTGCTGTTTTTGGATTGCTGCCTACTCCATGCTGAGATTGCCTTTCTGCAGGCTAACAGCCGTAGTTGTACTGAATCAGTACAATGAGCTTCCACACCTCCTTGATTAGTTGTTTGACCTCCTGATTCTCCTTCAGTCTCCTATCATATCTGAAGAGGGTGCGCTTTCGTTTGCGTTTTGTGTCGAAAAACGTCATTAACGGGCGGTGATCAGAGCCTTGGAACTCCATGTAATGGCATCTACCATCGGGGAAGAGGTCTGACCATCCACTATTGGCCATAGCTCGGTCTAATCTGCAGTAGACCAGATGAGATCGTCGTTTTCAGCGCCATGAGAGAAAGTTCCCAGAATGCTTGAGATCGAAGAGATCATTCTGAGACAAGAAATTCCGAAAGGTACCAAAGGAACCTTCTGCTCGTAGGGGACCTCCTGATTTTTCTCCGTTTAGGTCTCCTGTTACAAACCATGGGTCTGATCTTCCTTCAAATGTTTGAGGCAACTTGTCCCAGTCTAAATGTCTGATGTTAGCTTCCGGTTCTCCATAAATGAAAGAAGCGTGGAGGGAGATGCCCTTGTGGGAGATGATGGTATCAATAAGGTTCGTGTTGGTGGTTAGGATTTGGATGTCAGTTTCCTTTCTCCAAAGGAGAATCAGTCCACTTCCTGGTCGAGATGGTGAAACAATAAAATGAGATTCATATCGCAAGTCTTTCAGCTTATCAAGTACAAATTTATCATCATTTTTTGTTTCCATGAGGAAAAAAATATTGGGAGAGTGTTGCTTATCTATCTCCCTAATTTGCTGGACTGTTGTAGGATTCTCCATCCCACAGCAGTTCCAGCTGAGTACAGCTAAGGAAGAGGAGGATCGCGCCGGTGAAAATCCAAGGATGCGCCCGATGGGGCCGAGTTGTCCGCCGTAGATGGTAACGGGGGTAGTGGTGCAGGCTGCTGATTTGTTCTAGTCGCGTTCGAGGATCGTCTTGCTGCTGTAGTTTGTGGTATCTTAGCTCCTCGTTGGTTCGCGGTAGACGGGCCTGGAGACGCTTGTATTGCTTCCAGGTTCCTTTTTTGTGAGTTAGATCCAACATTGGTTTTTGGGCTTATGCGCATATCTCTTTGTTTTGCTGGGCGTCCTCTTCTCCTCGCTTCTATGGTCGTCCGAGTTGTTTGTGCTGGGGAGAGGGCGTATTGATTCACATTAGTAGGAGAAGTAGCCTCCGCAATTTGTTGGATTGCTAACGCCTGGGTTTGGACAGCAGTTTCAATGATGCTCCTTGATGTTTCCTCCGTAAGTCCCTGCTCATCAATCTGTTGGACTCTGAGTTTACGTGCCGCACTCTCTGTGGGGTTAGCACAATTTATGTACTGTAATGTGATTGCACGCAATTCCTCCATAACTTGTTCGTGTTTGATGGGATTGCTGGCAATGGAGGGAAGTCGTGATGATCAAGGTTCCTACTTACTGGTAGGTTGTTGTCTCGAATCATTGGAGGGGGAGTGTTGATGTTATCAGTTTGATCCTCTCCTGGCGTGCTCCTGATACGTTCTTCTCGCCTTTGATGTTCCTTAGGTGATCTCCGCGAGGGAGATTTCCGCAGTCTGCGCTCTCTCTCTCATAGTTGGTACTCCGGTTCTCTCTTTTTGAGGAATAAGAGGGAGAGTTTCCATAGTATGCACGATGCGGGTAGCTAGGGGGCTGGTGCTCTTTTGGTGGCTCGGTTTTGCCTATCTGATCCGAAGATGCAGGGGTGATCTTGTTCCTCAGTCCTGCTGTAGTGGATGCAGTAGCAACACGTTATCCAAAAGGTCTCCCGTGGCGATCCACTCGTTGGTGGAAAGGTTCCATTATTCTTTCATTTCCTCTAGTTGGTCCCTGGGTTTCTGTGATTTGTAGTGATTCCCGCCGTTCTGTGGAGCTTCTAGTGTTTCTTGCATTATCACGCTTTTGATAGTCTTCGCGAGTGCTCGAGGTCAGACTCAGGGTGTCCACTCTATCCGGACAATGAGAGCGTAGATGAGTTAGACGATTGCAGACGCTGCAGTGGTTGCCCAAATTTTCATAATCCAGGGTAAGCAAGGCTTCATCCCCCGAAGGAAACTCCAGGATTGTCTCCTTGATGATTGGTTTTAGTCCATCTAGGAGGATACGGATTCGCGCAGATGACTTAGTGAGTTGGTAGTTTTCCAGAACTCCAAGTTTGAGCTCGAAACCAATGTTGCGGATGATCTTCTCGTGCCAGAAGTGAAGGGGAATGCCTTTGACATTGATCCAAAAGGGGATCTCGGAAGGGAAGGTGGGTGAGATGATTGGTTCCCACCTCTGTAGGATGATCATCCATCGTCCAACCTGATAACAATCGTTTCAAAGTTCTGAGCCCGTGACACGTCCGAGCAGGTTCCATTTCTTAGGCAAATAGGAAAACACATCAACCATATTCTGCTCCCTCGGGTTCGTGAGGCGTCCTATTAGCGTGAGCGCGTTCTCTCTAATGAGTTCTGTAGGGTCGAAGTCAAGAGCCCGGATTTTGATTCGACGGGTTTCAGTTTGATTAGCAGCCATGGCTTTTCCTTTTTCCTCCGCAGTGTAGCGTCTCGCCATTGTTGGGTGATGTGTGCTTTGTAATTTCAGGTGATTGAGGCTTAGTAGGAGATATGGAGCAGTCCTTGGTCGTGAGTAGAAGATGTCTTATGCCGAGCAGTCCGTCACCGTGATGTTGCCGCTCCCCACCGAGTCGGAGGTACCTGTCGAAGGAGTTTCAGTCGACCCCGAAGGTTTCCACAAGCTAAGTGAGAGGATTTACTCCGTTTGTATGCCAGAAAGGTTCCATGATGATCTGCAGTTTGGTGGGGAGTATCAACTGAAGCCTTTAATCGGAGCGGAAGACTGTTCCGGTGAATCAGAAAAATTTGTGACCGCTGTGTAAACTCAAGGTACGAGTGAAGGACTGGTTGAAAGTTTACTAAAGGAGGAGGTTTTCAAAACGGGTGGGAAAGGAGGACAGGGAAATAGCTGAAACCGGTAAGTCAACTTCAAAGAAAGCAGAAGACCCGTTGGTTAAAGACTATCCTTGGTAAGAGTGTCTGAGAGAGAATTTTGCTTCTAGAATCTAACAATAAATCTCATCCTTTAGATAGGTCTTCATCTTCAATTGTCTTTTATCAAAATTATCTTGAATTAGTTTCAGTTAAGCTACCCACGAACAAACTTGATATGCAAATATAAATCGGATAAATAACGGGAACTGATGGTTTCATAATCAATACCCCAAAATGAAACTTGATCCACTTCCTTGCAAGAGAAGAAAGAAAGACTAAAGCAACACCAATAACTCCACAGAAGACCAAAGGACACCAAAGAAAAGCAAAGGATTAGAAGAATGAAATCTCAGATAGAAACAGCAAGCTTGAAACCTTCAACACATGAAGAAGACAAGTCAGGCAGATAAGTGCTAGCCACCAGAAATAAACTAGATTGATACATAAATTGATCACTACTGAAATTTTACTTTAACTTTAAAAAAAACAAAAGATCGTTAATCCACGCGTTTCTCCAAAATCCAACTCGTAAGCGAACTCTGTAACCTAGCCTTCTGTGAATCAAATCGGTGGCCTCCACCGCCGACTCTGGTTTCTGGCAACTGTTAGGTAGAATTTGAAGCCTCCCCTTCCTCCAGCTTGAAGTTTCCAATGTCTGCTCTCCGTCAACAACTTCTCTTTTTCACGTTGATTCTCTTTCGACCACCGTCTCTCATGTCTATGTGCTTTTCTCTTCTGATGATGTTTCCCTGCTGTTCCGCTGGTTTCATTTTGACCTCGATTAATCTCAGGACGAGCACGATGACGATCCAGCCAATAGAACCACCTTATTTTTTGTTCACTGGGAGCATGGTGTAGGCATATTCATTTCATGCCGCCACCTATACCACCTGAACCTGCAACTCCAAAACTCAGTGTTTTAGATGTGGTGAAAAAACAAGATAGCTTCTTTCTAGACTTCAATTAGTGAAGCTATTGTAAATTACATAAAAGGGGTAGATGATATTTTCTGTGAAACCAGTGCCCGCAACTCCTTGTAGATAAAATTCCACCCCCGGCTCTCAAAGAAGATTGTAGTCTTCGGTTTTCATGGGCTGCCCTGCCCCCATGAACCAATCCTCAAAAACCTGTTTTACACTACTGAGCCCACGTACTGACTAGGTGGCATGCCTCAAGTAAAAATTCCTTAGAAAGTACTTAGAATAGGACCCAAGAATAAGGAAGAATACGTTGTTGGCCAGTTTCCTAGGTGTTCTAGTCCTCCTAAAGGTGTTATCCATGATGTATTGAATATGTTATGGGGCCAGGAATGTAAGATAACCTGTTGAAACTTAGGAGACTGTTTGTTGTTGTTCCATATTCCTCATGAAAATACTTGCAAATGGGTAATTCAGAGGGGTGTGTGGCATGTCAATGATTGTCTCCTCTTTTTGGCCCCTTGGAATCCTGTTAGATCTTTCAAAATCCCTCAAATCTCTTCATTACTAGTGTGGATAAACCTTTAAAATATCCCAGATTCATGTTTATCTAGATTAGACATTAGTCATATAGCATCGGGTTTGGGAGAGTCAATTCTTACGCACAAACCTCATTTAGATCTAAAAAATATGGGGAAGCTAAAAATTTAGTTGAGGTTGAGTAGGATAAACCATTAACGACACTAATTGTGCTTGATGACAACCAAGGCAACATATATTTGGTAGAATTTATCTTGGATATGTACTGTCTTTCAAAGATGTGGAACACTTGGCCATAAGGAGAAGAGGTGCCTACTACCCCATAAGCCGCATGATTGCACGCCTGTTACTAAAGAAACTTGGGTCACCAATGGAGAGATCCCATTAATGGACATAGAACATTTTTTACAGAGGAAAACATTCTTGTGGATCATTTGGAGCCAAACTCGCGTTTAATTTTCCACCAAGAACATGAGACATAAAAAAAACTTCTTTGGCCACTACAACTTCAGAAGTTGTAATTGCTAGTCCGCTCTCACATTCGTACGAGGTACATTCTACCATTTGCTCAGAGCTTGATAACACTTTGTTATGTTAGCATCCGAAAATGTTGCACCATCTCAGCCACTTATTATGGAAGACATTTCATCTCAATCTATCATTTTGGAAGACTTCCGTGCTTCTGAAAATGTGCTACCAGTTGACCCTTTCACTCCTCTTACTCTCAACCATAAACATATTCATATGGAACCAGAGATTCTGCTTACTTATGAGAAAGGTGGTTTTAATGTGCTTAGAGAGTCTTCTAGCTTCCACTTAAATAGAGGAGGAAGACCAATTAAACTAACACAAGAGATTCAAGATATGGAATTGGCGAAGGTTAGTGGAAGAGGTAAACAAGGTCGTCAAGGCTGAAGGAATCACATACACTAGTTAATGTCTTTCTATTATTTCTTCATTTTAGGATTCATTGTGGATCCTTCTCTAGGATCTTCTTTAGCCATGTACTTATCGCAAACTTTTTTAAACTTGAGTGAAAATTTATACTTGTATTACTTATACATTTACCTGAAAGCCCTTTTAATAAAAACAAAAAGAAAAGAAATTTATCACTATTTTTCAAATATAGGAGACAATATGTTCATTACAATACCCCAGCAAAAATACACTCTTCAATATATTAAGTGCTACACAACGACCACAATCTCAAAACAAATTCTAGAAAATTTCACATAATCACACAAATTGTATTTTGTTCCTCCACAAATCTATAATCCCCGGATTGTTGATAGTGAGAATTTTCATAAGAAGAACAACACTGGTATGGGTAGTTCAAATGCGTAACCGGATCGGCAAGAATCTCAACCGGTTTAGGTTCAGGCTGTCTCTCCTGTTCAGGCTTTTTCTCAGGTGGTTTAACAACTTCAACTGAAACGATATCTTCTCTACATATCTTCCTTAGATTCCATACAATTTTCAGTACATCAACTTCGCCAACCACCGTCATTTTTCCGGTCTTCTCATCCATTTCTATCGAAGTATATCCTAAAAGTTTTTAACAAATCATGAAATAATGTTTATATTATTTTCCCAACTTAAATGTTGAAATGTATAAAGAAACCTGGAAACCTAGATACGGTCCCCCACACTTTCTTCCTGATTCTTTCATCGTGAACACTTAATTACAGCACAGATTTCTGTCATTTGAAACCCAAGATCAGTACGGCTGTTTGATGTATTTTAGATTTTCTTTGTTGGTAAAGTATATTTTAGTTTTTTTTAATACACTAAACAGATCAGTACGGCTGTTTGTTTATTTTAGATTTATAAACGTAAGTATGTTAAACTGTGTAAATTATTCTAATTAACTAAAGTATATATGTTGTTCACATATAAACAAAACCTTATTGAATTAATAGAATATATCAATACATCGGCTTAACCAGTCACTAAAACTATACACTAATACCAACTACAACACCAGTTGTATACCTGCGCGGTCATGGCTGAAGAAAATTACAGAAGCGTTTAAGTATTTCCCTATATATTTTTAAAGAGAGAGAGAGAATGAGAGGTGAAATAAATTAAGATGTCGAAGGCCGGATCTGAGATTTTGGGGGCTTGAAATATTTTTTAAAAAGTTGTAATAATTTTTTTTTTTTTAAATTTGAAGACCATTACCTATATAAAAAACCTCCAAAATTTTTAGGGACCAAGACCAATATTTCACTTGGCCTATGCCGAGATCCGGCCCATGCTTCTTGACGACAATTGCATGTCGTGCTTAGATATCTATTATATAGAAATTTCATAGGAATTTACGTGGAATTTTATTTATGAGGCTCAAAAGTATTATCTATTTATAAAATAACGAAAGCAATGCGAACGACCACAACAAGTCTAAACGAGTCAATATTTATTATTAGTCTCTTATTGTTTCAGGGTTTGGTTGAATAGTAAAATCAATGGTACGATACGATGCAACAACGAAAGCTAACGAAAGTAGTGTCACTACTTGATATATTGTAATTTTCACTGTATTTATCATTCTTTTATCATGTATATTGATCTTATAGATGAGTGTTTAGACATCTTTAGTTTGCATTTCCATTCATATGTCCTTATTAGATATTGGAGTGCCTTCATAAAGTTCTTGGAGGTGATTGAAGTTATTTTGAAGCAAAAGATGTCAAGATTGGTCTTTGATCGATTTGATACAAGCTGAAATGTTAGAGTGGGTTAGTGTAGCTAGATTTATCAGTCGCTGTATCTTGCGCGAGTAACAGAGCGACTGTATGGAATGGACATAGTAACCCGCTGTGCACAAAACAGCCTCGTTGACACTCTTTGAAGTCACCATCTGTTGGAGTGAGTGAATGGCAGCGACATAGGAGGGTCACTGTGGTCGGTGAGAGCTATGGAACGGTTTCACGGAGCGACGTATTGAACCCACTCCACAGATGACATGATCGTCCAAGTCTCAAGTTCTGGAGCGAGCTTTAGGCAGCGAGGTCGAGCAGTTATTCTACACCCAACGAGTACTGGAGCAGGTTGTGGAAGCGACTTGACGTACCCACGTCTTTACGTGGTCGATTTTTATTGTGTTTGTGGACTTTTCCAGATTTGTTGCTGGGCCCATTAGGTTTTTAAGAGTTCATATAAATACTTTTAAGATCTAAAATGTGGGACTTATCTTGTTTTCTCTAAAAAAAACATTGATATCTTGAAGAAAGATTGAATCTTTAGTCTCTATTCATCTTGTTTCTTGTGTTTATTGAGTGGATTTTGCTATATAAAACATGATTAAGCTTGAATCTATCATGGGTGTAAGAGTAAACATGTTGATTAGTGAGTATATACATCTTGGATTCATTGGTTAGGCTGATTAAGGGTGACTAAATGAAGATCTAGGGTGATTAGTGTTAGATCTCTTTGTTTCCTTGCTTATCTGATATTCTTAATGCTAGATTAGTGTTGACCATTATAATCTTGATCATTAGACATTTCACACCCGAAAGGTGTTTGATGAAATGTCTGAATGAAGTTGATAATGCCCTTTGTCTTCCAAGCCAATGGGAATTGATGCTAGGGTGCTTTGATAGTTAGTAGACTTGTGTTTAATGATTGCTTGATTGAATCAAACCAATGGGAATTGATGTTTGATGATTAATAGGAAATGAACATTTGTCTTGGGAAAGAACTTGTTTATTTTAGTGTCTAGACTTAAGGAAACCTCTTATTTGATAGCTTGCCATTCTATATTGAATCTTAGTCACTTGAAATCAAATGCCTAATCCCAGAGTCCTAATTCCTCTTGTTGATTGAAAAATTTAGATATTGTTCTTGTTTGCTTTTGTTACTTGAAATTCAAACCCACTATCTTGATTGCACTTAGATTAAGCATTACTTGTATTCTCATTGGATCATGATCACTTAGGATTGAATTGACACTCATCTTTCTACTTTGATCCTTGGATTTAAGTAAAATCCATATCAAATTTGCCGCTCGTTGCCAGTTTTAAGTTGATTTTGACAGTGGGATTTAGTCATTGATTGAGACTAAGTCTTCTTTTCTTTTATTTGGTTACTAATACTCCTTCTTCCTTTACTTGTGAATCTCAGGTGTATGAACTTGCGAAGTAGAGGGACAACACACCTTACTCCACTTGTTGAAGACATCAGGGCATTGGAAAGAAAAAACACAAGAAAGAGAAGGCAAGAAGAGCAACAGGCTCGCTTACAAAGATTTGAGTTTGAGATGGAGCAAAACCAAAATCAACCTCAAGATGGAGTTACCCAAGCGGGCAATGGTCAAGGAGCTGACAACCTTAGACCAAGGCATCCACAGCGCCAAGCTAGACCTATTGGCACCTATGATCAGCCTCATATCCATGGGAATATGCTGGGTATTAAGGCACCAGCTTTGGAGAACAACAACTTTGAGATCAAATCCAGCTTTCTGAACATGATAGAGAACAACAAGTACTATGGTCTTTCTGTAGAAGATCCACTTGATCACCTGGATCAATTTGACAAGTAATGTCGCTTGTCAAAGGCAAATGGTGTCTCTGAAGATACCTTCAATGGGAGAAGAACCTTCCAAGTGACTCAATCACCACTTTGAATGAGTGCAAGAAAGTCTTCCTCAACAAGTTTTTCTCTACTTCAAGGACTGCCAAGCTTATGAATGAGATCTCTGGGTTTCAACAGAAGAATCTTGAAGGCTTTGGAAAGGCTAATGAGAGGTTCAGAGGCTATTGTTCTCAATGCCCACATCATGGCTTCACCAAAGAGAGCCTGCTGAGTGCTTTCTACAAAGGTGCTTTGCCTAATTATAGAAGCCAGCTTGACACTGCTAGCAATGGTTTCTTCTTGGGGAGAACATAAGAGGATGCAGAGGAGCTGGTGGAGAACATGGCTCAAAGTGACTCAGTCTACATTGAGGAGTATGATAGAAGCAACAGAGGAACTGGAGGAGATGATCAGCACACAAGGAAAGAGTTGAAGTCTCTACAGGATAAGATGGATATGCTTCTTTCAGAAAAGGCTAAGCAAGAGAAGGTGAGCTTTGTTGGCGAACAGAAACAAGATGAGCCTGCTGTGATCAATGAGGTTGATGGTCTAGAGGGTCAGGAAGAGCTATGCTTTGTGAATGCTAATGGGACATGGTACAAGAAGGAGCCTAACTTTCAGTACATCAACTACCAGCAAAAACCCTTCTACAACAACCAACAAGGTGGTTACCAAGCCAAGCAGAGTTACCCTCCAGGTTTTTCCAACCAAGGGAACTAGTCTACACAAGGTCAAGCCGGGTCTTCCACTTCTGCTTCTCAAGAGAGTAGCACTGATGCTATGTTGAAACAAATCTTGGAGTCTCAAACTAAAAGTGCGAAGAACATTGGAGATGAGTTGAAGAACCTCTACACAAAGATTGATGGGAACTACAATGACCTCAACAACAAGTTCTTACACCTTGCTTCTAACTTCAAGGCTTTGGAGAATCAGTTTGCCTCTATGACTTCAACCTCCAAGGCCCAATGGGATCTTTAACAGGGAAATCAGAGCAGAATCCCAAAGAGTATTGCAATGTTATCTTCTCTATTGACATTTTTAGGATTGAATTGAGTGATCATGAGAAAGAGGTTGATGAGATTGAAAGACTCTTGTATGGAACAGAGATTGTTTCTTAGGCTGAAGCACATATTGTGGAGAAGGTTGAACACAAGGCTGAAAAACTGGTTGTTAGACAAGCTGTCCAAAAGCTGAAGGAGTTCAAGCTGGAAGAAGCCCCTGAGGTTGAGCAATCACCCTATGATAAGCTCCCATTTCCACAAAGGTTCCCTACAAAAGCTCAAAAGAAGGTGATCTCCAAGTTCAGAAAAGATATTGAGTGATGTAGGAGTCAAGCTTCCCGAGATCTCGAATATGTGTGATGCCCATGTCCAAATGATACTCATCAAGGACATTCTAGGTCATAAAGAAGAAGTAGCAGAGCTTCTAGACATCTCTACTTTACAACTTGATCCACCAGTCACACCAAAGTCCCTTTCCAAACTAAAAACCTAAAGGAAGTTCACTTGTCTTGCTCCCTTGGTAAATTCACACTTGATGATGCTCTTGTTGATTCTGGTACAAGTGTGAATGTGATCTCAATGGAGATGGTGAAGAGTCTTTGGATTGAGAACATGGAACCAAACTCCTCTTCTCTAATGTTTGGGGATTCTTCTTCTACAAATCCTATTGGTCTCATCAAGGACTTTCCTTTGAAGATAGGAGCATGCACCATTCCTATTGACCTCACTGTTCTGAAGATTGCAACTGGAAAGAGAGTTCCATTGATCCTTGGTACACCGTTTCTCACAACAATAGGAGCTTGCATTGATTTTGCCAACAAGAAGATCACACTCCTAAATGTGAACAAAGCTGTCTCTTACCCAATCTAATCTCCAATGATGAATGTTGAGTACTGTGGGACCATTACTTGTGGGGAAAATTTCATTGAGAAGATCAAGGATGAAGTGGTTGTTACTGAGAAAGAAGGTCTTGATGGAGAGTCCTCTAAAGAGATATGTGATGAGCACTTGGAAAGTGCTAAAAAGGAGGAGGTGAGTAGAGCCACAAAGGCTGTTCATGACAAGAAGAAGATGATGAAAGAAACTCACCCTCCACCTCTTGATAAGATTCCACACACTCTCACTCTTCACCCAATGAAGCTCAAGGATGGAGCTATTGAGTGCAAGATCAAGTGCAAGGGAATTTCTACACTATTCTCAAGTGCAAGGGCCATCATCACTCCTCAGCTCTAAAATGATCCAATCAAGCTTCAAGAGCTCCTCTCCCAAGTCTTTACCATCACTCTTGAAGGTGGAAAGGATCCTCCTTCTCACTAGCCAAGTGAAAAGGTAGTCAAGCTAATGACTTAAAACAAGCTCACATGGGAGGAAGTCCATGTGATCCTTGTATATACTCTTGCTCTTTCTTTTCTTTTAGGTTGTTTAATAAGTGTGGTTCAGGTTTTTAGGTTGAGCCTAGCACTATAGGAGAGAAGAAAGACGGTGAAGCACCCGAACCTTATGGTACACATCCCGTAGCAGCCTTCTCTAGTCGCTATGAATCATACCAGATCCTCGCACCGGCTCTAGACACCCACTGCCATACTCCAATCTCCACTTGAGGTATGGATACCATTTGCTTTTGTCATATTTTTGGTATCTCCCTTTCTCTTAGTCACACAGAGACTGTGTGAATTAAGTTTGGGGGAGGTACCAAGTATTTGATCATGTTTGCTTTGATGATTTTGCATATAGTCTTGCATTGTAGATACATATTTGCATAGAAAATTCAAAAAAAAAAATCTGAAAAACTTTCAAAAGCACAAAAGAAGCATGTAATTGCATCACTTGCATTTTTAGGATTGAGTCTAGAGCATGTAGGTTGCATTCAGTTGCATAGGGAGCTATGATTTAAAATGACTTGTAAAGAACACATGTCTAGAACACAAAATGACACCATAATTAAGCATATCAAGTAGCTTAAGCATCTCTTGAAAAAGATTGTATGCTTCGAGCCTAAAAAACTCTTCTTAAAACTTGTTTGCATATTGGCATTGTTCTTGAAACCAGCTCCAAACTGAATCTTGACTTGAATGAACTTAATATTTTTTGCATATGGGCACTTGCATACTTGATCATGGATATCATACACATTTGGGTTATCTTATTCCATTCATTACCCCTTGTTTACCCAAATGACACTCCCACACTCTTAAACTCTTACCATTCTTTGAGACCAACATTGATTTGCTTGAATGAGGCCTCTTCTTGATAGCTTGTCATGTGCAAAATCTTGAGAGTATTGGGAGCGACATAGATTTTTTCTCATCTCTTGCTAGCATAGTGACCTCATTTGAGTTAGCATCTAGGATGGTGAGTGGGTTTGCGTATTCTAAATGTTGATATCTTGGGTTTGGAAAGTGAGAAAGATGAGAAAGATAAACAAAAGAGTGTCAAAAGAAAAGAAAAACCCTAGGGACCAAAGAAAAGAAAAAGAAAGCTCTAGATTATGTCAAATAGAACCCCCCACAAGAAAAAGAAGAGAAAAGAAAAAAAAGGAGAATCAATAAGATCGTGGAGAAAGGAAAAGAGAAAGAGTTAGAGCCAAGTGTTGTAAAAAATGAATAAAAAGTCCCTAGTTGGTTGAGTCAAAAGTAAAAGAGAGTTGTTCATTGGGTGAGTGATGTAAGTGGGTGCTATTTTGGTTATGGGATGGGGATGAAAAGGATATAACTTGTTATCTTTTAGGAAAAGGGTAGAATGATGAGAATGGATCTATGTATGCATGAATTGCTTCTAGTCTTAGATAAATTTAGCATAATGATCAAACTCCTTGTTCTTGAGTGATTGTCACCTTAAAAAGATTGCATTTGAACCCTCCTCTTCATTCACATTAGACCATTTTGCTCACCAAACCAAATGATTGAGATCATGTTCCCGTTTGTGAGAATTCACCATGTGTGTGTGTGAATCAATGTGAGAGTTGGTTGAAGGAACTTGTTGATGGATGAGCAATGCAACTTGTGTAAAGGCATAAGAGTATTGATAGGCCTAGAGAAGCTAGAGTATAATAAGAGAGTTTGCTCATGCTATTTGCTATGTTTCTTTAGGATGTTATTTTGAGTGTTAGGATGTTGGGGTCAAAATCGGTCAATGACGAAATCGTCACCCGAAAGTCCTCGAAAGAAAAGCCAAGCGACGATCAAATCCAAGAAACGGGTCGTCGCTCGATAAAACTCACGGAAGGCTCGTCCACTCCCATCTGGCGCCAACGGCGAGGGTCCTGGCGCCCATCAATGCGATCGTCTCACGATCTCGGGCGGTGACAGCATCCTGGTCCCTTGAAATCCATGTCTGGATTGTCCGAGATCTACAATGAGTCTTCCGTAAAACCTTCCCGATTGTTTTAAAGATTCGTCTTTTAACATATCTAAAACTCGGAGCCACATTGCTCTCATCCTCGACGACGGAAAATCTGAAGATCTAAGTCCATCTCAAAATCCCGATACTCGCAGAATCTCGTTGGAAACAATTATCTCGAGATCTACGGAGACCTCCCAAAACTCGAAGATTTCCGAACGACTGACGAGGGAAAGATCGAACAAACCCACGGACGGCAAGGCGCCTGGCACCAGCAGCACGCTGACGCTGGCTGGCGCCGCGGCACCCGCCTGGCGGCACGCTGGACGCTGGCTGGCCTGGCGGCACTCGCCTGGCGGGCGGCACGCTGGACGCTGGCTGGCCTGCCGGCGGCACCGCCTGGCGCGCACGCTGGACGCTGGCTGGCCTGGCGCCGGCGGCTCGCCTGGCGCCGGCACGCTGGACGCTGGCTGGCCCGGGCGGCACCGTCTGGCGCCGGCGGCACGCTGACGCTGGCGCCTGGCGGCACCGCCCGCGCCGGCGGCACGCTGGACGCTGGCTGGCCTGGCGCCGGCGGTATTCGCCTGGCGCCGGGCGGCACGCTGGACGCTGGTTGCCTGCCGGCGGCACCGACGCTGGCTGGCCAGCCGGCACCACGCTGGCCGCGCCGGCGGCACCGCCTGGCGCCGCGCACTCCACGCAGGCGCCTGGCGCCGGCGGCACCGGACGGGTTGGCCTGGCGCCGCGGCACGCTGACGCTGGCTGGCCTGGCGCCGGGCGGCACCGCCTGGCGGCGGCTCGCACGCCGGCCTGGCCGCCTACCGGGCGGCCGCCACGGGCCGCCTGGCGCCGGCGGCACCGCCCTGCCGGCGGCACCGTCCGCTGGTCGGCCTGGCGTCGGTCCACGGCCCTCGCCCGGTCTCGTTCCTATCGTGCCGGTTCGATCCCATCTTAGCTTGTTCGATCAATCTACGCAGGTTTGGTATGATCACGGTTACTCTAACGCCACTTCCTCGACTAAACAAGGAATTAAGGTTCCTTCGGAAACACCGAGACCTTCAAAGACTGTCCTTCAAAACCGTAAAACGCCTTAACGGCCTAACGCCGCCAAACGCCCACGCACGATTTTCCGAAAAGAAGGATAACTATGACGGTTTATCTTTATCCTCACATAAGAGATAAATGTCAAGTTTCCATAAGAGATAAATATCAAGTTTCAAGATAAATGTCGAGATTTCAAGATAAATGTCAAGTTTCCGATAAACACAAAGATGGACGAAAATGGAAAAGCCCAACTCAGCCCGAGAAGATAGACCGTCATAGGAGGAGTATATAAGGAGAGCTTTGAGCAAGAAGCAAACCAGATCACAAAACGTCCGAGCACTTAGAGCAACTTAGCATTCTTTCTGTTTTCACTAGCGAGCTGCGACTCAACTAGGATAGACTTAGGCGATCAGACTAGCGAACTTGCCGACAGCTCGTAGCCAAGGCTCTTACCTGTTGTTCACGCCAAACGGATTCGGAAATAAAATCTTTTGCTCTATTCCTTTTCTTACGATTTTTCGCTTTCATATTTTCTTTGTCGAACTGATTGTGTCGCAGCGCCCAGCAGATATCCGGGACCTTCAGGAAAGCTTGGTTCACTTGGCTTTCCTCCAAATCAACTTAATTTGACGGTGCGAATTTCGGTTCCCACAGTTTGGCTAGAAGGAGGGGTTACGGATCTATCTATCTCGCAACTGCACACGCCGATCATGTCAGCCGACGCCACCAAGGATCAGCCAGCTAGGCGGCACACCGTCGATGCCAACGCTGAGAAGACTCCAGCCGAGACGCCCCACAGTCACTGCTGATGCAAACACCGAGCGCCAAGCAGATGAAGGAACTGTTTACCGCCAGCGCTGGCGGAACAACAGACAAGCTGATAACCTCGCCGCAAAACAGGTCGATACCTTAACTGCGAGGAGCAAGTTGCCGCGGATCCACCAAGGCACGCCATGCAGGAGACTCGACTTCGATCTCCGGCACGAGAAAGATGCCCGAAGAGCCCACTCGAGGAAACGGCTCGAGAGGACAGCAAACGACCTCGCAGGACCTTCCACTCCGGCCGGGAAACAAGGAAAGCGACGCCGAAGATCGATCTAGATGTCAGCGACCGATCGGATCCTTCCGATGAAGACGCTGACATCCACCCAGAGAACCCGGCCAGTCCGCCGGCAGACGGTATCCTTCGATAGGCCCATGACGAAGAGGAAGAAGAACTCTACTGGATGGAGCAGGAAGAACTCGCGGAAGATCAAACTCGATCTATCGCGACCAGCGCCGACAGGTTCGAGGAACGCCGGCGGCAATAGCGAGATCCATGATCTCCGTGAATCTCTCAAAAAGACCGTGGCTGAAGTGAAAGCGTAAAATCGCAGATCCATCAGGCGACCAGTTCCGCCCGAGATCGATAGACTTCTCGAGGAAGCACGGAAAACACCGCTCACCACTGGATCACGGAAACACGATCTCAGACCCAGGGAAGATCAAAATCCCGATCTATGACGGTACGACGGATCCTAAGTCGCACCTGCAGTCCTTCCAGATCGCAATGGGTAGGTGCAAACTCCCGAGCGAACGGACGCAGGTCATTGTCTTCTTCGCCGAGCACCTCAAGGTGCTGCGCCGAGTGGTTCTCCGCTCAAAAGGAACTCCATCGAAGCTTCCGCAACTGGCCTCGGCGTTTCAAACAGTACTCCATGTTCATGGATAGAGAAACGTCCGACGTGGATCTATGGAGTCTAGCTCAGAAGGAAGACGAGTCACTCCGCGACTTCATGCGGTTCAAACTGGTGATGGCCAGAGTAACGGGCATCAGCGACAATGTCGCAATCGGAGAAAACTCTGGTACAAGTCGAAGTTCGAAAGTGGATACTACTGGAAAAGCCGCGACAATCCAGGATACTCTCCACAAGGCAACAGACTTCATCATCATGGAAGAAGAGATGAAGCTTCTATCGCAAGCACGGACCGCAGAAAACCGCCCAAGAAGAAACCCTCTCCGACAAATACGCCCATCACGGGAAGACGCCCAAGGCGAGCATAACTACGCCATCAACTCGAGCAGGGCAAAACCTCCGAAACACCTGACCAGGAACCAGTACAAGGATAACTCCTACTGCGAGTTCCACGAGACCAGAGGCCACTCCACCGCGAACTGCAAGGTTCTCGCCGCTCGCCGCGAAACTCCTCACCGGCGAGCTATCAAAAGTCAAGAGTATAAAGGACTTGCTCCTGACTCCGACCGCCAAAGACTAACAAAACTACCTCCAAGACCGCTGACCGAAAACCAATCAGGGGAAAAGCGGAAGAAGACAGACGATCAAGGAACAACAGCAGCCGAGGGTAAACATGATCATCGAGGATCACAGTTCTACCAGGACTCTGTCTCATCGATAAAAGCCTACGGGCTAAAAGCGAGACCAGTTCCAACTGGTTCCCGGACAGGATGTTCCTAACCACACAATCGCTGAGGAACACGACCGCCGGAATCGACAAACCTCACTGCGACCCTTTGGTAATCGACCTGGTCATCCAGATCTCAAGTCGGCCGCATTCTCGCCGATACTGGAAGCACGGTCAACGCCATCTTCCGCGACACCTCTACAGGATGAAGATCCCACTTGGGAAGTCGCCCCTGAGCCAAAACCATTGACGGGTTCTCGGCGCCACTACCATGACCTCGGAAAATTAAACTCCCACCATGGCAAAGGAAGTTACAAAGATCGCCGAGTTTGCAGTAGTCGACAACCCGCCATCTACAACGCCATCATGGGAACCCCATGGATCAACTCCATGAAGGCAGTACCGCCCACATACCACCTCGGTATCAAGTTCCCGACTCACCGAACCGCAGCCATCCGGGTAGCCAGAAACAGTCGAGACTCGTTACCTAGCCGAAGTTCAAACTGCGAAAAGATCGAACGCCCATGCGGTCAACTCAAAACGAGCAAAGGAATCACACAACATTCCGAAGACTCGAGGAAAGATGATCCAGAATCATCCGAACAGGCAACGATTCAAGAAGGCGACAAAGCCTCAATCCACCGCCGTAGGACCGACAGCTCGACCCCGCACACACCACTGATCCGACCAGCACGATCGAACGGCGACGACGGGAGTAAAACGTCCGCAGCAACTATCAGAACTACGAGATGGCTTGATCCTCGAAGAGGTATCGAGGCAGCTCGTCGAAACCCGACGAGTTCAGCTATCCCCTCACAAAAGGGGACTGCGCGATACTTCTATACTCCCACAAAACGCGAGAATCCGCATATGTACTTTAAACTTCAAATTTTTAATAAAATTCTTTCTATCTTTTATACTTACTTAAACGATCAACGCTTCGAAAACGAAAATCATATCTTCAAAAGAAACGCGAGACGTCGCAACTTCTTAAAAAGATAACAAAACTCGTATTATCCGCAAAAGACAGTCCACCAGCGACTTAAAATAAACTCACGCCCGCCGATTGGCCCGACGGACGCCATAAGAAACGCTTCACTCAATACAAAATCGTAGTCAGACCTACAAAGGTCCTCTTACATCCGACAAGGATATCATAGCGCTATACAAGAAACCCAAAATTTTGGTTTAGCGCCTCGATATATTCGAAGATAGCTCGATTCTTTTAACACAAGTCATATAAGCCGGCGACTAGTCGCGGACTTTAAACGAAAAGAATCAGGAAGAAATCACTAACAGGCAAAACGAAAGCCGATCAGTCATCGCGACAGCCTCAAAGCTGAGAGTAAACCTAGGTCTTGCCCTAAACCCAGTCTTGCTGGATCTTGACATCTCACAGACATAGTATCGTGATACGAGATCCCAAAACATGTCTCTTATCGCTACACCTAAAACGCCGCTAAAAGTAGCATACGGACCAAGCGACGAAAAGAGTTAGGATAATGACTACTCTGATCCTTCCTCTACACTTGACGAAAGTATAAATCAAAACAAAAGACTAAATCTCGCAAATTTTCATATTCATAAAAGCCGCAAAAGACGGCAGGATTCAAAGCCACCAACGGCCAGTCCCAAAACATAAGAATGCAACCTCCAACGGTCGCAGGATAAAATTACTAAAACGCCACACACGCCAGA
Organism: Brassica nigra; assembly: GCA_016432835.1. Lineage (NCBI taxonomy): Eukaryota > Viridiplantae > Streptophyta > Magnoliopsida > Brassicales > Brassicaceae > Brassica > Brassica nigra. The sequence continues at coordinate 32,472,445 of CM028247.1, forward strand.
AAATTCAATTCACAAAGGAAGTCAACGTTGAGAAATCCGGATGCAGAAATCCCAAATGAACTAGCAGGCTGGTCCACTTCTTCATTCACACCTCGAGCATTCCCACCATTCTCGGTGTTCTCATCGGTTCCGACCTCCACAGATCCTCGAAACCTCGATAGGTTCCCATAGTCTCCGGACTCTTTCTTCTACCGAGGAACCAAGGACTCAGCATGAGCACACTCGCCATGAAATCCTTCATTTCAGCGATCTCGGAATCGAAAGAGAAATCTGGGTTCTGAGACTTGTAAAGATTTACGACCGAACCTCGGCACTCGCGGAAATCACCAACAAACTCCTGAGCTTCTTTAAAGCATTGAAACTCAGCAGCAAACGATTCCGCCCGTCTTGCCACCTCCGCTGCGACCATCCTTCTTCCTCTCCTTTCCGCCCGTACGAGAGCCCGAGCGTGAAGCTCAGCTTGCTTCGCGTTCTGTGCCTTCACCTCTTGACGGAACCGAAAAGCTCTCGCTCCACTTCTGTGGTCTTGAAGTTAGCAATCCTGGATTTGCGGAAACTCGAGTCAAGCGCCTCGCTAAACACTCTTAGTCCCTGCATGAAACTCAAGATCAGCAAGCATGCTTATATACGGATTCAAACGCAAGGTTAAAGAAGTTCGGGGCCAAACCTCGTTGACACGCTGGGAGCCCTCGCAAAACCCGTTGTTTCTCCTCATCCTCCAGCGACTCATCAGTAGTAAACTCCGGAGGAAGGCCATCAAAGAAGTTGATAGGTGGAAAACCGCCGGCTCCATCTTTTTCCGTTGGAACAAAACTAGGTTTTTCTCCCAACGGTGAAGGGTTTTCCGAGCCTTCCCCATCGTCGATTTCCTTCCCCTTACGAGACCTCTGTCTGCGCCTCCGAGAAGGAACCACGGTAACAGGTTCGGCGTCGTACGACGGAACAGAACCCCGGGACCGATAAAGGTTAACCGCATCTCGGATCCGCTCGAGGGTGAAGGATTTCCAGAAAACGGCCTTTGACGAAGAAGATCTCTCTTAAAACGTTACCAGGCAAATGCGCGGTAGGGTTGTTCCCTACAAAGCAAAAATTTTGTCAAAGACACGCACTTCAAAAGTGAGATAGATAACAGAATTTTCGTCATATTACCTCGGTTAAAGTTCCATGCCCGCGGAAATAGATGGAGGCAGCTCTCCTCGACAGACTCGCCATCTATTTGAACAAAGAAGAAACGCTCCTGCCACGATTTGGGATTCGCTGAATCACGGCCATATCCTTCTTAGGCAGCATGGAATAGTAACCGTCACTCCCCGTCGGCCGAGTACCCCAAAGACCTTCGAAATCATCGGGACCAAGATCAATCCCGAGTTCGTAGCTAGCAATTAGTACGCCAAGCCAACTCTCCAAGGCAGGAACGCTGAGTTGGCTGATCGAAAGTTCGAAGCGGTGAAGCGCACGAACAATGGCACCAGGAATTGGGAACCACATACGGCAGTACGTAAAGAAAGCTTCGTAACATGTAAAGAAATCTTGCGGAGGATTCCTTGCACTCTCGTTACCAACGGGAATCCGAAATTTGACTCTTCAGGAACCTGGTAAAAATCTCGAAGAACCTTGAGATATTTACGAGAAACCGAGCTCGGCGCAAAAGGAGCACCGGGCTGCCTCAGAGGCCTCTTCGGAACAGGGATCTCTGGCAGTGTAGGGGCGAACCTACAAGGGCTCGGTAATACGCATTCCTCTTTTCCTCCTCGACCGACTCCTCCTGCTTTACCGTTACATGAGCAGGAGAGTCATCCGAGGATGAATGGGAAGAAGAGTTTCTCTTTGAGGATCTTGAAGACATTGTTCTTAAAGAGAGAGAAAGGATTCTTGAGAGAGAGAGTAAAAACCTTGTGATGAAGTAAGAAAGAGATTTCTTACTCCATATAAAGGAGGTAAAATCACTATTTACCCCGATTTCGGCAGACGATTACATCTCAACACTTTCCCACATCGGCTATACCGCGAGCTAGGATCCGACAGGCTCTACGGTTCCTAGCTAGCTGGGGCTAACTGTTGGGGTCAAAATCGGTCAATGACGAAATCGTCACCCGAAAGTCCTCGAAAGAAAAGCCAAGCGACGATCAAGTCCAAGAAACGGGTCGTCGCTCGATAAAACTCACGGAAGGCTCGTCCACTCCCATCTGGCGCAACGGCGAGGGTCCTGGCGCCCATCAATGCGATCGTCTCACGATCTCGGCAATGACAGCATCCTGGTCCCTTGAAATCCATGTCTGGATTGTCCGAGATCTACAATGAGTCTTCCGTAAAACCTTCCCGATTGTTTTAAAGATTCATCTTTTAACATATCTAAAACTCGAGCCACATTGCTCTCATCCTCGACGACGGAAAATCTGAAGATCTAAGTCCATCTCAAAATCCCGATACTCGCAGAATCTCGTTGGAAACAATTATCTCGAGATCTACGACCGAGACCCTCCCAAACTCGAAGATTTCCGCAAACGACTGACGAGGGAAAGATCGAACAAACCCACGGACGGCAAGACGGCTGGCACCAGCAGCACGCTGACGCTGGCTGGCGCCGCGCACCCGCCTGGCGGCGGCACGCTGGACGCTGGCTGGCCCGGCGCCGGCGGCACCGCCTGGCGCCGGGCGGCTGGACGCTGGCTGGCCTGGCCGCGGCACTCGCCTGGCACCGGCGCACACGGACGCTGGCTGGCCTGGCGCCGGCACTCGCCTGGCGGGCGGCACGCTGACGCTGGCTGGCCTGGCGCCGGCGGCACTCGCCTGGCGCCGCGGCACGCTGGACGCTGGTCGGCCTGGCGCGGCACCGCCCGCGCCGGCGCACTGGACGCTGGCTGGCCTGGCGCCGCGGCACCGCCTGGCGCCGGGCGCACGCTGGACGCTGGTTAGCCGGGCGCACTGACGCTGGCTGGCCTGGCGCCGGCACCGCGCGCCGGCGGCACCCACGCTGGCTGGCCTGGCGCTGGCGCCTGGCGGCACCTGCCACGCAGGCCGCCTGGCACCGGCGGCACCGGACGCTGGTTGGCCGGCGCCGGGCACGCTGACGCTGGCTGGCTGCGCCGGGCACCGCCTGGGCGGCACTCGCCACGCTGGCCGCCGGCGCCGGCGGTATTCGCCTGGCGCGGCACCGCCACGCTGGCCGCCGCCGGGCGGCACCGCCTGGCCGGCGGCACCCGCCGCTGGTCGGCCTGGCGTCGGTCCACGGCCCTCGTCCCGTCTCGTTCCTATCGTGCCGGTTCGATCCCATCTTAGCTTGTTCGATCAATCTACAGGTTTGGTATGATCACGGTTACTCTGAACGCCACTTCCTCGACTAAACAAGGAATTAAGGTTCCTTCGAAACACCGACCTTCAAAGACTGTCCTTCGAAAACCGTAAAACGCCTAACGGCCTAACGCGCCAAACGCCCACGACGATTTTCCGAAAAGAAGGATAACTATGACGGTTTATCTTTATCCTCACATAAGAGATAAATGTCAAGTTTCCATAAGAGATAAATATCAAGTTTCCAGAAGATAAATGTCGAGATTTCCGAAGATAAATGTCAAGTTTCCCGATAAACACAAAGATGGACGAAAATGGATAAAGCCCAACTCAGCCCGCGAGAAGATAGACCGTCATAGGAGGAGTATATAAGGAGAGCTTTGAGCAAGAAGCAAACCAGATCACAAAAACGTCCAGAGCACTTAGAGCAACTTAGCATTCTTTTCTGTTTTCACTAGCGAGCTGCGACTCAACTAGGATAGACTTAGGCGATCAGACTAGCGAACTTGCCGACAGCTCTCGTAGCCAAGGCTCTTACCTGTTGTTCACGCTCAAACGCGGATTCGGAAATAAAATCTTTTGCTCTATTCCTTTTTCTTACGATTTTTACTTCGTTTTCATATTTTCTTTGTCGAACTGATTGTGTCGTGTGCGGCCCAGCAGATATCCGGGACCTTCAGGGAAAGCTTGGTTCACTTGGCTTTCCTCCAAATCAACTTAATTTGACGGTGCGAATTTCGGTTCCCACATAGGAAGTGTTTCTTTTGGCTATGAGCTCCCACCTTCAAACCTCTTCTCCTATGAGTTCTTGAAAGTTTACTTGTGAACAAGTAAAGGACAAGTTTGGGAGAGTTGGTATCTTGTGATTTTCATTGTATTTATCATTCTTTTATCATGCATATTGATCATATATATTAGTGTTTAGACATCTTTAGGTTGCATTTCCATTCATATGTCCTTATTAGGTGTTGGAGTGCCTTCATGGAGTTCTTGGAGGTGATTGAAGCTATTTTGAAGCAAAAGATGTCAAGATTGGTCTTTGGTCGATTTGATACAAGCTGAAAGTGTTAGAGTGGGTAAGTGCAGCTAGATGTATCAGTTGCTGTATCTTGGGCGAGTAACAGAGCGACTGTATGGAGTGGACATAGTAACCCGCTGTGCACAAAACAGCCTCGTCGACACTCTTTGAAGTCACCATCTGTTGGAGCGAGTGAATGGCAGCGACCTAGGAGGGTCACTGTGGTCGACGCGAGCTATGGAGCGGTTTCACAGAGCGACGTATTAAACCTGCTCCACACATGACATGATCGTCAAAGTCTCAAGTTCTGTAGCGGGCTTTAGGCAGCGAGGTCGAGCAGTCGCTCTACACTCAACGAGTACCGGAGCGGGTTGTGGCAGCGACTTGACGTACCCGCTCCCACGTCTTTACGTGGTCAATTTTTATTGTGTTTATGGGCTTTTCCAGATTTGTTGCTGGGCCCATTAGGTTTTTAAGATTTCCTATAAATACTTTTTAGATCTAAAATATAGGACTTATCTTGTTTTCTCTAAAAAAACATTTGATATCTTGAAGAAAGATTGAATCTTTAGTCTGTTTTCATCTTGTTTCTTGTGTTTATTGAGTGGATCTTGCTATATAAACATGATTAAGCTTGAATCTATCATGGGTATAAGAGTAAACATGTTTATTAGTGAGTAGATCCAACTTGGATTTATGGGTTAGGCTGATTAAAGGTGACTAAATGAAGATCTAGGGTGTTTAGTGTTAGATCTCTTTGTTTCCTTGCTTATCTGCTATTCTTAATGCTAGATTAGTGTTGACCACTCTAATCTTGATCATTAGACATTTCACATCCGGAAGGTGTTTGATGAAATGTCTGAATGAAGTTGATAATCATCTCTGTCTTCTTAGCCAATGGGAATTGATGCTAGGTGCTTAGATAGTTAATAGACTTGCATTTAATGATTGCTTGATTGAATCAAACCAATGGGAATTGATGTTTGATGATTAATAGCAAATGAACATTTGTCTTGGGAAAGAACTCGTTTATTTTAGTGTTTAGACTTAAGGAAACCTCTTGATTCATAGCTTGCCACTCTCTTGATTCATAGCTTGCCACTTTAAATTGGATCTTAGTCACTTGAAGTAAAATGCTTAATCCTATAAGTCCTAATTCCTCTAATTGATTGAAAGTTTCATTTATTGTTCTTATCTTATTTAGTTACTTTGTTCATATCACCTCATTACCTTGATTGTACTTAAATTAAAAATCACTTGTATTCTCATTGCATCATTGATCATTTAGAATTGGATTAACACTCATATATACTACTTTATATCTATCTTATTAAAGTAGAAGTACCTTTTGGTTTTGTTTGGCAACATGAATTGCAGAGTTAAAAAAAATAAAATATTGTTTGGACACAAAGATAACATCTAATTTGGACTTATATAATTGGGCCACATTATTTAATTTGCTATTATGATCCATTTTGGTAACTTGATTATTTATTAGGTCATTGTAATTATTGGTTGTTTTATAACTATTGGTATTTATATTTATATATAATACATAGCTAAACATAAAATTTTCTCAAAAAAAATTATTGTTCATTAATACAACATATATGTAATTATTAATTTAAAATTTTCATTTTTCTATATCAAGATTACCATATCAAATAAACAATGCAATATATATATATATATATATTAAGGTATTGGTATTTTTCGTTTTATAAGTACATTAAATACAATAACAAAATATGATAACTAATAACGTGAACCATACTTTATACAACCCAATAATTTTTTATTGGGTATAAGTTGATAATATTTTAACAAGTTAAAGTAAACACCCGCCCGACTGGGCGGATCAAGATCTAGTTTAGATTTAAGTAAAGTTCATATTACTGCTCATAAGGCCGCGTGTACGACCTGGACATTTGACCTATTGACCCTTCGGTCACGTAAGAATCTGTCAAGCAAGTTCTTTATTTGGATTATTTTCGTGGAAAAGTTGTTTCCATATCACATCAAAACGAAACTGAAGTTGAAATTAAAAGTGAGATCGGAGTAAGTTTCTTATATACATTTCAAAGATTTTTTTTTTGTAACTTATTTTTTTAAACTTGTTTTGTCCTTCAATTGCTTTTTAATCATAAGAAAACATAAATGAAACATACTACTTATATTCTGGTTTCATGTAATTATCAAAAAGATTTTTAAAAGTTTAAATGATTAAAGAACGAAGTAAGTTTCTTTTATACACTCCAAAGATGTTTTTAACGTGTTTTGTCCTTCAATTGCTTTTTAATCATAAGAAAACATATAAACATACTATTTAGATTCTAGTTTCATGTAATTATCAAAATGATTTTAAAAAGTTTAAATGATTAAAGATCTAATTATAATTTGTTATTTTTTATTCTTTCTAAGAAACATAACCATATATATAATACTTTTTATTAGAGATCCTATGTAAATACCCCAAATTAGAATAAACTTGTTCACAGGTAGCAAAGGTGGTTGTTTTAAGAAAAACAAATTGTGTCATATTTCTAATTTCTTCATCATACTTGAAACACTGAAATACTGAAAGTTTGATGTGAGTATCCAGTGGTGTAAACAATGGTTTTACATTTGACATATGAAACATGACTAAATATTTTTGTTGCTTTTATGGGACAGTTATAATAGCTTCTAATTGCTTTTGTGTGATACTATGAATAATTTTTTTTTTTTTGAGAAAGGGCTTACTATGAATAAATTTCCATGCTCTAAATTGAAAACATTATTAGCTACTCTCTCTGTTTTGACTATTTGGCGTTTTAGAGAAAATTTATTTACTCCAAATAAATTAACATTTTAATTTTTAATTTTATATAACTTTTTTATTTTTTCTTTTGTTTTATTATCAGCCAAATTTTGATTAAATAAATAACTAGTGATGTCTTTGTTTACAAAAAGTAAAAATTTGTTGTTTTATTAATCGATGTAAACAATATTAAAATTTCATCGAATAAACAACAGAAAGAATAAAAATACGTATCAGTTTATTTATTGCAACTGATTTTAAGTTAAAAATTTATCTAATTTAAAATGGTATTGAATCAACATGACATATAACTACTGGATCTTAAAACTAATCAACAATGAACAAATAAATTTATATGATTTATAAATTAGTTAAGCCTCTCAAAATAACAGTTATTTTACCATTAATATCAAAATTTTGAGGTAGGGTCGATAAACCAGCTTAAAGCCAAAATAGATTTTAGATCAGGTTGTATAACATTGATATTAATGTTAAACTGAATGCATCTTTTACTCAAAATCAATTGACAATAAATATATATATCACTTATTTATTAGTTTTGTTTGATGTATAATTTTAGATGCAAGACTTATTTCTTAATGTCTCCAATATATTGCTTCTAGCAATTAGTATAACTTTTGTATATAGCAGTCCAAATATAAGAAAATGATCATCCAAATATTTTATATAAATGCAAAAATCACAAGCATAGATCCCAACATATCTATCTATATATATAAAGTTGGTTTATCTGCCTTCTCAGGCTGCCACATCAACAAGGAGGGTGGGGGAATTTCGCCACATCAGCACCTTCTCACCTGCGTTTAAAATTTCATTTACGGATGGTCTTTGGGCTTCGTCGCGGGCTTGGTTGTTTTGTGCGTAGCTTATGGTTATTATTAATGGGCTTTCTATAATTTTGGCCCATTGCAACCATCCTCCTTCTTCCACGCCGCAGGACTGTAAACCCTAAATCATCTTCATCGTCTTAACACAAAACCAAGTAACGGAATCACGTTTTTTGTTTAAGCCATAAACTTAGCATTTAATCTAAGTAATGTCTTCTCCCACTACTTCTCATTTCACCAGAACCTTCGATCTCTTCGGATTCTTCACGATTTGGATCCTATGAATATGAATAGGAGTCCTAGACTTCATGGTTTTCACAGAATCATTATTTTTTCTACTCAAAACTCAAACACATGCTGGCGAGAACGATGGCTGCTCCCCAGATCTCCCTTTCCGAGTTGAGACCAAGACGTTGTGCTCGGATCGTTGTGACACACTTGTTCTGATTTTGGGAAGCTCGGAATGCTAAGAAGAGTGGTGAGCTAATGGGTTTCGATATGCTTCTCTTGGATGATCAGGTGAGCTGAGCAACTTTTTTTACCTCTTCTTTGTCATATCCTTGGATTCTAGCTTCTGATTACAAATATCCTTATTTTGCAGTCCTTTCTTATCCAAGCATCCGTTTCTGTCAATCTGCTGAACACATTCCGAGAACTTCTTCAGTTATATATTTCCATGAGCTACTGTTTGACGGGAAGGTATGCCGGTTAACTATTTAAATTTTCTGCTTTCTTTTTATTAGTAAGTTTTATCTGATTCATGCGTCTTCTTCTCAGGCTACGGAGCTTAATAACTGTGTCTGGCTTAATAACATGTCGCTATTAGATTCGGTTTAGGAGCTTACTGTGTTTGATGTCACAAGGAGCACCCCATCTTCCATTTTGCAAAAGGCCATGTCGCTATTAGATTCACTGACCAAACTGTATTTTGAGTAGGTTGCTGAGACAATTCAACGATCCCGTCTGAGAGATTCAGGCACCAGAGTTACGAACTTACGACCAGCTGATGGTCTTGGCCAACACGAACCCGGATTTGCCAAGTCTGTTTTCCTTTCCCTCCTTTTAAACTACTCATATATTAAAATTTAAAAGGTTTATTTATAGGTCTATCAAGTATCGTCTTTGTTTCTCTTTGTCAACGTGTCACTTTAATCGTCGAAAGATTATGTCGTAGCTTTCGTTAGACAAACTATTCTAAAACATTTAGGCTCCAAGATATGAACTTTCTGCACATATTTCTGAATGAAACTAAAATAGGGTATATTAAAACTAACTATGATAATTATTTTGTTTGCAGATATTGTTTGACAAGTTAGGGGTATCAAAACTACTTTCAATGAAGAGAGTCAAAGCACACAACACATCATGATCACATAAGCATTTAAAGGTTTATCGCTACTCATTAACATTCATTTCTTTAAGAAGTTTAATGTATGGATTTTTAAGGACATGACTAATAGTAAGGGTAACCGTACCTATTTTTGAGCTTCAGGTTAGTACACTAGCAAGTGTCTACCGTATGCAACTTATTATCTTTGTCTGATTATTGACTGCATTGACAGGGAGAGAATGACAACTTGGGAGATGATATGCTTGATGCTTGAGCAGTTAAAAGAAGTTTCTCTCATGGTCTTACGTATAGTGAAGTCAATCATTAATCATATAGGTTGTGTTGCTAATGGAATTCTCGAAAGTGAAAACGGTGAGGCAATAGATCAAAGTTATGCCTCAGTTGATGCAAGGTACCAGAGAGGAGGTCAACAGTCATGTCCGAAGGGCCCTCCGCAAAGAAAACACGTATTGACTAAATTATATCTTAGCAGGTGAGAATGGAGTTACAAATCACGTTGCATCTTCGTAGCATTAGTTATGAAGTACGAGTATACACTTTCTTTTAAGAATCTGTCCTTCTTTTATTTTGCACGAGATCAGACATGTAATGTTCACGGACCTTTTCCTTTTAAATATGATAACAGCTAAATGAGGCTCATGACATATTAAAAAGTTAATAAATATCTTTTACAATAGTCTACCTATGAGTACTATAATAACTCACAAAGAAAAACACTACGCTTTCCACCTTTCTTACCTTAACGTCCACGTATTCATTAGAATCCAACACACTTTGTAGCAGTTTTAACAAGAGAGACTAAAGATTGAACCCCAAAACATTGTACCCTAGATCTTCCAACTCTAAAGTTTTACACATGGTCAACTATACATAAACCTTATGGGCCACACAAACACGTAACATTTTGCTGTCTTTTACACCAAAACCATCACTTCAATGCACACATACAATAACATATCAACTAATGGTTCAAAATGAAACGATCAGTCAACCAGTGTTTTTTTCAAATGATCCAAATACTACTTAAGATAACTCAGAATCACTCTCTTGAATACAAACTTTATGCCAGTAGACTCATTTCAACGGTGGTGGTTAAATCAACAACCCCGTTCGAAGTGCTGGTAAACCCCTATAACCATAAACTCAAGCCGCATGAACACAGAACATATAATAATTTATTTGGCACATGTATAAAAAAAGTGCAATAGTGTTTTGTTGTAGCAGTTAATTATGTTATTGAGATTACACTATTGTGTCTGGAGAGGCTTTTTGCTGGGCTTTTGATGTCTGTGCCATGCCTTCCAGCATAATACAGCTGAGCCAGCTTCACAAAGTCAAACATCTTTGAAAAAAACAAAACGTAATTAGTCAAATTGACTGTTTTTTTGGTGCAAATAGACTGTTGCAAAAAAAAGTCAAATATACTAAAATTATTACTTCCTCCGGTTTTAACATGTGTCATTTTTATGAGTATTTACATAGATTAAAAAAAAAATTCTTCAATTTTCTAAACAAAAACATCATTAGTTATTTACCTAAATCCTATTCAACGAATAATAAAATATAATGTTTATATCAATTGGTGATATAACATTAGTTATTAATAAATTTTATATAAATAATGAAAACATCGTATAATTTAGAAACAAAAATTTCTTCCAAAATGTCTTTGTAGTAAAGACGAGAAAGACGAAGGGAGTACGTCAAAACAATAAAATGTGATTTTAAGATGAACCTTGCTTGACATGAAAGCTTTGTCCGAAGGGAGAGTGAGTACCGTCATAATTAAGACATTCTATCCCCTATTACTTCGACAACAGCATGATAGGGAAAGACTCCATAACCCTTCATGGTAGAGCATTCATCCATGAAAATCATTTATGGTATTCCTTTTTCACCTAATCAACTATAAAACAAAGTAAAACAATACTATCACTAAGCACTATCAAATAAGCACTATCAAATAGATCAAAGAATCCCTTTTCAACTTATTAGTTAACAAAATATGCGAACCCGGCGCAGCGCCGGAATACCCCTAGTTTTACATAAATGCAACAATCACCTGCAGCGATCCCAACATATTTAATTAAGTACTAGCTAGAAAAAAAGTCTGATTCAGTATGCAAGATATTTTTAGGAAAACACAAAGTTTAAGAAAATCACTTTTCTCTTAAAAGCATTTAAAATATATAATCTAAAAGTAATGTAACCAATTATATATGGATTTTTATAATTTAATTGGTTAAATAGTTTTAAAAACTAATTATTATTTGAGAAAATGGTCCAGATAGCACTAAGCCAAGTTTTTCTTCCAAATATAGACCATAAGGCCCATTTGGACATAAATATTTCATTAAGTGATATCAAATTACTAGACTACCCTCAATTATAATTAACCTAAACTATTAGATTAAAAAAAACATTTCAAAAGATAAGACAATCGTCGTCATCTTGCTCCTCCCGCCGGATGATTCGCTATCGTCTGTCTCCTCTCGCCGGACGATTCGCCGTCGTCTATCTCCTCTCGCCGGATGATTCGACATCGTCATCTCCTCTCACCTTTGCATCGTCGTCCGTCGTCGTTTTGCGCCTCTGCACCATTCTCGATCCGCATCGTCGTCGTCTCTACTTCGTCCTTAATCCGTCGTCATCATCGTCTCTGCATTATACATCTGTCGTCATCATCGTATCTTGTGTTTCCGATCTGATTAAGGTATCATCATTTCCTTTCCATTATACATTGATGATATGTTGTTTGGGATTTGATTTTCTAGTATTGAGGCTCGTAGTCATTTTAGCTAAGATTCACTTTGGCTGCAAAAGAAGGAAATTAGTCTGTGAACATCAAGCTAAGATTCATGAAAAGTGATCATTGTTATGTTTTCATTTGTATGTTTCTTGTTGTTGATGAATGAACTGGTCTAACCATTAACAACAACCTAATAAAGTTTGGAGTTATTTCCTTGCTTACACTGAGAATCGAGCTGTTAAGGTTTTGCTTGTGACAATTTGTTTGTATTTTAGCTCAGTTACCAAATACTTAATCTATGATACATTGACATTAGAATACTTTATTATTAGATTGTTTGAAGCTTTTCGTTTTTTATGTAATGATGTTATTAACTTCTGCTCAGAGGCAACTTAATCTGAAATAGTATCTTTGATTGAACCTTAAGATTGGATTTTCTTCATCTTCACCTTCTAGACTCACAATTTTACTTAATTGTCTCAGTGGATTGTCTTTTTGAGATTTGCTTCTGATTTTTTACAGATATCGAACTATGGCTGAAGTTTTTTTGTGTCTGTGGACAATGGAGCTCAAAAGAATCTCTCCAGTGGAAGTTTAATGTTGATGCAAATAGGAATGCATATTTCATTTATATTAAAGAAGATGATCAGTATGAATATTTGATGAAGTTTGTCTCTGAAGATTTTAGTGTTAAAGAGGAAGAAGTCAGTTTGAGTTATGGGATTTCGTTGGACATGAAAAGTATTGTTGAAGGTTTTCCCTCAATCTCGATAAGTAATTCTCGTCAGCTCAGAAGTTTCATCGGCAAGATTAGAGCATTTGATGGAACCTGTCGGTTGTGTGTTAAGGTTTGTATGATTTTTTCAACTTAATTATTCAGGATACCTTTCCTAATCACGTATTAAGCCTTCCAATACTGCTTGACTTTTGTAGGTTAATATTGATTCAGCTAGCTGTAACACTCAAGCTTCTGATACATTTGCTTCCTCTGTTCCTATGAATACCAATCGAGTGTTTCGTTCTACTGTGCAGAGAGGAAAACAGGTACATCGTTTCTATTTTGATTTTGGTTTGTTTTTGTTTGTATGATTTCTTAGAATGTTCAGGATAGCTTTCCTAATCACGTATTAAGCCTTCCAGAACAACTTGACTTTCGCAGGTTAATACTGATTCAGCTAGCTGTAACAGGCAAACTAGTCATACATTTGCTTCTCATGTTCCATTGAATGCCACTCCAGTGTTTCATTCTACTGTGCAGAGAGAAAAACAGGTACATCGTCCGTAGTTTCTTTTTTTTTCTGTTTGTGCTTGTATGATTTTCTTCTTTCTTAAACTGTTCAGGATAGGTTTCCTAATCAAGTACTAATCCTTCCAGAACAACTTGACTTTTGCAGAGTCTTCTTTATGAAGGTGTTTCTACAGTTCCTTTGAATGCTCTTTCGGATTTTAGTCCTGTCCATATTGGACTTTCACCAACCACGAGAGGAGCTGGTGATATTAAGGTGAATAGATATTTTAAGACCAAGGGAGAGTTGATGTTGAGGATGAAGAAATGGGCTTTAGGGTGGAAGCTTGAGTACAAGACTGTCTCTTCTAACAAGTCAAGAGTGTTATTGAGGTGTGTTGATGACAATTGCACGTGGAGGATGCGTGCTACGAAGCTACCTCTTTCAGACTTTTTCGTTGTTAAAAAGTATGTTCATGAGCATACATGCGATACAACACACAGGAATGCCAACCACAAACAAGCATCTGCAAAGTTGTTGGGTTCTTTGATTTGCAGCATTTATGGAGAAAAGAAGGAAGGTCTCAAACCGAAACAGATCATTTGAACAGGTCAAGATTCAGCATGGCGTTCAGATCAATTACAAACAAGCATGGAGAGTGAAAGAAGAAGCTCAGTTTTTGGTTAGAGGGACTCCTCAAGACAGCTATTACCATTTGTCGAGGTGGTTGTACAAAATCACAGAGACAAACCCTGGTTCGTTAACTTATCAACATGTGGATGGTGCTGGAAAGTTCAAGTATGCATTTGTGGCTTCTGGTCCATCGATAAGGGGTTTCTCATTGATGAGGAGAGTTATTGCAGTAGATGGTACATTTATGAAGGGAAAATTCAAAGGGACTTTATTGGCAGCTTGTGCTCAAGATGGGGATCATCATCTATATGCTCTCACCTTTGCAGTGGTCGACGCAGAAAACGCCGCCTCTTGGAAATGGTTCTTTAGAGGTTTGAGCCAGAAGATCCCAGACGCTTCTGATCTTGTTTTTGTATCAGACAGGACTAACTCCATTGCTTCAACGCTGGAGGATGTTTATCCTTTGGCTCACCATGGATGCTGCCGGATCCATCTGCTCCGGAACATCACTTCTACATATTCCAAGACAGGGTTGCTACCTCTGGTGGAAAGCGCAGCAGAGGCCTACACGTCTCACGAGTTTTGGTCAATCTTCAGGGACATAAAGGATAAATGCCCTGAACTGGCTAAATATCTTGAAGATTCGGATTTCCGGAAGTGGGCACGTTGCTTTGCGCCTGCGAACAAGTACAATATCATGACAACCAACATTGCAGAGTCTCTCAACTCTATGTTGAGGATTCGTCGCGAGTTGCCACTGATCTCTCTCCTTGAGACGATCAGATTGACACTCACCACTTGGTTTTTTGAGCGACGAGAAGCGGCTGCGAAATATAAGCACCTGGTTACTCCAAAAGTTGTGCAGAAATTGGTATCCAAGTTTGGGGCTGCAATGGTGTTGAATGTGTATCAAGTTGATCAAAGCGAGTTTGAGGTGAAGGATGAAACTATGAAGTATGTTGTTGATTTGGAGAAGCGGCATTGCACTTGTAATGTTTTTGACATTGACAAAATTCCATGCATTCATGCAATTACTGCTGCTAAGCATATAAAGAGAGATGAAAACCGTTACGTCGATGCTTCTCACTTGACAGAAACGTGGGCTAAAGCTTATGCCGAAAGCATACATCCTAGTGGAGAGTTGTCAACGTCCACCTATCTATCGAATATTGACGAACTGTCTTGCCCGCCTCCAGCTACCAAAAAGAAAAGTGGACGTCCTTCTACAAAGAGAGAGAGATCCGTTGGCGAGTTTGGGGTTCCTGGATCTAAATCTCAGTCCCACAAGTGCAGCAGATGTGGCATAGGAGGGCACAACAAGAGCACATGCCAGAGGTCTATAGGATGAAGGTCCTTATTCATCTTTGCTCTATTCTTTTTCATTTCCATGTTTTGTACATTTTTATTGATCATTTTCTTGAAGTTGGTTATTTGATGGTTACATGATATGGACCAGACCATATACACATTTGCTATTTGGAACCCTATCCTGAATAAGTATGACGTCTTCCAACTTTTGTAATATCAAACTAGGTTTAAATGCATTTTTCTCCAAAACTCCAAATCACAATTTGAAATTTCCTTAGTTTTTTGTAATATACAACCTTATCTTTTGATCTCATTTCAATACTTAGTTTAAACTTCTTTGCTAGAAAGAAACACAGTAATATTCAACTATTCTGGAATCCCATCCTAAAATTCTGAGTTTCTTCCCAAAGTTTATAATATAAAGTTTGCGGTTAAATACATTTATGTTGAACCATATATCAGATTATTCTCCTCAGCCTAGCGGCTAAACCACCTCTCTTTCGGAACTGAAACACATGTCTCGACCCGGCTTTGATTCCCCTTGGAATCAGAATTGTTATTTTATTTTTTAGTTGAATAAAAATAAAAGAAATATATTCCTTTACTTACATCACCTAATGATTGAAACACACTTGGCCTAGTGGTGCACCTTATTCTCCCTTTGCTCCTAGACATCTCAGGTTCGAATCCTGGTATATGTGTATATTTTTTATTTTTTATTTTCTCCAAAATTTGCAAATCACAACTTGAAATTTCCCAATATGCAGATATCAATCCTTAGTTTTTGATCTCATTTCATTTTTTTCTAGTTTAAGAAAGAAGCACACTAATATTCAACTATCCTGGAGACCCATCCTGAAATTCCAGAGTTCTTTCCAATGTTTATGACATAACGTTTACGGTTAAATAAATTTATGTGGAAGCATCTAGCAGATGATTCTCCTCAGCCTAGCGGCTAAACCACCTTTCTTACGATACTGAGACACTTGTCCCGACCCGGCTCCGATTCCCCTTGGGATCTTACATCTTTTTTAATTTTTTAGTTGAATAAAAATAAATAGAATATATTCATTTACTTAAATTACTGAACAATTAACACTCACTTAGCTTAGTGGCTATACATTATTCTTCCTTTCCTAGAGAGTCCGGTTCGAATCCTGGTAGATGTGCATATTTGTTCTTTTTTTTTCTTAAAATTTCCAAATCACAATTTGAAATTTCTCAAGTATGCAGATATCAATCCTTAGTTTTTTTTTTATATCTCATTTCATTCTTAGTTTAAACTTATGGCTAGACAGTAATATTCAACTATTTCTGGAAACCCATCCTAAAATTCCAAAGTGCTTTCCAACGTTTATAATATTAGTTATATGGTTAAATACATTTATGTTGAAGCATCTATCAGATAATTCTCTTTAGTCTAGCGGCTTAACTCCCTCTCTTACGAATCTGAAACACTTCGTCCCGGGTTCGATTCCCTTTCAAACCCTTTTTCATGCATATATTTCATTAACGGAAGAGTTGGTTTCCGAAGAGTTGCTATTCCGAATAAATGCTTTCCGAAGAGTTGCTTTCCGAAAAGTTCTAACTTTCTACATCTTCTCTGCGAGTTCTTCTTCTTATTTAATCTGAGGATCGCTCACCTTCATTGTTCACTTCGTCGTCTTTGATTTTTCTGACTAGTTCGAACTACAACTTCTTGTCCGTCACGAGTACAGTTATGTTTCCGATCGAATCTGCTCTCTATACACCAGAGGTAATAGCGGTTTTACTCTTCTGGTAGTTACATTCTATTAATTAAATTTTTCGATTAATGTTTTATTTGCAATTATTAGTTTGATTCCATCATCAAATCTAATGGTCTAGCGGCTAAAACCCCTCTCTTACGAAACTGAAGCAACTTGTTTTGTTTCTCTAATTGTGTAATATAGTAACATCACGTTTTTTTATTTTGATGCAGAATCAAGGGCCAATGGATGGATCAAAAAGGATGATGAAACGTCCTATGGAGGATGTCTATGGAAAAGATGCTTGTGAAGGTTTTAACAAAGGGAAAAAGGAAACTGAGGAGCATTACAGGGAGCTTCTCCGGTTGGCCAATGAATACAGGAAATCTCAATGTGAATGGCATGTGGCTTCCAGCAAAGCAAATGCTATTGCTGCCCAAATTGACTTGCTTGATGATATTATCAAGGCTGAAGGAAAATTTGACTTTGTGGCTGAGTTGGAAAAACTTACAGAAGAACCCATTGAAGCAGAAGCAAATTTGGGTGATGTGAAGGTGAAAGTACCTGATTGGTTTAAGCTTGATGAAAAATGGATGCTGGATGATTATCTCATGTTATCCTTCTCTTTTATGTTTTAAGACTGTATTTTTTATGTATTATGTAACCCACATTATGTTTTAATTTCAGTTTTTATTTTAAATGGAATCAGTACTTTTTTAAAAATTTTGTGTATTACTTGGCAAGAGAATTACTTGTATCAATCAGGAAGAGAATTGAGATATAACACCTTCGCCCAGTGGTCTTTTATCTGGGTAATCTCATTTTCATATTCGGTTTTGGAAACTCATCCTGAATATGACAAATGGAATCCGAAATAATATATGTCTATGTTTGTGAATAAATAAGTTCAC
Source organism: Brassica nigra (assembly GCA_016432835.1). Classification (NCBI taxonomy): domain Eukaryota; kingdom Viridiplantae; phylum Streptophyta; class Magnoliopsida; order Brassicales; family Brassicaceae; genus Brassica; species Brassica nigra. The sequence continues at coordinate 32,490,307 of CM028247.1, forward strand.
ATTTCATTACATAATGAATATCTATAATAGCCTAGCGCCTAGTCATGTACTCTTAGTCAACTCGTAACACAAAATAACTCATGTTCGATACCCGTTGAAAACACTTAATGTTTTCCCTGTTTTTAATTATATATTGATATGTTATATCGTTTTAATTATAACACTTGGCAAGTATAACACCCTTGTCCTAGCGGCAGCACACTTTGATTCCCTTTCCAAGAGATCTCGGGTTTGATCCTTGTAGGTTTCACAATTTTTATCTTTTTTTCTAAGTAATTGGTTTTGTTTAGTCATTTTTAATTTTCTGTAAGTCCATCCTGAATATGGCAAATGATATCCTAAATAAGATATATCTATTTTTGTGAATTATTAAGTTCACAATTCATCACATATCGAATATCTACCATAGCCTAGGGGCTAGCACTTTACTCTAACACATCTCGTATCGCACAATTACCCGCGTTCGATTTCCCTTTGGCAACAATTTCTTTTTCTTTTTATGTTTTTAATTAAAACATTGACATGATATATTGGCTTAATTATAATACTTGGCAAGTATAAAACCCTTGTCCTAGCGGTTCCATACTTTGATTCCCTTTCCGAGAGATCTCGGGTTCGATCCCTTGCTCTTTTACTGTTTTTTTTCCTTTTTTTAAGCAATGGCTTAGTAGTTTTAAATTTTCTGTAAGCCCATCCTGAATATGACAAATGATATCCTGGATAAGATGTATCTATCTTTGTGAATAAATAAGTTCACAATTTATTACTTAACGAATATCTCACATAGCCTAGCGGCTAACCTCCTACTTTAACACATCTCATATCGAACAATAACCTGCTTTCAAATCCCTTTGGCAACAAAACTTGATGTTCGTTTTTAATTAAATAAATAGGTTATATAGGTTTGCTTATAACACTTGACAAGTATAACACCCTTAGCTCAGCGGCTGCACACTTTGATTCCCTTTCCGAGAGTTCACGGGTTTGATCCCTTTCGCTTTCACTGTTTTTTCCCTTTTTTAAGAAATGGCTTAGTAGTTTTTAATTTTCTGTAAGCCCATCCTGAATACGACAATTGATATCCTATGGTTACTCATTTCAATGCTAACTGTATAAATCTATAAAAGAATAAAACTTTGTCCAATCATAAGCAAGATCTCTTTACTAGCTGGAAGTTTGGAACATATCAAACATCATTCGTCAACACTTAAAGCAGTTCCCCGTAGATTCACATAGAGAAATAAGACATCAAAACAGAGCACAATTCTAACAAACGTCAATGAAAGAAGGCACAAACATTAACAGAAACTGATGATCACTTTCTGCAACCTTCATGGAAATTTTTATCCATAAACTGGTCGAATATCTCACAACATAGCTTGCTCCTTAAGTCCATCGCATTATTATCATTTATATTGGTCATGTTCTTCAATCCCAATGACTTGCATTCCAGAATCTTGACAACAAAGATACCATAATTGAAAGAAAATCTTGTCTTTGGAAGCCCTTCTGCCTTCTTAACTTGAATGGAACGATAGCTTTGTAGTTAATCTCTTCACCCATAAGTTCCAACTTTATGGCAGGAATCAACACTGTCAATAGAGCTGTCAAATGGGAAAGACCATGTCCATTAGCCCATATCCGTTTGTCCATTTATAGTTTGTGGACAGAGAGTGACCATGTCCATTAAGGACCAGTCCATTACAGACCATGTCCATCAAAACCCATATTTATATGGGCTGCCATGGAATCCATTAGTGACCATTTATGAAAATTTTAAATTTCAATCTATAAACTTATAAATATAAATACAAGTTACTAATATTAACATTCATTCATAAATCCACAAGTACAACAATATATAAGTTCAAAATACCATAAAATAGCATAATTTCATACAGAAGTTCATAACTCCATACATAATTGCATACATAAATTCTAAAAAGTAGAAAGCAATACACATAAGTCAAGAGATTTATTACAACTCATGAACAGAAACCCATCTTCCTTGCCTTCTCCTCCATCTTCCACCAAGTCCATAAACCCTACAAAACAAGTGATTTATTATACATGAACTTACACATAAACATGTCTACTTAAGCGCTTAAAATCATGTCTACTTAAGAGCTACACACACACTAACTGACTAACATACTTATGTATTATGACCATCAGACAAAACCCAAGATTCAATTACACATGAAACAAGAGTAAAGATGGCATGAACTTACACATAAACTCAGACTTGACCTGCTTCATTAACTTCTTCTCCAACTTTCTCCAAGGATTCAAAATCCTCTTCATCACCTAAGCAATTTTAATAATCAGTTGCAAGTACAAAGATAACAAAATTCAGATGATCAAGGGACTTACTGGCTAAAGACTCAAATCCTCTTAGCCAGTTCCTTGCGCAAATCAGTGCTCAAACATTCGAAGGGAGAAGGGAGCTTCTATACTTGTTCAACACGCAGCTTCCAATGCTGAAGGATGATTCTGACGTTACTGTAGTGATGGGAATGCTTAGGACGTCACACGCCATCGCTGAGAGCTCTTTAAAGCGGTTGGCATTGGCTCTCCAATAGGAGAGAACATTCAGAGTCGGGAAGGCCATAATGTCTAAGATCGGTTCTTCTAGGTATGCATCCAAGGCTGACTTTGCACTTCCACCACCAGCATTCTGTGAGAAGAATGCATAAAACCCCTGCAATATTCACATTTTCAGCCGTGCTCATGAGAGAATCCTCTGCTGCTGCTGCTGCTGCTGCTTCATCATCATCTCCATCTAAATTCAGCTCGTCCCCACTCATGTAATCCTCCTCGTTCAAGTTCATTGTCTCCTCGTTATCCATCCTGAAACAAGAAAAAAGGTTTCTTATGAACACAGAAAGAATAAGCAATGATTAAAGAGTACTAACTACAGAAAGAATAAGCAAAGAATAAGCAATGAAGTAACTCATCAAACGGAAGGTAACCCATCAAACAATAATGAACAAGTAGCAAGTAAACTTAAATCATATCGCAAATCTTTGTTCTGTATCCACAATGTTATCAAGACCAAACAAACAAGGCTAATTCTATTGAGAAACTTACAGTCTAGTGAGAAGCTTACAGTCTAGTGAGAAGATCAATCAGAAAGATCAAAAGCAAAATAGCTCAGTCAAGCGCTGGAGCTGAGAGCAGGAGAGGAACCTGAAAATAGATCAATATCGCAAATAAGTACCACTAAAACATCTCATGAACACAACCCATCTCATGACTTATCACAGGCAATCAAATCATATCGCAAATAAACTCATAACTTATCACAAGCAGTACCAGAAATCATATCACTAAAGGAAACAGTTCATACAAAGAACAGATTCATGACAACCATAGCTTACACTATGGCATAGCAGTTCTCAAACAAGTAAAACCAGAATCGATTCATGTTCACAACAGATAATCTAATAAGATTACTAAAAGTTAGAAATTACTTTGATACAAACAGAGCTAACCAAATAGATAAAGATGTGTTAATATTTCCACTTCCTCCAAAGTGTTAGCACATGTTAAAACTGCAAAAGGTAAGTATCCAAAGTGTTTAGCGCAAGTGAAATAGATATAAGCAATGACAGAATTGCACAGAAACCATTAGCTAACATTCTCATTTTTAATTATCCTACAGTCTGTCAAGTACAAAAAAATTTATTCTACTGTTTTTTTCTAAACCAAATGATAAAATAAAATTAGTGAACCACGGAGTTTGTTTTTACCTGCCAGTTTTCGGATTAGAGGAGTATTTTCAATTCTGATTCCTTTTTGATGAAGGCCACAATGAAATAGCTTGATTGTGTTGTCCATCAAGTGTATCTCCACCCCAATAAAATGATCGCTCTTTCTTTCATGAACAACACCATAGACAACGTCAACATCTTCCAACCATATATTCCTTGGAGTTTTAAACCTCTCACAACTTCGCCTACATCCCCTTTTAATATATGTATTCTTTTTTTAGGTGGCTTCTTGAGATATTCATAACTGTAACCAACCGATTTTAAGAACTGGACTGGTACAAAGCAAGCTTATGGTAGACTTTTGTTGCAGAACCAAGTAGATTGCTCAATTCGCTTACTATTTAGCATTGCAAATGCAGCATCTATGTGCTGCCAATGTAACAATATAATTATAAGATTTCATAGGCAATTGCAATAACAAGGACATCTAGTATAGCTCAACCTAACCTCTTCCTAAACGCATGACAGAATCAAATATCCACAAGCATTATTATCACTCAATAAGAATCGAGACAGAGTGTTTCTAAATACAAAACTCAATCACGACTTTTTGATAATATGTTATCCTCATCCTAAACACATTGCATCATCCAGAACCAAAATTATTATTATCAATCAATAAATAATAAAAGGCAAAACAGAGTGTGTTTATATTCAAAACTCAATCAATTTTCAATTTTATCAAATAATAGTTTTCAGTTCATTACCTCTTCTTTGAGATTATTTTCTGCATCGTCCATGTATTCAAATAAATCTTTCTCTTTTTCTCTTCCGTTGATATAGAACGGCCTGTAGATAATCAAAATTACAAGTATCAATCAAATCTCTTTCAAAATAAATTAAGAATATTTATACAAGGACAGAAACTTGCTTACACACAATGTATGCCTCGTAGTCCCATCCAATATCCAAGCCTTGAAAACCGAGGAAATTCAGGTGTCACAAATGGATCAGTTGGGAGTATAACCTCAGGTTTTACAGGTATAGGATGGTTTCTAGGTCCTATTGGCCTCTTTTCTTCTCGCTGTAGAAAAGCAAGATTATCTACTGGCGGAGCAGTTGCTTTCCTCTTCTTACCAACAACAGTTTTACCCTTTAATTAAAAACACATACAAAGTATATAATCTTGGAAAGACAAAAATTCAGGATCATTGTATCTTTATTCATGAAAGCCTTCCTAATATGAAGTACAAATTTTATACATTTTTTGCATGATCGTCTTGACTTGGCTTCACACTCTGAGCCTGCTGTACTTCTATCTGAGAAAAAAAAACTGATATATTAAACTATTGACGTGAACTTTCAATTCAAGTGGATCTTAGGCATTTGTTTTACCTCTTTTGTCATTTTCCCAACACCATCTTCTGGTGGACCAGCTGTTCTCCTTTTCTTACCAACGACAGCCTTCCCCTTTAATTAAAAACAAATACAAAGTATATAATCTTGGAAAGACAAAAATTCAGGATCATTTTATCTTTATTCAGGAAAGCCTTCCTAATATGATGTACAAATATTGCATACCTTTTTTGCACGATCTTCTTGACTTGGCTTCACACTCTGAGCCGGATGTACTTTCATCTGAGAAACAAAACCGATATATCAGTTATTGACGTGAACTTCAATTCAAGATATCTAAGGCATTTGTTTTACCTCTTTTGCCATCTTCCAAACACCATCTACCCATTATTTAGGTATGCGCAGATCACAAAGGTTGAACTGAATGGATTAAGTAGATCTGTTGAAATGGACAGAATATTTGTCATCAGTTAAAATCATTCGAACTTGTCCACTGCACCAGCCGTCATTGTGGTACGCCTCCACCTTATCCATCAGTTCAAAACTTTCGTCTCTGGTGGTGGTTGAGGACGGATTTTGTCACTGGATATACTTACCTGAAGTTTCTTTGTCCTTTTATTTTTGTCTCGAAACCGTGTTGAGTACTCAACCTTCACCATCTCAACCCCATTTCGCATATCTGTGTTTAACACATTTCCTGGATACCATTTCACATATATGTCTTCATCTTGTGATGCAATCTCCACATTAGCATCAATCTCAAAGTGAGTTTGAACTCTGCTTCCTTCGGTCTGTGATGATTTATATTCAAGGATATCAGCCATTTTGATAGTGGTTGTATATTCAACATTAATTTCAGACTTAAACTTACCTCATTGTCAAATGTTCCATCTGCCTGATCAGGATCGGCTTCACCGCCTTTGGTAGACGTTTCATTCAATTGCTCATTGTCAAATGTTCCATCTGCTTGATCAGGATCGGTTTCACCACCTTTGGTAGACGTCTCATTCAATTGCTCATTGCCAGTCTGTTCAAGTACAACAAAAATCAGGAAGACAGTCCTTAATATCTACAAAATCTTCCTAAATTACTTGAAAACCAAAAAATTAAAACAAGAACGAGCATATACTTTTTTCCAAAAACAAAATTACCTCATTGTGAAGATTTTTATCTGAAGTAACTCTATGTCGTTCCTCTAGTTTTGACACACAAACTTTAATCTCCATGCTGTCTTTTTCAATCAAAGATAAACGAGCATTCATGATCCTGAAGTTGTCTTCCATCATCTTGTTGATACTGTTGATCATTGATAAAACAAAATCCTCATTTGAAGACGATTGACCCATCTCCACATGTCCAAATCGGAAAGATCTTCTTGCTGTTTCTTCATTAGCATCGTGTAGTTTTACTGACCTATTCCTCCAATCATCACCTTTAAACTTATAACCTCTTTTTGATAAAACTGCCATCTTACAAAGATCTTCACTAGGTTTATCTTCCATTGAAACTTGATCTTCTGGATCATTTGGAATTGGAGGTAGCATGCATGTGACCTTCAGCTAAAGCATTAAAAAAAACAATCAATAAGCTTTTAAAAAGAAGAAGCAAATTAAAGAGAGACAGAGAACAAGACAGCTGTAAAAACTTACATGATTTTTAGCTTCAATCTCTTGAACCTGTGTCAGCGATGGAGCCTTCAGAGCAATGTATTTCTCACACAAAAATATAGGGGTAGACGATTTAACATTTAAAACTGGAATCACTGTACTGAAGTTAAACTGAAGAAGAGGAATCGACTCTAAAATCCAAATATGGAAGGCTAGAGGAAATCCTTGCAACTCAAATTTGGAAGTCATCTCCAGGTGTTTGTCCACAGCTTTTTTAAGTGATTTCAGAAGCAATTTATAAGCTTCTCTTCCCCATGGATACTTCATCAAGACATCCACATCTTGTGCTTTCTTCGCATAATCCAAAAGGAAATTATTTGTGTTGCCCTTCTGCAGCAGTATACTCTCAATCAGGAGGAGCATTGCGAGGCAGAATCTCTCATCAGAAGAGTCTTCATCTGTTTCTCTGAGCTGCTTTTCCACATCTTGCAGCGTATGAGAACCGTCTTGCAAATCCCACGTATACTCCTGATTTTCTACATCCGCTTATGGTTCTTCTTCTTCCCCACTACATTTCAGACCTGTCACCATATGAAATTCCCTTATAGAGAATCTCAGTGGGTGAGCACCGAAATGGAACCACACTTCATTTTCCTTCACGGTAATGATGCTTTTTTGTGAGAATACAGTAGACTATCTTCGCTGATAATTTTATATCTCTCTCACTTAGCCTGATCACAGGTCCCATGAACGACTCTCTGACTCTTTCGAACTCTTCTTTTGAGAGAATACTGTCAACAATCTCTATATAAGCATTGCTTGAATGTTGGTTTATTAACATTTTTTTCTTATGGCTCTGAACCAATAGGGCACTTCAGCGCAAGCAGTGGTAGTGAATCTCCCATCTTGTTACTTACCTGCGTAACCAAGCAAAGAAAAATTCAAATTTGTTACCATTGGAATTTTGGGAAAACATTCCTAAAACTACACAAATCCTTTCCTTAAATTTTGAAAACACTATTTAAAACTACAGATCCATAAACTCAAAAAAAGTAAATCCTTTAAGAAAGCGTATACCTTGGAGAGAAATTGAGAGGCGGAGACGTCAAGAGAGATTCAAGAGGCAGAGACGTCGGTAGAGATTCGAGAGGCGGAGACGTCTGTAGAGATTCGAGAGGCTGAGACGTCGATAGAGATTCGAGAGGCGGAGACGTCAAAAGAGATTCGTGAGGCGGAGACGTCGATAGAGATTCGGGAGGTTGTTGGGATCAAAATCGGTCAACGACGAAATCGTCACCCGAAAGTCCTCGAAAGAAAACTAAGTGACGATCAAAACCAAGAAACGGGTCGTCACTCGACGAACTTACGGGAAGGCATGAATGGACCGTGAGCCCCGGGGATCGACGAAGGCGAGCAACAGTGGCATCGGCGAATCGCGGACACACGGGCGGCCACGCCGCCAGCGCTGGCGGTGCCGATACGCCACGCCTGGCTCCGGCAGGCGCCGGCGCGGCGGCCGACCAGCGCGACTGGCGGTGGCGAACGCCTGGCGCCCGGGCAGCGCCTGGCGCGCGGCATACGCGCGCCCGGCGGCGGCTGAAGGCAGTACCATCCATGAAGGCAGTACCATCAACTCCATGAAGGCAGTACCATCCACATATCACCTCGGCATCAAATTTCCGATTCCAACCGGAACCGCAGTAATCTGGGGTAGTCGAAACAATCGAGACTCTGTTACCTAGCCGAGTTCAAACTTTGAAAAGATCGGAATGCCCCTACGGCCAACCCAAAACGAGCAAAGGAATCACACAACATTCCTGAAGACTCAAAAAGAGATGATCGAATCATCCGAACAGGCAACGATTCAAGACAGCGACAAAGTCTCTGAGTCCATCGCCGTAAAAGCAGACATCTCGACCCCCGCACAAACCACCGATCCGACCAGCACGATCGGAACGGCAACGCACGGGGAGTAAAAACATATGCGGCAACTATCAGAACTATGAGATGGCTTGATCCTCGAAGAGGTACGTAGGCAGCTCGTCGAAACCGGCGAGTTCAGCTATCCCCTCACCAAAAGGGGGACTGGATGCGATATACTCTATACTCCCACAAAAGCGAAATATCCGCACATGTACTCGAACTTTTGAAATTCTTTCAATAAAATTCTATCTTTTATGCTCACTTAGCGTAAACACTTCGGAAACGAAAATCATATCTTCAAAAGAAGCGAGGCGTCGCAACTTCTGAAAAAGATAACAAAACTTCGTATCATCCGCTAAAACAGTCCACCTGCGACTTAAAATAACTTCGCCCGTCGATTGGCCGACGGACGACACAAACGTTCACTCAATACAAACTCGTAGTCAGACCTACAAGGTCCTCTTACATCCGACAAGGATATCATAGCTATACAAGAAACCCAAAATTTTGGTTTAGCGTCTCGGATAAACTCGAAGATAGCTCGATTCTTTTAACACAAGTCATATAAGCGGACTAGTCGCGGACTTTAAACGAAAAGAATCAGGAAGAAATCACTAACAGGCAAAACGAAAGCCGATCAGACATCGCACAACCTTAAAGCTGAGAGTAAGCCTAGGTCTTGCCCTAAATCCAGTCTTGCTGGATCTTGACATCTCACAGACATAGTATCGTATCGAGATCCCAAAACATGTCTCTTATAAACACACCTAAAGCGCCGCTAAAAGTAGCATACGGACCAAGCGACAAAAAGAGTTAGGATCTGAAGTGACTACTCATTCTTTCCTCTACACTTGAAGAAAGTATAAATCAAAACAAAAGACGAAATCTCGCAAATTTTCATATTCATAAGGCCGCAAAAAGGCCAGGATTCTAAGCCACCAACGGCCAGTCCCAAAAAACATAAGAATGCAACCTCCAGCGATCGCAGAATAAACTCTAAAACGGCCACACACGGCCAAACATACGACTCACAAAGAAAGTCAACATCGAGAAATCCAGGCGGAAATCCCGAATGAACCCGCAGGCTGGTCCACTTCCTCGTTCACACCTTGGGCGTTCTCACCACCCTCGGCGTTCTCATCAGCTCCGGCCTCCACCGTATCCTCGGAAACCTCGATAGGCTCCCATAGTCTCGGACTCTTTCTTGACTGGAAGAACCAAGGACTCAGCATGAGCACACTTTCGGCCATGAAGTCCTTCATCTCAGAAATCTCGGAATCAAAGGAGAAATCCGGGTTCGAGACTTGTAAAGATTCTGACCGAGCCCGGCACTCGGAAATCGCCAACAAACTCGAGTATCTTTAAAACATTGAAACTCAGCAGCAAACGATTCCGCCCGTCTCGCCACCTCGGCTGCAACCATCCTCCTTCCTCTCCTTTCCGCCCGAACAAGGGCTCGAGCATGAAGCTCAGCTTGCTTTGCGTTCTGCGCCTTTACCTCTTGTCGGAATCGGAAGAGCTCTCGCTCAGCTTCTTTGGTCTTGAAATTAGCAATCCTAGACTTGCGGAAACTTGAGTCAAGCGCATTGCCAAACACTCTTAGTCCCTGCATAAATTCAAGATCAATAAATATACATATATACAGATTCAACAGTACGGTTAAGAAGTTCAAGGGATAAAACCTCATTGATCCGCTGGAAACCCTCGGCAAAAACCCGTTGCTTCTCCTCATCCTCCAGCGACTCGTCAGTAACAAACTACGGAGGAAGGCCGTCAAAGAAATTGTTGGGGAGTGGAAAATCGCTCACTCTGCCTTTTTCCGTTGGAACAAAACTAGGGTTTTCCCCCAACGGTGAAGGGTCTTCCGAACCTTCCCCACAGTCGATTTCTTTCCCTTTACGAGATCTCTGTTTACGTCTCCGAGTAGGGGCTTCGATAACCGGTTCGGCATCGCATGTCGGGACAGGGTCTGGGGACCGGTAAAGCCTTACTGCGTGTCGAATCCGTTCAAGGGTGAAGGACTTCCAGAAAAACGGCATTTGACGAAGGAGATCCCTCTTGACAAAAAGATCACCGTGCATATGCGCAACAGCCCCGTTCTCTACAAAGCAAAACTTTTTCACTAAAAACTCGCACTTCCGGAATGATGAAATAGACAACGAGTTTTCATCGTATTACCTCGGTTGAAGTTCCATGCGTGCAGAAATAGATGGAGGCAGCTCTCCTCGACAGACTCACCATCTATTCGGACATAGAAGAAACGCTCCTGCCACGACTTAGGGTTCGAAGTAGTCCCCTGAATTGTGGTCATATCCTTCTTTGGCACCATGGAGTAGTAACCGTCGCTCCCCGTTGGCCGAGTGCTCCAAAGACCTTCAAAATCATCGGGACTTAGATCGATCTCGAGCTCATAACTTGCGATCAGTACGCCAAGCCAACTCTCTAAGGCAGGAGCTGAGCTGGCTGATCGAAAATTGAAGTTTCGAACAATGGTACCGGGGATCGGGAACCACATGCGGCAATACGTAAGGAAGGCCTCGTAACATGTAAAGAAACCTTCCAGAGGATTCCTCGCGCTCTCGTTGCCGACAGGGATTCGGAATTTAACTCCATCAGGAATCTGGTAAAAATCCCGAAGAGTCCTGAGATATTTACGTGAAACCAAGCTCGGCGTAAATGAAGCACCCGGCAGCCTCAAAGGTCTCCTCGGAACAGGGACATCTGGCAGTGGTGGAGCCGAACCCACAAGAGCTCGGTATCGCATTCTTAGCCTCCTCATCGACTAACTCCTCTTGCTTCACCGTCACGTGGGCAGGAGAGTCATTCGAGGATGAATGGGAAGAAGAATTTATCTTGGAGGATCTTGAAGACATTGTTCTTAAAGAGAGATTCTTGAGAGAGATGAATTTTTTATGATGAAGTAAGAATGAATGAGATTTCTTACTCCATCCTTATAAAGGAGGTAAAATCACTATTTACCCGACTTTCGAAACGATTCGTCTACACCTTCCCATACGGCTATACAAGCTAGGACCGAAAGGCACTCGGTTCCTAGCTAGATGGGGCTAACTGTTGGGGTCAAAATCGGTCAACGCGAAATCGTCACCGAAAGTCCTCGAAGAAAACTAAGTGACGATCAAAACCAAGAAACGGGTCGTCACTCGACGAACTTACGGGAAGGCATGAACGGACCGTGAGACCCAGGGATCAACGAAGGCAAGCAGGCATCGGCGGACGCGGGACACGGCACGGGCGGCAGGCCGACCACGCCGCTGGCGGCGGCAGGCTCGACCTCTCCCGTCTGGCGCCGGCGGCAGGCCCGTCGTCTCCTGCTGGCGCCGGCGGCAAGGGTCCTGGCGCCCATCCGTGCAATCGTCTCGTGATCTCGGGCAACGGCAACATCTTGGTCCCTTAAACCCATGTTCGGATTGTTTGAGAAACACAACGATTCTGCCGCAAAGCCTTCTCGATTGTTTAACAAAAGTTCATATTTTAAAATCTAAGTTCGAAGCCTCATTACTCAAACCCTCGAAGACGGGAAGTCTACGAATCCAATTCTATCTCGATCCCGATACTCGAGAAATCTCGGAAGACCATAAAAGGTTCGAATGACGAATGGATTTCGATTCATCGTATAAAACGATCACGGTTATTCTAAACACCAAACATCTCGACTATACGAGGAATTGAGATTCCTTCGGAAATGCCGAAACCTTCAAAGAGTATTCTTTCGAAGAACCGTAAAAACGCCTAAGTAGCCCGACATGACCAAAACGGCCCACTTACGATTTTCCGAAAAGGAAGGATAACTATGACGGTTTATCCTTATCCTCACATAAGAGATAAATGTCAAGTTTCCAGAAGATAAATGTGAAGTTTCCCAAGATAAATGTCAAGTTTCCCGATAAACACGAAGATGGACGAAAATGGAAAAAGCCCGATTCAGCCCGAAAGAAGATATATCGTCTTAAGAGGAGTATATAAGGAGAGCTTTGGGCGAGGAGCAAATCATCACAAAACTTCCAGAGCACTTAGCACTTAGAGCAAATTTAACATTTCTTTTCTGTTTTCACTAGCGAGCTGCGACTCAACTAGGTTAGATCTAGGCGGCCGGACTAGCGGACCTTTCGACAGCTCTTGTAGCCGATTTCTTTTCCCGTTGTTCACGCTCAAACGCGAATTCAGAAATAAGATCTCTTTCGCTCTAGTTTTACGATTTTATTCTACAACTTAAATTTGCATTGATTGTGTCGTGTGTGGCCCAGAAGATATCCGGGACCTTCAAGGAAGATCGGGTTAACTCGGTTTTCCTCGATAATCGTTTATCAGAAATTGACGGTGTGAATTTCGGTTCCCACAGAGGTCGAGACGGCGAGAGTGTTCTGTTTTTTTAATCGAAATGTATTGTTTTGGAAACCTATCCAAAAGATATAAAATGCTTACATTCATATTAAATTATTTGGGTTGATTCACAAGTGGGAGCTAAACACAATTATGTGTTGACAATTAACAATTACCACTCCTCGGCCTAGCGGCTACACTTGCATACTTTCCCAAAACACTAAACACTATCCCTCCGGGTTTGATCCCTGGTGGATTCAAAAAACTTTTTTTTTGTCTGAAAACATAATCTAAATACAAATATGTGTTGACAATTAACAATTAACACTCCTCAGCCTAGCGGCTACACTTGCATACTTTACCGAAACACTAGACACTATCCCTCCGGGTTCAATCCCTGGTGGATTCAACAAACTTTTTTTTGTCTGAAAACATCACAATTTGAAACTTACCAGATAGAGAATCAAATCCTTAGTTAGTTGTTAATCTCATTTCATTTTTTAGTTTAAACTTTGCTACAAAGAAACTCTCTTAATATTTTATTCTGGAATTCCATCCAGAAAACTCGAAATTCCTTCCTACATTTTATGATTCACAAGTGGGAGCTAATTACAAATATGTGTTGACAATTAAAAATTAACACTCCTCGGCCTAGCGTCTACACTTGCATACTTTCCCGAAACACTAGACACTATCCCTCCAGGTTCGATCCCTGGTGGATTCAAAAAAAAAAATTGTCTGAAAACATCACAATTTGAAACTTATCCGATAGAGAATCAAATCCTTAGTTGTTAATCTCATTCTTTTTTTAGTTTAAACTTTGCTACCAAGAAACACTCTTAACATCTTATTCTGGAAACCCATCCAGGAAACTCGAAATGTCTTCCTACATTTTATGATTCACAAGTGGGAGCTAAATAACATGCTTTTCTCTTAGAATCAGAAATCTGACAATTTTAAACAAGTAAATGAAATTAAATAAATGTCTTAATTGACATCCTTTTAATCTTCTTATGAAACTTCAAGAACATAACCAAGTCAACATTCATGCCAAAAGAGTTTTCTAAAAAATAGTTTTAACTAAATAAAAACTGTTTCACACATCTGCATCCACAAACTGGTTGAAGATCTCACAAGACAGGCTTCTCCTTAACTCCAGTCCATTGTCATCGTTAATCTTTGTCATGTCCTCTATTTTTAATGAGTGGCATTCGAGCATCTTGAGAACAAAGAGACCACGGCTGAAACGTGAATGTGTCTTGGTATACCTTATGATTTCTCAATTTTATATGGAACCACTTCTTTTTTGTTAACCTCTTCACCAAAAGCTTTCATCATCAGGGCAGGAAGTAACACTGTGAAATACAAAAACAGAACCCCAAACATTAATCAATTGCATACATCAGTCAAAGAAATTTAATCAAATACAAAGATTTTTACCTGCCAACTCTTCTATTTGAGAAATATCATTGTTTTTGTTTTCAGTTGGAAGACCACAATGATAGAGAGTGATTGTTCTTTTTTTCAAATCTACGGCCATTCCAATCAAGTGTTTTCCATATCTTCCAGGAATAACACCGTAGAGAACTTCAACATCTTCCCCCCATTTCTTCTTTGGATAGATTTCCCCTCTAACAAGTTCTCTTTGACCATCCGCAAATATCTCTTTACCTTCTGCTGGACGTTTGTCGATAAGATCAATATAGTACCCCAACGTCGGGAAGAATGTGGTGGGTAGAAATTACGCTTTTGGAACCTTGTTATTGTGGAACCAAACATCATTCTCATTTCTTCTGCAATTTAGCATTGCAAACGCTCCATCTATGTGCTGCCGGAAGAAGCCAAATACAATCTGTCAAACAATTATTCAGTATAATGAAGTATATTTTCAAAAAATTACCACGGCCTTGAGATCTTTTCCTTCGTTTTCAATATATTGGAAGAAATTTTTTCTTGTGACAACTTTATTGATTAATAACGTCCTGTAGTTGATAAAAGAAATTTAAAGTGTCAACTAAACTCTTATAAAAAATTAAGAATATATACACAAGGATAGAAACATGCTTACACTCCATGTATGCCTCCTGTTGATGTCAACCAATTTTTAAGTCGTTGAAGCTTATGAACCGCAGGAGTTGAAAACGGATCAACTGCAGATATAATCTCACGTTTTACAGTTAAAACAGGGCTCCTCTCTGACTTGAATGAAGTTCTTGTGTCTCTTGATCGAATAGGCACCCTCTTGCTCCGTCTTAGGAAAGCGACAACAGTATTTTTACCTGATTCTTGTGATGAGCCAGCAGCTTTCCTTTTCTTATTAGGCTTCTCCTTTAGTCAAACCACAAAAATACAAAAAAATTAGAAGTTAGGAACCTTTTTTCTTTATTCATGAACACGTTCCAAAATTAATGTGGAAGTTTTATATTGTATTTGATTTCTTACCTCTATTACATGATCTTGTTGGCTAAGATTCTGGCTCTGCGTCTCTGGTCCTTTGAAGTAACATGTTTCCATGGAAAAAAAAAGAGAAAATGTATATCAAACAATTCACGTGAATTTCAATTCAAGTTTATCTAAGTCATATGTTTTATACCTCATCTGCCATCTTCCAGACTCCATCTATCCATTTTCTATGAATTCTCAAATAGGACGGTTCGAATTGAATTGTTTCCATAGAGCTATTGAGATAGACAGAATACGTGTTACCACCAAGTACCATTTTGACTTGTCCGCTGCACCATCCGTTTTTGTAAAACCCCTCTACGTTATCACTCATCTCAAAAGCCTTTTGGTCACTTGTTGGTGGTGCAGGACGAGTTTTGTCGGTGGTTATAGTATTATGAACTCTCTTTTTCTCAGCAAACAGTGTACAGTAGTACTCAACTATTACCATCTCTACTCCATTCAGATCAACCACCTTTGATGGATACCATATTCGACAAGTAGTGTCATCAGTAGACGCAATCTCCACATCTGCATCGATTTCAAAGAGAGTTGGAAGCCTGCTTTCTTCAGCCTATGAAAATGTAGATTCAGTAACATCAGCTGTTTGATATTAGCCGAATAATAATTAAAGATTAACTAAACTCGAGGCATACCTTCTTTGTTTCTGAAAAATGTATAGGACTTATCTTAGTTAGAGGCTGTGTTTGTTGACTAAGGGGCATTGTCTCCGAAATGGATGTGGAAATGATCTCAGTCAAAGGCTCTATAGTATCATGTAAAAACATGTTCAAAATAACATAAAATTCCAGGATTTTTTCTTCCAAAATACATTCAACTACGCCTTTCAGAATAAATCTTACCTCATCTGCTGGATTTTCTTCTTCTTGATTCTGCTTGGACTGCGTCTCATCCGACAATGGTTGTGTCTCATTCTGCAAAAATCAGGAAGACATTCAAGAACATGTACAAAAGCTTCCTACACTACTTGAAACACTCCAAGTGAAAGAGAAGAACAAGCATATACCTGTAGTGTAGCATCAAGGGAGAAAAATTGAGTCCCAGTATGGGTTTCAGCCTATAAGACAAAAGAAAATTGCAACAGTTAGTTAAATAGAAAAATATTATACAAACATTTTCAATATATTTTCTTACCACAGTAGCATTTTGATTTTCATCAAGCATTAGTGAAGAGTTCGGAGAGGCAGGTGTGTTAGCCACAACCTGTGTATTCTCCTGTAAGAGTTATGAAGGAATTTTAACAATTACAACAAATCAAAACATGCTTGCTGCAACAATCAGGAAGACGTTCCAGAATAGTTACAGTAGCTTCCTAAATAAATTGAAAATTCAAAAAAATGTAAAACAAGCATACTTGTTGTGTCACATTAGGTGGAAGAACTTGAGTTCCAGTCTGTATCTCATCCTTTAAAACCAAAAAAAAAAAGAAAAATGTAAGAGATCTAGGTAGAAAAATAAACTTTTTTTATTAAAGATATTTCTTACATTCTTCTGATATTGATCAACAACTGGTGTAGACATTGTAGAGGCAGCTGTGTTATCCAAAGCTTCTGTATTTTCCTGCAAAAAGAAATATGAATTTAAGTTATAGTTATGAAAGATTTTTTAGAGTTAAAGATGCTTTCTTACATCAGAATTCTTATATTGACCAGCAATTGATGAAATGAGCCCAGTCAAAGGATCAGTCAAAGGATCTGTAGTAGTCTGAGCATCAGGTGTTTCATTCGATAATAGCTCTTGCTCAATCTGCAAAAAAAAAATCAGGATGGCATGATGAATATGTACAAGAACTACCAAACATTTCTTCAAAACACAAATTTGTAAAACACATACGTGTTGTGTCGCATTAGGAGAAAAAACCTGAGTCTCAATCTGTTGAGACGCTGGAGATGCAGGTGATTCATCATTCAATGGCTCCTGCAAAATAATCAGGAAGGCATTCCAGAACAGGTACAAAAGTTTCCAAAAATTTACATGTGAAGGTCAAAATGTAAACAAGTTTTTCTGAGCTTCTTACGAGTTGTGTCTCATTAGTGGAGAAAAATTGAGTCTGAGCAGGAGGTGTCTCATTCAATGGCTCTTTCTTAATCTGCAAAAAAAAAAAAAACAGAAAGACCATCATGAATATGTACACGAGCTTCCAAACATTGCTTCAAACACACACAAATTGCTTCCAAACCTCATCTTCAAGGTTTTCTTCTGCACGATTAGGATTGGATAGCGTCCCATCCAATGATTGCTCTGTTTCTTTCTGCAAAAATCAAAAAAAAAAGCCTTTATATGTAAAAAATCTTAGTCCAAATGTAAAACAAGATCATTTAAGCTTATACCTGTTGTGTCATATTAGGGAACAAAACTTAAGTCTGAGCATCAGGTGTTTCATTCGTTAATGGCTCTTGCTCAATTTGCAAAAAAAAAAAAATTGTTAAAAAGGCATTCAAGAACATGTCTCTTGCAAAAATCAATACTATTGAGCACATACCTGTTGTGCCACATTAGGGGAGAAAACTTGAGTCTCAGTCTGTTGAGACATTGGAGATAAAGGTGTTCCACTCGATGGTTGCCTTGTCATTCTGCAAAAATCAGGAAGGCATTCAAGATTATGTACAAGAGTTCCCAATTACTTGTAAAGTCCAAATGCAAAACATTTTTTTTGAGAATTTACCTGTTGTTCGGTCACATTAGTTTGAGGAGCAGCCTATAATTCAAAAGAAGACCGTATGAGATTACATAGAGAAAAACATACAACTTTAAACTGAAGATAAAGTTACCTCATGGAACAGTGTTTCTCTTGAAGCAACATTTTGCATTCCTTCTAACTCTGACACACGAGCTTTAAGCTCCAAGTTCTCTTTTTCTAGGAAAGACATTCGATCCTTCATGCTCTTGTTATTCTTCTCCATTACTTCAACCATCCTGTTCAGTTTTGAAATTATAGACTCTTCCTCATTCGGAGCAGAACCTTGGTCAGTCTCCAAATTTTCGAACACAAGTGATGCTCCGGTCGTTTCAAAAAGAACATCATATGTCTCTACACACATATTTATCCAATCATTTATTTTAAACTTATAGCCTTTCCTGGATATATCTTGCATGCAATCCAGTTCTTCACTACGTTTGTCTTCCATTGAAACTTGATCTTCTGGATCATTTGGAATTGGAGGTAGAACGCATGTGACCTTGAGCTAAAGCATTAAAAAAAATCCAATCAATAAGCTTTAAAAAAGAAGAAGCAAAATTAACAGAGAAACTGAAACAAAACAAAGGAATTGAAAAAACTTAAATTTTCATCAGCTTCAATCCGTTGAACCTGATCCAGTGATAGAGACTCTACCTTAACGTATTTCTCACAAAAGTAAATCGGTGGAGAGTGTTGATCCTGAACAATAGGTATCACACAACTGAAGCTAGACTGTAGCAGAGGAATCGACTCTATTATCCATAAATGGAAGACTAGAGGAAATCCTTGTAACTCAAATTTTGTCTTCTTCTCCAGGTGATTGTCCACAGCTTTTTTAAGTGATTTCAGAAGCAAATTATAAGCTTCTCTTCCCCATGGATACTTCATCAGGACATCGGTATTCTGTGCTTTCTTCGCATAATCCAAAGGGAAACTCGTTGTTTTGCTCTTCTGCAGCAGTATGCTCTCAATCAGGAGGAGCATTGCGAGGCAGAATCTCTCATCAGAAGAGTCTTCATCTGTTTCTCTGAGCTGCTTTTCCACATCTTGTAGCATATGAGAACCCTCTAGCAAGTCCCACGTATAATACTGATTTTCTATATCCTCTTCTGGTTCTTCTTCTTCCCCACTACATTTCAGACCTGTCAGCATATGAAATTCCCTCATAGAGAATCTCAGTGGCTGAGCACCGAAATGAAACCACACTTCATTTTCCTCACGGTAATGATGCTTTTTGTGAGAATGCAGTAGACTATCTTCGCTGATAATTTCATATCTCTCTCACTTAGCCTGATCACAGGTCCCATGAACGACTCTCTGACTCTGTCGAACTCTTCTTTTGTGAGAATACTATCAACAATCTTTATATAAGCATGGCTTGAATGTTGGTTTATTGACGATCTTTCTTTTGGCTCTGAACCAATAGGGTACTTCAGCTTAGGCAGTGCTAGTTTGACAGGTATAGAATCTCCCATCTCGTTACTTACTATCCTGCGTGACCAAGCAAAAAAATTCAATTATGTTACCATCGGTTTTTCGGGAAAGCTTTCCTGAAACCACACAAAGCCTTGCTGAAACTTTGAAAACACTACATAGTTTCACACACTACATCACCCAAATTCCAAGGACCTTTCAAACGCTGGACAACAAACGCAAGAGAACTTTGTCTTTAGCAGTCTAAGGAGTCAACACAATACACTAGTGATTAACGAAAACAAGAAAAAGCTATAACTTTTGTTTGTGTTCTTAACTAGGAAAAATTATAACTTTTAGAGGAACAAGAGAACTAAAACACCATCACACACCACACAGGTTTGAAGCAATGTCATATTGGAAAAATTAGCAACAAAAAGAGCTAAGAACATCAAAGATTCAAAATGCTTACCAAAATGAAAGGTCACAAACTCTTTGCGAATGAAGCTTTCCTGAGATTCTTCTTTGTAATTTTGAACAAAGAACAACAAAAGAAACAGAGATATATTATAAGAAGAACAACAAATCGAAATTTCCCAAATTTCATTTAGAAAACCCTAAGAAGAGGAATTATACCGAAATGGCGTCGTTGGAGAGTCGAATCTTCGTACTTTCATCGGAGATGATGTCAGTCTTCTTCGCCGGAGATGATGGAACGAGATTGGAGGCGACGGAAGAGAATCGGAGCCGACAGAGTTTGAGATTGTCGAAGAGAAGAGAAATTTAGATTTTTTTTACTTCTTTTACTAAATATAAAACAAAGGTATTATGGACATTTCATCCATTAATGAAGGTTCCGGTGCTATTTTGGAGATAGAAACTTCAAATGTGCTATTTTGGACAATTGCCTTTATTATTTTTAATATAATTTTTATTAGAATGAAACTACGAGGAAAAATACTAATTATTATTTTTAATATAATTTTTATATAATTTTTTTCAAAAGGGCATCAGAAAGGTACATTGCCGGCGATAAAAAGGAACGGCCTACACTAGATTATGATACAAAGAACTAAAGAACTAAGAACAACAATTCAATCTATCGAGACAGATCAGGAAAAGGTGATGGGAAAAAAGACTAGGAAGCTTCCTCCTTCAGTTGAACCCCAGTGACTTGAAAATCTTATGACCAGAGCATCTCGAGGCCGGGGAGTCCAAGACCAACACCAGAGTGCCGCCAGTCACCTTCAAAGATGATACCCACGGAGGTGTCCTGCGGCCACCACACCTTTACCCTAACCGCCGTTTGCTGTAATAGATCCACCGCCTGCAAGTCCAAGACCAAGCGTATTCCATCATTCTCATGGCGAAGAAGAAGATCTCGGACTGGTGAGAAGCCTAGCATCGGAAATCTCAATCCCAAACGAAGAAACCACCGACACCAAGAACCGCCTCTGTAATCGGAGTAGAGCGCCAAGCATGATAACTGACTACGCGATTTCCGACAACTCCTTGTCGCCCTCTAACAAGGAGCGGAAGCCGTACCTTCGACGAGTTACCAAAGCGGTGGAGCTCATGAAAGGGTCGCGCACCAAAACCTGTCTGATTTTTTCACTGGAGTGAGAGCTATACCTCCAAAACACCAGATCGAGACCTAATCCGTCATGTTGTTCATAATCTGAGAGAGAGAGAGACATCACGAACATCGACAGAGACGCCGGAGCTTGATTTGTCTTTATTCTCGATGAAACATCACTTAGGGTTTTGAGAGAGAAGTTGAAGGAGCACGTGAGAAGTACGTGCCCCCGAAGGCATTTTTGAAAAATACTAATTATTTCAAGTATAAAAGTTAACATAGTGTACTCAGCTTTATCATACATAAACTATTTGTTTCCCTCGAATGAGCTCACGCGACCCGCGAGTAATGTACAATACACAGTACAGTACCACCAAAAAATACACTCTCCCATCAAAACTAAGTATTACACAACTAACATTATTTTAAAAGTAATTCTAGCTAGATAAATCACATAAGCACACAAGTATTTGGTTCCTCCACCACAACTCTAGAATTCCCGTATGGCTGATAGTGCGAATTCGCATAGGACGAATGATACTGGTACGGGTAGTTCATATGCGTAACCGGAAAGGCAACAACTTCTGCTGGTTTAGCTGGAGCAGGTTTAGCTGGATCCGGTTTTGCAGGTTCAGGCTTTTTCTCAGGTGGTTTAACAACTTCAACCGAAACGATTTCTGCATTACACAGCTTCCTTAGCTTCATCACGAGAACCGGTACATCAACTTCTCCAACTACTGTCATTTTCCCCGTTTTGTCATCCATTGTTATCGAAGTAACCCCTTGAGATCGAGAGACGATCACAAACGCTTTCTTCCTGATTCTCTCATCGTGGACACTCAATTGCAACACGGTCTGTAGTTTCAAAATTGAGATCAGTATTGCTGTAATTGTTTATTTATGAAATAAGTTTGACTAAATGGTTTCTATATATAACTATTAATCAAAGATCACTAAGTTAAATATAATTATTTTCAGATAGAAAAATATGAAAGAAAGGGATACCTTAGCGGCCATGGCTGAAGAAAACTAGAGAAAAGCTTCAGAAATTTCCAATATATTTATTAAAGAAAGAAGGAGATGAGGTATGGTTTGAGATGTTGAACCTTCTTGATGACAGTTGCAAGTAATAAGATGTCTATTATATAGAAATTGCATAGGAAACTACCAGGAATCTAATAATATGACCCTACATGTTTTTCAATTTTAAAATAACAAAAGCATTGCGACGACCCTTAAAAGAGTAACGGGGTCAATCTTTATTTAACTTTAGCTTGTATTGTTTTGGTATGTGGTTGAAAAGTAGAATAAATGTAACGACGCATCGACGAAAGCAACGGGAGAAGTGTTGACTGCTCGTTTGGACGCGCATACGACCTGGCCTACGTTGATTTGTGACCTTGTTGACCTATTTAGTCACGTAAGAACTTGTCAAGCAAGTTCTCTAGATTTTGTTCTAGAGATTAGTTGTATAACATCCAAACGAACACTGGATACTGGAATCAAACTGAGATTTGACTTCACAAATATTCTTAAAAAATTTAATGATCTTTGATTTCAATTTGTGTTTCAGTGTTTGGTTACTTAGATATTTTGCTTATTCATTTTGAGTAAACATATGTCCAGGATATACTATAGAGTAAGATTTTTTTTTATTTTATCCTTAGTTTGATAAGAAGTTATAATAAATTGCTCGATATGTAATCTATCTTACTAAAACAAAATCAATATATGAAAATAAAAGTTATAAAAAAATTATGAAATAATTTTACAATTACATGGTATGTTATGAAAATGCCACTGATTTATAACAATGACTAGAGTTTCTATTAATGGTAGTTTGGTCATTATTTACAAACTACATCATTTGTAATACAATGCACAAATACACATTAGATTATTCTACCATAAAGTGATATTTTTTTAATATATTTGATTTTACTATTAAAAATCATAGATTTTCTTAAAAAATTATTCTTTTAAATAACTAACTATATTCATTATAATTATCAAAATAATATCAATAAATATTGATTCAGTTTAGTTTTTAGAAAAGAAAAGAATATTTTTTTATAATATTTAAAATTATCAAATTATCAAAATATCTGTAATAATCATTTTAGCAAATTTTAACAAGTAAGCATTATAATAAACTATAAAATTTAATAAGTTGAGCATAATATATATTTAAAATGCAACAGTTTTACCTTAAACAAAGATGAACGCTTCTATCACCAAAAAAAAAAATCTAACTGGCATACGCATAAACAGAAATAAAATTAAATATTTTAATTTTGTTTATGTTAAATTTGGTAAGAAATTATTATGCGATTAAAGCGAGAGATCATCCTTAAACGATTAGCGTTCATATTCAAACAGTGTAACAAACATGTCTTTGTTAATATATATATTTAGTCATAAACCACATTCAAATAAAAAATCGACTTATACAGCTCGTCTCGTATGTCTCTCGGTTTAACCTTAAACTCGACGAATGAAGAAATAAACAAATTGTAATGGAAAAAGGTCCTCACCTTGGCTTTAGAGACGAATTATAAGATGGGGATATTAATATGGAGAAGACGAGGGGTGTTATCCCATCAGCAAAGATGGCTGATTAGAGATAATGGCACGGTGGTTCATGAAGGGAGTGAAGCCCAAGGCTTGATTCACTTCCTTATAGCTCGTCCATGGCAAGGATCTCGGCAACCGAGGTGAAGCCCAGTGGCCTAACAAGTAGGGCTGTAGGAGTTTCGTTGATGGACCATGGTTCAGTGACTTGGGGTACAAGTCTGATCAATAATGTTTTTAACCATTGAATCCTTGAGGCGAGTTTGTCGGCAGCGGATTTTGGCACCGGTGAGCAGGAGGCAGTCTCCGATGATCACTGGCGATGCCTCGTAGCAGGGGGAAGCAGCTCTAGCGGTTTGAGATTGAAGCCTCTCGGCTTGCTTCCTCTTCTTGGCTCAGTTGAGGCGACGTGGTGGTTCAAGGAGGTGTCGGCAGCGATAAGGTTTCTAGCTAGATTTAGGCTTTTGTTTTGTCTCATGGATTTGGAGAAGTGATCATGTGTCTATTTATACACGTCTAAGGCTTTAGAAGAAAAGAAAAAAATTAAAAATTTAGGCAACAGATAAGACTTGACTAAAACAATTAAACAAACCGGTTCAGACGAAAACTAAGTGATGTAGGAGGGACGGGGTGGGAATCGAGATAGTTGTGTTAGATAATGACATTCTACCCCCATGAGGACTCTATGAAATATCCATATATCAATAACATTCGCGATCATTACTTCATATCTTTAGAGAAGAAAAGTTCAACCCATAATGTACTTTTCGTTTGGTTTTCTTTGTCCCTTCAGATCCACTCTAGTGTTGGAATATATTTTGGTGCAGTAATACACAAGACCTTGCTGTAGGAATTTGGAAAATGTCCCAAATTGGGAAGAGCAAAGAGTTTGCAACGTTAATGTCTCTACAATCTCGCCCATAACATTTGTTTCAAGTATAAAACGAATCTGCTTCAATGAGTTTCTTTCTATAGTTATCTTATTTTTTTCTAGCATTTCTTTTTGTCAAAGTTTCATTCATACAATGACGCAAGTCAAACGATTTAGGAGGAAAGCAACATGAAAAACAGAGTAAACAAAGTATTTCGAAAGCCGGTCCGGTCCCAAACAATTATGAGCTGGAATAAAAAGGTCAATATTTATTGAAATGTAATTATTAGCCCAAACCATTAGTCATTAACCAACTATTCTACAGAAGATTAATGGTAAATTAAGATTGAAATATAACTTATTCGATAGAAGGCCCGAAGCATGTGCTTAATTTGCTTGTACTGATGGCTGGTAGTGCGTGAAGGACAACTAACAAAAACAAAAAAGAATCCATAAGACTGATGTCGATAAGTATAATTCCTCTACCACTCTACTGTGGGCACAACAATGTCAATGTAGTAGTAAGGATATGGATTCAACCCAAGATTGTTTAAAGCACAGAGACTACTACAATATCTCATTTAATCTAAGCAAATTAAGTTGCTTTTAGAACACTGATCTCAATTTCAGACAATAAACTCAAACAAGACAGATTATATATCATGATTTAAAAGCTAAACTCAAGGAACAATGCAATCAATTAGGGATGATAGACTTCATATTTAAGATGTTCAATACAATCAACAAACATGCTTTTTTAACCTAGGAACACAATCATAAGTTAAACCAATCTCGTGATAATAACTCATATGCTAGTCATGCATCATTACATAAACTCTCGTTGGTTAACTACACTCAAGCACGCAATCAAAACAAGTCCTAATATAGTCATAATGCTCTTAATGCAGCGACTCTCGTCGGTCAAGGTAGCAAAATACAATATGAGATCATTCAAAAATTTCATTGATTGCCTGTCGGGGATGAAATAATCTAATATCTAGAAATAGAGAGGTCAAATCAATTCTAGCATTAAGCACATCTCAAATGTACGAAACATTATTAATCTAGGCCTAATCATCTTAAATTCTCCATCTTTCACCCTAATCTAGCTAACTCATGAGTACTTAGGATACTTAGCACTAACACACATGCTTGAACTGAATCATAGCTTCCCACCAGCTTGCCTCTCCACATGAACTTCCACTGTATCCACCTTCGGTTAAGCTAGGTTCTTGTCTTGTAATCTCTGAATGATACTTGTTATAACTTCAAGTCATTGTGCTGCGCCATCTGAACAATTCTTTTCATCAGCCTTGCAATGTCCACTTGAAGATCTAACTTGATGGGGGAGGGAGGGCTTTGCAACTTCCGTTCTGCCCCCAAACACCTCTTCTTGAAGTATCTTGAATGAACAGCCATGTTCTTGCTCTGCAAGGATATCTCATTCAAAATAACTTAATTAATATTAATACCTAAAATTAAAATTATAAATCAACTATATTATTTATTATAGAATGATTTTGTTGAATATTCATAAGAGAGTACAAAATAAAGAATATAGCCCTGAAAGAGTAGGAGCCAACTGATGGGACAATTAGAACTAAGGCTGGGCATTTTATCCGTTAAATTTGATTTGATTCGTTATTCGTTTCGATTCGATCCGAAAATTCCGGATATCCGTAAACTTTTGAAGCAAAGCAAATACTAAAAATCAATATCCGTTAAAATCGAAGCAAATCACAAATACTAAAATTTTGGAAAGCGAATATCCGATCCGATCCGGCAATATATAAATACATGTATATCTTGATTATATTTTAAAGTTTTAAATTTATAAAAGTATATAATTATTATTCTAACATATGATTTGAAAAATTCTGTTCACATTATTGCTTATATAAAAGTATTACATAAAAGGAAGAGAAAAAAATTATGATAATTATAAATTTTTCTTAAGTTTTATGTTATTATAATTTTTAACTAAGTTTAAAAAATTACAAAATATGTAGATTCACTACTTCTTTTAATTTTTTTCTTATATATCATGCAAAAATATTTTATAAAGCAAATTTGTATCGAATTTCTAAGATTATTTGTATTAATTAAAACAAATGAGATATCCGTAATTATTCTTAAATATCCACAAATATCTATTTAATTTCCGAATATCCGTATTTTCCCGAAGCAAAGCAAGTCGAAAAATTAGATATCCATAACATTCGAAGCAAATCACAAAGACCTTCAAAAATCCGGATATCCGATCCGTGCTCAGGCCTAATTAGAACACAGCCTTGACCTTATTCTCGCTAGGGCCCGTGCACGTGTATCTCATACATTATGCAAAATGTTTCATATTGTACTATATTTATTACGTAAATAGTATAGAAAATACTATATGGTCGCTACTATTTAGAAAGGAAGAGGAGGAGGAGGAGGAGGAGAGGAGAACGAAGAGGAAGAGGAGAGAGGAGCTATACTATTTCAGTAAATAGAATAGTATACTATACATATTAGCAAATCATTGTTTTGGATATACGTTTAAATCATAGATACTATTCTATTTTTAAATGATTCAGATATAGTATTGTATAACTTTCGTCCAACATTGCTAAAAAATCTGTCTTAAAAAATTAAGTTATGAAGCTAGACTGTAGTAGAGGAATCGACTCTAGTATTCATAAATGGAAGACTAGAGGAAATCCTTGTATAAGCATGGCTTGAATGTTGGTTTAATGACGATATTTCTTTTGGCTCTGAACCAATAGGCTACTTCAGCTTAGGCAGTGCTAGTTTGACAGGTATAGAATCTCCAATCTCGTTACTTACTATCCTGCGTGACCAAGCAAAAAAATTCAATTATGTTACCATCGGTTTTTCGGGAAAGCTTTCCTGAAACCACACAAAGCCTTGCTGAAACTTTGAAAACACTACACAGTTTCACACACTACGTCACCCAAATTCCAAGGACCTTTCAAACGCTGGACAACAAACGCAAGAGAACTTTGTCTTTAGCAGTCTAAGGAATCAACACAGTACACTAGCGATTAACGAAAACAAGAAAAAGTTATAACTTTTGTGTGTGTTCTTAACTAGGAAAAATTATAACTTAACAAAAGAACTAAAACACCATTACACACCACACAGGTTTGAAGCAATGTCATATTGGACAAATTAGCAACAAAAAGAGCTAAGAACATCAAAGATTCAAAATGCTTACCAAAATGAAAGGTCACAAACTCTTTGCAAATGAAGCTTTTCTGAGATTCTTCTTTGTAATTTTGAACTAAAAACAACAAAAGAAACTGAGATCTATTATATGAAGAACAACAAATCGAAATCTCCCAAATTTCATTTAGAAAACCCTAAGAAGAGGAATTATACCGAAATGGCGTCGTTGGAGAGTCGAATCTTCATACTTTTCATCGGAGATGATGTCAATCTTCTTTGCCGGAGATATGATGGAACGAGATTGGAGGCGACAGAAGAGAATCGGAGCCGACGGAGTTTGAGATCATCGAAGAGAAGAGAAATTTAGATTTTTTTCACTTCTTTTACTAAATATAAAACAAGGGTACTATGAACATTTCGTCCAATGATGAAGGTTTCGGTGCTATTTTGGAGATAGAAACTTCAAATGTGCTATTTTGGACAATTACCTTTATTATTTTTAATATAATTTTTATTAGAATGAAACTACGAGGAAAAATACTAACTATTATTTTTTAATATAATTTTTAGGGCAATTTCCATAATAGAATTTTTTTAGTTTTTGTCTCAAAATAGCATTAGAAGCTAAAAGTCACAAAAATAACATTCGTTAACTGTTTAAAATACTATAATATCCTCACTTAATAATACAACTGACAAAAAAAAAGACTCGTTGTCTTCTCTTGTTCGTGTGCTCTCGTCGTCTTCTCCCCGTCGACAGAGATGCCGGAGACGAATCACGCCGGATACAAATCACCATCGCACTTTTTACACTCAAAATCTGTGTTTTTAAAATTTCTTCAGGTGTTTAGTTTAGTTTCATCAATCGCTCACTCTCTCTCTCTACGATTTTTGAAATCTCGAATGCTTCTTCTTCTTCTTCTTCTACAGTGACTTTTGTCTTGGCCAAAGCTTCAGAATACGCTTCTCCTCCGAATTGCTTCGAGAGTTTCGAGAAAAAATGAGTGGTGCTCGACTTGAATTCGAAAGCCCTGTAGAGGATGCGATTTCAAAGATCAAATTCTCACCAGAGTCAAACAATCTCCTTATCGCTTCTTGGGATTCCGTAAGTCTCCCCTCTCCTCTTCCCTTCTCAGATCTCAAATCCAAATATTATCCGTTGTTTGTTGATATCAATTTCTCTTTCCTTTTTTTTGTTGTTGGTTGTACAGTATCTCAGCTTGTATACACCTTTGGAATCAGTGACTTTGCGTAGCTTTATGTAGACTGTCTTATAGTATAATTTTGTGAAGTTGGTTGTAATACGAGAACCACAAGTCTTGATTTTTTGTAATCAGAAGTAAGCTATTTATGGAATTACTTTAAGACTTTCAAGTGGTGTGATGCGGTTTTCAGGTGAGGTTATCTCTACTGGCTTGGATGAGAAGATCAGATGCTGGGATACATGACGAGGACAAAGTCTTGTTCTTTCTACTGATGCTGGTTCTGCAGTGAGATGCGTCACTGTGAATGGAAACAACTTGGTGGTTTGTGTTGACGCATCAATGCATATATACGATTTGCGTAGCTTAGATGGACCTTTTCAGTCTTATGAATCACAAGTTGAGGTGCCTATCAGATGCGTCACCTCTGTACCCTTTTCCACTCGTAAAAACATACAGTTTTCATGTGATTTTCTTGTTATATGGTTGTTCATGTTTGGTCTGAGATATGAGATGTTTAAAGTTGTTATTCAGCAGGATATGAAGTTGGCTCAGTAGAAGTTGTTGTAAGCCTGAAGTTGTTGCTGCTTGGAGGATTGGTCAGAAGCTCTGGACACGTGACTATGCTGGTGTGTATAATGTGAACTGCTCAAATTCAACAACAATCAGCTGCGTTTCTTTTTTGGAATGGTAGAAGAGTAAACTATATCAAAGATACGGTTTTGTATTTCTGTAGCTAGTTGAATCAGATATGCAGGAAAGAACCTCGTTGAATCAGTTTGTGTAGCGTTAGTTAAATCTTATATCTGTAGCTGTTAAGTATCAGTGCAATGATTCTGAAGTGATCCACTTGTCCTGTTCATAAGATTGAGTTATAATGAAGTAGTCAAAGTAGCTCTAGTATATCTTCATTGGATCTGTTGTCTTTTGGTAGTCTCAGGACCTGCTGTGTTAGCCTAAGCCATTCCTCAAGTACATGTGATATTATTATAAAGCATATGTGTTTATCAAAACTTTTTAAGACAAAGGATTGATCTCAAGTATGGTAGAGTAATAATAATCACAAAGAAAAATGGTTACTTTCTTGGAGCTGATAAGGGTCTCTCATTTTTGTATATACTTTGTTGATACATTTCTTTTCCAAAAAGAACCAATCTCTCGTCAGAACAACATTAATGTGTTTAAAATTGGAAAGCATTTGACAATTTTCGGATGAGTTTCCAGAAATAATATATTAATGTGTTCTAGCTAACAAAGTTTAAACTAGAAATAAAATGATATAAAAAACTAAAGATTTCAAATTGTGATATAGAATTTTTAGATAAAAAGTAATCAAACACATAAATTTATTTAAACTTAATTACATATTATAAAATTGGAAAGCATTTAACAATTTCCCGACTCAGCAACAAAGTCAAAGTTTTCAGCCTTGATAATGACATCAAGCAAATCAATTTTTCGAA
This sequence comes from Brassica nigra, assembly GCA_016432835.1. Taxonomy (NCBI): domain Eukaryota; kingdom Viridiplantae; phylum Streptophyta; class Magnoliopsida; order Brassicales; family Brassicaceae; genus Brassica; species Brassica nigra. The sequence goes on from CM028247.1 coordinate 32,520,654, forward strand.
GAAATACATTTTATTTTGCTCGAAGCCTCATTCCATTCAGATTGTGTTTGTTCCTTGACCAAGCGGAGAATCGACCTGTAATGCTCCTTGGTTTCCTTTTTGTCTTTGTTAACCGTAAATTTTATATTATAAACGTTGGAAAGAATTTTGGAATTTCTGGATGGGTTTCCAGAATAGTAGAATATAAGTGTGTTTCTTTTTAGCAATGAAGTTTAACCTTAAAAAAATGAAATGAGATCAAAAACTAAGGATCGATATCTGCATATTTGGGAAATTTCAAATTGATTCGGAATTTTGGAGAAAAAAAAAGGAACAAATATACATCTTCCAGGATTCAGACAGGAGATCTTTGGGAAAGGGGGGAATAAAGTGTGACCACTAGGCCAAGTGTGTTTCAATTGTTTGTTGATGTAAGTATATGAATATAATCCATTGATTTTTATTCAGTTTAAAAAAAATGATCTGATTCCAAGGGAATCGAACACGGGATGAGGCAAGTGTTTCAGTTTCTAAAGAGAGAGGGTTTAGCCGCTAGGCTGAGGAAAATCATCTGGTAGAAGCTAAAACATAAATATATTTAATGGTAAATTTTATATTATAAACACTGGAAAAAAACTTAGGAATTTCTGGATGGGTTTCCAGAATAGTTGAATATTAGTGTGTTTCTTTCTAGCAAAGAAGTTTAAACAAAAAAAAAAGAAATCAGATCAAAAACTAAAGATTGATATTTGAAAATTTAGGAAATTTCAAATTGTGATTTGGAATTTGGTGAAAAAAAGTATTTAAACCTAAATTGTATATTACATAAGTTGGAAAGCATCCAAGTGTCACCACCGTTGTTTCTGGCGGAGATCAAAGATGGAGAGGTCGAGATCAGAGCTTCAATGAGATCAGAGCTTCAAGAATTTGTATAGTTTCACGAAAGCTTTCCAGAAAATTTGGTGTTAACAAATTTTGAAATATTTATTACTTGGTTACACAGGATTGTAACATGATGGGAGTTTTATTACCTCTCATACTAACACTACCTGCGCTGAAGTATTAGATTGGTTCAGAGCAAAGGCAAAAACAATTGGAGATTTATGTTGATTCTTGAAAAGTTTCAGATTTCTAAATGTAACAAGAAAACATTGTACATATTCTGGATAACTTTACAAAACCAAAAAAAAAAAAAATGGGAGCACAAAGTTTTGAGGTAATGTACCTTTGATTCTGTTATTTTCTAGACAATATTGATTCTTTTGATTAGGTGTGGTATTTTATCTGCAATCCTATAGTCATTTCTCTTTATTCTTTTGTGAGCGGTTTTGAAAGCTTCTTATCTAAAGCCGTTTTGGCTCTCCCTCTTACGGTATTGTAAAGATTTTCAAGTGAATTTGCTTATGATTTTTAGTCTCTTGCTTGTGCTTGTGAAACTATGTAGTGTTTTTAAAATTTCCGGAAGGATTTATGTAGTTTCAGGAAAGCTTTCCAGAAAATTCGATGTTAACAAATTTGAAAAACTTTTTCTTTGGTGTCTTCTTGTTTGGCTTACGCATGTTGATATCTTTGGTAGGCTCCTGAATTTGCTTATGACATTGTTAGTCTCTTGGTTGTGCTTGTGCTTGTGAAACTCTGTAGTGTTTTTTTTTTAATTTCAGGAAGGATTTGTGTAGTTTCAGGAAAGCTTTCCAGAAAAATCGATAATAACAAATTTGAATTTTTTTTTGCTTGGTGTCTTCTTGTTTGTCTTAAGTGTGTTGATATCTTTGGTAGGCTCATGAATTTTCTTATGACATTGTTAGTCTCTTACTTGTGCTTGTGAAACTGTGTAGTGTTTTCTAAATTTCAAGAAGGATTTGTGTAGTTTCAGGAAAGTTTTCCCAAAAATCCGTTGTTAACAAATGTGGAAAACTTTTTGTTTGTTGTCTTCTTGTTTGGCTTATGTATGTTGATATCTTTGGTAGGCATGTGAATTTTCTTATGACATTGTTAGTCTCTTTCTTGTGCTTATGCTTGCGAAAATGTGTAAAGTTTTTTAAATTTCAAGAAGGATTTGTGTAGTTTCAGGAAATCTTTCAAGAAAATTCGATGTTAACAAATTTGAATTGCTTGGTTACTTGTTTGGCTTATGCATATTGATATTTTTAGTAGGATCGTGAACTTGCTTATGACATTTCTAGAAGATTGCTTGTGCCTGTAAAACTGGGTTTTTTTTTCAGGAAAAATTTGTATAGTTTCAGGAAGAATTTGTATAGTTTCAGGAAAGCTTTCCAGAATATTTGGTGTTAACAAATTGAAATATTTATTACTTGGTTATGTAGGATAGTAACACGATGGGAGTTTTATTACCTCTTAGACTAATACTACATGAGCTGAAGTATCAGATTGGTTCAGAGCCAAGGCAAAACAGTTGGAGATTTATGTTGATTATTGAAATTTTCAGATTTCTAAATGTAACAAGAAAGCATTGTACATACTCTAGATGACTTTACAAAACCAAAAAAATATAGAAAAAATATCACAGACATTGGAAAGCATTTGGTAATTTTTGGATGGACTTCCAGAATAATATTTTACTGTGTTTCTATCTAGCAACGTTTAAACTAACAAAATAAAACAAGATCACAACCAAAGGATTTGATATCTGCATGTTTGGTAAGTTTCAAATTGTTATGTAGAATTCTGAGATAAAAATAAGGAAAAAGTTTACATCTCCCACCACTCGAACCCGAGAACTCAAAGAAAGAGAATCATATTGTGCAGCCACTAGGCCAATGGTATTATAACTATTTGTTAATGTAAATAAAACAATATAAACAACAACTTTTTATCCAGTTAAAAAAACATTAAACATCTGGATTCGGGAATCAAACACGGGGGCATGTGACTTTCAATTTTAGTAAATGTAGTAGTTTAGCCACTAAGCTGAGGAGAATCATATGTTATAATTAAACACACAGATTTATTTAAACCTAAATTATATATTATAAAGTCTGAATTACAGATAAGATTTGTACATTAGTAAGAGTAGTTGTTTAGCCGATTGGCTATGGTAAATCTTCGTTTGGTAGTGAAACATGAACTTATTTATTAGCAAAGGTTAATAAATCTTATCTAGGATGGTATGTACTATATTATGGATGGGTTTCCTAAATCCAATTTGAGTGTGTTCAAACATTTCATGTTGCTAAAAAATAAATACATTATTTTTGATAGTATTTGACATGTTTATGATGAGTTTCCAAAATAAAGTATGAGTGTATTCAAGCATATCATGTATTCAGGATAGCTTCTGACAAAGTTTGGAAGGCTTTGCAGAAAAATTATATCAAGAAAGTGTTAAATTTGGTATCATTATAAAACACACATGTTATCTAGGATAGCTTGTGGAACTTTCAGGATGGATTTCCAGAAAAATAAAATGAGTGTGTTTTCTTGCATAAGTATGTTTTCGAAGAGAATCAAAAGTGTGTAATGAACGTCCTTGTTCAGGATGACTATCCTGAATTAGAACTTAATCTTCCAAAACAACCAAAACAAAACAACATAATCAAAATTTATAAGAAAAATCATTGGCTATAGAAATCATCAAATAGATGTCATTGTCTACAAAACAGAGAACACATATTAAACAGAGAACATGAAAATAGGATAGCTTGAAGCATTTTCAGTAATTATATCAATAAAGTGTTAAATTTGGTATCATAATAAAACACACATGTTAGGATAGCTTGTGGAACTTTCAGGATGGGTTTCCAGAAAATAAAATGAGTGTGTTTTCTTGCATAAGTATGTTTTCAAAGAGAATAAAAAGTGTGTAAGGAATGTCCTTGTTCAAGATGGCTATCATGAATTTTGAAAAAAAAATTCCCTTGTTTGCGCAGGATAGAAGCAAGATGGGAGATTCAGTACCTCTCAAACTAGCACTGCCTAGGCTTAACTACCCTATATTCTATGTCTTGATGGCATATCCATGGGAAGGGAAGCTTATGAATTGCTAATGGATTCTGTTAGCAACATTGTGAACAAGTACCTGGAGAAAAACAAAATTGACCTGCACAGATTTCCTTTGGCCTTACATCTTCGGATATTAGAGTCGGTTCCTCTTCTTCAGTCTCACTTCAGTACGGTGATTTCTGTTTTGGATGTTCAACTGTCTACCCCTAACTTTTTGTGTGAGAAATGCATTGCTCTAAAGGCTCCATCGCTGACACATGTTCAGGAGATTGAAGCTATATCGTATTTGGGATAGCATGTAACATATTTAGGATGGGTTTCCAGAATATATTTTGAGTTCATTTAAGAAAAGTCTCAATTATATATGTCATGTGATTAGCTAAAATTAAAGTTTTGTACACAGTATTGGCAAGACCAAATGAAGTTATATAATTAAAAAAAATTAAACAAAAATATTTTAAGCTGTTTAAAGAATTGAACTAAAAAACTCTTCGAAGATAATATAGTGTTAACCACCGAGCTATGGTGTTATATTTGTTGGATTTACTATTTAAAAGTATATATGCAATCTTTATCTATCTAATTAAAATGTATGGATTCTGAATGGAATCACGAGAGGATATACGGTTTAAGTAGAGTAAGAATAGTGGTTTAGTCAAACATAAATGAATATATTGACAAACGTACTTATATACCATATTTAGGATAGCACGTAACATATTTAGGATGAGTTTCCAGAACATATTTTTAGTGCATTTAATCATAGTCCCAATTATATATGTCATGAGTTTAGCCAATATACACCATATTGATAAGAATAAAATGAATTTATCTAATTTTTAAAAATAATATTAATCAAATTTTTTAGAATATATCTTATTTAGGATAGCATGTAACATATTTAGGATGAGTTTCCAGAACATTTTTTAGTGCATTTGAGAAAAGTCTCATTATATATGTCATGTGTTTAGCCAAAATTTAGGATTTGTACACCATACTGGTAAGAATCATATTAAGTTGTCTAATTTTGAAAATTAAATTAATCAATTTTTTTAGGATATATCATATTTAGGATAGCATGTAACATATATAGGATGGGTAACATATTTTAAGAGGATTTGCGCAAAGTCTCAATTATAGATGTCATATGTTTAGCCAATATACACCATATTGAAAAGAATCAAATGAATTTATCTAATTTTGAAAAATATAATTAATCAAATTTTTAGGATATACTGTATTTAGGATAGTATCTAACATATTTAGAATAAATTTCCAGAATACCATTCTCAGTTATACAAAGTGTAAAAATTGTGAGCTTAATACACTCTGTCTTGTTTAAGTAAACATCACTGGCCATTATAGTAAATAAAAAATATTCCCAGTTTGATTTCTTTCCTCGTGGTTACACCATATTAACAGAATCTACAGCCCCATTACGTCTCATACCATAAGCCGGTTTCCACGAACTCTTGTGGTCTAAAGAAACCAGACATGATACCTGTTCTTCTTTATTTTCAGAAGACATTACAAGCCTGTAATAATAACCTCCTGTCCACTCCTCCTCCACAATAATGAGACACCAATGCCACAAGCCTAATAAACCATTTTTTATTCCAAAGTATGATCATAAAGAGAAACTTTGAATCATACAATTGAGTAGCCAAACTAGGAAACCAAATAAATAAATAAAAAACACTGAAATTTAACGATACCATAGATTCTCATTGAACATCATAACAAAAGATTCCATGGCTAGCCTGCAAGTAAGTACGAGTGATCCACTGACACCACTGATGCCTCTCAGCCGAGTTCATGCCTTAACATGTGGGCATTAGACATGGAACGATGCGAAACCGAGAACCCTCATGCCACCAAGAAAGCAACTCAGACATTATTATTCTGCACACATCAAGCGCCTTGGGCACAACCGCCATTACGCGTTGAGAAAAATCCCAACAACAACTGGTAAAAACCACGAGCCTTCCTTGAGTTATCATATCGAACAGAACACGAGCTATAGCCTCAGAAAAAAGTGAAGAACAAACTGTAAGAAAGTGATGACTTAAGACAATCCCAAGCTCCTCTTTTTATATCTTTATATGTATCTTGCCCTCCAATCCTCATTTCCACTCGAGCATGTCACTCCATAATCTATTTTCCAAAGACATAAGTAGAAAATTATCCCATTTACAATCCTATAAATCCCAAAAGAACCTTCCCCTATGACCTTTCTTAAACATTTCACCAAAGATCTTGCACTGTTCTGATTATCATGATCCCATATCACTGGAGAAATCCTTCTACCACATGACTTTCCGAAATCTATACTACTAGCAATAACCCAATCATATCTCCAAATATTCATACCATCAATCACCAAAATTACAGTTTGCCTCAATGGAGAGATCCCATGTAATTGCGAATGCCGCTCCTCTGATATCTCCACCTTCTCTGGACCAGTAACCAAGACCTCTGCTTTCCAAACGGAGAAACCCAAGTTATACCCTTTTATTACCCAAATCACCAGATCCACCGCTAGGATCTTCCCTGAAAACTCCACGAAATCATGTCTCCCACGAAGCCAAATCTGCCCCCAAGCTTTACTATTAGAGGAGAACCCATGTCGATACTCCAGATTACGCTCCTGAGCCCCAAATCTTTGTTGATTCCAGCACATCTCAGAACCCTATCGCCTTCCCTATCCCCACATCTATATGATTTTGTAAGTGCTTCCCTAATAACATCATAATGGTAAACAACTTAATCAATCTAATTGACAACCTTCCAAGACAATTTGTAAAGCAATTGAGAACAAAAAAGTCAATCAAACAGGACAATAGATATGATATTCCTTAACGACGAATATAATAAGATACAGCGAAATTTGCAGAGCAGAGGGAGATCGTACGGAGGAGCTGAGTGAGATTATCACGAAGCTAAAGAACGACGGTGATGGCAGAGCTGAGGGACGATGGTGGCGGATCTGAGGGACGATGACGACGGATCTGAGAAACGACGAAGCTTAGTGAAGCAGGAGATCTGACAGTGAGAGGTGAAGACGATGACACCGATGATTAAAATCATCGTTTCAAAATTTTTAATGTAATTAGGAATTATTGAAAAGGATAAAAAAGTAATTTATTCTATTAAAACAAACATTTTTATGATTTTTGGCTTTGAATGCTAGTTTAGAAAGAAAAAATTGGTTTAATGTCATCTGAGGCATTTTCTCTAATTTTTATATTAACTAGTTTTTTATCCGCGCTACGCGCGGATTTGGTTTGATCAAATTAAATGGGTATACATATATAATTTATATGAGAAATTTATGTTTAAAAGTAATAGATTAAGAAAGTTTTAATTTGATTTACAAATTTTCTGTATTTGTACCTTTAAGTTTTGCTTTCTGTTTTGTTCTCAGAGACATAAACATATTGTCAATTATTTTGTGGTAAAGAATTTACGTGAAAATCATTTTAAAGGAAAACTCTATAAAATATTTCAACTAAATTTCGTTAATATTTATTATCTAAACTTTTTGATAGTTAGTTCAATACTTTAAATAATTATGTTGTTCATGATCAATAACTTTTAATAATGTGCTTATTTTAATATCTAAACTATGTTTATTTTAATCAAAACTATTAATAAGTGTCAAACGAAATTCATAAATTTTTCAAAATTCAAACCAAATCTTAAACAATTTCTAATTTGTGTTTTTTAATATATGAATTTTAGAAATTCAGAAAAACTTAATATGAGTGGAAAATAAATGAATTAGTTCTAAGCTTCAGAAAACAAATTAAAATACTAAAATTAAAAAGTTTAAGGTTATCCACAATTTATTTTATTATATTCCTAAAAAATTAACATAAAATTGCAAATTTTTAAGACTTGGTCTTGAATTTTGGATATATTTTTTTCTAATAATAGTTTTGAGACTTTTTAATACTTTAGATTAAAATAAGCATATTTTGAATATAAAAGTGGTCATAATTTTATAGTTAATGTATTAAAATGAAAAAAAAAATTATTTGAAGTATGAGGTTGAAAGTAATTTGTGTATTAAAAACTTAACGGAATTTATTTAAGGTATTTTTAATTAATTTTTTTTTTTTGACTCTTTACAGTAGATTTACATTTTAGTTTTTACGATGTTGATAGAGACTAATAGCAATTGCTCATAGGAACAATCAACTCAAATCACCACCCGGTGGAACTTTATTGAATTACTCGGGATATTGAGTCTTTATCTCTTTTCTTTGCATCTATTTCTTTTGTTTACATTCTTAGACGATTAATAGCCTTAATCAATTGGGTGTTCAAAAGAAAAAGAGACTAATAGCAATCAAAATTTAAGAGAACAATAATCAAAACAGTTGTGTGGATGTAGGAATTCTTTTATTGTAAGATTTGTTTTATAGAAATGTAAGATTATGTAAATGATATTTTATTTTATTCATTTAAAAATTGTAAATATGTGTCTTCTTTGTATTTAAATTCTAACAATCGAAATTATGTTTTCTCATTTTTGATATATAAAAACTAATTATACTAATAGTTTTGAAGTTTTGATATTTCTAGCAGATTGACTTCTCTTTTGGTAATAAAAATAAAGTAATATTTTTTTGTTCAAATAATAAAGTCATATATTTAAAACATCTTATTTTAAACAATATATATTAGTTCTATGAAGGTTTTGTTAGCTAGCTAGTTATTGTAATCTTCCTAACCAAATAACTATAACAGTTAGAAGCTGAGTGATAATGCAAGATGTTATTAGTCTTCACTTAAAATGCATCCCCAGGTTCATCAAAGTTTTTCTTACAAGAAACGAACCTTGAAAGTGTAGAATATAAAAAGGAACATTTTGATCTAATAAACTTTCGTAGTATAATGAATAAGTGTATAAATCATTAGAATCTTGTTTTACATTCACCAAGCTTTCATCTTACATGCACCAAGCCTGTCAAATCTCAGTGCACCAGTTGAACAACATTCTCCATACTCATATTCTAATCTCCCGCCTCGGTTCACCACTCCGGCTCGATATGTCGATACCCCCTTATTTATGTTAAAACCATATGAATATCACAACCAACACCATACCAATATCACACTGTCTAATATACTGGTTTTGGAGATATGACTTGTACTTCCATGTGGTTGCTTCACTATGAGCCACTACAAAAGCTTCCTATAGAAAAAGTTAGTTACACAGCTTACATGACAAACTTAAAGAAGGAGAGTCGTACCGTACGTAGCAAGATTAGGTGGCAAAAGAACCAAGTTAAGTGTTCACACCATTTGACCAAGAGCTCTTCGGCAAAATCCAAAGAAAACAAATCGGTGGAACAACTTACTTCCTCATTTTCTATGTACTCGTTTTCTTATTCATCTCTACTGCCACTGATGACTCTTCTCCCGTCTCTCTACTGCCAATGTAGACTCTCATCTTGGTGGAAACAAAATGCTGTCTATTAAGGCGATAAGTATATCGTGTGAGTAATCTGCACAACATAAGATTAAATTGCGTCTACGCACAACATAAACTTAAAGTTGAATCTATTCCCAACAAAGAAAAATCTCAAATGGTAAAAAACTGCAACAGGGAATATAACACATATGAATTAAGAAACTGATCATTATATTGACAACAGAAATACTATTAATTCAAATCAGTTAGAAATATATATTATGCAATGATTATAAGTTCTGATTTTTTTCTTGCTTTACTAATGTTTCATGGAACATCATCAGTATTCTTTTCGGAAAAGGAGACCAATGGTGTTGAGTTAAGCGTTCCATGTTTTTTACAATGCATAATCTAAGAATTTAGCTCAGTAACAAAATTGTTAGAAACCAAGAAAATAAGTCATAATATTGTAGTATAGATGCACCTAAACTCTTAAGAAAGACCATATCTTGTTCGTTGTATGTCGATATTATAATATTGTATGTGGATATTATAATCAGAAGTGAACAATGCTTAATCCCTAAAAGGAGCATTTAAAAGGGAAAACTTTGTTATTCTAAAAAGGTTCGTTGTAACATATTTGTTTGTTTGTTTTAGCTATTTATTTTATGTTTCTGAAAGCAATATCAAATCAATTCATATTCATATGGTACCTGATGATACAAACGTGCCTGGTTGTTGTATCCATGTATCTCCTGCCACTATCAAAAAGATAAATAGAATCAATAAAAACAATGCAGTCAAAATAATAATGATTTGACGAATGAGAGTAAGACATGGAAAATATTGTGTGTATGTAATAAATTTGTAAACACACTGGCAATACATATTAGAGCCCAAAACAGATGTGATCAACAGTAAAACCAACTAAAAAGTGATAGCAAAGAGACAAAAAAAGATTTTGTTTATTAATCACCACACGTTGGCTTAGCTTCACCACATGTCTATGACAATGTTGGTAGTCATTTGTACTAACTGGCTACGGAAACTGAGAGATAAGAGCAAATACGCGAAGTACTTGAACCCACCATGTACTATGCATGTACCACTGGAGTTGGCCAATACTCTAAGCTCCTGCGCTTGGTAATCGATAGACAATTAGACATGCACAGTTTTAATCTCCTCGGTCATAATCTACAAAGCAGAAAGAGATTAAAAAAAAGGATTTACAAACACTAAAATATTATTCATATTTGCCTGTTCTTTCTGCACTACTCTACATTTAACTTACCCAATATATAAACCATATAGAAGAAAGATGGTTTCGTCGGTATGAATAAATAAAGAGAAAGTCTATAATTTCTAGCAGACATATTGACCACTAAGATATCTAAGTCTTAAGCATAGTCAGATATGCGTACACACCTTTAATAAACATGCCCATATACATGTAACCACCTATTGACTGAAGGAGGGAAGCACCAGTAGCTTCAGCTAAGTCCCGCTAGGTTCACTGCACAACATAAATGCAGAACAAAAACATTAGGCAACACTCATCTATATTTGAAAGCCACAACTGATCATGAAGAGAAAGAACCAATATAAGCAAGCACCAAGTAAGAGCCGAGCTTGAGATTCCCATGATTTCTTGGCTGTAAAGAAAACATTAGAAATTCGGCAAAAACTTTATGCATGAGCGTTAAGAAAGATTGGGAAAAAATACCAGAACAGAACATTGAGAAACAGAAATCAAATAGTGGATAACACAATATTCTCATATACCGATGGAAAATGTGTTCCGATGACGTTCTTTGTAGCCACTTGTCCTTGTCGTGTGGGTGTGAGGAATCGTTCGTTTTAAGAAAGCGACATTAGCTTGAATAGTGAGGAGGAACAGAGGAAGGAAGTTGAAGAGGGATATCAAAAATCCATGCAGTATAAACTGTGTTATATGTCTACATGATGATATTATACTAACTCCCTGCAAGTTGCGTTAACACACCAAACAGATTAGCATCCGCAACCGAACATATAATGGATTTAGTTGTGTGCATTGGCCTTTACCTTTATCTGAACAGTATGACCCAACGGCTTTAACTCTTTGTTGACAGAATCATCTTCTTCCTAACCCAAGCAACTTCTTTCCTCATGGGGTCAGCTAAACCCTCAAGTTCCTAAATATACAATTCAACCATTAAGCTTCTTAATCATTAGCAAATGGTTGTTTTCATAAAAAGGAAAGAGCTTTGATCCACAAAACTCATTTTTACCAAATGGGTTTTAGATTTAGTACCACACATGTGGAAACACCTACAAAGAAATCCCAGTCTTTTCTTACAAATCACACAAAACCCAAAAGGAAAAAAAAAGTTATTTTTTTGTTCAATGTAAATTTCAGATTTTGAAAAATTCAATACTTGGTCCTACAATCTCTTCCCAAACATGAATCAAAACCACATAACTTCACTGTATATAACCCCCAAATGCTCAGTTTTGTTCTTTGAAATAAACAATAATTGAAGCAGAATTCTCAAAATAAAAATTAACACATACCTCACGGATCAAAGCGAGACGCTTTGTTTCTTCTTCGACACGACCAAGACCAAGCTGAGCTTGAAACCTTTCCGTAATCTCCATCTTCTTCTTCTCTATCTCCTCTTCCTTCGCCCTGAAAGCAGACAAAGCCGTCCTCGACATCTCTTCGTCTTCCTTCGACATTTGGCTGCTGAAACTCATGCTGAAACTCATGCTTCCCGACATTTGGCCGGAGGAGCCACCGTCGGCTGAGACGTCTCTATGGCCTGCATCTCCTTCATCTTTACTCTTCACTTTTAAATAAAAGAAACCCCTTTAGCTCGATCTGTGTGTATATCTCTCTCTGGTTCTACGTGCTTCTGTGGTAGAGAAAAATAGATACTGAGAGCTTTCTTTTTGAGCCCAGATCGTATGTTTATGAGTGAACCGCTATGAAGGAGACGGAGAGGTGACAATGTGTTTGAGTTAAATGAGAATAACATTTATCGGCGAGATTAAGAGAAATGCGTTACGGGAGGCTAAGAGTTAAGAGGAGAATTCACTGCATCTGCAGTCAGAGATTTACGGAGGCGAGGTTGAAAAGACTAAAGGACGACAACATGGTGTGACGTGGCAAAAAGAAGGTCTCTCATTGGACAATTTTTCAGTCCTATGTGGACATTCTAAGGGAGCTTGGTATTCTCCTTTTATTAGTGTTATAGATTTTTTTTTCAAAAGGGCATCAGAAAGGGTACATCGCCGGCGATAAAAAGGAACGGCCTACAGTAGATTACGATACAAAGAACTAAGAGCACATGCAACGCAAGGTCCATAGGAGAAATCCTTAAAAAAAATATTAAAAAATTGATTTTTTTGGTTTACGTGACGGATCAGAGCCGAAAACTCCCAAGCTAAGGATTGATCTCAGCTGAGTTTTGTTACTGTGTCGCGGGCTCCACGACACGTGGTGGCCTACGATTAGTTTTTTTTTTTAATTAGACGAAAAAAGAAAAAAATTAATAGAAAAAATAAAAAAGCATTGGAAATCGAGCCTGGTGAGACTCAGTGTTGCATGTGCTCTAAAGAACTAAGAATAACAATTTAATCTATCGAGACAGATCAGGAAAAGGTGATGGGAAAAAAGACTAGGAAGCTTCCTCCTTCAGTTGAACCTCAGTGACTTGCAAATCTTATGACCGGAGCATCTCGAGGCCGGGGAGTCCAAGACCAACACCAGAGTGCCACCAGTCACCTTCAAAGATGATACCCACGGAGGTGTCCTGCGGCCACCACACCTTTACCCTAACCGCCGTTTGCTGTAATAGATCCACCGCCTGCAAGTCCAAGACCAAGCGTATTCCTTCATTCTCATGGCGAAGAAGAAGATTTCGGACTGGTGAGAAGCCTAGCATCGGAAATCGCAATCCCAAACAAAGAAACAACCGATACCGAAAATCGCCTCTGTAATCGGAGTAGAGCGCCAAACATGATAACTGACTACGCGATTTCCGACAACTCCTCGTCGTCCTCTACCAAGGAGCGGAAGCCGTACCTTCGACGAGTTACCAAAGCGGTGGAGCTCATGAAAGGGTCGCGCACCGAAACCTGTCTGATTTTTTCACTGGAGTGAGAGCTATACCTCCAAAACACCAGATCGAGACCTAATCCGTCATGTTGTTCATACTCTGAGAGGGAGAGACATCACGAACATCGACAGAGACGCCGGAGCTTGATTTGTCTTTATTCTCGATGAAACATCACTTAGGGTTTTGAGAGAGAAGTTGAAGGAGCACGTGAAAAGTACGTGTCCCCAAAGGCATTTTTGAAAAATACTAATTATTTCAAGTATAAAAGTTAACATTGTGTACTCATTTTTATCATTCATAAACGATTTGTTTCCCTCGAATGAGCTCACGCGACTCGCGAGTAATGTACAATACACAGTACAGTACCACCAAAAAATACACTCTCCCATCAAAACTAAGTATTACACAACTAACATTATTTTAAAAGTAATTCTAGCTAGATAAATCACATAAGCACACAAGTATTTGGTTCCTCCACCACAACTCTAGAATTCCCGTATGGCTGATAGTGCGAATTCGCATAGGACGAATGATACTGGTACGGGTAGTTCATATGCGTAACCGGAAAGGCAACAACTTCTGCTGGTTTAGCTGGAGCAGGTTTAGCTGGATCCGGTTTTGCAGGTTCAGGCTTTTTCTCAGGTGGTTTAACAACTTCAACCGAAACGATTTCTGCATTACACAGCTTCCTTAGCTTCATCACGAGAACCGGTACATCAACTTCTCCAACTACTGTCATTTTCCCCGTTTTGTCATCCATTGTTATCGAAGTAACCCCTTGAGATCGAGAGACGATCACAAACGCTTTCTTCCTGATTCTCTCATCGTGGACACTCAATTGCAACACGGTCTGTAGTTTCAAAATTGAGATCAGTATTGCTGTAATTGTTTATTTATGAAATAAGTTTGACTAAATGGTTTCTATATATAACTATTAATCAAAGATCACTAAGTTAAATATAATTATTTTCAGATAGAAAAAATATGAAAGAAAGGGATACCTTAGCGGCCATGGCTGAAGAAAACTAGAGAAAAGCTTCAGAAATTTCCAATATATTTATTAAAGAAAGAAGGAGATGAGGTATGGTTTGAGATGTTGAACCTTCTTGATGACAGTTGCAAGTAATAAGATGTCTATTATATAGAAATTGCATAGGAAACTACCAGGAATCTAATAATATGACCCTACATGTTTTTTTCAATTTTAAAATAACAAAAGCATTGCGACGACCCTTAAAAGAGTAACGGGGTCAATCTTTATTTAACTTTAGCTTGTATTGTTTTGGTATGTGGTTGAAAAGTAGAATAAATGTAACGACGCATCGACGAAAGCAACGGGAGAAGTGTTGACTGCTCGTTTGGACGCGCATACGACCTGGCCTACGTTGATTTGTGACCTTGTTGACCTATTTAGTCATGTAAGAACTTGTCAAGCAAGTTCTCTAGATTTTGTTCTAGAGATTAGTTGTATAACATCCAAACGAACACTAGATACTGGAATCAAACTGAGATTTGACTTCACAAATATTCTTAAAAAATTTAATGATCTTTGATTTCAATTTGTGTTTCAGTGTTTGGTTACTTAGATATTTTGCTTATTCATTTTGAGTAAACATATGTCCAGGATATACTATAGAGTAAGATTTTTTTTATTTTATCCTTAGTTTGATAAGAAGTTATAATAAATTGTTCGATATGTAATCTATCTTAATAAAACAAAATCAACATATGAAAATAAAAGTTATAAAAAAAATTATGAAATAATTTTACAATTACATGGTATGTTATGAAAATGCCACTGATTTATAACAATGACTATAGTTTCTATTAATGGTAGTTTGGTCATTATTTACAAACTACATCATATCATTTGTAATACAATGCACAAATACACATTAGATTATTCTACCATTAAGTGATATTTTTTAAATATATTTGATTTTACTATTAAAAATCATAGATTTTCTTAAAAAAATATTCTTTTAAATAACTAACTATATTCATTATAATTATCAAAATAATATCAATAAATATTGATTCAGTTTAGTTTTAGAAAAGAAAAGAAATATTTTTTTATAATATTTAAAATTATCAAATTATCAAAAATATCTGTAATAATCATTTTAGCAAATTTTAACAAGTAAGCATTATAATAAACTATAAAATTTAATAAGTTGAGCATAATATATATTTAAAATGCAACAGTTTTACCTTAAACAAAGATGAACGCTTCTATCACCAAAAAAAAAATCTAACTGGCATACGCATAAACAGAAATAAAATTAAATATTTTAATTTTGTTTATGTTAAATTTGGTAAGAAATTATTATGCGATTAAAGCGAGAGATCATCCTTAAACGATTAGCGTTCATATTCAAACAGTGTAACAAACATGTCTTTGTTAATATATATATTTAGTCATAAACCACATTCAAATAAAAATCGACTTATACAGCTCGTCTCGTATGTCTCTCGGTTTAACCTTAAACTCGACGAATGAAGAAATAAACAAATTGTAATGGAAAAGGTCCTCACCTTGGCTTTAGAGACGAATTATAAGATGGGGATATTAATATGGAGAAGACGAGGGGTGTTATCCCATCAGCAAAGATGGCTGATTAGAGATAATGGCACGGTGGTTCATGAAGGGAGTGAAGCCCAAGGCTTGATTCACTTCCTTATAGCTCGTCCATGGCAAGGATCTCGGCAACCGAGGTGAAGCCCAGTGGCCTAACAAGTAGGGCTGTAGGAGTTTCGTTGATGGACCATGGTTCAGTGACTTGGGGTACAAGTCTGATCAATAATGTTTTAACCATTGAATCCTTGAGGCGAGTTTGTCGGCAGCGGATTTTGGCACCGGTGAGCAGGAGGCAGTCTCCGATGATCACTGGCGATGCCTCGTAGCAGGGGGAAGCAGCTCTAGCGGTTTGAGATTGAAGCCTCTCGGCTTGCTTCCTCTTCTTGGCTCAGTTGAGGCGACGTGGTGGTTCAAGGAGGTGTCGGCAGCGATAAGGTTTCTAGCTAGATTTAGGCTTTTGTTTTGTCTCATGGATTTGGAGAAGTGATCATGTGTCTATTTATACACGTCTAAGGCTTTAGAAGAAAAGAAAAAAATTAAAAATTTAGGCAACAGATAAGACTTGACTAAAACAAACCGGTTCAGACGAAAACTAAGTGATGTAGGAGGGACGGGGTGGGAATCGAGATAGTTGTGTTAGATAATGACATTCTACCCCCATGAGGACTCTATGAAATATCCATATATCAATAACATTCGCGATCATTACTTCATATCTTTAGAGAAGAAAAGTTCAACCCATAATGTACTTTTCGTTTGGTTTTTTCTTTGTCCCTTCAGATCCACTCTAGTGTTGGAATATATTTTGGTGCAGTAATACACAAGACCTTGCTGTAGGAATTTGGAAAATGTCCCAAATTGGGAAGAGCAAAGAGTTTGCAACGTTAATGTCTCTACAATCTCGCCCATAACATTTGTTTCAAGTATAAAACGAATCTGCTTCAATGAGTTTCTTTCTATAGTTATCTTATTTTTTTCTAGCATTTCTTTTTGTCAAAGTTTCATTCATACAATGACGCAAGTCAAACGATTTAGGAGGAAAGCAACATGAAAAACAGAGTAAACAAAGTATTTCGAAAGCCGGTCCGGTCCCAAACAATTATGAGCTGGAATAAAAAGGTCAATATTTATTGAAATGTAATTATTAGCCCAAACCATTAGTCATTAACCAACTATTCTACAGAA
Organism: Brassica nigra; assembly: GCA_016432835.1. Taxonomy (NCBI): domain Eukaryota; kingdom Viridiplantae; phylum Streptophyta; class Magnoliopsida; order Brassicales; family Brassicaceae; genus Brassica; species Brassica nigra. The sequence goes on from CM028247.1 coordinate 32,537,875, forward strand.
GATTAATGGTAAATTAAGATTGAAATATAACTTATTCGATAGAAGGCCCGAAGCATGTGCTTCCTTTGCTTGTACTGATGGCTGGTAGTGCGTGAAGGACAACTAACAAAAACAAAAAAGAATCCAGAAGACTGATGTCGATAAGTATAATTCCTCTACCACTCTACTGTGGGCACAACAATGTCAATGTAGTAGTAAGGATATGGATTCAACCCAAGATTGTTTAAAGCACAGAGACTACTACAAGATCTCATTTAATCTAAACAAATTAAGTTGCTTTTAGAACACTGATCTCAATTTCAGACAATAAACTCAAACAAGACAGATTATATATCATGATTTAAAAGCTAAACTCACGGAACAATGCAATCAATTAGGGATGATAGACTTCAGATTTAAGATGTTCAATACAATCAACAAACATGCTTTTTTAACCTAGGAACACAATCATAAGTTAAACCAATCTCGTGATAATAACTCATATGCTAGTCATGCATCATTACATCAACTCTCATTGGTTAACTACACTCAAGCACGCAATCAAAACAAGTCCTAATAGTCATAATGCTCTTAATGCAGCGACTCTCATCGGTCAAGGTAGCAAAACACAATATGAGATCATTCAAAAATTTCATCGATTGCCTGTCGGGGATGAAATAATCTAATATCTAGAAACAGAGAGATCAAATCAGTTCTAGCATTAAGCACATCTCAAATGTACGAAACATTATTAATCTAGGCCTAAGCATCTTAAATCCTCCATCTTTCACCCTAATCTAGCTAACTCACAAGTACTTAGAATACTTAGCACTAACACACATGCTTGAACTGAGTCATAGCTTCCCACAAGCTTGCCTCTCCACATGAACTTCCACTGTAGCCACCTTCGGTTAAGATAGGTTCTTGTCTTGTAATATCTGAATGATACTTGTTATAACTTCAAGTCATTGTGCTGCGCCATCTGAACAATTCTTTTCATCTGCCTTGCAATGTCCACTTGAAGATCTAACTTGATGGGGGAGGGAGGGCTTTGCAACTTCTGTTCTGCCTCCAAACACCTCTTCTTCAAGTATCTTAAATGAACAGCCATGTTCTTGCTCTGCAAGGATATCTCATTCAAAATCACTTAATTAATATTAATACCTAAAATTAAAATTAGAGATCAAATATATTATTTATTTTAGAGTGATTTTGTTGAATATTCATAAAAGAGTACAAAATAAAGAATATAGTCCTGAAAGAGTAGGAGCCAACTGATGGGACAATTAGAACTAAGGCTGGACATTTTATCCGTTAAATTTGTTTTGACTCGTTATTCGTTTCGATTCGATCCGAAGATTCCGGATATCCGTAAACTTTCGAAGTAAAGCAAATACTAAAAATCAATATCCGTAAAATCGAATCAAATCACAAATACTAAAATTTTGGAAAGCGAATATCCGATCCGATCCGGAAATATATAAATTCATGTATATCTTGATTATAATTTAAAGTTTTAAATGTATAAAATTATATAATTATTATTCTAACATATGATTTGACAAATTCTTTTCACATTATTACTTATATAAAAGTATTACATAAAAGGAAGAGAAAAAATTTATGATAATTATAACTTTTTTCTTAAGTTTTGTGTTATTATAATTTAAATAAGTTTAAAAAATTTACAAAATATGTAGATTCACTACTTCTTTTAATTTTTATCTTATATATCATGCAAAAAATATTTTATAAAACAAATTTGTATCGAATTTTTAAGATTATTTGTATTAATTAAAACAGATGAGATATCCGTAAGTATTCTTAAATATCCGCAAATATCTATTTATTTTCCGAATATTCGTATTTTCCCGAAGCAAAGCAAATAGAAAAATTAGATATCCGTAACATTCGAAGCAATTCACAAATACTTTCAAAAATCCGGATATCCGATACGTGCTCAGGCCTAATTAGAACATAGCCTTGACCTTATTCTCGCTAGGGCCCGTGCACGTGTATCTCATATTTTATGCAAAACGTTTCATATTGTACTGTATTTATTACGTAAATAGTATAGAAAATTCTATATGGTCGATACTATTTAGAAAGGAAGAGGAGGAGGAGGAGGAGGAGAGAAGAAGGAAGAGGAGGAGGAGAGAGGAGAAGGCTATACTATTTCAGTAAATAGAATAGTATACTATACATATTAGCAAATCATTATTTTGGATATACGTTGAAATCATAGATACTATTCTATTTTAAAATGATTCAGATGTAGTATTGTATAACTTTCGTCCAACATTGTTTAAAAAATCTGTCTTAAAATTTTAAGTTATGACATATGTAAAAGAATATGTATTTTTATTCATATCATTATTTAGTTAAATTATATTTGATATAAAAATATATATATATCAAATAAGATTGGGGCGGGGATAAGAAAAAAAAAACAAAGGAAAAAAAGAAGAAGAAATAAAAAAGAAAGAAGAAGATCAAATGGCTGAGAATGCTTAGGGTAAGAAATGTAATATTAGATAAAATATACAAAATACTTTAGCCTAATTCTTGTTATGTGTATAAACTTAATTTCTTTTTTTTTTGGTTCATGTCCACTAATTTCTCTTTATTTTATGTATTTATAGATATAAAAGTAGATGTTTTAGATACAAAATACCCAAATAAGATTATACCAATGGTTATTGTCGAATAGTATCCATAAATCCATAAATATCTTTAACATAATTTATAATATTAGTAAGCCAAATATATGAATGACATGATATTGTAAATAAGTTGAAAAACAATGACAAAATCCTATAATGGATTGACAAAATCTTATAAGGGATTATGCTTTTTTTTAACAACAAACAGTTAAATTATTACTTAAACTTGGTGTGGTCTTGGTACCAGACCAGAATAGAACAACAAATAAAACAAAGCTCTCTATGAAAAGACCTCATAGTCTTAGCTAAAGAGTCCGAAGTTCCATTTAATAAATTATATAGCTATTAACAATAAAATAGTTCTAATTTGACCTGTTTACTGTAGATAAAAATAGTGAACGATTATTATACGAGAAAAGTCTATACCAATGAAACTACTATTTATCAAAGTTAAAAGTTAATGTAGCGTATAAAGCTCAACTTTATCATAAATAAACGATTTGTTTCCCTCTAGTGAGCTCACACGAGTAATGTAAATTGCACTTCTTTTTTTTTTTTGACGTAAAATCCATATTTTATTTTCTCAATTCGGAAAAGTTGGCTTCTGGGACCAACCCGCTTGGAATTGGATAGTAAAAATGGGAGAACACAATGTTATGAGATCGGACTCTCTCGCAAGAGAGTCCGAGTCCGCCCGGGAATTTAAAGTACGGGGAATAAAACTAATGGTGTGGGAACCAAAATTCACACCGTCGATTTTAATGAATAAAAACGGAGGAAAGCCAAGTTAATCTGACTTTCCCTGAAGGTCCGGATTCTCTGCGACAGCCAACGACAAGTGACCGAATAAATGCGGAAAAGGTTTTGTTAAGATTTGGGACTGGACCTTAAGAAAGGCTGCCTATGTACCCCTTTCGAGGATCAAGTCGGACGTAGTTCAGTTTTAGAAAGAATTAAACAAGAGATCGAACCGTCTGGGCGGGTTCGTCCAGTATGAGCGTTTGTCATAGAAACAGGCATGTCGAAGATAATGCCTAGGGTTTCTATGTGCGGAGCTCTGAAGTAAAAGAATTGTCCGATCCTTCCGAGAGAGCGGAGATTTGCGCAGCGGAGGCGCCAGACGCTCTAGGGCCTGCCTTGCTAGTCTAACCGCCTAAATTCTAAGTTCTATCAGCTAACAGGAGCTCTCTAGGTCTCCAATCTAGGATTTTCGGATCCCCTTCTCCTCTGCTCTTGCTCACCTTATATACTCACTTCTAGGTCGGTTTGCCTTAGGATGATGGACTTCGCCTTTGGCCCAAGTTTATCTCTTCGGAAATATTCCATTTTCGCCGATCTTTGTAATTATCCTCGAAGTTTTCCCTATTTTCGGTGACTTGATGTTTATCCGATGTTCGAAATTGATAAACCGCCATAGTCTGATTGAGCCTGAATTCTTAAAATCGTAAGTAAGTCCGTGGACTTGTCTTAAGTCGTTGAACGCTTTATACGATTTCTCGAAAGACTATCTTTCTCGTAAAATAAACCGATAGCCTAAAGGATCGATGTTCGAGTTAATCGATCTTGTTTTACACGATATCCTCTACAAGAAATCCAACCTTTCTAATTTTGCCGTAAAACATCGAGGATGATTCCAATCGAAGTCGAATCGAGAGATGTTAATTCCATAGCCGTGATCGATCAAACCCACGAGGATTGATCCAAGCAAGCCAAGACGGATCAGACCGAGCACGATGGGACCGACCAGAACGAGGACCGAGACCAGGGCGAGGACCATCGACCGGCGCCAGGGGACCTGCCGCCGGCGCCAGGTCGCTGCCGGCCGGGCGCCAGGCCGGTTGCGCCGCTGCCTGCCGGTGCCAGGCCGGCTGCATCGCTGCCTGCCGCCAGCGCCAGGTCGGGTCGCTCGCCGCCGCCCGCTCGCCGCCAGGGATTCTCTGCGCCTGGGTTCTCCGTCGCCGATCCTTCCTTCGTTGACCGCTCGTGCGGGAAATCTTTGAGTTTGAAAGATCTTTAGCCGCTGATTTCGAGATAACCGCTTTCGACCTCACCAGACTGGATATTCTAATTTGAGAAAATCTCGTATAACTTCTTTCAAATTATCCGAGACTTTTTGTTTCAAGAAATACTTTTCAGAGACTTTCAGTCATTGATTCCGTCGTGACCGATTTTGACCCCAACAGTTAGCCCCCCAGCTCGTTAGAACCTTCTTGATGTTCTTGCGAGCGATAAGACATGTCAGGTAAGATAGGCGGAATTAATGGTTGAAAGGCTCCGTTGAAAGTGGTAAGATTGGGGATGCTTCAAGGCTGCCTACGCACTTTGTTGTAGGATCGAGCCTTCAGTAGTTCGTTTTGGAGTTTAAGACCCTTGTGATCTGTTTTACCAGCGAGATTTATATGGTCTGGTTATGTGTCATGAGAGACTTTCGAGCATGATGCTGTTGATGTATTTGTTTTGGTCTGGGTGTTGTGAGGCCATTATGTGTTTTTCGATTTTTATGAACTTCAGTTTTTTCGAAGTATGAGAAAGAGGGTGTGAGTTGTCGTCTCATTCCTAGTTCCCTGATGATCACCGTACCTATTGTTTGCATAAAGCGAGATTTTCCGCGGTTTACCGATTTACGCGAAAAGTTCGTGAAACGAATAGGCTTAAGTGAAGAGACAAATTTTTGGATCTCGTATACCATACTATGTCTGTGAGATGTCAAGATCCAGCGTGGCTGGGTTTAGGGCAAGACCTAGGTTTACTCTCGGACTGAGGCTTTGCGATGACAAATCGGCTTTCGTTTTGCCTATTTGCGATTTTAACCTGACTCGTACCGTTTAAAATCCATGAATTGTTGTCGGCTTATATGATTTGTCTGGGCGTGAGTCGAGCTACTTCCTTTACGAAGAGCTAAACCAAAATTTGGATTTCTTGTATAGCGCGCTATGTTTATCCTTGTCGGATGTAAGAGAGCCTACCCTTTTAAAGGCGGCTATTGTCTGTTTAGGACGTTAGAGTTCATTTGTTGTGATCAGCAACAAAGAAATGATGCCAGTTTAGAGGCATGTTACTGTTTAGAGGTGTGTTTGTATGTTTTGAGTTCTAGAGATGAGGATTTCGTCTGGAACGCTTCGAGGAAAAGAATGTCCTTCGAGCGTTAGCGACGTTTCGCAGTGCCGAAGGTCGAGTTTTCCTTGTGCCGCATTTCGTGGTTGAAATGTTCGCGGGCTTGGAGATGTTTTGCAAATGTTCGCAGCCAGAAACTGTTGTTTCGGTTTGGACGCAGGACCAAGGGGTCGCGTAAGTTTGACCCAGGGAGAAGCGTCTACATTCACAGTGCTTCGTGAAGTGTTGGCCTTCCGGGATTTGATTGTATATATTAAGGATGACTCATATAACTCTTGGAGCCTTGTCACTGTGGGAACCGAAATTCACACCGTCAATTTCTGATAAGTAAGATTGCGGAGGAAAGCCAAGTAAACCCGACTTTCCTTGAAGGTCCGGATTCTCTGCGCCACACTAAATCGATAAAGTAAACAGGAGACAAAAATAGGAATTGAAAATTTGCCCGAGGCGCTTTATTAGATAAGAGAAACGAGTACAAGGATTCTCCGAAAGACAAAGAGAGTTGCGATTTAAAGAAAAAGATAGAGTCGCAGGCAGCCAAACGCCCTAAGCCTTGCTCCGCTAGTCTAACCACCTAAACCCTAGTTTTTCTAAGCTAGCAGGATGCTCTAAGTCTAATTCTCGGATTTTCGGACGCTCTTCTCTTCTGCTCTTGCTCTCCTTATATACCCACTTCTAGGTCGGTTTGCCTTAGGGTGATGGGCCTCGCTTTGGGCCCAAGCTTATCTTCGGAAATGTTCCATTTTCGTTGATCTTCTAATCATCCTCGAGTTTTCCGCTATCCTTTGGCGACTTGATGTTTATCCGACGTTTAGGGAAATCGGATGAACCGTCATAGTCTGATTGGGACTGAATTCTGAAAATCGTAGGTAAGTCTGGACTTGTCTTAAGTCGTTAACGCTTTATACGATTTCTTCCACGAAATCCAATCCTCCAGCTTACCGCAAAACATCGAGGACGATTCCAACCGAATCGAAAGATGTTTATTCCGTAGCCTTGATTGTACCAAACTCACGAGGGCTGATCCGAACAAGCTAAGACGGGATCGAACCGGGCACGATAGGACCGAGACCGACGAGGGCTGACCGACGCCAGGCAGACCAGCGGCGAGGTGCCGCCGGCCAGGCGGTGCAAGCGCCAGGCCGCCCGGAGCCGCTGGCGCCAGGGCGGTGCCGCGGCGCTAGGCCAGCCGTCCAGCGTGCCGCGCCGGCCCAGCCAGGTCCGCTGCCCGGCGCCAGGCGGTGCCGCTGGCGCCAGGCCAGCCGCTCCCCGCGTGCGCCGGGCGCCAGGCTGGTGCCGCCGGCGCCAGGCCAGCCTGCGCCCGCTGCGCCGGGCGCTGGCCGGGTGCGTCAGGCGCCGCCGCCAGGCGGTGCCGGCGCCAGGCCAGCGGCCCCGTGCGCCGCGCGGGTGCCGCCGGCGCCAGGCGGCGCGCTGACGCTGTGCCGCCGGCGCCAGGCGGTGCCGCCGGCGCGGCCGCCCGCTGTCCAGGCGCCGCGGCCAGCCCGCGCCCGCTGCGCGCCGCAGGCGGGTGCCTGGCACAGGCCAGCCCGGCCCCGCTGCGCCGCCGGGCGCCGCCGGTGCCGCCAGGCCGCTTGCCGTGTGGGTGTTTTCGTTGTTCGATCTTTCCCCGCTTATGGAAATCTTTTGAGTTTTGGGAAGGTCTTTAGCCGAGTTTCGAGATAACCGCTTTTGACCCCAACAAGCCCCCAGCTCGTAAGATCGGAGACGATTTTATGGGCGAAAGTGATTTGAATTTTTGAAAATCGAAATCTTCGCTAAGGATTTTTCCAGAGAACCTGTGTCTTCCTCCTTTTTTTCTTATAAGTAGCCAACCCTCCTTCTCAATCTTCACATCTTTCCAAATTCTCTTCTTCTCTCTCAAGAAAGAAAATGTCTTCATCCCAAGTTGAAAAGAGTGGTTCTGATGTCGAGATGGGCGAGGCCGCCAAGCTCCATCGGTTCCGCCAGTCAAGCTCCGCCGCTCAGGCCGCTCAAGAGGTTATTCCGTCCCTGACTGATGGGTTTGATTCTTTCAAGGCTAAGCTATCCGGCGTAGTGCTGCGAAGGCTCAAAGCGGCGAGGACTGACGCCCGATGTTCCTTCCGCTGCTCCAACTCCTTTGCCTGCTCCTTTGGTTCCCAGCTCGTCCCATCCGATGCCCTCCGCCTACAGAAGGGGTTATTGTTCCTGAACAGACTCTCGATGTTCAGATCCATCCATCGGGTTCTTCGACTGCCCGATCGTGATCTCCGAAGAGATGACGCGAGAATCTGCACCTCTTCCCCGGCGAAGAGGGAACTCGTCTTGGGACTGCGGCTGGTGCCGCCGCTGCCGGGAAGGGCAAGAGCTGGCGCGGCCCGAGCGAAAAGAAGCGGGTGCGAAGAGCGAGGAAAGCTCGAGCCGTTGCTGGCCATCGCTCCAAGGTTCGATTTGTCCGTAATTCTGCACCGCTTTTTTTTTTTTGATGATACTTACTCTTTCCTTTTGCGGACAGTTTGTGTCTCTGATCGACGGAATGCTTGGCGAAAAGGGTCGGATGTCATTCGCCTATCGAAGGAACTGGAGTCGTCGCAGAAGCTGAAGCGCACTAAGGCTGCATTGCAGACGTCGAGGACACCCATGCCGCCTGGCCCCAGCTTGAGGTTCAGATCAGCGATCTTGAGCGACCTTGGGAAGACCGCGAGTTCGTTACTCAAGGTGAAGAAAGAGAAGAGGAGTAAATCCTCGAAGTCCGCCTTCTTGAGAAGGTTCAGGCTCACGAGGAGATGAACGCCCAGATCCTCGGAGGTTGCCGATGCCAGCGGCGACTTCTATGGTCGTCCGACGAGGATGGCCATCCTGTTTGAGTCCTTGATAGCTGTCCGTAAGAGGGACTTGGCTTTAGCGGGATCGAGGGAGTCTGAATGAGCTCGAAGTTTCGAGGTAATGAGGCCCCGCCTTTGGACTTGGAGGAAGCCAGATTATCTTCCTGAAGGAGAGTGGGCGCCACCGAGGAGATTTCGATTCGATCCTCGCCGCCTGCAAGCCGAATGCACTCTAGCTCCGACCTCAAAACTCAGAAGATCAGGAGCGCGGGAGAAGATTGCGAGGTTGGCGGACGAGGGGTAGTGGCGATGCGACGAGGGAGGCGACGGCGAGGCTGTCCCTGTCGCGAGTGAGGATGAAGATGACGCTCCTGGGAGCGTCTAGGTTTATCAATCCCTTCTGGGATTTCGTTTTTTATGTGTTTCGGCCGTTTAAGAGGCCATGATGTATTTACCGGGACTGGCCGTTGGTGGCTTCGAATCCCTGCCCCTTTTGGGGTTTTGTTTGAATTTCGCAGTCTCAATCTATGAAACGCTGATTTATTTATGAACTTCAGTTTTTCAAGTATGAGAAAGAGGGTGTGAGTTGTCGTCTCATTCCTAGTTCCCCGATGATCACCGTACCTATTGTCCGCATAAAGCGAGATTTTCCGCGGTTTACCGATTTATGCGAAAAACTCGTGAAACGAATAGGCTTAAGTGAAGAGACAAATTTTGATCTCGTGATACCATACTATGTCTGTGAGATGTCAAGATCCAGCGTGGCTGGGTTTAGGCAAGACCTAGGTTTACTCTGACTGAGGCTTTGCGATGACAAATCGGCTTTTGTTTTGCCTGTTTTGATTTTAACCTGACTCGCACCGCTTAAAATCCGCGAATTGTTGTCGGCTTATATGATTTGTTTTGGCGTGAGTCGAGCTACTTCCTTTACGAAGAGCTAGACCAAAATTTTGGATTTCTTGTATAGCGCGCTATGTTTATCCTTGTCGGATGTAAGAGAGCCTACCCTGAAGGGCGCTATTTGTCTGTTTAGGACGTTAGAGTTCGCTTGTTGTGATCAGCAACAACGAAATGATACCGCTTTTGAGGTGCGCTTGTATGTTCAGAGACGAAGATTTCGTCTGCAATGTTTTATGAAAAAAATGTCCTTCGCGCTAGCGACGCCTCGCAGTGCTGAAGGTTGATTTTTCCTTATGCCGCATCTCGTGTTGAAACGCTTATGGCTTTGGGGATGTCTTTTGAATGTTCGCAGCCAGAAAACTGTCGCTTCCGCTTTGGACGCTGACCAAGGGGCGCGTAAGTTTGACCTGGGAGAAGCGCCCACATTCACAGTGCTTCGTGAAGTGTTGGCCATCCGGATTTGTTTTGGATGTGATAATCGCTAGTGGATACTAGATCCGTTGTTGTGCCGCTTCGCTGATTTTGAAAAGTCGTGAAAAGTTTCAAAATTTTAGAGTCTTCGAAATTTGTGGGAGTATACGAGTATCCATCCACCTTTTAAATTGGGGATAGCTGAATCCGCCGATTGGCGAAGTTGCCTACGCACTTTGTCTAGGATCAAGCCATCTCGTAGTTCTTTGTACCACGCTTTATCGCTTAGTGGTAGTATTTTTGAGGTGCATCGCATTCCAAGTTCTCGGATTTTGACGCCTTGCATGTTTGCGATTTGGTATGAGCCTGGTCGGACTACTTTTATGACTTTGTACGGTCCTTCCCAGTTTGCTCCCAGTTTTCCTGCTGCTCGCAGTGTTTTGAAGACTTTGCGTAAGACTAAATCGCTTCTTTGAACCTGATGGCGACGCTTGAGTTGTAGTACCTTGCGGCAGCTGCTGGTAATTCTGGATTCAATGAGTGCCTGGTCGCGCTCATTGATGAGATCGAGATTGTCCAGCATCATAGCCGCTTAAATCCTCTCTTCGGGAGGAATCTTCTCCGCACTCGGGAATTCTACTCCGCGGGATCATACATTCCGTCCGTAAACGAGGGCGAATGGAGTTTCACCCGTAGCCCGCCTTGGGGTTGTACGATGCGACCAAAGAACTCCTTCGAGCTCCTCGCCCATCGCCTTCTTGGCGCTTAGCGTTTCTTGAGTCCGCCAAGGACGGTTTTGTTGATGGTTTCTGCCTGTCCATTGCATTGCGGATATCTGGGAGTTGACTTTGTAAGTCGATTTTCCATTTTTCGCAGAATGCTTCAATCGAGTAGAGATAAATTGAGATCCATTATCTGTTACGATTTCGTACGGACCCCATGTCTAGTTATGATATGTTTCCGCACGGTTCTCGACTTGTGTGTCCTTGATACTTGCGTAGGATTCTGCTTCTACCCATTTGGAAAAGAAACCGTAAGGACTAGGAGGAAGCGCTTTTGTTTTGATGGGTGCATAGGTCCGACGATGTCCATGGACCATCGCATGAAAGGATAGGGGACGAGATTGAGGAGAGGATCTCCGGTTGATGGATTGTTGGAGCATGCCTTTGGCATTTTCGCACTTCCGGCGAATTTCTCGCAGTCTTTACCATGGTTGGCCAATAATAACCGTGGCTTTGATTTTAACCGAGATCTTCCGCCAGAATGATTTCCGCATGATCCAGAATGGACCTCCTTCATGATTCTTCTTGCTCTTTCCCCTTCGCATGCCATGAGAGGACCAGAGAAACACCACTTATAAATTTCTCCTCTATCGTGGACGCACCGTCGCTGGTTTTACTTTACGCCATTTTTCGGCGGTAAGGTTCCATTCACGATATAGGCTCGGATTGGTTCTAACCAAGGGCTGTCGCAGCCATACTCGGTCGGGTTCACATCCGCTTCGCTGATCCTCGACTTCTTCCGCATCTTCAATCTCGCCCCGATTAGATTGACGACCACTGGTGGTCCGATGCTCGGGTGCTCGATGAATTCGACCGGGATTACTCTTTGGAGCCCTGGATCTGAGCTTGAGGCGAGGGCAGCCAAGGCGTCGCCTGGGCGTTTTCCGAAAGGAATTTGGTCAGGGCTTAACTGGTCGAAATTTCGAGCCAGTTCTTGGACGAAGTTTTAGATATGCGCCCATCCTTTCGCTCTTGCCTCATATTCTCCGCTGTATTGATTGGCGACTAACTGAGAATCGCAGTAAGCGTGAATATTACGGATTTTAACCCATGGGCCAGCCGCAAGCCTGCGATGAGTGCTTCAGATTCTGCCTCATTGTTTGAAGCATGAAAAGCCAATCGGAAAGACTGTTCTAGGATTTCCCGTTAGAGAGGTGAGTCGATTCGATTCGATCCTTGTTTGGATGAAGATCCGTCGACGTGGAGGACCCAAGTTGAGTTTGGTTCCTCGTTAGTCATGTTTCTAGTGGGTAACTCTACCAAGAAATCCGCAAGTACTTGGGACTTTGCACACGTCCTTGGGCGATATTCGACGTCGATTCACTCAGTTCGATTGCCCATTTTGCGAGCCTACCGGATTGACTCGGACTATGCAGGATTATCCGCAGCGGGAACGTGGTGAGAACCACTATAGTGTGAGACTGGAAGTATGGTCTTAGTTTTCTTGCCGAGGTTATGACAGCGAATGCTAATTTTTCCATTAGAGGGTATCGAGTTTCCGCATCCAGTAATGTCTTGCTTACGTAAAAGATTGGTTTTGTTCGCGCGTTCTTCTCGTATCAAGACGCCACTGACCGCCGTTGCGGAAACTGCGATATAGAGGAAAAGAGGTTCACCTTCCACCGGTTTTGCGAGGACTGGTGGAGTGGCCAGGTAATGTTTCAATTGTTGGAAAGCTTTTTCACATTGCTCGACCATTCAACTTCTTGTTTCCCTTCAATGTCTCAGAAACGGTAGGCACTTATCCGTGGAGCGAGATGAAACGGTTCAAAGCCGCGACTCTTCCGGTTAGCCTCTGGACTTCTCGCTTGGTTCTCGGGGAGGCCATCTCTATCAGTGCGTCGATTTGTTTAGGGTTGGCCTCGATTCCGCGATACGTTACGAGGTATCCGAGGAATTCTCCGATGCCACCGCGAATCTACATTTTGCCGGGTTGAGTTTCATGTTATGCTGGTTGAGTCGTGCAAAACATTCCTCTAGGTGGGCTATATGATCGTGTTCGTCAAGAGATTTTACGAGCATATCATCGATGTATACTTCCATAGTTTTTCCGAGTTGTTCGGCAAACATTTTGTTGACGAGTCGCTGATATGTTGCACCTGCGTTTTTAAGACCGAAAGGCATTACCTTGTAGCAATACGTTCCGCGGTCTGTGATGAATGCAGTTTTTGGGTCGCCGATTCATCATGATCTGATTGTATCCGGAAAAAGCGTCCATGAATGACAGAAGCTTGTTTCCCGCGGTTGCTTCGACCAGTCGGTCAATGTGTGGGAGCGGGAAGCAATCCTTTGGACAGGCTTTATTCAGATCCGTGAAATCGACACAGACTCGCCACTTGCCGTTTTTCTTTTTTACCACGACGGGGTTGGCAAGCCAGTCCGGATACCTGACTTCTGTTATCGACCCTACTTTGAGGAGTCTTTCGACTTCCTCATTGACTCGTGGCACGCCAGGTCCCAGCTTTCGTCTCTTTTGTTTTACGGGTTTGTGAGTTGGGTCGATGTTAAGTTCGTGACATGTTACGCTAATGTCGATTCCCGGCATATCCTCCGCAGCCCACGCGAACGTACTGAGGTTCTTTTTGAGGCATGCGATGAGCTCTGCTTTCATTGGTTCGCGGAGGTTAGCTCCGATCTCGACACACCGTTCCGGAAAGAATCGTCGAGACAGATTGAGACCACCGGTTCGCAGGTTGGTTCACGCTTCCCTTCTAGGGCCTCAGCTCTTGGGACTGCAAGGTTTCGGCGAATCGTGAATCGTTTGCTTTTCGAGAGGTTTCGATTTCAGAGTTTTTCCGTTTTAGTTTGGTAGCGAGGTAGATCTGCGCTGCTCGCGACTACCATGTATTGTCTCGACCCGAAAGGCGTTGGGAACTTGAGGCATAGGTGGAATGTTGATGGGATCGCTCTCATGGAGTTTAGCCAGGAGTTCCAACTATCGCATTGTAGGATGTTGGACCATTGATCACCAGGAATTCCGTGTTTTGGCGGCGCCCCGCTTTGACTAGGAGGTTAGTTGAGCCGAGGGTCATAATTTCTCCCGAGTCGAATACCGGGCTGGGGTCATCTGTAAGGATGCTTAGATCGACGCCCATCCTCTCGAGGGTGCTTTTGTAGATAATATTGGCCGAGCATCCGTGTCGACTAATACCCTTGCTACGTCAATATCCTGGATCGTGAGTTCTATTACGAGGAGATCGTTGTGAGGTTTGACCGTACGGGCCGTTGCTCGATCCTCGAAGATGCGATGTTGCGGGCTGGCGAAGAAGTCATACTGAACTTCGATCGATTGGTGGTTTTCGAGTTAGAGAATCCGTCCCCCCTTCTAGCCAAACTGTGGGAACCAAATTCACACCGTCAATTTCTGATATAAGATTGCGGAGGAAAGCCAAGTAAACCCGACTTTCCTTGAAGGTCCGGATTCTGCGTTACCTAAATCGATAAAGTAAAGAAGACAAAAAATAGGAATTGAAATATTTGCCCGGCGCTTTATTAGATAAGAGAAACGAGTACAAGGATTCTCCGAAGACAAAGAGAGTTTAAAGAAAAGATAGAGTCGCAGGCAGCCAAACGTCCTAAGCCTTGCTCGCTAGTCTAACCACCTAAACCCTAGTTTTTCTAAGCTAGCAGGATGCTCTAAGTCTAATTCTCAGATTTTCGGATGCCTTCTCTTCTGCTCTTGCTCTCCTTATATACCCACTTCTAGGTCGGTTTGCCTTAGGGTGATGGGCCTCGCCTTTGGGCCCAAGCTTATCTCTTCAGAAATGTTCCATTTTAGTTGATCTTCATAATCATCCTCGAGTTTTCCGCTATCCTTTGGCGACTTGATGTTTATCCGACGTTTAGGAAATCGGATAAACCGTCATAGTCTGATTGGGACTGAATTCTGGAAAATCGTAGGTAAGTCTGGACTTGTCTTAAGTCGTTAAGCGTTTTATCGATTTCTTCCACGAAATCCAATCCCTCCAGTTTACCAAAACATCGAGGGCGATTCCAACGAATCGAAGATGTTTATTCCATAGCCTTGATTGTACCAAACTCACGAGGGCTGATCGAACAAGCTAAGGCGGGATCGAACCGGCACGATAGGACCGAGACGGGGCGAGGGCAGCGGACCGACGCCAACCAGGACCGGTGCCACGCGGCGAATGCCGCCCGCCAGGCGGCCAGCGGCGGTGCCGCCGGGCGCCAGGCCAGCCAGCGTCCAGCTGCGCCGGCGCCAGGCGCCGCCGGCGCCAGGCCTGGAATGCCGCCGGCGCCAGGCGAGTGCCGCCGGCGCCAGGCCAGCCGTCCAGCTGCGGCGCTAGGCGAGTGCCGCGCCAGGCCAGCCAGCGTCCGGGCCGCCCGGCCGACCGGTGCCGCCGTGCCGGCCAGCCAGCGTGGCAGCCGCGGCGCCAGCCAGCCAGCGCCCCGCGTGCGGCCAGCGCAGGCGCCGGCGCCAGGCCAGCAGCGTCCAGCTGCGTGCCGGGCGCCAGGCGTGCCGCGGCGCAGGCCAGCCAGCGTCAGCGTGCTGCCGGCGCCAGGCGTCTTCTCGTGGGTGTTTTCGTTGTTCGATCTTTCCCTCGTCAGTCGTTTGCGGGAAATCTTTTGAGTTTTGGGAAGGTCTTTAGCGTAGATTTGAGATAACCGTTTTGACCCCAACATCCGCGAGTGTTTCTTTTCATGTCGTGTTTACGGTATATAGAACTTAATCGATTGGCGATAAGTTTAAATCTTCTGTTAACCATATGGTTGTGAGGACTGAGTTTTGGTATGAAGAGTTTATCATATGATTTCGATTCTGGGTTATCGACAAATTGCTTGCGTAATAGTCACTTGGCGTTCTATGAAAAAATGCGTGGATTGTTGTTTTAGCGTTAAGTGATTGGGCGGTGGTCGCTCAGTAGCTTTGGATTGGCATGGAGGCTAGATTCAGCCGTATCGCCAAGGAAGTTGTTGGTAAGCGATCAGACCATGACCCTTATTAAGGTCATGTTAGTTCTGATTATCCTTAATGGGGATGCCGAATTGAGGTCCGGGCTTTACGAAATGCGTAATTGGCTGAGGGCCAAATAGCGTTGCGAGATAGACATGCCAAGCATAGCGGAGTTTTCTGAGTTATGGCTGATGGCTTTTAGAAACAATCTTCCACTTTAGGTCTCAGTTATCACGATGAATGGTTCAGTATAAAATTTTTTTGTTGCATGAAAATCGTTTCATTTTATCCGAGGGACAAAGTTTAAAGGGATCGGCGCAGACACGCGGGTTCGCCTGCGTGATTATTTCCTGCTTTCGGGCGTAACCGGGGAGTGAAAGGAGCCAGAAACCTTGTGGAGAAAAACTGTCTATGACAATTACCCGTTGGACCCATTATGTTTATTTCACGAAAGTTGCTTTGTATGAATTGACTCGACCATACAGAGGATTTTTCTTAAAAGTGATGTAAGAGGGTTTTCGCAAAGGTAACGGAGGCGTTCTCACAAATTACTTGCGATATTAGCGACCACGGATTATGTTTTCCTCATTCACTTTTGCGTACTGCGAAATCGTTTTGCATGAGACCGATCATGTTTTACATAGGCTGTTTTGTTTTAAAATGTTCTTGTATAAAGTAATGGATGACCGGTTTCATGGAGATAGAAAATCGCAGATTGTTAAAGTAGCGATGTTTCCGCAGATTACGGAGATGTTTCGCTATGATTTCGACCTTTGGAAAGCTGCTTGAACTACTCATGGAGTTTTACGAAGGTTATTTTGTTATTTTAAGTAGTTCACCGTCGTGCTATTAGTCTGGCGTTGGTACCGTTCTAGTCGCGAGTTTGCGGCGAGGTAGCGAGAGTTTTCAGGACTATGTTTGTAGCGGTTGGGCTATGCGCTAGCGTTTTAGGCGAATCTTATTGCTGCGAGTTTGCTTTGTCAAAGCGTTGTCTTGATGCTGAAGCAAAAGTTTTAGAAGATGGAATTATCACGGGAATAGTATCGTACCTACTTCCCTTTTCTTTTCTGAAAGAAAGCGGGTTAGCCGTTCTTCGAGGCTTGTGTACGTTTTTCTTTCTTTTAGGAAGCGGGATGAGTATGCTTTAGAGCGGCGTGGCGATCGTTCTCGGTTTTGAGAGACTAGATCGGTTTGCATGTTCTGCCTGGACAATCAAGGAACAATGGAACAAGACTGGAAATTTTGCCTAAGGCTTAGCTTGCTAGACTATCCACCTAGGTCCTAAGTTCCTAAATTCTCGGCAGTTTTCAAGGCGTTTTGTTCCTGTCGTGCGAAGAATTAAAACCTTTACAAAATTTTATAAGTCGGACATACCTTAGTCTCATCGATGATTCGAGATTTCCCCTTCTTCCTCCTTCTTCTTCTTTTCTTCTTCGAACGTGTTTCACCTTCCGTAGTGATAGTTTTCACGAGAAGGAATATGTATTCCATCGAAGGTTTTCTTAGGCGTTTGAATGGCCACTTCGATTCTCGTCAAAGGACTTGAAAAGTCTGATACTGAATTTAGTATGAATTGATTTTCGATGAAATCCTGATGAGAATATCGGGCGAATGAGAGATATCAACGTCTAAGCTCATGTCTCCGTTTCTTCGTACTTCCCTAAATTGATAGGTGCGCTTTGTATATTGTTGAAAAGTCTATCAAAGCGTTATGAATAGATGTTTCCGACTCAGCGTGGCAGAATCAGATTGCGTTTATGTACCAAAGGGATTTCTGAAATCGTTGAAACAAAGAAGGAGAAGCAGGCTAAGAGGGCAATGGACAGGATGTCATTGGTGAGGTTTTAGTTAGTCAAGCCATGGCGAACTGGTCAAGTCTCAGACCTTGTTGTTTGATAGAATTTGTTTGACTTCACGAATGATGTTTAGTAAAATATTGCCGAGTTTGATCTTACGGAAGTTTTTTCCGTAAGATGTTACCGAATACGATATCCGACACTCTGCTGCGGAGAGCTGTAATTTTGTTCTTAAACTTAATCAGAAATTCTCTCGTTTCCGTAGGATTGATCCAAAGTAGTTTTGAGTAGTTTTCCGAAAGTAAACTTAGCGGATAAAATTCGAGAGTTAGCAATGGCGAAAATTTTAGATTTCAGAGCGTCTTAGTTAACGGTTTAGGTTTTGAGTAGGTTTATAGAAATCAACTCTGTTCTTCTCAAACTGGTCAAGAAGGACCAAGCTGGCCATATTTCAAATTGGTCGAGAGGGCCGAGCTTGTCGTGCGGAGCTGGTCGAGACAGAACGAACTTGTCGTATGGCTAACCGGTCGGGACAGTCGGAGTTTGGCCTCCCTCGGGTGGTTTGGGCGGTTGGGAAGCATTGGTAAGCTCTTTTCCGTTTTGTCGTTTGCTTCGAGAGTTGTTGGAAGAATGCGGCAGTGGGAATTGGTGACCCGATTTGCGTGCTTATATTCCGCGAGTAATCTAGGGTTTCCCCAAGGTTTGAGGAGAATAAGTTTTATTTTTCGAAAGGTTCTCGAAAGAAACCTTTTTGTAGAAACCTTGCTCGTTCGCGATTTCTCTAACTTGGTAACAAGGCGAATTTTTGGGGTTTGATAGATTTTATCGTTGCCCTTTCTGTTTAGATAGAGTGCGAGCTTGTTTTCGTGCTCTTCCTGTGGCGGAAAGCAGATTTTTTGATTTGCTTTCGAGCACCGTGGCGTTTGTGTAGCGTTGGCCGTGGAACAGTCGCTGCTGGAGTTGTTTACCATCGTTGGCGCAACTGCAAGTTTTTCTTTCATATTTCGGACATCGGTTCGATCAGCTTTCGCGGCGTATGAGTAAGAGTAATCCGTACCTCCTTCTAGCCAAACAGTGGGAACCGAAATTCACACGTCGATTTTAATGAATAAAAGCGGAGGAAAGCCAAGTTAACCCGACTTTCCCTGAAGGTCGGATTCTCTGCGACAGCCAGCGACAAGTGACCGAATAAATGCGGAAAAGGTTTGTTAAGATTTGGGACTGGACCTTAAGAAAGGCTGCCTCATTACCCCTTCGAGGATCAAGTCGGACTTAGTTCAGTTTAAAAGAATTGAACAAGAGATCGAACCGTCTGGCGGGTTAGTCGATATGGCGTTTGTCATATAAACAGGCATGTCGAAGATAATGCCTAGGGTTTCTATGTCGGAGCTCTGAAGTAAAGAATTGTCCGATCCTTAGAGGAGCGGAGATTTGCGAGCAGGAGGCTGACCAGACGTTCTAGGGCCTGCCTTGCTAGTCTAACCGACTAAATTCTAAGTTCTATCAGCTAACAGGAGCTCTCTAGGCCTCAATCTAGGATTTTCGGATCCCCTTCTCCTCTGCTCTTGCTCTCCTATATACTCACTTCTAGGTCGGTTTGCCTTAGGATGATGGACTTCGCCTTTGGGTCCAAGTTTATCTCTTCAGGAAATATTCCATTTTCGTCGATCTTCGTAATTATCCTCGAGTTTTCCCCTATTTTTCGGTGACTTGATGTTTATCCGATGTTCGGGAAATTGGATAAACCGTCATAGTCTGATTGGGCCTGAATTCTTAAAATCGTAAGTAAGTCCGTGGACTTGTCTTAAGTCGTTGAGCGTTTTATCACGATTTTTGGAAAGACTATCTTTCTCGTAAAATAAACCGTATAGCCTAAAGCATCGATGTTGAGTTAATCGATCTTGTTTTACACGATATCCTCTACGAGAAATCCAACCTTTCTAATTTTTTGTCGTAAAACATCGAGGATGATTCCAATCGAGTCGAATCGAGAGATGTTAATTCCGTAGCCGTGATCGTATCAAACCCACGAGGATTGATCCAAGCAAGCCAAGGCGGGATCAGACCAAGCACGATGGGACCGAGACCAGGGCGAGGACCGAGACCAGGCGAGGACCGTCGACCCGGCAGAGTGCCGGCTGCATCGCTTGGCGCCCGGCCATGGGGCTTACGCCGCGTATAGGCGGCTACATCGCGTCTGCCGCCCGGCGCGGCTCGCCGCTCTACCGCTTACCAGGGGTTTGCCGCCCGGCGAGGCGGTACATTCGTCTGCCGCCCGGCTAGAGGGCTTACCGCCCGGCGAGGCTTACCGCCCGGCGCCAGGCCGTCGCGTACGCCTGCGCCGGGGACTTACGCCCGGCGCCAGGCCGGCTGCGTCGCGTCTGCCGCCGGCGCCAGGCCGGCTCCGTCTCGCCTGCCGCCGGCTCCAGGGATTCTCTGCCCGTCGTGGGTTCTCCGTCGCCCGATCCTTCCTCCGTTGACCGTTCGTGCGGGAAATCTTTGAGTTTGGAATGATCTTTAGCCGTTGATTTCGAGATAACCGTTTTCGACCTCACCAGAGAGTGGATATTCTAATTTGAGAAAATCTCGTATAACTTCTTTTCAAATTATCCGAAACTTTTTGTTTCAAGAAATACTTTTCAGAGACTTTCAGTCATTGATTCCGTCGTGACCGATTTTGACCCCAACAAATGGTGCAAAACAAGAACTTAGAGCGAGTTTGGTGAAACTCTTCTGATTCAACCATTAAAGCTTGACATTCTTCATCTTCTATCTCTAAAAATGCAGCATCTTTCCCTACTAGTTTGTCATCTATGGTCTCTTCTGTTCCCATCCTCACTTGAACCAACTTCTCGGAATGGAAAGAGAAAGTTGAGTTCACATTAGGTGTACTAGATTTGGATTTGGCACTTCGTGAAGAAGAGCCTAGCCAACTAACTGATGATAGTACTGAGGAAGAAAAGGCTTTCCATAGAGCATGGGAGAAAGCGAACAGATTGAGAATCATATTCTTAAGGATGACCAAAGCTAGCAACATCAAAATTTCCCTTCCAGTTGCAGAGAAAGCTAATGCTTATCTAGCAGCTATAGAAGAACGGTTTAAGACTGCAGACAAATCCCTTGCTTGGAAACTTAGGCAGATCTTACAACCATGAAACATGATGGCACAAGGTCTATACATGAACATTGAATTGAAATGACCAATCTTGCGGCTAAGCTAAAAGGTTTAGGAATGAGTGTGGATGATTCTTCTCTTGTCCAGTTTATCCTAAACTCTTTACCTCCTCAGTATGGACCATTCCAAATCAATTACAACGCCATTGTTGAATAGTGGACGTCTATTGAATTGGCTAATAAACTGGTCCAAGAGGAATCAAGGCTTGGTCATGAATGTATTAAGGTTGCCCACTATGTCCAAGGAGCTGGACCTAAAGCTGGGAAAAGACATCAAGCAAGTCATAAAAGAGCACCACCTAGGATGAATGTTTCTAATCAAGCCAATGAGAAGAAGGCAAGAAAAGATGATCGAAGCAACTTTTGCAAAAAGTCTGGACACTTTCAGAAAGATTGTCCTAAAAGGAAAGAAAGGTTCGAAAAGAAAGGTAATCATATGGGTTAAGTAAGCTTTTTCGAATCTAACTTTGCTCATGTTTCTTCTAATACTGGGTGGATTGATAGCGGTGCTAATGTACATGTAACTAATTCCTTGCAGGGATTCCTTACAACCCAGACCATAAATCCAAGTGAAAGCTATATACTTATGGGAAATCGAGACAGAGCGCCAGTTGAAGTTGTTGGCACTTATTGTCTCATTTTAGATAGTGGATTTTGTTTGGATTTATTTCAGACTCTTTATATTCCATCTATTTCCCGTAATTGGTTTCAGTAAGCAAACTTGATCTGGCTGGTTTTAAGTCTTCTCAAGGAGATGGTTGTTTCAATTTATTTCTGAACTCTAATCGAATTGGTTCTAGAATATTAGTTAATGGTCTTTACAAATTAAATTTGTCTGATCAAAATTTTGAAACACATCTCACCCTGCAAGATAAATGTAAAACTAAAACATATGCAAATGATTCATATTTTTTGTGGCATAAAAGACTCGGACATATTTCTAGTGAAAGAATCAAAAGATTGGTAAAAGATGGAGTCATTCCGAATCTTGATTTTACCAATAATAAAGAGTGTGTAGATTGCATTAAGGGCAAGCAAACTAAACACACTAAAAGAGGAGCCACAAGAAGTACACAGCTTCTTGAAATCATACATACAGATATTTGTGGACCCTTTGACGTTCCAACTTTTGGAGGTGAAAAGTACTTTATTACCTTTATCAATGATTATTCACGTTATTATTATCTCTATCTACTGCATACAAAGTCTCAGTCTGTGAATGATGTACAAGTATTCATTACTGAAGTATAGAGACAATTAGATTGAATGGTGAAAATCATTAGGTCAGATAGAGGTGGAAAATTTTATGGCAGATATGATGAAACATGACAACATCCTGGACCATTTGTCAGCCTTCTCCAGAAATTAGGAATCTTTGCTCAATACACAACGCCTGGTTCTCCATGGCAGAATGGTGTAGCAGAAATGTGTAACCGTACTTATATGGGAATGGTTAGATCCGTGATGAGTCATGCTAATTTACCTATATATTTGTGGATGGATGCATTACGAACAACAGTCTATATCTTGAACCGAGTTCTTAGCAAAACAGTTCCAAAGACTCCTTTTGAACTGTGGAAAGGCTAGAAACATAGTCTGTCACACCTCCAAGTTTGGGGATGTCCAGCTGAAGCAAGAATATACAATCCTTATGAAAAGAAATTAGATATCAGAACGGTCAGTGGTTTCTTTATTGGTTACCCTGAGAAGTCTAAAGGATATAGATTTTACTATCCAACCCATAATACGAGAATAGTAGAAACCAGTAATGCCAGATTCTATGCGAATGGTGAAATTAGTGGGAGTGATAAAAATCAAGATGTGGTAATTCAAGAAATTAGGGTAAATATCCTTTTACCCTTAGTTTTGAATGTTGGGAATCCTCCTGTTGTTGAATCGTTGGACAACGAGGATATCCAGTTGAATGATCAACCCCTCCATGATGAAAACACCACTAATAATGAAAATCAATCACAAGAGGAGCCAGCATTAAGACGATCAACTCGCGAGAGAAGATCTGTTATTTCTGATGACTATGTGCTTTATCAAATTGAATCTGGAGAATGGGATATAAAAGATCCGAATTCTTATTCACAAGCCATGAAAGATGTTAATTCTGATCAATGGATTGAGGCCGATAAAGATGAAATAGACTCAATGGTTAAGAATGAAGTTTGGGATGTTGTTCCATTGCCTGAAGGACACAAAGCAATTGGGTGCAAGTGGATCAATAAGACCAATCTCGATTGTCATGGCAATGTTAAACGACGTAGATCCAGACTTGTAGCCAAAGGGTTTAATCAGAAAGAAGTCATTGATTATAGTGAGACTTTTTCACCTGTGTCTAGAAAAGACTCGCTCAGAATTATAATGGCATATGTAGCTGAATACGATCTCGAGTTACATCACCTTTCTTAATGGAGACTTAGAAGAAGAAGTCTATATGCGTCAACCTGAAGGCTTCATAATCGAAGGTCAGGAAGACATGGTCTGCAAATTGAAGAAATCAATATATGGAGTGAAACAATCTTCGAGGCAATGGTACTTAAAGTTTTATGAAACCATTAAGAAATTGGGATTCAAAGAAAACATTGTAGATCCATGCATATACCTCAAGATCAGTGGGAGTAAGTTCATATTTTTGGTTCTGTATATTGATGACATATTATTAGCCAGCAGTGATCTTGGTCTATTACATGAGACTAAGAGTTATCTCTCTAAGAACTTTTAGATGAAAGATATGGGTGAGGCATCCAATGTGATAGGAATTGAAATATTCAGTGATAGATCACTAGGAATTTTTGGATTGTCTCAGAAAGCATATATTGATAAATTTCTTGAGAGATTCGGCATGATGACATGTTCTTCTAGCATTGTTCCTATGCATAAAGGTGACACGCTTAATCTTAAGCAATGTCCGCAGAATGAAATGGAACGTAATGAAATGAAAAAATACTCTTATGCATCTCTTGTGGGAAGTTAGATGTACACACAGGTTTGTACTAGATCTGATATTAGCCACGCAGTTGGCTTGCTGGGTAGATTTCAGAGTAACTCAGGACTCGCTCATTGGCAAGCTGCAAAGCAGTTTTGGGGTCAAAATCGGTCACGACGGAATCGATACCCGAAAACCCTCGGAAAAACCAAATCTCGGTCAAAACTTCAAAAACGAGAAAGCGAATAACGAAGCGGATCACTTTCGGCGATGCGGGTCTACTTCGCCCGGCGAGCATGACCGAAGCACGGATCAGCTCGCCCAGCGAGCATGGGCCAGCTCGCCGGTGAGCTCGCCCGAGACAAGGAAAAGCTCGCCCGGCGAGCAGACCCAACTTCGCGAGCTCGCTATGACAAAGGAGCTTCGCCCGGCGAGCTCAACCAAGACAAAGGAGCTTCGCCCGGAGACGCAGCCAGCTGCGGCGAGCTCACCAGGACAAGGGCGAGCTCGCCGAAATGGGCCAGCTCACCGGCGAGCTCGACCGAGGCGAAGCCGAGCTCGCCAGCGACAGGCCAGCTTCGCCGGCGAGCTCGGCGAGAAACGAGCTTCGCCCGGCGAGGGCAGACCAGCTTCGGCGAGCAGACGAACGAGCGAGCTTCGCCCGGTGAACCAGGCCAGCTTCGCCCGGCGAGCTTCGACGAGACAAAGGCGAGCTTCGCCCGGCGAACGCAGCCAGCTTCGCCCGGTGAGCTCGACCATGACATGGGACAGCTTCGCCCGACGACCATGACATGGGACAGCTCGCCGGCGAGCTTCGACCATGACATATGACAGCTTCGCCGGGCGAGTACAACCTCGTCATGGATCAGCTCGCCCGGCGAGCTTCGGCCAAATGCGGAGAACTTCGTAGCGAGCACGCGGCTAACCTGTCGGCGATTGTTCCTAAACCCAATCTTGTCCCGTGACTATGTGTCCTCGTCCAAAGCTTCCGTAGCTCGATCCCCAGGTCCACGGGTATACCACCAACTTTCCGTCTAGAAGTATCTTCAAAAGCTTTCGGGAATTTGGGAAGGTTGGGTCTCTCAAACGGTTTCCCACTCTTCGTGATAGGACGGGTTACGATTAATTCAACATCAACAACCTCGGCTGTACGAAGAGACTAGGTTCCGTTAGAAGGATCGTACCTACGCCAACGGACACCTCGCGAGTAAAAAATGTTTAAGTCTGTCGGCCCAAAGGGGTCGAATTGTGAGCGGCACCACTTACAATCCTAAGGAACTTGAGCCCAAAGATAAGGATGACGGTTTATTCGCGGAAAGAGATAAATGTCAAGTTTCCGCAAAGATAAATGTCAAGTTTCTGCGAAAATAAATGTCAAGTTTCCGCGAAGATAAATGTCAAGTTTCCGCGAAGATAAATGTCAAGTTTCCGAAGATAATCATGAAGAAAATATGGAAAAGCCCGCGACAAATCCGGCCCGAGAGGAGAAAACCGACCTAAGAGGAGGAGTATATAAAGAGGACTTGGGCGAAGAGAGAAGAGAGAGCTTTCTCAGAGCAAACTAAACACTTAGAGCAAATTAGGCATTTTTCCATTTTTACTATCGAGCTGCGACTCAACTAGGTTAGAACTTAGGTTGCTAGCCTAGCAAACTTACCGACAGCTCTTGTAGCCAAGGCTCTTACCTGTTGTTCACGCTCAAACGCGAATTCGGAAATAAGATCCCTTTTTGTTCTCCCTTCCTTTTATCTTACGATTTTACATCTTAATATTTTCGTCGTACTGATTGTGTTGTGTGTGGCCCAGCAGATAGCCGTGTCCTTTAGGGGAGACTAGGTTTACTTGGTTTCCCTCCAATTGACTGAACTCGACGGTGTGAATTTTGTTTCCCACAATTTGGCGCTAGAAGGAGAGGAATACGGATCTATCTTTCACGCAACCACGCACGCTCAGTCAGATATGGCTACGGACACTGGTAAAGACAAACAGGCGCCTGACGGGCCTCCCATCGATCCCAGTGTCAATCTAACTCCAGCTGGAAACATGTCAACGGTGACTACTGACGCCACGGCATTAGTCAGATGAAAGAACTGTTCGCTTCTTCTCAGAAAAAGTCGGACGAACAGGATAAACTCGTTGCCGCTCTCGCAAAACAGGTGGAAACCTTAACTGCGAAGGCTATGAGTAAAATCCCGCGCGGCACTACCAGGACCCGCGGCGGCAGAAGACTCAATTTTGAGACTCCAAACGACCAGGCCGCACGGCCGGACAGAGCTTCCTCGGGTAAAAACCCTAGCTAAGCAGCCCCGTCCGATGCACAGCCGGTCGTGGAGAAACTTCCACGTCATCCCGTGAGCAATGAGGGAGCCGACGTTGAACGCATCGATCTGGACATAAGTGATCAGTCCGATGGCTCGGACCAAGATGCGGATATCCACCCAAGAAGAACGCGAAGCCAGTCCGCTCGGCCGAGCAGCGTGCAAAAAACCCATGAAGGAGGAAGAAGAAAACCTCTATTGGGTGGAAAAGGAGGAGCTGGCTGAAAAACAAGCCAGAATCCACCAGAGCCAGCGTCGTCAGACTCGAAGGACATCTGGGAGCCCCAGTGAAATCCACGACCTCCGCGAGTACATTGCGAAAACCGCGGCGGAAGTCAAAGCGGTGAAATCACAGATTCACCACGCGACGAGCGCTGCGCCCGAAATAGACAGACTGCTTGAGGAAGCACGCAAGACTCCTTTCACCTCCCGGATCACGGAGACCCACATCTTGGATCCAGGAAAGATAAAGATTCCCGTCTACGATGGCACCTCCGACCTGAAGGCACATCTGCAATCGTTCCAGATCGCGATGGGAAGATGCAAACTCAGGGAACGCGAAAAAGACGCCGGCTACTGCCTCCTCTTCGTCGAAAACCTCAAAGGAGCCGCGCTCGAATGGTTTTCTCGTCTAAAGCGAAACTCTATCGGAAGCTTTCGCCAACTCACTTCGGAGTTCCTCAAACAGTACTCCATGATCATGGACAGGGAGACCTCGGACGAAGATCTCTGAAGTCTATCTC
This sequence comes from Brassica nigra, assembly GCA_016432835.1. Classification (NCBI taxonomy): domain Eukaryota; kingdom Viridiplantae; phylum Streptophyta; class Magnoliopsida; order Brassicales; family Brassicaceae; genus Brassica; species Brassica nigra. The sequence goes on from CM028247.1 coordinate 32,564,409, forward strand.
AAAGGGAGGACGAGCCACTCCGCGATTTCATGAACAGATTCAAGCTAGTAATGGCAAGAGTCACCGGAATCAGCGACAAAGTAGCGGTCGACGCCCTGCGGAAAACTCTCTGGTACCGATCTAAACTCCGCCAGTGGATATCTCTCGAAAAACCGAGAACGATCCAGGATGCTCTGCACAAGGCAACGGACTTCATCATAATGGAGGAAGAGATGAAAGTCCTCTCCCAAAAACACAACCCGCAGAAAACATCCGCAAAAAGGAATAGCTCTCGTAACGATAAGTACATCCACCACGAAGGGGAAGATCTCCAAGGCGAGCACAATTACGCCATCAGTTCGAATAAGGAAGACCTCCGGGAACACTTGGACCAAAACCAGTTCAAGGATAACTCCCTGCGATTTCCACCAGACGGAGGACATTCTACTACGAACTACAAGTTTCTCGGCGCGAGGCTCGCCGCGAAACTCCTCGCCGGCGAACTCTCGAAGGTTACGAGCATAAAATATCTGGTCTTGGATTCCGATCGGCCTCCCAAAACTGACAAAGAGTCTCGAAAGGGCGCGCGAAAATCAGTCGGCGAAGCGGAAGAAGACAAGGCAACCAAGGAAACAACAACAACCGTCGAAGGGTCAACATGATCATAGGAGGATCGCAATTCTATCACGATTCGGTCTCTTGATCAAGGCTTACGGACGGAAGGCCGAAACGAGCTCTAACTTGGAAAGTCGGTCCCCGACCAATGGCGTGCCAAGCGATCGATCACCGAAGAGCATGAAACCATCGGCATCGATAAACCGCACTACGACCCGTTAGTCATCGATTTGGTGATCCGAGACCTCGAAGTCGCCAGGATCCTCGTCGACACAGGAAGCACGGTCAATATCATCTACCACGATACACTTCGAAGAATGAGTATCGAAATCGGCGAAGTCGTCCCGGAACCAAAACCTCTCACAGGTTTCGATGCGATGTCGATGACCCTGGATCCATCAAACTTCCGTGGTGGCAAAGATGTGACGAAAATCATCGAATTCATGGTAGTCGACACTCCGCCATCTATAACGTCATCATGGGAACCCCTTGGATCAATGCCATGAAAGCAGTACCCTCGACTTACCATCTCGCATCAAATTCCCAACCCGGCGGAACATCAGTAATCTGGGGATGCCAAAACAGTCGAGGCTGCTACTTGGCGAACATAAACTTCGCTAACTCGGAACACCTCAGCGGTCAATCGAAGAAACCGAAGAAAACTCAGGACTCCAACCGAGCTCCGCAAAGCAGTCCGGAACCACTGGATCAGGCAGCGACTTCGGGATGACAGCATCATATCCGAATCTATCATCTCACCAGTGGGCGACCCTACTCAGCGATCATCGACCCAGCGGTCCCAGTAGCTGAAGCGGCTAAGAAGACCCCTCCAGCAGTAGGAACACCCGCAGAAACTAGCAGAACTACGAGATGGCTTGATCCTCGAAAGAGGTACGTAGGCAGCTTGTCCTGTTGACAAGTTCAGCTATCCCCTCTCAAAGGGAGATGCGATATACTCATATACTCCCATAAAGTTGAAATATCCGTGCTTGTACTCGAAATTTTGAAACTTTTAATAAAATTTTTCGATTTCACGAATCACTGCAATAAGTCTCTACCGTCCAAACAGTCCTTGGACGAAAAACAGTTGTTGTTTTAAACAGTCATGGTCAAGCAAGACCTAAAAAGCACATGTCTTCTCCAAATGAAAGAAGATCGAAACCACTTCGTAAAAGATACATCTTTCGGGAAAAGCAAGACGTCGCAAACAATCCGCGAAAGATCTTATCTAAGTTCACAGTCCATCCGCAACTTTAAAAACGATGATCGTCGATTTGCCCCGACGAACATACCTGAAAAACGTTCTCCAAAAAGGGAACTCGTAGTCAAACCTTTCGTAAAAGTAAAGGTTCTCTTACATCCGGCAAGGATATCATAGAGCGCTATACAAAAAATCCGAAATTTTGGTCAGCACTCCAGACGATCTCTGGAAGATGCTCGGTTCTTCCCATACAAGTCGTCTAAGCCGGCATCAAGTCGCGGAATTTAAAACGGAAAGAACCAGGTAAAAACCGCCAACAGGCAAAACGAAATCCGATTAGTCATCGCATAGCCTTAGTGCCGAAAGTAAACCTAGGTCTTTCCCTAAGCCCAGTCCTACTGGCCCATTAACATCTCAAGGCATGATATCATAACTGATACGAGATCATAAAACATGTCTCGTCGTCCAAAACGCTCACGAAACTTCGTGAAACTCCTAAACGTTTCCGAACATCCTCGTCCTTCTAAGACAAACAAACAGGACGACAAATTAAGATTTAACATACGGAGTGACTACTCGTATCTTTTCCTCAAACACTTGACAGAAGTATAAACTAAAAATCATAGGATGATTAAAATATTTGTCATATATATAAAAGCCGCACAACGGCTGGGATTCAAAAGCCACCAACGGCCAGTCCCACAAATAAAGTCAAATGGCCCTGTAAGGCCATAGCACACTCATATAAACAGGCCACAGTCGGCCTAAAAACTCAACAATACAAATAAGGGAAATCTATCCCAAATAATCAAAATCTACATACCCAGAGATCGAAAGGCCAAATGAGTTTGCAGGCTGATCGACCTCTCCCTCTCTGTCCGCAACTCCGGCACCTTCGTCGCCAACACCGGCACCTTCGTCGCCAACACCGGCTCCCGCTTCCGCCGTGTCCTCCGAGACCTCGATGGGATCCCAAAGCTGTCGGACCCTTCCTTCGATCGGAGGAACCAGGGATTCAGCATGAGCGCACCCGTCCATAAGGACCGACATCTCAGCGACCTCGGCGGGAAAGGAGAACTCCTGGTTCTGCGACTTGTAGAGGGTGGCAACCGAGCCACGACACTCGCAAAAATCGCCTACGAACTCCTGAGCGTCCTTAAAACTCTCGAATTCGGTGGCAAACAAAGCGGCCCTCCGCTTCATCTCGGCGACAATCGTCCTCCTTCCTTTCCTCTCCGCGCGAACAAGGGCCTGAGAAGGGAGCTCAGCCTGTCTCTGGCTCTGCTCCTCGACCTCCTTCCGAACCCGAAAGAGTTCCCTCTCAGCCTCCTCGGCTTTAAAGTGAGAGATGCGCGACTCCCGGAAACTCCCGTCGAGCGCCGCATTAAACACCCTCATCCCCTGCATTAACTTAAGATTAAATAATATATATATATATATATATATGTGCATATATATACCAAAATCCAGATCAAAGGATAAACCTCGTTGATTAAACGAGAGCCTTCAGCGACCACTTTCCGCCTCGACTCTTCGTTCAGCGACTCGTGAGTAGTAAAACCGGGAGGGAGGTCTGCGAAAAAATCACTAGGAAGGGGAACCTCGTTGGCTCCGCTCTTTTCCCCTGGAGTGAAACTAGGTTTCCATCCTGGCAGCGGCGGATCTCCCGAAACGGTCTCAGAAGCAACTCCTTTTCCTTTCCGACCGGTTCCTCGTCATACGGAACATCAAGGGGCTGGGAGACGGCTCGAGATCGATGGAGCTCCGTCGTAATTCGAATCCGTTCAACGGTGAAGGAATTCTAGAAGAACGGCCTGCTGCGGAGGAGATCTCGCTTGGCGAAAAGATCGGCAAGAGTTGGCGGAAGGATCCTATTCGCTGCAAGATATAAAAAAAAAATCAAAAACCATCGCACATAAGAAAAACGTCACCGGTCGTATTACCACGTTTGAAGTTCCATTCCCTACGGAATAAGTGGAGATAGCTCTCCTCGACGGATTCTCCATCTATTCGAACAAAGAAAAAGCGCTCAAACCATGTCTTCGGGTGCGAAGTGTGCCCTTGGATTATAGCCATGTTTTTCTTTGGGGCCATGCGGAACGAGCCTTCAATTCCTGTTGGCCTCGTAGCCCAAAGGCCCTCGAAGTCACCAGGGTTAAGGTCCATCCCTAACTCGTAACTCGCGATCAACACTCCGAGCCAATGCTGTAAAGCCGGAACGTTCAGCTGACTGATCGAAAGCTCGAAGCGGTGAAGCGCGCGAACAATGGTACCGGGGATTGGGAACCACATGCGGCAATACGACAGAAAGGCTTCATAGCAAGTGAAGAAACCTTCTGGGGGATTCCCTGCGCTCTCATTGCCACTCGGGATCCGGAACACGACTTCGCTTGGGACCTGGTAAAACTTCCGAAGAGTAGCAAGGTAGCGGGGAGAAACCATGCTCGGCGTAAGAGGCGCATTTGGCGACCTCACAGGCCTCTGGGGATCGGGATGTCTTGCAGAGAAGAGCGAGCAGAAGCTTTGTAGCGTCCTTTGCGTCTTCATCGACTCAAACTCTTCCTTGGGCGATGACCTCGTTAGCGAAGAATCGTCAGCGAATGAGAGGAAGAGTGCCTCTTTGAAGATCCTTTGCTTGAAGACATCTTTCTTTTTTAAAAAAAGCAAGGAGAGAAAGAGGAGGATGCTTGTCTTGGGGGTAAATTCTAGTGAGAAGTAAGTTTGGAATGATCAAAACTTACTCCACCTATATAAAGCAATAAAAGAGATTTACTATTTACACCGGTTTTGCAAGCGATTATGTCTTTACACCTTCCTTACAAGCTATACGCGAGCTAGGACCTATCGCCAAACACCACGGAACCTAGCTAGCTGGGGGGCTAACTGTTGGGGTCAAAATCGGTCACGACGGAATCGATAGCCGAAAACCCTCGGAAAAACCAAATCTCGGTCAAAACTTCAAAAACCGAGAAAGCGAATAACGAAACGGATCACCCGACGAGTAAGGTCTACTCGCCGAGCAGGACCGAAGCAATCAGCTCGCCCGGCGGGCATGGGCCAGCTCGCCCGAGACAAGGAGAGCTTCGCCCGGCAGCCCAGCTCGCCGGCGAGCTCAACCAAGACAAAGAGGAGCTCGCCCGGCGAGCACGGGCCAGCGCACCGGCGAGCTCACCTGGGACAAGGGCGAGCTCGCCCGGCGAGCTCGGCCGAAACGAAGGCGAGCTCGCCCGGCGAGCATGGGCCAGCTCGCCGGCGAGCACGCCAAGACGAGGGCGAGCTCGCCCGGCGAGCACGGGCCAGCTCGCTGGTGAGCTCGACCATGACATGGGACGGCTCGTCCGGCGAGCTCGACCATGACATAGGACAGCTCGCCGGGCAAGTACAACCTCGTCATGGGTCAGCTTGCCAGGCGAGCTCGGCCAAGGTACGGGAGAACTCGCCCAGCGAACACGGGTAACCTATCGACGATTGTTCCTAAATCCAATCTTGTCCCGTGACTATGTGTCCTCGTCCAAAACTTTCGTAGCTCGATCCCCAGGTCCACGGGTATACCACCAACTTTCCGTCTAGAAGTATCTTCAAAAGCTTTCGGGAAGTTGGGAAGGTTGGGTCTCTCAAACTGTTTCCCACTCTTCGTGATAGGACGGGTTACAATTAATTCAACATCAACCACCTCGGCTGTACGAAGAGACGAGGTTCCGTTAGAAGGATCGTACCTACGCCAACGAACACCAGCGAGTAAAACAGTTAAGTCTCAATACGGCCCATAGGGGGTCCGAATTGCGAACGACGGCCCACTTACGATCCTAAGGAACTTGAGCCCAAAGATAAGGATGACGGTTTATTCGCGGAAAGTGACAAATGTCAAGTTTCCGCGAAGATAAATGTCAAGTTTCCGCGAAGATAAATGTCAAGTTTCCGAAGATAATCATGAAGAAAATATGGAAAAGCCCGCGACAAATCCGGCCCGAGAGGAGGAAAACCTAGGGGTGGGCATATCGGTTTAGTTTCGGGTTCGGTTTGGGTTCGGTTTGGTTTGGTTAGTTTGGGTTTTATAAAATTCAACCCAATTAAAACCAAAGTAGCTTTGGTTTGGGTTTGGTTCGAGTTTAGTTCGGTTTGGTTTAGTTCGGTTTGGTTTAGATTTAGTTCGGTTTGGTTTTGATTTAGTTCGGTTTACTTTATTATGGTGTAGTTTGGTTCGGTGTAGTTCGGGTTGGTTATAAAATATGATGGCTAATCAAATTAACGTAAAAGACTTGTGACCATTCCAAAATCTATAAACTAAAACACTATTTGCATCTAACTTTTGTTTTATTGATCCCTTATAACTCGTTACATAATTTTACTTTTAGATAATGGAAATTGGAGAAGATGAACGAGACAAGACGACTATGGTATAGATGCTTATAGTTTTTAGATTTTGTTTTCAGTACAATCTTTATGTATTAGAATTAGAGAATATATATAATAGTATTATTCATTTATTTGAATCATATTTGAAATTTTTAAGAATATATGGAAGTTAAGAAAATATGGAAAACGAAACTTTAACTAAAATTTACAATATGTTAATACAATATATATATTGGGTTTATTGGTTTGGTTGGTTTGGTTCGGTTTAAAACCAAACCGAACCATTAGTTAGTAAAACATGAACCAATTGGGTTATGCAAAGAACACGGTTTGGTTTGGTTGGTTTAACCGGTCGGTCGGTTCGGTTCGATTCGGTTTGGGTTTTTGCCCACCCTAGGAAAACCGACCTAAGAGGAGGAGTATATAAAGAGGACTTGGGCGACGAGAGAAGAGAGAGCTTTCTCAGAGCAAATTAGGCATTTTTCCGTTTTTATTATCGAGCTGTGACTCAATTAGGTTAGAACTTAGGTTGCTAGACTAGCGAACTTGCCGACAGCTCTTGTAGCCAAGGCTCTTACCTGTTGTTCACGCTCAAACGCGAATTCGGAAATAAGATCCCTTTTTGTTCTCCCTTCCTTTTATCTTACGATTTTACATCTTAATATTTTAAATTATGATTGTGTTGTGTGTGGCCCAGCAGATAGCCGTGACCTTTAGGGGATACTAGGTTTACTTGGTTTCCCTCCAATTGACTGAAACTCGACGGTGTGAATTTCGGTTCCCACAAGAAGGTTTTGAGATACTTAAAGGGAACAAGAAACTACATGTTGACATATCGAAAATCAACACATCCACAGATGGTTGGATTTTCAGACTCAGATTTTGGTGGATGCAAAGACTCTAGACACTGTACTCTCGGCTATGTGTATCTCCTTGGTGGAGGTGCCATCTCATGGAAAAACCAGAAGTCTGAGTTGATCTACACATCCACTATGGAAGCTGAGTATGTTGCATGTTATGAGGCTTATATTCAAGGAACATGGTTGCGGAATTTCGTGTCAGAGTTTGGGGCTTTGAGTTTTTTTGACAAGCCTCTCACTCTTTACTGTGACAATCAAGCTGCAATCTTCTTTTCTAAACATGAGAGGATATCTAAAGTAGCCAAGCATATGGACCTCAAATATCTATCACTGAAGCAAGATGTCAAAAGAGAAGTGTGTCATTGATCATATAGGCACTGAACTTATGGTTGCAGACATATTTACAAAGGCTTTACCTCCAAAGACTTTCATGAAGCATGCTGAAAGTATGGGTCTTGAGAACAGCCCTTAATTATGTTGTTTTCTTACGATTAGCCTATGTATGACAATTATTTGAGCTCTTTTATGACTTTTACATCTTTTATATATTTTGTTTCCAATGTGCACACACATTATTGTTGGTTGGATTTATGATAACAGAATCAGTCTTTATTTAAAGACATTAAAGGGACCATTACGATACTCCTGCTTATGTTTATGGTCTAGCTATGAAGGTGGTTAATGCGGTAGTACATGGAAGGGATCATGTTGCAGAATGATGTCCGACCGCCATGACTCTCATTGATTACTAGATTAGTCAAGACACTTATAATGACCAAATGAAATAAAGTTGCCGGCCTTATGATTCCATAAAGAAAACATTAGTGGATTTTACTAACGACCAAGTGGGAGATTGTAAGGAATATTTCCTTTCCCTATTATATGGTCTTATAGTTATCCGTTTTCTATTGGAATATTGATATTCCTTAATATATTTGGTAACCAATGAAATTGGAAATAAATGAGTAATTCCTAATTTATCTCTACCTTGATGGACGGTTGAGATTAAATCTAAAGGAAACCCTAAAGAGGAATTAGGTCCTATCTCCACCTATAAATACATATCTTTAGACCATCATAAAGATATCCTGAAAGCAACACATAAGGTTATAGGCAAGGCGAGAGAAACAAGGTTCCTAAAAAGAAATTGAGCTATTCGTCTTTCATTCAGGATTCAATCCATTCAGGAAGATCTCTTAGGCACAATGAACGCAGGTAACCCTATAAACATTCATATGATTCTATTATGTGATTAACCTAGATGTTTAGAGATCTTAGGGTTGATGTGAATCTAACTTACAAATAAGCCATGTACGTATTTTTTAATGTTCTTAAGAGAGGAATTAACAAGAAGCTGTCAAGGACAGTACCACTATCTGATTCTGATGGGTTTTCTTCTTCATTCCACAAAACACTTAAAGGGAGAAGAAAGATAATGAAGGAAAAGCTTACTAAGAGGCAGTAACGAAAAGGCCGTGATGGAGTTGCTTTAGTCACCCAGTTTTGGCGAGTGGGCTGTGGAAAACGCAAAATGAATAAGCTTAAATTTGATAGAAGATCCGTCCAGTGATGGTTCCTATGGTTCTCACAAGCAAGCAAGCAGCAGTTATTACAAAACATATGCCTTCATTCCACAAACCTAAAACATGTTCATTTCCTAATTTGGTTTCATGATTTAGTTTGCAAACAAGTTGCTTTCAAGAAGACATACTATGATCAATTATTCGGAAACAGGTACACAACGCAGAGAACCAAAGAAAGCAGCGATTGTAGCCACAATACCAGACCAATAGATCGTCCGACAAATATTTTCTCTAGCTCTATCCAGTGAGACCAACATACACTGAACATTCCGCATAAGCGTAAATCAACTTCATTTAAATCCCACAAGCCGTCAGTTGGGATAATGTAGCTAAAAAACACAAGCCTTCCGTCATATTCTGACATCTCATTCACCCTTGAGATAAACAGTTGCTTCCCATCAGGACCAACCAATCTTCTCCACACATTGACCTTTGTATCAAACCACATAATCCCATTAAATTCGGGTGAAAGAAAGCAAAGAGAACATCCTCCACCACACACACGCGATGTGCCATGTCAGTGAACTTCACCTTTCTTCCACCTTCCGAGAGTCTCTGGTTTACCATATGAACCATCCGTTCTCCTTCACCTTCTCTCGGATTGTACACACTTTTCTTCTTGTACTCCACCGAGGCACTATACCGTGTAATCTTATGCACGTTCTCCAGCCCCGCAAGCTCCCAAGTCTCCGACTTTGTATCAAAAACTTCAACTTGGATCTTTTCTTGAAACCTTCCTTCGCCTCCCGTCGATCACTCCCACAGCTGATTTGCGCTCTTTTATAGGCACGCTCATGCTTGGTCCCTGAGTGATGTTTCCAGATCGGGTATCAAGGATCCACAGATCAGAGGAAGGTTCGCTATTTCCGCCAATGAAGAAGATCTTTGACCCCACTGCAACTGTTGAAGAACCGTACCTAGGATGAGGAGGGAAGGGAGTTAGATTTGGAACTAACCTATACTCCGTGATGTTGCCTTGAGAGTAAACCAGTGGAACGCGGAGGAGTCTTTGTTGTCTTCTTCTTCTTTCAGACATACATGGAGAGAGCTCTTGTGGAGGGTGGATCGCAACTTATTGAGCTCAGGTGAGAGAACAAGGGCTCTTAGGTTTTTTGAGACCCAAGAGATGTTTAGGTGATAGATCCTTGGGACGCGTGCCAAGCAACTTAAAACGATTTCTTCAGGTAGTGAAGAAAGCGATGGCGGCGGAGGAAGATGGATAGTGCGTTTTTCCATTGGCTCGTTGGCGTTGGCGTTGTTGCCGTGGTTTCAACTCAAAATGTTCAGTCTTTGCATTAAGATGATGGAAATCAAACAAGCCCTACACCGGCAAGATGTTCGGGGATAAACAGCAAGATGTTCGCCAGTTTCCAAAACCGGCAGGCATGTTGTAGCATTTTAGTGTAAAAGAAAAAACTACGAAATGTGCGAGGTTGTGCGAGAAAACAACAAGATGTTCATTAGTTTCAAACACGACAGCAAACTCGTATAGACTGAGGTTAGGTAAACACCTCATTTTGGGTTTGGTTATGATTCAGGGATGAACAGAATTTGTAAGAAAAAAAATTATTAAGAATATCTTATTTAATACAATACAAAATTTATAATAATTGCAACAAAATTGAATTTTCATGAAATCCTACATATTATGGTATAATTATTAATGATATTATCTCTGTTCGTTTTATAAACTCTGCAACTGACGTCTGCGGCAAGAAATAAACCTACAACGGAAGTAACTTTATTGATGTCGAAACTGGCGCCAGTCGCCAAGAAACAATCGGAGACAAGAAAATAGAGTTGTGGCTGCCGCTCTTAATTCCAACATCGCATCTGGCGGTTATTAGTTACCTTAGCGACTGAAAACAAAATCTGATTTTCCGTGACTGTGATGCATTTGCCGTGGTCATAGTTGTTTTTTTGAATCGCTGCCGCTCACGCCAGAGTTTATTAAACGAACAGGGGTATTAAGAACTATATTAATAAATACTATTATGTATAAATTTGGATTTATAGTTATATATTGTAGGAAATGTGGTTATTAATAACCATGTCGATATAATATTCTCATTAGATACTATATTATAAGATGATTATGATATAAATTTACATTTGTTAATATAAAAATAATCACCAGAATGTATATAATTTTTGGTTATGTATTTTTATGTATAGTCAGGTATATATATAATTTTATATATTTATATAATATTGTATATACGTTCATTGTTTGTTAAGTAGATGTGATTTTATTTTAAAAAATATTGTGGGTAAAGCATATTTAAGATTAATAAACATAGATAGATTTGAATAAAAATGGTAAAGCATATTTAAGATTAACAGCATGTATACATATAAATATGTCATATTACTAAATATATGTGATGACAAAAAAAAACTAAATACAAATAATTTAGATGAACCAATGTTTGGTAGTCCTAAACTAAAATATCATACATGAGATCCAAAATAGGTATTTTAATAAATTAAATAGATGTTCGCAATAAAATGGTTTTAATGTGACTTATTTACCTTATATAAAAATAGTACAGTAGAAATTCTATAAATTAATACTCTATAAATTAATAAACATTATAAATTAATAAATTTTACTAGTCCCATGTTGGACTAGTGTAAAATTTGATATAATTCGATAAAATAATAAGAGAATAACTTTTTAATAATCTTTTATAAATATATGCTCCCAATATAAACATAAATTAATAACCTTTTGTTATTTTACACATAAAATGAATTTATATTTTCCGTATAACCCAAATAATCAAATAAAAACAATATAAAACTTGTATCAATGAAATTTATGCAATACATACACCGTAAAATTAAGTATCTTTTATATGTATATATAAATCTAAAAAAAAAAGAAACTTTCTATAAATTGATAACTCTATTAATTAATAAAATATCAAAGTCTCTGAATTATTAATTTATAGATTTTTTAATGTAAATAATTATTATATGCGAAATATCTATATCAAAGAAATTACGATGGAAAAGACCGTTTCAAAGTAAAAGTTAACAGAGCATATAAAGCTCAACTCTATTATACATAAATGATTTTTTTCCCTCGAATGAGCTCACACGAGTCCCCGTGAATGTGAAGAAGTCATGAAAGTGGTCAGGAAATATGGACAAGCATCCGGACAAATCAATTTTGAGAAATCCTCTCTACTCTTTGGTAAGAGGATTAATAAAAATGTTAGACAGCAGATAAAAGATGCTCTTGGAATCCAGAATGAAGGTGGAATGGGAATTTATCTAGGAATCCCAGAGGATATCAGCGGTTCCAAATGTAAGCTGTTTGCATTCTTGAAGGAAAAGTTAATGCATATGGTTATTGGGTGGACGGGCAGATGGCTCTCGAAATGAGGAAAAGAAGTACTGATTAAATATATTCTTCTAGCTCTTCCGACATATGTTATGTCTATTTTCTTACTCCCCTTGGAGATAGGTGAAAACCTAGAAAATGCCATTGCACAATTTTGGTGGAGTTCAACCCCCCCCCCCCTCCTCCGAAAAGGAGAATTCATTAATTGGGCAAAGTGGGAAAATGTATGTTTACCACGAGAGGAGGAGGGGATTGGTTTCTGAATGATCCATGAGTTTAACCTGGCTTTACTAGCAAAACAACTATGGAGATTAGTTCAATATCATGATTCGTTGGTGCCAGAGTATTGAGGGGAAGATTCTACAGAATGAGTTCGTCTTTACGAACACTCTCTGTAAGTAGTCCTTCATATGTGCGGACAAGTATCCCTACAGCGAGGAAGCTATTGCTATTGGGTATCAGTCAGAAGATACACTCTGGATATGAGGTTAAGGTCTGGGAAGATCTTTGGATCCCCACAACACCAGCTAGACCGGCTCGCCCCCTAGCTCCAATCTTACATCCAAACATGAGAGTCAGTGATTTTATCAATCATGAATCAAAGGAATGGGATGTTGAACTATTGGGAAATTATGTGGCCCCTGAAGATATAACTCTCATAAGTTGTTTGACCATTAGTTCAGCTCATTGTCGTGACACTTTTTGTTGGAATATCACAAAGAATGGCCATTAAGTGGAAGAGAAGGAGGTTCTCTAACTAACAAAGCTTCAAGCCTTTGCTTGGAAGATAAAATCCCCCTAGAAAATATCATCTTATATGGCAATTGATAACGGGTCATGTGGCAGTAACAAGGAATTTGATAAGGCGCAACATGAGATGCAATAATTATTGTCCACGATGTGGAGAACAAGAAGAATCTGTTACTCATGCGATTTTTGAATGTCCACCAGCTCTACAAGTTTGGGCTCTTTCATCAACGCCAACGAGCCAAGTCGCCAAGATATCTTTTCTGTCTCAAGTATCTATTCTAATATGGATTATCTTTTCTGGAGGAAGAACAACATTGTTGAACCAGATTTAGATAGGGATCCTTATCCCTGGTTAATCTGGTACATTTGGAAGGCCAGAAATGATAAAACTCTTTAGGGGAATTGACCGGGATCCTTTGGAGCTTGTTCGAGATACAGAGAGTGAGTGTCAAGCCTGGTTCAATGCAAACGAGATGGTGCCACCAGCTCCACGAGACCATAGTAGTGAAGAGCCTCAAGTCTTAAGCTTGGGTAATATATGCATGATAGACGGGTCATGGACATCTACAGCGCTGTTCAGCGAATGCGGATGGGCTTGGATGGACAGCTTGGGAAAGGTTCAACTTATGGGGACAAGGAACTATATTCGACGAGAGTCTGCTCTGCATTCCGAAATTGAAGCACTAAGATGTGCGATAGAGAATATGCTGCAATATTCAATATGTCAGAGCTTTGGAACGGATTGTAAGGATTGATCGTCATGATCAAGGATCCCCACGCCTGGCCAAGCTTTGCAACAGAATTGGAAAGGATTGAGACTTTGCAGATATGTTTTCCGGACTTCAAGATTTCTCATGTTTTACGAGCGCATAGTCTGATATCAGATTCTCTAGCTAGGACGGCTAGATCTTTTCATAGAGAGTTTCATTTTGTTGGTTGTTCTATTCCGGTCTTGTTACCCAGACCAACTCAAGTTTAAGTAATAGAATAGCCTTTCATTATCAAAAAAAAAAAAGAATGAGCTCACACGAGTAATGTACATTACACAGTAACAAAAAAATACTCTCCCATCAAAACAAAGTACTACACAACTAACATTATTTTAAAAATAATTCTAGCTAGTTAGTTAAATCACATAAGCACACAAGTATTTGGTTCCTCCACCACAACTCTAGAATTTCCGTATGGCTGATAGTGCGAATTCGCATAGGATGAATGATATTGGTACGGGTAGTTCATATACGTAAACGGAAAGGCAACAACTTCAGCCGGTTTAGGTGTAGCAGGTTTAGCTGGAGCCGGTTTCTCTGGTTCAGGCTTCTTCTCAGGTGGTTTAACAACTTCAACCGAAACGATTTCTGCATTACAAAGTTTCCTTAGCTTCATCACGAGAACCGGTACATCAACTTCTCCAACTACTGTCATTTTCCCCGTTTTGTCATCCATTGTTATCGAAGTAACTCCTTGAGATCGAGAAACGGCCACAAACGCTTTCTTCCTGATTCTCTCATCGTGGACACTCAATTGCAGCACAGCTTTCTGTAATTTCATACTTGGGATCAGTATTGCTATAATTGTATATTTATGAAATATGTTTGACTAAATGGTTTCTATATATAACGATTAATCAAAGATCACTAAGTTAAACATAATTATTTTCAGATAGAAAAATATGAAAGAAAGGGATACCTTAGCGGCCATGGCTGAAGTAAACTAGAGAAAAGCTTCAGAAATTTCCAATATATTTATTAAAGAAAGAAGGAGATGAGGTATGGTTTGAGATGTTGAACCTTCTTGATGACAGTTGCAAGTAATAAGATGTCTATTATATAGAAATTGCATAGGAAACTACCAGGAATCTAATAATATGACCCTACATGTTTTTCTATTATAAAATAACAAAAGCATTGCGACGACCCTTAAAAGAGTAACGGGGTCAATCTTTATTTAACTTATAGCTAGTATTGTTTTGGTATTTGGTTGAAAAGTAGAATAAATGTAACGATGCATCGACGAAAGCAACGGGAGAAGTGTTGACTGCTCGTTTGGACGCGCATACGACCTGGCCTACGTTGATTTGTGACCTTGTTGACCTATTTAGTCACGTAAGAACTTGTCAAGCAAGTTCTCTAGATTTTGTTCTAGAGATTAGTTGTATAACATCCAAACGAACACTGGATACTGGAATCAAACTGAGATTGACTTCACAACTATTCTTAAAAAAAATTAATGATCTTGGATTTCAATTTGTGTTCGGTTACTTAGATATTTTGCTTATTCATTTTGAGTAAACATATGTCCAGGATATACTATAGAGTAAGGTTATTTTTTATTTTATCCTTAGTCTGATAACAAGTTATAATAAATTCTTCGATATGTAATCTATCTTACTAAAACAAAATCAACATATGAAAATAAAATTTACAAAACAAATTATGAAAATAATTTTACAATTACATGGTATATTATGAAAATGCCACTGATTTATAACCATGACTAGAGTTTCTATTAATGGTAGTTTGGTCATTATTTACAAACTACATCATTTGTAAAACAATGCACAAATACACATTAGCTTATTCTACCATTAAGTGATTTTTTTATATTTTTTATTTTACTATTAGAAATTTTAGATTTTAAAAAACTTATTCTTTTAAATAACAAACTATATTCATTATAATTATCAAAATATTATCAATAAATATTGATTCAGTTTAGTTTTAAAAGAATAGAAATAATTTTTTTACAATATTTAAAATTATCAAATATAAAAAATATCTGTAATAATAATTCTAGCAAATTTTAACAAGTATTATAATAAATAATAAGTTGAGCATACTATATATTTAATGTGCAACAGTTTTACCTTAAACAAAGATGAACGTTTCTATCACCAGAAAAAATAATCAAACTGGCATACGCATAAACAGAAATAAAATTAAATATTTTAATTTTGTTTATGTTAAATTTGGTAAGAAATTATTATGCGATTAAAGCTCATGTAAAAATCTAGTAATAATCAAACGAGAGTTCATCCAACGATTAGAGTTCATATTCAAACAGTGTAATATATATATTAAGTATAGTCATAAACCACATGTTTCAAATAAAAATCTCTTATTTCTCTCGGTTTAACCTTAAACTCGACGAATGAAGAAATAAACAAATCGTAATGGAAAAAGGTCTTCACCTTGGCTTTAGAGACGAATTATAAGATGGGGATATTAATATGGAGAAGACGAGGGGTGTTATCCCATCAGCAAAGATGGCTGATTAGAGGTAATGGCACGGTGGTTCATGAAGGGAGTGAAGCCCAAGGCTTGATTCACTTCCTTGTAGCTCGTCCATGGCAAGGATCTCGGCAACCGAGGTGAAGCCCAATGGCCTAACAAGTAGGGCTGTAGGAGTTTCGTTGACGGACCATGGTTCAGTGACTTGGGGTACAAGTCTGATCAATAATGTTTTTAACCATTGAATCCTTGAGGCGAGTTTGTCGGCAGCGGATTTTGGCTCCGGTGAGCAGGAGGCAGTCTCCGATAATCACTGGCGATGCCTCGTAGCAGGGGGAAGCAGCAATAGCGGTTTGAGATTGAAGCCTCTCGGCTTGCTTCCTCTTCTTGCCTCAGTTGAGGCGACGTGGTGGTTCAAGGAGGTGTCGGCAGCGATAAGGTTTCTAGCTAGATCTAGGCTTTTGTTTTGTCTCTTGGATTTGGAGAAGTGATCATGTATCTATTTATACACGTCTAAGGCTTTAGAAGAAAAGAAAAACTTAAAAATTTAGGCAACAGATAAGACTTGACTAAAACAAACCGGTTCAGACGAAAACTAAGTGATGTAGGAGGGACGGGTGGGAATCGAGATAGTTGTTTTAGATAATGACATTCTACCCCCATGAGGACTCTATGAAATATTCATATATCAATAACATTCGCGATCATTACTTCATATCTTTAGAGAAGAGAAGTTCAACCCATAATGTACTTTTCGTTGGTTTTTTCTTTGTCCCTTCAGATCCACTCTAGTGTTGGAATATATTTGGTGCAGTAATTACACAAGACCTTTCTGTGGGAATTTGGAAAATGTCCCAAATTGGGAAGAGCAAAGAGTTTGCAACGCTAATGTCTCTACAATCTCTCGCCCATAACATTTGTTTCAAGTATAAAACGAATCTGCTTCAATGAGTTTCTTTCTATAGTTATCTTATTTTTTTCTAGCATTTCTTTTTGTTAAAGTTTCATTCATACAATGACGCAAGTCAAACGATTTAGGAGGGAAGCAACATGAAAAACAGAGTAAACAAAGTATTTCGAAGGCCGGTCCGGTCCCAAACAATTATGAGCTGAAAAAAAAAAGAATTATTATTGGGTTTAGATTCACCGACCAATAGAATTTCATTATTTCAAATTCAGTATCTTGTAAAAAAAGAAACTAAATATTGTAAAATTATATTATGTTTTAAATAAAAAAAATAAAATAAAAAAATAATAATAATTGCAAAAAACAATGATTTTTTAAAAAATATATTTTTAATATCGTCGAAAAACACTAAACACTAAACCCTAAATCCTAAATCATTGGATGAACCCTAAAACCTTGAATAATCCTAATTCTTTGATTTTTTTAAAAAAATATTTCTAACGCAGTCAGCAAAACACTAAACCCTAAACCCAAAATCCTAAACCCTAAATCCTTGGGTAAACACTAAACTCTTGGATAAATCTTAGATCTTTGATTTTTTAAAAATATATTTTTAAAAGCAGTCAGCAAAACACTAAACCCTAAACCCTAAATTCTAATCCCTAAACCCTTGGGTAAAACCTAAA
The DNA here is from genome assembly GCA_016432835.1 of Brassica nigra. NCBI lineage: Eukaryota > Viridiplantae > Streptophyta > Magnoliopsida > Brassicales > Brassicaceae > Brassica > Brassica nigra. The sequence continues at coordinate 32,581,925 of CM028247.1, forward strand.
CCTTTGAACTTAAATTCAAAAATTTAAGATTTATAATTTATCCAAGGGTTTAGGGATTAGGATTTATGGTTTAGGAGTTAGGATTTATGGTTAGGGTTTAAGACTTTGCTGACGGTATTAAAAATATTTTTTTAAAAAGAATCATTGTTTTTTGAAACTATTATTATTTTTTATTTTAAAAACATAATATAGTTTGACAATATTTTGTTTCCTTTTGAAAAAGATACTAAATATAAATTAGTAAAATCCTATTGGTTGGTCAACCTAAAGGTTCACCCCCTAGGGTTAGGGTGAATCCAAGAATAAGTAGAAAAAAGGTCAATATTTATTGAAATGTAATTATTAGCCCAAACCATTAGTCATTAACCAACTATTCTACAGATGATTAATGGTAAATTAAGATTGAAATATTACTTATTCGATAGAAGGCCCGAAGCATGTGCTTCCTTTGCTTGTACTCATGGCTGGTAGTGCGTGAAGGACAACTAACAAAAAAAAATCCATAAGACTGATGTCGATAAGTATAATTCCTCTACCACTCTACTGTGAGCACGACAATGTCAATGTAGTAGTAAGGATATGGATTCAAGCCAAGATTGTTTAAAGCACAGAGACTACAAGATCTCATTTAATCTAAACAAATTAAGTTGCTTTTAGAACACTGATCTCAATTTCAGACAATAAACTCAAACAAGACAGACTATATATCATGATTTAAAAGCTAACTCACGGAACAAGGCAATCAATTAGGGATGATAGACTTCAGATTTAAGATGTTCAATACAATCAACAAACATGCTTTTTTAACCTAGGAACACAATCATAAGTTAAACCAAACTCGTGATAATAACTCATATGCTAGTCATGCATCATTACATCAACTCTCGTTGGTTAACTACACTCAAGCACGCAAACAAAACAAGTCCTAATAGTCATAATGATCTTAATGCAGCGACTCTCGTCGGTCAAGATAGCAAAACACAATATGAGATCATTCAAAAATTTCATCGTTTGCCTGTCGGGGATGAAATAATCTAATATCTAGAAATAGAGAGATCAAATCAATTCTAGCATTAAGCACATCTCAAATGTACGAAACATTATTAATCTAGGCCTAAGCATCTTAAATCCTCCATCTTTCACCCTAATCTAGCTAACTCATGAGTACTTAGAATACTTAGCACTAACACACATGCTTGAACTGAATCATAGCTTCCCACCAGCTTGCCTCTCCACATGAACTTCCACTGTAGCCACCTTCAGTTAAGCGGTTCTTGTCTTGTAATCTCTGAATGATACTTGTTATAACTTTAAGTCATTGTGCTGCGCCATCTGAACAATTATTTTTATCAGCCTTGCAATGTCCACTTGAAGATCTAACTTGATGGGGGAGGTGTTGACATGAAGGCATAAATGACCAAGAAGAAGACATCAAGGTTAGACAAGCATTCGGAATGATCAAGGAAAGGATCCTTACCTGTCCGTACGGTTAGGGTCAAGGAGTGACCTAACGTGACTTACAAGACAAGAGAAGGTTCATACTTGAGAAGAAGGATGTAACTTGCCTTAGAATAAAAGAAGATGTCGACAATAGGGAGAAGACCGTTGAGGAAGAAGTCACGGGTGGTGTGAAGGAGAGAGAGACGTTCAGGACCTGTCCCTTTCCACCATGGCTGGACGTGCCCTGGCCAACATCAGACACATTGTTTATTCTTTTCTTCTAGTCAACTTGCCCATTGTTTATCATTTGTATTAGTCTATTTAAAGACATGTACTCAAACCAAATCAATCAAGGAAAAATAGAATTCCTCATTCATACTATCTCTCTAATCTCGTCTACCTCTCTCTCTCTCTCCGGTTGCAATGTTCTTCTTAAATCACCCTTGAATCTCTCTTAATCTCTCCTTTATTCTTCAAATCTTTATGGTATCAGAGCATCAAAGCTCTTGAACCTATTCTCTTCCGCAAACAAGCTTTACTCTGTTCTTAATTCTTAGTTTGTTTCTCTCTCTGTCCTTGGTGTTCTTCACTCTGTTTCAAACTCATACCTCTGTTCTTGAGTTCCTGGCGAATTGAAGATGGACAACAACAGATCTCTAACCATTCCTGTGACTTTGAAAGGGATTAATTATCTCTTATGGGCCAGGATGGTAAAGAATGCCCTTGGAGGAAAAGGTTTATGGAGTCATGTATCAACTACAGCAGCTCCAAAACAGACTGTCCAAGGAGAAGATGGAAAGGAGATGGTGGTAGCTGATGAAGACAAATGGGGTCAGGAGGACCTCATGGTACTCACGGCCCTCCTAAGCTCACTTGACCCAGCTATTATGGAGTCTTACTCATACTGTGAGTCTACCAAGCAGCTGTGGGATACTCTCTACAAGGTTTATGGAAATCAATCCAACCTCACCAGAGTATTTGAAGTAAAAGAGCTATCAATGCTCTCAGCCAAGGAGAAACAGAGTTCCAACCTCACTTTGGCAAGTTTAGGTCTCTTTGGGCAGAGCTGGAGCTCCTCAGACCTCACACCACTGACCCGACACCTTGAACTCTAGGCGAGGAGGATAAGGTGTTTGGGCTGCTACTGACACTCAACCCATCCTATGGAGGCCTTATCAAGCATATCTTGAGAGCTGAGAAGTTACCTGACCTTGATGATGTGTGCGCAAATCCAGAAGGAGGAAGGGTCTATGGGGCTATTTGGAAACAAAGGAGAACTAACCATGGCTCATCAAGCTGAGGAAGCAGTGGCAAACAAGGCAGCTTACAAGCAAGATGAGAGGAAGGTCTTGATCTGTGACCATTGCAAGAAGAAAGGTCACATGAAAGACAAGTGCTGGATTCTCCATCCTCATCTTAAGCCAAACAAGTTCAAGGAGCCACGCTTTCAAGATGCAAGAGCTCACCTCTCAGCTGATGGAACTGAACCAGTGACTCCAAGCTCAATGTGCTCCAACAACCAGGGTGGAGGAAGTGCCATGACCTCTACATCAATGTACTCCACAGCAAGGACCAACCAGGATGAGACTATCAGGCGATCTGACTTGGATGCTCTCATCAAGGCCTTGAAAGAAAACTCTGGTATACCTAAAACCCTTGGTTTTTCACACAATGCTTGTCACACTGCTAAGGGTTCTCAAAACAATTTTAAAAATGCTAGACCATTAATTATTGATTCTGGTGCTTCCCACCATATGATTAGTGACTCTAGTTTAATTAAAAATGTGGAACCAGCCTTAGGGAATGTGATGATATCAAATGGTGATAAAGTTCCAATAAGAGGTATAGGTGAACTGAAATTGTTTGATAAAGTGTCTAAAGCCTTTTACATGCCCACATTTGCATCAAATTTAGTTTCTGTTAAAAATGCCACTAATGATCTAAACTGTCATGTTACAATCACTCCTAATGAGGTTTACTTTCAGGATATTGAGTCTAGTAGGTTGCTTGGCAAAGGAGTGACCAAGGGAGACTTGTACTTGCTTGAAGACACTCGGCCAGTAGCTGATTTATCTTGCTATTTCAATTCTGTTTCTCAATTCCCTAAAGATGTAATATGGCATGCTAGATTAGGACATCCCCATTCTCGTGCCTTGAACATCCTGTTTTCCAGTATTGTTTTTAAAAGTGATTGTGAGGCTTGTATCTTAGGAAAACATTGTAAGAATGTGTTTCCTAAATCAATGACCATCTATGATAATTGCTTTGATCTAGTTCATTCTGATGTGTGGACTGCTCCTTGTGCATCTAGAGAACAGCATAAATACTTTGTGACATTTATAGATGAGAAATTTAAGTATACATGGATCACACTGCTGCAATCAAAAGATAGGGTGCTAGAAGCTTTTAAAAAATTTCAAAATTATGTCACTAACCATTTTAATGTCAAGATAAAGATTCTTAGATCAGATAATGGTGGTGAATACACTAGCACAGCCTTCAAACAATACCTAGCTGCTCAAGGGATTATACAACAAACTAGCTGTCCCTACACACCCCAACAAAATGGTGTGGCAGAGAGAAAGAACAGGCACCTGATGGAGGTGGCCAGGAGCATGATGTTCCATGGAAATGTACCTAAGAGGATTTGGGGAGATGCAGTTGTCACTGCCACTTACCTTATCAACCGCACTCCCACCAGAGTACTTCAGGATGCTACACCATATGAGGTATTGAACAAGACTAAACCATGCATAGATCATTTGCGTGTGTTTGGTTGTGTTTGCTTTGTCTTAGTACCAGGAGAACTAAGGAACAAACTAGAGGCCAGAAGCACAAAGGCAATGTTTATTGGGTATTCAACACATCAAAAAGGATACAAGTGTTACAATCCAGACACCAGGAGAGTTCTAGTATCCAGAGATGTTAAGTTCATTGAAGAAAGAGGCTATTATGATGAGAAGAGCTGGGGAGAACTCAAAGATCTATCTCAATCAGCCTCAGATAGAGCTAACAACCTGAGAGTCTTAATGGAAAGACTTGGGATCAATTTACCAGATGCACCGAAAAGGACAGGGAAGTGCCCACACAAGCTGTAGATGAGACAGTAGAAGATGTTGGAGTATCTCACCTTGATCCTGAGGGGGGCAGTGGAAACAACAATGAGCAATTTGCACAAGCTCAACCTGAAGATAACTCAGTGTCACATGATCAAGATGAGATTCCACAAGAATCAGATGCTGAGACAGTACATGAGGCGCCAAATGATGAACCTGAACCTGAGCAGATACAGCCTTTGAGAAGGAGTACAAGAGACAGGAAACCAGCTTCAAATTGATCAACACAAGGGTCTACTTTAATGCTAAAGTCGTAGCTCTCCCAATCAGTGCAGCATGTTCTCTTGCCCAATATCCAAAGAACATCAAGTCTTCATCAGTGAATTGGACCAGGAGTACATTCCAAAAACCTATGAGGAAGCTATGCAACATGAGGAGTGGAAGGCATCTGTTGGAGATGAGATAGGAGCCATGATCAAGAACAACACTTGGTTTGAAAGTGAGCTTCCCAAAGGCAAGAAAGCAGTAACAAGTAGGCTCATCTTCACCATCAAGTATCTGGCTAATGGAAAACCAGAGAGGAAAAAGACCAGATTGGTTGCAAGAGGGTATACTCAAGTATATGGTGAAGATTACTTGGATACTTTTGCACCAGTGGCCAAGCTGCATACCATAAGGATCCTTCTATCTCTTGCTGTCAACCTAGAGTGGGATCTATGGCAGATGGATGTGAAGAATGCATTTTTTCAAGGAGAATTAGAAGATGAAGTCTATATGAGACCACCTCCTGGCCTAGAAGATATGGTGAAACCAGGGAATGTCTTAAGACTAAAGAAGGCTATCTATGGCTTGAAGCAATCTCCAAGAGCCTGGTATCACAAACTAAGCACCACACTCAATGGGAGAGGCTTTGTGAAATCTCAAGCTGACCACACTCTCTTCACACTGACCAGCAGTCAAGGCATTGTAGTCATCCTTGTGTATGTGGATGATATCATCATCACTGGTAGTGACCAGGAAGGTATCTCCTCAACCAAAGCTTTCCTCAAAACTGCATTTGATATTAAGGATTTGGGAGAGTTAAAGTACTTTCTAGGGATTGAATTGTGCCATTCCAAGGAGGGCCTCTTTTTATCCCAAAGAAAGTACACACTTGATATCTTAAATGAGGCAGGAGACCTTGGAGGCAGACAGGCCAGGACACCATTAGAAGAAGGCTACAAGGTGCTGCGAGAGGGGGAGTTTGATGCAACTCCCTTTACTGATGTCAAGAAGTATAGAAGAATGGTTGGGAAGCTCATCTATCTCACTATCACTCGGCCAGATGTGTGTTTTGCTGTGAATCAAGTAAGCCAGCATATGCAAGTCCCTAAGATACATCACTGGAACATGGTGGAGAGAATCTTGAGATACTTAAGAGAAGCACCTGGTCAGGGAATATGGATGGCGTGTAACAAGAGCACTGAAGTGGTTGGATACTGTGATGCTGATTGGGCTGGAGATAGGATTGATAGAAGATCAACCACAGGGTATTGTACCTTCATTGGAGGAAATCTGGTCACATGGAAGAGCAAGAAGCAGAAGGTGGTATCTTGTTCAAGTGCTGAGGCAGAGTATAGATCAATGAGAAAGCTCACAAGTGAGCTAATATGGATCAAGGGACTGCTAAGGGACTTGGGGATTGAGATCAACACACCAATGACTATGCATTTTGACAATCAAGCCGCAATACACATTGCATCCAATTCAGTATTCCATGAGAGGACAAAGCATATAGAAGTGGACTGCCACAAGGTGAGACAAGCAGTAGAGCAGCAAGTGATACTTCCATGCTACACTAGAAGTGAAGACCAACTAGCTGACATATTCACCAAAGCAGCCAGCATCAAAGTTTGTGAGTTCATTCATCCTAAGCTTGGACTCATAAACCTCACCTGTCACTGATCCTCTTGCCATGAAGTGTTCTACTCTTTTTCCTTTGCTTGGTTTTTATCCCAAGAGGTTTTTCCAAGTAAAGGTTTTAATGAGGGAATGCTTCATGGAGTCCAAGCTTGACCAGAAGTTCCTATGGTCAAGCTTGAGGGGAGTGTTGACATGAAGGCATAAATGACCAAGAAGAAGACATCAAGGTTAGACAAGCATTCGGAATGATCAAGGAAAGGATCCTTACCTGTCCGTACGGTTAGGGTCAAGGAGTGACCTAACGTGACTTACAAGACAAGAGAAGATTCATACTTGAGAAGGAAGGATGCAACTTGCCTTAGAATAAAAGAAGATGTCGACAATAGGGAGAAGACCGTTGAGGAAGAAGTCACGGGTGGTGTGAAGGAGAGAGAGACGTTCAGGACCTGTCCCTTTCCACCATGGCTGGACGTGCCCTGGCCAACATCAGACACATTGTTTATTCTTTTCTTCTATTCAACTTGCCCATTGTTTATCATTTGTATTAGTCTATTTAAAGACATGTACTCAGACCAAATCAATCAAGGAAAAATAGAATTCCTCATTCATACTATCTCTCTAATCTCGTCTACCTCTCTCTCTCTCCGGTTGCAATGTTCTTCTTAAATCACCCTTGAATCTCTCTTAATCTCTCCTTTATTCTTCAAATCTTTAGGAGGGAGGGCTTTGCAACTTCCGTTCTGCCTCCAAACACCTCTTCTTGAAGTATCTTGAATGAACAGCCATGTTCTTGCTCTGCAAGGATATCTCATTCAAAATCACTTAATTAATATTAATACATAAAATTAAAATTATAAATCAAATATATTATTTATTTTAGAGTGATTTTGTTGAATATTCATAAGAGAGTACAAAATAAAAAATATAGCCCTGAAAGAGTAGGAGCCAACTGATGGGACAATTAGAACACAGCCTTGACCTTATTCTCGCTAGGGCCCGTGCACGTGTATCTCATACATTATGCAAAAAGTTTCATATTGTACTATATTTATTACGTAAATAGTATAGAAAATTCTATATGGTCGATACTATTTAGAAAGGAAGATGATGATGAGGTGGAGGAGGAGGAGAGGAGAAGGAAGAGGAAGAGGAGAGAGGAGAAGGCTATACTATTTCAGTAAATAGAATATTATGCTATACATATTAGCATATCATTGTTTTGGATATACGTTTAAATCATAGATACTATTCTATTTTAAAATGATTCAGATATAATATTGCATAACTTTCGTCCAACATTGTTTAAAAAATATGTCTTAATAATTTAAGTTATGACATATGTAAAAGAATATGTATTTTTATTCATATTATTATTTAGATTATATTTGATATAAAAAATATATATCAAATAAGATTGGGAGGGGGATAAGAAAAAAAAAACAAAGGAAAAAAAGAAGATGAAGAAAACAAAAGGAAAGAAGAAGATCAAATGGCTGAGAATGCTTAGAGTAAGAAATGTAATCTATTATTATAAAACTCAGTTTGATCACTCCTAAGCCCCTCCACATCAGATGCCAACACATAAATTCGAATCATATGGTGTTGACACGTGTCCTCCTCTTCAACAACGTAGCACTTCATTTAAATGAGATATACAATACGGGCTTTTTATGTATTGGGTTTCTATTTCAATGAAAATATCAACCCGCCAGTCCAACCTGATAAAAAGACCAAGATCTTCCCCAATTGGGATATATACGTTTTATGGCATCACGAGATTCATCGTCTTCTTCAGCTTTGACAACCTAAAGCCATCAATGAAATTTCATGAGGTTGAGTGAGATGAATAGTCATGAAAAATCTATGTGTCCAGATCGATTGCGTTGTTTCATCTTATGATCCTCATCTCTTCTCCTTTCTGGATTCAAAACTGGTGCTGTAAACTACCGTAAAATTCTTTCTTCTCAGATTTTGCAAGCTCAGGAATCAGGATGTTAAAAGAGACGGCAAGCTTATGGGTCGATCTACATCTTCTTGACGCTAATGTACCTCTGGCAATTTTGGAAAACAAACGCTTCCCTTTTCCTGATTTATATGTAGCAATAGATTAATCATTCTATGGGTTCATGGTGTTTTATTATTATGATTCTCCATTAACTTTCTCATTCAATCTCTCTCACAATGTTGATTTTTAATATCCCTTTTGCAATCTCTATTGCTAATCCCTAATTCTTCCATTATAAATAGAGTTGCAGAAAACTCAGAATCTCATTGCTTCACCTGATTCGACTCTTCTGCTCCCTTACAAAGACAACCTGTAACAATGGTTCCATCACATACATTTCTTTCTGAAGATACTAGACAAGACATAAGTTCCAAAGAGGTTAATATAGTCTACAAAGTTATTTAGAAGAACCTGCGGGAAGCCTAGGTGAGATTTAATATATTGAATTCTTACTCCGAAATGTACGACTCACATTGCTTTCAAACTTACAAAATAAATTATACGCTTGGGCTCCCCTGTTTCTAACACTCTCGATGTGCGTTTGCAGCTTAAGCAAATGGAACGTGGAGCCAATCTCAAGCACACTCCCAATTTCTGAGAGGTCTTAATAATACGGAGCTGTCATCATCTCTACACATAATATGTATTGGTTAACTGAGGTTGGAGTATTTAATTTATAAATACAGCAAAATATGTTCTGTTATATGCTCAGCACTTAACATAATCAGTTTTAACAGAACACTCCAAACGAATAACAAACAGTCAAACACACCCACCAGGAAATCATGTCTGATCCCAAGTTTTACTCAACAGCAAAACTTATAAAATCATACGCCCACCTCTGACTTACGGAATCAGTTCTGTCCTCTCAGTAACTCCAATCTCAAACTTGCTCAACCTGCCATGCTACGGTTGAAACACACAATAGAGGCGTAGACGCGAAGTGGAAGAGGAAACATACACGACAAAGAGGCTGTGAAAAAGGACGGGAGCTTATTGGGATGATAAGATCTTTTATGCCCGTGACCTTCGAGAGTTCACCGGCAAGGAGTTTTGCGGCGAGCCTCCCGCCGAGAACTTTGCAGTTCGTAGTAGAATATCCTCGGGTCTGGTGGAACTCGCAGTAAGAGTTATCCTTGAACTGGTTCCTGGTCCAAGTGTTCCCGAAGGTCTTCCCTTGTTCGGAATTGATGGTGTAATTATGCTCGCCCTGGAGATCTTCTCCCTCGTGGTGGACATACTTGTCGTTACGAGAGTTTTCCTTTTTGCGGACGTCTATAGTGGGTTGTACTTCTGGGAGAGGACTTTCATCTCCTCTTCCATTATGATGAAGTCTGTTGCCTTGTGAAGAGCATCCTGGATCGTTCTCGGTTTTTCGAGGGATATCCATTTCCGGAGTTTCGACCTGTACTAGAGAGTTTTCCGCAGAGCATCAATCGCTACTTTATCGCTAATTCCAGTGAATCTCGCCATTACTAGCTTGAATATGTTCATGAACTCGCGAAGTGGTTCGTCCTCTTTCTGAGATAGGCTTTAGAGATCGACATCCGAGGTCTCTCTGTCCATGAACATGGAATACTGTTTGAGAAATTCTGAGGCGAGTTGGCGGAAACTTCCGATAGAGTTTCGCTTTAGGCGAGAAAACCATTCGAGCGCGGCTCCTTTGAGGTATTCAACAAAGAGGAGGCAGTAGCCAGCGTCTCATTCGCGTTCTTTAAGTTTGCACCTTTCCATCGCGATCTGGAAAGACTGCAGATGCGCCTTTGGGTCGGTGGTGCCATCGTAGACGGGAATCTTGATCTTCCCTGGATCTGAGATGTTGGTTTTCGTAATCCGGGCGGTGAACGGAGTTTTGCGTGCTTCCTAGAGAAGTCTGTCGATCTCGGGTGCAGCGCTTGTCGCGTGGTGGATCTGCGACTTTATCGCTTTGACTTCCGCCGCGGTTTTTGCGATGTACTCACGGAGATTGTGGATTTCATCAGGGTTTTCGGCAGCTTTCCGAGCTTGTTGGCGTTGGCCGCGATGGATCCTGGTCTGTTTTTCAACCAGCTCTTCCTGTTCTACCCAATAGAGGTTTTCTTCTTCCTCCGTCATGGGTTTTTCCAATGACGCGTCACGCCAAGTGGACTGGCTTCGCGTTCTTCTTGGGTGGACATCAGCACCTTCGTCCGAGCGGTCGGACTGGTCGCTTATGTCTAGATCAATCCGCTCGATATCGTCCTCTTCGTTGCTCCCGGCGGGAGGTGGAAGGTTCTCCGTAGTCGGCTGTGCACATGGCGGGAGCGTTTCGTCAAGGGTTTTTGGCCTGAAGAAGTTTTGTCCGCACGTGCAGCTTGATCGTCCGGAGTCTCGAAATCGAGTCTTCTACCGCTGCGGGCTCTTGTGGTCCCGTGCGTGGCTTTGCTCTTGGCCTTCGCCGTTAAGGTTTCCACCTGTTTTGCGAGAGAGGCCACGAGTTTTCCTTGTTCGTCCGACTTTTTCTGAGGGGAGGCGAACAATTCCTTCATCTGGTCTAGTATCGCGGTGTCAGTAGTGACCGTCGATACGTTTCCAGCTGGAGTTCTATCAGCGTTGGCATCAACGGGAGTCCCATCGTGCGTTTGCGGGTCTTTGTCAGCGTCGATTGTCATAGCGGACTGAGCGTGTGTGGTTGCGAGAGAGATAGATCCGTACCCCCCCCCCCTCCTTATAGCGCCAAACTGTGGGAACCGAAATTCACACCGTCGAGTTTTTTTAATCGGAGGAAAGCCAAGCTAGCCTAGCCTTCTCTGAAGGTCCCGGTTATCTGCTGGGCCACGCATAACACCGTCAATATGAAAGAATAAAGGATAATAAATCGGAAAAGAGCAAAAGGAGACCAAAAATATATTATTTCCGAATTCGCGTTTGAGCGTGAACAACTGGTAGAATCCTAGGCCACGAGAGCTGTCGGTACGTTCGCTAGTTTAGCCACCTAAGTTCTAACCTAGTTGAGTCGCAGCTCGATAGTAAAAACGGAAAAATGCCTAAATTGCTCTAAGTGCCAAGTTTGCTCTGAAAAATCTTCCCCTTGCTCCTCGCCTTAAGCTCTCCTTATATACTCCCTCTAGGTCGATTTGCCTCTCTTTTCGGGCCGGATTCGTCGCAAGACGGGCTTTTCCATTTTTCGTCATCCTTCATGATTATCCTCGGAAACTTGACATTTATCTTCAGAAACTTGACATTTTTCCTTTCCTGCAAATAAAAAATAAACTGTCATACCAGCCTTGGGCTCAATCTTATTCTAAAATCGTAAGTGGGCCGTTCATCCGTAATCTAGGCCCCTTCTGGGCCGTTTCGGGACTTGGGCATTTTTTACGATTTTTCCTAAGAAACAACCGTTGGTTTTTCCGAAAGGATTCCAATTCCTCGTATAATCAAGGCAACTGGTGTTCAAGCTGACCATAGCCATTTTATACATCAGGCAGGAATCCATTTCGACGATCAAGTCTTTTATAACTTTTCCAAAGTTTTTCTTCGATAATCCTAAGTGAGATGAAAGATGGGTATTGTGTCCATGGACCTGAGGACCGTGTTACGGTAACTTTAGACAAAGATGCATGGTTGCGGGATAGGACCAAGTTTGGAATGGTCCGTGAAGGGTCGGTCCTCGCCCGTGGGTGAGCGGACCCGTGTTGCGGTCGCGCTCCCCCGTGGGCGATCGGACCATCGTCATGGTCGCGCTCGCCCATGTGCGAGCGGACCCGTGTTGTGGTTGCGCTCGCCCGTAGGCGAGCAGACCCGTGTCACGGTCGCGCTTGCCCACGGGCGAGCGGACCAACGTCATGGTCGCGCTCGCCCGTGGGCGAGCGGACCCTCAGACCATTGTCGTGGCCGCGCTCGCCCATGGGTGAGCGGACCATTGTCGTGGTCGCGCTCGCCCATGGGCGAGCGGACCGCGGTGTTCGTCGACCCGTTCCAGCTATCCGTTTTCTCGGTTTTCGAAGGTTGACCAAGATTTGGTTTCTTCGGGGATTTTTAGGCATCGATTCTGTCGTTACCGATTTTGACCCCAACAATTGGACAGTTTAGGGTTCAGATACAATTATAATTTTGTTGTTAGTAGTTGGTAAAGCTGATAATCAATACTCCCTCTGTTTTTTATTGTAAGTAGTTTAACCAAAATTTGTTTGTTTCAAAATATAAGTAATTTTCATTGTAGATAACTTTTACTTTTATAGGGTATAGTGTGATTAATCAAATAATAGATACTTATTTATGATTGTTTTAACTACACCTAATTTGTATATTAAATGCTACTTTTTAAAAATTAATAATTTTCTTAATATTTGTGCATTCAACTAAAACCACCTACATAAAAAACAGAGGGAGTAGAAGATTCGTTGTTGGGAATACATAACAATTGATTGAAATGAATTTATTCATAATAAATTGATTAAGATATTTGTATACATGTGTTTTTTTATAATTATTTTCGGCAGTTGTTGCGGATACGTATTACTATGTTTAACCAATTTTTTTAGTACATCTATGAATAATAATTTGTATATAAATTTTTTCCCACTTAATAAAAAAATATGTAAAGTGTAAATTATTTGGTAATATAGTTTTGTTTCCCAAGATTTCGATTGAAAAATACAAAGTTGTGTGAATTTTTTTAGTAGATCTATGAATAATAATTTGTATGTAAATATTTTTGCCACATAATAAAAAAATATGTAAAGTAGTTGCTTGAAGTTATAATTTTTTCCATATAGATTCTGATAGCATATTTTATGTAATATGGTATGTGACACAACTTTTAAAAAAAAAATTGGTATAGATTGTAACATAAAGTACAAAAAAATTGTAACTCAATTTAATATAAAACATAACATTTTGTCCTCTCTGTTCTTTCGTTTCTCTCTTGAAGCAAAACCTTAAAATAAACCCAATCATATGGGTTCGAAAGGCAAAACCTTATAATGAACAAAAACTAAATCAGAATTATTTATTATATCAAAATATTCTCTTATAAATTTTCTTTTTTTAGATACTTTATTTAATAATCACATATACGATATCTTAACAGTACATCTAAAGGTTTACAAAAAAAAACAGTGAATCTCAAGTTTAATCGTGTATAAAATATTGTGGTTTAGATTTTGTTACCTAATTATACTTATCATTGATAGACCATTAATCTATAAATTGGATACCCTAATCGATTCATTTCTTTCCTTCACATATATATATATATAATATAAACATTAGTATGTTCCAGTCACCTATATGCCGTCTCTTGGAAAACACCAAATATGAGTGATTTTTGAATTCTAAGTTGGTTTCTCTTTACAAATTTTTTTAATATATATTAATAATTACGGTTTTCGACTGTAGTGTTTTCTTTATCTTTAGCACAATATGATTTATGTTTGACGATTATTATATTTTTAGTTATAGAATCTGATACTAACGAAGATGGTGTTGCCATTTCATCTTCCCGATTTAGCAGTCGAGTTCGATAGTTGTTACGTATCAACCGTGACTATTTGGAAGCTCAAATTCATTTCATGGATGAAGTGTAATGCTATTTATCCACAAGCTCAGCGTTATCTTTATACGGAATTCCCTACTGCTTTTGTCTGGGATAATAATATACGCGATTGGAGACCTCGACGTAGGACTTACACACGTGGATTTGTCATCGCTAAATGTCCATATGGTCTGAACGAAATTTACTACTTACGTGAGATGCTACATGTCATAAGAGGTCCATGCTCCTACAAGGATCTTTTGACTGTTAATGGTGTTGTTTATCAAACCTTCAGAGATGCTTACATGGCATTCGTTTTTTATAACAACCATTAATCGTATATTTTCTATTATTATTGTTTTATTTTTTATGTTTTTCCTTTTGAATTTAAATGCATAATAATTAATAAATTTTAGTTGCTGGGTTTTAACTTTTATGTTGAAATTTAAAATGATAAGTTATTATATTTAAAACAAAAAAAGAACTTTACTTATAAAATCCAAAAAGAAGTATACCGTCTGTTTAGAACCACAGAGATTTAATAACAACGAATCTCTCATATTAATCACATACATATAATATATGTATTATATATTTCTAAATATGTAATCATCAACTTAGTTATAATATTAATGTCACATGCGGGCGGTCCACCTAGTAATATAACATAACATAAAATTTTAATGAATAATTTAATTAATAATAATTATTTTATATATATATATATATATGATAAAACCCTTGCAAATATATATCTTGGGCCCCATATTAATTTATTTTCTAGGTCTGCCTCTGCCAGGAGGTAAAGAAACACTCTTAAAGGCAATAGTTACGGCTATCCCACTGGTGCAGTGTCATGTTTTCTCATGCCTTATATGTTGTTGGATCATATTACCAAAGTATGTATATCGTAGGATAAAGTTACACAATCTAACAAGATGCTGGGTTAGGAATAAGAGACTTAAGGGATTTTAACATTGCCTTGATAGCCAAACAAGGATGGAGACTTCTTAAGTATCCTCAAATCACTGTTGGAAAAGGTGTATAAAGTCAAATACTACATGAATTCGTCCTTCTTAGGGGCTAAACAGCTACATCAATATAGTTATGATGGAAAAGCATCATGAAAATTCATCACTTCTAGGGACTGGAGTAAAATGGCTTGTAATGGGGATATCGTATTAGGGTCTGAAGGACAATTGGTTGCCATCGAATACACCAAAGCCTACATCAGAACCAGTAGCTGTGATATATAATGAATTAACAGTTAATGAACTTCTTATTCCTCATACAATTCAAAGGAATAAAAAATAATCAGATGGTGAATGCAGAGGATGCTCAGATGATACAAATGATTCGGCAAAGAATCACCAAGATAAACTTATCTGGATACATAATAAAAATAGGGAATACAATGTTAAATCAGGATTCTATATTCAACACATAGCTCAGTTATGAGAACAGAGAGACGCTGATATTAATCATGCCTCAACTGATGTTGTCGGATCGGTTTCGATTCCTTCCAGGTTCGGTTTGGATCGGATGTAACCAATGTTTAAAATTATCCAATAAAATATTTTCCAAACTTTAAAAATTGACAAATTTTTTTTTCCGAAATATATAAGTTATTTACAAATCTAATTAAATATTAGTTAAACTATCTAAATTAGCTAAAAGTATTCAAAATAACAAATAAAATAAACTACAAAATATTTTGAATACTCTAAAATATCTAAATCACCTTAACATATATAAAAACATTAACATATTTAACTAATTTCGGGTATTTTCGGATACTAGTTCGGATTTCGGTTTGGTTTGGGTTATAACCAAACTCCAAAATACTAAGCTCATAAGTTTTGTTCGGATATTTTTGTATAGCAGTTCAGATTCGGATTCGATTTTGGTTTTTTCGGTTCGGATTTAGATAGGTATTTCGGGTTGAGGTAAAAATGCCTAGGTCTAATCCTCCATAACAGTCTTCCTCGCTTAGCTGGTATAAGTAGAAGAGGCTTAAAAAGAGGTCAAACTTGTTTGAGATGTGGTGAAAGCGATGAAAATCTTAATCATTTGATGTTTCGATGCAGAGTATCAAGAGAAGTTTGGGAACTTTCTCCTCTTCCCACTCCCCCAGCTGACCAACTCATCACTCAAGATCTAATACAAAATATGAGATTTTTTTCCTGCATTCTACGGTACGTACTAAATATCAACTATGTCTATTTCCATTTATTATATGGAGAATATGGAAGACGAGAAACAACCTTCATTTTGAAAGTTGCAAAGGTAGCATTCCTTATGTTATCAATCAAACAGTGCTAGATTTTCGACTCCGGGAGGAGTCCATGAAGCAAACGAGTATGTCAAATGCATATCTTTTCTCGGTTAACTAATGGTATAGGAACATGTGCACAGCTCTACTGTATGGTGGATGCTTCATAGACATCACCTATGGAAATAGTTATGGTCTTTACACAAGAATGGAAAACCAACTCTTACAGATCATTGATTTCTATAATATTATTTGAGAATTCAATTTTTTTTACGTGTTAATTTCACATTAATTCTTAGAATGATATCTTTAATGAATTATAAAAATTATAACTAATGGCATTACTAACATTTTTTCTTGTTTGATAATTTATGTTATTTTTTTACTTCCCTTTTCTTTATATTTGTTCTCAAATCACATATGTAAAAGACAATATTAATAAAATATAAAAACGTGGTCATATTATATATATATGATTTCACAAAAAAATGAGATTTCATAAAAAATAAGATTGATATTTAGAAATATAAAATCTATACTATTAAAACAGAAGGTCCTTTTTTGAGGTGTCTTTCTCTTTCAACAATATTTATTGATCTATTTTTGAATTTCCTTTTATTTAAACATCTCATTATTTTTTTGGTATCTGTTTCAACAATATTTACTGATCCTTGCAACTGGAATATTTAAACCCTATGATTTTTATTAAATTATGTATTTTTCGAATCTCTATAATATTATTTGAGAAGTCAGTTTCCTATGTATCGCTCTAACGTTAATTCTTACGACAGTTAATTACAGAGGTACTCTTAAAGAATAAATGTATTATATCTAATTTCTATTATTAAAAATATTTAATAAATATTTAATTTTAATTTATTTTATATTTTCCAATAACATATATAATAAAGAAGGAAATATTCATATAATAAAACAGAAAATTGTATTTACAAAAGGAAAGGAAACATATATCACGAAAATATATTTTATATATAATATGATTTTCATAAAGGGAATTTCACCAAAAGTAGTTACTTTGTTAAAATAAGCATCTCTTTAAAAGATAATATTAAAAGCATAATATATATTTAAAATTAAAAAAATTTATTTATATCAATTTGTTTCTTAGTTTATTAAAAATAATTTAAACATATACTAAAATATCATTGATGAACCAAAATATTTTATAATTCCTACTATTAAGATCTTTATTAATTTTTCACAATTTCTTTTTATTATATTTTAATCAAACATACTATACTACTAAAAGTTATTCTAGGCTTCATATTTTTAATATATTTATACAACATAATATACCTCTAACAAGAATGCATAAACCAATACAAATTTTATGGTTAAGATTATTTATAATTATTTTTAGTTTTATTTTATACATCTAAACTCTAAAGTATAAATTTACTTAGACTTTTGTTAGTTTTTTTGTAAAGGTTGATGTTTGTCCATGAGTTTTCAATGTTGTTTATCAAAATTGCACTTATCATCACTTCAATTTTATACTTTTTAAAATCAACAAATATTAAATTATAAAAAATAATTTACGCAAGTAAATATACATATTTAAGATGAAGAACTAAACTAATGTAATAAATAAAAAAAAATCAAATTTAGTTTAACAAGAATCAAAAGTAATTATGCTTCGATTTGAAGAAAATATGTGTAACTCAATATAATCCACAAAATGAGGACTTTAAACAATCTAAATTGTTATTCTCATAGTCAAAAGTCTAAATTCCAAAAAAAAAATCATCAAAATTTAATCTATTTCAACACAAAATACTATTGTTAAACCTAGGAAGTAAAGACAATTTAATATATCTAAATAATAGTAATCAAACCAACTAGATATATATATCCAAACTATATATTTGATTAATTCATATAATATTATTTAAAATAAATAATATATAAAAATAATAAAAATTAAACTGAAATTAGAATATTAATAATTTATATAATTATTTATTTATAAATATTTATATATGTGCATGAGCACGGGGAAATTACCTAGTTTCCTTTTATTTAAACAGCTCATTATTTTTGGTATCTTTTTCACATACCATATTTTCCTTTTTATCCTTTTAATTAAACCCTCTGTATAATTTTTTTCCTTTCCTATTTTCGATACCTTATAAATGCTTAACTTATTAACTAATTGTGTTATCAAAAATAACTGATTGTAGCCATTTATTTTTCTATAAATATTTTTCAATAACATATATGGTAAAACCTCTATAAATTAATACTTGATAGATTAATAATCTCTATAAATTATTAAACTTTTCCGATCCCAATATAGGCCGGTTCAAAATTTGACACAAATCAATAAAATAATAAAATAATCATTTCTTAGAAAATTCTATGTAAATATATGGTTCCAATAAAATTAAAAATTAAAAATTTATATGTATACATTTTTATATAAGTAAGAATCTATTATTATATATTTTTATATTCACAATAGAATTATCTTTATATTTTCTTAACATTTAATATATTTTTGACGAGATTTTGTAATATTATATCTAAAACCTCATTTAAGTTCTGCACAATATATATTATGTACACCAAATAATATAATAAAATTAATATAAATGTCAAATTTCAGAAAATAACAATTAATGTTTATACACTAAAATCAAATATTTTTCTTATCTTAGAATAAATATATCTTAAAATAAGAAATCTAAATATGGAAAATTTAGTTGAAATAAAATGATTCACAACTATTCTGATGGTGTTCATCTTTCTAAAAAATCGTTTAGTATTCTGAAATATAGTTACATATAAACGAAAGACATAATTCTTTTGGAATAAGTGATGAACATTAAAATTTATATATATTATTCATATTTTATAGTTGTATTATCATTTTAGATCATATTTTATTCACATTATAATTTAATTAATCAATACAATTAAAAGAAGAACCCTTTTTACATCCCTTTTATTTTTGCAAGTATTTACAAATGTGCCGTTTTAAATAAATATTTATCCTAAATATTTATTAAAAGCATTTTAGAATATATTTTACACCCAAAATACGTGTAACAACTTAATTAATATCAGAACAATTTAATATCTTATAGATTTTGTTCATGACTATATATTTATAGTTTTGATGGTACAACTGATAACAAAACAGTAACACTATACTATTGAATCTATATGCTCTAAAAGCAATATGCACTCATAACAATAAATGATTCATATATAAAACTTTTATACAAATTAGTATATGATATATAATATGTTTATATCTGAATAAAATAAATATATTATAAACTAAATTTTAATATATTTTAAAATACTATTTTAAAATAGTATTTTTTAAATAGTATTTTTACTTTTAATTTTTTTTAGTTATGAATTTAATTTTTGGATACCAATATAATATTGGATATTATTAAAAAAACTAAAATATGCATATTACATTATTTTAGTTTTTATATATTATAAATGCAAATACACTACGAAAAGCTTTGTATGAAAGCATAGACAAAAAACATTTGGAGAGCATATGCATCTTGTAAATGATATTTTAAATGCTTTCCTAATAATTTTTTGATTGGATAATAATGAGCATAATGATTGTACTAATGATTTAATCAAATTCGATGTTAGAATATGCAAATAATCTCTCAACATATGCTTTAGTTATTCAAAAACAATTGTATGCTCCTGTTCTAATACATTTCACATGCACGGGATAAAAAGCTCCAGTTAATAATCAAATTAGTGCAACTTCTTTTTTATAGTTGATTTTAGAACTCGATGCATTTTTTATAAATTGAATATTTTACTGATTTACTTTTATAGATTAAATCTTTTTATTGATTATTTTTAGGAAAATTGTGAAAAGAGAACAAAAAACAGCTTTGTTGTCCTTTTGGTATAAAATCGTATTTGGCCATTTTTTATCTTTTTTACCCTTTCTATTTCTGAAAATTAATTAAATAAATAGTTTTGTGAATCAAAAAATTATTAAAAATATATACAACGAATAAAACATCCATATACACAAGCTGGTAATTTTTTTGGTTCAAAAACTTGATAAATATTGTTTTTAAAATACATTCTACTAATAGTAGATTGCGTTTTCTACGAAAAATGGGTTATTAGAAAACGAATTCCGGAATAAAAATGGTCATCTACTTTATTTAAAACGCTCTTTCTACTTTTTGTTAAATTTCTAAATTGGAAGAATGTGGATTCTACTAACTGTAAAGATAGCCACTTTCCTTCTGAATATATGTTCTACCTTTATTAAGTATTCTAATGTTTCGGGAATGCGAAATCTACAATCTACTCTAACGTCTACTTGAAGTAAAAATGCATTGAATATTTTTATCATTGTTCTAAACTTTCAGAAAGCGTATTCTACAGATAATCTTACCTGATTTTTTGGGAAAATTAATGAATTTTCAGTTAAGTAAATATTCTAAAAATCTCATTAAAATATTCTAACTTCCTAAAACGTGTTTTGATCGATTTTACTTGTCAAAAAATTAAAGCAAAATGATTCAACTTTGTCTTCTTCATCAATCTATGGTTTCTCCATAGTTTTTTTTTTAAAATTTTCACAAACTTTTGTTCTATGATGCATATCTATACAACATGTGCTATTTGGGGATAAGGTGTAACTACTGGATGAGGTTTTTCTGCTGATGACAAAGGGGCATTAGATGCAACTACTGGATGGGTTTTTATCATTTACCTTTTAAAAATACAATAAAAACATATTAATTGTCTTTAATCCTTGATTAATTAAGGGTTATTTTAGGGATTATGAAAAATTTTATACTATTGGGACAACTTTAGGATGTGTTTATACCAAAGGTACAACTAGGGTGTTATTTTATTCTCTTTTGGCAATTTTCCCTTATTATTATAAATTGAATATTTTTAAGAATTTCTAACTATATGATCCTAATTGATTTTAACAAATTCTTTTTATTTTAAGTAATTTAATTTCTAGGTAAACTGCAAACTATAAACTCCTTCATTTTGCATATTGGCATAATTTATAATGCTTGCTTTGTAAATTAAACATATGCCTCATGCTTTTTAATTTTTATTACATTTATTTGCTTCTACCCCACTAATACATCTTTTTATTACGAAAAAATTATAATTCAGGTATTAAAGTTATGAAATACTAAACTCAAACATTATTATATATGGGTCATGGGTTAATGGCAGATTTTTAAGTTTTTACTAAGTGTTATCAGGTTTTTAGTTAAAGACTGTTTCACTAAATTCAAACCATATTATATGGGGGGCATCAAACCAGTCAACCTCGAGTCCGGGTGAGATATGAAAACATTACTACAGAATATAAAATTTAAAAGGTCAGTATAAAAACGTTTCAATTATAGACGTCAAACATCGAGTGTTTAAGACCAACTGTTATTTATTTTGATATCCACTAAATAAAGTTTTTAATCCGAAATTTTTAAAATTATTATTTTAAATGTTAATTATTATTATTATTTTTTAAATCTTAAACTTTACTTTCCAAAATCCACAATCAAATATAAACTCAAAAATCAGTTAACCGTAACGATACAATATCTATACTATTAAAACAGGTTACACTTCATATTTTTTACTCTAGTTGTCCCTAGCTTTTAGCCTTGTCGTCTTTTTCATCAAGGGTAATTAAGAAATTTCAAAACATTAAATAACCTAACATATATTTCCCTATTTACTTACTATTTGTTTACTTATCAATATTTTCTCGAGATTTTAGGAAATAATTTTAACGGGAAATCTCTATAAACATTAAATATATTTTGGATCTTTATATATATGAAGTGTAAATGTCCCACATTGAAACTTTGTGAACCTCATCAACAAAAATGATTACTATAAATATAGCATGCTCTTTTACTTGAGTAAAATCAAAGGCCGCTGTAAAACCAAATCCTATTTTTTTATTGGGCTAACAACAATTTTTTTATTATTATTCGACAATTAATGAGTAATAATGTTTAGTTATGTTGAATTAACCGTTTAAATCATTACTAATTTAATGTGTCGAGTAGCCAAAATCGCGGTGGGTGACCGCCTTTACCGTTTTTCTGGCTGCGAAACCGGTAAATCGGCCAATTTTTTAAGTTCAAAGAGGAGAATATTGTCACCATGTGAAAAACATGAATAACTCTCTAAAACCTTGAACTCCAAATGATTTTCTACATTTTGAGTTAAATTTTAATAATATATAAAAACATAAACTTACCAATATTTGACATATTTATATTAAACTTACAAAGAAAAAAATTGTTTCATTCTTTAATTGTAATTTGAACGTTTTTAAATATTAAACCACCTAACGTATTTCCCTAATTCTTGCTATTTGTTTCATTATTAATATTTTAAAAAATAAATAATATAATATAAGTCCTGATTAACAAGATTTTTTTGACCTAACAAGATTTAGAATACTATATTGTATATTCTCGAGATTTTAGGGAATAATTTATGAAGGAAATCCCTATAAACATTAAATATATTTGAGATCTTTATATATATGAAGTGTAAATGTCCCACATTGAAACTTTGTAAAACTCATCAACAAGAATGATTACTATAAATATAGCATGCTCTTTTGTTTGAGTCAAATCAAGTGGGCTGTAGTAAACCCAACCTATTTTTTATTGGGATTAACAAAACAAAAAATTATGTACTCTTCGGCAATTAATCTGAGTAATAGTGTTTAGTTATGTTAAATCGACTGTTTAAATCTTTAGCGATTTATTGTGCCAAGTAGCCAAAATCGCAGTAGGTTGCCTCCATTAGCGTTTTTCCAGCTGCAAAACCGGTAATTCGGCCAAGTATTTTAATTCAACGAGGAGAATATTGTCACCATGTGAAAAACATGAACAACTCTCTAAAAAGTTGAACTCTAAATGCTTTCCCGCATTTTGAATTAAAGTTTAATAATATAAAAACATAAACTTACAAATATTTGACACATTTATATGAAACTTACAAAGAAAAAAATTGACTCATTCATTAAAGGTATTTGAACGTTCTAAAACATTAAGCCACCTAACATATTTTCCTATTTTCTTGTTATTTATTTCATGATCAATATTTTTCAAAAATATATAATATCATATAAATCGTGGTTAACAATATTTTATTGACCCAACAAGATTTGGAGTATTATGTATCCTCGAGATTTTAGGAAATAATTTATGCAAGAAATCTTTATAAGCATTAAACATATTTGAGATCTTTATATATATAAAGTGTAAATATTCCACATCGAAATTTTGTGAAACTCATCAACAAAAATGATTACTATAAATATACCATGTTTTTTTTGCTTGAGTAAACCTAAAGCCTATCTTTTTAATTTGATTTAATTAAAAAAAATTATTACTCTTAGTCAATTAAACCGAGTAATAGTGTTAAGTTATATTAAATTGATCATTTAAATTTTTACAAATTTATTGTACCGAGTAGCCAAAATCGCGGTAAGTTGCCTTCATTAGCGTTTTTTTTCAGCTGCAAAACTGGAAATTCGGCCAATTTTTTTAATTCAAAGAGGAGAATATTGTCACCATGTAAAACACATGAACAACTCTCTACAACGTTGAACTACAAATGCTTTCCCACATTTGAATAAAAGTTTAATAATATACAAAAAACATGAACTTACAAATATTTTTGCATTTCCAAAAATTTCAAATAATTTAATATTAAAACTGTAAATAAACATAAAATAAGTTCGTAAGAAAATATTATATTAATGATTTTAAATATTTTATAAAGATATATTTATAAACCGTCAATGCATAAAGATAATTTATAGTATTATTTTTAATATTTCTATATTTCTATTTCATTACTATTAATTTTAGATTTTATATAAGAATAAAAACATACACTTATATTTTTATTTATGTATGATATTGTGTTTTGTAAAACGGAAACCTGATTTTAAAACGGAATTGTAAGTTTTCAATATTTTTAAAATATGATATTTTATAAGCGTTTTGGAAGTGAAATTTATGAGATTCAGATTTTGACTTCAGTTCTGAAGTGGTAAACGGATGTAAGACTAAACATGTTTTTTTTATTTTGACTTTATTTGAGCAAAAGTATAGTACTTATTATTCTCAACGCTACAAAGGAGATTTTAAGTCAAATAAGAGAATCATAGTAACAAAAAAAAAAGCAATGACACCGTTTTGTGAAAAAAATGTCTTTATCTTATGAAATGTGAGAAAATTTTCAAAAGCCTGGTATGCAAGGTTTCAGTGAGCGTAACTTCATAGTCAATCACTCTTCGAGAGCTTCAGTCTCCTCTCATGTTTTCTGTTCAGCTACAGATGCCTCATTTCATCCATTTGGAGCAGATGTTTGCCCTGCAACATTCCCATCCGCAGTGTTGCCTCTTATGTCCGAGTCCCTTTTGTTCTCAGCTGGATGGCATCTTTTAACAGCTCCACCACCAGGCATATCATCACCTGTGTCGTCATTACCACCCTAGCCCATTAACAATGAAAACAAACATTCTTAGTTTCTGGACAAGTCCAGGCTTAAATTAGTTAATGTGCTTACTTGGTTCTCAAAATTGGTTGTGGTCGACACCGATGAGTATCGTACACGCGAAAAACAGTGTCTGATGTTTAGATAAGAATTTGAGCCGAGAGAGCTTCAACTGGAATGTGAAAATGCGACAATGTCCTCGATGCATTGTGGCAAGGCCTAACTCTGGGGGGTCTCGGAGACCTGCGTTATGGAAACTAATAATATTTCAGGTACTTGAATTTGATGTTTACGAAAAATAAAGACAGAACTGTGAGCAGGTTGTTCAAAATTACCATTTTTTGAGAGACCTCTGCAGCTCTGAAATTAGTCAGCTTACTTATATCAGATTCGAAAGCTACAAACTCAGCAGAGTCAGATGCTACGGAGACGGTCGGACACGGTACCTAGCTCGCATTTACAATTTCAGAGGGTGACGTATAATGTCACTAAGGGTTAACTATCAAAGAAGATGAATAAAATTGTGTTCTAAATACATTACCTCAAACTCCAACATTGCAGTTTGCACCATCCGGTGGCTGTATAAATGCCAACAACTACCCCTGTGCACAGGAACTCAACGGCCTGCAGCGTTGAGAGTTAAGAAAGACACACATTAGTGGTTCCATTTACTCATGGCGGAATGTTTATTATATGTTTATTCAAAATGAATATATTAACCTCAGCCAAGGTTATATTCTATCTTCCTCACACCACCATATTTTGTAGCTTTAGAGGTTGACGCCTGGGAACAATTATCTCCCTTCCTGAGTACTTGTCTCCTTTAAGCAGCCCACGAAAAATATGGGAAAAGAGCTCACCTGCACACAGGAAGTCTGCTTCAGCGGATTTCATAACGGCTGTGCACATCAAGAGAGAAACTAATGTGAGCCTACCAAAGCATGCAATGGAAAATGATGATTTTTCAGTCTGTGATTTATACAAAGAACCTGAAAATTCTATCGAGTCTCTGCAACCAACCGCAAGTGAACCTAAAATCTCTGCTGCAGGTAAAATATTATTTCTGTCCTGTTATAACTCTTTGTTAACTCTTTTTCAAGAATAGTGTAATTGATCTAATAACCAGCCAATCTTCCTGGTTCTGCAGATGTTATAATGGCAAGTCCATCAAAAACACGAAGGCAGATGCTAGCTTCCTGGTTGGAAGATATGAGTGAATACTATCGATGACCAACAATCACATATTGACATTAAACGTTTGTTTTTCAGGCCACGTAAGGCAATTTAGGAAACGAAACTTGCACCTTTCTGTTCGGAGCATTGCCATAATGAGCAGACCACCTGATCAATTTCCAATCTTCCTATTTTGCCTCATTAGCAGCAATTACGTCAATTTAAACTCTTTGAATCGGGCTCGCGCAGCTGGTTCATTGTCTCTATTGTTCTCACCTTTTGAAGATGAAATACAATATTAATAGTTGAGAAGGGATCCTCACAACGATAAAATACACAAATCAAATAAATCATTAATGAAGAAGCTGTAGACAAACCTGTCAAAATATAGCTAAACGAAACTCTCGATTAAATCCAGATGAAGGAAGAGCTTGTCAACACCCATTGGATCGTACATACTGCAGAAAGCCGCCATCTTTGCCTGTTGTTATAATTTGGGAATGGTGAAAAGAAGCGCATAGAGATGAAGGTATATATAAGGTGAAACGATGAGGAAACGGAGAGGTCGTCATCGCTATTGGGTTAAATGAAAATACCATTTAGTGGCGAAATTATGAGGGATACGTTGAACAATAGGGGAGAGTAAGAGTTGAAAAAAGAATCAATGTTGTTTGCAGACGGCGAGGGCGACACGAAGAGTCGGATCAGAACCTAATCTTGTCAAACACAAAACGCAGAGTTTAAATTAATGACCAAACCACACGCGAAACTTAATGACCAGAACAAACCAAACCGAAAAGAAAGTAGGACCCACAATCATTAAAAATATGCATACGTGGATAGCCTGAGGGGAGGCAAAAGTGTCTCATTATATATATACTAGGTCGTCTTCCGTGCTACGCGCGGATAATTGAACTTTAAATTTTTAAAATTTTTACATTTTTAGCGTATAGTATAAGATGAAGAATGATATGCGCTGATTTTGCTTGTTTAAATGTTGTGTGTTTAAAAAAAGTTTATAGCTTTATTTTGACCCTTTTTAAACTTAATAAGATAAATTTTGTATGTTCTCCAAAATATCAAAACTGAGTTCGTAATACATAAACAATTTGGAAATGATGAAATGTTGATTTTATTTGGGTTTTCTTGAAGATATCCCTCTGAGCTATGTAGGTGTTTTTTTGCTCGAACTCATGCATTAAACTTGACCCTTATTATGTCTTTTAAATCATTGATGATTTTTCTTGTGTTAATTAAAGGAAAATTGTGACCATGACAACTTTATATTTCGGGTTATTTTTGCTTTGCCGCTTCCTAAATATAGATGTTTGGTTGTCTCCTAGTGAATGCTTTACAATCGTTGATCAATAATGGAGTTTTATATAAAATGGAACATATATTAGAAATATAAATATTGTGTTTTGCAGGTACCTATTTTGAAGTAGACCAACTATAAGCCTAGTTGTAGCTTTTGCATTATGGCTATGGCGATTAGTTTATTGTGTTATGAGTATTTTGCAAACTAATGTATATATGCTTTAGTTTGATTAATTGATTATTTTTAATTTACTTTGTTTGGACAATATGGTGAGATTATTATCCCGGAAGGTAGGTGTTGTCTACATAGATGTTAACTACAAATGACATGAATATGTATACATTTTAATTTGGAAAGATTTGTTGGATTCAAAATAATATTTTTATAAACATTAAGTTGTCTGATAAATTGGTAATTACCCCTAACTAACAATTATTTTTCTTATCAAAGAAAAAACAATATATATTTTTGTATTTAGTAACTGATAGATTAAATATTCTCACCTTGATATTTATATGAGAACTGAATCCAAAAAATGTACATTAAATACTAATTAATCATCTATATAAAAGTAATTGTTTTAATAAATATATTTTAGAATATTTAAATTTTTACAATTGAATAACCACAACGTATCTAGCAATTCAACCGAAACATTTTATAATTTAATAGCATGGATTTGGTCAATTTGATAAATAATTCAACCGAAATTTTTTATAATTTAATAACCTGGATTTGGTCAATTTGATAAATTATAAAAATGCTTAGTTTGGTTGAGTTTGTAAATTCATTATCAAACTGAACTGAAAGTTGTGGTTTTTGATTAATTTTCTTAAATTTATGTAATTTCCATTTATCTCAACTAAATTCAGCTAAATTTATTTTTAGTTTGAAATCTTAGATATAATTTCAATTTTGTGTCTGGTTTAAACGTATAATTTGGATGAATTTTAATAAGAGAAAAAATCAAATTAAAAGTAGAAGGCCTAGATTATACCATAATAAACCCAGAACAAGGAGAATATAGCCCAAAACAAACAGATAGCCAAACCGATTAACAAACCATAACTACCAACTGGTCAACCAGTGTTTGAAAATCTTATAAGGACTAAAGTTTAAAGTTGATTGACATTCTTCTGGATTAGCTTTCTTGAGAAAGCTTTGTTGCACTCTCATATTTTTCATTAGCCTTGTTCATCTTTTTCTCCAACTTAAGCAACGAACACCTCTCCTCCACTATCTCATTTTCAACCCTTCTCACTCTGCCTCTTGCTTCTTCTAAGTTTCTCCACTTCCCTTCTTCGTGTTCCCTTACTGTTATCGGGAAATGAATCACCGGTTTGCTGACACAGCAAAAGAATCAAGACATCAAGTCACAAACAAAAAACGCTAACTTGGAAAAGAAACGACATGGTCAAGTACCTGCACCCTGGATATATAAACTCTTTTCCTTTTGCTATAAATCCATCTAACGATACTGCACCATCACCATTGATGTGTTCAAGAGCCTCTTCAGCCTGTGCTTGGGTCTCATAAACATGCAACTTCGAATAGACCATAGAACAGCGTTTCCCTAAGCCCATGACCCTCGTATGTTTTGATAATTAGCTCCTCCTCAGCCAGGTTGATCATGTTCACTTCATAGCCTTGGAAACCGGTATGGGATCTCCACCGGTAGCTTTGGATAATCCATGGCTAGTTTCCTCTGGGGATCATTCTCCACAACTCCACCAATCCAGGGACTATATGTTTGGAAGAAAAGATCATCAAGAAACAACATTAGGGTTTAGCAAAATAAAACTTATAAGGTACGTTACCTAGTTGCACCAAGGCATAGAACACGAAACCGATTGGTAATTGATCTTTCGAGCCTAGCTGCTTCGGCTTGAAGCTTGAGATCACTGCCTGGACTAAGTCTTGGTGATTTGCATACCAAAGCTAGCACTGTGTCTTCTCCCAAATACTCAGACAATACCCTGCCATACTCATACCAAGTAACATAAGATACTGAAATTTTTGTCCTAAATTTAGACAATATGATCAATTATAGAGATTGATGTTACCTGCTAAGGGAGGTTGAGGCAACTGAACCAAGAAGCGCTACAATGCCAAACACTCCTTGCTTTGACAGAAGCAGAGTCTTTGGAGCCGGAGAATTTCTGTATAAAGAACAGAAAACTGATGCTGCATTGTTATGATGCTTCTCTTCTATGTGTTTCATCATTGATTCCTTGGTTGATAGACACTCTGGGAACGCCACACCGAGAGGTTCCAGAGAATCTGAGACAGAGGCACCAAGAATATGATACGGTCAAATAAAACATTATGTTAAGCTCTTTAACTAAGTTTGAACAACTACAGCTACCTTGCATGGCACTCAAATTTTGCACAGCCTGTTTTTGTTCAGCTTCCAAACACCTGAGACGCTCATTTACTTCTAATATGCTTTCACTGTAACTATCGAGCTTTGCATTTAGTATCTGCAGGAAAAGGAGCATTTTCAAGCAAGGAGCTGAGGCAAGAACTTGGAACGCAAGTTACATCATTCTAATTTTTTATGTGTGGCTTAAATGGGTAATGATCATACATACCTTCTTCTGAGCCTGCTAAAAGATAATAAAGGAAGCAATTTTGTAAGTTAAAGTGTATGATACCAAATACAAAAACCTTCACAGAAGGAAAAAGCAAGGAAGCAGTGTGTTCTTCAATGGATGAATCGAGGAGTAACCGATAAGCTTTCCTCACACAAGCCCACGTACCTATAGGACTGAAGGTGAATTTGGAAATCCTGTTTTAAATGTCTTCGACGATTCTCTCATGTCCTCTTCCAATAAAACTTCTTGAATCCTGCACAAACTTCTTGCCTGCAGACGCACACATGATATTCTGAGTTTGAATTTGTCTATGAATTAAATATTTTGTTCTTTAAATGTAATACATGAAAATGCAAAAAGAAAAAACAGATTTGGTAACTACCCGCAAAGTAGAATAGGCATTCCGCATTAGACTGAGATAGACTTCTTTCGGATAAGATTGAAACATACTGAAGAATCTTATAAACCTGTCTAAACAAAAAAAAAAAAATCTTGTTCAAAGATGAAAATCATCAATAAAGATAGTGAAGGATTGGTACAACAAAGATTTAAGACCGAAATATTATAGCTGCTACAATCTTAATATAGACAGTGTGAAATCATGAGGAGGATCAAATGAGTGTCGACTATCAAAACTTATTGATGGGCATATCATACTGAGAGTAAGGATGATCTGTTTAGTATCTGTGCGACTCGGTCCCAATCGTTGAAAAGCACACCTCTCGAGTTCACAACTTTAAAGTAATCCTTAGGAAGAGCCGTAAGCAAACCTAAATACCAATCACATGAAGAGAAGAAACACACATTGGTCCATCTTTTAATTAAAGAATGAAGCAAGCAAGAACATGAAGCCTAGGAGCTTGACAAAAACTGAAAGAAATTCTTACCATCACTAAGATTGTCAGTGCGGCCAAACTTGTAACTGACATAACCAACGTCTCCAAGTCTCTCCGTACAGATGAGGAAGCTCTTCGTTCTCAACCCAAAAATCTTAAATCAATGACAACAACAGAGGAATCAAAACAAAGTCAACATTGGTCAAAATCTATAAAGGAGATTCGTGGAACTACCTGCAAACTTTTGTCATGTCTACAACTCGAATGTCCAAGTTACAACACGATACCATCATCTACATGGAAGAGAGCTACGAGACGGTGAAGACGGCGTCGGGTGTTGGTTTGAAGTAATTCTCCACAAATAAATGGTATCAATTGATAGATAGAGAGAAGAGAGGGAGGTAGAAGGAAACAATAAAGAAGAGAGGACTAAGCGAACGGAGTTCAGAGCAATCAGATTGAAGAATAAGTGGAAGAGACGGAAGATGAACTCTTTACGCTTCAGACAAAATTAGGGTTAGGCGAGACTGGGCTCGACTTGGGCCAGTTTCGAGCTTCACTCAACCAAAGGAAAAAATTACGTGGCAAAAATGTTGTTTCCTATTGGCTAATTATTTTAAATGACGTGGACAATCTCTTCTTTGAGGATATTCTCCTTTTAATATAGGTTAGATTAGATGACTAGGATTAAATCCAGCTACGGTGGTAAAAGTTTGAAAAACAGTTAGAAATATTTAAAATTTTAGTTTATATTTAAAAATAGGTTTTTATATAAGTGTTATAATTTGTTGTATTAATATTTAATAGTGCAGAATATTATTATACTTAGATATTATGTTTTATATAAATATACAATATAAAAATTAAGAGTATCAACAAAACTCCAAACAAAACATAATATTGTATATTTTAATTGTTTGGAGTTTTGTATAAAATATTTGTTTGGAGTTTTTCTATTTCTTATATTGTATATTTTTAATTGTTTTTCTTTTATATCGAAATTTAATATTACGATAATTTTTTTAATGTAGTACTTCTATTTCTTAAATTGTATGTTTATTTATTATTTATTTTATTATACATTTTCAAACAGATATTTAATGCTGGTTTTATTACTTATATTGTATAATTATTTTTATTTATTTTTCTTATTTTTATATTTATTTATTCTAATATTATGATAGTGTTTGATGTAATATTTTATTTTTAACATGGTATATTTATTTTACCATACATTTTCGGATAGATGTTTAATTTAGTTTTTCTATTTTATATTATATATTTACTTCTTTTAATATTTTATATTTAATTATTCAATTTTATTTTTATATCAAATGATAATATTAGAATATATGTTTATGTAATGTTTTATTTCTTATTTTTATATTTTCTTATTGTTTAATGTTATATTTATATTTTTATATTGTATATTACTTATTATTTATTTTTGTATATATTTTTCAAACAGATGTTTAATATTTTATATTTACTTATTTAATATTTCATAGATGTATAATGGAATATTTTTATTTTTATATTGTATATTTAATTATTTTTATAATTATTTATTTATTTTGTTTTTTTTGGTTTTACATCAAATGATAATATTATGATAAATTCTTAATGTAATATTTTTCTTTTATGGTATATTTATTTATTATTTATTTTACTTTAATTTTTCAGATAGATGTTTAATTTGGTTTGTTTATTTATTATATTTTATATTTACTTCTTTTGTATTTATATAAAGTTTTCAGATAGATGTTTAATTTAGTTTGTCTATTTATTATATTGTATATTTACTTCTTTTATATTTTATATTTACTTATTCTATTTTTTGTTTTATATCAAATGATAATATTAGAATACATGTTTGATGTAATATATTTATTTCTTATTTTAATGTAATATATTTATTTCTTATATTATATATATTTTTATTTAATGTAGAGATTTTTAATGTACTTTCCTATTTCTCATATTATATATATATATATTTTTTTTATTATTTTTTTCTACATTGTATATTTACTAATTCTAATATTGTGCTAAATTTTTAATGTAATATTGTATAATGTTTAATAATGTATAATCCATTAAATTTTAATAATTTCATTAAAAATTAATGCAATGTTTACAGTGAGAAGATAATTATTTAAGTTTAACATTCTTTTGGATTCTTATTATTGATAGATTAATTTATACCAACTCTATTTTGACTATGTAGCATTTACATTTTATGTTGTATATTACTTTTAGTGTAGTATTTTTCTTTTTAAATTGTGTACTTACTTATTATTACTTTTGTATATTATATATTTACATAGTTAATTGTATATTTACATGTATTTAATTTTACATTTTAAGATGATTTCTAATGTAGTATTTCCATTTTTATTTACATTTTAAGATAAATGTTAAATGTTTAATGTACTTTTCCATTTTTATATTATGTATTTACTTATTATAATTATTTTCAGATATTATATATTTACTTAATATCTATATTTTACATTTTAAGATATATGTCTACTGTAGTACATTTTTAACTTTTAATTTACATTTTAAGATAGATGTTTGACGCTTAATGTACTATTTTATTTTTTATATTATATATTTTCTTAATATCTATAATTTACATTTTAATAGTATTTCTATAATGTATTTACATAAAATCTATACCTTGCATTTTTTTTTTTTTTTGACAACAATGAGAAAAACTATTCAATTAAGAGCCCACCGGAGCAGAGAGCCACGGAGGTATAGAATCAACATATAACATAGCTGAAGGAGAGCTCCTTGCACCACGTGCAAGCTTGTCCGCCATTGTGTTGTTTGCCCTTGAAATATGTGTGATCTTAAAATTAGGAAAGAAATTCTTACTGCGGCAAAACTCCTCCATGTGTGTAGCAAAAGCAGGCCAATCCTCAGGTGACGACACCATCTTCACCAGTTGAGAACAATCCGTCGCAAAAACTACTTCTGAGAACTGCAGGGTCTTCATGCACTCCATTGCCCATATCAGTGCTTCACATTCAGCATGTAAAGGTGATAGACTTCTTCTTAGGTTCATGGCCCCCATCATAACATCATCTGAATCTCTCGCTTGACAGAACCAACCCTGTCCCGTAAACTTATCTTGCTCCTTCCAGGCTCCATCAATAAAGCAAACTCTTGTGTACTCCATTGATTGCCAATTCGTGGGTTCCTGTAAAGGAAACTCATTGTGTTGTATCGATAATTGTGCTTCAGCCCAACTCGATCCTTTCACCTCTGCCTTACGCAATATTTCCTGAGGATTACCATTCCTATTTTGATAAATTTTTCTGTTTCTATTCTTCCATATATACCACAGAATCCATGGAAAACAATCTGAATCAAACTCCTTAGGAATTCTCCAAAACAAATAATCCAGGCTAGTGTAAACCGAGGAGGATGGAAAAATCCCTGGGGGGGAAGGTATTTTGGACAGTGCCCAAGTTTGTAACGCGGGTGGGCATTCAAAGAGTACATGATTTATAGTTTCCTCCTCCACCCCACAAATATTGCATCTCAAATCACAGTTAATTCCGCGTGTCCTTAGAACCTTTGCTACTGGTAAAGTCCCAGAGACTACTTGCCATACAAAATGCCTTAGTTTGGGAGAGCATTTCAATTTCCATGCATATGCTAATAACGGTTTAACATTCGGTCCAAAATATTGCAATCATAGAACCTTGTCTGGGTATAAAGACTCTGTACGGAATCCCGATTTGTATATTTCCCAGAATCCGTATACATCCAACCATATGAATCCGTCCGCTGTGTCCTACTAACTGCCAATCCACGAATGATCCTCACATCATCAGGGTGGACTATACCTTGCATTTTAAGAAAGATGTTTAAGGATCATTGTTTCTTTCTACTTTTTTTTAAAAAAATTGTGTATTTACTTTTTAGATAAATTTTTAATGTTTAATGTATTTTTTATTTTATTTATATTATGTATTTAATTGTTAATATTATTTTCATACGTTATATAATTTTAAATTTTATGTTAATGTACTTTTCTATTGTTTACATTATATATTTACTTAATATCTATAATCTTATATTTTAAGATAGATGTTTAAGGATTAATGTATTTTTCTATATTTTAAATTGTGTATTTACTTTTAAGATAAATGTTTAATGTTAAACGTATTTTTCTATTTTTCTATTATGTATTTACTTATTAATATTATTTTTTGTATATTATTTATTTTAAACTTTTATCTTAATTTATTATTGTATATATAATTTGTATATTAAATATTTACATATTTAAATGTATATTTATTTATATTTTCGTATGATTTAGTGTATTATAGAAATAATGTGTAGTATGATAATGTAATTTATTGTAATAAAACTTTTTTATTTTTAAATTGTGTACTTACTTATTATTACTTTTGTATATTATATATTTACACACTTAATTATATATTTACATGTATTTAATTTTTACATTTTAAAATGATGTCTAATGTAGTATTTCTATTTTTATTTACATTTTAAGATAGATGTTTAGTGTTTAATGTACTTTTCTTTTTTTATATTATGTATTTACTTATTAATATTATTTTCATATATTATATATTTACTTAATATCTATATTTTACATTTTAAGATAGATGTTTAATGCTTAATTTATTTTTCTATTTTTATATTATGTATTTACTTATTAATATTATTTTATATTGTATGTTTACTTAATATCTATACCTTATATTTTAAGATAGATGTTTAAGGATTATGTACTTTTCTATTTTTTTAATTGTGTATTTACATTTTAAGATAAATTTTAATGTTTAATGTATTTTTCTATTTTTAATATTATGTATTATTAATATTATTTTCGTTATTATATATTTTAAAATATATTTTAATTATTATTTTATATATAATTTGTATATTAAATATTTACATATTTAAATGTATATTTATTTATATTTCTGTATGATTTAGTGTATATATAGTAATAATGTGTAATATGGTAATGTAATTTAATGTAATAAGGTAATAATAGTAGTCATGCCACGTGGCATATTTTGGTGACATTTTTTCGGGTGATGTGGACGCTCTCTGGAGCCTTGAAAGGTTCCTTTTATTAGTATAGATTTTGGACCTTTAAGAACATAAATCTCTAAACATATTTGTCTATTTTCTTTCTATTTGTTTCCTTATTAATATTTTAAAAATAAAAAATATTATATAAATTATGGGTAACAAGATTTAGAATATTATATATCTTCGAGAATTTAGGAAATAATTTATACATAAATCTTTATAATTATTAATGTATCAAATATATTTGAGATATATTTATAAAGTGTAAATATACCACATCAAAACTTTATGAAATTCATCAACAAAAATAATTACTATAAATATAGCATACTCTTTCGCTCGAGTAAAATCGAATCGGCTGTAATAAATCAAAAGCTTATATTTTTGATTGTTTAAATAACATCTGCTTTTTGACACATTTATATAAAACATGCATATTAAGTTTTTAATAGTATTTTTGATTGGATTAAATCAAAAACTTATATTTTTGTTATTTCTATTAAATTTATTGGTCATTTTGATCCTTGCTATATTAAGTTTTTAATATTTTGATAAAGGAAAAAATGATATTAATTTTTTTTACTCGCATGAGAAATATTGGGATTAACGAACGGTATGAGTCGAAATCATAGGGCCAAAAATGGAGTAGAGAAAACTTTACTGAAAAGGAAACAAAAAAAATGTAAAACGTGGCACGATATAATTAGGCGACAACAGTGTCAGCAAAGTGACCGACCTCAGAGGATCACACGATACGCAAAAGGCGCATATACATACATTTTATATGCATCTGCCGTCTTCCTCCTCCTCCTCCACATTTCTCGCTCTCTTTCAACGAACGAACAAAAGCAGGAAAAACCTTTCATGGTGTCTAGAAATATGAATCCTGCAGACGGATCTTTCTTGGATCCGAACGGTAGTATGACCGTCCCTTCGATTGTACCCTTCACCACCTCGTCCTCGCCTACGAATTCTGTGGATGCGGCGACGTCGGAGGATGTGAGCAAGAAGATAAGGAAGCCTTATACCATTACCAAGTCCAGGGAGAGCTGGACTGAACCCGAGCACGACAAATTCCTCGAAGCTCTTCACCTGTGAGTCTTAATTATCCGCTCACCATTTTTAGTTAATGGCTTTGAAATTCTCCATTTTGAGCTTCGATTCGTCCGCAATTTTGCTGAATTATATTAGAGTTTTTTTTAAAAAAATTTACCGTGTTGGTTTCAGAAACCCCTGAATACGTTTCGAGTTCACAAGTAGATTGTGACTGCGCTTTACTGATCAGTTGAATTAGATTGTTGTTATGATAAGTAGAATTGGAAAATTAGGAATTAAGTAGAACTTGAAATTTGTAATAAGGTGTTGGTATATAGATTGTGGGAAGGATCTTGTGTAAGTTCTGTTGGAGGGACTATGTTCATTGCTTATGCCACTGTGTATTTGTGATGCATACTTGAGGATTTGGCACATTATGTATTTAGGTTGTTTGGTATTTGATGCATATGTGTTTTTTTTTTTTTTTTAGGTTTGACAGAGACTGGAAAAAAATTGAAGCTTTCATTGGGTCAAAGACTGTGATTCAGGTGCAGTCAAAATGCAAATATATATCTTATGATTCTTCTCTGTCATCTTTCTCCTGGGCCCTCTGTGTTACCTCGGAATAGGGTTGTTTCCTCGCATTTCATATCTCCACAGAGTTTTATTTTAAAAAGAAAAAACTTTGTTTGTCTGAACTAATAGGAGCAAGATTGTACATGCTTTTGTCTCTGATCACGCTGGGATTTTAATAAAGTGTGAATCTTGGGATTTTCTTGCATTGGGCAAGTGAGCTTGTTGAACCCCATTTTAGTTTCTTATACGGTTTCTTTAATGTCGCAGATACGAAGTCATGCTCAGAAGTATTTTCTTAAGGTTCAAAAGAGTGGGACGGGTGAACATCTCCCTCCTCCTCGACCTAAAAGGAAAGCCGCTCATCCATATCCTCAGAAGGCTCACAAGAATGGTACGTCATTAGATACTCGAAACGAAAGTGCATTGTTGTTTTGCTTATTGAGACTATTATTTTGATTCCATTTTCAACGGCATGTGCAGTTCAACCTCAAGTACAAGGATCCTTCATATCAACAGCTGAACCAAATGACCCAAGTTATATGTTTAGGCCCGAGTCTTCTTCGATGCTGATGACTTCCCCACCACCCACTGCTGCTGCCGCTGCCGCAGCTCCCTGGACTAATAATGTGCAAACAATTAGCTTCACACCCCTGCTAAAAGGTTTTATTATTATTATTATATTGTAAGCAATCACTGTAACTCTCTTTTCAAAATTTACTAAATGAAGCATATTGTTCTTCAATGCTATGATAGAAACTGCAGGAGCAGATGCTAATAACAACTGTTCTAGTAGCTCTGAAAATACTCCACGACCACGATCCAACAAGGACACAAATGTGCAAGGAAATCTTGGCCATTCGTTAAGAGGTAAACGTTGTTGCACACTTTTCCTGTTTCGCTTTTTTTTTTGGTACCGTTTTTGTACTAGACAGTTCCACCTTCTTTGTTTCAGTTTTGCCGGACTTTGGCCAAGTATACAGCTTCATTGGAAGTGTTTTTGACCCATATGCAAGTAATCACCTGCAAAAGCTGAAGAAGATGGACCCCATAGATGTTGAAACAGTAGGATTCTTTGTCTCTCCAGTTTTACATTCATGTCAGTAGAAACCACGTCGGCTCAAATGGAACTAATGATAAAATCTAATCGTTGTTATATTTGGTTGCCTGCAGGTGCTACTGTTGATGAGAAATCTATCAATCAACTTGTCTAGCCCTGATTTTGAGGATCATGTAAGTATCTCTTCCTTCACAAACTCTTGTAAGACAAATTTTAACTAGAAACCTTCCCTATTTCAGAACTAACCTCAAAACTCTTAATGATTTCGAAACAACAGAGACGGCTGCTTTCGTCGTATGATATTGGCTCTGAGACAGCAAATGGTCATGGTGGAGTGTTTAAAACCTTAAACAAAGAACGACCAGAAATCTCTACTTGAAGTTAATATAATGGGGAAAGATTATGATGAAATGTCTCAGGTTGAGCAAAACCCAGATTGGTTAACAGAATACAAGAGTGTTTGTGTTGTGGGTTTTGTTTGTAAATATGAAGAAAATGAAGCTGACAGTTGAGCAGTTTTATACATACGTCTTTTGGATAATATGTATAGTGTAGTATCTTTAAGTTAAAATACCGTTTCTTTCTGTCTGTCTACTTATTTGGTGCTTTTTCAAGGCATGTAACAATCTCTTATGATGGAGACCAAATCTCTTGACGTTTCTTAGCTCTCCTTTTCCTTGCAATATTTTCTAGTTGTAATATGAGACCAAAGAAACAACATAACCTATTTTAAATCAGGTGTACATGAATTTAACATTTTTTTTATTTTTGACAACAAACGGCTTTTATTTTTGACAACAAACGGCAGCTCTATTACTCAAAATAGAGGTGGCCTAGGTAACCAGACCGGAATAGAACAACCACTAAAATATAGAGTCCTATGAAATGATCTCGCGGTTTTCGCCAAGGAGTCTGCAGTCTGGTTGTGCGCCCGTGGAATATGTGAGATCTTGAATTCTGGGAAACATATCTTTAGAGTCTCTATCCTTTCAAGTTCTGTTGCAAAACTTGGCCAAGCTTGTGGCTCCTTGATCATTGCAATTAAATCCTTGCAGTCCGTTCCAAAGCTCTGACATGTCGAATGCTGGAGCATATTTTCCATCGCCCATCTAAGAGCTTCTACTTCTGAATGCAATGTAGACTCACGCCTTATATCATTCCTTGTCCCCATAAGTTGAATCTTCCGACACTATCCATCCATGCCCATCCATACCCACTGAATCGTGATGTGGATGTCCATGATCCATCTATCAAGCAGATATTACTCAAGCTTAAGACTTGAGTTTCCACCATACTATGTTCCAAGTTTGATGGTACCATCTCAGTAGCATTGAACCAAGCTTGACACTCACTCTCAGCGTATCGAACTAATTCCAATGGGTCCCTGTCAATCCCTTTAAAGAGCTTATCATTCCTTGCCTTCCAGATATACCAGATTATCCAAGGATAGGGGTCCCTGTCTTGCTCCGGTTGTATAATGTTATTCTTTCTCCAAAAAAGAAAATCCATATTCGCATAGATACTCGGAACCGGAAAAATACCTTGGCTTGTTGGAGTTGATGATAAGGACCATGCTTACAAAGCTGGCGGGCATTCAAAGATAGTATGTGTGACTGATTCTTCTGATTCTCCACAGCGTGGACAGTAATTTAACTATTTAAGAATATGGTTCTTTCACATATTAATAATACTGCTCATTTCCAAAGTTTTCGATATACCAAATCTCTTTTAGCATGAAACTTGTCTTCTTGCTTGTGTGCAAGTTTTGTAACCATTGGTGTATTGGTGAAATTGTAATGGCCCATATTTTATACTTACACAGTCCATTAAAAGCCCAAACAAGCGTATAAATTCATCTTTCTCCAGAAACAAAACCCTAGCTTCTTTAATCTCCCTGCGTTTCTGCTCGAGAAAGCTCTCCACCGATACAATGGTACATATGAGCTCTGCTCTCGATATATGGCGTCATATTTTCATTGATGTTTTTTTTTTGGGTGAATTCTAACCACTTTCGTCTTCCTTGTGGTTTCAGATCATCTCAGAGGAAAACCGCAGAGAAATCTGCAAATACCTTTTCAAAGGTTCGTTCTTTCGTAAATATCTCTGTTTCCTATATGTCTGTATCAGTAAACTTCTTCAGCTTCTGCTATTTGATTAAACGGTGTTACGAATTAGACCATTCTTATTGTCATTTCATGTGTGATGTAAGAAGAAGCTTGTCTAGTTCATTTCCAGACAGAACTCTGGAATTCAAATTCAAGCTTCTAATACATTTGGACAAATCAACTTGCTAAAACTACATTGCACAGTGTTCGAATTATATGTTGGTGTCTGAATGTCTGAATTGTGAGTTTGTATAATGCGGTTTTGTTTTGCTAGAAATTACAAAGTTTGTTTAGCTTGCTTGAGCTTATTAGAAGATGATATTGTGTTGATGGATCGTATTTGATCTCTGGGTTCTGCAGAAGGAGTTTGCTTTGCGAAGAAGGATTTCAATCTCGCAAAGCATCCGTTGATTGAGTCAGTACCCAACTTGCAAGTGATCAAGCTCATGCAGTCTTTCAAATCCAAGGAGTATGTTAGGGAGACATTCGCTTGGATGCACTACTATTGGTTTCTCACCAACGAAGGGATTGAGTTCTTGAGGACTTACCTTAACCTCCCATCTGATGTTGTTCCTGCTACTTTGAAGAAGTCTGCCAAGCCTATTGGTCGTCCTTTTGGTGGCCCACCTGGTGACCGCCCAAGGTGATTTAACTATTTGCTTAGCCCATTACAAATGAGCTTTGATGACATAGTTTACGGTTTCTTGTTGGTTTTCCAGAGGACCTCGCTTTGAAGGTGGAGACCGTCCTAGGTATGGTGACCGTGATGGGTACCGTGCAGGTCCTCGTGGTGGTGAAGGTGAAAAGGGTGGAGCTCCAGCAGATTACCAGCCATCTTTCCAAGTAAATTGTCATTTCCCTTCTGCCCTGATATCTGATACTTAACCTTTTAACCATTTCAAAGTGTTAGTTATATCATGTATAGCTGATGTTGTGATTTTACCGCATCTTGGATTGTTTGTCATTGTTTTGACACTTTTGTGGTTTGTTACTTGTTGTGCAGGGTAGTGTTGGCAGGCCTGGTTTTGGCCGTGGTGCAGGAGGTTACGGCGCAGCTGCACCATCTGGTTCAGGTCTCCCTTGAAAAAGAAATGCTTTCTAGTTGGCAGTAAGAAACCATGGAGGACTTGTTTCAGCTTTAAATTTTGCTTTTGTAATCCAAAATCCAGAATTCTTCATAATCTATCTGAATTCAGTTTTATTGTTGCCTATCAAAAAGAAAATTTAGTAAAAGTTATGTTTCCCCGCCATCTTCTCACTTTTCGTGAGCATCGGATGATAAAATACTGTTCACCGATTTAACCAATCAAATTGTCTACCTTCTTTTTTTTTTTTGATCAAAATCAAATTGTCTACCTTCAAAAGTGTTTATTGTCCGAATAGTCGTTCTATCTTGAGCTTGTTGATTCAGCAGAGGTCTTGCTGAAAGTAAATCTGACTTTGGTTTCTTAATGGTTGTACTAAATCTTCCGTCGTTAACATTTATCGTAAGGGCTTTACGGGAATTGTTCCCTCCTTTACTTGTGTAGTTGTTGTATTGGATCTTTAGAATAAGTTATTGTCAGTTTGGAGAGAAGCAAAGATTGCTAGTGAACAAACCAACTCACTTAGCTTTTAGCCGACTATTCACTTAAAAAGGACAATAGAAACTGACGCGCCAGACACGGAAAGAAAGAAAGACATCTTACAAACCGACCACCAAAAGTTCAGACGACCATGATAAACACTAAGACAAAAGACACTTGGAACTCTTAATTACTCAAAACGACCAAACATATCGTTCTCTTAGTCGACTTCCTCCATTTTGCTCTCTTCAGCAGCATCCTCCTCCAGCGCAGGCATGTCACCATCTTCTTCAACATTCTCGTCCTCATCGATACTCAGACCCAGCTTCAACATCCTGTGAATCCTCGCTGCAAACGTGTTCGGCTCATCAAGACTGAATCCAGAGGTCAGCAACGCAGTCTCGAACAGCAACATCACCAGATCTTTGACAGACTTGTCGTTCTTGTCCACCTCAGCCCTCTTCCTCAGTTCCTCCATGATTCCATTATCAGGATTGATCTCCATAGTCTTCTTGCTAGACATGTAGCCACTCATGCTGCTGTCTCTCAGAGCCTGAGCCTTCATGATCCTCTCCATGTTCGCAGTCCATCCGTATTCACCAGTAACCAGACAACACGGAGAGTCAACGATTCTGTCTGACACGACAACCTTCTCTACCTTGTCACCGAGGATGTCCTTAATCGTCTTGCAGAGGTTCTCGAAGGACTTCTTCTTCTCTTCCTTCTTTTTCTTTTCTTCTTCGGTCTCATCTTCAAGCTTTAACCCCTCTTTCGTTGCAGAGACGAGTTTCTTTCCGTCGTACTCCTTCAACTGCCCAACAGCGTATTCATCGATCGCATCAACCATGTAAAGAACTTCGTATCCTCTCTTCTTCAGCTTCTCCAGGAACGGAGAATTCTCTACAGCTTTCTTGCTTTCACCAGTGATGTAGAAGATGTCCTTTTGACCTTCCTTCATCCTTGTGACGTAGTCTTTCAAGCTCGTCATCTCATCACCGCTCTTTGTGGAGTGGTAGCGAAGAAGATCAGCAATCTTTGACCTGTTCTGACTATCCTCGTGGATGCCCAATTTGAGGTTCTTGGAGAAAGCCTCGTAGAACTTAGTGTAGTCCTCTTTGTTCTCAGCGATCTCGTTGAACATCTCAATGCACTTCTTCACCAGGTTCTTTCTAATAACCTTAAGGATCTTGTTCTGCTGGAGAGTCTCACGGGAGATGTTGAGTGGCAAGTCATCAGAGTCCACAACACCTTTGACGAAGCTGAGGTACTCAGGGATCAACTCTTCACAGTTGTCCATAATGAACACCCTCCTGACATACAACTTGATGTTGTTCAGCTTCTTTCTGGTATCAAAGAGATCGAACGGTGCTCTCTTTGGAACAAAGAGAATCGCCTTAAATTCTAGCTGACCCTCCACGGAGAAATGTTTCACAGCGAGGTGATCCTCCCAATCATTGGTCAGGCTCTTGTAGAACGAAGCATACTCGTCCTTGCTAATCTCTTCTGGCTTCCTCAACCAGATCGGTTTCTGCTTGTTGATGAGTTCCCACTCGTGAGAGACCTCCTTGATCTTCTTCTTCTTTTTACCGTCCTTCTCCTTCTCCTCATCAACTTCTTCAACCTCGCCTTCAGTTTCTTTCTTTGCTTCGTCCTCATCCTCATCATCACTGATCTCCTTCTCAGTGGTTTTCTCAGTCCAAAGGTAAATCGGGTAACTGATGAACTCAGAGTGCTTCTTCACCAAGTCCTTGAGTCTCCTCTCCTCCAGATATTCAAGCTGCACAAGCAGACACTCTCATAAGAACACAATACGCAAAAAACAACAGTGTTGAAGTTTTCAAGACAGTGACTCATTACCTGATCCTCTTTGAGGAAGAGGGTGATCTTGGTTCCTCTACCAAGAGGCTCCCCATCCACATCCCTTGTAACAGTGAAGGAACCACCAGCTTGAGACTCCCATACATACTGCTCATCATCATTGTGCTTCGTAGTAACAATAACCTTCTCAGCTACAAGGTAAGCAGAGTAGAAACCAACACCAAACTGACCAATCATGCTCACGTCAGCACCAGCTTGGAGCGCTTCCATAAACTCCTTGGTTCCAGATCTCGCAATGGTTCCCAAGTTGTTCACCAGGTCTGCCAAGTTACAAAAGAGTCAAAACAAGTGGCACAAGAAACATTAAAACCACTGTAAGAAAACAATATCACGGATGAGAATGCGTTAGTTACCTGCTTTGGTCATGCCAATGCCACTGTCGATGATAGAGAGCGTCTTGTTGGCCTTGTCTGGGACCAACCTAATGAAGAGCTCAGGCTGTCCATCGAGCTTGCTCTTATCGGTCAAGCTCTCGAATCGAATCTTGTCAAGAGCCTATAATATTCACAAGCGTA
The DNA here is from genome assembly GCA_016432835.1 of Brassica nigra. Classification (NCBI taxonomy): domain Eukaryota; kingdom Viridiplantae; phylum Streptophyta; class Magnoliopsida; order Brassicales; family Brassicaceae; genus Brassica; species Brassica nigra. The sequence goes on from CM028247.1 coordinate 32,626,354, forward strand.
ATCAGAACATAATATTATTGGTATTTAATGAGTCATGATCTACGGATAATCTGCTAATCAAAACATGATGGAGACGCATTCAACCTAATCACAGGTTCTATACGCCACCTATTGATACCCAAAGCTAAACCTAATCGAACATCGTAAGCAAGAACATGCAGGAGAATAAGAAATACATAAGAGAGGTTCAAGGAAGACGTACATCAGAAGAGTTACTGATGAGTTCACGGAGGAAGATCTCCTTGTTGCTGTAGAAAGTGTTGATGATCAAGCTTAAAAGCTGGTTGATCTCAGCTTGGAAGGCAAAGGTTTCCGCATCAGCCATCTGAACTTCCGCCATCGCTAAAGATTCTTTTCACAAAGGAAACGAAGAGATTGCTAGTGGAAAACTTGAGAGAGCGTTTCGATTAGATTGATTGTTTTTTTTCTTAGGCAGGCGACGAGGCAAGAAGCTCAATGTGGAATTTATAAGAGGAGCAAGTTCTAGTCTCTTCTTTTGAATGCGAGGAAACGAGGGGATTCTCGATTCTTCGATGAAACGCCGTCGTTCTAGTGATACCATCCACATCATCATCTTTCGATGAAAGCAACCGTTTTCCTTGGGGGACCCACCACTGGTGTCTTTGTGAGCATTGAGCAACGAATTCCAGAAGATTCTTTTTGTTGGTTTCCGGTTTTTCAAACCCGAGTCGTCTGGTGTTATATAACCGGAAGGGAAATTCAGTTTGGTTTGAGAGATTTCGCCGGTTCAATTTTTGTTAAAAGAATTTTTTTGCCTTTTTTAAGAAAATTGGCTTGCAATTATAAATTCCAATTTCTATTTTAAAAATTTCGTATTCAGGATAATACAATTTTCTCTTAGGGTTCTCTTAGGATCTAACTAGTGACCATTTTAAAAATGATAGGAACTATAGAAAAAAAAATCCAAGAGAATAATAAAGAATTAATTAAAAGGAAAAACTGTAGAAAATGAATGTAAAAAAATGTTATAGTGGATGGTAACCAAAACAAGAAACAAAATTTCAAATAATAAATAATTTGATAATTAGCTCTAGAAAACAATAACAGACGTGATTGAGAATTTTGGTCTACACTTCATGTTTCCACTGATACTAAAATACATATTTCTAGTTGTTAAGTTAAAATATCTCATATTATACAGTTAACTATTGCAAAAAAAAAAAATAATATAACATAATCACCTGGCCTTCACGACGGGTTTCACCATCAGCCTCATTGCTTGACTTACGTCCACGACGTGTTCCAGTTTGATTTCTTAGAGTTGACATGATAGCTGTAACATAAACACATGATACAAGTTTTATTATTAACCATCACTGATCATTGCGTATGTTTTCTTCTCTTACATATAATAAATAATCTTAAAAGTGTAGTTTACCTCCTCCTGTTGTTTCTAGATGATTAGTGTTATACGAAAAAAAGCTTGATGAACAAATATTATATAGAAGAAGACAAACCTACGTGAGAAGTTGGTTTAAATTGTCAGTTTTCTATAAATCATTAGATACATTAACATATTAATATATTTTTACCAACCATTATAATTTTTCTTTTGGTTCCTTATCTAATTTGGCATGGAATATATTTATACTATAATTCCTCTTGAGAAAAGGAACGCGGAAGAACTACCAATTTCTGCAAATAATAAAATTTCCTTTCAACTGGTAAAAAATACAGGAATTGGGAGGAACGTAGTGTTCCCTGCTATTCCTTTCCTCTATTGATAACACCCGTTGGACCCTAAACAGATGTAATAGATAAATGTCAATTCAGTTTTGTTTTCCTCCATTTTTCTTTTTATTGAATAATAACAACTTTTCGGTTTGGTCTTGAGAAATGTTTAAACTAAACAGATTTAGATAAATGTTTATTTCAGTTTGGGTTTTCTCAACTTTTCAAAATTTATTGGATTTTTTATCAGCAGCATAAATAAATTCTTTTTTTTTCTATCTTGAATTCGTTAGTGGATAATACAATTTTCTCTTAGTTTTACATGTTTACTTATATTTATCCAAATGTCTCCAAAAATACCTAAACTAATAAATGTTCATTTCAGTTATGTTTACCTCAATTTTCAGTTTATTGAATTATAACAACATCAAAAATAAAATCATAATGTCGTTGTTGGGGAAAAATACTCAGATATTAAATTTCTCCAGACCCCGGACAGGACACCGGTCTCCAGATTCCTGCTAGGAGATGGCACCCGGGTCCGACCCCTGCATCGGTCCCTTCCCCCCAGGGAAAATAGAGTACTTCTGATTAGAAGAACCTTCCATATTTCCGGATATGGAAGATTTCCACCTACTTCCAGCGGTCTACGAAGACTATATAAAGGGAACCTAAACCTTAAAGCAAGGGATCGACACTTCAAGACTTGAAGATTAGGGTTAGGCGGCTAGAACTAGGTTTAAACACCAAACATTGTAGTTCCTGCCCAATTCTCTAATAAAACGTCTTGTTCCTTCTCAATACTTACAAATCTCCACGAAATCTCTTGAATACTCTAGCTTGTCCATCGTTCTGTGGTCTAGCAACGTTCGAGGAGCCGGAGTTGGGATAGTGCTCACCTCACCCACCGGGAATACAGCCTCAAGAGCTGTAAGGTGCAACTTTAAGGCGATCAACAATGAAAGCGAGTATGAAGCCCTAATCGCAGGATTGAAACTCGCAGGATTGAAACTCGCATGATTGACACTCGCCCAACAGATGGGCGCAGAGAACATCCTGGTCTTCAGCGATTCTCAGCTAATAATCAATCAGGTGCAGGGAGAGTACCAAGCTAAGGACGACAGTATGATTCGATATCTAGCGATCGCTCAGCGCCTCCTCAGGAAATTCCGAAGCTATAAGCTTACACAGATCCCTAGGGAAAGGAATTCACAGGCTGATGCTCTGGCAAATCTGAGGTCCGCCCTCAAAACCAAAAGCCAGATGAGCATCCCCCTGCTGGTTCTTCAATGGCCAGCCACCCTGGAGGAATCATCGTCCGCAGTTATCTCTGCAATTGGAGAAGAGAAAACGTGGATGACCCCATAGTTCGATACCTGGAGAATGATATCCTCCCTCAGGACCGAAACGAAAGCAGGAAAATCAAGAAGAAATCAGCGAGATACTGCATCTCCCAAGGAGTACTGTATCGTAGATCCTTCTCGGGACCCTATCTACGGTGCGTAACACCCCGAGAGGCTTCCAGGATCCTCGTGGAACTACACAAAGAAGACTACGGATCCCACTCCAGCGCCAGGAGCCTAGTGCTAAGAGTCAAGAGAGCGGGCTACTACTGGCCAACAATGGCCGAAGATGCTGAAAGAAAGGCCAAAAACTGAGACAAGTGCCAGAGGCACGCTCCCGTGTCCAAACTCCCCCACGGAAAACCTCAAATCCATAAGTTCCCCCTGGCCTTTCAGGAAGTGGGGCATGGATATAGTGGGAAAATTCCCAAACGCGCCGGGGCAGAAAGTTTTCCTTCTGGTGGTGACTGACTACTTCTCCAAGTGGGTCGAAGCGGAAGCGCTCAGCCGAATTAATGATCTCCAGATCAGGAAGTTCTTGTGGACGAACGTGATCACACGCTTTGGAGTCCCACAAGAGATTGTCACCGACAACGGACCACAGTTCACCCATCATAACTTCAAGGAGTTCTGCAAGGACTGGGGCATAAAGCTCACCTTCGCCACACCCAGACATCCTCAATCCAACAGACAAGCTGAATCCACAAACAAAACTGTGGCCAACATGCTAAAGAAGCGCTTGGAGGATTCTCATGGGAAATAGGCAGAGGAACTACACGGAGTTCTCTGGACCTACAGGACTACTCCCAAGACGGCGACACAGGAAACTCCCTATTCGTTAGTCTATGGGGCAGAATCCATAGTCCCCACCGAGATGCATGTAAAGACAACTGTCTCCGGCTCAATCTCCCAAGAGGAGAACGACGATCTGATGTCTCTAAGTCTCAACCTACTCGACGAAAAGAGAGAAGCTGCTCGACTCAGAAACTGGTCCTACCAACAGGATGTCGCTCGAAGCTACAACAAGAAAGTCAGGACCAGGACCTTCCAGCAAGGGGATTGGGTTCTACGACGAGTAGCCGACAACACCAGAGAGAAAGCAGCAGGGAAACTCGCCCCCAGGTGGGAAGGACCCTACAAAATAATCGAAGTGCAGGGAGCAGGAGCCTACATGCTGCAAGACAGCAAAGGTAAAATACAACCCAACTGCTGGAATGCCCTGCATCTCAAAGCTTATCATTTTTAAATACGATCTCTGGATCTATATATATATATATATTTCTTACTATATACTATTTAAGCATTCCTATGTATGCTGCACGTCTACGGACCAGGTTTATATAATAAAATAGTTTTGACTATAAGAGTAGTAGAAAAACCACCATACTTAAAGAGGCATACGAGCTGGATCAGGTCCCAAGGGACTTCCGATCCTGGCCAACCCTTACCAAACGTTGTATGTCCACAAAAACACAAATGTATATGAGACTTAAGGCATAAATGGGTCCGCGCAAACCTGAGTATACTGTCAAAACTACCTATAACTCCGGTATAGGCCTGGAGCCATAGAAATACCGGGGCCCCCAAAAGGACAAAATGTAAACAGTACATGTATTAAAACGCTACGTGCTAAACAATACAGGGGACACAAAGTACAAAAAATCGCAAAAGTACTATGACATACAGGGAGCAATAAATGCAAAAGTTCGGGAGCACAATAAAATCTCTGCTTATCCAGACTTGGAAAGTAGCAAAGCCTGGTGACTGGATCACTATTCCAAGTAGATCCACACCAGCACCCCTAAGTCTGATAGTGGCTTCCTGCAGAAGCAGCATGCAGCACTAGGAGCTCGATAGGGGCCAGCTTCCGAGCGGCAGAATGCAAGTTCCGAACAGGTACCGGGAGCAGTCTTGCCTAGGAAGACGGGTATGGCCCCTGCAAAACTAAATTCCGGGTTTACGAACTCTGGTCACTAAATAATCTCAGAATTATTAACAATATGGGCCTACGGGCTCTATCTCGACCTACGGGTCCCAAAACGGTCCCAGGATCTGTAGCCTACGGGTTCCAATTAAAATCTAAGGGTCCTGGGATCCGCAGAGCCTACGGGTCTCAAACGGTCTCCGGACCTAAAACATGCGGGCTTCATCTCAACCTACGGGTCCTACAACGATCTCCGGATCTGGAATCTACTGGTTCCTCGAGATCTACGGGTCCCACGTGATCTCAGGATCCACAGAACCTATGGGTTCCTTTTTGACCTACCGGTCCCAAAACGGTCTCAGGACCTGAAACCTACGGGTTCCATAAAACGTACGGGTCCTACAACGATCTCTGGATCTGAAACATACAGGCTCTATCTCGAACTACGGGTCCTACAACGATCCCCGGATCTGAAACTTACGGGTTCCATCTCGACCTACAGGTCCTACAACGATCCCCGGATCTGGAACTTATGGATTCCTAAGTGACTTCCGAGTCCTATACCATAGAACAGGCCATCGACTGAAAGCAGTCTATGTGAGAATATGAGGCTTACTTAACAAATAAAAGAGTATACGGCGTGAGAGGATTCAAAGAAAGAGATCGCATTAAAAAGATAAAGCTGCGGAGGACCGCTATTTCAGAGTCAAAGGAGCCACAAAGGGCTCATTATTAAACAAAAAAGGAAGTTCAGCAAAATATCAGAAAGCAAAAGTAAGAGTATAAACGGAGTCACCCAGGGCAGTGGCCCTCTGAAAATTGAGACCCCACAACAGATCGGGTATCAGCTCGAGCGGATCCTCCCAGAGGCCGGTCAGCACCTCCAAATAAAACAAATAACGGCGATACTCCCCCGCGGGATCCCAATGATCGATCCTCTTCTCCAGCCACTCTCTCATGAGCTTCCACCTAGCAAGCGCTCTCACGCGTTGAATCAGCAGATCACACTGCGCCATCATATCTCGAACCTGGGCACGAAGGAAGATCACCTCGCCAAGCAATCTCTGGTGAGCTCCCGTCTCCAAGTCTTGATTAAGAATGGACTCGGCATCACCTGGCAAACGGGAAGAAAAGCTGGTCGCCCTCGGAATCGTCCTGGCTAGCCGTGGTGGAGGAACATAGAAAGGGTGCCTTTTCGCGTTTTGCCCCTTTGATATTCATCATAGACGACGGACACTGAGAGCCCCACGACATTCCCTGAAAAGGTAAGAAGTAAGAAGATAAAGTCTTACCAAACGAAAATCTAAGGTCAGAAGCTTACCCCAGACGCGGCTATGATGCAAAGCCTCCTTGCTCGTCAGAAAAGCCACCCCTCGAAAACGACGAGGAATTTCCACTGCTAGCTTTACCACTGCCTCCCCATTGAAGGATACCGGGCGAGATACGTCTAACAATGAAGGAAGATAATGAGCAATAAGAATCTCCAAAGTACAAACAAGAAGGAAGGAAAAGAGAGTTAAAAATGGTGCGCCAAAATGTTGGATAACTAAGCGGTACTGGAAGCTTCACGAACACGTACCGCTTATCCCAGTTGTTATAGTATTTTTGAGTAGGGTCGTTTTAGTACTACGGAACACTAGAAGATTTGTACGAAAAAGCAGGAAATCGAGACTAAAGAGATGTTATTGATTAATCGAGCAGGGACTACAATGTTTTTGGTGTGAAAATCCTAATTCTAGCCGCCTAAACCCTAATCCCCTAGTCTCAGAAGTCGATCCCTTGTTCTAGGGTTTGGACTCCCCTTTTATAGGTGTAGATGTCGGTTGAAGTAGGTTGAACTCTTCCATATTCATAAATATGGAAGAATCTCTTAGGCGGAAAACTTTCATTTTACTCCAGGGTCGGTTCCAGAGCAGGGGTCGGAAGCAGGTCCTCTTGATGCAGGAGTCGGAGGCAGGTACCGGGCCTGGAGGCTGGAGAAATCTGATACCTGGATATTTTTCCCAACAGTTTGTCCCTTATTCCTTGATTTTGTCACCAAGATCAAGGGATAGAGTGTATATTTCGTCATAGCTTGGTTATAGCAGATTTCTTCTAAGTGAGGCGCCACTCCAGACTCCTCATTTTCTAGGTTCATACTCGAGTCAGAGCTTGTAGTCGAGGTTTAGAACGAGATCCTTGCACGGTTGTCCTTCTTAGGGGGGAAAACCCTAGCCGCTTGCGTGAGGTTTTATTATGTCAGCCAGCTTCTTCCTTTTTGGAAGAATCTATAGGTATTTCCATTCTTTGCCAGATATTCTTTTTCAGAGAAGATTCACCTTTCCATTTTTAAATCCGGCGGAAAGATCAGAGCCGGATATATATATCATTCCTGTCGAGGGCTGCAGCTCAGAGTTTTTAATGCAGGGTTTTGTGCACTAGTACGTGCGGTCCCTACGTTAGTTTTTAGCTCGAAGCCTCTAAGCATGGACTGAGGTGTTTTTGACAGTGTACTAGGGTTGCGCAGGCCTGTTCCTGTATGTCATACACCCAATGTTTTTGTGAATCGTGTCACGGAGATATAGGGTTTGCCAGGATCGAGGGATCCCTTGGGACCTGATCCAGCTAGTTTTCCCCTTTAAGTACAGTGGAGTTCCTTCGACTCCTTTAGTCGAAACTAAATGAATTATATAAGCTTTAGTCGGAGACGTTTTTATCAGCATACATAGGAGTAGGAAACCAATGTACTTAAATAAATGTAGATAGTAATATAACTATAGAAAGCCTGATCCGAAGATCGTTTCAAAAATGGTAGAGTTTGAGATGCAAGGAGTTCCAGCAGTTAGGTTGGACCTTGCCTTTACTGTCTTGCAGCTTATAGGTTCTTGCCCCTTGCACCTCGATTACTTTGTAGGGACCCTCCCATCCAGGGGCGAGTTTTCCAGCTGATTTGTCCCTTGTGTGGTCGCAGACTCGTCTCAGAACCAAGTCTCCTTGCTGGAAAGTCCTAGTTATGACCTTTTTCTTGTAGCTCTTGGCTACTTTCTGCTGATAGGACGCATTCCTTAAGCGCGCAGTTTCTCTCTTTTCATCGAGCAAGTACAGATTGAGCATCATTAGCTCGTTGTTTTCTTCTTGTGACATGCGTCCGGAGACTGTTGTCCTGACGTGTACCTCGGTGGGTATCACAGATTCCATGCCATAAACCAATGAGAAGGCAGTCTCCTGGGTTGCTGTCTTTGGGGTGGTCTGGTAAGCCCAGAGTACTCTGTGTAGCTCCTCTGCCCATCGCCCATGGGCGTTCTCTAAGCGCTTCCTGATCATGTTCACCCCCCGTTTTGTTGGTAGATTCCGCATGTCCATTGGACTGGGTGTGCTGTGGTGCAGAGAAAGAGAGCTTGATGTTCCAGTCTTTGCAGAATTTCCTGAAGTTGTGACTTGTGAACTGAGGACCATTGTCCGTTACAATCTCTTGGGGAGTTCCAAAACGCGTGATCACGTTCCTCCACAGGAAACTCCTGATTTGGACATCCGTTATCTTAGCCAGGGCTTCAGCCTCCACCCATTTGGTGAAGTAATCCGTCACCACTAGGAGGAAAACCTTTTGTCTTGGGGCTGTCGGAAATTTTCCCACAATATCCATCCCCCATTTCCGGAACGGCCAGGGGGAACTCAGAGACTTAAGATTTTCTGGAGGGAGGTTGGAGACGGGTGCGTGCTTCTGACATTGGCTACAAGACCTGGCTTGCTTGAGAGCATCGTGGGCCAGTAGTAGCCGGCTCTTCCGGCTCGAGCACGAGGCTTCGACCGCTGGAGTGTGAGCCGCACTCCCCTTCGTGGAGTTCCTCTAGGATCCTAGCAGCTTCTCTCGGCGTTAAACACCGGAGATATGGTCCTGAGAATGACCACTTGTACAGCTTCCCTTCTGCGATGCAGTATCTGGTCGCTTGCCTCCTTATTTTCCGGCTTTCTTCTCGATCCTCAGGGAGGGAGTCGTGTGCCAGATAATTGGTGATGGGCGTCATCTAGGTTTCGCCTTCGTCAATCGCAGAGACCTCCTCGGGTTCTGCTTCCTTTTCTGTTGCTGCCCACTGGAGTACCAGCAGGGGGATGCTCATTTGACTCGTTGTCTCTAAGGCGGACCCCAGGTTGGCCAAGGCATCTGCCTGGGAGTTTTGTTCCCTGGGTATTTGGGTGAGCTTACAGCTTTGGAACTTCTTGATTAGGCGCTTGGCGACCGCTAGGTATCTTATCATGCTTGCGTCCTTTGCCTGGTAATCGCCTTGGACCTGGTTTATGATTACCTGGGAATCGCTATAGACCTGAATATCTTCTACTCCCATTTGCTTTACGAGTGTTAAGCCTGCATTCAAGGCCTCGTATTCGGCTTCATTATTAGTCGCTTTGAAGTTGCATCTTAGAGCTCTTGATGCTGACTCCCCGGTCGGGGAAGTTAGGACCAAGCCTACGCCTGCGCCTGTGACGTTGCTAGAACCATCAACGTGAAGTGTCCATTTTCCTTCTTTGCCTTGTAACCTCATCTCTTGCTCCAAGGCCGGAAGCACGGAGGGAGAGAATTCAGCGACAAAGTCGGCCAGGACCTGCGACTGATAGCAGTGGCGGGCCGGAAAATGACATCGTATTCCCTTAGTTCTACGATCCACTTGGCGAGTCGTCCCGACACCTCTGGCTTATGGAGAACTGCTTTTATGGGAAATGAGGTCACCACTATGACTTGATGAGCCTGGAAATAAGGGGCAGCTTCCGGGCTGCCGTGACTAGCGCCAGTGCTAACTTCCCGAGGTGGCTGTAGCAAGTCTCCGCACCTAGCAGTGATTTGCTTATGTAATAGATAGGGTACTGCTTTCTACCTTCTTCCCGTACAAGGACTCCGCTTACTGCATGTTCCGATACCGCCAGGTATAATAGCAGAGTTTCTCCATCCAGGGGTTTTGATAGAAGAGGTGGCGTGGTGAGATAAACCTTTAGGTCATTCAGTGCCAACTCGCACTTTCTGCTCCATTGTACGTCTTTGGGATTCTTCAGGACCTCGAAGAAGGCATGAGATTCATCATATAACCTGGAGATGAATCTACTTAATGCGGCCATCCTGTTCGTCAATCTTTGCAGCTCCTTTACGTCGTGGGAGAAGGTATTACTTGGATGGCTCTTATCTGCTCTGGGTTAGCCTCTATGCTCCGGTGGGTAACTATGTACCCGAGGAACTTTCCGGAGCTGATTCCGAAAGAACACTTCGTGGGGTTGCGCTTCATGTGGTACTTCTTTAACGTGGTAAAGACCTGCTGCAGATGAGAGATATGGTCCTCTGCCTCGAGGGACTTGACCAACATGTCGTCAATATAGACCTCCATGGTTTGTCCTATCTGATCTGCGAACATCATGTTTACCAGCCTCTGATAGGTAGACCCGGCATTTTTTAATCCGAAAGGCATGACCTTATAGCAGTAGATGTCTGTGGATGTCATGAAGGAGGTCTTCTCCTGGTCCTCCGGATGCATAAGGATCTGGTTGTAACCCGAGAACGCATTCATGAAGCTCATGAGTTGATGACGTGCGGTGGTATTGACTAGCTTGTCTATGTGAGGAAGGGGGAAGTGATCCTTAGGACATGACTTGTTAAGATCTGTAAAATCAATACAGACTCTCCATTTCCCATTCTTCTTCTTCACTACGACCACGTTGGCCAGCCACTCTGGATACTGGACTTCTCGTATGAACCCGGCGTCGAACAGGTTCCTTACTTCCTTGTTGATGATTTCGTCCCTTTCTGGGGCGAATTTCCTTCTTTTCTGTCGAACGGGCGAATACTGGGGATCCACTTGTAACTTGTGCATGATGACCTCAGGGTCGATTCCTGGCATATTCTCGTGAGACCATGCGAAGCAATCGGAATTAGACCTCAGGAAATCTAATGGTCTTCGCCTCAATCCCTCGGGGAGCTTGGATCCTATTTGTAGATTTCGCGTAGTGTCCCCTTCCACCAAGGGCACTTCATCCATATCTTCTACTTCTGGCTCTTCTGCATGCAGAGCTGGAAGCTTTTGCTTTAACTGCTATAATACCTTGGTCTTCCCGTTTAAGGTGGTTTGAAAGCAGGCTCTGGAGTTCTCCTGATCCCCTTTGATCATTCGGATGCCCCAGGGAGTAGAAAATTTTACCAGTTGATGGAGAGTCGAAGGTACGGCTCCCATATCATGGATCCAGGGTCTTCCGAGTATTATGTTGTAAGAAGATGGACAGTCGATGACCAGGAACTTTGTGGATAGGTTGATCCCCTCGGCATACACTGGGAGGATGATTTCCCCCAGGGTCTGCTTCACTTATCCGCTAAAGCCTATGAGCGGGGTGACTTTCCTCGTCAAGGTCCTTTCCTCCAATCCTAGGTCTGAGTAGGCGGCTTGAAAAATGATGTTGCTGGAGCTACCATTGTCTACCAATATTCGCTTCACCAAGCATATTGCCACAGTGAGCGATATGACCAGGGCGTCGTGATGAGGAGCCAGGACCTTCTCTTGTTCTTTGCGTTCCTGATGCTTCTTTTCGCGGCTGCATGACTGATTCCACTTATCTCGGAGCCGCCAGTGATAACATGTATCACCCTGTCTTGGAGTGGTGGCAAAGCAGGGGCTGCTTCGGTAGAGTGGTGGTTCGTGTTTCTTTTGGCCAGCAAGTCCTTGGCCTTATCAGAAAGGAATTCCCTTAGATGTCCTTTCTTGAGGAGTTTGTTAACTTCTATCCTCAAGGCGATGCAGTCCTCTGTCTTATGACCGTGATCGTTATGGAAATCGCACTATCGGTTGGGATTTCGGTCAGAGTCGGAAGCCTTCATCTTCGGGGGCCACTTGACCTGTTGACCCATCTGCCTTAGAACATTAACCAGTTCAGGCTTCGAGATCGACAGATGGGAGATATCGGGCCAGTTTGACACGGCCAAGCCTTCAGCTCGAGCTAGGGGACGGTTCTGGTACCTGCCCCCTGGGGTGATTGCCTGCTTCCCTTACAGGTCTGGACTGAGATCCTTCGTCGCGGTCGTTCCTCGGCTGTTTGACCTGTTTCTAATCCTGTTTCTGCTGAGTTTTGGGTTGACTTATGACATCCTCTTCCCATCTCACTTGTGCCCAGGCCCGGGATAAGACGTCTTCCATAGTCTTGCACTGATACTTGGTCAGCTCCTTGTACAGATCTCCATCGGGAGCAAACCTCTCTTGAAGGCAGAGATAGCTGTCTCCGCGTTGCACTCCGTGATGGCCACTTTCTCTTGACTGAAGCGCGTGATATAGGTCCGGAGTGGTTCTCCCCTATGCTCGAGAACTTCGTGTCAGAGCTCTTTTCCAGGTTTCTGCTGCGGGCAAACTGCTCTACGAACTTATCGCTAAGTGCTGCAAAGGACCTTATAGACTTCGTAGGGAGGTTGATATACCATTGGAGAGCAGGACCCGTGAGGGTTGAACCGAAACCTTTGCACATGGTCGGCTCTCTTAGCTCATTTGGGATCGCTACAATCAGCATCCGCTGTTTGTATTGAGCAACGTGGTTGTCGGGGTCGCTGGTCCCATCATACATCTTTACGGCTGGGAAGGAGAACTTCCGAGGCATCTCGACCGATGCGATCTCCCCCACGAACGGGGTATCGGAGTAGGAGTTAGGATTGCTCCCGGACGGTGCTACTCCGGGGAGTCTCTCTACCATAGATTGGATGGTATTGAATTTCTCGGAGAACATCTTCTCAAGGTAAGCTGCCATGGCAGGATCTGTGATCGCTGGATCGCCGGGCGTGTATTCTTCGTCCTCCATCTCGGAGTCGCTATCCCTATGTGTCCGAGTCTTCTTAGGAACTGTGTCTCCATTCTCGGGTTCATCCACGGGAATGGGTCGATGAGCTGCTCCTTCTTCATTTTTCAGTGTGTCGGGAGGAGGCATGGGTCGAACTCGGGTTTGAAACCTTCGTCGTTTGTTACCAGCTTCTTCACGAGCCTGATTATTATCCTGAAGAGCTAGGTTTTCAGCTTCGAGGGCTCCCAGCTTCTCGGCGCTTTGCTGCAGCTGTTTGGAGTGCTCGTCAAGTTTGCCCTTCAGGGTTTAGACTTCTTGAAAGAGCTCCAGATTATCCATTGTCGCCTCTCGAGACTCGTGGAGTTCGGTGATCTGGCTTTGGAGGTTGTCAAGTCGGTTGAGCAGCTCGATTTCCCTCGGAGTGGCTTCGGATTGATCGTCATGTTCTTTTTATGCCATCGTCACGTAATTTGGATTACTCCCCTCCTTCTAGCGCCAAACTGTTATGGTATTTTTGTGTAGGGTCGTTTTAGTACTACGGAACACTAGAAGATTTGTATGAAAAAGCAGGAAATCGAGACTAAAGAGATGTTATTGATTAATCGAACAGGGACTACAATGTTTTTGGTGTGAAAACCCTAATTCTAGCTGCCTAAACCCTAATCTCCTAGTCTCAGAATGTCGATCCCTTGTTCTAGGGTTTGGGCTCCCCTTTTATAGGTGTAGATGTCGATTGAAATAGGTTGAACTCTTCCATATTCGTAAATATGGAAGAATCTCTTAGGCGGAAAACTTCCATTTTACTCCAGGGTCGATTCCAGAGCAGAGCAGGGGTCGGAAGCAGGTCCTCTTGATGCAGGGGTCGGAGGCAAGTACTGGGCCTGGAGGCTGGAGAAATCTGATACCTGGATATTTTCCTCAACACCAGTCATCCCCAAAGGGATAATTACCCCGAAGACCCCTCGAAGGTTCATCGATCAAGGGAGCGCCATCACGGGAGCGGAGATGATAAAACCCCGGTTTGCTCACCAAAGGAGCAAAATAATAGAGATACAAGACCTCGTGTACTCCGATGGAAAAGCCATAAAATTCCCCCAAGCACTTGGATAGCTATCAGAGTCCTCCATGTCAGAGGGGTAAGCTGGGAGGGACATAAGCCGATGTACGAGGACACCGCGGCAACAAGGAAAGGGATGACGCCTCGAAAACCAGCCTTTAGGTATGCCTCAAAAACGGTTATTTCATTGTCCCCTCCATCGGGAGCATGCTTGTACTCAGAGGAACACCTCATCTCCACCAAAGGAGAAACTCCATATTTCCTCCGGATCTCCATCATATCATCTTTCCGGATCTCAGAGCGAGGGCCATCATCAAGCAAATAAGAGCGATGATGCTTCAAAGGCACCATGGGAACCGTTTCACGGTCAGCCTCCAGAATTTCTGCCCACGCTGGAACTGGAGAAGAGAAGGGGTCGGCGGGAAGACGGCGTGGCCTCGCACGGCCACCTACGGATGAAGCTGGGAATGAGGGAAGCTCGGAGTAGTCGTTCATCTTTCAAGATTCGAGAGAAAGATCCGAAAACCGGAGAAGGATGGATGCAAACGCAGGCCGCGTCAGATCTTTATATGCGTCTGAATTACCATTTTTTCGAGAAGACCAGAAAAGGAAAGATAACATTCTCCAATATCTTATATGATTCTCACCACGGGCGACCTGGCTGCTGAAAAGAAAACTCGATCCCCGCAGATAAAAAGAAGAAATCCTGCCTAAGAAGGAAATTTGGCAAAAAATCAGCAGACTCGCTGAAGCAGGTGGAAGCTTCTAAATTCCCAGTCTCGGTCCTGCACCACAGGAGTAAGCTCCACACTCCAGCCTCATCTCCAAAAGAAATCATCCAGGCTACGAGCTTCATCCAGACTCTAGAGTCATAACAGAAATCGCCAGACTCCGGTCTACTCTAAGGGGGCAAGATCTTCCCCGGGTTCCAGATACGGTTCCGACCTAGGAAGAACCTGGTAAAGCGGAACAATTGGATCGATGTCTTGCCCAAGGAATGCCTGCTGAGAATGAGCGACTCCGGTTGACTTGAGTGCACAGGTTATTCCCCAATTCCGATGTCAAAATCGAGAAATAAGGAACAAACTGTTGGAGAAAAATACTCAGGTATTAAATTTTTCCAGACCCTGGGCAGGACACCGGCCTCCAGTTTCCTGCTAGGAGATGGCACCCGCGTCCGACCCCTCCGTCGGTCCTTCCCCCCCCCCTCGGGAAAATGGAAAACTTCTGATTATAAGAACCTTCCATATTTCCGGATATGGAAGATTTCCACCTACTCCAAACCGACTCCTAGCGGTCTACGAAGACTATATAAAGGGAACCTAAACCCTAAAGCAAGGGATCGACACTTCAATACTTGGAGATTGGGGTTAGGCGGCTAGAACTAGGGTTTATACACTAAAGATTGTAGTTCCTGCTCAATTCTCTAATAAAAGTCTTGTTCCTTCTCAATACTTACAAATCTCCATGAAATCTCTTGAATACTCTAGCTTGTCCATCATTCTGTGGTACTCACAAAGAGCCTACACAAAAATCCCCTAACAGTCGTATAGATAATTTTTAGTTCAAATTTAAATATATCAAATTCGAGTTTTTGTGAAACAAACCATATCAATATACGGTTTGGTTCAAATTTAAATATATCGAATTCGCATGGGAGGATCTTTTTTAGCCTAGAGAAGAAGGGAGCCTAGGAATTCAAAAGCTTCAAGACTCGTCAAAGGTGTTGCTATGATCTTGATTTTGAGGATTTTTTCGAACACAAGTTCTCTATGGATTTCCTGAATTCAACACTACTTGCTGAGACAAAATACTTTTTGGGAGCTAAAGGAGAATGGTAAGGGCTCTTGGATATGGAGGAAGCTCTTGAAGCTGAGACCCCAAGTTTATCAGTTCCTTCGGTATGAGGTAAATGATGGCAGGATTGCATTTTTCTGGTTTGATAACTGGTTGTAGCACGGAAAACTTATAGACATTACTGGAGCAGTAGGGACTTATCATCTTGGTGTTGGTCTTTCAGCTCGGGTATGTGATGCAGTATCGCAGGATGGCTGGAATATTAGAGGACAACGAAGCCGCTACTTCCATGACATGTATGACTGCATTAAGAGCACACCAGTACCTCATATCTCTCTTGGACGTGATGTTGTGCTCTAGAAGCACTCAGATGATGACTATAAACCCACGTTCTCGTCGGCTAGAACTTGGGATCAAATTAGAGAAAGGAAGAACAAAGTGTTTTGGAGCAAAAGAGTTTGGTTTACACAAGGTGTTCCAAGATTCTCTTTCATAGTGTTGCTGGCAGTGCGGAACAGATTGTCAACAGGGGATAGAATGAGAGTAGGGGACATTCAACAAGGTTGTGTGCTGTGTGAAGAGAGAGATGAGACTAGAGATCATGTGTTCTTTGCCTGTCCTTACTCCTTTATTGTTTGGGATACTCTTGTAAACTGCTTGAGTGGGCACAGAACGGATCCAGACTGGACAGCAACACTGCAGTTTGTCTGTGGTAACAATCTGCACAACATGGACAAGATACTTACTAAAATGATATTTCAAAGTTGTATCTATCACTTGTGGAGGGAAAGAAACGAGAGAAGGCACAACACTGGGTTTCGCTGAGTCGAGCAACTAGTCCGGATCATTGACAAGGGGATTCGAAACAGGATCACTTCTCTTCGCTATAAGGACGATCATAAGCTGGCAGGATTGATGCGAAGATGCTTCGAAGTTACAGCTTAGTTCATAGAAAATCAACACCATTCTTTACAGCTTTATAAAAAAAAAATTAGGCTTTTTAGTCTTTGTATATACCTATTCTTTTCACTTGATCAATAAATTTCACATTTCATCAAAAAGAAAAAATATACGGTTGGTTTTCAAATTACTCGGTCTGAGACAAATCAGATGAGTTCCTCAGATATATATGCTTGGATATGTAACTAGTAATATATAAGTTGCAGGTCGCAGGTCACGCGACACGCACGCAAACGAACAGGACCATAAAAAAATAATGATATTATTTCGAAATAGTTATGATTTTATCCTACAATAAACTAGCTCTCATTTATCCTTCACCAATAGTCATTACAAGAACACTTACCACCTTCAAACCGATGAAAGCGATTGTTATCCCTCACAATGATCACTCGTCCCGTACATACCGACATGAATTTAATCGCGTTATGACAATCCCCGCACACTCGCAGGTTCTTAATCACCCTGATCGGCCTATCAGCCGGAAACGTGATCAGCCCAAAAGCAATAGCTAATCTCTCGCTATGATACCTAATGGTCTGATTCTTCTCGTCTCCATCCACTTCTCTCAGCACAAAGCTCGTGTCTGCAACGTAACCCGCTTTCTCCATCTCTTCCCCTAACTCAGCCAGCTTCTTGTAGATTTCCTTGCTCCTCTCATGGCGTCTCTCTCCAGCTGCAAATGTATGAACTTTGTTCCTTTCTTCAACCCAACTTAGTCCTGTTTCCTTCTTCTCCCCTCTGTCTCGAAGCAATTTTCTAGCTTTGGCTGCGTCTTCGAATCTACCATCGGCTGCATATGCATTGGATAGCGAAATGTGCATACCGGAACTCACTGGCCCTAGTTCAAAGACCTTGTCTGCTGCAAACGCTGCAAGCTCTGTGTTCTTGTGGAGTGTACATCCCGTTAATAAAGCTCCCCATACAGATTCCGTGGGATCAATAGGCATATTCGTGATGACTTGGAGCGCTTCTTGTAGCTTACCAGCTCGTGCCAACATATCCACCAAGGAAGCGTAATGCTTATCCGTGGGCTCGATTCTATATTCTTCCTTCATCAGATCAAAGTAGTATCTCCCTTCATCCACCAAACCCGCGTGGCTACAAGCGTTGAGAACGTTTAGAAAAGTGATGAAATTTGGTTTCATCCCAGAGCGTTTCATCTTCTTAAACAACTCAATCACTTCTTGAACGTGCGAGTGTTGCGCACAGGCCTTGAGCATCGCGTTCCAAATCCCGAGATTCTTCACGGGGGTCTCGTGGAAAGCTTGATAAGCTCCTTCGAGAACACCACACTTTGAGTACAACGATACTAGAGAGCTTCCCACGAAGCTAGACGAGTCAAAGCTGGACTTAATACACAGTCCCTGAATCTGTCTACCTAACTCGAGAAGCGTCGAGTTAGCGCAGACACTGATGACACTTGAAAACGAGTGATCGTTGACTTCAAGATTATCAAACAAGGCTTCTTTAAACATCAACAAAGCTTCCTCGTTCTCACCCATCTGCGAATACCCATAAATCATCGCACTCCAAGTAACAACGTTTCTGTGAGGCATTTCGTCGAACACCTTCCTCGCATCAACGATCTCTCCACATTTCCCATACATGTCGACAAGAGAAGTCCCCACGAACACATCAGACTCGTACCCAGTCTTCATCGAGAGACAGTGAACAGATCTGCCGATATCAGAACGACTAAGAATCGCACACGACTTCGTAGCCGACGGGAGGACACGATCATCAGGGCGGAGGTTCCCCGCCATCATATTCCTGAGGAAGTCGAGGGACTTCCATGGAAGCTCGTTCTGGGCGAAGCAGGAGATGATGGAGCTCCAGGTCGTGGGGCTCTTTTGCTGAGTTTCTTCGAAAGCTCGGAGAGAATCGAGTGGGAGGTGGGATTTGGAGTAGAAGTTGATGAGATTGTTGGCGATGAGAGGGATGAGAAAGAGGCCTGATTTGACGATGTAGCCATGCAGCTGAAGTCCTTTGGCAGTGGATTTGGAGCGAGCTGAAGAAAGGAGGAGATCGTTGATCAGGTGGTAGTTGTGGCATGGAACGACGAAGAAAGCTGAAGAAACGTTGTCGAGCATTTGGACAAGCTCGACGAGAAACCAAAGCTCTGTGGTTTAGTTGTGCCTTTATTGGGTAGATCTTGCATGACCTATTAATTGGCTCAGCCCGTTAGGCCCATTTACTTAAGTTGCTCACTTATTTTTCATTTTGGAGCTTTGGTCCTTAGCTATAAGAATGAGAAAATGATCACGTTGGAACGAATTGTCTATATAGAGAAGCTAAATCGAGACTCATGGAGAAGGAAACTGGGTACACATCTCTCAGTAAAATCCGGTCCAGACTCCAATGCAGAATGTTGGAGTACTGATGATAGTTTGAAATGTGTTCAGGATTGAAGAGAGAGGCAAAATCTGTAGGTTGAGATGGAAGAACAATCTGAGACCAAATATCAAAAAGAGGAGGTATGTCACCTCAAGAACAAGACCTCATCATCCGCATGCATAAGCTCCTCGGAAACCGGTATTTCCTGGTTTCACCATTGATCCTTCGTCTCATCACTTCCCCAAATAGCAAGTAAACTACTTACTTCTACATTTCTACCAGATGGTCGTTGGTCGCCTTCCAGGCCGGACTGACAATGAAGTCAAGAACTACTGGAATACACATTTGAACAAGAAATCCAATTCCAAGAAACAGAATGCAACTGAATCAGTGGAAGCCACTCCTACGTTCATCGACAAGCCAGTTATCTCTGCAGAAGGTGAGAAGAAGCCATGGAGAAGAGGGGACTGCCACTACCTGCATGGAGGAAACGAACTGCTCTGGCTATGACGTCCCTATAAGATCTCCCGTGCCTCTCATTTCTCATTACCCGGAGACACTTGTGTTTGACCCACATTTTGCCTTTACCGATTTCTTCCCACTTCTTTAGGACTTTCCTGAATTTATCTCTCAGGGATAAATTCTTGCATAGACTCTGAGATTAATATTAACTTTAAGGTGCGTAGTCTACGCAAGAATTAATTATGAATTGTAATAAGCCCTAACTGAATTTGAAGGATCCTATTCTTAACTTATCATCATCAACTACAAGACACTACATGTCCCCTAACCTATTTTTCGACTCCACAGTTAATCATGTGAAGACAACAAAAAAAAAAAACATATGTCCATTGAATTAACAACTGTCCGTAAAAGAAATTCAGATTTTTGGTAACATGTTGTGAAGAAGAAAAAGGAAAGTTGCAATTACTTACAAAACATCATCGTCCTGAGGATATAAGATACCTTCATCAAGGGGTAGTGAAGGAGGGGTTCCTGGAGGGATACTAGCAGCACCATTTTCACCAGCACATATGCAAAGTGCTTCAGCATCTCTGATTGTTGAATCAAGGTCGATCTGCCCAGACAGCTCGTTGATGAACTTCAAGAGTGTGTCGAAATCCATCTGTTCTCCCATTATCTTGCTGCGGTATCGCTTCAATATTGCTACACAAACATATAGGTGAAGGTGTTCCGTGAGGTATTGGGTCCATAACACCTCCCATAGCTGCATTGTCTTCTCGTACTCAAACTCCCTGAGACATGTACAGTACCACCAGAATCATATACAACACATCCAAAAAATTTATATTTCGTTTCAAAAATGAGAAAACAATACTGAGGCTTCTCTTCATTCACATGCAAATTGTGGTCGAACTGTATTTCAGGTGTTTTAAACTGAAAGAGGCGGAGAATAAGAAACAAACCTTTTAAACTGAATCAGGATCCAGCGGAAACAGAAGAAGTAATTCAAACAGTCATTCTGCTTGAAGTAATCATGCAGCGGAGTATCGAGTAACTCCACCAGCTGTGGGACAGTCAAAATGAAAATGAAAATCCCAAAATTGATGCTTAATGCTGATAGAGAGAAGAAATGCAAATGTAAACTGTAGACGTGCTGTTGAGAAAATTTTATAAACCTTTGAGAGTGCAAATAGCTGAGTATGCATCCCATTTTGGTCACGGTTGAAGTTGGGTCCTAGGCGTTCCATCAGTGCCACAAAACACCAAAATGCTTCTGATTCATCCTCCATCACGAACAAGATAGGGGACAGATAATCACTCATTCCCTAACAACCACAAAAAAAACCATTTCTAAGTAAGCCACACAGTGTGAGAATTTAAAGCAAAATCCAGAAATGGAAGTGTCCAGCATTCCTGCTTATTCGTTAAGTGGGGATACGACACAGAACGTGGAAGCATAACAGTAATGACACCTCCAACTTGTAATTTAGTGCTAAGGATGAAATTCGAAAATGATAAGCACCTGGCAGTAACCGAGGTCAAAATTGTAGAAGGAGTACGTCAACAGAATATCACGCATGCTATTGACGTTCAGATTGTCATCCCCTTCATAGTATTCAAATGACCTATCAGTTCTCACCTACACAAGAAGTAAACAAGAAATCAAGTTAAATAGGAATTCAATAAATAGGGCACACCACATACGTAAGATAATTCACAAACTTACCACGTCTTTATCTATCAGACCTTTCCTCTCACGATATTTTGTGAACCTTTTTGCTTGTTCGGGGGAGATGCTCTGTCAAAGAGAATAAATACTCTTTAAGAGCTAGTCTGAGAAAACTTAATTTTATTTAACTAGATAGACATCATCCTGCCAAGGAACTACATAGCCAATTAAGGATCTAGAAAAGAGATCAAATGATGATGAACGAACCTGCCACTGCTGTTTCAATGTTGCATATTCCATCTGTTTGACAGATCGAAGATATTCTCTCTCTGCATACGTTGAGTCATATGCATGATATCCCAAGAGAAAGGGCCAGATCTAGAGTGGTGATCCAATGTTATTAATCTGCATATAATTATGCGAAGCCTATATTTGAATTTCATCTGAGAGAGAAAAGTTAACCTCTTTTCGCAATAGGTGTTCAATGCCTCCATAGAAAACTCTCTCTCGAAGAGCTTTTGATTCGACAACTCGGCCTTCATAATCCAAGAATGCTGTGAACTGAGAGCCCAGGAAAGTTTGAAATTAAACAAAGATGAAAAGAAAATAGAAAATATATGCGTACACAGTTGGCAAACAGAGAAGGATATAACAGGGTGCACATAATTTCTAGTCTTAGGAAAATTGCAGAATTCAAAAGTGCTTACCTCTTTGGAACCCATTGGTGGCTGTCTTGGTTTTCCCCACACCAAACTCAACTTGTTAAACTGCAAAGGAGAAAGAGTTATACGGCATAATCTATAACAAATTCCATATTTTACATATAAGTGCTATCAGGAGTGGTTTGTTAATCATCAGTTCCAGATATTTGGTGTTAAAGGCATAGAAAGCCCTCCTTCCCCAAATGTTTATATAGCTAATACAGGGTGAAGCATCCACATATATTGCAGAAGTGATTATTAACTAAATCTCAGTGTTAAAATCTATGCTTAACATGCCTAAATTTTAAAAGTGATTTCCCTTGAATGAATAAGAACTTTCAGAGTTGTGGTTCGAACAAATCTTAACAAGAACGAGAAAACTGCAGTAACTGAACAAGTCACTGGTACTTAATAGTGTTCCAAATAACTGAAAGTGCAACTAAAATGCATGCATAAGTTCACCCATGGAAACACTATAAATCAAATTATGCCTGGTAGGATAACTAAAATATAACTGTCGGTGATTATCAATCGGGTATTCATAATAGATCACAGGCAAGGAAAAACTTTACGTATGGAATTACGACTTCCACCCCACACGTTGAGATAAATGACAATCGATCCAAAAGATGAAAGAAGACGCAACATATCATGACGCGGCAAGGAATTTCTACCAACGTGCTAATGCTTATAACAAACCAGAGAAGAAGAAAAGAGAATCCCCACCTCTATCGGATCAGCAGGGACATCAATGATATTAGGAATATCTTCATCATGCTCATTTACAGGATAACTATGTGGGCTTTCATGATATTTTTCCTCAGCAATATTTGACAACTTTTCAGGATAGTTATGCACGGGTTGGTTATTCCATCTCTTGTCCACGGAACCAAAGCCATTGTTTTCGGAAAACAGCTGAGTGGTTGTTTCTCGAGCAAACTTAGTAACCAGAGAAAACTTCTCTAGAAGATGAATTGAAAGGTCACGAGCAGGATCATGACTCTTTTGCTTTCTCAACCCATGTCGGGAAACACTAGAAACTCTGTTATCAACACCTGCACTTGTTCTCCCTTGGTTTTCACTAGACGATCCTCCGTCTAATGGGTATATAGATTGTCCACTTGCAACAGGCAGTGTACTTGGAAGTTCCAATGAAGAAAGAGTCCTCTGTCGGATACAACCATAGAATGTATTAGCCCACAAGATAAAGCAAAATCATCACTCCAACCAACATGAGAAGATTAGATATAGTTACCTGCAAGGGACTCTGAAAATCATTCACAATGAACACATTTGCATCTTCTGCCGACCTATACAAAGTCCAGATTATGTAAGAACGACTAATATATGTGTGACATAACTATGTAACGACTCATCCAGTCCCATAAGATGAAAAACGTTGGTCGTCCACAAACTTTCATATCAGGTCTCACTAATGAGTAACTACCATAATAAGCCGTCTGAAAGTAACAACATTATATATCTCTAAGCTACTTTGACACAGTAACCCAACAAATATAAGGGGATGGTTTCCATATATAAGCATCTCCACATAAAACACACACCTTGCAAGAAAAACATGCTGCTTGACCATGGCCAGAAACTCCCTGACTCCTCCATTGTAGAAGTACAGAGGTGGAAATGCAAGCCCTGCATATATTTTAAACAACTAACAGTTTATAAAACCAATAGAGAGATGTAAACAATCTTCATAACGAGTATATCTAAAGAAAGCAGCAAATTGCTTGGTTACCGGAAGAGAGCACAACGATAACATACTGCCATCCGAGAGCAGGAGTGTGTCGCCTGATGGACCTAACTTCAGTGAATGGAACTGCTGTGATGGTATAAAGACTCCTATCTAGAAATGATAAAGAAACCAAAAAACAAAGTCAATCCATTTTCTTTAATACTAATTTAGCTCCAACGAAACCGTGATTACCTTTCTCTGATAGCTTTGCATTAGAAGTTTGTCCCTTGTACGGAATCCACGACTAACCATCACAAATGAGAAACAATCAAATCCAATAATCAATTCGTATTATACAAAATCGAAGAAAGACTTTTGATTACCAGGAAGAGAATTGAATCTTGCTTGGTTAACTTCAATCGACCACTAATCCTCTCGGATGCGAACTGTGTGGGATGAATCGCAACGTTATCCTTCAGATATATCAACTCCGCGCCTTCGTGATCACTAGATGAACTTCTCTTCTCGCTGTCGCACCGCATCATGCTCGCCGATCCCTGTGATACACAAAATCAACCGATCAAGAGAAAGAGAGATCGAGTCAAGAAAACGGAATACAACGAATTCGCAAGGCAGACGCAAAAATTCGTAGCGATTAACGATTTGATTTGTAAGGGAAAAGGAATTGCGATTCGGAAACAGAAAGTATTACTTGTTGTTGAGAGGCGGCGTAATCGGCGTCGTCGGAGAGATCATGGAGCTCCGATGATTCGATACTCATGGTTTCAAGAGAGAGAGAGATCGATTACCCTCGAGACGAAGTAAAAAAATAAAAAAGAGGGAGAGTGCGTTAAGGAAGGTGTAGGCGCGTTGAGAATATTCTATTACGTTTGTTGTATCTCCTACAATTTGCTGATAAAAGGGTTTCAATACACTACAAATTATTCGATTTGTAAATAAGGGACATTGTTAGATTTTTTTTTGATAATCCACCCACTTAAATATAAAAAAAACCCTCGTTCTCAAAAAATAAATAAATAAATAAATAAATAAATAAAATATATATATATATAAAACCCTATTTCAAACTGAACTTTTTCTTTTAATGCCTTTTTCTTTACTAACTCTATAACATCGTGTATTCTATTATGAACTGAATATAAATAAAAAAAACTAGAGTTTTTTATTAGGAACCAACCAATATTATTGATTACTAGGTGATTTTTCCGTGCTCATGCACGGGTATAAACATTTATGAAATAATTAAATTATAAGAATTATTAAATATTTTCTTTTGTTTGTTTATAAGTATTAGATTATTTCGTAATTTATATGTATGATAAATAAATAAAAAATTGTATTAAGTATAGTTATGTTACCTTCTTAATTAGATATGTGATTTTAAATATAATATGTCATATTAACTCAAATATATATTTTGGTATATTGAGTTACTTTTATTCTTATAAATTGAACAATGATTTTGTTTATTTTCTTAATTACGTTAAAGTTGAATTATTGTTTTCTTAACTTCAAGTAGTTCAGTTCATTCCCTCTTTTTAAATCAATTTTCAGTTCATCCTCTTATATTTGCACATATATTTTTAAATTTTGTATATCTGATATATATTATTTCAGAAAAAATAGGAAAAATATATTAAATCCAAGTTGCATTAATGCACATAACTTGTAATATTTTGAAAATTCATGCACATTTATGAATATATAAAATAATTAATCATAACAATTGGTTGATTTGATACTTCTTATTTTGATTAGTTTGGTAATTCACATTATGGTATATTAGGTTGTATTGTTTTTGAAATAAATCAAAAGATTTTATTAAAATTAGACTAAAATAAGAATAACCTTTTTAGTAATTATATTTTTCTTGGATTGAATAATATATTTTGTAAGATTGCGTATAATTTGATATATGTTGTATTTGATAAAGTTAAAAAATTGAAATGTTGAGAAATTCATAATTTTTCTCCCCATCAATCTGCTTAAATTCAAGTCAGATCAAGCAATCTGCTTATTTTAACATTGTTTGAATTGTTTATTAAGTTTTATTTTAACATTGTTTGAATTGTTTATTAAGTTTTCACTTTTAAGTTAATAATTATAAAACAAAAATAAAATTGATAGTAAATGATAAATTTTTGTTACAAAAAATTAATTATTTAGTCAAACTAATGTTCATCGTAAAAATGCTATTTTATCTTGTTTTTCAGCCTCACATTTTAAATATGCATCTGATTTTAAAATAATCACAAAATATAATTTTTTTTGTTTTTGTGAAAATGATATTAAATAATCGGTTTATGTTGTTTAAAATTATTTTTAATCATTTGATAAAATATAATTATAATAAAATTATTATTGAATAATGATATCTATATTATTTCATTTTTTCAATTTATTTTGTAAAGTATATCTTAAAGTTTATACATATATTTTAATGTTAATAAAAATAAAAGAATAAAAAATTTATATATATAGAATTTATATAATTTCTAAATATATATTTACCTTCTTTATTATTTATGTGTTTTCTAAAAATGAAATTTAAGTTAAAAAACTATTACAGTTTTAATAAAAGGAAATAACAGTAAAATATATTAAATTTATTATATTAAATATATTACTATTTTTAGAAGAAGATTTCAAAAAAAAATATTTTCAATTTTATGTTAAGCAACATTATGTATACTATATAGTAAAAGTTTATATATTTTCCTTTTTATTTGTGGTTTTGAGAAAATTTAGAAAAGATAACTAAAATGTATAAAAATATCTGTGTTTATGTTTTATAAATATTTACTTTTCTATTTATGTGCTTTTGTAAAACTAAAATTTAACTAAAAGTTATTAAAACCTTATTATGAAAATAACAATAAAATATATTAAATTTAATATATTCAAATAAAAATTTTATTATCTTTTAAAGAAGATTTTACAAATAATTTATATTTACAACTTTTTGATTCTACGTTCTATATATATATATATATATATTAAAATCTTATATATTTCCTTTTTTTATTTATATTGTTTTAGAAAAATTAAAAATAATTAAATTTCGTTTTCATTATAATATTATATGTTAATATTTTATAAATATTTCCTTTTTTTATTTATGTGTGTTTTCAAAAAGAAAACGAAATTAAAAAATTAACTAAAATCTTATTATGAAAAAAGGAAGTACATTATTAATGTCAGCCATATATAATATTTTTAATTCATAGGAGTATCTATGTGATCAAACACCGTGAGAGTTAACGTGAGCGCGCCACATAGGGAACTGACTTCTCAAATAATATTATAGAGATTTGATATTCGATATCTTTTAACAAAGAAAACAATTTTTCAAATTATAATATATTTTAAAAATAAATAAAAATTGTAACAATTACCAAAATTTTCTTTTTTAATATTGTTAACACCGTCGATAAAACACTAAACTCTAAATCTTAAACCCTTAAGTTAATCCTAAACCTTTGGGTAAATTCTATACCCTAAATCATAAACATGAAAAATTAAATCTTAATAACACTAAACCCTAAATCCTTAACCCTAAACCCTTGGATAAATTCTAAACCTAGAGTTTATGATTTATCAAAGGGTTCTGGGTTTACCCAAGAGGTTTACAGTTTAGTGATTAGGATTTAGGGTTTAGTGTTATTAAGATTTAGTTTTTAATGTTTATGATTTAGGGTTTAAGATTTTAACCAAAGGTTTAGGGTTTACCCAAGGGTTTATGATTTATGATTTAAGGTTTAGTATTTTACTGACGGCGTTAACAATATTAATTTTTTTTTGCAATTATTACTATTTTTATATATTTTTATCTTTTTATTTTTAAAATATAATCTAATTTGGAAAATTCTTATTATTTTGTTTCTTTTTATAAAAGACATCGGATATCAAATAACCAAATATTGTTGGTTGGGGAATCTGCGGATTCACTATAGAGGGTGGCTTGGTTTAAAAAAGCGACCGTTTTTGTCGACATGGCGCTAATCGCCACCAAGTGAAGACCTCATCGCCACAGAGCCCCATTCCAAGGCGAGGTACGTAAAACACTCGCTTTTCCTCGCTTTTCCTCGTTTTTGATATTTTGCTAAAGCGCTAAAAGCGCTGATTTGTTGTACCCATATAAAAAAAATTGAGTCAAAATTGAATAATTAACTAAAACAGTTTGTAGAATATTTAGCGTATCAAAAATATATACTATAGCCGTATAGAGGAGTGGGGGTGGGATGGATCCGGATATCCGGGAAATTTGGGGTATCCGGATTAGGATTCGAATTTGTTGGATCCGTGGATTTAGTATCCGGATCCGGATTCGGGGCTTCCGAATATCCGTTTAGTTATCATCCTATCCGCGGATATCCGGATCCGGATTCTGATTTGTAAAAATAATTAATAAAATAAAAATAATATTTTAAAAATATCAAAATTCTTAAATAATACATAAATTAAATACTTATACAAGATTTATAGATATAAATATGAATATAATATTTTTAAAAAATTAAAATATAGTATTATAAAACTAATTTTATGAATAAATATTAATATATCAAATATAATTACTAATAAAATTAAAAATTTTAATATATTTTAAAAGTACGGATCAGGATTCGGTTTTGACGGATCCTTGATTTTACTATCCGGATTCGGATCCGGACGCCCCGGATATCCTATTTTCGGAACGGATCTCAGATCGAATCCGGATCCTGGATAATAAATTCCAGACCTATAGAGGAGGGTATCCACGATCCCACTAAGCTAGGATACAATCCCACTAACCCTACTTGTTCTCCTATATATAAATAACCCTACAAACCTTAAGTAAAATCATTAGCTTCTCTTCTCTTAAACTTACGGCAGTAGCTTATCATTTGCAAGGTTTTCTAGTTCATTAGTAACTCTCTTGTTTACGCTTCTTCTCATTCTTTGTTTAGATCATAGTTTCTTCTTCTTAAGTCAGTAGTTTTATTCTTTAATAAAAGTTTATGATCATGTATTTTTATATCATAGGCTCATTTCTTCTTCTTGTTTATGCTTCTTTTCATTCTTTGTGATTATGTTTTGTTGATATCATAGCTTCTTCTCCTTAAGTCATTAGCTTCTTTTTGTATGTTAGTTTATGATCGTGTCTTGTATATACTCAATAGCTTTTTCTCATTCCATGTTTGTATATGTTGTAGGTGAGATCATGTCTGACGCTGGAGTTGGAACATCTCAAGGAGGGGCTCAAGGAGGAGGGTCTCAAGGAAAAGGCCAACAAGTTGATCCGGGAAGGAAGTATGGAACCATTGTTAACAACAACGTCAACCATTGGAAGTGTATCTTCTGCTACAAGGTGCTAACTGCTGGAAACGCTTGAAGGAACATCTTGTTGGAGGGTTTAAAATCGAGGAGGCTGGAATTTCACGCTTGAAGGAACAAAAGAGTAACTCAAAAAATTATATGAATTTTTAAAATCGTTCTTAATTCCCCACAAATATATATTGAATATGGTTAAATGTTTGACTATACATCACATTTAAGACAATGTCGTTTAGTTAATATTTTTAAGAAAATATAATTTGGTTTTATAGAAATCGAATCCACGTAAAGAAAATTTAAACTAAAACATTTCAATCATTCAGTGAATGGGAATCCGATAGCTCTACCATGGAAGAGTAGTCAGAGGCAATTCGCTAATTTTGAACTTTTTCTTCCCCAAGCATGAAACGGAGTTGAGCGGTAGGCATTCCTTCCCATTACAGTGAGAAAGTGGACGCGAGTCATAGAGTTCTTCCAGTAATGTTTGAGGTCACAGGTACCAATGCAGTGGAAAAGGAAAACTAGGATATAAACAAAAACCCATTTTTTTCAAGTTTAGGGCTCCCTAGTGTTACAAGCTACTGCTTGCGAAGGAAAGAAAAGAACAGGCTGTATCAGCTCGAAAACCGCCAAACTAAATATTAATTTAACATCTATACTATTAAAACATTTTTTTTTTTTTTTTGTAACTTTATACTATTAAAACATGAGATATTGTTTCGAGGTCTCCTTGACTTATTTTAGTATTTACAAGTGTATCATTAACTTTTAGTTCTAAAACAATTTCATTAATTAAATGTAATTAGAAAAACAAACAAACAAACCATTCATTCTACTTAATCATCGCCAACTATGAGTTTGATTATTAAAGCTGATGATAAAGTATTAACAATATACTATAGAAGCACTATTTTTTGTCATCACTATAAAAGTAGTATACTGTAGAAGTTGTATGGTTTTATTAAATTATTTAATACATAATTAGTAGAGCAGTAGCAATATGCTTTTAAAATTATCATAAAATTAGTATATAATATATAATATATTTATTTTCAAATATATATTTACAATATATTAATTTTTATATTTTGGTTATTAAAGATCTGAAGCCTATTTAAATATATAAATTAAATTATATTTTAAATGTGAATTTTTTAAACTAAAAATATTTTCATTGTAAAATTTATTTTAAAATGGAAACTTTATTTTAAATATAAACATGATTTTTATATTATTAAATAAAATAAATAAATTATATATATACATATATCATTTTTTATAAAAGCATTTTCTCTGCCAAAAATTTCATATGAAAGTATTGAACAAGAAGCATTTGGAAAACATTAAGATCTTGTAAATGATTTTCTAATAATTGTCTATTAGATAGCAAAGAGCATGATGCTTTAGCAAATACTTTGTCAATATATATGTCACCTAATATAAACTTTCCTTTATATATTAAAATCGGGTTTGCCGGCGCGTACGTTTCCAAAATTATTTTAATATGATAATTTAAATATATGGTTTGATTATTAATGTATATTTCATATGCTTTCCTAATTTTAACATAAACTATACCCATTTCTTGTAGTGTTATTTTATGAACCCATGTCAAGACTAAACTACATCACAAAGACTTTTGTCCGAGTTCCTAACAATAAACGTTAAGAGCTATTTTGAAGTTATATAAGAGACACTCTTGAATTGGTGCCACCAGTGAATATGCAGTTGTACATCTCAGAGAAAAAAACTGACCTCTTTTACACTATGCACTTAGATTTAATTAATAAATAAGATAATTACTTATCTTCTGGCCAGCTATCATAACAAATTCTAACGCTTTTCAATTCTTCTAAACTTTTTTTGGAAAAGTACCGTGATGACATGTAAGTAAAATATCATTTTTTCAACGTAGCTAGGAGCTTGTCTTTCCTCTCTTTCAGCAGAGCCTACACACATTTCCCATACATATTTTCATGTAGAAGTAAACATCATTTCGTCTTGAAGTATTTTCTTTCTGATTCCAGGCTTATATAATTCTAAATCAGCTTCAATTCACGCCAAATAAGCAAGTGCAAGCTGCCCAACGTGTTCTTCAGACTTGGCTTCCGAAGAGCAAACCAATACAGTTGCACGATCAATCTTTGCATCCCTCAAAAACCAAAACTGAACCAGCTTCAATCACTACAGATTCAAATGAAATGGTAGATAGAAATATTGTTAAAAAGAGAGCAAATACTTGATGTTTAACACTTTCTTTGCCATAATCTGTTTGCTCCGGGTTGCTCAAAACCAGAAAAACCTCTCCTTTTACATTTCATCATAAAGGAGACAAAATAATGCTTAAGAGAGGATCCTCGGCATTACATCCATGAGAGATCCAGTGAACAATAGAGTAAACCTCAAGAAACATTAGCAATGTGAACAAAAACACCTTACCATCAGCTGAAAGTTTTTGATAGCTTAAGGATCGCCAAAGTTCTTGAGCCTTAATTAGATTCCAA
This sequence comes from Brassica nigra, assembly GCA_016432835.1. Lineage (NCBI taxonomy): Eukaryota > Viridiplantae > Streptophyta > Magnoliopsida > Brassicales > Brassicaceae > Brassica > Brassica nigra. Next base: position 32,657,603 of record CM028247.1, read on the forward strand.
ACAGGAAAAGTTTCAAATTTCTTAACTCATACTACATTTTAAGTAGCAGTCTTTTTATTCCCAGCTTCTAAAGCATCAAATTTGAGGTATACGATCTCAAAACGCACTCGACTCACAATTTGCAATCTTAAGTTTAATACGGTAAAAACGCAAGTGCTGAATAGCTTTCATATACTAATAAGGCTGATATCTAAGCATGACCTTCATCTGTCGTATACACAGAGAATAGTTTACTGTTGTGTGGATGACAGTCAATATCTTTCTGCGTCTCTTCTAATCTAATCCCACCTGATTAACCATCTTAAACATGGTAGCTGAGGACCTGCTCAATCGTGGTAGCCAAATTGAATTGAAATCTAGATACTCAAAATTTCATCAGAGTAAAGAGTCATAAAAATATAAGGGTTCATGAGACTCATAATTTGTTGATAGGTTAACTTTTACAAACATAAATTTTACATACACTATCTCAGCCAATATATATAGAAGTTTGTTGGTGAATATAAGCAATTTTAGATTTCATGGACTTATATTGGGATATGACGATGGTGTCAAATAGAAATCCATATTAACTTGATACACCCTTAAACTCAAGGAGCTCTATAAGCCAATAATTATCGTAGGTAATTTCTACATAAATAACCATTAGTTATATGCATATTTAAGGCAGCATACCTATCAGACTGAAGCTTCAAATAAATGATCAACTCCATCCAATGCACTGAAGAATAACCAAAAACCAAGACGAAGAAAGAAAAAGAAGATTAAGCAGCTGAGTAGAGGGTATATTAGACGAACTAACTTTGTCCACTGACGTTCTTGCTGCATTCTTATGTATATAATACAATTCTCATAGTAATCTAGAACACATCCCAAACTACAGCTGTGAGACCGAGTTTCATCCACAGGACTAACACTAAAATACAGTATCTCACATTTCTGTTCATTTTTGGAAAAGAAACAAACAATAGTAAGTTAAAAAGCACCTTGTAGCACATAGTTCACGATTTGATAGAGGAAGAGCAACACTTCTCACTCTTTCGTGTGTCCACTTGGTATAGCACATGACACAACTTTCAATTAAAGCACGCAAGGAGCTCCTACGTATAGATATTATCAACTCATCATCTCCATTGAGCTTTGAAAAAAAAAAAAGCAATAGATTCCGACGAGTGAGATTCTGGTGTGTGGAAGATCAACCAAAGGAAGCAGTTTTAATATCGGGCTTTATCTGTTGCGTTTGTCCATAATTTTTAAATGAACTATGACGCTCATTCACCTTTTCCCTGACTGAGGGATTTGTTCATTTGTTCGACGGACTTCCGAGTGAGATTTATTGTCCAAGGCAGCTGGAGAAACACCGAACTGTTTCGACGAGATAGAGACTGGATGGAATCATCATCGTTGTCTTCTCGGCGGAGCTTGACGGAAATATATGTGGAGGAGACTCACTGTGGCTCTATATATACTGAATGATAGTGGTGTCGAAGGCGGTGAGGAAGAATTGAAGAGGAAGTAGTGAGGTTGTCGGATTGATTGCCATAATTCACATCAGTTACAGAATCGAACAAAGTGGAGAAGAAATGTTACTGTGACGGTTTCACAGACGGTGGTCGTCGACAAAATCCATAGGACACGGGAGATAAGTAAAAGTTTGTTACTAAATGGGCCTAAGCCCATAATCCATAAGCAAGAACTTCAGAAGTATCTTTTATTGATGCCACGTGGCGAGTTCTGCCCCTAGGGAGGGAAAAAACTCTACTTAATATAAGATAATCCATATCAATATAAAATTATATCATCATCATTAAATTGTCTTTTTTTTTTTTTTTCTTTTCAAATTAAACATCGGTTCATATGTCTATATATTTAATAGCTGAACACAAAATCATAGGTTCATATATTTGGACTGCTAAAGCCTAAAACATTTACATATCTTATTTAAATAGAAGATATGCTTAGAATTTGTTAGTAAAATCTTCTCAAAATATTTGATTTCCGATTTTTACTAATCAAACTTATATGTATGTCCCAAAACCTTATAGATAGAAAATCTATTATAGAGAAAAAGTCTACCAAAAACACTATTATAAACACAAACGCGTTTGGCAGGTTACTATAACCTTATAGATGGTGTTTTACTGATGGATCATGGAAAGCTCAGGAGAATTATTCGGGATAAAGGTTGTGTAGTACATTGGCAGGCTTTGATGGTTTAATGGAGGCAAGGAATGCAAGAGCTAGTCAATCACCAATTCACTCGAAAGGAGAGACTCTCATTTGGACAATGGATGTATGAGGAATTTAAGACAATTTACTGTTACATTTTCAATGGCTTGTTCTCAATTGGTGAAGATAGTTTCGGAACCAGAGAAGAGTGACCAGCCTTTGCAAGTTATTTAGAAGACATCAAGATCCTGAAGGGCAGTTTCCACAGCTCAGAGATCATTCATATACCATGGACACAGAACTCATGGAGGGACAGTCTCGCACGTAGTGCATGGAAGCAACTGTCGTTTGTCGTCGATATAGATGCGGAGCTACTAATTTGGTTTACATAGTCTATATGAGTCTGTTTAAGTTGATGACAAAAAAAACACAAATGTGATTCAATAGGTTTGTCAAATTGTGTAATATAGCTGCAATAGCAAAATCACTGGTCTCAATGAGGTAAAACCTTTCAGATTTGGTTGATGAATAGAAGTAAAAGTAAGCGACCCCGCGCTTTGAAGCAAATGATGATGGCACGTCAGATGACCAGTAATTCAGTTAACTACGATCAGTATACATTTAAGAACAATTTAAAAGTTTATAATTCTTTTTTTAAAAAAATATATATATATATATATATATATGTATATATTCACTTCATGATAAAATATACATTGTTATAGAGTTCATGAAGAAAATGCACAACAAAAAATTTCAGTTTCAAATAGGTCTTTCTCCCATTATAGTTACTAGAGGTTTTACTTCTTGGTTTGTTGTCTATAAAACATATATTTTAAAGTTAAATTTAAACATAAGGTTTAATTATATCATTTATTTGTTTTGATATATTATTTGACAAATTAAAATGAATTGTTTTGTGTGATTATTATATTTTGTTTGATATATCATTAACTTATATTTAAATATGTATTATAGATGTAAACATAGTTTAAGTTTCTATTATCGTTTCTAATCATGTTTAACTCTTTATTAAAAGTTCAAATACTCTATATTTAATAAATTTTTATGTTTCTGTTACTTTTATGTATCATATATTTGTTTATACATCATCTAATTTGAATCTAAAACTATTATTCGCAGAATAGGTAAATAACATTTCATATATATATATATATATTCATAAATGTCTCATCATTTTTTCCTTTATATATGTAAGATTTGATCCAATAACAATGATTCAATACAGTTTGTGAAACTATAGTTTATTTTCAATATTAATTTTTTAGTATTTATTATTTTTGTAAATAAGGATTTATTATTAGAAAGGGTAAAATCTGTAGAAGATTTCAATATGAACACTTCCTATTTAGATACTACATAAAAGTACATGATGATTTATATGAACTTTGGGCATGTATGTTGACAGACTTTTGGACATAGTTAAACATACATTTTTAGTATATAACTATGATTGAAATGTTTCAGTGGTTCACATCACAAGCCACAAACTTGAATGTTTTTAATTTAATTTTAAGTAAAATTTATTTTTTATTTATATGAAAACAAAAGTTGGCTAAGAAATTACAGGGAAAAACAAAAGTTGGCTAAGAAATCACACAAAATTAAAGACGTAACTATTCAGAGTGTGTGTGTATTTTATTAACTACTATGACTATCTCAAAATATATAGTCTCCAATGATTAATTCATAACTATATAAGCTGATTCTAAAACATCTCATCGACATATGTTGGGGATCAAATCTTTGCTTGATCTTAGCTTAGCAGCTAAAAGATAGCATTCTGGAAGAAATTAAAAATATGTATATCACATTCATGTCACTGATAACTTGTGGTTCATTATGTTCCTTTTGTCAGCAAGGTCTCTTGTTCGACCACTGGCACAATAGAGAGTTTACAAAGATTTATAATGTGTCTACTGCAATGCAGTTGGTATAGCAAAGTATGGGTTACACAATTGAGAATGGGGATAGCTTTTAAATCAAGTATATCACTATTTCCTGAAGAGAAGAGGAAGAGAAAAATAATCTATAAAGGCAATTTGTTAGAGAGTGGTCGTGATGACATGAGAGAGAAAAAAGATTCACTCACCCAACCAAAACTCCTTGAGAGATCATTTCCTGTACCGAGAGTGACAATGTCAATAGGAGGAATTGGTGATGTTCCTTCTTTGTTAAATTTTCGAAGACATCCAAGAACCCAACCAACGGTACCGTCACCTCCTGCAATCTATAAACAAACACCAAATCACATTTTATAGCTTAAAACAATAGTTAAGAAGATATGAGACTGGAGAAATATTGTGTGAACTCACCATAATCCTCAACCCATAGCTCTCATTACCACATTCATCTCATTTCACTGCCATACTCTCCAGACACACCAACCCATATAGAACAAACTCATGTTCCGTGAGATTTAAAAACCTGTTTATTATACAGAATAACCAATGAAAATTTTAATATCATAACCTAATCGATTTCAGAAAAAAAAATTTAGATCGAACACCTGTTTTATACAAAGTATCCCAATTAAAACTCTAATATAAAAGTCTAATCCAAAAACAAACTTCACATAGTTCCAGATATGCTATAATTTGGTTCGGTTTACTTTTGTTCATCATAGACGGTTCAATATCTATTTTTTAATTGGTTCATCAACATTGACCATGTTTACTTGTATATTGCTGAAAACTTCTTCAAGCGACTCAAGACAGTTGTGTCTAGCGGTAGCGGTGTGTATCTGGTGCATTTCGTTCATCCCTTATCCATGGAAGGCCTGAAAAAAAAAATAAACCAAGATTAAGTTACATATCTGCTTAAACTATGGAGTTCATGATTCTACTTACGCAAGACTTGTTGAGCAGTAAGACTTTGTTTAGGTTCCTCTTGAGCATCTTTTTTATCAGAAGCGTTTTCAGGCACTTGTGGCCAATGATCTGATGACTAATCAAGTTCACCCTCCCAAACTGCACTCAAAGATTTCTTCTTACATTTCTGTTTAGATTAATAACAGACATGAGAACACCACCAAAACATATAACAGCTTGTCAAAGTAACGATGTACCTCCCAAACCGAAGCTGGAGCCAGAGTAGCATTTAATTCATTGCACCTGTGCTCCAAATAAGTGATTCTGGATCGTAATCCTTGGTCAGAACTCAGCTGGAGTGGAGAATGGGCTCCCAACTGCATCCATGAAGTTTTCTCCTTTAGCTAACAATACATCTCAGAAAAACAGGGTAGTGCAAAATAAATATGTCTGCATAAGGAAAATAGCAGGCTTGAGGAACAGAGATAACCCAAAATCAAACAAAATTATAATATGGATATTGGCTTAGCAACTATGATTTTGTTGTGGAGAATTAGTGGAAGAATAGAGATTTGGAGAAGAGGTAAGATTTAGGGAAGGGAAAGAGTTGAATTAGTCATTGATGGTTGAACTTAATAATAGGGCTTTATGATTCATGAGGAGAGGTGACGTTTCAAAGGAGATGAAAAGAGGAGAGTTACTTACACCAACGTCAATGGAGTGGCGAAGAGACGATTGGACGAATGCCACATGAAAGTCTAGTTTAAATTTTTAGTTGACAAAGCAACATTAATGACATGGCATAATAGCACTCTTTCATTGGTTGATTTTTCATGCTGATGTGGATAGTCTAGATGTTGATCTTATTCCCCTTTTATTATTGTTAGATTAGATGTGTTTGTTAATCTCACTCATTTATAAATCATATGGGTGGGCAAAAAGCTGAATTGAAAAACGTGAAACTAATTAACCCAAATAAATGAATTTAAACCAAACCAACATAAATGCTTAAAAAGATTTTTTATACTGTATTTCAGCCTTTAAATTTTACATGAACCTGATATCAAGAAAAGAAAATGAAAACCCAGAAAAAACATACTAAAACTAAATTAAATCTTGAATAAGTATTTCAAAGTAATCAAAAATCCTAATGAACACTTAAATAAATAGCTAAAACATGCATAAATAATGTAAAGACTCAGTTTAATAAATGTGTTTCGTATTTGGTTTTGAATTTTTAAATTTATACAGTATACTAAATTAGTTTTGGATTTATGAATTTTAAATAATTTTGGATATTCAAATTTTCTGAGATAAAGTTTAAAAATCTAGATCTAACAGGATATTTTATGTATAAATATGTTTAAATCTATATTTCCAAAACATGAAACACAAATAAATTTAAACTTAACCTAAATTTTTATCCAAACATCCATACCTATTCTCACATTCATAAATGAACTGAAAAAATTGGTTAGTTACTTTGTGAAACTTTTCATGAACTGAAGAAACCAATTGGACTTGACTATCCATTGTTTCTAGGAAATGCATAATTTTTTTTTCCGGAGAGACTGTTTCTGATGGAGACTAAAATAACAGTAATATTTTGATTAATTTGCAAGAATGGTTATGATATGAAAGAGTGTATCCAGTGGAGCCAAGAGGGTTGAGGGGTTGTCTTTCTCTTTTTCAAAAAAAAATAATGTTAAAACTGATTTGAAACATACATATAAGAATCTTTTGGATTGAAATGTGCATTTTGGGAAAATCTCTTTATTTTCTGTTTTGTATATATGATAAACCTGGTCAAGAAGCTAAAGATGTGTGGGAAAGGCTACCTGGAATTGGTTGCTCTCGATAAGAGAGGTGGTGTTATATTGGAGATTTTAATGAAATCAGAAACAATGATGAAAAATTGGGGATTAACATGTTCATAGGCATCATTTTTTCCTTTAATGAAAATGTACGGTATGGAAGAATTAAGTAGCGATGGGAACATATTTATTTGGAGTGTATGAGGTGGAAGAAATGGATCTAAAGCTGTTTAGACAAATGTTTTTGTAAACACCCCGACCACCCACACCTAATGGGCCATCCACGCCTGTTCTCTCGGCCCGTGGGTCCCATCTCGTTCGAGCAGTCGGTCCGTTAATTTTTTCAAGGCTCGCAATCATTGTTTACTGACCCTGCAATCACCATCCGACCTTTTTCCGTGCTTTGGCCTCACTCGCACACTATCGCGAATCACTTCCCGATAGGTCACCCATCCTTCCACTACTCCAACTCAAGCACGCTTAGCTCTAGAGTTCTTTCTGGATGTGTTCCGGAAAAGGTAAGTCAACTTTGATGACATAGGTAGCCAAATCAATTCTCTTAAGTCTTTCCACATATCACAACTCGGGATGTTACAATTCATCCCCTCTCAAAGAACGCAACGTCCTCGTTGCGCCCCACGACAGGTCTCAAGACGCCTCTCGGGTCAAAACCGAGACGGCTGACCAGCTCTGATACCACTTGTAACGCCCCGACCACCCACACCTAATGGGCCACCCACGCCCATTCTCTCAGCCCGTGGGCCCCATCCCGTTCCAGCAGTCGGTCCGTTAATTTTTCCAAGGCTCGAAATCATTGTTTACTGACCCTGCAATCACTACCCGACCTTTTCCCGTGCTTTGGCCTCACTCGCACACTATCGCAAATCACTTCCAGATAGGAAATCCATCCTTCCACTACTCCAGCTCAAGCACACTTAACTCTGGAGTTCTTTCTGGATGTGTTCCGGAAAAGGTAAGTCAACTTTGATGACATAGGTAGCCAAATCAATTCTCTTAAGCCTTTCCACATATCACAACTCGGGATGTTACAATTTTGGTAATAAAAAATAGCATATACAATTTTGGGTTCTAATCAACTATAGTTAGACAAAAGAGGGTCTGATCACATGCTTGTTCTACTCAAGCTATGTACTTCTCAGAAATTGTATATAAGACAATTCAAATTTGATAAGAGATTCTTAATTCAGCCTGTGGTCGAAAATGAAATCAAAGATAAAATTATTTTCAAGCGGAGAGATATTAGTGCAAATGGTGAGTTGAATTTATCATTTAAACTCAGAGTGTGTAAGAGAGCTTTAAGTCGCTGGAAAAAAGGTTCTTCAATGCCAAATAGGGTTCAACTGTTGGAGAAAAGTTTGGAATGATTTCAATTCCTAAGTTAACCATGTAAGTTTAGTGTGGATCAAATCAAGAAAGATCTCATTAAGGTTTACAGAGATGGCAAGGCAAGAAGACAGGAATTCAAAGTTCTTTCATGAATCGTTGAAGGCTAATAGAGTAAGGATAATGCTTTTGAAACTTCTTGATCCCAATGGTGTGAATCAATGGTCTGAGGCTGCAAAAGGAGAAGTGGCTGTTGAATACTTTTCAAAACTGTTTAAATCTTTGAATCCTAGAAATTCTTAACAGTTTTTTATGGGATGTAACATAGAGTGAATGAGCACATAATGATATGCTTTTTGCTAAGGTCACAAAGGAGGAAATTAGAGAACCTGCCTTTGCCACTAAGCCATCTAACGCACTACAGCCAGATGGTATGACTGGATTCTTCTTCCAGCAATGTAGGGAAGTGGTTGGAAATCAAGTTACAAAGAAAGTGCAGGGATTCTTGGACTGATGCAACCTTGGTTGAACCATTAGCTGGTTTGGACTTGGACGAGCTGGATGAGAGTGGAACCGGAGCTGATCAGGATTAGCTGATTGAGAGTGAACCAGGAGCTGATTTAGGCGAGCTGGAAGAGTGTAGCTTGGACAGACCGGACGAAGGAGCAGCTCAGCCCAAATTGGACGTGGATCGATCCATTCTCAGGCCTAAGGTCTCTTCCTCTATTCTAGCCAACTCTGATCAAGACCAAGACCCATTCTCTTTGCACCAAGGCCCAATCACTAGATCACAAACCAGGAGATTAAGAGAATCGGTTTCTGCCTTGGTTATCTCTGAACCAGACCCAAATCCACAATCTGATCAAGACCAGAACCGAGTCAAGCTTTACAATTATTCAGTCTTTGGTCTTGTCTAGTTTTCTTTTTTTTTTTCTTTTTCGTAAACCACAAGTCCTTGTTGTGTTTCTAATGAGTTTGCGTGTTCTTCTTTCTACAAAACCTTTTGTAATGTTTCTGATTCTATTCATTCACTTCTTTTTATCAAACATTCTCTCTAAGTTTGTGAATCTTTTTTTCATCTTATGACCATCGATTGCTAAGGAGTTCATTCTCCAAAAGCATTGTCTTCGGCTGGAAAACAGAGTTCATTCTCTTAGCCATTGATCTTCTACACAAGTTGTGATCTTTCCATCGATCATCAACTGAAGAACCACCTCCATCTCGACCTCTATCCTTTGATCCATCACCATCCATTGTTACCAATCATATTCCAAAACAAGTCTGATCAGATCACCATCAAAACCCATCGATCAACCTTCAAGAGACAGGGACAATAAGTATATCTTCACCAGGGGTTCATCATGGACACTTGCATTATCTCGGATAAATGGGACCTTATCCATCTATGCATGTTACCTAAGGTGAACAAGCTAGAGCTAATGACAGCTTTCACCCAATCAGCTTACGTAAGGTATTATATAAGATCATTTCCAAGGTGATGGCTAGAGACTTCAACTGTTGCTCCCCATTCTGATCTCAGTTATTCATTCAGCCTTTGTGAGTGAATATTGATCTCAGACGACAGAATGATAACTCATTGGGATGTTCATGCTTTACGCACTCATCCAAGTATTTATGTGGAAGGAATGGCGATTAAGCCGGAAATGTCCAAGATTGAATGTAACTATTTGAGCCACCTTTTGTTGGTATTGGGCTGAAATAGGGTGTGTGTCAAATGGACATGGCATGCATCTCTAGAGTCTCTTACGTAACATTGATAAAAAATGAACTTTTTTTTTCTTATTTCACCTCAAAGAGGCATTAGGCAAAGAGACCCACTGTCTCCTTTTCTCTTTATTTTGTGTACTGAAAGGTTTGTCTCATCGCTAGAATTTGGCTGAAAGAGACAAAAGCATTAGTGGTTTCAGATTTTCAAATCAAGGTATATGATCCACCATCTCTTCTTCACGGATGACATCTTGTTTCTTTGTACTGCGGCAGATGATTAAACTAGAAATTTGAAGAACACCTAAAAGTGTACGGAGAGGCAACTGACTAAACCATTAACCTGCAAAACCCCTCCGTTTCTTTTTGGAGAACATGTACCGGAGCAAGCAAATACTTTGGTATACCTGAGTGTTTCAGCGGCTCAAAGGTGGACTTGTTTCATATTTGAAAGATAGAATGAAAGAAAGACTCTTTGAATGGTATCTACAGAAGCTTTCTCAAAGAGGAAAATAAATACTATTGAAAGCAATTGCATCATCCGTGCGGTGTTTTTGCCATGTCTTCTTTATAGTGGATCTCTGATGAGAACCAAAACTCATTACATAGCTTAGGACAAAATGATTCCGCACAAACAACTTGGTGTTAATGGATTCAGAGATATGGAATGCTTCAACCAATATTTACTCGCTAAACAAGCATGAAAACTCCTAAATCTCTAAACTGTTTACTCTCTTTGTTGATCAGGAATATATACTTTCCAAAAGATGACTTCTTAGATGAAAAATTTGGGAGTCGCTCATGTTTTGCCTGGAGGAGTCTTTTGTGAGGAAGAGACCTCTCACTAAAAGATTTGAAAAGAACGTTGGAATGGGCATTCAACCAATGTATGGTTAGATAAGTGGATAGATGATGAGAAAAAGGTCTTTGGGCTCCATAGACAAATAATTTACTTTTATGTACTTCTTAAAGTTTATCAACTCATTGATACTTACAACATGAGGTATAATTAGGAAAGTCAGGAGGAAATTTATTTCCAGTGATATATTGCGTATGATGAAGAACGATAACATTTTATAATGTGAAAATTTCTGGACGTAGAAGTACATCAAAAGTGGTTTTTACTTAGTCAAGTCTGGGTAGTGGTTAGAATACCGAGACAAGAACAAGACAAGGTATGTGGAGACAGAGACGTTACCTTCTGGAAATGGTCTCTAGGAGAGTATTTAAGAAGTCTAAACAGAGCCAAAATAAAAAATTTCCTCTAGAAAGTGTTATGTGATGCCATTCGGTTAGTGATCTGATTAGAGCTCGGGGTATGGTAGAGGATAAGTTGTGTCGGATCTGTTGTGTACATGGAGAATCTATTTATCATGTTTTGTTTATGTGCACTGTGGCTAGACAACTGTGAGTACTATCAGGTATTCCACAACCTGAAGCTTTCATCATGCTTTAATTTTTGTAAACTCTAAGATATGTTGGCGTTAAAAAGAATAAAAAGGTGAATTAGGAGGTTTGAAGATACCAGCCTCGGTTAGTTTGGTTTCTTAAAAAAAATCGGAACTGATTTCTTTTTGAGGGAAGAATATTTGACTCTCTAGATGTGTTCATGAAAAATATGGATGAGGCTAAATTATGGTTTTTGGCTCAGGAGGTGGATAATGAGAGAGAACTGGTTGAAGTGAATCATGCTCAAGTGAAGGAGGATATCACCTCCAATTGGATGTCTTAAATAAAAATTGGGATGAAATATAATGGAGTAAAAGGAAAAACATTTTAGGGGCAACTGGTGTTACGGTATGAGAAAGGCAAAGTTAAACTGCATAGTAGGATGGCTTGGACGAGGTTTAGGGATCTAGAAGATCCAAAACTAACAGTTTTTTGTGAACTTTGAGTGTATGAGTAGCTTGCATTCCAACATCATTTTTGCTTCTGAATATGATGACATGGTGAATGCAATGCTCAGACCTAAAGTGTGGCTATCAAGTTCCAGGTAACTGAACTAAAGTTTTATGGCTTCTGTTATTGACATTTTTGATTAATGTTAGGTAATATTTTCCATATGTGGATTATGGTTGTAGTATGACCTAATTGGTGGATTTATGTTCTCTTTCATAATATATCAAAACATTTCAGTGAGAAAAAAAAACTTTGTGAAACCTATAACTAAAGGTGACTGCGACTTTTCGGCGCTGTCAGCAGAGCCCACTTTGTGAAATACAACGAATCTTAAGCTCACAAACACATAAGCCCCATAATAGGGTAAACTGAAACCATTGGGAGGGGGGGGCCTAACTTCTCATGTCATCAAATTGATTTTCAGAATCATTTGTTCACATAATCAAGCAAAAGTCGAAATTCTTCCATATATTTTATGTAATTACGTCTCTGAAATGTGTTCAAGACATTCAAAAATTTGTAAATCTATTTGTTTCCAAATGATTAAACTCGTTATATCTTTCGCAAACATGCGTTCTACATGGCGGATGCAGGTAACAATGAACGGGGGTATGTGCCCCCATCTAAATTTTATTTTTCCTTCAATAATTAGTACTAGGTTAATAAATGACCCTAAATCTAGAACTATACATAATGAAACATAAGTCATGTGCCCCCATTTAATTATGATCTTGCATTTGCCCCTAGTTCTACACATGCGTAACTAAAAGTTATACAAAAAAACAGGTGTTCTACACTGTATTTGCATGGGTCAATGTAATCACACCTCCATGAATCTATTCAACCACATGGTTCATGCTTCTTCAATCATATCAACAAGCCCATCTTATTGTTGGAATGGACCCAATATGAATTTTAGTTATACAAGAACACCTAAAACAGTTTTGCAAAAAAGGTCCTAAATTTTCAAAAAAAAAAAAATCTCTAACTCTAATTAGAAAATTGCAAAAAAAAAAAGAAAAAAATCTAGATCATGTGCAAAAGAAGCTCTTGCACATGGCAATAACTGAGCCTGTTTATCAAATATGTCATCATTCATAGTTCTATATTTAGTTTATTGTATTTATTTTTGTTGAATGTAGACTGGGAGTAAGAATCTGGTGAGATAGAGAGCTTTTGAATGTTTTGTATATTAAAAAATTTGGAACCCCTGTTAACTCTTTTTAAATCACCATATCATGATCCATAATTAATAACTAGATTTTGACCCGTGCGTTCCGCCCGGGTTCGAATTTTATTTTTAAGTTTAGATAGTAAAATTTTCTATGTTAGTCTTGGTTATTTGTTTGAAAACCTACTTTTGTAAATATAATTATTCTGTGAACTTAAATATAATCCTAAAGGTTGATAGTTTATGCGATTCAATTAAAGGTTTGGTTTTTTCATTTGTTTGATCTTATTTCCGGAATCACATAAACTATGAACATTATAAATATAAAATAACTCTCTTTATTGTTTTTATGCCGTTAATTAACTAATTATTTCAAATCATTACCTATATCATATATATATATGTTGATTATTATTATGTATTTAATTTTTCCTATTGAATTTGATTTTGATTATTAAACCAATATTTTATGCATGAAATAACATACTTTCGAATTATTTTGTATTTAATTTCTTATGATCCGGACCCGTTATTCAAAGTGCTAGATTTCTTTGAAATAATTGATTTGTTTTTTCAGTTTATATAACAAATTATTGTATATATAAAAGTTTAAGATAACTTAATTTTATATACATGAAATTTCAAAGTCTTGGATTAACATTTGGGTTTATGTTTTGATATAATGATTTTATCTGTTTATTCAAAGTATGAGATCAAATTTGAAATTCACTTCTTCTTTTTCAAAAAATAAGTTTGGTAAAATAAGCTGCTAGAAGTTGTAACCGTAAAAAATTAACATGTTTCACCATATTATAAAATAATATAAATATTGGCTAACATTTATTATTATATATATATATATATATAATTTTTAATTTTCTAACATAGACAGTTTTCATTTTATACATTAACTTTCAATTCCAACCCGTTTCATTATATAAAGAAATAATCTAAGTATTGACTAAATATTACTTTTTAATTTAAAATATATTGATATATTCTTTAATATTATATCTTTAAAATATTAATTTTACTATGGTAGTTTCAAGGGTTTTTCAAAATACATTGTATTAAAATACCGAAAATATTAAAATAAATTACTGGAAATAACATGTTTCACCATATAATAAAATAGTATAATTATTGACTAATATTTAATATTTTATCAATGTAAATATTATACAATATATAATATTTAATATTATAACTTAAACAGTTTTCATTTTATACATTACCTCTCAATCCCAACCTGTTTCACTATACATATAATGGAATAATCTAAATATTAAATACTATGTTTTCTAAGAAATTTTATTAATAATAAAACAACAAACATAAAAAAAATTCTTAAAACTGTTACAATTGAATCAATATTTTATTGTGCTTATGTAAGGGACATGATTGTGAAAATAGACACAATATTCACTTAACAAAGAAGCTCTGGTTTTTCATTTGTTTGATTTTATTTTCGAATCACATAAACTATGAACATTATAAATATAAAATAACTCTCTTTATTGTTTTATGCTGTTAATTAACTAATTATTTCAAATCATTACATATATCATATATATATATATATGTTGATTATTATTATGTATTTAATTTTTCCTATTGAATTTGATTTTGATGATTAAACCAATATTTTATGCATGAAATAACATACTTGAGAATTATTTTGTATTTAATTTCTTATGATCCGGACCCGTTATTCAAAGTGCTAGATTTCTTTGAAATAATTGATTTGTTTTTCAGTTTATATTACAACTTATTGTATATATAAAAGTTTAGGATAACTTAATTTTATATATATCGAAATTTCAAAGTCTTGGATTAACATTTGGGTTTATGTTTTGATATATTCTTTAATATTATACCTTTAAATATTAATTTTACTATGATAGTTTTAAGGGTTTTTTCAAAAATATATTGTATTAAAATACCAAAAATATTAAAATAAATTACTGGAAATAACATGTTTCACCATATAATAAAATAGTATAATTATTGATTAATATTTAATATTTAATATTTTATCAATGTATATATAAACAATATATAATATTTAATATTCTAACTTAAACAGTTTTCATTTTTATACATTACCTCTCAATCCCAACCTTTTTCACTATACATATAATGGAATAATCTAAATATTAAATACATTACCTCTTAAACAGTTTTCATTTCTCCTCTCCTCTTTTCCAAGTAGCATGCATTTTAACACCCTACACACAACAAAATAGCATTTTTAGTTAGTGCCTGATCATAAATAAAACAATAATCAGAAATGTGGATCCGAGACCACGAGTCTACCAAGATCATTTTCAAATACAAAAGACAACATAATTTCATAAGTTAGAGTATTTAAACATAAGTGGTTCTATATACATACAATAATTTTTACCATCATTGCGAAAACCTAAAAAGGACTAACATAAACAAATAGTTACATACCACGAAAACATAAATACGCTTCCAACCTAAGAAAAATTTTCCTCGAAATATCATTCTTATACTTTTCCTCTTCTTCTTCTTTTGGCCAGACATATATCATTCACGTTAGTTTAGTCCCTGCACAAACAAAAAAACAAACAAACATTAATTATTAGCTTATTTGATGATGAACAAATAATTAGAATACAAATAAACAAAAAAGAAAATTATGAACTAAACAAAAAAGAAAAACAGACAGAGAACAAAGATGGTCGACTCAAAAAAAAAGGTTCAATGACTATTTATAGAGTAATTAGTCTGCTAGTTAGGTTGGTTAGGTTAGATAAGAAGAAAATTCTAAAGTATCTTGATGATCAAGTTTAATCGAAATCTTTTAGATTTGGTATATCTGATTCAATTATAGGATATTCTGATTTATTTTCCTAAACTAAATATATCGTTAAACTTTTATTTATCAGTTTCACGCAATAAAAGGTAACTAATTAAGGTACAATATATTTAATTCGTTCAGTATTTTTAGAATTACTTGCTAATTTTATAGAAGAATCATTGATATTTTGAATTTCCTTGCTAAGAATATCCTTTCTTTTTAACAAAATCGTAAATATTGCAGTCATTTTGCAATAATAAAGGGTAACTAATTAAGGTAACATATATTTAATTGTTCGTATTTTTAGAATTACTTGCTAAGCAAATTTATAGAAGAATCATTGATATTTTTGAATTTCCTTGCAGGGAATCACTTGAAATCAGGAAAATATATGCTAATTAATTTTAAATTGGATTTGTTAGATATGGGTCAAGAATAATGGATATGTACTATAAAATTAAATATGTTATGGGCTACATAAAATACGGGTCTGGAAACTATTGCTTGATTGTTAGGCATAACATAATTAAGAATATTCCCTTTTCAAAATAATAAACGATTGTCATTTAATAGTGTCGTAATATAATTAAGAAGGATCAATTTTATGGGTGAATTAACGTTTAATAAGACATTTAATATTTAGATATTCCCGATTGTAGCTGTGATTCAATTAAGAATATTCTTTTCAATATTAATTGATATCATCTTTCAAAATGTAATCTAGTTAGAAAGTTTAGATTTTTTGGTGATTCACGTTTAAATTAAAATATTTAATATTTATATATTCCTTGATTGTAGCAAGAAAATATTTAGTGATATTTGTACAATATTAATAATGATTAATATATGAATTAGCTTTTTGTTTAGATAAGTTTGGAATTGTAATTACTTAATTTGAATTTTTTTTCATTAGTGTTCTATGAATTTTTATTAATTTTATAATATTTTTTATTCTTGAAAATGAACTCTCGAAATTTTATATTTGACTAAAATAAATAAGATAATACTATATTTAAAAATTTTATATAATATATACTATATATTTTCAGTTTGTGTTTTATTTTTCACAAAGAAAATAATATTTGCTTTTGTCAATATATGAATATCGATTTGTTTAGATAAATTATGGAATTGTAGTGGTAGAATCTGTAAATAAAAAGAATTACAAAAAGGAAATACTTGATTTATTATAAATTCAATGACTAAATATGTAAATAAAAAAAAGTAAATATACTGTTATCCATGTTTCCAAACACACTAATTTCGGATTAATTAAATAATTTTTTAAAAAACACCTAAACCTGTTTCCAAACACATTTATCTAACAAATTGCTATCCAAGTAGCCAAACAAATCGATTTTGTACTTCTGCTTTAATAATATAGATGTCACTCTTTTATCTATAAATATGAAGCCATCCCCTCAAGAAAAAGAGGTTTATTCACTTCCCCTTTTTGAGAATTCAAGAGAGAAGTAGAGAGAAGTTTTAGAAACCTCTCCACAAGAACCAGAAGGCCATGCATATTGATACACTAAAAATGAACCTCTTCTACTGTCAATTTAACAGTTGTTGTTGTAATACTTTAGATTCAATCCAGAGGACCAGTCTACACTTTACTTTTATGAGTTCTTAACTTAGCTAAAACGAATTGGGGGTTTTGATTAATTGATGATGTCCAAGACAAATAAATGATCGCAAGTGTAATTCAAATTAAAGAGAAAACAGCCTAGGGTTACTTCATCGGATGTTGATACTGAGCCAAACAGTTATTCAAGCACACTTAAGAATAATCTAGAACTCGGATCACTTATGTGGAACAGCCCACTGTCGTGGAACCATCCCCTATACCAATCGATCTTGATGCCTAAGCTTTCACTTGGAACAAGATGCGATGGTAAGCCTTAGAGATCAAGTCTGATAGGGTCACTAAACACCCTAATATCTACTTTTGCTGATTAGGATTGTTTAGCTCATTCAGTTCATGTCAGGTTATCTTCTACACGGTTAGTGAGCAGATTAAACCTAAGTTCAAATATTAAATGATCATATTAATGCAAGCAATAAGAGTTGATATGAATGAAGACACAATATGGATTGCTTATATATGTTTAGCTCATGCGATCAACACCCTAGAACCCAAGACAAGTCAGCCGACTACTCAGCCATCACCACAAGATACCAAAGACATGATTTCTGAATAATATTGCATATCAATCGAATAGAAACATGAGGGTTTAGGATAATCTTCTATAGATGAGAAGTGGAACCTTCTCCCTTACAAGTAGCAAATCGCCAAAAACTAATCTAGGTTTCTTGCAAAACTAGTGCAAGAAATAAAATGGGATAGAGACGCTTTTTATATGGAGGCACCGACGGCTTAGAGGAGGAGATATGGTGATTAGGGAAAATCTTCGAAAGATATGAAAGTTTCCATAAATATCGGGAGAAATATATCGCCATACTGCTCCTAGTGGGACCAACCATAAAACTACTCCGCCTGACTGTTCCGTAGGGAAATTCTCCAATTATGGCATCTTTCTTCATGCACTTTCCTTCAATTCTAAAACCTATTCCAGATCTGAAATGACTCAAAAAGAATTGGACTGACACGAAAGGATGGAAAACCAGTGAGAAAACATATATATAATGGTGCTAGAAACACCATATATCACATATGATGATCATGGTCTCTGGTGAGATATGCCGTCATGCTGACGTTATCATCTGAGACTATCTTTTCACATCGTTTCTCTGACGACATCATTCTGACAGCGTCATCCTAACGATGTCAAACAAAGTTATCATACCGCAAAGTTATTATTCCACATCGTCACCCTGTAACTTTTATATCTCGTTGTCTGCATAATTCAACTTCACAATTTGAAGGTAAACTCAAATAACCCACGTGATGAACAACAAATGGCTTGATCTCTCTTATGGGAGTACGTAGGATGCCTTTTCCCAAGGTGCAGCTATAAACAAAAAATCACTTTTTATCTCTTTGTCATCGTCTAGGTACAAATTCATTAACAATAAGATTCTCAGAGCTCCACATTTTACATTGGTTATTCTAATCTTCGTTTTTGCCATTTATCATATTTGATGATCCTTACTATTTTTGGGCTTCAACATATATAGTGTTTTTAGGTCAAAATAATCTAATGTATTAAACTATTGCTTTATATTGATGAAAATTATTAGTTCCAACACTTCATTAGAATAGACATAAAAATATTAAAACTTAAGGTGGGTTTATAATGTATTTTCTCTTCCAGTTTAATCCTTAAACTTATGTTCCAAAAGTATCACGACTCTTTTTTAAAATAAAATGTTAAGTTTGATTCAAAAGAAAATGTCCTTGATTACAGCACTGAGCTACTTTGGTTTATAACATTTTTACAATGTAGGGGATCATGACTCTTCATACTAAGTGAGTACTTAAACTTCTTACAATCTATAATACTCTCATCACTCAATCAAATAGCAATTTTTAAATCACCTTTGGTCAGAAATGATTCAGGCATCTAGATAAATATTATATTTAACCTTTTTTAAAAAATTTATGATGAAAAATTTCACTAATAACTTAACAAATATTTTTTTAATTTGTAAGAATTTTGTGTATTTAAAATATTTTTGAATTTACATCAGTGCTTTTATATTCGACCTGGAGCCGCGGTCAAACAGTTAATCCGGTGATCCGATAATTCAGTTTAGGTTTTTAAAATATCCATATTTTAAAACCTATAAAATCACTGAGACCCAAGACTAACCGATTGAACCGATGGATGAATGATATGGATTTGATTTAAATTGTTATAGTTTCATAATTTCTCACCTTTTAATCCAAATTTTAAAGTTCATTGTTTTACGATTTTATAAAATTATGACGTTTCTACAAAATTTTGATAGAGAAAATGATAGATATAAAATAATTAAGAACTATAAATATGTCTTGATCATATTACTCTTTTTATACAGCTTAATTAACTTTATTATAATTGTTTTGTGTAAATTATCTTGTTAATAATTTGGTTCATAATATAATCAGTTTAAATTTGTGTTTACAATTATTGTTAAGAATTTTTATTCATATAAATATAGTTTTTGAAAATTTTACATAATTATTTTTGTTATTATATTTATTTTAAAATGTAGTTATTTTCGATATATATTTTTATGTAATGGTTATTATTGAATTATTATGTTTGTTACATAAATGATATAACCATTACCTATGAAATATAAAAATAATTATTCGTTAAGTTAATTGTAATATTATTGATTGAAATGTATCTAAATCTACAAAAATAAGTTCTATTTATTTTTGTTGTTTTTATAAATTATTTGAATTTTCAATTATTTAATTAATCTAAACAATTTGAAAGAAAATTGTTAAAATAATTAAAAATATGAGATTTAATGTTTTATATTATTTTGGACACAAAATTAATCATAGTGTTGTTTGGAAATTAAACATGAATAGTAGTATAAAAATGAGTATTTGTTGTTTAAGATAGATTTAACTATAGTAGAATGATGTATTTAATTTATAAATTTACAAAAGAAAGGTTATGTTCAAAAATAAGATTCTGTTTTAATAAGAGAGATATACATAAACACTATAACCTCAAAATCATTAAACCAAAGTTTTGTGTTAAACTTGTATTAAATTGTATAAAACTCTTAAAATTTTCGGAGCATATGGAACCTTACATAGCTCATTTGCCTTAATTGAGCTAGCGTTGATCTGGGCAATTGAATGTATGAGAAATGTAAGATAGTTTCATGTCATATTTGCAACAGATTGTTTTCAGTTGGTTAAGATGGTTTCAACACCAAGAGAATGACTTGTCTTTACAAGACATTTGAAAGACATTAAGACTCTTAGAGGAAGCCTTAATTACTCAGATATCATTCATAAATCTCGAACGGAGAATACAAGGACGAACAGTTTTGCACGTAGTGCCAAGACCGTTTTTTCGTCATTTATATGGATGTGAAATTGTCAGTTTAGTTTGCAGAATCTTAGTCTGTGTAGGCTGATGACCAAAAAAAAGCTAGCGTAATCTGATGTAACAGATCGACCAATAACGGTTCAACTTGTGGAAGATGGTGATACTCCTCGTCTAGTCTGTAGAAGAAGAGATCACATGGAGCCAGTTATGAGAATTGGAAGAATTCGCTGTCGATGACTTGGAAAATCCCAGAAATGGCCAATCACCGCTCGTTTACCTCAAACTCAAACCGTCCTTTCGTGTCACTTTATATACTATTTGTTTCATGTGGTCTTTTTCTACATGTTTAAATAAGTAAAACAAATTAGGTAAATAATATAAAGATGGCGACGTGATTTGTTGTTATTGAATACTAAAGTGTAATTGCATTTGTTATATATTAATTTGATTTGAATAAAAATTAACAACATATTTTTATTGATTTTTTCAAAAGAGTAATACTTTTAGTGTTCTATTAATGTCAAACGGTTATCTTTATGGACAACTTGTGATGTCGGTCTCCTACAAAACAAAAGATTATGTCAACATGCAGAAAACACAACCGGAAGCTCAAAAAGGATGTTTTTGAAGGCTTTGTAGAACTTAAGTCAACAAAATGACAAAAGCTCATGAATAAAGTGTCGAAAACCAGGTATTAGGAACGGTTTAGTTTCAAATCTAAAGGAAGATTAAGGTATGGACGTATGGTACGAATTCCCATTGGTTAATTAAAAAATTGTTGAGAACCCGGAAAGTGTCATAAATCAAATGAGAAAAGAATATGTGGCTCCGAATCTGAAAGGAAGATGGGTATAAAGAGTTGCAACAAATTTTTAGCATTGTTGTGTTTAAGAGATGACCAAATTCTCCGTGTGAGAAAATAAAGAGATGACCGGATAACTGCTTTGAAATATATGTATGGGAATGGGACTAAGCATCCAAGCCAAGGAAAGACCAAAAGGATACAAAAGTGTTTACATAGAGACTTAAGTTCTGAAAATATATATGTTGCAAGTTGTACATGAAGATATGGATTTTCTCCTTGGGTGGAAGAACTAGTATTTATAGAGCTAACCTAACCCAGACTTAGACACTGGTTATGCATGTAGTAATCTAACCCAGACTTAGACTTAGGTGCTAATTTTTTTTCCCATGTCTCAAAAGGAAGCAGAGTCTGTGCTGCACATAACTGATTTGGTGTTGGAAGGCTACAAGAGTTTCCAATACTTTTGTCCTTCTTATGTGTACTCTGTACTGAAATATTGTCGCTTTCACAGCTTCATTACTTTGTTTTGGCCAACTAGTCTTATCTATCAAAAATTTCGGTTCATTAGTTCATGTCCAAATATCGAAACAAATGACTGTTATATCCAGCTGCAAAATTCATATCGAATAAAATATGCTTAAATATTCGCTAAACTAATTACATGTGATGTAAAAAATTCTAAACCAAAAATGATAATTATACTCAAATTTCTTAATTTAATGTTTTTGCCTAAAATTTCCAAATATTTAAACATAAATATAAGACAAATTGTTTATTTTATTTTAAACTATACAAGAAATTGTTCATTCCATGCATATTTTCTCATATAATTTGTAAATTTCTGTCAATTTTCAAATTTTATTCATTTACAATATCTAACTTTTCCAACCTTCTCCCACTGTTTTTAGAAATTCTTACAAAAACTCGAAAGAAATCAATAAAAACGGAGATTTATTTTAGGATGGAAAATTTCATCACACAAAATATATACTGTTTCAAATAAAAAATAACTACCCAAAATGAAAAAAAAATACTTAAAATATATGGTTACAATGAATAAGACACATGTAATAAATTAAATGACAAGATCATATACTATATAGTCCAAGATGTAGAAGCTCGAAATCGGATTGACACAAACGATATAAAGTAATGAAACGTTAAGGAAAGAAACGGAATATAAACGAAAATACACATGGAGGCGAGATATGATCTCTTTCCTTAACTCTTAATATTCGCTCCGTAGTGAGACGGAACTGTACGAATATGGAGTCCCAGGATACAACCATGGCGAGACGATTCACGCTTCACTCGTGAACGCCCTATCGAACTATATACTCTACGAAACACTCTCGTAAACAGACTTACGTTGAGAGATTTTTTGTTGGTTTGTTTGCGTTAAAAAACTTGAAGGAATGAATGAGAAGAAACGAGTATTTAAAGAAAAACCGAGAGTTTAAAATTCAATCGAAACGCGTTAGCGAAAATCTCGGAAATCTCGAGTGGAGAGTTGAGAAACTTTCTCCGCAAGATTTTCTTATGTTGACTCGCTCTGATCTTTGGCGAACAGACAAACACCGCCGTTTTCAGATGAACTACTGGCGCTCTATCACTGAACGCCATGCTGTTTTGGAAATGAAATGGCAAAATGTTGACCTTAACTTGGTCCAAAAGAATCTTATTGGGCGGAGGCCCTCCACCAAGACCCAAGACCCAAGACCCAAGCCCAAGCCCAAGCCCAAGCCCAAGCCCACCACGCCGAGCCGAGCCGAGCGGACGGACGGCGGCGGCTGGGAGGCCGAGCCATGCCTGTCACCTTCCGTGAAGCATTTGACAAATGATATGTCACAAGACATATTTATATAACTCAGAAACATTCAACTTGCCCGATGTGGGACAAATTGAGTTACAACACTTAGTCATATTTGACAGTGTTTCACATTTTCGAGTTCATCACTTCATCATATCATTTCTCATTCAATTTAGCTTTGTTTTGACATATGAATATGCTGGATTGTAGTGCTCGTTACAAGCTTTCCAACGAGCTAATAATCCGATCAAGACGACCACCGGTTTGGCCGGAAAGGCCACCGGAAAAGTCAAAAAGATCAGCCTCCATATTCTGTTATATAACAGAGTTCCAACAATCCCCCACATGAATAGAAATGACTCTAAACATATGCAGACTAAATGCAGACTCGATAGACTCTAAAAAAAAATTACTGACTAGACTTATACTACTGACTAGACAGACAGACTTATCGAGAGTGTTTGCGAAAACTTCACTGTGTTTGAGTAGGTGGCACTTTTAAGCCTTGAACCCCTCATAGTTAATATCTGTCGGGTTTACTTTACTAGAAGGTGAACATGATGTCTTGAACCAACCGGTGTTCTATGTAAACCGAGACAACAGGCATAACGCAGCTTCATTTCCTCGTAGAACTTAGTTCTCTATTGTGTTCATTGTGGCCCTGAACTATTCCTGGTTTTCATGAGTGAACTTAGAGAATATAGCCTTGCATTCATTCTCCTAGAAACGGCCCCATTTCACACTCATTAGGTGATTGACCATGAAAAGTATTGAGTAATACTCCGCTTAAGAAAGCTATGGAATCATTAAAAGCTGATGCTTATCCTTTTCACACTTGTTAGCACTTTTATCATCTTAGAGCTGGGATGAGACTACTCTGTCTCAAAGTGCTTTGGTTAGATTCTGTTTGATTTTGTTTTCCTTTGAACCTACGTCTTGGGATCTCCAGTCATGATAGGTAGGGTTGCAATCAAGCATCCTCATTCGTTATAGGCTTTAAACCCATTCCTTTTGATGATTTAGCAACAACATCTCGTGGCAAACCTTTAGTAAATGGATCCGCTAGGTTGTCAGCCGATTTGATGTAGTCTATTGTGATTACACCATTTGAGATAAGTTGTCTAATGGTTTTATGTCGTCTTCTGATGTGACGAGATTTACCATTGTAGAGATTATTTTGAGCCCGAGCTATAGCTGATTGACTATCGCAATGTATTCTTATAGCTGGCACAGGTTTCTCCCACATAGGAATATCTTCCAAAAAATTTCTAAGCCATTCCGCTTCTTCTGCTGCTTTGTCTAAGGCTATGAACTCAGACTCCATTGTGGATCTGGCTAACACTGTTTGTTTGGTAGATTTCCATGATATTGCTGCTCCTCCTAGTGTAAAGACATATCCACTTGTGGATTTTGAGTTTTTAGAATCTGATATCCAGTTAGCATCGCTGTATCCTTCTAAAACTGCTGGTTCTTTACCATAGTGAAGCCCAACATCTTTGGTGTAGCGCAAGTAATTGAGTACTCGTTATAGCTTTCCAGTGTGTATGACCTGGATTACTAGTATATCGACTCAGTACGTTTACTGCATGCGCTAGATCTGGTCTGGTGCAATTGGTCAAGTACATAAGACTTCCAATCACACGTGCATACTCGTTTTGTGACACCGCTTCACCTGAATTCTTTGTCAAGTGCATTTGGGGATCTAACGGAGTTTTGCCGCTATTAGAGTAATTTTTAATCTCTAATATTGTTTGAGCATAATGAGATTGGGTTAAGATAATTCCATTTGAATTTCTTGTGACTTTAACCCCGAGAATAACATTTGCTAATCCCAAGTCCTTCATCTCAAATTTCCCTTTGAGCATGTTCTTTGTTTGATTGATTATGTCTTTATTGCTTCCAATAATGAGCATATCATCTACATATAGACATAGCAAAACATACGCATTTTTGGTAGTTTTGTAGTATATGCATTTATCACATTCATTAATTTTGAACCCATTTGATATCATTGTGCTGTCAAACTTTTCATGCCATTGTTTAGGGGCTTGTTTAAGCCCATAAAGTGACTTTACAAGTCGGCAGACTTTGTCTTCCTGTCCTGGAATGACAAAACCCTCAGGTGTTTCATGTAAATTTCCTCTTCTAAATCACCATTTAGAAAGCGGTTTTACATCCATTTGATGAATTTCTAGGTCTCTTAAAGCTGCGATTGCTATCATCAGCCTTATTGATGTTATTCTTGTTACTGGAGAATATGTATCAAAATAGTCAAAGCCTTCCTTTGTCGGAATCCTTGAACTACAAGCCTAACTTTGTGTTTTCCACCAGGTGTTCCATCAGGGTTTGATTTTCGTGTCATAATCCATCTATTCCCTAATGCTTTGCAGCCAGGTGGTAAATCCGTAATGTACCATGTATAATTTTGCATGATAGAATCGAATTCACTTCTAACAGCTTCGTTCCAAAACGGAGCTGGTGAAGACATGGCTTCGCCAAAGTTTTGGAACATTTTCTACTAAAATGCCATTAGGAAATCTTCACCAAAATATTTTTCCTTTCGAGCTCTTTTGCTCCTTCTAGGTTCATCTTCTTTTTTATTTTCTGAAATATCGACGTTTGTCTCAACTACTGAGTCATTATCGTTGTCTCTTTCTTCTCGAGTTCGTTTAGAACTTTGTTTTTCCTTGTATGGAAAAATATTTTCGAAGAAAGATGCATTTCTTGATTCCATGACTGTATTTTCATGGATATCTGATATTTCAGATTTATGTACCAGAAATCGATATGCAGTACTATTATGTGCATATCCGATGAAAATGCAATCCACAGTTTTAGGTCCAATAGTGACCTTCTTTGGTGGTGGTACCGCAACTTTTGCCAAGCACCCCCACACTTTGAGGTATTTATACGAAGGTAAAGTACCTTTCCATAATTCATATGGAGTTTTGCCAGTTACTTTGTGTGGAATTTTGTTGAGGATATAATTAGTGGTAAGCAACGCTTCCCCACATGTTCGGGTAACCTGATTCCTGCAACATTGCATTCATCATCTCTTTAAGAGTTCGATTTTACGCTCAGCAACTCCATTAGATTCTGGTGAATAAGGAGCTGTAGTTTGATGAATAATTCCATGTTCTTTACAGAATGCATTGAACGGTCCATCATACTCACCTCCTCTATCGCTTCTAACTACTTTAATAGTTGTCTTAAGCTGATTTTCTACCTCGAGTTTAAATTCTTTGAATTTTTCTAAGGTTTCATCTTTGCTATGTAATAGATATACATAACAATATTTTGTGCAGTCATCTATGAAGGTCACAAAGTACTTTTTCCCACCTCTAGTTGGCATGTATTTTAAATCACATAAATCGGTGTGAATTAAATCTAGAGGTTTATTAGTTCTTTCAACACGAGGTGAGGGCGTTTTGTGAGCTTAGCCTGCGCATACTTCACATTTTGTTTACTTGTTTTATATTTAGGAATTAGATTTAAGTTCATTAATCTTTGTATAGATTTGTTGTTTACATGGCCTAATCTTTCATGCCATATATTAAAAGACTCAACCAAATAAGCAACTGGCTCTTTCTTATTCATTGAAACTTTTGAGCTACAACTTTCGGAAGGACTGTCATTACATTCAACTTGACCAGTCCACCCTTAACATACCCCTTTCCCAAATACGTCCCATTCTTCCTAATCACGAGCTTGTCCGCCTCAAAACTTGTGGCGAATCCATTCTTGCTGAGCAAGGTTCCCGAGACCAGATTCTTCCTCATGTCAGACACATGCTTCACATTCGTCAGAGTGACCTCACGTCCAGATGTCATCTTCAAAATCACATTGCCGCGTCCTTCAATCTTGGAGACTGCAGTGTTCCCCATTTTGAGCTTCTCCTCTGTCTTGCTTTTCTGATAGGTGCTGAACATCTCCCTATCGGTGCAAATGTGGGTGGTTGCACCTGTGTCATACCACCATTCCTTGGGATTGTTGCTTTCAACCATGTTTGCCTCAGTCACCACAGCAACGAGATCCTCCTCAGTGAGATTTGCCTGAGCCTTCTCATGCTTGATCTTGCTGCGACACTCAGCAGTCTTATGCCCCACTTTGTGGCAGTAGTGACATTTCCCTTGAATTTCTCCACATTCGCATTGATTTCAATGCCTTTGTTCTTGAAGTTTTTCCCAGTAGCCTTCAGGGCTGCAGCCGCTTTGGAAGGCTTAGCAGGAGATTGAGCATGTGCCTTTCCTTTGCCTTTGTGCTCAGCCATGTTGACACTGTGCTCCTTAGCATTTGCAGTTTCAGCAAGTCGGTTCCTGGATTCCATCTGAAGCCTCATGATGAGCTCCTCGAGCCCCATCTTCTTTTCTTGTGTTTCAGGTAGTTCTTGAAATCCGCATAGCTTGGAGGAAGCTTTTGAATGAAGCTGAGAGTTGTGAATGTCTCGCAGATGGACATCCCTTCAGCAACGATTTCATGGCAAATGAGCTGAAACGCTTCCACCTGATCCATGATGGGCTTTGAATCCACCATTTTGAAGTCATGAAATTTTGCAACCACATACTTTTGGCAGCCAGCGTCCTCACCTCTGTACTTCTTGTCCAGTGATCTCCATAGCTCCTTCGCAGTGGGGATATCACAATAGACCGGTACAATGGATCAATGAGGCGACCCAAAATGTACCCTTTGCAGATGAAGTCGGAATGCACCCATATGTCAACACTTGCGAGAGTGTGCACATCATCAATCCCGTAAGGGATCAGGGGCTTGTCCTCCTGGATGAACTTGTCCAGCTTCAATGTTGTCAGAAAGAACAACATCTTCTTCTGCCACGTTTTGAAGCCTTTGCCATCAAATTTGTCGGGCATCAATCCCTGAGTGAACACACTAGGTACTGTCGGAGGAGTTGAAACTGCAACCGGAGCATTTGAGGTTCCTTCAATTGAGGCCGTTTGATAAAGACCAGCACCGAAAAGGCTACGGCGAGTGGTTTCATCAGCACCATTACCCACAGGTAGGGTAGTTGTTGTTGTTGCAGCAATGGTTCCAACGTTTGTCAACGTTGCATCAGTTGCTGACACATTGAGTGGAGTTTGAGTGATGGAAGCGTCAATGGGGGTGGTGTTGCTAGGATCCGTCATTTTTCTGTTTGCAAAGAAAACATGAAAGCGGATTAGTACTCCATTCAATATACAACATATAACATATTATTTTAAAGCAAAATAATAGTTTAAAATCGATTTTCATTTTTGGTGTTTGAACCAAATCAAATCGATACAAGTCTGAGAAAACGTTTTGCAAACTCGCTTAAAAGCGTTAGCAGAAACCATTTATAGACTTAGAATGTATCTAAAAACGTTTCACGGATGATGCTATAGGCAAACCGCAAACACGTTTTGATTAGAAGTAAGAAACGTTTCGCGGATAAGCGTAAAGCAAATCGCAAACATCGTTTTGAGAAAATGTTTTGATCTGTATAGAACAAAAAACGTTTCGCGGATAAGCTTTAAAAGCAAATCGCAAACCCGTTTCAATGAGAAACTAGAACGTTTCGCGGAAATGCAAAGCGCAAATCGCAAACACCGTTCCGTCTGATAACCAAAAACCGTTCGCAAATCCTTATGAAAGTCGTTTCATAAAACCGTAATATCAATCCGCAAGCTTTAGATAGAAAGCGATTAAGAGTTAAGATTGTAGAAGCTCGAAATCGGATTGACACAAACGATATAAAGTAATGAAACGTTAAGGAAAGAAATGGAATATAAACGAAAATACACATGGAGGCGAGATATGATCTCTTTCCTTAACTCTTAATATTCGCTCCGTAGTGAGACGGAACTGTACGAATATGGAGTCCCATGATACAACCATGGCGAGACGATTCACGCTTCACTCGTGAACGCCCTATCGAACTATATACTCTACGAAACACTCTCGTAAACAGACTTACGTTGAGAGATTTTTTGTTGGTTTGTTTGCGTTAAAAAACTTGAAGGAATGAATGAGAAGAAACGAGTATTTAAAGAAAAACCGAGAGTTTAAAATTCGTAACTGACGAAGCACGTTAGCGAAAATCTCTCGGAAATCTCGGGAGTGGAGAGTTGAGAAACTTTCTCCGCAAGATTTTCTTATGTTGACTCGTTCTGATCTTTGGCGAACAGACAAACACCGCGTCGTTTTCAGATGAACTACGCGTCGTTCTATCACGAACGTCATGCTATTTTTGGAAATGAAATGGCAAAATGTTGACCTTAACTTGGTCCAAAAAGAATCTTATTGACCCAAGACCAAGCCCAAGCCCAAGCCCAAGCCCACGCCCACGCCGAGCCCAGCCGAGCCGGACGGCGGCGGCGGCGCGCGCGTGGGAGGCCGAGCCATGCCTGTCACCTTCCGTGAAGCATTTGACAAATGATATGTCACAAGACATATTTATATAACTCAGAAACATTCAACTTGCCCGATGTGGGACAAATTGAGTTACAACACTTAGTCATATTTGACAGTGTTTCACATTTTCGAGTTCATCACTTCATCATATCATTTCTCATTCAATTTAGCTTTGTTTTTGACATATGAATATGCTGGATTGTAGTGCTCGTTACAAGCTTTCCAACGAGCTAATAATCCGATCAAGACGACCACCGGTTTGGCCGGAAAGGCCACCGGAAAAGTCAAAAAGATCAGCCTCCATATTCTGTTATATAACAGAGTTCCAACACAAGATTTATTACCACAAACAGAAAAAGCGCACAAAGTAAAGAAAAGAAACTGTACCTTCTCTGCATATAGTTGTGTCTGTAAGCCTGACCACACATCAACGACACAGTCTCTCTATATGTCTCTTTCGAGTTTCATAAACCTCCCTTCTATGGCGGCAGTGCTCTCATCAACCCCGGTAACACTCAAACCACTCAACTGCTCTTTCTCTTCCTCTGACTCTCGCCTCAGTCACCACCATGTCTCCGCCACCGTTTTCCCTCCGTCTCTCAGACTCAACACCTTTAGACGATGTAAGAACATCACCATCTGTTTCGTCATTGAAGATGAAAAACAAAGCTCTCCCGACATCTTGACGACGTCGAGGCTTGAGAAAGCTGAGAGGAAGAAGTCGGAGAGATTCACTTATCTAATCGCTGCTATGATGTCGAGCTTCGGCATTACTTCCATGGCAATCATGTCCGTTTATTACCGATTTTATTGGCAATTGAAGGTTAAAAAAGAACACAAAAAATCATCAAAATGTTCAATATTTTCCGACAGGATTTTGAAACTGAGACTTGGTTTTTTTGTTTGGACTTAGGGAGGTGAGGTTCCAGTATCAGAAATATTTGGTACATTTGCTTTCTCCTTTGGTGCTGTCGTAAGTTCCAGTTTTCTCCTTAACCGCACTCATCCGGGCGGATCAGTCTGGATGAGTGTAGTCGTCGAGTAGTCCGGTTACCATATTTTTTGTAATATCTTTCACTAAAAAATGTTTTGGTTTAAAGGTTGGGATGGAGTTTTGGGCAAGATGGGCTCACGAAGCTCTCTGGCACGCTTCTTTGTGGAACATGCATGAGGTAATCGTTTTTTTTTCCGGTTTACAACAATATTTAAAGTCTTCTTTTGTGTAAACGGGTTTTTGTTTGGGGTAGTCTCATCACAAACCTAGAGAAGGAGCGTTTGAGTTAAACGATGTGTTTGCTATAATAAACGCGGTTCCTGCGATTGGTCTTCTTTACTATGGATTCTTTAATAAAGGACTTGTTCCTGGTCTCTGCTTCGGTGCAGTAAGTCCCCTCTCTTTTTATCTTCTTAGACAATATCTGAAATCTTATTGCGATTGGGTCTTTTAACTCTTTGAAATGTATATTCCATCTGTGTCAAAATAATACATATTTTAGAATTTCACATTTTTAATTGAATATATTAAAACTTGGTCAAAAATACATTGTTTTTTTTTGTAATTTTAGATTTCCTATATAATTAAATGTTTTTTGAACTTCACAACCTTCAATTATTTGTTGAAAAAATTGCATTGGAAATATAAAAATGTATTTTTTGAAATAATTTTTTTTCTAGAACATGCATTTTTTGAAACGAGAGTGTATTAATCTTTAGTTATTTCACGGAAACCAAAAGATTGTTAGTGAAAGTAGATTAAACTACTAACTCTATGAAATTTCGTGAGGTAGATAGGTAGATTTAGAATAGTTAATGATTTTTGTGAAATGTAAATTGTTTCAAATGTAACTGAATAATTTTAATTAATTTAGTAAATTTAAAATTTGTTGACCACGAAGTTCAGCCACGTTTGCATTTTGGAGTTAGCTGACTTTTTTCCTGGAAAGCTAGTGAGCTGACTTTCTTACTGGTTTGGTTTTATACATGGGCAGGGACTGGGAATAACAGTTTTTGCAATGGCCTACATGTTCGTCCACGATGGACTTGTGCACAAGAGGTTCCCTGTAGGCCCCATAGCCAACGTCCCTTACCTTCGGAAGGTCGCCGCCGCTCACCAGGTTTGATACCATAATCCAACGGTCTAGTTAATTTTTCTTTATCTTAATTCCACAATTAGTATCGATTGACACGGTTTACGATATCTTTTTAACAAATATGGTTTTCAGCTACACCACACAGACAAATTTAAAGGTGTACCATATGGGCTGTTTCTTGGACCCAGGGCAAGCACCTAAAACCCCTTTAAAAGCAAATCATTTGCATGTTATTTTTCTCTATAAACACGTGAGTTTGTTAATGTGTATGTGGTTTGGGATTGGTTAATGGGAATGGTTCAGGAAGTGGAAAAAGTAGGTGGAAAAGAAGATTTGGAGAAAGAGATAAGTAGGAGAATCAAATCATACAACAAGGGTTCCACCTCTTAATTGCTTTAGACCCAGTTTTACCTTTTTTCTTCTATTTTCTTGATCTTGTATGACTAATAACTGTTTTTGTTAAGGATCGGGCTGATTAGCTTTTTTTTTTGTCATTAAGCCTTCAAGGCAAAGAATTCTAAACAATGAAAACTAACAAAACAACATAGAAAAGGGATATCCCAGTAGAGATCCAAAATAAACTAACACATCTATTTTGCGTATGGATAACAAAAGATTTTTCTGGTAAAAGCTTCATATTTGCTTCTGGAATAGATGAATCTCAAAAGAGATAATCTTCATATTAATCCAAAAACACCACGCTTCAGAGTGAGTTGAAAACGATTGTCATTTTCTTTTTATTACTCCAGTAGGAGCCACCGAGATAAGACAACTCTTTATTTTGCTCTATTAACAGAGTCAAAGAGATTACCGTTCCATAGAACTTCATGCTGCCTTTCGAAGTAACCATAGTTTGCAGCAAGAACTCCATCACCATCGAATGAAGAACCATCAACGATTGAAGCCGGTAAGACCCGTCGCCACCATCCGTAGTAGATCTGTCAATTACCTTTTCTAAACAGTTCAACTGAACTGAAAGTTTTGTCTTCTCAAACCAATTGGAAGAAGCATACAAAAGAACAATAAAAAACTTTGCCAGATTCAAAATAATTTGGCAATAAAATAGCGACTGGAAACAAAACAGATCAAAGAAAGAGAAGCAAAATGAATAAAATAAGCCGATGTCGGAGCTGGAGAAGCCTCCGATCATCGGCTTGCAACTAAGAAAAATCTCTTTTTTTTTTCTCTCTTGACGGCTAGGGTTTTTGGCCTTTGATCTCCAATCTCGACAAAAACATTAAAATGAGAGATTATCTTAGGGCTAATTAGCTTTTTAAGTTATGAATGTGAAATGACTAAGAAAATTGTGTACGAAGCCATGTTTCAAAAAGTTTTTAAGTAAATTATTAAAAGATTGCAATGTTCAACGTGTAGACGGCCTAAGTGTGCTTTACACGCTAAATACTCATTCCTTTTTGTTAGAATGATGAAAAAAATATACTCAACCAAAATACATGTTAACAATCAGATGCAATTTCGTTCTAATGTGGAGTTAAATAAGTTCTAATTTAGTAAAAACATGGTATGATATTTAGTGATTTCCACGAGAGAGACGTGTCTTATACCATTGCTGGATTTCATCAATGTGCTTGCAGATACTAGCTAGCCATCTTGATTAAGTATAGTTTGTTCCTCACATTTTTGTCTATCAGCTTGATGATTAACGCTGCTGGCTTAGTCTCCACTGTGCTTCCTGTAGTTTCTTTCTCTCCATATATGATAGAGAGCGGCTTGGAACGTATATCGAAAGAGGAGCAATTTTGTTTCCGTGATAGTGGTTCAGTGTGATCTCCAGGTTTCTTCCCACTCAGTAGACTATTGTGTCGTAAGCATCCCTGGCACTAGTATCGTCCAAATTGCTGATAAATACTCGCAAGCAAACAATAATGAGAGTGGCATTCCTCTGTTTTTAACAGAGAGCACAATCCGAATTGTGATTGGGATTCCACTTTTTGATCATGTCCCCTGCCATGAGTCTGTTTCAGGTGGCCAACTAGACAATGAACGCGTATTTTGGGTGTAGCATGGGAGAACCAGACGCCTCTGTGCCATTCCTTCTCATGCCCCTACACTCTGAGTTGATTTCATGTTTCTTTTGTTGAGAACTTCTCTTGAAACTTTTCTGACGCAGTCCTTCAGAGGTGTCTATCGTGTTGCTGTGAAGTGAACTTACTCTGTATCAGTGTTATGGTCTCTTCTACTATGTTACAATTGTCTGATATATTGTTCCGTCTCGGTGGCAGTTGGAAGAGAAACGCTTTGGCATATCTCACTTAGTGAATATGGTATTGATGGATATTGACTTCTCGGTTGTCTCCTGGTTGGAGCATTTTATTTTCCCAAAATTTCCTCTTGTATGGAGTGAATTGGAAGCTCAAGCATTGTTGGTATTGCAAGGATCCTTCTCCCAACTAATGCTCTTCTCTGCTTTTGGTGCAGAGATGGTGATCCTTTGGATTACATTAGATGCAAGTATTCAAGAAGTTTATGAAATTGTTATGCAATTTTTATGGTTTCTTGTGGTTTGTGTCAATTCTATCCCCTGTTTTATCAGTTTCTCATTGTTGTTGGCTTTTGTAGCTTTGTTGTATCCTCCTCTAATGGAGTTTGAATTCTTCTAAATTAAATACAAGTTGGTTTGATCAAAAAAAAAAAAAATTTTGGTATTAATTTTGAAATAAATTGAAGGTTTTAAACTTTCTTTCATACAGGTCCAACATTTATAAGAGTGTTTTAAATCTGATCCGGACCCGTAATTGAACCGATAAATCCGGTAACCCAATATAAATCGGATTTGGGTTTTGTGAAAAACCCATAAAACACACAAAAACTCACTAAAACCTGATACATGTTGCAGCACTGGTTGAACCAATAGATAATTTTTATTTTTTACTATTTTTAGTTCAAGTTATGTTTTAAAATTATTTTTATATTATAAATTTCTAATTAAAAATTTAAAATTTTCAGTTTTATTGCCGTCTTCCTCTTCTTCTACACTATAATTTACGTTTGCAAGAAAGGTGAGTCATGATTGTGCTTGAGCCGCACGTCCGTAAAACACACTAAAGCACGATGAGGCTTATTATTCCTCTACACTACAATTTACGTTTGTAAGAAATGTGATTAAATTATTTTTTTATTTTTATTTAACTTAGTTTATAACAAATCATTACATTTTTAATTTACAGATCAAAAAGAATAAAATCATATGATCATGTGAATTACAAAACAGAGTTTTGGATTGTTGAAGAAGAAAAACCTGGCGAGCTTGATTATAATAAGTTAGAGAATGCTCTTGCTGAAGAATATCCCAAAGATGATGAAGTGACAAATTTCGAAAATTTTGTTGGTAAGTTTTAAAATTTAGAGAAAACCAAAATTAGTTGATGTGATCTGGTGTTAGTTTATTTTTGTTATTGACAATTTATTGCAATGATGTTTTAATTTTGGTTTATTCTGGATTGGAAGTTTAATTTTATATCTTGATTTTTTAGATGTCATAACTCTTATGTTACAATTTTTTTAAATAATCTAAACTATTTCTTAATATT
This sequence comes from Brassica nigra, assembly GCA_016432835.1. Classification (NCBI taxonomy): domain Eukaryota; kingdom Viridiplantae; phylum Streptophyta; class Magnoliopsida; order Brassicales; family Brassicaceae; genus Brassica; species Brassica nigra. The sequence goes on from CM028247.1 coordinate 32,692,984, forward strand.
TTGTATGTACACTTAAAATACTTAAATTTAGTTTTATATATATTTGTTTTCATAGCTAATATATTATTATATAATAAAACTAATTCATTTATTAATCCGCGATTCATCTGCGGTTGATCCAATGATCCAGTGATCCGGTAAATCATCTGATTCAGTGTCCGGGTCGGGTTTCAAAACACTGGTTTATAGGATTTCTTTGTATTTGATGTTGACGATGGAGAATATAGCCTCTAAAATTCTCCTTCTTTAACGCAATCGACGTAATTGTTCATATAATCAATCCATAAATCCCACTCATCCCACTATCTCCTATTGAATGCTTCTTTAGTTCCTGCTTTCTCAGTTTCATTGTACATGTATAGACGATGTGAGAGTTCGGACGATAATCCCTTTAATTTTCCCAATTCAATCATTGTCGAATTCCCTGTTTCATTGCTCGGAGTTGAAGACAAATCAGTGTAGAGATATTCAGACTAGGCTACAACAATTTTGGCAAGCCTTTAATGTTAAGAAAGGGGTGAGATATTGGGGTTGATATGTTGTTGATTAATGGGAAGGTACATCGATTTCTTACTTCATTTACCAGTTAATGATTGCTTACTTTTAAAGTAATAGTTTTCTAATGCATCATTCCTTTATCAGGTGGTGCTTTTACATGCGTTAATCAACTTTCTCAGGTTTAATACCTTCAAACATTTCTTGAAAGAAAGCCCAGTCTATAACCTAAATTAACTTTTTTATGACTATGAGTTTTTATTCTATTTTTATTAATCGATTATTAACAACTATTTATGTTATTCTATTTTGAACTAAACAACTTCAAACAAAATAATATACTACGGTCGCAAACCACTATCAAAAAGAAAATATCATTTTTTACATATTTTCTTTACTAAGATCATATAATAAATAATAAATTTAAGTAAGAATACAACATACGAATTCGGCGCGTAGCGACGGAATATCACTAGTGAATGATAAAATACGGGGAACAATTCAAACCAGAATGAAGAACCATCTTTCCTTGATCAAGACCTACAGTTTGCACTAAATGTTAAAACAATCATAGTACAAAAAATAAAATACAATAACTTATACCTCACCTTTCATTGATTTTCCAGAATCGTAATACACATATAATGAGATCTTTCCAAATTCCATTGTAAGAATCATAGATATTCTTTGTAATATTACCACGTCTAATACATGATATAATTTCATTTTTATTGTAAAAAATATAATATCTGAAAATAGAAATTATTTATAAGGATATACAATCATGATTGCCAATATATATGGTAAAGATAACTTTGATTATGTAGTTCAAAACGAAGATAAAAGGAAAAATCATCATATGCTTCTTCACAGATCTTGTTCAGCTCTCCAACTGACCAAACAGCTCCAGTGACATCTTTTATCAAAGGATGTTTGTTAATCCTAATAATTTAATAAACTTAAATATGGCTACACAAAATATACTTACCAACAAAATATTTGGATTAAGCGAATTTGATAAAATTTCATCGAAGTTAGAGGATTGAACATATAAAGGATCAACTCTATGGTGTAGAATGAGTAATAGCTGTATAAGGAATGAACTGAATCTTGTAGTTGTAACGCTCAGAAGGAATTTGATCATAGACTTCCTTAACATCAAAACACCATAATCTTTTCCAATCACCCTGACGAATTTTATCTTTGAAGTTGTCAACGTTTTCAGGCATCATCGTACCCAAAATTCTCATACTCTAATCATAATAAAATAATGATTCACCCTAACAACTTCCATAATTCCGGCGTCATTCATCCGCCTCTTCAAAGTGGTGGAGCTGAGACGTGACCTACATCGATAAAGGTAACACTCAAATAAGACGTTCGAACTACTACAAAAGACAACGAATCATGCTTACCATGCGAAGGTCACCATGGGCGTTTTGAACCACATCAGAAAGACCACCTTCCGACAAAGAAACCTGATCTTGAAAAAACACCCTGGTATTACCGTATTTTAATACCTTTGACAAACCAGCAGGCGCACTTGAACTGTCTTGAGATTGCTGTACAGACCTGGTGGTCATCCCGTAACCTTTGATTTCTTCCCTTTAGAGGAAGATGTTGGTTCCATCTTCACAATGGTCATGCGCTTACCCTCAGCTGAACTCCCTGTGATCATCACTTCATCTTCAGAACAGTCATGCTAGTAAATATTTTCTTAGTCGAAATCTCTTCCATGACCTTTTCGTAAGCTGCCAAAGTGTTATTTCTTGTACTTCCAAATATATTTTCTGAACAGAAGTGAAGCAAAATGTGAGACAGCTGGTTTCGACGAAAGGGTAAGAAACCCAAAATCAAGACATACCCCCCACAGACTGACGAGCTCCAAAGCCTCTTTGCTGACAATGTAAGGGATCTGCCGCCGTTCACCAAGAAGGTTGTGTGCTCAAAGAATGGCTCTCTCATCCTCAGCAATGAAAAGATGTGAAACACATGCATAGACGTTGCAAACAAATAAGATCACAAGTATAGAAAACTAAAGGAGCCTACAATATGCACCTACCTACCAAACGCCTGAAAGTAGAAAAGTCGAGTAAGACCATAGATGTGTATCTATTGTTCCCTATCTTCTAACACACAGGGCCCTCCATGTCCTATTTACGTAATTCCTCAACAATAGAAAGGCTGCTCCTGGAGCGGAGAAAGTATTGACCATCACCACTATTATGAGTAGTCAAATGGTACGTGAGGAGGACCTCATTTATCCCCAAAGAGATGTTCTCAAATTCTCCAGGGTTTTGAATCGCTATAAGAGTCCTCCAGGTGGAAGGCTTAAGCTAAGCAACCCAGATCTCAAAGAAATAGGAAATACTATCTATCAGGGCATGTATCATATCCCTAAATCTGGATTCAAAGAACGCCTCATAGACTGTCACCTCATTCACTCAATAATGGGAAGCACGATCTCCTGGAACTGGAGTGTAAATATTAAAAGAAGCCGGTATGGAATACCTCTCCCTCCATTCGCTAATGAAGAATAAGTTATTCACTCCGGGTTCTTAACATCGGCGATATGATTAAAGGATGAGCTTTCACCGTCTAAATTGCTACTCTCAGGGAACTTTCCCGAAATAATTTCAGGAAGACCAAAGTAAAAATCTTCGAAGTATCAAAAAGGCTTCACCCTTGTCCAACTCGTCGAATGGCAAGTAAGACGGACCACGTCCAACTCGCCATACGACGAGTAGGATGGACCTGGTCTAACTCGCCATATGGCAAGTGGGATGATCAGAGCCCAGCTCGCCATATGGCAAGTGGAAAGAACTGCGCCTAGTTCGCCAAATGGCGAGTGAGACGACACGAGTCCAGCTCACCATATGGCGAGTGGGACGACACGAGCTCAGCTCGCCATATGGCGAATGGGACGACACGAGTCCAGCTCGCCATATGGCGATTGGGACGATCCGTGCCCGGCTCGCCATATGGCGAGTGGGACGATCCGTGCCCGGCTCGCCATATGGCGAGTGGGACGATCCGTGCCCGGCTCTCCATATGGCGAGTGGCACATCTGTGCCTGGCTTGCCATATGGCGAGTGGGATGATCTGAGCCTGGCTTGCCATATGGCGAGTGTGACGATCCGTGCCCGGCTCGCCATAAGGCGAGTGGGACAATCCATCTTCAACTTCCCATACAGCGAGCGGAACGGACGGTCACCAGATCGCCATATGGCGAGTTGGGCAATCCATCTCCAGCTCCCCATACGGCGAGTGGGACAGACCGTACGCCGACCTGCTCTCTCCTTAGGGTCTTGGCTGAACTGTCTCTTATTTCGTCTCGATTGGGGTTACCGTTGAAACTTTACGAGAAAAACCGCAAAGACTTGTTTTCTCGTATAAGTTCGAATTGATCGTATAAAACGGCAACGGTTAACTTAAAACACCACAGCTACCTTGACTATACGGTTTATTTAAACTCTTTCGCAAACCCGGTGTCGTACAGAAGGTGATTTCTCATAGAAGTCATAAAACGCTTAAGCCGAAAAATGACCCGAAAAGGTTCGAAACGCGGCTATAAGACCCACTTACGATTTTGGACGAGAATGAGTCCAAAATTGCTATGACGGTCTATCTGTTATTCACAGGAGAAGATAAATGTCAATTTTCCAAGGATACTTAGGAAGATCGGGAAAAATAGAATATTTCCTCGAACGTTTTTCCACGTCCGACCTTGTACATATATAAGGAGAGCTAAAGCAAGGAGCACCGAGGGCTGAGAATTTAGACCTAGAGAATTCCTGTTAGCTTAGAAGAACTTAGAACTTAGGTGGTTTAGCAAGTTCATACTTAGAACGTTTTTCCGCTCTATTCTGTGATTTTATTTGTTATCAATTCTCTATTCATCCTGTTTTCGGTGAAATTTTGTAACCTTTGCTCTTATCAATCAATAAAATTCCATTGTGCAATTCTCAATCGATATTTTGTTATATTTCCCTTTTTTCGATTTCGTGATCCTCAGGGAAAGTCGAGAATCTTGGCTTTCCTCCATTAACTAAAATAGACAGTGTGAATTTCGGTTCTCACACCTGAGATGGTGGATCTAATTTTTTGCTTAAACCTAAACCTACTACATACCAAAGACATTGGAAGCGGTGCACGATTTGACATATCGTCCATCCCTGATGAAAATATCAAGATGAATTGACGAAAGAACAGCGTAGCCCACAAGTCTAAGGAAGATAACGATAAGCTGATCCAAGCTAAACCCTAGAGAAGGGTGTTAAGAAGGGAACTATATCAAGCGAAAAGGAAAACCTAAAAATATTAAAAAATAAAAATTCGGATATAAAGAAGAAAATAAAGTTTTTTCTCTTTTCTCGGATCGCCACCCAAGCGAAAGGAAATATAATCAGATTCGGAAATCTGGCATTTAATTCTCAATAATTCTAATCTCCAGATACATGGAAATCAAGGATTTTATATTCAAATAAACTCAAACAGTGTAATCCCTAAAACAAAAAAAAGAAAATTTCCAAGAAAAATATTCCACAACTTCATCGACCATGAAACGTTTCTCTGATGATCGTCTGATCTGGTCATCAAACTAGGGATTAATGCTATTTGCCTATAAGGCTACATTCATATAAGGTTATGTACATATAAGGCTACAATCCCTAAAGGCTTTGTGCAATCAAGGCCTTGCGCCAAAAAACGGATTTTGTTAATTACTGAAATACGAATCCAGGACCAAGAATCCCTCAAGATCATGCGATCACTTGCGGCTCCGTGCGTCATCAACCCAAGGTACGACAACTAGCTTCTCTTCATGCAAGAAGGCATATACTTCCAAGTTTCTAAGCGGTCAAAGCAAAAAAAAACCCAAAAGACCCTTAAGAAGCAACGTCCTACCCATACTATTCATGTACCTGCTGTTTAGGTATGACTTTGGTCGACCTAAGTGCACATGTTATCTTACAACTTCACCAATGAAATCAAAAATAATGGATAAACTGTTGGGGATAATAATCCATGAAGTCCTTTCTCCTGCTTAAGAGCAGTATGTCGACCTTCTTCTCCTGCCTAAGTGATTTTTGGCTCCATGGCCGGGTTTTTTCATGCCTTCAGGTAAAATAGAACACTTCTACGAAGAGGATTTATTTTTATATTGATATACCATGAATTTGGCCTGATTTAGTCATGGCATATGATAGATTTATGATACATTTAACCTATTTTAGAGTCTAGAATGCATATTTACAGGTTCCGGAGCAATTGAAGAAAAGATGATGTTTTTGGAGCATTTTGGAGCATTTTAGAGATTTATCCCGAGATGATCATATCAACCACTCAAGGTTGACACGGAGAGAGACACGTCGATCGATACACCTTTAGTGTAATCGATCGATATTCAACACATAGAAGCCCAGTTTGGTCACAGCCGACTTGAAACCCAAGACTTCATCCAATTTACCAAGATACCTCTAACGAGTTTTAACCTAATTTTAAGTATTTATCCTTTGCCTAAGTGTTTTGGCAGAAGCAAGAGTTTTAGAGAGTTTACAGTTTTAAAAGTTCTATAGTTCTAGGTCTTTTGGTTTTTGAGAGTTTTTTTCAGAGAGAGTCTTTTGAGAGTTTTTTTCTATTGTTTTGTGTGAGAGAGAGTTACAATTGAGATCTTTCTTGAACACCTTTATTTTCTATCTATTCTATCTATGCAGTTTTATTTTATTGTTATGATGTTTTGGTTGGCCATGTCTGAGTAAACACCTTTGTTAGATCTAGGATTCAAATAGGTTTTGAGGGATTAGCCCCAAATATGAATACTTGAGCATGTGATATTCATCTTAGAAGATTGATCTTAATGCTTGTATAGAAGTAGCTACCCTATACATGATAACAGTGGATACTATCCTTGGATCTATCTTCTTTGAGCTTAGGAATTTGCTGGAAACAAGTGACAGCTGATTTGGCAAACTCCTTAAGCGATCGATACTCCTATAGAGTCATCGATCGATACTTCTATAGAGTCATCGATCGATTGATCTGCTGTTAATCAGCCATCGTACTTAAAGCTTACTAGAAGCGCATCGATCGATTGATCTGCTGTTAATCAGCCATCGTACTTAAAGCTTGCTAGAAGCGTATCGATCGATACTCCTATAGAGTCATCGATCGATTGACGCGAGGCACTGTCGATCGATACGTGTAACAGTAGGTCGATCAACGCCTTCCTATGTCTCGGCAATGGGAGTTTCATCGGTTCTAGTATTAGATAACCTAGGACGACTGTTAAAGTTATTGTTATAGCTGGGTTCTTTAATATCATGCAAGAATCTCATATAAGCATTCATACTATTATAATCCTGATAACCTTAATAGTAATCCTAGTCTAACACCTTCATCATATTTGTTTAACACCAAATCAATCACTTGAGTAATTGTCTTGCTCACCAATTCTAAGTTTACTTGCTATTTACTGCTTTGAAATCTTTAACCTAGCTTTGTTTCAATAAGATCTAGTGTGTTCCCTAGCTCCCTGTGGATTCGATCCCTAAGTACTACAGCTTGACCTCTTTTGATGAGAGTAAAGTTGCTCTAGGTTAATTTGAGCACGTATCAAATTTGGCGCCGTTGCCGGAGAGCTTTGATCGCCATTAGATTTTATTTAAGTCTAGGTTTTCTTTTACTTTACTACTTGTTACTGATAAAATCTTTTTTCGTTTCAGGTGCATGCCCAGCATAACCAGAAGCAAAAATAACAAGGAACTTTTGTCTACCGATCCAGCTGCTTTGGAACGTTCAATCCGCAAACAGATTCGTTCCACATCGATCGATCCACCAGCTTGTGCATCGACCGATATTCATCAACAACCGTCTACCGAGTCTCAGACGACATCGACCGATCTCATTCATCTGGCATCGACCGATACTTGTTCATCCACATTGACCGATACTTTTCAGTACCCGTCAACCAACATCTTTCATCTGACATCGACCAACACCGCCATCCGCTTATCGATTGATACCGAGCCGCAGAACATGGTCACAACACTGATACTCATGCAAGACAATGAAGGTAACCTGCGTGACCAAGAAGGTCACCTGCGTAATGCAGCAGGTCAGAGAATTAATGATCAGGGGGCTGCAATCCCTGATCCAGAAGCTGAGGCTGCTGCAGCCAATGCCCGAGCTGCAGAAGAAGCCAACAGAAACAGATCAATGGCTGATTACAACCGTTCGGATCAATACTACGCCAACAGATCTTCTATCCGTCCTCAAGACATACAGCGGACTGATTTTGAAGTGAAGCCTCAATACTACACACTTGTAGGACAGACACCCTACAGTGGAGCTTCCAATGAGCATCCTATGGACCATCTAGAGAGGTACGAGGATCTTATATCTGCTATCAAAGCCAATGGAGTCCCAGCTCACTACCTACTTTGCAAGCTTTTCAAATACTCTCTTACCGGAGAAGCTTTGCAATGGCTTAAGCAACTACCACCAGGATCTCTTACATCCTGGGAGGATATCAAGAATGCTTTCTTGATTAATTTCTTTGATGAGGCACGCGCAGAAGAGTTGAGAAGCAAGGTTGCCACATTCATGCAAGAGCCTACAGAACCTTTCAGACATTGTTGGGTTCGTTTCAAGTCTTATCAGAGAGATTGCCCACACCACGGATTCAATGAAGTGCAGCTACTCAACACTTTCTTCAGAGGTTTAGATCTGGCCTATCAGACAGCACTAGACACAGCTAGTGAAGGAAACTTCACCACCAGGAATCCAAGAGAGACTGTGAGGCTTATTGAGAACTTGACAACTAGCAACAGCACCAAGAACACTGATTATGAGAGAAGAAAATTGGCCAATTCCCTTGGGAAGGAGCAGTTGGACGATGTGAGAGCCAAGTTGGACAGTGTCAACAAGCTTCTAAGGAAGCAGACTAGCTTTACAGAAGATGTAGAAGCTATAGAAACTGATGAGGAGAGATATGAAGAAGAAGTGAATTACATAGGAGGATTTCAGAGGCTTGGAAATCAGAATGGAAACAGGAATTTCTATTGCAACAGTCAGAGAAGCAACTACAATCAGAATTCACAATATCAGAAACCTTCAGCAACATCAACTACAACAACAACAAGAATCTCAACAATTCTTTCTACCAGAATCCACCACCACCTACTCAGGAGAGCAAGATTGAAGCAATGCTTAATTCAGTCCTAGAGGGTCAGCAGAGGCTTACTGTGGATTTTAATGGAAAGAAAGATGCTGCTTATAATAGTCTGAATGTGAAGTTTGACACCTTGAGCACCCATGTGAAGAAGCTAGAGACACAGGTGATCCAAACAGCAGAAGCTATTAAGAGGCAAGAAGCCTTAATAAATGGGAGAGAGGAAGATCTCATCAGGCACCGCATCAATGCCATCACAGTAGATATTTCTGGCAAGTGGACGAGCATGAGGTACCCCAAGAAGAAGACTTTGAAGTTGAGAGCTCCAAGAGTATCGGCAGTTCTCACTGGTGTCGATCGACACCAGACGATGATCATCGATCGACATGGGAAGATGATTATCGATCGATGTTTGAAATTCCACATCGATCGACAGAGTCCACATAATCTATGGCTACGAACAGACCTGTCCGGATTATGACGCACGCAGAGTTCGCAGCAAGGCACCCAAACCCACTCCACCCTTTCATCGATCGATCTCACGAGGATGACATCGATCGCCCAAGCCAACCAGAAATCAATCGACCTGCTACTTTTGCAATCGATCGATATACAACCATCAAACATCAAGTGCAACTACCAAGGATAGATGCAACCCAACTCTATGCACTCAGAGGCCGACCCAAACCTACAAAAAACCCACAAGAAGAAGCTGAAGATACATCAGAGCCTATGGAGATAGAAAAGGAAAGTGCAAAGAGAACCCTAAGAAAAAGGAAAGAGAAGATTCCTAAGCACTTTAAAAGAGAAGCTAATGCAAAGGAGTTGGAAAACTTCAATAAAAGAGTTCTTAGTATTCCAGCAGAGAGACCCTTTGAGGAGGCATACTTCACACACAGATTGTGGATGTTCTTCAGAGAAACCAGAGTAACAGAAGCTGATATTGAAAAGATGTTCAATCAAATCAGAGAGGATGTGAAGAAGATCACATTGAAGAAGAAGAGTGACCCTGGAGAGTTCATTATTTCATGCCTAGTGCAAGGTATTGAATTCTTACATGCACTATGTGATACAGGAGTATCAGTCAGCATCCTACCAAAGGTTATGGCAGACCAATTAGGTCTGAAGGTGGAACCTTCCAAAGAATCATTTACTTTGTAGATTGTTCTAGAAGAAGTTCATTGGGAATCATCAGAGATCTTGAGGTACAGATTGGTAATACCCTAGTTGCAGTTGACTTTCATGTCCTAGACATCAAGTTAAATTGGAATTCTTCTTTACTACTTGGAAGAGCATTCCTAGCTACTGTGGGAGCCATCTGTAATTTGCAAACAAGCCAGATGTGTTTGTCGACACTCATCAACCCAGAGATTTACTATGATCTAGTCAGAGTTGTCAAGCCAAAGATGTCCTGCAACCAGCCTCCAGATGAAGCAAAACTCGTAGCAACATGCTACTGAATAGAGGAGTACGAGACAGAGTACTCGGAATCGATCGGCACCGAAACCGACACATCGATCGATCCAACTGATCCGACATCGATCGACCAGTCCGTCATCACATCGATCAATACAAGCAACAGTTTTCACTCCACATCGACTAATAGTACACCTATGTACAAAGTTGATCACTTTCCAGGTGATTACTTAGATGAGAGTTGGGAATCAGACTACTACCAGCCTACATACGCAGTAGAGACACAAGATGATGAGTATGATGAGGACTACTATAAGAAAGAGATAATGGATACTCATTCAATCACAGAGAAGAGGAGTATGATGAGGACTACAACAGAAACATACCATATTCATATATCCGCAGAGAAGCTGAGCTATACCACCCTCCAGTGGATACAAGAGATGATGAGTATAATGAAGACTATTGGGAAGAAAGAGAGATTGAGTACTCTTTCATTAATAGAGATGCAGTACCCATCAACTATGTCCCTTACGAGTTCATTCCAACAAGACCATCAGCCTACAAAGATGACACCAATCTCAAACCAATTCCAAGATCAGACACAGGGAAATCGATCGACACCAGTTACTACACATCGATCGATACGACAGTTTCCAAGACGCGAGACGACCGGCCAGCTTACTGTTATCCGATCTTTGCCCTAGAAGCTACTACACTTTCCTAACATGTGGAAGAATTCAGTGAGAACCACAAGGAAGAACCAGCTACAGACCACCAAGGAGTTCTTACTAGAGATAGATCCAGATCATACGGAACCATGCTACAGGAATCGATCGATGCTACACCATCTGCATCGATTGATACTGGTCTAAGACGAGGGCAGAAAGAAGAAGAATCGATCGACATACGTCATGACGTATCGATCGATATGAGTAAAACCGACCTTGAGAAAAATGGAAATCTCAAATTTGGAAATTTGATTGATAATTACTCCTATAAAAGAAGCCACGTGGTAGAAACAGATTCACAAACCCTAGAAGCAGACAAGATGCATCAGCAACCTTCCAACCCTCAGCCACATGGAGAAGAATCCAGCTGCAATCTTCACCAGCAGCTACACACCACGACATCGATCGACGAGCATTCTAATGCATCGATCGATGCTCAACACTTACCATTCGATTTACATAATGATAAGTTAGGTTATGGATATCTAACCCCTGATGAGTTTGGTATTTTCAGAGATCCAGAAGGCAATGCAAGAGCTATGGATGGACGTCTCCTACAAGTATCCAAGGAAGACATCACATATATTCTTGCCATGGCGAATGGACAAGGCAATCTATTCACTCAAGCTACACCTCCAGATCCAAACCCTTACAGCAGAGCAGAGATGGATGAGAAGCTCAATGATATCTACACCATTTAGTATGATTCAATGAATGATTTCAAATACAAACTTGATAGTGTCTACCATCCACTCAATGACAAGATTACATGGTTGAGTAAGACCATGAAGGAGCTTGCAGATGATATCACCACTATGAGGCAGAAACCACAAGGAGCTTCAGCATGGAAGCCCTGGAACCCTTTGACATCGACTGATGACCGATGGATACCATCGACCGATGCAGCTTACCCTAGATCGATGGACAATGACAACCGCACGTCGATCTATACCGATCTTCAGGAACAATGCACTTCCATGAAAAAGGAGCTACGCAACATCATCAAGACATACAACAGATGGGAAGAACAAGCTATACAGAAGAGTCTTGACATGTTCCAGTGCCGCCTCACCACCAACCTCAACTGGATAGCAAAGAGCTTTGAATTGATGCAAAGAAGAATGCATCTACTCCGCAACAAGCAGAAGAGGCAACAATCGATCGACATGGACAACACCACATCGATCGATATGACGAGAAACACGCACGATGGATGGAATACAGAATTCCACTACAAACCAAAGTATGGAGCTAGAGCTTATGATACTTATCAGAGTAAAAAAGAGAAGCTGGTCAGACACAATAGATTACCAAGCCACTCAAAGAGAGAAGTTGACAAGATGATAGCTGAGATCTATGAAGCCTTAGACTATTCAGAGAATGAATACTACAGGAAGTTTGATGACATCTATTTCCCTTTCGACAGCAGCATTGCTACTCTTCAATCAAGGACAGAAGGGATAGACAAGGAGATCAAGGCTATTCAGAGACGACTTGCAACTCGCCCTTCACCCTTCACATCGACCGATATGCCATCCCATACATCGATCGACGAGGACACTATGACATCGATCGACATCAATGCTACAGCATCGATCGATACTAATACACCATCAGCCCGACATGCAACCATAACGGACACATTGAGTGTGCTACCTTCAATACATGAAGAACCGTCAGAGCCATCAAGGAATGCTTATGATCAGCTTGAAAAGCAGCAGTTCAACATTGAGAACTTTGAGAGGAGGCTACACTTGTTGAAAGATGAGTTAGAGGATATGAAAAAGAGATGGACCAGGTCAGATGATGCCACAAGAAGCCTCACTACAACTTAGTCCACAGAACAAGAGGATGATTGCACACCAGAAAATAACTTCTTCCACACCAACTAAGCCATTAAACCTCCAAAGTCAAGCTAAATGACTATAACAAAGCGCTGAGTAGGAGGCAACCCACTATTAGGTAATCTCATTTATTTTATGCATTACTAGCATTTATTTTCGTTTTTATATTAAAAAAAAAGATCCGAGTAGATGTTTACCATCTCTATAGACCGACGCGACCAAGTCGACATCGATCGACAACACTACATCCGCCACGATCGACACTCTTTCATCTTCATCGATCGATATGGCATCGGTCAGGTATAATGTTCTAACTTGTTAAATTTCGCCTTTATACTGTAGTTTTCTATCAACTCCGACTGGTTTACATTGGGGACAGTGTAATTTAAGCCTGGAGGGATTATCTGTGATTATCTATTATTTATCTACTATTTTGAGTCTTATTTAAGATATTTATTGAGTCAAGAAAGGGACAATGATCTTATCTAGTTTATTACTTGTCATTTAACCACTTTCTAGACCAGTCTTAGATTCATGATTGCAGAAGTACTAAGATACTAAAGTGGATCAGCATGTCTACTATGTTCGCACCTACTAAGAGTGTCTGAAGGAACCAAAGCTGACTTCCAACCTAATATTGACATTACCTGCTTGTCTTGGAGCTTGGTATACATTGGATCGGGTTCCTCCTGCAAGTCTGGAAGGTAAAAGTCTATATGTTTCTGGTTCCCTTCTCTCTCTCTCTTCAAGCATCCTAGATATAAAAGATTGAAATGATTTCCTGGAAGATGCAGTGGGATAGGAGTGTCTCCTGTGACCCCATTATTCTAATTCTGAAAGGAATGATCACACATTGTGGAAACGAGGGATAGGAGTGTCTCCTGTGATCCCATTATCCGCTACACTTTGTAAAAAAAAAAAGTCAATAAGATGAACAAGATGGACTGCATCAGCATCAATGTTCATTGAAATTAAAACTATAAGGATTCAGAGAAGAGAGAAAGAGGGAAGAAAGGGATCAGAGAAGACTACATGTGTGTTCAGAAACTTGTTTGAGTAAGAACCCATGTGTCCTTTGATCGATACTCTCAAGGTAAATCCTACACTTTTATTTTATGCAAGAAATAAGGTTAGTAGAGGAGAATATCAGACAAGATTGGTTGAGTTGTTGACTAGGAGAAATTGGTTGCTATACTAGGATATGGTATAATGTGCTTTTGTAGTTAGAATGATCTTGACTTGGCTTGCGCTACTAGGAAGATATGACTTGGCTGTCTTCAAAACTTTTCCAGAGACTACCAGTTGTTTTTGCTTGAGGATAAGCAAAATGTTAAGTCTGGGAGAGTTGATATACCATGAATTTGATCTGATTTTAGTCATGGTATATGATAGATTTAGGATACATTTAACCTATTTTGGAGTATAGAATGCATATTTACAGGTTAAGGAGCAATTGGAGAAAAGATGATGTTTTTGGAACATTTTGGAGCTAGCATTTTAGAGATTTATCCCGGACACGGAGAGAGACGCGTCGATCGATACACCTTCAGTGTAATCGATCGATATTCAACACACAGAAGCCCAGTTTGGTCACAACCGACTTGAAGTCCAAGATTTCATCCAATTTACCAAGATACCCCTGACGAATTTTAACCTAATTTTAAGTATTTATGCTTTGCTTAAGTGTTTTGGCAGAAGCAAGAGTTTTAGAGAGTTTACAGTTTTAAAAGTTTCATAGTTCTAGGTCTTTTGGTTCTTGAGAGTTTCTTTCAGAGAGAGTCTTTTGAGAGTTTCTTTTCTATTGTTTTGTGTGTGAGAGAGAGAGAGAGAGAGAGAGAGAGAGAGAGAGTTACAATTGAGAGCTTTCTTGAATACTTTTATTTTCTATCTATTCTATCTATGCAGTTTTTTTTATTGTTATGATGTTTTCCTTGGACATGTCTGAGTAAACACCTTTGTTAGATCTAGGATTCAAATAGGTTTTGAGGGATTAGTCCCAAATATTAACACTTGAGCATGTGATATTCATCTTAGAAGATTGCTCTTAATGCTTGTATAGGAGTAGCTATCCTATACATGATAACAGTGGATACTATCCTTGGATCTATCTTCTTTGAGCTTAGAAATTTGCTGGAAACAAGCAACAGCTGATTTGGCAAACTCTTTAAGCGAACTGTTAATCAGCCATTGTACTAAAAGCTTACTAGAAGCGTATCGATCGATACTCCTATAGAGTCATCGATCGATTGACGCGAGGCACTGTCGATCGATACGTGCAATAGCATGTCGATCGACGCCTTCCTATGTCTTGCCAATGGGAGTTTCATCGGTTCTAGTATTAGATAACCTAGGACGACAGTTAAAGTTATTGTTATAGTTGGGTTCTTTAATATCATGCAAGCATCTCATATAAGCATTCATACTATTATAATCCTGATAACCTGAATAGTAATCGTAGTCTAACACCTTCACCATATTTGTTTAACACCAAATCAATCACTTGAGTAATTATCTTGCTCACCAATTCTAAGTTTATTTGCTATTTACTGTTTTGAAATATTTGACCTAGCTTTGTTTTAATAAGATCTAGTGTGTTTCCTAGCTCTCTGTGGATTCGATCCCTAAGTACTATAGCTTGACCTCTTTTGATGAGAGTAAAGTTGCTCTAGGGTAATTTGAGCACGTATCATATATCTCAGGATATTAAAAGATCTAACCTAATTCTTAACTACTAAGACCTTTAAAAAGGATCTCACACCTTAGAACAGGGTATTGACTACTGAAATAGCTTTGACTATAGAACAAGATGGCTATAGTTAGGGTTTTTAACGAATATGCTATATTTCCATCTCCCTTGATTAATAAAACATTACTTTTGATTTTTAACTCTTATTTTTACTACTTAGTTTATGTTTCCATATTATCGTGAAAATTCATGTTTAAAATTACCATAATACTTGATAGACAAGTTAATATTGTATGATCACAAAATTTAAAATACTAATTTAGATTTTGAATACTCATTTCAGATATCCATTTGGATCTTTGAGTATTTATTCGATTTATTTTTGTGGATATTTGAGTTTATTGGTATCTCGAGTACCAGTTCTTACTCCTGCTCCAGTTGGTGACACTTTAATAAATTAAAGAAATAAAAAATAAAAGAACAAATTTTCATTTGAAGAAATTAACAAATATAAAAAGAAGAATGACAATGGATAATTTTTCAAAAGAAAAATTCCATTTTTTCCTCATAAAAATTTAGACGGAATAAATTTCTTCATTGATTCATCTGAACATAAAGAAAAAAATGGAAATTCAATAAGACATATCTATCTATCTATACTAATAAAGTGGGTTTTTTTATCTCCTTGGAGGAAAAATGTCATGTGGCATTTTCTTTTTAATAATTAAAATATTTTCTCAATTTAAATTTAATGAATTTTGGTATTAATTGTGAAATAAATTTGGGGGTTTTAAACTTTCCTTCATACAGGTCCAAACGTTTATAAGAGTGTTTTGAATCTGACCAGGATCCTTAGTTGAACCGATAAATCCGGTTACCCATTATAAATCGGATTTGGGTTTTGTGAAAAACCCATAAAACACACAAAAACTCACTAAAACCCGATACATGTTGCAGCACTGGTTGAACCAATAGATGATTTTTATTTTTTACTATTTTTAGTTCAAGTTATGTTTTAAAATTATTTTTTATGTTCTAAATTTCTAATTAAAAATTTTAAATTTTCAGTTTTATTGCCGTCTTCCTCTTCTTCTACATGCACTATAATTTACGTTTGCAAGAAAGGTGCGTCATGATTGTGCTTGAGCCGCACGTCCGTTAAACAGACTAAAGCACGATGAGGCTTATTATTCCTCTACACTACAATTTACGTTTGCAAGAAAGGTGAGTAAATTATTATTTTTATTTTTTATTTAACTTATAAGAAATCATTACATTTTTAATTTACAGATCAAAAAGAATAAAATCATATGATCATGTGAATTACAAAACAGAGTTTTGGATTGTTGAAGAAGAAAACCTGGCGAGCTTGATTATAATAAATTAGAGAATGCTCTTGCCGAAGAATATCCCAAAGATGATGAAGTGACAAATTTAGAAAATTTTGTAGGTAAGTTTTAAAATTTAGAGAAAACCAAAATTAGTTGATGTGATCTGGTGTTAGTTTATTTTTGTTATTGACAATTTATCACAATGATGTTTTAATTTTGGTTTATTTTGGATTGGAAGTTTAATTTTATGTCTTGATTTTTTTAGATGTCATAACTCTTATGTTACAATTTTTAATAAATATATATATATATATATATATATATATTTGTTTTCATAGCTAATATATTATTGTATAACAAAACTAATTCATTTATTAAACCGCGATTCATCCGCGGTTGATCCAATGATCCAGTGATCCGGTAAATCATCTGATTCAGTGTCCGAGTCGGTTTTCAAAACACTGGTTTATAGGATTTCTTTGTATTTGATGTTGACGATGGAGAATATAGCCTCTACAATTCTCCTTCTTTAACGCAATCGATGTAATTGTTCATATAATCAATCCAGAAATCCTACTCATCCCACTATCTTCTATTGAATGCTTCTTTAGTTCCTGCTTTCTCAGTTTCATTGTATATGTATAGACGGTGTGAGAGTTCGGACGATAATCCCTTTACTTTTTCCAATTTAATCATTGTCGAATTCCCAGTTTCATTGCTCGGAGTTGAAGACAAATCGTTGTAGAGATATTCAGACTAGGCTACAACAATTTTGGCAAGCCTGAAAGGTTAAGAAAGGGGTGAGATATTGGGGTTGATATGTTGTTGATTAATGGGAAGGTACACCGATTTCTTATTTCAGTTTACCAGTTAATGATTGCTTACTTTTAAAGTAGTAGTTTTCTTATGCATCATTTCCTTTCTCAAGTGGTGCTTTTACATGCGTTAATCAACTTTCTCAGGTTTAACACCTTCAAACATTTCTTGAAAGAAAGCTCAGTCTATGATATGAGTATTTAAGATTCCAACTAAATTAACTTTTTTTACGACTATCGATTTTTATTCTATTTTTATTAATCGATTAATAACAACTACTTATGCTATTCTACTTTGAACTAAACAACTTCAAACAAAATAATATACTACGGTCGCAAACCACTATCAAAAAGATCATAAAATATCTTTTTTTACATATTTTATTTTACATATTTTAACATATTTTCTTTACTAAGACTATATCATTTTACATATTGTTTAGTTCAAAGTAACAACTACTTATGCTATTCTACTTTAAACTAAACAACATCAAACAAAAGAATATACTACGGTCGCAAACCACTATAAAAAAGATTAGAAAATATCATTTTTTATATATTTAATTTTCATTTTACATATTTTTAACATATTTTCTTTACTAAGACTATAATAAATTATAAATTTAAGTAAGAATACAACATACGAATTCGGCGCGTAGCGCCGGAATATCACTAGTATGTAATAAAATTGATAAAAATTCAACAAGATTAGTATAAAATTAGAGGAACGAAGAATTCTTCATCTTTATTTTCCTAAAATATAGTCACCAATTGGAAATCCCTGTTTATATTCGAATAATATCTGATATCCAGAATACTTCGTATTCATTTGAGTATTTTCTTATATATTGGATCCGGTTTAGATTCGGGTTTGTCAAATCGGATACAGTATAAACATGCACATGCCTAATCGTATTGCATTTTTTTTTGTCAGCCATCGTATTGCATTTAAAAGCCAAAGAAAGAAAGAAATAAAAGTGATGACCCCAACCCGAACAAAAAGAATCACGATTATGCTTCTTCTTCTTTCTTTTTACAAATTCACGATTGTGCTTAGTTGCTGATAATGCCATACGTCATTTTCACAATATCTAAGCTTTTTACCTTTCCTTTTGCTCGCCAATCTTTTAGATTTTTTTTTCTAAAATATTTATCCCAAATATGTAGATACAAATTGATTATTATTTTTGTGTTAAATGATATAGTGGGACTCTGGGAGTGACTATTCGGATTAAATATAATGGAAAAGTTGTCTCAAATGATTATTTCAGACTGAATGCAGGAAGGACAGATGTCTCACAACTGTAATTCTATGTCCTGGTCGGAATCTTCCTAATAATTAGCCCTATTTTTCTCCAATAATTGTTAGCTGTGAACTAATCTACTCTTGTTATATATTTCCTCCGTTTCAAAATAATATATACTAGGTGATACCCGCGCCTTGCGCGGAGTGAATGAACTATAGAATTTTTAATCTATAGATTTTAGAATGGTAAAAGTTTTAGTCACAAATATTACATACATATTATATAATGAAAGATTGAAGGACATTGTGCATATTATAGAAAGTAAGTTTCAATATTTTTTTCAAACTTGTGTAATTGGTTAGGTGTAATTGAAGTAAATTTTGTGAAATTAAATCTATAAGAGTAATTTACAACTTATGTGATTGGTTAGATTTTTAAATTATTTAAAAACTTGTTTAATAATGTTTCTCAAGTAAATCCCCAAAATTTTATGTGATTTTAATTAGTTATGAGAATTTAAATAAATTTATAGTAACTTTTTATATTAACGAAACCAAAATGTGTTATGATGATTATATATCAGTTTTCTATTTTATCGATATTGCATAAATTACGGTCAAATTTAAATTTCCTTAATATCTATCTTTTCTTAGAATAATATTATTTAAATTTGCATATGAAACTTAAATTTAATATTGAATCAATTTGGTTAAATTACGGTCAGAACCTATCTTTTTTTATTCATGTGCAAATTGATGAACAATAACATTATTAATTTATTAAACTTTTATTGAGATCTCTTAATCTCAAGGTCTTGTTGCTTAAGTTAAATGATTGCAATTTATTATAAATTTTATTTTGAATTTTATGTACTTAATAATTAATTCATAATTTTAAGAATATTAATGACATGATTGACATTGTGATTCCTAAACACATAAATTTGAATTAATATAGACGCAATTAATGACATAATTATGATTGATAGTGATGATGGCCATTACTATGATGACATGATCATGATTTGTAAGGTATTATAGGAAACAATAGGCTTTATTTCGGTCAAAATATAGAGTTGCATACCAAGTTTAGTCGAAAGAGATTGAGATGAAGTAAAAACACGTAGAACATGTATTATATAGGTCACTATCTTTTATGATAGCATATAGATTGATATTCACATTTTAATATTTTTAAAAATTTGTAACTAATACTTCTAGAATTATTTTTTTATTTTAAATCTAAATTAAAATAAATAAATTTAAAAATTATCGACCAAGTAAATTATTATTTTCAATATAATTTAGAATATTTGGAAAATGATATTAATTGGTTCTAGAATTATTTCTATTTCCTTAGTAAATATTAACTCAAGAACATATTAATAAGTGACAGGGTTAAGTTCACTTCGATTTGAAAGAAAAGAATATTCTATCGCCAAAATTTTAATCCGAATAATACCTAACTTTTAGTTTATAATTTAAATTTTTAAAAGTATTATAACTAAAATCAACAAATATGAAACAATATTAACTATGAGATTTGACCATATTAAAGAATCTAATAATTTATATGGTCAAAATTATTTGTCTATTAGCATTTATGTTGATTACTTAGTTAAAAATCTTGGGCTTAAATTAAGGGATTGTATATATATATATATAAAGTATTCCCTTATTTAGTTTAGTCAAATATAAAAATTTGAGAGTTTAATTTTGAAGTAAATAAAATATCATAAAATTAATAATAACTCATTGAAAACTAATGTAAAAGTATATTGTTCATATTTTAAAATAAATTTCAAAAGAAAAACATGTTAATATATGAATAGTACGATTACATCAAATTACATCAAGTTATAGATTTTAATATAATATCATGTGCAAATAAAAATATTATTATCAAACATCTAAATTATAAAATAATATATTCTACTCTATATGTAAACTACAAAATATAAAAAGTACATGAGATTTTCTTATAAAACCAGCAGTTTATGAGTTTATGTTGAACACAAATTAAATCAAACATCCACGCTGAGTGATCAAGTTCTAGTTTCTATTATACTTTGGACAGTTTCAAATTTATGTTTCCATAATATCATACAGAGTTTTTAGTATAAAGTATAAAACGCTTGAGACTTTTGAAATTTATGTTTCCATAATATCATACATATCTTGACCACATATAGATTTTTTTTTACCCACATATTGATTGAATGATTACATGCCTGATTTCTTGTTATGTAATGCAAATCTTGGACTAAAATTTAAATGCTGATTATAATTTTAAATAGAAACCTTGCATTTATTTCAAAAATTTCAAAAGAAGTTAAATGTGAATAAAAACGAATGTTAGCAAAACTAATTCCACTGGTTCCCGTAAGACTTACATTGTTTGTTTTGAATATGAACAAATAACATGAATAAAAATAATGGATTATATATATGCATTAATATAATGTACTGACCAAAAAAATAATGTCACATATCAAAATTTTAAAAACAAAAAAATTGTGCCTATATCATGACCAAGAAGACAATATCACATATTAATTTTTCTTTAAATAACATAAATATGAACAAATATATTATGGTTTTAGGAACAGAGTATTTTACGTATTATTATTTAGGTTATATATTTTTGCATATTATAAAATAATAATATTATATTTGTGTGTTTTAAAAGCAAAGAAAATAAAAAGATGAAAGCACATTCGATGGGATCAGAAAGCCCTACAAAGGTGAGATTTGAAAAACATTCTATAATGTGTACGATTAATTCACATAGTTTCCTTAATCGAACCAAACGTTTTTAACATTCTATAATGTTTCCGACTTTTATGTATGAATCATATACAATAAGAAGGGGTTATGACAATGGCATTATATGTAAATAGTCTAGGTAAAGATGTCTTATTAAATAAAGATTATGAGGATGATTCTCATGGTGACACCTAATAATGACACTATTGTTATCAAAACATGAGATAAAGGTTGTTTACTAAAAGTTCTCCTCAAATAATAAGAAGGGGATAAATGTGGTATCAATTAGCTCAATCAAAATATTTGATAACAAAATATATGAATAATTTAGTTTGTATAATATATATATATATATACTAACCTAAATTGAAGTCGTGATTTGCTAATAAAGCCGAGAATCGATGCTGTTAGAAATTATTCACTTTAGTCTTGTAATAAATAACTTTCCTAAATCTAAAAATATGTGGTATCAATTAGCTCAATCAAAATATTTGATAACAAAATATTGAATAATTTAGTTTGTATTATATATATATACTAACCTAAATTGAAGTCGTGATTGCCAATAAAGCTGAGAAACTATTCTGTTAGAAATTATTCACTTTAGTCTTGTAGTAACAACTTTCTTTAATCTAAAGACGGCATTTACTTAACGTATTAATCAGATCTAACATAGTCTATATACTGTCTACATTATTACACTACCATATTAATTATTCGAAATCTAGAAAGATACTCTTTTAAATACAAATTAATAATAACATTGATTACAAAACGTGTTACTGCTTATAATGTTATCCTTTTTTGCAATAATATTTCACCATTTTTAAATTATACAAACTATATTTTTATATATAAGTTTGTAGCTTAAAATTAATATAATAAACTAATATTTATATAAAAGGTATAAGTTTGTAGCTTACAAAATTAATATAATAAACTAATATTTATATATATATATATATTTGTAACAAAACTAATATATATATAAAGGTTTATTTCAAGGCAAATAAAACATTTTATAATTGAATATTTTTAAATAAAACTCACTTTTGTATTGATTTCACTTTTATAATATTTATGTGTATGAAAACCTACGAAAATAAAGATATCAAGCCTTATAATGTTATCCTTTTTGCAATAATATTACACCATTTTTAAATTATACAAACTATATTTTTATATATAAGTTTATAGCTTAAAAATTAATATAATAAACTAATATTTATATAAAGGTTTATTTCAAAGGCAAATAAAACATTTTACAATTGATAATTTTTAAATAAAACTCACTTTTGTATTGATTTTGCTTTTATAATATTTATGTGTGTATGAAAACCTACGAAAATAAAGATATCAAGCCAATCTCTCACGTCCCAACTAAATATATCAACTTATCAATTGTTTGTTCTGTATGTATTAACAATAATAAATACTGTAAAAAAATATATATGGCAACTGCATCTGATATGCATTCATGGACGAAAATGGACTACATCACCTACATAAAAATACATGTGGAGCCACAATGGCATTTCTTTGTAATTTTTCTAGAGAATCAAGGGTGATTCTATATTTGGGCTGAGAATGAATATGGTGTCGCCACGTCAGCATGGCACTCATGTAAATAACTTATACATTTAAGGTTACTCTTTAAAAATGCTCCTTGATTAATAAGATTTTAAAATTTTCGCATTTATTAATCTATTATATTAAAAGAGAAGTCATGACTTCTCATTCATGTGTGATTTTTTTGAAAAATGGACTGCCTACTAGAATTGGTCACATTACATTTTCAATCATTAATAATTGTTATATCAAATATATATTATATTAAAAGAGAAGTCATGACTTCTCATTCATGTATGATTATTTATAAAAAAATAGACTACCTACTAGAATTGGTCACATTACATTTTCAATCATTAATAATTGTTATATCAAATAAATCATGGATTATTAAATACACAGAGCAAACGTTTTCTATATATCTTATCTAAATCAAAATGAACTATTATCATCTTCACATATACAACATTCTCTACGAAAACATATGAAAACATCTACCCAATCTTTTGTTTTTTGGTATGAATCAATCTATGGTTTTTCAGTGAAAGACATATTGATCTATAACATATGAAAAAATCCAGAGTGCTTTTGTTTCTCAATATGAATCAATTTATGGTTTCTCAATGAAAGACGTATAGATCTATAACTCGATAAAACTCGATAGGTAGTATCTGATTTGTGATGAAAATAAAGTTCATGTCGAGTTTTACAATCACAGAGTTCTTCCCATATTATCATAAGTCTCCTGTGTTTGTATTCTGCAGTCAATGAAACAGAAGACAATCTTTATACAATTAAAAGGTCGCTTTATACAATTACGTATATTAATTTGGTTTCCAATCTTTTACTGAAGATTATTTGATCATAAGCTCTGAACATATGTTGATAATTTACTGAACACATTGATCGACTTGGAGAAGATGAAGTTGCTGCAGTGTTTCGTCATTAACAATTTTTCCATATCTACATCTATTATATCAAATTCAAATTAATTAAAGATTAATTGCTATTTGATTATAACTAATCAACCGAATATCTACTTTTTGATAGAAGATATATTATTTTCGTGTTTTTTTTAATATAAAATATAGGATATTCTAGGCATCTATTTGAATTTTAAGAGATCAAGCTCACATATTTATTGTTGCAATGAATTTATAAAATGTTTTCCTATATTTTCAAAACGGAATCACCTTAAATACTATTTTTCCATCGAAGTATAAACAATATCATCTATTTATTTTTGTGTGTTTATAATATATAGGATATTCTAGGCATTTATTCTCAAGTTTAGAGATCAAGCTCACATATTTATTATTGCCCTAACCTCCTAAAATTCTTTCCTACATATTCGAAACTTAATCACCCTAAATACAAATTTTTTTACATAACCGTATACACAATATCATCTATTTAATATACTTGATAAACAGATTTACAATTAAGATATCAATATCACAATATATGTAACTATAACAACCGATTATTATTAATATCTTAGATTTACTATCTTTTCTTAAAATATCACACAGTAAATACTTCGTTGAATACCCTAAAAATCTCTACCCATCTATAAATATCGATAGCAACTCTCATAATATCAACCATCGTCTAAAGCTCAATACGGTGTTAGGTTACAGAGGAAACGGAAGGGACGATGTAAATCACCGACAATACACCCAATATGAAGTTGCAAAATATATTAGGTTTACAACACGTTTTTTTTGCGGGACAAAAATTAGTTGCCTCATAATTTTGGGCTTACGAGAATTTTTTTTGGGCTATTAATAATTAGACTTAAGCAAATAGATGATCCATTGGATTTATAGATAGTATAATTGATTTTTGTAGATAGTATAAATTAAATAGATATAATATATTTTTATAGTATATCTCCATATTTTAATTAATTACATATTCCTCAATGTAAACTTATAATTTTTTTAAAAAAAATTATACTATCCAAAATCATAATTATCTAACAATGATTAATCTATACTACCTTAAACTGATGAAAACAAATTTAAAACTATATATAGTGTATTTCAAAAATTAAACAAAAATAAATGTTTAATTGTTTACTCGATAATATAAATCTATGAATCTAAAAGTTTGATTTTTAAAAACTTTCAAAATTTGTGAAATGTTTTGACATCTTTGAACATGAACTGACGAGATCGGTGTCGGTGGAGTCTGATTTCATCTTCTCCGCTCAATCCATAAAACTGAAGCTAAAGACCAGATCTGAGTACACCTAGAGAGGAAGATGACATTAAACCATTACGAAAAGAAGCCCACCTTCTCACAGTACGAACGACACAAACGTTGCCGACCGGAGAAGGTGAGAGACGACAAACCTTTTTTCTCTCGCTCTTCGTTTTTTTTCTAGATATCTAACGTTTAGAGGAGCCCAAATAAGATAGAACATATCCTCATTAAAATTATCCGAACACTCAAAATACAAAATCCAACTAATTGCAATTAGATGGAAATTAAATACCCTAACATCAAACCACTACAGGAAATAAGGGTAGTAATAGCGGACGGAAAACGCTATGAGCCATGTAAAATAGCGTTTCCTTGTCCGTTCTGACAGCGCCCGTTATAATAGGTCTGACACTTTTAATAGCGGTTTTCATTTATGTTATAGTTAACCGTACAACAATAGTTACGTAACTGTTAATATTTATAATAACGTTTTACAAATGTTAATAAAACTTATTAGTTTGATTTTTCCAATAGCAAAGATAGCTAATGTTTCGTGCTATTAATTGGTTTTTGAATTATCCAAAATTTTATTAATATATATAAATTACGAATTGATTTTATTTTCTATTGTGATATTTAATTCGAATATTTATAATAAAAAACAATTTAAATTATTAAAAAATCTGATAAATGTTAAATTATTTAAAAACCCATAAAACATTATCTTGTTCATACAAACCACGCACACAAACTATCAATCTACTACTAATAACCCTTCACCATCATCTCTAATATCTCTGCTCTTCCACCACTATCAAGCTTCTCATCTATCTCATCCCTCGCTTCTGAACCAACTCCATCTCCTCTCTTCTATCTTACTCGACTCTAACTCCATCTAATGTCCTCACCGCTAACTGCAGGTCAAAAATACAAATCTGCTTAGCTCAATATCAAACTCGGGAGAAAAAAATGCGGTAAGCTCAGATTAAGAAAGAATACAACCAATAAAGTAGCAGTCTTGGCAGTGCTGATTTATTGCCATGGTTCCTGAAACACAATAAAGAATACAACCAGTAAAAAGTTCTAAAAGAAACAGACACAAACTCTAGATATAAACACAGCAGAGAATCATTGCAGGTTTTTGATTTTAAAAACAGAACATTTTTGATGAAACTTTTACACTATCAGAAACTGATCAAATCGAAACTCAGATCCTAAGCAGCTCATATAAATTTAGAAATTGTCTTAAGCTTAACAATGTCAATTGAAATAAGATCAATCATAAACAGAAACATATTAATCACTCTTCTCAAACCCAAACAGAAACAGATAACACATATTCTATGCAAGCAAACACATATCTGATTTCTATGCAAGAATATGAAAAGTCTAAACTCAGAACTCTGATCAAAGAACTCTATTTTATCAAATTTCAACAACACAAACAACAGATCTATCAAATCTCAGCATAATATGAAAGGACCATACGAAAATCAGAGAGAAAGAAGAAGACATACAAAGAATAATCAACTACTTAATGCTATATTTTCAATAAAAGAGATTAGTTTGTAAAGGCTTTCTTCAAACATGAAACCCAAAGAAAGACAAGTTTGAAATCATACTAATCGGAGACTGCAGGAGTGGCTGAATTAGGGGTTCTTACCTGCAAATCATTGGAGACCTCGACATCGCTGATGGTAGTGAGAGAAGAGAGGTAGCGGCCGGCTTCAGGCAACACGGTGTTGATTAAGGCCGCGAGGTTAACCGGAGCCGTTGATTGCGGTCGCGAGGTTCATTGCAAAGAGAGGCTGACCGGCCGAACTCCATCTCTCTCTCTCTCTCTCTCTCTCTCTGAACAATTAATCTTAGTCGTTGATTTTCAATATCATCCAATGGTGCAAAAAGGGATCCACACCAAACAAATAGAAAACAAGCATGCAGATAGATAAAAGATTGACTCTAGACCATTGATTTTGAATAAATCAATGGTTCAAAAAAATATAAATTGTAATTTTTGTATTTATAACAATTATAAAATTATTAAAACTTTGAATAATTTGATATCATAATTTAAAATTTATATATAAATGATATTAAATGTTTGAAATTATTATTTGGGGTTAAGAAAATAGTGTTAAATTCAGATTTAGGGTAAGATAAATAGTTTGAAATGTTAAATGGTTCAATATCTAGAAGATTAACTAAAACTTTTATTTCATTCAGCAATTAAGTTATATATTTGCATTTATGAAAATAAGATGGAAGATTAACAAAATGATTAGATTACACTTTGTATAAGAAATTTTAAATTAGATAAAACTAATGATGAAAATTAACAAAATGATTAGTGAGTTTAGGGTTTGGAATATAGTTTTTGGGTTTATATTTAGAGTTATGTATATGGTTTGAGTTTTAGAATAGACTTGGATTTTAAGTTTAAAATTTATATTATAAGTTTGAAAAGAATAGATTTATTTATGACTTAGTATGTAGTGTTTAAGTTTGGGGTTTAGGGTTTAGGGTATTATATATAGAGTGTAGATTTAAGATTTAGTGTTTGAGGTCTAGAATTTAAATTTATGATTAGATTTTTAAAATTATTAAATTTTGAGTTCGAATTTATGTTTGAGATTGGATTGAAGTTTTGAAGTTTATGATTATGGTATAAAACATGTTTAGGGTTTAGGGTGATAATATTTAATGATTTCAAAAAATATATTAAAATTTGAATAAAACTTAAGATCTTAGTTTGAGTTTTAGAATATACTTGGAGCTTAAGTTTACAATTTTATATGATAAGTTTAAAACATTTAGAATTATGAGTTTGTATATAGGGTTTAAGTTTGGAGTTTAGAGTATTAGATTTATATATGAGATTAAATTTTGGGTTTATGATTTGAAATTCGATATAAGATTTGGAATTAAGTTTTGGGGTTTAGAATTTAGGATATATACCCCCAAAATATTATATATAAAATTATTTTTTATCAAAAATCAAATCATCATTTTTATCCTTTATTTTTATCAATCCTATAAATTCAAATAGAAAATTTTTATCTACTTAAAATATAAATTAAAATTCATTGAAAATTTAATTTTACACCTAAACCATATAATAAATTACGAAATCTAATAATCATTTTAAATCATGTATTATTAATCTCGAACTTGTATCCTCTTTGTCTCACGATACTCGCAATAACATTAAATATGAAACTCAACACTAGAACACACTTTCTGTACGTGCTGGCTAAAACTCATCAACTCCACTGTGAACCTTCTGAAAAGCATCAATTTCTCTACTAGTCATACATCAGCTTCCTCTAGATCACCCAGCTGATATATCTGAATTTCAATCTCCATGATTTGCACACTCTCTCTCAGCCGTTAAATGTAGCTAATGAAATTCAAGAAATTAAAATCCGGTTGTATAAAAAGCTCCCTTCTAGAAAACATATATGGATAAAGTAGCAAAACATTGTGATTTGATACACTGTAAGAGAACTTACCGAGTCTTCGTTCTTGGTGGGAAACTCAGCAACTGTAGGCTTGTGTCTTGTCAGAAGTTCCTGCAAGAAAAGTTATGATGACATGTTTAACAGAAAATCTGAAACATGACTGTAGGGGAAATTCCAAGTATGTTGCAGTCTAGTACAAGAACCTTCAAAGTGGCAGCAGCATCAGTTACAGGCTCAGCACTGCTGTTTCCATATAGAACTAACTAGCCACAGCTCCATGAGAAGTTTTTGGTGAAGAAGACACAGCAACAGTTGCCTCTTGCTTAATAACCAAAGAACTATCTTTTGCAGGAGGCTCAGATGATTCTACTGGCTGAGAAATGGCAACATATGAAGGCAAAGGAGTTTCCTCAGCCATGGCTTGAATAATCAATGCAGAGAAAGACGCGTAAGTAACCGAAGCCCATGTTGGATTCTTCGCACTGCAAACGAAGCACACCTACAACCAAGGCCATATTAGTCAGTCTTTGTTTGATCTTGTGTTGTAATAACTTAGGCCAATACAACTACCACACACACAGACAACCAAAAGAAACAAAATAAAACCTCCACTCTTGTTGCATAAATATATGTACACGGTAAGCTCACTTACCAAGTGCT
Source organism: Brassica nigra (assembly GCA_016432835.1). Classification (NCBI taxonomy): domain Eukaryota; kingdom Viridiplantae; phylum Streptophyta; class Magnoliopsida; order Brassicales; family Brassicaceae; genus Brassica; species Brassica nigra. The sequence goes on from CM028247.1 coordinate 32,722,379, forward strand.
TGTCAATCACTATCCCTTGAAGCAATCTTTAGACTTCCATCATCACAAGCCAAAGTGATAGTGGTTCTCAAATCCATTCCTTTAACCTTCATCATCACAATCTCAAATGAGATGAACACTAAAAAACAAGACCCAAAAGCTTGGTTTCCGACAACTCTCAGACCATAAAGACAAAACCCATTTCATAAAGCACAAATCTTTATTTCACTTTTTACCTTAACAGAAGCAACTCCATGATCAGATATACGAAAGAAGGAAGCTTTGTACGCATACGACCAATCCATGCTCACATCTGCCGTCGCGCCCGAAACACTCAAGACGATTCCATCTTCTCCAGTATCGACAACATCCTCCACCAAACGAGGGAGGGGAAGAGCGATTTTGAGATCTTCGAGCTTCTTCTGAGTAAAAGCTCTGCAAATATATATACACAAACAATTATGATGATAAACATTCCAAGTTTTCTCCGGGGAATGAAGCTTACCATCTGAGGAAACTCCCTCAAGCTTTTATTGCAGGTGATCCTGATCCAGTTACGATGGGATCAACGTTCAGAGATCGTACGGTGGCATTTCGTTCACTCTCCCAAACGTTGAAGAAGATCAGAGCGATCCCGTCCGTCCAATAATCCGAAAGCGATCCGACAACATCCTCCACCAGACGGTCCCCGCGGGATCTTCAAGATCCGAGTTCAACAATAAGGCTTCACATGTATCCACAAAATGTCTCAGAAGAACGCTAGGCTCGCTAAATGTACGGTTTCAGATTCAGATTTATCGTTTAGGATGTTTGGATTTTTGGGTGGTCGCGACTCCGGTGAAGACAACAAAGAAAAAGACACTGGTGAATACAATGAAGAAAGAGAGGATTTTTTATGAGAAACACCTAAGAAAGAGTTAAATTAGGATGTGAATAAAGACTGGTCAACGATTAACTTAAGTATTTGTTAACTAAAATTTGAGATATTTTACATCTAAGATATCATCTAATTTTCGATCTGCAATGGTAAGACGTCTACACTAAGCAAATTTAGGCGGCTAAATTTTTTATTTTCCCGCGATAACAAATATAGCGTTTTAAATTGACAAACGCTATAGAAAAAGTAAAAATTGGTATATAATAACAGAAATATCATAAACGCTATAACTTAATACTCACATTTCATGTAGTGAACATTTCAAACCGAACAGAATGATAAAATAAAATTAAAAAACATAAAAAATAATAATTCATATATAATATATAGTCACATATTTCCAAATTAAAATTTTCTAACAAAATATATAAATTTCCTGCACGAAGCGTGGGATTTCCTAGTAAAATACTCTCTCCGTTTCAGAAAAATGCATATTCTAGGGAAAAAATCTGTTTCAAAAAAAAAATGTATTTTTCACATTTTCAATATACTTTTGTCAACTAATAATGAAAAATTGTGTGTTTCAAAAAAATTAATTGCATTTCTTGAAATCTTATTGGTTTAAAAATATAGAAAATATAAAATTACAAAAAACGATGCATTAATAACTAAGTTTTAATGTGTTTACTAGATCTCGACCAGCAATCGCTGGTTTTGTTTTCATTTATTTTTATATAAATATTTTGTTTTCATGGTTTTATTTTTATATATTATTATATATATGAGGTGTGTCTATCAATTTTTAAAACATAATAATTTTACTGAATATATTGAGGTGGTTTGTGTGCGGAAGGCTTCATCTGGCCTTGCCGGAGTGGAGGCGCGTCTGAGGACGTGGGGAGCTCTATCAAAGGTCAATGGCCAGTTTTAGTTGGATTTGGAGGACATGCATGCTACAGCGACGGTTTTCTTTGGCTAACGGACCGGTTTCTTTTCTTTTGATCGGTAATGTTTTTCACCTAGGTTTTTAGTTTATGTTCTGGTTAGATGTCTTTGCTTTGTCTAGGCACTGTCTTTTGCCTCAGAATTCTTCGTTCTAGTTTGGCTCCGGGATTGTAATCTTTTAATCGCCGGCTTGTGGCTCCGGGATTGGTGTGTCCTTCAATCGCCGGCTTAGTTTGGTCTTAGGGTCTTATGTATCATCTTGTGTTAAGGTCTGTAATCTCCCTTGTTAAGAGTTGTTAACTTTGGTCGAAATATTAAAACATCATATAACAAAAAAAATGTTCTATCTTATTTTTGTTGGATAGATCTTTTGATATGTTTATTTTATTTTAGGTAATCAACTCTTATACTTTTTATTCTAATATTTTCATTGACATATTGTTTTTTTGTGTGGCTCTTGTTCATATTGTGCAAATATAAGTATTGAAATTAAGTTTGAAGGTTTTTTGAATTAATGACATAACATTTAAAAATATATATATAATTATTTAGAAACAATAATTAATCTCTTGTTTATATCTCTTTTTTCATTTTTGTTCTTATGTTTACTGTTCTATGTTTTATATTTTGTTTTCTCGTTTGTTTTGATAATGTATAAATTATTTTTTGTGTTTTTCAAAATCTTATTATTATTCTTTAACTTAACTCCAATAATTAAAAAGAAAAAATTTTGATCTCTTTTTAATTTTGGTTAACCTGATAAAACTGAAAATACTAACAACATTAGTGTCTACTAATTGGTTTTCTTATAAATTTACTTAATATTTTTATAAATTATATCTTTTATATTATGTATTATAAAATTATATATTTTATAATATGTATTTCACTAAATTTAAACTTTTGATTTCTGTATAATTTTGTTTCTTTAATAATTTTTGAATATTTATTTTGATTATGTATTAATTTTTATGATTATGGTTTACAATCAAATTTTCAATTTATCTAATTTTTGATTTGATGACCAAAAAGGGAAAATCTAAATTATACTCATTTACTTTCCCGTTGGCTTAAATGTGATGAAATTGAAAATCAATATTGTAAATAATTTTCCTCACTTTATAATTTAAAGTTTTGTTTTAAATCTATATATTCTTTTATTTTTAAATGATATAATGTATATTCGTTATATTATTATTTATTGACTAAATCTCTCACCAAGTTAAAGTAATATTATTTTTTATAAATGTTTATTGTATTATTTGTTATATTTTATTCTTTTCTATTCTACAAATTGAATTTATGAAAATTTTATTATCTATTAAATTTTGGAAATGCTATAGCTTATATATACAGTAAAAACTCTATAAATTAATAATGTTGTATTATGATATTTTATTAATTTACAAAAAATACTTTTTTAGATTTTTTAGATTTTAAATATATATTTTTCTAAGATAAGAAAAATGTTTGATTTTTTGTATATAGATTAACTAAAATTTAGAAATTCGATATTCATACCATTTTTATTAGATTATTTTATATATAAGATATATTTGATAGAGTATAAATGCGGTTTTAGAAATAATTTTACAAAATCGCAACAAAAAATGTTAAAAACTATAAACATAATTCTATTGTAAATATAAAAAAACATTATAATAGTTTGTTTATAGATACATAAAATGTATATACAAATAAATTATTAATTTATAATTTAAATGAGACTATATATTTACATAGAATATTCTAAAAGTTATTATTTTATTATTTTATCGATTTGTGTCATATTTTGAACCGATCCAACTTGGAACCGATTTTTTTATTAATTTATATTATTTATTAATTTATAGATTTTATACTATATATATATATGTTTGTGTGTGTGTGTGTGTTTACTATATTTTTATATTGTGTTAGCCTTATGTCGTCATTGTATTTAGATCATTATATTTATATTTTTTTTGTAAACGACCATATCTATCTTTATTTTATTTATGTATATTTATTTTCGTTCTATATTCGCGTAATGCGTCTATGTTTCTATAGTTGGTGTCCCTATTATTTTAAAATTATATTAGTATAAACTGTTAAAGTACTGCGAATATAAATTAAAAATATAAAAGTAATGAATAAAAACTATTTTAGTATGTGACTGTTATCAAGGTGCCATTTTTAGGGAGATTAATTTCTCAGTGAATTTGAAATTTGAATTGCTTTTCAAGTATCTGGATTAAATTGATACAATTATAATTATTCTAACATATTTATGGATCTTTATAGGAACATGTTTTTGTTTTCAAAAAAAATTGTTCCATAATCTGTTTAAATTACAAATTCTTTTTTTGGGCAGGCATCAATTATGCCACAATCACAAATTAAAGTTTCAAGAATAATTATATGTACTGGGATTAAATTTAGCTGTTCTTTGTTTTGGTTCTTGAAGAAATTATATGTCTAAAATCCACATGCTCTTGCTTCGTCCACCTTCCCGAAAAGCAAATGAACAGACTTGAACGTTCTGTGTTCCCCACCTTGTTGAATGCATAATCTTTTTAGAAAGGCAAGATTCAGATCATGTTGTTGTCGTTTCTCCAGAGATATCTCAGCTGATTCAATTGCATTTGATGTGTCTACTCACAATTTTTCCAGCTGCAATTGCTGAAATGAGAGACAACTCTCAAGTCAAAACTGCTAATGCTACTAACGTCATTACCCTCCTTGAATTCATCCCGCGCGACTCCGTGCTCGTTTCTTTAATGCCTAGCAGATTTAAATATGCTACTGAGACGCAAGATGTGTTCCTCTTCCCACTGTCCCAACCTAAAAATCTAAACCATGATACATAAATATATAAAATCAAATTGAAGAACTTATGAGAGAGATTTGATCAATTACCTCAATAGATGGCATAGTGATTAGAGATATGTATATCTTTTCCGTTTATGGCTTCCATCAATGTGATGCATTGAGAGCTCTCCATGGTTTAAGTTGGATCTTGGCAAGTAGCTACGAATACATCACAGACTATGTTGCTTTCGTCAGCGTTAAATCCACCTAGAGAGCCTGCAACAGCAGAACATGTGAGGTTCTTGAGAATATTGAGCTCCACTAAAGCAGACACAATCATTAACACGTTCTCTTCTCTGATTACTACCTCACAAACAACTGATTTCCATGTCCCTCGATCCAGTTCAGAGCTCCAGGTTTTTGTCCGAAAAGAAATTACCTGACCAATAAATCTAGAATTTTTAAGTCTCAAGATGGCTCTACAGTGTTTTCCGAATCAAACCAATAACATACAAAAGGAACTCACCAGAGATTCCGATCATATCCATGTCAGTCAGGGAAATTATCGGTGAGGAACTCAAGGACATTAAGTACACCTTTGGATACCATGTCACTGAAAAAAGAAGTTTCTCTTGTAATAAGAATGGTCAGGATGATGTTCATGGGAAGAAGAGTGACCTTTTTATAGGTGGAGTTCCACCGACTTTGAAGGAGATAAGGAGCATTGAATGATCAATAGTGGTTAGCGTAGATCCAGTGGTTAAAGAACGCTATTAATGGTAATGAAGGACTTCTGCGTAACGGATCAAAGGAGATCAAGCGCAAGCATAACAACGGGAACCGTAAACGACACAGAGATCCAACACGAAGAGCTGACTCACATATCCTTACATAACTGCCATGGTTGTTTGACATAATCGGAGCTTGGTGCAGAGGACGAACCCTAAGAATCTATTATCGATATTCTGGAAGAAGGCGGATGAAGACGGAATTCTCATCTTTTGTTTATTTTCTTATTAATAAGCCCGTTTACATAAAAGGAACATAAGAAAAGAATAAAACATTCGTTAAAGCCCATTAAAATCAGAATAAATGAATCGCTGCATTTTAACTTATTAGGACACGTGTCGTCTTCACAGTGCACGAATTTCTGACATGGACGCCTACGTGGTTTCACCGGGAAAGAGATAACTCTCTTTTATATATAAAGATATAACCTTATATTTTATATAACCGTAGGATTTCAAAGATTTTATAAGTCTCTAATACAAATTATACGAGGCTTTGAATCCAGATATGCATTATCTTATCATTAAAGACGCGGCGAAGTGGTTAGTATAAACTAGGTGGATGTCTGTGATTTCGGGGGTTTGTAACAATATATCTATTGTAATTTGTCAAATTAAAATAATTTTTTTATCATTATGCTTTTTTATAAGAATAATTGTCTTTGAAAAGGATAAATAGGGATATTTTAAATATTTTTTGACATTATGTATTGATAATTGTACTAAACTTAGTTATATATAATAATCATGATTCAGTTTTTAATAAAATAACTTAAAATTTAAAGGTATATAATATTGAAAATTTTGATTTTTAAATAATTTGTAGCTAAAGTTTTATGTCTTTAATAAGTTAAAAAAGTTAAAATAACATAATTTTACAAATCTCTACATATCCATGTCTGATTACATAGGGATATAAAACTACTATATCAATTCTATATATTATTTTTGAAATATTTTATATAGTTCATAAATATGTGATCGCTAAAAATGATTTTATGGAGGATAATATATATTATGTAAATAACATATTTAGTTACAATAAATTATTATGTGCAATATATTTAGGTCGTTTGGATACTGATAAAAATTGGTTCTATAATTGATTTTTTTACTCATAAAATAAAGAAAAATTGAAAATCCGTTAAAAATCAAATTATAATATTTTTTAAACTCTTAATATGATTGAAACCTAAGCAAAAATTAATCGTGACTTTTAATTTAATATAAAATCAAAATTTCAAAATATATCTTATAAATTAATTTATAAGCTTGTATAAATGACTTAAAATCTCTCATAATAATTTAAAACATATGATAAGCCAAGATAAATAATTTTATAAATGTATTTATGATATATCGATTTTAATAAACTTTTTTTGTAATTTTATGTAGTTTATAAATATATAAAAATTGATCAAACATTATTATTCTTTCTATAGTTTAGACAATTAATTTCAACAACTAGTTACTATAAATAATTATTTGTAATATTTTGTAGATTATTTGGAATGTGGTTTAACTGTTTATAGACTGACTTTTTTTTTAAAATTTAATTAAAATAACTGTCTATAATATTTTTGTAAGATTTCATCAATTATCAACACGTAAGCACAATTCTCTTAACTAACTTCTCAATTAAAATATACTGTAGAAACTCTATAAATTAGTACTCTATAAATTAGAAAATTTCACTGGTCTCGAGTTGACATGTATAAAATTTGGCACAAGTCCAGGAAATAAATATATACGGTAGTAGGATATTAGGATGAGATTATAAAATAGATTTTATAAATTAATTTATAAGTTTTTATAGATCACTCACACTCTTACAATAATTTAAAATATATAATAATCCAAGATAAATAATTTAGAAATGTTTTTATATTTTTATAAATGTTTTGTAAAGCATATAATATGAACTTTATAAGACATTAATAGTTATTATAATAATAATTTATATAAAATATAATGCTTTAAATATGAATATAAAATCATTATACTGATTTATATAAACTTTTTGTCGTTTATTATTTAATGTATTTTATTGATATAAAAATCGATCAACATTATTACTATTCGTATAATTTCAACAATTAGTTAACATAAATCATTATTTGTAATATTATGTAGATTATTTGGCAAGTGATATTAATTGGTTATAGACTTAGCTTTTTAGATGTAATTAAAATAAATAAAAATTTAAAAGCATCGACCAATCAAATTATAACAATTTTGTAAGAGTTCACCTATGATCGATACATAAGAAAAAATCACTAAATTGACTTCTCAATTAATATATAGTAGGATCGAACCCATATGGCATTAGTTCCAGCCGAAACACTTTTACCACTTGGACCAACACATCTTGATTAAGCTAAAATCATCTCTTAACTGGAAAAAAATATAAAATTGTTGAACCAGCATTAATAACTAGTAATATTTAGTAACATAAACCCTTACAATGACAATATATTCAAATAAATTGGAATCAAAGAATACTCACACAAGAAGCTTTTAAAAGTTTTAACAATAATTTTTTGATATCAAGAGAAATATTTTATACTTTAAATATAGAAGAATATTAGCTATTTGTGGTTTATCACAAAAATTATCATACTTCCTATCTCCTATCTTCCATTTGTTGAATTGTAGATATGTGATTTTTTTTGTGTCTTTATCAATCAACCAATCTGATAATTCTTTTTGAGTTTGTGGTGTTGGAGGCAGATTTTACCCTATTTCAAACCTGGCCCAAAACTTGGTCCAAGAACCTGATCTGTTATCCAGAAAACCCAACAAGGAGAAAATATCCCCGTGGATATAGAACACCCATTTTAAACTGAGAAGATTATCTACGCCGATCTGGCATGGTTAAACCAAAACGTAACAAAATCAGATCATTAAAGACGATTTAAAGACACTTGATACTCGCTAAAGGTCACGTCGCCATTATGATCCACTTCTCAACATCTATAAAAGAAGATCTAAGGAGAAGGAAAACAGGATCCCAAACCTTATATATCAAATCTATACTCCATACACTTGTACTCTCTTATTCTATGAAACCTTTAGGGTTATCATAGAATAAGAGATGAATTGTCACTGTTGTATCAAATAATCTTATCAATAAAACAAACACATTTTCCAAACAAGATCATAAGTATACATTCTTTTCATAATTTATTTGTGTATTGCAACTTGGAATACATTCTTTATTAGTAAAGTATGCAATTTTAAACAATCATTCAAATAGTTTAGTTAAAAACTGTACATTTTTCTCTTTCTCATCTCCACTCATGTCTCTGACGTAGTGACAATTCCACTCTCACAATAACCTAACCCTCGCATAAAGCAAAGATTATCAACTTAGAACCATTCAATCACATAATACATCTCTTCTATCTATCTTTCACTAGCTTTGTGACATGGTGACGACTCTGCCTTTCTTGAATGTAACTTTCATCCCATCTCCGTGGTCCAAAAATTTTCTCCGACGACCTAACCCTGTTTCCCGCCAAAACTCTCACGCCTTCCCTATTCGAGAAGTCCCTTCACCCTTTAGCTCCTCTCCTTCCTCGCATTCATCGCGCTTCTGTCGTGAGTCATTTGTCAGACCGGAAGTATCATCTACGACCCGATCGGTTACAGTGAGATCGCTGTTAAGCACGCCTCTCATTTCTCCTAATGATCAATGGGGAATGTGGACTGCACTTTTTGCCACTGGAGCTTTCGGTCTCTGGTACGTCAACATTTTTATGAAATTATCTATGATTCTCACATGAGAAAACAGATGGGACATAAAGTATGAACCCATGTCAACTGGTGTTTACTAAGGACCTCATGAAACATTGTAGGTCAGAGAAGACCAAAATCGGAAGTGCGATGAGTGGGGCACTTGTGACCACTTTAATAGGACTTGCAGCTAGCAATTTAGGAATCATCTCTTCAGAAGCTCTTGCTTTCGCTGTAGTGATGAACTTCTTGCTCCCATTAGCTGTTCCTCTGCTTTTGTTTAGAGCAGATTTGCGCCGTGTGTTCCAGTCTACAGGAAAACCTCTGTTTGCTTTTCTTATCGGATCATGTAGAATACACTCACCCCAACGTATCTATATGATCATTACTCTGGTTTATCTAACCACTAATTATTTTTTTTATAAAAACAGTTGCTACAACGGTTGGTACAGTTTTTGCTTACTTCCTGGTACCGATGAAATCGCTTGGTTCTGATAGTTGGAAGATTGCAGCTGCCCTTATGGGAAGACATATAGGTGGAGGTAGCGAAATAATCAATTTAAATCACATTTTTGTGACAATATAAATTTGATTTTTGTTGTTGTTTATGTGCAGCTGGAAACTACATTGCCATAACGAAAGCTCTCGATGTTTCGCCTTCAGTAATAGCAGCTGGACTTGCTGCTGATAGCGTAATATGCGCTTTATATTTCATGACATTGTTTGCTTTAGCTTCTAAAATACCTGCTGAATCTTTACCACCACAAACTAGTGGTAAGTTGATGATGATTATACCTAATTTGTGTTTGATTCAGCTTTAATCTTATAAACTTGATGTTTTCTCTCTTTTTTTTTTTGGAAATGCCAAGATGGTTTGAAGATGAACAAAGGCAGAGATAAAATCTCTGTGATACAAATGGCTACAGGAATAGTTGTGTCTTTAGCTATATGCAAAGTTGCAACTGTATTCACAAAGTATTTCGGTATCTCGGGTGGTAGCTTACCAGTAATTACTGCTAAAGTTGTTGTTTTAGCAACTATTTTTCCGTCTCAATTTGACCATCTCGCACCAGCTGGAGAAGCAATGGCTCTAGTTCTCAAGCAGGTGAGATGCTATGATTCAAGAGAAATATTTTCACCATCTTTTCCTTATTGATGATATCAACGACCAATTGAATCTGATGAAAGTAGAATATACGGAAAACAGGTGTTTTTTGCAGTGTTGGGAGCAAGTGGTAACATAAGTAGTGTAATAGACACAGGACCAAGCATATTTATAATTGCTTTGTTAAAAATAGTGATACATATGGGGGTGTTACTGGGAATAGGAAAAGTGATGAAGATAGAGCTAAAGCATTTGCTTCTTGCATCAAACGCTAATGTTGGAGGCCCCACAACTGCTGCTGGAATGGCCACAGAAAAAGGATGGAGCTCGTTGATAGTCCCTGGGATTCTTGTCGGAATATTTGGGATTGCCATTGCTACGTTTTTAGGAATTGCATTTGGAGTTAAAGTCCTTAAGCTTATGTGATGTTTAAGTGGAATCACATGAACATATATTTCTGTCACCAATACCATTTGGAATCTATACAAGTCTTTATCTTGTTTCCTCTCTATGTCCTCACTAGTTTTGCGATTAATTCTAAAATGGTAAAAAAAAAGATAGTTGGCATGAATTTCATTTTTGTACAAAATCATTTCTAAAAAAAAGGAAACCAGCAGCTACTTAATCTAGAAACCCTCAATCGTCGTGGACACAAAAGTGAAATGAAATAAAGATAAATTATTTTCGCTTTTCTTATCGATCCTTTGCACACTCATCTATCCTCCACTTATCTACACAATTCTCTGCTTTTGATAACTATATTTCTAAACTATTAAAACTGAAGTACAAATAAAACTTAACCCAACCATTTCCTTAATAGTAACAATAAATTGCCTCTGAAGTTATAAACTGTCGTTTTATATAACTTAACTAAAACAGCGACGAAAGTAATAAGCGGATACTCTCCTCGTTTAAATAGAAAATTCTCTCTTCACTTCTCTCTTACCACAATAATATCTTTCAGAAGAGAGTTGAAGTTTTAAGCTTTTCTATATACTAGGCGATTTTCCCGTGCTCATGCACGGGTATAAATATTTATAAAGTAAATATATATTATAATAATTGATTGCTATTTATTTTAATTTTAAATTAATTTATAGTTTTATGAATAATTTATGTTAATAATTTATATTACTTTAATTAGACATATAATTTTAGATATGTTATATCTAGTCGGTTTTGTTGTTTTTACATTCGGTTTAGTTATCGTTTGGATATATTAGGTTGCATCTATTTCTCTGAATTCAATTATAAAATTTTTTATTCAAAATATATTAAAATTTTGATTAATTTTCTTATTTGCATTAGGTTGGTTTTTGTCTTAGATATGTAATATATTTTAGGAAGATTGCTTATAACTTAAGATATATTGTGCTTAGAATGAAATAAAAAAAATAAACTAAAGTGTTTGGTTCCAAATTATGTAAATTAATATATCGATAATATTCTACCATCTCATGCATATATATAAATTTTATAAAAGAATAAAATTAAAACAATTGCTTAACATTTTATTTCCATTTGTTAAGATGTTTTGAGTCATCTTATATTTTATATTTATAAAACAAATTATTATTATTATTATTATTATAAAATTATATTTTCTTATTATAGTTAAATATATTATTTTACATATATTCTCTCAAATTCAAGCTGAGGTATAGTTATTTTTATTATAATTAAGTCAAGTCAATAAATTTTATTTATCGTTTAAATGTGTATGTATTTTAATAATATATATATATATCAAATTAAATGTTGATTAAAAAGAAATTAGAAAATAAAACGATGATCTATAGAAAGTTACATAATAACTAATTGATACGTTTTGGAAGCTCATGAACACATATCAATATTTATAATAACTAAACTATTTTTATAAATTATAAATGATTTTATGCCTTTTGATTATGGTTATATTAAGTTCTACAAACATAAAAAAAAAATTTAAAAGCAAATTTAAATTAAGAAAATATATAATTTTAGTAATGCAAAATATAATATATCTACTTCATTAAAGTGTATAGTATAATTTTAAAATATTATTGTTATTTGATCAAAAGATGTTTATTTTAAAATTTATTTTCGTATTTAATATATCTTAAAAATAAGCAGTAAAAATTGTGATTGTATTTGAGAAATCTTATTACATAACTAAAAAAAATTAATAGATATTTTTTACTGTAATTGAAAGATATTATGGTCAAGTAAATATAAGAAAATACAAATAATATTTCAATAATATTTATTATAAAATACTTTAGTCAATAAAACATATATCAGTTTATGTTATGTAATTATTTTATGTAATTATCTAAAAAATATATAAATATATTAAAATTATGTTTTAAAATAAATAATATTTATTTTTATAATATCAATATTATCTGTGAAAATATAAATATAAAGAAAGTATATTAGTATATTTTCTATTATTTAAAAATATTTTAAAATACAATATTACTATTTTGTGAACTTTTTTTAATGAAATTATATTATTTGTACATATATTTTCGTTTTAAATTCAATTTATAAATTTTATAATATTTCCTTTTATTATATATGTTATTTAGAAAATATTAAAAATAATTTATATAAAAAATTAATAATAGTGTTTAAATATAACATTTTAATTTATTAAGGATATCATCGTAATTAACCACTGTGAAAAAGTTCACTGTGAATGCGACACGTAAGAAACTGACACATAGGAGACTGATTTCTCTGATAATATTATAGAGTTTTTGTTTTCTAAGGAAAGGGAATCTCTTGCTTACGTTGGATTAATAAAGTTCTGGTTTTGTTATTACAAAATCAGATTATCGTCTTTGATGTGCTCTTCAACTCAAATATGAGAAGATCTTCAAGTTTCTTTCTTTCCTCAGACTTTGGGATTAAACAAAAAAAAATCTTTTTACAGGAGGTATTTCACTTCTCTTATGAAGCAGATTCCAAAAGCTTAATCTATTTCTTCTTGATTTTCACCGTGCTCAACCTATCAGCACCTATCCTTTGCGTGGGAGTAATATCTTCACCATCTCTCTTTATGTCTAGAGAACCTCCAGGTTGTAAATTAGGCAAAGCTTTCTATCATCGGTTTGGATTTGAAGGTTTTTAAAGATGAATTTCAGGGTGGATGCATGTACGAGAGTATTTGAAGCGCGACGCCTGTGAAAAGAACTCGGTGGTGGTCTTTGCTAAAGTCCGGCGGTGGGGTTGAGATATGTCGTGGATCTAAACGGGCCGCTTAGTTAAACACGTGTTTGTTTATGTGGCACTTTTTAGGGCTACCTTATCAATAAATTGGGTAAGCTAAGAGCATGAGCAATGGTGAACCCCAAAGGGAGGTTCACCAACATTTTTTAATATTTTTTTGTGGACCCATGAACAGTTATGAACCCGGATTTGTTATTTTCTGCATTAGTGAATCCGAGGAAGGAGTTCATAGGAATAAAATAATAATATTAATTAAAAAAAAAAATTGAAAATATTCAGAAAACATAAATATATTATTAAAATATATTATTAAAATTATGAAAACATTTTATTGAATACATTAAGAGTAGATTACATAAATTGAGAAATTGAAGAACATACAAAGCTTATTCATCTTCATCACCAAACTTTTGCCAAATATTTTCCATTAAATCAGCTTTCGACAAGCATGCTTCTCGATCTCGAACTTCTCATGATGCCTAACATATCACGAGCATGAATACTATCTCTCCTTGTGACCTTAGAACTTCTGCTTGACTCTCCGACTAACTCGAGTATTAATTTGAGCGTATCCGTGTCGTTCGTTCTCTACTATCATATTGTGCAATATGACACAAGTTCTCATTATCTTTCCTATCTTTTCCTTGTCCCATTGTAGAGCTGGATTTTTAACAATTGCAAACCTCGACTGCAATACTCCAAAAGCCCGTTCGACATCTTTTCCGCAGATTCTTGCTTTTCTGCAAATTTCTCGGCTTTAGGACCTTGAGGAAGTGGGATGGATTGGATAAATGTTGACTAGTTTGGATAAATTCCGTCCGTAAGATAGTATGCCATACGATAAGTGTGGTTGTTGACCTTGAACTTAACTTTAGGTGCTCGACCATGTAAGATGTCATCAAAAACAGGTGACCGGTCAAGAACATTGATATCGTTGAGGATACCTGGTAAGCGAAAATGCGTGCCATATCCAAAGATCTTGTGATGCCACGGCTTCTAAGACAATTGTCGGTTTTCCTGCACCACGTGTGAACTGACCTTTCCAAGCTGTTGGGCAGTTTTTCCACTCCCAATGCATACAGTCGATGCTGCCTATCATCCCCGGAAACCCCCGTACCTCTCCAACATCGAGTAATCGTTGAAGATCCTCGGCTGTAGGTCTTCGTAGATACTCTTCTCCAAACAATTGTATTATTGCATCAGTGAAATTTGCCAAACATAAACGTGATGTACTGTCACCAAGTCGGAGATATTCGTCATATGTATCTCCTGATTGACCATATGCCAGCATTCATAGCTGCCGCACACTTTGAAGTGCAGATAGCCCGTTCCTTCCGCAAGCATTTTTCTTTGCTGAAAGTATGGAACTTCATTACTTATATTCGACAATGTGAAAAAAACAATGCCTCCTAAACATTTCCGGCGGATATGTAGGATTTTCGTGGAAATAATCTTTCCATAGCTGAATGTGTCCTAGTTCCCGATCTCTTTCGATATAAGCTCGTCTACTCGGCTTGTTGGGTTGAACCTCAACTATTGAGTCGATGTAATGATCAACGACTTGGTCGACCATTTCTTCTATAGCTTCATCAACTTCATCACTTGATGAGGAAGACATTGTTGATTGTTTCTTCCTAACATGACAAAAGCGGATTTGTAAAAGTTGTCATAATGCTATAAATTATTTTCATAATCTTTTTGTTTACATTAATTTATCATCATTTACTATCATATTTATTCATAATCTAATTTTTTAAAATTTATTATATAAAAGTTGTCATAATGCTATAAATTATTTTCATAATCTTTTTGTTTACATTAATTTATCATCACTACCCTATCATATTTATTCATAATCTAATTTTTTAAATATATTATATAAAAGTTGTCATAATGCTATAAATTATTTTCATAATCTTTTGTTTACATTAATTTATCATCATTACCCTATCATATTTATTCATAATCTAATTTTTTAAATATATTATATAAAAGTTGTCATAATGCTATAAATTATTTTCATAATCTTTTTGTTTACATTAATTTATCATCATTTTACTATCATATTTATTCATAATCTAATTGTTACATTATGTTACTCTATCATATTATATAAAACCCATTTTACTATCACATTATCATCATAAATTAATTTATCATCACTTTACTTTCATAAAGTTGTCATAATGCTAAATTATTACTCTATCATATTTTGTATCATAATCTATAATTTTTGTTACATTATGTTAATTTGTTACTTAATTCTGAAAAGTTTGGGTTGAACCTTCAACTTACCTTGTCACTTGAACCTTCAACTCTGGTTGTTTGTTGCTTGAACGATGAGAGAGCAGAGAAGAGAAGAAGAGAAAAGAAACAAAAGCAAAAGGAGATTGTTTTACATCCGTGAGAGGCAATTGTTTTACTTTGGTCACAACACATTATATAGAGGCAATTGTTTTACATCCGTGAATCAAGTACATTTTTACAACAAAACCAAAAGACCTAGAGATACATATTACATCCGTGATGAAGTGTAGAAAGGAACAAAATTCTACACTTTCCCTTGCTAAAAATATCCGCAAACATACATATAGAAACAAAACCTTCCAACCCGTGACCTGCAACACCCTTCCCTTCCAACCCGTGACCTGCACACCCATCCCTTCCAACCCGTGACCTGCAAAACAAAAGATAACAGAATCAATACACTAACAAAACAAAAGAGAACAGAATCAATACACTAACAAAACAAAAGAGAACAGAATCAATACACAAGCTAATACACTAACCAAATCAAAGCATTTCAGATATTAGTTTATTCTTAAGAGCCACTTCATGATCAGATAGTGTGTCTATGTTTTTTGCTAAGAGGCGATCTAGGATCTTTTGTTTGGATAGGGTGTTTTTCTGAGCTAGGATGGTTTGTATCCGATCAAAAGCTGTTTCGTCCGGCTTCTTGCGTTTGGCAGCTTTGCTAGCTTTAACACCTGGAGGCCTGGCCTCTTCCTCGTCAGCCACCACCTCCGGACCACCTTCCTTACTTTTCTCCTTCGGTTGAGAGTGTGATCTCCATTTCTGATCGAACCGAAGTTCCCTCCAGCAATGCTCAAGACTGAACTTGACACTATAGTCGTTCAAGAAGATGTCATGAGCAGCCTTCATGACATCATTCTCTGTTTGACCACTCGATTGCTCTTTCAAGGCACTTTCATGGCATCCCACAAACCTGCAGACCTCAGCATTCACCCTTCCCCACCTCTGCTTACATTGACTCCAGTGTCTTGGAAGGGAGCCAACGAGGTGAGGACTCGAATTAAAATACTCTTCTATCCTCTTCCAAAAGGATCCTAACTTCTGTTCATTACTGACAATGGGATCCTTGCTGGTGTTTAACCAAGCACTGATCAGCACAATGTCTTCTTTGGTTGACCACTTTCTCCTTTCCACTGGTTTAACTAACCCGGGAGAGCTAACAAGTGTCTCACCAGAGTCTAGGTCTACTGGTGGACTGCTCTGAGCCTAACTGGTTAACAAACCCGGGAGAGTTTAGGGAAAAGGGGTCCATTTGGTGTTTTGGTTATGTTTGATGTTTAGAGGTTTTAGTGATTTTAAGTGGATTGTTTGTGTTTTTATAAGTGAATTCACTATGTTTTAAACTAGTTTCACTGACGTTAATTACACAACAACAACCACAGTTAATTACCCAACAACTAAATTTTAATACACAACTACTTATTCACAGTTAGCATTCATTACACATCAAATCAGGTTTACTTAACTCGAACAATTTTTATACTTTAACCAACAAACACAACAATGAATGATAAAGCAAAATCAAGTACGAGTTCTACTCTAGCTAGTTCAGATCATTTAAAGCTCTACTCAACCTACTTCAGTTATAGTTAACGTCTAGCTACGCAGCAACCCAAATGAGTAGTTCTAGTTCAGTTAAGATATCTAACCTTTCGTGGTTATTCGAAGCAGAGCTTCTCCAGGTCAGCTACTTGCACCGTGAGGTTATAAACCTCCGCAGTGAGGCGATCAACCTGACGACTGAGCCCTGTAGCATGTGCCTGCAAATGGAATAAACAAGGGAAATGTCTTATTAAAATATCAAGTTATTAAAAAAATATTTAGACAAATATGTAACAGAAAACAAAAATAGTTTACTAACCTCTAGTGTCTCAATCTGGTTTTTGAGACTCGGTACGAACTTCATCACCTCCTCAGCCTCCTCCAGACGCTTAGTCAAGATTTCGATCTGCTCCTGGACACCAATCACCCAAGGCTGACGGTAGTGAAACCCATCAGCCTTGTTTACAACCAAAAAAATATTAGCATACGTATGTGTATAAAAGCAAAGAATGAAAATGTTGTTCAGAGTCTTACCTCGTAGTTGGCGCATGTGAAGAAACGCTTCCCAGGAAGGGTGTCTTACTCCTGCTTCACTCGAACCTCGTCGATGATTCTCCCACCACAGGAACACCTTCTCGGAATCCCATATTCTGAATCGCAAGTGTATGAGAGCATGTTGATGTAGTCCTTTTGCCTCTTTGAATGCTTTCTCTCTTCTGAGGGATCCATCTGTAAAAGAAATCGAATCTATTAGAACATCAATATAAAAACGAATCTATTAGAATCCAAACAATAGAATAAACGACCCCTATATCGAACTCTGTTGACGATTTACAATTATTAAACGAAACCCCAAATCTATTTAGAACCCTAACTCGAAATCCCTCAATCGATTTCAAATCTCAGAGAAACGACCCCTATATCGAACCCATTTGACGATTTAGAATTATTAAACGAAACCCCAAATCAATTTAGAACCCTAACTCGAAATCCCTCAATCGATTTAAAATCTCAGAGAAGCGAACCCTAAAAGAAACGACCTGACGATTTAGAGCAATCATTCAAACCAGAAAACGATTTACATCCCCAACTCGAAACCCCCATTTTTTTCAAATCGGAGAAAACTGTTTCGACCACAAAATCGACCCAAATCAAACGTCGATCTACTCGAAACTCACCAGAGGAAGAGGAAAAGACACTCCGTCGTCGATTACAACGAGAAAAGAAAAGGGACACGGCGTCGCACGAGAAATCGCCTCTCGCAACGAAACCCTAGCTTTTTGGTGGAGAAGGGAAAATGACTCGATACACGGGGAAGCCCTACTTTCCTCCTCCTCTACGCGCTTTCGTTCAACAAATCAAGACCCGACGCGTGGCGTGAACCCGCTTCATACGGGATCACTCCTAAGGCCCGGTTCATCAAAACGAACCCATTTTTTATTTGATTTTAATCCTCGGCCCCTTAGAACCCGAGCCCATGAACCTCACTAAAGCCCCTGCTGCGGATGGTCTAAGCCTGGATTATCAAGTTGTAAATGATGTGGGTTGAACTTTATTATCATCACTTTGTAACCCTTATTATGGCTTTTATTAATATAATGAAAAGTTGACAAAAAGAATTGACAGACATAACCAAATTCCTACAAAACCGACAAAACATATGTATATTAAACCACTATAAATTATATTTGTATTTAAAGATATTATAGTTATATTTAGAATACATTATTGTTAAATACTATTCATAATCAAACAAATAACGCAATTTTATTATTCTGTTTTCAAAATTTGCAAATATGGCTAATCTTTAAAAACGAATATTCTATATATTATGATGATTTTGTTGTGAAAGTAAAAGGTTAAATTATCTTATTCATAATCAAAAGAGTTCTTTATATAGGATTACATAGACCGTCATAAACAATTGGACCAAGCGTAGACTCTATCCTAATGGGCCTGGCGTCTAGATTCTATTCTAATGGGCTTGTTGATGGACATCCACAATATATTATTCATAACACTCCCCCTTGAATGCCATAACCATCTAGAGCTTGTAGTGTGCTTAATGTTGCCTCATTAAAACCTTACTAGGAAAACTCAGTGGGACAAAACCATAGTGAAGGAAAAAGAATACAACACACAGTATTCCCCCTGATTTGGACCTCACTGAAGGTCCTTGACCCTGCGCATTCCAATCTGGTGCACAAGCTTCTTGAATGTCGCAGTTGGTAGTGCTTTGGTGAAGAGATCGGCTGAATTGTCGCTGGAACTGATTTGGACTACTTGAACTTCTCCAGCTTTCTGTAGATCGTGGGTGGTGAAGAACTTGGGTAAGATGTGCTTCGTCTTATCACCTTTGATGTATCCATCCTTAAGTTGAGCTATGCATGCTGCATTGACTTCATGGATGACTGTTGGTGCATCTCTTCCCGCGGACAAGCCACTGTCCACACTGATGTGGTTGGTCATGAGCCGTAACCACACAACCTCACGACTTGCTTCATACATGGCGATGATCTCGGCATGGTTGGACGATGTTGCAGCCAGTGTCTGCTTCATGGATCTCCAAGAAATCGCAGTCCCACCATATGTAAAAACGTATCCGGTCTGAGATCTGGCCTGGTGTGGATCAGATAGATATCCTGCATCAGCAAAACCAACCAAACTTTCTTTGGACTGATTATTATAAAATAAACCAAGATCTTTCGTCCATTTTAGGTAACGAAATATATGTTTGATCCCATTCCAAGGCCTTTGGGTCGGACAAGAGCTATATCTAGATAATAGATTCACGACAAAACAAATGTCTGGTCTAGTGTGGCTAGCCAGATACATTAAAGCTCCAATGACACTTAGGTAAGGCGTTTCGGGACCAAGGACCTCCTTGTCCTTCTTCTTTGGA
Organism: Brassica nigra; assembly: GCA_016432835.1. NCBI lineage: Eukaryota > Viridiplantae > Streptophyta > Magnoliopsida > Brassicales > Brassicaceae > Brassica > Brassica nigra. Next base: position 32,742,571 of record CM028247.1, read on the forward strand.
CCAAACGGATCAGCGTCCGGATTTAGGCTCCTCACGACCATGGGGCTCGACAATGGGGGAGCCTGGTCCATATTGAACTTCTTGAGTACCTTTTATGTATACGCCTCTTGATGCACAAAGATTTCATTGTTTATGTACTCAAGTTGTAATCCCAAACAAAACTTTGTTTTTCCTAAGTCTTTCATCTCAAACTCTTTCTTGAGACATTCAACTGTTTGGGAAATCTCTCCAGGGGTTCCAACTATATTCAGGTCGTCCACGTAGACAGCTATGATAACCAAGCCCTTGCTGTCGAATGATAAAAATACATGGACTTATTGGATCATTCTTATAGCCTTCTTTCACTAAGTACTCGCTTAGTCTATTGTACCACATTCGACCTGATTTCTTTAATCCATACAAGGATTGTCCAGCTTTATACAATGCTGTTCTCGAGAACCTTTCTTTCCTTTGAGCTCAATACCCTCTGGGATTTTCATATAAATCTTTTTATCCAGTGGACCTTATAGGTATTCTGTTACTACATCCATAAGGCGTAAATCAAGCTTTTCTCTTATGGCCAGACTGATTAAAAATTGGAATGTAGTTGCATCCACCACAGGGGAATATGTTTTCTCATAGTCTATTCCTGGTCTCTGTGAGAATCCTTGTGCAACAAGCCGTGCTTTGTATCTCACTACTTCTCCTTTCTCATTTCTTTTCCTCACAAAGACCCATTTATATCCCACTGGTTTGACATCACTTGGTGTCAATATTATAGGGCCAAAAACGCCTCTCTTTCTTAATGAATTCAACTCCACGTTTATAGCTTCTTTCCACTTGATCCAATATGATCGTTGAGTGCACTATAATATTGATGTGGGTTCATGATCCTCATCTATATCCATTAACTCAAGTGCTACCTTGTATGCAAATATGTCATCGAGCTCGATTTCTTTTCGATTCTATTGTATTCCAGACATAGTATAGTTTATTGAGATCTCATTATTATCTAGACCTTGTGTACCATGAAGATCAGCGTCCCGAACCTCATTGTTTGGTACATCATGGCCGACATTTTCTATGTCCTTGACGGTTTCCATGGTGCCCTCGGATCCGACATTATCTTTTGCACCTTTCTTTTTCCGAGGGTTCTTATCTTTGGAACCTAGTGGTCTACCACGTTTCGGACGTTGGCTAGACATTGTAGCAACTTGGTTCTGTCCTTCTTGGACTTCAATTCTTACTGGTGCATTACAAGCTTGTATATATGACTTAGTCATTTTCTTTGGGTCAGCAAATGAATCTGGCAACTGATTAGCTAGCTTTTGCAAATGTATAATATTTTGGACTTCTAAATCACATTCTCTAGTCCGAGGATCTTGCCAAGATGTTGATGGTCGAGACCATTCTATTTCTTTTACCAGCCGACTATTCTCTCCCCCTAAGGTCGGATATGTGGACTCATCAAAGTGTGAGTCTGCGTATCTGGCCTTAAATAGATCACCCGTGGTCAGCTCGAGATACTTAATAATGGTTGGGGAGTCGAATCCAACATATATTCCCATCCTCCTCTGAGGTCCCATTTTTCGTTCTCTGTGGTGAAGCTATTGGTATATAAACGGCACATCCAAAAGTCTTAATATGGGATATGTCTGGCTCATGACCCGTAATCAATTGGGATGGTGAATATCTATGCTCACTAGATGGCCTGATGTGAATTAATTCTGCTGCATGTAATACTGCATGTCCCCATGCTGATACAGGGAGTCTAGACCTCATTAGTAATGGTCTTGCTATCAGCTGAATACGTTTAATGAATGATTCGGCCAAGCCGTTTTGTGTATGGAAAGGTGCCACGGGGTGTTCCACACTTACCCCCATGGACATACAGTAATCATTAAACGTTTGGGACGTGAACTCACCAGCATTATCTAGACGTATAGTCTTTAAAGGGAAATCAGGGAAATGTGCTCTCAGTCGTATGATCTGAGCAAGCAGCCTTGCAAATGCCAAATTTCGTGTGGATAGTAGGAAAACATGCGACCATCTGGTCGATGCATCAATTAGGACCATAAAATATCGAAATGTCCCACTTGGTGGATATATTGGTCCACATATATCTCCCTGAATCTTTTCTAGAAAATTTATAATTTTCTTAGCCACTTTGACTGGTGATGGCCGGGTAATAAGTTTCCCTTGTGTACATACTACACATGTGAGATTTGGGATAACTTTCTTATTTTTAATGTGTGCCCTTTGGAATTCATTATCAATTTTCGCATCATTCCAGAACCGGGATGGCCAAGCCGGTTATGCCATAGAGTGAAATTTTCGCAGACAGTAGCCTCAATCATACTGATCTTTGTATAGTATAGACCAGTAGATATTGCAGGTATAGTCTCTCGGACTTCCTTATTGCCATGGACGATTTCTATGATATTAAGGAATTCTTTATTTCCTTTGTCCATTGTTTCAAGGCGGAAACCATTCAACCTTATATCCTTGAAACTCAAAAGATTCCGATTGGAACTGGGTGAATATAAAGCATTAGACATTTCTAAATGCGTACCCATGGGAAATGATATACAAGCCTGGCCGTGGCCTTCAATAAGGCTTGATATTCCTGAAATTGTAGTTATATTGGCATTTTGCAATTTGAGGTTGATGAAATATCTTTTATCTCTAAGTGTTGTATGGCTTGATCCACTATCCACCACAAGTAAGGCCATATCATCTTTCATCATTCTATCAAATAATAATCATGACTTAGAGATTTATAAATAAATAAAGCTTGCATTTTTATTAATTTCAAAGTAAAATAAAATAAAATTCAATGCAACACCACTAATATTAAAATTCTAAAATCATAAAATCATAAAACTAAAACACAAAAGAAAAACAAGATGCCGAAATCTGTTTAGTCTTTCAATAGATCTGCTGTCTCATAATCCATGAGATTATCTTTCTCATGGTCGAAATCACCATTTGCATCCTCGACCATATGGGCTTCCGGGTTCTTTCCTTTCAGGCTCTCTTGGTAGAGGTCAACGAGATGCCGAGAAGTCCTGCAATTCTTTGCCCAATGATTCCCCATTCCACATCTATGGCACACTGATTTTGTCGAATGAGATGGCTTGGAAATGCCACCACGAACCTTGCCTCCACCACGGCCATAGTTGGACCCACGACCACGGTTATTGTGGTGTCCTCGTCCACGGCCGTTGGAGTTGTAGTGTCCACGTCCACCACGTCCTTTCCATCCACCACGGTCCTTGCCATATGGTTTATCACTTTGGACATGGTTGCTTTCTTTCTTTTCCTCTACAACCTTATTGGTATCAGGAATTGGGGCTGATCCAGGAGGCCTCATCGCACTGTTCCTCATAAGCAGTTCATTATTTGTCTCGGCCAACAATAGCAAGAGATCAATTCTGCATAGGTGTTGAAACCTCTTTGTCTATATTGCTGTTGTAGCAACACATTACTCGAATGGAATGTGGAGAAGGTCTTTTCTAACATATCCTTCTATGTTACAGTCTCACCACACAGTCTCAATTTGGAGACAATCTTAAACAACGCTGAGTTGTATTCATCCACGGACTGAAAATCCTGGATTCTTAGATTCAACCACTCATATGTGGCCTTTGGAAGCAACACCGTTTTCTGGTGATCGTATCTTGCTTTTAAAGCATTCCAAAGTTCAAGTGGACTGTCAATAGTTAGGTACTGGTCTTTTAGACTCTCAGCGAGATGATGGCGAATTATACTAATTGCCCGGAATTGGTTCTTATCAGTCTCTTCATTGCCATCGACAATGGTTTCACCAATCCCTTTGGATCTTAAGCAAATCCTGGTATCTAGTGCCCACTGCAGGTAGTTATCTCCGGAGAGATTAAGGGCAACATAGTCCAGATTGACAAGTTTCGACATCTGAAAACATTCATCAATATTCTCAGGATTTCAGATTTATAAATCAAACAAGTAGATCAATCAAAGTAATCTATACGACCATGGTGCGGGATCAATCACAAAGTACTAAGTTTTCATAATAAAAATCAAGTGATCAGGACATAAAGATTTAATTAAGCCACACGGCTAGGGTAGATTACAAAACATAGGTCCGGACGGATCAATCAAAATTAGGCCGGATCAAGGCCGGATAGAACTACCCACGGCCTAGGTCGGTTTTGACGGATCACGGCCGAATCAAGGCCGGGTAACATGGTCGGTTTTCAAGGCCGACTAGGATAAAGGCAAGGCCGGTTTTCAAGGCCGGATAAACCTTATCACTTCCGGTTTTCAAGGCCGGATGAAGCCACTTATCAATTCCGATTTTCAAGGTCGGATGGAACTTATCATGTCCGGTTTTCAAGGCCGGATAAACATAGATTTCAAGGTCAATTTATAAATATGGATTTCAAGGTCCATAGATTTGAAAACTTATAGATAATAACATTGACAATTTAAAATCAAGATAAACCGGGTTTCAAGGCCGGCTTAGGATTTCAAAATTTCCGATTTTAAAAACTAGGGTTTCAAGGCCCTTTGATCAAAATATCAATCTCGAAATCATGGACAAGCAATCATATATTCATATTATCAAATTAAAATAAAAGTAAACAAACAATCAAACTCCAAAAAGGATTAGGAAAACAGTTTTAGATAATTTCCAATTTTTTCAGATTTCCAATTTCAACTAGGATTAGGATTTCCAATTCCAGCAATGTTTAGGATTTCCAATTTTAAATCAAACAAAAACTATCAGACAAGATTGGAAACAAGAAGAACAGATTCAATCAAGCCAATAATTCAATCAAACAAATCGATTTCAATCAAACAAATTAGGGTTTCAAAGAAATCGATCATAATTAGGGTTTTAGGGGATGATCAACTTCAAGGCTTAAGGATTCGATTTGATCATTCAGATCAGTAGGGTTTTCGAGATTCAACAAGCCATTGAGGCTGTGATTTTAACTGATTAACAATCTCAAGATCAAACTTTTGGTTTAAAAGCTTTGATTTACTCATGGAAGGGTTTGGACTTATTGATCTAGGGTTTTAAGGGGTTTTGCAAAGTTTTAATGGTCATAACCTTTATCAATAAGCCATGTTCGATTCTGTGTGCTCTCTTTAGGGTTTCAGATTGTTTACCTTTGTTTGAAGTAGATCTGAACCGGACCACCAAGAGAGAGAGCTTGCGGACGGACGTCTCCTTGTAGATCAGGTACGGCTGAGCTGGTTCGAGGCTGAGCTGCTGCGGCTTGAAGAAACTCGAACAAGGACATTTTAAGAATGGATGGGATTAGGGTGTGTGGCCGTCGACTAGCTTAGGGTTTAGGGAGACTTTTCGTGTTGATAACGTGTTGTGAAAGTAAAAGGTTAAGTTATCTTATTCATAATCAAAAGAGTTCCTTATATAGGATTACATAGACCATCATAAACAATTGGGCCAAGCATAGACTCTATCCTAATGGACCTGGCGCCTAGACTCTATTCTAATGGGCTGGTTGATGGACATCCACAATATATTATTCATAACATATTTAATATAAAAGGCAGGAATATTAAAGAATCCAAAAATGTATATTTACTTTTCTATTCGTCCTAACCACACCTAAAAAATATTTTGTTAGAATTATCTTATTTAACCTATTCATTCCGAACATAAACTATATATAATTTGGTTCGAAAATGCGATACTAGAATAAGAAAGTTGACGATAAATCATTTACAGCGGTATCATTTTTGGAGGCGATCTATGTAGAAGAGAGTTTAAAAATGTTCCTAAGCCAAAACATGTTGGATCAAGAAATAGGTAGTCTTCATCTGCTAAGGTATTATTTTGAATTTCTTTCATATCTAAATCTCACCGGAGCATTTCTCGAGCTTAACAAGATATTTCTAAAGTTTCACTTTTTCATTGATTCTACTTCTTTTCTTTCAAAACAAGTTAACATAAATCTCCATTATGAATATGATTGATTGTGTATGAAAAAGAGACAAGAAAAAAAAATTTCTCAGACAAAATTATGAACTTCGAATAGTTAATCTTCTCATATTTGGGTTGAAAATATAAAACAATTAGTTTAGGATTGTATACTAAGTGAATTATTATTCAGATCTGATCAAGTTCACTTGCTTTAGATGTGAGAGTAACAAACCCAAACTTGCTAAGAAGAAATATTTGTCAAAATAAAATAACTTAACATACACCATACACGTATAGTTGTAAAAAAACAATCTCATTAAAAAATAAATTTAGTTAAATATGAAAAACGACTTGAGGTCGTTCTACAAGATTAAAAACATAAAAATAGAGCATTCTAAAATGTTTAAAACATGTATAATTGAACAAAATATCCGTGCCAGGCATGCGGGTCAAATTAGTTTATATTACATTACATAAAAATGGGTTGCTACTAGAAGTGGGCAAAATTACACGTTATTTGTTCCATATTTGCTACTTGATCGATACTTGACCCGTAAAGTAGAGTATTTGGTATGACCAAATTGAGTATCAAATAGTCTAATTACTTGCAAGTACAAGACAAGTATTATATATTAAAATAAAGTAAAAACTTGGCACTGTTTGGCTTGTTACTCGTTTTTGTTAATGAACATACGAAAACACATTTTCCTAAATCATAGTAAAATAACATGTTTATATTTTCATTTCTATATAGATCAAACATAAGTGATATATTTATATAAACATTCTCGAGTTCTCTCTTTCTTATATATTCTATTTCTCGAACTGACTAAAAATAGTAAAAACAATGAAATATTTTTTATCTATAGTAAAGTTATTTATATTTAAATGTCAACAAATTGTCAAATAATTAACCAATAGTTATCACGTATTCACAAGTATTTTACAATTAACAAGCAATAAAATAAGATAAGTAACTTGCAATTCCGATATTTTTAGCAAGTACTTGTAAATATAAGTACTCTTTTTTTTAACAAACCAAGTACAAATCCAAAATTTCGCTATTCATATAAGCCAAGCTGAGTACCAAATATTACAAAAACACCAAGTATTCAGTTTGTACCCACCTCTAGTTGCTAAAACGGTCGCCTATAGTATTAGCTTACTTTTTGATAACGATGGAATCACTTGATAGTTGGAAATAGAGGTTGCCCTTATGGAAAGACATATCAGTGGAGGTGACAAATAATCCATATGATATAACAATTTTGGTTTCCACAAAAACTTTTTTTTTTTGCAATTTTGTGCAGCTTGAGATGACATTGCTTTAGCAAAAGCGCTCAATGTTTTTCCTTTGATTGCTGCTGGATTTAATGTTGATAGTGTTATATGATCTTTACATTTTCTCCTGCGAAAACTTTTTTCTGAAACCGACAAACATGCCAGATAGTTCTCGAATCCGAAACACGACCAACAACACTAAAACGAGACAACCGTGGAGGTGAGGAGAATGATTTCTCCTTATGATTTGACTGTCGTAGACAATCCTAGTGCACTGATTTCACTTCCTCTTCTCAATGGATCAAACTATGATGAATGGATATGTGGTATGAAAAATCCATGAGTTATTAAAAAGTACAGCTTTGTCGATGGACCCATCACTCACCCAGAGGAAGGATCTTGCAACTTGGAAGACTTGTGGGCGATTCAAGCTTTGCTGGTCTCATGGATCAAGATGACCATGGCAAACAGAGCTCAAATTCAACAAATGAAGGCTGAATAAGCATGCTGCAAAAATATATGACTCATGATTGAGGCATACTACGACAATCATTATTACATTTAGGAAAACATGACACAATACAAGTCACTGCATGCGCGTCAGCAAATGCAGTAAATGTTAATGTGATTTTTTGGTTATTTCGGATTTGTAATCCGAATGGGTGTAAATGATTGAATCATGCATAAAGGTCACTTTTCTTAGAAAGTATTTCAATCCTATTCCAAGTTTTGGATTACGCAAAATATCTTTGTATGATAAAACAATCAAAGTCTCACTCTTAGGCTTTGAATAGGAAAAGCGGATCAAGCATTGCGGATCTAGTGGATCAAGCATTACAGATCTAGCGGATCAAGCGGAATAATAGTGGATCAAGCGGATATAGCAGTACAAGTGTGAATCTAGTGGTTCTAAACTTATGTTTGAATGATGAAAGTGGATAAAAAGTGGTTTAAAGTACTATATAAATTTAAATTAATTTACATAAAATATCATAATACTATTTATTTTCATAATTAAAAGTGTTATTTAAAAAAATACTTTATAAATGAAAAAAATCAAAATATAGTAGAATTATTTTACAAACTTAATTATTTAATAGAATTATGATATACTATGGGAAATAAAACTTTTACAGTTTTTTTTTTGACAATGGGCTTATACAGTGTTTTCGTTCATCTAATAAAACTTTTAGATTGAATTAGAAATATAACTTATATTATGTTTTTGTACATCTAGTAGAACAAAATTAGATTGAATTAAAAGTAAGACATAGTTCTCTTATATTTTGAATTTATAATTTGAATATAAATTCTTATTCAAAATATAACAGAAATTAATAAGAATTTATATTTTATGTACATGATAATTTAAATAAAAATATAAAATGTATAGCATAATAAACTTAAACTATTAAAAATATAAATTAAATTAACTTACATAAACTTCTAATTTAATTTTATGGCAGTGTTGTTCACTAAATAATTTTATGAATCATTTTATTTTAACATTTCCAAAAAAAGAAATTGTATATTGTTAAATAAAAATGTTAATATTCACAGATATTTACCTAAAATCACTCTCTAACATGAGTGTTTCATTTGCTCTGTCTTTTTTAATAAAGTAACGATCAAACAAAAAAATTTGCTCCACTTTTAAATAGTGCATTATTTTAGTGGATATACTATTTTTTTGTTAATTTTAGAGATAAAAGTGGTTCTTCTACACCATATGACGGACTGGTAATTATCCACTCTCCATTTTTAGCCCTATTACAGGCTAAGATACAAGAATAACAAATAGAAATTTAATGTTTACATGTGTCTTCAAAATCATTGATTATCTTTGAACAATGAATCACTCTCTCTTTCTAACAATTAGTTTTTGATATTTCATTCTTATTCAAGTTATGATTTGTCATTGCCTCCAACTTCTTATATAGAGTACTAATGGTAGCATTATAGTACCAACAATTACAATTGTTAATGGTTAGTCAAGAGTTATAACTAATACTACTAACAGTTACAATAATTAGTCAAAAATCACAACGGTTAATCATCAAAAATTGCAACAGCTTATAACGAATAGTTACAATCACAAACAGTTTCAATTGTTCATCTAAACAATTATAATGAGTAAATGAATATCTTAGCTTAAACGATTGCAAGGATTCATTTAAATTTCCAACAATTCTCCTTTATAAAAGTGTAATCACATATTCAATAAATCATTAACACATATATCAAAGTCATGTATAAATGAATATATTCTGAGAATTGAATTTTCGTGTTTGTGTATCAACATTCTAAATACCCGATCATCCATTGTATTCAGAATTTCCATATCCTTACTTTGAGAATCTTAATAGTCCTTTTGTGTTGAAAGATGGTTTAACGAACCATTATAATGAGAAGGGTAGTTCAGAAATTCTTATTTATTGGATTGAAGTCATTATTAATGATTCTTGGATTTTTGTCAAAATATTTGGGATGAAATTTTCTTTAATTCAAGTTTGAGGGCAAGTTCGATTATTTCAGTGGATATTCCATGAAGAAGAAAATGGAGTAACTTCATTCTTGAGGGCAAGTTCGATTTTGGTATCAATGTTAAAAATATATATTCCCCCTGAATCAACACTAAAATAACCTGAATTCACAAGAGATTGGCTGGTTGGAGAGAAAGCTAATGATCTTGAGTTTTGGTTTGATTCGGACTTGGTTGAGTCAAAACCAATTTTGATTTGAGGATCGGTTCGGGTCAGTATGATATTTTGATTTAGAGAGAAAAGTTGACGCACCATGTATGGAGTCAACTTACTCTCTTTAGTAACGATCTCCTCTCTCATCTCACTCGTCACTTTCCATCAGACGCAGACGCGATATGGCTGCTAGCTTGCCGTTTCTGAACGCGACAGGGATCTCGTTGCCGTCGTCGGGATCGATTCGCCGGCGATCGCACATTGTTTCACGGCAGGATCTTCCCGAGTTCTCGTCTAAAGCAGTCTCTTCTCCGCGGCTTAGATTTTCTCGTAACGGCAGCAACGACAGGTTTCTCTCGCCGGAGGTATCGTCTCCGATCCGATCGGTGGCTGTGAAATCGCAATTGAGTACGCCTCTCATTTCTGGTAACGATGAGTGGGGGACTTGGACTGCTCTCTTCGCCACTGGTGCTTTCGGTCTCTGGTACGCCTTCTTTACACCTTTCATTGTGATTTTATTTTTATTTTCCTGCATTGATTGTGATTCCTGGAAGTACAGGTCGGAGAAGACGAAGGTGGGAAGTGCGGTGAGTGGTGCCTTGGTAAGCACACTTATTGGTCTTGCAGCTAGTAATCTTGGGATCATTTCTTCAGATGCTCCTGCTTTTGCTGTTGTCTTGAACTTCCTGCTCCCATTAGCTGTTCCTCTGTTGCTCTTTAGAGCTGATCTGCGCCGTGTGGTTCAGTCCACTGGAAAGCTTCTCTTGGCTTTCTTAATTGGATCAAGTAAGAACCAGTTCATGTACAGCTTGTGTTTTTTTTTACTCTAAGTATCATAAAGCTTGATCATTTGCTGTTTCATAAACAGTTGCAACAACTGTGGGAACAGCTCTGGCCTACTACCTTGTGCCAATGAGAGCACTTGGTCCTGATAGTTGGAAGATTGCAGCTGCTCTCATGGGGAGGCATATCGGTGGAGGTTACTTAATGTCCATTTGTATCTTCCAGTTTTTCAAGGATACTGACTTTGTTACGTTTCCTCTTATAGTGGCTTATAAGTTTGCATTTTGAGTGTTGTTTTTCTCCAGCCGTCAACTATGTTGCCATAGCGAATGCTCTCGGAGTTTCACCATCAGTGTTAGCTGCTGGACTTGCTGCTGATAATGTTATTTGCGCTGTATACTTCACGACTTTGTTTGCTATAGGCTCCAAAATACCTGCGGAAACTTTGCCTCCACCAACTAGTGGTAAGTTTGAATGTTGCAGTGAAGCATGGGTCATTTCCATGTCACAGTTGTCCTTTTACATTCCTTTGTCATGTCAATTTAGGATTCTGACCTATACGTTGCTCTCTCGCATGTACAGATGCAGAGACAAACAAAGATTCTGAATCTACAAACAAAATCCCTGTGCTACTGATAGCTACTGGAATTGCTGTGTCATTAGCTATATGCAAGGCAGGGACTTTGCTAACAAAGCATTTCGGGATTTCCGGTGGTAGCTTGCCAGCTATAACCGCCGTGGTTGTTGTTCTAGCAACAATCTTTCCTTCACAGTTTGGTCGTCTTGCACCATCTGGAGAAGCCATGGCTCTAATTCTTATGCAGGTGCGATAGAGAATCTTACACACTTCATTTTCATGACTTTTTGAAAAAATTATATATCAAACTACTTTTGTTCTTTCTTTCAGGTGTTCTTCACTGTGATAGGTGCGAGCGGAAACATATGGAGTGTGATAAACACGGCACCGAGCATATTCTTGTTTGCATTGGTCCAAATTGGGACACATCTCGTTGTGATATTGGGCATAGGGAAGCTACTCAACATCGAGCTAAGGTTGCTGCTTTTGGCATCAAATGCTAACGTCGGTGGACCCACCACTGCAGCTGGAATGGCGACTGCAAAGGGATGGAACTCGTTGATAGTTCCAGGGATTCTTGCTGGAATATTTGGTATCGCCATTGCAACTTTCATAGGGATTGCATTTGGTGTGAAGCTCCTCCAGTTCATGTGAAGATTGCTAATATGACTTAGTTTATGAGTTGGACTCTGTTTTTCTTATCCAATCTCGGTTATGTCGATTTTGATTGCAAGATTAAAACCAATAAAATTCAGAGTATCTGTGTTGCATTGCATTTTTCACTAATATGCGGATGTAGAATCCTGATGGTTGTAGACTGACTCGGTTATCTTTTTAGCATAAAATAATACTGTCATATTGCCAGGCTGATCTTGAGATTAAGAAAATAATAAACATTTTTAGTATAATCTTTCTTTTTACAATTTAGACGCTATCAACATCTGTACTAGAGAACTAGATTTTGATTTTCGAGAACGCGGGTTTCTTTGGGTACACCACCAATGTTGATGAATCCACTGTGAATCCAAAAACTTTTCCTGCCTTTCTTGGTGTATCCCTCCTCGAGAAGCCAAAAATGCTTATAGCATACATTGCGTGGACCAAGATGGATCCATAGAGTAATTCCTTGCAAACCCAGGCTTTTAAAAGGAATGAAAACTATCAGAGCTTGAAATTTCCATCTTGCGGTTTGTTGTTCTGTGCCATCAAGATTAATATATCAGCTGTGTTTAATTCAGCATAATATTTAAACATGATGTTTTATACTTTTTACAATAGCTAGACGGTGTGATGATACTTACAAATGGCCACTGGAATAGTTGTCGTTAGCTATATGCAAAGGTGCAAATGTTTTCACAAAGTACTAGATTTGATCCGTGCTTCGAAAGCGCGAATTATTTTTATTTAACACTAATTAGGGTATATATTTTTTAAAATATCGGTTGTTGGAGTTAGGGGTGTTCAATCCGGATATCGGTTCGGTTTCGGTTCGGTGGTATTTCGGTTACTAAAATATAACTACCATTCTAAATCCATATTTACTTTGGTTCGGTTCGGTTTATATACTGTCGGTTTTCGGTTTTGTTCGGTTTTATACCAAAAACCTAAATATTTAGTTTGAGATAATATTATATGAATTTTAGAGTCATGTTATCAACGCAGTCATTTATTAAATTCAAATAAATGAACAAAAAAGTAAAAAACGCTTCTACCATCATATAAAATAATCAAATTTAGAATTAGAATCAAAGTTCAATAATTTGAAAGTAAAAATAAGAAACAAAACAGAAGCACGAAAGAAAATTTTTTCCACTCTTCCATATTTATTGTTCATCAAATTCATGCTTCTTCGATTGAACACGAAAATTTGTTCGTTTATTGATAAGAAAAAAATTGTGAAATTTTTTCACTAATTATTATCTATCAAATTAACCTTTACTTCAATTTAGTCAATGCTAAAATAAAGCAAAAAAACTAAAAAAGGAAGACTAAGAAAATAAGAAGCCACAATCACGATGTATTGCTATTTAATTATAGTTCAACTGTTTTACAAATTAGAGATTTTTTTATTAAATATGGTAATTGTTATTAACAAAAATTAACTTATATAACAAACATATTTTCATGTGTCGTTATAAAATAGATACATATTTACATGTTTCTACTATTGATCGGTTTTATTTGGTTTATTCGGTTTAATCGGTTATAAACCAAACCATATCCAAATCCTACGGTTTTTATAAAATCACATCCATTCGGTTTATACGGTATATATATACCAAAACCAAACCATATTGTCTATTTCGGTTCGGTTCGGTTCGCTACGGTTCGGTTTGTTTCAATTGGACATACTTCTCGCGACAACATACTTCTCGCTTTGTTTCAATTGGAGTTATTCCCGAAGTTTTCACGATTAAAACCGAGAAAATTGTATGAACGCTCGAAGGCCTAAAGACGGTCCGCAAGGATCCAAACTCGTCTAAAGATCCATCTACGATCTCAGAGGGGATCCAAGCCCATAGGAACTATGAGGTTTATCCTAACTTTCGGAAAGAAGATAAATGTCAAGTTTCCGAAAGTAAATGTCAGGATTCGAGGATAATTACGAAGATCGGCGGAAAAAGGAATATTCCCAAAAAGAGATAGACTTGGGCCCGAAGGCGAAGGAATAAATGGGCCACAGACCTAAAGCGACTATATAAGGAGATATGGGGTAGAAAAAAAGGGATCCGAGATTTTAGACTTAGAGAGCTTTGCTAGCTTAGAGAACGTAGGGATTAGGTGGTTAGACTAGTACGACAAGGCTTAGGACGTCTTGGCTGCCTCCTGTTCTGTTGTTAGCATATCTCTACTCCTCTCGGAGAAATCTTGTATTCATACTATTCAACTAATAAAACGCCTCTGAGCGATAATTTGTTTCTATCTTGCTGTCTATCTTTTTATCGTTATAAAGTGATTACGCAGAGGATTCGGACCTTCAGGGAAAACTAGGTTTACTTGGTTTTCCTCCAAACAACTAAAACTCGACGGTGTGAATTTCGGTTCCCACAGTTTGGCGCTAGAAGGAGGGGGGGGACGAATTCTCTAACTCAAAAATCGTTAAACAATAGAGGATACAGATGTCCGATTCAGCAGCTCGCGATGTCGTCTCCTTCAAAGACCGGGCAACGGCTGACCAGGCTAAACCCCATAACGATCTCCTTGTCGTCGAGCTGACAATCCAGGACATCGAGTAGCAAGAGTGTTGGTCAAAACCGGATGCTCGGCCAATATTATCTACAAAAGCACCCTCGAGAGGATGGAGGTCGACCTGTGCGCTGTCACAGAAGAACCCAGCCCAATATTCGGACTCTCGGGAGATGCTACTATGACCCTCGGCTCGATCAACCTTGTGGTTAGAGCCGGGAGCGTCATCAAAGTCACGGAATTCTTAGTCGTCGACTGTCCGACATCGTACAATGCGATCATCGGAACTCCATGGCTGAATTCTATGAGAGCGATCCCCTCAACGTTTCATCTGTGCCTTAAGTTTCCAACCCTCCGTGAGTCGAAACTATACGAGGAGATCGCAGGATGGCGCAAGTATGTTTTACCGCTGAGCTGAAAAGAAAGAACTCAGCAGTCGAGACCTCCCGCAACAAGAAAATAAGGCTGACTCCCGATGAGAGCGCCTGAGAACAAAACTCAGACGTCTTCTGGCAGTCTCAGAGAGTCGAAATTCTAGATGGAAAGCGCAAACCAACTTGTGAACTGGTGATCTCGGTCTGCCTAGACGAATCATTCCCGGAACGGTGCGTCGAGATCGGGGCCAACCTCCGCGAGCCTTTGAGAACAAGGCTCATAGCCTGTCTTAAAAAGAACCTCAGTACATTCGCTTGGACCACGGAGAATATGCCAGGGATCGACATCGGCATAACTTGCCACGATCTCAATATTGACCCGACTACAAACCCGTCAAGCAAAAAAGATGGAAACTAGGACCAGAGCGCGCCACCGCGGTAAACGAGGAGGTCGAAAAGCTCCTTAAAGTAGGATCAATAACGGAGGTCAGGTACCTGGATTGGCTCGCCAACCCCGTCGTGGTCAAAAAGAAAAACGGCAAGTGGCGAGTCTGCGTCGACTTCACCGATCTCAACAAGGCCTACCCAAAAGATTGTTTTCCACTTCCGCACATCGACCGATTGGTCGAAGCAACAGCAGGAAACAAACTTTTATCATTTATGGACGCCTTCTCCGGGTACAACCAAATCATGATGAACCCGGATGACCGCGAGAAGACCGCATACCGCATTCATCACTGACCGCGGAACGTATTGTTACAAAGTGATGCCTTTCAGCCTCAAGAACGCAGACGCTACTTATCAGCAACTTATCAATCGAATGTTTTCCGAACAACTCGGAAAAACAATGGAGGTGTACATCGATGACATGCTCGTAAAATCCCTTGACGAACACGGTCACGTATCCCACTTGGAAGAGTGCTTCGCAAGGTTGAATTTACACAACATGAAATTAAACCCGGCTAAGTGTAGGTTCGCTGTGGCATCGGGAGAATTTCTCGGTTACCTCGTCACGTGTCGCGGAATCGAGGCCAATCCCAAACAGATAAACGCTCTGATAGAAATGACCTCGCCAAAGACAAAACGGGAAGTCTAGAGGCTAACCGGAAGAGTCGCGGCCTTAAACCGTTTTATCTCACGCTCAACGGACAAGTGCCTCCCTTTCTACGATACATTGAAAGGAAATAAGAAATTCAAATGGTCAGAAGAATGCGAAAGCTTTCCAACAGCTAAAGCATTACCTGGCCACTCCTCCCGTCCTCGCAAAACAAGTAGAAGGGAAACCCTTGTTCCTGTACATCGCAGTCTCCGCGACAGCAGTAAGTAGCGTGTTGATTAGGGAAGAACGCGGTGAGCAAAAACCAATCTTCTACATAAGCAAAACGCTACTGGACGCTGAGACCCGGTATCCCCTAATGGAGAAACTAGCATTTGAGGTTGTGACATCGGCGAGAAAGCTCCGGCCGTACTTCCAGTTGCATACTATAATAATCCTCACTACCTTCCCCCTGCGAACAATCTTGCACAGTCCGAGTCACTCGGGACGACTCGCGAAATGGGCGATCGAGCTAAGCGAGTACGACGTAGAGTACCGCCCGAGAACCTGCGCAAAATCTCAAGTACTAGCAGACTTCTTGGTAGAATTGCCCATGGGGGATATGACGAACACTGAACCAGATTCGACTTAGATCCTTCACGTCGACGGATCATCATCCAAACAAGGGTCCGGGATCGGAATCCGGCTCACGTCTCCGACCAGGGAAGTCTTGGAATAATCGTTCCGATTAGAGTTCCATGCATCAAACAATGAGGGCGAATATGAAGCACTCGTTGCAGGCTTACGACTAGCCCACGGGCTCAAGATCCGCAATCTCCACGCTTACTGTGACTCTCAGTTGGTCGCAAATCAGTATAACGGAGAATACGAAGCGAGAGACGAAAGAATGGATGCATATCTAAAACTCATCCAAGACCTCTCCCAAGATTTCGACCACTTCGCCCTCACTAGGATTCCTCGCTCGGAAAATACTCAGGCAGATGCCTTGGCGGCACTCGCGTCAAGTTTGGATTCTGGACTGAGACGGGTAATCCCCGTTGAATTCATCGAACATTCAAGCATCGGACCACCAGTGATCGCTAATTTGATTCGAGAACAAATCAAAAATTCGGAGGAAATCGAAGACCCACTAGATGAAAACGTGGATCAGTCGGAATACGGCTGCGACAGCCCATGGCTAGAGCCGATCCGAGCATACATAATCGACGGAGCACTTCCCACCGAGAAATGGGCGGCCCGCAAAATTAAGACCCAGGCCGCACGATACGTAACGGTAGAAGGAGAAATCTACAAAAGGAGATTCTCCGGCCCACTCATGACCTGTGCCGAAGGTGAGAAAGCAAGGAGAGTCATGGAGGAGGTCCATTCCGGATCATGCGGGAACCACTCCGGCCGAAGATCTCTCGCTGTCAAAATAAAACGCCATGGTTATTACTGGCCGACTATGATCAAGGACTGCCAAAAGTTCGCACGGAAGTGCAAAAAATGCCAAAGGCATGCGCCGACAATCCATCAACCCGCGGAAGTCCTCTCATCCATCTCATCTCCGTATCCTTTCATGCGATGGTCCATGGATATTGTCGGACCATTGCATAACTCGAAGCAGAAACGCTTCCTCCTGGTCCTTACAGATTTCTTCTCAAAGTGGGTAGAGGCAGACTCCTACGCAAGTATCAAAGATGTACAAGTCGAGAACTTCGTATGGGAGAACATCATCACCGCATACGGGTCCCTTACAAAATCGTAATGCATAACAGATCTCAGTTTATCTCTACCCACGAAGCATTCGGCGAGAAGTGGAAGATACGACTGACCAAGTCAACTCCCAGATACCCGCAGTGTAATGGCCAGGCAGAGACCATCAACAAGACCGTCCTCGACGGGTTGAAAAAGCGTTTAGAAGCCAAAAAGGGGCGATGGGCAGAGGAGCTCGAAGGAGTCCTTTGGTCACATCGTACGACCCCAAGACGAGCTACGGGTGAAACCCCGTTCGCCCTCGTTTACGGGACGGAATGTATGATCCCCGCGGAGGTAGAATTTCCCGGAGTACGGAGAAGATTCCTCCCTGAACGAGAAGATGTTAACAGCGCGATGTTGCTGGATGAGCTCGATCTCATCAACGAACGACGAGACCAAGCGCTCATACGAATCCAGAATTACCAGCACGCTGCCGCTAAATACTATAACTCGAACGTCTGCCACCGCAGGTTCAAAGAAGGCGATCTGGTTCTACGGAAAGTTTTCCAAAACACGGCCGAACGTAACGCCGGAAAACTGGGAAGGACCATACAAAAGTAATAAAGGTAGTCCGACCCGGATCGTATCAGATCGCAAACAAGCAAGACGTCAAGATCCCAAGAACCTGGAACGCGATGCATCTTAAGAAATACTACCACTAATCGCAACGTGGACTCTAAAGAACTACGAGATGGCTTGATCCCCGGAAAAAGGGTACGTAGGCAGCTCGCCAGGCGAGTTCAGCTATCCCCCACCTTAAAAAAAGGGGGGGGGGGAGTGGGTACATATACTCCTATACTCCCATAAAATTTCGAATGAAAACGACATTTTCGAAACTTTTCACCATTAAATCTGGTAATCTTGCATTCACCTAACAAAAGCCCGCAAAAATGCGGCATAAAAAATCTCTACTTCTGGCATTGCGAGACGTCGCAGCACGCTCAAAGTTACGATTTTTCCATCCACAGAAACGACGTTCTCGTTCTTGGAACAGGTTCAAACACACCTCTAAACGGTAACATGCCTCTAAAATGCTATCATTTCGTTGTTGCTGATCACAACAAACGAACTCTAACGTCCTAAACAGACATTAGCCGCCCTCGAAAGGATAGGCTCTCTTACATCCTACAAGGATAACATAGCGTGATATACAAGAAATCCAAAATTTTGGTTAGCACCTCCAAACGGTCTTTGGAAGTAGCTCGATTCGTGCCAAGACAAGTCATATAAGCCGATAACAATTCGCGGACTTTAAATCGGTACAAATCAGGTTAAAATCGCAAACAGGCAAAACAAAAGCCGACTTGTCATCGCAAAGCCTTAGTCCGAGAGTAAACCTAGGTCTTGCCCTAAACCCAGTCTTACTGGATCTTGACATCTCAAAGGTATAGTATCAGCACCCTGATATGAGATCCCAAAACTTGTCTCTTCGCTTAAGTCTGATCGTTTTTACGAATCCTCGCGTAAAGGAAAAACAACATGCACTCAACAAACGATAGATACGGTGATCATCAGGGGGCAAGGAGCGAGACGACAACTCATATCCTTGCCCTCTAACTTCGAAAAACCCGAAGTTCTCTGAATTTATAATAACCAAAAAAGAGTTTTATAGATTGAGCCAGTCATCTTACAAAAAGCCCTAAGAAGGGCAGGGATTCAAAGCCACCAACGGCCAGTCCCGAAACATACAAATCCGCAGCGTTTCAAACAGGCCAAAACAAAATAAAAAATCCTCGAAAGGATCACAAACCTAGGTACTCTTCGGAGCACCGCCTCCATCTTCAACCTCAATGGAACTTGGAACCACGTCGTCATCCTTCGCTCCAACTTCACCCCTCTCGGTCCCATCATCATCGCCCTCTCCGATCACCGGATCTCGTCCTTCGGGTTCTCCCAAACACGGCGTAAGGGTGCACTCGGACTGGAGCTGAGAGATTATCGAGTCGAAGCCTTCCTCGGAAATTTCGAGCTCCTCCTTGCGAGATAGTAGCCGAGCCTCTTCTGAGTCTAAAGTCGGAGCCCTTTCGCCTTTAAGCAATTGGATCTCGCTCAGGCTTCCCTCAACGTTCGCTAGGGCCAAGTCTCTCTCGTGAACCGACAAGAGGGAACCAAACAGAGCAGCCATCCTCACTAGACGAGCGCGAAAATCATCGCTCGAGACGACGACCTCGGACTCTTCTCATTTTTGGATTTTGCGCTGGAGACGATGAACTTCGGAGACCTTCTTCTTTTTCTCTTTCTTCAACTTGAAAAGAGCACTAGCCGACTTCCCAAGATCCCGCTCCAGATCGCTAACCTGAGTTTCCAATCGAGAGACCTCACCAGCATGAGCTTCCTCGATGGATTTCAACGCGTCCTCCGACTTCTTCTTTGCTTTCCGTGATTCGGCTAGGTCCTTAGTCAAGCGTTCTATCTCTGAGATGCAGTCGCCGAGCATCCCGTCAATCAGCGACACAAACTGCATACAAAAAAAATCATCATAAAAAAAACAACGAGAGACTAAGTGTTCTATGCCGAATGTTCAAGAAAAACCTTGGTCCGTTGGAGTGTGAAAAACCCCCGAAGGTTCCCCTTCAGCGCCTTTGGTGCACCTCCTCTTCTTAGCAGTCTCGGTCGCGGTACTACCCCTCTTGCGACTTTTAGGAAGGGAAGGGGCTCCAGCCGTAGGAAGCCCTAGAACGGTCTCCTTCCTGTCCAAAGGTGGGAGCATCAGCTCCGTCGCCTTTTCTTCTTACGGAACTGGGGCCGGGGTAGTAGAAGAACCGGAAGGTTGAACTAGAACCTCCGGCGCCATCACAAGAGTCATGTCCGCCTCAGCAACGGGCGCGGCTTGGATGGGAGATTTCTTTCCTTCAGCCGAGGACGACATTTCAGAAGAAGAAGGGACGGCCAGCGACTCGGCATGGTCCCGGGTCGCCTCCTTCTCGGCACAGCGTCTGGACAGTCTCTCTTTGAAAGAAAGAAACCCGGCAACGAAGGTTGGGGTGGCTTCATGCATGGCCGGAGACGGAAGTGCTGAGTCGGCCTCACCCATCTCAACGTCGGATCTCTTCTTTTCGCTAGGGGAGGAAGGCATTCTTAATAAGAAGTTTGAAGAGAGAAGAATGTAAGAGAGAGATGTGAAGAATGAAGAATGGTAGTTTTCTATTTATAAAGATATGGAGGGTGACGTGGATTTCCGCAGTAGATATTCTTAGCCAAAGATTTCGATTTTTAACTTACATCACTCGCCCGCAAAATCGTCTCCGAGTCTTACGGGATGGGGGGCTAACTGTTGGGGTCAAAAACGGTTATCTCGAAATCAGAGGCTAAGATTATTTCCTAGTCGCGGATTCTCCGCAAAACATTCGCTGAAGGAAAAACCGGAAGTTAACAAACAAGAGAAACCCGTACAAAAGGCACTCGCCGGCGAGCTCGATCCCGGCACGGGTGTCCTCGCCGGGCGAGCTCAATTCGCACACGGGTCAGCTCGCCGGCGAGCTCACACCCGGTGCGGGTGTGCTCACCGGGCGAGCTCACCCAGACGCGGGTCAGCTCGCCGGTGAGCTCAAACCCAGCATGGGTGTGCTCGCCGGGCGAGCCCGACGGACGCGGGTCAGATCGCCGGCGAGCTCAACCCCGGCACGGGCGTGCTCGCCGGGCGAGCTCGACCCGCACACGGGTATGCTCGCCGGGCGAGCTCGACCCGCACACGGGTATGCTCGCCGGGCGAGCTCACACCCGGCACGGGTGTGCTCGCCGGGAGAGCTCAACCCGCACACGGGGCAGCTCGCCGTGGAGCTCACACCCGGCACGGGTGTGCTCGCCGGGCGAGCTCGATCCGTACACGTGGCAGCTCGCCGGCGAGCTCACACCCGGCACGGGTGTGCTCGCCGGGTGAGCTCGACCCGCACACGGGGCAGCTCGCCGGTGAGCTCACACCCGGCACGGGTGTTCGCCGAGCTCGACCGCCAGCGCGCTCGGGCGCAGCTTAACCCCAGTATGGGTGTGCTTGCCGGGCAAGCTCGACCAGTATGCGGGTCAGCTCGCCGGCGAGCACGACCCTGGTATGGGTGTACTCGCCCAGCAAGCTCGACCAAGCACGCAGGTCACCTTGACCGACGAGCGGACTTAACCCCAGCTTGTCTGACTTACCTTGATCCCTATACTTTCCGTATCGCTGTGACGTCCGAACTTCGGGACAACATACTTCTCGCTTTGTTTAAATTGGAGTTATTCTCGAAGTTTTCACGATTAAAACCGAGAAAATCATATGAACGCTCGAAGGTCTAAAGACGGTCCACAAGGATCCAAACTCGTCTAAAGATCCATCTACGATCTCAGAGGGGATCCAAGCCCATAGGAACTATGATGGTTTATCCTAACTTTCGGAAATAAGATAAATGTCAAGTTTCCGAAAGTAAATGTCAGGATTCGAGGATAATTACGAAGATCGGCGGAAAAAGGAATATTCCCAAAAAGAGATAGATTTGGGCACGAAGGCGAAGGAATAAATGGCCACCGACCTAAAGCGACTATATAAGGAGAGCTGGGGTAGAAGAAAAAGGGATCCGAGATTTTAGACTTAGAGAGCTTTGCTAGCTTAGAGAACGTAGGGCTTAGGTGGTTAGACTAGTACGGCAAGGCTTAGGACGTCTTGGCCGCCTCCTGTTCTGTTGTTAGCATATCTCTACTCCTCTCGGAGAAATCTTGTATTCATACTATTCAACTAATAAAACGCCTCTGAGCGATCATTTGTTTCTATCTTGCTGTCTATCTTTTTATCGTTATAAAGTGATTACACAGAGGATTCGGACTTTCAGGGGAAACTAGGTTTACTTGGTTTTCCTCCAAACAACTAAAACTCGACGGTGTGAATTTCGGTTCCCACACTCATCTTGCCATTAAAAACGTGAAGATGGCATGATGTGAGGGCAGGTTAAGATAATACTATGTTAATAGGTATTTTAGCTTATTGTCGCAGTAGTTTTCAAGATACATTAATTACAATCTATGACTCTACAAAAAAAAATAAACTAGAGCTTGACCCCAGTGGCGGAGCTAGAGTTTCAGTTTATAGGGGTCATAATTAATTTATCATAATTAAAATGGTCATTTTTGAGTTTTGAACACAAGATGTGAGGGTCAAAACAAGAAGTTCTTACCAGTTCACCACAGTCAAGGCACTGAATATAAGCCTAAAACATTAATTTTCTGTATTTCATAGGGGTCAATTGACCCCCCTACTTTCAAGGTGGCTCCGCCACTGCTTGATCCGCCCGTCCGTGGGGGTGTTTGCTTTTTGTTCATACATGTTTTGTTCTAGCCTTTGAGAATGCTTCCAATTTGATTATGGTCATGTTGAATATTTAATTGTTTGAAGTTCTGTTGTAGATAAGTTATTTAGTTTTGAATTTGCTGTGTTTTGTTCAATGTTTTTAACTTACAAACTTTCTAATACATATGAGATTTTTTGGTGCTTTGTGGACCTTTATTCATTTTATTTTTATAAACTAAACATTAAAATATAAAATATTAAAGTTTTAAGTATACTTTTAGGGTTTATTAAATTATATTCTAAAAATTTTGCTTCAAGTTTTTATATAAAGTTTAAATTTGATTTTGAGTTTTCTTAAAACAAATACATGTTTAGGCATATACACATTTCAATCGGTATAGTCCTTCTCAAATATAAATATATATATATATATATATATATATTTAAATACATGTTTTACTGTTATAAAAATATTATCTTATATAGTTTTGGTAGCATATATTTATAACGTTAACATGTATTACATATTTGTTTAATATGACATATCTACACAAACCAAATTTACTGTTTATGCAGTAATTCATTTTTTGAATAGTCAATTGCATTAGTCTTTTGTTTATATATATTTATTTATGTGATAGCTATATATTAGGCAATCTTTTAAATTTATATGGTAGCTATATGTATTAGGCGAAATGATGGTTACAGATTAGCTTTTATATTTTTTTCTTTTTAGGAAATGAAAGATATCAATCTTATAGATTTATGTGGTAGCTATAAATTAGGCAAATTGATTTGCATTTCATATGTTAGAAATATTTTGTGGAAATAAAAAGACAGTGAGCATTCAAACTTTACTAACAATACGTTCAAGAACAATGGTTATAAAATCCAGAATATATGTATGAGTTGTAAATTAATCTTCTACTGAGTCTCTAACTTCAAAAAAATGGTTTAATCACTTAACTTGGATGCAATGACCGCCCAAACTAATCAAACACCCCAACATCAGAATCAATCGGACCCAAAATCAGAGATAAAGGAGCCTAAGCCAAAGTTAATTCTATCCTAAAAGAGTTTTAACAGAAACTGAAACGCACAACTCAAAAAAATGGAACTCTTTATTAACATAATCACAGACATGATTACAAAAAGGAAGAAGAAGGCAATATTCCATTGCTTTTATTATCCTCTTGTAAATCTATGCTTTGGCCATTACATCGGAAGAGAGGTTGGAGATTCAAAACTTTTTGGTGAATTCACCTTTTCGATCGGAGAGCAGAATGGTCGTCGATTCCGACGTCTTTGATTCTATCAAGAAAGAGAGAAAACAGAAGAATTAGGTTTACCATCTAACTAAAGGAGAGAGCAAAATGTGGGAGTTACAGTAAAAATGATTTTCCATATATTATGGTAAAAATGATTTTCCATATTTTAAGGTTAAAAATGATTTTCCATATTTTAACTGAGTGGCAGAAGATTGTAATTATTAGGTAAAAGTCTGGGGTAAGTACAAAATGTACTCTAATTTTAATAGTTTAGATATTAATACTTTTCAAACTTTCTTGATACCCATGAATAGTTGGAGGCAATGTGGTGTTAGTAAATGTCTTTTTTTATCAAATCCCCTATATATTAATCTTGGAGCATTACAATATTTTTTTTATAACCACGTGTCATCATGAAAATGATTCTCAGAATTCTTAGAGAAATATGTTGGTTCATCTAAACATATATTATGATTTTTATTAAACTAACTATCAAATTAATTAATAGTGTACAAAAAATATTCTCTTTTCTTTCCTTAAATAAAAATTACGGAAGTATCTAATATGATTAACATATTTATCATAATTAATGATTGTGAATAATAAAGATTCGATAACAACTTTTTTATTCTCCATACTTTTTGTTTAATTTTATATTATTAAAAGAAATTAAACAATCACATGAATCATATATTTAAAAAATTAGATTTTTTTCCTTATATATTATATTTTAAATTTTTTTAAAAAATCAGAAATTACTAAAAATGGTAAAATTCCCACACTGAAAATTTTGTGATCCATGGTAATGTTTTTTTAGCTCAGCCCATTTTTTCCATTAATGGTTATTGAACAATGTTTAATGATCAATTAAATGAGCCATGTAAATAGTAGAATATATTTTGGTTTAAAATTTGTTGTATACCCAAAATTAATATGAACCATCATCACTTTCGTTTAAAAATTTTTTACAACAAAAAATATAGGGTTGGGAAAAAAAACCTGTAATCCAAATAACCGACTCAAATCCAATCCGAAAAAGTGGTACTGAATTTTAACCAAAATTGGTTAGATATCCGAACGGGTTCAAAACTTTGGTATCTAAAGAATCAAAACCGAGCCCGATCTGAATCAAAATATTTCGGATATCCGAATATATTCGAACCACATTTATATACTTAAATATATTAATTATTTTTTAATTTAATATCTAAAAGAATCTACAAAATACATAAAATATCTATTGATTTTCTATCCAAATATTTTGACATACATTATTCAAATTTATATGTTATATATTATTTTATTTTTATATTTTTAGAAATTTAAGCTAAATCTACAGCATTTTCTCAATTTTTTTTCTCAGTATACAAGAATTTTTTTTTATTTTTTACATGGTTACCAAGGGGTGGCTCCGCCACTGCAGGCAATGCTTCAAGAGTTGTATTTTCCAGCATTTTTGCATGGTTGATGAAATCATAGAGCAATTCGATATGATTATAGAAAACATGTGTTTTGCAGTGTTGGAAGCAAGTGGAAACATACGGAGAGTAATAGAAACAAGACCAAGTATACTTATATTTGGTTTGTTACAAATTGTGAGACATCTTAGGGTGTTAGTGGGAATACGAAAACTGCTGAAGATAGCTGTAAGGCTTTGCTTCTCGCAAATGTTGGAGGCCTCACGACTGCTGCAGGAATGGATAAAAAAATCAGGATGGAGCTCATAGATAGTCCCTGGAATTGTTGTTGGAATATTTGGGATCGCCATTGGTAAATTTTTAGGGATTGCATTTGGAGTAAAAGTCCTCAAACTCATTTAATGTTCTAAAGTCATATGCATGTAATGAATAAGTTTCTGCTATACTTAGTGGAATCCTCACAAATCTTATCTCATTATATATTATCTGCGCTTTTATTGGCAAAATTAAATTAAAGGGCCATAATATTTTTTAAAAAAAAGTTGGATATTTTGCAAGAAGATTTCAAAAGGAAGATAAAGCTACAAACCCTAAGACACTGAAGACAAAAAGAAAAATGAAGAAAAACCTCTCCTTAAAAAAAAACATCATTTGACTCATAAATAAAAGCAACAAACATTGTCATGACATTCTTTCTCCACTTATTAGACAGAGATGTGTTGAAAATGATAATCAAACAAAACAAAACAAAACAAAAAAAACAAACATAAAAGAGAGGTTCTATTGGTTTGATAAAAAAAAAAGAGAGGTTCGATTGAAAAACCTAAAAGATTCGCTCATGTATTTTATTCTCATTACCCTCTTTGTTATCGTCGCTGTTGTTGTTGTTGGCTTACACCCACCGACTCTTTCCTGTGAAACCTGAACCGGCGAACATCATCACCGCCATCATCCGTGACGTCAGCACGCCTAGTTTGCTGCTGCCTCATCTCAAACCTGTTTCCGCCAGTGCTATCTTCCACACTATCAAATGTTCTTTGACGTCTGAAGGTTACAAAGTTGTTGCTGTTGTCAGAATTCAATCTTCTCACAGAACTTCCAGCATCATGTCTTTGGCCAAGGCCAAACCTCCTTTCCCTGAAGCTATTATGATTCGCTCCAGAATCATAGCTCCTCCTTTCAATGAATCTCGGCGACGGCATTCTGTTTCTTGAAGGTGAAACGAAACCTATTTCTTGATCTTCAAGAAACCGATTCTGGAAAGGAAACCTCGCTCTCTCCATCATCCTCTCCTCGGCTCTAAGCCCATCATGAGGAGGAGATACTATATCTCGACCGGTCCACGGGACTGGAGAACGACTTCTAGATCTCCTAAAGACAGGAGAGTTACCTCTTTCTCTCCTATTACCACTCATCCAGTTGTGCATCCGACCAGAAAACTGGTTATTATTACCGTGCCTGCCCCTCGATACACGATCCCCACCATTTGAGAACCTTCTAAACTGACCACCGCGGTATCCCCCATTTGAGAAACGGTTATGTACATGACCATCAGGTTGTGATCCTTGTCCGGACCTTGATCCTGATTGATCAAAGCCGCCCACCATACCTCGTTCATCAGGGCGTGGAGGCTCGAAAACATTGCGAGGTCTGGAACCCGAACCGCTAAAATGTCCTCTACTAGAACTCCTGTCATGTCTCCCAAAAGACTTATATGGATCCACGCTCAACTCTTCATAATCATCAGATCTGAAACAAAAATGACCATTACGGGGTTAATAATGAACTATTAAAAAGGTAAAATGACCTAAAAATGAGCAAGGGAAAGAAAAAAACTTGCCTTGTCCTCGGGATGGCATCATGTGAAGGCAACTCCTTGTATGGTTTTGACACAAACCTCCTTGAAGAAGAAGAAGACCGCTTCTTAAGATGCAAATCATTCATGCAAGCGCCAACATTCTTTTCTATGTTCCTTCTGTCATGAGCCTCTCCAATTCTCAATGCATCATGAGATTTACACTTTAATTGTCCCAACTTAGTCCCTTCCAAGATTCCCTTACCAGCATCCTTCATCTTGTTGTCCTTACTTTCAGCCATAGGGTAGAATCCTTCATCCCCTGACTCAGTTTCTCCATCCTCAACCTTGTTTTCCCCCAAACGGTATGGCTCCCTTAACTCTCCATCCTCAAGGGGGGAATTATAACCAGATTTGAACTCATTTCCATTTCCAGCAGCTGCTTCAGCCTTAGGACCACATGTTGATGAAAACTTTTCTTGCGCAGCTGGTACAACAAACCCATCTAGATGGTCCTTACTTCCATCAATAGGTTCGCTCTCTCTAGGGGGCATTGGCTTTGTGATTGCTCTGTTTACATCTTTTTCAGAGACATCATCTTCTACATCACAAGGTGGACCCCAAGCATCCATAGAAACATTCAAGTCCCAATGTAACCTCAAATTCTTCTTCTTAGTGGGTTCACTGGCCGATGATTTCTCTGACTTTATGACAACTCCACTATCAGGTGCTAATTTTTTACTTTCACTTACTACCTCTGTAGCTACTACCATCCCTCCTACGCTCGCTATGATGTGTTCTGTACCCTTCTCATCAGCCAAATCAACCGCATGGGGCAATATGGTGGACACATCTTGCTGCTGAACAGTGTCGTTCTTGCCTTGCCCCACCTGATCTTTGGAATCAACCGCATGGGGCAATATGGTCAAGACATCTTGCTGCTGAACAACAGGTTCTTCAGCAGGCAGACGGTCAACAGCTGGTGCAAGATCATTGCTCAAATCACAAGCAGCATCAGCAAGTATCGCAATACCAGAAAAGTCGTGACCACTGCTATCATTCTTTGGGTTTAACTTCGGTACATGGTTGATCTTCTGCCTATGTTCTGAGGTTCCACGACGACCAGATGACTTTCTTGGTGACGGGGAGGGGACCATGGTTCTCCGTTTCTTCAATGGAACACGCCCTACTCCTTCTGCCACATGCTGGCCTAGAAGCTGCCATAAACAGAAAGGACATGATCAGATATATATATATATCAATGTAATGAGACCGTCAGGAACACAAAGGAAAGGAGAATAAAACCTTTCCAGGCTCTGACTCTTTTGCTACTGTGCCTGATGAACTCTTTTCTTTGTTCTCAACATCTGAGTCTGCAACTCGTACAATAGCTTTCTCGTCACGCCTTGTTGAACTTTGGCTACCTTTCGCCATCAAAGAAAGCTCACTGTTATTGGTACTCTTAAGCTCATCACGGTTGGTTTTTGTCATTCTTCAATGCACTCCCGTCCACGGTATGTTCACCTGCAAAAAAATAATATTCCATTTTAAAGCATATATGAAAAACACAAAACATAACCAGGAGTTAATGTCTATTATAGCATATTCACTGTAGACATACTTCATAGCTTTCTTTCAAAAAAAAAAGACATACTTCATAGCTAGAAAACCAGTAAAAGACTCTATGAGCTCTTACCTGAAAATAATATACCTAACTTTGAAGAACATTTTAACAAGCCTTCTTGGTATTAAAAGCATAACAATCTAGCATTTATTTTAGTTTTAATCCAATTAGACCTGGCTCCAAGATCATTGTTAGCACACCCTTGATCAAAAGGGAAGATTTTAAAATTTTCAGGCTTTCAGCGGCCATGTTCCGAGATAAGGCAAGATCCATCAAAAAAATGTCATTGCAAAACTTCTTTCATTATTAATCACGTGAAACACATCTATTCCAAAGCCTATCATATAAGGTTGTACATAGATGAATCAGAGGGACCACTAGTTCATATATATATATATATTAAACTATGAATCTAAATCTATAGATATCTAGATGGCACAGATTTCAGAGAATGGTAACATGGATCTGATATCTGGATGAATTTCACCTCTATAAAATTTCATAGATTCAAATCCACCAACTTTTCGACCTTGTGTGATAACTGATAATAAAAATACTCAATAATGGACCCAATACTAAGCTTATTTTTTTGTCATTCTAAAACTGATACCGCTGTTTGCAATAAGAATATATAATAATTATACACAAATGATTTGAATACAGTAAATATCGGTTTACCTTTATATACGCTTTCTCTTCTTCAAAACTTTAGAAGCACCTGCAAGTGTTCAGAAAAAAACAAAACAAAATCTACGTATAAACAACATTGGATGTAAAAATATTGACGTCATTATCTTTCGTGTTAAAAAGAATGTCCAGAAGCAAAAATTAGGATAGAGTCGACAGACTTATTGAGAAAGAAAATATATTCTTACCAACTTCTAAGCACTAATGCAGGTATGTGTATGTGGCCAGCCCTCTTCAGTTTGAACACTTATATATTGTATAGATCTCAAAATCTATGGTTCTGATTATAAGTCAAACATATGATATTGCATGCAAAAAGAAACAAATTGAATATTACCATTCAAAATGAAAGTGTATGTAAAGTATATCAATGG
This sequence comes from Brassica nigra, assembly GCA_016432835.1. Lineage (NCBI taxonomy): Eukaryota > Viridiplantae > Streptophyta > Magnoliopsida > Brassicales > Brassicaceae > Brassica > Brassica nigra. The sequence goes on from CM028247.1 coordinate 32,772,596, forward strand.
ATTTATAAGTTTCCATTTTTATTTTCCTTTTTTCCTCACAAAATATGTTTTCAAAGCAAATATATTTAAGTCAACCAAAATATTATGTTTAGTCCTAAATGACTCATGTCATAAATTTTTGTTGAACTTAATTCTTAATTTAGGGAGTCATCAAAATAAAGAAAGTCTGGTTACCTCAATTGGAAATATATGTAAGGAAAAACAAAAACGAAAATTTCATGTAATTCAAAAATAAAGCTGCAACAAATACTCGTTTCAAAATTTTAATTTATAATTCTTAATTTTTAAAATACATATATCGTAGTTTAAATATACTTGAGACATATCAAACTATGATGAATTATGAAATACTACGTGCTAATTTAGTATCACAGATGTTGAGGATAACTAATCCATGAAACAAATCTTCCTGAAAAAAAACAGGACAATGACTTTTTAGGTTTCTAGGTCGCACGTATTTCGCGTCTTCGGACTAAAAGCGAACCTATATAAAAAGTAGGGTTTTCATCTGATACTTTAAATAATATAAACTATTGAAGTAAAGAAATTGATCAAGATAGCTCAGTTGGTTATAATCCTATCTTTTGACACTCTAAACCCAAGTTCGTTTTTATCAAATTGCACTATTTTTATTCTTTTTCCTTATGGGCCAGAATGCAAAATATATTCTTCTTGTTTTGTTTGGATCCAAATGATTATTTCGGCTGGACAGTTTAATTTAGTTGTTGATTCTAATGTGGTTTTTAAATTCAAATTGAACATTTGTAATATTTTTATTTGTAAAATTTTAATACTATTGAAATTTTAAATATATAATCGTTTTCAATTTTAAATAAAAAACTTCTAGATCAGATATTTTATATAATAACTATTTTAATAATAATTTATTTTAATAATTATAAAAGATTAGATAAATAATTTAATTATTACACGGTTTGGCACAAGACAGAATGAGAAAATTAGGATGTGGTGATCACCGAAAATTATCAAGCCATGGCTACACAACCAATATCGACTTGCAAGCTCAGCTCAAAATCTTATAGAAGCGAGTTTACCGAAATGAATTCCATAAGAGGAATCAATAATATTCCATGGGCGACCTTAAAATTATATCAGAAGTTCAAACCTTAAATGAAAAGATAAAAGGATACTCCAAGCAGCTGAAAACTTGGCTCTCTAGGGATAAAATTTGGCCCTCAACACCGCATGAAGAACATGCTGCAGATTTCGAGCCAATATTCGACCTATACTATTCCTAGACACTCCGGAAGGGGTAGAAAAGACCAACCAGCGAACTCATGTAGGAAACAGACAACTGATTGAGGGAGCTCCTTCCATGAACGTGAATCGTGCAAACCTACCAATAAATGATAATGATTCAGATACAAACACGGTTCTGAGATGCAGGAGGTAGCTGGCAAGAAATCAGTAGAAACTACCTATCTGAAAGAGGATTTCTCAAAAAAAAAATTAAAGCAATATATCCTTTGATCGAACGACTCACTGGTGTCGCTTCACCAATCCAGACAAGCACCCTGGATTCCTATGCAGATACCGCTTTTTGGATGAGATTTCTTTGATCGAGATGCCAAGGAAATTTCTTTCCGAGCATAAGGATGTATGAATGCACTAGTGATCAAGACAACCATGTGGCCTATTACAAGAAAGATGCTTACTAAAGCAATCAAGAAAGAGATCCAGGAAGCTACCATGTGCAAGGGCTTCGGGTCAACTCCTGATGGACCTGAACTGCAATGCTATATCAACATGCCCAACATACACTCATTCGCAGCTCTGACAAACCAGTTCCTCAATAAATTTGTGAGCAGTAGGAACCTGGAAAAAATGGCTGACGATCTATATGAGATCCTACAGCATAGAACTCAACCCATGTTCAGATATATAGCACACTTCAACCAGGAGAAGGTATCCATCTCCAAATGTATCTCCTTCACAGCCATCAACTTGCGAGCTCAGCTCAAAATCATATAGAAGCGAGTTTACCGAAATGAATTCCATAAGAGGAATCAACAATACTCCATGGGTGTCCTTAAAATTATATCAGGATAAAAGGATACTCCATTGGCTCTCTAGGGATAAAATTTGGCCGTCAACACCGCATGAAGAACATGCTGCGGATTTCGAGCCAATATTCGACCTATACTATTCCTAGACACTCCGGAAGGGGTAGAAAAGACCAACCAGCGAACTCATGAACAGAAAACTGATTGAGGGAGCTCCTTCCATCAACGTGAATCGTGCAAACCTACCAATAAATGATAATGATTCAGAAACAAACACGGTTCTGAGATGCAGGAGGTAGCTGGCAAGAAATCAGTAGAAACTACCTATCTGAAAGAGGTTTTCTCCAAAAAATTAAAGCAATATATCCTTTCATCGAACGACTCACTGGTGTCGCTCCACCAATCCAGACAAGCACCCTGGATTCCTATGCAGATACCACTTTTTGGATGAGATTTCTTTGATCGAGATGCCAAGGAAATTTTCCTTTCCGAGCATAAGGATGTATGACCGCACTAGTGATCAAGAAAACCATGTGGCCTATTACAAGAAAAATGCTTACTAATGCAATCAAGAAAGAGATCCGGGAAGCTACCATGTGCAAGGGCTTCGGGTTAACTCCTGATGGAACTGAAATGCTATATCAACATGCCCAACATACACTCATTCGCAGCTCTGACAAACCAGTTCCTCAAGAAATTTGCGAGCAGTAGGAACCTGGAAAAATGGCTGACGATCTATATGAGAACGTACAGCATAGAACTCAACCCATGTTCAGATATATAGCTGACCTCAACCAGGAGAAGGTATCCATCTCCGAATGTAACGCCTTCACAGCCATCTCCGTCTTCAAGGATCTATTTCTCATGCCTCATATCGACAAGTTGGTCAGTGCAACAGCATGACACCTGCTGATGAGCTTCATGGATGCTTTCTCTGGTTATAATGAAATATGCATGCACTTAGATAGCTAGGAGAAAATATCCTTTAGGAAACTAATGGAAATTTATTGCTATGAAATCATGCTTTCCGGCCTGAAGAATGTCTGCTCTACCTACAAAAGATTAGTAAATATGATGTTTGCAGAGCAGATCAGTATGACCATGAAAATCTATATAGAGACATGCTTGTTAAATCACAAGAAGCAGAAAACTGTATCGCTCACTTGAAGGAGGCGTTCTAAACATTGAAATACTACATCATGAAGCTCAATCGCTCCAAGTGTTCCTTTGGGGTGAGCTCATGAAAATTCATGGAATACATAGTCATGAATTGTGGTATTGAGGCTAACCTGGAATAGATTAAGGAAATCCACACGACACCTTATAAAAACTGACGGGAAGAATGATAGCTTTGAGCAAATTACTCTCACAGCTATCTGACAAGTCTCACACTTTCGTCGTCAAACCTTTGAAAAACTCAAAATACTTCAATTTCAATGAGAAATGCAAAAAAAGCATTGTCAATCTAAAGAAATACCTCACCATCCCTCCCTTACTATTAACGTTCAAAGACAGAGAATAACTTCTCTATCTGGTAGTATTTGAGCATGCAGTGAGTGTTGTCTTGGTACAGAAAGAAGGAAGCGGTAATATTATGTATACAAACGTTAGTAAATAGCTATTGGAAGCAAAAACACGACACATTCATTTAGAAAAGCTTGATTTAGCTTTGGTCAAAGCAGTCCTTGAATTACGACCTTACTTGTAGGCTCATCTTATCGTGGTGATAACATCATTACCCATCAAAGTAATATTACATATGCCACAAGTGACAGGCTGACTAGCCAAATTGCAATTGAATTCGGAGAATACAAATTAATATTCATACTAAGCATGGGCAAAACAACCAGAACTGAAGAACCGAACGAAATACCTGAAACCGGAACGAAACTCTCAAATGCTCAAATCGTTCCTAAATTTATATATCCAAAATAACCGAGAACCTTACATATACCCGAATATATAAAAATATTAGTTATATACATATGATATAAATAAAAATATATTTATAATTTAACAATCTATTTAAATATCTAATCTTGTTTTTTAAATCTAAATTATTATAAAGTATCCAAACTATCTGAAAGTACCCGGATATTTTTATTTAAAATATCCAAAGTAACGGAAAATATCCAAAAATTTAATGTAATCATCCTATTTGATATTTATCCAAAATATCCGATATTTAACCTGAATTATCTGAACTAGAACCGGACCAAAACCGAATGAGAACCAAGTTTTTTGAGTATTTTCCAGTTTCTAACTTTACTATCCGAACTGAACCAAACCCAAAACTATCCAAACCGAAATCGAACCTAAAATAGTCAGGTAGTAGATGGATCATATAACCCCCTACCCGAACTATCTGATACCCTAAATACCTAAACCCAACCAAACCGATACCCAAAATGCCAGGCCTAATTCATACTCTCCACCGCCATTAAGTCATAGGTGTTAATCAATTTTGTGGCTGATTTCTTCACGTCATGCGGTAGAGAAAGAAATAAAATCCGCAAGGACTAAAATCAAGTAAGACAATGAAAACTTTACATGTATGCGACAAGTAACATAAGAGGAGCATGCATAAGATGGTACTCGTCTCAGCAACAAGAAATACTGCTTCCAAAGCAGTAAGATGTAACTTCAAGGCTACCAATAATGAAAGTGAGTATGAAGCTCTAATATTCGGACTCAGCCTGGCCAAGTAGATGGAAGCTGAGAACCTAAAGGTTTTTTGCGACTCCTAATTTATCAAAAAACAAAAGGAGAATACCAGGCGAAAGACGCTAGCATGGCCAAATACTGGTGATAGCCAAATGGCTGACTAGCCAGTGGCAGTTGAACCGGAGAATACAACGTCATTTCACACCCTCCACTGCCATTAAGTCACAGTTGTTAGCTTAATTTATGGCTGAGTTCTCCCTGACAATACTTCATGTGGTAGAGCAAGAATTAAGAATCCGTAAGGATGACATTCATGTAAGAGAATGAAAACTTGACGCTGATGGGACTAGTATCCTAAGAGGAGCAGGTGTGTGATAGTACTCATCTCAGCAGCAGGAAACACCGCTTACAAAGCAGTAAGATGTAACTTCTAAGCTTCCAAATAATGAAAGTGAGTATGAAATTCTAAGAGCCGGACTCAGCCTGACCAAGCAGATGGGAGCAGAAAATCTAAAGATGTTCAACTACTCAAAACTGATAACCAACCAAACGAAAGGAATGTTGGGGTAAATAATTCAGGAAGACATTACTTCTGCTTCCGAGCAGGACTTCAAACTTCTGATTCCTACCTGGAGGAAATCCTAGCTCAAACCCGGCTCCATCTCTGCCTCCGGGTAAAATAGAAGATTTCTACTAAAGGGGATTCTTCCATATTTCTGAATATGGAAGTCACTAACCTAATTGCTGACTACGAACAACCTATTTAACGAAGACCCGGACCCTAGAAAAATGGATCGACCAATCTACACACAAATATTAGAGCTAGAAGGCTAGAACTAGATTTATACACCAACTATTGTAGTGCATGCTCTAAAGATCAATAATACAATACTTTTGATCTATTTTCATGTTTGTTTACTTGCTTATATGTTCTCGTAGTACCACAAATATACCTACATAAATTTACCCCAAAATTTTGGCATTAAAATGAGGGGGTAACCTAGACTTTATCACGATGACGCAAAGTGATCCTATGGCCACAGCTGCCGACAAGCTCAGATTGAAGCCTTGCGAAACCAAGTCATTTAGTTACACACAGCTCGGGGGAACAACACTCCTACAAACAATCCTGAACTTCTATCGGAGTGTGGTCATGAAATTCATGGTTCAACCAGAGCCTCACCAAACCTTCCAAACCGGCCATCTAGGAGGTACCAGTCCAAGGCGAATATCTCCCCAACCAGAAGGAATTTCACCATGAAATCAATTTTCATGGATTCAAAATTCAAGAAAGAGTCAGTCCCAATCGGAATCATCCCCAAATACATCCGAACCAAGCGGTTATGAATTTTACAAGTCTGAGGTTCCCCAGCCCGTCCATCTGCGAGTACCAGGCTTTAGAAGAATATTCAAGCCCAACCATGAAGCGTGTTTCACCAGGATCACTCATGGGCTTCAAGAGGGATTTATCAGATTTTCACAAAGCCCAAAATCAGAAGAATTGGTCACGGAAATAAGAAGTTATGATTAATTTCTCAGAACCGGCCAAACGGACATCATCTATGGAAAGTCTTCAACCAATTCAGTTTGGTTCGACCCAGAGATACTTATGGCAACCAGGAGATCATATGTACCAATCAGAAGACATTCCAGAAGTACTTAGCTTCACCAGATTCCATAAGATCAGGCGGATCCTTGAAGAAATAATCAAACCCACCCGGAGCCATTTTTGGAAAGATTGGACAATCTTTTGGTTCAATCCTTTCCAACCCAACCAACTCCGACCAGAAGACATTCAGATCAAACCAAGCCTTCCAGAAGACATCATACGCGGCCAAGGAGTTCTACAAGTTCATACCATGCACCAGCCCACATTGGCTCAGGACGATCCTCATTTACTTCAACTTGCCTTATTTGGAGTTTCATGCATTCAAACTCCAACAGCTCTTTTCCCTTGAGTTTATGCACAAGATCATCACCTTCCAGGCCATAAGTAAGATCCCCAGGAAGCTCACATACCCCTTAAAACTGTACAGGTTCAAAAAGACTCAAGCTCTTTACTTGGAGCCAAAATCCCACAAAAGACTCCAACGGCTAGTTTTTAAATGCTTGATTTTCTTTCCTTCTTTTTGTAATTGCTTAGCTTTGAGCACGACCTATATAAGCTCCTAGATAGTCCACTGTAAAAATTACCCTCAATCACCAAGTTAATAAAAATTAATTCATTTTTTTATCAAAGATTGTTCTTTGCATTAAATATCGGTATTTAGGATTCAAAGAGAGATTCTTTGTTGTTCTATTGATTTCGTAAGTCTAGTATGTTTAAACAAGCTCAGTACACAGATTGAGAGAGTCAATCACATCGTCCATCATACCACCATATTGAGAGATTCAATCAAATCTTCATCCGCAAATCCACTTCAAACCATCATTTGATCAAGCTGAGAGTGATACACATCCAGCCGCTTGATTCCGCCATTATCTATCCATTCTACCCTTTTTCTTTGTTCATTTTTATTGCTTTATTCTTATCCTAAATCACAGCTCATTTGTTTTGCATTTGTTTCAGGCCTACAAGCCGGATTCCATAGCAAACCTGCGGCACACATATGATCAAAACCAACATGGTGAGGTCCCAAAGGCCATGGAGAAGAAGAAATTTGTTAGCCAAGACACGTTGATCAGACCCATCTTTGAACTTTTATGAATGAAAATAATTTTTTCTTGTTTTGTCTAAAACTATTGTTCTAAGTCTTTTGAGTGTGAGAGAAGCAGCTCTTGAGCATCCAGACTTATCAAAGCCTCCTTTCACAGAGCTTTGTGGCGTCCATCATCCCATTTCCATCCACCAATAGATCTTGAGAGTGATACACATCCAGGAAGACTGGTTCCATCTTCATCTATCTTCCATCCATCGATCCTTGTTGAGAGTGATACACATCCAGCAACAAAGATCCCATCTCCATCAATCTATCCCTTTTCTATTTGTTTTTATTCATAGTTTCATTCTGATTCCTATTCATATTTGTTTCTGTTTGCATCATAAAAACTTATAAAAACTCATAAAATTCTGTTTTCTTGTTTTCATGTTGCAGCGTGGATCCTTCATCCATCAATTCGTGGGTTACTCCCTTTTACCCACAACATTTTTGGTATCAAACCGATAATTCAAGAAAAGGCTATGGTAAGTCCTATACTTGATAAATTTGTTTGTAAATCATCTCCCACTGGTATGAGTCACTTGTCTTTGCCCAAGGATGTTAAGACAGGTCCTGAGGTCCCGAGAAACACGATCTCCACATCCTTGTTGGAATCAAAAGTTGTCCATGATTTAAGTCCAAGAAACAAGGAGATTTCAAACCCAAAGAAAGAAGAGGCATCAAGCCAAGGTAAGTCTTCTAACTCTAAGGATTTTAAAGATCAGACATGTTATAGATGTCATAAAAGAGGACACTTTTCTGTAGCTTGTCCAACTAAACAAGCATTGATAGAAACATCACTAGAAAAGAAAACCGATTTATCTATGATGAGTGATAGTTTTATCCAATCTGATTTAGTGGTTCCAAATTCTTGTATAATGCACTTGTCTTTGTCAAAGGGTGTTGTAACAGGAATTAAGGAGCATGAAGAGGAGCCACAAGGCGCCACCCTTGTGATGGACCAGAAGATGGTTCAAGACACCATGCAGTCCATGTTGCTTAAAGAAGCAAAACCAGTGTTGAAAATGTCCTACCAAGGTAGATACTGGTACTGACGTGTGTGTTCTTGGTGTATAGAGCATACATGAAATCTATATGCTTAGGGAAGTTCCAAGGAAGGAAACATATCATAACCTCAGTCATGAACCACCTCACAAGTGGAAGCCAAAAATTGAACAAAGTGTTGTTCAAATGCCAAGGCTTAAGGTATTTTTCACATTAGACCAGAATTTTCTTATAAACTCCATGACAAGATTATTTCACTTGTCTTGTCCAAGAGAATGTGAAATAGTTTTAGGAACCAAGGAGGAGTACACTGCTCAAAAGAAAGAAACACCAACCATGATGTTACAAGGTGCTGAACCAATGTCATTAAAAGTCAGCCTAAGCAAGGTAAGTGTCTCTAATTTAAAATCGTCCTTATTAATTGATAAAGCGGACATCATGCAATTGTCTTTGCCAAAAAGTTTTGATCCAGGAATAAGACAAGAAGGGCATCCAAACCGAGATCAAAAGTTGCAAGAAAGACAGCTAAGCAACACAAGTTGTCCAAAGAAGAAAATCATTCTTCAACTTGTGGAAGCTATCAAAGTAAGTCTGGAACTTTCACATTATGTTTATCAGTGTCAAAACATAGATATAATGCACTCACTTTTTGTCCAGAATGTTGAGATTATTTCAGGTTGCAAAGAAAACTTTAAAGAAACCCCACCGGATAATCTCTTGTTGCTTAGAGAATCAGCCCCAAAGATGGTCAACAATGAGGCTACCATAAGTGTGAAGTACCATCAACCTCAGAAAAGATGCAATGAACATGTCCAGAGAAGAGGCGTGATCCTATCCTATCTTCTCAAAGGAGAACCAACTGATGCACAACCCATTCCCAAACCGAAACAATACCAAGGTAAGGCTTTAGAATCTAAAAAGAGAATGAAAGCTGACTTGCTCTATCTTGGTGCAAGTTATACAGTTTTGAGGTTGAAACCTTGTCAATAGGGAGGGGATGTTGTGGTCACGAAGTCCATGGTTCAACCAGAGCCTCACCAAACCTTCCAAACCGGCCATCTAGGAGGTACCAGCGACCGAGGTTCAGTCCAAGGCGAATATCTCCACAACCAGAAGGAATTTCACCATGAAATCAATTTTAATGGATTATAAATTCAATAAGGAGTCAGTCTCAATTTAAATCATCCCCAAATCCATCCGAACCAAGAAGTTATGAATTTTACAAGTCTGAGGTTCCCCAGCCCATCCATCTGCGAGTACCAGGCTTTAGAAGAAGATTTAAGCCCAACCATGCAGCGTCATTCACCAGAATCCCTCAGGGGTTCAAGAGGGATTAATCAGATTTCCACATATCCCAAAATCAGAAGAATTAGTCAAGGAAATCAGAAGTTATGATTATTTTCCCAGAACCGGCCAAACCGACATCATCTATGGAAAGTCTTCAACCAATTCAGTTTGGTTCGACCCAGAGATACTTATGGAAATCAGGAGATCATATTTACCAATCAGGATATATTCCAGAAGTCCTTAGCAGCACCAGATCCCATAGGATCAGGCGGATCCTTGAAGAAGTAATCAAACCCACCCGGAGCCATTTTTGGAAACATTGGACAATCTTTCGGTTTGATCCTTTCCAACCCAACCAACTCCGACCAGAAGACATTCAGATCAAACCATGCCTTCCAGAAGACATCATACGCGGCCAAGAGGAATTCTAGAAGTTCATACCATGCACCAGCCCTTATTGGATCAGGAGGATCCTCATTTACTTCAACTTACCTTATTTGGAGTCTCATGCATTCAAACTCCAACAGCTCTTTTCCCTTGAGTTTATGCATGAGATCAGCACCTTCCAGGCCATAAGGAAGATCCCCAGGAAGCTCACATACCCCTTAGAACCGTCCAGGTTCAAAAAGATTCAAGCTCTTTACTTGGAACCAAAATCCCACAAAAGGCTCCAACGGCTAGTTTTTCAATGCTTGATTTTCTTTCCTTCTTTTGTAATTGCTTAGCTTTGAGCACGACCTATATAAGCTCCTAGATAGTCCATTTTAAAGATTACCCTCAATCACCAAGTTAATAAAAAATTTAATCAGTTTTTATCAAAGATTGGTCTTTGCATTAAATATCGGTCTTTAGGATTCAAAGAGAGATTCGTTGTTGTTCTATTAATTTCGTGAGTCTAGTTTGTTTGTGCAAATCAAACAAGCTCAGTACACAGATTGAGAGAGTCAATCACATCGTCCATCATTATCACCATATTGAGAGATTCAATCAAACCTTCATCCGCAAATCCACTTCAAACCATCATTCGATCAAGCTGAGAGTGATACACATCCAGCAGCTTGATTCTGCCATTATCTATCCATTCTATCCTTTTTCTTTGTTCATTTTTATTGTTTTATTCTTATCATAAACCGCATCTCATTTGTTTTGCATTTGTTTCAGGCCTAAATGCCGGATTCCATAGCTATCAACCACTAGATCATCTCTCAGGTTGCAGCCTTGTATCCAGCCTCTATCAATTCGTGGGTCACCCCCATTTGCCCACAACACGGAGGCTCAAGTCTTAAAGAACACGATGAACAAGCACTCCAAAATATTGGAGAAAAGCGTGGAAAAGCTTTGACAAATCAAAGCTGTGAACATTGTTCTTCGAGAAGAAAACTCAGCTCTTCAGACGATGAGCAATAAACTATGCCAGTTCTGAACCGCGTTCGATCCATGAAAATCTTGGAAACTCAAACTGAGGGAGGAAACACCACCCGACATGCTTCACCACCGATAGAGAGCCGAATATTGGGACCGACACTGCAGAAAGAAATCAAACAAACCATGTAAAAGACGATGACTCTGATTGCGATACCTGCGAGGAGGTGCAAGAAGCGGTCGCATTTACCAGCTCAGCTATCAAGAACCTGTAGCGCTCCGATCGCCCACAGCTAATAAGCCTCCCACTCCCGCTCACTCGGCCTGTGGGCCTCATTTTGTGCGACAAGCGGTGCATTAACTTTTCAGAGGCTCAAAAGTCTTGTTTACTGACCCTGCAATCATCACACGACCTTCGCGGTGATTTGGCCTCATTAACACGATACTGTGAATTACTTCCCGATAGGTCATCCATCCTTCTATTACTCTAGTTTAAGCACGCTTAACCCTGGAGTTTTAAACGGATATGTGACCAAAAAGGTAAGTGTACTTTGGTGACATAGGTAGCCAATCAATTTTCTTAAACATTTTCATAGACCACAAACTGGGATGTTACAATTCACCCCCTCTCAAAGAATAAAATGTCCTCGTTGCGCCCCAAGATTGTTACCCATGTAAGTGTGATCCCGCACTGGACTCCACACTCGTGTGGGTTCAGCTATGATACCACTTGTAACTTCCCAGCAATCCATGGCTAATGGACCTCCCACGCCTACTCACTCTGCCCGTGGGCCCCATTCCGTGCGACATGCAGTGCATTAAATTTTTTTGGAGGCTCAAAAATCTTGTTTACTGACCCCACAATCACCACCTAACATTCCCCCGAGCTTTACCTCACTCGCACGATATCGTGAATCACTTTCCAATAGGTGACCAATCTTTATACTACTCCATCCCAAAAACGATTAACTCTGGAGTTCTAAAAGAATATGTGACCAAAAAGGTAAGTGCACTTTAGTGATATAGATTGCCAAATCAATTCTTTTAAGCATTTCCATATACCATAAATCGGGATATTAAAAAAAACTATTGTTCCTTACTGAAACCATAAATATATAAACATAAAAACCGAAAGTTTCAAGGGGGTTTGACAAAAATGACTCAAGAATTGAAGTCAAATACAAACATAACCCCCTTCTTGTCAAAAAATATTTTGTCAAACCTCTCCATATAACTCTTTGCTTTTCCCAATATTTTTGAAAAATGCCACAATAATTTAATTTCTTTTTATTTTTGAAAATTAAAAAAAAAAAAGAATCATAAGAACTCTGAACATTTTTTCTTATTTAGAAAAATGTCAACCACCATGAACAACGATTTTGGAACTCTTAAAGCTCGAGCATTCAATTTCGATCATCTTTCTTCTCATTCTACGTTTTATTACCAAATCATGGGAATTGTCCACAACACATAATTATCTAACAAATATATATATATATTATTTTAAATTGTGTAAATGTATTTAATTTTAATTTATATATATACAATATTGGTTTTATATTGATGATTTATAGTAAATTCCAAAAAAATTATTTTATATATTTTAAAAATAAAATTATTATATCAAATACGACGTAGACTTTATAATAACTCCACTATGTAGATTTCTTAAGAAGTCTACACCTTGTAGACTTCTTAGGAATTCTACACCTTGTAGACTTCTTCCTTTAAATGTAAAATTCCTAATAATAAAATCGTAAAATAATTTCCTACTTTTTGTTTGATCCTAGGAGATAAATATTAATTTTGTCACTTCTTTAGCTTGTGTTACAAGAAAAAAGTCACTTTTTAGGCTAGTATTGTATTTGAATGAATATAGTATATACTTTTTATTCAAATAAATTTAATTATAATCAAGAATAATATTTAAAAACTACTAGATCTTGATCCGCGCAACTGCGCGGATGTTTGGTTTCAGTTTTATATAGATATATATTTATTTTAGATCATTAGTGGTATACATTTTTAACGTTAATCATATATATTTAAATGTTTATATAACTATTTCAAATACAACAATTTTATAGTTTATATGTTGTAATTAATCAATGGTTTAGAACGTATTTGTCACTTCTTACTATATATTTATCTTATTGTATTTGAATTTTATTAAAAAAATAATATATGCATTAAACAGCATATTTAAAACTTGTTTTGCATTAAATTTATGCTCAAGTCTGACTCGTCGACCTTCAAAGCCGAATTTCCTATTAGTAATATTTTTTACGTCTCTTCATTTTAGATAATATGTTATTACATAAAAAAGTCTAAGATATGTCAATTTTTATAAATGTATTATATAGTTTGCGAATGTTATGTCATTCCATTATATTTTTAGTATAAATATTTATATTTATGAAAAATTTAAATAAATTTATCAATTTAGTATAACGTTATCATATTTAGTTCTATATAATAATTTTATTTTAACATGAATTATTATTATAATATAAAAAATATATAATACATTGTATTAATATAGATTTAATAAAAACTTAAAGGATGGTCCAAATATAAAAAATCGCACATGAAATTGCATAGTTTTGACTATTTAATTTAGACCGTGCGGATCCAAATTTACTATTTGAGTTTGACGTATGTCTTTCATTCTCATTAAACTCTTCGATTTGATTGGACTCATAATTTATGTTTACTGAATTTTAATTTATGTGGCAGAATTTAAACCAATCATACCTTTTTTAATAACACAGCCACTATGTTACTTAATTTCAAATAATTTGGTATTAAATTTGAAATATATAATATTATTTGTTGTTGAAATGTAAAACTATATTTTTGTGAAGGTAAACTTAAAGAATTTTGTTTGGCTATCACATCATACAATTTCAATTTATTGATTTATATTTTAAAAGAAAAAGGTTGTCAACTATAGCAAGTATATGCCACCATATAGAAAGGTATCTAAACTATATTAATGTATTACAAAGTACACTAACATTTTGTATTGGATATTAACATTAGCTATGTTAGTAACACCATCAGCTAATGTTAATATCAATACAAAATTATAAAACTTAACTCTTAGAAATAGACTATAATATCATCAAAGTTTTTTTTTTGGTGCAAATATTAAAATAACATCATCGCAGTTACCAGACTCTAATCAGCAAAATCAAACCGTGAAGTAAAAAGCTACTGTCTCTCTACCTCGCCCTCCCTCTCTAGCTAAACAACACCGTTAAAGGGACCCTAGCTCCGGGAGCCGCTTCACAATGCCAGAGGCGTCCCCTGTCCCCTTTCCTCTCATTTTGTCTTTGCTTTTTACCATCCCGTTTCTAACCTAGGTCGATATGCTCGGTTATCTGTGTCTGTTGATATATTTCTCCTGAATTCTTTGGAAGATGATGGAGGCAGGTCTTGGCTCCCTATGGAGAGATGGTGAGACTCACAGCGGATGGGGTAGTGAGAGTCAGCTTTTAGGGCTGAATGTTTGGTTATATCCAATTTTCCAATTTTTGAGATCTGTGTCAGATTCTTAATGGCGACAGTGCGTTGTTGGAGTAGATGTCTCCTCCAGCACGGATCTATCTCCCCTGTGGCGATGAGAAGGTTGGAGGAGTGGTGTGAATGGAAGGTGAAGAGAGGCTTGTTCGTTGGTTTCCGGAGGCGATGTGCAGCAAAGTTTCTCATCGATGGAGTTGTCAACTGGAGAAGAGGACTTTGGTGGCAAGACATGGTGGAGTTAGTACTTCCCAGCTCTGGTGTGACTGGTGGTACGGACAACGCTCCTCTTGAAGCTGTGACTCGGTGCTCCAACCTAGTTGATGTAGTCAAGGCCCGTTTTTCATTCCGGATCAGGTGTTCGGTTTATGGCATAGGATCAGGATGGTGACTATCGGAGGATGTGGAAAGCAACTCAGGATGCACCGGGTGGTGGTGAACAATTGTACACGGACCAAACTAAGAACTTCAAGCGACCATTGTTGGGTTTTCATTAGGAACCAAATAGAAACAAAAGTACGAAGGAGTACCAATGAATCAAAACTACAAATGATGGAATCACCGGAGATATCTGCGAAACGAAATGTGCGATTTGGCGATGACAATTTGACAGCGACAATCTGACGGCGATGATCTAACGGCAACAATCTAAGATCGTCGACGATTTGACGGTGATGATCTGACAACTATGATATAATGACGATGAGGCGATGAAAAACCAATATGAAATGAAGATTGAAGTTATGTTGATGATAATGACGACAACGATGAAGAAGATCAATTTATTATAAAATTAAATTTATATTGTAATATTTGAGATATAGAGAAAGGGATACAATAATACTTTACCCCTTTAACTTTCAATTTATTATAAAAAATTAGTTTGGGAAGAAAAACTTATTTACAATCATTTGAGGTCATTTCTCTTACAAAATTAAACATATAAACATTTTCTCCGGTCATTGACAACCAAAAAAAAAAAACATTTTCTCCAGAAATTTAGAAATGTTTTACAGCGAAAAAATAAAAGTTAACTGGGAGTTACTGAGGCCAAATGCAGGAAACAACCAAAAGGGTCCACGAAAACAAAATCTTATAGCTCTTTATTATAAACAGAAATTTGATGTGATTTAGGAATGTGTTAAAAAGAGTGACCTCCTTAGTAAGATTTGGCAAAGATTGCAACTTCCTCTGCTGGATTTCCGGTCATCAGACATGTTTTGATCCCTTGAGTCTGTTCAAACGGGAAACACCGAATGGTAGCACCCGTTTCTTCTTTCACCCTTTGCTCATCCGAGTCACTAGCTGACCATGGACCTCTTGCCCATTTCCCTGAAGATATCGCAGCTTTGAGCTCCTCGTATGAGTTCACGTCCACTATGTTACTGCACAATCACATTAAAATTGTGGTGAGGAAGAGTCTAGTATGTGGCAGAAAAGATAAGAATACAAATAAGAAAGTACCTATCTCTGAATGATACAGCCTTTTCTAGAAGTGATGATTGGATCTCCTCCAACATCTCTTTTACATATGCTACTAACGTTGACGGTTCCATTGATATTCCAAATACTTTCCCTGCCTTTCCTGGTATATCCCTCCTCGAGACAACAACACAGTTGCTAGATACATCGCGTGGACCAATTTCAATCCTTATAGGGACTCCCTGCATACCATCCCCATGTTTTCAAAACCAATGAGAACCATCAGAGCATACTGTAATCTTACTATGAACATTCTTTTCACTTAAGACAGTTAAGGAATGAACCTTCATCTCCCAGAAATTGAACTTCCATCCTGCGGTTCGTTCTGATGTGTCATCAAGTTTAACTCTAACCCCAGCAGCTTGGAGAACTTCCTTCACTGATGATGCAGCACTGAGAACTCCTGTTTTCTCAGTGTCTTTTTTCCAGATAGGTACAATCACTACCTACAGTTCCCAATTTAACCAATTGAAATTCAGATAACAAAAGCAAAGCAAAGAGTGCTTAAGAATTCCCAGAATAAATAGAAGAGATAAACCTGTATTGGAGCTATCTTGGGAGGAAGCATAAGACCAGTGTCATCTCCATGAGTCATGATAATGCCACCGACAAAACGTGTACTGACTGCCCATGATGTCTGCCATACATGCTGCCTTTCTCCATTCTCATCTTGGAACTGGCATGGTCATATATGTCAAAGTCCAAACAAATTCAAAAGTTAGCACGAGCATGACATATTCTAAGATGATCGTTCTGTACCTGCGTTCCAAAAGCACGAGAAAAGTTTTGCCCTAAGTTGTGGCTGGTACCAGCCTGCAAAGCCTTTCGATCTCCCATCATAGCCTCAATGGTATAGGTTGTATCAGCACCAGCAAAGGTTTCCAACTTTGATTTTCGACCTGCAATGACAGGTATGGCAGTTTGCTCAAAAGCAAATCTGGTGTAGATTTCGATCATCTGTTTTGCCTGCAATACAGCACTAAACATTCTTCACAGGAGAGTACCACAAAAAAAAAAAAGAATTCCATGAGTTGACCACAGCAAATATGGGGAACAGACCTCTTTTTCTGCCTCCTCGGGAGTGGCATGAGCAGTATGACCCTCTTGCCATAGAAATTCAAGAGTCCTAATAAATGGTTTTGTCCGCATCTCCCATCTAGTCACATTGGCCCACTAAACCCACATAATGACGAAATTAACCAGGAGTAGCAAACTAAGTGTCAGGTTTACAATAATGAACAAAGAAAGAATAATATTCAGTTTTGGATTTCTGTCCACACCTGATTGATCATGAGAGGAAGATCACGATAGCTGTGAATCCACTGGGTGAACATATGATTCACAATGGTTTCACTGGTAGGCCGAACCTGCCACAACCTCAACAAGAGCAACAATCAAAGCCAGCACTTAGGTAATGAACTCTAACTTTGTGGTAAAAACATACCACAAGCTTCTCTTCAAGTTCATTGCCTCCTCCAACAGTGACAAGGGCTAGTTCGGGACTAAATCCCTCAACGTGTGAAGCTTCTTTCTCAATAAACGAGTAAGGTATAAACTGGCACCAAAACACCAAAACCATCAATTAAACCCCCAACGTAAGATGAAAACATAGGAACACAACAGAAATGAGATAAAAGTCTCCTTAAAACAGCCATAGGAACACCCCTTGCACCAAAAATGCCTGAAGGATAACACTAACAAAACACAAATGATTTATCACCAAGAAGCAAACTTCAATGAATAATCCGTAATTAATCAAGAACAAGTGTCTCATTAACAAACTTAATCCAATGTTCTTATTCAAAGTGTACCTGTGGGAAGTACATGTTGCTATGACCAGTCTCTTTAAATTTCACATTCAAATAATCCTGCAAATATTTTAACCAACACTGAAGCGACGCAACGAACACTGAAGCAATCATCCAATAAACTTTTCGAATCTCAGCAAGTAACCTGAATCGCTTCCCAGATGGCGTAACCGTAGGGACGAATGACCATCGTACCACGAACCGGACCATAATCCGCGAGTTCAGCGCTCGCTATAACATCTAAGTACCACGCATTGAAGTCCTGCGACCGAGGCGTGACGGCTTGGTCCGACCTGAGCCGATGAGAATCCGTCGAAGCAGCCGCAGTGCCACTCGGCGCCGCCGCGAGTCCAGAAGCAGGTCTGTTCCGTAGACATACGGCTCTCCGGAGAGCTGCGGGATAGCGAGTGGTAGCGGGAAACAAGAGGGAGGTGAGAGAGGGAAGTCTCAGAGAAGCCACCATAGAGATTGTTTGCTGCCTAAGAGTCAGAAGAGGGATGATGGAGTGAAATAGCTTCTCTTTCTCTTCGAAAACTCATGTGTGGATAAGCCCATTCATATTTGATAAACAGACATAAGAGCCCAACTAATAATCAACTTTTTTTATCATTCGCTAAAACTTACGAGGGTGATATTAGATTTGTAATCCAAATGCAACTTTGATATCAAAATGAATAGTATATGGGCGAGGAGATAATGGGTAACAACAACCAAAACAACTTAATATCAACGTGGGTGGTGTAGTGTAATCTCCAAGGACTTTCAATGACTCTAGGTTCATTGGGTCTACTCTATATTTTTCACGTACCAGTGACACAAACAAGCATAGCTCTCATTCTCCTTGACTACCACATCATCCTTGACTTGTGTATGGTCAACAATGAACCTCCACGCACCTTGCCTCTGGCGTTCCTAAACTCCAACAACGAGCCTCATAACCTGGCACATTCCTTTCTCGTGTCTCCCTTAACCCCTAACAATATCAAACAATGTTCATTAGTTCACATAGTTACGACCATTGTAGCCACCAGAAACAATCAAATACTAGTCTTTAACCCGCGCGCCCGCGCGGGTGTTTGTTTTTCATAATATATGTTTTTTACTTTTAAATGATTTAAATAAACATAATTGTGAATGTTCTTGTTATAGATTCATACGTCATTGAATTTGAATATTTGTGTCTTGTTCAGCGATTTAAGGTCCATTTATAAACTATGATTGCGTTTTTCTTTTATTGTGCCTTATTCATTTTAATTGGTAAAAAAAAACATTAAAATGTAAACTATTAGTTTTAAGTATACTTGTGGATTTTATGAAATTAAACTATTAATATTGAGATTTAAAGCTGAATATAAAGTTCAAATTTTACATTAGATAACGGTTTGTTGCACTGACGTCCAGCCATGCTGGTTTTTGTTTTAACTAAGATAAATATATTTAGTCAAACTCAACAATTTAATGTTTGCACTTATAGTTCTTTGGTTAATTTTTTTTACCAACACGCTTCTTTAGTAAAATTTCTGATACTGTGTATTGTGTTGCTGGTTTTATTATTATTTTTGTATTGGATGTATTTTGTGTTAGTTATGTAACCGTAGAAAAAATATTTTCGACCTATGTTTAAATACACCTTTAGTTATATAAGTTTTAAAAAATTAACTAACATGTTTTATTGTAGGATAAAAATGTTACACCAATATATTAATAAGTTTCATGTCAAAATTTAAATCACGCACAAATATATTCAAAAAGTAATAATTTTAACATTTACATTAGCCTTCGGTATTTAGTTCTCAGTTCGGTTTCAGTTTAGTTTTTTGGTTTTTTGTTTGCACACGTTTAGGATCTGCTAGGGTATTTAAAAAGTTTGGTTTAGCTTCGATTCGGTTATTTCAATTTTCGATTCGGTTTGTGTAACAAAGTTAGGAACCGACTTTATCCAAAGTAATATCGGATCCCATTTAGTTCCATTTTGATTCTGGTTTTTGGTTAATTGGGTTAAAAAGTAAAAAAATAATAATTGAATTTTTAGATTAAATATCAGATTTTTTTTTGAGGTTTTCACTTTTCAGGTAAAAATTTGGATAATTTAGATAATTTTAAGTCTTTTGGATAAATGTATTTAGGAAATAGTATTTTTTGGGTATTTACTTGTAAATAGTATTCTAAACCTACTTTATGATTTTAGAACTAAATATAGTTAATATTTATAAAAATATAAATTATATTATAGATATTCGGGTTTTGGTTCTGTCCCAATTTGATTTTAATTTTTTGATTCTAGAGATATAAAATTCACTAATATAATTAATAAGCTCTAAATCTGAACCGGATTTTGCTTTTTGGTTCAGTCCCATTCTTTGGTTCCATATAATGTGTCCAAGGCTAATTTACATTTTGGTATTTATATAGTTGTCACAACAAAAAAAAAGTAAACATAGTTTGGATATTAATATGGGCCATAATACATTACAAAGAAAATATGCTTTATTTGACATAAATGGAGAAAGACCACAAAATAATCTGGGAAATATCTATGTACACTTGTTGTTTTCAACCTAGCTAATTTTTTTTCTTTTTTCTGTTGAACACAAAGTCAAAATATGTGCCTTCTTTCATCTTCTCCCGAAGGTTCATAACTTTTCTCTGCTAATATCCACCTTCAGATCAATGAAAAAAGAGCCTGAAATTTGCTTCCGGGATTATCAGCTGATGAACCCATTGAGAAACATGTTCCACTGAATTATGATAAATATAAAAGTAAAAAACAAAGGAGCAGAGACTGCCTCTTCTAAAAAAAATCGGATGAGCCTAAAAATCAGAACAGAATAAACCTAAAAAAATCAGAACAGAGTATTTCCATATTCAACCATATAAAAACCATGTTCTTTTGAAACGACATACAATCTCATCTATACAATAAAAATTCTACCAAAACCTTTACCTCATCTCATCGAAAATAAGGAAGACCTGAAACCTCCAAACTAAGAATTGCATATGATCCACTGATTGAGATCTACAAAATCCCTCCGATCTTCGTCGCTGCAACATGCGATTCTTTCCTCCATTTAATAGAGACTAATATGACTGGAAAATCATAGAAAAACCCAGTAACCCCTCGAATCTTCATTGCTGTTAGGTTTGAGAAAGTTTCGCATCTTAATCTTGGCAGAGCTATTAAGGATATTCATAATATCTTCAAATATTTTTCCGGTATATTATTTAGGAATTGTTCAAACATAATTTTCTCGTTTATAGAATTTGAAGATATGGTAGGTTAAAAAGGCGTGATTCATGGTTGGAAGATATTGTAGGTAAAAAAAGGCGTGATAAAAGGTATTGTTTATGAAAATAATGGGTTAATAAATGTATAAAACTACTGTGTTTTAATCAATGGCATTAGTTGTAATTATTGAGGAAAAATCAGGGTCAAATCTTATTTGTACTTCTGCTTTAATAGTTTAGACTAGATTTTGACCCGCCCTTTAAGAGGGCGGGATATCTCTTTTTAAAATATTATTTTTATAACATATATTTTGTATGAAATAGGTAATGTGTTTTTGTGTATATATGTAGTAGTTGTTATATATATATAGGATTAATTTTATTGAGATATAAAGATAATAGTATATAATCTGATGCTAGGTTATAATATATATATAATAGAGAGAGATAATTAAGAAGTTTTGAAAGCAATAGAATATATTTTTTGGTTAAACTAAAAATCTTGTTTTATAATTTTTTGGTTTCATTTTTTGATATAATTGAAAACTTCAGTTAACAAAATTAATAAAATAATCTAACACTAAAAGTAATTTTTATGAATTATAAAATGAATCCATATATTGAATATCAATAAAAAGTAATTGGTTGTTTCTTGAAATAATGAGATAATATATATTTTTCATATAAGTTCAAAATATTGTTAGTGTAAACGAAATAAAATGATTTTATTTATAAATCCATGTAACATTATATTAAAACATATGGGTTCTTGATAAACCGATTTAAAACTATCCATAATAAATTGGATTACTCGGTCTAACATCATATTGTTTGTCTCTCTTTCATCTTTTTTTCCTTTAATTTCATTATAATAATCATGAGGATACCTAGTGAGAACTTAACACTAATGGTGGCCTGATTTGGTCATCTAAAAGTGACCATTTACTTTATCTAAGTAAAAAAAAAAGAAAAACAGAAAACGGAAGAAAAAAAAAGACCAGAGAGACGGCTCTTGACCGACGAATAATCTATAACTGCAAAATAAAAAATTGATAGTGAAAATCAAAAGGTCTACCACGTATATTAAAAAAAAACAACTTCAAAATGAAGAAATTGTAAGGTATAAATCATTTTGCTCACCTTAAATTGTTTTGGTTCGATCACTCTTACAAAATAATAAAGTTTTATCTTTGTTCACAGATCCTAACAAAAAAAGGGTTTCCTTTTCACAGATCCTAGCATGCAGATGAAGAGTTTCTTGGATCTGAAATATTTTGAATGAAACCGGACCGAACGAACATCATCTGTATCATAGATCGGAGACTTTAAGACCTCTGAAGAAACAAACAAAGGTAACTGTTAATAAATATTTTCCATCACTTTTCAGAACATCTTCAATGGTTTCAGAACTAAATTTTGATTTGTCTCCAAGTCATTTAACCGTAAGTACAAATGTGTATTCAGGTCATTGGTGATGCAAATAGCTGAACAGAGAAGATTATAAGAAATACAACATTACACTTTCATCTTAGTCAAGATTTGTTAGTACTGCTACGAAGATAACAAACTCCTGAAAATTCTTATAAACCTCCAATTATCATTTGTTAATAGGATGTATGAATGCTTTTGTATTTGCGATTAAGGAACACAATATGCTGTAACATTTTTTATTTACATGTTTTAGGTGTTTGGAGGAATAAGGATCATTGGTTGTCTTCTTCGCCTGCAAGGTAGGAAATAACTAAAAGTGAAACAATAATACCACATAAAAGATAATTCCATTAATACAATCTTAAAAATCTTTCAGTGTATTAGACTCTCTTTTTGAGCAACCAGTGTATTAGACTTTATTCTGATATATTATGTTGCTTCAACAGGACCATCTCCGTATTGCATGCCGCATCCGAATGTGAAAAAGAAGCAAAATGAGGACATTTCTCGAAAAAGAAAAACAAAAGGTAATATAATATTCAAAGCAGAACTATATTAGTACTACTTTAGTAGTAGAACTGATAATTGATAGGAATATAGGCTGAAAGCAAATTATACATAGTTTGAAACAAATGGAAAAGTTCTTTATTATGATGAATATTAGACAGACAAAATTTTAAAATCTATTTTTAAAACATTATTTCTGGGGAATCAAATGAAATATTGGAAAAACATAATCAGTAAATTGGATATCTATACAATTAAATGAAATATTGCAAATAAATTATTGACTATAACAAACTGAATAACCATTTATCACGCCTCTTCTCTGTTTGCTCAAGCTTATTGCAATCTTTTTCAAGATTTTCTTCATTAGTTTCAAACAATGTAATTGCTCTTTACTCGTCATTGAATCTGAATTGGAATATATAAAAGGTTAGTTAAACTACTGATATTTAAAATCAAACTAAATATAGAATGACTCACATGTTCTTAAATTCTTCTGCAAACCCCATCTTGTATGTATGAATTGTTGATCGGTACACTTCTGTTGCATTACTCAGGTTAAAATTCTAGATGTTTCTCCCTGCTACGACCGGAAGAAGCCTTCCTTAATTATTTAGGTATGTCTTCTTGAATGAGGCATGGATTTTGTGACCCTTCTACATGTTCCATATACATAAGTTATGTTTGTAAAAATGAATCCGACGTAGAATATGAGTTGATAAAGATTGTATAGTAGAGGCCATAAGGTAAGAAGCGTAAGGTCAAGAGGGTTGAGAAATTTTTTTTTTTCATAAGAGTGTCGAAGGTGTCATATTTATAATAAGAAGGATTTTAGGTGTATAGGTTAAGTTCAATATTTAGGAAATTAACGTGTAGCATATTTTAAAATATTCTAAATTTGAAACTTGGTAGATTTTGTGAATCAAAATATAGTTTGTATTTTGTATCAATATTTCCGGATATGATTTTGTAAAATGAGGATAATGATGGTTGCCTAAAACTATTTTCAAGAATTAAATAATAGATTAATAATAATAAAATTTCATGTATTTAGGTAGCAATCGTTATGTTTCGTTGTGTTAAAGTATATTACTTGTTGATCAAGTTTGAGAAAGCAATATTTTTTTTTTAAATCAGCTAAATTATATAGACTTTATATATATATATTTATTATCAAACTGATTGTGAAAGCTATTAAAACGGGATTGGGTTAGGAATATACTCAGTATATAATTGGAGATTACAGCGATTCTAATAATCAATTATTAGTAAATCTAATATCTGTTGTAAACTTCAAAAATTGTAAACTTGACAAATATTTCATAAATTGGAAACAATTATAAGGTTAATATTCTGTGTATAATCATATTTTAAATTGTTTTAGCTTTCACTATAGTTAGCTTTATATAAAGTGTATATTGATATGTTAAATTAATTTACGTTTTTTTATATATATCTAAGGGTTCAGAGTTTGTATAGTTTAGGGGTTGTATAGTTAGTAAATTCTTAGGCTCGTATTAAATAATTATGGTAAAACCTTAAATGTTGAGACATGAGTGTTGATGGAACATGATGATTTGGTATATTTATATTTTTAACCAATGAAAATAAGTGTATTCAATAAATTATCACGATGGTTTTAATTATATGTACAGTTTTGATTGCATACATATCAGTTATAAAAGTTTAGTTATAGCAAAAGGGGGGAGATTTTTTTTTATTTTTTAAAGGTGTTGCATTAAAAGAAAAATTGTGGAATATATCATAAATAAATACATTGGTTTTAAATTAAACCAGTGGCAATGACATGTAAATATTGTTGAAATCTAAGGTGATCTCAAAAAAGACCCTTTGGTTTTAATAGTATTGATTGATTATCTTGTTCACTGACAAAATCAAAACCCTCTTTCTTATTTCTTTTATGAGCGGTAATAATCACTGTTGTTTAGGGTGACACTACAAAAAAAGTTCACATTGATAGCATATTGTTATAGCACGTTTTACTGAACTACTAGGTAGATGAGTTTGAAATTTTCGTATTCTGTAATAGCATTAGAAAAATGCTATGATAGAACGAAACCTAAAATAGCACTTAATTAATGTTATTTTAAAAAATGAGTGAGCGGGAAAAAAATTATTGATCCCGCCAATACATAGAAGAAATTATAATTAAGCACCAAAATATTATTTAAGTGGCTTCAGTAATGATATCAAAAACATATGATAGCATTTTTTTAAGGCTAAGAAAAGCCATTTTCAAACATTATATTTCAAACACTAAAACTCTAAACTTAAACTATATACCAAATCATAAACTCTTTTAAATCTAAAAACATTTTGTAATTTACAAAATTTTATAGTTTATAACTTTAAGTTTATAACTAAGTCTTAACATTCATATTTAATACTTCACTTTAACATTTATAACCCCTAAATTAATAATTTAAATTCCAAAACCCTATATCTAAACTCCAAACCCTATTCCTCAAACCCCAAATATATATGTAAGGCACCATAAAATATAAATCTACACAGTAAAACTAATATTTTCCAACTTAAACACCAAACTTAACACCTAAATTACAATTCTGGCTAATTTTCAAAATTTATCCTCAATTTTCACTCTAAATCTCAAACCCAATAATCCAACCTTATACCGTAACACTAAATTTAATTAATTATAAACTCCAAAACATAAATTGTATATTCTAAAACTAAATCCTAACACTATATTTCAAACTCTACACCCTAAGCTTATACAAATAAAACTTTAAGTAACCATTAAACTTTAAACTAACCATATTCTCAAACTCCAAACTCTAAATATAAGTAACCATTGAACTTTAATCTTTCTTTTATTTTAAAACTAAATCACCAAACTCTAAATCATAATCAAAATCTTTAAATTATAAACTTTATTTTATATTTTATAAACCTACATATTCTTATTTAAAACATCAAATATAATATTTTTTAAAATTTAAAACCTCATATTTTAATGTAAACTTTACTTTTGTTAAAAAGTTTAATCTCAAATATATAATTATTAGTAACAAAATCTCAAACATAAAATATGGAGTTAATTATACAATTGATATTATTAACTACTTTAAATGAAGAAAGTAAATTATTTTATTGGTTAATCATAAAAACATGGAATTATTTTGGCCATTGATTGATTGGTTTAATCCAAAGGCCCAAAAGCATTCTTGTGTTATCTATGTACTCTCTTCTCATTGGTAGATCTTGCACAAGAAGGATTGTTATTTTTGACCATTGATTTTTAATCCAATGGTTCACAAACATTCATTTGTGATTTCTTTCTCTTTTCTCATAGGCCAACTCTTATCTTCTTCTCTCTTCTCCATCGAGAACTCACCACCACAAAGTATTTCTTCTCCACATCAATCTGCAAATACACAGGAGATCCAAATACACATCACTCCTATACGCTCCTCCTCCGACCACCTTCTCCGTGAAGCCTCGTCCTCCAGTTTGGTGGCGAAGATGAAGGCGTGAAAGGAGACGGCATCATGAAGAAGGAAGATGCAGCGGAGGTGGTACGGAGATGACAGAGGAAGAAGACGATGTGGTGGAGATGGTGGCAGCGACGAACCAGACACAGAAGCAGAGGTAGATGCGGTTCAGAAAATGGTGATTTGAGGCTGAGGCATGAGGCGCGGAGACACAGAAGCAAGACGTAGCAGATGAGATGAGGTGGTGGCGGCGGCTTAGGTTTAGATTTTGGTTTAATTAGGTTTTAGTTAGTATATGGTTTAATTTGTTATGGTTTACTTAATTTTTTAATTTTGGTTTAGTTTTGTAAAACTTATTTCATTGTAAACTGATTTTAACTAATAAATGAAATTTCATTTTAATTATATTTAATTATTGATTAATTTCTAATTATTTAATTTGTAATTAATTAATTTTGATTAAATAATCAAATTAATTATTAATTATTTCATTTCTAGTTATAGCATTATATCAAAGTCATTATAAATACATCATAGCACAAATCATATGATATAGTTATGTTAATAATATCATTCTTGTATTGCTATCGTATCGTGACATTTCGTAGCGTCAAAAAAAATGTTATAATAGATTGGGTACCTATGATGGCTGCCAATGACATAGCAGATCATAAAACGCTATGAAAAGCCTACTATAGCGTTTATCTTGAGCTAAGAATGTTGATATTTCTTGTAGTGTGAGTTTGGTCTTAGGTGAAGTAAACAATACTAAAAACGGGTCGAACAGAGGCGTTTATTAGATTTTGAGATGAGGTTACAAAGGTGGAGAAAATGAATGGCAAGCCAGAGCTCGGAGAGCTTAAACCGAAAAAGTACAAATAGCAGAGAGATGATTGTACGGACAATAAACCATAATCTTGCCGCTAAGTTTGTGTGTCTCAGTGTTCATGCCTTTCTCCTTTGCTTCCTTCTCCTTTTATAGTCTCTGTTCGGACGGGACTTGACCTAATCTTCTCTCCAATTGATTGGGCCTTGTCGGCCTGTCGGGCCTAATGTAGATTTTGTCCCGAGCTGTCGAGCCGATCATTTCTCACAAGTCGGTTACTCGGCCAAAAGCAGCCTGAAGCTGAGCTTTGAGCGCCGAGCTTCGGCTCCTCGGCTGTAAGGTGCTTGACTAGCTTGGTTAGGCCTTTTGTTCGATGGACGTCTTGAGGGGGGTAACCGCCAAGCCCTGAACTCGTGCCATCCTAACTTCTTGTAGGCATGTTCTGAAAGATCACTAAGCTCCGCTTGCATTGAATCAAGGCGTTGGATCATTTTGTCTTGGATGGAGCTGGTATCGATCGATTCCTTTGTTGAAATATTGGTCGATGGCTGTTGAAGTCCATCGATCGATGCGCTGGTTGCTCGGTCGATCGATGCTAAGGGTGCAGGTCTGCTCGCAAGCTGTCTCTGAATAGCTTTAATTTCTTTCTGCATCCCTTCTATGCTAGATTCCATGCTTCCAACCTCGTTAACAAGCAGGAAATACGTTTGGTCCAGACGTCTATCTTGTGAATCATCCACGCTTGTTATTGCTGTGTAGACATCATCAGCTAATTTATCCAAATCGGCTCTGGTACAGATCTCTGAAGTATGTATATCGATCGATGCAATCGGTTGCTTATCGGTAGATTTTTGCTTCTGCAGATTCTCGTGAAGCTTCTCTGCAAAGAGCTTCATCTGGCCGTCGATTTCAGTCAATCGCCTATCGATCGATGTGAGGTTGAGCTCGTCGATCGATGCAATCGGTGCAGCCTGATAATCAAGTTGACGTTGGAACTTCTCAGCCTCCTGCTGTATGGTGTATATTCGTAGTGCGAGTTCCTCCACTTCTTTGTCTACTAAGAAGTGTATATCAGCAATTTTCCTCTCAACTGCTTTCAGACGAGTCAATCCTCCAAAAGGATTGCAAGGTGCAGCGGGGTTCATATCTGCATGTGCTTCATTGATAAGGCGGATAGATCTCTATATCTCTTTTGTGCAGATGCTTAGATCCCCTAGGTTGTGGAAGATAGGTTTACAGGTTTTGGTGAGTTTGCTGCTGAGATGAGCTTCTGCTTCCTTCAATTCTTTCCAGATATCTCCAAGAGACTCATCAACCTCATGTTTTGAGTAAGTGGTCGATGGTGTGGCTCCGTATCGATCGATGTGGATGTTACTCCGTCGATCGATATTGATCTTTTCTGGCTATGGTTATGTGCGTTGCGAAGATCTTCAAGTTCCAGCTCAAGACGTTGAACCTTCTTGAGTAATCCTTGGTCTGCACTGAACATCCAGTTCATCTCACTGCGAAGCTTGTCTGTGGCTTCTTCTAAACTCTTTTCCATGGAGAGCTTTTCCCATTTGCGTTCTCCAAGTAAACCGGTGAACATCTCGTTGATCTCGTCTTTGGTGTAGGTTTCTTGCACCAATTGTCTTCTTGTAAATGAACTAGCGTGCTCGGTAGACAGATGTAGGGCTTCGTCCATTGAAGTTCTTTGGAGCAGTTTCTTGATGTCGTCTTTAGAAATTCTGATGACGTCACCATATATTCCTCTAGCAAAGCCATTCTCGTCTCTGTAGACCCCATACTCATCTCTGCTCCCAAAGATTTTTCAACTCCATATCGAAGGCTCTCTTCCGATTCGACGCTTATCGATCGATGCAACACACTCTGTATCGATCGATTTTTGTTGAAGATATGGATCCTTCCTGTTGAGATGGTTATCATCAGCTTCCTTTGGCTCAGTTGTTGTGTCTGCCTCCTGGTGCTGATAATGGTGGTCTGGTCCGTAGCGTTGTTGCTGGAATAGGTTGTGGGATCCATTGGCTAACTGTAGGACGTCTGCAATGTCTTCTTTGGATATGTGGAGTGTTCGTCCATCCATTGAGCGTGCAAAGCCTTGTGAATCTCTGAAAATACCAAACTCATCCGGGATTAGATTACCGAAATTAAGTACATTTGAATTTGTTACCTGGGATGGTTGGGTATATGTATCGGACAGGTTCTGAATCGGTCGATGGTTGTTCAAGCCTATCGGTCGATTTTACTCGTGCCGTGTCGATCGATGAGACTTCTTTGGGTTGGGTGATGTGTGTTGGTGTTGCAGTCTCGACCGCGGCTCGACTGGTAGTCGCTTGCCCAGCTCCCGATTGAGTAGTCTCCGCCTTGCTTGTTGTTGACTGTGTTGTCGAATGATGCGAGGCAAGTAGTATCGATCGGTGGGGAGAAGGCCCTGTCGATCGATGTCGTGATTCTGAGGTTGTGGTGGAGAAGTCGATCTTCATCTTCTGGAAGGTTGTGACATTCTATAGCTCTCTCCTCCTCGTAATCATCAGTATACTCCTCAATATGAGTAGTATTTGCAGCATATGGTGGGATGTAGTAGTCATTCTCCCACGTGTTTACTTCGAAATCACCTTCTGGAAACTCCTCCTCGATCTGATTGAATAGTGAATCGATTGATGGCCATGTGTGGCTGTCGATCGATGTCGATTCACGAGAGATGATCGATGAGACAATGCTTCTATCGATCGATTCTGCGGTCTCTGTCTCGTATTCGCCTTGTGAGTCGTATTCATCTCCACAATAGCAAACAACTACAAGGTCTGAGCCGTCTTGGATCTTCTTAGGGACCTTAATGACTCGTCTGGATCATAGTAGACCGTAGGGTTGATCAGGGTTAGGCACAGTGTGTTTGTCTGAAGGTTGCAGACTGCTCCAACTCTGGCTAGGAAGGCTCTTCCAAGTAGCAAAGAAGTAGGTAGTTTTATCTTGACGTCCAAGACATGGAAGTCTACTGGAATTAGGGCTTCTCCTATGGTGACCTCAAGGTTTCTCACAATTCCTCCAGAGTTATGCTGAGAACATTCCACAAAGATGAGCGATTCTTCAAGAGCTCTATCTTCAGACCTAGATGGTCTGCTATCACCTTGGGTAAGATGCTAACTCCAGATCCTGTGTCACATAGGGCACGTGGGAAGTTGATTCCCTGTACTGAGCAAGGAACAACAAACTTTCCTGGATCACCCTTCTTCTCTAGTTTGATCCTCTTCTTCATACTTTCTCTGACTTGGTTGAACATCCTCTTGATGTCTTCTTCTGTCTCCTTGGTTTCTCTGAAAAACATCCACAATCTGTGTGAAAAGTAGGCTTCTTCAAAGGGTTTCTCTGTAGGTATCCTTAGAACTCTTTTTCTGAAACTTGCCAACTCTTTCTAATTAACTCCTCTTTTAAGGTGTTTAGGAACCTTCTCTTTCCTTTTTCTGAGAACTCTGCCATCTTTTTCCTTTTCTATCTCCATTGGATCAATAATATCCGTGGGTTTCTTCATTATGGCGGTTGGTGGGTTTCTGGAAGGCTTAGATTGCTCCCGGAGTGCATTAAGTCGTGCAACATCTATCTTGGGAAGTTGCACTCGGCGTGTGATAACTGAATATCGATCGACAGCTTCTGGAGTGTGTCGATCGATTTCTTTATCAATCGGTCGATTGATGGGGCGTCTGTCCTGTCGGTCGATGTGATAAGGGCTGGGCGGATGTAGGTGCTTTTCTGCGAACTCCTCGTAAGTAAGTATCTTCACGGTATTGCACTCGTTTGTATATCCTTTAATATCCATTGGTCGATGCTCGTTTTGTTGCATCGATCGATTGGTGTTGGCGTACATCGATCGATATAGTGATCTTGACATCGATCGATTCCAGTAGTTGCCGTCAATACTTTCGATCTAGAAGTCTCCCTCTTGTAGCTTCTCTTGCTTTACCACTCTCCAAAAATCATCCTCTATGATAGCACTGACGTTGTGGCCTGTTGTTTCTTCTCCAGTCCCTTTTCCTAAAGCTTCCTGCTTCTTAACAGCTTCTCCTGTCTGAATCACTTGAGTCTCTAGTTTCTTCACATGGGTACTCAAAGCATCAAGCTTTGTGTTTAAAGTGGTGTAGACAGTGTCGATCTTTCCATTGAAGTTTACCTCTAACTGCTGCTGTCTTTCAAGAACTTTGCTGAGCATGTCTTCTAGCTTTCCTTCTGGGATTGGTGTGGGTGGCTTCATGTAAGATGAGTTTCCATAACTCCTGTTGTTGTTGCTGCTGTTGAAGTTTCCTCTCGTCCAAGTTTCGTTTCCTTGGTTTCACCTCTGAAATCCGGTTCCACTGATCCAGTTGACTTCTGCTTCTGTGTAGTCATCTTCTTCATCACCTTCTGCATCCTCTACTGAGCAGATTTGCTTGCTTAGCAGTTTCTGAACATTGTCAAGTGTAGCTTGTACCTCATTTATATGTTCCTTTCCAAGGAACGCTGCAGATCTTGCTCTTACAATGTTCTTTGTGCTGTTGCTGGATGCTAGGTTGTCTATTAGCTTCACAGCATCTTCAGGATTCCTTGTGGTGATGTTGCCTTCACTCGCAGTGTCTAGAGCCATCTGATATTTCAGTGCGATGCCTCTGAAGAAAGTGCAGAGCAGCTGCACTTTGTTGAATCCATGGTGTGGGCAGTCTCGCTGGTAAGACTTGAATCTGATCCGGTATCCTTGAATGACTCTCCGGCCTCGATTGAATGTGGCAATTTTCCTCCTTAAATCTTCAGCGCGCATCATCAAAGAAGTTACGCAAAATGGGTTTTGATGTCGCTCCAAGATGTAAGAGATCCGGTGGTAGCTGCTTAAGCCACGTAAAGCTTCTCGGATAAAGAGTGTTTGAAGAGCTTACAGAAAAGGTAGTCCGAGGGACTCCATTGGCTTTGATAGCAGATATGAGATCCTCGAACCTCTCCAGATGGTCCAAGGGATGCTCACTGGACAGCCCATAGTAAGGTATCTGTCCCACAAGGGTGTAGTACTGCGGCTTGAGCTCGAAATCGCCTCTCTGAATAGCAGGGGGACGAATGGCTGATCTGTTGGTGTAGAACTGATTTGGACGGTTGTAGTCAGCTAGTGTTCGAGCAGCCTCTTCTACAGGTTGAACAGCTCCTGTAGGTGCAGCTTCTGGCTCAGGGATTACTTCATTCTGAGCGTTGAGTTTCTGACCTGTTTCATTACGAAGGTGACCTTCTTGGTCACGCAAGTCTCCATTCATCTCGTGTGAGAATAATAGGCGCAACCATGACTCGCGGAGTAGTATCGATCGATATACGGTTAGAGGTATCGATCGATATCGGATGAAAGATGTCGGTCGACGGTGAAGTAGTGTCGGTCAACGTGAAGGTGCGAGTGTCGGTCGACGAAGACGGTGTCTCGGTCGGCAGGGGTGCGTCGGTATCGGTCGACAGGCAGTTGATGGCGTCGATCGATGCGGAACGGATTTCCTTGTGGATTGAACGTTCCAAGTTGGCAGGGTCTTCTGAGAACAAAAGTTGGGATTCCTTGTTGCTTCTGGTGCTGCTGGGCATGTACCTGAAAAGACAAGAATAATTTTTTGTGTCAGAAAACAATTTAAAACAAAAATAGAAATAACCTAGACCTAATCAGATTAGATCCTATTGTATCAAAGCTCCCCGGCAACGGCGCCAAATTTGATATCACTCAAATTACCCTAAGGAGTGACTTTACTCTCTCAAATAAGAGGTTCAGTTGTAGTACTTAGGGATCGAATCCATAGAGAGCTAGTGTACAAATAAGATGCAATCTTAATGACTATGCTAGGTTGAAAATAGTTTAAAGTAAAGTGCAGGTTTGCTGAGTAAGGATGAGATTACTCAGTTGAAAGGATTTGGTTTTTAAAACAGTAAAGAAAAGTAGTTAGATTCAGGGTAAGTATTCAGGAATTCAGGATTATAAATACTATAAAGGCTAACAAGTTGTAGTACTTAGGGATCGAATCCACAGAGAGCTAGTGTACAAATAAGATGCAATCTTAATGACTATGCTAGGTTGAAAATAGTTTAAAGTAAAGTGCAGGTTTGCTGAGTAAGGATGAGATTACTCAGTTGAAAGGATTTGGCTTTTAAAACAGTAAAGAAAAGTAGTTAGATTCAGGGTAAGTATTCAGAAATTCAAGATTATAAATACTATTAAGGCTAACAAGTTGCTTGCATGATATGTCAGAGCTCAACACTTATTAAATGAATCCATCAGCTCTCGCATTATTTAGACCATCTATTACTTAGATGCTAAATGGTGTTGCGGCCGGCTACTCTGCCGATGGTATCGCTCGATAGTTCGATAAAAATATCGACCGATACACCTCTAGCTACGTCGATCGATTACTCTATAGGAGTATCGATCGATACGGCTCTAAGCAAGCTTTATGCGCGAGTTGATACAATGTTCACCATGATCTTAGATCAGCTTTCGCATATCTCAAGAGGGTCATAGCATGTTTAGGATGTTGTCGGTATTGCATGTAATGAACAATGCAATCCAAGTTCATGTTCTAGGTAGCTAAGTTAGAAAAAGCATTAGTGAACAATCTTAACAATAAATATCACAACTATAGCAATTATAGGCTGGGGCTAATCCCTCATATCCTATTTAACAAATGAATCTACTCAGACATGGCTAAGTAGTTCATAGCAACAAGGTAATAATAGAAGTTCATAGACCTATTAGAGGGTGAACACTTAGGTTCCAATCACAAATATCTTTGGATCTCTCCTCTAGGTCTAGAATTCTATAACCTTTGTTAACAATTAAAGAACTGAATAGAACTTTATTGAGAACTTGCAAAGTAATGAAAACAGTAAAACAAAATGAGTAGAAGAAGAAGAAACTCTTTTAGAACTTAAACAACTCTTAAAAACTATATCTTTGCCAAAACACTTAGACACATATAAATATGAGTTCATTAGGTTTAAAAACTCTTCAGGGGCATTCTTGTAAAATGTGATATCTTGGGCTTCAAGTTCGCCAGGTCCAACTTGTCTTTCAGCCAAGATCGATCGATATTACAGGGTGTACATCGATCGATTATGGTCTCGATGTATCGTTCTTCGGCTAATGTGTGTCGATCGATTGCACAGAGTGTGCATCGATTGATGTGTAACTCTGGTGTCGACCTCTGGTCTTGATCTCGGGTGAACTCTTCTTTAAGCTCCAAAAAGGCACTTAAAACATCACTTTTCTCCAAAATGCTTATGAACCTGAAAACATACCTAATAGACTCCAAAACATAGATAATAGTAGTAAAAACACTCATATATCATGGGTAAAAGCGGGTAAAATCCATGGTATATCAACTACAGAGTTGGCAAGCCATTCCGGGTATCGGACTTCCACGATCGACCCTGCGTTGAGTAAACGCTCAACTTCCTCGACGACTGCCTTGGATCTCTCGGGTCCCAACTTTCGCCTTTTATGTCGAATATGCTTAATGTTCGGGTCCACGTTCAGCTCGTGGGTCGTGATGGAAGGGTCGATTCCTTGCATGTCGGACATCGACCATGCGAAGGTGGACAGATTCTGCTTCAGGAAATCTATGATCTTCTGTTGCATCTCGTCTGACAGATAAGCGCCTACCTGTAACACTTTGCTCGGGTCCGACTCGTCGACTGGTACTTCGAGTACTTCTTCCTTTTGGGGGCAAACTTTGCTTATTGTAGGTGACACCGAGTTGACGAGTGACTGCGAGCGTTGCAATTTGACCGTGGCGATCAGGAGATCTCGAGCTGCTAGTTGGTCTCCTATTATCGTTTTGATTATTCCATCGATCCCCGGAAATTTGACGCACTGGTGGTAAGTAGAGGCGATTGCTCGCATGGAATACAACCAGGGGGTGCCAAGTATCACGTGGTAAGGGGCTTTGGTGCTGACTACCGAGAATTTGACCATCCGAGTTACTCCCTCTGCTTGCACCGAGAGACGGATCGTTCCGAGAGTTACTTCGGAGGAGCCGTTAAAGCCTGTGAGTGTTCTGGGAGATGGTTTTACGTCCTTCAGATAGAAACCCATTTTCACGAGGGTTTCGCGGAAAATGATATCAACCGAGCTCCCGGTGTCGATTAGTACTTTGGTAACGTCGTATTTATCAATAGCCAAGACAACGAGGAGCGGATCGTTATGGGGGAGGTTGACGCCGAGTAAATCGTCGGATGAGAAGGAGATCGGAGGATCGTTGGGAGGCTTCTGGGGCCAACGCTGTGATGTATCCGCTTGTCGGCGATGATCTTTGACAGATCGCACTGAGTCTCCGCAAGGCGGCGACCCTCCCATGATCACGTTGATTCGTGGTCTGACGCTAGCTTGTTTCTTAAGGAGAAAAGCTCCGAGATCTTTGTTCTCCATCGGTTGGTTGGCCTTCTTGCGGTCGAGCTTCATGCGTAAATCGCTTAAACGGGCGTTAAGCTGTTCTCACAAGTCGGTGACAGGAGCATCGTTTTGGGACGTATACTTGGATCTCGTGGCGTTTAACACCGATCTGAGGTCGGAGGGACCGGGAGATTCACTGATCTTTGGTGTGGTCTTCCTCTTGATGAGCGTACGTAAGTCTAATGACTCGGGAGCTTCTTCGAGGTCACTCTCTTCGTCTGACGAAGACTCGGGTTAGGCGCGAATAACCTCAATCCTTTGCCTGACCGTGGGTTGGCCTTCGTCCGCCGAGGCGTCTTCATCGTCTTCCTGCTGAGATGCTTGTTCGGCATCCTTCGGCTTTGGATTGTCCTGCAGGGATTTCCCTTGGTTTTTCTGCTGATTCTTCCTATCCTTGTTCCTGCTCCAACTGGTTTCACTTTTCGGTTCTGGAGAAGGAATCTTGAGCTCGCCACTCTTGATCGAGGAGAGGAACTGTGCGAAAAGTGTTTTGCACTCTGAAGTGTCGTGGCCTTTGACGCCATGGAGTTTGCACGACTTGGTGAGACCTGGAGGGGACCGAGATGATCCTGCTACGGAATCGACCTGGGCGGCTGCAGTGGCGGCCGTTGCTCGGGATGACTCACTCGGGGAGTCTGTTTCTCGGTGAAAGGTGTTCCACTTTTTCCCGTTTTCATCAACAACGTAGAGGAGGCCATTCTTTCGGTTGTTTTTGTCGGTAGCAGCATGCTGACGACGCTCGACGTGGGCATTGGCGGCGTTTTTAGGTGCCGACTGCTTCGCCGAGTTGTGCTTACTGAGGATGGCCTTTGTATCTTCTTCCATGCGGATGAAGTTGTGGGATCGAGCAATGGCGTCTTGCAGAGACAAGGTGAGACTTCGGTAGATATCTTCTCGGAATTTGCAATCTACCAAGAGAGTGTTCATCAAAGCGTCGATGGCGATGTTGTCGGGAATGGTTATTCTCGACAAAACTGACTTGAAACGCTCCATGTAGTCGCGAAGACTTTGATCCTTTGTCTGTTTGAGGTTCCAGAGGCTTGAGGCTGTCGCTTCGCGCTTGGTGAACATAATGTAGGTTTTGAGAAAAGCCGAGGAAAGCCCTTTAAAACTACTGATTGAGTCTTCATCGAGCCCGGAGAACCAAGTTAGAGCTTGCTCGTTCAACGTCTCGATGAAGAGTTGGCAGTAGCCAGCATCTTTTTCTTCCGAGGAAAGTCGAGCTCTCGCCATAGCAATGTTGAAGGCTGTCAAATGCTTGACGGAATCTCCTCCTGGCTTGTAGTCGGGTAGACATAGCTTGTCCATCTTCCGGAGTTTGACTTTGGTTAGCTCCTTAGTAAAATGCGTGCGTGATGTAGAGGCGATGACACTATCGATCTCAGGAGCTGCGCTGGTTGCTTGGTGGATCCTTGAGCTCATCTGCTGGAAGTTCAGTTTGAGCTCGGCGAGCTCTCGGATGGTCGCCGGGTCGGACGCTAACGGAGGAGCGTCGGCTGCTAGGGTTCCGATTTGCTCAACTTCGTTCGTCACTACACCATCCGTCGGAGTTGGAGGGTTTGTGTTGAAGAGGTAATGGCGGAACGGCTGGGAGCTGCTGGCGGGTGCGTTAAGTGCAGCGACGATGGCAGCGAGCTGATCATTCGTCGTCTTCTGGACTTCTTCTTGATGAGCGAGTCGAGCCATGACCAAACTCATGAACTCCGACGCGAGGAACGGAATGGGAGGAGGCGGGGGAGGAGTGAGTTTCGGCTCCTATCCCGAGGTACTAGGGTTCGTAACTTCGGTTGTCATTTTGGTCTAGAAACACTAGATCTGTTCTGCTCCACGGTGGGCGCCAATTGTTTAGGGTGAGTTTGGTCTCAGGTGAAATAAACAATACTAAAAACGGGTCGAACAGAGACATTTATTAGATTTCGAGATGAGGTTACAAAGGTGGAGAAAATGAATGGCAAGCCAGAGCTCGGAGAGCTTAAACCGGAAAAGTACAAATAGCAGAGAGATGATTGTACGGACAATAAACCATAATCTCGCCGCTAAGTTTGTGTGTCTCAGTGTTCATGCCTTTCTCCTTTGCTTCCTTCTCCTTTTATAGTCTGTGTTCGGACGGGACTTGACCTAATCTTCTCTCCAATTGATTGGGCCTTGTCGGCCTGTCGGGCCTAATGTAGATTTTGTCCCTAGCTGTCGAGCCGATCGTTTCTCACAAGTCGGTTACTCGGCTAAAAGCAGCCTGAAGCTATGCTCTGAGCGCCAAGCTTCGGCTTCTCGGCTGTAAGGTGCTTGACTAGCTTGGTTGGGCCTTTTGTTCGATGGGCTTTGTGGATGGGTACAATCCATCCTCAACAACTGTTGCATGACTCCCTTTGTTATTAACTTTTAATCATATGTTTTTTTTTTTGTTTTTATTCTTCTTCCTTCACAATTCTAAACACCTTATATTCTACTCTATCAACCTTGCAACTTATGTCAATAATGTGGAACATCGAATTGTGATATATGGAAAGGCTTAAGAGAATTTATTTGGCTACCTATGTCACCAAAGTTCACTTACCTTTCGAGCACATCGAGAATCCCGAGTTAAGCGTACTTGAGCTGGAGTAGTCAAAGGATGGTGACCTATCGGGAAGTGATCCGCGATATCGTGCGAGTGAGGCCAAAGCACGGGGAAATGTCATGTAGTGATTGCAGGGTCAGTAAACAAGACTTTCGGACCCTGGGAAAATTTAACGGACCGCCTTCGGATGGGATGTGGCTCATGGGCCGAGTAAGCGTGGGTGGCCCATTAGCCGTGGGCGTCGGGCATTACAAGTTGTATCAGAGCTGGTTAGCCGTCTCGGTTATGATCCGAGAGGCGTCTTGTGACCTGTCGTAGGGCGCAATGAGGACGTTGCATTCTTTGAGAGGGGGTGAATTGTAACATCCCGAGTTGTGATATATGGAAAGGCTTAAGAGAATTCATTTGGCTACCTATGTCACCAAAGGGCACTTACCTTTTCAGGAGCACATCCGAGAGAACTCGAGTTAAGCGTGCTTGAGCTGGAGTAGTCAAAGGATGGGTGACCTATCGGAAAGTGATCGCGATATCGTCCGAGTGAGGCCAAAGCACGGGGAAATGTCATGTGGTGATTGCAGGGGTCAGTAAACAAGACTTTTGGGCCTTGGAAAAATTAACGGATCAGCCGTCGGATGGGTTTGGGCCCATAGGCGAGTGAGCGGGAGTGGGTGGCCCATTAGCCGTGGGCGGTCGGGGTGTTACATAAAGCTTATAGGTTTCACCTTACCAAAGTCCATCATATCTTGTGCAGAGTCGTAGAAAACCCAAAGAAAACGTGTGGACAAAAACCAACCTACAAACAGATCTACAAGCGCCACAATGACCTACAAAATCCTTTCTGAAATCTTTCACCCTCCACTTCACAGATTTCTGTATACGCAAGGGCACTTAGTCCATCTCCAGCAAATAAAGATACTTAATGTTAGTTCAAAGATGACACCACAATAAGGTAATACAGAAGGTAAATCGAGAGACAAAACTAAACAAGTAAATGCTATGCTTTATTAGAATCTCTTTAAACAATCTGTTACAAGGTCTGTTTAATTCAGCTTTTACACGTCTAGTGTTAACACCCTAACACACGCTACTGAAAGATTTCTAAGCTACCCGCTTATGTCTCTCCTCCGTCAAGTACTTCAGCCACTGCTTCAGCATGACCCAGAACACTTCCAGGAGCTTGTCTTTCTCTCTATAAGATCAGCCTCTCAGTGTCCCTGTCTCTCTACAGACGTTCCATAGCTGTCTTATAGTTATTCTTCACGTTCCCAAAATCCTAGTCTCCAAGGCAACATGGATGTGGACATTCTCTATAACAATAAGTGCAACTTTTCTTTTTTGGAATGCACTTATTCCTCTTCCCTTAAGTCATAAACTTGCTCCTCAAGTTTATTTCTCTTTCTATATCTCCAAGATACACGCTTGCTTTCCAAATCTACACAACTCCAGCTCAGCACGTTGACTCCACATGGTCTTCACCACTCAACACGACGCCTGCTTCAGCATCTACGTCAGCGACTACTTCAGGGTAGATATCTTGCATCTTCAATCTCCCCCTTTTAGCTTTGTGTGCCGATCAAGCACAACATCCTTTTGGTTCAACAACCACGTTTCCCACCTGGAAACTTCCATACTAATTGTGTTTTTCTCTCCCATGAGATGTGCACCACAACATGATTTTCTCCCCCATGAGATAAGCACCATCTACATCAGAACGTCGATCACCATGCTTTTCTCCCCCATGAGATATGCAGTCCTTGGACCAGAACGTCACCACTTCTCCCCCTGTTTGATTGCATATTAATCTAAAACAGAGATGCTTAGATGTCAAGACTTACAGACCCAATCGTCTGCTTTATCAAACGTAATCATGATACAGCCTCTGCTGCAGCGGAATAGATTACAAGTACTGCATCACGCTCTGACGCACCTATCGAACTACTTTCCGACTGTGGGAACCGAAATTCACACCGTCGAGTTTTAGTTGATAAAGATGGAGGAAAATTGAGTGAACCCGATTTTCCTTGAAGGTCCAAATTCTCTGCGTAATCACTTTAGAAAAATACGAAGATAGATAGCAAGAGGGAAATAGATAGTCGCTCAGAGGCATTTTATTAAATGAATAGTATGAATACAAGATTTCTCCGAGGAGTAGAGGTATGCTAACAACAGAACAGGAGGCGGGCAAGACATCCCAAGCCTTGCCGTACTAGTCTAACCACCTAAGCCCTATGTTCTCTAAGCTAGCAAAGCTCTAAAGTCTAAGCTCTCGGATCCCCATTTCTTCTATCCCAGCTCTTCTTATATAGTCGCTTTAGGTCGGTGACCCGTTTATTCTGTTGCCTTCGGGCCCAAGTTTATCTCTTTTGGGAATATTCCTTTTTCTGTCGATCTTCGTAATTATCCTCTCGAATCTTGACATTTATTTTCGGAAACTTGACATTTACCTTACAAATCATAGTCAGGATAAACCGTCATAGTTCCCATAGGCTCGGATCCCCTCCGAGACCGTAAGTAGACCTCTAGGCAAGTTTGGATCCTTGCGGACTGCCTTTAGACCCTCTGAGCGTTTATACGATTTTCTCGGTTTTAATCGTAAAACTTTGAGAATAACTTCAATCGAGACGAAGCGAGAAGTGTGTTGTCCCAAAGATCGGATGTCACAGCGATACAGAAAGTATGGGGATCAAAATAAGTCGGACATGCCGGGGTTAGGTCAGTCTATCGATCGAGCTGACCCGCGTGTTGGTCGAGCTCGCCCGGCGAGCACACACATTCAGGGGTTG
Source organism: Brassica nigra (assembly GCA_016432835.1). Classification (NCBI taxonomy): domain Eukaryota; kingdom Viridiplantae; phylum Streptophyta; class Magnoliopsida; order Brassicales; family Brassicaceae; genus Brassica; species Brassica nigra. Next base: position 32,813,688 of record CM028247.1, read on the forward strand.
AGCTCGCCGGCGGGCTGACCCGTATGCTGGTCGAGCTCGCCCGGCGAGCACACCTATGCAGGGGTCGAGCTCGCCGGCGAGCTAACCCGCGTCCGTCGAGCTCGCCCGTCGAGCACTCCCATGACGGGACTGAGCTCGCCGGTGAGCTGCCCGCGCCGGGGTCGAGCTTGCCCAGCGAGCACACCCGTGCTGGGTGTGAGCTTGCCGGCGAGCTCCCCCATGTGCGGGTTGAGCTTGCCCGGCGAGCACACCCATGCTGGGTGTGAGCTCGCCGGCGAGCACGCCATTGCCGGGGTCGAGCTCGCCGGTGAGCTGCCCCGTGTGCAGGTTGAGCTCGCTCGGTGAGCACACCCGTGCCGAGTGTGAGCTCGCCGGCGAGCTTCCCCATATGCGGGTTGAGCTTGCCCGGCGAGCACACCCGTGCCGGGAGTGAGCTCGCGGCGAGCTGCCCCGTGTACGGGTTGAGCTCGCCGGCGAGCTGCCCCGTGTGCGGGTTGAGCTCGCCCGGCGAGCACACCCGTGCTGGGTCAGCTCACCGGCGAGCTGACCCGCGTCCGTCGGGCTCCCCCGGCGAGCACACCCATGCTGTGTTTGAGCTCGCCGACGAGCTGACCCGCGTAAGGGCCGGCTCGCCCGGCGAGCACACCGGTGCCGGGTGTGAGCTCACCGGCGAGCTGACCCGTGTGCGGGTTGAGCACGCCCGGTGAGCACACCCGTGCCGGGGTCGAGCTCGCCGGCGAGTGTCTTTTGTACGGGTTTCGCTCGTTCGTCAACTTCCGATTTTTTTCTTTAGCGAATGTGTCGCGGAGAATCCGCGACTAGGAAATAATCTTAGCCTATGATTTCGAGATAACCGTTTTTGGCCCCAACAGTTAGCCCCCCAGAGACTCAGAGACGATTTTGCAGGCGAATGATGTAAGTTAAAAATCGAAATCTTTGGTTAAGAATATCTATTGCGGAAATCCACGTCACCCTCTATATCTTTATAAATAGCAAACTACCATTCTTCATTCTTCACATCTCTTTCTTACATTCTTCTCTCTTCAAACTTCTTATCAAGCATGCCTTCCTCCCCAAGCGAAAAGAAGAACTCCAACGTTGAGATGGGTGAGGCCGACTCATCACTTCCGTCTCCGGCCATGCATGAAGCCACCCCAACCTTCGTTTCCGGGTTTCTTTGTTTCAAAGAGAGACTGTCCAGACGCAGTGCCGAGAAGGAGGTGACCCGGGACCATGCCGAGCTGCTGGCTGTTCCTTCTTCTTCCGCAATGTCGTCCTCGGCTGGAGGAAAGAAATCTCTCGTCCAAGCCGCACCCGTTGCTGAGGCGGATGCGACTCTTGCGATGGCGCCGGGAGTTCTAGTTCAACCTTCCGGTTCTTATACTACCCCGGCCCCGGTTCTGAAAGAAGAAAAAGCGACGGAGCTGATGCCCCCTCCTTTGGACCGTTCTAGGGCTTCCCGCGGCTGGAGCCCCTCCCCTGCCTAAAAGTCGCAAAAGGGGTAGTACCGCGACCGAGGCTGACAAGAAGAGGAGATGCACCAAAAGCGCTGAAGGGGAACTTTCGGGGTTTTTGACACTCCAAGGAACCAAGGTTTTTCTTGAACATTCGGCATAGAATACTTAATCTTTCGTCGTTTTTTTAATGACTTTCCTTCTCTTTTTATGCAGTTTGTGTCGCTGATAGACGGGATGCTCGGCGACTGCAGCTCAGAGATAGAACGCTTGACTAAGGACCTGGCCGAGTCGCGGGAAGCAAAGAAGAAGTCGGAGGATGCGTTGAAGTCCGTCGAGGAAGCTCATGCTGGTGAGGTCTCTCGATTGGAAACTCAGGTTGGTGATCTGGAGCGGGATCTTGGGAAGTCGGTGAGGGCTTTGTTCAAGTTGAAGAAGGAGAAAAAGAAGAAGGTCTCCGAAGTTCATTGTCTCCAGCGCGAAATCTAACAACGAGAAGAGTCCGAGGTCGTCGTCTCGAGGGATGACTTCCGCGCTCGTTGTTGGGGTCAAAAACGGTTATCTCGAAATCTACGGCTAAAGACCTTCCCGAAACTCAAATTTCCATAACGACTGACGAGGAAAGATCGAACAAAAAACCCACGGACGGCAAGACGGCCTGGCGCCAGCGGCAGCAGGACGCTGGCTGGCCTGCGGCGGCACCGGCCTGGCGGCGGCACCACCTCGCCAGCGCACCGGCCTGGCGGCGCACGCGGATCGGAGCTGGCCTGGCGCCGGCGGCACCCCTACGCCGGGCGGCACCGCCACAGGCGGCTGGCGCCGGCAACCTGCCTGCGCCGCGCACGGGCGCTGCCTGGCCTGGCGCCCGGCGGCCGGAGCGGGACGCGGGCTGTCTGGCGCCGGCACCGCCTGGCGCCCAGCAGCTCCAGCGGCCGCCCGGCGCCGACCTGGCGCCGCCGGCAGACGCTGGCCTGGCCTAAGCGCCGGCGACTGGACGCTGGGCTGGCCTGGCGCCGGCGCACGGACGCTGGCTGGCCTAAGCCGCGGCACCGCCTTGCCCGGCGGCATCGGACGCTGGCTGGCCTGGCGCCAGCGGCACCTGCCTGGCGCCAGCGGCACTCCGCCACGCAGGCGGCCTGGCCGGTGGCACCATCGCGGGTGGGCCTGGCGTCGGTCCCCCTCGTCCGGTCTCGTCCTATCGTGTCGGTTCATTCCCGCCTTAGCTTGTTTGGATCAGCCCTCGTGAGTTTGGTCCAATCAGGCTATGGCGATTACCACGAGACATCGGATAAACATCAAGTCATCGAAGATAGCGGAAAACTCGGAGATAATTACAAGACCGACGAAAATGGAACATTCGAAGAGATAAGCTTGGGCCCAAAGCGAGGCCCATCACCCTAAGGCAAACCGACCTAGAGGTGGGTATATAAGGAGAGCAAGAGCAGAAGAGAAGGGCATCCCAAAAATCCGAGAATAGACTTAGAGCATCCTGCTAGCTTAGAAAAACTAGGGTTTAGGTAGTTAGACTAGCGGAGCAAGGCTTAGGACGTTTGGCTGCCTGCGACCCTATCTTTTCTTTAAATCGCAACTCTCTTTGTCTTTCCGAGAATCCTTGTACTTGTTTCTCTTATCTAATAAAACGCCGGGCAAATAATTCAATTCCTATTTTTGTCTTCTGCTTACTTTGTCGATTTCGTGTGGTAACGAGAGAATCCGGACCTTCAAGGAAAGTCGAGTTTACTTGGCTTTCCTCCGCAATCTTATTTATCGAAAATTGACGGTGTGAATTCCGGTTCCCACACTCGTCTACCTCGCTACCGAACTAAAACGGAAAAATTCTGAAATCGAAACTTCTCGGAAAAAGCAAACGGTTAACAATTCACGGAGACCTTCGGCAGTCCCAAAGAGCCGAGGCCCGGAAGGGAAGTGAACCAACCTGCGAACGGGTGGTTTCAATCTGTCTCGACGATTCTTTCCGGAACGGTGTGTCGAGATCGGAGCTAACCTCCGCGAACCGATGAAAGCAGAGCTCATCGCATGCCTCAAAAAGAACCTCAGTACGTTCGCGTGGGCTGCGGAGGATATGCCGGGAATCGACATTAGCGTAACATGTCACGAACTTAACATCGACCCAACTCACAAACCCGTAAAACAAAAAAGACGAAAGTTGGGACCTGAGCGTGCCACCGCAGTCAATGAGGAAGTCGAAAGACTCCTCAAAGTAGGGTCGATAACAGAAGTCAGGTATCCGGACTGGCTCGCCAACCCCGTCGTGGTAAAAAAGAAAAACGGCAAATGGCGGGTCTGTGTCGATTTCACGGATCTGAATAAAGCCTGTCCAAAGGATTGCTTCCCGCTCCCACACATTGACCGACTGGTCGAAGCAACTGCGGGAAACAAGCTTCTGTCATTCATGGACGCTTTTTCCGGGTACAATCAGATCATGATGAATCCCGACGACCGCGAAAAAACTGCGTTCATCACAGACCGCGGAACGTATTGCTATAAGGTAATGCCTTTCGGTCTTAAAAACGCAGGTGCAACATATCAGCGACTTCGTCAACAAAATGTTTGCCGAACAGCTCGGCAAAACTATGGAAGTATACATCGATGATATGCTCGTAAAATCTCTTGACGAACACGATCACATAGCCCACCTAGAGGAATGTTTTGCACGACTCAACCAGCATAACATGAAACTCAACCCGGCAAAATGTAGATTCGCAGTGGCATCAGGAGAATTCCTCGGATACCTCGTAACGTATCGCGGAATCGAGGCCAACCCAAAACAAATCGACGCACTGATAGAAATGGTCTCCCCGAGAACCAAGCGAGAAGTCCAGAGGCTAACCGGAAGAGTCGCGTTGAACCGTTTCATCTCACGCTCCACGGATAAGTGCCTACCGTTTTGAGACATTGAAAGGGAAACAAGAAGTTCGAATGGTCCGAGCAATGTGAAAAGCTTTCCAGCAATTGAAACATTACCTGGCCACTCCACCAGTCCTCGCAAAACCGTGGAAGGTGAACCTCTTTTCTCTATATCGCAGTTTCAGCGGCGGTCAGTGGTGTCTTGATCGAGAAGAACGCGGCGAACAAAACCAATATTTTACGTAAGCAAGACGTTACTGGATCGAAACTCGATACCCTCTAATGGAAAAATTAGCATTAGCTGTCATAACCTCGGCAAGAAAACTAAGACCATATTTCCAGTCTCACGCTATAGTGGTTCTCACCACGTTCCCTTCGGGATAATCCTGCATAGTCCAAGTCAATCCGAGGCTCGCAAAATGGGCAATCGAACTGAGTGAGTACGACGTCGAATACCGCCGGGGCGCGCAAAGTCCCAAGTACTGGCGGATTTCTTGGTAGAATTACCCACTAGAGACATGACTAACGAGGAACCAAACTCAACTTGGGTCCTCCACGCGACGGATCTTCATCCAAACAAGGATCGAATCGAATCGGCTCACCTCTCCTAACGGGAAATCCTAGAACAGTCTTTCCGATTGGCTTTTCACGCTTCAAACAATGAGGCAGAATACGAAGCACTCGTCGCAGGATTGCGGCTGGCCCATGGGTTAAAATCCGTAATATTCACGCTTACTGCGATTCTCAGTTAGTCGCCAATCAATACAGCGGAGAATATGAGGCGAGACGAAAGGATGGACGATATCTAAAACTCGTCCAGAACTGGCTCGAAATTTCGATCAGTTCGCCCTGACCAGAATTCCTCGCCGAAAACGTCCAGGCTGGCCTTGGCTGCCCTCGCCTCAAGCTCAGATCCAGGGCTCCAAAGAGTAATCCCGGTCGAATTCATCGAGCATCCGAGCATCGGACCACCAGTGGTCGTCAATCTAATCCAAGGCGAGATTGAAGATGCGGAAGAAGTCGAGGATCAGCGGAAGCGGATGTGAACCCGACCGAGTATGGCTGCGACAGCCCTTGGTTAGAACCAATCCGAGCCTATATCGTGAATGGAACCTTACCCAAAAAAATGGGCGCCCGTAAAGTAAAACCAAGCGGCACGGTACGTCACGATAGAGGGAGAAATTTATAAGTGGTGTTTCTCTGGTCCTCTCATGGCATGCGCAGAAGGGGAAAGAGCAAGAAGAATCATGAAGGAGGTCCATTCAGGATCATGCGGAAATCATTCTGGCGGAAGATCTCGCGGTTAAAATCAAACGCCACGGTTATTATTGGCCAACCATGGTAAAGACTGCGAGAAATTCGCCGGAAGTGCGAAAATGCCAAAGGCATGCTCCAACAATCCATCAACCGCGGAGATCCTCTCCTCGATCTCCCCTATCCTTTCATGCGATGGTCCATGGACATCGTCGGACCTATGCACCCATCAAAACAAAAGCGCTTCCTCCTAGTCCTTACGGTTTCTTTTCCAAATGGGTAGAAGCGGAATCCTACGCAAGTATCAAGGACACACAAGTCGAGAACCGTGCGGAAACATATCATAACTAGACATGGGGTCCCGTCGAAATCGTAACAGATAATGGATCTCAATTTATCTCTACTGATTGAAGCATTCTGCGAAAAATGGAAAATACGACTTACAAAGTCAACTCCCAGATATCCGCAATGCAATGGACAGGCAGAAACCATCAACAAAACCGTCCTTGGCGGACTCAAGAAACTACGCCAAGAAGGCGATGGGCGAGGAGCTCGAAGGAGTTCTTTGGTGCATCGACAACCCCAAGGCAGACTACGGTGAAACTCCATTCGCCCTCGTTTACGGAGCGGAATGTATGATCCCAGCGAAGTAGAATTCCCGAGTGCGGAGAAGATTCCTCCCGAAGAGAGGATTTAAGCGACGCTATGATGCTGGACAATCTCGACCTCATCAATGGCCGCGACCAGGCACTCATTCGAATCCAGAATTACCAGCACGCTGCCGCAAGGTACTACAACTCAAGCGTCGCCATCGCAGGTTCAAAGAAGGCGATTTAGTCTTACGAAAAGTCTTCCAAAACACTGCGAGCAAAGCAGGAAAACGGGAGCAAACTGGGAAGGACCGTACAAAGTCATAAAAGTAGTCCGACCAGGCTCATACCAAATCGCAAACATGCAAGGCGTCAAAATCCGAGAACTTGGAATGCGATGCACCTCAAAAATACTACCACTAAGCGATAAAGCGTGGTACAAAAGAACTACGAGATGGCTTGATCCCTAGACAAGTGCGTAGGCAACTTCGCCAATCGGCGGATTCAGCTATCCCCAATTTAAAAAGGGGGTGCACGTATACTCGTATACTTCCACAAATTTGAAAATTTTCAAACTTTTCACGACTTTTCAAAATCAGCCTTCGCCACAACAGCGGATCTAGTGTCCACTAAGCGATTATCACATCCAAAACAAATCCCGGATGGCCAACACTTCACGAGGCATTGTGACGCTTCTCCGGTCAAACTTACGCGACCCCTTGGTCAGCGTCCAAAGCGGAAACGACAGTTTTCTGGCTGCGAACATTCGCAAAAACATCCCAAAGCCATAAGCGTTTCAACACGAGATGGGCATAAGGAAAAATCAACCTTCAGCACTGCGAGGCGTCGCTAGCGGCGAAGGACATTCTTTCCGCAAAACATTGCAGGCGAAATCTTCGTCTCTAAACATACAAGCGCACCTCAAAACGGTATCATTTCGTTGTTGCTGATCACAACAAGCGAACTCTGCGTCTAAACAGACAAATAGCCGCCGCCGAGGGTAGGCTCTTTTACATCCGACAAGGATAAACATAGCCTATACAAGAAATCAAAATTTTGGTCTAGCTCTTAGTAAAGTAGCTCGACTCACGCCAAAACAAATCATATAAGCCGACAACAATTGGCGGATTTTAAGCAGTGCGAGTCAGGTTAAAATGCGCAAACGAGGCAAAGCGAGCCGATTTGTCATCGCAAAGCCTCAGTCCGAGAGTAAACCTAGGTCTTGCCCTAAACCCAGCCACGCTGGATCTTGACATCTCACAGACATAGTATGGTATCACGAGATCCAAAATTTGTCTCTTCACTTAAGCCTATTCGTTTCACGAGTTTTTGTAAATCGGTAAACGCGGAAATCTCGCTTTATGCAGACAATAGATGCGGTGATCATCGGGGAACTAGGAATGAGGCGACAACTCACACCCTCTTTCTCATACTTGAAAAAGTTCATAAATAATCAAAACGTTTCATAGATTGAGACTGCTGAAATTCAAACAAAACCCCAAAAGGGCAGGGATTGAAGCCACCAGCGGCCAGTCCGGTAAATACATCATGGCCTCTTAAACGGCCGAAACACATAAAAAACGAAATCCCAGAAGGGATTGATAAACCTAGGCGCTCCCAGGAGCGTCATCTTCATCCTCACTCGCGACAGGGACAGCCTCGCCGTCGCCTCCCTCGGTCGCATCGCCACTACCCGCCTCGTCCGCGCCAACCTCGCAATCTTCTCCCACGCGCTCCCGATCTTCTGAGTTTTCGGAGGTCGGAGCTAGGGTGCATTCGGCTTGCAGACCGGCGAGGATCGAATCGAAATCTCCCTCGGTGGCCGCCCACTCTCCTTTGGGGAAAATAATCTGGCTTCCTCCAAGTCCAAAGACGGGGCCTCATTACCTCGAAGCAACTCGAGCTCATTCAGACTCCCCTCGATCCCCGCTAAAGCCAAGTCCCTCTTACGGACAGCTATCAAGGACTCAAACAGGATGGCCATCCTCGTCAGACGACCATAGAAGTCGTCGCTGGCATCGGCAACCTCCGAGGATCTACGGGCGTTCATCTCCTCGTGAGCCTGAACCTTCTCCTGAAGACGGCGGACTTCCGAGGATTTACTCCTCTTCTCTTTCTTCACCTTGAGTAACGAGCTCGCGGTCTTCCCAAGGTCGCGCTCAAGATCGCTGATACGAACCTCAAGCTGGGACGTCTGGGCGGCATGGGTGTCCTCGACAGTCTGCAATGCGGCCTTAGTACGCTTCAGCGCTTCCTGCGACGACTCCAGTTCCTTCGATAGACGAATGACTTCCGATCCTTTTCGCCAAGCATTCCATCGATCAGAGACACAAACTGTCCGCAAAAGGAAGGAGTAAGTATCATTGCAAAAAGGTGCAAAATTACGGACAAAATCGAACCTTGGAGCGATGGCGCAGCGACTCAGAGGTCGCTTTCCTCGCTCTTAGCACCCGCTTCTTTTCGCTCGGACACAGCGCCAGCTCTTGCCCTTCCAGGCAGCGGCAGCGGCACCAGCCTGGCAGTCCCAAGACGAGTTCCCTCTTCACCGGGAAGAAGTGCAGATTCTATCAGCGTCATCTCTTCGGAGATGGCGATCGGGGCAGTCGAAGAACCCGATGGATGGATCTGAACATCAAGAGTCTGTTCAGGAACAATAACCCCTTCTGTAGGCGGAGGGCATCGGATGGGACTTGAACTAGGAACCAAAGGAGCAGGCAAAGGAGTTGGAGCAGCGGAAGGAACATCGGCGTCTCAGTCCTCGCCGCTTTAAGCCTTCGCAGCACGCCGGGATAGCTTAGCCTTGAAAGAATCAAACCCATCAGCCAGGGACGGAATAGCCTCTTGAGCGACCTGAGCGGCGGGAGCTTGACTGGCGGAACCGGCGAACTTGGCGGCCTCGCCCATCTCAACATCAGAACCACTCTTTTCAACTTGGGATGAAGACATTTTCTTTCTTGAGAGAGAAGAAGAGAACTTGGAAAGATGTGAAGAATGAGAAGGGAGGGTTGGCTACTTATAAGAAAAAGGAGGAAGACACAGGTTCTCTGCGGAAAAATCCTTAGCCAAAGATTTCGATTTTCAAAAATTCAGATCACTTTCGCCCAAAATCGTCTCCGACCTTACGGGCTGGGGGGCTAACTGTTGGGGTCAAAAGCGGTTATCTCGAAATCTGGCTAAAGACCTTCCGAAACTCAAAGATTTCCATAAGCGGCCAGCGAAAAGATCGAACAACGAAAAACCCACGGACGGCAAGGCGGCCTGGCGCCGGCGGCAGCGGAGCAGGCTGGCCTGGCGCCAGCGGCACCGACCTGGCGCCGGCGGGGCAGGCCTGGGCTAGCGCCGGCGGCACCGGCCTGGCGCCCGGCAGCGGGCGGGGCTGGCCTGGCGCCAGCGGCACAACCTGGCGCCCGGCGGCACCGTCACCGCAGTCGGCCTGGCGCCCGGCGGCCAACCGGCGCCCGGCAGAGGCAGCGCCTGGCGCCAGCGGCATCCAGCGGCCTGGCGCCAGCGGCACCAACCTGGCGCGTACGCAGACGCAGCCTGCCTGGCGCCCGGCGCACGGAAGCGGGCTGGCCTGGCGCCGGCGGCACGCGGAAGCAGGCTGGCTGGCGCCAGCGGCACCGGCCTGGCGCCCGGCGGCGGGGCAGCGGCTGGCTGGCGCCCGGCACCGGCCTGGCGCGGCACCGTTACGCAGCGGCCTGGCGCCAGCAGCACCATCAGCGTGGACGACCTGGCGTCGGTCCATGACCCTCGTCCCGTCTCGGTCTATCGTGTCCGGTTCATTCCCGCCAGCTTGTTTGGATCAGCCCTCGTGAGTTTGGTCCAATCAGGCTATGGCGGTTTACCAATTCCACGAGACATCGGATAAACATCAAGTCATCGAAGATAGCGGAAAACTCGGAGATAATTACAAAGGCCGACGAAAATGGAACATTTCCGGAAGAGATAAGCTTGGGCCCAAAGGCGAGGCCCATCACCCTAAGGCAAACCGACCTAGAGGTGGGTATATAAGGAGAGCAAGAGCAGAAGAGGGCATCCCAAAAATCCGAGAATTAGACTTAGAGCATCCTGCTAGCTTAGAAAAACTAGGGTTTAGGTAGTTAGACTAGCGGAGCAAGGCTTAGGACGTTTGGCTGCCTGCGACCCTATCTTTTTCTTTAAATCGCAACTCTCTCTGTCTTTCGGAGAATCCTTGTACTTGTTTCTCTTATCTAAAAAAACGCCTTCGGGCAAATAATTCAATTCCTATTTTTTGTCTTCTGTTTACTTTGTCGATTTCGTGTGGTAACGCAGAGAATCCGGACCTTCAAGGAAAGTCGAGTTTACTTGGCTTTCCTCCGCAATCTTATTTATCGAAAATTGACGGTGTGAATTCCGGTTCCCACACTCGTCTAGCGAGGATGGCTGCTCTGTTTGGTTCCCTCTTGTTGGTTCACGAGAGAGACTTGGCCCTGGCGAACATTGAGGGAAGCCTGAGCGAGATCCGATTGCTTAAAGGCGAAAGGGCTCCGACTTGAGACTCCGAAGAGGCTCGGCTAGTATCTCGCAAGGAGGAGCTCGAAATCTCTGAGGGAGGCTTCAACTCGATCATCTCTCAGCTCCAGTCCGAGTGCACCCTTACGCCGTGTTTGGGAGAACCCGAAGGACAAGATCCGGTGGTCGGAGAGGGCGAGGATGACGGGACCGAGAGAGGTGAAGTTGGAGTGAAGGATGACGACGTGGTTCCAAGTTTCACTGAGGTTGAAGATGGAGGCGGTGCTCCGAAGAGTACCTAGGTTTGTGATCCTTTCGAGGATTTTTATTTTTTTTGGCCTGATTGAAAGGCCGCGGATTTGTATGTTTTGGGACTGCCCGTTGGTGGCTTTGAATCCCTGCCCTTCTTAGGGCTTTTTGTAAGATGACTGGCTCAATCTATAAAACTCTTTTTCGGTTATTATAAATTAAGAGAACTTCGGGTTTTTTTGAAGTTAGAGGGCGAGGATATGAGTTGTCGTCTCACTCCTTGTCCCCTGATGATCACCGTAACTATAGTTTGTTGAGTGCGCGTTGTTTGTGCTTTACGCGAGGGTTCGTAAAAACGATCAGACTTAAGTGAAGAGACAAGTTTTGGGATCTCATATCAGGGTGCTGATACTATGCCTTTGAGATGTCAAGATCCAGTAAGACTGGGTTTAGGGCAAGACCTAGGTTTACTCTCGGACTAAGGCTTTGCGATGACAAGTCGGCTTTCGTTTTGCCTGTTTGCGATTTTAACCTGATTCGTACCGATTTAAAGTCCGCGAATTGTTATCAGCTTATATGACTTGTTTTGGCACGAATCGAGCTACTTCCAAAGACCGTTTGGAGGTGCTAACCGAAATTTTGGATTTCTTGTATAGCGCGCTATGTTATCCTTGTCGGATGTAAGAGAGCCTATCCTTTCGAGGGCGGCTAATGTCTGTTTAAGACGTTTAGAGTTCGTTTGTTGTGATCGGCAACAACGAAATGATACCATTTTAGAGGCATGTTACCATTTTAGAGGTGTGTTTGAACCTGTTCCAAGAACGAGAACGTCGTTTCTGTGGAGGGGAAAATCGTAACTTCGAGCGTGCTGCGACGTCTCGCAATGCCAGAAGTAGAGATTTTTTTTATGCCGCATTTTTGAAGGCTTTTGTTAGGTGAATGCAAGATTACCAGATTTGAATGGTGAAATGTTTCGAAAATGTCGTTTTCATTCGAAGTTTTATGGGAGTATAGGAGTATACGTACCCACTCCCCCCCCCCCTTTTTTAAGGTGGGGGATAGCTGAACTTGCCTGGCGAGCTCCCTACGTACCCTTTTTCCGGGGATCAAGCCATCTCGTAGTTCTTTGGAGTCCACGTTACGATTAGTGGTAGTATTTCTTAAGATGCATCGCATTCCAGGTTCTTGGGATCTTAACGTCTTGCATGTTCGTGATTTGATACGATCCGGGTCGGACTACCTTTATTACTTTGTATGGTCCTTCCCAGTTTGCTCCCAGTTTTCCGGCGTTACGTTTGGCCGTGTTTTGGAAAACTTTCCGTAGAACAAGATCGCCTTCTTTGAACCTGCGGTGGCGGACGTTCGAGTTATATTATTTAGCGGCAGCGTGCTGGTAATTCTGGATTCGTATGAGCGCTTGGTCTCGTTGTTTGTTGATGAGATCGAGCTCATCCAGCAACATCGCGCTGTTAACATCTTCTCGTTCAGGGAGGAATCTTCTCCGTACTCCGGGAAATTCTACTTCCGCAGGGATCATACATTCCGTCCCGTAAACGAGGGCGAACGGGGTTTCACCCGTAGCTCGTCTTGGGGTCGTACGATGTGACCAAAAGACTCCTTCAAGCTCCTCTGCCCATCGCCCCTTTTTGGCTTCTAAACGCGTTTTCAATCAGTCTAGGACGGTTTTGTTGATGGTCTCTGCCTGGCCATTGCACTGCGGGTACTTGGGAGTTGACTTGGTCAGTCGTATCTTCCACTTCTCGCAGAATGCTTCGAATCGGGTAGAGATAAACTGAGATCTGTTGTCTGTTATGATTTCGTAAGGGACACCGTGTCTGGTGATGATGTTCTTCCATACGAAGTTCTCGACTTGTACGTCTTTGATGCTTGCGTAGGAGTCCGCCTCTACCCACTTTGAGAAGAAATTTGTAAGGACCAGGAGGAAGCGTTTCTGCTTCGAGTTATGCAATGGTCCGACGATATCCATGGACCATCGCATGAAAGGATACGGGGATGAGATGGATGAGAGGACTTCCGCGGATTGATGGATTGTCGGCGCATGCCTTTGGCATTTTTCGCACTTTCGTGCGAACTTTTCGCAGTCCTTGATCATAGTCGGTCAGTAATAACAATGGCGTTTTATTTTGACAGCGAGAGATCTTCCGCCGGAGTGGTTCCCGCATGATCCGAATGGACCTCTTCCATGACTCTCCTCGCTTTCTCACCTTCGGCACAGCTCATGAGTGGGCCGGAGAATCTCCATTTGTAGATTTCTCCTTCTACCGTTACGTATCGTGCGGCCTGGGTCTTAATTTTACGGGCCGCCCATTTCTCGGTGGGAAGTTCTCCGTCGATTATGTATGCTCGGATCGGTTCTAGCCATGGGCTGTCGCAGCCGTATTCCGACTGATCCATGTTTTCTTCTGGTGGGTCTTCGATTTCCTCCGCATTTTCGATTTGTTCTCGAATCAAATTAGCTATCACTGGTGGTCCGATGCTTGGATGTTCGATGAATTCAACGGGGATTACCCGTCTTAGTCCAGAATTCAAACTTGACGCGAGTGCCGCCAAGGCATCTGCCTGAGTGTTTTCCGAGTGAGGAATCCTTGTGAGGGCGAAGTGGTCGAAATCTCGGGAGAGGTCTTGGATGAGTTTTAGATATGCATCCATTCTTTCGTCCCTTGCTTCGTATTCTCCCCATGTGCGGGTTGAGCTCGCCCGGCGAGTACACCCATGCTGGGTGTGAGCTCGCCGGAGCACGCCTGTGCCGGGGTTGAGCTCGCCCGATGAGCTGACCCGCGTATGTACACACTGTAGTACTTCCTACCGTACTCCTTGTCGCATGTCCCGACGTACTTCCTGACAAGCTTCTTTAGCTTCATTTTTTGATGTGCTTCCACGCACAAAATGTGACAGCCCCTTCTATTGTATTTCCTTATACCCTCAGCTCCTTGATATCTCAGTCCCCAGTTCACCTTGGCTGGTTGTCCCATCGAGAGTATCTTATCCAAGTCCTTGGATCCACTGTTGAGCATCCTGATATGTTCGCGATTGTCAGTCAAATCATGTTCCAGGATCCTTACTGATGTGCCCCAGTTCAAGGATCAGTCCATGGAACAGGACCAGCATGAAGACGAGGACATAGCAGCCGAGGTTCAGCGTTCAGACCTTACCGATCAGACGGACCGAGCCGTGTACCGATTCGACCCACGTACATCCGGAATGGAGCTTCAGCAGGACCCACGACCTAACGACCGAATTGACCGGACTGAAGCTCGTCTTTCCCGACCAACTCGCCAATCTAAGACCAACAGTCAAACGAGTGGAACCAGAATCCGACTGTGGCTTCTCTCTCTTGAGCCGTTTAGACCGTACCAGCAACCGTGCTGATGAACTGATCCGACACTTCGACCAGTTCATGAACTTTGAGTCTCCAAATCTCTCTAAGGAAAGGATCCTTAAGCTTTCTGAAGATTTGGGTCGAGAAAAGTCACTGTCCGTTCAAGGAGAACACACGGCCAGTCTAAGACTGACCTACCGTTCGTCCTTGTCCCTACCGCGGGTCGTGCAACAAGGTTCATCGAACCTGGACAGGAGTAGCCGAAGGGTTCAATCGACCAGTCAACCTCATTTTCCGTGCTCTGACTAGATCTGGTCCAAGTTGTAATTTCTATGTATTGTTTTTAGCATTTTCTATTTATTTGATTTGACCACAAAAATGTATAAGTATGTAAACTCTCATTTGATCAATCCATTCGATTTTTCCTTTGATTTTTGATTGAGTTTTTACTCTCATTGTTCTTTGTTTAGAACATCCGTAGTTTCCTTGGTGAGGTTATCTCCGAGCAAACGACCCTTCTTTCGTTGGACCGGTGCATCACATCCGACAACAAAGAAGTCTGGTAGTATCAGTGGTCCATCCGCATCCCATTGTGTCACCCATTGATCCATCAGTTCTCTTTCCATTCGAATTGAGTCCATATTCATTGTACCGTTTGTGTGATCCGTTCCTAGGGTCCTTCAAGTGGTATCAGAGCAGCTCTTACGGTACCATCTTTTTCATTCCATCTTTCTCATCTTCCATTTCTTATAAACACTTCTTCTTCTACCTTTCTTGAATCCGGGTTATTCATTACCATCAATCTTATTTATAAACACTTCTTCTTCTACCTTTCTTGAATCCGGGCCCTTCATTACCATCAATCTTATTTTTTAAAAAAAAAGAAAAGAGAAAAGCATTAAAAATATATATATAAATCAAAGGATTTATGGATTGGTGGTGGAAGAGAAAGCCTGCTGGCTAAGGAGAAATCCAGCCTTTGAGTTGGTTAAATCGGATTCCTTATTTTAAATCTCTTATCTTTCTATCTTTACCATTTGGTTGTTTGCTTGGAATTCCCATTGGGGTTGCTTCTTGTTCTCTTAGAACCTTGAGAGAAACTCTTGAGTGACCGCTTAAAATCGAGTGAAACATGTGTGTGGGTGAGGATAAACACTTGAGTGTGTAAGGTTTCATCTAACGTTTATTGTTTCAGACATGATGTTCTGAGTTTTATCACAGGCCAATTAACCTAATGTGCACGCTACCACAATCGAATGGTATATCGATGCAGCACTTTAGGATCGAATCCACAGAGAACTAGTGATCGGTAACACTAAGAATACACAAATCTCCTTAATCTAAGCAAATAGGGAGGTGAGGAGAATTCTAAACTTATGAAATATAAAGACAACTAATAGCTACTACTAGAAATAAGCTAGAAAGACGAGCTCTTGGGTATGGTAATTGATCAGAGATGATTGACTTCAGATTTAGATACCAGACATCATCGACTAAACATCAACTTCCGTTGGCCTAATGCAATCAATGATGCATGAATCACAAGTCTACTAACCACTAGAAAGCTCGGGCAAGAACTTCCGTTGGCCAAATCTGTAAAGGACAATACTAAGTTCGTTCAAGCATTTCAACAAACACATTCCGGGCGTGAAATAGCTTAAGATCTAGACGAGAGTGATTGTGGGAACCGAAATTCGCACTGTCAAATTAAGTTGATTTGGAGGAAAGCCAAGTGAACCAAGCCTTCCCTGAAGGTCCCGGTTATCTGCTGGGCCACACACGACATAATCAGTACGACAAAGAGAATAAGAAAAACGGAATGAAAGTCGTAAGAAAAAAGAAAAGAGCAAAAAATCTTATTTCCGAATCCGTGTTTGAGCGTGAACAACAGGTAAGAGCCTTGGCTACAAGAGCTGTTGGCAAGTTCGCTAGTCTAGCAATCTAAGTTCTAACGTAGTTGAGTCGCAGCTCGCTAGTAAAAACGGAAAATAATGCCTAAGTTGCTCTAAGTGCTATGTTGCTCTAAAAAAGTTCTCCTTTTGCTCCTCGCCCCAAGCTCTCCTTATATACTCCTCTTTAAGACGGTCTATTCTTCCTTTGGGCCGAATCTATCGCGAATCGGGCTTCTTTCCATTTCCGCCAGTCTTCATGTTTATTGGGAAACTTGACGTTTATCTTCAAGAAACTTCACATTTATCTTCGGGAAACTTAACATTTATCTTATGTTAAGATATACATGGGGCGTCATGTCCATCTCGACTTGGTTTCCTGGAAATCGCAAGCGGGCCGATTCGGTCGCGTTCGGGCCTTCGAGGGCCGTTGTTTCGATTGTGGACGTTTTACGATTTTTCGGAGAAACCAGCCTGTCATGATGCTTGTTTTGCCGAAGGAACCTCAATTCACCGCATAGTCTAGATGACTGGTGTTTTTAGAATAACCGTGATCGTTTTATACGATGAATCGAGATCCATTCGTCAACCGAACCTTCGGTGGTCTCCCGAAGCTTTCCCGATTTATTTCGACCAAGACGAAACGGGGTTCTTGGGTTTCTTGTCTCCAAGGAGTTGAACGGTGAGTCTTCGAGCAAGGATACAAAGTGCATAGTTGGACTAGTTTGTTGAGACGGTTTTACGGGAAGAAGATCGCACTTGTCGAGTGGGCGCCCGGGATTTTGACATGGGTGTTGGCGCCCGGCGCCTGTGACCAGGCGAGCTGGCGCCCGGCGCCCGTGACCAGCACGAGCGAGCTGGCGCCCGTGACCAGCAGTGAGCTGGCGCCGGCGCTGTGACCAGCAGGCGAGCTGGCGCCGCCGTTCGCAGGCGAGCTGGCGCCGCCCGTGACCAGCGCAGGCTAGCTGGCGCCGGTGCCTGGCGCCAGCAGGCGACTGGCGCCAGCGCCGTGCCAGCGCGCCGCAGGTGAGCTGGCGCCGGCCCGGCGCCGTTGCCAGCGAGGCGAGCGCCGGCTGGCCCAGTGCCAGCAGGCGAGCAGCGGCGCCGGTGCCAGCAGGCGGCCCGGCACCGGTAAAAGCAGGCGGGCCCGCACGGTAAAAGCAGGGCGAGCGGTGCCGGCGCCAGCGCCAGACGGTGAGCGGCGCCCGGTGCCAGTGCGGTCGAGCCGGCGTCCGGCGCCCGGGGCTAGGCCGTGGCCGCTCCTGCTGGTGTCCGGTGCCACGATGCGATCATCCCTTCCGAAGTTTTCATCGAATAACTAGTTTTTTCTTTAGTTTTATTCGACGCTTGATTGTTTTCAAGACTTTCGGGTATTGACTGCGCCTATGACCGATTTTGACCCCAACAGTTAGCCCCCCAGCTAGCTAGGACCGTGGTTTCTGGTAACAGGTCCTAGCTTGTGGTATAGCTGGATAGGAAGGTGTAGAGACGCAATCGTTTGCCGAAAGTCGGAGTAAATAGTAACTTTTCTTTCCTTATAAAGATGGAGTAAGAATTTTCAGTCATTCTTACTTCATCACAAGGATTTTACCTCCTAAAGTTTCTCTCTCAAGAAAAATGTCTTCAAGATCAAGATCCTCTAAAAGGAATTCTTCTTCTCACTCATCTTCGGGCGATTCTCCCGTCGATGAAGTGGTTGCGCCGAAACACGAAGAAGAAGTTGACAAGGATACGAGGGAGGCATACTACAAAGCTGTATGTGGCTCGTGTCCGCCTCCGCGGGACATCCCCATTCCCAGGAGACCTCAGAGGGCGCCGGGCGCGCCTTTCTCACCAAGCATGGTCTCTCCCGAGTACCTCACAACTCTTCGAAACTTTTACCAAGTTCCGAGTGGGGTCACGTTCCGGATTCCGACCGCTGGCGAGAGCGCAAAGGATCCTCCGCAGGGCTTCTTTACTTGATATGAAGCTTTTCTTTTGTACAGCCGCATGTGGTTCCCAATCCCTGGTACCATTGTCCGCGCGCTTCGTTCTTTCGGACTTTCAATCAGCCAGCTCGATGTCCCGTCTTTGGAGAGTTGGCTCGGCGTGCTAGTCTCGAGTTACGAGTTAGGTATGGACCTTACTCCTAATGATTTCGAGGGACTTTGGTATACCAAGCCAACGGCGATTGAAGGTTCGTATTCCGTGATCCCGCGGAAGAACATGGCCATAATCCACGGGACTACTTCGAACCCCAAGTCATGGTTTGATCGCTTCTTTTTCGTACGAATAGATGGGGAATCCGTGGAGGAAAGCTGCCTTCACTTATTCCCTCAGGAGTGGAATTTTGATCACGGTAACACGACTAATTCTCTTCTCCCTTTTTTTTTGTTTTCGTACTTTGAACGTGCATGAAGATAAAGCTTTTGTTTATCGTGCAGTTAACAAGATTGTCGCGCACACTCACGCCGATATTTTCGTCAAACGAGACCTTCTTCGGGAAAGGCCATTCTTCTGGAGTAATTTTTCCGTCGAGCGGATTCGAAATGCGGTGGAACTCCATCGATCCCGAGTCGCCTCTCAGCCTTCCGACGTTCCGTGCGACGTCGAGCCGACTGCTATCTTGCCTGTTCGGAGGCGGGGACATAGGTCTCGGAAAGGCAAAGAGGTCGAATGTGAGACGGCCTCGGAAGATCGTTCGCCATTAGGAGGAGACTCTGGCTTTGCTCCGGGAGAAGGGGGTGGAACCAGCGAGTTTCCCCTGCCTATCAATTTTTTCGATGGTCTCCCTCCAGCGTTTACTACTGATGAGTCGCTCGAGGATGACATGAAGAAGAGAGCTCTTGCCGAGGGTACTCAACGAATCAACGAGGTTTATCCTTTGAACTTTGATCATATATATTACCATTGTTGGATATATATTTTTCTGATCCTAAGTTTATACAGGGGATGAGGGTGTTGAATGGTACTTGATGAAAGCTTTCGAAGATCGAGGATCTCGCTTCAAAGCCGAGGAAGCGAGCGAACTCTTCCGTTTCGGAAGAGGCTAAGGAACAAAGTCGAAGCAGGCCGAACTTCATTCTCGGGCCCTTGTTCGTGCGGAAAGGGGAGGGGGGAGAGCGATCGCTGCCGAGATGACGCGGAGGGCTGAGTCGTTCGCCACCGAGTTCGAGAGCTTGAAGGAAGCTCAAGAGTTTGTGGGTGATTTCCGAGTGCCGTGGATCGGTCGCTAACCTTCACAAGTCGCAGACACGGGTTTTCCTTCCCCTCGAGATTGCTGAAATGGAAGGTTTTATGAGCGAATGGGCTCACGCTGAATCCTTAGTTCCTCCGATCGAGGGAAGGGTCAGGAAGCTTTGGGACCCCATCGAGGTTTCGGAGGACACGGTGGAGGCGAAGCAGGCGGAAACGCGGAAGGCGTGAATGAAGAAGTTGACCAGCCTGTTACTTCGTTCGGGATCTTCACGTCCGAATACCTTGACCTTGATTACTGAGGATTGTCGTCGGGATTATATCCCTTTATCTTGATAGCTGTTTGCGTGGCCGTGTGAGGCCTGTTTATTTGTATATGCCGCGACCGTAGGAGGTCGTGTAACCTTTGTATATTTCGGGACTGGCCGTTGGTGGCTTCGAATCCCTGCCATTTCCGCGGCTTGAATATATATCATGTGGATTTTGCAGAAATTTGCCTTGTGTTTTGATTTATACTTTCGTCAAGTGTAGAGGGTAGAATCCGAGTAGTCACTTCGTATTCTAACTCTTATTTTGTCGCTAGGTCCGTGTACTACTTTGTAGCGAGTGTTTTAGGTGTTAGCGATGAGAGACATGTTTTTGGATCTCGTATCTGGTGTCGATACTATGTCTGTGAGATGTCAAGATCTAGCAAGACTGGGTTTAGGGCAAGACCTAGGCTTACTCTCAGCTTTAAGGCTATGCGATGACTGATCGGCTTTCGTTTTGCCTGTTAGTGATTTCGTCCTGACTCGCACCGTTTTAAAATCCGCGAATTGTTATCGGCTTATATGATTTGTTTAGGTGCGAATCGAGCTACTTCCGCTTGGAAGAGCTAACCAAAATTTTGGATTTCTTGTATAACGCGCTATGATATCGTTGTCGGATGTAAGAGGACCTTGAAAAGGTCTGACTATGGTTTGGTATTAGTGAAACGTTTCTTTGTTCGTCCGTCGGGGACAATCGGCGTTTGTTTTTTAAGTCGCAGGTGGACTGTTTTGATGGATGATGCGATTTCGATACCTTTGGGAAATTGCGACGTCTCGCGTTTCCCCGAAGATATGATTTTCGTTTTCTGAAGTTTTGATGCGTTACTGTGTTAAGCATGCTTTGAAAGTTTGATAAAAAGAGTTGTATTGAAAAGTTTCGAAAATTTCGAATATATGTGCGGATATTTCGCGTTTTTGTGGGAGTATAGGAGTATCGTACCCACCCTTTGGTGAGGGGATAGCTGAACTCGCCGGGTTTCGACGAGCTGCCTACGTACCTCTTTCGAGGATCAAGCCATCTAGTAGTTCTGATTGTTGCTGCAGACGTTTTTACTCCCCGTGTGTCGCCGTTCCGATCGTACTAGTCGGATCGGTGGTTTGTGCGGGGGTCGAGTTGTCTACTTTTACGGCGATGGACTCAAGAGACTTTGTCGCTGTCTTGAATCGTTGCCTGTTCGGATGATTCTGGATCATCTTTTTTCGAGTTTTCAGGAATGTTGTGTGATTTCTTTGCTCGTTCGTTTGGGTTGGCGTTCCGATCTTTCGCAGTTTGAACTCGGCTAGGTAGCAGAGTCTCGACTGTTTCTGACTACCCCAGATTACTGCGGTTCGGTTGGAGTCGGAAATTTGATGCGAGGTGATATGTGGGCGGTACTGCATTCATGGAGTTGATCCAAGGGTTCCCATGATGGCATTGTAGATGGCCGGGTTGTCGACTACTGCAAACTCGACGATCTTTGTGACTTCCTTAGCCATGACTGGGAGCTTAATGCTCCCAAGGGTCATGGAGGTGACGCCGAAACCCAGTCAAAGGTTTTGGCTCGGGGCGACTTCCCAAGTGGGATCTTCATCCTGTAGGGTGTCTCGGAAGATGGCGTTGACCGTACTTCCTGTATCGACAAGGATGCGGCCAACTTCGAGATCCTGGATCACCAGGTCGATGACTAGAGGATCGTAATGAGGTTTGTCGATTCCGACAGTTTCTTGTTCCTCGAAAACGATCGCGTGGTTGGGAATATCGCTATCTGGAAGCCAGTTGGAACTCGTCTCGGCTTTTTGCCAGTAGGCTTTGATTGACGAGACCGAGTCTTGGTAGAACTGCGACCCTCCGATGATCATATTCACCCTTTGACGACTGCTGTTGTTCCCTTGATCGTCTTGTCTCCTTCCGCTTCTCACCTGACTGACTTTCAGGTGCGCGGTCCTCGGAGACGGTCTTGTAGGTTTTTGGGCGGTCGGACTCCAGGAGCAGGTCCTTTATACCCTTGACCTTTGACAGTTCGCCGGCGAGGAGCTTTGCAGCGAGCCTAGCGCCGAGAACCTTGCAGTTCGCGGTGGAGTGACCTCTGGTTTCGTGGAACTCGCAGTAGGAATTATCCTTGTACTGGTTCCTGGTCCAGGTGTTTCCGGAGTTTTTTCCTTGCTCGAGTTGATGGCGTAGTTATGCTCGCCTTGGGCGTCTTCCCCTTCGTGATGGACGTACTTGTTGTTACGAGAGGGTTTCTTCTTTGAGGACGTTTTCTGCGGCCCATGCTCTTGCGACATGACTCTCATCTCTTCTTCCATGATGATGAAATCTGTTGCCTTGTGTAGGGTATCCTGGATCGTCCGTGGTTTCTTCAGAAATATCCACTTCGAACTTTGACTTGAGAGTTTTCTCAGAGGTCGATTGCGACTTTGTCGCTGATACCGTCACTCTGGCCATCACTAGCTTGAACCTTCTCATGAAGTCGCGAAGTGATTCGTCTTCCTTTTGAGCCAGAATCCATAGGTCCACGTCGGAAGTTTCTCTATCCATGAACATGGAGTACTGTTTGAGAAATGCCGAGGCTAGTTGGCGGAAACTTCCGATGGAGTTTCTTTTGAGCCGAGAGAACCATTGGGCGCCCTGAGATTCTCGACAAAGAGAAGGCAGTGACCGGCGTCTCGTTCACGCTCCGGGAGTTTTCATCTTCCCATCGCGATTTGGAAGGACTGTAAGTGTGCCTTCGGATCTGTGGTTCCGTCGTAGACGGGAATCCTGATCTTCCCAGGGTCTGAGATGCGTGTCTCTGTGATCCGAGTGGTGAACGGCATTTTTCGTGCTTTCTCGAGAAGTCTACCGATCTCGGGAGCGGCACTAGTTGCCTGGTGAATTTGTGATTTCACCGCTTTTACCTCGGCTACTGTTTTTGCGAGAGACTCGCGGAGATCGTGGATCTAGCTATCGTTACCTGCGTTTTTCCGAGCTTGTCAGCGCTGGTTATGATGGATCCAAATTTGATCCTCCGCCAGTTCCTCCTGTTCCATCCACAAGAGGTCTTCTTCCTCTTCTGTCATGGGTTTTTCGAAGGAGACCGTCTGTCGAGCAGACTGACTTCGGGTCCTTCTAGGATGAACGTCAGCGCTACCGTCCGAATGATCGGATTGGTCGCTAATGTCCAAGTCAATCCGCTCGTTGCTTTCTTCGTTGTCCCCAGCGGGAGGTGGAAGATTCTCCGTGGTCGGTTGCGCACCCGGTTGGAGAAGTTCGTCAGGCTTTTGGCCTGGAGAAGCCTTGTCCGTGCGTGCAGCTCGATCGCCCAGAGTCTCGAAGTCAAGTCTTCTGCTGCTGCGGGCTCTTGTGATCCCTCGTGGGACCTTGCTCTTGGCCTTTGCAGTTAAGGTTTCCACCTGTTTTGCGAGAGAGGCCACGAGTTTTCCTTGTTCGTCCGCCTGTTTCTGAGCGGAGGCGAACATCTCTTTCATCTGGTCGAGTATCGTGGTGTCAGTGGTGACCGTTGATACGTTTCCAGCTGGAGTGTTGGTCGCGTTGGCATCGACAGGAGCTCCGTCGTGCGTTTGCGGGTTGTCAGTGTTGGTCGCCGTATCAGACCGAGCGTGTTTGGTTAAGAGTGAGATAGATCCGTACCCCCCCCCCCTCCTTCTAGCACCAAACTGTGGGAACCGAAATTCGCACTGTCAAATTAAGTTGATTTGGAGGAAAGCCAAGTGAACCAAGCCTTCCCTGAAGGTCCCGGTTATCTGCTGGGCCACACACGACACAATCAGTACGACAAAGAGAATAAGAAAAAACGGAATAAAAATCGTAAGAAAAAAGAATAGAGCAAAAGATCTTATTTCCGAATCCGCGTTTGAGCGTGAACAACAGGTAAGAGCATCGGCTACAAGAGCTGTTGGAAAGTTCGCTAGTCTAGCAATCTAAGTTCTAAGCTAGTTGAGTCGCATCTCGCTAGTAAAAACGGAAAATAATGCCTAAGTTGCTCTAAGTGCTATGTTGCTCTAAAAAAGTTCTCCTTTTGCTCCTCTCCCCAAGATCTCCTTATATACTCCTCTTTAAGACGGTCTATTCTTCCTTTGGGCCGGATCTATCGCGAATCGGGCTTCTTTCCATTTCCGCCGGTCTTCATGTTTATCGGGAAACTTGACGTTTATCTTCAAGAAACTTCACATTTATCTTCGGGAAACTTAACATTTATCTTATGTTAAGATATACATGGGGCGTCATGTCCATCTCGACTTGGTTTCCTGGAAAATCGCCGTTCGTTTCGTTCGAGGGCGTTTTACAATTTTTCGGAGAAACCAGCCTGTCATGATGCTTGTTTTGCCGAATGAACCTCAAATCACCGCATAGTCTAGATGACTGGTGTTTTTAGAATAACCATGATCGTTTTATACGATGAATCGAGATCCATTCGTCAACCGAACCTTCGGTGGTCTACGAAGCTTTCCGATTTATTTCGACCAAGACGAAACGGGGTTCTTGGATTTCTTGTCTCCAAGGAATTGAACGGTGAGTCTTCGAGCAAGGATACAAAGTGCATAGTTGGACTAGTTTGTTGAGACGGTTTTGCGGGAAGAACATCGCACTTGTCGAGTGGGCCGGGATTTTGACATGGGTGTTGGCCCGGCGCTGTGACCAGCACGGCGAGCCGGGCGCCTGGTGCCAGAACAGGCGAGCGGCGCGGTGCCAGCAGGCGAGCGGCGCCAGTGCCAGCACGCGAGCGGCCGCTGCTGTGCTAGCAGGCGAGCGGCGCCAGCTGCCCTGTCTTGCAGGCGAGCGGCGCTTCGGTGCCAGCACGGGTGAGCCGGCGCCAGGTGCCAGCACGGGTGAGCTGGCGCCCGGCGCCCGGTGGCAATGCGGTCGAGCCGGCGTCCGGCGCCCGGGGCTAGGCCGTGGCCGCTCCTGCTGGTGTCCGGTGCCACGATGCGATCATCCCTTCCAACGTTTTCATCGAATAATTAGTTTTTTCCTTAGTTTTATTCGACGCTTGATTGTTTCCAAGGATTTTCGGGTATTGATTGCGTCTTTGACCGATTTTGACCCCAACAGTGATCAAGTCCAATCTAGCATTAAAAACCCTTAGCAAGCTTAGAACAATGTTAATCTAGTCATAAGTATCATTAATCATCCATCTTTCACTCTTATCCACCAACCCGAAAGCTCTAAAAGAATATTCACTAAAAGTCATAGAAACCCAAGAATATGTCACCGATCCTTGAAGAATCATGTTTAGAGAAGAGTAGAAATGTTATAAACAAAATAAGTACTTAGATTAATACTAGAAATAGTTTTTAGATCTAGAAAAAGAGAAAATATGGCTGAGGTAGCTTAGGATTTTTGATAAAGTATTTGCAGCCTCTACCAAAATATTATCTCATATTTAGTAAAATACCTAAATTCATTGTTACACAGTATTCGATAATTTGAATGACTCTATTACCCCTACCACTCTAACACTAACACTGTTATCAACATTTCCGATGTCCAAAAAAAAACCTATAAACATTTCTAAAATATTTAAAATTCCGAAATATTCAAACCTCTTTTTTTTATCAACATTCAAACCTCTTTAAGTCTAATCTCTCTCTCACTCTTTCTTCCAATCTAATCATCGTCTCCATTTTATTTCTTATCATATAACTCATATTTCATATTGAAACAATGCATTTTGGAGAAAATATATTTTCTTCCAATCTATAACATTTATATTTTTTTTCTTTTTGTAGTAAAGATAATTCTTTTGGTTAAGGTGTATTTCGGTCTGATTCTTGTTTCTTGAGAAGAAAATTACGTGTCTGAAGATGGTGAGTATGAGGAGAAATTACAGAAAAAATATTTGTCTTTCATCTTGCCACTGCTTCTATTGCGGCTCATCGTTTTCCATTTATTTCTCCCTACACTTGATAAATAAGTCAACATCTGGTACGTTTGATTACTTTAATGCAGATTTAATTTTTCAGATGCTTCATTGTCACTTTAACACAATCTTTTAATATTCTTCAACCCCGCTAATACCAAACATAACATGATAAATTGGATACTCAAAAATTTTGAATGTCCACAGTTTTTCTGAGTTGAAATTTTCTAACCGAATAACAGCCAACAAATCAATACGCGTTAAGAAACTTTATAAAGAGATACATATTTAAGTTAGTTCATCCAATATATATAAACGACGACTTACCAAACTTGTCGAGAAGAACACGTACAACTATGTTAGTTAGTCTGAATGTGTCGACAAAACAAAAGTTAATGTGAATGTTAGCAGGGTTATACTACGACATATTCAAAAATATATAAGTTAGCTGGTATTTAGTTAAATGTTTACCGGCTAATTTAACAACTGATTTTTTTTGTGCACCTTTTTTTTTGTGCACCTAATTTAACAACTGATGGCTAAGATTTTTTATAAAGAGTTAATGTATAAGTTAGCAGCGCTATATTCCAATTTATCCGAGCATTTTAACTGTTAGTTGACATTTGATTTCATGTTTACCAACTATTTGAACCCAAGAAAAACTTTATAACAATTTATTGAAATTGCTAACATATTTAGTAGCACAAACATCCATTGTTACAGGGCTAACAATTTTAATAGCCAGTAAAGCAACTTCGTTCTTTCCAGATTCAACAGAACTTGGTCCTCCAAAGAAATAACCCAGAGAAGGTCATACACCAGGGAGCCATTGAACCTTAGTAGATGGCCTCTCCTGTTCTAATCATCTTCCACTCCACCACCAACAACAACACACTTTTTTTTTTTGCATTTTCATAAGTTTTCAAATCAAAAGTTTTAATCTGAAAATATTACATATATCATTCCTTTACCGTACAGTAGTAATCATGGTCGTTATCGGTCTCCCTTCAGTTCTGTGAGTGGTAGTAGTGGTGGTTGTCGACGTTGTGGTCGCCATTTTTTCTCTGGCAACAAGAATCGTCCTTACCAAAGAGATAACTGAGAGAGCTTTGATTAACACCAATATTCACTCCTCTTGCATTACCCAACTTTTCTTGTTTTCTGGTGAGAGAGATATCTGAGCATTTAAAAATGTTTCAAGCTTGCTTCAAATAGATAAGATAATTAACAGAAGATTCATATAGGATTGTTGTTGAGTGATTCAAGTAAAGATGGAGTTTTACTTTGATTCTGGAAAAGATTAGAAAAAAGAAGAAGAATAAGGTATGGAGGAACTCATCAATGGGGGAAGAAAAAGGTGTTTTACGGTTTTCTCTTTAAAAAATCTTTTATAAATCTTTAAAATTCTTCAGGCCAACTAATAAGAACCTAGGAAACAACACCAAACTAGAGCGAATTTTTTATAAGGGCTTTATAAGTAATTTAGTATGTCCTGACACGACACTACAGTAAAACTTACTTTTTCTGTTTTAGGTATTTTCTTAATTTCGTACTTCTTGATGGATTTTTAACCAATACACTCTTTTTGATATCTTTTAAAAGATTTTTTACACTGTGGGACACTTTCCCACTTTACAATTACACCTCAAGGTACATAGCACCTAAGACGCACTTTTAGATGTGGAAACGACACGAATGACCCTAATCTAAAGAGAACGTAAGGGAACTGAACCGGTTTGTTTCCAATTGATGTTCAACAAAACTCTTAAGCTGCTTAAATTTTAGATATTCCTTCCTTTTCTTCTGGAAAGCAAGCCAAACCCTAGAGTCTCCAAAATCTCAATTTCTTCTCAATTTCTTCTCAATCGCTCGGAGACAGATCCTCTAATTTCCAATCCAATACAATCTGTGTAGATTTCAACTTTCGAACATCATGTGGAAGCTGAGATCCGGTAGATCGAGATCGGAGCTGTAGATACCATTGATGGATAGTCTGACTTTCGCGGTGATTCCGACGAGTCCAGATGAGTCGCTCGAGTCGACTCACTACTAGAGTTTTGTAGGCTTCATGTTGTGTTGTGACGAGAGTGTCTCGGGAGTGAAGCCGTGGAGATAGTGGAGATGATGAGTTGGGGAGCAAGAATTGTGGATTCCAACTCGGGTCTGGTAGTGGTGAGTGAGGAACGAGTCGGTCAATTGAGAGGATGTGTTGTGTTTGCTGGAGAGATGAAGCGACGTTGAGTATGATTGTTTTCATGTGGAGTTGACAGAGAGCGAGAGGAAGAATAAGTGGTGGTGAGGAGGAGAGAGAAAGTGATAACACAACATGAGATTGAGACTTCACTTGGTCAACATGAGGAGAAAAGAGAAAGTGACGAGATCAAGCAAAGTTTCAATGGAGCAACATGAGGTTATGATTGCTGCTACTTCTGCTCATCATAATGAACACATCAAAAGTCAGGATCGTTGGTTTGAGAGATTGCCATTGGTAGGAACTTGAAAGCTTTAATCATTCTGGTGATTTATACTGTCCAGGCATCAAAATTCAGGTCTTTTTCCAACACCAATCTCTTTTTTCGGTTAAGGGTTCCTCATTTTCCTTCAATCTCTGTGTCTGTTATGATGATTTTTTGTTTATTTGAGACAACGACGATGGATACCCCTTCTTCTCGCCTTTTGGTTAGTCTTTTAAGGCCTGAAAGCTCACACCATCACACTGTGTAACGAGGAGCTCTCAGAGAAAAGAGATGATGATCGATATCCATCTCCAATTTCCGGCATGGTTTCTCCGCTGTGTTAATTGTTGGAATCATAGGCTTCCCTTCCGGATTAGTAGCGCGAGAACCGGCTTCGTCTTCATCTTCTTCATGGGTCTTTTCAAAGTTACTTCGTTACCATTGATATCTTTGCCAAGAAGCTCGTAGATATTGTTCCTTCTTCCCACAGTTGTGATCTCAGTCTTAAAAAAAAAACAAACTTTAACTAGATTGGTTTTATACGACATAAGATCTCGTATGATCTGATTCAGATTGTTTTTCTTTTTGTTAGGTTCCACATGTGAACCGTATAGACTATCAGTTGACTGATATATCTGAGGATGGCTTTGTACGTGGTTGTTTTTCATCGCTCAAACTTTGTTTTCTCCCAGGACTTGTTTGAAGTTATTAAGAAGCCTCCATTCTTATTTGTGGATACATTGGCATCCACGTACACATCATTATGTAACCCACTTCGACATACCATCCACAATTAATAAGTTTATGTACTATCCACAAATTTTTTTTAAAGAAAATTATTTGTGGACACATTAGCATCCACAAATAATAAGTTAATGTACAATCCACAATTTTTTTTTTAAAAAAAAATATTTGTGTACACATTAGCATCCATATCCATAAGTATAGTTAAAATTTTTGTTGAAAAAACAAAATACAAAATAAATTCAAACAACCTCGGAGGTTAGGTCGGTTGCAAGCAACTGCAAAATGAGTTACAGAATGAGTTATCCTTGGCTTCAGGGTTATTAAAAAAAAATCTGAGCTCGGTTTCTTTACACCCCCACATCCAAACACAAGCAATTGAGTCACGTCTTTGTCAAACTGACCTAACCTCGAATATTAAATCTCAGCCATTCGATTTAATAGTCGCCTTTATTATTTAACGGTCGAAAGCAGAGCTCTTTTTCCTATAAACCTATACACTCAATTGCAACCCAACGAGACACAAACCAAACCCGTTTACCTCATGGATTTTTTTGACAAACCATCCTATAGAACCCACAAGAAAGTGTGTCACAAGTGATGTGTCCCAATGTGTAAGAAAAAGATAAAATGTGTCTTAATAAGTAATCAACTCCCTTTAAAACATATATATAGGTAAATGAAATAAGGTTCAATCGCTAAACGCTAGTCTTTGAAGCTGAACGCTGTTTGCTGCGATTGGAGATTGCGACAGCGTTTTGAAATGCAGCGTTTGCGTAAATCGCGTTTGGTGACTGCATTTCTGCTTCTTCTCCACTTCTCCTGGCGCATCTCAAGCTTTGACTGAGCTCGAGTCTCCATCCCTGCAACTGCTCGGGTCTTCTTCCCCACCGCTGCACCAGCACGTCGAGACAACTAGACTTTCGCTGCTCCGTCGTCTTCCCCGTCGGGTTAGCTCGCCCTCTTCTCTCCCGCGTCCAAGCCAGAGCTTCTGGTCTTGTCATCGCGTCTGCTCATCAGAGCCGTGCCTATGGCTTTATTAAAAAGGTAAATACCCCAGGCCCCCACTTCACCCATTAAATTTGGGGCCCCAAATTTTATATGCAACTAGTTTTAAAATATTTATGTCTTATAATTTACATGAAAAATAGTTTCCTACAAATTTAATTATGTTAGTCTTTTTCTCTTTAGCTTTTTACAAGAATTTATATTTAAATTTTATATTTTAACTAACATATATATGAATTTTTGGGCCACCATACGATAAAATACACATAAGGAATCTTAATAAATATTTCTTTTATATCAATTCCTTTTTAGTTTTTCTCAACTGTGTTGACTTCACATTTAAATCATATTTTATACACAAAATAATTTTAAAACTTTCCATTATGCTGAATATGCACTTTATAAAAATTCAGATTTTACATGATAATTTTTTAGATTTTTAATAAAGGCTCCAGTTTTGAAATTGCCCTAAGACCACCCGCAATGGGAGTCCTTAAAAGGGAATCCTTAAGGAAAAAAATAATTAAATAATCAATGGACCCACCAAAAGCTAAGGATTCAATCCCTAAAATCCCTAAATAAGGATTCATTCTTAGCGAATCCTTACACTATTTGCGGGTCCCCATGAGACGTGGCAACCCGCGATTGGTTGATTTTTTTTTTAAATCTCAAAAAGAAAAAAAAATAATTAAAAAAAAAAAATTCTAAGGACTCCAATAGGAGTAATCGTCTCTAGTGGCCTTGGATGGGAGGATTAAATCTCAAGTCTCCCCCATTTTTACTTTTAATTTTATATGTCAAACGAAAAATCATAAAATTAAACTGAAAACGTCAATGTTTTTTATTTGATTTATAGAATTTGATAAAAATATTTCAAAAGTCGAAAAAATTATTTTTTCATATTTTCGACGAAAATCATCAAAATATAATTAAAAACGATTTCAAAACATTTTTTCGAATTTAAAAGTTATAGAATTTAAATATTTACCCATGGGTTCATGGGGGGGGGATTTGATTTGGGGTTTTTTGTTTAGTTTTGAAGAGGGAGGAGGACTTGATTTGGGTTTTTATTAATTGATGAAGGATATTGAGATTAGGGAGGGGTATAATAGATTTAATCTTCTCTACTAAAGGCATTTGAAATGATGGCTCCTCCAATAGAGGTCCACCATTGCGGGTGCTCTAAGCCCCACAAAGTGTAGGCACGGCACTGCTGCTCATCTTCCCTCCTCGTTGTTGGCTGTTCGGACCGAGAGGGCACCATCGAGCAGTCTGGTTCTTCGTGAAGTGGTCGATTGAAGCTTTGCGGGTCGCGGTTTGCAGACTGGGCATCGAGAGTGGTGAATCGAGGGACACATCTCTTCTCAAGTGGTCGCTGGGTGCGTTACGGACTGAGAGGACTAAGCTTGGGCCGAACCAAATGAATCGAGCAGTTTGCCTTCTTCACATCGAGCACTCCCAAGCTCACGATCCATCCATGGCTGATTTCTACATTTTTACAGCTGGTCCCTGAGATTTTGCTCCTTTCGATTTTGGCCCCAAAACTTCTATTTGTGCAGCTTTGTCCTTGATTTCACCCCCAAACTTCTAATTGTGCATTCCAGCCCCTGTGTATGCAATATGTACAAATACAACACCTAATGGCAGCTAAATGCAACTCCTAAAAATTAAAATGACTAAAATCAATACCTAAAAACATGCAAAATGCTATACATCAAGACTGTTCAGGAAATCATGAGTAGTGAAGAAGAAATGACCCGACCCAGAAATTCTTATGCTGGTTTATCTAACTTGCAGATGCGGGCTTTGAATGATAATATTACTAACCTTGTGAATTCAGGTTTGGAACAGATCCATCAACGGCTCGATGAGATGCAGGTTAGCCAGGCCCAAACCAGAACTGGAGCAAGATGAGATCGGCCAAGGAGGAACCATATGACCGATCTAGATGAGGAATACCAAGAGGACGATACTCGTTCCATCAACCGACCTAGACGTAGACGTCAAAACCAAAACCCAAGTGATTTTAATCCTTTTGCTAGGGAAGAACTAGATGAACGATGGTTTAGGAGGATTAAAACTGAAAATCCCAAGTTTTGATGGTAAAAATGACCCTGATGCTTTCCTTGAATGGGAAAGAAGAATTGAACTTGTTTTCGATTGTCAAAATCTTTCTGATCTTAGAAAAGTTAGAATAGCTGCTGCAGAGTTTACTGGCTATGCTATTAACTGGTATGATCAAGTGTGGAATCACAGGAGGAGAACAGGTGAAAGGCCGATCGAGACTGATACGTGCTCAAATTACCCTAGAGCAACTTTACTCTCATCAAAAGAGGTTCAATTGCAGTACTTAGGAATCGAATCCACAATGCACAATAGATTTTATAGTCTTCGAAATAAAGCTAGATTGAATGGTTTTAAAACTATAACTTAAATGAACTCTAGGAAAATCGATCGATAAGCTTTGCGAATATCGATCGGCGAACAAGACAATTGTTTGATTTTAGATTATGAGGTTTGTTATCAATTCAGGAAAGTAGCTAGATCAAGGCAAACCTTTAGGTATGATAAGTATGCTGCTTTGGGGATTGTAAGGGTTTTAAATATTATTGTTCTCGAACTCAACTCTTAGGAACAATCTATAGGATTGTCTAATAGCTGGATCTCAAGTCAGTCAGCTGTCGCTTGTTCCAACTTGAGAAAGCATCGATCGATATGTCTTTCTGACAATCGATCGACATGCCTTTCAGTTAATCAATCGATGACTAAGTGTCGTATCGATTGATTTGCCTTCCAGTAAGCATTACCGAGCAGGTTGATAAGTTCTCATATTAACTAGGGCAACTTTCGTTTTTAGCTAATTAATAAGATCAGTCTAGTTTATTTTCAGGCAATTCACCATGATGTCGCTTGCGCAAATTAAACATAAGATCTAAGTCAAGGGTGATCAATTCCTTTACTTAGCATTAAGAACAACTAGAATGAAAGAACTATTAAAACACCCTAACAGTCATATTGTGAATTAGCAATACATAAATCAACCTTTGCTGAACCTAAATCTAACAGTAGGACTACTCAGACATATTCATAAGAAGCATAGTTATGATGGTCTAAATAATACTTAAATAGAACTTAATGAAAATAGTAATAGAGTAAGAAAACAAAAGGAGTTCAAGATCTTCTCTGTTTAATGCAGTTCAGATCTCTCTCTCCAGGGTAGATATCTTCTTCTCCAAGTGATTCTCTAAGCTAATACTCCTCTCATCGGTGATGACTTTGGTGACTTGCTTGTAGCCTCCTTAATTGCTTGCTTTCTTTCTTCTCAATGCCTCCTTATTTTAATGGTACAAAAACCCTAAAAATATGACCTAACATGCGGCCAGGGTGTATAATGCAAATATGACATATTTTGGGTTGAACTCGTAAATCTTCTAATCTTTATTAATCGCGAATGGCTTTGCATCGACCGATATTACGCATAGCAAATCGATCAATTCGTGTGGTACTCTGTCGACCGATACGGCTGTAATGAGTCGGTCGATGCTCTCTTTAGTGGTCAGCTCCGCGAGTGAAATGTAAAAACTCCCAAAAAGATCTCAAAATGCTCCATAATCATCACTTTATTCCAATGAGTACCTAAACCTGAAATATCTCTAAAAGAGCTACGAAATGCATATAAAACCTTTGAAAACATATGAAACTTATAGGCTAAATAGGGTAAAATATGGAGCATATCAACTCCCCCAGACTTATCATTTTGCTTGTCCTCAAGCAAAATATAGGACTAATCTGAAAAAGGTTTTGAAAATGATTGGGGACACATAATATAAAATTACTACTCACATTCCTGCATAAAAGATGATGGAAGTGAGTCATTGCTAACCTTTAGGATTATTTGATATACTACACACTAGCTTAGTCACCATACCATACATTCTACAACTTCACTGATAGTTCCTGGCATACCCCTCTACTGACCTCATTTCTGCAATAATGTAAATGTGTAGACTACATCTTGGGAGTATCGATCAAGGGACACATGGGTTCTTACTCAAGCAAGTTTCTGAATACACAGGTAGTCTTCTCTGATCTCTTTCTTCCCTCTTTCTCTCTTCTTTGACCTTTATAGTTTCAATTTCAATGAACAGTGATGCTGATGCAGTTCATCTTGTTCATCTTATTGACTTTTCTACTTTTGTAACTCTTATCTTGACAAAGTGCAGCAAATAATGGGGTCACAGGAGACACTCCTATCCCTCGTTTCCACAATGTGTGATCATTCTTTTCTGAATTAGAATACTGGGGTCATAGGAGACACTCTTACCCCTCTGCATCTTCCAGGAAATCATCTCAATCTTTTATATTTGAGGTGCTTGAAGAGAGAGAGAGAAGGAAACCAGAAACACAAGACTTTTACCTTCCAGACTTGCAGGAGGAATCCAATCCAATGTATACCAAGCCCCAAGAAAAGCAGTAGGTCAAATTAGGTTGGAAGTCAGCTTTGGTTTCTCTAGATGTTCTCCGCAGGTGCAGGTGTTAGCATTACATGATACACTGCGGTGTTTCTATCTACTACATCCTGCAAATTAGCAAATCTAGATGGTGCTAGAGAATGGTTAGAAAAATAACCAAATTGTTTTAGTTCATAATCCCCTTTTGAAAACATTTTAAATAATAGGTAAAAAAAAATAAATTTTTTTTTATAGATAGATAAAATTCATAGCTCATAAAAGATAATGTTAGTAACTACCTCCCCCAGACTTAAATTGTATTGTCTCCAGTGTAACCAGTCTAAGATTGGTGAGAAAATGAAACACAAATATAATTGGAATGGTTAGTGATTTGAGTTAGAATAGTCGTACCTATCTGTTTGTGTATCGATCGATACCAATACTTTGGTATCGATCGATAGCCATTAGACAGAAAATCATCATTTTGTCTGAGAGTGCCTAATCCATCTGATCTGTCAGTTTGTTAGTGCTGTTAGACAATCCAAACATAAGAAAGCAAGTGATAAGTCGTGAAATAGAGAAGCAAATAGTCTGAAACATAAATCCTAAAAATCTGAAAACAGAAATAAAATAAAAGTGCATAGAGATAAAGGATAGGAATGTGAGGACTAGTCCGAGTCCTCTGCTGCCTCCTCGTCACCTGCGGACGAGTCATGCTGGTACTGATGCGATGGTCCTGCTGCTGATGGGTCACTGGCCCTGACGCTTCTCCTACTCATACACCTGCAGCTAGACATTCTGGCCTTGATAGCCTGAAGAGCGTCCGTGACAACCCTCTGAAAGTCTCCATGATCGCTGATCGGAATCTCCGATATGATGGGGAAGTCGGGTAATGGTGCCTCTGGTGGGCCCGGAGTAGCTGGTGCTCTGCGCGCGCCCGGGACTCTGTGTGGCATGTCCTGGAGGTTGCGGAGGAAAGCCTCATCTGGCTGGAACTGAAGCCTATCGATGCTCCCAGTAAAATCCGTAATGTGAGGGGCTGGTAGCTGCAGAAGACGGAGGCGCTCACCTGTCCTAAAACTCCAACGCAGGTCCTCCTTCAGCCACTGGGCTGATGATAGATGTCCCACGTCCAAGTAGGCTCGGGAAGTGTGTGCTGACGTTGCATCCAAGCGGATGCCTAAGTGCATGAAGATCGGTGTAAGCAAGCTCCCGACCGTCTCCTTCTTCCTGCCCGTGCCCTTAAAGGGCTTCATCTTCAGGCTCACCTGGACAAAGATAGATCCAAGGTTGGGCATGGGCATCTCGCGATCCGGGTCCAAATGCTGCAGATCCACCAATCCGTCCATCACAAGGAATATCAGTGTAAGCTCGTCCATCCGCACCTTGTTGGGCTCCATCTTGCACAGCAGTTTTCTGGCAAGAGCCCTAATGAAGTAACGTAGGGTCAGGTGGCGGATGTCGGTCTGGGTGACGGATGTGCTCCAATGGCCTGTCACTACAAGAATACAGGTCTTTAACGACTGAAATATTTGAAGTTAATTGGTAGTAATGGGTGCATTACGACCAATTAAGGCCGAAACACGATTGGTCGTTAAGCGCTGGTCGTAATGCACTATTAGTCGTAAGTTGGTAGTAAGGTTACGACTACACGTGTTAGTCGTAAGTTGGTCATAATGTTACGACTACACGTGTTAGTCGTAAGTTGGTCGTTATATAATTGGTTGTAACAAAGACGTAAAGCATTAGTCTTAAAATGATCGTAATATTACGACCAATTAACATCAACAGTAGAGGTAATGTAGACGTAATATAACGACCATTGTACATCGAATTTAGATGTTAATTGGTGTAAAGTAGTGACCATTTTACATCTAATATATATATATATATATATATATATATATATATATATATTCAATTTTGTATTTCAATTAAAATCAAATAATAAATAGTTTAATTTGATTTTTAAATTTTATAAAAATTTAAAATATCTAATCATCCATAAATATAATAGCATTCATAATACAAAAATATTCAAAATACAAATTAAATAAAATAAATAAAAAAAACTAAAGATTAAGGTTTATGTCGTCAAAGTAATCGGAACCGCGTTGCTCTAAATCCGCCTGATCTTCTGGACTGGGGTCGGGGTCAAAGCTCGGACGTAGAGTCCACCATGTAGGGGCAAGAGTCGGGTTGGGGTTGGGGTGCGACTCTAGAAAGAGATCGAACATATTTTCCATAGACCTAAACTTGTCCATGTGGTCGGCTATGACTTGGTTGGCAGCTGTCAAATCCCTCCGGAGAGTGGAATTTTCTTCCATTCTTGTAGCGTTTACAGCTCTCGCCCTCGGGACATCGTTCACAGACCCGATCCCGATTATATGTCCCTTTTTCTTCAGAGCAACCTACAATTAATGAGCGGATATTAGTACATATATATAAGTAATTAATTAAAAAATAAATTAAAGATTAAAAATGGATATAAACATATATTTAAAAGGTTGAATATGTTACCGTCTCAAAAATTTCGTCTTGTTGGATAGTGGATAGCTGGACCTGTGCATCTTCCGGATTTTGTTGCGACAACTGAGTCTGGACCTCCTGGATCCGAGCCTCTACTTCGTTGCAAATCTTCTCTGCTAGAGGATGCGAAAAGGTGCCATCTGAATGCTGGTGGGTCTCCTTGTATAGTCGGACCAGAGATGGTGGTGCTCCTTCTTTGGCAACCTATTAAAAATAATAATTAAACTCATATGCATATTCATTAAATACTTAATTAATATATATTTTAATTATATATAAAACTAACTAATTAAGAAATTACAGATCGAACACTTACAATTTGTATTGCCCTCCCGGCGTGTGGAGTCTGTCCGGAAGTATGAGGGATTGGGAGGTTACCATCAGCATCACGTGTCAACCTGGCATTAGAACAAGTGAGTGACTTTGAGATTGACGTAGGCAAACTCCAATAAGCTTTCAAGCCATTCCAAATGTCATTGCTCACGTAGATTTCTTTTGCGTCATCCCCAACAAGTTTCCACTTGCTCTTCCAATCGCCAACAATGTTCTTTAGGCGAGCCTGAGCCTTTTCGTAGAACGCCTCCTTCACCGCTTCGTTAACACCAATGGACCAATTCCATTTTTGCTAACAAAAAATCATAAAAACTTAATTAATTAATCATATTATTATTTTTGAAAATCATAAATAAATAAAATTATATTTAAAACTAATCACGAAGCACTTGAACCAAGTCCTCCGAACGTGGTCCGGTGTAAGACTCCAGTTGGGATGCGCGTCCCGGAAATTTGCCCTGATGATATCCCTAACGCTATGTCCCAGAAAATTGTCCGTCAAAAACCTAAAAATTTTTTGAAAGAATACATAGATATAAATAGATCATTAATATATATTAATAAAATTAAAACTTTAATATTTTATATGTATATGACCAATAACTGTTGGGTGGTCGATCTGGATCGATGATGCGTAGACCTTCTCGTCTCGACATCTGGAGAATGTCTTCAACTGTAAGTCTTGCATATGGTGCAGTCAGTGGCACCATAAAATCAGGATGAACAGCTGCAGGAGCCGGAGCAGCTGCAGGAGCCGCCTACTGTGGAGGCTCATCATACAGAGCCTGCGGCTGAGGATAGTATGCAGCAGGGTCATCATAATGAGGCTCTGAGGATAGTAAGCATCAGGGTCATATGCCTGTGGAGGCACATACGGAGCAGCAGCGGGAGTTTGACTCTCAGGGACATTGTCTCGGCTGGAGGATGTCCTGGAGGTAGAAGCCGATGGATCCGACTGACTGAGAACACTATTCGCGTAAGAGTTTCTAGCCACAAGGTTTCTAAGTCTGCTATTCCTACCGCCAGCCATAGCAATTATCGTCAATCTGAAAAAATTAAAACATAGATGGTTAACATTTGAAATTTTTTATATAAAAATATTATAAACCTATACTATAATTCCATCATAATCTAATTCCATCCTAATCTACTTCCATCCTAAGCTAATTACAAACCTAATCTAATCACCTAACTAAACCACCTAACTAAACCACCTAACTAAAAAAAAAAAAACTTACCTAGAGAGAAGGGGAGGCGTGGTTAGAGAGAAGGGAGAGAGCAACGAAATGGCTTCAGCATGTTCGAGTAT
Source organism: Brassica nigra (assembly GCA_016432835.1). NCBI lineage: Eukaryota > Viridiplantae > Streptophyta > Magnoliopsida > Brassicales > Brassicaceae > Brassica > Brassica nigra. The sequence continues at coordinate 32,851,957 of CM028247.1, forward strand.
ATATAGAGATTTGGGGTCAGTCATACATTGGTTGCAACCTTACGACCAATTAGGGACTATTGGACTAATTGGTCGTAATGTCGAAGTAAGGTTACGGCCAATGAGGGACGAGAACACCTTACGACCAATGAGGGACTGATATTTTTAAAATTTTACGACCAATTAGGGACTGTTTGTCGTAATGTCGAAGTAAGCTTACGACCAATGAGGGACGAGAACACGTTACGACCAATGAGGGACGAGTACACATTACGACCAATCAGGGACTAAACTTTAAAACGAAAAAATGTGAAAGAGATTTCTTAGAGGTTTTGGATTCTAAGAAATCTCTCTTAACAATTTGTATCAGTTATAAAAACACTAGATTGATACAAATATATCTCCCATATAATTTGTCTGACCCTAAGGACTCGACCGAAGAAACTGTATTTTCAGTTTCTTCAGCAGAATCCTAAGACAGACAAATCATTGCGGGAGATATATTTAAAATCCATCTCAAAGATTCATAAAAAATTTCCTTTGATTTGGGAAGCAAAGTGGTGAGTATTTATAGGAATTTTCGAAATGTATTACCACTAACTAGGGACCATGGTGGTCGTAAATTAGTTGTTATTTAACAACCAACTAGGGACTACCTATGCTGATTAGTCGTAAGGTAGATGTAATTTACGACTAAGTAGGGACTAATGCCCTGGTTAGTCATAATTTCGTCGTAACCTTATGACTCATTAGCTTCTGAATGTAATTTTACCACTAAGTAGGGACTATTTCCCTAAACCCCAAACCCTAAACCCCAAACCCAATTTAATTAAACATATACATTATGACAATAAGTTTAACAATAGAATAAAACAGAAACGATGTTATGCAATACAATGAGTTTAACAACAGAATAAACTAGAGAACGAATGTAACATAAACAAACTCGATCACTACTCATCTTCAGAAACATCCTCCACATCTTCATTTTCTTCAAATTCATCTTCGTTGGATTCGTCCGTTGCATCGTCTGGAAGTTCTTCATATCCCTGGTTATGCGGATCAACAAGTAAATTATCATCTATAGCTTGTTCAAGTACTTCAACTTCATTTACGGCATCTTCTTGTAAAGGCGGTTGTTCATCAGTCAATACACGGTCCCGAGGTGTAACTTTTATAGCGGCTAACCAAGAAATTCCAGATTGTCTGATCCTCGGATATGGAATAAAACAAACTTGATCTGCTTGAGATGCCAATATGTAGTGTTCAAATTTGTTGTACCTCCGTGTAGCATTTATATCAACAACTCCAAACTTGCTAGACCGAACACCTCTATTGACGATGGGGTCAAACCAATCACATTTGAAGAGAACGCATTTCAGCTTCACTAGGCCGGGGAACTCTACTTCGACGATCTCTTGTAAGATTCCATAGAAATCTGTTTCACCTTTCACACATACTCCATAGTTCATTGTTGCTCACCGACTCCCATATTCGTAAGTGTGAAAAGTGTAACCTCGTGTGAAATACATAGATGTTGTGGTGACCTTAGCGACCGGACCTTGTATCAATTCGTGAAACCACTGAGGATATAATGGATCATCATAATCAACCTGCATGCATTCATCAAACATACATATATAATTATATAACTTCATTAATTATATATAATAGAATAACATATTTAAATAATTATATTGTCATGTATACCTGCGTTTTTAACCATTTCACAAAGTGTTGGTCTTTCCTTTTGTTGAGATCAATTGTTGATATCCCTGGTATACTGGTATCGATCGACGGTGTCTGAGACTCGGTAGAAGGTTGTTGATGAATATCGGTCAATGCACAAGTGGGTGTATCGATCGATGTGGAACGAATCTGTGTGGATTGAACGTTCCAAAGCAGCTGGATCAGTAAACAAAAGTTCCTTGTTCTTTTTGCTTCTGGTTATGCTGGGCATGCACCTGAAAAGAAAAGAAAAATTTTATCAGTAACAAGTAAGAAAGTAAAAGAAAACCTAGACTTAAATAAAATCTAATGGCGATCAAAGCTCCCCGGCAACGGCGCCAAATTTGATGCTTCCTCAAATTACCCTAGAGCAACCTTACTCTCATCAAAAGAGGTTAGTTGTAGTACTTACGGATCGAAACCACAGGGAGCTAGGGAACACACTAGATCTTATTGTAACTAAGCTAGGTTGGACAATTACTCAAGTGATTGATTTGGGGTGTTTAACAGATATAATGAAGGCGTTAGACTTAGGATTTCTATTCAGGTTATCAGGATTATAATAGTATGAATGCCTATGTGAGATGCTTGCATGATATTATAGAATCCAACTGTAACAATAACCGTACCACTGTCATTTTCTGGGTTATCTATTACTAGAACCAATGATTCACTACAAGCGTAGGTCATAATCAGGAAGGCATCGATCGACCTGCTATCGCACGTATCGATCGACATAGCCTCGCGTCAATCGATCGATGTCTTTATAGGAGAATCGATCGATGCGCCTCTAGTAAGCTTTAAGCGCGGGTTGATAACAGTTCACCAGAGATTTGCTAGACCATGCTGTCGCTTGCACCTAGCAAATTCTGACTCAAAGAAGATAGATCCAATAATAATATCCACTACCATCATGTATAGGTTAGCTACTCCTATACAAGCATTAAGAACAATCTTCTAAGATTAATATCGCATACTCAAGTATTCATATTTGGGACTAATCCCTCAAAACCTATTTGAATCCTAAATCTAACAAAGGTGTTTACTCAGACATAGCCAAGCAAAACATCATAACAATTAAATAAAACTGCATAGATAGAATAGATAGAAAATAAAGGTATTCAAGAAAGCTCTCAACTGTAACTCTCTCTCTCTCACAAAACAATGGTATGAAAAACCTTTAGGTAGGAATTATGTCTAAAAAAACTTCTCTTTTGCTAAAACACTTAGGCAAGACATAAATACTAAGTAATTAGGTTAAAACTCGTCAGGGGTATCTTGGTAAATATATGGAGTCTTGGGCTTCAAGTCGGCTGTGACCAAACTGGGCTTCTGTATGTCTAATATCAATCGATATCACTGAAGGTGTATCGATCTACACGTCTCTCTCCGTGTCGACCTTGAGTGGTTGATATGGTCATCTCGGGTGAAATCTCTAAAGTGCTCCGCCAAAATGCTCCAAAAACACCATCTTTCCTCCAATTGCTCCTGAACCTGTAAATATGCTATCTCGACTCCAAAATGGATTAAATATATCCTAAAACTATCATATACCATGACTAAAATCGGGTTAAATTCATGGTATATCAGAGGTGATCATAGTAATGGTAGGAGAAGACAAGGTCTCCTACCATTACTTCGATCCATTTTTGTCATATGTGCATGCATTGGTCATATGAAGGCTGACTATCCTGTAGCACAATGAAGGGAACTTAAATGTTTTGAGTACAGAGGTGTTAGACACACAAGGTGTGAATGTCCAGACTCAAGGAAGGGAAAAGGTATACCATTGCAGTCGTCTGAGGATTCAGAGTCTGAAGATGACGAAAAGGTGATGAAGAATCTTGTTGCATTTGGTGCACGCAAGGAGGAATCTAGTGAATCCTCTAATTCATATGTCAGTACAGATGATGAGGAGTATCACGTGCTGCTTAACAAGTGGTTGAGGGTCAATGATCAGAATCTGAGATTGGAGAATGTGGTTCAGAAGCAAAACGAGCTGCTTGAAGAACTTCGTGAGGAACTTGCGGTTGTGTTTGAGAAGAATGAATCATTTGAACAGGAAGTTAGCAGAATGAGGGAAGTTGCTACTGGTGAACAAGAGAGAGAGTAAGTAAAGGACCCTAGGAACGGATCACTCAAACGGTACAATGGATATGGACTCCATCCGAGTGAAAAAAGAATTGATGGATCGATGGGTGACACAATGGGATGAAGATGGCCCACTGATACTACCAGACTTCTTTGTTGCCATATGTGATGCACCGGTCCAACGAAAGAAGGGTCGTTTGCTCGGAGATAACCTCACCAAAGAAACTAGGGATGTTATAAACAAAGAACAATGAGAGTAAAAACTCTATAAAAATCAAAGGAAAAATCGAATGGATTGATCAAATGAGAGTTTACATACTTATACATTTTTGTGGTTAAATGAAATAAATAGAAAAGCTAAAAACAATACATAGAAATCACAAATTGGACCAGATCTAGTCAAAACACGGAAAATGGGGTTGACTGGTCGATTGAACCCTTCGGCTACTCCTGTCCAGGTTCGATGAACCTTGTTGCACGACCCGCGGTAAGGACAAGGACGAACGGTAGGTAGGCCGCAGAACTGACCGTGTGTTCTCCTTGAACGGACGGTGACTTTTCTCGACCCAAATCTTCAGAAAGCTTAAGGATCCTTGCCTTAGAGAGATTTGGAGACTCAAATTTCATGAACTGGTCGAAGTGTTGGATCAGTTCATCAGCACGGTTGCTGGTACGGTCCAAACGGCTCAACAGAGAGAAGCCACGGTCGGATTCTGGTTCCACTCGTTCAAATTCAGTTCTGGCTTGACTGTTGGTCTTAGATTGGTGAGTTGGTCGGGAAAGACGAGCTTCAGTCCGGTGAATTTGGTCGTTAGGTCGTGGGTCTTGCTGAGCTCCATTCCGGACGTACATGGGTCGAATCGGTACACAGCTCGGTCCGTCTGATCGGTACGGTCTGAAGGCTGAACCTCGGCTGCTATGTCCTGGTCTTCATGCTGGTCCTGTTCCATGGACTGATCCTCGAACTGGGGCACATCATTCCCCCTTCTTCAAAATGATTTGTCCATAAATCCGGATCATCTACAAGAAAAGGATAAAGATCAGAAACGTTGAAAATAACCTCTTTTCTTAAGTGAACCCAAACAAGATCACCTTCCTTGAGAATAACCTCTTTTCTTTTCTGGTTGGTATATCTTTTGTAACCCTCTGTTTTGGCCATGATGTTGGAATGAACTTGTTCATGCAACTTCTTGATTGTGCCCGCCTTCCTCTTGCCATCTGTACTAACTCTTTCACTCAAAGGCAAAGGCAAAAGATCAAGTGGAGATAAGGGATTGAAACCATAAACAACCTCAAATGGAGAAAACTTAGTAGCAGAATGCATGGCATGATTATAAGAAAATTCAACATGAGACAAGCATTCTTCCCAAGTTCTAAGGTTTTTCTTAACCAATGACCTAAGCAATTCGGATAAGGTTCGATTTACTACTTCAGTTTGCCATCGGTCTGCGGGTGACAAGTAGTAGAAAACAGAAATTTCGTTCCTAACTTAGACCACAAGGTCTTCCAAAAATAGCTAAGGAACTTAGCATCACGATCAGAAACAATTGTCTTAGGCATTCCATGCAACCTAACAAATTCTCAAAAGAACAATTCAGGCTTTTGAACAGCATCATCAGTTTTAGGAATGAAATGAGCCATTTTCGAAAATCTATCTACAACCACAAAGATAGAATCTCGATCAGATTTAGACCTAGGCAATCCAAGCACAAAATCCATAGAAATGTCTACCCAAGGATGTGAGGGAATGGGTATAGCAGAATACAAACCGTGGTTTGAAGCTTTGGTTTTGGACAGTTTGCACACCACACATTGAACACAAATCCTCTCCACGTCCTTCTTCAAACTCGGCCAGTAGAAATGGTCATAAACCGCCTTGTAAGTTTTCTTGATTCCAATGTGTCCCATAAGTCCTCCTCCATGAGCTTCCCTGAGAAACAACTCCCTCAAAGAACATTGGGGCACACACAAACGGTTATCAAAGAAAAAAATCCAGTTTTGAAAATATTTTCCATAAACAACTTTGGAACATTTTCGAAAAATCTCTTTGAAATCCTGGTCAGTAGCATACAAGTCCTTTATAAATTCAAAACCAAGCAATTTAGTTTCAAGGGCTGAGAGAAGTGTGTACCTTCTAGACAAGGCATCAGCCACGACATTTTCCTTACCTTGCTTGTACTTAATTACATAAGGAAATGTTTCAATGAATTCCACCCAACGAGCATGCCTTTTGTTCAACTTTTCCTGACCCTTAAGGTGTTTCAAAGACTGATGGTCGGTATGAATGATGAACTCCTTTGGCCAGAGATAGTGCTGCCACGTTTGAAGAGCTCTCACCAAAGCATACAACTCCTGGTCATAAGTTGGGTAGTTAAGCGTGGCTCCACCAAGATTTTAACTGAAGAAGGCACTGGGCTTCTTATCCTGCATCAAAACAGCACCACTACCCACTCTGGAGGCATCACATTCGATCTCAAAGACTTTAGAAAAATCAGGAAGTACAAGTAAAGGAGCTTGAGTCAACTTCCCTTTGAGAATCTGGAATGCCTCTTCTTGAGCTTATTCCAACTTGAACCCCACATTCTTCTTCATCACTTCAGTGAGTGGAGCGGCTATGGTACTGAAGCTCCTAGGAGACCTTGTCTTCTCCTACCATTACTACGATCACCTCTGATATACCCTGAATTTGACCCGATTTTAGTCATGGTATATGATAATTTTAGAATATATTTAATCCATTTTGGAGTCTAGATAGCGTATTTACAGGTTCAGGAGCAATTGGAGGAAAGATGGTGTTTTTGGAGCATTTTGGAGCACTTTAGAGATTTCACCCAAGATGACCATATCAACCACTCAAGGTCGACACGGAGAGAGACGCGTAGATCGATACACCTTCAGTGATATCGATTGATATTAGACATACAGAAGCCCAGTTTGGTCACAACCGACTTGAAGCCCAAGACTCCATCTATTTACCAAGATACCCATGACGAGTTTTAACCTAATTACTTAGTATTTATGTCTTGCCTAAGTGTTTTGGCAAAAGAGAAGTTTTTTTTAGACATAGTTCCTACCTAAAGGTTTTTCATACCATTGTTTTGTGAGAGAGAGAGTTACAATTGAGAGCTTTCTTGAACACCTTTATTTTCTATCTATTCTATATATGCAGTTTTATTTAATTGTTATGATGTTTTGCTTGGTTATGTCTGAGTAAACAACTTTGTTAGATTTAGGATTCAAATAGGTTTTGAGGGATTAGCCCAACTATGAATACTTGAGCATGTGATATTCATCTTAGAAGATTGTTCGTAATGCTTGTATAAGAGTAGCTAACCTATACATGATAGTAGTGGATATTATTCTTGGATCTATCTTCTTTGAGTCAGAATTTGCTAGGCGCAAGCGACAGCATGGTCTAGCAAATCTCTGGTGAACTGTTATCAACCCGCGCATAAAGCTTACTAGAGGCATCGATCGATTCTCCTATAGAGACATCGATCGATTGACGCGAGGCTATGTCGATCGATATGTGCGACAGCAGGTCGATCGATGCCTTCCTGATTATGACCTACGCTTGTAGTGAATCATTGGTTCTAGTAATAGATAACCCAGAAAATGACAGTGGTACGATTATTGTTACCGTTGGATTCTATAATATCATGCAAGCATCTCACATAGGCATTCATACTACTATAATCCTGATAACCTGAATAGAAATCCTACGTCTAACGCCTTCATTATATTTGTTAAACACCCCAAATCAATCACTTGAGTAATTGTCTTGCTCACCAGTTTTAAGTTTACTTGCAATTTACTGCTTTGAAATCTCCAACCTAGCTTAGTTACAATAAGATCTAGTGTGTTCCCTAGCTCCCTGTGGTTTCGATCCGTAAGTACTACAACTGACCTCTTTTGATGAGAGTAAGGTTGCTCTAGGGTAATTTGAGCAAGCATCAAATTTGGCGCCGTTGCCGGGGAGCTTTGATCGCCATTAGATTTTATTTAAGTCTAGGTTTTCTTTTACTTTGTTACTTGATAAAATTTTTCTTTCTTTTCAGGTGCATGCCCAGCATAACCAGAAGCAAAAAGAACAAGGAACTTTTGTCTACTGATCCAGCTGCTTTGGAACGTTCAATCCACAAACAGATTCGTTCAACATCGATCGATACACCCACTTGTACATTGACCGATATTCATCAACAACCGTCTACCGAGTCTCAGACACCGTCGATCGATACCAGTTCACCAACATCGACCGATCTCATTCATCTGACATCGACCGATACCCTTTCTTCCACATCGACCGATACTTTTCAGTACCCGTCGACCAACATCTTTTATCCGACATCGACCGATACCGCAATCCGCATATCGATTGATATTGAGCCACAGAAATGGTCGCGACATTGATACTCATGCGAGACAACGAAGGTAACCTGCGTGACCAAGAAGGTCACCTGCATAATGCAGCAGGTCAGAGAATTAATGACCAGGGGACTGCAATCCCTGATCTAGAAGCTGAGGCTGCTGCAGCCGCTGCTCAAGCTGCAGAGGAAGCCAATCGAAACAGATCACTGGCTGACTACAACCGTCCAGATCAATACTACACTAACATATCTGCCATCCGTCCTCCATACATACATAAGGCTGATTTTGAGGTGAAGCCTCAATACTACACACTTGTAGGACAGACACCCTAAAGTGGAGCACCCAATGAGCATCCTATGGACCATCTAGAAAGGTACGAGGATCTCATATCTGCTATCAGAGCCAATGGAGTCCCAGCTGATTACCTACTTTACAAACTCTTCAAGTACTCTCTTACTGGAGAAGCTTTGCAATTGCTTAAGCAACTACCACCAGGATCTCTTACATCCTGGGATGATATCAAGAATGCTTTCTTGAATAATTTCTTTGATGAGGCACGCGCAGAAGAGTTGAGAAGCAAGATTGCTACATTCATGCAGAAGCCTACAGACCCTTTCAGACATTGTTGGGTTCGTTTCAAGTCTTATCAGAGAGATTATCCACACCACAGATTCAATGAAGTGCAGCTGCTCAGCACTTTCTTCAGAGGTTTAGATCTAGACAGCACTAGACACAGCTAGTGAAGGAAAATTCAACACCAGGAATCCAGAAGAGGCTGTGAGACTTATTGAGAACTTGGCAACTAGCAATAGCACCAAGAACACTGATTATGAGAGAAGGAAATTGGCCAATGCTCTTGGGAAGGAGCAGTTGGACGATATAAGAGCCAAATTGGACAGTGTAAACAAGCTTCTAAGGAAGCAGGTTAGCTTTGCAGAAGATGTAGAAGCTATAGAGACTGATGAGGAGAGATATGAAGAAGAAGTGAATTACATAGGAGGATTTCAAAGGTATGGAAATCATAATGGAAACAGGAAATTCTATGGCAACATTCAGAGGAGCAACTACAATCAGAATTCACAATATCAGAAACCCACCAGAAACAGCAACTACAGCAACAACAAGAATCTCAACAATTCTTTCTACCAAAATCCACCACCACCTACTCAGGAAAGCAAGATTGAAGCAATGCTTGATTCAGTTCTAGAAGGTCAGCAGAGGCTTACTGTGGATTTCAATGGAAAGATAGATGCTGCATACAATAGCCTGAATGCAAAGTTTGACACCTGGATCACTCATGTGAAGAAGCTAGAAACGCAGGTGATTCAAACAACATAAGCTATTAAGAGGCAAGAAGCCTTAATAAAAGGAAGAGAGGAGGATCTCGTCATACACCACATCAATACCATCACAGTAGATGATTTCTGGCAAGTGGATGATCATGAGAAACTTCAAGAGGGAGACTTTGAAGAAGAGAGCTCCAGGAGTATCAGCAGTTCTCACTGGTGTCGACCGATGCCAGATGATAGTCATCGATCGACATGGGAAGATGACTATCGATCGATGTTCGAGTTACCACATCGATTGACAGAGTCTACTAAGTCTACAGCCACAAACATACCAGTCCGAATCATGACACACGCAGAGTTCGCAGCAAGACACCCAAACACACTCCACCCTTTCATCGATCGATACCACGAGAATGATATCGATCGCCAACATCGACCAGACATCGATCGACATGATACATCAGACATCGATCGACATGCAACCATTAAACAGCGAGTGCAGCTACCAAAGATAGATGTAGCCCAACTCTATGCACTCAGATCCTGACCCAAACCTATAGAAAACCCACCAGAAGAAGTCGAAGATACATCAGAGCCTATGGAGATAGAAAAGGAAAGTACGAAGAGAACCCTAAGGAAAAGGAAAGAGAAGGTTCCCAAGCACCATAAAAGAGAGGCTAATGCAAAGGAGTTGGAAAACTTCAAGAAGAGAGTTCTAAGAATTTCAGCAGAGAGACCCTTTAAGAAGCATACTTCACACGCAGATTGTGGATGTTTTTCAGAGAAACAAGAGTAACAGAGGCTGATATTGAGAAGATGTTCAATCAGATCAGAGAGGATATGCAGGAGAAGATTACATTGAAGAAGAAGAGTGATCCTGGAGAGTTCATTATATCATGCCTAGTACAAGGCATTGAATTCTCACATGCACTATGTGATACAGGAGCATCAGTCAGCATCCTACCAAAGGTTATGGCAGACCAACTAGGTCTGAAGGTAGAACCTTTCAAAGAATCATTCTACGTTGTAGATTGTTTTAGAAGGAACTCATTAGGAATCATCAGAGACCTTGAGGTACAGATTGATAATGCCCTAGTTCCAGTTGACTTCCATGTCCTAGACATCAAGTCAAATTGGAATTCTTCTCTACTACTTGGAAGACCATTCCTAGCTACTGTGGGAGCCGTCTGCAACTTACAAACAAGCCAGATGTGTTTGACACTCATCAACCCAAAGATTCACTATGATCCAGTCAAAGTTGACAAGCCACAGACGTCCTGCAAAAAGCCTCCAGATGAAGCAAAACTCGTCTGAGTTTCAGAAGAAAAATTCTTCTCTACTACTTGGAAGAGCATTCCTAGCTACTGTGGGAGCCGTCTGCAACTTACAAACAAGCCAGATGTGTTTGACACTCATCAAACCAAAGATTCACTATGATCCAGTCAAAGATTCACTGTGTACGAGACAGAGTACTTGGAATCGATCGACACCCTTACCGACACATCGATCGATCCTACTGATCCTACATCGATTGACCAATCAATCATCACATCGATCGATACAAGCAACAGTTTTCACTCCACATCAATTGATAGTACACCTATGTACGAAGTTGATCACTTTCAAGGTGACTACTTAGATTGAAGTTGGGAATCATACTACTACCAGCCTACATGTGCAGTAGAGACAAGATATGAAGAGTATGATGAGGACTACAACAGGAACATACCATATTCATACATCCGCAGAAAAGATGAGGTATACCACCCTCCAGTGGAGACAGAAGATGTAGAGTATAATGAAGATTTTTGAGAAGAAAGAGAGATTGAGTACTCTTTCATTCGCAGAGATGAAGTGCCCACCCGATATGTTTCCCACCCATTCATTCCAACAAGACCGTTTTCATCAGCCTACAAGGATGACACCAGTCTCAATCAGATCCCAAGATCAGACATAAGGAAATCGATCGACACCAGCATCTATACATCGATCGACACGACAGTTTCACAGACGCGAGATGATTGAGAACCGCAAGGAAGAACCAGCTACAGACCACCAAGGAGTTCTCACTAGAGATGGATCCAGATCACATGGAACCATGCTACCAGAATCGATCGACGCAACACCGTCAACATCGATCGATACCGGTCCAAGATGCGGACAGAACGATGAGGAATCGATCGACATACATCAAGACGTATCGATCGATATGAGTAAAACCGACATTGAGAAAAATGGAAATCTTAAAATTGGAAATTTGATTGATCATTACTACTATAAAAGGAGCCACGGGGTAGAAGAAGTTTCACAAACCCTAGAAGCAGACAAGATGCATCAGCAACCTTCCAACCCTAAGCCACATGGAGAAGAACTCAGTTGCAATCTTCACCATCAGCTACACAACACGAAATCGATCGATGAGCATTCTATTGCATCGATCGATACTTAACCCTTACCATTCGATTCACATAATGATAAGAAGCTCGATTATGGATATCTAACACCTGATGAATTTGGTATTTTCAGGGATCCAGAAGGCAATGCAAGAGCTATGGATGGCCGTATCTTACAAGCATCCAAAGAAGACATCACAGACATTCTTGCTATGGCCAATGGACCAAACAACCTATTCTTCAAGCAACGTGACGATCCAGAGTATCAGAAGATGATAGCAAACGCAGACTATGAAATAGCCTGTAGGAGAGAACCTTACTTCAAATACACCTATCAGCTAGAAGATGCAACATCGATCGACGGCAACACTTCTGCATCGATCGATACGGTACCTCCCGAGTACCAGGAAGAAAAGGATAAGTATGGAGTATACAGAGACATGTATGGACGTCCACGAAACATCAAAGGAAAAGTCATTCCAGTATCCACCATCCACATTAGAGACATCCTGCAAAGAGCTTCGCTATGTAAGCCATCATTCTTATACTTACCAGAGCATCGGGAAAGATTCACTCAAGCTACACCTTCAGATCCAAATCCTTACAGCAGAGAAGAGATGGATGTGAAGCTCAAGGATATCTACACCGTTCAGTATGATTCAATGAATGAGTTCAAGTGCAAACTTGATAGTGTCTACCATCCACTCAATGACAAGATTACATGGTTGACCAAGACCATGGAGAATCTTGCAGACGACATTACCACCATAATGAGGCAGAAAACACAAGGAGTTCAGCAAGGAAGCCCTGGAAACCTTCGACATCCAACGAGTTTCCACATTACACATCGACCGATGCTAGTTTGATACCATCGACCGATGCAGTTCATCCTTGATCGATCGATACCACCATCGAGCAATCGATCGATATACACTTTACAAGACTAGAAGAGAAGTTATATTCTTTTGAAGAAAGATTTAATAGTTCCTACTACCCCATGAGTGATGATATGACTGCACTCGAAACAAGAATGGATGCTTTGTAGCAAGAGATGGACACGATTCAGAACCAACTCGATTTTCACCAGAAGACATCTCCATCGATCAACATGACAACTCTCACATCGATCGATCATCAGCAAGCACCAGCAGAGAACCAACAGCAATCGATCGACAGCAACAACTCCACATCGATCTACACCTACATTACAGAACAATACAATTCTATGAAAGAGGAGATACTCAACACCATCAAGACAGATAAGAAATGGGAAGAACAAGCCTTAAAGGAGAAACTTGATGTGTTCTACTGCAGCCTCAACACCAACTTCAACTGGATAGCCAAGAGAGATGAGTTAATGCATAAAGAATTGGCTTTGCTTCGCAACAACCAGAAGCAGTCACCATCGATCGACACAGAAGACACCACATCGATCGATATGGAGAAAAGCGAGCACAATGGATGGAATACAGAGTTCCATTACAGACCAAAGTATGGAGTTAGAGTATATGATACTTACCAGAGAAAGAAGAGAAGCTGGACAGACACAAGAGAGGATTCAGCCACTCAACGAAGGAAAGCCACCTACACCAAGAAAGAAGTTGACAAGATGATAGCTGAGATCTATGAAGCCTTACAATATTAAGAGGATGAATACTACAGGAAGTTTGATGACATCTATTTTCCCTTCGATAGCAGCATTGAAACTCTGCATTCACGGACAGAGAGGATAGCTAAGGAGATCAAGGCTATTCAGATACAACTTTCAACTCGCCCTTCACCCTACACATCGACCGATATGCCAACACGTGCATCGATCGACGAGGGCACTATGACATCGATCGACATTGAAGCAACAGCATCGATCGATACTGATACACCATCAGTCCGACAGGAAACCATCACGGACGGACTGGGTGTGCTACTTTCAACACATGAGGAACTGTCAGAGCCATCAGCATATGCTTATTCTAAGCTTGGAAAGCACCAGTTCAACATTGAGAACTTTGAGAGGAGGCTACAATTGCTGACAGATGAGTTAGCCAATATGCAAAATAGATGGACCAGATAAGATGATGCCACAAGAAGCTTCACTGCAACTCAGTCCACAGAAAAAGAGGATGTTTGTACACCAGCAAACAACTTCTTTCACACCAACTAAGCCATTCAACCTCCAAAATCAAGCTAAATGACTATAACAAAGCGCTGAGTGGGAGGCAACCCACTATTAGGTAATATCATCTATTTTATTCATTACTAGTATTTATTTTGTTTTTATTTATGCAGGTCAAAACAAAAAAAAAATCCGAGTAGACGTTTGCCATCTCTATCGACCGACACGACCAAATCGACATCGATCGACGCCACTACATCCGCCACGATCGACACGCTTTCATCTACATCGATCGATATGGTATCGGTCAGGTATAACGTTCTAACTTGTTTAATTTCGCATTTATATTATGCTTTTTATAAACTCCGACTGTTTTACACTGGGGACAGTGTAATTTAAGTCTGGGGGGATTACTAATGATTATCTATTTTGAGTCTTATTTAAAAATATTTTCAAATTTTTTTTATTGAGTCAAAAAGGGGACAATGATCTTATCTAAATTTATTGCTTGTCATTTAACCATTTTCTAGACCAGTCTTAGATTCACTGATTACAGAAGTACTAGAGATACTAAAGTGGATCAACGTGTCTACTATGTTTGCACCTACTGAGAGTGTGTGAAGGAACCAAAGCTGACCTCCAACCTTATACTGGCATTACCTGCTTGTCTTGGGGCTTGGTATACATTGGACTGGGTTGCTCCTGCAAGTCTGGAAGGTAAAAGTCTGTGTGTTTCTGGCTCCCTTCTCTCTCTCTCTTCAAGCACCATAGATATAAAAGATTGAGATGATTTCCTGGAAGATGCAAAGGGGTAAGAGTGTCTCCTATGATCCCAGTATTCTAATTCAGAAAGGAATGATCACACATTGTGGAAACGAGGGGTAGGAGTGTCTCCTGTGACTCCATTATTCGCTACACTTTGTCCAAATAAGAGCTACTAAAGTAAAAAAGTCAATAAAATGAACAAGATGGACTACATCAGCATCACTGTTCATTTAAATTGAAACTATAAGGATTCAGAGAAGAGAGAAAGAGATAAGAAAGGGATCAGAGAAGACTACCTGTGTGTTCAGAAACTTGTTTGAGTAAGAATCCATGTGTCCTTTAATCGATACTCCCAAGGTAAAGCCTACACTTTTATTTTATGCAAGAAATGAGGTTAGTAGAGGGGATTATCAGACATGATTAGTTGAGTTGTTAACTAGGAGAAATTAGTTGCTATACTAGGATATGGTATAATGTGCTTTTGTAGTTAGAATGATTATGATTTGGCTTGCACTACTAGGAAGATATGACTAAGTTCTTTAAACTTTTGAGTTCCTGCTGCTTTCAAACCTTTTCCAGAGAGACTACAAGTTGTTGGGGCAAAACCGGTCACGACGAAATCAATACCCGAAAATTCTCGGAGAACCAACTTTCGCTTAACCTTAGAGAACCAAACGTTCCTGGGAAACGGTTAATCAAGTAAAAGATAGTTTTTCGCAGGAATGACCCGAAGAGCGTCGAGAATTGGTTAAGTCTGGACGAGGTCTTGCTCGTAAGCAAGTATGGATCGGATCGACCAGATACGGACCACCTCGCCCACGGGCGAGGACAACCCGTACCTCGGTCACCTCGCCCATGGGCGAGGACAACCCACACCGCGGTCACCTCGCCCATGGGTGAGGACGATCCACACCACGGTCACCTCGCCCACGGGCGAGGACCATCCCGTCCCGAAACCGTGCATCCTCGTCTAAGTTCTCGTAACTCGACTCTCAGGTCCGTGGACACAATACCCATGTCGATCTCGCCAGATTATCAAAAAAGACTTCGAAAAATTGTAAAGACTTGGTTGTTGGAATGGATTCCCGCTTCATCGATAAAACGACTATGGTTAGCTTGAATACCAGTTGTCTTAACTATAATGATGAATTAGGATCCTTTCGAAAATCCAAAGTCACGCCGGCTAATTCTTAGGAAAATCGTGAAAACATCTGTTGGGGTCAAAATCGGTCAATGACGCAAATCGCCACCAAAAATCCTCGAAGAAAAGCCGCGACGATCAAATCCATGAAACGGGTCGCCGCCGATAAAACTCACGGAAGGCTCGCCCACTTATCTGGCGCCAACGGCGAGGGTCCTGGCGCTTCATCCGTGCATCATCTCATGATCTTGGGCAATGACGCATCTTGGTCCCTTGAAACCCATGTCTGATTGTCCGAGATCTACAATGAGTCTTCCGTGAAGCCTTCCCGATGTTTAGAAGATTCATCTTTAACACATCTAAAACTCAAAGCCACATCGCCGCGATCCTCGACGACGGAAAATCTGCAGATCCAAGTCCATCTCAAATCCATACTCGCGAATCTCGCTGGATTAGAAACGATTATCTCAAATCTACGGCTAAAGACCCTTCCAAACTCAAAAGATTTCCGCAAACGACCGACGAGGGAAAGATCGAACAACGAAAACCCACGACGCAAGACGGCTTGAACCGGCGGCACGCTGACGCTGGTTGGCCTTGCCGGCGGCACCCAGACTGGCGCCGGCACGCCACGCTGGTTGGTTGGCGCCGGCGGCGCATGGCTCGCACTTCGCCTGGCCGGCGGCACGCTGGACGCTGGCTGGCTCTGGCGCCGGCGGCACTCGCCCATGCCGGCGCACGGGACGCTGGCCTGATACCGGGCGCACGGACGCTGGCTGGCCTGGCGCCGCGGCACTTCGCCTGGCGCGCTATGGACGCTGGCTGGCTCGGCCGGGCGGCACGCTGGACGCTGGTTGGCCATAAGCACTCGCCTGGCGCTGGCGGCACTCGCCTGGCGCCGGGCACGCTGGACGCTGGTTGGCCTGCCGCGCACTCGCCTGGCGCCGGCACTCGCCTACGCCGCGCACGCTGACGCTGGCTGGCCTGGCGCGGCAGCATTCTTGCCTACGCCGCATGCGGACGCTGGGGCCTACGGCGGCACTCGCCTGGCGCCGGGCACGCTGGACGCTGGCTGGCTCTATGCGCCTGGCGCCGGCGGCACGCTGACGCTGCCCGGCGCCGCGGCATTCGCCACGCTGGCCGCCTGGCGCCGGGCTCGCCTACCGGGCGGCACCCCAGCCTGGCGCCGGCGCACCCGCCGCTGGTCGGCCTGGTGTCGGTCCGCTGCCCTCGTCCCCGTCTCGGTCCTATCGCGTCGGCTCGATCCCATCTTAGCTTGTTCGATCAATCTACGCAAGTTTGGTATGATCACGCTACTCTAACGCCACTTTCTCGACTAAACAAGGAATTGAGGTTCCTTCGAAACACCGAACCTTCAAAGATCGCCCTTCAAAACCGAAAACGCTTAACGGTCCAACGTGGCCAAACGCCCACGACGCATTTTTCAAAAGGAAGGATAACTATGACGGTTTATCTTTATCCTCACATAAGAGATAAATGTCAAGTTTCCAGAAGATAAATATCAAGTTTCCAAGATAAATGTCAAGATTTCAAGATAAATGTCAAGTATCCCGATAAACACGAAGATGGACGAAAATGGAAAAGCCCGACTCAGCCCGCGAAGATAGACCGCCTTAGGAGGAGTATATAAGGAGAGCTTTGAGCAAGAAGCAAACCAGATCATAAACTTTCAAGTACTTAGCACTTAGAGCGATTTAGCATTCTTTCTGTTTTCACTGGCGAGCGACTCAACCAGATAGACTTAGGCGACCAGATTAATGACTCCTCAACAGCCCTACGGCCGGTTTCTTCTTGTTGTACACGCTCAAACGAATTCAGAAATAAGATCTCTTCGCCAACTTTTCGATTTCTATTTTCGCGAACTTTATTTGATTGTTTCGCAGCGCCAAGCAGATATCCCGACCTTCAAGGAAGATCGGGTTAACTCGGTTTCCTCCACAAATATTTATCGGAAATTGACGGTGTGAATTTCGGTTCCTACTTTGGCTAGAGGGGGTTACGGATCTATCTATCTCGCAACTGCACACGCCGATCATGTCTACCGACGCCACCAAGGATCAGCCAGCGCCGGAACGGCCGACGCTAACGCTGAGAAGACTCCAGCTGGAGATGCGCCCGCAGTCACCGCTGATGCAAACACCGAGGCCAGGCAGATGAAGGAACTGTTTACCAGGCGCTGGCGAACAACAGGACAAGTTGATAACCTCGCCGCAAAACAGGTCGATACCTTAACTGCGAGCAAGTTGCCGCTGATCCACCAAGGCACGCCGCAGAAGACTCGACTTCGATCTCCGGCACGAAAAAGATGCCCCGAAGAGTCCACTCGGTGAAACGGCTTCGAAGGACAGCAAACAACCTCGCAGAACCTTCCACTCTGGCTGCGGAAACAAGGAAAGCGACGCCGAAGATCGATCTAGATATCAGCGAATCGATCGATCCTTCCGATGAAGACGCTGACATCCACCCCTGAGAACCGAAACCAGTCCGCCGCAGACGGTATCCTTCGATAGGCCCATGACAGAAGAGGAAGAAGAACTCTACTGGATGGAGCAGGAAGAACTCGCGAAGATCAAACTCGATCTATCGCGACCAGCACCGACAGGTTCGAGGAACGCCGGCAGCAATAGCGAGATCCATGATCTCCGCTAATCTCTCAAAAGACCGTACCGGCGGAAAGCGTAAAATCACAAATTCATCAGCGACCAGTTCTGCCCCCGAGATCGATAGACTTCTCGAGGAAGCACGAAAACGCCGCTCACCACTCGGATCACGGAAACACGATCTCAGACCTGTGGAAGATCAAAATCCCGGCTATGACGGTCGACGGATCCTAAGTCGCACCTGCAGTCCTTCCAGATCGCAATGGGTAGGTGCAAACTCCCCGAGCGAACGGACGCAGGTCATTGTCTTCTTCATCGAAAGCACCTCAAAGGTGCTGCGCCGAAAGTGGTTCTCCCGCTCAAAAGGAACTCCATTGAAGCTTCCGCTAACTGGCCTCGGCGCTTTCAAACAGTACTCCATGTTCATGGACGAGAAACGTCCGACGTGATCTATGGAGTCTAGCTCAGAAGGAAGACGAAGTCACCCGCGACTTCATGCGAATTCAAACTGGTGATGGCTAGAGTAACGGCATCAGCGACAATGTCGCAATCGACGGAAAACTCTCTCGGTACAAGTCGAAGTTCCGAAGTGGATACTACTGAAAAGCCGCTGACAATCCAGGATACTTCCACAAGGCAACGGACTTCATCATCATGGAAGAAGAGATGAAGCTTCTATCGCAGAAGCACGGACCGCAGAAAACCGGCCCAAGAAGAAACCCTCTCAGAACGACAAATACGCCCATCACGGCGGAAGACGCCAAGGCGAGCATAACTACGCCATCAACTCGAGCAAGGCAAAACCTCCGAAACACCTGGACCAGGAACCAGTACAAGGATAACTCCTATTGCGAAGTTCCACGAGACCAGAGGTCACTCCACTGCTAACTGCAAGGTTCTCCCGCTCGCGAAAACTCCTCACCGCTTAACTATCAAAGGTCAAGAGTATAAAGGACTTGCTCCTGACTCCGACCGCCAAAGACTAACAAACTGTCTCCGAGGACCGCTAACCAAAACCAATCGGGAAAAGCTGAAGAAGACAGGACGCACTAAGGAACAACAGCAGCCGCCAGGGTAAACATGATCATCGGAGGATCACAGTTCTACCAAGACTCGTCTCATCGATAAAGCCTACGGGCTTAAAAGCCGAGACCAGTTCCAACTGGTTCCCGTGACAGCCATGTTCCTAACCACACATCGCTGAGGAACACGACCGCCGGAATCGACAAACCTCACTGCGATCCTTTGTAATCGACTGGTCATCCAGGATCTCGTCGGCCGCATTCTCGCCGATACAGGAAGCACAGTCAACGCCATCTTCCGCGACACCTCTCTACAGGATGAAGATCCCACTTGGGAAGTCGCCCCGAGCCAAAACCTTTGACGGGTTTTCGGCGCCATTACCATGACCTCGAGAATTAAACTCCCAGTCATGGCAAAGGAAGTTACAAAGATCGCCGAAGTTTGCAGTAGTCGACAACCCGCCATCTACAACGCCATCATGGAAACCCTTGATCAACTCCATGAAGGCAGTACCATCCACATATCACCTCGGTATCAAGTTTCCGACTGACCGAACCGCAGCCATCTGGGTAGTCAGAAACAATCGAGACTCGCTACCTAGCCGAAGTTCAAACTGCGAAAAGATCGAACGCCTCTGCAGCCAACCCAAACGAGCAAAGGAATCACACAACATTCCCAAGACTCAAGAAAGATGATCCAGAATCATCCGAACAGGCAACGATTCAAGACGGCGACAAAGCCTCGAATCCACCGCCGAAGAGCGACAGCTCGACCGCGACAAACCACTGATCCGACCAGCACGATCGAACGGCGACGACGGGAGTAAAACGTCTGCAGCAACTATCAGAACTACGAGATGGTTTGATCCTCGAAGAGGTAATGAGGCAGCTCGTCAAAACCCGGCGAAGTTCAGCTATCCCTCACCAAAAGGGGACTGCGCGATACCCTATACTCCCACAAAACGCCAAAATCCGCATACGTACTTGAACTTCGAAATTTTTAATAAAATTATTTCTATCTTTCATGCTCACTAAAACGATCAACGCTCGAAAACGAAAATCATATCTTCAAAAGAAACGCGACGCCGCGAACTTCTTAAAAAAGATAACAAAACTCAGATATCCGCAAAAGACAGTCCACCAGCGACTTTAAAATAACTCACTGCCGACATTCCCCGACGGACGACACAAGAAACGCTTCACTCAATACAAACTCGAGTCAGACCTACAAGGTCCTCTTACATCCGACAAGGATATCATAGCTATACAAGAAACCCAAAATTTTGGTTTAGCATCTCGATAAACTCCAAAGATAGCTCGATTCTTTTAACACAAGTCATATAAGCCGCTAATCGCTGACTTTAAACGAAAAGAATCAGGAAGAAATCACTAACAGGCAAAACGAAGCCGATCAGTCATCGCGACAGCCTCAAAGCTGAGAGTAAACCTAGGTCTTGCCCTAAACCCAGTCTTGCTGGATCTTGACATCTCACAGACATAGTATCGTGATAATGATCCCAAAACATGTCTCTTATCGCTACACCTAAAACGCCGCTAAAAAGTAGCATACGGACCAAGCGAAAAAAGAGTTAGGATAATGGCGACTACTCATCCTTCCTCTACACGAAGTATAAATCAAAACAAAAGACTAAATCTCGCAAATTTTCATATTCATAAAGCCGCAAAAGACGGCAGGATTCAAAGCCACCAACGCCAGTCCTAAAACATAAGAATGCAACCTCCAACGGTCGCAGAATAAAATTACTAAAACGCCACACACGGCCAAAAAATTCAGTTCACAAAAGGAAGTCAACATTGAGAAACCGGATGCGGAAATCCCAAATGAACTAGCAAGCTGGTCCACTTCCTCATTCACGCCGAGCATTCCCACCATCCTCGGCGCTTCATCGCTCCGCCTCCATCAGATCCTCGAAACCTCGATAGGTTCCCATAGTCTCCGGACTCTTTCTTCTACCGAGGAACCAAGGACTCAGCATGAGCACACTCGCCATGAAATCCTTCATTTCAGCAATCTCGAATCGAAGAGAAATCTGGTTCTGAGACTTGTAAAGGTTTACGATCAACCCCGCACTCGCTGAAATCACCAACAAACTCCTGAGCTTCTTTAAAACATTGAAACTCAGCAGCAAACGATTCCGCCTGCCTTGCCACCTCGCGACCATCCTTCTTCCTCCTTTCCGCCTACGAGCCCGAGCATGAAGCTCAGCTTGTTTCGCTCTGTGCCTTCACCTCTTGTCGGAACCGAAAGTTCTCGCCCGCTTCTGTGGTCTTGAAGTTAGCAATCCTGGATTTGCGGAAACTCGAGTCAAGCCGCTAAACACTCTTAGTCCCTGCATAAAACTCAAGATCAGCAAGCATGCTTATATACAGATTCAACGCAAGGTTAAGAAGTTCAAGGGCCAAACCTCGCTGACACGCTGGGAGCCCTCGCAAAACCCGTTGTTTCTCCTCATCCTCCAGCGACTCGCCAGTAGTAAACTCCGGAGGAAGGCCATCAAAGAAGTTGTTAGTGGAAAACCGCTGGCTCTGCCTTTTCCGCTGGAGCAAAACTAAGATTTTCTCCCAACGGTGAAGGACTTTCCGAGCCTTCCCATCATCGATTTCCTTCCCTTACAAGACCTCCGTCTCGAGTAGGAGCCGCTGTGACAGGTTCGAAGGCCGACGACGACAGGACCTCGACCGATAAAGCCTAACCGCTCTCGATCCGCTCGAGGGTGAAGGATTTCCAGAAAACGCATTTGACGAAGAAGATCTCTCTGACAAAGACGCCACCAGGCAAATGCGCCGTAGGGTTGTTCCCTACAAAACGAAAATTTTCACTAAAACTCGCGACTAAAAGTGAGATAGACAACAGGGTTTTCTTCAGATACCTCGGTTGAAGTTCCATGCTCGCGAAATAGATGGAGGCAGCTCTCCTCGACTCGCCATCTATTTGACGAAGAAGAAACGCCCTGCCACAATTTGGGATTCGGTAGTCCCCTGAATCACGCCATATCCTTCTTAGGCAGCATAGTAGTAATCGCCACTCCCCGGGCCGAAAGTGCCCCAAAGACCTTCAAATCATCGACCAAGATCAATCCCGAAGTTCAGAAGCTAGCGATCAGTACGCCAAGCCAACTCTCCAAGGCAGGAACGCTGAGTTGGTTGATCGAAAGTTCAAGCGTGAAGCGCACTAACAATGGCACCAGGGATTGGGAACCACATACGGCAGTACGTGAAGAAAGCTTCAGAACATGTAAAGAAACCTTTATGGAGGATTCCTTGCACTCGCTACCAACGGAACTGAATTTGACTCCTTCAGAACCTGGTAAAATCTCAAGAACCTTGAGATATTTACGAAACCGAAGCTCGGCGCAAAGGAGCACCGGCTGCCTCGCAGGCCTCCTCGAACAGGGATCTCTGGCAGTGTTGGGGCTAACCTACAAGGGCTCGTAATACGATTCTTTTTTTCCTCCTCGACCACTTCTCCCGCTTCACCGCCACATGGCAGGAGAGTCATCCGAGGATGAATGGGAAGAAGAGTTTCTTTTGAGGATCTTGAAGACATTATTCTTAAAGAGAGAGAAAGGATTCTTGAGAGAGAGAGTAAAACCTTGTAATGAAGTAAGAATGAGATTTCTTACTCCATATAAAGGAGGTAAAATCACTATTTACCCCGATTTTCGCAAACGACACGCCTCAACACCTTCCCACATCGGTTATACCGCAAGCTAGGATCCGACAGGCTCTACGGTTCCTAGCTAGCTGGGGCTAACTGTTGGGGTCAAAATCGGTCAATGAAGAAATCGCCACCAAAATCCTCGAAAAAAAAAGCCGTTTAACGATCAAATCCAAGAAACGGTCGCCGGTCGATAAAACTCACGAAGGCTCGTCCACTCCCATCTGGCGCCAACGGCGAGGGTCCTGGCGCCATCCGTGCGATCATCTCATGATCTCGGCAATGACGCATCTTGGTCCCTTGAAACCCATGTCTGGATTGTCCAAGATCTGCAATGAGTCTTCCGTAAAAGCCTTCCCGATTGTTTAAAAGATTCATCTTTTAACACATCTAAAACTCGAGCCACATTGCTCGCGATCCTCGACGACGAAAATCTGCAGATCCAAGTCCATCTCAAATCCCGATACTCGAATCTCGCTGGATTAGAAACGATTATCTCAAATCTACGGCTAAAGACCCTTCCAAACTCAAAAGATTTCCGCAAACGACCGACGAGGGAAAGATCGAACAACGAAAACCCACAGACGAAGACGCCTGGCACCGGTGGCACGCTGGACGCTGGCTGGCCTGGCGCCGCGGCACCCGCCTACGGCGGCACGCTGGACGCTGGTTGGCCGGCGCCGCACTCGCCTGGCGCTGGTGGCACTCGCCTGGCGCCGCGCACTCGCCTGGCGCTGGCGCACGCTGGACGCTGGCTGGCTCTGCCGGGCGACGCTGACGCTGGTTGGCCTGGCGCCGTGGCACTTCGCCTGGCGGCGGCACGCTGACGCTGGCTGGCTCTGGCGCCGCGGCACTCGCCTGGCGCTGGCGGCACGCTGGAGTGGGCTGGCCTGGCGCCGGCACTCGCCTGGCGCAGGCGGCACGCTGACGCTGGCTGGCCTGGCGCCGGCGCACGCTGACGCTGGCTGGTCTATGCCGCGGCACTCGCCTGGCGCCGGCGCATGGACGCTGGCTGGCCGGCGCCGGCACTCGCCCATGCGCCGGCATGCGACGCTGGTTGGCCTGCGGCACTCGCCTGCCGGGCGGCACGCTGGACGCTGGCTCTGGCGCCGGCACTCGCCTGGCGCCGCGGCACGCTGACGCTGCCCAGCCTGCCGGGCGGCACTCCTTCACGCTGGCCGGCTTGCCGGGCACTCGCCTGGCGCCGGCGCACCTGCCGCTGGTCGGCCTGGCCGGGTCCGCGCCCTCGCCCCAGTCTCGGTCCTATCGCGTCCGTTCGATCCCATCTTAGCTTGTTCGATCAATCTACGCAAGTTTGGTATGATCACGGCTACTGAACGCCACTTTCTCGACTAAACAAGGAATTGAGGTTCCTTCGAAACACCAAACCTTCAAAGATCGCCCTTCAAAACCGTAAAACGCTTAACGCCTAACGTGGCCAAAACGCCCACGACGATTTTCTCGAAAAGGAAGGATAACTATGACGGTTTATCTTTATCCTCACATAAGAGATAAATGTCAAGTTTCCGAAGATAAATATCAAGTTTCCAGAAGATAAATGTCAAGATTTCAAGATAAATGTCAAGTATCCCGATAAACACGTAAGATGGACGAAAATGGAAAAGCCCGACTCAGCCCGCGAAGATAGACCGCCTTAGAGGAGTATATAAGGAGAGCTTTGAGCAAGAAGCAAACCAGATCATAAACTTTCAAGCACTTAGCACTTAGAGCGATTTAAGCATTCTTTTCTGCTTTCACTATGAAGCCGCGACTAACCAGATAGACTTAGGGCACCAGATTAGCGGATTCTTCGACAGCCCTTACGGCCTTCTTTTCTTGTTGTACACGCCAAACGAGAATTCAGAAATAAGATCTCTTTCGCCAACTTTACGATTTCTATTTTCGCAACTTTATTTGATTGTTTCGCAGCGCCCAGCAGATATCCGGACCTTCAAGGAAGATCGGGTTAACTCGTTATCCTCCACAAATCTTTATCGGAAATTGACGGTGTGAATTTCGGTTCCCACAACATCTAAGTCCCAAACAGCCTGAAATAGGCCTAAATCACGCCAAACGCCTAATTTACGACATTTTAAAATAGATTGAGCCCAAGGCTGGTATGACGGCTCATTTGTATTTGCAGGAAAAGATAAATGTCAAGTTCAAAACAAATGTTAAGTTCAAGATAAATGCGAAGTTTCCAAAGATAATCACCAAAGATGACAAAATGGAAAGTTCGCCTCGCAATTTAATCCGCCCAAGAGAGGGGCAAACCGACCTGAGAGAGTATATATGAGGGCTTAAGGCGCAGGAGCAAAAGCTTTCTGAGCAAACTTAGCACTTAGAGCAATTTAGGAATTCTTCCGCTTTTACTATCGAGCTGCGACTAACTAGGTTAGAACTTAGGTGGCTAGACTAGCTTAACGCATCGACAGCTCTCGTGGCCTAGGATCCTACCTGTTGTTTACGCCAAACGCCAATTCAAAATAAGATCTTTTGTTCTCTTTGCTCTTTTCCGGTTTATTATTTTCTACTCTTTCATAGTGACTGTGTTGCGTGGCCTAGAAGATAGCCGGACCTCCAGGGAAGGCTAGGTTAGCTTGGCTTTCCTCCGACAAATCTCGACGGTGTGAATTCGCCCTACAGTTTGCTAAGAAGGGGTTACGGATCTATCTTTCGCGAACCACACGCCGCTTTAGTCAGGTATGACAATCGACGCTGACAAAGACCAGCAAACATACGACGGACTCCGCCGATGCTAACGCTGAGAAAACTCCACCTGAAACGATCCGCGGTCACCGCAGACGCCACGATACTAGACCAGATGAAGGAAATGTTCACCGCTCAGAAAAGTCGGACGAACAAGGAAAGCTTGTGGCTTCTCGCGAAAACAGGTTGAAACCTTAACGGCCAAGATCAAAGTCCCGCGCGGAGCCACAAAGCCCGCAGCGGCAGAAGGCTCGATTTCGAGACCTGCGATCACGCCGCGGCGACAAGGATTTTCAGGCCATAACCCTGACGGAACAGTCTCGGGTGCACGGCAGACCACGGAGAACCTTCCACCTCCCGGCGGGAGCAACGGAGGAGACGATATCGAGCGGATTGATCTGGATATAGTTTAATTAGTACGATCACTCGGACGAATGTGCTGGCATCCATCCGAGAAGAACGCGAAGCCAGTCCGCTCGGCAAGATGCGTCGTTCGAAAAACCCATGACAGAGGAAGAAGAAAACCTCTATTGGGTAGAGCAGGAAGAACTGGCCGAGAATCAGGCCCGAATCCACCGCAGCCAGCGCCGACAAGCTCGGAAGGCTGCTGGAAACCCTGACGAGATCCACGATCTCCGCGAGTACATCTCAAAAACTGTGGCAGAAGTCAAAGCGGTGAAGTCGCAGATCCATCATGCGACGATCCATCATGCGACAAGCGCTGCACCTGAGATCGACAGATTCTCGAGGAAGCGTGGAAAACTCCGTTAACTGCCCGGATTACGAAGACTAACATCTCAGATCCTGGGAAGATTAAAATTCCCATCTTCGATGGTACCACCGACCCGAAGGCGCATCTGCAATCTTTCCAGATCGCGATGAGAAGGTGCAAACTCAAGGAACGTGAACGAGACGCTAGCTACTGCCTTCTCTTCATCAAAAACCTCAAAGGAGCCGCGCTCGAATGGTTTTCTCGCCTAAAATGGAACTCTATCGGAAGTTTCCGCCAACTCGCTTCGGAGTTTCTCAAGCAGTATTCCATGTTCATGGACAGAGAAACCTCAGACGTCGACCTCTGGAGTCTGTCTCAAAGAGAAGACGAACCACTCCGCGAATTCGTGAACAGATTCAAGCTAGTAATGGCAAGAGTCACGGGAATCAGCGACAAAGTGGTGATCAACGCTGCGGAAAACTCTCTGGTACAGGTCGAAACTCCGACAATGGATATCTCTCGAAAAACCGAGAACAATACAGGATGCTCTTCACAAGGCAATGGACTTCATCATGATGGAAGAAGAGATGAAAGTTCTCTCCCTGAAGTACAAACCGCAAAAGACGTCCACAAGAAGGAAAAACTCTCGTAACGACAAGTATGTCCACCACGAGGGCGAAGATGTCCAGGACGAGCACAACTACGCCATCAACTCCAACAAGGGAAGACTCCGAAACACCTGGACCAGGAACCAGTTCAAGGATAACTCCTACTGAGAATTCCACCAGACCAGAGGTCATTCCACTGCGAGCTGTAAGGTTCTCGGCGCAAGGCTTGCTGCGAAGCTCCTCGCCGGCGAACTCTCAAAGGTCACGGGTATAAAAGACCTCCTCCTGACTCGACGACCTCCCAAAACTGATAAAGAATCTCCAAAGCGATGCACGAAAATCAGTCACACCAAAATGCAGGGAGGCAAATGGCTAAGGAAACGACAGCAACCGCCGAAGGATGAGCATGATCATCGGAGAATCGCAATTTATCGCGATTCGTCACATCAAGGCTTATGGACGGAAGGCTGAGACGAAGTTCTAGCTGGCTAGCTCGGTCCCCCCCGACGACGCCTCTAACGATAAGATCGTTAAGAGCTGAAACCGCCGGAATCGACAAACCTCACCGCAACCCATTGGTTATCGATTTGGTAATCCGAGACCTCGGCAGGAAAGATCCTTATCGACACGGGAAGCACAGTCAATGTCATCTTCCGAGACACTCTTCGAAGGATGAACATCGAACTCGGAGAAGTCGTCCCTGAACCAAAACCTCTGACTGGTTTCTCAGGTGCAACGTCCATGACCCTCGGATCAATTAAAATCCTGGTCATGGCTAAAGAAGTCACAAAAATCGTTGACTTCGCTGTAGTCGATAACCCGGCCATCTACAACGTCATCATGGGAACTCCTTTGATCAACGCCATGAAAGCGGTACCATCGACTTACCACCTCGGCATCAAGTTCCCAACTTCAAACGGGACAGCAGTAATCTGGGAATGCCAGAAACAGTCCAGGCTCTGCTTCTTGGCCGAGCATAAACTATGACAAACTCGGAACACCTCCGTGGTCAACCCGAAGCGAGTTAAGAAAACTTAGAACTCTCCCGAGAGCTCCATAAAAAGTGACCCAGAATCACCCGACCAGGCAACGACTCCAGACAGTGACATAGTCCTCAAGTCCATCGCCTTACCAGCGGAGAGCCCGACTCCTGAAACGGCCATCGACCCAACTGAAGCCTCAACGGCCAAAGTGACTGGAACGGCCCCGTCCAGCGAGTAAGAACACCCG
Organism: Brassica nigra; assembly: GCA_016432835.1. Lineage (NCBI taxonomy): Eukaryota > Viridiplantae > Streptophyta > Magnoliopsida > Brassicales > Brassicaceae > Brassica > Brassica nigra. Next base: position 32,880,405 of record CM028247.1, read on the forward strand.
CAGCAACACACAGAACTACGAAATGGCTTGATCCTCGAAAGAGGTACGTAGGCAGCTTGTCTTATCGACAAGTTCAGTTATCCTCCTCATTAAAAAATGGGGGAGTGGGTACGTATACTCCTATACTCCCACAAAGTCCGAAATATTCGTGCATGTACTCGATATTTTCGAAACTTTTTCAATAAATTTTTCTTCTGGTCTCACGATTCACTTGCAATAAGCCATAGTAATCTGAGATTGGCCTTAGAAACGCCCGAAATAAGGGCCTCCGAAAATGCATACCGTCCAAGCAGTCCTTGGGCGAAAACTAATTCCTACTAACAATAGTTCAAACTCACAGTCAAGCAAGGCCGGAAAAATACATCTTCTCTAAAAACGAAGGTCGTAACCATCCCAAAAGCAAAAGACATATCTTCGGGAAAGCGAGACGTCGCAAACGTTTCTCGAAAGATATCATCCAAACACACAGTCCATCCGTGACTCTAAAAATACAAAATGCCCGTCGATTGGCCCTGACGGACAAACCCAAAAAACGTTCTCTAAAAAAGAACTCGTAGTCAAACCTTTCATAAAAACTAAAGGTTCTCTTACATCCGACAAGGATACCATAGCGCGCTACACAAGAAAACCCGAAATTTTGGTTAGCACTGCAAACGGTTTTTGGAGAAAGCTCCATTCTTATCACACAAGTCGTATAAGCCGGCGCCCAAGTCGTGGACTTTAATCGATAAGAATCAGGTAGAAATCGCCAACAGACAAAACGAAAGCCGATTAATCGTCGCACAGTCTTAGAGCCGAAAGTAAACCTAGGTCTTGTCCTAAACCCAGTCTTACTGGTCTCTAACATCTCAAGGCATGAAATCAAAATTGATACGAGATCCTAAAGCATGCCTCTCAACGTTCACATCTAAAACGCTCACGAAACTTTGCAAAACACATAAATGTTTCCGAACACTCTCGTACTAAAGTAGCAAATGAACAGAACGACAATTTAAGAGTTAAGATACGAAGTGACTACTCGTATCTTTTCCCTCTACACTTGAGTAAAGTATAAATCAAGCTCACAGAATAACTAAAACGTTCATATATAAAGCCGCGCAAGCGACAGGGATTCAAAGCCACCACCGGCCAGTCCCAAATAAAAAGTTCGAACGGCCTCACACGGCCTAAACACACGAATACATAAAAATGGCCAGACTCGGCCTAATGTGATATGAAACCATAAGATAAGGGAAAACAATCCCATCAACCTTCAGGGGTCAAGATCTAGATATCCGGATATCGAAACTCCAAACGAGTCCACAGGCTGATCCACTTCTCCTTCCTCGTCTGCGGCACCGGCTTCCACTTCCGCCGTGTCCACCGAGACCTCGATGGGATATCAAAGCTCGCGGATCCTTCCCTCGATCGGTGGAACCATCGACTAAGCTTGGGCACACCCGTCCATGAGACTCGACATCTCAGCGATCTCGGAGAGAAAGGAAAAGTTAGAATCCTGCGACTTCCAAAGGGTGCCAACCGAACCACGACATTCGCGGAAATCACCCACGTAGTCTTGGGCATCCTTGAAACTCTTGAACTCAGTATCGAACAATGAGGCTCTCCTCGCCAACTCAGCAGCGATCGCCCTCTTCCCTTTCCTCTCCGCACGAAAGAGAGCTCGGGAATGGGACTCGGCCTGCTTGCGATCTCGTTCCGCGACTTCGTTCTGAAAGCGGATAAACTTCCTCTCGATCTCTTCGGCCTTTAAGCGAAGACGCCTCTGAAACCTCCGCTGCTGAGTTGAAGACCCGCATTCCCTGCACGAATCAAAGATCAGATACGGAAACAACAAACAAAGACTTGTCAAAAAAAATTCGGAGACCAAACCTCGTTGATCAACCGAGAACCTTCCACGACCACTCCTCTCCTTGATGCTTCGTCCAGTGACACTGGAGTAGTGAAACCGGGAGGGAGGTTGGCAAAAAAGTCGTTCGGAAGGGGAGCCTCGCTGGTTCCACTCCCATCACCCGGGACGAAACCCGGTTCCATCCGTAACGGAAGGTCTTCCGAGAAAAAGTCTCCATCTTCGAGAGCGATTTCCTTGTCCTTCCGGGGCCTAACTCTCTCCCTCCGAACAGGAGCAGCATCGTGATTTGTCTCTTCCATGTCCGATGCACTTAAAGGACGAGGGACGCCTTGCGATCGATAGAGTGCCACTGCGTCCCGGATCCTGTCTAGGGTAAAGGAATCTCAAAAGAACGGACCATTGGGGAGAAGGTCTCGCTTAGCGTATAGGTCCCTAGAAGGCGTGAGAAGGATATTGTTCGCTGCAAAATAAAAAAAATGCAATTAGATACCACCTAGTATCAAGATGAACCGAATATCCGACCATGGTACCATGATGGAAATTCCACTTGCTACGGAACAAGGGGAGACAGTTCTCCTCGACGGATGCGCTATCAGTTCGAACGTAGAAAAAGCTCTTGAACCATTCCTTGGCGTTTGAAGTATGCCCCCGAATTATCGGTATGTAATTCTTAGGAGCCATGCGGTATGAGTATTCAATCGAGGTCTTTCGCGTTGACCATAGCCCTTCAAAGTCGTCAGGGCTGAGGTCCATTCCGTGCTCGTAACTCAGGATCAACACGCCAAGGAGGTTCTGCAGCGCCACAATGTTTAGCTTATTGATCGACAGCTCAAAACGGTCGAGTGCGCGGATGATGGCCGCGGGAATTGGGAACCACATGCGACAGCGTACCAGAAAAGCTTTGTAGCATGTGAAGAAACCCTCCGAGGGATCCTCCGCACTCTCCCCATGCACCGATTCAAACACGACTCCGCTCGGGACTCTGTAATACTCCCGAACGGTCTTGAGGTAAGAGGGAGAGGTCTTGCTCGAAAGGGTAGGATCGCACCTCGCTGCGGGTCTCGGGGGATAAAAGACTTCGGGCGGAGGAGGTATCGAACTACACAACGCATCGCAATACGCTTATTTCTCCACTTGCTCGACCTCGAACTCCTCTTTGGGAACAACCTCCTCATTGGTGCCGGGATTGCCGGACGAAGATTGAGGAGAAGCTTGTTTCTTTGAGGATCTCTTTCTTGAAGTCATTTTGGAAAAACCAAAACTTTGACACAAAAGTAAAAGAGAGAGAGAGAAAGAGAGAAATTTCTACCTTAGAGAAATCTTCTTGTAAGAGAAGTGAGCAAAGACTTTGAAAAACTTACTCCGCCTATATATAGGAAAAGGAGTTACTATTTACTCTCGAACTTTCGGCAAATGATAATGTCAAATTCCATCTAAACAAGTCATACCGCAAGCTAGGACCTCACACCCAAATCCACGGATCCTAGCTAGCTGGGAGGCTAACTGTTGGGGTCAAAACCGGTCACGACGGAATCAATACCCAAAAATTCTCGGAGAACCAACTCTCGGTTAACCTTAGAGAACCAAACGTTCCCGGGAAACGGTTAATCAAGTAAAGATAGTTTTTCGGGCATGACCCGAAGAGCGTCGAGAATTGGTTCAGTTCGGACGAGGTCTTGCTCGTAAGCAAGTATGGATCGGACCGACCGGACACGGACCACCTCGCCCATGGGCGAGGATGACGCCCATGGGCGAGGACGACCAACTCCATGGTCACCTCGCCCATGGGTGAGGACGATCCACACCGCGGTCACCTCGCCCACGGGCGAGGACCATCCCTTCGAAACCGTGCATCCTCGTCTAAGTTCCCGTAACTCGACTCTCAGGTCCGTGGACACAATACCCATGTCTCATCTCGCTCAGGATTATCAAAGAAAGACTTCGGGAAAAATTGTAAAAGACTTGGTTTTTGGAATGGATTCCGTCTATCCTATAAAACGGCTATGGTTAGCTTCAACATCAGTTGTCTTAACTATACGATGATTTAGGATCCTTTCAGAAAAGCAACGTCACATCGAAGGCTAATTCTTAGGAAAAATCGTAAAAATGTCTAAGTCCCAAAACGGCCCGAAAGGGGCCTGGATCACGGCCAAACGGCCCACTTACGATTTTAAAATAGGATTGAGCCCAAGGCTGGTATGACGGTCTATTTTTATTTGCAGGAAAAGATAAATGTCAAGTTTCCGAAGATAAATGTTAAGTTTTCGAAGATAAATGCAAAGTTTCCAAAGATGATCACGAAAGATGACAAAAACTGAAAAAGCCCGTCTCGCGACGAATTCGGCCCAAGAGAGGGGGAAAACCGACCTAGAGAGAGAATATAAGGAGGGCTTAAGGCGAGGATCAAAAGAGAAGCTTACTCATAGCAAACTTAGCACTTAGAGGAATTTAGGCATTCTTCTGATTTTACTATCGAGTGGCAACTCAACTAGGTTAGAACTTAGGTGGCTAGACTAGTGAACGTACCGACAGCTCTCGTGGCCTAGAATCCTACCTGTTGTTCACGCTCAAACGCGAATTCGGAAATAAGATCTTTTTGTTCTCTTTTGCTCTTTTCCGATTTATTATTTTCTACTCTTTCATATTGACTGTGTTGTGCGTGGCCCAGCAGATAGCCGAGACCTCCAGGGAAGGCTAGGTTAGCTTGGCTTTCTTCCGATTAACAAATCTCGACGGTGTGAATTCTGGTTCCCACACCAGTTGTTTTTGCTTGAAAACAAACAAAAGGGTAAGTCTGGGGAAGTTGATATACCATGAATTTGATCCGATTTTAGTCATGGTATATGATATTTTTAGGATATATTTAATCCATTTTGGAGTCTAGGTAGCATATTTACAGGTTCAGGAGCAATTGGAGGAAATATGGTGTTTTTGGAGCATTTTGGAGCACTTTAGCGATTTCAGCCGAGATGACCATATCAACCACTCAAGGTCGACACGGAGAGAGACGCGTCGATCGATACACCTTCAGTGGGATCGATCGATATTAGACATACAGAAGCCCAGTTTGGTCACAGCCGACTTGAAGCCCAAGACTCCATCTATTTACCAAGATACCCCTGGCGAGTTTTAACCTAATTACTTATTATTTATGTCTTGCCTAAGTTTTTTGGCAAAAGAGAAGTTTTTTTTAGACATAGTTCCTACCTAAAGGTTTTTCATACCATTGTTTTGTGAGAGAGAGAGAGTTACAATTGAGAGCTTTCTTGAACACCTTTATTTTCTATCTATTCTATCTATGCAGTTTGATTTAATTGTTATGATGTTTTGCTTGGCTATGTCTGAGTAAATACATTTGTTAGATTTAGGATTCAAATAGGTTTTGAGAGATTAGCCCCAAATATGAATACTTGAGCATGTGATATTCATCTTACAAGATTGTTCTTAATGCTTGTATAGGAGTAGCTAACCTATACATGGTGACAGTGGATATTATCCTTGGATCTATCTTCTTTGAGTTAGAATTTGCTAGGCGCAAGCGACAGCATGGTCTAGCAAATCTCTGGTGAACTGTTATCAACCCGCGCTTAAAGCTTACTAGAGGCGCATCGATCGATTCTCCCATGAAGACATCAATCGATTGACGCGAGGCTATGTCAATCGATACGTACGACAGCAGGTCGATCGATGCCTTCCTGATTATGACCTGCGCTTGTAGTGAATCATTGGTTCTAGTAATAGATAACCCAGAAAACGACAGTGGTACGGTTATTGTTACCGTTGGGTTCTATAATATCATGCAAGTATCTCACATAGGCATTCATACTATTATAATCTTGGTAACCTGTATAGAAATCCTAAGTCTAACGCCTTCATTATATCTGTTAAACACCCCAAATTAATCACTTGAGTAATTGTTTTGCTCACCAGTTTTAAGTTTACTTGCAATTTACTGCTTTGAAATCTCCAACCTAGCTTAGTTACAATAAGATCTAGTGTATTCCCTAGCTCCCTGTGGATTCGATCCCTAAGTACTACAGCTGACCTCTTTTGATGAGAGTAAGGTTGCTCTAGGGTAATTTGAGCAAGCATCAACCTCCTTGACGACCATACTGATTCCTACCACCAGGCTGATTCATCTTACCAAATTCCTCACCAACATACCAACAACATCTTCAAGCTTATGAATTCTATCAGTTTCTTTGTCAGCCACAAGCGCTATACTCCTCGATGCACTGCTTGATGTAGAGACCGAGCTACTGTCTGTCTCCATCTCTTCTTCCTTCAACATACCCACTAGCTTGTCAAAATTGAGTTCATCTGTGTTTATAGTCATCTTCAAGACCGTCTTGTGAGCTACAAACTTAGTTGGAAGACAGCGTAACAACTTCTTTACTAGCTTATTCTCCTTGTACTTCTTTCCAAGTACACATGCTTCATGCGCCATAAGACTGAGTTTGGCACTGAAGCTTACCATAGAATCATCATCAGACCACCTGAGATTCTCAAACTGCGACCCAAGATGATTCAGGCGTGTTCTCTTGACACTTTCATCTCCTTCAAACGAATTCAGCAGGATCTCCCACGCTTCTTTAGCTGACGTATTCCCCTAAATCAGTTGGAACTGTTCCACCTTGACAGCTCCAAAAATTACTGACAGCGCCTTTGAATTAAACTTTGATGCATTTCGTTCGGCCTCTGTCCAATCCTTTTTTGGCTTGGGCTTCTTCTCATCTTCTGTGACTATGGTAGGCTCCGCCCAACCAATCTCCACAGCTATCCACACATCTTCATTGATTCCTCGAATCATCTGCTTGATGCGAGCCTTCCAATAACCATACTGGTCCGCGTGCAACATGATTACATCGAAATAGTCGTGTCCATCTTCACCTTCAGGATTACACCGATAACTTAGGTGCCCCGCTCTGATACCAATTGTTAGTACAAAGATGACACCACAATAAGGTAATACATAAGGTAAATTGAGAGACAAAACAATAAAAGTAAATATTATGCTTTATTAGAATCTCTTTAAACAATCTGTTACAGGATCTGCTTAATTCAGCTTTTACACGTCTAGTGTTAACATCCTAACACACACTACTGAAAGATTACTAAGCTACCCGCTTATGTCTCTCCAAGTACTTCAGTCTTCCTCTCTCTCTCTCTCTCTCTCTCTCTCTCTCTCTCTCTCTCTATTCACTTATTCCTCTCCCATTAACTCATAAACTTGCTCCTCAAGTTTATTCCTCTTTCCATATCTCCAAGAGATACACGCTTGCTCTCCAAATCTACACGACTCCAGCTCAGCACCTTGACTCCACATGGTCTTCACCACTCAATATAACGTCTGCTTCAGCGACTACTTCAGAGTAGGCATCTTGTATCTTCATTTAATTAACTTTTCTTCTCTCCCGTGAACCCAATCTTCATATGGAATAATGTTTCTGTTTTAATAAGATAGATATTAGAAAAAGTAAACCATTCAAATATTCATGACTACTAGATTTGGCTTAGTTGCTCCAATTTAGTTTGACTTGGTTTAGTTTCTGGGTATTTAGATAATATAGCTAGATCTAAGATTAGCAATGATTTTTTTTTACAACGAAAGACTATTCTATTACTCAAATTTGAGGTGGTCTGGGTAACCAGACCGGGTAACCAGCCCGGAATAGAACATCCAACAAAATGAAGTTCTCTATGAAAAGACCTTGTCGTTCTAGCTAATGAATCTGAGATTCGATTATGTGTTCGTGGAACATGCGAAATCTTGAAGTCCGGAAAACATATCTGCAGAGTCTCAATCCTCTCCAATTCTGTTGCGAAGCTTGGCCAAGCATGGGGTTCCTTAATCATGGCAATCAAGTTCTTGCAATCCGTTCCAAAGCTCTGACAAGTTGAGTATTGCAGCATGTTCTCCATCGCCCATCTTAGTGCTTCTACTTCCGAGTGCAGAGCAGACTCTCACCTAATATAGTTCTGTGTCCCCATAAGTTGAACCTTTCCCAAGCTATCCATCCAGGCCCAGCCACATCCACTAAATTGTGCAGTAGATGTTCATGACCCGTCTATCATGCAGATATTACCCAAGCTTAAGACTTGAGGCTCTTCACTACTTTGGTCTGTTGGAGTTGGTGGCACCATCTCGTTTGCATTGAATTAGGCTTGACACTCACTCTCTGCATAACGAACTAGCTCCAAAGGATCTCGGTATATCCCCCTAAAGAGTTTATCATTTCTAGTCTTCCAAATATATCATATTATCCAGGGATAAGGATCTCTATCCAAATATAGCCTAGCAATGTTGTTTTTTCTCCAGATTAGATAATTCATATTAGCATAGATGCTAGAGACAAGAAAGATGACTTGGCTCGTTAGTGTCGACAATATTGCCTATACTTGTAGAACAAATTCCTTGTTACTGCCACATGACTTGTTAACAATTGCCATATAAGATGGCATATTTTTGTGGGACTTTTATCTTCCAAGTAAAGGCTTGAAGCTGTTATACTGGGTTCAAGTATCTCCTTTTCTTCCTCCGACTTCAATAGATTGTGAACTATCCCGTATCCTGATTTAACAGTGTAATTACTATTTTCGTGTAGTTCCAACAGAAAATGTTACGGCGATGGGCTGTGCTGATGGTCAAATTCCTTATAAGAGTTATGTTCTCAGGGGCCACATAATTTCTCAATAGTTCAACATTTCATTCCTTTGATTCCTGATCAATAAAATCATTGATTCTCATGTTTGGATGTAAGACTGGAATGATTATATTTACCAGTTATGTAAGTAATATACTTAAACAGTTTATAGATTGTTACTTTTGCAAGCGAATGAAGTGGGCGCCAGTGCGGGAAGTCTTTTTTGGGCACCAGTCGCGACGAAAAAAGTAGTGTAAGTGGAAGCGAACTGATACAGAATCCTTTGTTTGATTAATCACAAAAATCAAATAAAATATGATAATTAATAGTTCCAACTTCCAAGATTCCCAACTATCCCCGAAAAAGCAGATGTTCCAATCTCATGTATAGGTTTGTTTTTTTTCATGTATAGGTTTGTTTAATTAGTAAGAAACCAAATGTATCATATTTTATTTTTCATAACATATTTTCATATTTTAGAATACTTACAAAGGAGTATTTTAGATAGAGAAATAACAACAAAATTTTGCGCTGATGATAAAAGAATGATGAGATGATGGAATATATGTATTCTGCGAAAAGTGAATGATGCGTGCACATATTTTATTTAATTAACTTGTTATCCTGATATTTGTTCTTATTTTGAATATAAGTTTGTTAAATCTTGTCTGCATGCCCAAGTCACTACTATTTTCAAGATTCAAATACTTTATTATATTAATGGTTTTATCCGATCCACATTCTAAACTTAACGACTATTTTAAAAGTTCAATAACTATTTTCTTACCGTTTATTGTTTGAGGTATACTAAATTATACAAACAGATATATGATAGATGTTATATACAAATGGTATACTTGACTACACGGACACAAGTATAAATTAAAAGTAAATCTGTTATGAAAGGTAAAAAAAGAGTCATTTTACTTTAAACTAAAATGCCATTGGCATTTTTTTAAATTAGTTTTTAAAACAAAAATATTGCTATCAATTCTATATTTTACATCACCTTCTTTAATCTTCTTGTTTTTTGTTTTGTAACCGATGTTCCCTTTCTTTAAATTTTCAGCATGGTGTTTTGGCAAAAATATTGTTATATGATCGCACTCTTAATAAACTTCAGTTTAGTAGTTTACTTTGAATCTCAACGGTTGACTAATTAAATTTTAAATTAATCTAATTCCAAACTCGAATGTTTGTTTTCGGAAACATCTAAACTCATAAAAAGTCATTATTTTTTGTTTTTGCATGGCCTTCCATCACATGTACAGACTTCGGAATAACCATATTCTTTTTTTTTTCACTTTAAAATATTTAGATTGAAACATTTGAGATACAACAATAGCGGGATGAAGAAATAACCCCGAAACAAAAGCCGACGGAAACAAATTTCTTCGGAGACTAAGCCTTAACATAAGGAATCAAACCAACATAACATTACAAACCAACAAGCAAAGTACAACAATAGTGTGAATGAATTCCACCCTCTACTAAGCTCCAAACAAACTCCTTACATCCTTTTGATAAATGTTACCAAAACTTGATAGGTAACTGAAACCTCCCATTACGAATAAGCATAACAAGTGAGACCATAAACCTATGCTTCATAATCCAGCAAGAACACATCACCAATATCTGGAACAGATGATCCTTCGGGTACAGCGATGTCTACGGACAGCGACCACGAAACGCTAAGAAGAAGCCATGCAAGAAACGAGACCTCGAACTAGTCTCTAAGAATAACCATATTCTACATCCTATTGGTTGATCCTTAGGGAAAAAAAACATAATTGTTTTGTTTTTAATAAAATCAGCTACACTGTTCTGTTATTTATTTAAAAATAGAACTACACCAACTAACAAAATAATATGTACATTTTAATCAAATGATTATTAACTTACTGGTCCAATATGATGCACTTGGCCAACATAGTATACGTATATGCCATATGCATGGCTCTCACCATATTACATTTATGGCAAGCGTGTGTAAAGCCTTTTGTTACCTTTTGGCTTTTTGCAGTTTCACTCCTTCCTTCAGAGCAAGTGGAAAAATATTCCAACGTCAACTGCATAAGATGTGTGAGTTCACTGAGTTGTCATAAATGACCAAAGAGATTGAACTTTTGCAGTTATTTCAATTTTTCCATTGAATTTTCTTTAACTAAACGAATTTAAACTTCAGTCTTCATTTATTTCATATGAATGTATAATATAGTGTCGTAATCGGGAAAGTTTGTTACATCACAACTCAGATAGGACCGGTATGTTACGACCTCATGAGATTTTGGATGAATAAAGGAATTGTTTCTATTTATTATAAACCAATACTCTTATAGTCTTATTAAACGCTTACTTTACTCGGTTGGAGTTATGGAAGATCGAAAAACTAACGTGTGCACTTGACTATTGCCTTCAGATTTTCATAAATATGTGGGTTAGTATTACACACGTTTAAACCACAACATAGATTATTCATCATAAATATTAGCGAATTTCTAGTGTAAGGCGAAACATCAAATTACATGATCAACCGTTGATCCTATTGGCTCTATTAGTACTTAAGTCACGTATAATATAATTAAACACTACACACGGTTTTAAGTTCCTTATACTGGAATTAATTAAACTTAATTAACAACAAGTAAGAAGAAATCAATAAATAAGAAGTGAGGTCTTTGGAGAGATTATACATATATTTAGCCGCAAACAGCTTGCATCAAAGAATAATAATATTATCTTTTATAATGACCCGGTTTGTGTAGTTCATATAATGCATTAAATTAAATATTCCAAGGACACGGAGTTTTCAAGTTTTGCGTAAAGGTGAATGTTCTAAGATTTGAATTAAAAATATATAAAACAAGAACATCGAGCTCCATGGGAGATGGACCCATCCAACGCCAACTTTCATTAGTGTTTAAATAATTGAACAATGAGGTCCATCACAATAAAAGTCACCATATGGTATCTTCTTTCCTCTAATTTCGAAAAAAAATGTTGTATTATGTGCTCACCAACATATTTCACTGGCGTTAAAACTACCCATGTTAAGATTGGCCGTTATCACACGCATATATATATACTATAAAATATAGATTTGTAAGACAAAAAGATTTCATATTCGGCACGACAAGTTTATCATATAACTTATACCGAGACCATCTCCAATAGTTTACTCTATTTTTTATTCTAAAATAGAGTAATTCTATAATAGATTTGAAATTTACTCCAGTGGTACTCTATTTTAGAATAAAAAATAGAGTGATGAACAAACAAAAAAACAATTTATTTTATATTTAGAGTAAATCTATTTTTCACTCTATTATAGAGTGAGAAATAGAGTACCATTGGAACACTTTTACTCTAAACTCTATTTTAGAGTGAAAAATAAAGTGGAGTTGGAGATGACCGGAGAGATATTTATTCCTACATTCAGTAAGTAGTAATTTGCTTCAATACAAAATTACAATGCCATGAGAATACGAAGTGAGAAAGGCTTTTGATCATGCAGTTTTTAATAACTTATTGCTCTAGAGTCGAAAAAGTATTTAATTGGTCTGATAAATCATTAGTAGGTGTCATGCCTAAGACCATTTATCTGTCAAGTTGTTATTTGCTACACTGCGAGATTCTACCGCAAAGTTGTATCAGATATATATTAGCTTTCAGCCTCAGGGCATAAATTCTGTAATATCTTAGTGATTGTAAGATATTGACAAGATATTACAATAATAGAATAGAAGATAATCTTAAGAAATTCCCTGAGACCCAATCATTCTTTCTTTTATTATGAGTAAAATATATAAAATCCATTTTACATAAGATTCCTACCGTTCCTTTTTCTCCCCCCATCCTCAATCTTTTAAGATTTAATACACTTCGAAAACGAAAATCACAATGATAATAATATCAGAATATCCCGAAATTAATAGCAACAATAATAATACGGTAGTAATATTAAGAAGAAATTTTTTTTAAAAAACGTAAAAATAGTGTGAAGTTAACGCCAAGCGGATGCGACAGCGAGTGTCCGTCCCATCCAACCAAAGCACACACCTCCGTTCTCTTCCTTAACGGTAAAACCCGGGTGGACTCGGTTTCCGTTACTGAGTCGACTCTTCATCGACTCGGCTATCTTCTCACTAAGTGGCATCAACTCAAACCCAGCCATGCTCATCCGCATCCGCCATTTCCCGAACACCTCGCAACGCTCGATCCGATCGATCCCTTCGCACGCCACTGCGTTTATTAGCTTCCGACCGATCCCTTCCTCCACTTTGACACGGTCCGAGTTTGAACTCGGAACGGTCGACTCAACAGAGTCAAGCAGAGCGCCGTAACACGCGCACGACTCGCTCACCCGGCCCAAAAACGGCGCCGTATTGGAATTCATCTCTTCCTCCACTAGAGTCACCACGCTGGGGTTGAGTCCCTTCACGCGCCGGAGAAGCTCGTCTCTTGGATTCTCCATGCAGACGCTTTCGTCCGGAACACGATAGAGTTTGAAAGCCAGGTTCACGGCTAAAGGCTCGTCGGGATCGCATCCGAGTGATTCACGACTCAGATCGCTGAGTCTTAAACCCGCCACCACGTTAAACTTCAAAGAGATACCGAGTCGATCACCGAGTTCGCTCAAACGATCTCCGATGGTTCTCAACCTCTCCTCTCCACGGTGGCCGGCGACAGAGAATCCGTCGCTTATGTTTGCCAAGGCGGTGATCTTGACCACCACCGGAGGGCTCTTACCGCTACGGCGGGTGGAGAGCGCGTGAAGGAGGTTGACGTACTGACCACCTTCACCGATTTCGAAGTCGATGACGTGGAATGACGTCCCGTCGTTGGTGTTGCTACCGGAAGCGTCGAGAATGGCGAGATTAGCCGCCATGAAGCCGAGTTTGAAACAAGGAGACAGCTCGTAGAGCAATTGAGTGGAGACTATATGCTCCTTCCCGTACAATTCCGTCGCCGGAGCAGAGCTCTCCGCCGGATTGATCCGCGACCGAAGAGCCGTCACCATGAAATCCACCAGTTTCTCCTCGGAATTCCTCCTCTGGCTCGGCGTCTGAGAAACACGCGCTAGAATCTCCGACGCTATCTCCGTCTTCCCCTCCGCGATCGCCGTCGCGATTTCCAGCACCGTTTGCCTCGAGCACACCGGCGTGGTCGTCGAAGCTGTTGAAGGCGAAGAAGACGAGGAGGAAGAGCTAGGTGAAGAAGACAAAACCGGGTTCGGGGTCGGTGTCACGAGGCCATGAAGCCAGTCGCTGTTCGAATGGGTGATAACGGACACGTCATCATCACCGCCTTGTGCGTCGTCATCATCCAAAAGCTGTTTCTCAAGCTCCCTTAAACTATTCAGCATGTTCTCCGATTCCCCAACCCGGTTTATGTTCTGAACCGGTTCAATACACGGAACGCCGGATAACCTCTGATTATCCGACCCGATTCCCATACGGATCCCACTGTAATCCGATTGCTGCTGATGCGCCTGATACCTGAGATTCGGAAGAAACGGCGAGCCGTAACGCTGAGAAGAACCACCGAACGAACTCATATCGATCGCCGGGGACTGAAGATTCTGGAACGTTCTAGGCTTCACGGACCTTAGAAGAAACGCGTTGATAGCGGCTTGATTATGAAACGACTGCTGTTGCTGCTGCTGAGCCGCTTGAAAATCAGCTAAAGTACGTTTTCCGGCGATTCCATTTCCATTGGAGATTCTGTTTCCGATCTGATCGAGGAAAATCCCGGGAATCTGTGAATTATTGTTACCGGAGTTCATGGGACCTCCAGGCATAGATCTACCACCAACGCCGTAAAACTCCGGTCCACCACCGCCGCCGGGAAATCCAGATGCCATTTATTATCTCTCTAAATAGCTCAGAAATAAAGAAAGAGATCGGAAATTTAAAAACGCATATGATAATATTGGAAAGAAAAAAAAAAGAAAGAAAGAGAGAGATTAGATGGTCTGAAAAAAATCTAGAGAGAGAAAAGACGAAGTTGCTTTCTCTTGGGGGTGATAGTGACGAAATATAAAGGGAAAACCGTAAAGGATTTTAAACCGTCCGATCAGATATTTAAACTGATTATTTTACCCTTTCAGAAACAATCCTGCCGTCAGGATGCGATGTTGAAACTCTCAAACACAAGAGACTAACCTGATATTACGATTACGACACGTGTCATTTGATCGTGGATCTGTGACTTTGGATTGTGACCACAGTCTGTTACGTTATAAACTCTGTGTGTGTTAAACTGAGTTTGGTTCATTCAAAAAATTTCCAATACTTGGGGTCTGGTCTTGTGGATATCCTCTGTTTCCTTCTATACTACTTTTTCCGTAATTTATTTAACAAGATTACCGCCTCATTTGCCACGTTTCTGTTTTTTATTTGTCAAAAATATTGTTACTGTATTGTTTTATTTTTGTCGGATAGGTTCTGCCACATTTTTGTTACTTTAATTCGGTAACTTCTGTTCGAGTTATTGATTTTTTTTATAACGTTGGTTAATTATGCTACGAGAATATTATATAAGATGATTTTACGGCCAACAATTCTATCAACATATGAGAATTCACGTCTGACTACATCAATTCGATCTGTCCTATAACATCCATGTTTGATGGTATGCTATGCACCAAACTAAAAATTTCTTGTAATTTTATTTCTCCGTAGTCTGCATAATTTACGTTTCATGGGATTTGAACCTTAAACTTCCAAATTTAAAAGCATTAACGAATCATTAATTAAACCACTAAACCAAAAGTACTTCTATAAATACTGAAACTTAAAATATAAAAATAAGATTATGTTTGAGTGATGATTCTTACATTTATAGCATACTTTAGAATATTTTACACTTTGCATTTTATTTCATTAATAAAAGCTCCAAAAATATCCATTTTATTCAAAGCTAGGTAGCTAAGTGTGAGTTTATACTGATTTTTTCAAGAGAGAATTTGCTCAGTATACAAAACACAAACGGAAATGAAGAATATATCACTAATTTTGATATAATTAAGAGGATGACGTTATGTTCTATTTCTTTCTGGTTCTAACCGTATATGTAGAAGGTAAACGGTAAAAACAAAAATATTTGACGACGTCAACAAATATAACATATGTGAATCACATAATCTTAGAAATATCACGTAATGCTATCCACGTCACTCATTTATTGACCATATAAATATGTATCCGTATATTTTATTCTATATCTTCGAAATAGTATAGGACTTCATCCACACTCATAATCCTTAAATACTAAACCCAATTCCAACCCAACCCTTAATTACTAAACTCTAAACCTCAGTCACTAAGTTCTAATCACTAAAACCTATTTCAAAACCCTAAACCCAATTATAATTTATAATATCTTAAATTAAATAAATTGAAAATAAACAATATTATAGTATCTTGTAGCTTAAATAGTATAGAAATACATGAAAATTGAATATCGTAGTTTAAATAGTATAGTATTATTACATAATAGCTATGTTACTATATTTTATTTTACTCCATGTAGTATATGGGTTCATCTTGTTCATCTCCTTCTTTTTCCAGATACATCGACACTCTTCTGAAATCACAACAGAGTACAAACACGTGACACATGTGATATGATAATCAATCATATAATTATATTGGTGATGATAGCGATAATCTAGCAAAAAAAAACCATCAGTGATGTAGGAGAACATACCTTCGGTGATAAGGATTAAGAAAAACTCGCGTTTTACTTTCTGATTAATTTAACCTCAGACACAGAAAAATCTATCAACAATATCATTCAAAAGGATTTTGAGATTTAAACAAAAAAAAAACAGAAATTTGGTTGAAAAAGTTGAGTCCATAGATATAAAAAATGTTTTGGTATATAAGATATAAAATACGTTGAATATCACGGTCAATTTTTTTTTAGCTATGCAGTGAATTATTAATATTTTTGTGATATAGAGTGCAATTTCCCTTTTTTCAATTGTCGGTCCATTTTTTCTTCAAGCAAAAACGTTTTCTTCGTATAGTATTTTATTAAGTAAAGCAAGTTATTATACATACATGTAACATACCTACTCAATACAGTTTTTGTAGATATATATTAAGCCATTTAGGAATCTCTGTGACAAAACTCAAATTTTGGCGTGTCGTGGTAACTTTAAATAAAACCCTAAAAAATAGGAGAAAATAACAAAAACATGCCACTTGGGTTTCAATTCAAAGTAGCACCAGGTTTTCACATGCAAGTGCGTTGTTTCCGTTTCGTACCCTTCTTTTACCTCTTCCAAAAAAACATGGACACTCTCATCATGCAACTTTTTTTTTTGAGCAACTCTCATCATGCAACTTTATAATCTACAAAGTAACTATTTTTCCTTGTATTTTCTGTTATAATATCATAGATAATATTGATGGTATTGGACAAAATGAAGTTATATATGCAATAAGATTATAATCCAAAATCGACACAGCACTTACGTATCAAATTATGATGTTATAGTCGTCACTGTTATTGCAATTTGCAGTGAATTTATATAATACCAGATAAATTAAATTAATTTGAAAAGCTAGCTACTATAATGAAACTTATGTTCATATGGTCATAATAAGGTTGACCTTTAAAAATGGACGATCGCCGGCAATATTATTTATTCAACACTCATATTCTTATAAAAGCTCTTTTTATTTTATTTTTTTAGGGGAGGGGAGATTCAAACAATAATTGGTTTTATAATAGCCCTACCTTCCATAACTTTGTCAAAGACTTAACAATATATTTGGACAGAACAGAACAGAAAATAGATGGGAAAACATAAAATAAGTTCTTCTAAGAAAAAAACATAAAATAGGTTTCAAATTGCCTATGAGAACAAGGGGGTCCGTCCTCCAAACTTGTAGAAGCAAATTGCCACTATAAAGAGCTAGTTGCCCCTAGGGGTGGACACGGAGCGGATATTCGGAATTTTAAAGATATCTGTGATCCGATCTGTCCCGTACGAATATTCGATTTTTCGATTCGATCCGATCCGTGATCTTCCGGATATTCGTTGCTACGGATATCCGAAAAAAATCGGTATAGGATATCTAATCCGATCTGTCGATCCGGTAAAAAATAATAAAAAAAATTATTTTTTTGAAAAATATTTTTTTTTAAAGATTTTTTAGTATAAAAGAATAATATTTTCATTACAAAATATTTAAAACTACGTACTTTTAAAATTTAATGACCAAATTATTAATTTAGTGGATAACATAACTAAAAATATATATAGAAATATAAAATTATATATAATTTTATATATACATGTATATACATATGTATATTACGGATCGGATCGGATATTCGTTTTCTAAAAAATGAGTATTTGTGATTTTCTCCTTATTTGACGGATATTAAATTTTAGTATTTGCTTCGATTTGTAAAGTTACGGATATTCGGTTTTTTCGGATCGAATCGAAACGAATAACGGATCGAATCAAATTTTACGGATATTTTGCCCATCCCTGGTTGCCCCTATAGAAAATCCAAAAGCTGCTCATGTAAAAGTTAATCGAAATTTTAAGAAACAATGATGGCAATATGATTTTTTTTTTTTTTTGAGACAGGGCATTACCAATATGATTTATTGGGGACTAAGAGTTGGAGGTTTGTTCATGCACTTTTTTTGGTAAAAAAAATTGTTGCTAATTTAATTTTAAATCTTGTTCATGCATTTTTCTAGGTCTGAACCACAAATAGTGGTTTATATGTCTCTACATGTAATAATCCAAAATAAATTGGATACGTAATTAAGCATTTAGCTTTCACTAATTAATCATTTCAATAACTTTTGTAACAGTCTTAAGTTCTGCAGAGTTGAAACAGTAAAGCATAAAAATACGCGTGTTATGAAAAAGGAATTATAATGAGAACAGGTGTCGAGCCAAGAGAACTCGACATATTTTACTCTACTAATTATGAAGATTCCATGGCATATATAATTATATTAAACAATTCTATAGCCAAACTTTTTTCTATCTGAAATACTCGCACTAAAATATATAACCATAACATAAAGTTTTTGACATTTCTTGGTAGGTTGCGTGAAGGCAAAAGCCTAATGAGTAAAAATTCGCTTAGCAACTATATCTTCCAAAATACTTTCCACCTTAATATTATATTTTAAATCTTGACGTACTACTCTAGTTTGTCTTAAACAGTTTGTTCATTTAAACTGCGTATGATAATCACCACGTGTACTACTGGTGCCTTGCCTAACTCAACTCTTCTCCACCATATATATTAATTATATTAAGTTATTAACACAAATGTGGAGTTCCAACCATTTTTGTTCTGTTTAAAAGGAGTTCCAGCTTTATTAGTTGAATATGTGTACAACGTAATCTTCTTTCGTGCATGTTAACTTAGGTTTAGGTGGTAACAAATGTAGAGATTTTTAATAGAATTTAAAATATGAGAACAACATGGAACATGTAAACTTTTGGTTCGATTTTGAAAAAAAAAAACAGTTTGTCTTTCCTCGTCTTCTTTCAAAGATTTCCTTTTCGCGAATCAAGCTTATTCCGGCGACGAATGCTGGTCTCGTCGTCGGAAGCGTCTCTTCCCTCTATCCTCGTTTTATCTTTGCTCGTCCCCTTCTTCCTCTCGTGACGTTGATATGTTATAACTGTGGCAGTGATTTTCTCGTCGGAATCCTAACCTTGTTCCGGAAGAGATTTAGATCCGGTGTTTGAAGATTCTGTTGAAGTGGCAATGAGTAGTTTCATGGCTGTAACGGAGGCGGGTTGGCTTTTAAGGTTGGTCTTTGACTGATCTGGTTTTCAATTTTTTAGATCTGGTTGGTTTTCTGGTGGTTTCGGTGCGTGAAGGCTTGGATGGTCTCTCCCTTCGTGCTCTCGTGTTTCTATTGCGGAGGTGTTTCCATTGTGGGGAGGAGTGACAACCATTATGTGAGTCGGGACTCGGCGTCTTGTTTTGACTCCGATATTTGTTCTGTCGCTTAAAGGGGATGGCAGTTATCTCGGTCGGCGTGTGTTCGGGTTCAGCTGTGACTGTGTGGTTGCGGTGAGTTTGAGGGTCCAGTGCGTGTGGTTTAAGGGTTGAGGTCTCTCCTGTCATCTATGGCAGAACTTATCTCTTCTCCAGCAGCCGCTTTCCTTTTGATCGCAGCGGAGTGAAGTCCGGAAGCGCATAGAAGACTGGATGGGGTTCTCTCATTCAGACCAGAGCTGCGTTCGTCAACCATGCTCGAGTCAGCTGGTTACTTGCGTAGAGGAGACCTGGTAGCGAGTTGACCATCCCAGTGCCAAGATGTCTACTTGGGTGTTTTGGCAGGTAAATTCGCAACTTTTATTGCAGGATCTGATCGGCTTTTGGCTAGGAATGTCATCGCCGCAACCCTCTTTCTAGTGGAATGTCAATTGCTAGTGTTCTCCGGTGTTTAGTGAGTCCTCATTCCTTGCCGGGTTTGGTGAGCGAAAGCTATCGTTAGGTTTGCTTTCACACTCTTTCCATTACCTTTGGTTCTAGAGAGTAATGTCAATGAAGATTGCGAGGTTGAAGAGATCGTCATGAACCAGCTACTCCGGTGATGTCACGGAAGAATTCACCGGCAACCTCAGCAACGAAGTGAACGCCACGCTTCTTTGATTAAACATCAACGGTAGAGAACGGTGAATGATTTTCTAAAGATAACGAATCAGTTTAGCAGAATGCTCCGGTGTAGTGGTTGAACGAAGCTAGATTTGCTAAGTTTGATAATGATTGTTTCGTTCGAATTAAGCTTGTAATCATCATTTGAATTCCCTTTCGGGTTGATTAATATAAGTAAATATTTATTAAAAAAATGTAAACTTTTGGTTCTCTGGAACCATATAGACGGTAGACCTATCCACTCAAAAGAGCAAACCACCCACGGCAATACATTTTTGTTCCATTACTCTACTTTCGAACTTTGATTGTTTGGACTTTACACGATTTTTTTCTTAAAAGAATGGTTACTGATATGATTGCTAGATGAAATAAAATACTCCTAGTAGTTTTATGAGAATATAATAAATAAATTATTTTGACTTCATATATAAATAAATTATAGAGGACAGAGAGACGAACGAACCTCAAAGTTGGTAGGTCCTGATCTGGTGGTGGACTGACTGTTCATGCGAACCGGAAATTACTGGTTATAATTTTTTGATTTTCTGGCCGTAAAGCAACTAATAAAAACACACAACGGTGGTGGACTGACTGTTCATGCGAACCGGAAATTACTGGTTATAATTTTTTGATTTTCTGGCCGTAAAGCAACTAATAAAAACACACAACGGTTTTAACTTGTTTTCTCTTTAGTTTTTACCAACATTTATTTAATACGCTCAAAATTACGCTACAGTATGCTTATAAAAATGTACTTGATAAAGATCATTTAAAAATGTTCTTTGAATCTGATGTAAAGACAACATTTGAATTTGACATTTTTTTTGATAACCAAGAGCTTTCTGGTTCCAAAAACTAATTCAAAGAGATTTTTCATTTGGGTATGTGTTATCCTATCGTTAAAGGTGCAATTAGGTGGCCAGTGTGAGTCGAAAAAACGTCTTGAATTTGACATAACGGCTATAAGTTTTATGTTTTGTTTAAACTTTTTTTGAAAAAATGTTTTGCTTAATTGTTGGCGTGAAAATATAGTGAACACGATGATACTTCTAATTTCCCAAAAAGACAAGCTATTTATTATTGGATGTTATAGTTAAGACATTTTGTTGAATGTTAAAATTTTCTTCTTTCTGCTAAACGAGAAATAAGGAGAAGAGACTAATCAGTTTGAACGGTATAGCTTGGGAATTTATTACGGTTAGTTCTCGTTCTCTTTCTAAATTTACCAAACTGTTAGATTTTTTGTAGGACAAATAATTGTTGAACATGTTACATGTGCTAACCCAAAAAAGAAAAAAGTAATAAATGAAAATGATAAAATTTGAAGGAAATTTAGTGCAACGGAAGCCACGGGCTTCTCGATGATGGAGTTGATAAAAGCTTACTGTCGCCACACGAAAGCCCCACGCCTTGAAGCATTTCTGCTCCCTCTCTCTCTCTTTTTTTTTTAAGTGCTACAGAAATTAACCAATGTCAGAGTAGTTATATGCTATGTGGAGCAACACTTTTCTTTCATTTTCACATTTTAGAAGATTCTCAAAATTTTGACATTTATTTCTGAACCCCATAAGTGAATTTAAAAATCGTTTATGTATTGCTTGTGGGATGTTTCCTCCTCAAATAATAAAAACATTCCACAACCAGTAAATAAACAAAGAACTTAATAGTAAAACACGGCATTAACCTCTTTGAGCACTGGAAAACACACACTCAAGAAGTCAATCCTAGCTGTTGTTGCACAACAAGAGTATATATATATATAGGCCATGCATGCTGCAGAAGGCCAAAAAACCTCGAAAGGGACGAACCGAATGATTATATTTTCGACCGAATCAATCAACAAATGCAGTGAGCGTAATCATAGAACTGATAAACAAACCATCTGTCACCATTCACAAGCAAGAGGATGAGGTGTGAACTGCAAAAGATATAAACAAGTCAGAGAGAGCTAAAAGACTGGAGAAGGGCGTCAATCTCGCCTTCAATCCGTTCCACTATCACTTTTACATCCAACGCTCACAAGTTGTGGGAGAAGGGAGCAGTTGAGCCAATGTTTCTCAATTGGAAACTGATACCACTCAAATTGCCCTAAGGAGTGATTTATTCTCTCTCAAATAAGAGGTCAAATTGTAGTACTTAGAGATCGAATCCACAGGAAGCTAGGGAACACACTAGATCTTATTGTAACAAAGCTAGGTCAAAGATTTCAAAGCAGTAAATAACAAGTAAACTTAGAACTGGTGAGCAAGACAATTACTCAAATGATTGATTTGAGTGTTTAGCAGATATGGTGAAGGCATTAGGCTTAAGATTACTATTCAGGTTATCAGGATTATAATAGTATGAATGCTTATGTGAGATGCTTGCATGATATTATAGATCCAACTATAGGAATAACTTTAACTGTCGTCCTATGTTATCTATTACTAGAACCGATGAGACCCCCATTGGTGAAACATAGGAAGGCGTCGATCGACCTGCTGTCGCACGTATCGATCGACAGTGCCTCGCGTCGATCGATGACTCTATAAGAGTATCGATCGATGCGCCTCTAGTAAGCTTTAAGCGCAAGGTTGATAACAGTTCGCTTAAGGAGTTTGCCAAATCAGCTGTCGCTTGTTTCCAGCAAATTCCTAAGCTCAAAGAAGATAGATCCAAGGATATATCCACTGTCATCATGTATAGGTTAGCTACTCCTATACAAGCATTAAGAGCAATCTTCTAAGATGAATATCACATGCTCAAGTATTCATATTTGGGGTTAATCCCTCAAAACCTATTTGAATCCTAAATCTAACAAAGGTATTTACTCAGACATGGCCAAGCAAAACATCATACCAATTAAATAAAACTGCATAGATAGAATGGGTGAAAAATAGAGGTGAGAAAGCTCTCAATCGTAACTCTCTCTCTCACAAAACAATAGTATGAAAAACTCTCTAAAGACTCTCTGTAAAACTTTGAAGGACAACCTGTTCAAACTCTAAAAACTCTCACAAAACTCTCTCTTTGCCAAAACACTTAGGCAAAACTTAAATACTCAAAAATTAGGTTAAAACTCATCAGGGGTATCTTGGTAAAATGGATGAAGTCTTGGGCTTCAAGTCGGCTGTGACCAAACCGGGTTTCTGTGTGTTAAATATCGATCGACACCACTGAAGGTGTGTCGATCGATGCGTCTCTCTCTGTGTCGACCTTGGGTGGTTGATATGGTCATCTCGGGATAAATCTCTAAAATACTCCAAAATGCTCCAAAAACATCATCTTTTCTCCAATCGCTCCTAAACCTGTAAATATGATATCTAGACTCCAAAATGGATTAAATATATCATAAAACTATCATATACCATGCCTAAAATCGGGTCAAATTCATGGTATATCAACTCCCCCAGACTTACACTTTTGCTTGTCCTCAAGCAAAAAAAACTGGTAGTCTCTCTAGAAAAGGTTTGAAAACAGCAGGGACTCAAAAAGTTTAAAGAATCTCAGTCATATCTTCCTAGTAGTGCAAGCCAAGTTAAGATCATTCTAACTACAAAAGCACATTATACCATATCCTAGTATAGCAACCAAGTTTTCTTAGTTAACAACTTAACCAATCCTGTCTGATAATCTCCTCTACTAACCTCATTTCTTGCATAAAATAAAAGTGTAGGCTTTACCTTGGGAGTATCGATCAAAGGACACATGGGTTCTTACTCAAACAAGTTTCTGAACACAAGGTAGTCTTCTCTGATCCCTTTCTTCCCTCTTTCTCTCTTCTCTGAATCCTTATAGTTTCAATTTCAATGAACATTGATGCTGATGCAGTCCATCTTGTTCATCTTATTGACTCTCTACTTTTTGTAGCTCTTTATTTAGACAAAGTGTAGCGAATAATGAGGTCACATGAGACACTCCTATCCCTCGTTTCCACAATGTGTGATCATTCCTTCCTTATAGAATCCTACTCCATCTTCATCTTAATCTTTTAAGGATGCTTCATAGACTTTACCTAGCTCATCATGTATCTTTGGTTCCTTCAAACACTCTTAGTAGGTAGGTAGCTCTTCTTCGAGACTGGTCTAGAAAGTGGTTAAATGACAAGTAATAAACTAGATAAGATCATTGTCACTCAATCAAAATAGTAGACAAAATAATAGATAATCATTAGTAATTCGATAATGTATATAAGATTTTAGATCCATATCAATTGTAGATGTTTGTAGGAATGTCGATGTATTCCATCCATCGCATGACTTAATGCATGTACATGGATCGAGGTTGTTGTTAGCTTTGTTTCCTTTGTAAGCCTCTTCTGTATTGTGGTAAATGCAATTTCTTTGCATTAATTCAAAGCTCTGAATCCAATTCGAGGTTGGTGGTTATGGTGACATATGGACGAGATAAGATCTCTCCTTTCTTGTTCAATCCTTTGTTATTCTCTGTTGATGTGTTTTTAGTAGATCCTCTTTAATGGAAATGTTCTCCAAGGTAGGTGTATCGATGATGTTTTGTCATTATTTATCAAGTTTTGTCGTCCTGGTTGCTTGATCATATCGATCGATGTGTTGACATGTCGCGATCAGGATCGATGTCATGTGTTGAAAATCAAGCTGATTCTGAATCGTGTCCATCTCCTGCTGTAAAGCATCCATTCGTGCTTCGAGTGCATTCATATCATCACTCATTGGATAGTAGGAACTATCAAATCGTTCTTCATAAGAACACAACTTCTCTTCCAGTCTTGTAAAGCGCGTATCGATCGATTTCATGATGTTGGTTTTGATCGATCTTTGGTAAGCTGCATTGGTCGATGGTATCCATCGGTCATCGGTCGATGTCGAAGGTTTCCAGGGCTTCTATGCTGAAGCTCCTTGTGGTTTCTGCCTCATGGTGGTGATATCATCTGCAAGCTCCTCCATGGTCTTGGTCAACCACGTAATCTTGTCATTGAGTGGATGGTAGACACTATCAAGTTTGCACTTGAAATCATTCATTGAATCATATTGAATGGTGTAGATATCATTGAGCTTCTCATCCATCTTTTCTCTACTGTAGGGATTTGGATCTGGAGGTGTAGCTTGAGTGAATAGGTTTTCTTGTCCATTGGCCATAGCAAGGATCTCTGTGACGTCTTCTTTGGATACTTGTAGGAGACGGCCATCCATAGCTCTTGCATTGCCTTCTGGATCTCTGAAAATACCAAACTCATCAGGGGTTAGATATCCAGAATCTAACTTATTATCATTATGTAAACTGAATGGTAAGGGTTGAGTATCGATCGATGCATTAGAATGCTCATCGATTGATGTCGCGTTGTGTAGCTGATGGTGAAAATTACAACTGGATTCTTCTCCATGTGGCTGAGGTTTGGAAGATTGCTGATGCATCTTGTTTGCTTCTAGGGTTTGTGAAACTGCTTCTACCCCGTGGCTCCTTTTATAGTGGTAATCATCAACCAAATTTCTAAATTTGAGATTTCCATTTTTCTCAAAGTCGGCCTGACTCATATAGATCGATATGTCCTGACGTACGTCTCGATTCTTCTTCTTTCTGCTCTCGTCTTGGAATGTTATCGATCGATTTTGACGTTGTTGCCTCGATCGATTCGTGTAGCATGGTTCCATGTGATTTGGATCCATCTCTAGTGAGAACTCCTTGGTGGTCTGTAGCTGGTTCTTCCTTGCGGTTCTCATTGAATTCTTCCACATGTTGGGAAGGTGTAGTAGCTTCTAGGGAAAAGATCGGATAGCAGTATGCTGGCCAATCGTCTCGCGTCCTTGAAACTGTCATATCGATCGATGTGTATATGCTGGTGTCGATCGATTTCCTTGTGGTTGATCTTGGGATCGGGTTGAGACTGTTGTCATCCTTGTAGGTTGATGGTCTAGTTGGAATGAACTCGTGAGGAACATAGTGGATAGGCACTGCATCTCTATTAACTAGAGAGTACTCAATCTCTCTTTCTTCCCAAAAATCTTCATCATACTCATCATCTCTTGTCTTCATTGGAGGGTAGTATACCTCATCTTCTCTGTAGATATATGGTATGTTCCTGTTGTAGTCCTCATCATACTCTTCTTCTCTACGAGTGAATGAGTATTCAATGTCGCTTTCCCTTATGTAATCCTCATCATACTCTTCTTCTTGAGTCTCCACTGCGTATGTAGGCTTGTAGTAGTATGTTTCCCAACTCCCATCTAAGTAATCACCTGGAAAGTGATCAACTTCGTACATAGGTGTACTATCAATCGATGTGGAGTGAAAACTATTATTTGTATCGATCAACGTGATGGTTGGCTGGTCGATCGATGCTGGGTGAGAAGGATCGATCGATGTTTCTGTATTGGTGTCGATCGATTCCGAGTACTCTGCCTCGTACTCTTCTGAACAGTAGCATGTTGCTACGAGTTTTGCTTCATCTGAAGGCTGTTTGCAGGATATCTTTGGCTTGACAACTTTGACTGGATCATAGTGAATCTCTGGGTCAATGAGTGTCAAACACATCTGGCTTGTTTGAAAATTGCAGAGGGCTCCCACGGTAACTAGGAATGCTCTTCCAAGTAGTAGAGAAGAATTCCAATGTAACTTGATGTCTAGGACATGAAAGTCAACTGGAACTAGGGTATTACTAATCTGTACCTTAAGGTCTCTGATGATTCCCAATGGATTCCTTCTAGAACAATCTACAAAGTAGAATGATTCCTTGGAAAGTTCTACCTTTAGACCTAACTGGTCTGCCATAACCTTTGGTAGGATGCTGACTGATACTCCTGTATCACATAGTGCATGTGAGAATTCAATGCCTTGCACTAGGCATGAGATAATGAATTCTCCAGGGTCACTCTTCTTCTCCAATGTGATCTTCTTCATATCCTCTCTGATTTGATTGAACATCTTCTCAATGTCAGCCTCTGTTACTCTTGTCTCTCTGACAAACATCCACAATCTGTGTGTGAAGTATGCCTCCTCAAAGGGCTTCTCTGCTGGAATCTTTAGAACTTCTTGAAGTTTTCCAACTCTTTTGCATTAGCTTCCCTTTTAAAGTGCTTAGGAATCTTCTCTTTCCTTTTTCTTAGTTGTCTCTTTGCACTTTCCTGTTCTATCTCCATAAGCTCTGATGTATCCTCAGCTTCTTCTGGTGGGTTATCTGTAGGTCTGGGTCGGCCTCTGAGTGCATATAATTGGATTGCATCTATCCTTGGTAGTTGCACTCGCGGTTTAATGGTTGTATGTCGATCGAAGTCGGGTGTAGCATGTCGATCGATGTCTGGTTGACCTGGGCGATCGATGTCATGTTCGTGGGATTGATCGATGAAAGGGTGGAGTGGGTTTGGGTGCCTTGCAGCGAACTCTGCATGTGTTATAATCCGGACTGGTCTGTTCGCAGCAGTAGACTCTGTAGACTCTGTCAATCGATGTGGTATCTCGAACATCGATCGATAATCATCTTCCTATGTCGATCGATGATCATCGTCTGGTGTCGGTCGACACCAGTGAGAACTGTCGATAGTCATGGAGTTCTCAACTTCAAAGTCTCCTTCTTGAAGTTTCTCATGCTCATCCACTTGCCAGAAATCATCTACTGTGATGGCATTGATGTGGTGTCTGATGAGATCTTCGTCTCTCCCTTTTATTAAGGCTTCTTGCCTCTGAATGGCTTCTGCTGTTTGAATCACCTGTGTCTCTAGCTTCTTCACATGAGTGCTCAAGGTATCAGACTTCACATTCAGGCTATTATAAGCAGCATCTATCTTTCCATTGAAATCCACAGTAAGCCTCTGCTGACCCTCTAGAACTGAATCAAGCATTGCTTCAATCTTGCTCTCCTGAGTAGGTGGTGGATTCTGGTAGAAAGAATTGTTGAGATTCTTATTGTTGCTGTAGTTGCTGTTGCTGAAGGGTTTCTGATGTTGTGAATTCTGATTGTAGTTGCTCCTCTGACTGTTGCCATAAAAGTTCAAGTTTCCATTCTGATTTCCAAGCCTTTGAAATCCTCCTATGTAATTCACTTCCTCTTCATATCTTTCCTCATCAGTCTCTATAGCTTCTACATTTTCTGCAAAGCTAACCTGCTTCCTTAGAAGCTTGTTGACACTATTCAACTTGGTTCTCACATCGTCCAACTGCTCCTTCCCAAGAGCATTGGCCAATTTCTTTCTCTCATAATCAGTGTTCTTGGTGCTGTTGCTAGTTGTCAAGTTCTCAATAAGTCTCACAGCCTCCCTTGGATTCCTGGTGTTGAAGTTTCCTTCACTAGCTGTGTCTAGTGCTGTCTGATAGGCCAGATCTAAACCTCTGAAGAAAGTAATGAGTAGCTGCACTTTATTGAATCCGTGGTGTGGACAACGAACCCAACAATGTCTGAAAGGTTCTGTAGGCTTCTGCATGAATGTAGCAATGTTGCTTCTCAAATCTTCTGCATGTGCCTCATCAAAGAAATTAATCAAGAAAGCATTCTTGATATCCTCCCAGGATGTAAGAGATCCTGGTGGTAGTTGCTTAAGCCATTGCAAAGCTTCTCCAGTAAGAGAGTATTTAAAGAGCTTGCAAAGTAGGTAGTCAGTTGGGACTCCATTAGCTTTGATAGGAGATATGAGATCCTCGTGCCTCTCTAGACGGTCCATAGGATGCTCATTGGATGCTCCAATGTCGGGTGTCTGTCCTACAAGTGTGTAGTACTGAGGCTTCACCTCAAAATCAGCCCTCTGTATGTCTGGAGGACGGATAGCATATCTGTTGGCATAGTATTGATTTGGACGGTTGTAGTCAGCCAGTGATCTGTTTCTGTTGGCTTCTTCTGCAGTTCGAGCAGTTGCTGCAGCAGCCTCAGCTTCTGGATCAGGGATTGCAGCCCCTTGATCATTAATTTTCTGACCTGCTGCATTACGCATGTGACCTTCTTGGTCACGAAGGTTACCTTTGTCGTCTAGCATGAGTATCAGTGTCGCGACCATGTTATGCGGCTCAGTATCGATCGATAAGCGGATAGCGGTATCGGTCGATGTCGGATGAAAGATGTTGGTTGACGGGTACTGAAAAGTATCGGTTGATGTGGATGAACGGGTATCGGTCGATGTCAGATGAATGAGATCGGTCGATGTTGGTGAGCTGGTAGCGGTCGATGGTGTTTGAGACTTGGTAGACGGTTGTTGATGAATATCGGTCGATGCACAAGCGGGTGTATCGATCGATGTGGAACGAATCTGTTTGCGGATTGAACGTTCCAAAGCAACTGGATCAGTAGACAAAAGTTCCTTGTTCTTTTTGCTTCTGGTTATGCTGGGAATGCACCTGAAAAGAAAAGAAAATTTTTATCAGTAACAAGTAGTAAAGTAAAATAGAACCTAGACTTAATGGCGATCAAAGCTCCCCGGCAACGGCGCGAAATTTGACACCACTCAAATTACCCTAAGGAGTGATTTATGCTCTCTTAAATAAGAGGTCAAATTGTAGTATTTAGGGATTGAATCCACAGGGAGCTAGGGAACACACTAGATCTTATTGTAACAAAGCTAGGTCAAAGATTTCAAAGCAGTAAATAACAAGTAAACTTAGAACTGGTGAGCAAGACAATTACTTAAATGATTGATTTGGGTGTTTAGCAGATATGGTGAAGGAGTTAGACTTAGGATTACTATTCAGGTTATGAGGATTATAATAGTATGAATGTTTATATGGGATGCTTGCATGATATTATAGAACCCAACTATAGCAATAATTTTAACCGTCGTCCTAAGTTATCTATTACTAGAACCGATGAGACCCCCATTGGTGAAACATAGGAAGGCGTCGATCGACCTGCTGTCGCACGTATCGATCGACAGTGCCTCGCGTCGATTGATGACTCTATAGGAGTATCGATCGATGCGCCTCTAGTAAGCTTTAAGCGCAAGGTTGATAACAGTTCGCTTAAGGAGTTTGCCAAATCAGCTGTCGCTTGTTTCAGCAAATTCCTAAGCTCAAAGAAGATAGATCCAAGGATAATATTCACTGTCATCATGTATAGGTTAGCTACTCCTATACAAGCATTAAGAACAATCTTCTAAGATGAATATCACATGCTCAAGTATTCATATTTGGGGCTAATCCCTAAAGACCTATTTGAATCATAAATCTAACAAAGATGTTTACTCAGACATGGCCAAGCAAAACATCATAACAATTAAATAAAATTGCATAGATAGAATAGGTGGAAAATAGAGGTGTTCAAGAAAGCTCTCAATTGTAACTCTCTCTCTCACAAAACAATAGTATGAAAAACTCTCAAAAGACTCTCTGTAAAATTTTGAAGGATAACCTCTTCAAACTCTAAAAACTCTCACACAACTCTCTCTTTGCCAAAACACTTAGGCAAAACTTAAATACTCAAAAATTAGGTTAAAACTCGTCAGGAGTATCTTGGTAAAATGGATGAAGTCTTGGGCTTCAAGTCGGCTGTGACCAAACCGGGCTTCTGTGTGTTAAATATCGATCGACACCACTGAAGGTGTGTCGATCGATGCGTCTCTCTCTGTGTCGACCTTGGGTGGTCGATATGGTCATCTCGAGATAAATCTCTAAAATGCTCCAAAATGCTCCAAAATTCTCCAAAAACATCATCTTTTCTCCAATCGCTCATGAACCTGTAAATATGCTATCTAGACTCCAAAATGGATTAAATATATCCTAAAACTATCATCAGATATTTATCCTAAAGCTCTCAGTCCGAGTCGTCAGATATTTAAAAGGTACGCCAGGTCAAGGAATTATGCTAAGTGCAGAGTGTCATTTGCGAAATCAAATTTACTGCGATGCTGCATTCCAGTCTTGTCCTCGAACCAGGCGTTCCCTGTCTGCGTACGTCGTTCATCTCGGAGGATCTCCAGTAGCTTGGAAGACAATAAAGCAGGACAAAGTGTCCCATTCCTCAGCTGAAGCCAAATATAGAGCAATGGCGGAGGCTCTCCGAGAACTGAAATGGATGAAGCGTTTACTTGTTGATTTGGGCGTTTCTCAACAGAGTCCGATGGATATGTTTTGTGACAACAAAGCAGAAATGCATATAGCTGTGAATCCTTTTTTCATGAATGCACTAAGCACATCGAGTCCGATTGCCACAGTGTGAGAGACGCGGTTAAAAGTAAGCTGATTGCGACAAAATATGTCAGTACGACAGAGCAGTTAGCGGACATATTAACAAAGGCATTGGGTCGGGGGCGCTTTGATTACTTGTTTTCCAAGCTGGGCGTTGGTGATCTACAAGCACCAGCTTGAAGGGGAGTGTTGAGAAGATATAGATAAGTCCGACTATTGTGGAGATAATGATGTATAGTTGTTCCTAATATCCCGAGTATATTCTCGTTGTTGTATCTGTATATATATGGCATTGCCAACGTCTAATAGAACAACACAGTTAAACCTAAAGCTTCTGCGTACTTAACATGTTTCATTTTGTTATTGTTGCCTTGCCTCCCTCAATCATCTGATAGAGTTTGTGTATCAATTCCTCACCAAATCACTCACAAACTATGTATTGAACAAACATGAAGAAAATTACAGCCTTGAATCACGGACCGTTGAGATGCGTCAGCTTAACTCGATCACGATCTCCTCTAGAACGCTGGCCTAATCCAGATGCTCTCCTCAAGTCTCACAACTTAATTCCCAATCCCAAGCTAACCCGATTGTAGAAGACGACTCTCTATTTATTCTCTTTCCAGGGATAAACGGCAAACCCTCTATTTCGACTCAAAGGTTTACTCTACTCTGATGACTCAGCTTACATGTCACCAAGCTTATCATATTCGTCGTCTCATTTCATCAAAAAGTTTTAGAGATCTTAGCCCTGTCCCTCCAGGGATGTTCATTTTCTTCTCCTCGTAATCTTTCATCCCCTCAGCATTCTTAAATTAGTAGATTGAACAATTTTTGGATAGAACAAGTCATTTGAAAAATAAACATGACAGTTGTGGCGTACCAAGGCATGTAGAGACTTAAGGCAAAGTCTAAACCCGGGTCCGTTTTAGTATAGTTATTTCATCTAACATATAGTTAATATAGTTTATAATCATATGGTGCCAAATTGCCAATGAACAAAAATGAGAGGGCAAACAGCATCAGGTTATTTAACCAAAATTTTAGTTTTTCATATAAGCTTTTTTTATTAAGAAAATACAAAAACACATACATGCAGCTTTTCATCATCAAACCCATAATTCAGATTTTTACAATAGTACTTACAAAAAAAGAACAACAATGGCTATCGAAAAGGAAAACATGTAAAAAAAAGGGAAAACATGTATGAAACCAATCTTAGGTAACAGCAAACACCTCGCTCTTTAGCACGACCGAAATCAACAAATATAGCCAGAGAGTAAGAACAATTTAAATGACCATGAAAATATAGGCCTTACCTAATGCCTACCAATCATACATCATGAAGCTGATACCATATAGAAGTATTGGCTCAATTGAGTTTATTAGATAGTATAATACAGTATTTATACTGTGTACAAGAAGTATACTAGGGATTATACAATGACTAAAGTGCCCTTATCTACTTATCCTTTACAAATGGTGCAACAGTATCCCAAAACCTCATATCATCTATGTATGTTTAACCTTGGCATGTCCAAGATCCAAGGGTCCAAGGCAAAAACACGTCAAGCCCAAATATGTCTTATTTTATTTCACAATCTATCTGACTATCTTTAGACTTTAGCCATTAACAAGTCGAAGAAAGAAGTAAAGATACAAGAACTCTTGGTCTTTAGCTTGTCTTTTTTTTGAACGCAAATACTATAAGCCTGTAGCTGTAATTAACATATTTAAGCAGAATACCGAGGGTATGTACATATTCATAAACTGTTATGTGATCGGTTTATACAAAAATCAATAACTCAGTGTGGCCGAGTAGTCTAAGGCGCGGACTCAAGTTCTGGTCTTCGTGAGAAGGCGTGGCACTAGTAAAAAATATCGCCACAGCCACGTCAATTTTCGTGGGTATGTCCAACTTTTCGTGGCTATACAGAGCCAAAGTCACGAAATGCTACGAAAAGGAAAACGTGTGTATACGATCGTAGCAAAAATCGCGCGTGTCAAAAAGCGTAGCAATTGCCACGTTTTGCTACGAAAGTTTCGTGGCAAACTTTGCTACGTTTTGAGACGAATAGTTCGTCGCAAAATGCCACGAATTGTTACGAACGATAATGTAGCAGTTTGCTACGACTTTGCTACAATTTATTTCGTGTGTATATATTTAATAGCTACGATTTATTTCGTAGCTTTTATATAAAAAAATCGAAAATATCTTCTTTTTTTTTGTTCAAATGCTGATTTTTTTTTTTTGTAAATGCAAATTTAAAAGCCCAAATATCATAAAAACTAAAATATTTTACTTACTACATTTTCAAGCATACAAAAGATAACATTGTTCAAAAGATTGAAACAAAGAAAGTACACAAAAGCTTCATGAACTGACCAAACCAAGTTACAAACCAAGTTCATTTTGGCACCACCTATCTAAGTCAGATTGGTTATGGGTCATGTGATGATGTGGTTCAGCCGTTGACTCACCATGCACTTGTGGCTGAGGTTGAGATTGAACTGGAGCTTGAGGCTGACCTTGGGGTTGTGACTGAGCTTCAGGCTGAAATGGTTGTGCAGTTGAGGCAGTAGGATTAGAAGCTTGAGATTGGATACTTTGCAGAATAAGGTTGAGGGCTGCTTCGTTTGATGACATCGCCTCCTTGAAACCAGTCTTCAAAGCATTGACATCTTCCTTGATTTCAGAAATGGTTGTCTCGAAACCAGACAAGCGCATCTCCACGTCCAGGTTGTGCTTCAGTGAGACATGAACTGGAACAGCAGGACTGGCGTTCTTGTACTGAATACTGCCAAGGCCATAGATTGTACCCTTCTTTGTCAGTCCTCTCAAAAATAAGAAAAGAAGCATAAACAAGGCTTGACTCGATCATATCTCAAGTACCATATATAAAACTTAACTAAGACAGTCCTAACTCCAATAACTAACCAAGACAGTCCCAACTCCAATAACTAACTAAGACAATCACAAGCATTTCAAATCACAGTTCAATAACTAACTACTAAACCAGTAAGAAGAAATAAATAAATACAATGAAGATGAGAGAAGAGATGACCTTGATGTATTCTTGGTTGAGAAGAAAGCGCTTTGAATTTGTAGCAGCAGTGGAGTCAGTTGGACTGTCGCCAAGTGGAGAACCTTCTTCTAACATCTCATCAACAGCTTCCTCAGCCCCCAGCACCAGTTCCTCCGTACGTTCGTCTATGAAGGAACCATCGCTACGACAGTGAGTCATCCTCGCCAGGGCTGTAAATGAAGGTAGTTCATCCAAACCTTGATCAACCATCTATAAGAAAGAAAACAAATGGGGTTAGACAGCACTTTAGGCAAAAGTTGAGAATTTTTTTTACCATTTTATATGCAAGGTTTAGAAAACAGCGTGGGCCTGCACCATGCTTGTGCATCTTCTTCCCTACTGGAGCAGATCTACGAGATGCTGCAGCTTTTGCACTCTTGCGTTTTTTTTCTTGAGTGTTAAACAGCTGAACAATTGTTGCCTTGTCAGTCTCACTGATGTACGCAGGACGCCTGTTATCTCTCCTGTTCTGGCTGATGCGGCCACAGACAGTAACCTGAGTTTGTTTCTTCCATTTTAAGTAGACTTCATCATGGAATTGGTCCTCCCAGTAGTAATGTTGCTACAAAAGAAGATAAGTCATTAGCATTGCAAATTATGGCTTAGTAATAGTTCAGAAAGGGAAAAGGAGAGGGAAACAAGCACTTACAATGAAGGCATGCCACCACTGATCTATCTTGTGCTGAGGAAGGAAATTCTAGGATGGCCATGGCCCCCAGAAGTTTCCCTGCCATGTTACTTTGATAAAATTGTGGACTTCAGGATCAATACCAAACCTGAGACAAGACAATGGCAAACATCAAACATAAAAAAAAATCATATATTAAATTTTACACTTACCTACTAATACACGGTTCAACTAACACCACAACAGAATGATAACCATAACAATACTAACCATTACACTAATACGCAGTGAACAACATTAACCGTCAACTACTTAGAACTTACCACAATGCTCCATTGATCTTGTCCGGGTGGAGGTGTGGCTGGTTACGTCTGGATGGCGCACGTAGCAGAGCATCTTCAGTTTCCTGACATAAGGGGCAGGAGCCACAGGCACTGCATTTGAAGACCCGACAGAACCGTGAGGTACAGCTCCAGGAGGTGCAGCTCCAGGGGGTACAGGTCCAGGAGGAGCAAAAGATGGAGCCATGGCGGCAGGGCCCGAGAAGCTCAGTTGAGGTCTCCCCTGTCGCATATCTGTAGACAGACAAAGAAAGGTCAAAACTGACACTTAAGATTGAAACCAAACGAAATCGAAACCTTACAACCCTTGAAATCCAAACTTGAACCCTAAATCGAAATCCTAAGAACCCAAAATCGAAACCCTAAGAACCAAAATTGAAACCCTAAGAACCCAAAATCGAAACCGGTTTCGAGACAGAGACGAATGGCTTGCTAACCTGGAAGCTGTGAGCCGGAAGGCCGCGGACGACGGGATTCGTTTGAGGTTCCGGTGAAATGAGCCATCGGTGAGAGAGAGAGACACCAGTCTGAGAGAGACAAGTGGTGATACCACAGCCAGAGAGAGACGAGTCAAGAGAATGTGAGAGAGAGACGAGTCGAGAGAATGTGAGAGAGAGAGGAGTCAAGAGAAGGTGAGAGAGAGAGAGGAGTCGTGACTTTACCAGAGAAGCGGCGAGAGAGAGATAGGGTTAAGAATATGATAATTAGGGAAAATTTTCTTAAGTATAGAAATTGGGCTTTAGATAAGTGGGAAAATTT
This sequence comes from Brassica nigra, assembly GCA_016432835.1. Classification (NCBI taxonomy): domain Eukaryota; kingdom Viridiplantae; phylum Streptophyta; class Magnoliopsida; order Brassicales; family Brassicaceae; genus Brassica; species Brassica nigra. The sequence continues at coordinate 32,916,428 of CM028247.1, forward strand.
TGGGTTTAGAGGGAAATGGGTTTTGGGTTTTGGAGGGAAAATTTTTAGCTTAATTGTATGGTGGGAAATGAGTTTGGGGTTTAGTTAGGGTTTATAAAATATATGAGTTTGGGGTTTAGTTAGGGTTTAGCTTAATTACAAATTTATTAAGATAAATCCTTTAACAAAAACAAAAAAAATTAATTAAGATCTTCACTTAATATATATTACAAATTTTTAAAATTTTACGGATTACAAGTTACATACTAAGTGTTTACTTATTTACATAATAAATTTTTATAACTTCATAAATTACAAATTTATTAAAATAAACCATTTACCAAAAAAAATTTATTAAGATTTTCACTTAATATATATTACAAATTTTTAAAATTTCACGGATTACAAGTTATATACTAAGTGTTTGCTTATTTATATAACAAAATTTTAAAACTTCATGAACGATAAATTCTACTAAGAACTAGAATTAGATTCAGAGTCTGAACCAGTACAAGACTCTTCTAATTCATCTTCTGAAACGTATTCGTCATTAGGAGGAACAACTGGTGTGGAATCATAATCTGAATCATCTTCGACAACATACGTCTCAACGCGCAACATCGCACTCTGTGCAACAACTTGGTTGTGTGTATCATCTTGTAACGCAACAAGAGCATCCTCTGACGTTTCTTGAACCCCTCTAGGCATAACCTTTGTACATGCCCACCAATCGTTTGCCGATGTATGTCGTACACGCGGATAAGGGATAAAACAAACTTGATCACAATTACCAGATAAGATAAATGGATCATATTTCTCATATTGCCAACGCGGAGACACATCAACGATTCCTGATTTATGTTTTCGAATTCCCCGAACATCAGTTGTATCAAACCACTTACATTTAAAAACCATGGCCTTCAGTCCGACAGAACCAAAAAACTCAACCATCATTATCTCCTCGATCAAACCGTAATAGTTAGTGTCTGTGGTTCCACGAACTTGGACGCCGTAATTTTGGGTTTTCTTATCTTGGCCATGGCTATGAGTGTGGAAGCAGTATCCACGTGAATTGTAAATCGGCCAAGATTTATACTTTCGTTGCGGACCTTGTACGAAATCCAACATCCACATCGGAAACTCATACGTGTCACTCGCTTGCACAACCTGTTAATTAAATTTATATCTATTTGATAAGTTTCAAATTCAAATTATAAATCAAATAATATCAGAAACTCACATAGTTTTTCACCCATTCAGCAAAATATTGGTCTTTCGCCATTTGTAGGTCATTACTAGACACATCTGGGGTTCTCTCCATCACAAACTCCTCGAACATCCTGGGGGTTTTTTTAAGAGATTATAAGTTCATGTATCCTGAAAAATAACAGAAAAAAGTTTATCTAAGTACCTTTCGTAGGGTTCGAATGTATCACAATTTAGCATCAGAAAAGTCTGGAGGACGGTGTAGTCATCATCGGTTAGCCATTTCTCTTCACATTTCCCACTAACCCGGCCTTCGTGATAAAACAAGTTAGGCAAATCTGGATACTGATATGTAAACCGAACTTCTCCAGGATGTGGAACCTCAGGTACCAAATGTGGATTACCAAAGAAGTTTGCAGAAGCGGTAGATATCTCCTCATTCACATATTGTGCAACGATGGAACCTGCAATGTGTGCCTTATTCTTAACTTTCTTTTTCAGATGGTACATGTATCGCTCGAAAGGATACATCCATCTATATTGCACCGGACCACCTAAAGAAGCTTCGTCAGCTAAATGCACGGTCAGGTGTTCCATAACATCAAAGAACGATGGCGGAAAAATCTTCTCCAAATTACAGAGCTTTACTGCAATGTTTTCTTTTAAAGTGACAACATCCTCGTGCTTAAGTATCTTCGCAGAGGCGTCACGAAAGAAGAGTGCTATCTCTACAATAAATAAAAGGAGTTAGTCGATAATAACACATATCAAACTAATTAGTAAGATTATGTACCTGAAATAGCAATGTGAACACTTTTGGGAAGTAACTCCTTAAACGCAAATGGGAGAAGTCGTTGCATAATGACATGGCAGTCATGACTTTTCAGACCGGAAATCTTGCTATTCATCTCGTCTATACATCGACTAAACTTTGAAGCGTACCCATCTGGAAATTTTATATCATTCTTCAACCATCGCAGAAATTCTTTTTTTTCTTCCTTTGACAACCGGAATATCGGGACTGGCATCTTTCCATCATCCTTGATATGTAACTCGGACCTTCTGCACAAACCAGGTAGATCCATCCTCGACTTTGCATTATCTTTTGTCTTCCCGGAAACATTTAGCACCGTGTTGATAAGATCATCAAAGAAATTTTTCTCAACATGCATGAAGTCCAGGTTGTGGCGAAGAAGATGGTTTTCCCAATACGGCAATTCCCAGAAGATACTTTTCTTCACCCAATTGTGGTCTTTGCCGTAGCCGTCTATTGTGCTAGCAGGTTTTTCGTGTCCATTTCCTCCATAATCGATAGTTTTCTTCAGTCCTCTGATGTTGTTGATTCTTTCAGAGAACCTCTTCTCCGTCAACCATGGTGGAGGATCATCTGTTATTGTTTCCCCCCTTCGAAATGCTTGGACATTTCTTCTGTAAGGATGATCTCTAGGCAGGAACATTCTATGGCAGTCAAACCAGCTATGCTTCCTTCCATGTTGCAACCAAAATGACTTTGTATCATCTAGACAATATGGACAGGCTAAGCGACCATGAGTCATCCATCCTGACATCATGCCGTAAGCGGGAAAGTCATTAATTGTCCACATTAGTGCGGCTCGCATCGTGAAATTTTGCTGCTTCGAGATATCATATGCTTGAACTCCATCGCTCCACAAACTTTTCAGTTCTTCAATTAAAGGCTGCAAATAAATATCAATGCTCTTCTTTTGATGTCTTGGCCCAGGAACTAGTACTGACAGAAAGATAACGGACCAGACCGAGTGGGCTTCACCGCTCATACCCACTGGATTAAATCCATCTGTTGCTAATCCTAGATAAACATTTCGACTTTCCGCAGCGAAATCAGGATATACCTTGTTAAAATGCTTCCACGCTAATGGATCTGAAGGATGATGCATTTCTCCTTCTGGCGACACATGTTCTGCGTGCCATCGCATTTGTGATGCAGTCGCCTCTTGTTGGTACATATGCTTCAACCTCTCTGTAATAGGCAAATAAAACATTCTTTGTTTTGGACGCTTTTTCCCCCTACCATGATTCTGGTGATATCTATCTTTCCCACAAAACCGACACGCCAACAGCTCGCGGTCTTCTTTCCAAAACAACATGCAATTATCTTCACAAATATCAATCTTGACAACAGGGAGACCAAGTGACTTCGTCTGCTTCTTCGCCTTATAATATGACTCAGGAGCAATATTTGGTTGTGGCAAAACATCTCTAAAAGTTTCTGATATCTCATCCATACAAGACTCCAAATTATGATCAGTTTTGACTTTCATTAAACGAGATGCCAAGTATAATTGAGAAATACCTTCAACTCATCCATCATATAGTGGTTGACTACCAGTTTCAAAAGCTTGAAACGCTCTTTCTTCATATTGCTCTTCATTGGGTTCTTCCATCAAATTCTCCGGTACATCAGTTGACCCAAAATCTCCTCCGGGAATGCTCTCTTGATATGGGCCACCTTCCGCATGCGTTGTTTCGTCTCCCATAAATTGGCCTCCCGTCGATGATTCTCCAACATCATAGTAGTTTTCTCCATGGCTTGACCATACATAATAATTACTCTTGAAGCCAACTCGGTAAAGATGTCGAGATACGGTTCTTGCATCACGTTGCTTTCGATTTTCACATCTTAAACAAGGACATAACATAGTTTTTCGCTCTTTGAAAGAATTTTGATTTGAGACAAATGCAAGAAAAACCTCAACACCTTCGCTAAACTCTCTTGAAACATTATTATCGGCTGGATCAATATGTCGATCCATCCACTCTCGATTTAGAAAATAATAAGACATGAGAACCTTTTTTTTTTGAAAAGATCTTCAAATTCTTTTTTTTTTCTAGTCAACAAATCTTTAAAATAAGAGGTCAAATTGTAGTACTTAGGGATTGAATCCACAGGGAGCTAGGGAACACACTAGATCTTATTGTAACAAAGCTAGGTCAAAGATATCAAAGCAGTAAATAACAAGTAAACTTAGAACTGGTGAGCAAGACAATTACTCAAATGATTGATTTGGGTGTTTAGCAGATATGGTGAAGGAGTTAGACTTAGGATTACTATTCAGGTTATGAGGATTATAATAGTATGAATGTTTATATGGGATGCTTGCATGATATTATAGAACCCAACTATAGCAATAATTTTAACCGTCGTCCTAAGTTATCTATTACTAGAACCGATGAGACCCCCATTGGTGAAACATAGGAAGGCGTCGATCGACCTGCTGTCGCACGTATCGATCGACAGTGCCTCGCGTCGATTGATGACTCTATAGGAGTATCGATCGATGCGCCTCTAGTAAGCTTTAAGCGCAAGGTTGATAACAGTTCGCTTAAGGAGTTTGCCAAATCAGCTGTCGCTTGTTTTCAGCAAATTCCTAAGCTCAAAGAAGATAGATCCAAGGATAATATTCACTGTCATCATGTATAGGTTAGCTACTCCTATACAAGCATTAAGAACAATCTTCTAAGATGAATATCACATGCTCAAGTATTCATATTTGGGGCTAATCCCTAAAGACCTATTTGAATCATAAATCTAACAAAGATGTTTACTCAGACATGGCCAAGCAAAACATCATAACAATTAAATAAAATTGCATAGATAGAATAGGTGGAAAATAGAGGTGTTCAAGAAAGCTCTCAATTGTAACTCTCTCTCTCACAAAACAATAGTATGAAAAACTCTCAAAAGACTCTCTGTAAAATTTTGAAGGATAACCTCTTCAAACTCTAAAAACTCTCACACAACTCTCTCTTTGCCAAAACACTTAGGCAAAACTTAAATACTCAAAAATTAGGTTAAAACTCGTCAGGGGTATCTTGGTAAAATGGATGAAGTCTTGGGCTTCAAGTCGGCTGTGACCAAACCGGGCTTCTGTGTGTTAAATATCGATTGACACCACTGAAGGTGTGTCGATCGATGCGTCTCTCTCTGTGTCGACCTTGGGTGGTCGATATGGTCATCTCGAGATAAATCTCTAAAATGCTCCAAAATGCTCCAAAATTCTCCAAAAACATCATCTTTTCTCCAATCGCTCATGAACCTGTAAATATGCTATCTAGACTCCAAAATGGATTAAATATATCCTAAAACTATCATCTACCATGCCTAAAATCGGGTCAAATTCATGGTATATCAGAAACTCAGTTAGAGCACATCAACTTCGAGCTGAGTTGTCCGCATGTAAACAAGAAGGTTCGAGTGTTCTGGTATATTTTGGCAAGTTGTCGGCCAGATGGGAGGAGTTGCTTACATCTAAGCCGCTACCCAAGTGTACCTGCTCAGCAATGACGCAAATCCTCAAAGAACATGAAGAAGGAAGAGTGCACCAGTTCCTTATGGGTCTGGACGAAGCTCGTTTTGGCAACGTGGCGACCAATATAATATCCATGGAGCCACTTCCCGATCTAAACAATGTGTATCAACGTGGTTATCTACTTCTCGATCAGAGGCCAAATCAGACACGGTGGGTTTCAGCGTCAAAACAGAGACTGCTCTGCAATCTGAAAGTGTTTTTAATGCGACTGCTCTCTCAAATTGTCCGGTGGCTAGTTGCTCGCACTGTGGTCGCAGTGGAAATGAGAAGAAGGACTGTTGGCAGATTGTGGGGTTTCCGGAGTGGTGGTTGGAAAAGAATCAAGGGGATCGTGGAAACAGAGGAAACCGTGGCAGAGGGAGCTACTCTCAAGGACGCGGTGGTCGTGGAAGAGGAGGTTTTTCTCAACAACAACCACGCTCCAATGTTGCTCAAGCATCAACAGCCTCAAGCTCGACGTTTCCAAACTTCACGAAAGAGCACTGGGATACTATGACTCAGCTCCTTGAACAACAAAAATCTACGCCAAATCCAGATCGTCTAAACGGTAAAGTCCAAACAGGAGAGGTGATACTCGATTCAGGAGCATCCCACCACATGACTAGTGACATGCATATTCTTGAGTCGATTATCAATATCCCTCCCTGTCCTGTCTCTTTTGCTGACAGTAGCGTTGTATACGCTACTAAGTGTGGTCGACTTCCCTTGTCAAAGAAGTTAACTCTTGAGAATGTTCTCTTTGTTTCAAATCTGAACTGCACGTTGCTATCTGTTGCGAAAATATTAAAATAGACTGGTTGCTTTGCCGTATTCACTGACGCCTTATGTGTATTGCAGGACCGTTTTACGAGGACCCTGATTGGAGTCGGTGAGGTTTGCAATGGTGTGTATGTTTATCGAGACGTCACAGTAGCCAGAAGCCATCGTGTACGAGCTGCTGAGGATCAAGCACTACGGAATCGACGACTGGGTCACCCTGGTTCTGGTGTTCTGGATTTTTTACCTTTTGTTGTTGGTGTTAAAATCATCTCTGAGAAATTCGTAGGATGTGAAATTTGTTTTAAGTCGAAACAAACTCGTGAAATTTTTAATGAAAGTTCAAATTAAGCATTGCAAAGTTTTGGTTTGATACACTGCGATCTCTGGGGTCCTTATCGGATTCCATCTTCATGCGGCGCCACATATTTCTTAACAATCATAGATGATTTCTCTCGCAACGTCTGGATTTATTTGTTGCCTGAAAAGAGTGAAGTTCGCACCGTTCTCCCAAATTTTTGTGCTCTTGTCCAACGGCAGTTTGGAAAAATGGTCAAGGTGGTAAGATCAGATAACGGTTCTGAATTCATGTGCTTGTCTCGATACTTCAATGAGAACGGCATCATTCACCAGGCATTGTGCGTAGCAACGCTGCAACAGAATGGGAGAGTCGAGAGAAAGCATAGACATAGTCTCCGTGTCAAGGTCGCTGTTGTTTCAGACCAACTTACCCACAAAGTTTTGGGGAGAAAGTGTACTAGCACCCGGACATGTTATCAACAGAACTCCATCAAGTATCTTGAAAGGATAAGCGCCTTACGAGAGTCTCTACGGTGAACCACCATCTTATCACAGAATTAAGACGTTTGGATGCTTGTGTTTTGCTCACCGATACTCTAGAGACAAAGATAAGTTCGGAGCAAGAAGCAGGAAGTGCATCTTCACAGGCTATCCATATGGCAAGAAAGGATGGCAGCTATACGATCTCGAAAGCAAGGAATTTTTTTATCTCACGCGACGTAGTCTTCGACGAGACATGTTTTCCCTACGATCAAGTACCAGAGAATACTGGTTTGGTCCCGGTTCCTGTTATTCCTCAACCTGGTGATGACGAGTTACATGTCGTCTCGCCTGAGCTTCCTCCTGGCGACAACACAGCGCCTGCTCCTGTTACGGAGGCCACTACAAACCCATCTGCACAATCTGATCAGATCGCTGCAGAACCTGTGGCACTTGGACGAGGTCTCCGTGAGAAGCGTCCATCAGTTAAGCTACAGGATTTTGTCACATATCATACGACCGCAATGTCCAATAAACATACGTCACCTCTCATCGGCCCCATCTCAGTCGGGTCTTCTGCGGTCCAAGGTAACACATTATACCCTATTCAGTACTACACTTGTGATGATGTATTTTCTGCATATCATCGTGTCTTCCTAGCAGCAGTTACAGCGGGTGTCGAACCAAAAATATTTAAAGAGGCAATGGAAGATGAACAGTGGAGAAATTTAATGGACCTGGAATTACTTCTCTTGAAAGCAAGAACTTGGGATGTCACAACACTACCGCCTGGAAAGACAGCTCTTTCTTGCAAATGGGTGCATAAGATCAAGTACAACACGGACGGTACTATCGAACTCCACAAATCAAGACTAGTTGTCTGTGGTAATCGTCAGGTTGAAGGGGAGGATGATGAGACATTCGCACCAGTTGTGAAGCTTACTACAGTCCGTACTCTGTTTAAAATAGCAGCTGTTAAAGGATGGAAAGTTCATCAAATGGATGTACACAACGCTTTCCTTCATGGTGACTTAGAAGAGGAAGTCTACATGAAACTCCCTCTTGGTTTTAAAGCAGATGATCCAACGAAGGTGTGCAAGCTTCGGAAGTCTCTTTATGGTTTAAAACAGGTTCCAAGATGCTGGTTTGCAAAGTTGAGCACAGCACTGTTGCAGTTTAGATTTGTTCAGTCACGGTCTGACTATTCTCTGTTCACATTCATCAAAGGTGATGACAGTCTACGGGTCCTCATATACGTTGATGATCTGATCATTAGTTGCAGTCAGTTGGTCATGTTGGAAAAATTCAAAAAATATATGAGCGAGTGTTTTAAAATGAAGGACCTTGGTAAGGCAAAATACTTCCTTGGCATCGAAGTATCAAGAGGGACTTCTGGTATTTTCTTATCTCAGAGGAAGTATGCTTTGGACATCGTTCCTGATCGGGTTTACTCGGATGCCAACTGCTCTCTATATGTGCAAAGATCCATATCAATTCAGGAGGTTAGTTGGTCGCCTGGTTTACCTAACGATCACGCGACCAGAGTTGTGTTATGCTGTACATGTTCTAACTCAAGTAATGCATGAGCCACGTCAAGCTCATTGGGAAGCGGCAGTCCGAGTCGTCAGATATTTAAAAGGTACGCCAGGTCAAGGAATTATGCTAAGTGCAGAGTGTCATTTGCGAAATCAAATTTACTGCGATGCTGCATTCCAGTCTTGTCCTCGAACCAGGCGTTCCCTGTCTGCGTACGTCGTTCATCTCGGAGGATCTCCAGTAGCTTGGAAGACAATAAAGCAGGACAAAGTGTCCCATTCCTCAGCTGAAGCCAAATATAGAGCAATGGCGGAGGCTCTCCGAGAACTGAAATGGATGAAGCGTTTACTTGTTGATTTGGGCGTTTCTCAACAGAGTCCGATGGATATGTTTTGTGACAACAAAGCAGAAATGCATATAGCTGTGAATCCTTTTTTCATGAATGCACTAAGCACATCGAGTCCGATTGCCACAGTGTGAGAGACGCGGTTAAAAGTAAGCTGATTGCGACAAAATATGTCAGTACGACAGAGCAGTTAGCGGACATATTAACAAAGGCATTGGGTCGGGGGCGCTTTGATTACTTGTTTTCCAAGCTGGGCGTTGGTGATCTACAAGCACCAGCTTGAAGGGGAGTGTTGAGAAGATATAGATAAGTCCGACTATTGTGGAGATAATGATGTATAGTTGTTCCTAATATCCCGAGTATATTCTCGTTGTTGTATCTGTATATATATGGCATTGCCAACGTCTAATAGAACAACACAGTTAAACCTAAAGCTTCTGCGTACTTAACATGTTTCATTTTGTTATTGTTGCCTTGCCTCCCTCAATCATCTGATAGAGTTTGTGTATCAATTCCTCACCAAATCACTCACAAACTATGTATTGAACAAACATGAAGAAAATTACAGCCTTGAATCACGGACCGTTGAGATGCGTCAGCTTAACTCGATCACGATCTCCTCTAGAACGCTGGCCTAATCCAGATGCTCTCCTCAAGTCTCACAACTTAATTCCCAATCCCAAGCTAACCCGATTGTAGAAGACGACTCTCTATTTATTCTCTTTCCAGGGATAAACGGCAAACCCTCTATTTCGACTCAAAGGTTTACTCTACTCTGATGACTCAGCTTACATGTCACCAAGCTTATCATATTCGTCGTCTCATTTCATCAAAAAGTTTTAGAGATCTTAGCCCTGTCCCTCCAGGGATGTTCATTTTCTTCTCCTCGTAATCTTTCATCCCCTCAGCATTCTTAAATTAGTAGATTGAACAATTTTTGGATAGAACAAGTCATTTGAAAAATAAACATGACAGTTGTGGCGTACCAAGGCATGTAGAGACTTAAGGCAAAGTCTAAACCCGGGTCCGTTTTAGTATAGTTATTTCATCTAACATATAGTTAATATAGTTTATAATCATATGGTGCCAAATTGCCAATGAACAAAAATGAGAGGGCAAACAGCATCAGGTTATTTAACCAAAATTTTAGTTTTTCATATAAGCTTTTTTTATTAAGAAAATACAAAAACACATACATGCAGCTTTTCATCATCAAACCCATAATTCAGATTTTTACAATAGTACTTACAAAAAAGAACAACAATGGCTATCGAAAAGGAAAACATGTAAAAAAAAGGGAAAACATGTATGAAACCAATCTTAGGTAACAGCAAACACCTCGCTCTTTAGCGACCGAAATCAACAAATATAGCCAGAGAGTAAGAACAATTTAAATGACCATGAAAATATAGGCCTTACCTAATGCCTACCAATCATACATCATGAAGCTGATACCATATAGAAGTATTGGCTCAATTGAGTTTATTAGATAGTATAATACAGTATTTATACTGTGTACAAGAAGTATACTAGGGATTATACAATGACTAAAGTGCCCTTATCTACTTATCCTTTACAAATGGTGCAACAGTATCCCAAAACCTCATATCATCTATGTATGTTTAACCTTGGCATGTCCAAGATCCAAGGGTCCAAGGCAAAAACACGTCAAGCCCAAATATGTCTTATTTTATTTCACAATCTATCTGACTATCTTTAGACTTTAGCCATTAACAAGTCGAAGAAAGAAGTAAAGATACAAGAACTCTTGGTCTTTAGCTTGTCTTTTTTTTGAACGCAAATACTATAAGCCTGTAGCTGTAATTAACATATTTAAGCAGAATACCGAGGGTATGTACATATTCATAAACTGTTATGTGATCGGTTTATACAAAAATCAATAACTCAGTGTGGCCGAGTAGTCTAAGGCGCGGACTCAAGTTCTGGTCTTCGTGAGAAGGCGTGGCACTAGTAAAAAATATCGCCACAGCCACGTCAATTTTCGTGGGTATGTCCAACTTTTCGTGGCTATACAGAGCCAAAGTCACGAAATGCTACGAAAAGGAAAACGTGTGTATACGATCGTAGCAAAAATCGCGCGTGTCAAAAAGCGTAGCAATTGCCACGTTTTGCTACGAAAGTTTCGTGGCAAACTTTGCTACGTTTTGAGACGAATAGTTCGTCGCAAAATGCCACGAATTGTTACGAACGATAATGTAGCAGTTTGCTACGACTTTGCTACAATTTATTTCGTGTGTATATATTTAATAGCTACGATTTATTTCGTAGCTTTTATATAAAAAAATCGAAAATATCTTCTTTTTTTTGTTCAAATGCTGATTTTTTTTTTTTGTAAATGCAAATTTAAAAGCCCAAATATCATAAAAACTAAAATATTTTACTTACTACATTTTCAAGCATACAAAAGATAACATTGTTCAAAAGATTGAAACAAAGAAAGTACACAAAAGCTTCATGAACTGACCAAACCAAGTTACAAACCAAGTTCATTTTGGCACCACCTATCTAAGTCAGATTGGTTATGGGTCATGTGATGATGTGGTTCAGCCGTTGACTCACCATGCACTTGTGGCTGAGGTTGAGATTGAACTGGAGCTTGAGGCTGACCTTGGGGTTGTGACTGAGCTTCAGGCTGAAATGGTTGTGCAGTTGAGGCAGTAGGATTAGAAGCTTGAGATTGGATACTTTGCAGAATAAGGTTGAGGGCTGCTTCGTTTGATGACATCGCCTCCTTGAAACCAGTCTTCAAAGCATTGACATCTTCCTTGATTTCAGAAATGGTTGTCTCGAAACCAGACAAGCGCATCTCCACGTCCAGGTTGCTTCAGTGAGACATGAACTGGAACAGCAGGACTGGCGTTCTTGTACTGAATACTGCCAAGGCCATAGATTGTACCCTTCTTTGTCAGTCCTCTCTGCAAAAATAAGAAAAAGAAGCATAAACAAGGCTTGACTCGATCATATCTCAAGTACCATATATAAAACTTAACTAAGACAGTCCTAACTCCAATAACTAACCAAGACAGTCCCAACTCCAATAACTAACTAAGACAATCACAAGCATTTCAAATCACAGTTCAATAACTAACTACTAAACCAGTAAGAAGAAATAAATAAATACAATGAAGATGAGAGAAGAGATGACCTTGATGTATTCTTGGTTGAGAAGAAAGCGCTTTGAATTTGTAGCAGCAGTGGAGTCAGTTGGACTGTCGCCAAGTGGAGAACCTTCTTCTAACATCTCATCAACAGCTTCCTCAGCCCCCAGCACCAGTTCCTCCGTACGTTCGTCTATGAAGGAACCATCGCTACGACAGTGAGTCATCCTCGCCAGGGCTGTAAATGAAGGTAGTTCATCCAAACCTTGATCAACCATCTATAAGAAAGAAAACAAATGGGGGTTAGACAGCACTTTAGGCAAAAAGTTGAGAATTTTTTTTTACCATTTTATATGCAAGGTTTAGAAAACAGCGTGGGCCTGCACCATGCTTGTGCATCTTCTTCCCTACTGGAGCAGATCTACGAGATGCTGCAGCTTTTGCACTCTTGCGTTTTTTTTCTTGAGTGTTAAACAGCTGAACAATTGTTGCCTTGTCAGTCTCACTGATGTACGCAGGACGCCTGTTATCTCTCCTGTTCTGGCTGATGCGGCCACAGACAGTAACCTGAGTTTGTTTCTTCCATTTTAAGTAGACTTCATCATGGAATTGGTCCTCCCAGTAGTAATGTTGCTACAAAAGAAGATAAGTCATTAGCATTGCAAATTATGGCTTAGTAATAGTTCAGAAAGGGAAAAGGAGGGGAAACAAGCACTTACAATGAAGGCATGCCACCACTGATCTATCTTGTGCTGAGGAAGGAAATTCTAGGATGGCCATGGCCCCAGAAGTTTCCTGCCATGTTACTTTGATAAAATTGTGGACTTCAGGATCAATACCAAACCTGAGACAAGACAATGGCAAACATCAAACATAAAAAAAAATCATATATTAAATTTTACACTTACCTACTAATACACGGTTCAACTAACACCACAACAGAATGATAACCATAACAATACTAACCATTACACTAATACGCAGTGAACAACATTAACCGTCAACTACTTAGAACTTACCACAATGCTCCATTGATCTTGTCCGGGTGGAGGTGTGGCTGGTTACGTCTGGATGGCGACGAGCAGAGCATCTTCAGTTTCCTGACATAAGGGGCAGGAGCCACAGGCACTGCATTTGAAGACCCGACAGAACCGTGAGGTACAGCTCCAGGAGGTGCAGCTCCAGGGGGTACAGGTCCAGGAGGAGCAAAAGATGGAGCCATGGCGGCAGGGCCGAAGCTCAGTTGAGGTCTCCCCGCATATCTAGACAGACAAAGAAAGGTCAAAACTGACACTTAAGATTGAAACCAAACGAAATCGAAACCTTACAACCCTTGAAATCCAAACTTGAACCCTAAATCGAAATCCTAAGAACCCAAAATCGAAACCCTAAGAACCAAAATTGAAACCCTAAGAACCCAAAATCGAAACCGGTTTCGAGACAGAGACGAATGGCTTGCTAACCTGGAAGCTGTGAGCCGGAAGGCCGCGGACGACGGGATTCGTTTGAGGTTCCGGTGAAATGAGCCATCGGTGAGAGAGAGAGACACCAGTCTGAGAGAGACAAGTGGTGATACCACAGCCAGAGAGAGACGAGTCAAGAGAATGTGAGAGAGAGACGAGTCGAGAGAATGTGAGAGAGAGAGGAGTCAAGAGAAGGTGAGAGAGAGAGAGGAGTCGTGACTTTACCAGAGAAGCGGCGAGAGAGAGATAGGGTTAAGAATATGATAATTAGGAAAAATTTTCTTAAGTATAGAAATTGGGCTTTAGATAAGTGGGAAAATTTTGGGTTTAGAGGGAAATGGGTTTTGGGTTTTGGAGGGAAAATTTTTAGCTTAATTGTATGGTGGGAAATGAGTTTGGGGTTTAGTTAGGGTTTATAAAATATATGAGTTTGGGGTTTAGTTAGGGTTTAGCTTAATTACAAATTTATTAAGATAAATCCTTTAACAAAAACCAAAAAAATTAATTAAGATCTTCACTTAATATATATTACAAATTTTTAAAATTTTACGGATTACAAGTTACATACTAAGTGTTTACTTATTTACATAATAAATTTTTATAACTTCATAAATTACAAATTTATTAAAATAAACCATTTACCAAAAAAAAATTTATTAAGATTTTCACTTAATATATATTACAAATTTTTAAAATTTCACGGATTACAAGTTATATACTAAGTGTTTGCTTATTTATATAACAAAATTTTAAAACTTCATGAACGATAAATTCTACTAAGAACTAGAATTAGATTCAGAGTCTGAACCAGTACAAGACTCTTCTAATTCATCTTCTGAAACGTATTCGTCATTAGGAGGAACAACTGGTGTGGAATCATAATCTGAATCATCTTCGACAACATACGTCTCAACGCGCAACATCGCACTCTGTGCAACAACTTGGTTGTGTGTATCATCTTGTAACGCAACAAGAGCATCCTCTGACGTTTCTTGAACCCCTCTAGGCATAACCTTTGTTCATGCCCACCAATCGTTTGCCGATGTATGTCGTACACACGGATAAGGGATAAAACAAACTTGATCACAATTACCAGATAAGATAAATGGATCATATTTCTCATATTACCAACGCGGAGACACATCAACGATTCCTGATTTATGTTTTCGAATTCCCCGAACATCAGTTGTATCAAACCACTTACATTTAAAAACCATGGCCTTCAGTCCGACAGAACCAAAAAACTCAACCATCATTATCTCCTCGATCAAACCGTAATAGTTAGTGTCTGTGGTTCCACGAACTTGGACGCCGTAATTTTGGGTTTTCTTATCTTGGCCATGGCTATGAGTGTGGAAGCAGTATCCACGTGAATTGTAAATCGGCCAAGATTTATACTTTCGTTGCGGACCTTGTACGAAATCCAACATCCACATCGGAAACTCATACGTGTCACTCGCTTGCACAACCTGTTAATTAAATTTATATCTATTTGATAAGTTTCAAATTCAAATTATAAATCAAATAATATCAGAAACTCACATAGTTTTTCACCCATTCAGCAAAATATTGGTCTTTCGCCATTTGTAGGTCATTACTAGACACATCTGGGGTTCTCTCCATCACAAACTCCTCGAACATCCTGGGGGTTTTTTTAAGAGATTATAAGTTCATGTATCCTGAAAAATAACAGAAAAAAGTTTATCTAAGTACCTTTCGTAGGGTTCGAATGTATCACAATTTAGCATCAGAAAAGTCTGGAGGACGGTGTAGTCATCATCGGTTAGCCATTTCTCTTCACATTTCCCACTAACCCGGCCTTCGTGATAAAACAAGTTAGGCAAATCTGGATACTGATATGTAAACCGAACTTCTCCAGGATGTGGAACCTCAGGTACCAAATGTGGATTACCAAAGAAGTTTGCAGAAGCGGTAGATATCTCCTCATTCACATATTGTGCAACGATGGAACCTGCAATGTGTGCCTTATTCTTAACTTTCTTTTTCAGATGGTACATGTATCGCTCGAAAGGATACATCCATCTATATTGCACCGGACCACCTAAAGAAGCTTCGTCAGCTAAATGCACGGTCAGGTGTTCCATAACATCAAAGAACGATGGCGGAAAAATCTTCTCCAAATTACAGAGCTTTACTGCAATGTTTTCTTTTAAAGTGACAACATCCTCGTGCTTAAGTATCTTCGCAGAGCGCCACGAAGAAGAGTGCTATCTCTACAAAAAATAAAAGGAGTTAGTCGATAATAACACATATCAAACTAATTAGTAAGATTATGTACCTGAAATAGCAATGTGAACACTTTTGGGAAGTAACTCCTTAAACGCAAATGGGAGAAGTCGTTGCATAATGACATGGCAGTCATGACTTTTCAGACCGGAAATCTTGCTATTCGTCTCGTCTATACATCGACTAAACTTTGAAGCGTACCCATCTGGAAATTTTATATCATTCTTCAACCATCGCAGAAATTCTTTTTTTTCTTCCTTTGACAACCGGAATATCGGGACTGGCATCTTTCCATCATCCTTGATATGTAACTCGGACCTTCTGCACAAACCAGGTAGATCCATCCTCGACTTTGCATTATCTTTTGTCTTCCCGGAAACATTTAGCACCGTGTTGATAAGATCATCAAAGAAATTTTTCTCAACATGCATGAAGTCCAGGTTGTGGCGAAGAAGATGGTTTTCCCAATACGGCAATTCCCAGAAGATACTTTTCTTCACCCAATTGTGGTCTTTGCCGTAGCCGTCTATTGTGCTAGCAGGTTTTTCGTGTCCATTTCCTCCATAATCGATAGTTTTCTTCAGTCCTCTGATGTTGTTGATTCTTTCGTAGAGAACCTCTTCTCCCGTCAACCATGGTGGAGGATCATCTGTTATTGTTTCCCCCCTTCGAAATGCTTGGACATTTCTTCTGTAAGGATGATCTCTAGGCAGGAACATTCTATGGCAGTCAAACCAGCTATGCTTCCTTCCATGTTGCAACCAAAATGACTTTGTATCATCTAGACAATATGGACAGGCTAAGCGACCATGAGTCATCCATCCTGACATCATGCCGTAAGCGGGAAAGTCATTAATTGTCCACATTAGTGCGGCTCGCATCGTGAAATTTTGCTGCTTCGAGATATCATATGCTTGAACTCCATCGCTCCACAAACTTTTCAGTTCTTCAATTAAAGGCTGCAAATAAATATCAATGCTCTTCTTTTGATGTCTTGGCCCAGGAACTAGTACTGACAGAAAGATAACGGACCAGACCGAGTGGGCTTCACCGCTCATACCCACTGGATTAAATCCATCTGTTGCTAATCCTAGATAAACATTTCGACTTTCCGCAGCGAAATCAGGATATACCTTGTTAAAATGCTTCCACGCTAATGGATCTGAAGGATGATGCATTTCTCCTTCTGGCGACACATGTTCTGCGTGCCATCGCATTTGTGATGCAGTCGCCTCTTGTTGGTACATATGCTTCAACCTCTCTGTAATAGGCAAATAAAACATTCTTTGTTTTGGACGCTTTTTCCCCCTACCATGATTCTGGTGATATCTATCTTTCCCACAAAACCGACACGCCAACAGCTCGCGGTCTTCTTTCCAAAACAACATGCAATTATCTTCACAAATATCAATCTTGACAACAGGGAGACCAAGTGACTTCGTCTGCTTCTTCGCCTTATAATATGACTCAGGAGCAATATTTGGTTGTGGCAAAACATCTCTAAAAGTTTGTGATATCTCATCCATACAAGACTCCGCCAAATTATGATCAGTTTTGACTTTCATTAAACGAGATGCCAAGTATAATTGAGAAATACCTTCAACTCATCCATCATATAGTGGTTGACTACCAGTTTCAAAAGCTTGAAACGCTCTTTCTTCATATTGCTCTTCATTGGGTTCTTCCATCAAATTCTCCGGTACATCAGTTGACCCAAAATCTCCTCCGGGAATGCTCTCTTGATATGGGCCACCTTCCGCATGCGTTGTTTCGTCTCCCATAAATTGGCCTCCCGTCGATGATTCTCCAACATCATAGTAGTTTTCTCCATGGCTTGACCATACATAATAATTACTCTTGAAGCCAACTCGGTAAAGATGTCGAGATACGGTTCTTGCATCACGTTGCTTTCGATTTTCACATCTTAAACAAGGACATAACATAGTTTTTCGCTCTTTGAAAGAATTTTGATTTGAGACAAATTCAAGAAAAACCTCAACACCTTCGCTAAACTCTCTTGAAACATTATTATCGGCTGGATCAATATGTCGATCCATCCACTCTCGATTTAGAAAATAATAAGACATGAGAACCTTTTTTTTTTGAAAAGATCTTCAAATTCTTTTTTTTTCTAGTCAACAAATCTTTAAATTCTCTCTCGGTTATGTTTTTAAGGTGCTGAGGTTGATGCAATCTGAGAGAAGTCTCGTGTGCTTGTATATATAGGAAAAATGTTGCCACGTTTTGCCACTATTTGCCACGATAGTTGCCACGTTTTTTGCTACGAAAAACCACGATATTTGCCACGTTTTGACACGATAATTTTCGTGGCAACCTTTACGAATCTTTTCTGTGCCCGATCAGACGGATGGGATAGCACAATACAAAGCTTGCCACGAACTTACCACGAAATCAGTTTCATGGCTTTTTTTTTGTATTTATCTCAGCTAAATTTGCAGGTTCTGATTGGTGTGATATTTTTCGGTGGACTAGCCACGGTTTTGCTACGATACGTTTGCGTGGCATATTTATTTTTGTTTTTTTAAGGCCGACGAGTAATAATTTATTCTAAATATTATTCGCCACGCTGTTTCCGTGGCAATTTCGTGGCTATTTCCTGCCACGCTTGTTTTCGTAACAATTTCGTAGCAGGGTTTGCTACAAATATACACGTTTTGCCACGCTTTTCGGTTTCGTATCAATTCGTAGGTAGGTCGTGGCTTTAGCATTTTTGCCACAAAATTTAAGTGGCATTTTCGTGGCTATGGCTCTGTTTTTTACTAGTGTGGGTTCTACCCCACTTCTGACATTTTTTTTATTCTCACCTTTGTTTTCTCTGAATGCAGTTAAATAGCTTTGAGTGAGAAAACTTGGGAAAGAAACTGCAAATTGTCATAAATTTAAGAGTAAAATTATAAGAAAGAATATGAAGATATAAGTTACAAAATTTGAACAAAATTTTTTAAGTGTGATTGCTATATTATTCAGACTTATAATCAAATATCGATTAATTAATCGAGAACAAATAAGATGACACATTATATAGTTTTTGACCAATTATTCTCTTCGACACCGACACAATACATGTTACAAGATTTAATGTGACGTTGTCAGATTAAATTAAATAAAACCAAAAGCATAGCAAGTTTATATATAAAATCCAACCCAAAATATAACATTTGTGTTCCTAACAAAACTCTAGTTCTGGAGATTGGAAGTATGGCAGAACATGAAAAGGCATAAACCACATAATTAAACCCTTATAAAGTACAAATGTATGTGAAACATCTCACAATGTAGTAGTAGTAGTAGACAGCTTTTTTCTTACACCAACAACATAAGCATGGTCACGCGCAAAAGGCTCAAGAGTCACTTGCTCTGATGGTTTCAACTCATCCGCTAGCAGCTTCTTCCTTTCGTTCGAAAACACTAATTCCGGTCGCGCTGTTAAATGATGTATATTCGCCTGGATTACGAATTAAAGACACTAAATATTGTCCAAAACTAAAAGAGAATTATTGATTTGAATCAAGGGTTTTGAAGTATTATTACTTACATTTATTATAATCGAAAAGTGACCTCCAGTTTTGAGGAAGAAAGATGCATTGAGAGCTAATATGATAGCCTGCATAGTATAGGTAATATAACACATATATAAGTCTCGTATAGACATGAATCTTGAAAAAATGACTTAGGAAAAGAAAATTCATTGCTTATAAAGAGATTAAAGTAGCATTATGGAGTATGTGGAACTCAAATTGAAGTATGATTATCGTCTGCTAGTTGTAGATGAATACTTTTCAATGCAAGCATATAATAGTCTACACAGTGCAATATGGTGATGATATTAGTACATAGTTTGTATAAGGTAAGATAAAACCTCATCTGGCTGAGCAAGATCAGCGCATATGACATCAACCATGCTCACAAGCATTTTGTATTTAGCAGGATTTCGAGCATCTTCAATAATTGGTATCACATTAGGTCTCGTCTTTGCCATGTTCACCAACTCTCTTCCACTTGTCTCAGAAATCTCGACAGCATAAACACATCCCTCCTACCAACCAGAAAATCAAGCATAAAGCAAACAACACAAAGAAATATAAACTCAAGGGTTAGGTTTAAGGGTTCACTTACAGGTCCAACAATATCAGAAACATGAGAGACAGTGGTTCCAGAAGCAGCACCAAGGTAAAGCACTTTAGCACCAGGTTTCTACAATTTCAAGAAGAGTCTTTATAATAATATGTCAGAAGTACGAATGTTGTTACTTGATGTTTCTTGATGAAATTAATACTTATCGGACTTACGACGCAAATGTTGTTAGTACCACCAATAACTGCAGCAGCTAAATCAGAGCGGAAAGGGTCCCAAACTCTATATTCAAATCAGTTCCATCTTCGTTCTACAAAATTCAAATAGCTTAAACTATAAGAATAGAACAAAAAAAATGTAACTGATTACAACGCTTTCATGGAGAAATATATGAACAAGAACAAGAAATAAACCATCTGGTTCTAACACATGTTTTCATCAAAGACCCATGAGAGAGCAAACCATACCTGCACAGAGAGTCTCTTCTCATTGTAAACGGCTTCACCAGGGACCAAGTTCTTAGTGACAATAGCAAGATCTCTACCCTTAGCAATCATGAACACTCCTGGGTGCCTGTGAGGACTCACTATCACTTTGTCCCCCTCCATTCTTCCACGGCCTCTATTGACACTCCTGAACATAAAGCATATACACAAACTGATTTTAAACTAATCACAGGAGAGTATATGATTAAACCTAACTCCCATTAGACTACTGGATTGAAGCAGTGAAGATTATATTCAAAACAGTCTAACCCTAACTATCAATTCAGGTAGAGATGTTATGATAAACTAAAGCGAGTTTAGATAACGAGAATAGGTCAAACGGAGCAACTGTGGATCAAGAAACAAGGGGAAAAAGGGCTTTTAGAGTATGTTTAATGGAGGGTTCTTATATTCAGTTAGAATTTCACCCTAAGAACTCCCATTAAACATGCTCTTAAGATTCTTACACAAAACAGCTTCCCCTCGGCCCTTTAACGCCAATCATTATGCCATGTAGGATTGGTGAAAAAAGAAAATAAAATTAAAAAGAAAAATAGGTAAAAAAAAAAAGACGACGCCGTTAATAATGAAGAGAACGTGTGTTTTGTTAATGTCGTCCATAGCTTTCTTCTTAATCGCCCAAATAGAACTGTGCCAAATCCATCTTCTCCAAGTTTATTCTCAAGTGAAAATTGACTTGCGGCATCTTGTAACGTAGTGAAATCAAATCTCATGGAATCTGTGCTAATGTCTTCATTTGTATGTCAGGAAAAAAAAACTCAACGATGGCATGGAGCTAGACTCCATATGGTTTGATTTTACTCCCATGTAAAATAAAGAATTATAAGATTGTAAAGCTGAATGATTTGTATTGACTGAGTATGTGTTACATTTATACAAAGGAATGATGAGAGGAAAGGAAACAGAATATACAAGATTGACGGAGATCAAGCAATTATATGCAAGTATCTAATCAATGATGATATATTTACATTCTTTATAGCATCCATCAAGATGGAGGACCTTTAGAGACTCCAATCTTGTCTCTTAACTGAAGAAAGCGCGGGCGTCCCAACGGTTTGGTCAGACAGTCAGCAAGTTGGTCTTGAGTTGATACATGAGATACTCTGAGCCTGTTGGATTGCACTAGCTCACGGATGAAGTGAAAATCAAGGGTCACATGCTTCATTCTTGAATGGAAGACAGGTTTTGCGTAGAGGTAGGTGGCTCCTATATTATCACAGTATATAACCGGTGGTTGCGCTTGATCAAGACCAAGTTCTTGTAGTAGAGAGCAGACCCACATGAGTTCAGATGCTGTGTTTGCCACTGAACGGTACTCTGCTTTGGTAGAGGATCTAGCTACACTTTGCTGCTTCTTTGATGACCAGGATATTCGTTGGTTTCCAATTCACGATGTATCCGTTTGTGGAAGTGAAGTCATCAGCATCACCAGCCCAATCTGAGTCTGAGAATGCGTGGAGATTAAGTGGGTTTAAGCGCCGAAGGAAGGGACCATGAGTGACAGTCCCAGCTAAGTAACACAATACTCTTTTGACGGCTTGAAAATGATCGGTGGTAGGAGACTGCATGAACTGAGATAGTTTGTTGACAACAAAGGAATGTCTGGGCGTGTGAAGGCCAGGTACTGCAAGCTCCCAACAAGTGCTCCGTATTCTTTTGGGTTCTTGTGTGCTTCACCTGCAAGTGTTAACTTTGGTGAAGTAGCCATTGGCGTCGCTGCAGGTTTGGCGTCCATCATGTTCATGCGTTGAAGCAGGTCGATCGTGTATTTCCTCTGGCTCAGGTTAAGTCCAGATGAAGACTGTACTACCTCAATGCCCAAGAAATAAGATAGATCGCCCATGTCTTTGAGTGAAAACTTGTTGGCTAGGTTCTGGATCATGCGATTGACTTTCATTGTGTTGTTTCATGTAACAACGATATCATCAACGTAGACTAAGAGATAGGTGAGATCAGAATCTTCTTTGTGGACGAACAAAGCTGTATCAGAGACCGAGTTCTTGAAGCCAGCAGTGAGAAGATATTTACGTAGTTGCAGGTACCAAGCTCGCTGTTGGGGTCAAAATCGGTCACGACGGAATCAATGCCCGAAAGTCCTCGGAAAAACCAAATCTCGGTCAAAACTTCAAAAACCGAGAAAACGAATAACCGAAACGGATCGCCCGACGAGCACGGGTCTACTCGCCGGCGAGCACGACCGTAGCACGGGTCAGCCCGCCCGGCGAGTACGACCATGTTGCGGGTCAACTCGCCGGCGAGCTCGACCGAGGCAAGGATCAACTCGCCCGGCGAATACGACCGTGCTGCGAGTCAACTCGCCGGCGAACTCGACCGAGGCACGGGTCAACTCGCCCGGCGAGTACGACCGCGTTGCGGGTCAACTCGCCGGCGAGCTCGACCGTGGCACGGGTCAGCTCGTCCGGCAAGTACGACCGTGTTGCGGGTCAACTCGACGGCGAGCTCGGCCGTGGCGCGGGTCAGCTCGCCCGGCGAGCGCGGCCAACCCTTCGTGGACCATTCCGAACCCGGTCCCATCCCATAACCATGCATCTTCGTCCGAAGTTTCCGTAACTCAGTCTTCGGGTCCGTGGACACGATACCAATGTTCCGTCTAAAAACATCGTCGAAAGTCTTCGGGAAATTGGGAAGGTTATGTCTCTCGAACGGTTTTCCACTCTTCGTAATAGAACGAGTTACGGTTAACTTAACATCAACTGCCTCGGCTATGTGAAGAGACGAGGTTCCGTTGGGAAAATCATGCCTATACCAACGGCTACTCCGCGAGTAAAATCTAAGTCTCGATACGGTCCAAAGAGGGTCCGAATTGCGGACAACGGCCCATCTATGATCCCAAAAGACTTAAGCCCAAAGACTAGTATGACGGTTTATCTCATCCGCGGGAAGAGATAAATGTCAAATTTCCGCGAAGATAAATGTCAAGTTTCCGAAGATAATCACGAAGAAAAACAAGATATGGAAAAGCCCTCTTCGCGACAAGTCCGCCCGAGAAGAGGTAAACCGACCTAAAGGAGGAGTATATAAGGAGGACTTAGGACGCAGAGCAAAGAGAGAAATCAGAGCATGTCAGAGCAAACTTATCACTTAGAGCAATTTAGGCAATTTTCCTTTTTTACTATCGAGCTGCGACTCAACTAGGTTAGAACTTAGGTTGCTAGACTAGCAAAATTACCGACAGCTCTCGTAGCCGAGACTCTCACTTGTTGTTCACGCTCAAACGCGGATTCGGAAATAAGATCTTTTTTGCTCTTTTTTTGTTCTTACTATTTATTATCGCATACTTTTCGTCTTATTGATTGTGTTGTACGTGGCCCAGTAGATAACCGGGACCTTTAGGGAAAGCTAGGTTAACTTGGCTTTCCTCCGATTTACAAAACTCGACGGTGTGAATCTTGGTTCCCACAGTTTGGCGCTAGAAGGAGGTGGGGGGGGTACAGTTCTATCTCTCACTCAACTACACACGCTCAGTCAGGTATGACGATCGACACTGACAAAGACAAACAGGTGCCCGACGGGCCTCCCGTCGATCCCAGTGTTAATCTAACCCCAGCTGGAAACATGTCAACGGTAACCACTGACGCCATTGCATTAGACCAGATGAAAGAACTGTTCGCTTCTTCTCAGAAAAAGTTGGACGAACAGGATAAACTCGTTGCCTCTCTCGCAAAACAGGTGGAGAACTTAACTGCGAAGGCTAGGAGTAAAATCCCGCACGGCACCACCAGGACCCGCCGCGGCGGCAGAAGACTCGATTTCGAGACTCCAAACGACCAGGCCGCACGGACGGACAGAGCTTCCTCGGGAAAAAACCCTATCGAAACAGCCCCGTCCTATGCGCAGCCGATCGTGGAGAAACTTCCACTTCCTTTCGGGAGCGACGAAGGAGATGACGTCGAACGTATCGATCTGGACATAAGTGACCAGTCCGATGGCTCGGACCAGGACGCTGATATCCATCCGAGAAGAACGCGAAGCCAGTCCGCTCGGCAGAACGCGTCACTCGAAAAACCCATGAAGAAGGAAGTAGAAAACCTCTATTGGGTGGAGCAGGAGGAGCTGGCTGAAAAACAAGCCAGAACCCACCGGAGCCAGCGTCGGCAGACTCGAAGGGCATCTGGAAGCCCCGATGAGATCCACGACCTCCGCGAGTACATCGCGAAAACCGCGGCAGAAGTCAAAGCGGTAAAATTGCAGATTCACCACGCGACAAGCGCTGCGCCCGAAATCGACAGGCTACTCGAGGAAGCACGCAAGACCCCTTTCACTACCCGGATCACGGAATCCCACATCTCAGATCCAGGGAAGATAAAAATTCCCGTCTACGATGGCACCTCCGACCCGAAGGCTCATCTGCAGTCATTCCAGATCGCGATGGGAAGATGCAAACTCAAGGAGCGCGAAAAAGACGCCGGCTACTGCCTCCTCTTTGTCGAAAACCTCAAAGGAGCCGCACTCGAATGGTTCTCTCGTCTGAAGCGTAACTCAATTGGAAGTTTTCGTCAACTCGCTTCAGAGTTCCTCAAACAGTATTCCATGTTCATGGACAGGAAAACCTCGGACGTCGATCTCTGGAGTCTATCTCAAAGGGAGGATGAGCCACTCCGCGATTTCATGAACAGATTCAAGCTAGTAATGGCAAGAGTCACTGGAATCAGCGACAAAGTAGCAGTCGACGCTCTGCGGAAAACTCTCTGGTACCGATCTAAACTCCGGCAGTGGATATATCTCGAGAAACCAAGAACAATCCAGGACGCTCTGCACAAGGCAACGGACTTCATCATAATGGAAGAAGAGATGAAGATCCTCTCCCAGAAACACAACCCGCAGAAAACGTCCGCAAAAAGGAGGAGCTCTCATAACGATAAGTATATCCACCACGAAGGGGAAGATATACAGGGCGAGCACAACTACGCCATCAATTCTGAACAAGGGAAAACTTCTGGAAACACCTGGAATAGGAACCAGTACAAGGATAATTCCTACTGCAAGTTCCACCAGACCAGAGGTCACTCCACCACAAACTGCAAGGTCCTCGGCGCTAGACTCGCTGCAAAACTCCTCGCCGGCGAACTGTCGAAGGTCACGAGCGTAAAAGACCTGGTCTTGGATTCCGACCAACCTCTCAAAACTGATAAAGAATCTCCCGAGAGAGATACACGCGAGAACCAGTCGGGGGAGAAACGCGGAAGAAGACAAGACGACCGCGGAAACGATAACAACCGCCGAAGGGTGAATATGATCATCGGATGATCACAATTCTATCAAGATTCGGTCTCGTCGATCAAAGCTTACGATCAGAAGGCAGAAACAAGTTCTAACTGGCAAACCCGGTCCCCGACCGATGACATGCATAATGATGCAATCACTTTCGAAGAAAGCAAAACAATCGCATATCGACAAACCGCAATGTGATCCGCTAGTCATCGATTTGGTAATCCGAGACGAAGTCGCCAGGATCCTTGTCGACACAGGAAACACGTTCAACGTCATCTACCGCGACACGCTTCGAAGAATGAGTATCAAACTCGGAGAAGTCGTCCCTGAACCAAAACCTCTCACAGGTTTTCCGAGCACGATGTCAATGACCCTCGGATCCATCAAACTTCCCGTAATGTCTATGGATGTGACAAAAATCGTCGACTTCATGGTAGTCGACACTCCCGCCATCTATAACGTCATCAGGGGAACCCCCTGGATCAATGCCATGAAAGCAGTACCATCGACTTACCATCTCGGCATCAAATTCCCAACCCCGAACGGAACATCAGTAATCTGGGGATGCCAAAAACAGTCAAGGCTCTGCTACTTGGCCGAACATAAACTTCGACAAACTCAGAACACCCCAGCGGTCAACCCAAAGAAATCGAAGAAAACTAAGGACTCCTACCAGAGCTCCGCAAAAAGCGATCCAGAACCATCGGATCAGGCAACGACTCGGGACGATAGCATCGTTCCCGAATCCATCGCCTCACCGGGGGACAACCCCACTCCGGAAACGATCGTCGATCCAGCTTTGGCCCCAGAGCGAAGTAACGAGGCGACCCCTCCAGCAGTAGGAGCACCCGCGAAACCAGCAGAACTACGAGATGGCTTGATCCTCGAAAGAGGTACGTAGGCAGCTTTTCCTATTGACAAGTTCAGCTATCCCCCTCTCCAAAAGGGGGGGGGGAGAGTGGGTACGTATACTCATATACTCCCATAAAGTTCGAAATATCCGTTCTTGTACTCGAAATTCTCGAAACTTTTTAATAAAATTTCTTTTTTACGATCTCACGAATCACTCGCAATAAGTTTCACACCGTCCAAGCAATCCTTGATGGAAACCGTTCCTGTTTTAAAACAGTCACTGTCAAGTAAGACCTAAAATGTACACGTCTTCTCCAAAAAGAGATAAGATCGAAAGCACCTTATAAAAGATATATCTTTCGGGAAAAGCGAGACGTCGCGAACAATCCTCGAAAGATCTTATCTAAGCACACAGTCCATCCGCGACTTTAAAAAAAATGATGATCGTCGATTGGCCCCGACGAACATACCTGAAAAACGTGAAGGAGTTCCAGGAGAATGGCCTGTCGCGGAGAAGATCTCGCTTGGCAAAAAGATCGGCAGGAGTCGGCGGAAGGATCCTGTTCACTGCAAGATAATAAAAAATCATCTTCACGTGTTTTCAAGGTATCAAAACGAAAAACGCAACTAGTCGTATTACCACGGTTGAAGTTCCACTCCTGACGGAATAGGTGGAGGTAGCTCTCCTCGACAGACTCCCCATCTATCCGGACAAAGAAAAAGCGCTCGAACCATGTCTTGGGGTGCGAAGTATGCCCCTGAATTATAGCCATGTTCTTCTTTGGCACCATGCGGTATGAGCCATCGATCCCCGTTCCTTTCGTACACCAAAATCCCTCGAAGTCGCCAGGGTTAAGATCCATTCCTAGCTCGTAACTCGAGATCAACACGCCAAGCCAATGCTGCAAGGCCGGAACGTTTAGCTGGCTGATCGAAAGCCCAAAGTGGTGAAGCGCGCGGACGATGGTGCGGGGATCGGAAACCAAATGCGGCAATACACCAGGAAGGCCTCGTAGCAAGTAAAGAAACCTTCCGGAGGGTTCCTCGCGCTCTCGTTGCCACTCGGGATCCGAAATACGACTCCACTTGGAATCTGGTAAAAGTTCCGGAGAGTCGTAAGGTAGTCGGGAGAGACCACTCGGCGTGAGGGGTGCGTTCGGCGACCTCACGGGCCTCTTAGGGATTGGAATGTCTTGCAGAGGCGAAGCGAGCCGCAAAGAGCTTAGAGCACGATCCTTTCTTCCTCAACTTCAAACTCTTCTTTCGGGGTGATCACCTCATTAGCAGAAGAGTCATCCGAAGATGAGTGTGAGGAAGAATGCCTCTTTGAAGATTCTTTCCTTGAAGACATTTTCTTTGTATAAGCAAAGAGAGAAAGAGAAGAGAAATTCCTATCTTAGAGGTAAGTTCTTGTGAGGAGTAAGTAAAGAATGATAAAAAAACTTACTCCACCTATATAGGCAAAAAAGGAGAGTTACTATTCACTCTCGGCTTTTGGCAAACGATTACGTCTCTACACCTTCCTAACGAGCTATACCGCAAGCTAGGACCTGTTACCAAAACTCCACAGAACCTAGCTAGCTGGGGGGCTAACTGTTGGGGTCAAAATCGGTCACGACGGAATCAATGCCCGAAAGTCCTCGGAAAAAACAAATCTCGGTCAAAACTTCAAAAGCCGAGAAAACAAATAACCGAAACGGATCGCCCGACGAGCACAGGTCTACTCGCCGGTGAGCTCGATCATGGCGCGGGTCAGCTCCCCCGGCGAGTGCGGCCAACCCTTCGTGGACCATTCCGAACCCGGTCCCATCCCATAACAATGCATCTTCGTCCGAAGTTTCCGTAACTCAGTCTTTGGGTCCGTGGACACGATACCAATGTTCTGTCTAAAAACATCGTCGAAAGTCTTCGGGAAATTGGGAAGGTTATGTCTCTCGAACGGTTTCCCACTCTTCGTAATAGAACGGGTTACGGTTAACTTAACATCAACTGCCTCGGCTATGCGAAGAAACGAGGTTCCGTTGGGAAAATCATGCCTATACCAACGGCTACTTCGCGAGTAAAATCGTAAAAAACGCTTAAGTCTCGATACGGCCCAAAGAGGGTCCGAATTGCGGATAACGGCATATCTATGATCCCAAAAGACTTGAGCCCAAAGACTAGTATGACGGTTTATCTCATCCGCGGGAAGAGATAAATGTCAAATTTCCGCGAAGATAAATGTCAAGTTTCCGAAAATAATCACGAAGAAAAACGAGATATGGAAAAGTCCGCTTCGCGACAAGTCCGGCCCGAGAAGAGGTAAACCGACCTAAAGGAGGAGTATATAAGGAGGACTGAGGACGAAGAGCAAAGAGAGAAATCAGAGCATATCAGAGCAAACTTAGCACTTAGAGCAATTTAGGCAATTTTCCGTTTTTACTATCGAGCTGCAACTCAACTAGGTTAGAACTTAGGTTGCTAGACTAGCGAACTTACCGACAGCTCTCGTAGCCGAGACTCTCACTTGTTGTTCACGCTCAAACGCGGATTCGGAAATAAGATATTTTTTTCTCTCTTTTTGTTCTTACGATTTATTATCACATACTTTTCGTCTTATTAATTGTGTTGTGCGTGGCCCAGCAGATAAACGGGACCTTTAGGGAAAACTAGATTAACTTGGCTTTCCTCCGATTAACAAAACTCGGTGGTGTGAATCTTGGTTCCCACACTCGCGGAACCTATTTAAGTCCCTAGAGAGCTTTACGTAGGCGACATACATGATGAGGTCTGTCGGGGTCTACAAATCCTGAAGGTTGCTGCATATACACTTCTTCGTGAAGGTCCCCTTGCAGAAACGCATTGTTGATATCAAGCTGATGAAGACACCAATCACGTGTAACAGCTATATCCAGTACAGTTTGTATAGTCGTTGATTTGATAACCGGACTAAACGTTTCAAAGTAGTCAACTCCTGGCTGTTGTGTGAAGCCTCGTGCTACTAGTTGACCTTTATGCTTATCAATAGAACCGTTAGGAAGGTACTTAAGTCGGAAAAGCCACTTACAATCTATGATGTTCGCATCTTTCGGTGGTGGCACCAAGTCCCATGTTCGATTTCTCATTTGAGCATCAAACTCACTTAAGGCTGCTGCACACCACTGCTTGTGTTTCAGAGCTTGATTGACTGTCCTTGGCTCAACATCATTGGCAGAGGCTATTAATGCAGAGAGACCATAGCGAGGATTCAGTTTGATAATGCGATTCTTAGCCCGTGTTTGCATCATGTGTATGTTCTCCAACGGCTGTTGCTGTGGAACAGGTGAGACCGTATGGGTTGGCTGCAGCGATTGTTGTGTGCTGTTGGGGCCCGGTGGCAGAGAGACAGGAGCATAAGCTTCTGCATTTGATGATGTTGATGAGGAAGAGGTCGCTGATGTAGGATGAGAACTCTCATTGGCTGTGTTCAGTGATGATGGTGTCGCCGTGTTGACTGGTCCAGGTGATGAATCAGAGACTGGTGGTGTTGACTCCACTGGAGATGAATGAGCTGCAGTTAGCGGTTTCATGGTGATAGGAATTTGTGTGGCTGATGGGGAATGGCTAGGAGATTGATCTGGTGATGGAGAAGTGCATTGTAGTAGTGGGTGATAAGGGAACTTTGATTCATCAAAGTGGACATGCCGAGAGATGTAGAGACGGTTTGTTTTGGATTCTAGGCATAGGTAGGCACTCTATGTGAGAGAGTAACCGAGGAATACACAGGCTGCGGAGTGAGGCTCATGTTTATGAGCATTGTATTGGCGAAGAAGGGGAAAACAGAGGGAGCCAAAGATTTTTAGTTTAGTGTAGTTTGGATCTGTTTTGAAGAGAACAGAGAAGGGCGATTGGTGCGATAGGACAGGGGTTGGCCTGTGGTTTATTAGGTAAACAGCAGTGGTTAAGGCATAAGACCAGTAAGTGGTGGGTATTTGAGCCTTGGTAAGAAGGGTAAGGCCGGTTTCCACAACATGGCGATGCTTTCTCTCAGCTAAGCCATTGTGTTCTGGTGTGTGTGGGGGTGTGGTGAGGTGTGTAATGCCTTTTGTTGCAAGAAAGGGGTGTAGAGCAATGAACTCTCCCTCATTATCAGAGAACAATGTTCCTATTTTGGTCTGGAATTTGTTCTCAACAAGGGTAGTGAAGCGTATGAAGGTTTCACGGGTTTGAGATTTGAGCTTGAATGGGTAAAGCCATGTATAGCGAGAGTAATGATCGACAATGATCAAGTAATATTTGTAATTGTCGACTGAGGTAATGGGGGAGGTCCAGAGGTCTGAAAATAAATATTCAAGGGGTCTGGTGGAGTTGATAGTTGATTGTGAAAAAGAGAGTTTCTGACTTTTATTGATTAAGCAGTCACTGCAAATTGAATCAGAAGACAAGGAACTTGAAAGAGGTAAAGAAAATTTGGAAACAATAGTTTTGAAGATAGACTGGGCTGGATGGCCTAATCTTGAATGCCAATCAGAGGGTGTGGTTTTGAGGTTTGTGATGGTTGAGTGTAAGGCTTTTGCGAAAGGCAGGGAGATAGGCCATTCATACAGCTTATCCGATGCTCTCCCTTGGAGTAACTGGACCCCCGAGCTGAGATCCTTCACCTGAAACCAAGAAGGAAAGAAGTGCACCGAGACACCATTAGCATTGCAGAGTTTGTAAACAGAGATGAGGTTCTTTTGAATTTGAGGAACATGAAGAACATCATTGAGTTTAATATTGCGCAGAGATGATGGTAAAAGAGTTGAACCAGTGTGGGTTATGGATAACCCGGAACCATTTCCAATGACCACTTCTTCTCCTCCAGTATATGGCTGGTGCAGAGCTAGATTCGCAAGGTCCGAGGAGATGAGGTGGGTACACCAGAGCCAAGTAACCACTGAGTTGCAGGTGTTGTAGTTCCTGCAAAATTAGCATGAGGTAGCCACTGATTGGAGGGCTTCATCTGCATCTGCATTTGAGAAGTCTGGTTGGACAGTTGAGGGCACCTCTTGGCACTGTGACCTTGAGTACCACAGAGCTGACAGCGTCCTAAGTATGGACGGGAGCACGGTTTTCTTTGGAGTGTGTCTGTTGCTGTCAGGGTCGGTTGTTGGATTTGTTGCTGCCATGATTGTTGTGGGGCTTGTAGCGATTTTTTGCGACGTTGGCTGAGACCAGTACCGAGATTGGAACAGCAACAGTGAGGAGCTTGGCTTCATGATTGAGAAGCTTCTCATGGAGTTCATTGAGCGTTGGAGGCATCACGACTCTCCACTTGATCCACGATCTGCTTGTATTCTTCAGGGAGTCCGTCTAGCGCAAACTCAATCTGATCTTCCAGATCAATTACTTTTCCCAGCAAGGCAAGTTGATCAACGCGTGTGGTTAGGCCCTGAAGGTACTCATCAATAGTTTTGGTACCCTTTGTCCATTGTTTGAGCTTATGCTTGAGTTGCTTGATGTGTCCTCTGCTCGTTTTGGCATACGTTGAGGCCAAGGTGGTCCAGATCTCATACGATGTGTTAGCTTGTGAGAGAGGAGGCTGGATGGAAAGACAGATCGCGCCAAGAATAGCACTGAAGATCAGTTTGTCCTGACGTTTGTGGAGAGCATGTTCTGGGTTCATCATCGGGTTTCCATCAACAGTGATGACTGGATCGGGGAACGGTTTGGATCCGTCAATGAAGGGGAAGGTCGTAGCCATCAAGGAGTGCATGCACCTGACAGCCACATGAGGTAATTGGAAGCGTTTAGCTTAGTGATGTTAGCCATGTTTACATTGAGGAGGGAGGAGTTTGGAATGAGTTTTTCATTGGTGGTGATGACGGCTGGGGTAGAGTTGTTGTCGGAAGTAGACATGGTGAGAAGAGGAGGAAAAGGATAGAGTTTTCGAGGTATAGATCAAAGGCGTCTGATACCATATAAGATTGTAAAGCTGAATGATTTGTATTGATTGAGTATGTGTTCCATTTATACAGAGGAATGATGAGAGGAAAGGAAACAAAATATACAAGATTGACGGAGATCAAGCATTTGAGTGATACGCAAGTATCTAATCAATGCTGATATATTTACATTCCTTATAAGAATTTGTTTCTTTTAAATATCTAAAACTGGAGCCGTATTTGTTACTATGATGTTTGCGTTGATGACAAAATCAGCTTACATCATCGATGTGAAGCTAAAAATCTAGGATGAACCTTTAGATTCACCTCACCTTCAATAACCATTCAAAGTGCAACGTAGATAATTAAATAAAAAATATTAAATTTATTTAAAAATAGCTATAAAAAAAATAACGCCAATTTTAACGATGCTCATACTGTCAACTAAACCGTAAACCCTAAATCTTAAATTCTGAACTTTAAATCCTAAATCCTAAACCCAAACCCTAAACTATAAACCAAAATCCTAGACCATAAACTCAAATCGTATACCCTAAACCCAAATCCTAGACCCTAAGCCCAAACCGCAAACCATAAATCCAAACTTTAAACCCTAAACATAAATCCTAGATCCTTAACCCAAACCATTTACCCTAAAACCAAATCCTAGACCCTAAACCCAAAACGTAAACTTTAAATCCAAACCCTAAACCCTAAACCCAAATCTTAGACCTTAAACCCAAACCATATATCATAAACCCATATTCTAGACCCTAAACCCAAACAGTAAACCCTAAACTCAAACCCTAAACCTAGACACTATAGGGTTTGGGTTTAGGATTTACGGTTTGGGTTTAGGGTTTACAGTCAAGGATTTGGGTTTAGGGTATACAGTTTGGGTTTAGGGTATACAGTTTGGGTTTAGCGTTTAGATTTAAGGTTTACGGTTTGGGTTTAAGGTTTAGGATTTGGGTTTAGGGTATATGGTTTGAGTTTAGAGTCTAGGATTTAGGTTTAGGGTATAGGGTTTGGTTTAGGATTTAAGATTTAGGGTTTAGAATTTAAGATTTAGGGTTTACTGTTTAGTTGGCGGCGTCAGCATCGTTAAAATTGACGTTATAATTTTTATAGCTATTTTTAAATAAATTTAATATTTTTTTGTTTAATTATCTATGTGTCACTTTGATTGGTTATTGAAGGTGTGGTGAATTTAAAGATTCACCCTATAAGTGAACCTAAGTTTTGTTCTTTTATTTCCGTTTTTCATCAATCCTACATGGCATAATGATTGGTATTAAAGGTTGAGGTGAATTTGAGAGTTCACCATAGGGGGTAAACCCAAGTTTTGTTCTTAACAATAATATTACAATTGACAATTTAAATACTCCATTTGTATCAAAAATGTAAATTTTAGAGTTTTTACATATGTTAAGAGAATATATTAAATTTTGACTATAAAGTCTATAATATATTGCATTGGGTTTTTTTACGATCAATTATTTCTCACAACTTTTAACCAATTAAAATTTAATAAACATAATTAATTTCTTTGAAGTTTACAGTTTACTACTATTACCTATTAAAATTGCATTGGAAATATAAATATAAACAATATTCTTTTGAATTTGTTTCTTAAAAAAACATGAATTTTCTTGAAACAGATAAAGTAATCTTTATCCTCGTTATCTGTACAAAAAATCATTAGTATTGCAAAAAAAAATATCAGCCAAACATAATTATCATGGTAATGATATATAATATTAACAGGTTGGAGAGCTTTTAGTTGTTTGCTAATTCTTTCGTTTCTTAATAAGTGTTACCTTGACACTTTTCACGAAGATTAAGAAAATTATATAATTGAGTATATATCTTTATTTACTGCATGATTAATTAAATGAGAATCATTTAAATAAAAATTGTTGGTTTCTTCAATAAAACTTTATTGGTTTATTCAAGAGGGTTAAAAATAGATTTAATGTACGAAAAACTTTAAATTGTAGAATAATATTTTTTTGTAATAAAATAAAAAACCTAAAATGACACTTAATTATCATGAAACGGAGGGAATACTTACTTACCTTCAACTTAGAGCTTTCTGACGCCACTCCATATTTCATCATAAAATGGAGTCTAGAATAATAAATGCTTTAACTCCACTTTATTTTGTACTTCATAAAGAAATAAAAATGAGTTTACTCCATAAATGGAATAGTGCTTTTATATTTTGTGTATATCATTTAATTTCATACTTCAAAATGGACTACGATTGGAGTAAAATCCAATTCCATTATAAAATTATTCTATTTTGAAAAATAGAGTTTTACATTGGAGAAGGTATTATTATTTTTAATAACTTAGGATATGCTATAGTGGCTAATTATGTTTATAAGTTCAACTAAAATTGCTTTGATAGGATCTTCACAATATGCGATAAACAAGGCATCCCATTATCATTCTCATTTATCTCTTCCATCGACTAAGTTGTTCGGGTAGAAGGCTGATACTACCATCACTGATTCTAACTCGATTCAGGGACATTATGGCACTACAAGAAATAGGAGTTTTGATGGTGGACTTATTGCGTGAAAATACCTCAAATATGTCTCTTATATGATGAAAGAATTGTACTTACTCAGCTTCAGCTGGGACGTTCTATTGGGTGTGGTTTGATCATTGCCTCTGTGAAACCACATTTCCTCCTCCTGGCTTAAAAAACACAAGTCGTAGCCTTTTTCCACCCCTCAAAAACTCCACTGGTCTATGCTCATTTAAACAATAGGTTGGGTCCGATTATGCCACACAAATGACTCATGTGTTTCACTTGATTTGAAATCGGTCGTGTGCTCCTTTACATGAGCAGATTGTGGTTTCATGAGTGTTTCTTTATCAGCCATGTTTTGTTTGCAATGAACCAGGATGTCCATAACTGGTTCCTCTTTTTGAATGATTGGTAATGGTACAACTGCTTGATCTTCTTGGCTAGGTGCGGTTGTTCCTGTTCTGCCTATTTGAGTTCTGATATGGCAAAAATTGGGTCTTGGTTCTCTGCTCCTAAGGATTGGTGTGTGATTGTTATTTTCCTAAGGTTCCTCTCCTTCAATGATTGAAACCATCTATCAAATCCATCATTACACATTGCTTCATTTCGGCAGATTGATCCTCCACAATCGGTTTTGGGGTGCTGGCTCATGATCTTTCTTCTTAAGTATGTTTGACTTCACACAAGTTGATCCAGATCAGTAAAAGATCTGGTTTCCTCTTTGCTTATGAATTGATTCCCAACCATTAGCTGAATTTTCCATTAAGCTGTTTGTTTCATTCTACCATGTGTTATGCATAAGACCATTTGTCTTATCCCATCCTCTCTTTTTGTTTGATACGATCTAATCTCATTTGCTTGTTTCGTTCAAACAGCTTTTGATTGTCTTGTTCAAAATTCTTTTACTCAAGAGTGTCATGGATAGGATCAGAACGTGACTATCTCTCTCTTTTCCTTTCACTCAACCAATCGGATATGATATTTTTCAAGACCAAAAACAGAAGCAATTTCTCTAGTCTTCTCGTTGAACATTTTTTCTTTGTGTATAAGATGAATATGTAAGAAGGATGGATTGTATAAATCAACACCTTAAAGTGTTGTTCTGGTACCAAATGATGAGTCTCTCCCGAGAATTGACAATCTAAGGTTAGCAAAAGGATAGACCTTGAATTGATGGAATCGATCAAAGAATTGTGGAATGAAGGATCACACAAAGGTTGAAAAAACCTTTGATCACCCGCTCCAAAGTCCCTGGATATGACGCACCAAAGAACTTACAGAAATTTTGTTGTTTAGGATCAGTCTCCTCACAACATAAATACGATATCCAAAGGAATAAAAGATTCAACAAGTTCAAGAAAATATTTTAATAAAAAGTTGTATGTTTTTACAAAATGGTAGTCTAGGATATTCATGTTACATAATATGTAGAAAATTAGATA
Organism: Brassica nigra; assembly: GCA_016432835.1. NCBI lineage: Eukaryota > Viridiplantae > Streptophyta > Magnoliopsida > Brassicales > Brassicaceae > Brassica > Brassica nigra. Next base: position 32,952,760 of record CM028247.1, read on the forward strand.
AAATGTGGTAGATCCTTCGACTTAGAAAATATAAATTTGACTAAACTTTTTAACTTAAATTTAAGTTTATTTTGAATGACTCTTTGGCTGATATTGACCATTGACCATATGCTATGAATTTGACTTTGAAGAGTATATAATACTAGGGTAAACCCGCCCTATAGACGGGTGAGCAAAAGACAAATAATACAAATTTATTTTAAATGTCTAATTTATTTTATCTAAAAATAGTAGTAAATTTCATTAATTTTACAGCAATTTTTACTGTTTATTTTAGAAACTATACTTGTCTAATTATTATAAAAGTTTAAAAATAAAATCACTTTTCTTTTCGTTATATATTTTTAAAAAATAATGATTTCACGATGTAAAGAACATTGTTTTGGTCTTAAAAACGTTGGTTTTTATTGTGTTACAGATTGAACGAAAATAGCATAAAAAAAAACCCAATACGATTGGAAATTTGGAATATGTTTAAGGTAGACATTATTGTTCGAATTATTTGAAAACTTAGCAGCTAATAGATATCAAAGCCTGCGAGTAAATATCAGTATCATAAACTCACAAACTTGAGAAGTTAATTATTGCATGCCTTCTTGACTGTATGCTCCGTCGTTGGCACTGGTCCTTACTCAAAGGTGCATCCGCCTAAAGCAACTTGAACATGTGCGGTGATACTCGCTAGGAAGAAACACATAAGCCTCCCGCCTCCCGACATATCACTGCAAGGGTTGTCGCAACTGAAATCTATAGTAGTATATGGTGTAATTATCATAAAAACGGTTCATTCTTAAGAATCATGTTCACGTTTTTGTTTCCATTAAATCATAATAATATTTTTAATATATATTATATATTTCTTACCCAAGATAAATTCAAAGTGTTACAAATAAAATTGAAGTTTTACTTAGTGTAAGATTCTAGTGTATTTGAACTTAAAAACTCGTTGGTTATTATTTTCCACACATCATCTCAACTTAATAAATTGTATTTTCTATACACAGGAGTGTGTAGTCATGCAAAAACATAATCAGACATCTATTTTGTGTATAGAACACAATTCATTATATAGACGGTGTATATGTGTACTTGTAAATTTTATAGAAAATGTGTATTATGACTAAAATAATAACAGGGCCGGTTCGATCCGGTTACAGGCCCTAGCAAATTCTTTTTAAAAACTTAAATTTTATATTTATTTTTTATACTTTGTGATACAGATAAAACTATATATGTAAATATTTTTGGGCCCTTTTAATTTTATTTATTAAAATTTTTGTTGTTTTGTGTGTAAAAATATAAATTTATAAGAAGTTGGACCTCCTAACTATTAATATAGAGGGGCACGGACTCGGACCCGGGGCAGTCGCACCATTGGTCCCCTAATTAGCCGGCCTGAATAATAAAGATCATGAAGATAAATTGAGATTATTTTCTTTTTGGTCGTTGAACTCCGCTTGTTACTCACATGGCATGAAATAATCCTATAATTGTATTCTAGTTTTCCCTTTAACTCCACTTTAAATTCTCTAAGAATATATAAAGTTTTATTTTTATTTTTTGTATGAGAAACATTATATTATGATAATGTATATATATTTCATAGTGTGACGAACACATGATTGGGTAGATTATGTATAAAAGTAATTACGCATATGGTGTAGCAACAAATTAACTACTATTTAGCATTATTCACAATTAGCATGAAGATTTTATAAGATTTTAAATAAAGAAATAACATATTTTGTTATTCTTAACACTGTTTTCGATATCTCATGTAGCATTTGTTTAAGCTCTAAGCGTTTCTTCCTATTGGAAAGAAGAGCTTTGGTGTCATAGGCTTAAGTCATCTTTAAACTCTTCAACAATATTATTATTCTCGTTCATCTTATATGACCAATGCCCGGACTATTACCTCGAGAAGTAGGCCTTCGATCGTCAGTGTAAACGGCCGTGAAATGATGATCATGATCTTCACTGTGGTTCTGCACAATTGTCTTGCCTCAGTGTAACACCTTTTGGAACTGACTGAAAGACTCAAACTGCACCAAATAGACCATTAGAAACTTTACCCACCGTTGAATCTCGAGCATGTAAATCCCACATAACTACACCATATTTCAATATGATCAAAACACATATGAGCCTCTAACGATATTATAAAATTGCTTACTATCTTACCATAGACATATCTTAATCACCATTTTTCTTTATCTGGGCCGCCATGAAATCTTCTTGAAAAACCCTTTGATGAGACTGTAAAACTCATTTTGTGAAACTCAAGGGAGAGAATTAAGAATACAGTGACTTTCTCTAATTTCATTTCAAATTTGGGATGGGGTTTAACTTGGAATGATAAAAGGTCAACTGATATGGATTCTATGCAGTGTTTTCTTACCATATATAACTCGATCATGATATGATTCTACAATTCTGGCCGGCACACTTCCAAATTTTCTTTCACACTGATATTTATAAGTTCATGTTGCAGGTTTTAGAGAAGCATCTTGTCCATGAAGCAATGATCTGTTGTAAAAAAACTGTTGTTTGTGTTTTTCTGGCTTTGTTGACACGCCCTTATATACACCTTCGATCTGGACGGCTTTTAATTACCAAAAATGCTCATCCAAAACCCCATCTCAAAACTTTTTTTTTTCATTTTTATTTTTCTTCTCCATGTCTGTTTCCTTCTCTCCTCTGATATATATATTTTTTTTTGAAAATCATACAACCATCACAGCTGAGCACACCTTCCTGGTGGCTTAATATGCTGTTATGACCATCGATCGCCATTACTGTGGCACCACTTCTCCACCATGCCCTAACAACTTTCATTTGACTCACCACTGCCATAGATGATATCCATAATTTAGATGATAACTTTGACATTGGTTCACTTTTGTTGCTTGAATTTAGCCAGTTGCACTACCAAATTTGTTTCTTGAGTAGATCCGAATTAATGGTGGTAGCAGCAGAGCTTACTATCCCTTCCAAAAAGCCATTTGATGGTACCATCATCTCCTGTGATAATCCCTCATATCCTTTCTTCTCTTTCAGCTTCCACTTATCTCCAATCTTCTCACAAATCTCGATCAACTGTGAGCTCAATTCAAATGTTTTGACACCGAAAATGAATCGCGGATCAAGATCTCTCATCACATGGAACCATCTTTAACGTCATCGTGTGGATCTGTTCACCTACGACCAGTCACTCTTGACCATTGTTGATTTTTTCTTTTTGATAAAGTTTATACGATTGTTGCTCCTTAATTGTTGCAAATAGTCCAGTGCTACGACAAAGACTACTATTTATATGTCGTATTATTCCCTCCGGCACTGCCACAGCCTCCATTGCTTCATTCTCTTCGTTTTCGAGGTTCAATGCGTCGATGGGATTCCTAAAGCGCGTTTCTTTGCCTCACGTTACCATCTCCAAAATATTCGTTGTGGCATCGGAGGGGCATGTCGCGTTCTTGTAATCCATGGAAACAGTGGATGTCAACACAAATGGCGGTGTTACAGTTGAAACTTCGGGATGAGGGAAAGCAAGGGATGTCGAATCGAAGAAGATGGTGGTACTGGATGCTAGGATTGAGTTAGCCCACAAACAATGTATATTAGCCCAAATGAATTCCAAGATTTGGACGATAAAGATCAAGCCCACGTCTGAGTAAAAAAAAGGAGGAACACGTGTTGGCATTTCCTTCTCTTAATTATTGATGTGGCACTCTCTAAGAAGAGAGTTGTCTACTTTATAGTATTAGATGCTTCTGAAATGGGCCAAAAATATTTCTTTTTGAAACCTGGTCGAGCTTGATCTTTACTTCAGATATTATCGAGTTTTTTTTTTGTGCCCCAAATAAGTCTGAATCGTAGATCTATTGCCAAACCATAAGGCTTAAAGTTTATTTGAACATCTATCATTGGTCCATCAAAAGTAAGTATAGCCACTTGTAGATTCTCTGGTGGCCGAACTAGTTTGCTTTGGTCGGATAGAAGGCTGATACGATCATTACCAGTTCTAATTCGGTTCAAGGACATTTTGGCACAACTTAAATCTTTCTCATGGTAGATTTTTTAGTGAAAACACCTTTTCGTACTAACTTGAAGTAGGATCCATTCTTGTCCAGCCACTCACTACAAGAAAACAGGGCGATACCGACGGACGAATTCGTCAGAATGTCGTCGGAATAAGCATATTTTGACGAAATTCTGACGAAAGCGGTAGTCGGTATTATTTCGTCGGAATTTAAAGATTCGTCGGAATTTCGTCAGAGACTCCGACGACATTCTGACGAATACCGAGAAACCACATTTTGACAAACTTCCGACGAAAGTCCGACATAAAATTCCAAGAACAGAGTTCATCGGAAACACTACATTCCGACGAGCTGAGGTCGTCGGTATATACCGACGAACCTAGTTCGTCGGTATATTCCGACGACTACAGTTCGTCGATATATTCCGACGAACTAAACTCGTCGGTATATTCCAACGACCTTAGTTCGTCGGAATATTCCGACGAACCAAGGTCGTCGGAATATACTGACGAACTGGAGTCGTCGGAATATACCGACGAACCTTAGTTCGTCAGAATTGTGCATTTTAAAAATATTTAATTTTTAATATTAAATATTAATAAATAAATAAAATCCGAAATTAAAATTAATAATATTATAGAATTTTAAAATTCATACAAACTGAAATAGAAAAAAACATTCAGAAAGTTTTAAAATTCACAAAAACTAGGAACCTAAGGAAACAAACGATCTAGCTTCTCCATTATCTCCGCTTGGTCTTCCTTAAATCCGCTAACTTAGCAAGAATTGTGGCATTCTGCTCCTCCAATGCCACAATCCGCTCATCTCTGCTGTGTAGCTGCTCCGAATCATGGGATCGGCATATGGAGCTTGCGAAGAAGTCGGATCTGAAGAAGCACGGGGCCAACCTAACTAAATAGCCTCCTTTCCTTTTAGGAACCGCCTACAAAAATATTTAAAGTTAGTAAACAGTATTATAAAAGAAATATATTTTATTTACAAAATTACCTTTTCGACCATCTCATTTATTTGCAGTCGGGACATGGTGGTTGAAGCACCGTAGAATCGCCATCAGAGAGAGAGCTAAATAAGCTTCTTTTGAGATTCCACCAACTCAACGACCTCTCGATCAGGGGATCCTGAACTTGTCCGGTCTTCTTGTTAGTGTGAGCCTCTTTAATGAGCGAGACGATCTACGGGATTACCGTCGGTTGCTTCAATCTAAAAAAAAATATTAGTTAAGGAATATATAAATAATTTATTTAAGCAAATGTAAAGATAAATAAATATAAAAAAGAATATCACTTACTAGTTGATCCTCCTTAGAGAACATAGAGCAAGCGCCGAGGTTGTGCACATAAATACCTTTCCCGCCACGATCACTCTTCCGGTTCTTGGAGTTCTTACGAGACGTCGCTGCAGTGTCGTCCTTCTCCCAATGGACTATCAACTGCTCGTCTGCTCCACTCCGTCCCGTTGATGAACCATGGCCTCTTGTTCTTCAGACATACTGTCTTCCACGAGTTGATATGCTTCGTATAAGAGTCCATGGCCTTCTCGTTGAATTTCTGACGGACTGTTACCGTCAGACCGGACTCCCAAGTGAATTCTTGCTACAAAACACACATAGTTTTAATTAGTACATATATAAAAATAAATTGAAAAATGTTTTTAAAAAATTAAAAAATGCTTTAAAAAAACTGAAAAGTTACCGCAAACTGACGAAACCACAACTCCCGCTCCTCGAAAGGGATCACACTCCACTTCGGATATCCGGTACGGAGCATGGAATACATCATCTGGTTGATGCTCCGGCTAATGCCATTGCTGGACTTTTGGAACCTTTAAAAAAGTTTCATGTTAGAAAGTTAATTAGTGGAAAAAAAATAATGCTACAAATAAAATAAAAATACTTACCAAGTTGTATGTCCCGGTCGTGGGTTGGGATGGAGAACCGGGAGATGCTCTCGACCTGGTTGTTGAACCAATAGTTCAACTGGCATGACCCCCGGTTCCTGCTGAGCACCAGCGGGATCGGCAGCTGGAGCGGGAACATAAGCGGGAACCGAGTTTTGTTCGTGAGACGATCCCGATGCACGGGAAGTACTCACCGAACTACCTCAGCCGCCACAGGGTGCTGAACGACGAGTGGTCGAACGGCGTGCATCCTCAGCCTTAAATTAAAAAAAAAATTAATACATCAGAAACCTTTTCAAAGATTTATATATATATATATATATATATATATATAAATGTATGTATAAAAATTATAAATATTTGTAGAAATGTTTATAAATATTTATAAATGTATAATTATAAAAATGTTTATAAATATTTATAAATGTTTAAAATGTTTATAATTATAAAAAAATTTATAAATATTTATAAATGTTTAAAAATTTTATAATTATAAAAATGTTTTAAAATTATAAATATTTTTAAAACGTTTATAAATATAGAAAAAGGTTTTAAAATACTTTAAAAATTTTAAAACGTTTTATTATATATAATATATTACTGAAAACCCCAAAAACGTTTTTAAAAATCAAAAATACATTGTAAAATACAATAATCTCAAACAATCTAACTTCATAAAATCTCAAATCATAAATCTCAAATATATATATAAAATCTCAAATCATAAATCTCAAACAATCTCAAACGTTTTTACTATCCATTCAATCCTAAATAACTAATCAAACAATCTCAATTCATAAAATCTAACTTCATAAACCCTAAAAATGAAATTACTTTGAGGATTTGAGAAACTTACATGATTTTTGGGTGTGGGAGAGATTCAAGTTAGGAAGAGGAATGGGGTTTCACCGATTGGAATCGCCGGAGAGGAGCGAGCAGTCGGAGAGAAGAAGAGATGGTGTGCGGCAGAGGACATGAGGAAGATGAAGGAAGTAGGGCTTTATGTTTAATGATTCCGACGGAACGCATTCCGTTGGAATTCCGTCGGTTTTTTAAAAAATATTAATAAAATATATTAATTGGCGGTTCGCGAAAATTTTCACACGGTTTGCCTCTCCGGTTAAAATGATATTCGACGAGTATGTTTCGAATGTCGCCAAACAAACCGACATTCCGACGACATTCGTCGGAATGTCGCCGTATTTTCTCGACATTCAACGGATTAATGTTTAGGATTGAACATAAGTTTCTAAATGTAAAATCCAAATCTTTGATAATATATATAGTATTTGCCTTAGAATTTAACTTTAAAAAAGTTTTATAACACGATTTTACACATACAAAAATATTTTATGAATGTTATGAAGATGTTATGAGTATAAGTATATATAAGTGTTAGGAAGATGTTATGAAAACAATGATAGACATACAAAAATATTTTAGTAAGTTGTTAAATTTGAACGGTTACGATCTAATACTATACTAAACACTTAATATGTGTTATTTTCATAGTTTTGTATCCGAATATATATATATTTTTTGATGTAGAAAATGTTAAAAACATAGGTTGTCGGAAATTCCTCGGAAAATTCTGAGGACATTCCGACGAACTTGACAGGTTCATCGGAATGTCCTCAGAATTTTCCGAGGAATTTCCGACGACTTATATCAATCTTGAATAAACCACCTTCCGTCGGTATGTCGTCGCTATATACCGACGACATACCGACGGACTCTAAAAAAAATACAACTTAACTAAGATGTTATAAGAATTCCTAATCAGAATCTTCAGAATCTTCATCAAACTCCCCAACCTCCGCTTCTGAGTCCGAATGTACAACAACATCAAGTCCAAACTCGGAAAAATTCTCAAGAGTCCAACATCTGCCAAATCTTCAACTGCACTCACATTGCTGGTAGAATCTGGTTGTAATGGCTCATTATCAGAAGTTCCATCCACTCGTCCTCTTGGGTTGATTTGTGTAACCGTGACCCATGGATCGTCTCTGTACGTAACCCGAGGGTAACTGATGTAACACACCTATCAATTTTACAAGGTATTAGTAAAATGTAAACCATTAATTATGTTGTTAATTAATTATGAATAAATTGACATACCTGATCAGCTTGCGAAGCTAGAATGAAAGGGTCATAATATTGAAGTTTTCGCCGCAAATGAATTGATGTAACACCAAACGCATCAGTCTTCACTCCTCTATCTGGGGTGGTGTCATACCAATCACAATAGAATACTACACACAGCAATCCAACCATACCAGGAAACTGGATTTACAATATTTCTTCTGTGTTACCGTAGTACACATCATCACCAGAAGAAGACGAAACACCAGCATCATAATTTGACCTCGAATGACCTTTTCTTGTGAATGCATATCCTCGCGTACAATATTTTGGATATGATATGACCACAAAGTTTGGTCCCCGAATAATTTCGCGTATCCACTAACTTCCTCAGGTGGACCATCAAACATCTGCTTGTTCTTCGTAAACAAAGTCGTACTCCTACGGTATGGATGATCAGGTGGTAGAAATCTTCTGTGACAGTCAAACCAACATGTTTTCCTTTCGTGCTTTAGTTGGAAAGCATATGTGTCATCTTGAAAATATGGACATGATCGCCTACCATGTGTTGTCCATCCGGATAACATACCATATGCTGGAAAGTCACTTATTGTCCACATAAGTACTGCCCGCATATGAAAGTTTTCTTTGCATGAAACATCGTATGTCTCAAAACCATGCGCCCATAGTTGTTGCAACTCATATATCAGTGGTTGAAGAAACACATCTAGTGATCTCTTAGGATGCTCTGGCCCAGGGACGAGAATTGAGAGGAACAAAAACTCTCGTCGCATGCACAAGCTCGGCGGTAAGTTGTACGGTGTCACAATAACTGGCCATAGAGAATACTGTCTTCCATGCTTTCCAAATGGACTGAAACCATCAGTACATAATCCAAGATAAACATTTCTTCTCTCTTCCGCAAATTCTGGATATGTTGACTGAAAATGTTTCCAAGCCTTCGCATCTGAAGGATGTCTAATCTCACCATTTGTGGAATGTTCTGCATGCCATCTCATTGCTTTTATTGTGCGCTCACACTGATACAACCTCTTCAATCTTTCCGTCAAAGGCAAATACCACATCCTTTTGAACGGGACCGGAACTCTTCCCCTCGTCTCCTGATAACGAGGTTTCCTACAAAATTTGCATTTATCATGTTCCTTATCAGCTCCCCAGTAGATCATGCAGTTTTCAATACATACATCTATCACTTCGTACGGTAGTTGAAGACCCGCAACAAGTTTCCGAACCTCGTAGTATGAACTCGGTGCCAGATTATCCTCAGGTAGAATGCCTTTGACAAAATCCGTAATCGCATCCACACATTCTTCAGCCAAATTATAGTCTTTCTTCCTGCATCCAACATGTCAAAAAATCTCCTAGTTTCGGGATTTGGTTCTTTCCCTCTATAATGATCATGTACCATGTGCTCAGTTCCTACACCATAATCTATATCCGTTCTAGGTTCTTCTAACCTAATATCAGGCTGAGGTTCGCTAACAGGCTGAGGTTCGCTAGTACTACCATATTCATAATCAGTTTCCCCATGATGATACCAAACTTTATAATTACGTGAAAACCCTCTCATATACAAATGAGTCCAAACATCAAATTCTTTTATAATTCTATTATTATTGCAAGTAGAGCAGAGACATCTTAACATACCGGTTTTTATATCCGGTTGCTGTTGAACAAGCCTCATGAATTCTCCAATCCCTTGAACGTATTCATCCGTAAGCAAATTGGTGTTGGGATCCATATGAAGTTTATCCATCCAAGAACGATAATAAACTCCTGAAGAAATGATTTTCTCGGAAATATTGTGATTAGAGAGAGTGAAGAGAGAATGGGGTGAATGAGTTGAATGAGGAGAGGTTGAATTTATAGGAAATTGGTTCCGACAATCCGACGACATTCCGACAGAATTCCGACGACCAACGGTCATGTTCGTCGAATTCGTGGTGTTTTCAATCTCAAACGGCTATAAAGCGGTCATATCTATTTCTCACAGCGGTCATAAAGTTCGTCAGAATTTCGTCAGTATATAGTGACGAAATTCCGAAAACTAATTATATATATGATCGGAAGGTCGTCGGAATTTCGTCACTATATACTGACGAAATTCTGACGACTTCAACGGTAATATATATGATCGGAAGATCGTCGGAATTCCGTCGGTATATTGTGACGGAAGATGGTCGGAATTCCGTCGGTATATTGTGACGGAATTCCGACGACCTCAACATATCTATATTATATCGGAATATCGTCGGAATTCCGTCACTTTCTTCCGACAAACACAATTTTCTCGGAAAGTCGTCAGAATGTTCCGACGACATTCCGACGACTTTGTATTTTTGACATTCGTCGGTATGTCGTCGGAATATCGTCAATAAAGTCCGACGACCTTCCCTCCGTCGGAAAGTCCGTCGGAATATGCCGTGTTTTCTTGTAGTGACTGGTTCAGAAAGGCTTTGGTCTGGCTTTCCGCATTAAGAGTTGAACCAGTTAGGATCACATCAAGAGATGTCCTGAACAATGATTTATATCAATCAATTCTGTGAGTTCAACGCAATGTCCTTGTTGCATAAACTGATTCTTTGACACTTTAAGTTTTGATGTTTTAATCAGATCAGTTGATATCGACCTGGGTCTCTCTCATGGTTATGGAACCAGCAACCAAATTTTTCTCCCAAATGCTTGCGTCCCTTCTAGAATTATTTTATTGGGATGGGACAGGAAATGAAGAAGACAGACAGCTCATGAGGTACATACTTGCAAACTGAAAGTGGTTAAAGGAAGTGACAATCATTTTGGTATCATCAACCTTGAATCTTGAAGAAAAAAAGAGAAGACAAAAGGATTTATATATATGTATAGAGATTAACAATGTATCAGTATCTGTATGGATGAAAACCTTATTCTCTTTACCATTTCTGTAACAATTAACAAAGACCATTTATACATATGATTAGTCCACCTATTATTGCTAGTTAATTGTCTGCATGTCGACATTGCTCTATTTCACAAAAGTGAGAAAAATCTATCAACAAAAATACAAAGGGGCAAAACATCGTCGTTGGAAGATTTTCAAGTGAATATCTCGCTATTTAAAAATAATGGAAAAGTAAGAAAATAAGTAAAAAGAAAAATTCTTGAGATGTCCATAAGAAAACTCACAAGACATTTGTTATTCATCTAGCAGTGGCAACTCTTAAATTAAATTTTAATTATATAATAACATTATAATACAATGGTAACTCTTTGCGTTTGAGATATTCTTAGAGTTCCTCGTTGATGGAAAGAATGTATGTATTGACTTAAGATATTTTTGGAGAATGTTGCCAGCTTTAGACGACTGCATCTGCTAGACTTTACTTGAAAACTTTAACTCCAATCCAAATTCTTGAGAAGGGATGATATCATTTGGGAGTAAACATTTTCAGTAGTTGAACATTTACAGACACTAATATGATTACTATTTTTTGATATATACTTATGTTTTAGATATTCGGAATTTCTGGGTCGTTCGAAGTTTGGTTAGGGACTTAGGATCTTCAAGTATAAGAATTTAGATTCGCTTATATGTTTGTAATGCTATGGCTTGGTTATTTGGATCCAAGTATATATTTCTTCCGAAGCCTAAAAGGAATATTTAAAGCTGAATTTTGAAACAAATAGAAACATAGCCCACAATATGATGAGTGGGTGACATTAGGCTAGGCACAGATCGGATATTCGGATTTTTGAAGGTATTTGTGATTTGCTTCGTATTTTACGGATATCTAATTTTTCGATTTGCTTTGCTTCGATAAAATACGGATATTCGGAAAAACGGATATCCGGAAAATTAATAGATATTTGTGGATATTTACAATACTTATCGGATATCTCATCTGTTTGGATTAGTACAAATAATCTTAAAAATTAGATACAAATTTGTTTTGTAAAATATTTTTTTACATGATATAAAAGATAAAAATTAAAAGAAGTAGTGAATCTACATATCTTGTAAATTTTTTAAACTTAGTTAACAATTATAATAACACAAAACTTAAGAAAACAATTATAATTGTCATAAATTTTTCTCTTCCTTCTATGTAATATTTTTATATAAGTAATAATGAGAATAGAATTTGTCAAATCATATGTTAGAATAATAATTATAAAAGTTTATACATTTAAAACTTTAAATATAATCAAGATATATATGTATTTATATATTGACGGATCGGATCGGATATCCGTTTCCCAAAATTTTAGTATTTGTGATTTGCTTCGATTTTAACGGATATTGAGTTTTAGTATTTGCTTTGCTTCGAAAGCTTACGGATATTCGGAATTTTCGGATCGGATCGAAACGAATAACGAATCGAATCAAATTTAACGAATAAAATGTCCAGCTCTAGGTGACATACACTAATTTATATCACTACGCTGCATGTCCTTGTGTCAAATAACCGGATTTTACAATTGGCTAATATGAAAAAAAATAAAAAAGTACTAGTCCCCACACACCACACATCAGTAGAGAGAGAGAGAGAGAGACCAAACCAAACACAATAACCCCTTAAAGACATGAAAGATCCTTGTTACTCGTCATATCTTTTGCTATTTCTTTGCATAGATAAAAAAAACAATGAGGGAAGAGAGAGAAACAGGAGAGAATGTATTATCATGGCCTCTTATCGAAGAGAAAGAGAATAAAAGTAGTGTAAAAGAAGAAGTGAAGAAGCAGCTATGGCTATCGGGTCCACTAATCGGCGTCAGTCTTCTTCAGTTTTGTCTTCAAGTCATCTCTGTCATGTTCGTCGGCCATCTTGGCTCTCTTCCTCTCTCTGCTGCCTCCATCGCCACCTCTTTTGCCTCCGTCACCGGCTTCAGTTTCCTCGTTAGTTTTGCTCATTTTCAGTACTTTACATATAATCTCATATTGATTTCTAATTAAGCACGCATATAAGTTTCTTGAAATTTTATTCTAGAAAATTATCGAATTCTAAACTGATTGGCTAAAACGGGTAACTTTAATTCCTTTCTTATGCACCTTTGGATTTTAATCTACCTTTTAAACCATTAATGAATCTCTAAAAATAGAAATAATAATGGTTGAATATGAGTTTGGCCGGACTTGACAAAAAAAGAGACAAATTCGATTGTGAGTTATTTCGAAAGTGTTTTATTGATCAGAAGAAAGTGTCGTTACAGAGTGTGTGAACAAAAGAAAAAAATTAACTGGCACTCGTTTGAGTAAGCTGGAAAAGTACAAGTCCTTTGAATCGGTTTAATATAATAGGCTGGGTTGAGTTTAATGGACGGAGCAATTAGACCGAGTTTTCAACTCACTGAGCCGAGCTCACGTAGCAAACTTGTGGCGCCGAATTAAGTCAGACTATTTTTGCCGAGCTCGAGCAGTCGATGCCGAGCTCGAGCCGTCGATGCTGAACAACGTTGAGTTAAACTGATTTAATGGATCAAATTTTTTAATTTGATTATCTTTATAGAGAAATGTAATCCATCTCCAAGAACGTGATTTGTACATCATTCATTATATAATCATGTCAGGCCACGTTGTTTGAATATTCAACTTGCGTATGCATCTTTTCTACCACTCCTTTTGAGTTATAATAACAACAAAAAAAAAATTGTCACTTTACGGACAAAAGTAAAAATGCCAAGCCATTTGTTTAAATTTTCTCCTACTTAAACTTGTTAAACATTAAAACAGTAAAATGATGTCATTATATTAAGATTTGAATATTCACGTATTTGTTTACAAATTAATTGCGCTGACAGGAACTTGTGAAGCAAGAAAACTACACTAAATCCACCATTTTTTTCATTTCCTCGTGAACAGATGGGAACAGCAAGTGCGTTAGATACCCTTTGTGGACAATCATACGGAGCAAAGATGTATGGATTGTTGGGAATACAAATGCAAAGAGCAATGTTTGTTCTTACACTACTCTCTGTTCCTCTGTCCATCATTTGGTTTAACACAGAACACCTTCTCCTCTTCGTCGGACAAAACAAATCCATTGCTACACTCGCTGGCTCCTACGCAAGATTCATGATCCCAAGCATATTTGCCTATGGTCTACTTCAATGCTTTAACAGGTTTTTGCAGGCACAAAACAATGTGTTTCCTGTAGTCTTCTGCTCTGGAATCACCACCTGTCTTCATGTCCTCCTATGTTGGGTCTTGGTTTTGAAATCTGGTTTAGGGTTTAGAGGAGCTGCTGTGGCTAACACTATCTCGTATTGGCTTAATGTCGTACTCTTGTTCTGTTATGTAAAGTTCTCGCCTTCTTGCTCACTGACTTGGACCGGTTTCTCTATGGAGGCTTTACGCGACATCCTCCCTTTTATGAGACTAGCTATTCCTTCTGCACTTATGGTCTGGTAAGTAAAAAATAATAAGAGATAATAAAATTTTAGAAATACTCTCAAATAACACTAAAATAACATATCATCCAAAAATAACATATCATCCAAAAATAACATATCAAAAAAGTAATTTCCAAAAATAACCCGGAGATTAGGATTGTATCTTTAATAAACCCGGGTTTAAGCTTTTTTCAAAAAAAAAATTCCAAAATAACTTTCGTTAAAAGTAAAGAGTTTTATATAATATCTGGGGTTCTTTGGTTGAATAATTAGAATTTATGGTTTAGTATTTAGAGGATGCTGGAATTAGAGTTTATAAAGTTAAGAGTAATTTTTTTTACTAACTATGAGTGCTACTTTTGATATTTTATCTCTTAAATACAGCAAGATTAAGATATGCGCTTTGCGCGGAATCAGTTTTATATGAATATATTGTGTGTGGGATCCGCTAGGCAGCCGCATTTTCGAATATATATATATTTACCTACTTTATTTATTTACATTTTTTACTTATTATAAATAATAAAATAATCAATATATATTGAATTATTCAAAAGCTAGTAACTATTACATATATACTTAAATTGGTGTGATAACTAAATCAAAATGATCAGTTTTATTTACTTACAATCATCTTATTGCAAATAAATCCAAACAATCACTTTTATCTATTTTATATAATATATAACTAAATTTAGATGAGTTTAACATAGATAGATAGTATATTTTTAATGTAGTAATATTTTAAATGAGGTTTCCTACTCATATGGTTTTATGATCATTTAGATTTTTATAACAAAAATTTTAAATCACAGTTAAGAAAATTTTCAATATGGACTTTTAATAGTTCTATTAATTTTCAACCGTTTAAAAAAAATTAATGATAATTTTAAAATTAAATTCTCAATACTTGTTCAATGCGAATTTCAAAATTTAAATATTTATGTAATTTATACAGTATATATTTTAATTTAAACGATATTAAAATAGATATATATATATATATATATATATTTAGTCTGAATATGTTTTATTAAAAAAGACTTCCTACTGATATCGTTTTATGATCATTTGTATCTTGTAATAAAAAGGAAAAATTTTGACCATAAAAGTTTCAATGTGTGATTTTTAACAGTTTTATTAATTTGTAATCATTTTTAACATTTCAAGATACAGAAAAATCTAAATTTGTTATGATATGGTTAATATGAATTTTAATTTATTTTAATAATATAAAATTACAAAAGTGATAGATGATATATAAATTGTTATTAAATATTTATTATTCAAAATCATTAATCGTCAAATATATTGTAATTATTCTAGGTAATTTCATAAATTTTATTTAAAGAAAGAAAAAATTGTTATATATTACTTATTAATTATATGATCAGTTTAATGAAAAAGTATGGTATATGATTAGATGGATTAACCTACTTTTTAAGTATTCTAAAAATTACCGTGTCATCATTTAAATGTTATAATTTTTTCAAATAATATATAAGAAATTTATGATACTTTAAAATGTACTCCCTCCGTTTCATTTTAGTTGTCGTTTTAGGTTTATGTACACATATTTAAAAAAATCATTTAATTTTGTATATTTCCAAAATAAAAACATCATTACCAGTACACCTAACCGCATTTCAACCAATAGAAAAATAGACTGGAGAATATTATTAATAAATTTTGCATTGAAATCATAAAACGACACTTATTTTGAAACGAAAATTTTGCTCTAGAACTGCAAATGAATCGAAACGGAGGGAGTATTATATTGGAGATTTACCCGTAATAACTAGTCTGCTTGCGGTCAAGATCGCCTTTTTGTTCACAAGTTTTGATTTGTTTTAGTGCAGCTTAGAGATGTGGTCCTTTGAGCTTCTGGTTCTCTTATCAGGTCTTCTTCCAAACCCGATTCTCGAAACTTCTGTTCTCTCAATCTGGTAAGAACAAAACATATAACTGAATATGTTTATCTTCCTAATCCAAGAATATTTAGTTAAATTTTGGGTTTAAGTAAATTCATTAAGAATATACGTGCAGCCTTAATACAGCAGGAACAGTATGGATGATCCCGTTTGGGCTTAGTGGTGCTGCAAGGTAATTAAACATATATAACCCAAATCATGTGACCTTTATATCAAACTCATTATAAAACCAAATTGATTTTTCTTTTAAATACTTGCAGTACGAGGGTGTCAAACGAGCTAGGAGCGGGCAATCCAAGAGTGGCTAAGCTTGCGGTGCGTGTGGTCATTTGCATCGCAATCGCAGAAAGTTTAGTGATCGGATTGGTTTTGATACTGATAAGGAATATATGGGGAATGGCTTACAGTAGTGAACCGGAAGTAGTCACCTATGTAGCCTCATTGATGCCGATTCTTGCCTTAGGCAATTTTCTTGACAGTCTTCAGTGTGTTCTCTCAGGTTCCTTTTTTTTCTTTTGCGTTCAATTAAAGAGACTTGGTTAAGTATGGTTATTACTTATTGCTAATTAAGTTTTTTTTTTCCGGGTTTAATAGGGGTTGCAAGAGGATGTGGATGGCAGAAGATAGGAGCATTCATAAATCTTGGATCATATTATTTTGTTGGAGTACCTTCTGGCTTGTTACTTGGTTTTCACTTTCACGTTGGTGGCCGGGTAAATTAAAATTAAATCAACTCAAATTTCATAATCTTTTCTCCAAAATAACCATTAATTTTAACTGTAGTAATCTAAAAGAAAATGTAATAATCATTTTGATATGAAGGGGCTTTGGCTTGGAATCATATGCGCATTGGTTGTTCAAGTTATATGTCTTTCACTTGTCACCATTTTTACGAATTGGGATGAAGAGGTAAGAAAAAAGCTTTGCTGTTCATTTACTGTTTCCTTCATACCTAAAATTAATATTTGATAATTATGTAAATTTTAATGGATAGGCCAAGAAAGCAACAAAAAGAGTCGAGTCTTCTTCAGGTGTGAGGGATGCTGCCACCGATAACGGGTCAACTATTGTATGCTGAGAGCTGTTATGAACTTTAATATAACGTTGGAGATCATTACATATACATTTTGATTAATCTACTGATACTATCCTCAATAGTTAAACTGTCCACGTCGGATTGAATAATTCTCCATGATGCTCTAAATTGCCACGTCGACATGCTATTACTGGATACAGATTTTTCATGGCCAATACATATGGGCTATACTATTAATAAGTGGCACATTAAAACAGCTCCTCTCCTTCAAACCCATTCTTCGTTGCAATCTCTCTGAGCCTTGCACTTCACCACCGTCGTTTCAGATCTCTGCAAATCACGTTTCTGCGCAGTTATCACGACCCACTTTGATTTCATTAAATTTTGCTCTTCACTCATGTATTCATTAAAGATCTTATCATTCCACCTCCTTTTGTTTCTTCTCTTATATAAACCTCTTCGTCAAATTTACATCAAACCATATCAAAACCTCTGGCAAGTCTCCAGTGGCACAAATAAACTATAGCATTTATTGAGAGAATAGTAACCTTTTGGTGATTTTTACATTCCAGTGCCTCAGGTAACCTTACAAGTTGTTTCTTTTAAGAGAACTTATGGAGTTCTTTCGCCAAAACTGGCTGATACACACATTTTGAGTTTAATGAGTTTGGAGGAAGCTCGGTGTTAGCTGCAACTGTTGATTGGGACGAAGAAATCTATTCGACACTGAAAATTTTATTAGAGCACTTCAGAAGATTATGCTTCAGGTTAACATAGACGAATTCAAGTTACTTCTCTCTTTATCCTTTTTTTTTTGTAAAATCTGGTTTGTGTTATTGAATGGTCTTTATACTAACAAGAACTTTGTAGTGTTAGGTTTGCTATGTTGTGGCGAGGTTATGAAGGGAATCTCTAGGAGTATCTGTTTTGAGGAAAAAACATGTTCCTATAAAAAGGGGGGTATTACTGCTGTAGTGAAGGCTTTGGAGATGATCAAGCAGAAGAGTTCATCCCTTA
The DNA here is from genome assembly GCA_016432835.1 of Brassica nigra. Lineage (NCBI taxonomy): Eukaryota > Viridiplantae > Streptophyta > Magnoliopsida > Brassicales > Brassicaceae > Brassica > Brassica nigra. The sequence continues at coordinate 32,971,170 of CM028247.1, forward strand.
GCAAGGTAGTTTAGTGACCATGTCTGTATCTATTTTTTTTAACCCAATTGTGGTCCCACCCATTTAACTTATAGTTTTCTGTTTGAAAAATCAGGTCGTTCTTACTCGAAACAGAGTGATAACATATACCATCAGTGATCCCATTGCTTGGCTTGCACAGTTACATATGTGTTCTAGATATCTATATAGTAATCGTAGAACTATAAAAGCAATGTTAAGACTTAAATCTCACTCTAATTATTGTTGTGGTGCAGCACAAAGGACATGTCGCATATCAGTTTTGTCTTTAACCACCAGGTGCACCAGCTTTTCGGAAACACTGTATGTTACAAGTAGTCTGCTGATACATATTTTATTTGATTTCAGTAGTTAACATATCAGGCCGAAACAGGCCTGACATTAACATATCCGTGTGCCATGCATCTTTGTGAAACAGCCTGAGAGGCTTTTCCAAAGGAATTAGTTAGGTGTCTGCAGTGAAGCTTTGGCTACAACCAGGCCTCTAGCTGCTCCACCGGCTCGTGATATAGAGATAGAGCGTGAGTTATTAACCATGCTTTTACTTTACTGTTTTGAACCAACATAGAATCCATTTTGTTAATATTATCCTTTTGCATGGGATCCCTTATTTTTCAGAGATAAATGAAGGGTCAAAACAACAAGGGTATTTCTAAGGGTCAAAACAACAAGGGTATTTCTAAGGGTTCACAATGATTTCTAAGTGTCCGTTATATATTGATTACGTGTCTGTAGAAAATATTATGTGGCTTTTTATATTTAAATAATTAATTGAAAAAAATTTCCAAAAAGATGGAAAGGAGATTCGAACCCGGGTCTGATCAAAATTATCACGGCTCCATCAGCCACTGTGCCAAACAAAATTTCTTGATTGATGTCTCTATTGATTTCTTAATGAATATTGTTTTTCAAATATTTCCATATTCTTCTTGTGTCTATTTCATCATCCAAGCAAAGTAAATAATCAAAGGGTTTTGCCATTTGCTTTATAGATGGTAAAAATAAAATAATTTTTTAAATAATTTCGATTATATGTTTTCAAATTTGAATTTCTTAAAAAAAATTTAAAGAACTTTTTCGAATTTTTTTTTCAATTTTTTCCGAATTAAAAAATGTTTCTTGAAACTATTTAAAAGTTGATATATGGAATCTTCTAATATTATTTTAAATATCATAATAATTTTTAATATATAAAAACATATTATTTTAAATATAATAAAATATATTATTTTAAATAAAATAATAATCATTAAATTAATTACACAAATAATATGATTTTTTTAATTTTTAAATATCGATAAGTAATATTGAAAGATTCAACATATAAATTTTAAAATAGTTTCAAAAAGCATTTTTGAATTTAAAAAAAAAATTGAAAAAACAATTTCAAAAAAATTCTTTAAGTATTTTTTAAAAATTGAAATTTGAAAATATATAATTTGAAACTGTTTAAAAATTATTTTATTTTTATCATCTATAGCAAAGGGTAAAATGACTCTTTGATTATTTACTTTGTTGGGATGATGTAATAGACACAGAAAGAAGAATATGGAAATATTTGAATCGATTATTGATTACGAAATCAATAGAGACATCAACCAAGAAATTTTGTTTGGCACAGTGGTTAATGGAGTTCATGTGATGTAATAGACACAGAAAGAAGAATGAGGAATTTATCATAAAATTAAGTATTTTTAAAAAAATTATTACAGGAGCTCTTTTAGCACACCATATTGCAATTTATTTTACGTGACAGTGTACACTAAACATAGGAGCAGCTGGAAAACATATTCCTATGGCTAAACTACGTACATGTCTCTAAGTTTGATTGTTTTTGTTCTTCTCTATAAAGAAGTTATGAGGGATCTAACCATTTTCCCTTTCAATAAGTGACTTATTGAAAGCTTAGGATATAGGAGTACATCCTAACGTAACTGAAACTTTTTTTTCAGGACTACGTGTTGTTTATAGGTATTTCAAAGTTAAAGCACATACATCTGACTGGTGAAGAAAATTAAAAATTCTTTTAAACCTAACTTTTCTCAACTTCTTGAGAAAAGATTTATATGTAACTCATAGAATCTGTTGACGGTGGGCTTTGCACCCCTCTCATTAGCCTACCATAAATCAAGATTTGCTCATTAAAACCCATTAGCCACTTAAAGTCCACTAGCCATTTGATTTAGTGGTGCCATCATCAATTCTTTTATAATAGAGATGCCTCTCATCTTAAAGAAGGATAGCCTCTTTTGGAGAGAAAAACCTCGCACACAAAACATGAACTACAAATGGCTTGATTCCTCTTTCGAGGATATATAGGCAATCTCCGACAAGACACATCTATAAACACAAAACATTTCCGATCTCTTCCCGATCACACAAAACAAAGGTTATTGAATGAATTGTAAGACTTGGTAAGATTTTTAGGGTAATCCATTAGTTCTTCATCTAAGTTGTTTATAATACTAGTTTATCGATTAATCACTTTGAATCTAGATCTTAGGATAATTGTGGAACATGAGTGTCATTGATTTATGGAACTAAACTTAGATGAGCTAAATTTTTATTCCCAGTGAGAGTTGGTTTAAGTATTTAGTGAATTAATCAAACATGAGTTTATTGCTTGTCTAAAATAATTGAATTTGCAACGGGAGTCGGGGTTCTAGGATTTAGACTTTATATAGTCTCAGCAACAAGAGTTGACTGACTGTTTTGAGTTTGAGTTTGAGAAAAAATCTTAATTAAACCCCTGATAATTTGTTCAATATGCAGTTTTGAAATACCTGCGAGTTTCCTTGAGTAACGCTTCTCATCTTTGATAGCTTATAACCTTCTTGTTTTAATTGTTGCATTCATTCTATATTGTTTAGCTTGACTTGAAAATGAAATTTGATTGTGAAATCTTAGAGTCTCTGTATATTCGACCCTTACATTCAACCTCTTATTTTAGAGAGTGGCTTAAAAGATAATTTGAGTAAATCAACAACACTCAGCGTCAACTGAGAAATGGTGATACTTGCGAAAAATGGCGGGAAGATAAAAACCAGAGGTGTTCCTTGAAAACGCCTCATATAGAGTACCCTATTGGAGCCGACCACGGCCTATCGGTCTCAGATTGGAGCAAAAGATCTAACTCCATATGAATCTCAAGCGACTCCCTAAAATATTGAACCGACTGCCCCGTGCTGGCCATCGGCACGGACAGAAGCCAATTATCCAGACAAGGAAAGTTGTGCCAAAAAGGCCTTCTAGAGTTTCTCCTGATCAAAGGACCCATCGTTAGCAAAGCTTGAAACAAAATGATATCACTCAAATTACCCTAAGGAGTGACTTTACTCTCTCAAATAAGAGGTTCAGTTGTAGTACTTAGGGATCGAATCCACAGAGAGCTAGTGTACAAATAAGATGCAATCTTAATGACTATGCTAGGTTGAAAATGGTTTAAAGTAAATTGCAGGTTTGCTGAGTAAGGATAAGATTACTCAGTTGAAAGGATTTGGTTTTAAAACAATAAAGAAAAGTAGTTAGATTCAGGGTAGGTATTCAAGAATTCAGGATTATAAATACTATAAAGGCTAACAAGTTGCTTGCATGATATGTCATAGCTCAACACTTATTAAATGAATCCATCAGCTCTCGCATTATTTAGACCATCTATTACTTAGATGCTAAATGGTGTTGCGGTCGTCGACTCTGCCGATAGTATTGATCGATGTTTCGATAGGAATATCGACCGATACACATCTAGCTACGTCGATCGATTGCTCTATAGGAGTATCGATCGATACGGCTCTAAGCAAGCTTTATGCGCGAGTTGATACAATGCTCACCATGATCTTAGATCAGCTTTCGCATATCTCAAGAGGATCATAGCATGTTTAGGATGTTGTCAGGTATTGCATGTAATAAACAATGCAATCCAAGTTCATGTTCTAGGTAGCTAAGCTAGAAAAAGCATTAGTGAACAATCCTAACAATAAATATCACAACTATAGCAATTATAGGTTGGGGCTAATCCTTCATATCCTATTTAAACCCTAAATCTAACAAATGAATCTACTCAGACATGGATAAGTAGTTCATAGCAACAAGGTAATAATAGAAATTCATAGATCTATTAGAGGGTGAACACTTAGGTCTCAATCACAAATATCTTTGGATCTCTCCCTAGATCTAGAATTCTATAACCTTTGTTATCAAATAAAGAACTGAATATAACTTTATTGAGAACTTGCAAAGTAATGAAAACAGAAATGAGTAGAAGAAGAAGAAACTCTTTTAGAACTTAGAAACTGTTAAAACTTGTATTCAACTATAAAACTCTAAAACTATAAAACTATATCTCTGCCAAAACACTTAGGCACATATAAATATGAGTTCATTAGGTTAAAAACTCATCAGGGGCATTCTTGTAAAATGTGATATCTTGGGTTTCACGTTCGGCCAAGTCCAACTTGTCTTTCTGCCGCCTCAGTATCGATCGATAGTACTGGGTGTACATCGATCGATTATTGTCTCGATGTATCGTCCTTCGGCTAATGTGTGTCGATCGATTGCACAGAGTGTGCATCGATCGATGTGTAACTCTGGTGTCGACCTCTGGTCTTGATCACGGGTGAACTCTTCTTTAAGCTCCAAAAAGGCACCTAAAACATCACTTTTTTCCAAAATGCTTCTGAACCTGAAAACATACCTAATAAACTTCAAAACATAGATAATAGTAGTAAAAACACTCGTATACCATGGTAAAAATAGGTAAAATCCATGGTATATCACAAAAAAAAAGAAACAAAGACAAAAAGATAGAATCAAGAATACCAAAACTAAATGAGAAAATTCGATTTATAAACTACTCAAAGTACACATATTTTCATCGAAATGACACTAAGGCGGCAAAAGAAAGCAAAGCGTCAAAAACTTTCGAACATGTCACAAAAAGGAATGATCACTATTGCACGAAATGATTCGCTTTACGAGAAAGGAAAATCAAATCCCTTGACTTGTGTCAATTAAATCCGGTCGCATATCTGTCAAACCAAAATCTTGAACCAGATCTTGAAACACCTAGAATGGGGGCCTCAAGTATGCCATTCAAGTCATACCCAAATATCCGACGCACCTGATAGCCTGAGACACGCCGGACTCCAGGGGCTATTGTTGCAGTTGTGTTTCAATCCATTCCAGACCCGGTTGAAGATCTCAATACGAACGTAGTAAAGCCCAAATCAAGCACCATTATAGCCCAGTAAAGGAACCATAGGTCCACGGAGGTCAAAACCCACCCGGCTAAGGGAGTCTCACATGCTGAGCTTGGAAAGTCATAGCAAAACGTAAAGTTATTAAAAGCATTAAAAACCACCGTGAACACACTTGATCTTGTGTTCAAAAAAAAAAAACACACTTGATCTACACCAGAAACCACGCCACCGTTACAATACACTTTAAAGGACCTATAAAAGAAAGGAAATAAGCCAAGAGAAAAGGATATGATTCTCTCCATAGTTAAACTATAGTCACAATACATTCATATTCTCTTGTTCTTAGATACCTCTTGTATTGATCATTCACCTTCGATCCTATCGTCAGTAAAACATTCATTTTCAATAGTTGATTAAAGCCTAGACTTTTCCATGTTTAGATAACTCTTTTAACAAATCATCGTAAACACAAATTATACTTCCGAGTGAATTTTAGGATTCAACAATATAGATCTTTCGCCTTGAACAAAAGAAATCATCATCATCAAAACCGTGCCGTTTAGCCATCACCCCGTACAATTGATAATGAAAAGGAGGACAAATTAAAAGAAGACGAAAAAGAAAGTTTGAAGGTGAATTTTAGGGTTTGTAGATTGCATTAATCGAAGAATGACTCGGTGACATATTTGGAGGTGTATTCAACTGAGAGTTTTAGATGATTTGTATTAAAATGACAAATTCACTGTTATTCAAACTTGAATTTTAAAAACTCATTTAAAATTCAATGTTATTGAACTTGACATTTCGTAAAATATTATGAAATCCACTGTTTTTGAACATAATTTAAGTTATGGAATTTTAAAGTTTTCAGGTGATTTTAGGGTGTGTGGGTGGAGTTTCTTAGTTAAAAAAATTGAAATCCAAATTCCAAGGTTTTAGGTGATATTCTAGAGTGCTTTAACAAAAATCACCTAAATCTCTGCAACTTATTTAAATAATCTAAAACTCCATTAAAAATCAAATCACCTCAAATGTTAGATTGAATACACCCTCCAAAGTCCTTTGCCCATAAGCTCATTCCGTGTTTTATTGCAATTTGTTAAAATATAAGGCCCCATCTACTACTCTTTCATTAATTAATGAAATAGTTTAATATAGCAAGCCTGCTAATTGGTTTTGGGAGGTGATTATTTATTTATAAGAAAATGATCAAACCATGCATTTTCACTTAGAGCATCTCCAAAAGAAACTCTATAAATTCAAATATAAGATTTTTTTGCTCTCAAAGAAGAAATTTCAAAACTTCAAGTTTAGAAATTTGTGGAGTGAAACTTCAAATATGAAGTTTCACTACTTAAAACTTCGAATTTGAAGTTTCATCTTTTTATTTGCAATTTGGTCCTTACAATTAATTACATATCCCATTTATGACTTTTAAGTATTTTTTTCGTTTATCATTTAATCCTTAAAATTTTTATATCCCATAAATGTTTCAGATTTGTTTTTATAAATTCAGGTTTTACACATAAAATTAAATAAAAATTTTAAAATAAAATTTATATTATTTTAAAACTAGTATTAGACAAAAACAAAATTACAAAGGAAACTTAATAAAAACTTTTTTAAAAGGGTACATGAAAACATAATTATTATACATATTCAAATATCAAACTACAAACAAAATATATACCACATTGTAAATAAGTATGTCTTCATGTACCGTTTTTTTTTTTAATTATTAAGTTTCTTTTTAATATTTTTGTTGTTTAATTTTAGTTTTAAAATTAAATTATAAATAAAATACAGAATTAAATATTAATCTACAAACAAAATACCACATTATTTCATAAAATTATGTTCTTAATAATTTTATGAAATAATGTGGTATTTTGTTTGTAGCTTAATATTTAATTATGTATTTCTATTTATAATTTTATATTTTTCGTGTAAGATTTTATTAATTAATATTTCTATGTGTTAGTTATTTATAAAAGTTTTATGGATTTACATTAATAAAGCTAAATACAAGGACCATATAGTAAAATACAAATAGTTTTAAAGTTAAATTTGAAAGTTTTACTTTTGGAGAAAAACACCTTGAAACTTCAAATATAAAATTTTACACACTGTAAAATAAAATCTTTTTGGAGATGATTTTATAATGATACGAACATAATCCTTCATTTCATTTTCATTTTGTAGTATTTAGTATATAGTATACAATCTTTACTAGCGCAGCGTACGAATGGGTGAATGGTCGATCTAAGAATTTAGGGTTCTTCGAGACCTGTTCTTGGATCGATTAAGGGTTTTTTTTCAATAGCTCCTTAAGACCAACTTCTTTTTTGATGAATTGAATCGAATCTAAACAAGGAATAAAAGCAAAAGCTCTTCTATTTCATAAAATCAAACGTATCCTTACAAGGGTTTATAGTTCCCTTTATATATCAAAGCCAAAGACGTGATCTATCTTAAAAAAGGAAAACAAAGACCGACATAAAAAAAAGGAAACGTAAAGCCTTATCCTAATGAGTAAAGTCCAACGATAAAGGTGATAATTTAAATTATCACATTGGCGCCATCTTGTAGGGATGATGCTGCATCAGGTCTCCCGAGGTAAGAAGGATTCGTCCGCGAATCAGAAGGCACATCGGGAGGAAGATACTTGGTGAGAAAGCGTACATTGAAGACGTCAGAAGTAGTGATGTCGGATGGAAGCTGTACTCGATACACATTATCATTGATCCTGGCCACTATCTTGACAGGACCAATCTTCTTAGTCTTGAGCTTGTTATAGTCACGGGATGGCATACGATCACGATTTAAATGAACCCAAACCAAGTCACCATCATTGAATACAACACGCTGGCGATGGGAATCAGCTGCGGCTTTGTACTTGACGGAAAAAGCTTCGAGCTGTTGAATAGTTTTTGCGTGCGTATCCATTACATTGTCAATAAAGACACTTGCATCACCATGAATCCTTGTATGATCCGGAAGAGAAGAAAGATCGACAGGAGCCCGTGGAACAATGCAATAAATAACCTGAAAAGGACTAAAGCCCGAGCTGCGATTCACTGCATGATTATGAGCAAACTCAGCTTGCGGTAACCGTGAATCCCAAGACTTTATAGCATCGCCGACCAAGCAACGCAAAAGATTACCCAAAGAACGGTTAACAACTTCAGTATGGCCATCTGATTGAGGGTGATATGCTGAGCTCATATCCAAACTAGTATCCAATAACTTCCAAAGGGAACGCCAGAAGTGACCAAGGAAACGGGAATCACGATCAGAAACAATAGAGGACGGGAGGCCATGTAACCTGTATATGTCACGAAAGAAAAGTGTAGCCACTTGGACAGCATCCGTAGTCTTCTTGCATGGTATAAAGTGAACCATTTTAGAGAAACGATCCACAACAACAAATATAGAATCGAAGCCTCTCTGCGTACGCGGTAGGCCTACGACGAAATCCATACTAATGTCAGTCCAAGGCTGAGTAGGAATAGGCAACGGCATATAGAGACCAGCATTAGTTGAATGTCCTTTGGCTTGTTGACACTTAACGCAACGCTCGACAAATCGCTCGACGTCGCGTCGCAAAGAAGGCCAGAAGTCAGACGTGGAGAGCAAGTGGAGTGTGCGATCACGGCCAATGTGCCCCTCCTGATGTATCTCTGTGATGAGTTTGAGGCGCAAACTGCAGTCTGATATGCACAATCTGTTCTCGCAGAAAAGATAACCATCGCATAGTGTGTAAGGAGTCGGAAGACCCGCAGTGGTTTCTGCAAAAACTTTCCCAAAGAAGGGATCAGAAGCATAAAGATCCACAAACGTACTAAAACCAGGAACAGTAGTATGCATGGTAACGAGAATGGAATGTCGTCGGCTGAGAGCGTCTGCAACACGGTTAGAGCTTCCCGAAGTATGCTTAATGACGAATGTAAACTGTTGCAGAAACGCAATCCAAGAAGCGTGTCGGGAAGAAACATTCTGCTGAGTACCAAGATGTTTCAACGCATCATGGTCCGTGAAAAGGAAAAATTCACGATGAAAGAGATAATGTCACCAGTATTTAATGGCCTGGACAATGGCGTAGAACTCAACATCATAAGTGCTATAACGAAGGCGCGAATTGGCTAGCTTCTCGCTAAAAAAGGCAAAGGGGAGATTTTGCTGGCTTAAAACCGCACAGATACCTGTCTTGGACGCATCAGTATGCAGCTCAAAGACCTTAGTGAAGTCGGGAAGAGCCAAGATCGGAGTAGAACACAACGTTTCTTTAATGACTTGAAACGCTCGAGCAGCAGCTGGAGTCCAAGAGAACTTGCCATCGCGGATACAGTCAGTAATAGGAGACATAAGGCTACTGAACTGAGATATGAATCTGCAGTAGAAGGAGGCAAGGCCATGAAAGCTGCAAGTTTCAGTAATTGTTGTTGTTTCCGGCCAAGAGCGTATGGCTTCTACTTTACTAGGATCGACGGATAACCCATCGGCTGACACAATATATCCCAGAAAGTGGACTTCATTGACGCCAAAAGCACACTTCTTGCGCGTGGCAAAGAATTGATCACGCCTCAAAACGGTCAGGACATCGCGAAGGTGTGCAATGTGGTCTTCGAGGGAAGAACTAAAGATGAGAATATCATCAAAGTAAACCACCACAAACTTACCAATAAAAGGTCTCAAAGCTTGGTTCATAACTCGCATAAAAGTACTCGGAGCATTAGATAACCCGAATGGCATAACCATCCATTCAAACAGGCCCTCGCGAGTCTTGAACGCTGTCTTCCACTTCGTAAGTCCAACTTGGAGAAGATTGAAGCTGAACCAATCTGGTCTAGTAGATCATCAAGGCGGGGAATAGAAAACCGACAGCGAACAGTGATCTTGTTAATAGCGCGACTATCCACACACATTCACCATGTTCCATCCTTCTTAGGAATCAGCAATGCTGGAACTGCGCAAGGACTTAAACTCTCGCGCAAGAAGCCTTTAACGAGAAGTTCTTCGACTTGACGGTGAGGTTCTTCATGTTCAGACGGACTCATTCGATAGTGAGAACGATTGGGTAATGATGTGTCCGACACGAGATCGATACGATGTTGTATATCGTGTAGGGGCGGTAAGCCTGATGGAAGCTCGTCGGGGAAAACGTCGGCGAACTCTGTGAGAATATTGAGAAGTTGAGGGTGTATGGATGGAGTTGGAGATGACGATGGCGAGAGCACAAGTAAAAAGACCATTCCAGTTTCGTGCATCAAACTTTCAAAAGGAGCTCGCTGAAGAAGAAGGACTAGAGATGCTGATGGCTGAGGCGCCGTTAAGGGAGAAGAGAGAGACGCCGGTGGAGATGGTTTTAACACAAAGTTACGATTATTAAATCGAAAGGTTTAGGTGTTAAGATACCCATCGTGAATGACACGGCAATCAGACTCCCATGGTCGTCCTAAGAGAAGATGGAAAGCATCCATTGGTACGATATCGCAATATGTCTTATCATGATAAGAATCGCCAATGGAAAAGGAAACCAGCGTCCGCCGAGTAATGGTTAAGTCGTTGTGTTGCTGTAACCATGCTAGTTTGTAAGGAGACGGGTGAGGTTCATCAAGGAGCTCGAGTTTTTGGACTGAGTCAGATGAGATGACGTTCTCGGAGATGCCTGAGTCGATGATAAAATTGCAGACTTTACCCTTTGCCCTTAATAGTGCATTTGGAATGGAATAGATTATTGCGTTGAGGATTTGCAGCAGTACTATGAGGAGAGAGGCACGATCTGCGGAGCATGAGAAGATTTCCTGAATCAGCTACCAATTCTTCTGGCTCACCATGTTTATTGTCTTCATCATAGATGGGATCGTCGTTATATGCATTCTGGTCATCAAGTAACAGACCGCGGCGTGCTTTGTTTGGAAAAGCCGCTTGACGGTGTCTTGTCTCATTACACATATAACAACGTAAGCCACCCGATATTGTTTGCCGCTGTGTTTCAGCAGGTACAAGAGCTGTGCCTGGTTTCGATGGAGTAGGATCGCTAGATGTGCTTGTGGTAGCTGTCGTCGTTGCAGGTCGTGATTGTCTGTTGGTTCCCCAAGATGAGAAGCCATTACGAGTTTGTGACTCCATTGTAACTGCTTGTTGATGAGCTTCAGAGATTGATTGGGGTCAGAACAGGTTCAACATGAACTGAATTTGTTGACGCAAGCCTCCTACAAATCTCATGACTAACTGTTGTTCCGTATCTCGAACTTCAACACGATTGACCATCTTGAAGAATTCTGTAGCATAGTCATCCACGGAACGAGATCCTTGTCGCATATTCTGGAACTTCTGAAACATCAGCTGGTCATAATTGTACGGGATAAATTTTTTTTGCATCTCACGTTTCAATTTGTCCCAAGTGGTAATTTTCGATTTTCCAAGACGAGCTCGAGTTGTCTTGACTTGCGACCACCAAGCAGCAGCTCTTTCACAGAATTGTATTGCAATAATTGGTACACATCGATCCAACGGGATTTGTTTGAACTCTAGAATTTCTTCTACGGTTACAAACCAATCCAATAAATCTTCGGCTATTGTAGAGCCATTATACTCGGGGAAGTTAAGCTTGAAGCTCTTCTTCCATGACGAGTCACTGAATTCTTCGTCAGAGTCGGAGTGATTGGAGTTGTGGTTGCGACGGCGTGCGTTTTGCTGGCGGAGCGGAGCAAAAGGGTTGTCGTCTTCATCTGAGTTGTTGTGTATTGAAACTTGATCGTTGCGGCGGTGGCGATGTGCAGGGGCGGCTTGCTGAGTTGTCAAAGCGGCAACAGCTTCAACAAGGTGTGTGATCTGTTCCTGGAGATAGTTGATGGATTGCTGTGTGGCGGGGGTATTGTCATCAGCCTGGTATTGCTGAGAACCCATAGCAAAGCTTTGATACCAACCTGGCGCAGCGTACGAATGGGTGAACGGTCGATCTAAGAATTTAGGATTCTTCGAGACATGTTCTTGGATCGATTAAGGGTTTCTTTCGATAGCTCCTTAAGACCAACTTCTTGTTTGACGAATTGAATCGAATCTAAACAAGGGATAAAAGCAAAAGATCTTCTATTTCATAAAATAAATTGTATCCTTACAAGGGTTTATAGTTCCCTTTATATATCAAAACCTTATCCTAATGAGCAAAGAAATTCAACGATAAAGGTGATAATTTAAATTATCACTTTGGCGCCATCTTGTAGGGATGATGCTGCATCATTTACACTCTAAGAATGTGATGGTGTTTTTGGAGTTAACATTTGCTCTAATTGTCAATTTACTCTATTTCCCACTATAAATTTACCAATCAAGTGAGACATAATTGTTCAGCATTTACTCTAGTTACGATTTAAACATTAAAAAAACTCAACTTTAGGTTTTGCTGAAGTAATACATATTGTTAGAATAAATGTCAATTCACTCTATACTCTACTATAAATTTTCCACTCTTTTCTACATTTTTATTTTACTCCATTTTACTCGAATATATCCAAAATAACAACCTAATTGTTTATTTTTTTGTTCTACAAAATAAATAATGAGCTAATATTTGATTGAAACGCGTTAGGAAATCTAACGAAACAATGTATCTATGTATTAATGTCGGAAATAGAAAAATAAGGTAGTTAAATAATAGCAACAGTCCACAAAATTAGACTCATCATCATAACAATAATTAAAAATAATAAGAGTTCTTCATCATCAATAACTAAAAATGATTGCAGAAAGAGATTTAAAAAAAAAACAGAAATTAAACGCGTAAAATGTTGGATTTGTTTTTGCGGCGCAAAGAAAATTCTTAATTTAGAATTTTACGTAGATTACACTCTTTTTATATTTTAACATAAATTTTCTATTGTCAACCGTCATAAACAGCTCATATATTGTTAAGGTTTTGGTTATTCAAATTTGTGTCCTCCTTTCACTTTCAAAGTTAAGTTTTTTCTTTTATAAGCTTCGTTTTCAGTAATCAATGTTCTGATTAGACATTCATGTTGTTTCTATTTATCATGCTCTTTTATATGATCTTTTGAGCTCTTTCTACCACCTACTGGTGGGTTATCGTAATTTGATGAATAATGCGTTTGCTTGGAACTTGGAATTGAAGTTATTTCAGTGTTTAAAAAAAGCTTCGTTTTCAATATATACCAATTGCATTAACGCGTAAGTGAGTAAGAGACAACTAGAAACACAAAAGTCACAGACTGTCTTCTTCTTCTTCTTCCCGTGAGAGAGACGTCTTTCTCATTTCTCTTTCAACCTGATCATACACAGACTCTCCGTGTCCGTGATTGTGTTCTCTCACACTTTATTCTGCCTTTGACTTATCTCGTGCTCAAAAGTCAATCATGCAACGTATAGAGATTAAGTGAGCCTTTTTTGGGTCCAAACTTATACTGATAAGACCTAGCTAGGAAGATAGCTTTTTCATCTTATGTCGTCAAAAGTATCTCAAAACGAAGTTGAAACAAAGATTTTAAAGAGACGACAACAATACGGCATGCATTCATGAGTTTTCAAAGGGAAAGTTGGCATTTCAGTGACATGATGAGGTGATCACAATGCATGATGATGATGAAGCAAAGTGCTGATAATGAAAAGCTGATTCAAGAAATTAAAAGGGTTTTCTAACGACTAATTTTCCTTTTTCTTCTCATCACTGTCATCATGCTTGATATGACCAGGGAGCTTCTCCTTGATCTTCTCCATAAACCCTTTCTCTTTACCATTTTCATGATGAGGCTCAACTTCGGGCTTACTATTGTGACCTCCAGGAATCTTATCCATAATCTTGTCCATAAACCCTTTCTCCTTCCCATCTTCATGATGCTCATGCTTGTTGGCTTGGTCATGATGACATCCAGATGCAGGAAGCTTCTCCCTGATCTTTTCCATAAACCCTTTCTCTTTCCTATCCTCCTGACTTTCAGGCTTGTTGGCTTGGTCATGATGAGTTCCAGCTGCAGGAAGCTTCTTCGTCATCTTCTCCATAAACCCTTTCTTCTCCCCATCTTCATGCTCATGCTTGTTGGCTTGCTCATGAGTCCCTTTACCTGCATGAACTTTCAACATGATCTTCTCCGTGACTCCCTTCTTCTCCTCAGTTGTACATTGATGATCAGAAACATCTTCATCCTTGTGACCAAACACCTTCTCCTTCAATCCTTTCCTCTTTTTCTTCTTTTCCCCATATTCATCCACTTCTTCATCACTCGACTAGATACATATCACATCATCAAACAAGTGTTATTAACATTTCTCATAGAGTTCTAAATACAAATGTGTATACATATACATAAGCTTACAGAGCTGCCAGAATGGTGAAGCCTTTCCGCGAGAGAAGGTTTCTCCCCTTCCTTCTTTTCCTTGGTCGCGTCAGTTACATAGACATGCTCATCTTCAGGTTTCTTCTTGAGAAAGTCAAACATTCCACAACCTTTGGAAGCTGCAGCATCAGCGTCCTGTTGCTCACTTGAACGAGGATGATCCGCCATCTCTTAAAACAAGCAATTAACACAAAAAACTACGTAAAACACACTTTTGATTGCGAAAAATACTTTGCTTTGTAAGTTGTGAGGATTGATGAGTTACACAGCTCAACCACACTCTCTATTTATAGTGGTTTGAGCTCATCACCACTCCCTCCACTACTTGTGTTACGTTTATTTTTAATTATAAGTTAATTTAATGATACTTAGCACTAATTTCCCGTTAAACCATAAACATTGATCGGAAGAAGATTTTGTTTTTTCTTGAAAGGTTTAAAAAACATATAGTACATGTCCAAATACATTGTGTTTCACCGACCAATGAATGGGTCAGTGTGGACGGTCCACGTTAACCAAGAAAGAGAGTAAAATTACTTTATAATATTTCAAAAAATTTAGGGGATTATTATTAGAAAAATAAACTTAGATTTGAATGATGCTAATTGAAGTGCTTAAATGGGCCTAAGAAGATAATGGTAGGCTTACATAAACAATGAACATGAGTGTTTCTTTATTTTTTGATATGCATTATTAGGACTGGGAATTTTACCCGATACCCAAACCCATATCGGAATCCGACATGAAAATTTGAACTGAAATCCAAACCTAAATAGCAAAATAACCGAAGGGATATTAAATTAGAAAAGATTGGATATCCAAACCTGAATGAATAATATTCGAACCCAAATATATCCGAAGATAACCGAATATATGTATACTTAATCTTATATTGTTAGTTTACATCTCTCATTTTATTTTAAAATTATGTTGATGGTACACATATCTTAAGATCATATAATATACATATAATTACGGATAAAATCATTTACTACTCAATTAAAATGCATATCAAGTTTTTTGTTTCATGCATTAACAAAAGTTACATCCAAAATTTAAAAACAATAACCAAATTGATGTCTTTTTATATTTAAAATTTATCTCTAGATCAATTAATCATTCAATCTATTTAGAAATAGAAAATCAGTTAAATGAAAGTTATATTTTTAAATATAAAAAAATTGAGAAACGAAAAGTTAAATTTTTTTCTTCAAAATCTAAATATCCGTACCCGACACAAAATATCCAAACGGGTTCTATACTCCTGTACCGAAATATCCAAAAATTCGAAGTACCCGATTCGAACCCAAACGAGTATCCGAACCCCCTATGCATTATTATCCATCGTAATGGTTATTTTATTATCATTAATAATTCACCATCACCTACAGATATGTATGTGTAAGAATATCAAAATGGACATGGAAGTAAGAGATCCCTTTAAACAAAGTGTCAGCCCTAATCCTGACCCTTACTTATTATAATTGAAATATTAAATACAAAACTTTTACTTCACTAACAATTATTGAAACCATTCAATGGGTGATTTTGTGTCCATGTTATCATCTTACTATACTAAAAGTTGTATATAGTGAAATATTAGCCTGTCGACGTCACTAAAAATATTTCTCCAATCAGAACATTTTATTTGGATATGTCATATGGGCTTGATTATCTTGGATTATGTTTGGGCTTCAAGGGTGAAATCCTATGATGATGGGCTTAGTCTATTGGTTCCTGGGCTTCGGTTTCATTTCGCGACCAAAACGAAAGAATCCCTAGACAGACGTCTCCAGTATCTACGCCTCTGCCTCTTCGTCATCTCCGCTTGAAACCATCATGGTTCAGTTTTTTCGTTTCACTTCTGCACAATCAAGACTCTACTACATCTCCATTAATGAATTTGTTCTTAATGATTTCGTTTCAGCTTCTCTTTTCTTCCTTCTTTATATACTCTTTTTTCCCCTCTGTACAAATCAAAATCCTTGAACTTCTCTAACCTCGATCCATGGCGATGAAAGCAAATGGCAAGTCCCCTATCACCTCCGATTATGATGAAAAATTCATGTTCTTCCGAGATGTCTCTCTTGGTCCCCACGAGACTCAGTTGCGCTTCCGGCTGATCCACTTCTGGGAGGCTTGGAACCCGATTAAGAAAACTCTAATCGGACTTGAGATGCTCCTCATCGACAAACAGGTTATGTTTAATCTTCGAAATTTTGTAACTTTGTTCCCACTTATTTAGTTCAAAACATTGTTCGCTTATTTATTTTGGTTTCGTCTTATGTTATTATATACAGGGAACTGTGATTCAAGGCTTCATTTCGCCTGGGCGTATTCAGAAATATTTGCCAAAAATGAAGAGAGGATCAATTTACAAACTCAACAACTTCTAGGATCAAGCAACAAATCGGTGTATCGGGTTTCTGCTCACGCCGTGACCGTGTCCTTCTCATGGAACTCTGAGCTATCGGTTCTTTTGGACAGCACCACCCCTTTCGATGAAGACAGATTCAGGTTTCATTCGTATGAGGAATTTGAAGCTAATTGTGATCTCAAAGGAGACCTCTACGGTAAGCTCTCAAATCCCCACAGCATCTCTGATTTGCATTGCTTTTGATTGGATTTATTTTTTTAAAGTCTTCGTTCCTGCTTAGTTACAGAACTCTAGAATATTTTTTTGCATTAAGCTATTGGTTCACTTTCAGAGTGTTCGGGTTTGTCTTACTCATACTCTGAAGTTGCTATTTAAAGAAGACATGTGAATGAATGGAGTGTTTAAAGAGTTTTTTTCGTTTGTGTTATACATACTCTGAACTTGATATTGAAAGAAGAAATGTGAATGATGGGAGTGTGAATGAATGGAGTGTTTTAAGAGTTTTTGGTTTGTCTTAATCATTGTCTGAAGTAACTCTTGGAAGATGCACATCTCGATGAATGAAATTTGGTTTATTATGTTGAGCTAGACTCAAACAAGCTTTGTTGGTAGGGTGTTGAGGACCATCCATATGATGAGGGGCTGATAGTCTCTCTGTGGACTCAAACAATTTTGTAAACAACATTGGTCCAGATAACACCAACAGGTGTGATGCTGCTGCAACCATCCAAGGCTGTTCAGAAGTGTTCAAACCGATTCCTCTGCAAACTGATCCACTGGTCAACACGAAGAAACTATAAAGGATCCTGATCACTCCAACTATGGAGACAAGGGTCCAAATCTTAAGAAACTATAAAGGATCCTGATCACTCCAACTATGGAGACAATGAAGCTGGCCAAAAGGTACCCAATTCCATTTCCAGTTCCTAAGTTTTTACCCTTCACTGAACAAAGTAGTTGTCTATCAACTTCTTAATTAATCAGTTCTGGTTTCGTTTGTTCAAGAATAATTGGTACACATGGTATTTTAGTATTTATGTTGTTATAAAAAAATTTGTTAACCATATTTTGGGATTCGTATTGTTTTGGTATTATATTGGAAACAGTCAAAAAATATATTTGCGGCAGTCAAAATTATATACCAACAATAAAAACCAGTATATTACAACAAACATGTAGTTTTTTTTTTAATTATAATTTAAGCAAGAGATGTCTTTGTCTTAAAAGTGAAAAAGTTTTTTTTTTAATTTAGAAATTCAAATTAAAATAACCTAACGTAATTCAATTGAAATAATGGAGACTAAAGTAATTAACTTTAAAGTAACAACAATACAGAATAATTCGATAAAAACATAAAAAAGCAAATAAAATAAATTTATTACTCTCTTAATAAAAAATACTGTTTTCTTCGAAGAATCATAACTATGCATGGTATTATGCAAATTAGTCAACATCTTTGACTCTCAATATTTAAAGAGCATATATAAGTAAATAATTCATGAAAATAATTGTTCAAACATAATATAACCAATCCACTAAAATAAAACCATTTAAATCAATTACTTCTATATATTAAAAAGAGAGATAAAGATATATATATATATATGCATATATGTATATATATATTTAAAATGACAAAATGATGTGTACTATCTGATCAAAATACGAGAAACTAACTAAATATTATAAAAATGGAATGTCACATTATTTTAAAAGATTTTTAAAAGTTAATTGAGAAAAATATAATAAAATAGAACTAAAAGAATTAAAAAAAATAAATGCAAATTCTATTTATATAATAACACATTAAAGATTCCATATGCAAATAAATATAGTAACTTCATGAATTTCAAAGAGAGTTTGAATATAAATAATTTAATGCTGATATGAAAATAAAATGTTTATAATTATAAATTTTAAATTGAAACTTAATAAAACGATGAGATATAGGAGTATAAATGAAAGTAGAAAATATAAAATAAACCAATCAAAATATCTATATTACCAAAATAAAAAAGAACACATTTGTATTGAAATCATCTCAACCATCAAAGTATAAGATTTAGTTAATTGCAAAAGTAGTGAAAAATCATAATAAACCCCCATAAAATAAAGTAACCACGAAAATAATTATTCGAGCCACATATATAACCAAACCTTCTCAAATAAGAACAACTATTAAAGCTATTATACATATTTAACAAATGTGTTTTTCTTTGCTTTTTTATTTTAATTGTAACACCGCCCAACGTTCAGTTCAGATGAATGACTGTAAAAGTCAGTGTATGAGATTAAGTAAGAAAATCTTTACTTAAGCTATACTGGAATTATTATTAGGAAAAAACAAATAATTTTGACTTTGGAACAAAACCGCAACAAGATTAAAACATCTCACATATTGGCAAACAACAACTGTTGTAAAGGTAACTATCTCTATGCCATAATTTTGTTATGCACATGAGAACAGGAGGAATGCATTAAATTTATGGATCGCCATGTACAGAAAACCGACATGTTTGGGGCTGACAAGTGCTGAGATAGATCAAACGTTCCTTATACGACGTCTTTATATTGAAAAAGAAGTGTAATGGAACTAATATGATCTTTACAATGCCACCACATCTCAATAATCTTGAAAATCGATATAGTGATTGTTATGACTATAAACAAATGGAGAATTTCTTAGTGTTGGTTTTACGGTGACTGACAAATGCCTACACTCTTTAGTCACTACTAAGTATTCACACTTTCCAGTTTCAATGTTTTCTTGTTTTGATTAGTTTTGCATTACTTCATTCTTCTCATTTAATTGAACATTCTTCTTTTAATAAGAAATTCAACTTCAAATAATCACCACTTTCACTCTAATCGCATGTCGAAAGACTATGATTTCAACATAAAAAATAAATACTTTTATAACATGCTGACAAAAAAACACGTTTATAACATACACAAAAAATTATCCACAATGCAATCCTTCCGAACCCAAAAATTACAAACCACAAATAACACACCAAATACGGAATCAAATTTTTGTAAAAGGAAACGATATGAAGACCATTTGAAGCCCTCACAACATACCAATGCCACAACTCTTTAATAAAGAAACAACTATTGCAAACAAGCAAAATATATTCTATTACATATAATCCCCCTCCTCACATATAACTTTTTAAAAGACAAAGTTTATTATCATGTACATCTCTTGAAATGCAAATCAAAAACACAACCCACAAAATCATACAAAAAAATAATAACCTAGATCACAAGTAGTATATCCCGCCCGTAGGACGGACCGATCCTAGTCTTCAATAATAATTTTTTATTTATAAAATTATGATTTATTCTATTAATTTAAAATTATATTTTATCTACTGATAAAAAGTTATTAGTTAAGTTTTAAATGGTTCAACAAGACATATAATAATATTGACTATACTTAATATTATAATTAATACCATTTACATAAAATAATACAAATCTAGTTCACGTCATCTTTCTATCTCCTACCGTAGTTGTCATCTTTTCATCTTTTTTTGGATAATCCAAGAGTGCTTGACGGACTAAGACCCAACTGACTAATCTTCTTGGAACCTGTCCACAAGCCCCAGGCAGATATAGTTACTAGTAATGAGAATTAGGTATCCATGTCGTCTAGTCACACAATCGGGCATATCTGAGATGGTAAATTTCAATATTCTCCATCTTCATCGGCTTCTTCTTTATTCTCCTTATGAAATTTTTCATGATCTAGGACCACCAGACATAATCATTCAGTCATAATATCCATTCACCTTTACCATCACATTCCTGTTGATTATGTTTGAGTAAATTTTGGGTAAATGACCAATTCTGATTTATTCCGGTTTAGAGAATATGATTGGTTGCTAAACTGAGATTCTGATTATGAATCGATCTAAGTATGGTTACCAATTGAACTAGAGAAGAATATGCACTGTGATCTTGTGTGTTTATGATTCTAAGAATTGAGTTTATGAGTTGCTAAATTGAAATTATGGATATTGGTCTGATTCCAGAGCAACATAATGAACATATTATCCTTTTTTTTTTGTTAAGTTTGAAAACGTATTCTAGGGTTTCAAATGGATGTTGGTCTGATAGGGTTTTTAATACCTAAAAGTTAGGAGACAGATCTCCTTAAATAATACACGAAAATAAGCAAATGAAAATGTATTGTCAACATAACATACTAGCATAATAATAGTGAACACTCTTTCTTACTTAGAGTGAGATATTTTATCTTGATTACTTTAGCCATTTCCATTGATCTCCCTTGCTTTTTCTGCTCCAACGTTGTAAGTAAATGGTGACCAGAGAACAGTAACCCTCTCAATACTCCCTCCCCCCATAGAAGATCCACCTTCTCCTCAAGGTCGTACGAGCCAAGTATTTACGTGTAATAATCTTCGACGTCACTTCCAGATACGAACTGAAAATGTCCTCACCAACAGCCACAAACTGCATGTGTTCATGTGCATTTCTTTTCTCACCAATCCAAATTACATGTATAGAATCGACAAGAGCCCAGCGGCCTTCCTAGTCCAAGTTTTCAACAGTTCCTGATCATGATCTCCATTAGCATTACCCCCATGCGTAATGTTCTTTCCTGCCATAATGAGATCTGTAATGCTCTTTCCCCACCGAACTCTTGCTTCAATTTCCCAAGCTTAACTCCATCAGTACTGCTTTGAAATGATTCATATGTTTCCTTGCAAACAAGTGCTTAAGCCACAGACTTACTACTAGAACCGATGCCACCCTGTCTTTGGCGTGCATCGTAACACCTTTCAAGATCACCCACTCGTGTTGGTGATAAAAGAACAAGGTATGATGTTTCCAATTGTTGTTATTTTGCCGAGCTTTGAGAGCCATTTGTACCCAAGTACCATTTCAAAAAAGGAGCGAATTCCTCCCAACACCATGAAGTCTTCATCTCAACTCTAAGACACGTTCCTTTATTTTGGATAACTGAGTTACAGCTCAACACAACCCGTTCTGTATGTCCCATATCCATTGGTAACTAAAAACGTTCTACCAACTGTACTGAGATGAAGTTATTAGTAGCTCTGGAGTCAATTATACAGCTGCTACACGACCTGCAATGATACCAACCAAGAAGAACCTAATCTGACTATCATCCTTGATCATGATGTAAGGTGCAGTATGTTGATTCACTCCAGCTTCAATGACCTGAAGCAGACCTCCACTCACGTGGTTATTAGTCTGCAATACCACCAAGCTCAAAAACAATTCCATCTTGTCAAACTCTCTTACTACACTAGTTTCTGATCTTGAATCCTTGTGAACCCGCAGTCTTATTCTCCAGCTCTGTCCAAGAAACTTGAATTGTACAAATTCACTGACAACAGTATTCATGGTGTAGTGTATTTTACCGCATATGGCATGTGATATACTAAAATTGAGTGTTTCACTGCAAGCTAACATTGGTTGGTCTAATATTTGAGGTTCAATTCCAGGGGACCAGTTTTATACTTTGCTTCTATGAGTTCGATATTAAGCTAAGAAAAATCGATGAGGCTTAAAATAAGAAAATAAAATATGTAAGTAGACAAAGAATTAATTGGTTCGGTTTAATATTAAAAGGAAGCTAAGCCTAGGGCGATGGTTCAGATATTTAAGAAGCAATTTCAAACAAGTTTAGAACTCAAAGGACACATAAAGTTCGACCCACTCTCGTGGCATCTCTCTTTTAATCAAGTAATCCTAATGCCTAACCTGTTGTTTGAATTAGAATATGAAGACAAACATTAAGTTCAGATTCGATTAGTTCACACCCTAACATCTATTTTCACCGGTTAGGGAGGTGTTGCCAGTCAAGCTATTTCTAGCAACCTAACACTTTTGATGAATATATTAAACCTAGAACCAGACACTAAATGGTTATCTTAATGCATGCTTTAAGTGCAAAAATGAATGGAGACAATTAAACAATAATCCTTATTTGTATTCAGCTCATGCATCTTGATATCATAACATCCTAGGCTAAGAAAATCGACTACTCAGCCATAGTCAGAGAAAACACAGAGAAAATTGATGAAGAAAACATGTCTGAATCAATAATAATAAGTAAAGAGTGTATAAAAATCTTCTCCAAAGGATGTAGATATTCTTCTCCCTCAAAGTTACAAATTATCAAGCTCTCTCCCTTAATCTCTCTAAAAAGTGGCGTAATCTGACAAGAAAAATAGAAAACAATCTTTTTACAGGTATGTGGCTTTCCAAGAAGAAAAAAGCGGGACCCCTATGTAAAATACTAATATATTGGAAACTTCTTTAAAAATCTCAGTTGATGGAGCAGCTGCTCCATTATGAAAATCTTCAATTTGTTTTCTCTTTTCTCCTCTTTTGCTCCAAGTGATCTACATTCCATCAAAGCCAACTCCAAACCTGTAATGACTCAAAAAGGAGTAGAAAGACTCGATAAGACTCGAATACACTTTAGAAAAATATAGAAAAAATTGGCAAATTGGGCAAATCGCAAGTTTGAAATTAGGGAATTGGGCGACCTCAAGTTTAAATTAGCAAATTGGGCAAATCACCTTTTCCAGACTTGTCAAATGTCGACAGAGGGCGCGCGTGGTTCTTGATATTACGACTGTGCCATAACGCATAAAATTCTTACAATAATAAAAAGCACCTCTCATCTTTTCATCTCAAAACTTCTGGTCATCTTGTCGTTTGACCAAAAGCACCTCTAAACAACAGCTGCAATTGAAAAGCAAACACAAGAACCACCCTCGACTGTACCCAGATCGGAGACACAATTGAAAACCAAACATCCGACACACGAATTGGAGACTGCAACCAGATAAGACACACTGATTACAGACGACGGCGAATTGGAGACTTCGAGCAGACTCCGGTAGAGATGGTATCCCCCTCCAGCGTAACGCCCTCGAGGAGGGTGACTCGTAGTCAATCCGCCAGTGATAGAAAACCAAATCTCAAGAAAACTCGCCGAGTACGCAGAACTGCGCCTCGTTATGAAGGTATCTCCTTTCGCTAAGCTTCTCTCTCAAATTCTAATGGAAAAGTTTAGAAAAATAAAGCGTTGGGTAAATGTCTGGATTTGGTCATTGTATTTCAGAGATGAGCACGGACTCCGAACTAGAGGAACCTGAATCCACCGACCAACAAGAAGCTGCATCCACCGAACAAGACGAAGCTGCATCAACTGAAGAAGACGAAGCTGCATCCACCGAGCCGGAAGTTGTTGGGAACACGGCGACTTTCCCGGAAAGACTGTTCGCACGTAATTGCTATCCTGGAAAACCTCGACTGAACATCTATTCAAAGGCGAGTATCATTGGATCGTTAGTGAATTTGCTTAGAGGCTCCCCTGAAATGAACTGTCAGCTAGGAAGTCAGTTTGGAGCTCTGTTCCACTTACCAGATCGGGTGCTCGAACTCTGCGAAACTTGTACATTCTCTCCTCACCGTCACCGGTTACGATCCGCCTATATGAGCTCTGGTTCTTGTTTGCAGACAAGCCACTACGGATTTCTCTGCGTGAGTTCGGAGACATCACGGGTCTGAAATGCGAGCCTGAAAGAGAAAAAGTTGGAAACGGTTCAGAATCTAGCGATGCCACACCTGGACGATGTGGAAAGAGTTGTTTGAAACCAGATGAAGACGCGATCAGTAGCAGATGTTCTTCGTGATGCTTGAACAGCCAAGTCTTCCTGAGTGGAAGCGGTTGCCACTAGCTCTCATTGCACTTGTAGATGGTCTCCTGGTTTGTGGTCACAAAATATCTTCGTCCGCTTACGTCGAGATGCTGGAAGACACCGGATATTTTCTTCAATATCCATGGGGAGAGAGGCATTCGTCAGCACTCGTCTAAATTGACACCACCTCAACCTTCGATCCTTCTAAAATGGATAAATCCCTTCGATCATGCGGCTTCGTTGAAACAGCGATAACAGCGTGTTATGGGTTCCCTCTGGCGCTGCAACTTTTTGCTTTTAAAGCTATCCCTCATCGCTTGAGAAAATTCCTGAACCTAATAAACGACTACTTTCTTGAAGAACCGAATGCGACTCAACAAATACACTTCTGAATTTTGAAGACATACTTCTAGTGGAAACCCAAGCTGAGGTGCAATTATGTTCTCTATCTTATTTGCAAAACAGTTAAGACGCTTCAAACTTTGTGTACTTATGAATGTTTGTGTTCTTTGTTTGAGGTTATTGTTACGTATTCAATTCCGGATGAAGGTGGGGATCCAAAGTGGGAGAAAGAAGTAATCGATCCCCGGATAGATAACTTGGTTCGTGGAATGCGGGAAGGGCACGAGTTCAAAGCAACAGACTTTAGAGGAGGTGATTCATCCCTTCCACCTCTGAAGCCAGCTGAAAAGGGTGAAGGTGTTGGTGTCAAAAAGAAGTGTCTAAAGTCGTCTAGGCGGTTTGGGAAAGCCTCCGATGAACCTGGATGTTCGACTCAGACGCCTCAGCGTCCTATTCGACCTCGTCGTGGTATTCGTAAACAGGCTGAACCAGGAAACTCCACAGATAAGGAGCAAGAACTGAAAGAGTGGATACGAGTTGAACTGAAAACCCAGTTGGGTAAATTGCGGGACCAGTTTTTTGACTGGTTGCATCATGATAGGGGAGGCTCTTTCACGGTTCCGCAAAACACAGCAGGCGGTAAAACAAACAGAGACAACAGTCATGCTGACCCTACCGGCATGGAAGTTCCAAAGAAGCGACGTGACAGTGGTGATGGTATTGATGAAGCTGAAAATGTGGGTCGATAGTAAGAAACACAAGAAGAACAACGGCGATGGGTTTAGCAAGGATGAGACAATGAGAATGCATGATAATCATTGTGATGGTCGTACGCCAAATGATCGCTTCTGGAAAAAGGTAATCAAACTGCTCCTACAATTTTAATGATAAACAATGTAAGGTGTAAAAAATACTGATTTGTTTGGTCGTATTCAGGTTAAATAGTTCAGGTATTCAGTTTAATTTATGAGGTGTACAGGAATACTGATTTGTTTGGTCAGGTATTCAGGTTAAATAGTTCAGGTATTCAGTTTAATTTATGAGGTGTACAGGAATACTGATTTGTTTGGTCAGGTATTCAGTTAAATAGTTCAGTATTCGTTTAATTTATGAGGTGTACAGAATACTGATTTGTTTGGTCAGGTATTCAGGTTAATAGTTCAGTTATTAAAGTTAATTTATAAGATGTTAAGCTTAAGTAGTCAGGTATACAAATCAGTATTCATGTACACCTCATAAATTAAACTTAAGTAGTCAGGTATACAGATATGTTTGGTCAGGTATTCAGGTTGAATTTATGAGGTATTCATCTTAGTTAGTCAGGTGTTCAGATTATTTTGCCATGTGTACAGCTTATTTTGCCATGTTTAAAGATCAGGTTTTTAATCAGGTATACACCCAAGTTGTTAGGTGTACAGATTTACATATAACTACATCTCATTCAAAGTATTTGAATGAGCGATATCTGAATGTTGTCAGGGCGAGGTGGGATATGAGTCTCCAATATCAGGGCTAAATTTGTTAGCAGAAGAGGTTGAAAAGGGGACATGGAGTGACAATGTCTATAAAGATCCACAGGAGAACAGTTGTAGGATTCTTACCGTTTGGCCTCATCCTGAATCTTATGTCCTTCCGGAGGTGCGATTGTAATGTTTTTATAGCATATGTCCTTCCTTGCGTTTGAACTTGTTGAAATCATGACATTGCAGGATGTTACCGAGGAACAAGCTGGTAAAGCGTCACCGACAAATTCTGAAGATTACAAGACACCGCCAGAGGATGATCCGATGACTGAATCTCGCACACCAGACGTTGGGATGACGAAGCGGAGTCGATATCTGACTAGGTCATCCAAAAAAACAGGGCTAGAAGGAAAATGTATTCCAATAAGCTCAACCAAAAAAGATGACCTCCAGACGAAGCGTATTCCGAGGCTCAATAAAGATTGGAGGAGTGTACACCCCAGACAAGAGATTGAAGACCATTTTCCAAAGCTGCAAGTAACCCAAATATATGCCCTTAGCAGAGTTGGAGAAAGCGCAGTTTAAAGAGTTTCAAAAAATTCTCAGAACCGGAGAAGTTGTTTTGATATACCGTGTAAATGTCTAAATATACTGTCTAATATTGACTTTTGTTTGTTTTCAAATTGCAGGGAATTTGAAATTGTTATTGGGATCCATGTCTCAAATCAGTTCTTCCTGTCGTTGGCGAGGCCAACGAATTGGGTCACTACCGATGTATTCAAAACATCTGAACTTAACCCGTTTTATTCAAGTTACAACATGGATTTCCACCGATTTAATGTTGTAATGGTTTGTACATATTCTTCAGCACATGTCTGTGCTAATTAGTATGCTAGTAAGGCGACATGGAGGCAATTATCTGAGAGGGAGGTGCAGATTTGTAGATTACTTCAATATCGCGGGCATTATATCAAAGTTCGCAGAGTTCGAGAAGGCTTCTGATAAATTGGGATTCAAGTGGGGAGGGCTTGTGAGTTTCTGTTTGACCGGAAAAACACCGCGTCGGAATGACAAGAAGGTGTTGTTGGTTGATGTGGACAGGGTGTACGGCCCAATGATGTGGAGAATAGATCATTGGGTTGGTCTTGTAATCAACTTGACATCCAGAGAAGTGGAGATTTTGGACTGCAACATTCTCCATAATGAGTCCGATAATGAGGTGAACAAGCACATGGCTTATCTTCTACGCGCATTGCCTCACGTCTTAGCTGCGTTTTCGCCTCCTTCCGATAGTAGTCATCCTGAAGAAGACCAAGCATTTTCATGGGTGCATCCAGATAATATTTACTTCAACGAAAGGTCTGGCGACTGTGGACCATGCGCGGTTAAATTTCTGGAAATGCATGCAGCGGGATACTCCTATGAGGATATGGGGAAGATCGATGACAATAAGGTGGACATATTCCGTCAGAAATACGCGATGGATGCCTATGAAGAATTTATTGGAAACGCAAAAGTTCAAAACGATGGTTAAACTTCGTCTTTCTTATATCTTTTGTTGAGACTGTTTCTTATGTCGAGACTTGTGCAGACTGAGATGAATCTGCTCATTTGGAGCCATACATGAACAGATATGGTGCATCTCTGTTTTTCCTCTATGTTATCTTTGTTTAACCATTTTTATAAGATGACCCATTTTCTATGAATGAAGTGGATACGATTGCCCATTTAATCGGATGGATGTTC
Organism: Brassica nigra; assembly: GCA_016432835.1. NCBI lineage: Eukaryota > Viridiplantae > Streptophyta > Magnoliopsida > Brassicales > Brassicaceae > Brassica > Brassica nigra. The sequence continues at coordinate 32,999,376 of CM028247.1, forward strand.
GGGCCCATTATGAGATATAACATATAAAGCCCAATTTCATTCATTCGGTATTCGGATGTTATCTTTGTTTAACCATTCATTCGGTATTCGGTACTGGGTGTTCGGGCCCATTATGAGATATAACAAATAAAGCCCAATTTCATTCGGTATTCGGTGTTGGGTGTTCGGGCCCATTATGAGATATAACAAATAAAGCCCAATTTCATTCGGTATTCGTATACGTTATGTTCTCGAATACCTTATGTATTCGAAGAACTTCAGGTATTCGTAGAACTTAGGTATTCGTAGACCTTAGGTATTCGTAAACCTTATCTAGTCGTACACCTTATCTAGTCGTACACCTTATGTAGTCGTACACATTATGTAGTTGTACACTTTATGTAGTTGTACACTTTATGTATTCGTAATATAAATATTAAATATTTATGTCTAAACATCCAGATTATATAAAAATATTAAAACTTCAATGAATATAATATTTAACATTAAAATTACTCATATTAAGTCCATTTTCATTCGGTATTCGGGGCCCATTTTGATTCGGTATTCGGGGCCCATTTGCATTCGGTATTCGTACACCTTAGGTAAACTAAAATATAAATATTTAAATGCACATAAATATTAAAATAAAAATTAAATCCCCAAATATAAAATCCACATAAATATTAAAATATTACATAAACATAATTTATAAAATATTAAACATATAAAATAGATTTAAGCCGAGTCGGAGGTGGAATTCTCATACTTGTCGAAGGAGTTCACATCCTCGTCGGAGGATATCACATCCTCGTCGGAGGATGTCACATCCTCGTCGGAGGAGGAGTTCACATCCTCGTCGGAGGCAGATTCGTCGGAGGCAGATTCGTCTGGATTGGGTCGAGGCACGTAGTCATATCCCTCATCCTCCGGTCACCTTTGTCATCCGCCTGCAGCACGCTAGGGCGGTGATCGCTTTCGGCTTTGCGAGGGCTGGATGGAGGTGTTTCCTTTAACATCTCCTCGACTTCCTCTGCCTCTTCGAACAGGGCTTCGAGTGTGGGAAACTCCTCAGTTTCCAGACCTTCTCGGATCTCTTCCTTTAACCCGTCCTTGGCCATCTCGATCAACTTCTGCTCGCTACGTTGGCGGACAATAGGCAGACCGTAAAAGTAGCCGTATTTTTAACAGACCTCTTTCCTGCCTGATTTCGTTCACCATTTTGGAAATTGGGAAGCAAAAGAAAGGATAAGAGGTTTGCAGAGAAGTGAAGGAGAAAGATATTAAATGATAACAGAGCTGAAAAGTAGTATATATATTACCAGATAATTAATTATCATTAATTATTTGGTAACAGACGCGGCGTGCCATGGGGACTCCTCGGTTGAAACATCTCGTTACAGGCCATGCGAAATAAAGTAGGAAACTTTGTTTCGTATAAATTCCATAAGTGTACGCGTGTTCGTACACCAACGAAGAGAGAGATGAGAATACCTTAAGTTCATACATTAATTAGTATAAATATGGATTAAGATGATGTCTTCTCCGTGTCAGAAGGTAGTAATTTCAAACTACATTATGAAGCTTACGTAACCGATGGGGTATAATGATGACTTTAAGTCCACGCATTAATAAGTATTATTAGAGCATTAGATAAATGATAACAGGGCAATAAATGATGTATATATATCTAAAACGATGCCAAGTAATAAATAATTACACTGTTACAGATTTGGCGTGTGGCGTTACAAAAGGTGTACGTCAGTGATGTACACCTACGAAGAGAGAGATGATAAAGCTAATGTCTTTAGAGCATGATAGAGCTAATGTCTTACAGCATGAGAAAGCTAATGTCTTCTCCGTGTCAGAAAGCTAATGTTTTCAAAAAACATCTTGAATCTTACGTAACCGAGGAGGAATAATAATGACTTTTGTACACCTTAGGAGAGAGAGATGACTAAATACATATGCATTTACAATAAGGCTGGCCCATAATTACTTTCACACATCAGGCTGGCCCATTATGATATATAACAAATTAGGGTCATTCTCATTCGGTATTCGGGGCCCATTATGAGATAAACAGCTCAAACGCCCAATATGAGATAAACCACTTATTATCATTGAACACCAGTTATTATCCTTGAACACCATTTATTATCTTTGAACACTACTTATTATGTTCGCACAGTAAATATGACAGTTAACTAAATTACTACACCGTTAGCCACTAAATGTTTTACTATGAATATAGCCGTTGGAAAGTGATTTCGAATTGATTAGAGCCGTTGGAAGAGCTTTCAAAATGAATATAGCCATTACGTTTTGTTGCCTATTTAAGATGGAATGACTCAGTCGTAGTCTATCCGCACTACTTCCGAGTCTTTCTTCCAAAATCGTCATAAAACTCTTTGACAACAGTTTGCCTTCGAGAAATGACTGATCCTCATTATGCGGATATGAAGCAACACAAAAGAGACTCTGACTGGCTTGAATGCGTCTCATATGCCCACTACTGCATACCCAAAAAGTGTGCTTGTGGTGGACCTATCACGGTGGAAACTGACGAGAGAGGAAGACACTACTATGCCTGCAAAGTTTTTGAGGTTACATCTGAGGTTCTCCTAATATATTTCACGAATTTAGTTCATTAAACTAACTTGTCAAATTAATGTGCTGTAGGACGATGGTTTGCACATCCGACATGGCTGCTTTTCTGCAATCGAGGAAGAGTTGGATGAGTCAAAAAAGCAATATCGTGAAGAGGTCTCGCTCCGATGCAAGCTGCAATATGAGCTTGCGGTGATGTCTACGGAGATCAAAGAGCTTAAGAAACTAATTATGGGGAATCGCTGATAATTAGTCAAAGAGATCAAAGATCAAAGATATTGTGTTGGTTGTTTTCTTCTGTTATGTACCCACTTCAATAAGAGAATCATGTTAAGGATTTCAAATTTTGAAAAAGTAGCCGTTGTTGTACTGAGTCCAATTTCGAAAAAGTAACAATTTATTAATGTTAGAGAATTGTAGAAAATAGAAAATTGTTGTCAAATTGTACGAAAATGTCACACAATGTCAGTCGTTTTCATGAGCCTTATAGCACATTTATCGACATATCTTAGACTTTGGTCCCGATTCATTGACCCTAAATCCTAAACCCTAAACCCTAAACCCTAAACCGTAAACCCTAAACCCTAAACCCTAAACCCTAAAGACTAATTACCAATTGTAGAAAATAGTAGTCAAACATGAAGAGAATTGTAGAAAATAGTAGTCAAACTGTAGAGAATTGTAGAAAATTGTAGTCAAACAAGAAGAGAATTGTAGAAAATAGAAAATTGTAGTCAAATTGTACGAAAATGTCACACAATATCAGTCGTTTTCATGAGGCTATAGCACATTTATCGACATATCTTAGACTTTGGTCTCGATTCATTGACCCTAAACCCTAAACCGTAAACCGTAAACCCTAAACCCTAATTACCAATTGTAGAAAATAGTAGTCAAACATGAAGAGAATTGTAGAAAATAGTAGTCAGACTGTAGAGAATTATAGAAAATTATAGTCAAACAAGAAGAGAGTTGTAGAAAATAGAAAATTGTAGTCAAATTGTACGAAAATGTCACACAATGTTAGTCGGATTCTTCATTGGACTCAGAACACGATAAGTGGTTATTCTGGAGATATTCCTGATAGTCTCTAAGATCTACAGCACTGTCTGACTCCGACTCAGACTCATTACGCGTATTTGGAGTAGACCCCTCGCCATCGTCAGTCTCATCTTTATCACCATAAGGATCTTCGTCCGGTGCTCATCTTCCGGTTCAAACTCAGTTTGAGGCTTCTTCTTCTGCGTTTTCGATTCATCGATTCATTCGAAGATCTGATCCATCAGATTCATTCGAAGAATCTGATGAAGACGACCTAGGACCTTCTTCTATCTCTATTGCTGCCTGCATTATGTCCTCGATGGTCGAGAACTCCGCTGATCCGAAGCAACCCGTATGTCCTCCTTTAAGCCATCTCGATACATTTTCACCAACATTCCTTGGTCAGATTGTTTGTAAGACCCGGCCGCAAACGATGCATTGTATTCTCTAACAGAAGAATCACCTTGCTTCATTTTGGATGTATCTTTATCACCATAAGGCTCTTCGCCCGAGTGCCCATCTTCCGGTTGCATCTCAGTTCGAGGCTTCTTCTTCGGGCGTTTTTCTGAATCTGATGAAGACGACCTACCACCTTCTTCTATGTCTAATGCTGCCTGCATTATGTCGTCGATGGTCGAGAACTCCGTTGATCCGAGTGCAACCCGTATGTCCTCCTTTAAGCCATCTCGATACATGTTCACCAACATTCTTTGGTCATGATTGTCAAGAAGACCCGCTGAAACGATGAATTGTATTCCCTAACAGAAGAATCACCTTGCTTCATTTTGGATGTATTGAAATGATTTATCCGCTTTTGTTTTGTGTTATAATGATACTTTTATACGGTCATTTTGTAACTGTTGAAAACTGCCAGCGTAGTGTGGTAATTGTTCATAAGTGATGGTTGGCATTTACCGTGTACAACTCAACTTGTACACCTACGTGTTATTAATATATTAATAATTAAGTGAAAATGGGCCAGTAGTTGTGATGGGCCTTTAACATTGGGCACGCACTTATTACTTTATCACCATTTTCATCTTAATTTTGCCAATGACTTCAAACTGACAAAGAAAAGACGTGATCTTTATCATCTTGTTAAGTAATGATGACTAAAGTTACCGTCTCAACTTAAATTTCCTTAAATGTATTCGGCCCTCTCTCTCTTGTTTGGTGTACGGTGAGAAGCAACTTTAATTAAACGCAAACATCTGTTTCCAAGAAAATTACCTCATCTATATATCACTGATCTTCACTGTTAAAAACATAAAATCAATTTTAGCCTTTCCCCTTTCCATATTCTTCTTTAACCGTTGTGAAAGATGGTCGCAAATATCAAGCAGGGAACAATGACCGTGGCTGAATACGAAGACTTTTTCTACTCGCATGAGTTCGTTCGGCAACAAAACGACGAGCAGTACTTGATCAGTATTGCCAAGGCCGGATTGAATGAAGAGATCAGAGAAGGTTTGGAAACACCAGAATTTCCAACACTTGAAGCCCTTTTTGAAGAGGCAATGGAAGTCGAAGAGATTCTCGAGATGGACAAAACACCTCCCAGCAGCCCTATCAAACGCCCTGGGAACAAACGCACTCGGAACAGCGATGACAACCGCCCTCGCAAACGCCCTCGGTACAGCCGTGAGGAGGAGGAAGATGAGGAAGAGGAGGAGGACGAGGATGAAGGAGACATGAGTGACGATACGCTTTCATCTGGGGAGTTCAGGATGTACGAGTACCCAGATGAGGAATCGGAATCCGACGACGATCTGGACACCGGCTCCGACTCCGGCTCGGACGCTTAACCCTCCCACCCGCTATTTTAATGTTTAACGTCTACTTTATTAATGTTTAATTTATCTACTTTATTATGTTTAATATGTTATGAATTTTATGTTTAATATGTTTATGAACTTTATTTTTGCACCTCTAAAATAAACTTTATTTTATGAATTTTTATGAATTTTATGTTTAATATGTTTATGAATTTTATGTTTAATATGTTTATGAATTTTATGAATTTTATGTTATGTTTTAAGAATTTTATGAATTTTATTAATTTCATGTTTAATATGTTTAGGTGTACACAAAATTATCCACTCTGGTGTACAGATTACTATGTACACCTTTATTATATTCATTTTAATAATTCACCAAAAAGCAGTGGACTATATCTAAGTTCAAAAATGTCTTCAATCCATAATTGAATATTTGAAGATGGTCATATTATGGGCCTAAATGACATTGAAAATGGTCATATTATGGGCCTAACATAAGATGACACTGAAAGCTAACAGTAGATGAGATTGAAGGCTAACATAAGATGACATTGAAGGCTAACCTAAGATGACATTGAAGGCTAACATAACATAAGTTAAAATTGACGAACATCATAAGATCTCATTAAAGCACGTGAGAAATGTTGCAGCAGATCCAAAAGAGTCTGCATTTTTTGCAAGAACCTTCAAAATCTACTGTGTAATCATGGCCATAAAGGCACTTTGGTGAAGATATTACCCCATCGTCAGGAAACTTGAAGGACTCACCATATTCGTTGAGGTATGGCGCTCCAAACGATGCCAATCGCCACTCAAGGTCAGTTCCCATTTCATATGTCGCGTCCGATCCTAGGTCATGGTGATACGCAGCGAACTGCTGAAACACTTTGCTGGCTTCCTTCACGTTGCCAAGACAAACGTTGAATATGCCCACAGCTAAGGTTGATAGTCCATGGATAGGCACATTTGGTTCCATGATTTGAATACTCTCATGAAGTCCTATTCTGGAGGCTGCATGGATACCTTCATAGTAGATTGCATTTATGTTCCCAGCATCGACGCACTTCAGCAAGAAAGGGCGAAATTGACCACCCTGGCTGATTTGACATGTAACAAAGGTAACCATCTCAGTAACATCGCAAATCTTTAAGACCGACTGCTCATGGACAAGTGCGTAACCGCGTTTGCCAGCACGCAAAAAAGCAGCGAGGTTGTAAAATGATTCCTCGACGAGTAAGTCAATGATTTTACACATAATTTCGTCGGGAAGATTTGGGAGTGCTTGACCTGCCATATTATTTTTTAGAGTGGCTATTGAGTTTAGTTGATAGTTTCTTATATAATTCCACCTAATATAGAAGATATTAGTAAAGAAGGTAAGAAGGTGTTAATTGCAGAAGTAAATGTTCCAACAAACATTTTTAACCTAACACCCTCACTGTAACAGTTAATGCAAACAACAATAGTACAGAAGTAAATGTTCGCATCTAACCCTAAAATCCTAAACCCTAACATCAAACCCTATACCCAAAAATTAAGCCTAAAATCTATACATCAATTGTATAAAATTGTATAAAATTGTATACACAATATTATTCACTCTGGTGTACAGATTACTATGTACACCTTTTATTGGAAACGGATAGGCCCATGAAGAGATAACATAACATATAATTACATAATAGAAGACTACATCACAATAACGAAATCACAATAACTAAATCCGAAAATAGAAAAGATAATGTAAACACACAACATAAAATTACATAATAGAAGACTACATAATAGAAGACTACATAACATAAAATTACATAATTAATTCCTTAAGCTCTTTGATCTCCTTACGCATACTTAAGATTAAAGCATAATTAATTGCTTAAGCTCTTTGATCTCCTCACGCATTTGCGCAAGTTCAAATTGCAGCTCACGGCGGAGCGACACCTCCTCAGCATACTGACTTCTCAAGCAATCCAGCTCTTCCTCGAGGGCGCAAGTCATGTCGGATGTGCAAACCATCGTTCTACAAGAAAATATATAAGATTTTTTGGCTTAAAAGAAACCATTTCCGTTAACAATGGAGACAAATTTTCCTATTTTGAACTCCAATATTACCTTAAATTCTTTGCATACGTAATAGTTTCTTCCTTTCTCATCCGTTTCCACGGTGATAGCTCCACCGCATATACACTTCGTTGGAATTTTGTAATTGGCATATACACAATTGCTGACCCAGTCATACTCCCTTTCTGATGCTTCATCTCTTTATAGTAAGGATCCGTCATTTTGTTGTACTGGTGAGTGTTGTGAAGAGAGATTGTTGAGTGTTGTGAAGAGAGATTGTTGAGTGTTGTGAATTCTACTTAAATAGGGTAAGATAGTAACGGCTATATTTTATTTCAAAAGAATTTCTAACGGTAAGTAGCTCCAACGGCTATATTATTGAACAACAGCCAAATTGAGTTTCGCTGTTTTGAGAGGAATACACGAAATCGTATTTAAATGTCTTTCTAACGGCTACATTGTATTTAAATGTCTTTCTAACGGCTAGATTGGATACACAGAAATCGTACACCTCAAGTTATAAACAAGTTACATCAAATCATGTTAGGTATACGATGTTGTGACTTTGTACACGTCAAGTTATAAACATGAACACCATATTAAGGAATGACAATAAAGCCATACATATCTAATAAATTCAAGAAGAAGCACTGCGTAATCCATATCTCATCAGTTCGCAAAATAACATTATAGATGTGTTATTAGGAAACACCTAAACAGCCAAATTTCCAAAACAAGAACTCCATTGTCAACAATACATATAATTTCCACCATCCATAACCCATCATGGTAGCGGTTCTTTACAAGACTTTTTGTTGTGACCTGAGGTATGACATCGACTACATGTGTTTTGTTTCTTCTTCTTCGGCCCCTCCTGTAAAAAACATAACACACTTTATTCAGAAAATATCCATGACTACACTTAGATGAGATTAGGTCGTACCGGTATTTCTCCTGCAGAAAGTTTACGCTTGGTCGGTGGACGTCCTGGTGGTCTCTTCGTCTTTGGTGGTAACATGACAAGGTCACTAACCTCCGGAGGTATGAAAACATCTTGGATCTGGAACCGGGAGTGTAACACCTTTTATTGTTTCATTCCATGTCTTTTTTAGATAGAAGTCTGCAACAAACTCTGAGTGCTGCAAGTCCCGAAACATAGCCGCAATAATGGCATGTCGACATGGTATTCCAACTTTCTGGAATTCAAGACATGTGCAAGACCTGGTTTCCAAATTAACAGAACTCCCGAAGCCAGTTGTTTTAGAGTTACCTCAAATTCAAAAGCAGACAGAGGCATCACAGCCGCTTTGCGCTTCTAGATTGTTCTCCATCAACTCGTCAACAGCCGGGGGGATCTCACCACTCATTCTCGATATCTTTCGCTGTCTACTCACAAACCAACGACTAATCATGCGTCTAATGAACTCAAATAGCGCCATTATCAGGGAATCGCACGCAGGAACTAGTGCTTTGTTGAGAGACTCAGCTATATTCGAGCTCATTAGATTGTACCGCCGCCTCAAAGTTTGACCTTGTCCAATGTCTAGGATCGATCTTCTCAAGATAATCCCAATAACGCTTATCTGTAAGTTTGATCTCCGCGTAAAGTCTCTTAAAGTGGGATACCTTGAATACCTCAGTTGTCCTGCCAACCATTTGCTTTTGATTCCTTTTCTTGAATTTTGGTCGACGCTTTCCTCAGGTGTACGAGGCAGCACCCATGGTGTGAAAGAGGATACCACTGATTTTAGCAACACAAATTTGAGGTGCTCTATCAGACACAATAGATAAATCGGAGCCATCTTCTACGATCTGTGTCAGCTTCTCAAAAAACCAACTCCAAGACTCATTTGATTCATTGTCTACAACACAAAACGCTATGGGGAATACCTGAAAATTGGCATCTTGCCCACTTGCAGTTAGTAAACACCCTTTGTACTTCCCAAACATATGAGTACCATCCACCACAAGAACCTTCCGTAGATGCTTCCACCACAATGCAAGCTTTCAGCCATGAACGCTACTTAAACCTTGTCTTTCCCTTAATATCTTTTTCAGTTTTGATATCAGTAATGGACCCAGGATTTGCATACTTTAGAACATAAAAATATTTGGGCAGGAGCGTGTAAGAGCTCTCTTCTGTTCCTTGTGCAGCAACAGTTGCTAACTCTTTCGCTTTCCAACATTTCCAATATGTGGCCGTAAACAAGAACTCAGTCCGGAGCATCTCTGGTAATTCAGATGCGCGCGGTCCATCTTGGAGCCTTTCATACTTCGATCTCATTAGTACAGTTATTACTTTCGACGTCGCATGTTTCTTATACTGCGCTTTAACATCAGAAGTGCAGACATGCTTCAGTTGCGCCTTCCTCACCTGATATGTCGAAGATTCCCCCAATTGCTTAGCCATAACATAAAATTTGTAGTTTTTATCAACGCATTTCGCTGACACGTAGTTAAACGCATGTTTGTGGACTTGAACCTGAAAACCTGCTTTAACGCATAAATGTGCAAACTGATCTTGAATTCTTGCTTGTTACTGAATAGCTTCCCAGCGTACATATCAGCATCTGCTAGACTTAAGTCAATATCATCAACAGTATAATCGTTAACTACTTCGTTGTTAGACGAAGGTTCTACATCCTCAAATCCATATAGCTCAACAGCTCTAACGGATTTCATGAGTGATTCGTCATCAGCCTTATCCTTTTCACAACGTCTTCTTGCTTCCTCACGGCTTCGAGACTGAGTTACCGGTTCGATAAAGTCGTCATCCTCGTCTTCTCCAACCAGGGTTTCATGTGTCTGACCACCCGGAACACACTGAGGTACCGGTTCGACAAAGTCGTCATCCTCGTCTTCTCCATCCGGAGTTTCATGTGTCTGACCAACCGAAACACACTTAGATACCGGTTCCTCAAAATCGTCTTCCTCGTCTTCTCCATCAGATGTATCATGTCTCGGCCTTGACGAAACACACTGAGGGACCTGCCCAACGAAATCTCACTGTCGTCAACTTCCCGAGTATGCATGTTGAACGGCTTTGGAGGAGTCACGAGAACCAAAATTTGGGAGCTGCTGTTCACACTTGGGTCCTCTTCTTGATCTGAATGATTCTTAGTCTCGGGCACTTGATCACTTGACTTGACACCTGAATTGTTACTTTCTTCTTCTGTATTTTCCATCGAATACTTAGATGAGCCTATGTAATATCTACCCTCATCTACGTAATCTTCAAAAGTTGATGGTGGGTTTGCGGTACGCTGTTTGTTTGTGGATGAACCACTGCCTTTGTTTGAAGAAGGATTAGTTCGTCCACTCCTCGCTTTAGTCGCCACCTCACCACGTACACCTCCATATGTTACGTTCGTTCGAGCACCACCACCTACCCCTCCATCCTCATCCTTATCATCGTCCCATTCGAAATTTCGTCCAACAAAATCATGCCATAAATTGAAATCATAATCCTCATCGTCGTCATCCTCGGCTTCCTCTAACGCAGAATCTTCAGTCCTGTCCACTTTATTCTGAACTTCACATGCAGTTCCATCCACTTCACGCATCCCAAAACCATTTGCGGCATAAACTGCTTCAATTTCCGCAACTCGCATAAGAATTATTTCATCTTCGGTCAAATCAGTCTCACCGTCATTAACTTCATTCCGGGTGTGCACATCAGCAGACGTACTCCCAACTTGCATATTGCTGCTGCTGGCAACTTCTTTGGACTTCAAAAGATTCCCCATTGGCCTCAGAAAATTCATTTTCCCATCTATTTCCTCTTTGAATGTGACAAATACGTTGATGTATTTGTCCACCTTACGTGCCGAGGTAAACAACTCGAAATCCTTGTCGTTGGAAATTTGAACAGGAGCTTCTCTTTCACCAATAGCACAAGATCCGTGTTCACCAAGCCAATATGACATCTCGGCGACAACAGACATTCCAACTAGACCGTATGACTCAATAATGGCCCGCTTCAAGTCTTCAACAGAAGTTATCAACTTCGCATAGACAGCCCTCCCCATTCGGTCGCTATCAAGTTTAAAATCTCAGTCACCAGTGTCGTACATAATCCACCGTCCAGAGATTACAACGATGTATGAATCGTGAACACCTACAAAAATTGAATTTATATTTTTTTGGAATTCAATGTGCTAATCAGAAGCAATAAATATAGTTTCGTACAAACAAACACCTGAATTCCGAAATCAAATCTGTAATAAATGATTTCAGCCATAACTATGATGTCATAAATGCAAGGGTGTACGGCTTATATGTGATTTACCTTCGATGCTAGATACAACAGACCCACCATCCGCCATACCCTTTCCTCTCTCATCATATCGGATGTAGCTCATGCCTCTGTGTGTAAAATTCGCTGCGTAGTTCTCCAAAATCGTTAACTCAAGTTCCCTTGTTCGGTAGCCGATTTTACTTCTCAACAAGGAGACAGACAAAGAGATAGGGTTCGTACGTTTGTGTATTAAATAATTAGTTTTACCCTGTTTTTAATTAATAAATTAAAGTAAAACACATGTTTTACAAAGTCACCAGTCATTAATGGCCATTCGTCCACCTTGGACCCGTTGTTTCCCGGGAAAAATCAGAACATATAAGGCCTTCAAGTTTTGGGGTCAAATAGCCCAAAAACGAAGCCCAAAAGCATGTTTCCTTCTGAAATTAAAATAATATAATATTCAATGTGTCTATTACACGCACATCCAGGACGCGTGTGTCGGTCATCCTGAGGCAAGTTTTTGTGGGCAAAAGACAGCCTAGTCCCACGATTTCAAGCTCAAGATTGTTGGGCAAAAAGGTTAAAATTGTCCACTTTTTCTTCTCTCTCCTACTAGGTTGCCCAACAACCTAATTAAAACGTGCTTGCCCAATTTTCTAATTCAAACTTAAAAGTTGCCCAATCTTCTAATTCACCCAAAAATATATACAATGTATCAGAAATACCAGAGTTGCGGGCGGTCCTGGACTCGCGGGTTTGGCGTGGTGGTGAGTAGGCTCGTGGTGTGAGACAGTGTGGTCCCCCAGATGTCTCCTTTAAGAAGACGATATGCTAGGGGACGGCGGATCTGCAGCTCCTTGAAATTTTCCTAGTGGGTAGCCTTCTCTATGGGTCATTTACCCCTCTTCTGTTGCGCTCTCTCTCGTGGAGTAAGGTGAAGCCATTCTTTCTTCGGCATCGCAATTCTGCTCAGATCTCCCTATCGGTAGTCTATGTGGTTTGGTTAGTGTTCTATGTGCTGGTGGAAGAGATCATGTTCCACTCGTGCCCGAATCGAAAGTTGTTTATTGATGTAGATAAATATTTGAGATATTTCCAAATATTTATTATTTATTTTATTAATTCTTTAGATAATCATCTTTATTATTTTAGGGTTTTATAGTTTTCTTATATAAAGCCGTCTAGGCTAACTTTGTATTCAGTTTATGATTTGATTAATAAAATTGAGAGTTCTCTCTTTGTTCCTTGTTTTCGGTAGATCATTGGTGATCTCAACGAATTTAAGAAGACTTTGATCCTAGGTATTCTCAGACTAAATAGGATCCTTGTGATTATTCTAGTTTTCTGGGTATTCTCAGAATCAACGGATTTCTAGTTCTATCCTATAAAATTTTCGCTACATCAGGTGGTATCAGAGCCTGGTTTTTGGTTTCTTAATCAAAACTAGATTCTGGATCATGGAGAGTTTATTAGATGGAAGTGAAGAAATAGTCTATAAAGTAATTTTTGGAGATCCAATTTTTGACATCTATGATGATGATGATTGGATTCAAAACAAATACGTTGATCAGTCTGAAGTTTGTGTTGTGATGGTCAAGAACGGTGTGGGAGGTGGCTTCACGCCTAACCAAAGTTTCCAAGTCAAGATCTCTATCAAAGGTCAGGTTTACGTGGCAAGATCAGCAGACCATGCGATGTTGTTGGCAACACAAGACGACGATGAAGACTTGTTGGGAGCATTATCAAAATTTTCCGTGATGTTCAAGAAGGGAAGTAGGCAATTAAATATGCCATGTGTAGAAATTGTTTCTTGACAAACAAAAAGGCGTTACACAAAGAAACGATATATTCTATGGATGGTTTGGAATCACGAAGAGTTTTGTCATTGGATGGTTTGGAAAAAGAGGAAGAAATTAATTGGCGATTACAGTTAAGATTCGAGGACGAATCTTTTCCAACCCGGAGAGAACGATGTAGATAAATATTTGAGATATTTCCAAATATTTATTTTATTAATTATTTAGATAATCATCTTTATTATTTTAGGGTTTTATGGTTTTCTTATATAAAGCCGTCTAGGCTAACTTTGTATTCAGTTTATGATTTGATTAATAAAATTGAGAGTTCTCTCTTTGTTCCTTGTTTTTGGTAGATCATTGGTGATCTCAACGAATTTAAGAAGACTTTGATTCTAGGTATTCTCAGACTAGATATGATCCTTATGATTATTCTAGTTTTCCGGGTATTCTCAGAATCAACGGATCTCTAGTTCTATCCTATAAAGCTTCCGCTACATCATTTATTCGACTCGATGCTCTCTTATGCTCTTCTATGTGTCGTTGGAGTGTCTCTTGCAGTTTCATTCCATGGCGGCGTCTCTTCTTCACTGTCTAGGGTTTGGTGTCCCCGGGTCTCTCCGATTTTCATTTTTGATTGGGTCTGGTTTAGATTTGGGTTTGATTATCTCTATTTATGGTTGAGTCTTTAGGTCAAGCATATCTCAGGTTAATGATTAGGGTAGTTAAATGTAAAATAATAATAGAAAATCCTTTGTTCCAAAGAGAAAAAAAACAATTTTGCTCCACCGAATAACATGAGACTCATTTATATTCTTTTTTTTTGGTCAAACTAAGATTGCATTGTAAAATAAAAGGTTTAGCCTCCTCGTGGGGAGGTTGAGGTTACAGAGGCGAGAACTGATTTTGCCACTAAATCAGCCTCTACATTACATAAACGAGGAATGTAAAGAAACGAGCAAGCCGTTAGACGACTGCTAAAATACCAAATATCCGAGAGAATGTTGTTCAAACCCTTCCTTGAACTCCTAGTTTGAATGATCTTCACCAAAACTTGAGAATCAGATAACACCACCAGAGACGCGGCATTAGAAGAATAAGTGTCCATCACTGCCTTCCTAACCGCTAGGGCCTCAGCCGTAAGAGCCGAGTCGATGTGTCTTCTTGTCTCCTTGAAGTCAGGGTGCTTCTCTTGTGTCTGTCCCTTGAAAACTCATGCAATTCCACAACAACCAGTAGCAGCATCCCAAGCCGCATCAACAAAACAAACCAAACTCTCGTTTTCAAAAGACGGTATGACATGGAGCCTAGCGTTCATCATGATCGCTTTTGCACCGCTCCTCCCTTGAACCTCTTGCTATTCTTTCGCGTCCCTAATCGCCATAGATAAAATCTCCTGAGCCGTAGTGGTTCTGTTTTCGAAAACCAGCCAGTTCCTAGCCTTCCAAAGTCTCCAGAGGATCCAAGGCTCATTTATATTCATACTTCAACTTTAAAGAATGGATTTTTAACTTAGATTTAACTAAAAGTAAAAAGAAAGAAAATGAGTAGATTCGTTTTCTTTGTTGAGTTAAAAAGGATGAAGGAAACAAAAATGGGAAAGCTAAGAAAATAAAAGTAAGGAGTTGGAGTGTCAGTCGTACAGGAAAGAAAGGTAAGAACATGGTTGCTCAAAAAGCCATCACACACAACTCCACACAAAATGGTGTGCGCACGTGCGATTATTACCCTTTTTCGGTTTTTCTCCTTCATATAAATAAAAAGTTATCTTTTCCTTTGACTATGAGTCTATAATCCTTCATTTTATATTCAAACAAAGTAATTTATCGGACAGTAAAAACACAAATAAATTACTGTGAACTAACAAGAAAAAATTTAGAAACTGTAAACGAGAAATTTGCAAATCAAAATTGTATTTTCTTCGCGTGAATTAATGTAACACTACAGACGTTATAAAAAGAAGAATAAGAAATACAAATTTAGATGAGCCACATGGGAGTTTCAATGATGAATCAGCTATAATATTACCGCACTTATTGATCGGTCCCCATCCCATATGCAGTTCAAAAGGCTTGGTCAACTCTTGGCACAGTCAAATATTTTCTTCTTTTTCTTTTGACTATATAATCATCATCCATATGAAAGATTTACTTTAAAAGAATGTAGCTAATAAACACCTAAAAATAGCCTCTAGACAACGTTATTAAAGTTCAAGAAATATATTTAAATTTCAGAGAAATTACTTGAAATATCCTAAGTTAGCTACTAATTTTTAAAAATATATTCAATTAAAAATAAAATTTGTTTAAACTACTACACTTTAATACGTTCATGTTTATTTTAACCAAATTTATCTTTTGTTTTTTTTTAAAAATAAATAGATACTTATATCTCTATGGTTAATTAATCTAGATTTGGTATTTAGATCTGAGGGGTGGGTTTTGGAGGATGGAATTTTGGAGGATGGAGTTTAGAACTTTTAAACATAAATAAATATTTTAAATTTAAAATAAAAATTTTGAAAATAGTTTCAAAAAGAATTTTTGAATTTCATTTTTTTTTTTGAAAATTATTCTATATAAAGTTCAAATTCAAAACATATAATTCAAAATGATAAGAAAACAAAATTATTATTATTATTTTTATCTATTTAAATAATTATTTATATTTAATGTAAGGGTAGAAGAATTTTTTTCGTCTTCTTAATGAAATCTCATATTTTAGGTATTTTTGAAAACATCTATCTATCAAACGAAGATAAACATGAATAGTGGTACAAAAAATAAGGTAAAATCAGATTTCTCCCATAAAAATACCATAATATTTAAGTTTAGGATTTAGATATGTTTTAGATATAATTTAATAAATAATATTAAGTATTTTAATGAAATGTTAAATTTATTAATTATATGAAAATATCAGAAAATTATTTACAAAGAATAAAATTTTGTAATCACTCAAAAGAATAATAATCAAAATGTGTTGGTTCTTCTTGAACTATACAGTTTCCAAATCAAAATGTGGAGTTTAGGCTACTGGAAATATGGAGTTGATGCAACTCAATTACGGATTGTCTTATAAATTTCACGACCAAGTTTTTTTTTTTGGTAAACTTTCACGTCCAAGTTGTATTGTCGTTTTCGAAATTAATTATGTGTATTCATGTTTCTCTCTATCCATATAGCATAAATAAAAATTTGAAAAACTAGTCGCAAAAGAATAAAAGCTAGATGATCACAAACGTGTATGAACTTTCCAATGTGTAGTTCCCGTATGGATCGAGATCGCCACACAACATGTTTCTAACATCTTCAAGCCAAACTGTATAGGTGTAAGGACAAGCTAAATAAATATAGTTGCCCGATTTCGATAACCACGTGTTAGTGGTTGGGTGTTACATGGCATCCCACAATGATCATAAGGGTCGTGGATTCAAATTCGTTGCCCTCAAGTTACCGTAACATGTGGCGAGGAGATATGGATATCTAATTCTCCTTGCGAGCAATCGCGTCTGACTGGTGCTGGTGGCCAGACATCCGGAGATTAGTCGGTTGGGTCTCGACCCGCCGGATATTTCGGGTAAAAAAAAAACGCTGATACATAAATCAATTTCTCATACGCTCTCAGGGCCGCAGTAAAATCTCTAATTATCATTCTAAATTATCAGAAAAATAAAAATAAATTTTATTGTAAATAACATAATAATATAATATTTATTACATTTTATGGTTTTTATATATAAGTTGTTAATTTATAACTTTTTTAAAAATCATAAATTTATCTAATTTTAATAACAATAATAATTATTCTATAATTTTATTGAACTTTCTATCTATCTATATTATTTTTTGAGAATTAATTTTGCTGATTTATCATGTTTTCCACGATTTTATATAATTTTGTTTATTTGTCATGGTTTATTAGTTTTTATCTGAGTTATTAATTTATTAATTTAAATAAGTGATTTTCTGATTTGTCATATTTTCTATGATTTTAGGTAATTATAATTATTTTTCATGTTTTTATTAGTTTTTAGTTGATTCATTAATTTATTAATTTCAATAAAATCATTATTTCAAACTTAATTAGAATTATAATTAATCTGATTTTGACGAGTTAAGACCAATTCTTATTTGTCATATGTGATGTAAGAGATTTTAATTAGTGGATACTCTATCATATATAAATAATAAATATTATGTATACGTCATTTACTTATTATGCTTCAGTTTTTCTCAAATAAAAAAACATGTACATAATGCATTGACGTCACAATATTGATTAAAACTTTTAAGGTTTTATAGTTCTCAGACAAGTAACTCAATAACCTAAGTTCCACTCGTATGTGTAATGTTAGATTAATTTCATATGTTTATAAGTTTAGCATGTATTGTATTTGTTAATACAAAAGTCAATAGTTATATAAATAAGAGTACGAGTTAGAACATGATTTTAAGAATATAGCTTCACGAAATTTATATTAATATTCGTTAATAGGATATGTGGAATAATGTTTAACATGTATTAGGTTATTTTTAGTAGCTTATTTATAGTTTGTTATTATAAAATAATATTTAACAAAAAAAATTATAATAATTATGGTTTTTTTTTGTCGTCAATTTAACATACTCAGTTAAGACTCTGTAAACCAAACTGTTAACTTTGTATATATGTGAACAATCTAAAACAATTGCTTTTGAGTAGTGCATGCCAAGTTATCTGTCCGTTTATTTTGCAAAAGATTCCGATAACTAAAACTTTTTCTCGATAATTAGGATATATCATTTAGATAAATATTTGATATTATCTTATCTTTTATTATTTAAAAAAGGAATTTTCATTTTCTTATGTACCATAAAAAGCTATATATATTATTATTTTTTGGTAAAAGTTTTCAAATTAATTTATAGATAACACCAAACATACATCAATTAATATATAAAATATTTTAGTTAGTATATTAAAAATAATTAGACAAACTACTGTATTTAGTATCAATTCTTATTATTCTATTTTAAAATTATTTTTATTACTGGGTATTTTAGATCATATTTTTATTAGATATATAACATAATCTATTTTTTTATAGTTTATAGTTTAATAATAATATAGATAATGTATAAGGGATATTTATCATAATATATCTCACATTATAATAATATGTACTCTAATACATAGAACAATGATGCCAATTTTATATTAATAACCATCTTTGATATTGCATTATAATAATTTGTATACTTTATGATAATATATATTTTTATCATATGCTTGATGGGTAATACACAGAAAACATAAGAATTTTTCAAAAAAAAATATAACAAATTTACGGGTCAAAAAAGTAACACCTCTTACAACTACAACAAATAAAATTTCTGTTTTTCAATAGGCATATATAATTGTTACTTTTAATTTATACTTACTTTAATTTCACTAAAAGATTGTATGTTTTTTGACCAAAAATAAAAAATAAAAAAATAAAAGATTGTACGTTTTGTCTGACAATTAAAAGTTTTGTTAATAGAGATATACTTTGAGATAGTACGAAACAGTCTAAATTTTGTAAAGCTTGAAACTTAAAATACTATATTAAGAATTCTGTAAATCCATAGTATTTTATTATTTGTTGATTAATATACAGAATTTGGTAGGATACATACAACTAACTATTGATCCATTTTCCCTTTCTAATTAGCAACAAATTAGAGGCTCTAGTAAATCTTAATTATTGACAATAACGACAGTATAATTTAGTTACAAATAAAATTTAAGGAATTTAACATTTTCCAAATTTACCTTTAACTAATATTTATTTATTTTATAAATACACTAAGTTTACGATGAAAAGAATAAAAATTAATCATATTAAATCATTTATAAATATTTTTTAAAAATTAAATAAATTTATAAATACTAATTTCATCCTTTAAATATTCAACCTTAAAAATAATTACTAAATCTCAAACCTAAATATTATAATATTTTTGATTAAATGTTTTGTTTTGAAAATTGAAAGCCAACTTAAAGAATTTCAAACAATTTTTCATAATTATTCTAATATAATAAAATAAAAATTAAATATATAAATTCAATTAATATATAAATAAAAATATTTTATCTAAACAAAATTTGAAATATATTAGTTAAGTTGCTTTTTGTAAATTAATAATTATACAAAATAAATAAAATATTATCAATTTATAGAATTTTTGCCCAATGATGAAAAACTATACCTAAAAAAGAAAGGGAAGCGCGTGGGATCAACCGTGTACACCGATGACGTGGCAAGAGCATGTGGAAATTGAATGAAAGCTGGACAAGATAACGACGGGGGAGAAAGAGTGGGACCCTTTCGGGAGAGATGAGAGAGCGACTCCCAAATCTCATTTCATTCCTTATACACGACACTTTGCTTTTGATTCACTTTTTTTTTTTGCTTCTTCTTAGTTTAATTTTTCTTTCGAGATCCAAGTAGTAGCGGTGTGAGTACTAAATCTTAATGTTATTGTCGGTGAATCTGAGTCGAAGATGAGAAACAGCGTTGATACTGTGAACGCAGCCGCTACCGCCATCGTCACCGCCGAGTCTCGTGTTCAGCCCTCGTCTGTACAGGTATCCCCCGCCCACGACCTTCATCTTCTTTTATTGAAATGTGTTTATAGATCAGTAGTGTCGTCCTAAACTCTCAGATCGTGATTCCGAGATCTGTAGCTTTATGTTTGATTGCTGTTGAAAATGATCTGCACAGTAACGGTTGTAGATCAGAGCAGCTATGATTCAGTTACGGTGATTTACTTTTTTTTTCTTGGTTCACGACTTTGATGATTATCTTTTACTTTATATTCTCGTAAAGGTAAAAAACAAAAAAAGAAAGAAACACTTGTTTGCTTTCTTGATAAAGGTAAATTCTTCGCCTTTTTTTCAATCTGACTGGCTTTACAAGGTCATAATAGCATTCAGTTCATGATTAAAAAGAGTAGGAGTAATAAAGAGAAGTACTTGAAAAAGTTATGTTCATAATAATAGCAATCAGTTATGTTCTGTCTCTTTATTTCAAACTACTTTGAAAAGTTTTTCCTCAACAGTATGAGATCAAGAGTGTTTGTTTACAAATACAAGGAATCTAATTTCTCGGTGTTTGACTTTTACAGAAGAGAAGGTGGGGAAACTGTTGGAGCTTAAACTCATGTTTTGGATCTCAAAAGAACAACACACGGATTGGTAACGCCGTTCTTGTACCTGAACCCATTGCATCCGGAGCAGCTCCGGCGATTTTAATTCAAAACTCAACCACTTCGATAGCACCTCCTTCATCTCCAGCTTCGTTTCTTCAGTCTGATCCTTCATCTGTCTCTCATACCCCTGTTGGTCCACTTTCTCTTACAAGCAATACATTCTCCCCTAAGGAACCTCAATCCCTCTTCTCTGCTGGACCATATGCTAACGAAACTCAAGCCGTTACTCCTCCGGTCTTCTCCGCCTTTATAACCGAACCATCCACTGCCTCATTCACTCCACCTCCGGAATCTTCTGTCCATATAACCACACCTTCTTCCCCTGAAGTTCCCTTCGCTCAGTTGCTTACGTCTTCCTTGGAGCTTACTCGGAGGGACAGCAGCGGGACGAATCAGAAGTTCTCGTCTTCGCATTACGAGTTTCGGTCTAACCAAGTGTGTCCGGGGAGTCCCGGTGGTGGTAACTTGATCTCCCCTGGCTCGGTGGTTTCAAACTCAGGTACATCTTCTCCTTACCCCGGTAAATCACCCATGGTTGAGTTTCGTATCGGCGAGCCTCCGAAGTTCCTTGGTTTTGAGCACTTCACAGCTCGTAAATGGGGATCGAGGTTTGGTTCTGGATCGATCACGCCTGTTGGCCACGGTTCGGGGATGGGCTCAGGCGCATTGACACCAAATGGCCCTGGGATGGTTTCTGGAAACAACACTGCATGGCCACAGATCTCTGAGGTCGAGTCGGATCACGGGTCCGAAGTCGTTGTAGCGGATCACAGAGTCTCGTTTGAGTTAACAGGCGAAGACGTTGCACGCTGTCTTGCGAGCAAGCTGAACCGATCACATGACAGAATGAACAACAACGACCGGGTTGAGAAAGATGAGAGAAGGAGCAGCTTCCAGAAGATTGAGAAAGATAGAGAGACCGAAGAGCAGAGGATTCATCAGCTCAGTTCCTCGTCGGTTGGATCTAGCAAAGAATTCAAATTTGATAACACGAAAGAAGAGAATAGTGAGAAAGTCGCAGGAAACAGCTGGAGTTTCTTCCCGGGGTTACGATCTTGAGTCAGCTAACAAAAGTAGCTTCTTCTACATCAGCAAAGACTATATTTATATAAAAGGACCTATATAACAAACCATTGAACATGACTCGGTGAGATGGTAAAGACAAAGGTAAGAGACTGGGTTATTATTATACATTGAATAAATAAGCTAGTTAGCTTTGGTTTTGCGGCAGTTGTAAGAACGACTTCTGTACTGATTATGTAATTAGGAACCTTGGAATACTATTTTCATCTCCTTACATTGATATATCTATAATTCGTTCTGAAATAAAATTGTAATTCTTTTGTTGTATGTTACCACAGAAATATTTGAACTGAGATGGTGATTTATTGGTCTAAAAAGAACTCTAATAAAAACATGAACTACAGAGGCTGAATTTATCAAAGATGAAAAGAGGAAAGAAACAGCATCCAGATCAAGATTAATATTAAACCGAACCGGACTGATTAAACAAAAGGCAACAAAAGCTGCGAAGATTAAACCGGCTAATACCTTATTCTAATTAGCTCTCAGGAAAAACACCGGTATCAGATAACCAAAGAGATTGAACAACAAAACCCTTAAATTCACTTTTACATCACGGTTAATCATACAACCTAACCGCTAATTAAACAACAACAAAAAGACGGAATTGATCTTTAACCAGACTCAATTCTCCTTGCTGGTACCGTAATACCTTTTGAAAGCTCTTGGTAGATAAACCGGAATGAGAACACCAAAGAGATTAAACGACCAAACCCCTAAGTTCACCGCCGCCAAAACTTTCCCGGCAAACAGACGCCGCGCCGAAACCGTCCCCACCCCCGTGCCATACGACGGAGATTCCCTTGAGAACTCGTCCATAATCCACTGCACGAGAGTAAGGACCCTCCTAGCGTTGTAAACGATCGGCACAAGGATCCGAGCCGGAGAAGAGAAGCCAAACGTGGCCGCTAATCCCTCCATGAAAACCTGACTCGCAAGAAGGAACACGTGCGGTGCGGCGGCTCTCACCCCGTGTTTATCGTCCTCGAGGAGTCCTTCGAAGATGTAGCAGATGGGAAGCAAGAGCCCGACGATCCCCGCGCAAGCTACATAGAAACGGAAAAACTTGTTGTCGGAGCTTGTGAGAGGAGCGTCTCGGTTAGGATTCTCGTGTGGAGGGAAGACTACTTTGGAGAGGAAGAAGAAGTAGATGAAGGTGAGGAGTGCGAATAGAAAATCTATTATTGTGACGAGACCGCTTGCGGAGAGGACGAGGATTACTGCGAGGACGTTTAGTTGCCGGAACGAAAAGAACCCGGTGGTTTTTCCGACAGCGTGATGGTGTTCGTCTTTTGGTAAGGCTATGTCGTTATAAGTCGGACCGACACCTCCAGACATGGTTTCGGAGTTTGTGCAAGGTTCTTTCTTAGAAGAGAGGATGCGTTTTGGTTTTCTTTTTCTTGGGAAAATGTGGTAAGAGAACAGTTTTTGGGTGAAGTTAATAGAGAGGAAAGAAATGGACACGTGGAGGATGAATGGAAAAAGTTTAGATACGTGGAGGATGACGCAGAACCGGTGGGTTTGTTGTCCATTGTCTATTTTAAAATGTTAACTGATGAGAGATTAACATCAAAGACGAAATTATTTCTTAATAGGAAGAAAAATACTCATATTTAGGATATGATCAAATTAGTTATTTTCAGGGTCAGGTATGGTGCAATGGAAAATCATTTATGTTACACAATAAAATCTAGAAGTTGTTCAGCTACGTAGACTCGCGTTTTTATTGTCAGGTCGAGTTTTTTTTTTTTAAATGAATATAAAATTTATTCAGTCAAAAACTTGTTACATTAACTGCTACTGTTTTTGATATTTATATTGTCAAAACTTTACTAAGAAACCAAGAAACAACTTGTAGTAAACTCTTTTCTCAGCTTCTCATCTAAGTATTTCTTACCTTCTCTTTGCACTAAAAACAACCTCAGACGAACTTATTTAATTACTAACTTTGAAAGAGTTCTCATCCACCGGCTATTCTTCATGCCTCCCAACATTGCATTCCTTCCATATATTATGTGCCAATGCTTGAAATGCATAGCGAATAATAAAGATGTCTGTAAGCTTTCGCCTAGGATGAGATATGACATCAAGGATCTCACACCAATCTGTAGTATATTCATCCTCCATAATGCCTCCAACCATATCTCTCAAACTCTTGAATGTCAGCAACTGAAAATCGGATGCTAACAACTTTTTTGCATTTGTTGACACAACACACAAACTCCATTTACTGCATTGTTCCATTGTTGAATCCTGTTCATAGTCTGCAATCTGTTTCTAATTGCAACCCAGACAAAAAATGAGAATTTAGGCATATAATGAGGAAACCAATCTTCATTGCTCCAAGCGCATTCTGGTTGGAGTTTGTGTATGCTTAACCATGTCTTCTTCGTAGAGAATTGCTTAGAGTATTTATCATCCGGTTGCTTCCACAATGGGATATCATCTTTCTGATTACACTCTCCTTCTAAGTGCTTCAATCTCATCTTCCACTTTATTCAGAATTTGAACTTTATGTCTCCTCCTTCGATGATGATTTAACATATCAACCACATACTCATCTTTCGTAATACCCAAATCAATACTACCTCATGTTCTCAAATAATCTTTTAGATAATCCAAGCGAGACCAAGTATCATACCAGAATGTTGTATGCCTTCCAATGTTAACTTCCATTTTATGATAAGACATCGCAAGCTCTCTCATCTTCAAAAGTTTTTTCCACATCCATGAACCTGCAACTGAATTACTTTTTATGGATCAAAAGGAACCTTTTCTTATCAAATAACAATGTGTCCATCTAACCCACAAAGACGATCTATTTGAAGACAATCTCCATATGAGTTCCAGACAAAGCACAATGTTAACTTCCTTGAGAGGTTGAAGTCCCAAGCCACCCTCTTGCTTAGCTAGACACTCATCTTTCTAGCTTACCTTTGCCTTAATTCGTTTTCAGCTCAGAGTCAGACCACAAAAATGCAGAGCATAGACTTCTGATTTCCTTTAAAAAACTGCTTGGTAATCTGAATGCCGGAAGCCAGAAGTTGGCTAGACTTGTGATAATAAATTTGATTAACTGCAATCTACCCGCATGAGATAAAAGCCTTCTTGTCCATGACTTCATCCTCTTCTTTACATTCTCAACCAGCAGCATGTAAACAATAACAACATTCTTCTAGTAAGGAGAGGAAGGCCAAGATATCTTATAGGAAGCTGACTAGATTCAAACGAAAATTGTTAAAATATCCTCTTCTTGATTATCTGATATCCCTGCAATATATAGAGTAGATTTCTCGAGACTGATCTTGAGACCTGACATAGCTGCAATGTCTTCAAATATTTTTAAGACCCCCGCGATAGACCTTTTAGTCCTATCAGTAAACAACAAAAGGTCATCCGCAAAACATAAGTGAGTTAATAATATGTTTTGGCACCTTGGATGATGTCCTATTTGTTACCTAGGAGCTGCCTTATCTATCATAAGCGATAGAACATTCATGTATATGACAAAGAGGTAAGGCGATAAAGCATATCCCGGTCTCAACCCCTTTTTACTCTGAAAAAATTCTGCTAACTCCTCCATTGACTTGAACAGAGAACGATGGAGTGCACACACAGTTCAATCCAGCGAACAAACTGACCGGCATATTGAGAGCTTTAAACGTATTAAGCAGATAAGACCAATTAACCGAATCAAATGCCTTTGCTATATCTATATTCATGGCACATCAAGGAGAAACATTTTCCTTATGGTAATCTTTAACAATCTTAGTAGCTAGCAGAAAATTTTCCATTAGCAGTCTATCTTTCACAAATGCATGCAGACTGGTTATAAGAAATACACTGAAGGAGCGTACCTTTTAACCGATTTGCGATGATCTTAGATATCACCTTATACAAAACATTGCAGCAGGATATTGGCCTGTAATCCTTCATTTCAACAGCAGTATCATTCTTTGGTATAAGAGCTAGAATAGTTGTGTTTAAACTCGTTGGCAAAAATCCTTTGCTAAAGAATGAGTGAACTGCTGTAGTGAAATCTTTTCCAACTATGCACCATGAAGATTTAAATAACTCAGTCGTATACCCATCAGGACCAGATTATTTATTACTGGGCATTCAGACTAGCACGTCTCTGATCTCTTCATCAGTTACTAGCTTGATCTTTTGGTTTCTATCCACTTCAGAACAATGAAAATTGAGAATTTCATGCATATCCTTTACTGTCACACTCTGAACATTAGACGACATGTAAGAAAGAAACTCATTAATTAAAGAAGCTCTCTGCTTCATTCTTGATTCCCTCTTGAGATGCAACAACAGTTCCAGACTGACCTTTGATCTCACGAATAGTATTCTTCATCTACCTTATCTTAGCAGCATTGTGAAACACTTTGTTGTTCCGATCTCGCAACTGTAACCAGTGCATCTTCGACCTTTGTTTTAGAATATTTTCTTTTATTCCTGATATTCTGTACCATCTTTCAGCTGCACTAAGTTCATCCTTCATATTAACCTAAGTAGGATCATTCAAAAGTCTCTCATGCTTCTCACAAAGATCTTGATAAGTTTCTTTAACCCTCAATGATAGGTTTCCCAGCTTATCTTTACTCAGATTCCTAATCAAAGGCTTCAGAGCTTTAAGATATTTCAAAAACCGGAAGAGTGCTGATGTAGATTAAAAAAAAGGCTGATTATCCCTCCAATAATCTTCAACCAACTTTAAAAACTCCAGCATTTCTGCCACCACATTAGTAAACTTAAAAGGCCTCCGCTTACCCACTGCCTCCGCCTTTAATTAGTGAAATCTTTCACGAACATGATCAAAACATCACCCTGCCTCAAATACTCCATACGCCTGAGTACGATTGTTAAGCCAAGTCTCATTAACCAAAAATCTGTCCAACTTCTTGCATATTAATCCTTCCTCTATCTTGTTACACCAAGTATACTTCGGCCCTTGACATCCCAAATCAGTAAAATGGCAATATTGAACAATATTATCAAAATCCCTCATTCCATCATTGACAATCCCTGAGTCTTGATAGCTCGAATGTTCTTTTCCATCCACTATCTCATCGAAATCTCCCATTATGATCCACTGCTTGTTCCTAAATAATGGCGAGTCCTGATGATATTTGATATCCTCCCATAGTTCTCTTCTACCTTCCACTGTATTCTCTGCATAAATGAACGAGCAAAGAAACTCCTCTGTATCCCCTTCCACCAGAACTGAGACTGAAATAATTTGGTCTGACTTGAAGATCAGAGTCAGACAAACTTACCCTCTAGATGAAGATCCCTCATGTTTAAATTCTTTGCCTGAAAGTAAGTAGGTGTAAAAGTAACATAAACACAATTTGTTTTACATAGATGAAAACATATATCAAATTCTTATCTATAAGTGATATCACTCAAATTACCCTAAGGAGTGAATTACTCTCTCAAATAAGAGGTTCAATTGTAGTACTTAGGGATCGAATTCACAGGGAGCTAGGGAACACAAAAGATCTAATCCTTAGTGACTAAGCTAGGTTGATTATGATTAAAGTGCAGGTTTAAGCAAGGCAGTTGCTCAGTGGGTTTGATTGAGGGTTTTAACAATTAAAGGAAGTAGCTAGACTTGGGGTTTCTATTCAGGTGATCAGGATTATAATCCTATAGATGCTTAACAAGTTTCATGCATGATATTAAAGAGCTCAACAGCTTATGCACAAACCGATCAGCGTTTGCTTTCTAGACTCGTCTGATGGCTAGATCTAATGATCTCACCTGTCGGGATGATCAATTAGAAAGTTTCGATCGATGACTCTATAGGAGTATCGATCGATACACTTTTCGCTCCATCGATCGATTATTCTATAGGAATATCGATCGACGCGCTTCTAGCAAGCTTTATGCACGGGTTGAAATTGATGCTCACTAAGATTCTAGATCAGCTCTCGCCTTTCTCTAGTGATCTTAGCTTGAATAGGATGTATTCAGGATGAAGTCATATTAACAAACAATCCTAGGTCAAGATTCTAGTTAGCTACTCTAGAACACAAGCATTAAGAACATCCTAACAATGAATGTCACAACTTAGCAATCTATAGTTGGGGCTAATCCCTCACAACCTATTTGAACCCTAAATCTAACAATGGAACTATTCAGACATTGCCAAGCAATTCATAGCAACAAGATGAAAGAAACTCATAGATAGATAGATAGAGAAACAAATAATGGAGTTCCAATCACAAATCTCTTTGGATCTTCTCTCCAACTATAAGAATCTCTAAAAACCTTAAACAATAAACTAGAACAAAATAGAAAGCATGCTTTGCCTTAGGGTTTGATTGGCAGAGCATTAACATAAGCATTATGCTCGTGATTATCCAATCAACATTTATCACAAAAGCATTTCCAAGAGCATTTACAAGATGCTAATGCTCTCCAAATGCTCTTTGCTCAATGCTCTCATATGGAGCTTTTGGTAGAGCATTTGCAGTTAGAATATATAAAAATTTAAAATAATTATATTTAATTAATATATTTTATTTAATAATATAAAATTATGTTCATAATAAAAAATAAATTTATATTCTAAAAAATAAAATTTGTGATTAATTATTTTAACTTTTAGAAAAGAACAATATTTCACATTTGAAATATAATATAACTTATATAATTACACATATCATTCATTATTTTTAATAAAGAAAATAAAATAATATATATTTATATATTATATATTAGAAATTAAACATATCTATATTATTTATTAAAAATAAATTATATTTCATATATTACTTTTCTGATAATATTATATGAATCATTTAATGCTCTACCAATAGATAAATAATGATAATTTATATATAAATTATATATAATTAGTTTATTTTATTCATAATATCAAAATTATTTTTATATCCAAAATAAATTTATATTTTAAAATAATATTTACATTTAGTTTTTAAATAATAGTATTTTGCATTTAAAATTTAATTTAATTTTATATTTAAATATATTATTAATATATATATATATATTATTTTAAAATAAATATATTATATACTAATTTTATGACAATTTTAAAATTGTATACTGCTACTACTCTACCAATCACTTTATTAAAATTTTTAATGAGAGCATACAGCTTCTGCAGCATACTGCTACTGCTTCTTGATCTACGGTACCAATCGAGTCCTTAAACACATAAGCAAGCTATATATAGTGAGTTCATTAGGTTAAAAAACTCGTTAGGGGCAATCTTGTAATTTGGTGAAGACTTGGGTTTTAAGTCGGCTGGAACCATTCTCTATCTGTGCGACTCTGTATCGATCGAAGTCACAGGATGTGCATCGATGGATTATAATCTTGATACGTCGACCTTTGGATACTGATATCGATCGATGGCACAGATTGTGCGTTGATCGATTGTTATCTCTGAATATTGACCTCTGGTCTGGTTTGATGGTCAGCTCGGATGAAATCTCTATTAAGCTTCAAAATGCTCCAAAATCATCACTTTACTCCAAAATGCTCCTGAACCTGAAAACATACCTAATAGACTCCAAAACATAATATATATATATATATATATATATATTAAAACACCTATATACCATGGGTAAAAACGGGTCAAATCCATGGTATATCAATAAGGTGCACATAGAACATTGTTTACAGAAGAGGACAAGTATAATAGGAGAAGAAAAAAGAACTAAAGTGAGTAATTGGTAATGATGAACCATCACCAAGAAGCACTTCGTCCCCTCCACCACATGGATGATGGACAGAAGAGGGTGAAATATTTCTAAAATTTTCAAACTAGAGTTTAACAAGAAAGAATTATTATTTTTTTGTGAAAAATGTGTCGCGAAGAACAATTGTAACACCCCAACTACCTATGGCTAATAGATCTTCTACGCTCGCTCTCTCGCCCGTGGATCTCATCTGTGCGACATGCAGTGCATTTATTTTTTGGAGGTTTGAAATAATTTTTTACTGAACTTACAATCACCACAACGACCTTTCCAGTGCTTTGGCCTCACTCACATGATGGCCTCACTCATATTATATCGCGAATCACTTCCCAATAGGTCACATATATTTTCACTACACTAGCTCAAATACGCTTATCTCTGAAATTTTTTAGATGTGTGGCTCAAAAGGTAAATGCACTCTAATGATATAGGTAGCTAAATAAAATCTATTAGTCTTTTCACTATATACCACAAACAAGAATGTAACAATATACCCACTCTCAAAGAACCCATTGTCCTCATTGCGGCCCAAGATCTTCACTCATGTTAGTGTGAGTCTGCACATGATTTCACACTTGTATCAGTTCGGCTCTAATACGCTTGTAATGCCACAATCACCCGCAGTTAATGAGCCTACCACGTCTGCTCACAGGATCAGTGGGCCCTATCTCTTGCTATAGCCGGTTAGTTATTTTTTTGAAGGCTCAATAGACTTAGTTACTGACTATATCACCACACGAATTTTCTTCATGTTTTGGCTTCAATCACATAGTATTGCGAATCACTTCTCGATAGATTATCAATCTTCACTACTGCAGTTCAAACATGCATGGAGTTTTTTTATGGATATGTGACCAAAAAGATAAATACACTGTAATGACATGTGTACAAAACCAATTCTATTAAAATTTTCACTATATATCACAAACTGGAATTTTACAATAATGCATGTAATACAACGACATAGCAAATTCAATTTCAGAAAATTGCTAAACCGATCCAACCGAGCAAGAACCAATTGATTTAGACCGCAAATGGTTATGTCAACCAAATGCTAGACATATATAGTCCTATGGATAAAAAGAAAGTTAAAATATTCTAAAATTAGAGTAAAAAAAAAGGATGGTTAGGCGAATTTGAAGGATAGAGATGAAGAAAAAATGTGGGTTTTATGTTTAAAAAGAAGAGAGGTTGTCCGAGTTCCTCTCCACTGGCCTATTCAAATCAAACTATAGATCTCTCCTCCCACAAAAAAGGACAAAAACATAAACAAAAGAAAACAAATCAAAAAGTCCCATCTCTCTTGCCTCCATCAACCAAACGCAATGGTGTGTTCTCTCATTCTCCTTGTGGTGAAAATTGTGTTATAGACGTTTGAACATTGTTTCTTGTTATGCCTCAATTCAATATTTACATACTATAACGGTTTCTTTTCTCATACACTAACACAACCATATATCTTGGAACTACGACTTATCCGTCTATATTCGTACCTTAAACTTATGTTTTTTTATGAATTGAAAAGGCGAACGCGGCGTCGGGAATGGCGGTGGAAGACGAATGTAAGCTCAAGTTTTTGGAGCTAAAATCGAAAAGAAACTATAGGTTCATAATATTCAGGATAGACGGACAACAAGTGGTGGTGGAAAAGCTGGGAAGTCCTGAGGAGAACTACGACGATTTCTCCAATTCCCTACCTGCCAACGAGTGTCGCTATGCTGTCTTTGACTTTGACTTCACCACTGCTGAGAATTGCCAGAAGAGCAAGATCTTCTTCATAGCATGGTATTACAAAACCCTCACGAAACAAAACATTTTTATGTTATGAAACATATATCATGCATAATGCGGGTTTGAAGTGTCGCACAAATCACTTAGATTTAATGTCATGGTTAGATGTTATCAAACATATAAAGATGATTTTATGGGATGATACATGTACATATATGGTAGGTCACCGGATTCATCGAGGGTGAGGATGAAGATGGTGTACGCGAGCTCAAAGGACAGGTTCAAGAGAGAATTGGATGGGATTCAAGTGGAGTTACAAGCTACAGACCCGAGCGAGATGAGTTTCGACATCATCAAAAGCCGAGCTCTCTAGATTCATTTATGCCTGGTTTCTTATAATATATCCATTCATAAATGATACATCATCATCATTTTTTTTTTTAAAAAAAACTTCTCCATGAAATTTAGTAACTTTCTTGCATGGTTTCATTCATCCTCCTTCATCTTAAATATTTTCTCTTTTTTTTTTTACATTTTATATGACATGGGTTTAATACTCTGCCTTTGGAGAAGCTTAAAACCATGTAGCTTCTTGTGTAATAGTTGCATACTTTCTCTGTAAAATAAAATATATTATTTCTCTATCGCAATTTTAAACAAATCGATATGTCTGAGTGAAGCATATCCGTTATCGCCTAGTCCCAAATGAATGTGTCAACCAGCGGAAGTCAATTTTTTGTTTTTTTTTTTTTAAATCTGTGGTAAGTGATCCAATAGTTAATTGTGCCGTTGTTTTATCTCCTTGAGCTGACATGCTTAGGCTTTGGAACCAAACCTCCAAAGAAGATCTCATAACATATAGTTCTTCTGTTCAACATGTAGTTTTGGATAAAAGAACAAGAACGTAAAACATATTTTTCAAAAATCATTATTAAAATGTTTTAACCAAAAAAGTTTACTCTGTAATTAGCCGTAGTTTTTAGTGAAATCAAAACTAATCAAAACATCTTACATTTCAAAACATCAAATATTTTCTAAAATGTTTTACACTTTTTAAATAGATTTTTGCCAAATATAACTCAAAACTTGATTTTAAATACAAAAATATACCCAAACTTGAATCAAATGCAAAACTAACATAAAGTCTTGTGAAATTACAGCCAACCCCTTGTGACCAAACAAAAAAACAGAACTCATTTTTACGAATATAGCCATGGAAAGTCTTCTGAGATATTGTAAGTCGTCTAGACGACGTCCATGGAAGTCTTCTTATATAGTTGATCGTAAAAATAATTTATAAATTCTGTAAAAAACATTTTGCTAATTAAAAAATTAAAATCATGTAATTATAAACAATTTTAAGTAATATAAATTAAGATATAATAAAATTGAATTGTTTTCAACATAGATGAGTGAAAATAGTGAATCATGATATTCTTTGCTTTAGGGTTTGACAATATATGTTGTAGTATTGTATGTATTCTTAGGCTTAGATTCTGGAAAGCTTAAATATTTTTTTGAAAAATTAAAATTTTACCTATATGTGTTTATTTATCTGTATAGTAAACAACTTTTAAGTTTAATTTGATTTTATGAAGTGTTTAGTTAGTTAATTTAGTTTAGAGGTTATATTTAGGTCTGGCGATTAGTATTATCGGTTAGAAGACTTCTCTGAAAGTCTTCTAACTCCCGCTAAAAATATTTTAGTTTCCCGCTAAAAATATTTTAGTTTCTCGCTAAAATTAAGACTTACTTGAAAGTCTTATGAATCGAAAATATTTAACCTTATTGGAATTTTTGTCTCCATATATAAAGAAAATTTACACATTCTCTCTCTTTTTCTCAAATGGCTGCAACAAAAATATAATGTTCCCCATTCTAAAACTCTCCAACATCTCAATCTCTTTCAACTTAAAAACACTAAACTTTATATCAATTTATTGTTATTTCATGTCTTCTCACTGATTTATTTTGTTTTTGCAGGTTTTTCATTACATGGTTCTCATCTTCCACTCCTTTAAAGGTAGATCTATAAATCATATTAACCTCTTGTTGCTTAAAGGTCTTACCTTTTGAAAGCTCTTTTGGTTGTTTGAAGCTCTTACCTTATTTTTGAAGTTTTGCTATGTTTTGAAGCCATTTTAATGCTTTTGGATATGCAGATTTTTCAGATCTGAGAAAGACTTGGAAGACTTCCCTGGAAGACTTCCCTGTAAGTCTTCTGGAAGACTTCCCTGTAAGTCTTCTGGAAGACTTCCCTGTAAGTCTTCTGGAAGACTTCCCTGTAAGTCTTCTGGAAGACTTCTGGCGGACGGAGTCTTCTCCCATGACCTCTATGTCATTACTAATCTGAGTGTTTTGATAAGTTTCTATGTCTGATTTTCTTCATTTGGTAACCTCTAGTTGCTTAAAGCTCCTACCTTTTTTACAAATTATCTTTTTTTTTTAAAAAAAAAAACACCAAACTTTATATCAATTTATCCTTTTTTGACTCATGTCATTCTAACTAATTCATCTAGTTTTGTAGGTTTTTCATGGTTCTCATATTCCACTCATTTAAAAGTTGATCTTTAAATCATATTTTTTTAGTTGGTAACCTCTTGTTGTTTAAAGCTCTTACATTTTGAAAAATCTTTTGGTTGTTTTAAGCTCTTACCTTATTTTTTTCTATATTTTGAAACCATTTGAATGCTTTTGGAGATGCAGATTTTTCAAATCTGAGACAGACTTAGAAGACTTCCAGGAAAGTCCTCTCGGAAGACTTCTAACATTTAATGCACTAGACGACTTCCTGGAAGTCTTCTGAAAGTCTTCTGGAAGTCTTCTAGCAGAGTCTTCTCCCATGTCAAGTGGAGTCCAAGCTTGTCTTTGTGGAGGAATGATCTATAATAGTTTTGTTTATGGTATGTTTTTTGATTTGTATGTGTACTCTTTTATTTGTGAATTCTTTTGTAAATTTGAAAAAATATTAATGAAATTTTTTGGTAAATATGTTCATATCTACAATATTATCTTACTAAAAGTACTTGAGATTATCAAAGTTATTGATTCAAAGTCAATAGCAAAACACAATAACACAAAAATTAGTCAAATTTACTACAACTAAGGGAAAAAACTTCACAAGAAAACTTAGTCAAATTCACAAAAGATCAAACATTACATTAGTTCAAACACATAACAGTTTCACTAGAAGTCTTGTGGGAAGTCTCCAGAAGACTTATTCTCAGAAGACTTCTCAGAAGACTTAAATTTAAAGCGGGAAATTGAAATATAAGCGGGAAATTTAGGCGGAAAATTAAAATTTAAGCGGGAAACCCAAATTTTAAGTGAAAACTGAAATTTCAAATTTCATGAAAGTTAGAAGTATATCTTATCATCTAAGAAGACATATTAAACCATATGACTTGATATTCATGAAGTTACTTAACACTTTTGAAAATTAAAAAAACATATCTTAAAATTAGTTAACAAGTTTACAAAAACTAACATAGAAGACTTCTCTGTTAGTTTTTGTAAACTTGTTAACTAACTTCCACAGAAGTTTTCTCGGATCAGCTAGAAACTTTAATAAACATGAATGTTGGTAACCTCATAAATATCACCAATTAAGTTATAAATATCATTCAGTAGCCTTAAAATTAACTAATATAAATGAATTAACAAGAAAATGTTAAAAAAGTCTTTATAGTTTTAGAGAAAATGAAAGTTTATTAACCGTTGATGTAGACGACTTCCATGGAAGTTTTCTGGTAGACTTTCAGAGAAGTCTACTCTACAGCAGACTTCTTCGGAAGTCTTCCTTTGTAAATATTGGCTTACTTTTGTTTTAAAAAATCTCGAAAAGACCATAGAAGACTTTCCGGTAAGTCGTCTACGATAAACAGGTTAGTTTTGCATTTGACCGGATTGTGTCAGAAATTTGACTTTTCCTAGACGACTTACAGGGAAGTCGTCCATAGAAAAATAAAACTTAAATATTTAATTTTATCTGGACGATTTCCATGTATGTCGTTGCGGGTTACTTTTGCAATTGAAAAATAAAACTTAAATATTTTATTTTATCCGGACGGCTTCTATGTAAGTCTTCTTGCAGACAACTTACACAGAAGTCTTCTGTAATTACCAAGGTTTGACCATAACCTCGGAATAAAATCCCGGAAGACTTCTGTGTAAGTCGTCTATCGGAAGACTTACATGGAGGTCGTCCAGATAAAATTAGATATCTAAGTTTTATTTTTCAATTGCAAAAATAACCAGAAATGACTTATATGAAAGTCGTCTAATTATAATTAAATATTGAAATTTTATGTTTCTGCTGGACGACTTGCAAGTAAGTCATCCATAAAAAGTCAAATTTCTGATACAATCCGGTCAAATCCAAAACTAACATGTTTATCCTAGACGACTTACTGGGAAGTCTTTTCTAGTAATATTGAGAATTTTTTGTTAACAAAGGAAAGTGGTAGACTTTCATAGAAGTCGTCTCTAAAAAGACATATAAAAGTCAATTGCAATACTAACCTCTGCATTGACCAGAAGACTTCCGTGTAAGTCTTCTACTGCCAGAAGACTTACACAGAAGTCTTCTGACGAATAGATATGAAAAAACTGATTTCATAGTTTCAACCAATAAGATAACTTCCTTAGCACACATAAGTCTTCTCCTAGCACACATAAGTCTTCTCCAAGCACACAGAAGCTCAAACGAAAGTGACCCACCAAGAATCGTAAGCTTCAATGGCTCTATGAACCATAAAAATGTCGATGAATATGGAGAGAAAGTGAAAGAGATGTTTTTAGTTCATAAGAATTGAGAAAGAAGGAGCGTAAATTGATTTTAGGTGTATTAAGAGCTTCAAATTGGTTGTTCATGGTGGTTGGTGTATTGATGGCAATGGCTATCTTGTAAATATTTGAAGATGATGAGGTTAAGAGAGTAAAAATACCATTTTCGAAAATCTGAACTTGTGGGGTGAATAGGACAAATGAAATTTCCAAAAAATCATAGGTTAATTTTGAGTCTGACTTTGAGTTTTGAGTCAATTTTGCAAATAGCTCTTTTAAACAAGGGAATATGATGTATTTGCCATTGTTTTGGAACATAGTATTGTCATTTTTTTAACTAATGTTAAACTTATTCAAGAAAAAAAACCTTTTTTACAATGGATGCAACATAAGTTGAGAGTTTTTTATGAGAACTGAAAGAAAAAACTTCAGAGTTTATCTTACGGAAAACCATATTTCCATGGCTTGCAAACACCCATGAGACGCAAATACGGTTTCTTACTCTCTTATCCACGCCATTAATCAAAATTGCAGGACTGTTGTAGTTTTCTCCATGTCTTCTGCCATTCCTCTCCTTCCAAATAGCAGACAGAGCAGATTGGAACACATATCTGATCAGAAACAACCGGGTCGAGTTGCTTGTCTGGTCTGTTAGAATCCGGACAATCTATTCCCATTCGTATAGTGTCTAGACAGTAGTTTAAAACAGATGGGTACGAGTTCAAGCGGTTTGGGACAGAGGAAGCAGGCTGTATTATCGAGATATTTGCATGTAATAGACACATATCACTATCTTTGTTGCATTCCAATCTTAGAAGTATCTTAGCATGTTTAGTAATAATTTTAATAAGACCTAATTATTAGTCAAAATTTTAATCAAAAACGATAAATAAACCAATCATAAAGTAACATAGGTACAAAAAACTAAGAAAATGGATATTTCACGCATGAAGTATTTGAAACCGGTATACTACATAATTAAAGTATTGTTTGCTTAAAATTATTCTCTAACTAAGTATTGATTGTGTAAAATTAAGAATAAAATAATCGACCGTTAATTAACACATCTTATCTGTATCTTTAACGATTGACTATTTTAATCCTAATTTTGAATAATTAATAGTTAGTTAGAGGATAAATCTGTATAATCTAACACTATTAAAAGGGGAATATCCTCAATGGTGAGGTATGCCACGTCAATAAATTAATTCAGACCAATCAAAACATTATACTGAGACATGTCATTTATTCTTCACGTAAAAATTTGTTCAATTATATCTAGCTATTTTAAAATAATTTTCGTCTAGGGCCCAATCTTTGGCCCAAAATTTTGTTCAACCCTATCACTTTCATCGATGACTGATCGACTTCATCTTCCTCCTCCTCCTTAAAGAAACCCAGCCGTTTTCACCTCTTAGCTTCCCCTCTGTAACGTTAAAATTGTGACTCATAAAGCTTTATCATTTAGTGCAATCACTATATAATCTATCTCTGCATTTCCAATTTGCTGAGGAGAAGAAGAAATACGACGTAGAATCAACTCTGGATCAAGGTGGCTCTCATCTCTCCCCCCTCTAAATTTGTTTTATAATCTATATGCAAGCTCTGTGTATTTGGATATTGGGTTTTGGTCAAAACCAAATTAAGTTGTAGCTTAAAGATTGATTGGATCTGACATTTGATTTTTTTTGGATGTTTCAATTAATTTGAATCGACTGATGATTGAACCTGTCGAGTTGATTTTGAGTTTGTATTTCCAGCTTTAAATCTCCGTCGTCAACCAAACACTGATCATGAAGAAATCAGCAAATTCTCATCACTAAAAGCCAAGGATAACAGAAAGTCATCATCCAACTTCCAATACTTCTGCAACTGGTATCGATGAGCTCCAATCGACGTGTTTATCCTAATAGTTGAGTTCACATTCTTTGGGTTCTTGATCTTCCATTACATCCTTAAATCCTTAGAAAATATTCTGAGAGCTCTGTTGCTTAATCAGAAAAGAGATTATTCGTAGCTCTTACCATTTTTGACGACTTCACAGGGATATGGCTTCAGCAAAATGGAATTGAGCTGAAACACAGTCTGGAAACTCAAATTCCTATTGGCGCCACCTTCATCACCAATGGCGGTATCCAAAGAAGCCAGTGCCGTCCTAATATAAGTTGTAACCAGGTCTTACTTTCCTCTCTGGCTTTAATGTAGAAACTAAATACTTGATTTCTGTAGAATTTGATTAGTGATTAAGTTGAGGCTTGAGGCGTATTGATGGCGCAACAACCAGATTTTTCTACTTGATATGATAGTTTAGGCGGATCCTGTAACACGCTTTTGAGTTTAACCATTTACAAGTACCTACTGTTCTAATGTAGTGGTGTCTTTTTTTTTTAATTAGTGTGGCCTCTCTCTGTACTTAAGAGCACATAAATTGATCATTTGATGACTTTTTATTACAGTAATTTTTTTATTTAATTTTCTTTTTAATAAAAGATTGTGGTAGCCATTATATTTAACATTGATTTTAATAATTTGTTTGAATAGGACGGTGTGATACCTACTGCGTATCAATATCATTACATTTCTGCAGGGATGTAACAGTCTGTGTCAGTATGTTTGACTCCTTGGCTGTTGCCTTTCATAACAAATTTGAAAGCTACAGAAGTGAACCAAATATTGTCCTTGGAGGTTATAAACTTGCTACTATGTGTAATTTATGCATATTAATATAGCTTTGGAGTAATGCACTGCAAATTTGTTTTCACCAGTCATAGCTTCACATAAACTTAATATATTTTTTGTAGGGGGGCTATTTACTGTGACTCTGAGACTGTAGGAAAAGAAAAGTTTGACAAGTAAATACCCCTCATTGTTGTTTGCTAAACGCCATTTCGTCCACTTAGAATATATTGGCATCTGATTTCCTCTTTCTTTGTGGTAACTATGGGTCTGTTTTGTTAACCAGTTGTCAGGGAAACAAAGTCCTCAAATTAAGTTCTGCTCAAGAGCTCCTCCAACGAAAAAAGTTATTTGTGTAATATTTCTGTATGATTATTTTGCAGAAAAAATTAGGTTTGATGGTACTGGAATGGACATGAGAAGCACAGTCAAGGTAATCAGAATGACAAAGCTTACTGATCTCTGTTTGGTTAACCTTTACACTCTCCCTGGACCTGCAACCAACCATCAAAACTCCTAAAAAAGGAACTATGATAGTTCCAACATTGGCGAAGCTCCTGGGGAAGACATGGAGTGATCGTATAGTAAGGCCTCTCCTGCAAACCAAGTAAGAAACAGTGGTCTCACAGCTCTCCCTTACCACATGTAACGCTACATCTGAAGGACTATACGAAACAAAATTAATCCCATCGTGCTTATAATCACATGCTTACTTCCAGCCTTCCAGACTATACCATCAGCTCCTGCTAACAACAACACATACCACAATGCATTGTTGAAATGCACAACAGAGGAGGAAGAGAAAGCTAAGAAAATTAATATCACATGTATGAGGACGAGTTCACATGGTTGGTCTATATGAAGCACTGCGGGTTTAGCTTCAGTCATGTAAGAGACGAGGCTCTATTATAGGTCGCAATGTATTCTGCACCATATGCTTTCATAAGTAAAAGTCAACTAAACTCTTTTTTTGTCAAACTAAACTCTTAGTTACAAGAATGTAACGTTCTACACAGAGCAGAAAAAATACAACTCATTAAAAATATCTAATCAAACAAACAACTAATCAAACAAACAACTAGGCGAACGTATATGAGGTTTTAGTAAATAATCAAAACATATATTTTAGAAAAATCAGTTTGAAAAAATTATATATAACAAATAAAATAATTTTTTTTGTAAAAAATACATTGTAAACTTGAATTTGGTCGTTAAGAAAAAAAGAACTTTAATTTGGTGAAAAAATAATTAACAAATAAGAATTTATTGAAAAATTTACATAATCTAATCCAAAATATAAAACTAGAAAATATTTAAAATAACAAAAAAAAAGAAAATCGATTGATGATATTATTCTTGACAAACCCGACCAATAAAAACAAAAGAATGTCATGGATATTTTTTTCTTTTGTGGTTGCGAGTTCCTTCTTAAAAATATTCACATGAAAATCAAAAGAATAACACAACATTGTTTATTCCATAATTAAATCATATTTTTTTAAAAATAAGTAAAATTACAAATCTAATAAATAAATTCCGGTCAGTAAAGTAGAATTTTATTTTATTTTCTCATGAAAACACATTAAGTGAAAACCACAAATTGACACATCATCATAATTTTTTAATATTATAAAATTTACCTCATTTACAAACTTATCAATAAAACATGAATCTTATCCTCTCCACTAAACTCTAATGAAATAATGTTCCGTTGAGTTTAACATTTCTACAGTTCTAAACTCCAACAAAAATTGACTATGTTACATGAAACAAAGCTCTTTCTCTCTTCATTTGGTATATTATGTTGTAAAACTCTTTTATCTCAATGTGCTTTGATAAATAATAATTTTAAAAGCAATTACTTGAGTACAAAGTTACCTTATGAAATTCACAAAATTTTAGCCTGAAAATTAAACATGTGTGTTTATCACATCATACACATTCTGTGGAATTTAATTAAACCAATAATAAAGCTAATATTGATTCCTAAGAAATCTGCTTGCTCTATACAATTTCAAAACCCAAAACTGTTTTTTTTCGAAAATAATGCAGTCACCTTCCAAACAGATAAATGGACCATGTAGTTTCCTAAATTTCACCCATAATTAACGTCTTTGCACCTATCCCAGCAAAAAGTCATCATTACATACATATTTCAAAATATTAGATAAGTGTTACTAAACAAACCAAAGAATCTCACCACTATTTTTTTAGCTAGAGAATCAAAATTTAAAGTGCCAACATCACTACAAAACAACTTCAAACACATACCATTCATTAGAATATACAATCAACAACTATTCCGCGCGTAGAGCGGACAAACCACTAGTACACTACTAAAAGGCAAATATAAGCCATGGAGAGGGTGTCCAGCTAGGACTAAAAAATCGTCCAATGAG
Source organism: Brassica nigra (assembly GCA_016432835.1). Classification (NCBI taxonomy): domain Eukaryota; kingdom Viridiplantae; phylum Streptophyta; class Magnoliopsida; order Brassicales; family Brassicaceae; genus Brassica; species Brassica nigra. Next base: position 33,040,535 of record CM028247.1, read on the forward strand.
AACATTTCATTTATCCACGTCACACAAGAATTGGGCTATCTTTGTTATTGATCCATAAATTGAATTATTTGGCCCATAAGACCAATCCAACACAAACTCTAACAAACTGTTATTTTCTAATGAATCCAGCCCACCAGCAAATTAAATCAAGTAATGTTAGTGTGGTCATTCGAAGCTCATTTACAAGGCCCAAACAAACTCATTCGCTTTCTCCTGTCTTGCAACGCTGATCCGACTGTTGCTCTTCCAACTTATCACTTGAATAACGACAGTCTTCCACTCATATGATTCTTCAAGGCTTCATCAATACTGTAACACGCCAAAACTCTTCACGTACCCCAACTTCACGATATATAACCTATGTGCATCCTTCGTTGCTAGCCTAATTATCGAGATCGACAGTTTCTTCTTAGTGTAAACTTTTTCTTCTCTTTTAGCAGGTTTGACAGTGAAGTATTAATACCGGTTACAGAATAACACCTTTGAAGAGGTAAAATCTGATTTTTTTTTATATATTTTGAGTAGTTAGTGTTCTTATATTCAAACAACTTTTTATTTTGATTACACCAGTCCTGGAAAAAAAATGAGTCTCAAGCCTTCACTAAGTAAACAAAACGCAGAGGGAAAAGCCAAGGAGAGAGAACTCTACAAGAGGAACAGTCTCTGCATGCGGGAGCCTTCTGTCTTTTATGATAGGCAGTGATCTTTGATCATACACGAACGAACAACAATACTCTCAGAGCTTCTTTTTTACTCAGTTTTCAATCACTGTCGCTGGAACTGGAATCGTTGTGCTGTTCTCCATGTTCCTAGATTTATCGGCAAATTTGCAACCTTTTCTGTTGATTTGCAAGTGTGGCTTCTAAGGAATGAGACACAAATTAATCTCTGAGCAAGCATAAGCCACATCCAGTTTTTATTTTATTTTCTGGTTTGAAAGATCTTATATCCTATGTAAACTATGTCCTCTGACGAGCTGAACATAAAAATTGGTTTTTTGGTTGTGTGAATCAATAACAAACAAGTCTTTGAATATGAACCTGTTGCAGAAGACATTCTTTTCTTACTGCATGTTATGGTAGAGAGAAAGATTACACGGTTTGTAATGTGGAAGGGGAAGCACCAACAATTTTGAATGATACGACTATTAGTGATGCAATAAGTAATTCTTCGTTAATTTTACCATTTGAAGATGGCTTAAATTTGATAATGAGATGGTCCAAGAAAATATAGAAAGTGATCTTCTAAGAAATGAATTCCAAGAGATGAAGATATTAACGATGAAACTATGTGATTAGTGTTAATATGTTGGAGATATATAGTTATGCCAAATTAGAACTAATATTTGTGTTTTTTTCGCGAAGTCTTCACTTTTTTTTAACACGTCCTCACCTCTTTATAAAAAAGTAGAAGTCAGCATATATAACAAATTAAAATCAGTTTAGCAGTTAGTAATAAAATGATTTTACAAATTAAAATATAATAAATACATTAGTTTTTTAATATACAATAATTATATGCTACATATTTGTAAGAACATGGACATACTCAGAAAATGAAACAAAAAATAAATATTTATAAGGTATATAGCAAGGCATTAATATTGAATACGGTAGAAAATGCATTGATACAAAAAAGAGCAAAACCAAAAAAAAAATTTTTTCGGAATTTTTTTTTATCTTCTAAAAACTGACCAAACCGGTCATTAGTATCTTTATAAACTAGCCAAACCGTCCATTATAAGCATGAACAACATTAATATTCCACACCAAAAACGGATGTACGAAGGCGAAAACATGTTTTCATTAAATCGTCATCCAAACGTTCCTCTCAACTTTTTCTAAGCAAATGAAATCTAAAAACGTTATTAACATGAGCAAAAGTTGGAACAAAAATATCATTAGATTTTTTTTTTTGATTTGGTGTTATAAGGCCATCTCCACATTTCACTTTAAAATAGAGGAACTCCATTGTAGAGTTCAAATTTCTCCAATTGTATACTCTATAAAATTTCATCTATATTTCACTTTAATATAGATTAACTCTATTATAGAGTTCAAATTGTTCCAATGGTGTATTCTATAATAACTCTATTATAGAATGAAATATAGAGGAATGTTATCTTTTTACTCCATATTTAGAGAAAGGTAAACCATTGGAACAAATTTAACTCTTTAATAGAGTGGGATATAGAAAAAATTATGAAATGCCATTGGAGATGCCTTAAGTCAAGTCCTATGATGACTCATATGAATCTAACATCTATGTATACATGTTATATTATTAAAAAATTGACATCGGTAAATATGTAAGTCTTATAAATTAATATTTTTTTTTGTTTTATAAGAATTTGCAAAGTGTGTATTCACAGAAAAATATATAATAACATCAACTAATAAATACTATAGGATATTATGGGAGTGACAACGCATAAAGACAGGTTTGTTTTGCTTATATAGATTTGAGTCAAATACTCGAATAAATACTTCACAAGCAAGCATTTATCAAATTCGAAATGGATTCGACCGCAAAAACATTTTGATGTTATTAATTTTTCATAGGGGTTTAGGGTTAAATAGATCTTAGGCATTGGTCCTTATTTACATTAAAAATATATTAACTCTATTATAGAGTTTAAATTTTTCTAATGGTGTATTCTATAATAACTCTATTATAGAATTAAATATAGGGGAATGTTATCTTTTTACTCCATTTTTAGAGAAAGTAAACCATTGGAACAGGAAAGCGGGCCTGGGATGGACAGTACATACATCTTCAGCTATCTACCGTTTCAAGAAACTTGTTTGCCATGTTGCCTCACCTTTAATGGCAGAAATCTTGGCCTTGAGAGAAGCGCTGATCTACTGCAGAGATCATGGACTCTTCTCCATTCGAATTGAATCAGACTCCTCTCAACTGATCAACGCCGTCAAAAACAAGACCCCAATCGCTGAACTCCACTCTGTTTTAGCGGACATCGCTCACCTGAGCTCTCCTTTGTCTGAATCTCTCTCTTTCTTTTGGATTTCTAGAAACCAAAATGTGGTTGCTGATTCTCTAGCAAAAGATGCTTTGTGTTTGGTGGAAAACGTTATGACACCCACCTAACTCTTCTTTTCTTAAGTTAATGCAAGTTTGTGTTCAAAAAAAAAACCATTGGAACAAATTTAACTCTATAATAGAGTGGGGTACAGAAAAAATTATGAACTGCCATTGGAGATGTCTTAAGTCCAGTCCCTTGATGACTCATACGAATCTAACATCTATGTATACATGTTATATTATTAAAAAAAATTGACATCAGTAAATATGTAAGTCTTAGAAATTAATATTTCTTTTTTGTTTTATAAGAATTTGCAAAGTGTGTATTCACAGACAAGTATATAATAACACCAACTAATAAATACTATAGGATATTATGGGAGTGACAACGCATAAAGACATGTTTGTTTTACTTATATAGATTTGGGTCAAATACTCGAATACATACTTCACAAGCAATGCATTTATCAAATTCGAAATGGATTCGACCGCAAAAACATTTTGATGCTATTATTTTTTCATAGGGATTTATGGTTAAATAGATCTTAGGCATTGGTCTTTATTTACATTTAAAAATGAAATAAAATAACTTTACAGTTTATTTAGCAAATATATGTCTATAGCTCTTTTCGGTTAACAATGAGCAAATGGGTATAAACAATTTTGTAAATTGAATATGCTATATTAGCCAAAATAAGAGTGATTTCAACATAACACCAAATATTAAAGATACTTGAATAAAAAGATTAAGAAAATCACATACTAATAATAAAAACCAAATGCTAAATTTCCAGATTAAACTTTAAACCTATATTAATATTTAATAAAGATATAAGTTATCATATTAATATAACTGAAACACATAAAAGTAAAAAAAAATATTACATCTGCAATATAAAGTACTTTAGATCCAATTAATTATCATAATTTTAAATTTTTCAGAAAATATGGTTAATTATTTAATTATATGAAAGATAAATATTTTACAAAATAGATTATATGAATGAGAAAAATAAAATTGATGAACTAATAAAATTAAAATAAAATACTTCACATAATAAAAAAAATCAAAATAATACATTTCAAATGCATAATCCGCGCGTAGTGCGGGAAAAGATCTAGTAATACTTAAATACTGAATATGGCCATTAAAAATGCTTGAAGAATCATAAATAATTTGTACATTATTATCCAAATAAGTTTTCAAGTTAATAATACCAATTCATTTCTTAAAATTTTCAAATTGAAAAGATTTGTAAAGTTGGACAAACCAATATAAATAATGTTTACCTTTGGACGAAAGACTTTTAGTATTCCTCTTTTGATACGTCTTTGTAATTCTCTCTATACTAAGGGGCTGATTGGTTTCCCCGTAACCACCCGCAAACCCATCTTTTGCGACTGGTATCGGTAGTTGACGTTTTGCAACAATCACAAAAACGCCATAAATCGTTTTAAATCGCTCCGAACCTCTTAAAATCAAAAGCTGGTTCCCGCAAACTTTTTGGTTATGGTGGATAGAAAAATATTTTAAAATTATAAATAAAAGTAGAAATAAATTTTATATTTTAATTTTAAATTCACAAACAGTATCATAGTTTATTTTATAAAAACTTTAAACTAAAGATATATACTATATTTTAAACATATATATATATATATATATATATATAAATATATATATATATATATACATATAGAAGGATATATACATATATAAATGAAACAAAATATTCTTGTAAACGTTTTAATATAAATCTTTAAAACAATTTATTGAAGTAATAACTTTCATCTAAACTAAAAATTTAAATATATAAACATAATATTATTATTAATTATATTAAATTAATTATTATTATATTTTATCACAATAGTATGTTTTCGATATTTTTATAATTTTATAATATGTTAATACTTGCAATTTATTATTAAATTGCTATAATATCTCATAATCAACAAGTCACAAATGTCCCGCAAACGCAACAATTTTCAAACGTTGTGTCAGTCATACAAAATATTTAATAACACTTGAAACCGCAATAACCCGTATTCGCAAACTCCCACACTCGCAACCGCTGCGTTTCAACCAGTCAGACCCTAGCTAGATAACAAATCTATATTCAGAACACATTAACAATCTTTTAAAAGTTTTTGCAGTGACATAAAATATTACAAGATAAACACATATGCATCGTATTGCTGATGCCCAAGATACAATCATCTAAAACAGAGATACAATGTCATCTAAATGTGATCTTACAAACTTGAAATCATGGGTAAGAGTACAAAGTATTTGCACTGAAAACAATACAAAAACATGGTAAAGTAAAAATAAATACTCTACCATATAAATCTCTGCTTTAGAAAATTGTATGGTCTGTATAAACAATACAATATATATATATATTTGTATTGTAATATTTTATAGGTGCTTGCAAAAACTAAAAAAACCTTTTTAATATGTATTTGAATATAAGTTTCGTACGTAATTAGTATACAAATAATTACAAAGGTGCATCTAGACTCTAGTTGGTCACCGAAAACGGTGCAAAAAACATGATGTACTCAAATTTTACCATTAAAATCAACCGCAAGTGTACGGCAGTGCACAGTAGTATATAGGGATAAAAATTCTTCAGAGACTAAGGATACAATAAGGATACAATATGGATCTACGAGAGAAGAATCAAGGTAGAACAAAAAGAGTTTTTTTTTTATGGTATGACAAATGTAAGTGACTGAATATATATATGAAGCTTATGGATTAAGACGCTAGGCATTGGAAAATTCTCTGGAAAAAATCAATCATGAAATGAAAATTAGAAAAGGAATATGATTTAAAGCGTTCTTGAACTCAAACAAAGCAAGTAGTTTAGTCTACTTTTACAGCACTATGTCCTATGATACGGAATTTTAAATAATAACTTCCATTGAATTTAGAAACCTAATCATACAATCTAACAAGTTTGATTTATTCACAAGCTCCCTAACAACACTTCCGTCGGTTATGAATACTTGTTTAACTAGATTCATTTCAGGAGTTTACCATGATTAGAAGATATAAATAAAATAATTTAAATCCAAGATTATATTAAACTTACACTTTGAACAAATTAATAAAAAGCAACAATATTTATTTATTATTTTTAGTATTTATATATTTTACTGTTTATAATGACAATTATCCAAATAGGGTGAAATTATAAGAAAATTTTGTATTCTTAAATTTATATCTCACAATTAAATTACTATATGGACTGTAAATAAAACAAGTTCTCTATATTTTAGCTTTTATAATGTTTTGAATTTTGCAAATAAATTTTTCTGCTAAATTATATGTGCTTTAAGTTTCCAAAAGTTAATCTATCTTGAAAAAAATATATTTCAAAGAATATATTACCTCTTAAAAGGCTCATTACCATATCCTTATAAAAATAAATATTATATGATGTTAAGATTATAGTAACATGGATAATTCATTTTAGATATTTTGACAAGTTTTTAAATATTGTAATAATGTAAAATAATTATATTAAAACAAACATTGCATAAATATTTTTATTTTAAATAATTTTAAAACACAAAATAAAGATGATATTAATAGAAATAAATATTTAAAATATTTAAAATTATAGTTAAGTATATTACTCAATGTAAAGATAAGGTTATTCAATCATCTAAATTACTAAATCTATTAAAAATTAGTTTTAAATTTAAAATCTTATTTCTGCACATGGTACAAGAAAATGCATAGTTTGTTGGTATATAAAAAGCTACTTACTCAGACAAGAACTTGACATAGTTTATAACATAGCTAGTAAGTGGATATTCGGTTCCATCCATAACTGCTGTTTTAGTTGTATCCTTTCCGACAGCTTCTTGTTCCTCTCAGATCTTTGTTTCTCGTTGATACCAAGGACACATACACCTTTGTTAACTCCGCTTTCTTTTTTGAATTATACAGAGGTACGGTTGATACCAAGGAACCTAATCCAGACTAGCCTCGTGTTTGCAGTATACGTTATCAGCTCGTGAATTGATCCTCTGTCCTGGCGATGCTGAAATGGTTACTCCACTGCAATCACCTTCATTTATAAAATCGTCACCTCCATCACCAGGACCGTCTCTGTTATAAGGCAAGTGAAGCATTAGGTTTAGGCCACATAATATATAAACAAAATATATGCCACATTTTCTAAACTTTGATGTAGGTTAAAGAGTTTTAGAAAATAAATTTTGATGTTTTTCTACCTCATTTTTGAAGCTTCGAACCAATACTCTACCAATTTGTACACAATTTTCATTTACAGTTTTACGTTAAACAATATGAGCCATATTACATTGACATGCTTTAAGCCTCAGAAAAGTTTGGGACGGCACTGTCCATCACCACCGTATTCGCTTTCACCACGGTCACCCCTCCCTTCTCCTCACCTTTTCCCTGTCTCTTGTTTTTCCCACCTATTGCACCAACAACAAATTTCTTTTTATGCCGCTGTCACATGCATATTCTCTTTGCCTCAAGCGGCCAGAGAGATTTGAATGAGAGACCCACTAAGAAAAAAGAGTAAAGTCGTACAACACAAATATCAAAGGTTTCTTCTAACTTTTAACGCTGCATGTTGCACATCTTTCTCAGTCTCTCTCGCTCTTCTTCTTCTGCATCAGCTGCTTTCATTCCCCTGCGATTCTCATACTGCATTGAGCAAATCCAACACGAGATATTAAGGAATATAATAAAAAACGAATTAATGAAACTCAAGATCAAATTAGTGACGTACATTGTCTCTCTTACTTCATGATATTGTCATAGTTGGATTCGATGTTTCGGTGATCATATGATTCCCAATATAAGGATCAGTTCTGAGATCAAAATACAAAACTCATAAGCGCGATTATAACATGTTATAGATGGGAGTATGAGAAATGTCCAAAGCATATTATATTACACTACGTTATCATACCAAAGTTTTGCAGCCTGTCTCTCCTTCCTTCCCAAGGGCCAAACGTCTCCTAAATAATATGGTGGTTTCCTTCTCCAAAAAAAAAGAATATGTGTTGGATAAGCTTGAGCTGCAAGTTTCCTTTTTTCTGTAATGAGTTATGATTATCTAAAGGATTAGGATATATGCTTTGTGAGAATACTATTAGGATTAGGAGTTATCTAGTTCTATATATTGAGATGCATATTGTGATGCATAATGTGTGATTTGTGATTTGAGATTTTGAGTGATTAATAAGAGAAGGACTTCTTATTAAGAATATTGAATTTCAATATTTGGTATCAAAGCCAGGTTACGAAGAACGGCAAAGAGAACATACAACAACCATGGGCGACAACAAAGGAGAGATCGTGGTGCACAAAGAATCGAGTCCGTCCTCCATAAAGCTTCCGATGTTAACCTCCTCAAACTACACTGTCTGGTCCATGAGGATGAACATAGCACTTAAAGTCAGTGAAGTATGGGAGGTAATAGATCCTGGAACCAAAGATACGAAGAAAAACAACTTGGCAATTGCGCTTTTGTTCCAATCCATACCAGAGGCTTTGATCTTGCAAGTTGGACACCTAGACACAGCAAAAGCGGTGAGGGATGCAATAAAAGCAAGGCATGTTGGAGCTGAGAGAGTAAAAGAAGCTAGGTTACAAACTCTAATGGCGGAGTTCGATAGACTGAAGATGAAGGAGGAAGATAATATTGATACCTTTGTTGGAAAGATTGCTGAGATTTCATCTAAGACAGCTTCTCTTGGCGAAATCATTGAAGAATCAAAACTTGTAAAAAAGTTCTTGAAGAGTCTACCTAGAAAGAAGTTTATACATATGGTTGCTTCAATTGAGCAGATGTGGGATCTTAATAACACCAGCTTTGAAGATATAGTTGGTAGATTGAAGGCTAATGAAGAAAGAATAAGTGAAGAGGATGAAGAACAGCATGATGATCAAGGGAAGTTAATGTATGCCAACAATGAATCTCAGCAAGAGAATTATGGATACGGCCGAGGTAGAGGATGTGGTGGAAGAGGAAATTGGAGAGGACGAGGTCGTGGTAGAAACGGCAAATTTCAGCAACAACGGGAAGCTTATCGACAAGGAATTCAACGTGATGCATCACACCTCACTTGTTTTAAGTGCGAAAAACTTGGCCATTACGCAAGCGACTGTCCAGACAAGCTACTTAAGCTGCAAGAAACTACCGAGAAGAAAGACAACGACACTCAAGAGGCCGATGAGTTAATGATGAATGAGGTAGTCTATCTCAATGAACAAAAGGTCAACCCAAGCATCTTCGACTCTGATCTCGACAATCAAAATTTGTGGTATCTTGATAATGGAGCAAGCAACCACATGAGTGGAAATCGTATAATCTTCTATACGATTGATGAAACAATTACAGGAAAAGTGCGTTTTGGAGATGATTCACGAGTCGATATCAAAGGAAAAGGATCGATTCGGTTTTTTTCGCAGGAGGTGCTAAGAAAATCTTAAACGACGTATACTATATTCCGGCTTTGAGGAGCAATATTGTGAGCTTGGGACAAGCAACAGAAGTTGGCTGTGAGGTACGAATGAAGGATAACTCACTAATGCTGTTTGACCGCTCGGGATATCTCATGATCTAGACCATACGGTCTAAGAACCGTTTATACAAATTCGTCTTGCAGATAGATAACATCCAGTGTCTACAGATAGCATCTACTGAATCATCTAAGTGGCATGCCCGACTTGGTCATGTTAATGTTGAGACGATGAAACTAATGATAAATAAAGAGCTTGTCACCGGCATCCCAAAGATTTCAGTAGAAAAAGAAACATGTGCGTCTTGCTTGCTTGGAAAGCAAACCAGACATCCATTCCCACAGATAACCCAATATCGAGCAAGCCACCCTCTAGAACTCGTTCATGGAGACCTCTGCGGGCCTATTACTCCTGCAACATCGGTACGAAAACGATATGTGTTTATTCTGATTGATGATTTTTCCCGCTATATGTGGACAGTTCTTTTAAGAGAGAAAAGTGAAGCCTTTGAAAGCTTCAAACGATTTAAGGTGATGGTTGAACAAGAGACGAAAGGCGTCATTCGGACTCTGAGAACGGACAGAGGTGGTGAATTTACGTCCCATGAATTTGAATTCTTCTGCGGTATGAATGGTATTAAGAGACATCTCACAGCACCATACTCGCCTCAGCAAAACGGCGTTGTCGAAAGACGAAACCGCACATTACTAGAGATGATAAGAAGCATACTAAAACACATGAGTGTTCCAAATTACTTATGGGGAGAGGAAGTACGACATGCTACCTATCTGATCAATAGACTTGCGACTAGGTCACTCAATGGGAAGACACCATATGAAGCTCTTCGAGATAAGAAACCGAACCTTGATCACCTAAGAGTATTCGGATGTGTGTGTTATGAGAGAACAGATGCAGTAGGAAAAAAGAAGCTTGACGATCGTTCTAGGTGTTTGGTACATCTCGGGACAGAACCCGGATCTAAAGCCTATCGGCTTCTTGATCTAGTGAGGAGAAAGATCATAGTAAACCGTGACGTGGTTTTTAAGGAAGACCAAAGTTGGGATTGGGATACAAATAAAGCAAGTGATGGAAACGACCTTGAGATGGAACTAAAGGGATTCATTTATAGTGAAGAAACGAAGGAGATAAGTGATAATGAAAGTACCATCCCAACTAATGAAGTAGAAGACGAAAACGGTGTTGAGATAGATGAAGATCAACCTCAGTTTCAACCAAGGAGATCAACAAGAGAAAGCAACAAACCTTCATACCTAAGCGACTACATACTCTTAGCTGTCACGAACGGCTTCTCATGATCATCAATGATGAGCCGTGGAGTTTTGCGGAAGCAAAGAAGCTGCAGGTCTGGATTGATGCGTGCAAAGATGAGATAATCTCAATCGAAAAGAACAATACCTGGATTCTTGTCGACCTACCTGAAGGAGTGAAGCCGATCGGATTGAAGTGGGTGTTTAAGATAAAACGTAATGCTGATGGAAGTATCATTAAATATAAGGCGCGAATAGTGGCTAAAGGGTATGTTCAGAGATATGGGATTGACTATGATGAAGTATTTGCTCCGGTTGCTAGAATGGAGACAGTTCGACTTGTCATCGCGTTAGCTGCCTCATCTGGTTGGGAAATACATCATCTCGACGTGAAAACTGCGTTTCTGCATGGTGAATTAAAAGAAGAGGTGTTTGTCTCTCAACCTGAAGGCTTTGAAGTTGCTGGTCAAGAAGGAAAGGTGTACAAACTGAGGAAAGCGTTATATGGTCTTAAACAAGCTCCTAGAGCATGGAACGTTAAGCTAAATAAGATTCTCGTTGGTCTGAATTTTCATCGATGCTCCAAGGAACCATCACTATACAGAAGACAAGACAAGACGAGTCTCTTGATTGTGGCAGTATATGTAGATGACTTACTTATAACAGGCTCATCGTTACCAGCTATAATCAAGTTTAAGAAAAGTATGGCGAGTGAGTTTGAGATGAGTGAACTTGGGAAACTGACATACTATTTGGGAATTGAGGTACATCAGTTTGATGGAGGTATCACGATGAAGCAGAGTCGATATGCGATGAAGATCCTTGAGGAGAATGGTATGGGCACGTGCAATCTGGTTCATCTTCCTATGGACTTTAATATAAAGCTGTCCAAGTCACCTGCCGAGAAAGGTGTCGATGAAACAGAGTACAGAAGAAACATAGGCTGTCTACGGTATTTGTTGCATACTCGTCCGGATTTGTCATTCAGTATTGCGCTTCTAAGCCGCTATATGCAGGAACCAAAAGAATCACATGGTGCGGCCTTGAAACAAATACTAAGGTACATACGCGGAACTACGTCTCTTGGAGTTATGTTTTGTCGGTCTTCAAGGCTAGAAGTGGTCGGGTTTAGTGATAGCTCACATAATGTCGATGAAGATGACGGCAAGAGCACAAAGGGTCACGTATTCTACCTTGATGAAAGTCCGATAACGTGGTCTTCACAAAAGCAAGAAATTTTTGCTCTATCATCATGTGAGGCAGAATTTATGGCCGCCACAGAGGCAGCAAAGCAAGCAATATGGTTACAAGAATTGCTTGGTGAAATTGTGGGAAGGAATTCTGAGAAAGTGAAGATAAAGGTGGATAACAAGTCTGCAATTGCACTCACTAAGAACCCTGTTTTTCATGGCCGAAGCAAACACATCCATCGAAGGTTTCATTTTATACGCGAGTGTGTTGAGAAGGAGCAGATTGAGGTGGAACATGTACCAGGCAGTGAGCAGAGAGCTGATATATTAACAAAATCGTTGGGAAGATCCAAGTTTATCGAGATGAGGAACCTGATCGGACTCAAGAACATGGACTAAGAAGAGTTCAAGCTTACGGGGGAGAATGTTGGATAAGCTTGAGCTGCAAGTTTCCTTTTTCTTTAATGAGTTATGATTATCTAAAGGATTAGGATATATGCTTTGTGATAATATTATTAGGATTAGGAGTTATCTAGTTCTATATATTGAGATGCATATTTTGATGCATAATGTGTGATTTGTGATTTGAGATTTTGAGTGATTAATAAGAGAAGGACTTCTTATTAAGAATATTGAGTTTCAATAATATGGTGGTGTCATTTTCACAGCCTTACTTTGAGCCATTGCCAAGTAAAAAGGTTTCACCTTCTCTTGCAGAGCGTAGTGACAGTGCCATTAGCTGAATAAAAATAACCATCGAAGTCGTTGGACTCATAGTTCCATGAATTCAAGAATTAATTTAGATGATTACAGTATTTAAACCTTACTATACAGATCACCTCTGAAGAGGTTCAGGTTCTACGCTTTCAAAGATTTTGAAGCAACCTACAAATGACTTTGCTTTTGGTAGCAAAGAAATTGATCAGGATGTAGGCCCTTCCACGCTTTAACTGACCCTTGTACCCGGAAAATGAAACCATGGATGAGACAACCCTCTAGTTGAATGGTTTAAGTCAGCTGATCTGAAACGAAAGGAACAAATTTATCTCTTTACAAAAAAAAAGACAACACATGTTTATCTATGAGAAGCAGCTCCAGTCAATTAGGAATCCACCTTTTTCTGTATTCCTCCTTCCCATAAATGTATCAATAGAAAATGTAGCTCTGACGGTCCCAAACCAGCAGCAACATCATTGAAGAACACAGTTGTGGGGGCCTTCCCAATTGATTCGACGATTTTAGTTGGCTCATAATTGGCTTAGTGTGAATTTGGTGATGGAGAGAAGGAAGAGACAGATGATGGATATATACTCATGTTCGGATTGCAGCCACTCTTGACATTTTCTCTTGTTTTGGTGTTATTTGATGCTAGTCTTGCTGTTTTGTTGTCCTTACGTTGTTCTGTTGCCTGTTTTGCCTCAGATCGGCCTACCGACCTGTGTTCTTTGATTGTCCTCCTCATCGATTTTGACAGGGACTTCTGCGAAGTTGGCTTCAGAGATTTCTGACATCGATTGTTCTACCAAGGAGACTGAGGCTTCTGGGTCTCATGCTCTGCCTTCTCCATATTCTCCATGTACCCGATCTGAAGGGCTTGTTGTCATTTTGCAGCAATGAAAAGGAGTGGTCTTGTTTCAAGTCATCTTAGTTCTGTGAATTCTCCAAGATCAAGGGGTGTGCCATTGCCGAGTGGAGTTCGGCATCAATGGGGTTTCGGATCTTGGCCTCAGCATCAACCTCCCACTCTTGTGTCCTCTTCTCGAGTAGGAGAATTTTCCATTTCTTTTGAATTCCCTGTTGATTCTCCTCTTGCTGAAAATGGTGTAATCTGTGTTGATCCTTACCAGAATTTTTGTTTAGCTGGCAATCCGATTGTAGGATATGGACAATCGGTTATGGATGATCTTTATAGGAGACTCTACCAAATTAATGCCCTGGTTTGTACATTCGTTTAGAGATTTTCTTATTGTTATTGTAGATGTTTGATCTGTTAACGCTCTTCTTTTTTTTTTCAGCAAACAAGCCTTGTGAAGCGGTTCCACTTGTCTTATGACCGTGTGATCTTTACCAAGAAGGGAATGTGGTGAACGTGGATTGCTTTTCCAATTGCGACCGTAATGCGCTGAGGTTAGCGCGGAGTATGGGGGAGTAGACAGTCTGTCGTTCGGCTGAGCTAGAAGCTCAATTTGGGATTGTTGAAGCTCTGTTGAAGGATCGAGATGGACGTATAAAGAAGTTGGAAACATATGTTCCTGCCCTTCTTGCACAACTAAAAAGTTTGCAGGATTCCTTGTCGGCGTCTGGAGTTGTGGACGTGCTTAAAGAGGAAAAAATTTGTTCTATAATATAAAATATTAGGTAGAAAAAAACGATTGTTCCTTCTCAAATTTAACGAGAAACAAGTTTGTTCTATAGTATTCTACAAAAAAATTAGAGAGAATGAGAAGGAACTAAAAACGTAATTTCTTATACATGTTAAGAAATTTATTGTTCTTCTTCATTTCTTGGTCACCATTCAAAGTTTTTATGTAAAAGGTGATAAATGTTAACGGTTCATAAATTAAGGAGTTAAAACATTAAAAAACAATTGAAAGGTTTTTTCATTCAAAAATAGTTGAAAGGCTATCAAATAAAAACATTTTTAAATAGTTGGTTTCAGAAAGGAATAAAGAAGTTGATTTATAAACATTTCTAAGTATCAAATGTTTCTTAGACCACCTCCATCGGTGGGGTTAGGTGGGGGTTCTAAAGAAAAAAGGGAAAAAATTAAATAAAAAATGCTACAATTACAAAGAACCGGTGCTAAATTAAGAGGATGTAGAATCCGTAAAAACCCCATACGTGGCGTGGTCTTATTGGGTTGTGCCTTTTACGCGAAAGGGAAAAAAATGAGTCTTCTCTTTCTTCGTCGTTCGTCTCTCCTCCTCTCTTCTTTGGTTTTGTCGAAATCCCTCTCTCTTCTGTCGTCGATTCCGTCTTAATCTCCAACGGAAATGATGTTTAGTCTGTTGCTTCGTCCTCGATTCTGTCTTCCTCTTCTTCGATTTTGTCGAAATCCCTATGTCGGTTGCTCTCTCTCTTTCTCCTCGATTCTGTCCAAATCATAAACGGAGATGATGTTTGATCCGTGAATTGAATCGGTTAGAATCGATTTTTTTTTAGATGATGAGATATGACTCTGTTTATTTCCTCTCTTTGTCTCTTTTATTACATCGACTGGGTTGTGTAGGAACTCCATGGCAAGAGGAAGAACATACGAGCTATGTCTTTGATTCAGTTTCTAGGTTTACAGAAGCTTCGTAAAAGACGTTCTAGCCACATGGGTTAGTCTTTTTTCCCTTACTCTGATTTGGTTTCAAGTTAGAGATATAGCTATGGTGTGTTAGATTAAATAAGTCATATGTTATTGTGTTCAATGGTGGAGATAAAGCTTCTCACATGAACTTAATCTTGTTTAACAATCTTTTTTATTCTTCTGATTGTCGTTATGATCTATTTAATCTTTGCAGGGAGTAGATATACTGGTGGATCAGCAAGAATCGGATCAACCATCATCAAAGCGGATCAAACATCTCAAAGCATCTTCTTTCATTTCAGTTAGCAAGAGGTAAATAGACAATCCATTCTATGTTTAATAGGTTATCGCATTCCAGTCTCATTCTGAGATGCAAAATCTGTAGATATGTTGGCTAGTTAGTTTGAGTTTGAGTTAATGCTTTTGGTCGAGTCTTTATAATATGTCAAGTCTTGTATAATATGGAAGTTTGTTTCTCTTTAGTAAGGCTTAATGCATTTGCTTTTGCTGTCTTTTATGGTATGTTTCAGACACTTATAAGATTGTAACTGATGCTTAGGATTGTAACTGATGCTTAGCCTTAAGTCTGTATGCTTAATGCTTCTGTCGAGTTTTTATTAAAATGTTTTATGTGTATCGGAGAATTAATTGGAGAATTTGTGTGTATTTGCTTGGCTTTGCTTGGCTTACGATGATGGTATCTGTTCGTATGTTTCACTTGCTTGTGACGCTTATGATGCTGTCTATTTTTGCAGGTAGGCGTTGGAAGAAACAGAGAAGACATGTGACACAAGAAGCAAAGACATGTGACACAAGAAGCCAAGAGATAAAGCTTGTTTCCTTCTCCTTTTCAAAACAGAGAACACATGTGTAGACATAAAGCTTGTTTCCTTCTCCTTTCGAAACAGAGAACACATGTGTAGACATAAAGCTTGTTTCCTTCTTCTTTATAAGTAAATCGTATGGCCATTTGTTCCAGCAAACCCCATTTGCTTCTCTTCATCTTCTGAAATTTTGTATCTTTTAAGCTTTTGTATCTTTTCATCTTCCCAAATCAATTTTTCTCACCACATTTTTTTCTTTAATTCAGCATAATACCAGTTGTCCAAAAACAAAATTCAGCATAATACCAAGATTAACTGGCTTTTTCTTCTTCTAATAATATTGAAGACATGATGGATGTAAGATTTGATCAAATTTTCGATCAACAATTCAAAACACTTTTCATTCAAAATGATGATCGTCAAGAAGTATCAAGGTCAACTAATCAGCTTTTTCTCATTTACGATTTGTATTTGTATATTTAATATGCTTTTATGTCATTTTCATTAAAAAATTTATGTCTGCTTTTATTTTAAATCATTCAACTTAAAAAAAAATTTAAGAACCCCTACGAGGTGTTCTCCCATTGGAGAAGGAAAAAATTAATTACACTAATATAGTTCTTAACTTCTCAAATCACCTAATTAACTACTAATTTATTCATAAGAACCCATTAGAGATTCTTACCAATGGACTTGCTCTTATTAACTAAAGACACCGTTGGCTTATGCTAAGTGACTGTAAATTAAAGTTAAGTGAAAGAATTAGTTATAGTAAAAGGAGAATGCTAAAGTCAACCAAAAACAATAACAACATATTTCATTAAAAATGTTTAGATTTTATGACCCAAGAGCAATTGAGCTTACAAATTCTAAGTATTTTTAGACTCCATCTACCAATGTTCCTATAAAGATTCGTATATTCCTCGGGATTATTCGTTAAGAAGAAAAAAACATCAAAGGAGAAATGGAAAATATTATTATGATCTGATTTTTCAGATATGGAACTGCAGCGTTCACCTAGCTGGGAGACTTGGGGGAGATGTTTATAAGCAGGTCCTTGGCAAAGCAAGGAAATGGTACGTGATACATCTCACTGTAACATTCCGAGTTGTGATATGTGGAAAGGCTTAAGAGAATTGATTTGGCTACCTATGTCACCAAAGTTGACTTACCTTTTCCGGAGCACATCCTGAAAGAACTCGAGAGTTAAGCGTGCTTGAGCTGGAGTAGTGGAAGGATGGGTGACCTATCGGGAAGTGATTCGCGATAGCGTGTGAGTGAGGCCAAAACACGGGGAAAGGTCAGGTGGTGATTACAGGGTCAGTAAACGATGATTTCGAGCCTTTCGAAATTATTAACGACCGACCGTCGGATGGGATGGGACCCACGGGCCGAGAGAGCGGGCGTGGGTGGCCCATTAGCCGTGGGCGGTCGGGGCGTTAATTGTAACGACCCTGATCTTAGAGCCAGGCCCATTTATTCTTTTTTTAATTAAAAACCCAACAACCTCTTTTTATCTTTGTCCCACATTGGAAGTTTAAGCTTCCTTCCTCCTTTCCCTTCTCCTATATAAGAAACTCCACTCCCTTTTATTTATTTTCATCAAGTCAAAGTATTTTCTTTGCGTGTGACGAGTTGTTGTTGGAATATCCGACGACCAGTCATTAGTTAATTTTTCGGGTGGGATTTCCGGCAAGATTCCGGCGGGATTTCCGGGCGAGCTTTCGGCGAGTTTTCTGGTAAGTTGTCGCCTTCATATTTCTAGTCGTAGAAATCTATTTAGGGAAGTATCCAGTTTAGGAAACCGCCATTTTAGGAAAGTATCTATTTTAGGAAAGTTTCTATTTTAGGAAAGTCTCTATTTTAGGAAAGTTTCTATTTTAGGAAAGTTTCCATTTTTGGAAACTTTATTTCCTGAGATCTGAGTCTAAGCCGTTGATTCTCGTATTGCGGTTGATCTCTTTGTCCATCTTCCGTTGTTCATTCCAGCCAGTTTCTAAGGTGAGGGCTATTCGTTTAAATCCGAGCTAGTTTAGTACTACTATTATGGAAAGTTTAGTTTCAAACATGATCCATCTCTGTGAATCGAGTCTGATTGAAAGTTTTGTTTGTTTATTTTTATTATTGATTGTTAAACCGGAAATAGGAAAATAGAGGATTCAACTGATGATTGAAATGAGTGATGTTAAAATGCTACTATATATGTATATAAATATAAGTCCGTTTGTGTGGATTGCGGGTGCACAAAGACGTTTGTGTAAGCCGCCGACGAGCAGTGTGATTGCGGGTGCACAAAGACGTTTGAGTAAGCCGCCGACGAGCAGTGAGATTGCGGAGGTACAAAGACGTTTGTATCAGTCGCCGACGCGCAGATTGCGGGAATGCTGAGATGGACTACTGTACGCCTGGAGATATACATATATCCTTATGAGGAAATGCGAGATGCATAGAGTAGCATGTACTATCAGCGCATTGATTGTTTTATGTGGTGTATTAGACACTGTGTTTGTTTCGTGCTAGAGCTAGGCCTACATGGTCGTAGTGCTATGTACTGAGTCTGTGGTTTGCGGTTTAGCATCCCATACCTCACTGAGTGACTCCCCTGTTGCTCACCCTCCTTCTTCCCTTTCAGGTGAGACTGTCGAGCAGAAGTGATTGCTATTGGACCGGTGCTTTTGGGAGTTATTTTATTATTTTCAGACTTTCGGTTTTATGTTTTTATCGATTTTATCAGACTTATTTATTTTATCCAATTTACTGGATTTATGATGATGAGATGACTTTTGAGAAGTAATAAATGGAGATTTTATGAGATATTTATTTATTATATTAATTGGAAAAATCGGGGTATTACAATTTGGTATCAGAGCGGGGTTCCGTCCCTGCTCTGACCCGGGACGGCGATTTATGGGACTCGGATTTTAGCGATTTCAATGTTTTGGGATTGGGAGTTTTTGAAAGAAAAAAAAATGGCACCCTTCTGTCGAGTATCATTCGGTTAATCGATAGAGATTCTGATTTTCTTTTCTTCTGCAGGAGATGACCAAGTTTCTTTCGTTTCCATCGTCTATTATCTTGTCTTTTCTCTTCTTCGAAACCGTGAACGTTCTCTCATCGTCTCTTTGGAATTCGGGACGAATTCTGATTAAGTGGGGGAGAATTGTGACGACCCTGATCTTAGAGCCAGGCCCATTTGTTCTTTTTTTAATTAAAAACCCAACAACCTCTTTTTATCTTTGTCCCACATTGGAAGTTTAAGCTTCCTTCCTCCTTTCCCTTCTCCTATATAAGAAACTCCGCTCCCTTTTCTTTATTCTCACAAGTCAAAGTATTTTCTTTGCGTTTGACGAGTTGTTGTTGGAATATCCGACGACCAGTCATTAGTTAAATTTTCGGGTGAGATTTCCGGCAAGATTCCGGCGGGATTTCCGGGCGAGCTTTCGGCGAGTTTTCTGGTAAGTTGTCGCCTTCATATTTCTAATCGTAGAAATCTATTTAGGGAAGTATCCAGTTTAGGAAACCGCCATTTTAGGAAAGTCTCTATCTTTAGGAAAGTTTCTATTTTAGGAAAGGCTCTATTTTAGGAAAGTTTTTATTTTAGGAAAGTTTCCATTTCTGGAAACTTTATTTCCTGAGATCTGAGTCTAAGCCGTTGATTCTCGTATTGCAGTTGATCTCTTTGTCCATCTTCCGTTGTTCATTCCAGCCAGTTGCTAAGGTGAGGGCTATTCCGTTTAAATCCCGAGCTAGTTTAGTACTACTATTATGGAAAGTTTAGTTTCGAAACATGATCCATCTCTGTGAATCGAGTCTGATTGAAAGTTTTGTTTGTTTATTTTTATTATTGATTGTTAAACCGGAAATAGGAAAATAGAGGATTCAACTGATGATTGAAATGAGTGATGTTAAAAATGCTAATATATATGTATATAAATATAAGTCCGTTTGTGTGGATTGCGGGTGCACAAAGACGTTTGTGTAAGCCGCCGACGAGCAGTGTGATTGCGGGTGCACAAAGACGTTTGTGTAAGCCGCCGACGAGCAGTGAGATTGCGGAGGTACAAAGACGTTTGTATCAGTCGCCGACGCGCAGATTGCGGGAATGCTGAGATGGACTACTGTACGCCTGGAGATATACATATATCCTTATGAGGAAATGCGGGGTGCAGAGAGTAGCATGTACTATCAGCGCATTGATTGTTTTATGTGGTGTATTAGACACTGTGTTTGTTTCGTGCTAGAGCTAGGCCTACATGGTCGTAGTGCTATGTACTGAGTCTGTGGTTTACGGTTTAGCATCCCATACCTCACTGAGTGACTCCCCTGTTGCTCACCCTCCTTCTTCCCCTTTCAGGTGAGACTGCCGAGCAGGAGTGATTGTTATTGGACCGGTGCTTTTGGGAGTTATTTTATTATTTTCAGACTTTCGGTTTTATGTTTTTATCGATTTTATCAGACTTATTTATTTTATCCAATTTACTGGATTTATGACGATGAGATAACTTTTGAGAAGTAATAAATGGAGATTTTATGAGATATTTATTTATTATATTATTTGAAAAAATCGGGGTATTACACTCACATTCTTGGACCACCGAGAAATCGTAAGTGGTTACAAAATGGTGAAGGAAGATTGCTAAGTGAAGTCTCGCTAAATCTGATCCTACACACTGTCTTGATCCACCTCCAAACACCATCAATGTTTTAGACGTGCTGAGTGCAAATCTTTGCCCTGCCATACAAATTAAGCTCTACTACATGATCTTGTTCGAAATTAATGGTGTGGTAGATACAATAACTATATAAAATTAATACCTCCCATCTCCATGGATTAAACTCCAATGGATTCTCATAAATTTCAGAATTATAGTGAACCACTAAAGGTGAAACGGCCACTATCCAACCCGCTGGAATCGTGTATCCTGCATATTTACAAATATTTTCCACCATATCTCAATTGCTAATCAATATTTTGGAGAATGGATATATGAGTAGTTGTGGTTCACTTTACTATAAAATTGTATGGTCTGTATGAACAATACAATGCATATATATATATATATATATTTGTATTGTAATATTTTATAGGTGCTTGCAAAACTAAAAACCTTTTAATATGTATTTGGATATAAGTTTCGTACGTAATTAGTATACAAATAATTACAAAGGTGCATCTAGACTCTAGTTGGTCACCGAAAACGGTGCAAAAAACATGATGTACTCAAATTTTACCATTAAAATCAACCGCAAGTGTACGGCAGTGCACAGTAGTATATAGGGATAAAAATTCTTCAGAGACTAAGGATACAATATGGATCTACGAGGGAAGAATCAAGGTAGAACAAAAAGAATTTGTTTTTATGGTATGACAAATGTAAGTGACTGAATATATATATATGAAGCTTATGGATTAAGACGCTAGGCATTGGAAAATTCTCTGGAAAAAATCATGAAATGAAATGAAAATTAGAAAAGAAATATGATTTAAAGCGTTCTTGAACTCAAACAAAGCAAGTAGTTTAGTCTACTTTTACAGCACTATGTCCTATGATACGGAATTTTAAATAATAACTTCCATTGAATTTAGAAACCTAATCATACAATCTAACAAGTTTGATTTGTTCACAAGCTCCCTAACAACACTTCTGTCGGTTATGAATACTTGTTTAACTAGATTCATTTCAGGAGTTTACCATGATTAGAAGATATAAATAAAATAATTTAAATCCAATATTATATTAAAC
This sequence comes from Brassica nigra, assembly GCA_016432835.1. Lineage (NCBI taxonomy): Eukaryota > Viridiplantae > Streptophyta > Magnoliopsida > Brassicales > Brassicaceae > Brassica > Brassica nigra. Next base: position 33,062,418 of record CM028247.1, read on the forward strand.
TTACACTGATACACTAAAATCATGTTTTATTCTACTGCAAGCTAACAGTGTAGATGTAGTATTTGAGATTCAATTCCAGAGGACCAGTTTACACTTTATCTTTATGGGATCAATATCAAGCTAAAACAATGAATGTGTTTTAAAGTTGATTGAAGCTTAGAAAGCAAGTAACAATTAAACAAAAGGGTTTTCAGATGATTGAGAGAGCTAGGTTCATGGTGATTCATTGGGATACTAGGATCATGAGCTACACAACTATTCAGGAAAACAATACAAGCCAATCTAGAACTTGAACAACAAGATTAGATAATCCCACTGTCGTGGCGTCTACCAATTTATCAAACAATCCTAATGCCTAAACTGTCGTTTGGATCAGAGAATGATGACAAGCATTAAGTTCGGATTCAATTGGTTCACGATTTGCCTTAACATCAGCTTTCGTTGGCTAAGGAAAAATCGCCTATCTATGCTTTTTCTAGCAACCTAAAACACTTTTGAAGATTAGATTAAACCTGTGATCAGATGATAAATGGTCAATTTAACACAAGCAGTAGGTATAGCAATAGATAGAGATATCAAAGAATAACAATCCTATTTGTGTCTAGCTCATTGATCCATGATCCCTAACACCCTAAACCTAACAAGCTGACTACTCAGCCATGAACAGAGAAAACACAGAGATGAAGACTGAAATAAACATGGATATGATTGCAAAATAAGTAGAGATAGGGTTCAGGATAATCTTCTCTATGGAGAGAGAGATAGAGCCGTCTCCCTTTTACAAACTAGCAAATCCAAGAATCAAAGCTCTAAGGTCTGGTTTTTCTCAAAAAAATAGCGTGGAAATTAATAGAAAAATAGAAAAGAAGTTATATGAAAGCCACAGGCGGCTGGGAGAGAAATATGAGGTAATTAGGGCAAATCCCGAGATATTGTATTTTCCTTAAAAATCTCTGCCGCTGGAACAGGCACTCGGGTGTTCCGCTCGATCGGGAACAGTCATTAGACTGTTCTGCGTGAAAATCACCAATTTGCACTCTTTTCTGCCTCTTTTGTTCCAACGGGTCCATCTCCTATCCAGTGCAACTCCAGACCTGTAATTACTCGAAAAGGACTAGAAAGAGTCGATAAAGACTTGAAAACCAATTAAAAAACAATGTTAGAATGTGCCAAAAACACAACATATCATACACTTTGAACAAGTTAATTAAAAGCAACGATATTTATTTATTGTTTTTAGTATTTATATAGTTTACTGTTTATAATGAAAATTATCAAACTAGGGTGAAATTATAAGAAATTTTTGTATTCTTAAATTTATATCTCATAATTAAATTACTATATGGACTGTAAATAAAACAAGTTCTCTATGTTTTAGCTTTTATAATGTTTTGAATTTTGCAAATAAAATTTTCTGCTAAATTATATGTGCTTTCAGTTTCCAAAAGTTAATCTATCTTGAAAAAAATATATTTCAAAGAATATATTACCTCTTAAAAGGCTCATTACCATATCCTTATAAAAATAAATATTATATGATGTTAAGATTATAGTAACATGGATAATTCATTTTAGATATTTTGACAAGTTTTTAAATATTGTAATAATCTAAAATCATTATATTAAAAACAAACATTGCATAAATATTTTTTAATTTAAATAATTTTTAAAACACAAAATAAAGATGATATTAATAGAAATAAATATTTAAAATATTTAAAATTATAGTTAAGTATATTACTCAATGTAAAGATAAGGTTATTCAATCATCTAAATTACTAAATCTATTAAAAATTAGTTTTAAATTTAAAATCTTATTTCTGCACATGGTACAAGAAAATGCATAGTTTGTTGGTATATAAAAAGCTACTTACTCAGACAAGAACTTGACATAGTTTATAACATAGCTAGTAAGTGGATATTCGGTTCCATCCATAACTGCTGTTTTAGTTGTATCCTTTCCGACAGCTTCTTGTTCCTCTCAGATCTTTGTTTCTCGTTGATACCAAGGACACATACACCTTTGTTAACTCCGCTTTCTTTTTTTTGAATTATACAGAGGTACGGTTGATACCAAGGAACCTAATCCAGACTAGCCTCGTGTTTGCAGTCTACGTTATCGGCTCGTGAATTGATCCTCTGTCCTGGCGATGCTGAAATGGTAACTCCACTGCAATCACCTTCATTTATAAAATCGTCATCTCCATCACCAGGACCGTCTCTGTTATAAGGCAAGTGAAGCATTAGGTTTAGGCCACATAATATATAAACAAAATATATGCCACATTTTCTAAACTTTGATGTAGGTTTTAGAAAATAAATTTGATGTTTTTCTACCTCATTTTTGAAGCTTCGAACCAGTACTCTACCAATTTGTACACAATTTTCATTTACAGTTTTACGTTAAACAATATGAGCCATATTACATTGACATGCTTTAAGCCTCAGAAAATTTTGGGACGGCACTGTCCATCACCACCGTATTCGCTTTCACCATGGTCACCCCTCCCTTCTCCTCACCTTTTCCCTGTCTCTTGTTTTTCCCACCTATTGCACCAACAACAAATTTCTTTTTATGCCGCTGTCACATGCATATTCTCTTTGCCTCAAGCGGCCAGAGAGATTTGAATGAGAGAACCACTAAGAAAAAAAGAGTAAAGTCATACAACACAAATATCAAAGGTTTCTTCTAACTTTTAACGCTGCATGTTGCACATCTTTCTCAGTCTCTCTCGGTCTTCTTCTTCTGCGATCAGCTGCGCTTTCTTTTCATTCCCCTGCGATTCTCATACTGCATTGAGCAAATCCAACACGAGCTAAAGGAATATAATAAAAAACGAATTAATGAAACTCAAGATCAAATTAGTGACGTATATTGTCTCTCTTACTTCATGATATTGTCATAGTTGGATTCGATATTTCGGTGATCATAGTGATGCCCAATATAAGGATCAGTTCTGAGATCAAAACACAAAACTCATAAGCGCGAGTATAACATGTTATAGATGGGAGTATGAGAAATGTTCAAAGCATATTATATTACACTACGTTATCATACCCAAATTTTGCAGCCTGTCTCTCCTTCCTTCCCAAGGGCCAAACGTCTCCTAAATAATATGGTGGTTTCCTTCTCCAAAAAAAAAAGAATATGTGTTGGATAAGCTTGAGCAGCAAGTTTAGTTTTTCTTTAATGAGTTATGATTATCTAAAGGATTAGGATATATGCTTTGTGAGAATACTATTAGGATTAGGATTTATCTAGTTCTATATATTGGGATGCATATTGTGATGCATAATGTGTGATTTGTGATTTGAGATTTTGAGTGATTAATAAGAGAAGGACTTCTTATTAAGAATATTGAGTTTCAATATTTGGTATCAGAGCCAGATTACGAAGAACGGCGAAGAGAACATACAACAACCATGGGCGACAACAAAGGAGAGATCGTGTTGCACAAAGAATCGAGTCCGTCCTCCATAAAGATTCCGATGTTAACCTCCTCAAACTACACTGTCTGGTCCATGAGGATGAACATAGCACTTAAAGTCAGTGAAGTATGGGAGGTAATAGATCCTGTAACCAAAGATACGAAGAAAAACAACTTGGCAATTACGCTTTTGTTCCAATCCATACCAGAGGCTTTGATCTTGCAAGTTGGACACCTAGACACAGTAAAAGTGTGGGAACCGAAATTCACACTGTCGATTTCCTTCGATTTGGGAAAGTTAGGAAAACCCTAATTTTCCAGAGATCCCGTATATCTGCTAAACCACGGGCCAAGCAATCAGAACACGATAGATATCAATGAAAAATACGAAAAAGCGAAAAGAGAGCAAAATAGGTCTTATTCCGAATCCGTGAATGGCGTTACAAAAAAGGTAAAGCCTTGGCTGCGAGAGCTGTCTGAAAGTTTCTTAGTTCAGACAACCAAAGACTTGTGAAAAACCTAGTTGAATCGCAGCTCGATTCTAGAAAATGGAAAATTGCCTATTGCTCTAAGTGCTAAGTTTTTTGCTGTGTATACGGATCCCTTTGCACCTTCGCCTTGGACGTCCTTATATACTTCTTCTAAGGCGGTTTACTCTTTCCCTTTCTCCATTGGTCGAGTTTATCGCTTTGCGGGAATATTCTGTTTTTCTCCGATCTTCGTGTTTATATTTGGAAACTTTACATTTATCCTTCGAACTTGACATTTATCTTCTTATGCATGAAAAAAGATAAACCGTCGTAGGATCAAGAGTGGGCTTCTAGATCGTGTTTTAGGTCCCCTTTGGACCGTCTTCCGACTTAAGCATTTTCTCGAGTCTATCGAAACGACACCTCTTTTAGAAATGACTTCGATTTACGAAAATTCAAACTTATCGTGTAGTGGAGGCAGTCCAGTCGACCGTTACCGTTTTATACGATCGATTCGAATTTCATAAACGGAAAAAGTTCTCGCGGATTTTACCGTAAAATCCAGATGATGACTCCGATCGAGATGCAACGAGAAAGGACTTGACCTTGATCCAAAGAGTAAAGCTACGAGGATGGGACGAAGGTCGATTGGGCAACCTTACTCGCCCGAATGGCGAGTTTAGCTCCCCTCCTTGTCCAACTTGCCAACTTGGCGAGTTGGGAGTGTCCAACTCGCCGAGATGGCGAGTTGGTCTTCTTCTTTTTTTTCTAAAGAAACTCGTCCACTGGGAGTTGGGGGTGTCCCAACTCGCCAAGTTGGCGAGTTTGTCTTGTTTCTGGTCCAACTCGCCAATCGGGCGAGTTGGAGGTGTTCCAACTCGCCGAGATGGCGAGTTGCTCTCGTCTTGGGTCCAACTCGCCGAGATGGCGAGTTGCTCTCGTCTTGGGTCCAACTCGCCAATCTGGCGAGTTGGAAGTGCTCCAACTCGCCGGGATGGCGAGTTGGTCTTGCTTCGAGTCCAATTCGCCAATCGGGCGACTTGGAGGTGCTCCAACTCGCCGAGATGGCGAGTTGCTCTCGTCTTGGGTTCGGTCCGTTTGTCTGGTAAGTTCGTTGATGTTCTCGGACGATCGAACCCTCACTCTTGTTAGTCGTTTGAAGTTTACGATGACTTTGGACAAGTCTCTAATTCCTTGTCGGAACTGACTCGAAACTTGTCGTTGTCTTTCTCGTACTCTCTTTATCTTTCTTTTTGCTAAGAGAAGATACCTTTCGAGGAGTTTATGACGTTGGATTTTGCCGTGACCGATTTTGACCCCAACAGTTAGCCCCCCAGCTCGTTAGAATTATGATATTCTTGCGAGCGAGGTAAGCGTGCTAGGTAAATTAGGCACTATCCAATGTCCGAAACTCCGAAGGTTGAATAGTAAATCTCCTTTTCTATAAGTATGTGGAGTAAGTTTTCAAATTCTTTACTCACTCATCTCCACAACACTTCAAAAAAGAAAAAAATTCTTCTCTCCCTTCTCTTTACACAAGTTCTCCCTTTGAGAAAATGTCTTCAAGAAGAAAGAAGTCTGGCAAGTCTGGTCGTGATTGCTTTGTCGCTAATGGTTCTAGCTCGCAATTTAACGACGCTGTGCCTAAGGTAGAATTTGAGATTCCCTCGGTCGATCCTGAAGATGCAGCCGCGTACTAGGAAGCGTGCGGAGGGCCGAAGCCCGCCAGAGCCGGGTTATGGACTCCCCCTCCGTTTATACCCAACCATGAGGCGGATTGCCCGAGCAAGAGCTGTTCTCCACCATTTGGCATTTTTGCAGAGTTCCGGAGTCGGTTCACTTTCGTCTCCCTGAACGAGGAGAAGATGCGAGTTCTCTACCAGACGGCTACTTTACATGTTTCGAGGTGTACTTGATGCAATGGCGTCTGTGGTTTCCGATTCCAGAAGTTGCTGTCCAACTCCTGAGCTCTTACGGGTTATCGATCGGCCAGATTTACCCGTGCGGCTTGCAGCACATCCTTGGGCTGTTGGTGTTGAGTTACGAATTGGGAATACCCCTCGACGTCAACCATCTCAGAGCCATGCTATCGCCTTGCGGGACTTCGGCCATGGTTCAGATGAGACCCAGATCGGGGACGGCGGTCATAAGAGGGTTCACCTCGAACTATCACGAGTGGAAGAAGAGCTTCTTCTTTGTCTGAGTCGATGATGCGTCCGTTGAAGCGAGTGACATTCCCATCTTCAGGGCCGCGTGGGGTCAGAAAAGTAATCCAGATTCAATCACTTCTTAGTTTTAATGAGATTGGATCTCGAGAACCTTATGCGATTTTTGTCTTTGTAGTGGTACGCCAAATCCCCCGTTTCCGGAAGATTTACCGGACATCCGAAACTTGTTCCTCGAGGAGAAGTGCCATTGGGCTGATTTCACCCCTAAGCGGGTCCGTCGCGCCTAAGCCTTTTACCGTTCCCGACTCGAACCGGGTATGCCGGTTGATGAAGAGTCGGGATCGAGCATGGATGACTTCGTGCCGCACGAGGGCCGCAAGAAGAAAGAAAAGGCAAGCACTCGCAAAGATAAGCGTACTGTCGTCAACGATGCATCAATCGACGTAGAAGATTTCCCCTATCTTAACGGTGACGTGCCGGTTGACCTCGGTGACTTCTTTGATTTCCAGCTCCCCTCGGTTGAGGGCAGTTCTACTGAGGTACCAGAGTTTCCTGAGGCGTCAAGAACGGTCAACAAGGTAATTTACGATCTTCGACCACACATTCTTTTTGTATTGTCGAGTTTTTTTCCTGAGCTTCGAGGGTTGTTGCAGGCCCTTCTGAAAGTAAGCCGGGCCCTCGGCACGAGCAGACAAGAGGCTCGCATGGCTCAGTTTAAGACCGATATGGCCGAAAAGGAGATCGCCCGCCTGAAAAGCGAACTGGATAATCGCCGGGAAGGGGGATCGTCCAAGGCAGATGTACGTCGTGCTTACAGGCGGGGAAGGAAAGATGTGGCCGAAATCGTAAGAACCCGTCGCGAGAGGTTCTCGCATGAGTTTGGACAACTTCAAGCGAGCCACAAGGCTCTTGGGGATTACCGCGAGTGTCGTGGCACTGCGGGTGGTTTGTATCTTACGACGGCTCACGACTAATCCTACGACGTCGAGTATGCGAGGTAGTCTCGGTGTTTGAATGAGAGGAATAGGGACTTTGCAATCCCTCAGATCGAGCGAAGGATCTGGGAGCAATGGAATCCGATCCCTGTTTCTCGTGACACGGTAGAAGCCGAGGAGGGAGTTCCCGATGAGACGGGTGAGGTGGATCAACCGGCGCCCCCGATCGCAAATGACCAGTCGTTCGGAAGATCAATGACGGGGGTCTTTGATCTCGGCGTTTTACTGAAAGGTTCCCTGACACTTGTTGGGGTAGTGCCCTTTATCCTTGTATATATTCAGATTTGCATGTTGTCTCCGGCCCGAAGTGGCCGTTTCTTTTTATGTAGTGGGACTGGCCGTATGTGGCTTCGAATCCTTGTCGCTTCTGCGACTTTTTATAATGAACTTGTATTTCGCGTTTTAAGAGCATGTTTTTATTCGTGCGAATGTAGAGGGAAGAGTGCGAGTTGTCATCTCGCGACCTAACTCTAGGTGAACGGCTATATGCGCGATCTGTTTCGAGAGTTTTCCGCAGCATACAAGCTTGCAGGATTTCTGGAGATGCGCGAACAATAGCCAAGAGGCAAATATTTGGATCTCGTATCAAGGTGTTTGATACTATGCCTTGAGATGTTAGAGACCAGTGTGCTGGATTTAGGGTAAGACCTAGGTCTACTCACGGTTTTAGGGGGTGCGATAACTATTTCTACTTTCGTTTCCCGTATCGTTTTCGACCTGATTCCGTCCCGCTTTAAAGTCTGTGATATCATCTCGGCTTATATGACTTGTATGGTAGGAATCGAGCATCTCTTCGAGGACAATTTTTAAGTCTCCTGAAAGTGCTGACCAAAATTTTGGTTTTCTTTTATAGCGCGCTATTTTGGTCACTCCTTTCGCTGCGACAGGAAGTTGGATCGATCCAAGAGTCATTGATGTAGTCCCCGAGAAATCAGTCAGGGGTTTGGACGAAGGCACAACTTCTCCCAACGGGATGCTCATTCTCCTGAGAGTGTCGGGGAACATAACGTTGACTGCGCTACCTGTATCGATGAGAACCCTGGCGACCTCTAGATCTCTTATGACGAGATCGATCACGAGTGGATCACAGTAAGGCTGGTCGATTCCGCCGGCCTCTTCTTCGTCGAACGTGATCGTTTTGCATGGAGGATTGCCGGGCTCAAACCTGATCGGCGAGTTCGCTAGTCTAGCAGCCTAAGTTCTAACCTAGTTGAATCGCAGCTCGATAGTAAAAACGGAAAATTGCCTAAATTGTTCTAAGTGCTAAGTTTGCTCTGATATGCTCTGATTTCTCCCCTTTTGCTCTTCTTCCTAAGTCCTCCTTATATACTCCTCCTTTAGGTCGGTTTACCTCTTCTCGGGCCGGACTTGTCGTGAAGCGGGCTTTTCCATATCTCATTTTTCTTCTTGATTATCTTCGGAAACTTGACATTTATCTTCGCGGAAATTTGACATTTATCTCTTCCCGCGGATGAGATAAACCGTCATACTAGTCTTTGGACTCAAGTCTTTTGTGATCATAGATGGGCCGTTTTCCGCAATTCTGACCCTCTTTGGGCCGTATCGAGACTTAAGTGTTTTTACGATTTTACTCGCGAAGTAGCCGTTGGTATAGGCATGATTTTCCCAACGGAGCCTCGTCTCTTTCCAACCTAACCTGACATTCTCTGCTTGTCTTGGGGTTTGGTATACATGGGATCGGATGCTTCAAACAAGTCTGGAAGGTAAAGCCTTGTGTAGATAGTTTTATCACCCTCTCCCTCTCATTTTTGAATTTAGATTTAATTTTCGTATTCAGTAAATTAAAAAAAAATCGAAAATAAGCTTAAATATATGTTCTAGGACTAGTTAGTTATTAGTTAGGAAGGAATTCAAACAGGGCTTGGCGGTTACCCCCCTCAAGACTTGATTCATAAGAATTCTATAGGTAAAGGATTCGAACAAGATTTGGTGGTTACCCCCTTCAAGACTTGCTTCGCAATGAATCCTAGGATATATGTCAAAAAGAAGTGAACAGGACTTGGTGGCTACAACCATTAAGGCTTGATTCATGGAAGCTTGTCCAACCTTGGTCAATGTCTTGCAAATAAAAACAGACTTGACTAGGAGAGAAATAGTAGAGAGAGAGGATAGGAACTAATTTTTATCTGCAGGTCCAAATACTTGTTTGAGCAACCTTGCATCCTGTGATCGATACTCCCAAGGTAAAGCTTGCACTTTTATTTTTATGTAAATAAATGAAATCAGTAGAGGGGTTAGTCAGACAGGATTGCTAAGTTGTTGGCTAGATGATCAAGGTTGTTTAACTAGGATATTGCATAATGTACTTCTGTGATTGACATATTCTTAGATGTGGCTTGCAAGAAAGTAGAGGTTATGATTCTAAGTTTGAATTTGATTGAGTCCCTATTTTCTAAAACCTCTTTCATAACGACTGCCTGTGTGTTTGCTTGAGGACAAGCAAAATGTTAAGTCTCGGGGAGTTGATATACCATGGATTTTACCCGTTTTTACCCATTGTATATAAGTGTTTTTATTACTATTATCTATGTTTTGGAGTCTATTAGGTATGTTTTCAGGCTCAAGAGCATTTTGGAGAAAAGTGATGTTTTAGGTGCCTTTTTGGAGCTTAAAGAAGAGTTCACCCGAGATCAGACCAGAGGTCGACATCCGGAGCTATACATCGATCGATGCACATTCCGTGCTATCGATCGACACACATTTGCCGAGGGACGATACATCGAGATCATAATCGATCGATGTACATCCAGTACTATCGATCGATATCGAGCGGCGAAAGAAGACAAGTTGGACTTGGCCGAACTTGAAGCCCACGACATCACATTTTTACAAGATTGTCCCTGACGAGTTTTTAACCTAATGAACTCATATTTATATGTGCCTAAGTGTTTTGGCACCAAAGAAGCTTTTCACCACCACCTTTTTACACATTTCTTTTACCATAGTTTCATTACTTTGCAAGTTCTCAATAAAGTTCTATTCAGTTCTTAATTCTTTACTTGTTCTTCTTAACAAAGGTTATAGGATTCTAGATCTAGAGGAAAGATCCAAAGAGATTTGTGATTGGAACTTAAGTGTTCATTCCTCTAATATATCTATGAACTCCTATTATTACCTTGTTGCTATCACTACAAGAAAAAGGGTTTTATTAGCGGACGAAAAACGCTATATAACGATACAATAGCGGTTTTTGAAGCGTTGTATCATCGCCCGTAATAATAGATAAAGGACATTACATAGCAGTTTTAGCTGCTATCTTTTCTTCACGATAGCGTTTTTATCTGCAATTAAATATTATTTAATAACATATAATTTTCGTTATTATTTACATTATTAAAAATAAAAATATAAAAATATAAAAATAGAAAAATAGAAAAATAATAATAATTTTAAAAATTTTATATATCAAATTTGTTATACCGATATTTGAAGTAAATCAAACTAAACCAATTTTTAAGAAAAATTAAAAAGGTAAACCTAAAACGAAAACCTAGTCTACGTTCCTTCTCCGCCTCTCTTCTTCTTCTCTTGTCCGCCTCTTTTCTTCTTCTTCTTCTTCTTCTTGTCCGCCTCTCTTCTCTTCTTGATTGAATCTACCTCCATCACTACAGCTAGTTTACTCTTCCTCTTCCATCCAGACTTCGTACACCTCTTTTTGTGCATCGGCAGTCGTCTTCGTAACCCCGCCGTCTTCAACCTCTTTGTGCGTCGTCCGCCGCCTCTGTCTCTGGTTCGTCACCACCTCCTCTATGTCATCCTTCACCTCTGGCGCGCGTCCCTATCATCATTATTCCAGATCTGTAAGAAAAAGCAATATATTTTATAAAAAAACATGAAAAGAAGATGAACGCTTAAGAAGAGACAGACCATGGAGGAGGAGGAAAGGTCATGGTTATGGTGACTTCCAGACTTGAGCAGAAGTGTTGAGATTGAACCCGTGACAGATGGTGAGTTTGAGAGATTGTGAGATGGGTATTGAATAGGTGATGAGATAGGAGGATTGCAGGATATGAGATGATGAGAGAGGAGGATTTCTGATGAGATATGGTGAGCAAGAAGATTGAAGAGAAGAAAAAAAAAGATTGAAGAGAGTATGAGAGAGGAGAAGACGAGAGATCGTGAACAATAAGATGAAAGAGATAAAAGAAATAAAATATTAAAGTGAATTACTTTAGTCCGTTAGATTGAATTATACAACGGTGGAGATCAGATATAGCAGTTATCCTCACCATCATGTTTCTAACCAATGAAAAAGAAAGAGGAGGATTAACAAAAGAGTGAATTATAACCATTAGATTAAAAGCAATCAAAGGTTATAGATTAATTAATCAAAAATTATTTTTTATTTAATAGCTGTATTCAAAATTATAATTTTGTTAAATTAATTATCATTTACATTTACGAAGTTTGTGATAAGAAATATTGATTTTTTTTTATTTGAAACATAAAATTTTAGAATAAAAGTTTTTGTATAGGCTTTAAGGTTAGATTTACGGTTTGAAAAGTAAATTTTGAAAAGATTATACTTTTATAAATATTATCTTTTGTTTTATTTTATTTTATTAAAACTATAAAATATTATATTTGGAATTTTGATTTAAAGTCTAGTGTTTATGATATGAGGATGGAATATATGATATAGAATTTAGGGTTTAAAAATATGATAAGGATTTGAAGTTTAGATTTAAGATTTGAATTGAAACTATTTTGAAAATATAAAATTGTGAATTTGAACATAAGATTTAAGATTAGAATATAGAATATTTGAGTTTTAGGGTTGTATTTAGAGTTTAGGGTTTAAAAATATGTTTGGGGTTTAGGGTCTCAAATAGCCAAACATAGCGTCTTAATTATGTTTTGCTATTAAAAATAAGTGAACCATACACTACCATAGCATTTTCAATTATACTACTCTATCGTAGCGTTTCCAAATGTACAAACGCTATCTAAAACTAAGGCGTGTATCAACTATAGCACAATCGTAAAAAACGCTATCCTCGTCTGCTATTAAAATGCATTTTTCTTTTAGTGTATGAATCACTTAGCCATGTCTGAGTAGATTCACTTGTTAGATTTAGGGTTTAAATAGGATATGAGGGATTAGCCCCAACATATATCTGCTATAGTTGTGATATTTATTGTTAGGATTGTTCACTAATGCTTTTTCTAGATTAGCTAACTAGAACATGAACTTGGATTGCATTATTTATTTAATATAATTCCTGATAACATCCTATACATGCTATGACCCTCTTGAGACCAGCGGAAGCTGATCTAAGATCATGGTGAGCACTGTATCAACTCGCGCATAAGTTCTGCTTAGAGCCGTATCGATACTCCTATAGAGTAATCGATCGACGTAGTTAGAGGTGTATCGGTCGATATTCCTATCGAATAATCGATCGATACTTTTGGCGATATAGCTGACCGAACACCATTTAGCATCTAAGTAATAGATGGTCTAAATATTGCAGAGCTGATGGATTCATTTAATAGTGTTGAGCTCTGACATATCATGCAAGCAACTTGTTAGCATTTATAGTATTTATAATCCTGAATTCCTGAATACCTACCCTGAATCTAACTACTTTTCTTTATTGTCTTAAACCAAAACATTTCAACTGAGTAATCTTACCATTACTCAAAAACCTGCACTTTACTTTAAACCATTTTCAACCTAGCATAGTCACTAAGATTGCATCATATTTGTACACTAACTCTCTGTGGATTCGACCCCTAAGTGCTACAACTGAACCTCTTATTTGAGAGAGTAAAGTCACTTCTTAGGGATAAACATTTGAATGATATCAAATTTGGCGCCGTTGCCGGGGAGCTTTGCTACAATTAGATTTAATTTGATTAGGTCTAGGTTATTTTTACTTTAAACTGTTTTCTGACACAAATTTTTTTTTCCTTGTCTTTTCACGTACATGCCCAGCAGTACTAGAAGCAACAAGGCATCTCAACTTTTTCTCTCAAAAGACCCTGCTAGCTTGGAACGTTCAATCCGCAAGGAAATCCGTTCTGCATCGACCGACATCAACAACTGTCTGTCGATGATACCAACGCACCACTGTCGACCGAGACACCGTCTCCGTCGACCGATACTCGCACCTTCCTGTCGACCGACACTACTTCACCGTCGACCGACACGCTTCATCCGACATCGATCGATACCCCTAACCGTATATCAATCGATACTTTTCCGCGAGTCATGGTTGCGCTGATTATTCTCACACAAGATGAGAATGGAGACTTGCGTGACCAAGAAGGTCACCTTCGTAATGAAGCAGGTCAGAAGCTCAATGCTCAGAATGAAGTAATCCCTGAGCCAGAAACTGCACCTACATGAGCTGTTCAACCTGTAGGAGAGGCTGCTCGAACACTAGCTGACTACAACCGTCTATATCAGTTCTACACCAACAGATCAGCCATTCGTCCCCCTGCTATTCAGAGAGGCGATTTTCGAACTCAAGCCGCAGTACTACACCCTTGTGGGACAGACACCCTACTGTGGGCTGTCCAATGAGCATCCCATGGACCATCTGGAGAGGTTCGAGGATCTCATATCTGCTATCAAAGCCAATGGAGTCCCCGTGGACTACCTTCTCTATAAGCTCTTCAAGCACTCTTTATCCGAAGAAGCTTTACAGTGGCTTAAGCAGCTACCACCAGGGTCTCTTACATCCTGGAGCGACATCAAAAACGCATTTCTGCGTAACTTCTTTCATGATGCGCGCGCTGAAGACTTAAGGAGGAAAATTACCACATTCAACCAGGAGCCTGGAGAGTCATTCAAGGATACCTGGATCAGATTCAAGTCTTACCAGCGAGATTGTCCACACCATGGATTCAACAAGGTGCAACTGCTCTGCACTTTCTTCAGAGGCATCACGCTGAAATATTAGATGGCTCTGGATACTGCGAGTGAAGGCAACTTCACCACAAGGAATCCTGAAAATGCTGTGAAGCTAATAGACAACTTAGCATCCAGCACGAAGAACATTGCAAAAGCAAGATGTGCAGTGTTCCTTGGAAAGGAACAGATAAATAAGGTGCAGGCTACACTTGACAATGTTCGGAAGCTGCTAAACAAGCAAATCTGCTCAGTGGAGGATGCAGAAGCTGATGAAGAAGATGACTACGTAGAAGCAGAAGTCAACTGGATCAATGGAACTGGATTTCAGAGATCTGGAAACCAAGGAAACAGAAACTTCTCAGGACAAAGAGGCAACTTCAACAGCAGCAACCCCAACAACAACAGGAGTTATGGAAACTCATCTTACATGAAGCCACCCACACCAACCCCAGAAGGAAAGCTAGAAGACATGCTCAGCAAAGTTCTTGAAAGCCAGCAGCAGTTAGAGGTGAACTTCAATGGAAAGATCGACGCTGTCTACACCACCTTGAACACAAAGCTTGATGCTTTGAGCACTCATGTGAAGAAGCTGGAGACTCAGGTGATTCAGACAGGAGAAGCTGTTAAGAAGTAGGAAGCTTTAGGAAAAGGGACTGGAGAAGAAACAACAGGCCACAACGTCAATGCTATCATAGAAGACGATTTTTGGAGAGTGGTGAAGCATGAGAAGCTGCAAGAGGGAGACTTCCAGATCGAAAGTTTCATGAATATTGGCGAAAACCATTGGTATCGACAGATGACAGGACATGACTATCGATCGATGTACGCCAACTCAAATCGATCGATGGACTCGGACGAGCATCGACCGATTGACCTTGAAGAATCTACTCACGAGTGCAATGCCGTAAAGATACTTACTCACGAGGAGTTCGCAGAAAAGCACCCACATCCGCCCAGCCCTTACGAAATCGATCGACATAATGGATGTTCCATCGATCGACAGAAGGATGACGAAATCGATTGACATACTGCAGAACCTATCGATCGATATTCAGTTATCACACGCTGAGTGCAACTTCCCAAGATAGATGTTGCACGACTTAATGCACTCAAGGAGCAATCTAAACCCTCCAAAAGCCCACCAGAAGTTATCTTGAAGAAACCCACGGATACCCTAGAGCCCATGGAGTTACAACAAGTAACCGAAGGCCGTACTCTCATAAAAAGGAAAGAGAAGGTTCCTAAGCACCTTAAAAGGGGAGTCAACGAGAAGGAATTAGAAAGCTTCAGAAAGAGAGTTCTAAGAATACCTAAGGAGAAACCGTTCGAAGAAGCATACTTCACACACAGATTGTGGATGTTTTTCACAGAGACAAAGGAAACAGAAGAAGATATCAGAAGGATGTTCAATCAGGTCAGAGAAACCATTATCAGGAGGATCAAACTAGAGAAGAAGGGTGATCCAGGGAAGTTCGTTGTTCCTTGCTCAGTCCATGGGATCATTTTCCCACGTGCCCTATGTGACACAGGATCTGGAGTCAGCATCTTACCCAATGTGATGGCAGACCATCTAGGTCTGAAGATAGAACCCACAGATGAAACATTCATCTTCGTGGATTGTTCTCAGAAAAACTCTGGAGGCATCATCAGAAACCTGGAGGTCAACATAGGAGAAACCCTAGTTCCAGTAGACTTCCATGTCTTGGACGTCAAGGTAACCCTACCTACTTCTTTGCAACTTGGAAGAGCCTTCCTAGCCACAGTTGGAGCTGTCTGCAACCTTCAGACGAACAAGCTGTGCCTAACCCTGATCAATCCTACGGTCTACTATGATCCGGTACGAGTCATCAAGGTTCATAAGAAGATCCAAGACGGCCCAGACCTCGTAGCTGTTTGCTATTGTGGAGATGAATACGATTCACAAGACGCATATGAGACGGAGTACGATGAATCGATCGATTGTGGCACTGTCGCATCGATCGATACTCGTGAATCGACATCGATCGACAGACATACATGGTCATCGATCGATTCGCGATTCAACCAGATCGAGGAGGAGTTTCCAGACGGTGACTTTGAGGTAAACGAGTGGGAGAACGACTACTACATCCCACCACATGCTGTAGATACTGCTCATATTGAGGAGTATACTGATGATTACGAGGAGGAGAGAGCACTAGAGTATCACAACCTGCCAGAAGATGAAGATAGACTTCTCCACCACAACGTCAGAATTAACACATCGATCGATAGGACCTTCTCCCCATCGATCGATACTACTTGCCTCGCATCGTTCGACAACACGGTCAACTACAAGCGAGACGGAGACTACTCAATCGGGAGTTGGGCAAGCGACTACCAGCACGAGAGCTTCGCGGTCGAGACCGCAACGCCAACATACAACACTCAAGCCGAGGAAGTCTCATCGATCGACACGGCACCAACACAATCGACCGATAGGCCTGAACAACCATCGGCCGATCCCAAACATGTGCCATCGACCGATACAACCATCGAACCATCCCAGGTAACGAATTCAACTATACCTGATTTCAGTAATTTAACCCCGGATGAGTTTGGTATTTTCAGGGATTCAAAAGGCTTTGCACGCTCAATGGATGGACGAACACTCCACATATCCATAGAGGACATTGCAGACGTCCTACAGGTTGCCAACAGATCCCAAAACCTATTCTAGCAGCAACGCTACGGACCAGATCACCATCATCAGCACCAGGAGGCAGACACAACAACCGAGCCAAATGAAGCTGAGGATAACCATCTCAACACGGAGGACCGAGATTTTCAACGGACATCGATCGATAGGGAGTACATGACATCGACCGATAGGCTTCCTGAATTCGAGAGAGCTTTTCGATATGGAGTTCGAAAATTCTTTTGGGAGCAGAGAGATGAGTATGGGGTCTACAGGGACGAGAAAGGGTTTGCTAGAGGAGTAGATGGAGACGTCATCAGAGTTTCTAAAGACGACATCAAGAAACTGCTTCAAAGGACTTCAATGGATGAGCGCTCTTACATCTGTCTACTAGAGCACGCCAGTTCATTTACAAGAAGAGATTTGGTGCACGAAATCTACACCAAAGATGAGATCAACGAGATGTTCACTGGTCTACTTGGAGAACGTAAGTGGGAAAAACTCTCCATGAAAAAGAGTTTAGAGGACGCTATAGACAAGCTTCGCAACGAGATGAACTGGATGTTCAGTGCAGACCAGGCATTAAGCAAGAAGGTTAAACGTCTTGAGCTGGAACTTGAAGATCTTCGCAACACCCAGAACCACGGCCAGACAAGTTCAATATCGATCGACGGAGTAACATCCACATCGATCGATATGAAACCTGCACCATCGACCACCTACTCAAAATGTGAGGTCGATGAGTCTCTCGGAGATATCTTGAAGGAACTGAGGAAAGCAGAAGATCGTTTCAGCAGCAAACTCACCAAAACCTGTGAACCTATCTTCCACAACATAGGGGATCTAAGCATCTGCACCGAAGAGATAAAGAGATCTATCCGCCTTATCAATGAGGTGCATGCAGATATGAACCCCATGGCACCTTGCAATCCTTTTGGAGGATTGACTCGTCTAAAAGCAGTTGAGAGGAAACTTGCTGACATACACTTCTTAGTAGACAAAGAAGTGGAGGAACTCGCACTACGCATGGACACTATGCAGCAGGAGGCTGAGAAGTTCCAACGCCAACTCGATTTTCAGGCTGCATCAATTGCATCGATCGATGAGTACAACCTCACATCGATCGATAGGCGAATGACTGAAATCGACGGACAGATGAAGCTCTTTGCCGAGAAGGTTCACGAGAATCTTGATGTTAGGAGTTTTCAAGGCTCCTAAGGCAAATGTTGTAGTATGAGTGAATGTCGAACCAGTTCTGAGTGATTCAAAGCACCAAGAATACAAGTACCTACTTAATCTAAGTGCAACCGATAATTTGGATGGTTTTAAACTACTACTAATGAGAGAATGCAATAACAGAATAATAAAACAATAAAAGAAGAGACTTTCTTTGGCTATGATAAAAGAGAACTCATGGGTATAGGAATTAGACCTTGGGTGATCAAGTTTCGAACTAAAGATGGCAAATGATCAATCAACTATCAACCTTAAGCTTAGACACATGTTAAACAAACTCTATGTCTAGATGAATGTTCATTTGCTAACACATTTCAAACATCAAATGTCTTTGGCTGAATAACATGAAAGCAATCATTACTAGCAAGTCTATTGGCTATCTTAACACCTTTAACAACAAATGTCTTTGGTAAAGTATGTTAAAAGCTTAGAGAGTTGTCTCAGGCATTTCATCAAACACCTTGTGGGTGGGAAATGCCTAAAGATCAACTTTGAGAGGCCAACTCAGAAGATGCATTATGGATACTCTACTAGCAAGGAATAAGAATGATCTACACCTAAACATCTTAGATCTAGCCTAATCACCCTTAATCTCCCTAACCCATGAATTCAAATGAGGATTACTCACTAATCTCCATGATTCCTCTTAAACCCATATTAGATTTCAGATTAATCATGTAGAGATATACAGAAAATAGATAGAAATCAACATGATAACAAGAACAATGATCAAATAAATCCAAGAGATGAACTCTCCAAATGGTTTTGGTGGTTTTCTCAAAGGTAAAGATCATCTAGCCTGATGGCTTACACAAAACACTTAAACTTAGGTTTTCAGAGTCTAAAACGTAGAGGGGCAAAATGGTAAATAGTCAATAAACAGGGCCTCCAGCGGCCTGGATGACGCGCCACAAGGCCGCTGGGGCACCTAGGCCGCTGGGACACTTAGCCGTGTGGGGCTTCTTGTTCGTGGCGCGGCTTCGTAGACCACGGGATGAGGCCGAGTGAGCTTACGTCGCTTTTCAACTTTGCAGCGTATAGGTGACGGGACGCAAGGCGGGGCACCTAGGCCGCTGGGACACTTAGGCGTGGTGAGCTTTCTCGAACATAAATCATCCTTTTGCTCCAAAATCATCTCTAATGTCTCCAAAGTCACCAACTGCATCTCCAATATCTGATAAGGACAAATGCAATGCAAATGCAACCTTTATGCATTCTATATGGATTCTGAAGATCAAAAAGAAGCTAAAACAAGGATTAAAATCATGCAAATACACAAGATATCAACTCCCCCACACTAGTCCTTTACTTGTCCACAAGTAAACTAGCAAGGACAAAGGAGGAGAGGTTTGAAAGAGAAACTCATAACAAAAAGAAACACACATAGCACTCAAATCAACATCTAAATTCAGCATGAGCACACTCTCTCTTATTATACCCTAGCTTCTCTAGGCCTATCTTAACTCTTTTTGTCCCTACACTCATCATCATGCATTCACACATACAAATCAGCCAACTCTCATGTTCATTAAGCATAGTATCAAGTGAATTCTTGCAAATGGTCAATTGGTCCAAATCATTTGGGGAAGGGTAGGCTTTTTATTCAAGTGTCAAGAGGTTCAAGAAATATGATCTTTAAGATGGTATACTCTCAAGACTAGTAGCTTTGACATTGCACATAATATATCTAAGAAAGGGATCAACTCATGCATACAATGCTCAATCTCCATTGTTCTACCCTTTTCCCAAACATATATGATACACATTCATTTCCCAATACCAATCTCAACTCACATCTCTCACCCAAAGATCTCAAGAACACTTCTCAACATAAAACTCTTTATTCTACAAGGGATCCATCACACTTTTTGAACACCTCTTAGCTCATACTAACTTTGCTAGCCCCCTTTCTTTATTCTTTTTCTTTTATTTTTGTTATTTTTTATATATTTTTTTCTTTTTCTTTTTTTCTTTTTTTATATTTGCGGGCTAAAACTTTTCACAGCTTGAGCTAGAGGTTTCTCTGCTTATCCCATAAAGACTAGTCAATTAAGCACAAAGAGTTTATTATTTTCCTTCAACTTTTTCATATTCCCAAATCAAACTTTACAACACTCACCCCCATCCTATGGCTAGACAATAGTGTGTCTAATCTAGCAAGAATGAAGATCAAGCATTGTCGTTCCCAATACTCTCAACATTATGTGCATGTAAGACTTTCCGAAAAATGCCTCACTCATCAATCAATGAAGGCTTAAAAGGAGGAAAGGGTTTTGGGAGAGGTCTACCACTAGAGGTTGTCAAAAAGATTGGCATAAAAGACGTGACAACTCAAGTGTGTATAGCCATGATTCAGCACACAAGGGACCACGAGCAAGATGCATTAAGTTTGTCCAGTTCAAATAAGGTTGAAGTTGGCTTCAAAGACTGAGTTTCTGCAATTAACAAGTTTCAGGAAGAGTTTTCAAGGCTCGAAGCATACAAGTCTTTTTGAGAGGTGCATAAGCTACTCAAGCACGAGGTCTCCCAATGCAAGTGAATGCAGCCTATATGCTCTAAACTCTCCTAGAAATGCAAGTGATGCAAACTTTCTTTTTGTGTTTTTCAAATTTTTCAAAATATTTTTTGGGTTTTTCTATGCAAATAGATATGTACAATGCAAGACTCAATGGAAAAACATCAAAGCAAACATGATCAAATATTGGTACCTCCCCCAAACTTAAGTCACACAGTGTCTGTGTTGTTAAGTTGAGAGAAATACCCAAAAGAAAGCTAATATGCAAAAAATAACTGGTATATACAAGGGAAAGGTGGTGGAGTGGTACCTCAAGTAGAGAGTGGAGAAGGGGGATCCTTCCCACCTTCAAGAGTTTCTTTCTCACTAACAACCACTGCAGCCTTTATCTTCTCAATGGAGGGGTCTCCACAAGTGATGGTTCCACAATACTCAACATCCAGGGGAGACTGAATTGGGTAAGAGACAACTTTGTTGACATTGAGGAGTGTGACCTTTTTGTTGGTTTTTGTTGGCAAAATCGATGCAAGCACCCACAGTAGTAAGGAATGGTGTGCCCAAGATCAATGGAACTCTCTTCTCAGTAGCCATCTTCAAGACAGTGAGGTCTATAGGAATGGTGCAAGATCCAATCTTCAAAGGGAAGTCCTTGATGAGGCCAATAGGGGTAGTAGAAGAAGAATCCCCAAACGCGAGAGAGGAAGTATCTGGCTCCATGTGTTCAATCTCAAGACTCTTCACCATCTCCATTGAGATCACATTCACACTTGCACCAGAATCAACAAGAGCATCATCAAAGGTGAGCTTACCAAGGGAGCAAGACAAGGTGAACTTCCCTTGGGATTCTAGTTTAGGGAGAGACTTTGGTGTGACTGGTGGATCAAGTTTTAAAGTTGAGATGTTGAGAAGCTCTGCTACTTCTGCTTGGTGGTCTACAATGTCCTTGATGAGCATCATTTGGACATGAGCCTCACGCATACCGAGATCTCTGGAAGCTTAACTCCAATAGCACCTAGGTCTTTTCTGAACTTGGAAATCACCTTCTTCTAAGCTTTGGTGAGGACCCTTTGTGGAAATGGGAGCTTGTCATAGGGTGACTGCTCAACCTCAGTGGTGTCCTCCAGCTTGACCTCTTTCAGATTCTGGTCAGCTCTCTTTGCAACTGGTTTGTCAGCCATGGGCTCATCTCCCTTCAAAATCTTTGCTTCAACCATCTTGTCAGCTTCCTCCACAATCTTTGCCTCAGCTGTTGCTACAATCAGATGCTCAACCTGTCCAATCTCAGTTCCAAACACCAATTTTTCAATTTCATCTACCTCTTTCTTGTGGTTACTCAATTCAATCTTTGAAGAAGTAGTAGAGGACAACATTGCAATACTCCTTGGGATTTTTCTCAGATTTTCCAGGTAGAGACCCTTGTTGGCGATTCTGGTGAGTGTTCATGGAAGCAAACTGGTTTTCCAAAGCCCTGAACTTGTTGTTGAGCTCATTGTAACTTCCATCAATCTTGGAGTGAAGGTTCTTCAACTCATATCCAACCTGCTTCTCACTTCTAGTCTGAGACTCCAAGATATGTTTCAGTAGAACATCAGTGCTGCTTTCCTGAGGAGTAGAGGTAGAAGGATTAGCTTGTTGGTGAGAAGATTGGTTCCCTTTGTTGGAGGAACCAGGAGGAGGGTTTTGCTGAGGCTGATAGTTGCCTTGCTGGTTGTTCCTAGGCTGATAACCACTCTGTTGGTTGTTAGGATAGGATTTCTGTTGGTAGTTGTTGTACTGAAAGTTGGGCTCTTTCTTGTACCAACTGCCATTGTTGTTGATGAAACACAACTCTTCTTGACCTTCCAAACCTTCAACCTCATTGACCTTAGGTGGTGGTTCTTGGTTTGGGTTACCAACAAAGTGCAGCTGCTCTTGGGTAACTTTATCAGCAATGAGTATGTCTATCTTATCTTGTAGAGCCTTTAGCTCCCTTCTTGTCTGCTTGTCATCAGTTATACTGCCTCTGTCGTGGTCTCCATTGTAGACTGTGTCACTCTTCACCATGTTGTCAACCAACTCCTCTGCATCTTCCTCAGTTCTTCCCAAGAAGAACCCATTGCTAGCAGTATCCAATCTGGCTCTGTACTTAGGAGAGCACCCTATAGAATGTGCTTATCAAGCTTTCCTTGGAGAAACCATGGTGTGGGCATTGAGCTTGGTAGCCTCTGAATCTCTCCCAAGCTTCACTGAATCCTTCTAAGTTCTTCTGTTGAAAACTAGAAATCTCATTTCTCAGCTTAGCAGTTCTTGAAGTTGAGAAGAACTTCTCCAAGAATGCTCTCTTGCAGTCATCCCAGGTGGTGATGGAATCGCTGGGTAGAGACTTCTCCCACTGATGTGCCTTATCCCCCAAAGAGAAAGGGAATAGCTTGAGCTTGAAGGCATCCTCGGACACACCATTAGTTTTTGACAACCCACACTAACTGTCAAACTTGTCCAAGAGATCAAATGGGTCTTCTACAGCCAAGCCATGATACTTGTTGTTCTCGATCATGTTGAGGAGTCCTGGTTTGACCTCAAAGTTGTTGGCTTCCACAGCTGGTGCTCTGATTCCCAACCTATGCCCATGAATGTTAGGGCGGTCATAGGTTCCAATGGCTCGAGCTGGGCGCTGTGGGTGTTGTGGCCCTTGTGGTGGAGGGTTGTCAGCACCTTGACCGTTCACATTTCCACCTTGTTGTAAGTTTTCCATGTCTGTATCCAACCTCTCCAAGTGAGCCTGTTGCTCTTCTGCTTGTCTCCTTCTTCTAGTTTCCCTTTCAAATGCTCTAATGTCTTCAACTCTTGGAACAAGGTTTGTTGTGCCTCTACTCCTCAAGTTCATACACCTGAAATGCCAAGGGAGATGAAGATGGAGAATCAGTAACAAGATAAAAGAAAAAAACGACTTAGTCTCAAGCAAGTGACTAAATCTCAATGTTTAAATCTACTCAAAATTTGGCAACGGCGCCAATTTGATGTTAGGAGTTTTCAAGGCTCCTAAGGCAAATGTTGTAGTATGAGTGAATGTCGAACCAGTTCTGAGGGATTCAAAGCACCAAGAATACAAGTACCTACTTAATCTAAGTGCAACCGATAATTTGGATGGTTTTAAACTACTATTAATGAGAGAATGCAATAACAGAATAATAAAACAATAAAGAAGAGACTTTCTTTGGCTATGATAAAGAGAACTCATGGGTATAGGAATTAGACCTTGGGTGATCAAGTTTCGAACTAAAGATGGCAAATGATCAATCAACTATCAACCTTAAGCTTAGACACATGTTAAACAAACTCTATGTCTAGATGAATGTTCATTTGCTAACACATTTCAAACATCAAATGTCTTTGGCTGAATAACATGAAAGCAATCATTACTAGCAAGTCTATTGGCTATCTTAACACCTTTAACAACAAATGTCTTTGGTAAAGTATGTTAAAAGCTTAGGAGAGTTGTCTCAGGCATTTCATCAAACACCTTGTGGGTGGGAAATGCCTAAAGATCAACTTTGAGAGGCCAACTCAGAAGATGCATTATGGATACTCTACTAGCAAGGAATAAGAATGATCTACACCTAAACATCTTAGATCTAGCCTAATCACCCTTAATCTCCCTAACCCATGAATTCAAATGAGGATTACTCACTAATCTCTATGATTCCTCTTAAACCCATATTAGATTTCAGATTAATCATGTAGAGATATACAGAAAATAGATAGAAATCAACAAGATAACAAGAACAATGATCAAATAAATCCAAGAGATGAACTCTCCAAATGGTTTTTTGGTGGTTTTCTCAAAGGTAAAGATCATCTAGCCTGATGGCTTACACAAAACACTTAAACTTAGGTTTTCAGAGTCTAAAACGTAGAGGGGCAAAATGGTAAATAGTCAATAAACAGGGCCTCCAGCGGCCTGGATGACGCGCCACAAGGCCGCTGGGGCACCTAGGCCGCTGGGACACTTAGCCGTGTGGGGCTTCTTGTTCGTGGCGCGGCTTCGTAGACCGCGGGATGAGGCCGAGTGAGCTTACGTGCGTTTTCAACTTTGCAGCGGTATAGGTGACGGGGACGCAAGGCGCTGGGGCACCTAGGCCGCTGGGACACTTAGGCCTGGTGAGCTTTCTCGAACATAAATCATCCTTTTGCTCCAAAATCATCTCTAATGTCTCCAAAGTCACCAACTAGCATCTCCAATACCTGATAAGGACAAATGCAATGCAAATGCAACCTATATGCATTCTATATGGATTCTGAAGATCAAAAAGAAGCTAAAACAAGGATTAAAATCATGCAAATACACAAGATATCAAATCTGCAGAAGCACACATCGACCGATGAACAACATATTGCATCGATCGATATACAGACTTTCGAAATCTGTACCAAAGCTTACTTGGATAAGTTAGCTGATGAAGTCTACACGGTAATTACGAGCTTGGAAGATTCGCAAGACAGACGTCTAAATCAGACGTATTTCCCGCTAAACAACATAGTTGGCGGATTGGAATCTAGCATAGAGGGGATGCAAAAAGGAATCAGAGCCATTCAGAGGCAGCTTGCGAGCAGACCTGCACCCTTAGCATCGATCGACAGAAAACCCAGCGCATCGCTCGACAGACCTCAACAACCATCGACCGACAATTCAACAAAGGAATCAATCGATACCAGCTCTATCCACGAAAAAATGATCCAACGCCTTGATTCAATGCAAGCGGAGCTCAGTCATCATTCAGAACATGAGAAATTAGGATGGCACGAGCTCAGCATTGAAGGTCATGCAGAAAGGATTCAAAGGATCAATGATGAGGTAATTGAGATAAAGAAGAAAGAACCAGAGAATATGAAGCCACAAGAAGCTTATTTGACTCATGGTTCGGTGAGAAGAAGGATACAGAGGATACTTGTTTCCCAACAAGTACATGAACTTCACCTCAGTAGCTCATTCCATCCAAAATCAAGCTAGATGACTATAATCAAAGCGCTGAATGGGAGGCAACCCACTGTTACGTAATTTTTCATTTAGTTTTTATCTTTAGGATTTTATTTTTCGTATTTGTTTTTCTTTGTAGTTACGACTAAACGATTACCACTGAAATCGATCGGCATGACACTTTCGATATCGATCGACATATACCAAACAATAACGATCGACGAAGGCGACTCAACATCGATCGATACGGATCACGGTCAAGTATTTCGTTCTACTTTTTTGATATCAGTATATTTTATTTTTGCCAACGCCTTCACCGGACAGGTTATACACTGAGGACAGTGTATGATTTAAGTCTGGGGGGATGATTACTGATGCTGTTTACCTTTTGACTTCATCTAAAATATTTTCAAAATGGTTTTTATTGAGTCAAGAAAGGGATAATGATATTTCTAAAAAATTTCACTTTTTATCTAACCAATCTTTTAGGCACAATTCTTAGATTTGTTGATGTAGAATGTACTATAGATGCTAAAGTTGATCACCTATCAGCTATGACAACGCTTTCATTGATTGTCTGGAGGAACCAAAGCTGATTTCCAACCTAACCTGACATTCTCTGCTTGTCTTGGGGCTTGGTATACATGGGATCGGATGCTTCAAACAAGTCTGGAAGGTAAAGTCTTGTGTAGATAGTTTTATCACCTTCTCTCTCATTTTCGAATTTAGATTTAATTTCCGTATTCAGTTAATTAAAAAAAATCGAAAATAAGCTTAAATATATGTTCTAGGACTAGTTAGTTATTAGGTAGGAAGGAATTCAAACAGGGCTTGGCGGTTACCCCCCTCAAGGCTTGATTCATAAGAATTCTATAGGTAAAACATTCGAACAGGACTTGGTGGTTACCCCCTTCAAGACTTGCTTCGCAATGAATCCTAGGATATAGGTCAAAAAGAAGTGAACAGGACTTGGTGGCTACAACCATTAAGGTTTGATTTATGGAAGCCTGTCCAACCTTGGTCAATGTCTTGCAAATAAAAACAGACTTGACTAGGAGAGAAATAGTAGAGAGAGAGGATATGAACTAATTTTTACCTGCAGGTCCAGATACTTGTTTGAGCAACCTTGCATCCTGTGATCGATACTCCAAAGGTAAAGCCTGCACTTTTATTTTTATGTACATAAATGAAATCAGTGGAGGGGTTAGTCAGACAGGATTGCTAAGTTGTTGGCTAGATGATCAAGGTTGTTTAACTAGGATATTGCATAATGTACTTCTGTGATTGACAGATTCTTAGATGTGGCTTGCAAGAAAGTAGAGGTTATGATTCTGAATTTGAATTTGATTGAGTCCCTGTTTTTTAAAACCTCTTTCATAAAGACTGCCTGTGTGTTTGCTTGAGGACAAGCAAAATGTTAAGTCTGGGGGAGTTGATATACCATGGATTTTACCCGTTTTTACCCATGGTATATAAGTGTTTTTATTACTATTATCTATGTTTTGGAGTCTATTAGGTATGTTTTCAGGCTCAGGAGCATTTTGGAGAAAAGTGATGTTTTAGGTGCCTTTTTGGAGCTTAAAGAAGAGTTCACCGGAGATCAGACCAGAGGTCGACATCCGGACCTATACATCGATCGATGCACATCCGTGCTATCGATCGACACACATTTGCCGAGGGACGATACATCGAGATCATAATCGATCGATGTACATCCAGTACTATCGATCGATATCGAGCGGCGAAAGAAGATAAGTTGGACTTGGCCGAACTTGAAGCCCACGACATCACATTTTTACAAGATTGTCCCTGACGAGTTTTTAACCTAATGAACTCATATTTATATGAGCCTAAGTGTTTTGGCACCAAAGAAGCTTTTCACCAACACTTTTTTACACATTTCTTTTACCATAGTTTCATTACTTTGCAAGTTCTCAATAAAGTTCTATTCAGTTCTTAATTCTTTACTTGTTCTTCTTAACAAAGGTTATAAGATTCTAGATCTAGAGGAAAGATCCAAAGAGATTTATGATTGGAACTTAAGTGTTCATTCCTCTAATATATATGTGAACTCCTATTATTACCTTGTTGCTATGAATCACTTTGCCATGTCTGAGTAGATTCACTTGTTAGATTTAGGGTTTAAATAGGATATGAGGGATTAGCCCCAACCTATATATGCTACAGTTGTGTTATTTATTGTTAGGATTGTTCACTAATGGTTTTTCTAGATTAGCTAACTAGAACATAAACTTGGATTGCATTATTTATTTAGTATAATTCCTGATAACATCCTATACATGCTATGACCCTCTTGAGACAAGCGGAAGCTGATCTAAGATCATGGTGAGCACTGTATCAACTCGCGCACAAGTTCTGCTTAGAGCCGTATCGATCAATACTCCTATAGAGTAATCGATCGACGTAGCTAGAGGTGTATCGGTTGATATTCCTATGGAATAATCGATCGATACTGTTGGCGATATAGCTGACCGCAAACACCATTTAGCATCTAAGTAATAAATGGTCTAAATATTGCGAGAGCTGATAGATTCATTTAATAGTGTTGAGCTCTGACATATCATGCAAACAACTTGTTAGCATTTATAGTATTTATAATCCTGAATTCCTGAATACCTACCCTGAATCTAACTACTTTTCTTTATTGTCTTAAACCAAAACCTTTCAATTGAGTAATCTTACCATTACTCAAAAAACTGCACTTTACTTTAAACCATTTTCAACCTAGCATAGTCACTAAGATTGCATCTTTTTTGTACACGAGCTCTCTGTGGATTGGACCTCTAAGTGCTAGAACTGAACCTCTTATTTGAGAGAGTAAAGTCACTTCTTAGGGATAAACATTTGAGTGATATCAATAAGTTAACCGTAACCTGTTCTATTACGAAGAGTGGGAAAACGTTCGAGAGACATAACTTCGGACGAAGATGCATGGTTATGGGATGGGACCGGGTTCGGAATGGTCCACGAAGGGTTGGCCGCGCTCGCCGGGCGAGCTGACCCTCGCCACGGTCGAGCTCGCCGGGTGAGCTGACCCGCGCCACGGTCGAGCTCGCCGGTGAGTTGACCCGCTACGCGGCCGTACTCGCCGGGCGAGCTGACCTGTGCCATGGTCGAGGTCGCCGGCGAGTTGACCCGCAACGCGGTTGTACTCGCCGGGCGAGTTGACCCGTGCCTCAGTCGAGCTGACCGGCGAGTTGACCCGCAACGCGGTCGTACTCGCCGGCTTTCCGATGCCTCGGTCGAGCTCGCCGGCGAGTTGACCCGCAACATGGTCGAGCTCGCCGGCGAGTTGACCCGCAACGTGGTCGTACTCGCCGGGCGAGTTGACCCGCAACGTGGTCGTACTCGCCAGGCGAGTTGACCCGTGCCTCGGTCGAGCTCGCCGGCGAGTTGACCCGCAACATGGTCGAGCTTGCCGGCGAGTTGACCCGCAACGCGGTCGTACTCGCCGGGCGAGTTGACCAGTACCTCGGTCGAGCTGACCGGCGAGTTGACCCCCAACGCGGTCGTACTCGCCGGGCGAGTTGACCCGTGCCTCGGTCGAGCTCGCCGGCGAGTTGACTCGCAACGTGGTCGAGCTCGCCGGCGAGTCGACCCACAACGTGGTCGAGCTCGCCGTGCGAGCTGACCCGTGCTACGGTCGTGCTCGCCGGCGAGTAGACCCGTGATCGTCTGGCGATCCATTTCGGTAATTTGTTTTCTCGGCTTTTGAAGTTTTGACCGAGATTTGGTTTTTCCGAGGACTTTTGGGCATCGATTCCGTCGTGACCGATTTTGACCCCAACAGTTAGCCCCCCAGCTAGCTATGTTCCGTGGAGTTTTGGTAACAGGTCCTAGCTCGCAGTATAGCTCGTTAGGAAGGTGTTGAGGCGTGTCGTTTGCGAAGCCGAGTGAATAGTAACTCTCCTTTTTTGCCTACATAGGTGGAGTAAGTTTTTTTATCATTCTTTACTTACTCCTCACAAGAACTTACCTCTAAGATAGGAATTTCTCTTCTCTTTCTCTCTTTGATTATACAAGGAAAATGTCTTCAAGAAAAGGATCTTCAAAGAGGCATTCTTCCTCACACTCATCTTCGGGTGACTCTTCTGCTAATGAGGTGATCACCCCGAAAGAAGAGTTTGAAGTTGAGGAAGACGCAAAGGATGTGTACTACAAAGCTCTTTGCGGCTCGCTTCCGCCTCTTCAAGACATTCCAATCCCTAAGAGGCCCGTGAAGTCGCCGAACGCACCCCTCACGCCGAGCATGGTCTCTTCCGACTACCTTACGACTCTCCGGAACTTTTACCAGATTCCAAGTGGAGTCGTATTTCGGATTCCGAGTGGCAACGAGAGCGCGAGGAACCCTCCGGAAGGTTTCTTTATTTGCTACGAGGCCTTCCTGGCGTATTGCCGCATTTGGTTTCCGATCCCCCGCACCATCGTCCGCGCGCTTCACCACTTTGGGCTTTCGATCAGCCAGCTAAACATTCCGGCCTCGCAGCATTGGCTTGGCGTGTTGATCTCGAGTTACGAGCTAGGAATGGATCTTAACCCTGGCGACTTCAAGGGATTTTGGTTTACGAAAGGAACGGGGATCGATGGCTCGTACCGGATGGTGCCAAAGAAGAACATGGCTATAATTCAGGGGCATACTTCACACCCCAAGACATGGTTCGAGCGCTTTTTCTTTGTCCGGATAGATGGGGAGTCTGTCGAGGAGAGCTACCTCCACCTATTCCGTCAGGAGTGGAACTTCAACAGTGGTAATACGACTAGTTGTGTTTTTCGTTTTGATACCTTGAAAACACGTGAAGATGATTTTTCTTTATTATCTTGCAGTGAACAGGATTCTTCCGCCGACTCCTGCCGATCTTTTTGCCAAGCGAGATCTTCTCCGCAACAGGCCATTCTTCTGGAACTCCTTCACCGTTGAACGGATTCGAAGCGCGGTGGAGCTCCATCGATCTCAAGCCGTCTCCCAGCCTCTTGACATTCCGTACGACGTAGAACCTGTCATTGATGTCTTGCCTGCTCAGAGGCAGAGAACCAGGTCTCGGAAAGGCAAAGGGGTTGCCTCTGAGAATGTCTCGGGAGACCCTCCGCTGCCAGGATGGAACCCTAGTTTCACCCAAGGGGAAAGGAGTGGAACCAGCAAGGTTTCCCCTCCTAGCGACTTTTTTGCCGACCTCCCTCCCGGTTTCACTACTCGTGAGTCGCTGGACGAAGAGTCGAGGAGGAAAGTAGTCGCTGAAGGTTCCTGTTTAATCAACGAGGTTTATCCTTTGGACTTTGATCTGAATTTCGATATATTATTTTTTTTGTTTCCTTTTCTGATCTTAAGTTCATGCAGGGGATGAGGGTGTTCAATGCGGCGTTTGACGGAAGTTTCCGGGAATCGTGTATCTCTCACTTCAAAGCCGAGGAGACTGAAAGAGAACTCTTTCGGTTTCGTAAGGAGGTCGAGGAACAGAGCCGGAGACAGGCTGAGCTCCATTCTCGGGCCCTTGTCCGTGCGGAGAGGAGAGGAAAGAGAACAAATGTCACCGAGATGAAGCGGAGGGCCGCTTTGTTTGCCACTGAATTCAGGAGCTTTAAGGATGCTCAGGAATTCGTGGGCGATTTTCGCGAGTGCCGTGGCTCGGTCGCTACCCTCTACAAGTCGCAGAACAAGGACTTCTCCTTTCCTGCCGAGGTCACTGAGATGTCAGGTCTCATGGACGGGGGTCCCCATGCCGAATCCTTGGTTCCTCCGATCAAAGGAAGGGTCCGACAGCTTTGGGATTCCATCGAGGTCTCGGAGGACACGGGAAGCGGGAGCCGGTGTTGGTGATGAAGGTGCCGGAGTCGCGGACGGAGAGGTGGACCAGCCTGTGAGCTCGTTCGGGGTCTCCATGTCCGGGTTCTTTGACTTTGAGCTTTGAGGATCGTTGGGATTATTTCCCTTAGTTTTTATCTCGAGATTTGTATGCTTGGCCGAGTGTGGCCATTCTTATCTGTGTATGCCACGACCTTGTGAGGTCGTGTAACTTTATGTATTTCGGGACTGGCCGTTGGTGGCTATGAATCCCAGCCGTTCCGCGGCTCCTAATATATATAACGAATGTTTTTAGTTTATACTTCTGTCAAGTGTCGAGGATGAGATATGAGTAGTCACTTCGTATCTCGACTCGTGTTTTGTCGCTTGTCCGCTGGCTTTTTTCGAGATAAAGATATTCGTAAATGCTTTGGAGTTTCTACGAAGTTTTCGTGAGCGTTATAGACGTGGGCGACGGGACATTTTTTTCGTATCATGTCTTGTAATGTTTGTGGACCAGTAGGACTGGGTTTAGGGCAAGACCTATGTTGGGGTCAAAATTAGGGC
The DNA here is from genome assembly GCA_016432835.1 of Brassica nigra. NCBI lineage: Eukaryota > Viridiplantae > Streptophyta > Magnoliopsida > Brassicales > Brassicaceae > Brassica > Brassica nigra. The sequence continues at coordinate 33,094,087 of CM028247.1, forward strand.
AACTACTTAAGACAAGTCCACGGACTTACTTACGATTTTAAGAATTCAGGCCCAATCAGACTATGATGGTTTATCCAATTTCCCGAACATCGATAAACATCAAGTCACCGAAAAATAGGGGAAAACTCGAGGATAATTACGAAGATCGACGAAAATGGAATATTTCCTGAAGAGATAAACTTGGGCCCAAAGGCGAAGTCCATCATCCTAAGGCAAACCGATCTAGAAGTGAGTATATAAGGAGAGCAAGAGCAGAGGAGAAGGGATCCGAAAATCCTAGATTGGAGACCTAGAGAGCTCATGTTAGCTGATAGAACTTAGAATTTAGGCAGTTAGACTAGCAAGGCAGGCCCTAGAACGTCTGGCCGCCTCCTGTTCGCAAATCTCCGCTCCTCTCGGAAGGATCGGACAATTCTTTTACTTCAAAGCTCCGCACATAGAAACCCTAGGCGTTATCTTCGACATGTCTGTTTCTATGACAAACGGTCATACTAGACGAACCCCGCCCAGACGGTTTGATCTCTTGTTCAATTCTTTCTAAACTGAACTACGTCCGACTCGATCCTCGAAAGGGGTACGTAGGCAGCCTTTCTTAAGGTCCAGTCCCAAATCTTAACAAAACCTTTTCCGCATTTATTCGGTCACTTGTCGTTGGCTGTCGCAGAGAATCCGGACCTTCAAGCAAAGTCGGGTTAACTTGGCTTTCCTCCATTTTTATTCATTAAAATCGACAGTGCGAATTTCGGTTCCCAAAGTTTGGCGCTAGAAGGAGGGGGGGACGGATTACTCTTACTCTCACGGCCGCAAAACGCTTGATCAAAGCAGTGTCTGGAGATATGAAAGACAAACTCGCAGCTCGCATCAACGCTGGTAAAACAATTTCAGCAGTGACTGCTCCTAAGGCCACCTCGCCCATGGGCGAGGTGAATTGTGACAGAAGTCACCTCGCCCGTGGGCGAGGACAACCCGATCCCGGTCCTATCAACTATGCACCCTCATCCAAGTTCCCATAACACGATCCTCGGGTCTATGGACACAACCCCCTCGCTTAGGATTATCATAGAAAGACTTCGGGAAAACTTATAAAAGACAAGGTCGTCGAGACGGATTCCTGCATGCCGTATAAAACGGCTATGGTTATCTTAAACACCAGTTGCCTTAACTATACAAGGGATTGGAATCCTTTCGGAAAAACCGACGTCACATCAACGGCCGTTTCTTAGGAAAAATTGTAAAAAAGTCTAAGTCCCAAGACGGCCCAAAAGGGGGCCTGGATCGTGGCTAAACGGCCAACTTATGATTTAGAATAATATTGAGCCCAAGGCTGAGATGACGGTCTAATTACCGAGTTTGTGAAATCTCAACGAGTAGGGGTTCAACTGAAAACGTTTTCGAGAAACTCTTGGAAAAACAAAACTTACTCTCTTTGAAACCTTGGGGAAACCCTAGATTACTCGCGGAACAGAAGCACGGCAAATCGGTTCACCAATTCCCACTGCCATACTTCTTACAAACAACTCTTGAGGAACAAACGGGAAAACGAAAGGAGGTCGGAGCTTGATCTTACTAGGACGACTTGCCATAGGGTGAGATCAGTCTTCCCAGTTCGCCTTAGTAAGAGCCCACTTTGTTCTCCTTTGTGTCTAGGTCAAAATGGCTTTCGTTTCATCTCAATCGGAGTTTCCGTTGAGATTTTACGAAGAGAACAAAGTCACTGTCCCGGCCACCTCGCCGTGGGCAAGGACAATCATTACCGAGGTCACCTCACCTTCCGACATGGCTACCTCGCCCCAGGGCGAGCTCACCTTCGTTATCCTTTAAGTCTAGATCAAAGTGGCTTTCGTTTCGTCTCAATCGGAGTTTCCGTTGAGATTTTACGAAGAGAACAAAATCACTGTCCCGGCCACCTCGCCCGTGGACGAGAACAACCATCACCAAGGTCACCTCGCCCTTGGCCACCTCGCCTGTGGAAACCTCACTTTGCTCTCCTTTGAGTCTAGGTCAATATGGTTTTCGTTTCGTCTCAATCGGAGCTTTCGTTGAGATTTTACGAAGAAAACAATGTCGCCGTCTCGACCACCTCGCCCATGGGGAGGATCTCTCTGTCCCGTCATAGGACGAGCCCGGTCCTGTCCCAGTACCATGCATCTTTGCCTAAGTTATAGGATTCTAAATCTAGAGGAGAGATCCAAAGAGATTTGTGATTGGAACCTAAGTGTTCACCCTCTAATAGATCTATGAACTCCTATTATTACCTTGTTGCTATGAATCACTTAGCCATGTCTGAGTAGATTCATTTGTTAGATTTAGGGTTTAAATAGGATATGAGGGATTAGCCCCAGCCTATATCTGCTATAGTTGTGATATTTATTGTTAGGATTATTCACTAATGCTTTTTCTAACTTAGCTACCTAGAACATGAACTTGGATTGTATTAATCATTCAATACAATTCCTGACAACATCCTAAAAATGCTATGACTCTCTTGAGACAAGCGGAAGCTGATCTAAGATCACGGTGAGCATTGTATCAACTCGCGCATAATGTCTGCTTAGAGCCGTATCGATCGATACTCCTATAGAGTAATCGATCGACGTAGCTAGAGGTGTATCGGTCGATATTCCTATCGAATAATATATAGCTGACTGCAAACACCATTTAGCATCTAAGTAATAGATGGTCTAAATATTGCGAGAGCTGATGGATTCATTTAATAGTGTTGAGCTCTGACATATCATGCAAGCAACTTGTTAACATTTATAGTATTTATAATCCTATTCCTGAATACCTACCCTGAATCTAACTACTTTTCTTTATTGTCTTAAAACCGAAACCATTCAACTGAGTAATCTTACCATTACTTATCAAACCTGCAATTTACTTTAAACCATTTTCAACCTAGCATAGTCACTAAGATTGCATCTTATTTGTACACTAGCTCTCTGTGTATTCGATCCCTAAGTACTACAACTGAACCTCTTATTTGAGAGAGTAAAGTCACTCCTTAGGGTAATTTTAGTGATATCACTAGGTTTACTTTCAGCCCTAAGGCTATGCGATGACTAATCGGCTTTCGTTTTGTCTGTTGGCGATTTCTACCTGGTTCTTTCCGTTTTAAAGTCCGCGGCTTGATGCCGGCTTATACGACTTGTATGGGAAGAACCGAGCATCTTCCAGAGACCGTCTGGAGTGCTAACCAAAATTTTGGATTTTTTGTATAGCGCGCTATGATATCCTTGTCGGATGTAAGAGAACCTTTACTTTTTTATGAAAGGTGTGACTACGAGTTCTCTTTGGAGAACGTTTTTCAGGTATGTTTGTCGGGGCCAATCGACGATCATCGTTTTTTAAAAAAAAGTCGCGGATGGACTGTGTGCTTAGATAAGATCTTTCGAGGATTGTTCGCGACGTCTCGCTTTTCCCGAAAGATATATCTTTTATAAGGTGGTTTCGATCTTCTCTCTTTTTTGGAGAAGACGTGTACATTTTAGGTCTTACTTGACCGTGACTGTTTTTAAAACAGGAACTGGTTTCCGTCCAAGGATTGCTTGGACGGTGTAGTGGCTTATTGCAAGTGATTCGTGAGATCGGAAAAAAGAAATTTTATTAAAAAGTTTCGAAAATTTCGAGTACAAGCACGGATATTTCAAACTTTCTGGAAGTATATGAGTATACGTACCCACTCCCCCCCCCCCTCCTTTTGGAGAGGGGGATAGCTGAACTTGTCAATAGGACAAGCTGCCTTCGTACCTCTTTTCGAGGATCAAGCCATCTCGTAGTTCTGCTGGTTTCCGCGGGTGTTCCTACTCGCTGGAGGGGGTCGCCTCAGTTACTTCGGCTACTGGGGCCAAAGCTGGGTCGATGATGTAATATGAGTGAAATGTCGAACCAGTTCTGAGGGATTTAAAGCACCAAGAATGCAAGTACCTACTTAATCTAAGTGCAACTGATAATTTAGATGGTTTTAAACTACTACTAATGATAGAATGCAATAACAGAACAAATAAGCAATAAAAGAGGAAGCTTTCTTTGATATGGTAAAAGAGAACTCATGGGTATAGGAATTAGACCTTGGGTGATTAAGCTCCGAACTAAGGATGGCAAATGATCAATCAAACTTTCTACCTTAAGCTTAGGCACAATCTTAAACAAACTCTATGTCTAGATGAATGTTCATTTGCTAACACAATTCAATCATCAAATGTCTTTGGCTGAATAACATGGAAGCAATCATTACAAGCAAGTCTATTGGCTATCTTAACACCTTTAACAACAAATGTCTTTGGTAAAGTATGTTAAAAGCTTATGAGAGTTGTCTCAGGCATTTCATTAAACACTTTGTGGGTGGGAAATGCCTAAAGATCAACTTTTGAGTGGCCAGCTCAGAAGATGCATTATGAGCACTCTACTAGCAAGGAATGAGATTGATCTACACCTAAACATCCTAGATCTAGCCTAATCACCCTTAATCTTCCTAACCCATGAATTCAAATGGTGATTACTCACTAATACTCAAGATTCCCCTTAAACCCATATTGGATTTCAGATTAATCATGGAGGAGATTGAAAACAAATAATCAACAAGAACAATAAGAACACAAGAATCAATGATCCAAAAGATGAACTTTTTCAATATGTTTTTGATGTTTACCAAGTGCAAAAGATAGATCTGCCTGAAATGGCTTACAAGATACTTAAGTTTAGGTTTTTGGATCTAAAAAACGAGCATAACAAATTGCAAAAAGGTCCTTGAAAGGTTAAAATTCAACAACCATAAGACGCGGAGCGACCTCTGCACGTCGCTCCAGCACGTCGCTCCGGGGCTCCGGAGCGACCTCGATGTGTCGCTCTGGTGGGTCGCTCCAGGGTCCTCTTCGTGTGCTTGTGGGAGAAAAGAGCGAGCGACCTGGAGGGGTCGCTCTGGGGGTCGCTCTAGGGCTGGAGCGACTTGATGGCTTCGCTCCCAGACCTCGCTCCGAAGGCTTGCTTGATCACCTATCGCAGCGACCTCATGCCCTCGCTCCAACAGGATCGCTCCAGACCTCCACTCGTCCACTGATTACCTCCAACTTCTCTCTTGAGCTTCAATTGCACCAAAGCATCTCCAAGAACTCCATGTGGTATTCCAATACCTAATAAAGACATATGAATGCAATATGGACCTAAAAATGCCTAAGTCCTAGTCTATATGATCAAAATGCATATGGATGAATGGATAAAACAATGCAAATATGCAAGACATCAACTCTCCCAAACTTGTTCTTTTACTTGTCCTCAAGTGAACTTTCTAGAACTCATAGGGGAAGAGGTTTGAAGGTGGGAGCTCATAGCGAAAAGAAACACACTTTAGAATTAATCCAACATCTAAACCAACATGATCACACCCTCTCTTATAATTCTCTAGCTTCTCAAGGCCTATCTTAGCTCTTTTTGCCCCTACGCTCACCATCATGCAATCACACAATCAAATCAGCCAACTCTCATGTTCATTATGTACAGCAAAAAGTGAGTTCTTGCAAATGGTCAATTGGTCCAAATCATTTGGGTAAGGGAAGGCTTTTTATTCAAGTGAGTCAAGAGTTTCAAGACAAGTGATTTTCAAGGTGGTTCTCTCAAGACAAGTAGCCTTGACATTGCACATAATATATCTAAGAAAGGGATCAACTCATGCATACAATGCTCGGTCTCCATTGTTCTACCCTTTTCCCAAACATATATGTTACAAATTCATTTCTCAATACCAAACCCAACTCACATCTCTCACCCAAAGTACTCAAGAATATTTCTCAACACAAAACTCTTTATTTAACAAGGGATTTACCAAATTTTATAGCCTCTTAGCTCGTACTAACTTGCTAGCCCCCTTTCTTTATTCTTTTTCTCTTGTCTTTTTTTTTTCATTCTTCTCTTTTTTTTTTGGGGGCCAAAACTTTTCACAAACTTGAGCTAGAGGCTTCTCTACTTATCCCATAAAGGTTAGTCAATTAAGTACAAAGAGTTCATTCTTTTCCTTCAACTTTTACAAAATTCCCTAATCAAAATTTACAACACTCACCCCCATCCTAATGCTAGACAATAGTGTGTCTAATCTAGCAAGAATGAAGACCAAGCATTGTCGTTCCCAATACTCTCAACATTATGCACATGTAAGACTTTCCGGAAAAGGCCTCACTCATCAATCAATGAAAGCTTAAAAGGAGGAAAGGGGTTTGGGAGTGGTCTACCACTAGAGGTTGTCAGTCGACGATCATTTCCGGAGTAGGGTTGTCCGCCGGTGAGGCGATGGATTCGGGAACGATGCTATCGTCCCGAGTCGTTGCCCGATCCGATGGTTCCGGATCGCTTTTTGCGGAGCTCTGGTAGGAGTCCTAAGTTTTCTTCGATTTCTTTGGGTTTACCGCTGGGGTGTTCCGAGTTTGTCGAAGTTTACGTTCGGCCAAGTAGCAGAGCCTTGACTGTTTTTGGCATCCCCAGATTACTGATGTTCCGTTCGGGGTTGGGAATTTGATGCCGAGATGGTAAGTCGACGATACTGCTTTCATGGCATTGATCCAGGGGGTTCCCATGATGACGTTATAGATAGCAGTAGTGTCGACTACCATGAAGTCGACGATTTTTGTCACATCCTTAGCCATTACGGGAAGTTTGATGGATCTGAGGGTCATTGACATTGTGCCCGAAAAACCTGTGAGAGGTTTTGCTTCCGGGATGACTTCTCCGAGTTCGATACTCATTCTTCGAAGCGTGTCGCAGTAGATGACGTTGACCGTGCTTCCTGTGTCGACAAGGATCCTGGAGAATTCGAGGTCTCGGATTACCAAATCGATGACTAGCGGATCACAGTGCGGTTTATCGATACCGATGGTTTCGCTTTCTTCGAAAGTGATTGCATCATTATGCATGTCATCAGTCGGGGACCGGGTTTGCCAGTTAGAACTTGTTTCCGCCTTCCGACCGTAAGATTTGATCGACAAGACCGAATCTTGATAGAATTGTGATCCTCCGATGATCATATTCACCCTTCGACGGTTGTTATCGTTTCTGCGGTCGTCTTGTCTTCTTCCGCGTTTCTCCCCCGACTGGTTCTCGCGTGTATCTCTCTCGGGAGATTCTTTATCAGTTTTGGGAGGTCGGTCGGATTCCAAGACCAGGTCTTTTACGCTCGTGACCTTCGACAGTTCGCCGGCGAGGAGCTTTGCAGCGAGTCTAGCGCCGAGGACCTTGCAGTTTGTGGTGGAGTGACCTCTGGTCTGGTGGAACTCGCAGTAGGAATTATCCTTGTACTGGTTCCTAGTCCAGGTGTTTCCAGAAGTTTTCCCTTGTTCAGAATTGATGGTATAGTTGTGCTCGCCCTGGAGATCTTCCCCTTTGTGGTGGATATACTTATCGTTACGAGAGCTCCTCTTTTTTGCGGATGTTTTCTGCGGGTTGTGTTTCTGGGAGAGGATCTTCATCTCTTCTTCCATTATGATGAAGTCTGTTGCCTTGTGCAGAGCGTCCTGGATTGTTCTCGGTTTCTCGAGAGATATCCACTGCCGGAGTTTAGATCGGTACTAGAGAGTTTTCCGCAGAGCGTCGACTGCTACTTTGTCGCTGATTCCAGTGACTCTTGCCATTACTAGCTTGAATATGTTCATGAAATCACGGAGTGGCTCGTCCTCCCTTTGAGATAGACTTCAGAGATCGACGTCTGAGGTTTCCCTGTCCATGAACATGGAATACTGTTTGAGGAACTATGAAGCGAGTTATCGAAAACTTCCGATTGAGTTACGCTTCAGACGAGAGAACCATTTGAGCGCGGCTCCTCTGAGGTTTTCGACAAAGAGGAGGCAGTGGCCGGCGTCTTTTTCGAGCTCCTTGAGTTTGCATCTTCCGATCGCGATCTGAAATGAATGCAGATGTGCCTTCGGGTCGGAGGTGCCATCGTAGACGGGAATTTTTATCTTCCCTGGATCTGAGATGTGGGTTTCCGTGATCCGGGCAGTGAAATGGTCTTGCGTGCTTCCTCGAGTAGCCTGTCGATTTGGCAGCTTGTGCGTGGTGAATCTGCGATTTTACCGCTTTGACTTCGCGCGGTTTTCGCGATGTATTCGAGTCGTGGATCTCATCGGGGCTTCCAGATGCCCCGAGTCTGCGGCGCTGGCTCCGGTGGATTCTGGCTTGTTTTTCAGCCAGCTTCTCCTGCTCCACCCAATAGAGGTTTTCTTCTTCCTCCGTCATGGGTTGTTAGAGTGACGCGTTCTGCCGAGCGGACTGGCTTCGCGTTCTTCTCGGATGGATATCAGCGTCCTGGTCCGAGCCATCGGACTGGTCACTTATGTCCAGATCGATACGTTCGACGTCATCTCCTTCGTCGCTCCCGGGAGGAGGTGGAAGTTTCTCCACGATCGGCTGCGCATCGGACGGGGCTGTTTCGCTAGGGTTTTTTCCCGAGGAAGCTCTGTCCGTCCGTGCGGCCTGGTTGTTTGGAGTCTCGAAATCGAGTCTTCTGCCGCCGCAGGTCCAGGTGGTGCCGCGCGGGATTTTACTCCTAGCCTTTGCAGTTAAGGTCTCCACCTGTTTTGCGAGAGAGGCAACGAGTTTATCCTGTTCGTCCGACTTTTTCTGAGCAGAAGCGAACAGTTCTTTCATCTGGGCTAATGCCGCGGCGTCAGTGGTTACCGTTGACATGTTTCAAGCTGGGGTTAGATTAACACTAGGATCGAGGGGAGGCCCGTCGGGCACCTGTTTGTCTTTGTCAGTGTCGATCGTCATACCTGACTGAGTGTGTGTGGTTGCGTGAGAGATAGATCCGTATCCCCTCCTTCTAGCGCCAAACTGTGGGAACCAAGATTCACACCGTCGAGTTTTGTTAATCGGAGGAAAGCCAAGTTAACATAGCTTTCCCTGAAGGTCCCGGTTATCTGCTGGGCCACGCACAACACAATCAATAAGACGAAAAGTATGCGATAATGAATCGTAAGAACAAAGAGAGCAAAAAGATCTTATTTCCGAATCCGCGTTTGAGCGTGAACAACATGTGAGAGTCTCGGCTACGAGAGCTGTCGGTAGTTCGCTAGTCTACCAGCCTAAGTTCTAACCTAGTTGAGTCGCAGCTCGATAGTAAAAACGGAAAGTTGCCTAAATTGCTCTAAGTGCTAAGTTTGCTCTGATATGCTCTGATTTCTCCCCTTTTGCTCTTCGTCCTAAGTCCTCTTTATATACTCCTCCTTTAGGTAGGTTTACCTCTTCTCGGGCCGGACTTGTCGCGAAGCGGGCTTTTCCATATCTCGTTTTCTTCGTGATTATCTTTGGAAACTTGACATTTATCTTCGCGGAAATTTGACATTTATCTCTTCCAGCGGATGAGATAAACCGTCATACTAGTCTTTGGGCTCAAGTCTTTTGGGATCATAGATGGGCCGTTGTCCGCAATTCGGACCCTATTTGGGCCGTATCGAGACTTAAGCGTTTTTAAGATTTTACTCGCGAAGTAGCCGTTGGTATAGGCATGATTTTCCCAACGGACCCTCGTCTCTTCGCATAGCCGAGGCAGTTGATGTTAAGTTAACCGTAACCTGTTCTATTACGAAGAGTGGGAAACCGTTCGAGAGACATAACCTTCCCAATTTCGAAGACTTTCGACGATGTTTTTAGATGGAACATTGGTATCGTGTCCACGGACCCGAAGACTGAGTTACGGAAACTTCGGACGAAGATGCATGGTTATGGGATGTGACCGGGTTCGGAATGGTCCACGAAGGGTTGGCCGCGCTCGCCGGGCGAGCTGACCCACGCCACGGTCGAGCTCGCCGGCGAGTTGTAACTGATGCTTAGCCTTAAGTCTGTATGCTTAATGCTTCTGTCGAATTTTTATTAAAATGCTTTGTGTGTATCGGAGAATTAATTGGAGAATTTGTGTGTACTTGCTTGGCTTTGCTTGGCTTACGATGATGGTATCTGTTCGTATGTTTCACTTGCTTGTGACGCTTATGATGCTGTCTATTTTTGCAGGTAGGCGTTGGAAGAAACAGAGAAGACATGTGACACAAGAAGCAAAGACACACAAGAAGCAAAGACATGTGACACAAGAAGCCAAGAGATAAAGCTTGTTTCCTTCTCCTTTTCAAAACAGAGAACACATGTGTAGACATAAAGCTTGTTTCCTTCTCCTTTTCGAAACAGAGAACACATGTGTAGACATAAAGCTTGTTTCCTTCTTCTTTATAAGTAAATCGTATGGCCATTTGTTCCAGCCAACCCCATTTGCTTCTCTTCATCTTCTGAAATTTTGTATCTTTTAAGCTTTTGTATCTCTTCATCTTCCCAAATCATTTTTTCTCACCACATTTCTTTCTTTAAATTCAGCATAATACCAGTTGTCCAAAAAAAAAAATCAGCATAACACCAAGATTAACTTGCTTTTTCTTCTTCTAATAATATTGAAGACATGATGGATGTAAAATTTGATCAAATTTTTGATCAACAATTCGAAACACTTTTCATTCAAAATGATGATCGTCAAGAAGTATCAAGGTCAACTAATCGGCTTTTTCTCATTTACGATTTGTATTTGTATATTTAATATGTTTTTATGTCATTTTTATTAAAAAAATTTATGTATGCTTTTATTTTAAATCATTCAACTTAAAAAAAAAATTTAAGAACTCCTACGAGGTGTTCTCCTATTGGAGGAGGAAAAAATTAATTACACTATAGTTTGAGTTTCACGTTTGTATGCTAGACTTCAATAATAAGAATGTGCTCTCTTATTAATCCTCAAGGAAAATTCTCTCAAAACCTTAAGCTATCTTTCACCAAAACATAAAACTCTTAAGGGATGCAATATCTCTGCAACTCCTATATATAAGATTAGATAACTCCTAATCTTATTAGTAAAAACAATATTTAGATAATTCCTAATCTTCTTAGTCAACCATATCTCGGTGAGATTAGGGTAGCTTTATCTCCAAGTTATTTCAAGCTTACTCCAACAATCTCCCCCTTAAGCTTGAATCCATTTCTTGATAGTTCTTCAACTCCGATCATCTTCCTCATCTCCTTGTATCGGGTCCTTGCTAGAGCTTTAGTCAATATGTCTGCCTTTTGCTCGCTTCCTGCTACGTGTTGAACCTCGATCAAGCTTCTGTCTACGCACTCTCGTATGAAATGGTACCGTCTATGAATGTGCTTGCTTCTTCCGTGAAATACTGGGTTTCTTGTGAGAGCTATGGCAGACTTATTGTCAATGTAGATCGTCACTTTCTCACTCGCCTTGCCAATTATTTCACTGAGAAGATCTTGTAACCAGATGGCTTGTTTAGCTGCCTCTGTAGCCGCCATGAATTCAGCCTCACAAGACGATAAAGCCACTGTCTCTTGCTTCTGTGAACACCAGGTGATTGGTGATTCTAAGAAGTAAAAAACGTAAAAAACGTGACCGGTTGTGCTTCTTCCATCATCCTCATCAACGTTATGGCTTGCATCACTGTATCCAACAAGCTTTGCGTCGGTTCCTCTTCGAAACACAAGTCCATGAGAGTACGTCCCCTGCAAGTATCGGAGAATCTGCTTCATAGCTGCTGCGTGTGAGGTCCTTGGTTCCGCCATGTACCTGCTCATTAATCCAACTGAATACGAAAGATCTGGTCTGGTGTGAAGAAGATATCTGAGGCATCCTATGTTTCTTCTGTACTCCTTCTCATCAATCCGTTGTTCATCACGATCTTGTGATAACTTGAGACTCGGGTCCATCGGTACGTGTACAATGTTGCAGTCCTGCATCTTGGTCTCCTCCAATATCTTCTTGGCATATCTTTCTTGTCTCAAAGTAATTCCATCAGCATGTTGATTAACTTCTATGCCCAAATAATATGTGAGCAACCCCAAGTCGCTCATCTCGAATCGCGCGGACATCTCCTTCTTAAAACCTGCGATTAGATCCATACTTGTTCCCGTGACGAGAAGATCGTCTACATATACAGCTACTAGAAGTAAGCTCTCTTTCTCTTGTCGTCGATACAAAGCTGATTCTTTGGTGCACCTAATGAACTTCAAATCACCGAGAACCTTGTTTAATTTTTCATTCCACGCTCTCGGGGCTTGACGAAGGCCATAGAGTGCTTTGTTTAGTTTGTATACTTTTCCCTCTTGTCCCTTAATCTCGAAGCCTTCGGGTTGTGACACAAATACTTCTTCTTTCAAGTCGCCATGAAGGAATGCCGTTTTGACGTCTAAATGATGTACTTCCCACCCTTTTGAAGCTGCAAGTGATAGGAGGAACCGGACCGTCTCGATGCGTGCAACTGGTGCAAATACCTCGTCGAAATCAATTCCATGACGCTGAATGTAACCCTTTGCTACCAACCTTGCTTTGTACTTATTGATGCTTCCGTCAGGGTTGCGTTTGATCTTAAAAATCCACTTAAGACCAATTGCTTTAGCTCCCACTGGAAGTTCGACTAAGTCCCAAGTCTTGTTTTTGATTATCGAACTTATCTCATCCTCACAAGCATCTCTCCAAACCTTTTTCTGCTTTGCCTCTTCAAAATTCCACGGTTCATCATTAATACTCAGCAACAGACGTTCAACTTCCACCTCTGCTAGAAGAATGTAGTCGTCTAGATAGCTCGGTCTCCTGGTTTCTCTCTGAGATCTTCTCAACCCTGTTTCCTCAGCTTCTACATCGTCATCCTCTGTTTCGACATGGTCCTCTGTTTCGACATGATCCTCTGTTTCGTTATGCCCATGTATTGCTCCCACATCATTAATGAGTGGTACTGTCGTTGCTCCTACGTTGCCGTGTTCTTTCTCGATCCCATGGTTTCCATATTCTCCAAGTGTCACACTGAACGTTGCTCCATCATTACTTCCTTCGAAGGTTTTCCAATCCCAACCTTTGTTCTCCTCGAATACTACATTCCTGCTAACTACTACTTTCTGGTTTACAGGATCGAGTAATCGGTAAGCTTTTGATCCTGGTTCCGTACCAAGATGTACCAGCTCCCGAGATCTGTCCTCCAATTTCCGTAAGTGTGGAACGTCGATCTTAGCATGTGCGATGCACCCAAATATGCGGATATGATCGAGATTTGGTTTCCTTCCTTTATATGCTTCGTATGGTGTCTGTGATGTTAGTACTCGTGTAGCTACTCTGTTGATGATATATGTGGCATGTCTCACCGCTTCACCCCACAGATAATTCGGTAGACCCATATGCTTTAAGATGCTTCTGGTCATGCCTAAGAGTGTTCTGTTTCGCCGTTCTACAACGCCGTTTTGTTGCGGTGAATACGGTGCTGTGAGATGTCTTATGATCCCATTGCTTTCACAGTATGAGTTGAATTCGTTGGAGACAAACTCTCCTCCTCTGTCAGTTCTGAAAGTACCAATGGTTTCTCTCTGTTCCTGCTCGACAATAGCTTTAAACTTCTTGAATTTCTCAAATGCTTCCCCTTTCTCATTAAGAAGTATCGACCACATGTAGCGCGAGTAGTCATCTATGAGTACGAATATGTATCTCTTCTTTGCTGGCGTGACGGGTGTTATTGGTCCGCAGAGGTCCCCATGAATGAGCTCAAGTGTCTTTTTAGCTCTAAACGTGGTTGCTTGCGGGAAAGAGTGTCTTGTTTGTTTACCCAACAAGCAGCTTGTGCACGTATCCTTCTCGAGGTTGAACTTTGGTATCCCTACGACCAGTTCTTCCTTGATCATTCTTCGCATTGATTCCATACCTATGTGTCCCAATCTTGCATGCCATTTCGAGGATTCACTCGATTTCTCAATTTTCAGGCAACTTTCCATAGCTATATCAATTCGGACCTTGTATAGTCGATTGTGTGATCTCTTAGCTCTTGTTATTAACTTGCCATCCTTGTCTTTTAGAGTAAGATATTCGCCTGACATCCTCACATCACAGCCTGCTTCCGTAGCTTGTCCAAGACTAATTATATTACTCCTCAAATCCGGTATATAGTAAACATCTGCCAGGAGTTTCTTTCCTCCATCTTTACTGCAAAACAGAATCGATCCTTTCCCTTTGATATCAACTCGAGAATCATCACCAAACCTTACTTTTCCTGTGATGGATTCATCTATTTTCTTGAAGTAGTTGTGATTCCCGGTCATATGATTACTCGCCCCATTGTCTAAGTACCATATATTATCAGTGTCTGGGTTTGCTTCAAAGATTTTGGGGTTGACGTTTTTCTCATTTAAGTATACGACCTCTTGCACCATTAGTTCCTCTGCTTCCTGCGTGCTCTCGTCTTTGGTCTCGGTAGCTTCTTGCAACTTGAGAAGACGATCAGGGCATGTGGAGGCATAATGCCCGCTTTTGTCACATCGGAAGCATATGATCTTTGATATATCATAGTTATCTTGGTGACGATCATAATATCTACCTCTTCCTCTTCCACGGTTATAGTAGCGTCCACCACGTCCGCGACCTCTGTAATAGTTGTTGTACTCTTGATTATTCGAGGTAGGTTGCGGTTCGTTGTTTGCAAACATGAGCTTGCTCTGCGTCTCCTGTGCTTCGTCATCTTCTTCCTTTATTCTTTCTTCAAATGCTTTTAATCGCCCAATGATATCTTCGAAACTGGTAGTTTTGAGATCAAGGACTTGCTCTAATGATGCAACAATATGTATAAACTTTTTCCTTGGAAGACAAGACAAGAATTTCTTGACAAGTCTCTGCTCGTCAATGTTTTCCCCCAAAGCTGCTGATTTTGATGATATCTCAGCAAGTTTCCCAGCAAAGTCGTCTATTGTATCCTTATCTTTCATCTTCAATCTATCGAAATCACTCATTAGTGTTTGCAATCTTGCTTCACGGACTCGTTCTGCTCCCATGTATCGTGATTTTATTGCCTCCCAAACCTTCTTTGCAGTGTCCAACTCGCCAAGTTGCAGTTGAAGTGTTTCGGGAATGCATTGAAAAATTAGGGCTGTGGCCATAACGTTCTTCTTCTCGATATCGGACTCGTTTTCCACTACATCCCAGACCTCATTCACTTTTAACACTAACTTGATTCGTATCGCCCAGAGTGTGTAGTTAGCTGCCGTAAGCATGGGGCAACTGATCTTGGACGATCCTCCTTTTTTTGCTTTTGCCACAACAATATCTCCCATGATGTTGTTTTGATTGTTCCTAGAAGCTCTGATACCAATTATAGTTTGAGTTTCACGTTTGTATGCTAGACTTCAATAATAAGAATGTGCTCTCTTATTAATCCTCAAGGAAAATTCTCTCAAAACCTTAAGCTATCTTTCACCAAAACATAAAACTCTTAAGGGATGCAATATCTCTGCAACTCCTATATATAAGATTAGATAACTCCTAATCTTATTAGTAAAAACAATATTTAGATAATTCCTAATCTTCTTAGTCAACCATATCTCGGTGAGATTAGGGTAGCTTTATCTCCAAGTTATTTCAAGCTTACTCCAACATACACTAATATAGTTCTTAACTTCTCAAGTCACCTAATTAACTACTAATTTATTCATAAGAACCCATTAGAGATTCTTACCAATGGACTTGCTCTTATTAACTAAAAACACCTTTGGCTTATGCTAAGTGACTGAAAATTAAAGTTAAGTGAAAGAATTGGTTATAGTAAAAGGAGAATGCTAAAGTCAACCAAAAACAATAACAACATATTTCATTAAAAATGTTTAGATTTTATAACTCAAGAGCAATTGAGCTTACAAATTCTAAGTATTTTTAGACTCCATCTACCAATGTTCCTAGAAAGATTCGTATATTCCTCGGGATTTTTCGTTAAGAAGAAAAAAAAATAAAAGGAGAAATGGAAAATATTATTATGATCTGATTTTTCAGATATGGAACTGCAGCGTTCACCTAGCTGGGAGACTTGGGGGAGATGTTTATAAGCAGGTCCTTGGCAAAGCAAGGAAATGGTACGCGATATATCTCACATTCTTGGACCACCGAGAAATCGTAAGTGGTTACAAAATGGTGAAGGAAGATTGCTAAGTGAAGTCTCGCTAAATCTGATCCTACACACTGTCTTGATCCACCTCCAAACACCATCAATGTTTTAGACGTTGCTGACTGCAAATCTTTGCCCTGCCATACAAATTAAGCTCTACTACATGATCTTGTTCGAAATTAATGGTGTGGTAGATACAATAACTATATAAAATTAATACCTCCCATCTCCATGGATTAAACTCCAATGGATTCTCATAAATTTCAGAATTATAGTGAACCACTAAAGGTGAAACGGCCACTATCCAACCCGCTGGAATCGTGTATCCTGCATATTTACAAATATTTTCCACCATATCTCAATTTCTAATCAATATTTTGGAGAATGGATGTATGAGTAGTTGTGGTTCACTTTACTACTAACTTGCCTTTGACTTCGACATCTTTCACAGCCTTTCTAAACATTATGGTTCCCATGTTTGCCAGCCGAAGCGACTCGTAGATAACCTGCACACGATCCGTAGACATCATATATATGGACATTCCAATTTCCCTGCATGGTACTAGAAAGATATTTTCTTACCATGCGGGTGAAAGGCATGCAGGTTTTATACTCCTCCCAGCTAAGTCCTGCTTCTTTATCGTCTCTCTTTTGTAAAATTGCCTCATGCTCTCTCTAAAAAAATAATATAGGAAAGACAATCTAAATTACTATATCTTCTCGGCCTGTAACATGAGTATATATTAATTACCTTCAGCTCCGTAAGCACTCTTGGGTTTTTTGAGATAAAGTTGACGGTAAAAGCGGTAGCGTGAGAAGTGGAATCTCTAGAGACGGATCCAATATTTAATAGGAGGCTTACAATAGACGCTGGGTAAAAAATGCTGTCTTCTTTCTTCATCTCCTCTAGCAATGTACCGAGGAAGTCTCCTTGTTTCTCTATTGAGTCTTTCCTCTTCTCCAGAGCTTCGTTCATTATCTTGACTGCTTCTTTACGTGCCTGAATACAAACTAATGGGGTAAGTTCGTACAGAAGTCGTTACTATATACTAATACAGGAAAACTGGAAAACTCAAGAAAATTTCTCTCACCCTAAGGACTTTGTAGACATTCTTCCAGGTATTGAGCGCGAAAGGTGACTGAAACCACTCAATATTGAAAACCTTGAAATGATCTATAAGCTTTTCTTGAGTTTCTGGTTTCAGATCAGTAATCATCTGCGGTGTTATGTACGATACTATCATCTACAAAAGGAAGAGAATATTTAGATCCAGAAACTGAAATTAATTAAAAGAAAAAAAATACTAATTAACTAAGATGTGTAGCTTACGTCTGAAGCAGCATGCCTAAGGTTGAATGCTCCCTGGCTAGCCTTCAATCTAAGATGCTCGCGGGTCGTTTGGTTCATAAATCCTATCATCTTTCGCTTCAAACCTTCCAAGCCAATGAGATGCATAGTGGCATGTTTGATATATTTGTGGATGTCTCCTGTCTTGAAGAACACATTGTCTTTTCCAAGTACCTTGACAAAAATATCCGGATAGCTATGTATAAAATACTGGTTCTCCTGCCGGAAAATCTCGAAGATAACATCTGCGTCCGTCGAAATCACCGTTCTAGAGCCCAAAATGTTGGTTCGAAACACCGGCCCGTACCTGGAAAAATTCATACACACGCAAACTTAAGATTTAGGGAAAGTGACTAATTAAGAAAGCATCTAAAGAGGGATTAAAAATAAGTATGACCTTAACATCCTCTTCTGAAAAAAGGGTGGGATCTCAAGTAATCCAGAAGACCTAAAGAATTCAAACGTCTCTCCGATGATTGGAAAACCCATTGACCCCGGCGGTAGGCTGCCACCCTTGGAGTTTGGGTTCGACCATTGCCACAACAACTGGCTAATCTTCACAATCACTAAGGCGATGATCACAGACACAACGTTCCACATGAAACTCATCCCTCTCAAGTTTAGATGGTTTGCCCTTCCTACAACTTTCTCTTAGATTATATAAACAAATATATGTCTATGGTTTTAGTTTGGTGTCGAGATCTTTCCCAAGTCAACTTGTAGTTGTAATAAAGTTATTACTGAGAGGGCATATCTATTCTATTAAAATAGAAGTCTCGATCTCATTTCATAGAAATGTGTGATTTTTTTTTTAAAATAGCCTTTCCTTACAAAGTTATGTTTCATTTCTTCTTTAATAATTTTTCATGGCTTACTATATCACCCCATATTATTCTTTAGTTTAACAACTAACTACGCCTAAAAATATGGCTTGGTTAACCAACATAGATTTGCATCATTAATGACTCACATATGCCAATTTTCGTATACCTATGTTTAAAATATGATTATAACCAACCGTTTTGTATACGGTTATTAATGAAAATCATACATCACATCTTTAGAATGTATCACATAATAATCACATAAAACCGATATGTATTAGTTTATAATAGCTACTTACATAAATCGTAAATCATAATTTAGAACCAATTGCATATTGTACATATATCAAAAGATGATCAACAACATCGTTTTTTTTTCCAAAAAAAAAACCATGTCGATGATCATCTATTTCTATGAATTTATTAGTTAAGAAAACAGGTATCAATGTCATTTGTTTTATATTCAATAGTTCATTTTATCATATACAAAAATAACTAATTCTATATGATTAAGTAGATAAGATGTATATAAATATTGTAAAACTATCATGAAATGCAAATAAATTACTCAATTTATAAGTTATTTATTTTTAATTATAATTTAGATAGGATATTTAAATAATTTATCAGTTAAATAAAAAATAGTTTTATGTTTTTATTGAACTCTGCATATATTAATTGATCTAATAATCAAACGTAAATCCAGTAAAATAATATACAATAAGAAGCTACAAATACATACAATGGTTTGAATAATTAATTGGAAGACAAACATGTAAAATATAACATCATTACGTTTGAGAAAATCATATCACATTTGAAAACATGGTTAACGTTAGAAATATATGCCACTAACGATCAAAAAAATTATATTTACATAAAAATGAAAGCAAATACCCGCGCGGTTGCGCGGATCAAGATCTAGTATACACTTAAATATGAAACCAGTTTTGATCGGGAATATCCATGTTTAGTTAAAATTCCGTAAATTTGAATTTGCCCAAGAGTTTTTGATTGAAATAAAGAAAAGTTAGTAGAACATGTGGTTATATTTTGTTCACTGAGCCTCCTAGGAGCCTGATTAACCGGTTTTTTGTTTTTTTAGTTAAAAATTAAGAAACAGTTTTTTTATATTTCGCTAAAAATCCCACTCTAAGAACCCTGGATTAATCATGGTCTAATCAGTATTACTGATTTTCCTGTAAACTTTTGAAAAACAAATTCCTTTCTTGTGTATGGTATTTTGACCCCGGTAAAATTTTCTTCCTGGGTCCACCAGATTTAGCCTATATTTAATGAAAATACGCTAACCATTTTCTTCAATCTTTTGATCTACTTGTCGAATGTCGATATCGAGGAGTAGATACTATAAACTAAAACTTACAAGTCATGAGATTACGAATGCAGTAGAATGAAAGTTTTTATCGACTGTATTTTGATTTTCCGATTATTCATACAAATAACGTGTATAGTTAGAGCACAACCAAGTGAGTCATCGATTAAAATCTTTACTTTTTAAGCTAATTTTTAGATGAAAATTTTGGCTTTTTACATTAATAAAAGACTCATGACGAATACACTATTTTCTAATTTTGAAAATGGATTACTGCAACATTAAATCAGTAACTTTATAAAAAAAACATTATATCAGAGTCATTACTTTGGCAGAAATAGAGTCATTACTTTGGGCTAAGGCACAACTTATACTTATACAGAGAATTGATCAATCTCGTTTACCAGTAGACGCACTAGTACCGTCTATCCCAAATAGATGGTGTTTTATGGGTGGATCATGGAAGAATGAGGAAAACTTTTCGGGACAAGGATGGTATAACATACTAGATAGTTTTGATGTTTTAATGGGAGCGAGGAATATAAGAGCGAGTCAGTCGCCACTATACTGGGAGATAGAGACTCTCATTTGGGCAATGGAATGCATGAGGAATCTAAGACAGTTTACGGTCACATTTGCAACAGATTGTTCTCAGTTGGTGAAGATGGTTTCGGAATCAGAAGAATAGCCAGTCTTCGCAAATTATTTGGAAGATATAAAGATCTTGAATAGAAGTTTCAATGGTTCAGACATTATTCTTATACTACGGACACGTAATTTAAGGGCGGAAAATCTCGCACGTAGTGTAAGGAAGCAATCGTCGTTTGTTGTCCATATGGATGCAGAGTTTCTCCAGTTTAGTTTGCACTCTATGGGTCTGCTATATTGCTGATAAAAAAAAATATAAGAAAACATTATATCAGTCAAATAAAATAAAATATTAAAATTTACACATGTTCATTGTTGTTTTTTTTTTGTTAATTGGTTGAGATGTCTTGTTAATCTCTCCCAGATAATTAAAAACAAAACCCCATGATGGTTATGATGGCGACAGAATAATCAATAATCACATGTACACTCCACAATAATACATGTCGACAGATTCACAAATCTTTTCATTTATGATAGATACACAAATCCTTTCATTTATATGAAAACTTAATATATAATTATATACGCATGTGGATATGATCTTTTAGAATAACCGATCGACTTATCGTGCAAAAAGATAGACAACGGCAAAGTCAAACAAACCTTTGTGACATACACAAATCTTTTCATTTATGACAGATACACAAATCTATTCATTTATATGAAAATTTAATAAATAATTATATACGCATGTGGATATGATCTTTTAGAATAAAAGATACACAACGGCAAAGTCGAACAAACCTTTGTGACTAAAGTCGATTTTCCAATTAGATGTGATTCTACAATAATTTTCTTATTCCTCGAGTTGTTTCTTATAAACAGTTTAGCAAAAGCATACGGCTTCTGCAGCATACTGCTTTTATAGCATACTGCTACTGCTTTCTCATCTGCTTTGCCAATCAGGGCCTTATTCAATTTATCCCATATGATTATTAACTTACATAGTTGATTTTATATAATAATTTAGTTTGTTAAGAATGATCTATAAAGAAATGCAAGTTGATAAAAAAAATTATGCTAACAAATCACAGTAGGTTGTGTTTATTTATCAGTTAACATTGTCTTCTTATCTCCGAAAATCATATATATTAAAAGAGAATTCACAACCTTCATTCATGTGTGATATTTTTAAAAATGGACCTTCACTAGAAATCTTATTTCATTTATTTCTAACTAACATTTTGGTATATCACATCTTAAATAATTGACATATATAACAAATTCACCAATAAAATTGTTTTATTTTTTTAATTATAAAAATCTGTTGACAAAAAATCTAAACAAATCTTATTAAATTTTTAAATATTTTTATAAAATGATACATTAATTAATTTCGTAATTAGTAATATAATATTATTATAAATTAATTTTAATTAAGATATTATACAAAATAAAAATAAAATTTATATATTATTTTCTTAAACTTTCTAATTATAGTCTATATTTTGAAAATTCTAACAAATCTGTTTAAAAGATTTTAACAATATCTTAATTTTCAAAAATTATATGTAAATATTTTCACTAATTTCGAAATTAGTTATGAAACATTATTATATTCTTATATATTTATAAAATTAAAAATATAAACTCTATCCTATTTTATCTATTATCTAATCATAATCAATCATTTAAAGAGAAAATTATTATATTAAGATAAATATAATAATTATATTAAATTTTAAATTTATATATATTATTTTCTAAAGTATTTATGTTCAAAATATAATAATTAGGTAAAACGTGTTAACATTAGTAAACTATATAATACATGTAAAATAATTAACATGCATTTCATTAAAGCTAATAGTATAAAAATTTTAATCATGATATCTATTCATTTTAAATATATATAATTTAATAAATCTGTTGAAGAATATTTTAACAATTTCTTAATTTTCAAAAAGTTTATGTTAATATTTCAACTTAATTAGCAATGAAATATTATTATGCATTAATATATATCCAGTTATCGTTTATAAAATAAAAACATAAATTTTTTTTTATCTTATTTCATCTATTTTATAATAATAATAATTCATATTAAATGAAATTATTAACTATATATGTTAACGTTACACTGAATTTATAAATTTATAAAATAATCAAAAATGTAAAATATTTATGCTAAAAATATAATACGATAACATAACGACTTAACATTCACAAACTATATAATACATGTATAAAATTAACAATATCTTATAATTTTGTATATAAAATAATATATTAGCTGAAATGAAAAAATGTAAAAAATATTGCTAATAGGAAATTCAGCTTTGAAGGTCGGCGGGTTAAAATTGAGCATACATTTAATACAAAATAATTTTAATATGTTGTTTAATGCATATATTAATTTGTTCAATAAAGAAACACAAATACAATATGATAAATATTTAATAAGAAGTGACAAATATATATATATGACAGTTTTAAACAATTGATTAATTACAACATGTAAACTATAAAATTATTATATTTGAAATAGTTATATAAATATTTAAAAATATGATTAACATTAAAATATATAATCTAAAATAAATAAATATATATATATAACTGAAAACAAACATCCGTAAACAAACGAACAACCGATGGATACGCACTGGTGCACGGATATTTTGTTTCATATGAACGCATGGTATATAATTATATACTTATGATATGTTATTATTAGTTGTGATTCTTCGTTCTTGTGAATAAAACTTCTTTAAAACATTACAGCATGACAATAGACAATCATAACCTAAGACAAACACGTTTAACTTGATTCGTTTTGTCGCATCACGTAAAACTACCACATTTAACTTGATTCGTTTTGTCGATCACTATTAGATTATTCCTTTTCTCAATTAACTTCGCTTGACTTAGATTGTTCACATAATTATATATTCGTTTTGTCCGGTTACCTTCTATTAGATTGTTCACATAATTATATTTGGACTGCGGTTTCAATCAAATGGCTGACAATGTTCTCCGAAGAAAATGTCTATATATATGCATGTGAGATTTTTATTAGTTTCATTTTTGAATAATAAAAAACCCGTCGATGCTGATCAAATGTTCTCAGAAAGTTTCATTTTTGAATAATTCTGGTTCGTTTTGTTTAACCAAAAACCATTTTAAGATCGTTGGTTTAATGTAGGATTTTAATTTGGCTTAACTTATACCCTAATTTTGGTTTTCTATTATATCAAGAGACATTACTTTCGTTTTGTTGAACTTATTTGTTATAACGGGTAGGTACATACATGCATTTAATAGTTTGAATAAATATAGTGATCATGGGGGTTCGTGGGTTTCACAAAGAAAAAAAGAATATTTATATATTAATATAAAACTGTGTTATATTTGGTAACATGAATCATGCAATTAATTATCTTTATATTTAAATTATTCAAAGCTTTCAATAAAAAGAAAGTGCATAGTTATTCCGAAACTTGGTTCCCAAGTCTAATATTTTTTTCATGCAAGTAAATAAATAAAAACTAAATGCAATTTTATGAATCCACATTCTAAGGTTGATTGTTTGTAGATTCTAGAATAGTTTTTAGTTTTTGTTTTTCCAAAATCTAGTTTTCACCCAATCAAGATTTAAGTAAAGTAGATTCCCTATTTTTTAGGGAAATCAGATTTTCAACTCTATAACTATTTTGTACATAAAAATTAGAATCCACATTTTATGGGTTTTTCCTAGCACTACGACAGTTTTTATGGTAAATACTTAGTACTATTTATAATTGTATTGTAAATAATATGTTATTATTAATAGTTTTATTTTATAAATTTTAAATTTTTTATTTTGCAAATTGTTAATTTTAGAAAAAAACTACTCTATGAAAGCTACATTCAACCTAAAACATGAATAAAAGTTACAAAACAATTTTTAGGTAGATTATTTTATAATTATTTAAATATTATTTTATACTATAAAATTTATATTAAGTTAATTAAATTTGTTAGTTATAGTTACAGAGTTACTATACATTTACGACGTTGTAATTTTTATTTAAAATTTAGCTATTAATTTTATGTTAAAATATTTGAATTATATAAATTTGATGTATTTTAAAATTTTAAAAATATAATTTTTTAATTTTTTTACAATAATAATACTATTTTAATTTTATTTTACAATAATAATACTGCATTTTATTGATTTTTTAAAAAACTATTTTATTATTTTAGTAACTTATTTTATTTTGAAAAAACAAAAACCAAAATCTAATGCACCATTCAAGTTTTTTGAAAAACTAAAATCTACAGCATGATGAAAAACCAAAAATTAGAAACTAAATTCTAAAATCTAAAAACCAAAATCTAAAAACCAAAAACCACAAAATCTAAAAACCAAAAACTAAAATCTAAAAACTATTCAAACAATCATCACCTAGTGTCTAACTGAAAGTTTCTTATGCTCATTATGCAACTATTGGCCGTAATTTACTCCTTAACATAATAAGGGGTTTGCGTATATACTGCTTGGCCACAAAGCAACCCATAATCATCAATGCTTTAAAGTGTTATATATACATAGCTATATTGAAACACACCTATGTGAGATCTATAACCTAGCAGCTAAAAAAAAAGATCACCCAAAAAGCGATGGCTATTGCCTGCACGATTTCTGAGTTGAAACCTTAGGTTATGATATGAATTTTGAGGTTTTGAAAGATCAAGCGGTGGAAAGGTAAGCAAATAGTCTGTACTTAACTATTATGTCTAATGCACTTATTCGATTTAATAGTTCCCGACTAAATGTAAAGGAAAAATGCAAATTTGTTATTGTGTTTCCAGGGAATCGTAGTATACTAATGCATACACTGTTTCTGATGTTGCCCTCAATCATGTTATGGATGAGGTTGATACCATCGTTTCATTGTAAGTTAGTCAATTTCAACCACGTTATGTATTATCCTATAATGTCATTGAGTTTGCTTCTAAAACTAATATGATTGGCTTGCACACAATTTGAAATTAGAAATTAAAAGCCTAACCTAATTTGTAGTTGTCTTTTTTAATTTGTTCATTTCTATCTTTCATAAAATTGTGAAAATCGTTTACCACAAAATTTGTGAAAATCTTAAAGTTAGTGTAAAAATTTTAAGCCCAAATCGATCTGCCCCTTAATGAATTCAAAAGTAGATTTTGGCCTCCAATTACAAATAGTTCCGACCCAACGTATACAATCGAAACATAATAGTATATATATTAAAAAAAATCGATCACATATAAATATTTAATTTGTCAATACTATATCATATTTTTAATTTTATAAACTGACCCTGCGAAAGGCGCAGGTCTTATCCTAGTGTTATTATTAGTTGTGATTCTTGTGAATAAAACTTCTTTAAAACATTACAGCATGACAATAGACAATCATCACCTAAGACAAACACGTTTAACTTGATTCGTTTTGTCGCATCACGTAAAACTACCACGTTTAACTTGATTCGTTTTGTCGATCACTATTAGATTATTCCTTTTCTCAATTAACTTCGTTTGACTATAAGAGTCATATGGTTTTTGGTTAACATTAATCTAAAAGATACGTCTAACTTGATTCGTTTTGTCGATCACTATTAGATCATTCCTCAAGTTGCTTATTTCTCAATTAGCTTCGTTTGACTACAAGGCTCCTATGGTTTTTGTTTAAATTAATCTAAAAGATTGATTGACTAGCCATAACCTAGTTTCCACTCAGGCACCAGAATCGAAAAACCTCCTCTGAATCGGCATCTCAGCTCGCCAGCATCGCCTGGATTTCTTTCCTGTTATGCATCTCTTCACCCTCTGCCATTCTTTGGGTCCTTTCTCATCTTCGTCTGCCGATTTCTCTCTGATTTCGGCCGATTCAGGTTTTGACTCATCTCACGAAGATGACTCTCCAAGTTCGTTGCATGTGATGAGTAGAAGAAAACCAATTGGTGATTAGTAGAGTGGCCTCAACCCTTTATATATTAATTAATATTCTTTAGATTTCCGGATGTGGGATAACATCCCTAATAGTTTGAAACAAAATTCATTAATTACAACTAGGACATCAATATTTTGTACACAGTTAAAAAAGTTTAAACATGAATCATTTGTATAAAGAGAGTATAAGTTTTAGTGTTTTGGAAAAATTGGAAAAATGAGACACTCTCAACGTAAATTTATTCCAATAGAACTTTTAGAGGATTACTTAGGGAAATAAAATTTATATTAATGTTAACACCATTATAACTTTTAATTAACCAAATTAATCTTAATTAAAAATCATAATATTTCGTAATTGATTTAAGTTTTTATTAAAAAGGAAAAAGTGGGAGAGAATATATTATGAAAGATTTAGGGTAGATTTAGTGTAGATTTAGTAAATATATTACCCAAAATATGGAAGTTTCTATATTATTGTGATTTAGCTATAATATGTATCCTACGTTGTGTAAAACACTATAGAGTGGCAGGAAAATCTATTATTCCCAAGACATTAGTAAAAAGCAGGACAGGTTATAACACATAAACTAGAAAAGGTAAATTGTAGAGTTGCGGCTATAAGTTGTAATCAAGCTATCGGTAGACTAATGACATATTTCTAGAATATAACCGAACGAATTCTAGCTAAGATAGAATATATAAGAAATTTTTGTTTGCGTTATATATTCAGGAAAGATCTATATTTGCATAATAGTTCGTATCCGATTTCTAGACTAACTAGATGGCCATAATGAGTATTCTATCTTCAGTTATGATATAAAATGAATATGATTTCACTATTTGTTAAAAGAAAATTAAACATATAAATAGTCATATTTATTTTTCCAATAATGTTCATATTTTTTTATATTTTTAATATTTAGTTTAATATTTTTCCCATTACAGAAGGGTAAAACCCCTTTTCAAAATGACCAAAAATATCAAAACGCCTAAAGTGACAAACAAAAGTTCAAAGTGTCACTTTTTTTCCAATTCTCCCTTTCCATTATTGACTGTGCTTTTAATGGAGAAAAACGTTTTCTAATATTTGTTAGCGTAGTCTTTTACAATGTAGGATTCGCCAAGCCAACCCACTTTCACCTTATATATTTATTCTTTATGGGGAAGTCCTTTCCGAGTTATGCAGGAAGGCTCAACGCGAAGACTGCTTATCAGGAATTTTGGTTGAGAGAAATTTTCCGAGAATCAACCACCTCTTTTTCATGGATGATGTGATGTTTTTCCTTGAATTGTCTACTAAAGCTTGCTCGACCATCAAGGAAATTCTCCATCTCTACGAGAGATCCTCTGATCATAAAATCGATCCCAACAAATCATTGATCACCTACTCGTCCAAGACGCCCTTGTCAGTAAAGAAACAAGATAAAACAAAGTTGGGATTTAAGGAGGGAGGAGTAGGGAAGCACATTGGGCTACCCGAACATTTCAGGAAAACTCACCATTCTCACCGCACTCGACAACTAGCTGCTACCTGGTCAAACCGCTTCCTTTCTACAGCAGGAAAACGCACCATTCTCAAGTTTGTATTCTCTGCTATCCTGACATACGCAATATCATGTTTTCGCTCCCGCAGAGCTTATGCAAAAGAATTCAATCTGTGCTCACGATATTCTGGTGAGACTCTAGCGCCTAAAAGAAGAAAATATGTTGGGTGGCTTAGTGGAAGATGACAAATCCAAAAAGGGTGGTCTGGGGCTGAGGGACCTTCGCCTCTTCAACACCGCTTTTCTAGCCAAAATTGCATGGATGATCATTAAAACTCCACAATTTCTGCTGGCTTGCATCTTAATAGAAAAGTATTCTCACTGGAGATCTTTCCTTGACACAAATACAGTACCGACACCGTTACACGGATGGCGAGGGATTATTCAGGACTGAGGCCTTCCCAAGAAAAACTTAGGACGAGCTATTGGAAATGGCAACTCCACTAATATATGGAAGGATTCATGGATCCCTACTAAAAAAGACATCAGACCAATAGACCCTATCAGAGAGGAGAACCGTGACATTAGCATCTCTGACCTCTTCTACCGAAACTTCACTCGTTAGAACCTTCAGCGCATTGATAAACTCCTCCGCTACTGAAATAAAGTGTTTACAACCAAGCTTGATGGGCGCATATGACACCTTTATCTGGCAAGCCTGACAATCGGGCTCGTACACAACGAAGTCTGGCTACTCTACTGCTGCGTCGAAGCATCAAACATGACTCACGTATCATGATCCTATAATCGATTGGATAAAGTGTGTGTGGTCATGCAATACAGCACCTAAGATCAAGATTTTCATTTGGAAAAGTCTCCAAGGAGCTCTACCGGCAGGAAGTGACCGCCAACACCGATGATTCGTCGCTAATACAACTGCATCCTCTGCGGGACACCTGCGACGGTTGACCACCTTCTCCTCCACTGTGTTTTTGCCATTAAAGTCTGGGAACAAGCACATCTCAATCCTGTTTTCGAACAGACACAATTCCCCTCTTTCGCGCTGGCTCTCGAAGCATCTCAAAAGGTTATTGTCTTCCTCCCAAATGTATATTTGTTGACATGTTTCTTTGGATCTGCTTGTTTATTTCATCTGCTAGGAATCAATTTCTTTTTGAAACATGATGTTCTCGATGGAGGAGTGTGTTCTGAAAGCGACCTGAGGAGCCGAAGAGTGGCAAGATTCTCAACACTTGCTACCACCACCTCCTCAAGCATGCACACCCACTGAAAATACTCTGCCTTTCAACTCGACCAATTATCAACTAGGGATTCGATCTTGGGACTTATTACATAGACATCACCTACATTTCGTTGCATCACCGCTCATGGCAGAGGCTCTAACCATTCGAGCAGCATTGATGCAGGCTTTGGACTATGACCTCACTCAAGTCTGAATCAAATCATATTCCAAAGGACCCAAACCTGCTCACATGGCATCCTTACCTCGGTTTCTATCTGTTAGTTTAGTGGCAAAAACTCTGTAGTAGATTTAGTGGCAAAATATGCTCTGCATCATTTTCATTGGTTTATTAGCCAATAGACATATAAAATAATATAAATACATCAAATAAAATAATAAAAAGAATATGCATGTAGAATTTTAAATCATTTAGCTAATGTGTAGCACTAAAATCAAATATTTCTTTATTTTAGAAAAATATATTTTAAAATAGTAAAAACTAAAAAGAAAAATTTTCATAAATTAATAACTTTAAAATAATAAAATATCATAATCCTAACATTATTAATTTATAGTATTTTACTGTAGTCGCAATTCGTACCTACAATTATCACCCAAAACAACACCTTTAGCTTGAACGAACATGGCGTTCCCGTGATCGGGTTTCTCTTCATTCTTATACACCATTGTGTATTCAAAGTTTCAAAACTTTGTTACAAATACTCCATTATATACATAAGTGAAAACTCATTTGCACTACCAATGTGGAACACATTACATTTGTTTCATTTTATGCTATTCAAGAACTCACTTAGATCTCTATTGAATGAAATATATAGGTCCAAAGTGAGTGATAACAAAGCTGAAATTTTTTAAATTTGGTTAAGTATAAAACATTTAACAAATGTGTCACTTTGAATATCTGAGTTTGAATTTAGATTTAAATGTATTAATTGAATATTGTATCACTTAACTTATTTAAAATCTTATTCATAAAATATTTTTATTGTGGAAGCCCCCTTGGTCCAGTGGTTTGACTAAGGGTTCATTAATGCTTCTACATCTGGAGGTCTGAGGTTCAAACCCCAGAAAATACCAAATTATGCATATTATGGAAAAATAGGTTACAAGAGATCTTCAGTTTGGTGCAGGGTGTACCATCGAAGATGGATCTCATAGAACGGCTCGGACTGATGCAGTCATGCGTGTATTCTCACAAGTTGGTAGAATTGTTGGCTGTAAAACCGTCTATGTAATATTCTCATCATTGTAATAGCATAATTAATCAGACGTTAAAAAAGCGTATTAAAGAAATGGTAATTTAATATATATATATATATATTTATTTATTTATAAAAATATAAACTCAAAAAGCATATTGATGGGTTTGATTTTATCAAACTACATTGTGGCTGAGAAAACTAACGTACAAGAATCTTGTGTTATGGAAACCAAATCCTCATTAAGATTGGAGACGTTAGTGGCTCCATAATAAAAGGTGAAACTTTATAAAAACAAAGATTTATTATTGTATAAATAAATTATTATTTGGTTTGTCTTTTTGTGTGTGGAGGTTTACGTGAGAGAGGGGTAAAAATCTGATCTCATTATTGTCTTATGTTTCAAATCGCATATGCTCTTTATATAGTAGAGCAAAGTCGGTTAAAAATCAGATATTTTACAAACAAATATTAAACTAATGCCAAAACGATAATCACCAACTTTAGTATTATCTTATAACACTCTCCCTTAATTATCCTTTTTGTATTACGTCCAGCCTCGTTAAAAACCTAATCATGGAAAAACCCGATGGGATAAAAACTATAAAAAGGAAAAAAGAGTACTGTGACGTAATCTCCTTCATAGGTCACGTAGACGCCGCATTCCGATACCATCAACATGTTTTCGGAATGTTGTAGTCGGAAGAGCTTTTGTAAACAAGTCGGCTAGATTGTCGCATGACCGGCTAGATTGTCGCATGACCGTACATACTCGATGTCCACTTCTTTATTTTTTCGAGCTCCCGAATGTACGAGAAAAATCTTGGAGGGATGTGCTTTGTTCTGTCGCTCTTGATATAGCCTTCTTTAAGTTGAGCGACACACGCCGAGTTATCTTCAAAAACTTTCGTCGACTCTTTCTTGATTACTATTCCACTTGCTTCTTGTATGTGTTGACTCATTGATCTAAGCCAAACACATTCTCGACATGCTTTGTGAAGTGCAATAGTTTCTGCATGATTCGACGAAGTTGCAACCAGAGTTTGTTTCTGGGAACGCCAAGAGATTGCAGTTCCACCAATTGTAAAAACATAGCCGGTTTGCGATCGAGATTTATGAGGATCTGATAAGTATCCTGCATCTGCAAAACCAACCATACCAAACTCGGGTTTTCTAAAATACATTAACCCTAAATCAACTGTACCTTGTAAATAACGGAGTATATGTTTTATTCCGTTCCAATGCCTGTGAGTAGGAGCAGAGTTATATCTTACTAGTAAGTTAGTAGCAAAAGCAATGTCAGGCCTGGTACAATTTGCAAGGTATAAGAGCCCACCGATAGCACTCATATAAGGCATTTCAGGACCTAATATCTTCTCGCTATCTTTACAGGGTCTAAAAGGATCTCTCTCAACATTGAGAGATCTATTTTCCATTGGAGTACTCAAATGAGTCGCTTTGTCCATATAAAAGCGCTTTAATAATCTTTTCGTATAGTTTGATTGATGCACAAATATTTCTTCTCAGAAATGCTCTATCTGGAGCCCAAGACAAAACTTTGTCTTTCCGAGATCTTTCATTTCGAACTCTTCTTTCATATGAGTTCGAGCATCATCAACCTCCTTTTGAGTTCCAATTACATTCAGGTCATCTACATATACAACGATGATCACAAAGCCAGATGACGATTTCTTAACAAAAACGCATGGACATATCGCATTATTCACATATCCTTTACTCAAAAGATATTCACTTAAGCGATTGTACCACATGCGTCCGGATTGCTTTAATCTGTATAATGATCGCTGTAATTTGAAAAAACAAACCTCCCTGGATTTTTCTTTCAATGCCTCAGGCATTTTTAATCCTTCAGGGAGTCTCATGTATATATCACTATCCAACGATCCATACAAATATGCTGTCACAACGTCCATGAGATGCATTTCAAGATTTTTCGACGCCGTTAGGCTCATCAAAAATCTAAACGTAACTGCATCCATTACCGGGGAATATGTTTCCTCAAAATCAATTCCCGGTCTCTGAGAAAAACCCTGGGCTACTAATCGGGCTTTATATCGTGTTACTTCATTCTTTTCATTTCTTTTTCTCACGAATACCCACTTATACCCAACAAGATTTATATCCTCAGGCGTTATGACAATAGGTCCAAAGACATTTCTTTTATTCAGGTAGAGTAATTCAATTTGAATGGCCTTCTTCCACTCCTCCCAATCATGTCTTTTCTGACATTCTAAAATGGACCTTGGATCGGGATCATCACTTTCATGATCGATCTCTTTGGACACAGAAAAGGAGAACATTCCATCAACATCTTTTATTTTATTTCTGATCATTAACTTTTGATCATGGGCGTAGTTGATGGAAATCTCATACTTTTCTGTTCCCTCTTCGTCATATGGATCCTTATCTATATTTGGTTCTTTTTGAACCTTTATGCCTTCTTTCAGACATTTTTCAGTATCAGGTTCTTCTGGAACCTTTCCACTTTGCTCAACCAATTTCTTTTTCCTTCGGGGATTTTTATCTTTAGAACCCGCTGGCCTCCCCCTCTTTAACTGAACCCCAGGTTCATTCATTTTGTTTCCATCAGTCTGATCTTTAGGAACAAAAACTCTTGATGGAACATTTTCAGCGGGTATATATGATTTCGTCACCCTTTTCGTATCTGTGAATGCATCTGGTAACTGATTTGCCAATTTATGCAAATGCACAATTTTCTGAACTTCCAGCTCTCTTTGATTCGTAGGGGGATCAAGGTGTAACAACGACGATGTACACCATGTAATCTCTTTAGAAATTTCTCTAATTCCTCCCCTTAACGCTGGAAATTCATCCTCATTAAAATGGCAATCGGCAAATCTTGCCGTAAACATATCACCAGTTACTGGTTCCAGATATCTTATTATACTTGGTGACGTATAACCCACATATATTCCCAATCTCCTTTGTGGGCCCATTGTTGTTCTTTGTGGCGGAGTTATCGGAACATAGACCGACACCCAAAGACACGGAGATGGGATACATCTGGCTCTTGTCCAGATGCCAATTGTAATGGGGAGTACTTATGATATGCACTTGGTCTTAGCCGAATCAGTGCAACCGCATGCAATATAGCATGACCCCATACAGAAACTGGGAGCTTTGTTCTCAATACTAACGGTCTTGCAATCAACTGCAACCGTTTTATCAATGACTCGACCATGCCATTTTGTGTATGCACATGAGGAACTGGATGCTCTACATCAATCCCCATTGACATACAATAATCATCGAAGGCCTGCGATGTAAATTCACCAGCATTATCAAGCCTTACTTTCTTAGGCATACTCTGAGAACTGCGTTCTCAGCTTTATTATTTCGTGTTGTCAAAAGACACACACTTGACCATCTAGTAGATGCGTCAATCGATACCATGAAATACTTAAATGGCCCGCACGGTGGGTGGATCGCCCCACATATATCACCATGTAGTTCTAAAAACATTGGTGATTCATTGCCTATTTTTGCTGGTGATGGCCGAGTTATAAGTTTTCCTTGAGAATATGCATTACATGTAAACTCGCCCGTTTGCAAAAATTTTCCGTTTTTAACGGATGGCCATTCGAATTTTGCAATATCTTTCTCATCATGACTGAACCAGGATGTCCTAGCCTCTCATGCCAGATCATAAACGTATCAATAAACTTCATGTTTACCACGGCATAGGACTCAGTCATGTTTATTTTTGTACAATATAGTCCAGAGGATAACTTTCTTAACTATTCCAATATATGTTTCCTCTCGGACTTAATGCAAAGAAATTCAATGCCATCTTTACCCATAGTCTCAATATGATATCCATTTCTTCGGATATCCTTAAAACTTAACATGTTTCTATGAGACTTGGGGGAATACAATGCATCATTTATTTCAAATATTGTTCCCCCTGGCATTGAAAATTTCACTCTTCCAGAGCCCATAATAATCTTTGCACTACCAGATATTGTACTTACGCTTCCAGCGTAATCTTTTATTTTGAGACTGGAGAAATATTTCTTATCTTTGATTATCGTGTGCGTCGACGCACTATCTGCCAAGCACATATCTCCATCCAAAGTCTGGCATTCTTTCTGAATTTAAAATATTCATAAACATGCATTAATATTGAACATAAAACATGAAACATAACATCTATTTTACAACAAAAGATATAGATACTATAATATGGTAACTACTACATCACATCGTTTCTATCACTCATCGATATTTTCTGGCTCAACCAGAAAATCTGATACGTCGAGATGAGTATCATCATTTAACCCATGAAAGGATGGCCCGGGTTCATCAGAGATAAAGTTTGTTTCACCTCCTTTCTCCTTTTCCTTTTGGGATTCTCTATACAGATCGGCTAAAAGTTTTGGCGTACGACAACTGCGTACCCAATGACCTTTCATACCGCATCTTTAGCAAACCTTTTCTATTTGCCTTTTATCATCCAAGCCCCTTTCATTTCCATGGAAGGCCTTATTGTTTCTTTCGTCATTCGGATGGAATCTTCTTCCTCGTCCTCTTCCATGACCATGATTTTGATTTCACCACGTCCACGTCCTCGTCCTCTCCAATTATCATAACTGGATGCAACATTCGCTTCGGGGAATGGTGCAGCTCAAGTGGGACGAGCCTGATGGTTTAACAACACGAGTTGATTATTTTGCTCCGCTACAAGCAGGATTTGCATCAACTGCGAGTAACGTTTAAATCCATTCACTCGGTACTGTTCCTGCAGGATTACGTTTTCAGGATGGAATGTGGAGAGAGTTTTCTCGATCATATCGTAGTCACTTATTGTTTCTCCACATAACATCATCCTGGATGTAATTCCGAACATAGCGGAATTATACTCACTTACACTTTTGTAGTCCTGGAACCGGAGATGGATCCACTCGTGTTTAGCTTTCGGTAAGATCGCATATTTCTGGTGATCGAACCTCTCTTTTAATGAGTTCCAGAGGTCACAAGGTTCCTCTTTCGTGATATACTCATCTTTTAAACCATCATGTATGTGGTGTCGTAAAAATATCATAGCTTTAACCTTTTTCTCATCCGACACCGTTTTTGAGCTATCGATGGTTTCCAAAAGCCCGTTTCCTCTCAGGTGCATTTTTGCACCCACTGTCCAGGTCATATAATTATTTCCCGTAATATCCAGGGCATTAATATCGAGTTTTGTCAAATTCGACATGATAACTGTATCATAGAATTATAATATAATATAGACAGGAATTTAAATGCATAATTTAAATGCAGAAATTAAAAGCATAAAGTAAAGACAATAATTAAAAGCATAAAGTAAATTGCAGAAATTTTAAAAACATAAATAAAACAGGAGACTCAGCCTGCCATATGATCCGAGGAGTCATAGACTACCATATTGATCACTTTTCAAAGTCAGAGGAGACATAGCCTACCATGTTGACTTTTTCTCATTTTTCAAGATCGAAAGAGGTAAAGCCTACCATGTTGATCTTTTCTTATTTCAAGGTCCGAGGAGACGGGGTCTTCCATGTTGACCTTTTATTTTTATTAATCACGGAGGCAAAGCCTACCACGTGTTTCTCTGATCGTGAAGGCATAGCCTACCATAACGACCAGTTGGGAAAGGCAACGCCTATCATCCCGAAAAATAAACGGAGAAGGTCTGGCCTCTCACTCCGTAACAATAATAAAATTAAAATAATTAAAATTATTGAAATACATAAATTTAAATATTACCTCACCGGTATAACTTTGCTTGGTATAAGAACGATCGGTATAAGAGAGCTCGTCGTGCTGATAACGTGTTGTATAATAAAAGGTGAAACTTTATAAATACAAAGATTTATTATTGTATAAATAAATTATTATTTGGTTTGTCTTTTTGTGTGTGGAGGTTTACGTGAGAGAGAGGTAAAAATCTGATCTCATTATTGTCTTATGTTTCAATCGCATATGCTCTTTATATAGTAGAGCAAAGTCGGTTAAAAATCAGATATTTTACAAACAAATATTAAATTTATGCCAAAAGGATAATCACCAACTTTAGTATTATCTTATAACATTTCAATAATTCTTCATATTATTTTTGTTTCTTTTTTTTCTTCGGCAATTTTTCTGAGTCTGAGAGTACACACATATTCTGGTTTAATAGATTATATTTTTTTTTGTGCTGAAAATAGAAGAAAAATACAAGCATCACATTGTATCGTAAGAATATGATTGCTGTAGAATTATTACATGACGTTTAAAGATTTAAGAAAAAAAAAATTGTCAATTCTCTATTTTTTTAATTTGTTTATTTTGTTATTGTAAATTTTAATTTTATTCTTATTATATTTACAAAAATCATATTTGTCCTATTGTAGTAAATCATGTAAAACAAATGTAGACAATCACTAAGTAAGACAAATCTCTATGACTATTTTAAGTTGATTTGTGTAGCTGTAACTTATTCATTCACTAGTATTGGCTTATTTAGCAAGTAAGACAAACCTCTATGACTATTTTAAGCTTACTTGTCTAGTTGTATGTGATTCAATCACTCTACTAATTTATTTCCCAAGTTTGTAATTTTTTTAA
Source organism: Brassica nigra (assembly GCA_016432835.1). Lineage (NCBI taxonomy): Eukaryota > Viridiplantae > Streptophyta > Magnoliopsida > Brassicales > Brassicaceae > Brassica > Brassica nigra. The sequence continues at coordinate 33,130,659 of CM028247.1, forward strand.
TTTACTTCATTAGAATCTACAGCTCACTAGTTGTTGTTTAATGGAGTATTAATATTGATTCGATTATATATGCCTAAATATTAGATAACATACTATATATCATTAATTGAGTAAAATACTTTTAAAACAGCATGCAAAACACATAGACAATAATAAAGTAAGACAAACCTTTATTAGTATTTTAAGCTAGCTGATTTGTCTAGCTGTACGTGATTCAGTTTAACTTATTTTCCAGCTTCGTTATTATTTAATTTTTCTTTTTTAACAGCAAGCGATCATTCTATTACTCAAACTTGAAGTGGTCTGGATAACCAGACCGGGATAGAACAACCAATAAAATGTAATTTTCTAGGGAAGGATCTAGCTATTTTAGCTAAAAAGTCTGAAATCTGATTACGTGCTCGAGGAACATAAGAAATGCTGAAATCCGGGAAGCATATATGTAGCGTCTCTATCCTCTCCAATTCCGTTGCAAAACTTGGCCAAGCATTAGGTTCCTTAATCATAGCAATCAAATCCTTGCAGTCTGTTCCGAAACTCTGGCAGGTTGAGTGTTGAAGCATATTTTCCATCTCCCATCGTAGCGCTTCTACTTCCGAATGCAAAGCTGATTCTCGCCTAGGGACATTACGTGTTCCCATAAGTTGAGTATTCTCACAACTGTCCATCCAGACCCATCCACATCCACTGAACTGTGTCTGATCTTTCCAGGATCCATCTAGCAAGCAAATATTTCCCAAGCTTATGACTTGGTGTTCTTCATTATCGACATCATGTACCACTGATGGTACCATCTCGTTTGCATTGAACCATGCATGACATTCACTCTCAGCATATCGCACTAGTTCCAAAGGATCTCTATCTATCCCCCTGGAGAGTTTGTCATTTCGAGCTTTCCATATGAACCAGATTATCCAGGGGTAAGGATCCCTATCTTGTTCTAGTTCAATTATACTGTTTTTCCGCCAGAACAGGTAGTCCATATTCGTGTAGATGCTTGGTACTGGAAAAATGCCTGGACTTGTTGGAGTTTTTGATAGTGACCAAACCTGCAGAGCTGGTGGCATTCGAATATAGCATGAGTTACAAATTCTTCTGGTTCACCGCACCTTGGGAAATAGTTATCACATCTCATGTTACGCCTTGCTAGATTCCTCGTTACAGCCACATGGCCAGTTAGAACTTGCCATATAAGATGACAATTTTTTTTCGGCGCCTTGAATTTCCAAGCAAAGGATTGGAGCTTGGTAATACTCGGCTCTAACACTTCCTTTTCGTCCTCTTTCCGAAGGAGGTTTTGGGCAACCCAATATCCAGATTTAACCGTATATTGGCCATTCCTTGTGTAGCTCCAACAGAACGTGTCTCGCCTATGAGTTGTACTTATAGCCAAACTTTTTATGAGGGGTATTTCATCAGGAATGACATATTGATCCAACAAACCATCATCCCATTCCTTCGATTCCTGATTGATAAGATCACTAACCCTCATATTAGGATGCATAACTAGTGCTACAGGTGTAGCTGGCCTAGAAGGTGTCTTTGGAATCCATGGATTCTCCCACACCTTGACTTCATAACCAGAGTTTATCTTCTGTCTTATCCCCAGTAACAAAAGCTTCCTTGCAGCAGAAATGCTAGTCCATACGTAGGATGGACTGTTTACAGTGTTTCGTCATAGGGGTGAGCTCAATCTATAATATCTTCCCCTCAACACTCTGGCAACAAGCGAATCTGGGTATTGTATTAGCCTCCAAAATTGTTTTGCCAATAGTGCCAGATTGAATTCATGGATCATGTGAAATCCAATCCCACCCTCCTCTCTTGGTAAGCAAATTTTTTCCCATTTTGCCCAATGTATTCCTCTTTTTGGAGGATTTGAACTCCACCAAAATTGTGCAATGGCACTGGCAAGGTTTTCACATATCTCCAATGGGAGTAGGAAAGTAGACATAACATATGTTGGGAGAGCAAGCAAAATGGACTTGATCAGCACCTCCTTCCCTCCTTTCGATAACCATCTACCTGTCCAACCATTCAGTCTATGCATCAACTTGTCCTTGAGAAAAGCAAAAAGTTTACATTTGGAACCACTAATATCCTCTGGGATACCCAAATAGGTTCCCATCCCTCTTTCAGTCTGTATTCCAAGTGCATCTTTAATCTCTTGCCTAGTGATTGCATTAATCCGCTTACCAAAGAGTAAGGAGGATTTATCAAAATTAATGCGTTGGCCCGATGCTTTGCCATATATCCTGACTACTTTCATTACTTCTTCACATTCATGGGGCTCCGCCTTAGAGAAGAAAAGGCTATCATCAGCAAAGAGAAGGTGCGATACCGATGGACACGCGCGTGTGACACGCATCCCCGTTATCTTCCCTTGATTCTCTGCATGATTGAGAAGGCTAACGAGCGCTTCCGTGCATAGAATAAAAATGAAAGGAGACAAAGGATCTCCTTGTCGTAGGCCTCTGCCTGGAGTGATATTCCCTCTCGACTGCCCATTCATAAGGACTTTATATTGTACCGATGTGATTCATCTCATTATCCATGTTATCCAAACTTCCGAAAATCCCATCTTTCGCATGACAGCTTCAATAAACGACCATTCCATCCTATCATATGCTTTGCTCATATCCGTCTTAATGGCCATTCTCTTACTGCGTCCGCTTGGCTTGGTTATGAGAGCATGAAACATTTCTTGAGCAATCATAATATTGTCAGAAATCTGTCTTCCAGCAACAAAGGCTGACTGGGTTTCTGATATCAGGCCTGGTAATACTTTCTTTAGTCTCTGGCATAAAACCTTAGAGATAATCTTGAAGCTGATGTTACATAAGCTGATGGGTCTAAACTGAGCCATTTCGTCAGACTTTATTGTCTTTGGGTTGAGGCAAATATTCGTTTCATTCAATCCATTTGGCATTATCTCCTCAGTAAGGAATTTATTGACCTTAAGAGTCAAGTCTTCCTTTACTATTTCCCAAAATTTCTGGTAGAAGAGCGCAGTCATCCCATCTGGTCCCAGAGCTTTTTCCGGATGCATAACAAAAAATGCTAGTTTAACCTCCCATTCTGATACCGGAGCAGTTAGACTGTCATTCATTGTCCCCGTGATCGTTATTATTTAATTTACTTCATTATAATCTACAGCGCACATATTGTTACTTAATATCAACATTGATTCAGTCATATATGCATAAATATCAAAGAATATATTTATATATCATATACTACTTTTAAATATCAGGCAAAACACATAGACAGCCACCAAAAAAAGAAAAATCTCAGTGGATTTTTTTTATTAATCTTCGTGGGGGTTATTGGTTGTAGTATTTTAATGAATCTAGGATTCTTTTTTGGATTTAGATTTTTTTGATAAATCTATTGATTTTAAATCAGCTAAGCAGATTTCAGAATCAATGTTATAGATTGTAAATCAAAATAACTGGATTATCATAAATCAGTCAAATAGATTTGCAGTAAGTTCAGATTTGTAATAAAAGAAATATAAAAACTTCAATATTTGTTTTAGTATTTTGTATATCATGATAACATAAAATCTGTCCACATATCTGTAGCTATTATCGCTCTCACTTGATTGGCATGTTCTCTTTGTTGATCTTGAATTACAAGAACATCTTTACCATTGTTATTAATTTCTTCAAGTTCTTCTACGTCATCAGAATTTTTTTCTTCTAGAAAAGTATCGGTTCGACGAAAAAAATTTATGTAAACCAGTACAAGCAAATGCTTGATGTTTTTAAATGGAAAACTTTCAAGCACTATTGTTTAACAAAAGTCTCATATCTTTGTGAGTGCTTGCTATAACGTATGCGAATTGGTGCCTAAAAGATATTAGGAGAACCAAATAATACAAATCTATCAAAATAACAGGGTTCAAGACAATATTTGTTCATTTGTATTTTTAACTTAAAATCACTAGTAAATTCATTCAAATCTAATTTTAAATCAAATCCTTAAACAAATCATTATTATTGAATAACACCTGATTTTAAAATCTATTTTAAAATCACAAAACCAATAACAATAGATTTGAATATAGATTTTAAAATCAAAAAACCAATAACAATGAATTTGAATATAGATTCTAAAATCACAGAATCAATAACATTTGATTTGTATTGTCAAATCCATTAAAATATATAAACCAATAACACCCTCTACAAATATTCCGGACCTATACAAAGGTTTAGTTTAATCCCTAAAGGGAGATATAACCACGATATACTCTCTTCGGATATTTGAATGAACTTTAAATAATAAACCTATATCTACATAGTCACACGATGAAACGTCATGAAATACCTTCGGATCCATGATACTAAAACCTGCCTACTACTAGACCAGTATGAAGTGATTCACCTCAGTAACTATTTTAAGATGATTTTCTAGTTGTATATGATTCTATTACTAGAACTAACTTTTTTCAAAGTTTGTTATTATTTACTTTACTACATTAGAATCTACAGCTCACATAATTGTTATTTCACATTAACATTAATTCAGTTATTACTATATATCATTAATTTTGTATAATACTTTTAAAATAGCACGCAAACACATGAACAAAACCAAGTAAGACAATCCTCTATGACTATATTAAGTTAATTTTTCTAGTTGTATGTGATTTAATCACTACTATTCGCTTATTTCCCAAGTTATTATTTATTTTATTTCATTATAATAATTGTTGTTAACATTAATTTAATATTCGGAAGACAATATACTTATCTAAACACTATTTTGGCTAAAAGTAGAAACTACATCTAAACTGATTTTATTCTAGCATTCAGCGACGATTTTATAAAACTGTTTACATACCCTAAAATCTATAAACACTCTATATACGAGCATTCCTTTCATGAATAAGGCGTTTGGTATTTAGGCATTTTATTGGACATCGATGTTAAATGTGTATTGGGGTTGGTTGAGCAATTTCCAAAATCTGGTCCAATTCTATATACAATTTTAGAACCATCTGATTAATAAAATAATCAATGTTTGCCCTAATATTTATCAAAACAAACCCCATATTAACAAAATTTAGCAAATTATACTAAAACAACATATAATATATATTACGAAATTATTTATAATATAAACTTTACTAATATAATATGTTATTTTAAGAACACTTATCCAATGGCAATATTTATACAGATGAAACAGTATAATGATCAAAAAACATCATATATGTAAAAAATTAAATTTCTTTACACTACAAGAAAACACAATATTAACGACGGCGGTATTCCTCGTGAATTCGTCGTAACAGCGGCTTTACGAGGAATTAGCGAGGAAACACGTTTGCTCGTTACTCGTTCGCCGTAACGCATATTTACTCGCCAATTCGTCGTCAAGTAGCGAGGAAATGGTTTCGTCGTAAAAACCAAGTACTGAGTTTCGTCGTAAAGACCACGTAAGCTTTCAACGTAAGGAGGTCGCTAAGAATCCTAGTACATACCACGAAAACATTTCCTCGTCAATTACATGTAAATGATTAACCGTAAAGTACACGTAAGTACCACGAAAGATTTTCCTCGTAAGTTTCACGTTACGTTTGCCTCGTCACTTCCATGTAAAACTTCCACGTGCAAAAGACGTAAAGTGCTCGAAAGTTGTCCTCGTAAACACGACGTAAGGCTTTCCTAGTTATTTCCTCATAAGGTTAGCGAGGAATTTACTTCGTTTTATATACAGAATTTTTTAAAAAAATATATAATTACAAAATAATTATAATTATAATTATGTTTATAAATTATGTATAAAAATATTATTTAAAATGAAAATCAATACAAAAATATATTTATACATAAATAAGTTTACATAAATACAACGAACGAGAAGAAAAAAAACTAAGACTCGTTCATCGCCCGGTAGAACTCGTCACTCCTCCTCTCTACATCCGCCTCGTCATGGGTCTCGGATGTCGACTCGCCTGGAATGGGATGTTGTCGTCGCATGTTCCTCAACAAGGATTCCCATTCTGGATTTGTGGACGCTATGACGTTCAAGAAGCCCTCGACTCCAACCATACGAGCTGTGAACGCAGTTTTTGTCGAAGCCAACTCGTTACGCAGCTGAGTGACCTCGTCATCTCGTCTTTGAGCATAAAACGATGTCGCTCTCGTAACATCGTTGACGGAACCAATCCCCAACGTACGTCCCTTTTTCTTAGGGACAACCTTAAAAACGAAAAGAAAATATTGTTAGTAAAAATTTAAAGTTAAATTAAATGAATAATTAAAAAATGATAATCTATAAAAATTTACCTCTTTGTAAATCCTATCCACTTCAACTGTGGATAAGGTGACGGGTAATCCGTCGGTAGACTGCTGTGTCAACTGGGTCTGACACTCTTGAACCCGGTCAGCAACGTCATTGAAGATTTGCTCGGACCTAGGATCTACAAATAGGCTTGCCTTGTTCTTGTGGGTCTTCTCGTAAAGTTCCATAAGAGTCGGGAGCTGTCCCGTCTCTTTGGCCTACAAATTAAACATTTAAGAAAGTTAGTATATATAAATTAATTATATAAAAGACATTAATTAAATTATATATTTAATTACGTACCATCTCGATACGGACAGCAGCGTGGGATTTTTGGCCCGTAGAGTGAAGCCTCGGCCGGTGGCCGTGCTCATCTACCGTGTTACGGGAGGCAGAGCAAGCCTGGGCGACTTTGATGGCGTCAGGATTGCGCCAATAACGGATGAGACCATCCCAAACCTCCGTGGTGAGCTCAGCGGGTTTACCTCTCTCATACCCGTTCACGATCCACTCACCCTTCCAGTTGGAGACCGTGTCCAACAAGCAAATTTTCGCCTTGCGTAAAACGCTTTCCTCATCCTCTCAGTGACCCCCATGGACCAATTATATTTTTGTTCTTACAGAAAAAAATAAATTTATTAGTTTATAAAAATATAAATTTTGTCATTTTATTTATATTTTATAAGTTATGCACCCATTACATAAGTTTCCTAGATTCACCCTTGCTCCTAAGGCAAAGGCTTGCAAGAGGGCTTCACGCACAGATCCTCAGCTACATTAGGTGAATTGACAAAGAGAAAACCCTTAGAAAGCTATGATTGAAATATAATAATTTGAAGTACATAAATGTCTGAGAAATTTTGGACCAATTTTGTAATTTATTTTGATTTTTTTGGCTCCTAAAGTAGAAAATTTTGTTAAGGTGTGGGATCCGACGTAAATGTACCTTCCACACCCCCTTAGAGCATCATTAACCCTAGCACCCCTAATGGGGTGCTTAATCACTTTTTTAGTAATAAATGGGGATGAAACACTTTTTTTAAGCAATCTCTAATTTTTATCCTCCAATGCAAATATCTTATTTAGGGATTCTTAGAAAAAAAAATTAAACATTGTTTTGTTTACAAACCTAATCCTTCAAATACCATAAAAAACGTAACATGAGCCACTCAACATTTACCAATTTAATTACATTCAAAAACAGAGACTTTACTATAAATTCACACAAATTGAGCTAAAAGATCTAAACTATAGATTCACACAAATTGAGACTCTGAACGAGAACATTGCATGAACATCAGCGAGGCGTACCTTTGTGTAATATGCAATTGAAACGCGGCACCGGTGAGGAAGAAGCTGAGTTATTGAATTGGGGACTTTCTCTTCTCTCCGAGGATCTCAACGACGGCTCCTCTCAATACTGGCACCACCAATGAGTCCCTCAGCTTTCCCACAAGAAACATCCCATACCTAATATAAGCATAGTAGACTCTTCGATGAGCATCAAAAAAAAAATAGAGGAAGCAATGGGGGCAGCTATTTGTTTACAGTGATCGCAAGTTGCGAGTGAGCAGTCAAGTCACGATATTTAGAACTGAGAGTGATGAGTTCATTCCAGCAGTATGGTGGTCCTGTAGTGTTCAACCTGAAATTAAAAACAGAGCTATATGAAACATCAAAACAGTTCTACAAAGGTCATCACAACAGAGATACAATCAAGGAAGGCAAAATTTATGAGAAGTATATATATAAAAAAGAGAAGAAACCTTGTTCTCATGGGAAGATCAAAGGAGCTCCATCTATATACAATGCACACTCAACGTAAAGTTCTGGCCTTTTGTCCTCTATTAACATAAATCAAACCAGCAAATTCAGAAATTAAGGACTAATAATCACATTAACATCAAGCCCACTACGTTGTTATTCTCGCTATTCAAAAAAGGTGAAAAGAAACGCATGTCTATCTCTTGGAGGAAATCATATATACTTTGGCCAGGAGACATACATTCTAAGTGAACTATCAGATTCTTTTATCCAAGAGAAGAACATGGAGTTTCTTTTCTCTAGATTATATTGAAATATCATTCTAGTGAACGATTCCCCCACCTAAAGAGCATTTATAACAGAAAGCATATGAGATCAACAAAAGTACATAAACACCAATGCTTTAAATCAACGGTGAAACCTTTTCATCTATAATTCCTAAAAGCTACAAAGATCACATAGCATAATCTAAAGATCGTCAAAACAGTTTTTTTTTATAAAGACCTCACAATACTTTCTATATCATTTTGATCAAAAACAACAAAATTCAAAGTTATTACCTCTTCGTTAGAATTAGTAAGGGACGAAGTAGATAATAGAAAACTCTGGTGTCTGAGTATGGCTTGTAATGTGATGATGTTACTCGTAGAGAACATAAACTATGGCGAGAACAACTCCGAGTTTGAGGAACAAGAGCACTGGGTATGGTTTCTGATTAACAAGAGCTTTGGGTACGGTTGACCTTGAGAGAAGAATCGAGACGAGAGACATCAGTTTGAAAATTACCGGAGAATCGACTTCATCATCAGAATTACCGGAGACGATGAGAGATCATCACGGAGGCGTAGAGGTGGAGTCGAGGGGACATCGGTTTCGTCGAGAGAGAAGACGAGACGGAGTCGTCGAGAGAGAGAGAAATACGCACCACTTGATGAGAGGCCTACATGTGTCCAAGAAGCACCGCTGCTTCCTTCGCTTAATTAAGCACAGCTGCTTCTCTAATTATCTCTTTTTCCTTTTTTTTTTAAATAAAAAAATGCTTAAGCACTCTTGTTAGCACCTGCGTTAATGATGCTCTTAACGTCGGCATTGGGTCTGAGATTGTTTGGGAATACGAAAGTCCATCAAAGTATAAAACTAATTATTATTTGAACCTTTCTATTGTTTATTATTTGAGCTCTTCTATAATATATATATATATATATATATATATTAATTATGTAGATATATAAAATATTACCATAAATAAAAATATATTATTATTTTAGTTAGAACTTTGAGTTTGAGTATGAAAATTTGGAATGATCGAGTTACTTATTTTGTGGATTATATTTATTTATATATTTCTTCAAACTGAAATACAACTATATTTATTCTAGTTAAGTGAAATTTCATTTGTTTTATTCATCGCATTAGTTCATTTCTTCATCGTAAATGTGTAAGCACATTTTTGTAATTTTTTGTACAATTTTATTTTTATTAATTTGTAAAAAGTTAGAAAAATAAAACTAAAGGGAGGATCTCAACGAAGTTGCATATATGGATAAGCGATAAAATTTTAAAAGTTCATAAAGCGATAGCAATGCTACAAAATAATTAAATATTTTGTAAATTCTAACTAACTTATACTTTTGATGTATACACGATAGATGAATAATGATTCTAAATAATATTAAACAACAATATTTAGATTGTTTTGTGTATTCTTATTATATGTATATTAGGTTATACAAATATTAAGAAAAATTAAATTAAATTAAACATAAAACTAAAACACTAAGCAAAACATAAATTTTTTTAATGATAATGTATAATAGTTGTCCTTCACTAAAAGTAATTTGAGTTATGCTATTGAAATTATTTTGTAACCTTTAACTAAAATAAAAAAATATTTTTTACAATAAAATAATAAACACAATTTTAGTTTATGGCTTTTTCTTAAAATCAATTTGAAAACGAACATTATTGATGCTTTAAAAATTAAATATCTTAATATGAATTGTTTTTGAGAAATCATTTTACACAATTAGTATACTAATTTAATTTTAAAATTTACAGATTATTTTTACTTATGTAGGTTGATAAAAGTTATAACAAAATTAAATGAAAATTTAAAATGTAACCAGAAACTATTATGCAAAAATAAATAAAACATCTTAGTAATAGTAGTTCTCAAATATTTTGGTTCATTAAAAATATCTTGGTGATTTAAAATTTTCTTGTATTCATTTTTCGAAAATTGACTAACATAGAGAAAACATTTTATTACTTTTAAAATATATATATTTTTTTTAATATTATGTTTAACAAGGACTATTATTTTAAAATCAGTATTATTTTTGTGTTCTTTTTATGAAATCACATTATATATATAATATATATATATTCTCAGACTCATATATTTATACAATTTATTTTAATAAATATATCTTATTTTCTTTTGTAAATATAATTCCTTTTTTTCTTAAATATTTAATGAAACATAAAAATAAAATTTAAAAATCTTATTGACAGTAGTTACTAAGTAAAAAAGATAATAATTTTTAATGATTGCAATTATAACATTAACAGTATTTATGTAATTAACCAAATCTAATTGGAAAACTACTAAATAGAAAAGAAAATATTTTTAATAATGGTAATATAATATTTTTAATTAGTAATGATATATCTTTAATTAATCATCACAAGAATTGACATGACATGTCACTTTTTAAATAATAATATAGAAATATCTTAAATATAACATAAAACTACAACAAACTAAACTTTTATTCTCTTCCATCAAATATATTTTTTTTGGTCAAAAGTATATATGTAATTCTAAAAAAAAAAAACCTCTCTTCTCTCTCCTCTCAAAACCTAATTTTTGACTTAGCTCTACCACGCCGTGGTGGTATTCGTGAGCAGTGGCAGCCTCTCTCCTCCTCCCTTCTTTCTTTCTTCTTTGCCCTCTGATATATGGTATTTTTGAGTATCTTGTATTTATGTTTTTCAATTGGTTTTCAAGTCTTTATCGAGTCTTCCTAGTCTTTTTCGAGTCATTTCAGGTCTGGAGTTGCATTGGATGGTAGATGGACTAGTTGGAATAAAAGAGGCAGAAAAATAGTGCAATCTGGTGATTTTTACGCAGAGCAGTCTTATGGCTGTTCCCGATCGAGCGGAGCACCCGAGTGTCTGTTCCAGCGGCATATATTTTTAAGGAAACCACAAATATTTCAGAATTTTCCCTAATTATCCTAATTTTCTCTCTGGACCACCAGCAACTTTGATATATCCTCTTTCTCTCTTTCCCTTTATTATTCTACGCTATTTTTTACACAAGAAACCATTGGAGACTTTTGTACTTGAAGATTTGCTACCTTGAAAGGGAGAAGGATCTCTATACTCTTGAGAAGAATCCTGAACCCTATCTTATTTCTTTATTGATTCAGCATGTTTTCTTCATCTATTATCTCTCTGTTTTCTTGCTTCATGAATGAGTAGCCAACTTGTTAGGTTTAGGGTGTTAGAGATCATGGATCAATGAGCTAGACACAATTAAGATTGTTATTCTTCGATATCTTTGTCTCTTGCTAAACTTACTGCTAGTGTTAAACTGGCCATTTAGCATCTAATTAAAGGTTAAATCTAATCATCAAAAGTGTTTTAGGTTGCTAGAAAAAGCATAGATAGGCGATTTGTCCTTAGCCAACGAAAGCTGATGTTTAAGGCAAACCGTGAACCGATTGAATCTGAGCTTAATGATTGTCATCATTCTCTAACCCAAACGACAGTTTAGGCATTAGGATTGCTTGATAAATTGGTAGACACCACGACAATGGGTTTATCTAACCTTGTTGTTCAAGTTCTAGATTGGCTTGTATTGTCTTCCTGAATAGTTATGTGGCTCATGGTCTTAAGTATCCCAATGAATCACCCTGAACCTAACTCTCTTAATTATCTGAAAACCCCAAAACAAATCTGTTACTTGCTTGTTACGAACCACTGATTTAAAAACCCCCGTATTGTTTTAGCTAAGTATTGATCCAATAAAGATAAAGTGTAAACTAGTCCTCTGGAACTGAATCTCAAATACTACATCTACACTGTTAGTTTCAGTAGAAAAGACACAGTTTTAGTGTATCACCCTCCTCGTTCCCCAACCTCCCTTCTCTGAGACACGTGCATGTTGGGTTTCATCGTTAGCTTTCAGATCCGGCGAGATATGTGGCGAAGTGCCGCCAGTTCCTGGAAAGCTGGTGAGGAGTTGATGTTGGCAAAGAGGTGGGTAGGCTTTTGGTGTGTTGAGCGGTGGTTCGGTGTTTTCTCTGTTAGTTGTTCTGTTGTCTCTTCTGAGAAGGCTGCACGAGGAGGAAGCATGGTTGTTCCGGCGTTTTTTGCGGAGGTGTTGGACAGCGGAACTCTGGTTCCTGTCGTCTTTGGTGGTGCTCTTCAGTTCTTTGTGTCGAGTCTTCTGAATCATCTCCAGATTTGGTCTGGTGAAGGCTTCGTGGTTGAGGTGTAACTTGCGATGTATCAATGATATCACTCAAATTACCCTAGAGCAACTTTCTCTCTCAAATAAGAGGTTCAGTTGTAGTACTTAAGGATTAAATACACAGGGAACGTGAGCATTCAATAGACTATAGAAATCAAGATTAATCTAGGCAGTCAATTATAAAGTAGTAAATATCAGTAAACAAGTGATCATTTGGTTGTGAGAATATATGAGAAAATATCTAGACTTATGGTTCCAAACAATCAGAATTATGCTTTATAGATGCTAAGGATGTTTGAATAACCGTCATAGAACTCGAATACTAAAGTAAGATATCCAGTTCTCGCTGCGAGTCTGATCAGATGACTAAGTCCTATGTTCCAACTCTTGCGTGTGAACAAGGAATGAGTGTCGATCGATACTACAGAGTGTCGATCGATACTTCCTTAGGCAAGCATTAAACGACCTAATCGATATGTTCACTAGATGTCTAGACCAGCTCTTGCATGTATCTAATAACCTAGCTCAGCAAAATTATTATCAGGGTATGATACTATTCTTGTAGTTGTCAATTATCCTAAATTTAGGATTCTAATTAGCTACTCTAGAATACAAGTAGTAAGTCAAATTCTAATGAAGGATCCTAATAATTCACCCCAGCAATTATATGTTTCAGTAATTCATCTTAAACCCTAATAAGTCCTTAATCTAAGAAAGGAAACTACTCAATCATGATTTAGTAAAGCATAACAATAATCTGAATAAAATGCATAACTAGAATAAAGTAAAAAAACTGAAGTTCCAATACAAAATCTCTGAAAGAGTTCTTGATCTTCTCTCCAAAACTACTAAGTAAAGGTTTGATTGATTGATTGAAGTTGAAATACTAAGTAAAAATATATATATTATTTTTTTTGTCGACACCCATCTTCTAAGATCAACTAGTAGTCGGACTTGAGTTGTTCCGAAGAGACGCTCTGTCCGGCCGGTTCTGATCTATATGGAAAAAGAGAAATCCGCTGTTCTCCGCCTCCTTAGCAAGAGCGTCTGCACGCAAATTTCTGATCCTGGGTATGCGGGCGATGCTAAAACCTGAGAAACCGGCCTGAAGGCATTTAAATGAGACTAGCTCAGAAGCAAACGCCGGCCAGTCGGTGGGGTTCTCAATCATATCCACCAGGTCTGAACAATCCGTCTCTATTGTGACTATATATTTACTCCGCACAATATAATTATTAAAATTAATGAAATTTATAGAACAAAATCTATACTATTATTTATGAAGTGATTTTTCTTAATTGTCATCTTCTCCATGATTTTAGATTTATTTATATTTTTTACTCAATTATTAATCTTAATAAATAATTTTAGTGATTTAACTGATAATTTATCGTTATCTTGAAAATAATTAAAAAACTGTAACGATAATATAATAGTTAAATTTATATTATATTTACTTTAGTAATATTAAAAGATTATATGTATGTTTATATTATATTTGGTTTATGTTGGATACGGGTCCCGCCTCGCGGCAAGGCCCAGGAGTTCACTCGGCCCGACCAGAAGGTAGGAGCCCGTCCATGAGAATAAAACCCAAGAAGGAAATGAGGCCCGTCGTTTATCAGCTCCCCTCGAAGTAACCACCTCACCTGCCTGTCAGGACGACCTGACACACGCCATCAACCCCCAAAAAGCAAGGATAGGAAGTACTCCTGCAACGGCGCCGAACCTAGACATCAACAACCCCGCTGAGTACTGTAGCAAGTCAGAAGGCAATGATGGAAAACCAACAACCCTCTCTCTCACCACGCATATACAAGGAAGGAACCAGGACCAGAAAAAAGGAGAGCGGGAAACCGAGCGGGATTTAGAGAGAAAAACATTAGATAGAGAAATCATATTAAGTTTTTGAGTTTATCTCGGGACGAAGTGTTCTTATTTTGTATCCCTTTTCGGCCTTCTATTTACACTTCACTAAACGAAACCTTTAGCCCACTCTAAACACATTAAACCTTTAATTATTGTCTTCTAATCTCCATTACCGGATTTAGGATTCAACAATTTAGTAATATTAAACCGACTCTATTTTAATACATATATCACATAAGATAGAATGAATATATCTTTTAAGATAAATTCCTCAAGATAATAAAAATGAGTCATAGTGATAATTTCTGAAAAGTTGGCAAAAAATGTAAAAATATTTATACTATTATTTGCAAAGTAATTTTTCAGTCTCAAATTAAAAATTAGAACGTTGAAAGTCTTTATTACCTTTAATTAATAATTAGATTATATTTTTAATACATAGTTACCAATAGATCCCCTAAATTAAAATTTCATTAATTTGACTAAAATTATCTAGAAAGATTCTATATTATGTTATCCAAAAATACTTTACATCATAATTTTTTAAAATAAATATAGATTTATGTGTATAGTTTTTGTATATATGAATGTTTTCAAGTTTATTTTATATATTAAAAGATATTTTATTAAAATAAATAATTTAATCGTATATACAATTATAATATTTAATTAATTATAAAATCATTTAAAATCATGAAAAATAATTTATTCTAATGGTTTTTAAATTGATAATATATCTATTTACAAAATTTTGTATAATATTAAGCCCGCAAGTGTGGGCAAAACAGCTAGTTATCAAATATGAATAAAATTATAATATCTACATAAGATGCGGATCCACCAACTAGTAGCTTCTATCTATCAATCTATCTATACTAATAAAGTTGCATTTTCTCTCTTCTCCTGCTGTCACGTCAGCAAGGAGGATGAGACTTTTGGTGACACGTAGCAACTATTTTTTTAACATCTAAAACTATTTTGGTCTCGCTTTATGTGTCTTTATAGCTGTGTTTGATTCGGTTCATGGTGTTTTCATTATTGTATCTCCTCCGTTTTTTTTTTTCCTTTGCTAGATTGATGGGACTTTTGGCTTTACCGGTGAAGATCCAGTTGCGAAATACAGCTTCCCTGCGGTGCAGCCTGCACTGTTCAGGTATGTCTCTTTGTTCGTGTTAGCGTGTGCAGGTGTATTATGCACTTAATGCATAAAGGCTGTTGTAATTAACTTTTTTTTTTTGTTATTTCCATACATTTGTAGGCAGTTCCATCTTTTTCTATCTCATTTCCACACTTGTTCCCTGTCAAAGAAAACATACATCCCTTGCTTGATTCCCTGTGCAATTGATCAGGTGTGCTGTTTTTTTTTCACGTTGGAACTTTATGATGATTCATCTCTTTATGTGTGTGTGTGTATCATTGAGTTTTTTCTGCTATATTACATCGTTTGATGCTAAAATTGATTTAATTTCCTATGCTGCAGTGTTGTTATTAATGTTTACGTAAACCATGAGAATAAGTTTGCTTTTGTGGAGGTGCGATCTGTTGAAGAGGTAAGTAACGCAATATCTTTGGATTATATTCGAGGTAGGATTTTAATGTTAACCCTTCTACCAAATAGTTGTTTGAGTTTTAGTGTTGGTGGTCTATAGATGAACAACTATTTTTCACACATAAATAACAATTACCAAGATCTCTCTGGTACAGATATGGCATCAAATGGGAGATAAAACGCTTACTGTGAGACATGCGAATCAGGGAACAATGCAACCGAAACCTGAACAAGAGAGTATATTATTGCATATGCACAATAGCATATTGCTTTTCAAGCAAACTAATTTTTGTTACATTTTTTGTAAAGATTTTTATAACACATTAAGATGTTAGCAACCTTTGTCTCTTTATGGTTTATGAATTGTAAAACTCTTCTCTTTTGCAGATGAACATGTTACAGCTAGGCCCAGTGGCAACAACAGTTGTATGCCCAACTCAAGTTGTGACGGAGGATTACCTCAGAGACAACGTGGAAGACATGAAACAAGAAGGCTGAAAGTTTGGTAAGCAAGGTCTATATTGTATTTTATTATCCATTTGGAGATAATAAATATTAAAAAGCATATTTTGATTTGTCTCTCTGTTTTCTTTGGTTTTGTATATGACTGTTTTACAGCTTTTTGCTACAAGAATCAGCCCTAACATAGGGCAAGAAGCGGGATGAATGGTAGAAAGCTTGGAGGGACTAAGTGTTTGCTCTGTTTTACCCTAATGACAAGTTTTATTAGGGTACGTAACCTGAACTCAGCCTTCTTTCTTTACTTTCTAAGACCTTTTAAGTTATGTTATTGCTTCAGTTAAAACGACCCTTTGCGTATGGTTTGAAGACCAACAGATTATCTTAATAAAGTTTTTTAATAAAGTAATATTCATAGATGATAAAAAAATGCTTTCACAAAAAAAAAATTTGGGTTTGTTCAGGCAAGTATATGCTATGCTAATCAGATAAATGCATAATTTAGTTTCATGCGAGCCATTTTTAAAACTTCATTGATAATTTATTTCAGGCTTACCTTACTGTAAAATGATTTTAGCTACTGTGTGATATATGTTACAGATAACCCGATCATGGGGAGATTGAGATAATGGCTATGAGTATTGTCTCCAAATCCCAGAAATAGCTTGAGCAGAACCTAAGTGGGAAAATAACATTCACGGCTCTTTATCAGCCAGGAATGGCAAATACGACCAGCCTTTTTCTCGATTCAGCCCACTGAATATAATTGTTTGGGTGATTGTGTTTTTGGTTTTCATATTTTCGATCGTGCAGTTGAAATGGACCACTAAAAATTACCAGTGTAAACATTTCAATTGACCCCACATATTGTGTTTTCCAATTTGAAACAAATGAACTCGGTATAGTTGCCACATGCAGGGCCGGCCCTGAGATTTTGGGGGCTGTAGACGAGCCAAGAAGGAATTCAATAATTTGGGGGTTGAATTTTTTTTTTTTACAAATTTGGGGGCTTATATCCATGTAAATTTTTTCAAAAATTTCGGGGGCCTGAGACGAATGTTTCATTAGGTTTGGCTCAGGGCCGGCCCTGGCCACATGAGAACGTAATTTCAAATTCAGATCTCTCTATTGTGTAGATATTACTGAACTTACATATATATATATAAACAAAAACAAATTAATAATCGACCATCAAATGTTTGGAAAGAAATTTTCGTAGATTCTGTTTTGGGTGAAGCAAAACAGTCTAACGTGGTTTTATCATGGGACTCAAAAATCGTACAGATACCGTCTCACCTGCGGGGGATTTATTGAGTTAAGGAAAGTGATCAAATCACGACTCCACATATTCGTCTTTTACTTATCGGTTTTCATACGGTTTTACCGCTTTATATTATCGTTATTGTTTCGTAATTTCAATATGGATTCTCGCGTTCTAACATACTTAACTCAATAAATCCGCTTCCAGCTTATAACTTGAATCGGATTGAATATTGCGAACAATATTTCTAAACGATTTTATAAACGGGTTTATAAACGTTTTAAATCGTATCAAACAGTTCTGTGAACGCTCATTAGCTATTCAGCAGAACGTTTTGATTAAAGACGAATCATCTTTAGAAAATGATTTACGTGACATTCATTGAAAGGTTCACAATCTCATTAATCTAAAAAGAAAAATAGCGTTTAAGATAGTCTTGTGCCGAAATCTGAAAAATGACTATTAAAGTTCAAGAACGCATTTAAGCAATTCTGAGAACGATTATTAGCAATTTAAATTGTATGTTCGAGTTGACTTCACAATACTTACTACGGTTTGTGATTTGTGAACAGATCCAACAATGGCTAATGTCCAAGGGGCAAAAGGTAGTTTGAGCAGTGAGGAGACGACCCAAGCTGGGAATGGACTACCACTCGGAACGCAGCCTACACAAGTTCCGGTTGTTCCAAGCAACGTAAACAGACTTCAGCCCGATAAGTTCGATGGTTCGAACTTCAAACAGTGGCGGAAAATAATGCATTTCTTTCTGACGACACTGAATTTGGCAAGGTATCTTACCGAAGTCAAACCAGTGCTACCAGCGGACAATACAGATCCAAGGGCACAGGCTAGTCTTGAAGCATGGAGGCATGGTGACTTCCTATGTAAAGGCTATATCCAAAACCATTTGGTGGACCAGCTGTTCAACGTATACAGTGAGGTCGAAACCTCCAAAGACCTATGGGATGCTTTGGAGAAGAAATACAAATCCTTCAATGTAGGCTCGGGAAAATTTGCTACTGCAAAATTTCTCAACTTCGTGATGGTCGATTCCCGACCTATCATGGAACAAGTACATGAGCTACAATTGATCTTTCAAGAGATCGCTGACCAAGGTATGAAGCTCTGTGAAACTTTCACAGTGAGTTGCTTCATCGAGAAGCTCCCCCCAAGTTGGGAAAACTTCAAAAATTATCTTGCTTACAAGCAAAAGGCCTTGACAGTGGAAAATTTAATTACCCGGCTTCAAAATGAGTCACTCAAACGTGAGAAAGATGGGCCATTCCGTTCTCAAGATGCTAATGTTGCTGAGTATCGGAACAAGGGTAAAGGGAAGGCAAGATTTCAAAAATCTGAGCCTAAGCTTGTTCAAAAAGCACCCTCGAGCTTCAAAAGACAAGCTCAACCTCCCATGAAGAATAAATTTGTAGGGAGATGTGGTAATTGTGGCAAGATGGGACATAAATCATCTGAATGTCGCAAGAAGGCCATGAGGAAAAATCAATCAAACCTAACTGAAGCGGATCTGTGTGCTGTGGTCACAGAAGCTCATATGGTTGAAGAAAACCCCAAAACTTGGTGGTATGACACAGGTGCCACCACACATATCTGCATTGATAGAGATATGTTCAGTACCTATCAGAAGTGCAAATCTGAAGATCATGTAAAGATGGGAAACATATCTCAATCTAAGATTGAAGGTACTGGAAAAGTTGTGTTGAAGATGACTTCTGGAATGGAGATCACTCTCACCAACGTCAAACATGTTCCAGACATGAGGAAAAATCTGATTTCCGGATCTCTTATGAGTAAGCATGGTTTTGGAATTCATTTTGAATCCGACCAGCTGATACTCAGAAACAATGGTGTTTTCATAGGAAAAGGCTTCGTTACATCTGGATTAGTCAAAATGTGTGTAATGACAATCCTTAAGAAAAACGATGTACCTATTTCCGAAAAATCAATGAAAAAGAATCCAGTTGCTTATATCGTTGAGTCTTTTAATATTTGGCATGAAAGATTAGGACATGTAAATCAAAATTCTATACAAAGACTAATGAATTTAAACATGATCCCAAGTCCAAAATTAGTAAGAACAAATGTGAAGTTTGTGTCCAAGCAAAACTCACGAAAACACCATCACCTCATGTCGAAAGAACGACTGAACCTCTGAGTTTGATACACACAGATTTGTGCGACTTAAAGTACGTACAAACAAGAGGCGGTAAAAAGTATTTTGTGACTTTCATTGATGACTGCACAAGGTACTGCTACGTATACTTACTACGTGGTAAAGATGAAGTCTTGGAAAAATTCAACGAGTATAAACTCCAAGTTGAAAAACAATTGGAAAAGACTATCAAAATAGTCAGAAGTGATAGAGGAGGCGAGTATGATGGACGATATAATATATTTTTTCAACAAAATGGCATTATCCATCAAACAACCGCTCCCTATTCACCAAATCTAACGGAGTTGCGGAACGCAAGAACCGAACTCTAAAAGAGATGATGAATTCAATGTTGCAGGAATCTGGTGTAGACCAGCATCTGTGGGGGGGAAGCTCTTCTCTCCGCAAATGAAATCCTCAACAAAATACCTCATAAGGTATCTGGCAAAACGCCATATGAACTTTGGAAAGGTAATGTACCTTCGTACAAATACCTCAAAGTGTGGGGTTGCCTAGCAAAAGTGGCAGTACCACCTCCGAAAAAGGTTGCAGTTGGACTGAAAACCGTGGATTGTATATTCATCGGTTATGCACGCAACAGCAGTGCTTACAGGTTTCTGGTTCATAAATCAGATATACTGGACATTGATGTCAAGACAATCATGGAATCAAGGAATGCTTCATTCTTTGAAAATATATTTCCATGTAAGGATAAGCAATATCCAAAACGCACTCATGAAGAAAGAGATGCGGTGACCTCTGCTTATGAGGCGAGTACTTCTGGCACTTCTGTAATTGAAGCAGAAGAAATGAAAGACGAACCTAGACGAAGCAAAAGAGCTCGTAAAGAAAAGTCGCATGGTGAAGATTTCATAATGGTAGTTCTCACTGAGAATGCGCCAAGATCTTACGGCGAAGCCATGTCTACACCTGACGTTCCTTTTTGGAAGGAAGCAGTCAATAGTGAAATGGATTCTATATTACAGAACCATACCTACGAGTTAACGGAGTTACCTCAAGGGTTCAAAGCACTAGGGTGTAGATGGCTATTGAAAACCAAGTTAAAACTTGATGGCTCAATTGATAAGTACAAGGCCAGACTTGTGGTGCAAGGAAACATACAAAAAGAAGGTTTAGATTTCTTTGACACCTTATCTCCAGTGACGAGAATAACTTCAATCAGGATATTGATTGAAATTGCAGCATTAAGAGATTTGGAAATCCATCAAATGGATGTTAAAACTGCTTTTCTAAACGGAGATTTAGAAGAGAAGATTTACATGAAACAACCCGAAGGATTCATTGTCCAGGGTCAAGAACACAAAGTCTGTCGACTTGTGAAGTCATTGTATGGGCTCAAGTAAGCACAGAAACAATGGCATGAAAAGTTTGACATTATAATGATGTCAAACGGATTCAGCATCAATGAATGTGATAAATGCATTAACTTCAAATGTACTCCTAACGGGTATGTTTTGTTGTGTCTGTACGTTGATGACATGCTCATCATCGGCAGTAACAGAGATATCATCCAACAAACTAAGAATATGCTTCATAGTCGGTTTGACATGAAAGACATGGGTCTTGCGGATGTTATTCTCGGTATTAAATCACAAGAACTCCTGACGGGATAACTTTATCTCAGGATCATTATGCTGAAAAGATACTTGAGAGATTTAAAAACTACTCAAGTGGAATTGCAAAAACCCCACTAGACACTCAACTGCACATAACTAAGAACGCAAACGAGTCAGTGTCGCAAGTGGAATATGCAAGGGTCATTGGAAGTCTAATGTACTTAACCAACTGTACATGACCCGATTTAGCGCATGCGGTAAACATATTAAGTCCCTATACAAGCAATCCAGGTCATACACACTGGAAAGCCGTAACAAGGGTATTGAATTATTTACGATACACCAAAAGTTATGGCCTGCACTATGGTAAAGAACGATGAGTCTTAGAAGGATACAGTGATGCAAATTGGATATCTGACTCTAAGAACTCAAAATCCACAAGTGGATATGTCTTTACACTTGGAGGTGCAGCGGTATCTTGGAAATCTTCCAAACAAACAGTATTGGCCAGATCCACAATGGAATCTGAGTTCATTGCTTTAGACAAAGCAGCTGAAGAAGCAGAATGGCTTTGTAATCTTTTGGAAGATATTCCAATGTGGGAGAAACCAGTCCCAGCTCTATGCATACATTGCGATAGTCAGTCGGTTATAGCTCGGGCACTGAATACTCTCTATAATGGCAAGTCGCAACATATAAGACGACGTCATAAGACCATTAGACATTTGATCTCAAGCGGTGTAATATCCGTGGACTACATAAAGTCGGTTGATAACCTTGCGGATCCATTTACTAAAGGTTTATCGAGAGATCAAGTTTTCAAATCATCGAAGGGAATGGGTCTATTGCCTACGACTTAGGATGTTTGATGGAAACCCTACCATCGAGACTGGAGATCCCAAGAAGTTGGTTCAAGGGGACAACTAAATCAAACAAATTCTGATAAAAGCATAGTAACATGCCCATATCCCAAGATGATAACAGTGCTCCTGTAAGTATAAGGTTAAGCATTGGCTTTTAATGAGATAAGACCATGGCCTTCATATACATGTATATAAAGTATAACAGGGTACTTTATTTTGTTTATGACAGGTTCACATGGCAATCACCTAGTGAGTGTGAAATGGAGCCGTTTCTAGGAGGTGATCAGGCTAAATCCTCCAACTTCGCTCATGAAACACAGGCAAGTTCACGGCCAAAATGAACCTAATATGAGAACATTAACTCCACGAGAAAACGCAGCTGTGTTATATCTGCTGACTCGGTTTACATAAATTTTCAGGTGGTTCAAGACATCATGTTCACCATCAGAAAAGTAAATCCGGCAGATACTAACAGTGAGTAGTTCAAGGCTGAAAAATGCTACTACATCATATACAATTAGTTTTTCACTTATACTCTCGTAAAGTCTGTCTGTCTAGTCTTAAGTAAAGGTCTAGGCAGTCGAGTCAGTCGAGTTTGTATAAGTCCTTCGAGTCTTGCATATGTTTAGATTATTTCTATTCATGTGGGGGATTGTTGGAACTATTTTTACAAGCCTATTGAGCTGAGTGAAAATTAAGTATGTGTGAATAGAATTTTACAAGCCTATTGGGCTGAGTAAAAAATCTAATTTAGTGTGAAGTAAATGTTGTACCTTATATGGAGAAAGTCCATCATAATTTGCAAGCCCATGGGCTGAGTAAAATGATGGAAAAGCCTTTTACTAAGTTGATGACTAAGCTAAGTCTATTTGGTGACAAATGGCTTAAGCTAAGCAAATTTGGTGACTAATCTAACTTAGTGACCAAGCTATGCAACTTAGTGACAAATGGCTATTACTAAAGTTCACATAGTGTCTAACTATGGTGACTTAGTAACAAATGTCAAAATCTTAAGCAAACTCAATGACATATGTCAAGTTGCTTTATGACTAAGCTTTGTGAATCTCTCCTATAAATAGACATCTTACCTCTCCATTAAACTCACTCACTCATAAGTGAACACACTCTCATATACTTGAGAAATCATAACATACAAAGTTCTAGCAATACTCCAAGCCTTTCAAAGTAAGTCTCGAGAGTATAGAGTGGTTGTTGTGTTCGTAGATTCTGTTTTGGATGAAGCAAAACAGTCTAACGTGGTTTTATCCTGGGACTCAAAAATTGTACAGATACCATCTGTGACACCCCCGATCGTAGATGACCGGAAATGACACGGTCGATGTTCCTCGATGGTCGATCCGAGATTTTCAAAATACTTTCGATCGCCTTAGACCAACAACCAAAGAACACCAACGCTCCTATCGGATATCACTCTAGGCTTTTCAACCCGAAAAAGCAATACCCGATAGTTAGTTCGCCCGGACAAGGACTAATATCATATGGAACCAGTACTTTAAAAACATTATTTAGATATCATTCAAAAAAATCTTACAAATTTTTTTTATAAATTAACCTCGAGGTTTTCGGTCAACAAATCTTATACATAAGAAATATCAAAACGACTTTGCAAGGATAATAAAACTACCGCTGGCTAATGCTGTTCCTTCCCGTCCTAGAATAAGGTCTCCCGCCTATTGGTTACCTGCATCACAAATGAGTCATGAGTAACTAGTTTACCCAGTGAGTCTAATACTACACCCCAACACATATCAATTAAATCCCGAGCAATCAACTCTATTTGGATGCAGTGGAAATATATTCCATAACTATTTTAATATAAGTCCTATTATTCCATCGATGTGAATCTTATCTTAAACATCACCTCCACGACACCCGCCATTCACTCATACTTATAATATATCTATATATTGACTAAACTCGGAAAACCACCAAGGCTAACCGAGAATAGCGGGAAAATATATATAACCATCATCTCCATCAGATATTCCAAGATTGAACATCTAACGCTGCATGCAGTTACACGGCCTCCAGGGTGCGACCCCATCATCGTGTTTTCGTGACCTTGTTCCATATCGCAGGACCAATTCACGGTAATGCGGGAACTTTCGGGAGAGTGAGTACACAATAAGACTTCACATGATTCATACTTATATACTTAACCATATACTTATATATTAGTACTTGAGAACAAGTACTAAGGCTTAAGATAAACCTCAAAGAATCATTCTTAATAATTCTTAAGTGTTTACACAAGTAAACACATCACAATAATTATTGATTAGTTGACTTGCTTATCAATCAAACATAATCAGTAATTTTAATCAAGCAACACTCATTGATAAACTCATCAATTATCAATCTAGACTCACCTTTGATTCCATGAGATTAGCTAAAGAAGAATATACTCCAAGCTAATCACACTCCACTTGACTCCTGATTCAGTGCAACCAGAAGGATCCGGCTGATCCTACCACTGACCTCGACCATCTGAAACGGAGCATTTCGGTACAGACGATCATTAATCCAACAGTTCCGTTCTGAAGAAGCAACTTAAATAAGGCTAGTCCGGTTCAGGACAAGCTTTAATATTTCAGTTCAAGGATAGCTCAGCTTGGTTCAGTTAAGATCAAACCAAGATCAATTCAGTTTAGAATAAAATTAATTTAGTTCGGATTAAATCCAATCAGCTCATATCAGCTTAGTTAACAGTTCCATGAGACTGATTTAATCCAAAACTAAACTAAACTGAACTGTAAAAGAGCTTAGATAACTGATCCAGACAATAGACATCATCAACTGGTTCTATTTGGAACATGAGTGAAGCAACAAACTGAAGCTTACCACAACAACTGACGGTTAGATGATCTCGGTTGGAACTTCTCTCCAAACTAAACTCACTGCCTAACTGTTTTCAAAGAGACATCAAGCTTTGGTTCAGATCAGAAACTGAACAGGAGCTAGGGTTTATTCTGGATATCTCATCTTCTTCTTCACCACACGTCCTAGCTATGGTCTGAGGTTGAAGATTAAATAACCAGAATTTTCTCTTGATTTTTCTTCTGATTTTTCTCTCTCTCTTTCTCTGATTTTTCTCTCATTCCCTCATAATTTTTCTCTAGTTTTTCTTGCAGGTTATGGACGACCAGAAGAGAGAAGATGGTGTTTTATAATATAAGGAGTTTCCTAAGATGAGGGTTTGCTCCCACAAAAGATAAAGCTGAGGTTATACAGCTGGAGACATGCTTAAGCACACTAAGCAGCACAAGCAGTTGAACTTTTCCCTTCCATGAAGAAAGCTGCAAGCAGCTTGTGATTTGCACATGATTTTTAATGATCAAGAAGGTAAGCAAGCACACATGTGCATGTCATGTGACGTAATTACTGAGGAAGGAAGCAGGCTAGAAGGTGCAAGGAATGTGACGTATCAGAAATAATTTTATGAATTTGGTCGATATTTTTCAGACAGTTTTCAACTAAATGTTTCTCGTCCTTCGAATCTCGTCATGCTCTGAGTAAACTCGTCCAGCTTGAATAAAACTCGAAAATATTAATCAACACTCTGTCATAACTATCAAGGGAGGTCTTTCGACCACAAGACAGTCCCGTCAAGACATTGAGTCACCGGATCGATTTTATATGATTCTGATCGACCAATCTTCCAACTGATCTTACAGAATTTTCTTGACCAAATTCCTATCGGATCATGAGGGTTATTACATTCTTCCCCCCTCAAAAGAATTCGTCCCCGAATTCTCAAAACATAGATGTACCTAATTTACTGGACATTGTAGTCGTTGCAAGGAGTTCTGGATATCAGCTCTGAACTAAGCTTCATCTGCTTATGTCTAAACAAGTGATGGTCCGTTCCCCAAAAATTTGAACTTACGAAATTTTCCGATTCTCTAATCTTCTGATACGATGTTCACCTATTTGCAAAGGTTCTTTAGGATAGCCTAGAGTGGGTGCAAGTTTTCTTGTTTCAGTAGTTCCATCATACTAAGTCCGATATTTCCTTACACAACATCAAAACTTATCATACCATATGTATAAGCATATCTGCAAGAAGCTCTGGACTATAAACGACCTTTCTAACTCTGATAACAACTCAGTACTCGGTACAGATCAGTATAACATATTGCCGATTTCTCAACTCTCCCAAACGGTCCTTTCTTTTCTGAGCAGCCACTTTCAAAATAACCAAGTTCTTTACTGAAACACAAGGCTAGTCAACTGTGGTTTGCATTCTTCTTTTAACAGTTTTGAGTCCCTGAAGACTATCACTTCTCTTTTCTATCTGCCTTTTACCCATATCCAACAATATGGAAACATGGAACGTCAGGTGATGTGCCATACATGAAGGTAACATCTCAGATCTGGTAATGTCAACTCTATTAACCGTGTAAGAATCAAACAAGAACATGCATGATCAATCACACTAACATGATTCAGACCAAGGGTGCTACTCTCAAGTACACCACACACCCATTCCAAGAATTATTTCCCTTACAGTCTTCAGTACACTTCTTCTCTATCTGATGCCCATTTTATATTCTCCATAACCATTCAAATATCTCTGGTGATTCCCATATCGAAGTCTGATTCTATTGCTTTCTTATTTCTTCATTATTTCCAGCAACTTAGGATCCACAATACCGTCTATACCAAGATTGATTCACCAACTGAGTACTCTTGTATGACGACTCTAGGCTTTCGGTATGGATACATCTTCTGATATCTTAACAACCTTGGTATTTCCATATGCTTTATGGTCATACCATTTTCCTGCGTTCATCAATCTTCCTTTAGTACAACTTCTCATCTCTTTTCTAATCATCATTCTTAGCTTCAGGTAGGACTTGGCGTCATTCTCCCATGTCTCATCTTACATAATTTGTACATGACATAGTTCTTGTACTATTTTCCGAAATTCTCTTCTTTCAGTTCCTGCAATGATTTCCTTAAGTTCTCATCCTTCAACTGCAATCTCCAATATAAATGAATAAGCCATCTTGGTTTACTACTTCTAATCTCGAAGACTCTTCACTCACTCCTTATAAGGGCATCCAAACCTATCACTCCAAATTCAACTTCATGATTCTTGATACTGAAATGATTGCCAAATTTGAGGTGCAAACAAAACTGCAGCCAACCCCAACTTGTGCATCAGATAGTTTACCTATGCTTCTTTAACTCCATTGATGCCTAAACAATTACCCTATCGTCTAGAATCATAACCTACACCAATACACGATGCGTCCATGCAACAGTATATGGTGGGTTAGGCTCATGCATGGCTAAGATATGCGTAGTCATCAAGTCTTTCAATAACTGATCACGTACTTCTTCAATCCTTTTACTTTATTCCAATGAAACACCTTTCTTAATCGATCAGCTCAGCGGTTGATATGGGTGTCGAATCTTGAACAAACTTCTGATGGTAACCGGTAAATCCAAAGAACTTTGAATCAGATATTTGACATGACCATTATTCAATTGCAGAAACATCTTTTCTAAAGCCACCACTACTCCTTGATCCAACTTGCTCACTAAAGGGATCCAACTTCCCATTTCCTTGCAGCAACATGTACTATGAGGTTAAGCTTTCATCGAGCGTCCTTGGAAAATAAATTGCACCTTGGAACCGATCTTAACCACTCATCATTCTAGAGAGTTGATACTTGACCTTGTGCTTGCATCACTGATTCAACTATAGTCGAACATATCCAGAAACTCTTGTCCTTCTTCTTTACCACTGACATGGTACTTCCCACACAAAGGATTTAGGTTGAACAAAACCTTTCTTCAAACATATCTTCTAACTGCTACTTGAAATTGGGTAGAACCACTTGGTGAGATTCCTAGGCTATTGCAGCGAATCCAGGTTCAACAATAATATTCAACGGATTACTTCTAGATATTGACAATCCTTTCAGCTCCCTAAATATTTCTTCAAATTCTCTGATTATTAGACGGTCCTTTATACTCTGCTCAATTTCATCTTCTACTTTATGAACAATCAAGTTACTAGATTACACTTCTTCACCTTTTCCCAAAAGGTCTTCAACTCGCCAGGCTGATATGAGCGATGCTCAAACACTTGATAGAATACCATGTAAGCCAACAATAACTGGTCTTCTTCCAAACACTTCTTTCCTCAACAACAACCCTAATTGAGCTCGGTAACTAGATAGCCAATCTCATTCTAAATGAAAACATACCGCTCTAACGGAAGTATTAAGGAATGGGGAAGGCATACCATAACTTTAACTGGCAGCCCATACTTCCTGGAATAAGAACGGTAGACTTGAATTCACAAAAGTGAATCCTCTCTAATACTATGACATGGCTCGGGAACTACAATTATGTGTTGTTCCCGAATAAAACAAAATATGGGTGGAAAATTCCGGCCATAGACAAGGTCTCTTACGACACCTTGATCACACATTCAGTTATTTATTCATTTATTCATAATTTTTTTTAATGCACACAACACACAATGGGATAAGAGGCAAACCTGTGATTAAACCTTTCAGGGGTTTCGACGGTCCAGACAACTATAAAGTGTAGGCTCTACTCAAATAGCCTAACAATTGGATCAAGACTAATTATACGGAAACGCAAACAAGTCATCCAACTGGGTAACTTCAAGAGAAAGGGTAACCTAAAATACTTATGATGCAAATGATTCAGAATTTCCCACACTTGGACAATCACTATCATACTCTCCTGGCTAGTCGCAACCATAACAACTCAGGGTCCTCGATCTTGATTTGATGAAATGTCCACTGAAAATCATCCCTAGCGACTTACTTAATTCACTGTTTGAAACTGACCTTCAATCTGCATCGGTTGGAAATTAAACGGTATGCATGACTTGGTAAACTTCTTCCGTAGTACTAGCTTCTTTAACCTTCACGTCATACTCTAATATCTCCTCGAAGCTCAGGAACTCCAAAGTCTTTTGTCTACTCAGATAATTATTGGCTAAGTTTCCAATGGTTTTCCTTATGATCATTGGCTTATCCTCCACCATAATGGATGAATAAAATTCACCCGACCACAAATCTCAATGCTGAAATTGCTCAACCTCCTGGCGGAAACATCACACTGTACCAACCCCATAAACTGAATCTTCAATAGGTCACATACCTTGTGTAGAAAATACTACTTCTTGAACTCTTGAAATCTGGCTAACTCCGTCTCACCTCCCCGAAGTAATGCTTGAATTTCCACTAATAACTCATTGCATTCATTTCCAGATAGCATGCTTCCAAATATTTCTTGTAATTCTCGGAACAACGGCCCCGTCAATGTTCTGCTTCGAGTGTTGCATCCAAGTTGGCTTCAAGCAAAATTCTACCTCTAACGGTTTAGTAATTCCTCGTATCTTGTAGTCCCAACTACTTCTTTGCATCATAAGCTTCATGATGTCTTATTCCAAGCGGAAAGGTGCTGGTGTGTCCATCGTCTTGTACTACAGTCGAACCATCTCTTCCCCCAATGTGAAGCTTGAAACAGGTGCAGAACAATTCATGCTTGTACAGCTCTGGTGCTTGTATTTCTCAGCATAAGCTAGATAGACTTGAGAATCTTGACATCGATAACACACGAGTCCGGAGATGTATTCGATGAAACAACTCTGTCCCATATATCTCTCTAAAGAATTGGCATCCTCCACTAGAACTCAAAAGAACGGCAGGAAGGCATGACATTACTGACTCCTAGCAGGACGGTAGTGAACCCGACCATGAGGGTAGCAAACTCGAGCATGATGATAGTAACATCGGTATGTACGGTCAACCCCTACGAGCTTATCTCGGTGCTTCTGCTATGAAATATCACAGTTAGGTACCCATGGCTATCTACCCTAAAATGAAGGAACCAGCCAGCATATCCTAGTTATGCTTGCGACTCATTTTGACTCTAAAAATGTTTGAAACAAGTCCCACTCTAGCATCGTATAACCATGCTCTGATACAACCTTTGTGACACCCCCGATCGTAGATGACCGGAAATGACATGGTCGATGTTCCTCGATGGTCGATCCGAGATTTTCAGAATACTTCCGATCGCCTTAGACCAACAACCAAAGAACACAAACGCTCCTATCGGATATCACTCTAGGCTTTTCAACCGGAAAAAGCAATACCCGATAGTTAGTTCGCCCGGACAAGGACTAATATCATATGGAACCAGTACTTTAAAAATATTCTTTATATATCATTCAAAAACATCTTATAAAATTTTTTTATAAATTAACCTCGAGGTTTTCGGTCAACAAATCTTATATATAAGAAATATCAAAACGACTTTGCAAGGATAATAAAACTACCGCTGGCTAATGCTGTTCCTTCCCGTCCTAGAATAAGGTCTCCCGCCTATTGGTTACCTGCATCACAAATGAGTCATGAGTAACTAGTTTACCCAGTGAGTCTAATACTACACCCCAACACATATCAATTAAATCCCGAGCAATCAACTCTATTTGGATGCAGTGGAAATATATTCCATAACTATTTTAATATAAGTCCTATCATTCCATCGATGTGAATCTTATCTTAAACATCACCTCCACGACACCCGCCATTCACTCATACTTATAATATATCTATATATTTACTAAACTCGGAAAACCACCAAGGCTAACCGAGAATAATGGGAAAATATATATTACCATCATCTCCATCAGATATTCCAAGATTGAACATCTAACGCTGCATGCAGTTACACGGCTTCCAGGGTGCGACCCCATCATCGTGTCTTCGTGACCTTGTTCCATATCGCAGGACCATTTCACGGTAATGCGGGAACTTTCGGGAGAGTGATTACACAATAAGACTTCACATGATTCATACTTATATACTTAACCATATACTTATATATTAGTACTTGAGAACAAGTACTAAGGCTTAAGATAAACCTCAAAGAATAATTCTTAATAATTCTTAAGTGTTTACACAAGTAAACACATCACAATATTATTGATTAGTTGACTTTCTTATCAATCAAACATAATCAGTAATTTTAATCAAGCAACACTCATTGATAAACTCATCAATTATCTATCTAGACTCACCTTTGATTCCATGAGATTGGCTAAAGAAGAATATACTCGAGCGCAAGCTAATCACACTCTACTTGACTCCTGATTCAGGGAAACCAGAAGGATCCGGCTGATCCTACCACTGACCTCGACCATCTGAAACGGAGCATTTCGGTACAGACGATCATTAATCCAACAGTTCCGTTCTGAAGAAGCAACTTAAATAAGACTAGTTCGGTTCAGGACAAGCTTTAATATTTCAGTTCAAGGATAGCTCAGCTTGGTTCAGTTAAGATCAAACCAAGATCAATTCAGTTTATAATAAAATTAATTTAGTTCGGATTAAATCCAATCAGCTCATATCAGATTAGTTAACAGTTCCATGAGACTGATTTAATCCAAAACTAAACTAAACTGAACTGTAAAAGAGCTTAGATAACTGATCCAGACAATAGATATCATCAACTGGTTCTATTTGGAACATGAGTGAAGCAACAAACTGAAGCTTACCACAACTGACGGTTAGATGATCTCGGTTGGAACTTCTCTCCAAACTAAACTCACTGCCTAACTGTTTTCAAAGAGACATCAAGCTTTGGTTCAGATCAGAAACTGAACAGGAGCTAGGGTTTATTCTGGATATCTCATCTTCTTCTTCACCACACGTCCTAGCTATGGTCTGAGGTTGAAGATTAAATAACCAGAATTTTCTCTTGATTTTTCTTCTGATTTTTCTCTCTCTTTCTCTGATTTTTCTCTCATCCCCTCATAATTTTTCTCTAGTTTTTCTTGCAGGTTATGGACGACCAGAAGAGAGAAGATGGTGTTTTATAATATAAGAAGTTTCTTCAGATGAGGGTTTTCTCCCACAAAAGACAAAGCTGAGGTTAGACAGCTGGAGACATGCTTAAGCACACTAAGCAGCACAAGCAGTTGAACTTTTCCCTTCCATGAAGAAAGCTGCAAGCAGCTTGTGATTTGCACATGATTTTTAATGAGCAAGAAGGTAAGCAAGCACCCATGTGCATGTCATGTGACGTAATTACTGAGGAAGGAAGCAGGCTAGAAGGTGCAAGGCATGTGACGTATCAGAAATAATTTTATTAATTTGGTCGATATTTTTCAGACAGTTTTCAACTAAATGTTTCTCGTCCTTCGAATCTCGTCATGCTCTGAGTAAACTCGTCCAGCTTGAATAAAACTCGAAAATATTAATCAACACTCTGTCATAACTATCAAGGGAGGTCTTTCGACCACAAGACAGTCCCGTCAAGACATTAAGTCACCGGGTCGATTTTATATAATTCTGATCGACCAATCTTCCAACTGATCTTACAGAATTCTCTCGACCAAATTTCTATCGGATCGTGAGGGTTATTACACCATCTCACCTACGGGCTATTTATTGAGTTAAGGAAAGTGATCAAATCACGACTCCACGTATTCGTCTTTTACTTATCGGTTTTCATACGTTTTTACCGCTTTATATTATCGTTATTGGTTCGTAATTTCAATTTGGATTCTCGCGTCCTAAGACCGGCTTCATTGTAGCTTCTTATGGAGATTACGTTAAGTTCATAAAGAAGCTTCTTGCGACGAAGCTTTTTCGACCGAATCGAGAAGTCACGAGGTGTCCGTGCAGAGGAGCTAAAGAAATTTTATTTAAAACTGCACGATAAGGCGTTGAAGAAAGAAAGCATTGAGATTAGTAAGGAAACGATGAAGTTCACTAACAACATGATTTGCGCGATGAGCATGGGGAGGAGTTGTTCAGAGGAGAACGGTGAGGTAGAGACTGTGAGGGAATTGATTAACAAGTATTTTGGCTTAGCGAAGAAGATTCTCTTTATAAACGTATTTCGTAGGCCACTGGAGAAGCTTGGAATCATCTCACTGTTTAAGAAAGATATAATGGATGTTTCAAACAGATTTGATGAGTTGTTGGAGAGGATTCTTGCGGAGCATGAAGATAAACCGGAGGAGGATAAAGTTATGGACATGATGGATTTGCTGTTGGAAGCTTGTCGAGACGAAAATGCAGAGTATAAAATCACTAGGAACCAGATCAAGGCATTGTTCGTGGTAAAAACTAATATCATCACAAACTATAACAACTTTTTTTTTTAATAACATGTAAAATTTATTTCAGAAAAAAAAAACATTTTTTACCGACATAGCTACTTTAAACTATAACCATTTTATAATGTGTTAAATGCTAATACTTATATAAGTGCAGGAAATTTTTATGGGAGGCACAGACACCTCAGCACACACAACACAGTGGACAATGGCGGAGCTCGTTAACAACCCGAACATTCTTGAGAGATTAAGAGATGAGATTGATCGGTTGTAGGGAAAGCAAGATTGATTCAAGAAACAGATCTACCAAACCTCCCTTTTTTGCAAGCTGTGGTTAAGGAAGGGCTACGCTTGCACCCACCGGCACCTTTACTGGTTAGAATGTTCGAAAAAAAAATGTGTGATCAAAGATTTCTTC
This sequence comes from Brassica nigra, assembly GCA_016432835.1. Classification (NCBI taxonomy): domain Eukaryota; kingdom Viridiplantae; phylum Streptophyta; class Magnoliopsida; order Brassicales; family Brassicaceae; genus Brassica; species Brassica nigra. The sequence goes on from CM028247.1 coordinate 33,164,506, forward strand.
AATGTACCGGAAAAAAACAACACTTGTTAATGTTTATGGTGTGATGAGGGATCCAGATTCTTGGGAAGATCCTAATGAGTTTAAGCCAGAGAGGTTTCTAACTTCGAAGCAAGAAGAGGAGAAAGCATTGAAGTACCTTCCATTTGCAGCTGGAAGAAGGGGATGTCCTGCAACAAATGTAGGCTATATATTTGTAGGAATCTCAGTTGGAATGATGGTTCAATGCTTTGACTGGAGTACCAAAGATAAGGTTAGTATGGAAGAGGTTTATGCAGGAATGAGTCTTGCCATGGCTCATCCGCCTAAGTTCACTCCAGTTTCTCGACTCAGCCTCTAATGTGCAGAGCCCGAGTTTATGATCCCGAAGATCGGGCTATGGTTCATCTTCTTCACTACATTACTATTTTTTTATATCATGTTTTTGCTGTTATGTATTTGAAAGTCGAACATCCTGATAAATAGATTTTCGTTCTGTGTTTTTTTTTGTTAAAAAAATCCAAAAAAACATTTGAGAATTAGCATTTACCAGAGCACATATCTCAGTTTCAGCGTATTTTTTCAGTTCTATTATAAATTATTTTTCTTGGTTTTTTTATCATATACTAGAGATTGGTCAGCGTTTCACTCGAAAAGTTTGTTTTCATTAGTTTGAAAATTTGATTTCATGTTATGATCTTCATAACTTATTTTTTGTGGTTGTCATTTTTTGTTTTGATTGTCAATTTTCATTCAACTTGTTTATCGTAGGAAGATTTAGTCTCCGTCACATTCGGCTTGGGTAAATTTCCTAATGTAAATGTTGAGATGATTTGAATGAGATTTTTTTTTTCTAGCGTCTGGTTAATTATGATGTTACAATGATGAGAAATATTACATAGGCGATTCTCCACCATGCTGAATATCTATTCTAACAATTTTCTTCATAATCTGCATAATTTGTATTTTCTGGGGGTTTGAACCTCAGACCTCTTGGCATAGAAGCATTAATGAATCCTTAATCAAACCAGTGAACTAAGGTGACCTCCACTAGAGTAAGGGGGATTTGAATGACTTTATGTTGTGTTTTTGTTATAACATTGTATAATTTTTAATCTATTTATTTTAGTTTAAGTCATCTAGTTTTATCATGTGTTTATTTCTAGGATTGTCTTATATTGCTTTTTTTTTCAGACCATGGTGGCTGTATATTTTTTTATTTACATAGTATTGTAATTATGATTGAGCTTTTTAAATATAGTATTTAAAAAAAAAAATATATATATATATATATATATATATATATATATATATATATTTAGATACAATAATTTTAACCTCCCTTGTTTATATCAGTAGAACAAACTTTTTATTTATTACTTGTTGTAGTAAGTGGTGCATCTCTCCACACACACACACTATATATATATATATATATATATATATATATATATATATATTAGAGCATTTAAAATATTCATACAAATATTTTTTTAAGATTGGTAAAAATATATTTGTTTAAAGGTTTTTTTTCTACTTTAGTTTTGATTGTAAATAAACTAAAACCTCTTAAAATTATTGTTGAAAGTTTAACATGAAAACACAAATTATTTTATTTTTTAATTTTTTCTTGAAGTAAGTTGTACTTTTTATAACTTCTCCTTAAGTTACTGATTTAGAAGATGCAAAAATAAATAGCCTCTTTACTATAAAAAAGTTATTTATACATAATTATTATCTGAAGATATATTTTTTATTTTCAATCATATACGTATTATTTTATTTTAACACTAAATAAACTATTTTATCTTTCTAAAATTAGGAAATTACAAATTTCAATGAATGTTTCTCGTTATTGTTTTTAATTAAAGGAATGAGTATATTGACATTTTATACATTATAATATATTTTCATTCTAATATAAATATTTTTATTTATTACATGTTTGTAAATGTTTTTATTTATAAAAAAATCATGTCCTTTACAAAAGTTTTGGGACAATTAAGAATATTATGTTTATGTCTAGATTTACTTTAAATTATATACTTTCTTTTTTAGGTTATATATGAATTGGCTTTCAATTATTTTGAATTTGTTGCACCAATATGCGTTTGTAACATGAGCTCTTAAACATTAAAAAATTGAGATGGAACTAAGATCAAAAATTAATTTGTTTATCAAAATCATTTAAATATCTACAATATAAAATTTTTGAATTTAGCTACGCTATATTAATTAACTTTTAAACTGAAACCGATAAAAATCCATAATTTCGTTGACCAAGTCATTTTATACCATAAAAAGTAAACCATTAAATATTTACCAATGGATTAAATGGTTGACTTTCAAAGAGTATAAATGGTTTGGTCAACAAAAATAAGTAATTTAATTGTATCTCACTGAAAGTTGTGATTAATGTGGTACGTTTGTGCGTTGAGCTCTTTTGGCTTTTTTTGGTAAGCTCGTGATTTTCAGCCTTTTTCTCCATTTTTCTTTTAAATATTCACTTATCTAATTTGACATTTTGAAAAAATTCAATAAAATCTCAGTCTATTGGATTAATCATTTGAAAAATTATATAAAATCGGGGTTGATTGATTAGAATGTACCTGTAAAATTTTATATATATATATATATATATATATATATATATATTTGGTTTACCTTTAAAACTAGTTAAGGCTCTGATTGGTGATTCGGCTTTAAAAACTTTAAAGGTTTTAAGATAATTCTAAAGTCTTGAAAGTCATTATTTACCCAATCAGGCATTATTGATCTAAAAGCGCCTCTAAAGCCTCTTAAAAACACTCAAAGCCACATTTCCTTCTTTTTGTTCACTAAACGATGAAATTTTTCTAAATTGTTTATGACTTTGAAAACTTTGACTGTTTCTAAAAGTTGACTGTTAGAATTTTGACTGTTAAATATTAATTGTAGGCTTTAGAAATATTAAAAGCCATAAAATTTTGCTTTAGGAAAAGTAATTCACGTTAAGCGTAAAATCAGTTATTATAGCTTTAAGATTTATGAGGGAGACTTTTAAGACTTTAGATATGCAAAAGTTTGATTGGGGAAAATAGACTTTAAGAACTTTATAATTAAAGTCAAAGCTTCTAAAGCTAAACCCCAATCAGTGTTTAAAACCAGATTTTTACTTAAAGCCATTACAGTATCTACAGTGTTAAAAGCCTAAAGCCAAAAGTCTTACCAAGTACAGCCTAAAGCATGATTGATATATGGTTGTAGAAATACATTAAAGTTAAAGTCACTTACTATAGCCCAATCAATCATCCCTCTTATCTTATTGGAATTTGGATATTTATTAATAAAATCCATCAAATAAAATTTGAAGGGATTTGAAAGATAATTTATATTTAATAAGTAATGAATAGAAATATTATTTTGTATGATGGTATTTAAAGGGTTCTTAAAATTTATTTTTGGAATTTTTTAGTTTCATTCTTTAAAAAGAAGTGAAAATTTTTGAAATTAAAAAAAAAAGTCGAATTAGAATTATTAACAAAAATCAAAATTTAAAAACAATGTCATTTCCTCATTTCCAAAGAAAACAAAAGTGCAAAAAACTAATAAATATTATATGTCCTTATAAATAAAATTAGATATGTTTTTAATATATAAATTTCCACCAAATTTCTAACAAAATCAGCATTAAATTCCATTTACAATCCATCAAATCTAAAATTACTCAAATCCTAAAAAGACTTAATCCAGTAAGCGTCCCTAAGTGTTAAAAATGCTTCTATGTTGATCAAATAGAAAATTAAGGTACACATAAATTAGATAACAAATGAAAAAATTAATTTTATTTAATATTATATGATTTCTTGGAAATTTGTATAATTAATAACTAAATATAAGACAAACGTTAAATATTTAAAATAATTATACGTTTAAATTTACACATATAATATTTGGAAATGAAAGTTGATATATTAAAAACTAAATTCAAGTGAAAATATATTTTTATAAAAAAGTTTTATGGTATTTATTAATATATATTTAAAATACTACTGATATATTTTAGAATTTCCACAAAAATCTTAACAAAATCACCATCAAAATCCATTTATATTCCATCAAATTTAAAATTACTCAAATCTTGAAAAACCTTAATCCAGTAACCCCCCGAAGTGTTAAAAAATTCTTATATGTCTATCAAATAGAAGACTAAGGTACACATAAATTAAATAAAACAATGAAAACATTAAATTTATTTCCTATTATATGATTTCTTGATACCTAAAATAAGATAAACGCAAATTATTCAAAATAATTATAAGTTTAAAAGTACACATATAATATTTTAAAATAAAATTTGATATATTAAAACTAAATTCAAGTTAAAATATATTTTTATAAAATTTATGATATTTATTAATATATATTTAATATTACTGATATACCAAATAAGTTCAAATATGGATCTTTTGATCTGAGAGCAAAATATTTGAACTTGGATTAAGGTTTTTTAAAAATAAATTTGTAACATATCATATTCTTAACATTATTTTTAATAATAGTAAAGTGATGATTTGTAGAAATGTAACTATAGGAAATCACTTTAATAAAATATCTCTAATAAATGACACTTAATAATTTGAATTATAAATTTGATATCACATCATATTCTCGACATTATTTATTTATAGAGAAATTATAATAAATTAAGTAAAGATTTAATCATCTTTTAGCACCCAGTGAAAAATTACGACACACATAAGTTTCTGCATGCTATGATTAATAGTTAAGATTACATGTTCTCTTAAATACAATATAAAATAGTTGTATTTATAATACAAATACTATACGGCTCTATGCATGTGCAAATGCACACTTTCCACAGGGTCTATTGTTTTTTAGGGTTCATATTATTAGTTTACATTAGTTAATACATACTTAAGCATGCTATAATTTTTGTGAAAATATTTAATTTGAAGGTCTACCATCTTAAGTCGCGTAACTTAACTTATTTGTTTTTATCAATATTATTAAACAGGATACTCTTATCTTTTACCCCTACCACTATTTGGAATATTACTTTTCTTTGCCACTGAACCTATTTTAAAATTACCAACTTTTATATAATTGTATCTAATCTATTATATAACAAACCACGAGCGTTTTCTCTAAACTATAAACAGTTACAAAAAATAGTTTTTTTGTCTAAACAAAAAAACAATGGGATTTATGTATTGCATTTTTCACGTGTATCAAAGGATCATAATTGCTTTCTCCTCATTTTTAACCTACAAAACCCAGATTATATTAATCTTAATTAATATTAAATATATATATAAATTAAGTTTCTTGAAATAACAAAAAATAATAGCAAAAATATATCCGCCCTTTTAAAGGACAGGACAATATCTAGTTATCTATTTTTTGACATCAAAAGGCTATTCTATCACTCAAACTAGAGGTGGTCTGGGAATCCAGACCGGGATAAAACAACCAAAAAAACAATAAATCTCTATGAAAGGTTCTTGTAGTCCTGGCTAGGGCATCCGCCGTCTTGTTCTTGTTTCTTGGCACATGAATAATCTTGAATTTCTGGTATCGTCTTTTTATAGCTTCAAGTTCCGTCAGCTCCGTGGAATAAGTTGGCCATGCGCTTAGATCCTTTATCACTGAAATTACATCCCTGCAGTCAGTTCCACAGGTTTGGCATGAAGTATGTTGGGACATGATCTCCATTGCCCATATGAGCGCATCCAATTCCGAGTGTAATGGTGGCGGTCGTCTCGCATTATTTCTCAACCCTATGAGTTGATCTTTTCAAGTTTCATCCAGCCACACCCATCCATAGCCACTATAGATAGACTCGGCAGACCAAGATCCATCATCTAGTTATCTATTTAAAATGACAAGTGATCAAGCAGTTATGGATTTCTATTTTTTTATGAATTAATGAATGGTGAATTAATGTAATGTACAGAAAGAAAAAAATTAAATAAATAACCATAAGGATTGGATATAACATGTTTGAATTTGAAAAAAAAAATTCTTTTTAACAGCAAATATATCTGTTTTGTCAACAATTGAATATATATAATACTATTCTATATTTCTATTTTATGCATAAATGGAATGTGATTACAGAGTATTTCTATTATTTGCTTCTAAATAAAATAGAACAAATCAAAATTGTGTCTTATTTGAAAAGAACATCTAAACCAAGTAATTAAAATAATAATTTAACAAAAATCATATAGAAATTTCAAAATAAACCTCAAACTTTGTGAGCAACAAAGAATATACACAGAACAAAACATATATACGAGAACAAAGTTCAAAATCACTGTCTAACAAATTGAACCTGATAAATCTGAAAAAAAAGTTTGAACAATTTTCATGATATTGTATACACATCGAGTACAAATACGGATGATACATGTGATGCTTCTTTAAAGTCTTTGAAGGAAAATATGATTAAAATCAACAATTTTTTGTTCCCATTTTGAAAAAAAACTGAACATACTATATACATTTTTGAATTTAAGGTTTCAGGTTCTTAAATCACTGAAGAGAAATGGATTAATAAACATTAAAAATATTGAAACATATAATAATTAAAACTAAAATAGTTCTATCCTTACGTAAATTTATGCATGAATATTATATATATATATATATTAATAAATAACTTGATTTTTCTTTCAGTGTGATGAGATTAATTTTCAAAATCTAGTTATCTATTACTAATCTTTATGAATTAATTTATGTGAAGATATAAATATTTTAGTTTTAGTTATTTTCAATATTTTAATATTTAGTAATCCATCTTTATGTTTTTTTCTCTTGCATATGTTTAACGTTGTGATTTATATAATTTCATTTGTTTTCAAAGCAAATAAGTGATCTTTCTGAACCATAGTTTTTGCTCATAAATATAGCCTTCTAAAATAAAATAAAAATATAAATTATGTGTATTCGTTAAGTCATTTTTCATTTTAATGATAATGTGGATACCATGGATGAAGATAAAGTCTAATTATTTATCTGATGATTCCTCGCGGATAAAAATTAGTTTTAGACGAGTTTTTTTTACTTTTATGTTTGTTGGCTGAAGTTGTCTTTGATTATTTCTTCGAGATATTTAATGACATGAGCACATGATGAGTCGATTATTTCTCCGAGATATTAATGTGATGAGCACATGATAATAGATCCATTACACTGATACGCAAATCTTTTGTTTCATATAAACACATAATATATTAATAGATGCATAATATGTTAAATAACATATTTATTAAATCTTTATAAGATCTTTTTTCAATTATAACAAGAGTTGGTAAGTCAAATAGATGTGACTATTTTAAACTGATTTATTTGATTGCATATGATTCAACCTATATTGGCTTTATTCCCAAGTTGGTACAATTGTATTATTTGATCTCTCATTTTATTGTTAAGAACACATAATTGTTTTTTAACATTAATTTAACAATCAACAAGAGTCACGAAGACGAATAAAGAAAACAAAACTGTCAAAAAAAGAACTCGAGGATGTGCAGGGGCGGATCTAGGACATGTATTAGTCGGGGGCACCAACACAATGTTTGAGTTAGTCGGGGGCACTTGTGTAGACATTGAGATAGTTCTAACACAAATGGTTAAAGAAAATTAAAATTTAGTAGGGGACACGTGACTCCGTTGGTCGTAACGTACGTCCGCCACTGAGGATGTGTATCATAACAAACATGTAACTAATAAAATAATTTACTCTAATAGTTTCTCCGCTAAAATCAGTAAACAAAATTTTAATGTGAATAGAGTAAACATAAGAAAACGATGGAAAAAAAAATCTGTGTGAATAAATTTCTAAGATAGTTTGCTCGAGACTTGATGAATATGATGAATAGAAAGAATAGTAATTGATCGCTTACTAAAAATCATCGTTGTCTGACTCTTGAATCGTAGTAACAAGCGGCAATTGTTGATAGTTTTGAATATCTCAACGTGTATCGATGAAGTCGAGCTAATCTTGGAACATTTCTTTGTTTAGCTTGGGATTTAGATTGCATACACTCTACATTAACCTTGGTATAGTTTTCTCGGCTGGTATGACAACTTCTATCCCGTAGGTTAGAGAGAATATGATTTCTTTGTTGCTTTATAGAGTGCCATGTGACATGCCCATAATACCCCTGAAAGTTCTTACAACCAGGCTTTTCTTGGAATTTAGGCGCTTCTTAATGTTTCTTAGGATCTCCTTGTTCGCTATCTTTGTATGTCCGTTTTCTTGCGGGTAACACGGTGTTTAGGTAGTCAGTTAGATTTTCTAAAGTTTACAGAATGCTATGAAATTATTGGAAATAAACTGAGGTCCATTTTCGGTGACTATTTTGTAGGGGAATCCATGACGCCTAATGGGGTTTTGCAATACAAATTCGTGCACTTCGAGGTTCTCCATTTTATGGTAGGCTTTGACCTAAATTATTTGGTAAAATAATAGGTCAGGACGAGCAAGTATCTGTATTGTCTTGGTCCTGAAGATACTTTTATCCATCGACCACCTCTTAAATGGATAAGGGGCTGATATGAATGATAACAACTACGTTGGCATTCATATTATTAATCCTTGGCACTAATATTCGTCGCACTTAGGGGAGTACACCTCACAATCATTAGCCTCGTAATCTTTAGTCATAGTAGGCCAGAAATATCCTTGCTTTTTAATGCGAAGGGCAAGGGTTCTTTGTCCAAGTAGAATCCGCATTGGCCATCATGCATTTATTTCATTATTGTTAGGGCTTACTCTCCGTGTACAAATGTGAGGTAAGGCTCCGCAAGGCTGCCTTTGTATAATATATCTTCCATTATACAATAACGCGAGCTCTTTGCTTTGAGTTTCTGAGCTTCCTAGAAATGTGGTGCAGCGTACGAATAGGTGAACGGTCGATTTATGAATTTTTAGGGTTCTTCGAGACCTGTTCTTGGATCGATCAAGAGTTTCTTGCAATAGCTTCTTGAGGCCAACTTCCTGTTTGATGAACTGAATCAAATCAAACAAGGTATAAAGCAAAGCTTCTTTTATTAAAAATCAAAACGTGTCTAACAAGAGAGTTATAGCTCTCTTTATATAGTTATTCTAAGGCCACAAACCAGCTTAGAATAGGAAATAGAAAACCCAACTAGGAAATGAAAATTTAAAAGAAAATCCTAAGTTTAAGAAACAAAGAAAACACAACGATAAACATGATATTTTAAATTATCTTGGTGCCTGTAGTTTAGATGCTGCTGCATCAGGTCCCCCGGGGTGAGCAGGATTCGACTCTGAATACGAAGGGGCATCCGGAGGATTATATTTGGACAGGTAGCGAACATTGAAGACGTCTGAAGTGGTGATATCAGCAGGTAGCTTGAGAAAATATACATTATCGTTAATCCTTGCTGCAATTTTGACAGGTCCTATCTTCTTGGACTTAAGTTTGTTGTAAGTGTGCGAAGGCATACGATCTCGAGTCAAATGAACCCAAACCAAGTCACCTTCATCGAAGACCAAACGGCACCGATGAGAACCAGCTGCAGTCTTGTATTTAGTTATTGAGGCTTCCAGTTGTTGCGTTGTACAAGCATGTGTTTTGAGAATTGTATCGACAAGTTCCGAGGCGTCGCCATGTATGCGAGTTCGATCAGGAAGAGAAGAGAGGTCGACTGGTGGGCGAGGTAACACACCGTAGATCACTTGAAACGGACTGAGGCCAGAACTGCGGTTGATGGCGCGATTGTGTGCGAATTCAGCCTGAGGTAAACGAGCATCCCACGTGCGAATCGCATCACCAACTAAACAGCGTAAAAGATTTCCCAACGACTGATTTGTAACCTATGTTTTTCCATCACTATGTGGATGATATGCAGAACTCATATCCAAGCTAGTATTTAGCAACTTCCATAGAGACCGCCAAAAGTGACCAAGAAAACGTGAGTCGCAATCAGAAACAATGGAAGAGGGAAGACCATGTAAGCAGAAATCTCGCGGAAGAAGAGGACGGCGACTGGAACAGCATTTGTAGTCTTTTTGCAGGGAATAAAATGGACCATGTTGGAGAAGCTCTCCACAACCACACAAAATAGAATCAAATCCCTTTTGTGTACGAGGTAAGCTGACCAAAAAGTCCATACTTATATCTGTCCAAGGTTGTGTCGGGATAGGATGTGGCATGTACAGACCCGCATTAGAAGTATGTCCTTTCGTTTGTTGAAAAGTGACGCAACGTTCCACAAATCTTTCAATGTCCTTTCGTAATGAAGGCCAGAAATAAGATGACAAAACCAAGTGGAGCGTACGATCTCGACCGATATGACCCTCCCCATGAAGTTCAGAAATTAACTTAAGACTCAAGCTACAATCAGGGATGCATAACCTGTTATCGCGAAATAAGAAGCCCTCACACAAAGTATACGGTGAAGGGAGGCCTGCCTGAGTGTCAAAGAAGAACTTCCCGAAGTAAGGATCAGAAGCATAAAGATCAGCAAAAGAACTAAAACCAGCCACATAAGTATGCATAGTAGTAAGTAATACGTGTCTGCGGCTAAGAGTGTCAGCAACGCGGTTCAAAGAGCCCGATGTGTGCTTGATAACGAATGTAAACTGTTGAAGATAGCTAATCCAAGACGCGTGCCGCGAAGAAACTTTGCCTTGAGTACTGAGATGCTTTAAGGCATCGTGATTGGTATAAAGAACAAATTCTCTGTAGAATAGAAAATGACGCCAATGCTTAATTTCCTGGACGACTGCATAAAACTCGACGTCTTTTGTGTTGTAATGAAGACGAGCATTGGAGAGCTTCTCACTAAAAAAGGCGATGGGATGGTTTTGCTGACTTAAAACCGCACATATTCCCGTTTTAGAAGCATCTGTGTGTAACTCGAAAACGGCATTGAAGTTCGGGAGAGCAAGAATTGGGGTCGAGCACAACTTGTCTTTGATGATGGGAAACGCTCGATCAGCTTCTGGTGTCCACACAAACTTGCCATCGCGAATGCAGTCAGTGATAGGCGACATGAGACTACTGAACCGTGGGACGAACCGGCTGTAGAAAGAAGCCAGCCCATGAAAACTCCGTGTTTCTGTTATTGTCAAAGGTCGAGGCCACGTCCAGATTGGGTCTACCTTGCTGGGATCAACAAAAAGCCCCTGATCGGATACAATGTACCCTAAGAAGTGGACTTCTTTGACACCAAACGTACACTTCTTCCGGGTCGCGAAGAACTAATCACGACGGAGGACAGAGAGAACAGCTCGCAAGTGTTGTACATGTTCGTCGAATGAGGAACTAAAGATGAGGATATCATCGAAGTAAACGACCACAAACTTGCCAATGAAAGGACTCAATGCCTGGTTCTTGACACACATGAAAGTACTAGGGGCTTTGAATAACCCGAAAGGCATAACCATCCACTCAAAGATACCTTCACGAGTCTTGAACGCTGTCTTCCACTCATCTCCTGGCTGGATCCGAATTTGGTGGTATCCACTGCGTAGATCAAGCTTAGAGAAGATAGAGGCGGCACCAATCTGATCGAGTAAATCATCCAGCTTAGGAAACCGATACCGTACCGTTATTTTGTTAATTGCTCAACTATCAACACATTCGCCATAACCCGTCTTTCTTTGGAATAAGTAATGCTGGTACAGCGCAAGGGCTCAGGCTTTCGCGCAGCTCCTCATGCTCGGACGGACTCTGCGAGGAGACCGTCAAGTTGAGGTGGAGTCGAAGATATGATAGGTGAAATCGGTGATATAACAAGGTTCAGAACAACTCATGTATCGCGCATTAATGACTCAAACTGGGCTCGTTGTAGCAACAGAACCGGTGTTGGTATTGGCGGAGCTGTTAGTGAAGCTGGTGGTGATGGTTTTAATACAAATTTCCGATTTTGAAAAAAAAAAATTGTAGGTATTGAGGAAACCATCGTGTATTACATGGAGATCTGATTCCCATAGACGTCCTAAAAGAAGATGACATGCATCCATTGGAACAATATCACAATAAGTTTTATCGTGATAAGCGTCGCTAATCGAGAATGAGACCAAAGTTCTTCGTGTGACGGGAAGTCGTTGTCCTGTTGCAGCCATGCTAGCTTGTAAGGAGCTGGATGAAGTTCGTCGGATAGAGCTAATTTCATGACTGCCTCAGATGAGTTTACATTCTCCGAGCTTTCCGAATCGATGATGAAGTTGCAAACCTTGCCATTGATAGTACACTTAGAATGAAATAGGTTATGACGTTGAGGACTTTGAGATGTACTTTGCAGATCCAAACACGATCGACGGAGCATTAACATCGAACAGGTATCGGCGACGAGTTCTTGGATATCACCCTTATTGTTGTCATCATCATATATAGGGTCGGTATCGTTGTTGTTGTGTTCGTCTAAGAGTAATCTGCGACGAGCTTTGTTTGGACAAGCCGACTGGCGATGTCCAGTCTCACCACAAGAGTAGCACTTAAAACCGCCTGATCGGGTTTGTTTGGATGGATCAGCGACAACAATGGCTGTCTCAGACTTGGTATCGCTAGCAACAGTAGAGTTTTCAGGAGTTGCAGCCGTTGAGCGAGGCTGTCTGTTTGAGCCCCAAGACAAGAACCCATTACGCGTCTGGGCTTTGACTATCAAGGCTTGCTGATGATCTTTCGAGATTGATTGGGGACGGAATAGATTGAGAGTGAATTGAATTTGCTGTCGAAGTCTGCCAATGAATTGTGTGATTAACTGCTCTTCGGTGTCTCGGAGTTGTACTCTGTTGATCATAAACTCAGTTGCGTATTCATCGACTGTCCGTGATCCTTGCAGTAAGTTCTGAAATTTCTGAAACATCAGTTGGTCATAGTTATAAGGGAGAAAATTATTTTGCATCTCTCGTTTCAACTTGTCCAATGAGGTAATTTTTGATTTCCCCAGACGAGAACGAGTTGTTTAACTTGCAACCACCATGCTGCTGCTCTTTCATGAAACCCGATCGCAATAAGTGGTACGCAGTGATCCAAGGGAATCTGTTTGAATTCAAGAATTTCTTCCACTGTGACAAACTAATCTAACAATTCTTCGGCTACAATCGAACCATTGAACTCTGGGAAGTCAAGTTTAAAGCTCGATTTCCAGGAAGAGTTGTCGTCTTCTTCATCTGAATCTGATTCCTCGCGGGTGCGTCGGTTGAGACGACGGTCAAGTTGTTTTCTGATCGAGCAAAGGGGTTTGCGTCATCGTCAGAGTTAATATCTCGATCATCTTTATCTTCGCATTGAAGGCGAATGGCTGGTGTTGCTTGCTGTGTCGTGAGTTTGGCGACAGCGGTAACAAGGGCGGCAATTTGAGCATGGAGGTCGTTGATGGATTGTTGTGTTGCGGGTGCATCGTCTTCAGCTAGGTTCTGGGAACGAGTTTTTCAAACCATTGTAGTGGTTGAGAAGATTTCGGAGCGTAGAAGGGCTCTGATACCAACCCGGCGCAGCGTACGAATGGGTGAGGTTGATCTATGAATTTTTAGGGTTCTTCGAGATCTGTTCTTGGATCGATCAAGAGTTTCTTGCAATAGCTTCTTGAGACCAACTTCATGATTGATGAATTGAATCAAATCGAACAAGGTTTAAAGCAAAGCTTCTTTTGTTAAAATCAAAATGTTCCTAACAAGAGAGTCATAGCTCTATTTATATAGTTATTCTAAGGCCACAAACCAGCTTAGAATAGGAAATAGAAAACCAAACTAGGAAAAGAAAATTTAGAAGAAAATCCTAAGTTTAAGAAACAAAGAAAACACAATGATAAACATGATATTTTGAATTATCATGTTGGCGCCTGAAGATTAGATGCTGCTGCATCAAAATGGGAGGAATGATTCTGTGGAGAATGTACTCTTTCATGGTAATTCTCTAGTCGGGACGGTTCAGAAACTGCTCATTGCCGCTTGGTTGCTATCTGATGGACTTTCTTCTTTTGAAGTTTCTTCGGGAGTCTGAGACTCGAGGTATATTATTTCTGGCTCGAGAACTTCCTTACCATTTCAGCGTCCATCAGACGTGGTACGTTGCTTGTGGTTTCATTTTAAAACTGTTTGTGAGAGGTAATACAATTACTCAAGATTTATCATCTCGAGGATCGCATTCTCAAGGGAAGTTTTGTTGCAGAAGTGTGAGTTCGATGTGAATTCTTACGCTCTGAACCATTATTGTCTCGTTGGCTTGCAGCCCAAAGGTGAGGTGGATATTGCTCATTAAGTCGATTAACGACTCCGAACACTGGGTGGTCTGAGGTGGATTTACGAACGGAGAGAGATCTATAACGTCTAGCTGCACAGGACGTGATCCTACGCAAGCTGTAGTGACGTTACTTCCCATTTGTGGTGTTGGGGAAGAGAAGTCAAGGTGTTTCCTGAAAGCCATATTGGGATTTCCCAATCAACTAGTTTTGTTGACTGTCTTGCTCTGATGATGAGGGGTGTCCGAACATTGCTTCTGTCTCTCAAGGCGAGCTTTGAGGGTTCGGGCAGTTTCCTCGCCCTTATGTGTGTTAGAACTATGAGTGTAGTGAGAATCCCTTAAAATTCTGATTAATTGTTCGCCGCTGGCGGGAGCAGAGAGGTCGGTCATTGACTGGACCTAGCTCCAGCAGCGGTCTAGTTGTTGCTCCGGTTCCATGCCCACAAGTTAAGTCGGTAGGAACACTTACCGGAGGGACCACATGGGGAGTCGTCTCACTCAAGGCTAGAGAGTTCTACAAAGCAGATGTATGGGGTTTGTCATTGGTATGGTGTTGCTAGGTTTCGTGGTGGCGATGGTGCTCTACTCAGTCGAAATGGCTTCGTCAGCTTGAATTGGTGCATTGTTGCGGTTGGATTCACTGGTTCCAGGATCCATTTTGATCTGGATGATCTTTAATCGGGTTATTGGGTCAGAGATAGCCTTTTTATCGTCTCCTCATAGACGCGCCAACTTGTAGGAGCTAAAATCCGCATTTAGAATTTTAATGTGAATATAGTAAGGTTTGGGAAAACTGTGGGAAATGATATTTGTGAGTATAGCTCTAAAATACTTTGATCAAATTGGACTAATATTAATGAATATGATGAATACAATCACAAGATAATACAGCTCAAGATAGTATACTAGGTCTCAATGAGTAAGTTAAAAAGCATTTCTCAAATAATGGTCGCAGTTTCTTTTATACTGATCACAAAGCTCCAACTACTCCGCGTATTTAAAGCGTACGTCTCGTGCTTTACTCCTGATATCTTGGTATGTTGTGTAACTGAGTACTGGTTATTATCCGTAGACTCAGAGCTCACTACCTTGAGTTACGAGGCAATATTTTAGTCTGTTTTGATTGACCCTTACTGAACCAGATTTATGTAAAAAACTTTCTCCAATATCCAGTTCCTTTGCTCCACTTGTTAGAATGTAGAATTTTGAATTCGTCAACCTACAAATCATGCAATTTTAAATTCGCTGGAAAGAAAGTAAAGTGCAAGTTATGATCTGGAACTGTGTTGATTTCACAAATAACAGTTTCCTTTAGACCAAACGTAAATTACTCCATCAATTAGGACTTCTAATTTCAAAGCTAACCTTTACAGAAACAATTAATTTTCTTACTTAAAAAAAATAAAAATAAACACTATTTTCTAAGCTTGTGGAAGGCTCCATGCAATGTTGAATAGATTAATAACACAGATTTCACTATAGTGGTTTTAATTTGCTTTTGTTTATTGGTTGGAATTTTCTTCGTTAGTTCCCTGAAAAAATAATGACAAATCCACATGACGATGGAAATAGGAGGATCACAGGAAAAGCGCAATACACGCAAACTGATATGCAAATAATTTGCTTCATATGAACACATAATGTAGAATCATATATATATATATATATATATGTAAAATAACACGTTATAATTAATTTATATGCTACATTTAAATACAAATATCGTACAAAACACTTAAACAATCATCAAGTAAGACAAATCTAAGACTATTTTAAGCTGATTTGTCTAGCTGGATGTGATTCGATCGCTATAAACTTATTCTCCTACTTGGAGTCTATAGCTCACAAAATATTTTGTTCAACCGTAATTCAGAAAGTTAAAAAGAATAATTGAAGACGCATAAATTAAGAAAAAGAATACTCTAACAAAGCACGATAAGAGATAATCTATGCCAGCGTTTCGACCTTTGATCACCGAAAAAAAATAAAAATGAACACGATAATTAGTAGTGAAAAGCAAAATAGAGTAATTTAAGTATGCGGCTTAATAAATAAAGAAGTATGCGACTTAATTAGTTAATTCAGATAATTTTGCATGATTAGAAAAGATCCATCTACAACTGCCCCTGTTTTCTACTATTATTGTTTCTTAAACTGTATGAAAATCCATAAAATCTAACTTTCAGCGCCCTGCGATATTATTGGAATCACTGTCGCAGATATATCCCAAAAAAAAGTAATCAATCCCAGCAGAATCAATATGCATCACAAAATGATGCAGGCCTCATTTAAGACACTAACATGGTTCATTTTCAAAATATCAGCCGTTCATATTAATAAAATTAAAAATGATTTTGGCATGGGTGGTTCATTTGACACAAACTCTTTTTGAACAAAAGAATTAGCCCTTTTGTTTTTCTATCCTATGTTGCACCGGGACGAATACTGGAACAGATACGGGGGCGGGGACGGGAACGGGAAACGGCTAAACTCAAAATTTATATATATATATATATATAAAAGCCAAAGCATAGATATCATATAAAATAAAACATCACTATAATATCTTAAATAAAACAAAAAGTTAACTAATCATTAAGTGAAAGATTTGCAACCACCAAAATCACATATCGTCCCTAGAACTCAAATAAAAACATACGTATGAATCGTACGTAAGTGATAAGCATGAAACATGAAAAGCATATACAAACTAGAAACAACACACATACATAAGTATGATTTGTAGGAAAACATGAAACAATACGCGTCAGACATGTAATTGACAAACCAAAAGACAGAGTTTGTAATAGTATATTTAACTGTGTTTTTCTAAGAGATAGTGAGAAATGACCATTGTGAAAGAAGATGAAAAGAATAAAAGTATGTTTAAGATTAATCAGAAGATGGATTAAAACTTTGTAACCATAATAGTTTTTTATATAGTACGTGTTTACATTAAAACCTTCCGGAAACGTTTCCAAAACCTGATTACACCGTCCCCCAAAATCTTTTCCGTCCCCACCGACTATGAAATGTTTCGGAAACGTCCCCATGCCGTCCCCACCGCCTCCCCGTCCCAGAAGCGCCGCTGGTACGTGAGATGGCAGTGAATTGCCGTCCCCATGCTCCATAGTTTCTATCTCATCCTTACTTCGTAACTAAAACGCAATCTTTCTCTCTCTTTTTTATCCGGCACCGATTTCAGCGTTGGGATCACTCAGTCCCCATAGCTAAAAAGAAAAAAAACAAAAGAGCCTTCTACCAACCAAATTCTCACTGAATCTAACTCTTCAACAATCTCCATCCAGAATTTTACACTTGATTCTCCTTCAGATATGAAAGTGTCACATCTCCAGAACAAGCCATCCATGATCCCTCCACTTTCACTTTGTCAGAAATCATTCAGTGAGCCTTCGGTTACTACGATTGTAGCTATCGAAACCTCAAAAAGAGAAAGCCCCCAAATCCTACAAATTTATTACAGCGCCTTTGTCTCCTTGCCATGTGTGTAATTCAGAGGTCTCTGTGCCTATTTCTGCCTGTGCAGATCCCACAAATAATATCTCAGCCAGCGTAGAGAAATCAACATCTGAAGAAACCCTAGCTACAGGATTCCGAGTTGCTCCCGTTGCTACTGTGAAAAGGGGGGGGGGGGTGTAGCGGTCCTAGCCTCACTTGGAAATCCAACTATGGACCCGACTGCTCCGCCATCCTCCACGGAACAGTTGTCGGTGACTTCTTAGAAGGGATTTACCAAGCCCTCTCAGGCTAAACTCCAACTGAAAGAAACCCTATTCTCCTGGTTTCAGACGAAGCTTGTGTCACCAACCCTAACGTAGTGGTGGAAAGAACAAGAAAGCTTGGGATTTCTTTATCTTCGACCAATTTTACGAAGATACCCCTCCCGTGGTGTTGTTCACTCAATTGCAAACGACATTTAGAGTAGGATTAAGCGAGACATTTTGGTATCTAAGCTGGAAGGAAATGCTTACCTCCTTCGAGTCCCTTGTCCAAATGTGTGTTGCAGGATTCTTAGCCAGACCTTTTGGTAATTTGATGTTCAAACTATGTTCATCGCGAAATAGGCACCATGACTGCAACAAATCAAACCATAGCTTGAAACGGTTCCTATTTGGTTGGAGCTTATTGGATCGCCGCTTCAGTCTTTCAATAATGATGCACTGCATAAGATAGTTGGCATTATAGGTCACCCAATTTTTCTTCACCCCTCTAAAGAGAACCTAACAAATATAGAGGTCACTAAAGTCTACACAGTTATTTTGACCCAAGGAAGAAGTTATTGGAATTTGTTAATGCGAGGTTCGAGAGTGTTGAGACTCCCTGTGTAGCTGTCTTTAGTCCCTAACTCCCCTCTCTGTGTTCGTTCTTCAACAAGGTTGGCAACATTATCCCTAGGTGCGGAGGTTGGCAACACTATCACTAGGTGCGAAGCAGCTCCAAGAACTTGCTCATCCTAATACTCATCTCGGCACATCACGGAAAATTTCCCAAAAGATAGGGCTAGTCTTCCTACTGACAAGGGAAAGGCTCCAATAAAGCACATCATTTCCCAGGTCTCTAATCCCAAGCGGGTTTCGAAAGTCAAACAGGTTACAAAGCTGTAACTCAAGCTGATTCAGTAAAGAATTCAGTCTTGAATGACTTCTCTCTAGCTCATCTTCTTGTTAAGTCTGACAAAGCCATTGCATCTACATCAAAGACTATTGATATATCCCATTTGGTTAATGTCCACGGTCTGAGCAAAGGCAGTCTATGTGTTGATCTCACAGGTGTCATGGGTATATTATCTACCTTTCTCTCTACTTTGGGTGACTGTCTATCGGAAATAGATTCTCTGTTAGGTGATGATGATAATCCTGAGGACCCTAATGACAAGTTTATAAGGTTATCTCTAAACGTTTCAAAATCAGTTTAAAGCTAAGGCAAGGGCAAGAGGCCCTCAATTCCTATGATTTTTTCACCTCATGTGGATATTTTTTAGTGGAATATAAGATGATTTAATGATTTTGTAAAGCGGCGAGGTTTCTACAAAATGGATGAACAAAAATAAACCTATATTCGGAGGTTTCATTGAGACGCATGTACAGCTGGTAAAGGCAACGACTATTATAAATCGTGCTCTTCTGGGATGGTTTTTTAGAATAACTACGGCTACTGGATCTAGGGAAAATCTGGTTATTCTGGCACCCTTCTGTTATTGTTACTGTTCTTTCGAAGTCACTTTCAAATGATCACTTACCGCGTTAAGTTACCTCTTATTACTACATAGCTATTTACTTCTATTATCTACGGGCCGAACTGTGCTATCGAAAGGCGTCATTTATGGCAAGAGATTGAGTCTGCAGCTTCTACCTTGAACCCTCTTGGGTTCCTTGACTTCTGCTAGGTGATTTTAATGATGAGATTCTTTTGTCTTCCAAACACTCAAATGGTGTGAATACTAGTTCAACCTGTGGAATGCGTGATTTTAGAAAATGTTTTCAACGTAGAGGTCTCTCGGATCTTCCTTACCGAGGCAGCACACTTCACATGGAAAAACAAGCATATCTCCAATAAGCTAGACAGAATTCTAGTCAACGACATTTGGCTGCAAACCCTTCTTGATTTTCTTGGTGTTGTTGGTGAACTTGGTATCTAAGACCATGCCTCTTCTTGTGACCTCACATACCAGCTCCGGCCTAATAAAAAAAGGCTGTTTAAGTTCTTTGCTCACTTAAACCAACACCCTAACTTGCACACATTATCAGAGGCGGTTGGAACAGTTTGCCTTTTGACGGCTCTTGTTAGCTTAACATATCAATAAAGCTAAAGGAGTTAAAGGATGTGATTCAAACTTGGAGTTGAGAGTTGCAGAGGCTTTTAATACACTTTCAGATTGCCAGCAACTGTCCCTCTCATCCCCTTCCCCTGTGGTAGCGCAAGCACTTGAAGCAGCTCACCGGAAATGGCTCACTCTAGCAAAAGCTGAAGACTTGTTCCTAAGACAGAAATCTCAGATTCAGTGGACCTTTGAGCGAGATGCAAACACTGCATTTTACCACATGTATATTAAATAGGGGCATGAACCAAATCAGATATATTTTTCTTGGATGAGGATGATATGGTTATCAATACTTTGGAGGGTATTAAAAACCACATAGTCTCTTATTTTGCTAACCTCCTTGATGGTCTTGTTGTGCCTACAACTTCAACACCGAAAACATAGCTAACCTGGTCCACATGAAATGTTCCTCAGAATCTAATGCCATTTTAGACGCTCCTTTCTCAGGCACTGAAATCCAACCAGCGTTCTTCTCTCTTCCAAAGAGTTAGATGTCTAGACCGGATGGCTATCCCGGAGAATTCTTTCAAGCTCACTGGTCAGCAATCGGAAGAGGCATGGTTGATGGAGTGAATGAATTCCTTACGTCTGACTTCCTTCTTAAGTAATGGAACTCAACCATTGTCTCTTTCGTTCCTAAAAAGCTTAACTCAACCCGTTTCTCAGAATTTGGGCCTATATTGTGCTGCAACTCAGTTTATAAGGTAATTTTGAAAGATCCTTGCAAAAAGACATAAGTTGGTAATGCCGCTGCTCATATCCAATGTTCAGTTTGCCTTCATTCCAGGGAGATTGCTTGATGAGAATGTTCTATTGGCTACTGAGTTGGTTTAAGGATATAACTGGAAAGCTATTTCCAAAAGGTGTATGCTAAAATTTGATCTTAAGAAAGTGTTTGATTCGGTGAATTGGAAGTTTATCATGAATACACTTTAAGCCTTAGACTTTCCTCCATGCTTCGGAAACCTGATTCACCAATATATATCTATAACCCGATTCTCAGTTGCAATTAATGGAGAATTATGTGGCTATTTTGAAGGCACTAAAGGATTTAGGCAAGGTGATCCACTCTCACCTTATCTTTTTGTCCTTTGCATTGAAGTTTTCTCCAAACTGTTGAACTCAAAATATACTGATGGGTCTATTGGCTACCATCCTAAAGCTTCTACCCCAGAGGTGACACATCTTGCATTCGTGGATGACATAATGGTATTCTTTGATGGTGAGAGGTCTTCCTTGGAACACATTTCTAACACTTTTGAGGAGTTCTCTGGATGGTCAGGATTTACAGTGAACAGACAAAAAATAGAGATACACTGGGGGCGTGAACCAGTCTGAGACCATCGACTTATCAAGCCTTGGCTCCACTATCGATTCACTCCCCATAAGGTACTTAGGACTACCACTAATGCACCGTAAATTCAGAATTGGTGACTATCATCCTCTCCTTGACAAGCTGTCTACTTGTTTCACCCATTGGGCTGTTAGAGCACTTTCCTATGCAGGAAGGTGCCAGCTTCTATCGTCAGTTATATTTATGGTATGGTGAACTTCTGGACATCATCTTTTATTTAACAAATCCAATCTATCTGCTCGCGATTCCTTTTAAGTGGAAAAATACATAACTAGCAAACTGCAAAGTTTTGTGGGCGGTAGTTTGTTTACCAAAGAAAGAACGCGGTTTACGACCAGGATTTTACCACCTGAAACAAGACATTGTGCTTGAAGCGGCTTTGTTTGTTATTTGAAAATGGCACCTCACTTTTACACTTCCGACCTCTGGCTTACCATTTTATTAGGGATAATGGTCACCAAATCAGTTTCTGGTGGGATGTGTGGACTCTATACGGTCTGCTTATTGAATTTCTCGGTCATAATAGTCCTAGAGATCTAGTTGTTCTCTTCATGCTAAGGTTTAAGAAGTTTGCAATTCTTCAGGTTGGATTCTTCGTTGACCTAGATCACCAGCTGCGGAGACACTGCAAATCTACCTAAATACTATATCACTCCAAGCTTACAGGCCTATCAGAGGATAAATACTCTTGGCTAGTCAATGAAAGCCTCATAGAGATATTCTTGACAAATCACACATGGGAGGATATGTGCAACCATGCTCCCCTGCAACCTTGGGCACCTAACGTCTGATTCAAGGGAGCTATCCCAAGACTTGTCTTCCTAATGTGGCTGGCTCAGCTTGATAGACTCTCTACTAGAGCCCAGCCTGCATCTTGGGGCCTAAAAATTTCCATGATGTGCTGTCTTTGTGGCTCTTACGTTAAGAATCATGTCTTCCCTCACTGTGAGTGGAGCTCTGATCTTCGGTCTTTCTACTTGAATCAGTTGGAATATAGTATTTCAGGTTTCCACATTTGGACTGCATTGATTGGCAATCAACTTGGACACCACCTCACTAAAACTTCTTAAGCGTCTGGTATGTCAAGCTAAAGTTTACTGCATATCGTTTGAGAGAAATAAGCGTCTTCTCAAAAACATTTCCACACCGCCAGGGATCATCTTCAAACTGTTTGATAGGTTTATAAGACCATCTACAATGGAGGAACTTTATAAATAGATATGGGTTTGCTCAATTGTATTTCTCTAAAATAGAGATCTCTAAAATAGAGATCTCTAAAATAAAGATCTCTAAATATAAAATAAAATACAGAAGAATGCTATTTCTTTCTCTATGAATAAAGAAATAAAACAGTAATTTTTATTTTAGAGACAACTATAAAGATTTGACCAAAAAAAAAAGAGGCAAATATAATGATGGGTTAAAGTGATTTTACCTCTAAAACTATCATAGAGACAAAAATAGAAGTGTGTTGGAAATGCTGTAAGGGATGCTATTCTGTCCAAGAGGAATCAAAAACAGAGTAGCGACCTTATGCAACATTGGCTAACTAACGCCTAATCTTTTAAAGTGAAATCTCATTTCTCTTTGTAAAATTTGTGTGCTTTACCTTGTTTTTAACTTTTTGGCCAAGGTAAATCATAGTTGGGATCAAACTCTTCCCATTTTATGGAATTCACATTTTGGCGAAACAAATATTTAATTGAAACACATTTTTTGAATGAGTTTATAGACATAAATTAATATACATATATAATACAGACTCATTACACTTTTAACAGCAAGACTATGGGCATGGTTCAGAAGTATATATAATAATGGTAGAGATTTCTTAGTTTCTACGTGCACAGTTGATAGAACTATGTGGAGGCTCAGGATTGCAGCTGAGGCTGGAGATGGCCCTTATTTGTTCAGTACCAACAACTACGTAGGCAGGCAGATTTGGGAGTTTGATGCAAACTCAGGCTCTCCAGAAGAACGTGAAGAGGTCGATAGAGCTCGTCAGAATTTTTCCATAAACCGTTCTTGTTTCAAGGCTAGTGCTGATCTCCTCTGGCGCATGCAGGTATACCATAAACATTAAATATATGCATTACCACTTTGGATCTTACCCCATTTATATGATTTTTTTTTCTATTGTTATTATTTTATTTTAATTTTTTTGGGGGGCGGGGGGATTACACAGTTTCTGAGGGAGAAGAAGTTTAAGCAGAAAATTCCTCAAGTAAGAATAGAAAATGCAGAGGAACTAACATATGAAGACGCAAGGGCAGCACTAAGGAGAGGGGTGCTTTATTTCGCGGCCTTGCAGGCTGATGATGGACATTGGCCTGCTGAAAATTCTGGTTCTATGTTCTTCAACGCCCCCTTTGTAAGCTACTCCCCCGAGCAAACTCTGTTTTATCATTTCTTTTTGGTTAAGGGAAAACAAAAATATATATATAGTGATTCTAAAATACAAAACTACAGTTCATATCCTTGTACATCACTGGCCATCTCGAGAAAATTTTCACTCCTGAGCATCGCAAAGAATTCATGCGTTACCTGTATAACCATCAGGTACTTGTAAACATATCTCTCTGTTCATCATATGAAAGATAAGATATATACATATATGTTATTTCGTGTTATTCATTTAACCTTTCTTCACATGTTCAAGAACGATGATGGTGGATGGGGAATACATGTGGAAGGCCATAGTGTTATGTTCTGTACAGTCCTCAATTACATCTGTCTAAGAATTTTTGGGATGGATCAAGAAAGTGTGTGTGCAAGAGCGCGTAACTGGATCATCAACCATGGCGGTGCCGCGTATACGCCCTTGTTTGGAAAGATTTGGCTTTCGGTATAAATTACTAATATTAGTATGGCCGTATTAAACTTGAGTTTTCTAATATTACTTTAAATTCAAGAACGGAATTCAAAAATACTATCTAAATAAACTTTTGTTCTAAATATACCATTACAAAAAAAAAAACCAAGAATCACTAACATGATGTCAACCCAAAATACCATAAAATTAAACCTAAGCTTTAAACCATAATAACTAGATTCTAAATCTAGAAAGAAAAAAAAACTCTAAAGCTCTAAGTTAAACACTAAAGGCATGATACTAAACCCAAAGTAAAATATATATCTAGACCCTTAAAAGTCATTTTTAATGCTTGTGGTATTTCAGTATAAAACGTATAAGATGTTATTATTATAAGATGTCCACAAAACCTTTTTTAATTAGTGGTATTTGATTTTTTTTTTCTAAATTCAACATGCACAGGTTCTTGGAGTGTATGATTGGTCTGGTTGCAAGCCCATGCCACCTGAGTTCTGGATGCTTCCTTCGTCGTCTCCTTTAAACGGAGGTTCAACAACTAATTATATATGATATGAATGTTAATTAGCACGTCCCCTAAGCTGAAATTAAAATTTATCTGTCTGTATACAGGAACTGTTTGGATTTATTTACGAGACATTTTCATGGCTGTGTCATACTTGTATGGAAAAAAATTTGTCGCTACTCCAACACTTCTAATAGCACAGCTCCGGGAAGAGCTTTATCCTCAGCCTTACAACAAAATCAAATGGAGTCAAGCTCGCAATCTATGTGCAAAGGTATATAGTTATTGTCTTGATTTGACAACTCATCATCCCAACCCTAGATTATTTCTTACCTAAGATTGTTTGCGTTTCTATGTTGAAATATTAGTTATCTCATTGCGGAACTATAAAAAAAAACTTGTTTTCATCAGATATCTATGTGAATTGTAAACGCAAGCGTTATTCAAACACTATATATTGTGGTAACAAACTTTTTACATATGTGAGTATTATTAATTAACGGATATATTGATGATTATGATGTAGGAAGATCTATACTATCCACAGTCTTTTTTGCAAGATATGTTTTGGAAAAGTGTTCATATGTTCTCAGAGAACATCTTAAACCAATGGCCTCTAAACAAGCTCCTAAGACAAAGAGCTCTCAGAAAGACAATGGAAATCATTCACTATCACGATGAATCCACTCGATACATTACCGGTGGATGTATACAAAAGGTCTATTTTGAATTATATTTAATATTAATGCTTTTATTTACTGATCATATCGTTTGAATAAATTTTGAATTTCTTTTTATGGTAGCCGTTTCATATGCTTGCGTGTTGGGTAGACGACCCAGACGGTGATTATTTTAAGAAACATCTTGCTCGAGTCCCAGATTTCATATGGATAGGCGAAGATGGTCTGAAAATCCAGGTTAGAATTAATTAGTTATTTGCAGGGCTGGTCATGAGATTCATATATTTACTAAAGACAACAATCAAAAAAAAAAAAGAAAAATGGGCTGGTTTGGTATATATACTTTTTAATGGGTCGTTTTCTAAACCTATGTTTCGTAAAATTAATGGTAGCAAGCTCATACTTGCCTCGTTTGGCCTCAAGGCCAGCTCTGGTTATTGAGCTTTAGTTTTTTTTATATATTTAGTGGAACCAATTTGGATCATCTGTCAATTTACTCTAAACTTAGTTCAATCATAGATGCTTAACTTAGGATAATGGAACCAATTTAGCTTACCTATCAACTTGTTCTAGTCTATAAGGTCAGGTCTACTTTTTTTTTTAAATGACAATAATCAAAACATATAGATGCTTGAATTTCGGGTTAGTTTTAGTTTTAAAGTCCCTTTGTAGTAAACTGGCACATATCAATTGTGACCCAGTCTTCTTTCACGTTGACCAACCCTTGCTTGGTGGTGCAGTCTTTTGGTAGCCAGCTATGGGATACGGCTTTATCGCTGGAGGTCTTGTTAGCTGCTGATATGGATGATGAGATTAGCTCAACGTTGATCAAAGGATACGACTTCTTGAAGAAATCTCAACTGACAGAGAACCCTCCCGGTGATCACAGGAAAATGTTTCGAGAGATAACGAAAGGCGCGTGGACCTTTTCAGACCGAGATCAAGGATGGGCTGTTTCTGATTGCACTGCTGAGAGTCTAGAGGTGTGAATTATAAAATCTTATAAACTTTTTTTTCCTTAAAAAGAAAAAAGTTTTGTGAATGTACGTGTACTGAAAATTGACAATGACATAACCATCAGTGCTGCCTAATCTTTGAGAGCATGCCAATGTTGGGTGAGAAAATGGATGCAGAGAAGCTCTACGATGCCGTTAATTTGCTTCTACACTTTCAGGTACAGATACCTTTTTATTTTATTCTATGAGTCTCAAATTTGGACCGATCAAGTTAAGTTTAAGTAACAATTCTCTCATAATAGTGTTAAAATGGCAGAGCAAGAATGGAGGTTTAGCTGTGTGGGAGCCTGCTCGTGGGAATACCTGGCTTGAGGTTATGCTACGTACCTATTTATTTTTCTTTATATTATTTTTTGTTTGGAAATGTGCTCAAGGTGCAGTTTGTATTAATGTAGTGGCTGAGTCCCGTGGAGTTTGCCGAAGACACAGTCGTCGAGCTAGAGTAAACTCTTACATATTTCTACTAATTAGAAAAATTTTGGGTCGGAGTTTTACTTTAAAAAAACTGAACTGTGTTGTCATATCCGATATCTTTTAGGTATCTTGAATGTACAGGGTCCGCAATAGTAGCACTGGTTCGGTTCTTGGAAATGTTTCCAGGCCACAGAAAAGAAGAAGTCGAGAGTTTTGTAAGAAAGGGAATCAAATACATTGAGAGTTTCCAACTGCCAGACGGTTCATGGTATGGAAACTGGGGCGTGTGCTACATCTTTGGAACCTTTAATGCGGTCCGAGCTCTCGTTGCCGCAGGCAAGACTTACAGTAACTGTGATGCTATCCGCAGAGCAGTTCGGTTCCTTCTAGATATACAAAACGAAGAAGGTGGATGGGGCGAGAGTTATCTCTCTTGCCCGATTAAGGTAAAAACAAAAACGAAAATCTCTCAAACTCTTATTCTTCTTAATAAAATACCAACGATGAAAGTATATGTATAATTTGCTGCCCCAAAAAAGTGAGATATGTGTATATCCTGACTTAATTAATAGTACGGTGGAATGCAGAAATATACTCCTTTGGAAGGAAACAAGACGAATGTTGTGAATACAGCACAAGCAATGCTGGGTCTTATTATGGGTGGTCAGGTTAGTGAAACTCAACCACCACTAATTTTAATAACATATTATATATATATATATTACTACACACTTGGTTCCTATAGTTCTTTATTAAAAGAAATGTTATTTTCAGATGGAGAGGGACCCAAGTCCGATCCATCGCGCTGCTAAGGTGTTGATTAATTCGCAGCTGGAGAACGGTGATTTCCCACAACAGGTGTGACTTCTGTTTTTGTGTGTTTTCTTTTTTTTTTCAATCATATTCCAGAGTTCATTGCTCATACGCATGACATATTTCTGCCAAAACTATGCAGGAAATAATGGGAGTGTTCAAGATGAATTTGTTGCTCCATTATCCAACCTATAGGAACATTTTCACTCTCTGGGCACTCACCTATTATACCAAGGCCCTTCGTCTGCGTCTGTAATTAAATTTGTCACACTTGAATCTCATTATCACCACGTTCTCTTTTAGAATGTACACAACAATCTTTGCTTCTATCACAAGAAACAAGATGAAAGATCCACATAGATTCCTCATTTCATTCTCGTTCGTCATCATCATGATCCGCTCCTTTTTTTGATAAGTACAACAAACCCGCTCCTTCCATACCTCAAGGCCATAATTCTGGTTATCTTGGTTCTAGTTAGGCCGACCACCAAACTGGTTTTCGTTGTAATTCTGCATTTGGTTCTATTCCAACTAAATATGTGAACAAATAAGTGGCGTTTCGGTTTGTAATTTTACCGTTTCTAAAACTGGGTCTACTAAAGGCTCTTGTAAACTCTATTTTTCCACCTCTAAATTTGAAAATCATTTAACCCAAATAGTTTTTGGACAATTCTCAAAAATACAGCTAGAATAAGTTTTTTGTTCCAAATGTAACATCAAAAGTTTTATTTTTCCAATAACCACCATTAGAATAATGTTTTTCCCAAAATACCATAAACTGAACCCAAACTAATTTAAACCATCAAAACTAAATGCTAAACCCCAAAAACCCCTAAAGCTCTGAATTAAACTTAAAGTGCAAAATACTAAACACAAACCTAACAATTTCAATTTCTAATTAAAATTCATTATCAATCTTTGTGGTATGTTAGGATGATAAATTATAATTGTTTAATTATGTAGATTTATCCACAAAACCGTTTTTGTGGCATGTGAGGAATTACTCATTTTCTTTACATTTTTAACATATCTTCTCAATAAAAAATAATTAGATAGTGTTATTCGTGTTGTGAATTAGGAGAGAATGAGGGAAAACAGTTATTCTTATTATTCCATAGGTAATGATACATATATATACTGATACAAATTTAGGGTTTTAGAACTCTTTAGAACATGGGCTTATGGACCTAATGGACATCCACCTAATTAATTCATAATACTCCCCCTTGGATGTTCATTACAAAAATATTCCTAAAACGCATAAGATGCTGCCTCATTAAAAACCTTACCAGGAAAACCCACTGAGAAAAACCATGGTTAAGGGAAAAAGGTGCAGCGCGCATCTACTCCCCCTGATAAAAACATAACTTAAAATATATGAGACAACACAATCTCACATGAACAAACTTTTTCTTAGTCTTGGGTTTGGACAGGTTCATTTCTCTTGGCAGATTTGACACTCCTTACTGAAACTTGAATATCTTGATGATCGTAGGACAAAGTGACTTCAAACCACTTGGAAATCAAAGCTAACATACATGGCTAACTTCAGGCACTGGTCTAACTCTTGTAAGATGGGAATATTGAGCAGTATTTGGGATACCAGTCGAAATTAGGTATTCAGAGATAGCTCATACATGTCCCACGAAAACAGCCATATCTCAAGTTCTATTATCTGTAATGACTTGGTTCAAATTGGAGACGAAAATAGACTCAAAGGTCTTTCTCTGGACACCAAGTACATATATTAATTCCATCTAGAAGGTCTCTTTTGGTTGGAAAACTTTCGACCTTCGATTTTGTCTTACGAATGGAATGTATTCTTGATTCTTTTCAAGTATGATTGATCTTGATCATTCTCTCCTGCTTTGCTCAATCTCAAAAATATATTGAAATATTTATAGATCTTCATCACTTAAGTGATAATATTTCTCTTTAGGTATCTATCATTTCCGTGTTCTTTGTTGCCTTGTTAAAACCTTGAATGGAAAAACCCAATGGGACAAAAACCATGATAAGGAAAAAGAGTACAACCACGCACATCATCATATTCTCCCCCTGGAAGTATCATCTTTGGGAGAAGTATTCTTATCATACATATCATCCTTTTAAGAATTGATATAATCATATCCTTAGTGAATAAACTCGTTTGATTGTCAGATAATCTCTTAGACCATTGGACTTCTTTTCCGTAACATTACTTTCACACAAAATATTATATCTTTGTCTATTTGGACTCCATGTCCTAATTTCTATAGACAATCTTTTAAATCTTTATATTGTACATACGAGTTATTCCTCCTTTTCATATAAACTTTACTAGTATGACCATTCTTCTTGTCATACAGAATCACATCTTTCAATTATGAAAGAGATTAAGAAAATTTAAATATCATGGTACTTCATGACCAAGAATTATTTCCTTTATATGTTCAATATACTCGTGCGGTAATGTTCTCGAGAACTAGAACTTGCTGCTTCTAGCAGTCCAAATCTTTATAGGGTTTACTGCTTCTTGCAATTTATATCCTTTTGGATCATTGACATAATTGTCATTTTCCAGTGGCTTCCAATTCTTGCCAGATTTAAGAAACTTGAAGGTTGATACTTCCACCACATGATGTGTTTCTTACAACAATTTCGGGTCTTTATGAGAACTCTTGCGAAACTACTCTTTTTGCATCTCACAACTTTTCATCATCTCATTCATTCTTTCACATAAATACCAATTTATGTGCCACTTGTTTTACACCATTAGTTGTACGGACTACTGGTCCGAATACTACTCTCTTTCCAAGAGATTTAATCCCACATCTATTGCTTATTTCTATTTTGGCCAATCATTTCTTTGTGTACACTTTTCAATAGACGGTTTATGATCCTCATTCTCATCAACTGCTCTATTGCATGCATAAGTATTCACGACGTCGATTTGATATCGGTTCTATATTGTTCCAGACATGACATAGCTATTTTGAGACTTCTTTATTCTCAGGTACCTGAATTTTTTCTTGTCATATTTTCTATCTCTTTTCGAGATCCTTAATATTTCATTCCTCGATTCTGCCATTTTCATTCATGCTCCTTTTCTTTTCGAGGATTATTATATTTAGAACTGATAGATCTATCACGCTTCAGACGCTCTTTAGACTCATTAGCAGTTTATATTGTCCTTCTAGGACATCTATTTTAACTGGAGCATCTACAGTTGGTTCTTGTGACTTAATCACTCTTTTAGGGTCAGAAAATGAGTCTGACAACTCATATGATAATCTCTGTAATAGAATTATCTACATACATTTATTTTGGACTTATAATCACGCGCTTTAGTCCGAGGATCAATGATAATTCATTTCAACTTATTCATTCTCCAGCTGTTTATTTTTCTCTCCCTAATGTTGGATAGACTAACTTTGAGTCTTTACATAAATCTTATAAAATCTTCCAGATTTTTATCACCAATGGAGATCATATCCAACATATACATAGGCTCATTTGAGGTCCCATCTTTTAGCTGTGTGGTGGAGCAACTACAACTTATCCAAATTTTATAGATGGGGATCTTTGGTTCCTGGCCTAAAACCAATTTAATGGGGAAAGTTCTTAATTACTCTTTGGCATTATGCGAATCAATGCTGCTGCATTTCATGTATGAACATTAGCTATAAGATGTTCATCATGTATCTTTTACATGCATAAATCCAAGGCTTGTGAATTCACCAGTTTTACTAATTAGTCTCACAAACATTAGGTTGCGGATCTATGACAAGGATACATACGACTTTCTTGTCGATGCATTAAACATATGGTGGATGATCAATCCGCTAGTGGGTGATCAAGCCCACAAACATTTCCTTGTATAAATAGATTTCAAATCTATTTGACTGGTGAAACAGTATTCTTATATTGCCTTGTAAGCAAGCAGCATATAGCAGATCATTCGTAAGAATTTTCTAGTTCTTCAACGAATGTTCAGATGATATATATCTTTCGCGTCATTACTAAACCGGGATGGCATAACCGGTTTGCCAAACATTACACTTTCAGTAAACTTCTAGTTTACTATTATATTTATCTCCATTTTCTAATCATTGTGTAGTACAATATATACGAGGATGTGGGCACTTTCTCAACTATACTTTTAGTGCCTTAAGAAATATTTCTGATTTGAAATGAAAATTCAACGTTTCTTTTGCTGGGTTTCTCAGCATACTTTGTCTCAAATATATGTGAATATAATTTAAGAAGGATTCATTAATCTCATTTTAATGTAAACATAATCTTCTAGATGTTTCACTTAATATAAATTGTGAGATTCTTTGACTCTTCCCCTCGAGATGATAGTACTACATGTTTATCAATCTTGAATGAATCTCATTTTTGAATCAACAACATACCCTACATGGGTCATGTATTCTTTCTTAAATCCTTCTTACTTTTGAGACTTATAAGAATATGATGCAATAAAGGATTTTAAATTGCATTCTTATGTGCAGGAATATTATGTACTCTTCTGGAGCATCATATATATCCTCTTTTGGAACATTCAATAAGCTTTATGCTATCTTGTATTGTACTCACAATAATTTTCTTTCATCTTCAGATGATTGATTCATATCTCTTCTTTATTATCTTTATTTTCTCAACTTCAAGTGAGAGTATGAGTTCTAAAAAGAAATTTTTTGAATCTTGACCTTACATCAATAGCTCATTGTTTTTCTGAGTCTCAAAAAGACAAGATATAAGTATAAACTTCTTTAATCTCTTTTGTCAATCATGTGTCTGCTGGACAACATTACTTGTGTGAAAAATGTATTCTCATCTTTGCATCATTAAAATTTTCTTCAAGTAAATTTACTTTTAAACTTAACATCCAATATAGTGGAGTTTTATTTACAGACTTCAGGTCTTGTAATCTTTTAGATGCAAAACACACAATGAGCTTTAGATAATCACATTCAGGTGATTATATCTTTTCTTTGGAATGTTTTCCAAAACTTATAATGATACATATGAATCATGTTATTAATAATGTTCGAATCCTTGTCATAGTCATAGTTATTATTGCTCAAGCAAATATTGCTCAAGCTTAAGACTTGAGGTTCTTCCATGTTTTGTTCCGGTAGATTGGATTGTACCATCTCATTCGCATTAAACCAGGCTTGACACTCACTCTCAGCATAACGAACTAGCTCCAATGGGTCCCTATCAATTCCTCTGAAGAGCTTATCATTTCTAGCCTTCCAAATGTACCATATTATCCAGCTAATTAGTTCGTAACAATTCTCATTGTGCGGAAAAAAAACATTATTAATAACATGATTCATATGTATCATTATAATATATTAGGACCTGGCCAATACACAGATAAAAATCTTGTTATAAGTTTTAGTTTTTGAAGTTGCAGTCCACATAACTACAATACCTTTTTAATTAAATATTTAAAATGTTGGAACATGATTTATCACATAAATCCGGTCTCCGAAAAATCCAATAAAAAATACTAAATTAACAATGAAAGCATGATCATTCAGCAAAGTCCATCTATTCTAACCAAAAGGGTTATCTCATAGTTTGAGGCAGAGAGCTTCAAATCTACGGATAACAACCATGACCGATCACTTCAGTGTTAATTGGTTAATCAACAGACCGAAATCTTCAGAGCAAGCAAAACATGGCATACGTGCCCTAGATACACGGAGTAGTTGGAGCGAGCTAAAGAATATTAAATACAAAACCAAGATCATGATAAAGAGACGCTTTTTGACTTACTCGCTTCAGACCTAAAATACTCTCGAATTGTTTTGTCTTATGTTTTGTTCTTTGTATTCATAATATTCATAATATTAAGTCCTATCATTTCCCTATACCTTAAGATTTTGATTGAGGGATTTAGCTCTCACACACAGTATTTTTGGAAATATAATTAGTTTTAAATAGGCAGAAATGTATTAATTAAATACAACAATAGTTTATAGACAATTCTCAAAAGTAACGCATTCTTAAGTTTGTTTTTACAAAAATACCACAGACCTAAAACTTAACTCTAGCTCTAAGAAATAAATTCCAGACTCTACAAAATTATTTTAGTTTTTAAAAATATTGGGAAAAAAACCTTTAGTAATAATTTTGAAAAAAATAACTAATGATGGTATTTCTAAAATAATAAGTTACTTTAGTTGTATTTAAATGTTTTTATATTTTCTATAGTTGTTTATATAATAGTCTTTTTTAAGGTTGGTTAATTATGCTATTACAACTATGAAAAATATTACATAGACAATTTTACGGCCGATAATTTTAAATGCTTTAAAAGGATTTACGTCTGATTGAACCAATTTGAGTTGCCATATGAGATCCATGTCTAACGATACTTCTTGCATCATGTTGAAGATCTCATGTAAACTTTTTTATAGATATTCAGCATAATTTGTCTACTATAGGATTCGAAACTCATACTTCATGATGTACAACTATTAATGAATTTTTAGTAAAACCATTAGATTAAGAGGCTTCCACAAATTTATGTGATGATCTAATATCTGGAAAAAGACTATGATTTGGAGAAAAATGTATAGAATGTATCAGTATGTATGGAGTTTTTATACAATTTTGATTTTCTTATAATTCAAATTTTTAATTTATTTTGTGATGTTTAATTGTTTTAATTTTATATTTAAAACTGTTTCCATGTTTAATAAATTTTAGTTAATTTTAATTTTTAAAAATTCACTAGTCTTTCTCATATGAATTTTGATATTTATATTTTGATTAAAACTTCACATTTAGTCATCTTTATAGTTTAATTTATTTTTAAAATATATAATTGATATATTATAGTCCCACTAACAACATTAATGCTTATGTTAAGAACCATGGAGATTTATTAGGGGAAAATTGTTATTTGCGTTTATTCTGCTAATAAAATACTCTATAAACAAAACTGTGAGTGTATGCTATTTATGGATGGTCTTCTTTTATCTCAATTTCCCCAAAAAAAAAGTTACGGCAAAATTGAAGTAGGAAAACTATGAAATACACTCTTAAATCATTTGTGCAAGAACTTGTCTATAACAAACGTTAACGTGAACTTGAAATATATTTTTAAATCATTTATAAGAGAGTGGTCGTGGTTGGTTGACAATGGTGGATGGAAAGGTTTGAATTTGTAGCAATCCTCGGTGTTGCTCCTTAAATCACCTTGGAGTTAGAGAGGTTTACTTCGTCGTACACTTTTCACTATGTTGATTGTAATTTGCTTTCATTTATTTTTTGAAATGTTCTTCGTTAGTCCCAAAACTAAATAATGATAAATCAACAGGCTGGCGATAAGAGGATCACATGGAAAGCGCAATACAGGCAAATTGATATGCAAATCATTTGCTCCATGTGAACACATAAGATAGAATCATATATGCATAAATGTCAACTAACATATTTCGGTAATAGTGTATGATACATTTTAAAAGACAATATCGTGCAAAACGCATAGATAATCACCAAGTAAGACAAACATCTGTGACTATTTTAAACTAATTTGTCTAGTTGTATGTGATTCGATCACCTATTAACTTATTCTCTAAGTTTGTTATTATTTAATTTACTTCATTGAAATCTCTAGCTCATAATTGTTGTTTAACATTAATTTAGAAAGTTGAAAAAAATATTTTTAAATGAAAAAATTCTATATATTATTAGTTATAAATTCATTTTAAATATTAGTTGATATTATTATATTAAAATAAAAAAATGTAGATTTTAATTATGAAATACAAATTAGGAAGAAATGTACTCTTAACAAGAAGAGAACGTTTATGTCAATCTTTTGACTTTTCATCACCAAAACTAATGAAAACTAGATTATGATCCGTGCGATTGCGCGAAATTATTTATATTTATATTTACAAATTGTGTTTAAAGATTAAAAATTTATGATTTGACTATAAATTTAAGACTTTGGTATCAAATGATCTTGGTTTTAGTTGATGGTATTGGATTATTTAAATGAGCCTTGAATCGTAGTTGATAAGTAATAATTATTTTATGTATCTTGTTGGATATACAATTTTATTTAATGTGACTTTTAATTCTTAAATAGACCAAAAAAAAACAACTGTACTCACATATTAATAAATCGTGCATATATATATATATTACAGATGTTTCCAAATGGTTTACTTTTCTAAATCTTTTAATAATCATGCTTTCATGTTTCAAAATATTTTATTTTTGCATATCCTTTTCCGACTCCAAGTAAATGTAAAATTAGATGTAAAACTTAAAATTTGTAGCTAACTAGTATTTATATGTCACTAGGTGATTTTCCCGTGCTCATGCACGGGTATAAATATTAACAAAACAAATATATTATTAAAATTAGTTAATATTTATTTTATTTTTAATTATTGTGTAATTTGTATGTATGATTATTTATAATTAATAATATGTTATTTTAATTACACATGTGATTTTGGATATATAATATTTAATTAGGTTGATAATTATTTAGGTATATAAGACTGAATATAATTTTCTAAATTCAACCATAACCTTTTTATTTTTAACAGATTAAAATTTTTATTAATTTAATTATTTGCATCTAGTTGATTGTTTTGTAGATTTGTAAATATAGTTTAATAAGTTTGTGTACATTCATATAAGAAAATAACTTAATATATAAAGAAATATTTTTATTAGTTTAAATATATATAATATGTCTCATATTTCTGTTTATGTAATAAATTGTATTTTCTTATGTTGTATACGATTCTTTAACTCTATTTGTACTTGGTATATCAATAAAACTTTTAAACAATAAATATGTATAGAAAATTATTTAAGATTATTTTTAAACTAATTATATAATTTTAATATCAACATTAGTTTTGGAAACTTTTATTTGAAATCATATTATGTATAATATAAATTTTGTCTATAAAATTTATCAATGTTCATTCAATTAATATTTTATTTTCATCATATATGTTATTTAGAAATAATAAAGAAAGGAAACAAAATTAAAACAAATAAAAATTTGATAGTAAAAGTTAGATATAATATTTTAATTTATTAAGTTTAGCTATGTAATTAACCATCATAAAAATTAAAATGAGTGATACTCGTAGAAAAGTGACTTCTCTAATTATATACTTTGAATTATTTGTTCCAAAAACTTATAGTAAAAAATATGTTAGTTTCTTATAGATAGTTTTATCTATGTAATTTAAAAATATATATATCAAGAAATTCTAAATCAAATTTAAAATTTAACAAAAAAATCTATTTTGAAAATATAAATAAAACATCTGTGTACTATTAATCTTACAAGAAAATAGATTGATAAAGAAAATAATTTTATAACTTAATATACATATATATTTATGTTATTTAAGATTATATTTTAAAAGAAATAAATTATTTTTAATCCATCATTATTTTTTGGGAAATTTTCTTTTATGAATGTATAATATTAATTTTCGTTTGAAAATAATAACTGTTTCTTTGAAATTTTTTTTTACTATATATGTTATTTGGAAATAATATAAAAGGAAAAAAATAGAAAAGTTGATTATTGCAATTAGATTTAATATTATTTAATTCTTTAAGGATAGTTATGTAATTAACCATCGTGAGAGTTAACGTGAACGCGATACATAGGAAACTGACTTCTCCAATAATATTATAGAGATGTGTATCTTTTTTTTTTGTAACACATAGAGATGGGTATCTAGAAGAAAATAATCTTATATATATATATATATATATATTTTTTTTTGGTGCCACAAAAGTTCAAATCTCGATGAGATTGGATTGACGGATCCAAAACCTATTGACCAAATTTCTCACGATTTTTCATCTTGGTTGATCAATCTGGAAAGGGGATCAATGGATCCATATATCTTCTTTGCAACTTCTTCTTGATCATCATAAATATTTCCGAAACTTTTACGTTGAAAGTTAAGAATTTTGAAAAACAATCTAAAATCAATGTCTACCACAAATAAATTTGTAAATCAAATATATATATAAATATATATATATATATATATATACATTTGATATCTTTATATTAGAGATAATAACAGCTAATTGCAGGTACTCTATAAATAAGAAAGAAAATACTCGAGAGAGAGGTCAAAGCAAAAAAAAAAAAAAAAGTTCAATGGAGAAGATGAGCGTAGAAACCATAAAACCTTCTTTGCCAACTCCACAATGTCTCCGTACACTCGACCTTTCCGTTGTTGATTACTTGACGCAGCCAGTGTACACATACGCATGTCTTTTCTACAGCAACGACCCCTCAATCCCGCGAGAAGAAACCATCCAGAAACTGAAGACTTCTCTCTCCGAAACCTTAACCAGCTTCTATCCTTTCTCCGGCAGAGTTAATGGCCTGAGCCTCGCTGTCGACTGTAACGACGAAGGAGCCATATTCATCGAAGCCACTCTCGGCAACTCTACGCTCTCTAGCTTTCTCAGCTCCCCAGATTCAAACGAGATTCAACAAACTTTGCTTCCTCTCCACTATGTCCCTAGAACAAGCGAGGCCTCTGTAACGTGGCCTCTTCTGATCGTGAAGACGAGTTATTTCAAATGTGGAGGCATGTCCCTCGGAATCTGCATGTCACATAAGCTCGCAGACGCAGCCTCTTTGTCATCATTCATACGGGTTTGGGCTGCTACCGCTCGTGGAGAGAGCGGCACGGTGGGCAAACCTGAGTTCGCGGGGATAAATATATACCCACCAGCTAATGACGCCTTAAAAGCTGTTGAGATACACAAACCTAAGAGCATCATTAACGCAGGTGCTAACAAGAGTGCTTAAGCATTTTTTTATTTAAAAAAAAAAGGAAAAAGAGATAATTAGAGAAGCAGCTGTGCTTAATTAAGCGAAGGAAGCAGCGGTGCTTCTTGGACACATGTAGGCCTCTCATCAAGTGGTGCGTATTTCTCTCTCTCTCGACGACTCCGTCTCGTCTTCTCTCTCGACGAAACCGATGTCCCCTCGACTCCACCTCTACGCCTCCGTGATGATCTCTCATCGTCTCCGGTAATTCTGATGATGAAGTCGATTCTCCGGTAATTTTCAAACTGATGTCTCTCGTCTCGATTCTTCTCTCAAGGTCAACCGTACCCAAAGCTCTTGTTAATCAGAAACCATACCCAGTGCTCTTGTTCCTCAAACTCGGAGTTGTTCTCGCCATAGTTTATGTTCTCTACGAGTAACATCATCACATTACAAGCCATACTCAGACACCAGAGTTTTCTATTATCTACTTCGTCCCTTACTAATTCTAACGAAGAGGTAATAACTTTGAATTTTGTTGTTTTTGATCAAAATGATATAGAAAGTATTGTGAGGTCTTTATAAAAAAAAACTGTTTTGACGATCTTTAGATTATGCTATGTGATCTTTGTAGCTTTTAGGAATTATAGATGAAAAGGTTTCACCGTTGATTTAAAGCATTGGTGTTTATGTACTTTTGTTGATCTCATATGCTTTCTGTTATAAATGCTCTTTAGGTGGGGGAATCGTTCACTAGAATGATATTTCAATATAATCTAGAGAAAAGAAACTCCATGTTCTTCTCTTGGATAAAAGAATCTGATAGTTCACTTAGAATGTATGTCTCCTGGCCAAAGTATATATGATTTCCTCCAAGAGATAGACATGCGTTTCTTTTCACCTTTTTGAATAGCGAGAATAACAACGTAGTGGGCTTGATGTTAATGTGATTATTAGTCCTTAATTTCTGAATTTGCTGGTTTGATTTATGTTAATAGAGGACAAAAGGCCAGAACTTTACGTTGAGTGTGCATTGTATATAGATGGAGCTCCTTTTGATCTTCCCATGAGAACAAGGTTTCTTCTCTTTTTTATATATATACTTCTCATAAATTTTGCCTTCCTTGATTGTATCTCTGTTGTGATGACCTTTGTAGAACTGTTTTGATGTTTCATATAGCTCTGTTTTTAATTTCAGGTTGAACACTACAGGACCACCATACTGCTGGAATGAACTCATCACTCTCAGTTCTAAATATCGTGACTTGACTGCTCACTCGCAACTTGCGATCACTGTAAACAAATAGCTGCCCCCATTGCTTCCTCTATTTTTTTTTTGATGCTCATCGAAGAGTCTACTATGCTTATATTAGGTATGGGATGTTTCTTGTGGGAAAGCTGAGGGACTCATTGGTGGTGCCAGTATTGAGAGGAGCCGTCGTTGAGATCCTCGGAGAGAAGAGAAAGTCCCCAATTCAATAACTCAGCTTCTTCCTCACGGTGCAGCTTTCAATTGCATATTACACAAAGGTGCCTCGCTGATGTTCATGCAATGTTCTCGTTCAGAGTCTCAATTTGTGTGAATCTATAGTTTAGATCTTTTAGCTCAATTTGTGTGAATTTATAGTAAAGTCTCTGTTTTTGAATGTAATTAAATTGGTAAATGTTGAGTGGCTCATGTTACGTTTTTTATGGTATTTGAAGGATTAGGTTTGTAAACAAAACAATGTTTAATTTTTTTTTCTAAGAATCCCTAAATAAGATATTTGCATTGGAGGATAAAAATTAGAGATTGCTTAAAAAAAGTGTTTCATCCCCATTTATTACTAAAAAAGTGATTAAGCACCCCATTAGGGGTGCTAGGGTTAATGATGCTCTAAGATAATAGGTGTGACTAAGAGATTTGTTTTCAGTGGGTCAAAGATAGAGGAGCTCAAGGCCAAAGTCGCACAACCACCACGACCTACTCGGGTCCAGTGCGTCACTGCTCTTCTATGGAGATGTGTCTGTGCTGCTGCATCCAAGACAACAACGACGTCAACCAAAGTGCTGTATCAACCTGCTAACTTCTTTACTGTCGGAAAACCTAATAGGAAACCTCATCTTCACTAGCATGACTTTAAGTCGAAAAGACGAGGAGATCGGGATTCAAGAAACGGTTAAGGAGTTACGGGAAAGGGCGGAGGAGTTGACCAGTCTTGTTCAAGAAAATGATGGGTCGGCCACGGACCTCGGTTCTAAATTGTTAGGTAAAGCGTTTAGTGATTACTCCAAGTTCAGCAATGAGCCTGGCTACTCGATGTACGCGGTGACTAGCTGGTGCAACATGCCGTTTTATGAGGCTAATTTTGGAAACGGATGTCCTGTTTGGGTCGTCGGAAATGTGGCTCCTCGCCTCGAATTGGTGACGGTGCTGTTAGATTCCAGCGAGTTTAAAGGGATCGAAGCATGGGTGACGCTTTCTGAAGAAGACATGCTTTCGTTCGAACAAAACCCAGAACTGCTTGCCTCTGCTTCTCCCAATCCTGCTGTCATTTTCTAAATCATTATTATCTATTGTATTTCTTTCCAACTACTTCGTCTTCTTCTTTTCATTTTGACAATCTATGTGTCTTTTGTTGTTGCTTTCCCTGGTTAATTCGTGCCCCAACAATTAGTGGGTGTAATGATTCATATATAGACTTGAATAAAGAATTTGTGCGAGAACACATTTCATAACTCTAATGTAACACCCGTCATGTGTTCATGTCACACAAGGACTCAATAGGGGACTGTGTTAGCTAAACTTTTGTTGTACATCTCGAGAAACTGCATCGTATGTAAATGAACTGTTTGAAGATGGGCCCAACTTTTAGTCCAATTGTCTCTCTGCAACCCAGTCCGTTTTGAAGTCCATTATTTTCTTTTCCTGCGTATGTAAATCTTACAAGGATTAAGAAAAGTTCAGCACTATAAATACAAACATATGCCAAGACACAAACTAATAGGATCTATATGAAGTAGAGGTTAGGGATCTTCAAGACGGAAGATCCCAAGAGCATAGAGAAAAATCCGGATATTTTTCTCAAGCTAATTTCAGATCTTGCAAATCTAAACATCAAGTTTGTCAGCTTCAAGATAGAAGATCACAAGAGCATCGAGGAAAACTTGGATACTTTTCTCAAGCTAATTTCAGATCATGCAAATCTAAACATCAACATTAGTGATGAAGACCAGACAATTTAAGTTCTATCTAGCTTGCCCCAACAATTTGATTCACTAGTCAGAGACAAGTATCTAAAGCAGCGCGAAGAAGCACAAAGGTGCAGTAGAAAATCTGAAGAAGATGGGCGTAAGTCACCAATATGTTTCACATCTCGAGAACAAGACAGAGGAAGAGGTGTTAGGGGCAGACAACTTGTAGCAATGAGGTAAAAAACCTTTAAAATGATCGGAAAATACTTACCGAAAACTGCAGAAGTTCCAGCAAGATTGAATTTTCAAGAGAAGAATATTATCTCATCACTAGGAAAGAAGAAGTCGCGATCTTCTTTTGTGAGAACGGTTTAAGAGATGAAATGAAAATCCACTTGAGGATGCGCATAGGTGGTCGATTTTCATAGATGAATAAGCTACTGGAAGCTGAAACTAGTCTCGTCGATGGAAGAACTTCGTGGAAAATTGAAGACTTATGATGACTCAAGAGCCACTGAAAGTGAAGAACGTATTACCAAAGAATTGAATGGCAAGATTTCCACCAAATGAGATCAGTCTCTTGTTCGATTGCAGTAAAGAAGTCGAAGTGAGAACAATCCCGTGCATAGATGGGAGAAGCTGGTGCTTAGTAACGTCGTTGGTCGGTTTCAAGGAAGAAGCAAAACAGTGCTTCTAAAACGAAAAGCGGTTCTCAACAGAGAAATTGAAGCAGAAGACCAGGAGCTGCGTACGAGCTACATAAGCTTTCGGTAGAGATGAGGAAGAAGACATAGATCAATCCATGGTTGACGAACGGAGAAAAATTCGGCGAAGCTCTCACTGGTAGAAATCTCTTAATCGCTGAGAAAGAATAGACATTTCTGATTTGGTGTTTGTAACACAGCAAATACGAGGATGAGGAGCAGTGATTCATCGGTGAAGAAACATCATCGATAGATTTGTAATGCCCTGCAGCTAATGGACCTTCCACGCCCGCTCACTCGGTCTGTGGGCCCATTTCGTGCGATGGGTGTTGTGTTAATTTTCTGGAGGCTCATTAGTCTTATTTATGGATCCTACAATCACTATATGACATTTCCCTGTTCGTTGGCCTCACTCAGACTATATTTCGAATCACTTCCCGATTGGTCATCCATCCTTCAATACTCCAGGTCAAGCACGCTTAACTTTGGAATTTTCTCTGGATGTATGTCCGAAAAGGTAAACACACTTTGGTAATTAATATAAGTAGTCAAATCAATTTTCTTAAACCTTTCTATATATACCAGAAATCGGGATGTTACATGATTATCATCAAGAGTCAACAAAGAAAACAATATTCGTGATCTCCAATGTCTCCAAAGAAGACAAAGAAGAAACAGGAAAAGAAAAGTGAGTTGAGCCACAGGGTGCAGATTTTTTCAAGATGGGTCCAACTATATTTAGCTCAATGATCTCTCCACAGCCCAGTCCTATTGAAGTCGATTATTTGGTTCTCCTTCATATGTTGGCTATTAACTTTACATAACAGGAATATGAAAGTGTTTAAATCCTACAAGGATTAAGAATGGTTCAGTACTATAAATACAGACATATGCCAAGGCATAAAGATCATCCAAACAAGAACAAGCCAGAGATAGAGATTAAGTCTTACTAGCAAAAAAGAGAGAGTGCTTTTGCTTTGATTATCTATCTATATTATTATTCAAAAAAGTGAATTTGTTGATTTGTCATTTTTCCCGTGATTTTAAGATAGTCATTAATTTAAATAACTGCACAAACGTCCATGATTTTTGGTAATTTTGTTTATTTTTCATGTTCTCAATAATTTTGATTAATAGGTTTGCATATTTGTCATATTTTTAATTAATTTTAGATAATTAGTTTGAATAATCTATATTATTATTATTTGAATTGCTTTTTCGCAATCAAAAAGTAATTTTGACTTACTTGTCATATTTCTGATTATTTTAAGTAATTTGCGTATTAAGCTTTCAAGTTAAAAATTAAATTGGTTAATGTCATAGTTACCCTAAATAATTAATTATATATATATGTATCTATTATCATATAGTTATATATTTAGTTATAAATATTTATAAGAACAAATTAATCAAAATAAGTAAATATTATGATATCCTACGAGACATACACCAATAAATTTATTTCAGAAACAAAAGATCAACTACTATAAATTCTCATACCAAACTTTTTTCCAAGATCCTACTATACGTATGATTGGCAGAGCATTAGCATAAGCATTATGCTCGTCATTATCCAATCAACATTTATCACAAAAGCATTTACAAGATGCTAATGCTCTCGAAATGCTCTTTACTCAA
Organism: Brassica nigra; assembly: GCA_016432835.1. Lineage (NCBI taxonomy): Eukaryota > Viridiplantae > Streptophyta > Magnoliopsida > Brassicales > Brassicaceae > Brassica > Brassica nigra. Next base: position 33,208,466 of record CM028247.1, read on the forward strand.
TGCTCTCATATGGTGCTTTTGGTAGAGCATTTGCAGTTAGAATATATAAAAATTTAAAAATAATTATATATAATTAATAGATTTTATTTAATAATATAAAAATTATGTTCATATAAAAAAATATATTTACATTTTAAAAATAAAAGTTGTGATTAATTATTTTAACTTTTAAAAGAACAATATTTCACATTTGAAATATAATATAACTTATATAATTACACATATCATTCATTTTTTTAATAAATAAAATAAAATAATATGAATATATTATATGAATCATTTACTGCTCTACCAATAGATAAATAATGATAATTTATATATAAATTATATATATAATTAGATTATTTTATTTAATAATATCAAAATTATTTTATATCCAAAATAAATTTATATTTTAAAATAATATTTACATTTATTTTTTAATAATAATATTTTATATTTAAAACTTAATATAATTTTATAATTAAATAAGATTCATTATTTTAATTAAACATATATTATTAATATATATTATAATTTAATATATATTATTTTAAAATAAATATATTATATACTAACTTTTATGATAATTTTAAAATTGTGTATCTACTGCTTTACCAATCACTTTATTAAAAATTTAATAAGAGCATACAACTTCTGATATGCTTCTACAGATATCTTGCTGCTTCTTCATCTGCTGTACCAATCGAGGCCTATGTAGCTAGCAAGAGATTCTTCAAGCAATATATGATTGATTACCATTAATAAATAATTAAATTTACTTATTAGATTATATAATTAATAATATTTAATTTAAAGTAATAATAATCATATATATTTTGATGAAAAACCTTATCATATAAAAGTAATTTGATGTTAGGTTTAAACCTATCATAATAGCCTTTTTCATTAAATTATGATGCATATAAGTAAATATATCATTATTATGTCCACATGTGCGTGCAAAACACCTGGTTATCTTGTAATCTCTATTGTGTTATAAGGAAACACACTTCTTTTATGAGTGATTAAAGAAAGGTTTTGATAATCAGATTTTAATCTAAATTTTAAGCACTAGGACAAGTTTTTTTTTCCTCAAACGACTATTCTATTACTCAAACTTGAGGTGGTCTAGAAAATTAGACCAGAACAGAATAACCAATGTAATACAGATCTCTATGAAAGGATATTGCTATTTTAGCTATAAAATCAGACTATTCATTTTCAGAGCAAAGAATAAAAACAATCAAGAAATTAGTGAATCTATTTTTCAGACTTAATAACTCTTTCAGTTCAGTGGAAAAGTTTGGTCATCCTCCTAGATCTTGAATAATCGAGATTAGATCCTTGCAATTTGTGCAAAATCCTGACACGTTGGTAGCTGTAGCATGCACTTCATTGCCCATGAGACAGTTCAATTTTCGAAAGTAAGGATGAGATTCTTCTGCATTGGTTTCTTGCTCCCAAAAGTTGAATATCTCTACTAAAATCTTTCTATATCTATCCACAACCATTGAAGAGTGTTTCATGTGTCTATGATCAATCTATCATACATTTCCCTGAGTTGGTGACATGATCTGGATATTATCGCTCCGCCGGTGACATAATAAAACAGATTTTCTAATTTAAGTTCTAAATAATCCACCAAATTGACTTTGACTTCAGTGCTGATCATATATTAAAAACAAAACTGAAAACCAAAAGACTGGTTATTAGATCGATGACCATATACCCTAAACTGTACTTAAAAATTAACCTAAGCCCGAGTCCATATCAGCTCGTCTTGGCGTGCACACAGTTTAGTTTGGGTTCATTTCTTTCTACAATTGTCACAAGGTCTCTAACTTGTTCGAACTTCTCCACGAAATCGACATATCCATTTTGTGCATTTCACCCAAAGAAAAACGTAAGCATTTCTCATTCAAACAAACTTTTTTTTTTTATAATTTAAGTCCTATGATTGAAACAAACTTAGGACAAGTATTTCTCATTCAATATTTGATTATATATTAAATATTGAAGATGTCCATCTACCCGAACCTGGACTCTAAACCAAATGTAAGCCCGAGTCATATCAACTCGGTTTGGCACACGCATAGTTTAATTTGGGTTCACTAATTTATAATTTTATACAATTATCACAATGTTTCTAATCTTGTTCAGACTCCTTCATAATTCGCTCGATACCATTTGTATAAAGAAAAATCATAACATCATATCCAAAGTTCAAAACTTAATCCTTTAAAAAAAGCTCCACACTTAATCAATTTTAAAATCTGTACCCTGCATGAAATGTGGAGCACCTAACTTCTTGTCTTTTTTTTCTGGGCCAAACATGGACCAAGTAACTAGTTATGTTATTAATGATGTAGTCTACATTATTTGATTTTTAAGTTTAGTTGTAAAGTCCTAATCAAATTGAGATTTCTTGTTCCCAAGAAGCCAATAAAAACCCCTTCGTTATTAAACAAACCTTTGATATTGAGAAAAAAAATCAAAGCAATTATAGAGCCATCATTAAGTACCACACACACACACTAATCCAGCTACACTCAAACACATCCCATATCTCATGCCTACCTCTGCTATTATTATCCAACTACTAATAATTATAAATACGAGTTAAAATAAATTATAAGAAAACGAGTTTTCAGACTGAAATTGGAGATCCAATAACACGTTTTAATCACTTCGGAATTCACAAAACGTCATGCAAAATACTACTTATTCCGCTAACGCAAGTCTTATGCTCTTCACGACATCTTCAATAGGTCGAGAGAATTTGTTGTCCGTCTGCAAAAAATATTACAGAAAATGAAAAACAAATTACATTTTAAATGAAAAATCAATATGCTAAAATCAAAATATTATTCATATGTTGCATAACATAAATTGCTTATTAGTCTTTTCATATTCTATGAAACTTTTATATTTATCAGATGTTTTTTTCAGACATCAAATTATTGTTCTATTATTCAAATTATAAATAGTCTGAAAAGCGAGATCAGAATAGAAAAATCAATAAAATACATACGTATGAAAAATTCTAGTAGTTCTAACTAATAAATCTGCCAAAATATTTTGTGCATGTGGATACTTATCATATGTTTAACCAAATTATAAATTACATTTTTACGATTAATTGAATTGAATCAAACACGGGCTTAGACAATCTCCAATGGCACTCTATAATTTTCTCTATATTTCACTCTAAAATAGTGTAACTCTATTATAGAGTGAACCATTGGAGCAAATTCAACTCTATAATAGAGTTACACTATTTTAGAGTGAAAATTATAGAGTACCATTGGAGATGCCCTTAGCCAAGTAGAAGATTAGTCAAGTAGAAGAGGAGTGCACGTGTAATCATAATTTATCTTAAAAACAAATGTTTTTCTTCACTGATTTTGTAGATGCATCAATGTAAAGCTACATGTTTTTTCAGTATTTACATCTATAAGGTTTGTGCATTCAGTACGAACATTTTTGGCTTCGCCTCTGGTATTAAATGATTACTACTTAAGAAATAAATAATTTTATACTGTATATATTTTGTGATTTTTTAACTAAAATAATTTATATTATGAAACATAATGATTATAAAACATATAAATTTTACCTTAGCGAGAATGGTGATAACGAGCGTTGAATTTCCAAAGGGTAAAGTAAAACTATTGACTACTTCAAGACGAAACTTCTCCAACGAACTCAAGATCTTAATTAAACACCCTTTGTTCTTCTCACAGTGAATTCTAATAAGCAAATCTCTGTCTGAAACTCGTGCTTCGATCATAGGCATCATTTGTTTCAACACGGAAACTTCGTCTAAAGAAGAAGACGGAGGAGAAGCTGCAGAGCAAATAGAAGAATAAGATAAAGAATCATCGTCCACATAAACTTGAGATCTCTTCACCAATATAACCGATTGATTCATTTTCTTGGTTCCCACTCGCTCTTCCTCCAACTTCTTTACACGTTCTTGAAGTTTTTTTAAATGTTTGATCGCGTCTTCAAGAACACTTGCCTTGTCCGCCTACAGGCATACGAAAAATTATTTATTAAAGATCTTGTTTAGATATCATCCTTAGAGATATCACATTCAAGATTTGACGAGTAGCATGACCCACCAGGGCCACCACAGATTTAAAATTTTAATTGTTTAAGAGGAAAAAAAATAAAAAGAACACTTTAAGATTTGAAAAGAAAGGTTTTATAAAATGCAAACGCAAGTATAAAACTATTCTCCTGTTTTAAGTTTGGCTTTTATGCTTACTGTTTATAAATGAATTTTGCTTGAGGTATTTAAAGTAATATTTTTAAAAAGAATTATATCATTAAATAAACATTTGTAAACAAATAATTGAGGGCTGAACTAAATAAATAAATGGTTTCTGGGTTCTGACCTTTTTGAGGCCAGGAAGAAGAGCAGAGAGAGCAATCAAACGTTCGTTGAGCTTTTGTCTACGTTTACGTTCAGCCAAAACATGTTCTTTTAATAGATGTGGCTCTCTTTTTCCTCCATTATCACCACATTCTTTTCTTTTGGACCCCAAGTTCTTATCCATGTTTGCTTGGTTGGAGAAGTTAAAAGATGCCTCTACCACGTTCATCTTCGGGTCTGGAGACCCGAACGAGATTACTTGCGGCGTTGTGAGCGAACCAGAAGAAGAAGATGATGATGGAGAAGAAGTAGAAGAAGATGTTGAGTTGACTTTTAACTGTTTCGTAGGTCTCTCGGGTATCAACATGAACCCGGAACCAGACTCGGATCCAGAACCCGGTTCCGTATTCTGATGATCCGTAGTTTCACCTGGTATCAACGGGAAATCGGATTCCCAATCATCAATCAGATACTCGTCAGTGTCAAGCATCAAATCCGTAAAGCTTGAATCTTCCATATGCCTGTGGAACCATAAAAAACTTTTACTTATTATTTAGTTTTTTCAAGGATAGCAGTGTTTTTTAGCAAAAAAAAAAAGAAAAGAATAGCAGTCTTAAAAGCAAAAAAAAAAAAAAGCAATTACTGCTGAAAGAATTTAATTCGGATAAGAAACAAAAGCAAAAAAAATTTTAAAAAACAAGCTTAGACAAAAGCATATACTTACTTTTGCTTTTAAGGGAGAAAGTATTATGTCTTAGTTTTGTTATTGAATGTGGACTAGTGCACACTTTATAGTGGTTTTGGACTCAACGCGGTTTCATATTGTCTGTGCATGTATTGATTTGTGTAATAATAGTGTTTGGTTATTTTATTATTAGTTTGTATTATATAATATCGGCTTGAAAAGACCATATGGGTTCTAAATCAAATGTAGAGTTCTTTTATGAAATTGGCTGATGAGTCGCATATCCAAAATACCACAATATTGAGCAACCGGTTAACCAATCTGTGGTAGATTTTGTTTTTTTTTTTTGTTTTTTGTTTTTTGTTTAAATATCAAGAGATCTTGGTTTTTAAACGATATTTATATTCAAGGGTTAGTTTGGTGAATAACTAAGATCTGAATGGAAATTAAGATAATGATATTGATTTTAACATAACAAAAAAACAACATTTACTCCACAGTTTAGCCGGTTATATTTTTCTAGTAACAATTACTACTCGGTCAACGAGGAATAGAGTAGATGACGTCGACAAATACAGTTACAAAGCACTATTCACTACAAAACAATGGAGAAGATTTACCGAACACTATTCAATACCAAAACAATGGAAGCCACCCACGCGTACTGTAATGTGCTGTAATGTGGTATACAAAGTAATTTCCAAGATCATAGCAAGGAGGCTCAAAGCCACGCTTCCTCTAGACATCGAAAAGAATCAGTGCGCGTTCATTAAAGGTCGTCTATTGCTCGAGAATGTACTTCTTGCTACAGAATTGGTAAAGGATTATCACAAGTATTCAGTATCTTCTCGTTCAGCTGTCAAATTGGATATCTCTAAGGCTTTTGATAATGTCAAGTGGTCTTTTGTGGAAGCTACTCTACGCGCAATGCACTATCCTGAGCTTTTTGTGACATGGATCATGCGCTGCATTGAAACTGCTATGTTTTCAGTTTCTGTTAATGGAGAGCTAGAAGGTTTCTTTCCTAGTTCAAGAGGCCTACGTCAAGGGTGTTCCCTTTCGCCTTACCTGTACGTAATTGTCAGCAACGTCCTTTCCAAACTACTGAATCGGGCAGTGTTGGCCAATAATATCGGATATCACCCGCTGTGTAGAGAGATCAACCTCACCCACTTGAACTTTGCTGACGATATTGTTGTATTTACGGATGGGGAAGCTCAATCTCTCACTGGCACTTTGGAGGTATTTCATGAGTTTGCAACCATGTCGGGGCTATGTATAAATATATCCAAATCCATTGTTTTCGTAGCTGGACGAGGGAAGCTGGCTCTTGAAGCTGAGGCAGTGGCAGTTGGTTTATCAGTTTCATCTTTACCAACTCGATATTTGGGATTACCACTCACTACAAAGACCATGACGAGACAAGACTATGAGCCGCTGTTAGCAAAGATCCGGAACAGATTCTTATGCTGGACTAGCAAAGCTCTTTCCTTTGCTGGTCGTTTGCAGTTGATCAAGTCTATTATAGCAAGTATCACGAACTTCTGGTGTGCAGCTTTCTCTCTACCTCAAGGTTGCATTGATGATATCGAGAGTATGTGCTCTGCTTTCTTATGGAGTGGTTCACCAACTATTACACATAAGGCAAAGATAGCTTGGATAGATGTTTGTACACCGAAGGAGGAAGGGGGTTTGGGAGTGCGTAGAATAAAGGACATGGTCACAGTGTTTGCACTTAAATTGATATGGCGCATTTTCGAAGAATCTGATTCTCTATGGGCAGCTTGGGTGAAGCACTATTTGATACGAGATGTTTCTTTTTGGGATGTAAAGATTCGGTCAGCTGGTTCGTGGGTCTGGAATAAGCTGTTACAGCTTCGCCCTATAGCTCAACGGTTTCTGCGATGGATATACATAATGGGAAATCTGTCCGGTTTTGGTCTGACCTATGGCACCCTTTGGGAAGACTTATTGAAGTTATTGGGGAGAGAGGCATTCTCAAGTTGGGAATTTCTATGAGTGCAAGGATTAGTGATGTGATCAATGAAAATGGATGGCGCATTAGACACTGCAGGGACTTGAATCTTCGGGCGCTGGTTGCACAGATTGTGCAGTTCTCAGTTTCCTTAGAGCCAAACATCAATGATGTTGCTTTATGGAGGGATGTCTCGGAAGGTTATCACAACAGATTCTCTGCTCATGCAACGTGGGAGCTAATTCGGAACCACAAGGAGGAGGTTTCTTGGAGTAAAATGGTTTGGTTCTCACAAGGTACCCCTCGCTATAGCTTCATCACTTGGCTGGCGATGAGGGATAGGCTCTCCACAGGTGCACGGATGCGTAACTGGGGCAGGATCAGAGTTGTCTTTTCTGTGGTGAGCCAGACGAGTCAAGGGACCACCTTTTCTTTGCTTGCCCATACACGTTTACTTTATGGTTAGAGATCACGGGTTCGTTGCTGGTGACGGAAGCGATTCCTGACTGGGAGACTACGATAATGCAGCTAATGAGTACAGCATAAGATTACCTTTCCTCTATCCTTTTGAGGTTAGCTTTTCAAGTGTCTGTGTATTTCATATGGAGAGAGCGTAATGAAAGGAGACATCTGCAAACCCACAAAGCTGTTGGTCAGCTAGCTCGTATTATTGATAAAACAATAAGAAATCAGATCACTGCAACAAGGTACTTTGAAAAGCCAAGGCTCCATGGTCTCATGCGCTGTTGGTTTGGTTCTAGGATACACAATACGTAGCATTATTTGATTTTTTTTTATTCTTTTGAGGTTTTACTACTTTTGCCTTGTATATAACACTCTTTGATGATCAATAAATTTAACATTTCATCAAAAAAAAATGGAAGCCACCCACTTCAGACGCTTTGTTACAGAGTACTATTTACTATCGAAACAATGAAAGTCTCTGAGTATTCTATTCTATATCACAGATTAATATATGACTCCAACCTCATCCTTAACCTCTAAATACTAAATCCTACCCCAATCACATCTCTAGTACCTAAGAGCATGTTTATCCCTTGATCCTTAAGAGGGTTTCTTAATTATAATTTAATGATATAATTGTATTTAAGTGGGCTTAAGAATTCTAGTTAAGAAACTCCCATTTTGAGGGGTTTATTGGGAGTTTCTTAATTTGGGTTTCTTAAATTTTTTTTTTTATTAAAGATAAAATTTATTTATTAAATAAAACATAATAAAGATAACATTTAAAACATATATTGGAAAATTAAAACATAAAAACAAGGATTAAAAAAGCGAGAAAAATTTAATAGAAACATCTGAGCTCAGTTGTTGTCTTCATCACGTCCAAATTTACTCCATAAATGTTCAACCAAATCAGCTTTGAGTTGTTGATGCATTTGTCTATCACGAATTCTAGTTCGAACACCCATCATATTGGTGATATTTGAAGACATTTGTGTAGAATACGTGAGATCGATATGTGAAATTCCGGTGTCTTCGCCTTGTTGGAACTCTGAAACATCATATTGAGTGTATCCATCTCATTCGTCTTCTACTATCATATTATGGAGTATGATACATGCTCTCATAAAATCGACATTTCCAAGCGGTGGGACAATTCTTCCACTCCCAATGCATACAATCGATGCTTCCTATTATACCGGGAAATCCACGTTGCTCACCAATATAAAGTAGACGTTGAAGATCAGCCGGTGTTGGTCTTCTTAGGTACTCATCGCCGAATAAATTTATTATTCCTTCTACAAAATGTTCCAGACATAACCGAGCAGTAGTTTCACCGAGTCGGAGGTATTCGTCAACAGCATCAGCCGCAGAACCATATGCCAAGACACGAATGGCTGCTGTACACTTTTGAAGTGCAGAGAGACTACGCCTTCCGAGAGCATCTTTCTTTTGTCGAAAGTAATCAAATTCATTGGAGAGTCGATCAACAATACGCATGAACAATGGCTTGTTCATTCTAAATCGTCGCCGGAATAGATTTTCAGGATATGTTGGAGTTTCACTGAAATAATCATTCCATAAACGTACATCGCCTTCTTCACGATTCCTTTCGATGTGAACTCGTTTTTTCCTTCTTTTTCTTCCTTCTTCTTGATGAATGGTCAAATTCTCAAAAGTTTGATCAAATTGTTACTCAAAATATTGATCAAAATCTACTCCCTCAAAAGTGTTTTGAGAAGAAGAAGCCATATATATGATGAAATGTTTTTTGGGTTTTTTTTTTGTGCGGTTATTTTTGATGAAAGAATTTTGGTGAGAAGGAGAGCAATGTGATTATAGTGTTTTAAAAAGTATTTTATACAGAACAGATGGTGAGAGGGATAGAGGACGAGAAGGATAGAAGCAAGACTTTTTGATGACAGAGTTTTGGTGAGAAGGAGAGCAATGTGATTATGGTGTTTTAAACAGAACCTATGGTTAGACGGATAGAAGACGAGAAGGATAGAGTTTTGTGAATACAATGCTTGGTGAATCAAAGCTTTATATAGAGAGCAAGAGTACTACAAACAACTTGTGACACATTCAAAACACGAGAAGGAGCTTGTGACACATACAGACAAAACTCAAAACATACAGGAGAAGGAGCTTGTGACACATACAACTTGCTACTACAAACAACTTGTGACACATGAAGACAAAACTCGTGACTTGAGTACACATAGAAGACTCACGACCCATCAAGATAAGCACACTCGTGACTTCTGAGTACAATCCTGACTGGTCCCATTACTCACGATCCATCAACACAAGCACACTCTTTTGGACCTGAAAACAAGAGAAGAGAACTTGAGACAGAGAACACAAGAACAAACATTTTTATAATTATACAAGAACAGAAACTCACACAGTACAGATCACATAAACTTGAAACATACATTTTTCAGCTTAAACAAACATACATATTGCGACTTAAACAGAACATGAAACCTTGATGAAAAACAGAACATCAAATCTTGATGAAAAACAGAACATGAAACCTAAAACTACAGAACAAGTGGCTCTTGAGTCAGAACTAATTACTGAGCATCTCTGTTAGAAACTTCTGCTTTAGAGCTTCTTCAGCTTCAGAAAGTGTCTCTTTTTTGGAAATGAGACTGTCAAGCAAAGACATCTTCGAAACTCTCTCTTTAACGGCCAAATCTTTTTTCTTAACCGCCAAATCTTTCTCCTTAATGGCCAAATCTTTATCCTTAATAGAACACATGGTCTCAAACTGAGCGACAGCCTGGTCATCTGCTATACTTCTCTTACCAGATGCTCCTTTTGCAGCCTTAACACCAGGAGGACGTTTCGTTTGTTGATCTCCGAGATTGGAAGTTGCTTGAGAGCTTTCAGATTGTGCTCCATCATCGTACTTTCTCTTCTTACCGCTTCCATCAAGCTTCGACCTAGTAACTTCACACCATTTCTGGTCATTCCTCAGCTCCTCCCAAACATAGTGAAGATTAAATTTAATCTTATGATCATTGAAGAATATTTTGTGTGCCAGTTTAACAGTATCAGCCTCGTTCTGGCCACTTGTTTTCTGCCTTGTTGCAGCCGCATAAGCTCCACAAAACTTGCACAAAAGATCGTTCATCTTCTGCCACCTTGACTTACACTGAATGGGCTCTCGGGTGTTACCTCTTTCCACCTTTGGACTTGCTGCAAAGTACGCTGCAATGCGTTTCCAGAAAGCATCTGCTTTCTGCTCATTGCCTACCACATGGTCCTTGCTCGTGTTTAGCCATGCGCTAATGAGCACTAGATCATCTGTGACTGTCCATTTCTTTCTTTCTCTATGCTCTGTAGGTGAGTCTTCACAGAAGCTTGAAGTTTGAGTAGGGAGTTGTGATGATCCATGTGAAAAACTTCCATACAGAAAGGTTTCAGGAAGGACAGTATCTTGTTGACTGTTCAACAGATCAACAAAATTGGATGTCTGATCCATATCCTAATATGTGAGAGAAGAGAGGAAGAAGAAGAAATGTGTTTGAAGATGAAAAGAAAGAGAGAAAGGTGTGGTTGGCTTTTAATTGGCTTTACTCTTTCATGTATCTAACAAATTTATTATCAGAGTTAAGTTACCTAACAGAAGCATTCATCACAGCCATTAATCAGAAGCATTCATCACAACCATAACCTAACTCTAACCAGCATTTATTATCCTAAGTACTATGCAGACGAAAGCAATTAAGAGAAAAACAAGAAAATGTTATGAAGTTTTGCACACTTACCTAACCTAAAGTCTCGAGTAGTCAGATCATTCTGATCTTTGCGTCCTCACCGGGCCATACACCTCCAACAAATAAGCTGTCTTTGGCTCCTCATTCTGATCTTTGCCTTCTCACTTGATTCATCTACGCAAACCAATGCAAACCAATGCAAACCAAATTATATAAATCACTGATTTCAGTTGTATAAACTACCTTAATTAGCATTCACAAATAACGAATAAACTGTTTTCTGCTAATATAGTCGGAAATCAACTTGTTTGAACAAATCAGAAAATGATCTAAAGAGATTTCAGACAACAATACAGGACACTCTCAGTTCCTCATTGGATCCTCATGACTTTTTAACTAAACAATCAGACAAAACACACTAAACATTTAAGAAGCCTACAAATTTCGATCAAACACCAAAGCTTTACAATGACACACAAAACTTAAAACCATAATCGCCATTCATTAACTTAACTACTATCACATGCATTCATGAAATGAAACGAGAAGGATGTAAATAGTAGGGAACTTATCTCCAGATTGAAGAGATCGTTAGCGAGAGGTGAAAGACGGACGGAGGAGACGCCGTCAACACGGACAGAGTCGTCGACCCTCACATGAAGTAGGAGGAATCTCCGTGAGGAGCCAGAGAGACGTCGTCCGTCGTCTGTTGCGATCCTTGATCTGACGGAGAAGACGAGACAAGTGGGACGAGACTCCGTGAGGACAAGAGAGTCGACCTCGGTTTGCGTCGGTTTCGAAGGCGACGGATTTGGAGAGGAGAAAGAAAAGAAAGAAAGAAAGGTCCTCGACCGTGGTTTGAAATCCACCAAAAATTCGGTCACAAAAAACCTACGCTAAGCATCGGTAATAACCTTTCTAAGAATTTTGATTTAATTAAATCACTCCTTTGTTTAAGCACCCCATTAAATACGATAAACATGGTCTAAATACTAAACCCTAGACCCAACTAATTATAATATATATCTTTATAATACTTTGAATAAAATCAAAATATGAAAATAGTATATAATATTTGTAATATTAAACCATACTATATAAATATGAAAAGTGTAATAGACTTGTAAATTAAAAAATATCAAAAATGAATTTATCAAATAACCATATTTCGAGTAAAGAGAATATCATGATCTACTATTTTTATAATTTTTAATAATCTATCTTTAAATTTAAAATACAACCATTATTTATAGATTAAGAGAAGTTTGTGTGAAGTCTACACTTGTATTGTATGGGCTGGTTAACGAAATAATAAAATTAAATTTTGCTGAAGTTCACAGAGGCAGCAGAGTAATAACGATGGAAACATCACCAATAATATTGTTTATCATATAGAAGACATAGTTATTTGGATGGAGATGAGAGTTTTGTTCATTTAGGTACTGAAATTACAAGTCATCTGGATGGATCATCTGGATGAGTTTTCAAAATTTAGACTTAATTTTGAAAATCGTCCGGCTGATCCAAATTGAACCATCTGGATATAGATGGTTCTGTCAAAATGATATAATGTCTATTATACTCCTTGTATAATTTACAAATTACAAACCTAAATCGAATATCATTTTCCCAGTCACAGAAAAGGACAAAACAACAAAAACAAATTTTTCCGTCAAAACTTAAAAACGCATTTTCCTGTCAAAATCATAAATACATATTTTTCTGCTGAAATCGCAAAAACGCATTTTTCAGGCAAAATCGCAAAAAAGAAATTTTCCTCCAATATCGCACAAAGTTTTCCGTCAAGACCGTAAAACGCATTTTCCCACCAATTGGAAAACATATTTTCCCGCCAAAAACGTATTTTCCCGCCAAAAAAGCATTTTCTAGCCAAAAACGAATTTTCTATCAAAAATTGCATTTTTCCGCCAAAACCAAATTTGTTCGCCAAAAATGCTTTTTCTGCCAAAAATATTTTTTCCCGCTAAAATCGCAAAAACGCATTTTTCCGCCAAAAAATAAAAACGTGTTTCCAAAGCAAAAAATGCATTTTCCTGCCAAAATATTTTTCCCGTCAAAACCGTAAAACTCATTTTTCAGCAAAAACTGGAAAATCTTATTTTCCTGTCAAAAACCGGAAAATCTTCCTGCAAAAACCAAAAAAAAAATCCTGTTTTCCCGTAAGAACTGCAAATCTCATTTTTCCGCCAAAACTGGAAAATCTTGTTTTCCCGCAAAAACCAAAAATCTTATTTTTCCACCAAAAATTGGAATATATCTTTTTCCGCCAACATTTCAAAATTGCATTTTTCATTTGAATCGAAAATTATGGTTTTCGTCAAAACCAAAATTAGCTTTTCCCTGAATCGAAATCGCTTTTCCCGACCAAAACTAGAAAATCACAATTCTGTCAAAACAAAAAATCGCCTTATCCACAAAAAATGCAAAACTAATTTTAGATATATTTATTTGAATATTATAATCAGTTTATTATTAACACTCTTTTTAGTTTGAAACTTTAAAATTGTTTAAGTATATGTTCATCAAACTTTTGATTATAAGTTATTATTGTAGTAAATTTTTAATACAAATCTAAATAAAAATTTATAAATTTATATGAAATAATAATTTCTGAATGTCAAAATGCTAATTTAAAAATAATTTCAGTGTAAATATAATTTAGCCTAAATAATAAATGTTAAAATAGTTAAATTAACATTCAAACATATGATTAAATCAAAACAAAGGTTCTGTAGTAATTTTTTTTTACTAAACTCATTTGGATGGAAATGGAGATAAGAATCGAACATAAGATCCATTTAGATGATTCATTTAGATGAACCATCTCGATGGATAAACAAACAAATCCATAAAATCTGAATATATCATCTGGATGGATCATTTTAACAGATCAGCTGGATGGAGATGACAGATGGTGAAACGAACAACCCTTTACAAAATAGAGGATCTATTTCATTTTACATACGCGAATTAATAAAATGTGAGCCTCATGTACAATAATATGAAAATGATATCTAATTGATAAAAAATAGTATAGAAAATAGAATAATTGAAAAAGTTATATACAAATAAAATAAAAATAATGTGGAACATGATAAATACAATAGCACAAATTAAAAATATTAATGGTATAAAATACTATACTACAATGCCTCAAATTAGTAAATAATACATGTAACCATCGTACGACATACGCGTGGAGTTGAGGTTATTGTTCATTCATTGGGTTTAGAACTAATGATTCCTAGCTGCAAAGGTGATTTAGTTAATGGTACAATTCAAAATATGAATGACATGCATGCACCGTATATAAGATTCCACTGACAGTGCTGCAACAGAATTGGTAGTCGCATACGCATGAAGTGGAATTAACAAGTGTTAATATTCCTCTAACGCCCCGATCTTCCATGTCTAATGGGTTTCCCATGTCCGCTCTCTCGATCCGTAGGTCCCATTTCATGCGACAGGCATTCATTTTTCCGAAGGCACAAAATAATTGTTTACTGATCCTGCAATCACCACATGACATTTTCTCGTGGTTTGGTCTCACTCACACGATATCGCGAATCACTTTCCAATAGATCACACATTCTTCTACTACACCAGCTCAAGCACGCTTAACTCTGGAGTTCTATATGGATGTGTGACTGAAAAGGTAAGTGCGCTTTGATGACATAGGTAGCCAAATCAATTCTTTTAAACTTTTCCATATACCACAAACTATGATGTTATAATTCATCCCCTCTCAAAGAACACAATGTCCTCATTGCGCCACAAGATCGTTACCCATGGTAGTGTGAGCCCACACATGACTCCACACTTGTCCGGATTCGGTTCCGATACCACTTGTAACGCCCCGACTGCACATGGCTAATGAGCCTCCCATGTCCGCTCACTCGGCCCGTGGGCCCCATTCTGCACGATGGGCGGTGTGTTAATTTATCGGGGCTCAAGTGACTTGTTTATTGATCCTGCAATCAAACATGACATTTCTCCGTGCTTTTGGCATCACTCACACAATATTGCGAATCACTTTCCGATAGGTCATCCATCTTCCACTACTCCAGCTCAAACATGCTTAATTCTACAGTTCTAAATGGATGTGTGACTAAAAGGTAAGTGCACTTAGATGACATAGATAGAGCCAAATAAATTCTTTTAAAGTTTTCCGTATATCACAAACTGTAATATTACAATTCCATTTTGCATTATGATATATTATTCTAATACCATTGTATCATTAATACCACAAACTATAAAAATATCAATCGGATACCAATTGTTTCATCTATACCATTTATCAACCTTCTACCTGGAAAATCTAAACAAAAAAAAAAAGATAATAGCATTATTGCATCTATTTAATTTTCATACTTGTTATACTATCATGAAATACAAGTGGCATAGATTGATCTGCCCAAATATAACTCTCAAGAGTACGGTCATTGCAGGTTCAAAAGAGATCGATTTCGACATGAAATAAAATACACATACAACATCTGAGAATATATGAGGCTGTAATCCACTTACCATCGTCAATTTTCTACTTTTACTGGTCTTCTCTGTTCTCAAGTCGAGAATTCTTTCCTTAGACTCTCCTTAATTGTGTTGTGTTTTTCACCCACCTCAATTCTACAATCTAGAGATGTCACGAGTCTTCTTTGTTGCCTTTTCTTCACCACAATTGGTAATATGTGAATATAAGCAATGATTTGGTTAGAGATTTATTAATTATATTTATTAAATAATTATTTTAATATGTCACTAGCAGCAGGTTTCTTCGGTTACATCGAAAGGTAAAAGTGCATTATAACATAATAGAAAATGAAAAATTTATTAGTTATACGATGCAATTTCTCTATTTAAATTGTAAAAAGTTGACTGGTATTTTTGAAGAAAAAAATACGTATTAAAATTGTCAAAAAAAATTCTTTTTGATAACTTTAGATTGTGTTTCGACGATTTTATTAACTATTACAAGACATGTAATTTTTTGTCATGTTACTTTATGTTCACATATAATTTATTAAATAAATAAAAATAAATTATTTAGGCTGGTTGTAATATCATCCGATAAACTTTCGTTACATGAAAATAAAGTAAAATACCATGTTATATTTAAAAAGTCACAAAAGTTACTTTGGTCATTTAAATTATTTAGTGGTTGTTTGTTTCACCATCTAGATGAATCATGTGGATGGAGATGAGAGTTTTGTTTGTTTCGACATTAAAAGCGCAATTTATCAAGATGGTTTATTTGAATAAGTTTTTAAAATTTAGGCTTAATTTTGAAAATCAGATGGATGATCCAAATTGAACCATTTCAATGGAGATAATTTTCTCAAAATGGTATAATGTCTATTATACCCCTAATATAATTCACAAATTACAAATCTAAATTTAGTATCATTTTCTTACTCACTAAAAATGACAAAACTCCAAAAATGCATTTTCTTACCAAAATCTAAAACACATTTTCCGCCAAAACCACAAAAAGCATTTTTCCGCCAAAATCGCAAAAATGTATTTTCCCACCAAAATCGAAAAACGCACTTTCCCACTAGAACACATTTTCTTGTCAAAAGACAGCAAGAAAGTATTTTCTTACCAATAACGCAAAAACGCAGTTTTCCGTCAAAATCACAAAAAAAAATTTCCCGCCAAAACCGCAAAACTTATTTTCCAATCAAAACCGCAAAACGCATTTTTCCGCCAAACCGCAAAACCCATTTTTTCGCCAAAAACGTAAAAAACGCATTTTTAGCCAAAACACACAAACACATTCTCCCGCCAAATAAGCAAAAATGTATTTTCCCGTCAAAAACGTAAAAACGCATATTCCCACCAAAAGCGCTAAAACTCATTATTCCGCTAAAACTGCAAAAACGTATTTTCCTGCCAAAATACACATTTTCCTTTCAAAACCGCGAAAACTCATTTTCCCGTCAATACCGCAGAAAACCCATTTTCCCACCTAAATCGGAAAATGCGCTTCGTAAAACATATTTTCCCGTCCAGACCGGCAAAACATATTTTCCCACCGAAACCGCAAAAACGCATTTACTGCCGAAAGTACAAAAACTCTTTCTCCGCCAAAACAACAAAAACGCGATTTTCCGCTAAAACTACAAAATACATTTTTCCGCCAAAAGGCAAAATGCATTTTTCGCCAAAAGGAAAAACTTATTTTCCGTAAACTGCAAAAGCGATTTTTCTAAAACTGCGAAAACGCATTTTCTAGCCAAAACCGCAAAAACACATTTTCCCACCAAAATTGCAAAAACTCATATTCCTGCCAAAAATGATTTTTCCATCGACAAAAACGCATTTCCTCACAAACCGCAAAAACACATTTGCCTGCCAAACCCGCAAAACCGCATTTTCCTGTGAAAATCACAAAAACGAACTTTCCCGCCAAAACATATTTTCCTGTCAAGACCGCAAAAACGTATTTACCACTAAAACTGGAACATCTCATTTTCCTGAAAAACCGAAAATCTCTTCTTCCTGTTAAAACCAAAGAAAAACTCATTTTCCCGCAAAAACCAAAAATCTTACTTTCTCGCTAAAACCGAAAATCTCGTTTTATCGCAAAAAACGAAAATCTTATTTTTCCGCCAAAACTAGAAAATCTTATTTTCCCACCAAAACTAAAAAATCTCATTTTCCCGCGCCAGAACCAGAAAATCTCATTTTCCCGCCAAAATTAAAAGTCATGTCTTCTGCTAAAACAAAAAAATTTAAGTTTTGGCAAAACCGGAAAATCTCGTTTTTCTGCTAAAATAGGAAAATCACATTTTCCTATTAGAATCGAAAATTATGGATTTATATGAAATAATAATTTATAAATGTAAAAATGCTAATTTTTAAGTAATTTCAGTGTAAATATATTTTAGACTAAATAAAAGTTAATATAATTAAAATTAACATCAAACATATAATTAAATCAAAACATGGGTATTTAAATATTTTTTTTACTAAACTCATCTGGATGAAAATGAAGATAAAGAAACAAACATAAGGTCTATTTAGAAGATTCATCTAGATGAACCATCTGAAACAAATAGTCTCATAAAATCTGGATGGATCATCTGGATGGACTATATAAATGGATTATCTGGATGAATTATATAATTAGAAAGATCATAAATTGCTATATACTTAATTTATCTTTCACCTTTTTCATTTACCTTAAGTTAGAAAATTCATTGTATACAGAATTTTAAGGGGTTTTCATGTCTACTTAGTTTTACATGGATAATCAATTTTTTTTATTCGATCTGAACTATAAACCTTTTGGATATTCCGAGTTTTAAATATCTGAAAACGTGTATTTTTCTGGAGTATCTAATTTGGTTGAAATAAGAAAAAAATTAAATTTTTAAAATAAAAATAAAATATTTAATTTAAATTAATAATCTTTCGTTACAATTTTTTTTAAATACATAATTTTTAATAACTAAATAATTAACATAGAGAATAAAATATTATAAAACTTATATAGAGATATCAAAATTATATAATTTATATATATGATTTTATGTACATGTATTTATATGTATATAACGGATTAGATCGGATATCCTTTTCTGAAACTATGAGTGGGGTGTATTCAATATAGAGTTTGTGTTATAAATCGGTTTATGAATGCCATAACCAAATATGCATATTTCCTTTTTACTTAGACAGTTTCCTTTTCCTTATTACTTTAGGATTTGTATATTTTCTTTTTCTCTATGACGGTCTATGTAACTTCCTATATAAGGGTTCCTTATGTTATGAATAAAGTAATCATTTTCCCCATTATTTACAACACGTTATCAGCACGATAGTCCCTAAAACCCTAAGCTAAAATCCGATCACCATAAAACCCTAACCCTAATCGGCGAGAAAACCCTAATCCTATTTCTCTTCCGGTGTGAAACCTTCCTCCTGGTTCGAGCACCGACGACCTGATCTCAGCCCGTTTGACCTCAGTCCGTTCCAGCTAACAAAGACCTCCACTCGTTCAACCCGACGATCTGACGAATCCGATAGCACAGCCGACCGCCGATCCCGATCCGTGTCCGCGACCCAATACCAACAAGCTCTCGTTCGCGGCCTGTTCCAGCTCGATCACTTCTCTCGGTGGTTCGTTCAACCAGATAAGAAACTAAGGTAACAATCAAAACCCTAGAACCTAAAGAACCCTAATTTTTGATAAAAACTCTAATCAATGATGAATTAGGATTTGGTTTTAGATTGTTTGAAAGTTAGGTTGATAGATCATAATGGTTACTAAGTGGCTAGATGCATATACCATATTGCATAAAAACGCTCATACTGTTTTAAAGGAATTAATAGACTGATTGTGTTGCTGTGGAAAATTGATGAAATTGCTTGTGTTTTCCTGAAAGCTAAGGTGATAGAAAAGAATTGCACGACTAGGTTAATAGAAACCGTTTGATAAGATTGATCATTCCATGTTGTTCTGGTCGTGCGGCTTGTTTAAATATTACATCATACATATTTGGTCGTGTGACCAATTTGCATATATGATTGTCTTGTATGCATTAAACATGAACACTTTTAAATCTAAATTATAAAACATATAATTTTAGATGTCGAAAATCAACAACTTGGATTTTGCTGCCCTAAATCTCTCTGGAGATAATTATTTACAATGGGCACTTGATGCTAAGATCATCTTGAAATCCAAGGGACTTGGTGAATGTATCACCGAGGACAATAATGTCAGTGAGAAAGATAGATACAGAGCTATCTTAATTATTCGCCATCATTTGGTTGAGAGTCTCAAAGATCAATATCTGACTATTGAAAATCCTCTAGACTTTTGGACAGAGTTGAAATCGAGATATGATCACCAGAGAACGGTGATCTTTCCAAAGGCTAGATATGATTGGAGGAATCTCAGAATCCAGGGCTTCAAGTCCGTGGATGAGTATAACTCAGCCATGTTTAAAATAGTTTTTAAATTGAAGCTGTGTGGTGAGGAGATCACGGATGAGGGTATGCTTGAAAAGACATTTTCCACCTTCCACACAAGTAATGTGTTGTTACAACAACAATACTGTGAAAAAGACTTCAATATTTATGCAGATCTGATCTCATGTCTATTGCTAGCTGAGCAAAACAATGAATTGCTAATGAGAAACAGTGAATTGAGACCTCTTGGTTCCACACCATTACCTGAAGCAAATATGGCCACAGAGGATAAGAAAGAATCCAAAGAAAGTAACCACGTCCATCATGATAAAATACACTGCCGTGGCCGTGGTGGATGGAGAGGATGTGGCCGTGGCCAATACAGTTCATATGGCCGCGGGAATAGCTATGGCAGAGGCCGTGGGTATCAACCTGATTCAGGCCGTGGTCGAGGCATAAGCCGTGGTATTTCTAAACCACAATACTCGACCAAATCAGTGTGCCATAGGTGTGGAATGGATAACCATTGGGCTAAGACATGTAGGACTCCTAGACATCTTTGTGACCTCTATCAAGAGAGTCAGAAAGGGAAGAATCCAAAAGCTCATTTGGTCCATCAACATGGCGAAGGAGATTTTGATCAAGATGATCTTATGGAATATGAAACCTCAGATTGCCTAAAAGAATAAGGCTGATTTCGACATCAAATTTTGTGTTTGTTTTGCCTTTGTGTTTTCTTTGTCTTTATGATTTCTTTGAGTTTATTTAATTTTCTTGTCTGATTTATACTTAGTAAGATGAATGTTTTTGAAAAACGCCAATATGAGTACAAATTGCGGGTATAGAAGCCTAGTTGAGGGCCACGGCCAGGCTAAGTATATTGTTGCCTAAAAGACATGCATCTAGAGATATCTGATGCATTATATTCACCCAAGAAAGGCCCATTGAATTTTAAAGATATAAGAATGAATGGTTTCCATATAGAAACAATGGGCGAAGGAAATAAAAAGTTCCTTCAGATATATATAAAATTCGCCCAAGGCCATAAGAAAGTGGTCGAGACTATACCTGCATTCTCTACTGGTCTATACTATGCAAAGATCAGTATGATAGAGGCCAAATACCACAGTTAAACAGAGTGTTTACCCACGATTTCACTAAATGGCATAACCGGCATGGCCATCCCGGTTCAAACATGATGCAAAAATTGATAAGTAATACAAAATGGCACACACTGAAAGAAAGAAAGAGTTATCCCAAATAATCTCACGTGTGTAGCATGTACACAAGGGAAACTCATAGATAGGCCATCACCAGTCAAAGTGACTAAATAAATAATAAACTGGTGAATCCATGTCCCAAGCGTTTAATAATTATCGTATGTCCATGGGGGCAAGTGTGGAACATTGGCGCATGTCCATACATAAAATGGCTTGGCCGAATCTTTTATTAAACGCATACAGCTGATTGCTAGACCATTACTTATAGGTCAAAACTCCCAGTCACAGCTTGGGGCTTTACATGCATCTAAGTTAATACGCATCAGGCCATTTAGTGAGCATAGATATTCCCCATCTCGATTATTAACGGGTCATGAGCCAGACATATCCCATCATAAGACATTTTGATGTGCCATTTATGTACCAATTGCTCCACCAAAGAGAACTAAGATGGGACCTCAAAGGAGGATGGGGATATATGTTGGATATGGTTCTCCCACGATTATTGAATACCTAGAGCCGAACATGGGTGATCTATTTAAAGGCCAGGTACACGGATTGCAAGTTTAATGAATCCGACTATCCAACATTAGGGGGAGAAAAATAACAAGCTGGTAAGAGAAATAGAATGGCATCGACCATCATTGTCTTGGCAAGATCCTCGGACTAAGAATGAGAATTAGACGTCCAAAAGATAATACATTTACAAAAAGCTAGCTACTCAATTGCCAGATTCATTTGCTGACCCGGAAAGAAAAGAAAAGAGTGACTAAGTCATATATACCAGCTTGAAATGCACCAAATTCGAATTTGATGTCCAAGAGAGACACAGTCAAGTTGCTACAGAGTCTAGACAACGTATGAAACATGGTAGACCAATAGGTTCCAAAGATAAGAATCCTCGGAAACAAAAGAAGGGTGCAAAGAATGATAGACAAATCCGAGGTTAAAAGAAACCATCCCAGACATGGAGATAAGGCCGGCCGGCTGAACATCTAAGGTACCAAACAATGTAGCTTGGGACGCCAAGCTGCAAGGTAATAAAGGTCCTGATAATAATGAAATCTCAATAGATTATATCATGTCTGAGTACAATGGAACCACATAAAGAATGTCGACATAAGATGATTTATTTACATACACGGTAGCACTTGAACTTATGGATATAAACGAGGATCATGAACCCATGTCAATATAAGAGTGCGCACTCGTAGATCAAATTGGACTAATGAAAAACGTGGATTATATATTCTAAAGAGAAAAGGTGTTTTGGTCTAACAATATTGACGTCATATGATATAAACCAGTGGATATAGATGAATCTTTGCGAAGAAGAGAAATGAAAAGGAGAAATCGTGAGATATAATACATAATCACATGGTCTAAGTTGTCTATGTTTTTACTTACAGCATTCAAGCACGGCTTGTTGCACAAGGATTCTCACAGAGACCAGGAATGGATTATGAGGTGGTGGATGCTACTACATTTCGATTCTGATAAGCCTGGCTATAAGAGAGAAATTAGATTTGCATCTAATGGATGTAGTAACTGCATACTTATATGCTCCACTGGGTAATGAGATATACATGAGAGTACCAAACGGTATTGAGCTCAAATATAAGAAAAACAGCATTGTATAAAGCTGAACAAATCTAGTTATGGACTGAAACATAGCAGCTGCATATAGTATAATAGACTAAGTAAATACTTAGTGAAAGAGGACTATGAGAATGATCCAATCAATCCATGTATTTTATAAAGAAATTCGACAACATATGTTTATTTTATACTGACCAGCCGAAAGAGGGGTTAATTGGTTTTGCTGATGCAGGTTATCTTTCAGATCCACATAATGCTTGATCTCAGACAGGCTATGTGTTTACACACGGTGGTACTTGTTGTAGTAACGAAATCCATGGTTCAACCAGAGTCTCACTAAACCTTCCCAACCGGCCATCTAAGAGGTACCAGCGACCGAGGTTCAGTCCCAGGAGTGTGTCTCAACAAAAGAAAAATTTTGACATTAAACCAATTTTCACGGAAAGCCAACTCAACCATGCATCACTGAGGCTTGGAATCACAACAAAATATTCAGGGAGCAAGAAGTTATGAATTTTACAATTCAGGGGTTTTTCCAGCCCATCCATCTGCGAGTACCAGGTCTTAGAAGAAGTTTCAAGCCCAGCCATGAAGTGGCCTTCACCAGAATACTCATGGGCTTCAAGAGGGATCTATCAGTTTTTCAGAAAGCCCGAAATCAGAAGAATTAGCCAGGAAAATCAGGAGTTATGATTAATTTTCCAGAATCGGCCAAACCGAAGTCATCTATGGAAAGTCTTCAGCCAATTGAGTTTGGCTCGACCCAGAGCTATTTATGGAGACCAGGAGATCATGTTAGCCAATCAGAAAATATTCCAGGAGTTATTAGCTGCACCAGAAGCTAGACGATCAGGCGAATCCTTGAAAGAGTTATCAAGCTAATCCGGAGCCACTTATGGAAAGATTGGACAATGGCGAGGTCCAAGTACTACAAGTTCGGTCAAGTGAAAATTCAGCCGACCTATTTACTAAGTCACTTCCGACTTGCACATTCAAGAAGCTTACACACCAGATTGGGATGCGTCGACTGAAAGACCTTTAATGAGGTACAAATCAGAGGGAGTAATACGTGTTGTACTCTTTTTCCTTCACCGTGGTTTTATCCCTTTGGGTTTTACTGGTAAGGTTTTAATGAGGCAACATCCAAGCGTATTACAAGCTCTTATGGTTATAACATTCAAGGGAGAGTGTTATAAACCGGTTTGTGAATGCCATAACCAAATAGGCATATTTCCTTTTTACTTAGACAGTTTCCTTTTCCTTATTACTTCAGGATTTGTATATTTTCCTTTTCTCTATGACGATCTATGTAACTCTTTATATAAGGGCTCCTTATGTTATGAATAAAGTAATCATTTTCCCCATTATTTACAATAGTTTGAGGTTATTTTCTTCTTAATGAGTTTTTAGATAATATTTATATGAATTGGAAAGTTTAATTTAAATTTTATTAAACCACTCTAAAAGCTCACCTAAACTAACGAGATTTGAATTTTTATTTTTAAGTAATAAACTCCATCTAAAAACTTCAAGATTACTTGAATTTTTTTAAACTCACAACAAAAATTATTTTCAATAACAATGATTTCAAAGTGTTTTATTAAATGTCAAATTTAATAACAATGTATTTTAAATGAATTTTAATACACAGCACCTCGAATTCTGAGTTGAATACACCCTTTCCCCGTTATTATTTGTGATTTGCTCTGTCTTTGACAGATACTAAATATTAGTGTTTTTTCGATTTGTAAAATTATAGATATCTGAATTTAACTCAAATCGAAAAAAATAATAGATCAAATTATATTTTGAAAATATTTAGCGCACCCGTAATATTTAGGCAGCCCCTAATGACAGAAGATGGTCAAGCAAACTAATTGTATGTAACGTAGTATTTTATGCAGATTTAAAAAAATAGACATATTACGTGAATATTATGCGATTTACAAACAGATTTCAAGTATTTATATTCAAAATTAAAATATCAGTATAATTATATATAATTTATTTTATGTTTTTAATCTATTAGTTTTATTTATTTTGAAATAAACTTAAATTTAAAATGTTTATCTCTGATTATGTGTTAAACATGTATTATTTTTATAAGTTAACATCATATATACATTAAAATATATTTCTTTTAGTTCTTTAAAAATTGATATATTATACTAGTTATTTCAACGAATAGATTTAATTTGAAGTTCTTATTTATAAGCAACTGAGTGTTAAAATATTTATTTAAATTTTAATACTTATTTTTATATATCATATCAAAATAAACATTCGAACTGAGTATTTGAAATACTTATATATGTTTTATGCCATTCTACAAAATTTATTTGTGTATTTTTTTACATTTTGTATTAGATAACCGATCATATTTTTGTTTCGAGTTGGATTTGAATCTTGAGTTTCGGATTTTATGCCAGTCCGACTAGACACGAGACTCATATACCGTCAAACAAGCGTTTAAAAGTTTTATGTCACTGTATCTACCAAGGTGATTCAAAATTAAAGGTGGGTACTATGTATAGTTTTGGATGAACTTGGAATGAATGCGTGGAGATTTGAGCAGCTACAGATGCGATGAGATCTGACATTGGAAAACTAACATTAAAGGTTTGATTTTTATAGTAGCTTCATACAATAAATACTTCTAACTTGAGATAGTTTAGAGGGTCTATGACTTTCGGTATGGTACAACGTCCGTCAAGCATGGCGGAAGAATCAGATAATCTATTATATAATAGTTGAGTGGGGATTCACCAGAGTCTGACACGTCAGCACCCACTTATCTGACACATCAGCATAAAATTTTATTTAGAAAAAAATATAAATTAATATTTTCATTAGTCAATATTTTTTTCAAAAAAATTGTATAAACAACTGTTTCTCAAAAATCGAAGCAACGAATTAATCACACATACTCCAATTCTCTACCTATAATAAATTTGCTTTAATCCCCAAAAGTGTCATAAAATATAAGTTTTTTATAACCTACTCAAAGTAAGAAGAAGAGACACAAAGGGAGAGTACACGGGCGGTGTCGAAGCAGAGGATGTGAGAGTCGAGATGAAACACACATAAGTTTTGCTCTGTGATGAAATTCTAGTTGGCAAGACCGTTGACGGAGGAGTAGCGGATACTCAAGGCATGAGAAGGAGAAAGAGCACTTTAAATCACTGTAAATATTTGCATCTACTGTAAATAATATTTTTGCTACATATTTTATAAATTTCAGATCCTTCAAATCTATATTCTTAGTTTTGAACATTGTGATTGGCTCTCTGCTTTTTATTCTTTGCCTTCTGACACCCTCTTTGTGATTTTTTTTTGATTAGTTATGGTTAATGTATACGATAAGTTTGCTTGTGTTCGTCCGGTGACTGGTTAGTGATCGGTTTGTACAAATATAATGGGATGGTCATGGTTTAGTTTTAAATAATGCATATTATTAGTTAAAAAAAGTAATGCATGTTATTTGGTTGAGGAGATTTCCCATAGAGCGTTAAATTAACCTAACACTTTATTGGTTCATTGCTTTGCAGTATTGGTATTTTTATTAGAACTCGAGATATAAGTTTTGTGGTGAAATGTTCTAACTATTGATTAAAAGATTCTAAACAATTTCTTTGACTGTAGATTCATGATTATAATCACTATTAGAGAATTGGGAACCACTATGAAGCAAGTGAGTCCGAGAAGTTAAGAGTTTGGAATGTAATTATGTTTTACAATTGACAGGCATATTATTTTGTCGGGTCAAACAAGGTTTTATATTCGGACGCCCAATTCTCCACCTCTACTATCAAGTCATTTAGTTTAGACTGTAGCAATGTTGTTTGCTTTACTCCATTAGAAATACTACCTACTCTGGTTTATGAAAGAGTTGATAGTTCTCAAAAGCAAACTCACAACCAATGATTATAACAAATTAATCATAGATCATATTTTATTACATAACCAAAGAAATGACTGAATTTTTTTTATCAAATCTTGCAAATTTATAAGATTAAAGCATAATTTGCAGACAGTTATATTTAACTTATAACATTTGCATTTATAAATAAAATTTCAAATTTAATTCAAATGTCAAGAAACATAAAACATATATAAAAATCTCATCAAAACACGAATCCGCGTGTATACGCGGGACCTCACCTAGTGTATATAAAAAAGCACATGAAAAATGGTTGATTGATAAAAACAAATATAATAAAAACAGTAACTAAAACTTTTAGCTATTAAAATTAGAGAAGTGTTCAATCTAGACTTTAGTTCCGTTTTAAATCTTTTTGGGTTTTCAGTTTATAGATATATATATATATATATATATATATATATATATATATATATATATATATATATATATATATAGGGTTATATACAAGGGTTATATATAAGGGTTTTGAGTTTATATATATATATATATATCCAAGATAAGATTCTTTATATTACAAATAGTTTGGTTTGGATTTGGTTTCTCCTTGAAATTGAATTTTACTAAAATACATCCTAACTTTTATTTAAAAACTTTTTCCTGTCATTTTTATTTGTTTTAATTTTCTGGATATCATTTTAAAAATGAATCTACATTGTACAAAGTTGTAAAATATAAAGGTAAATTTCCAAAACAGCACATTTTAAAAAGTTATTCAAAATAGCACATAACTAAACCAAACTAACTATAATTCATCGGCATAACGAGTTAAAATTAATAAACTATACAATATAGTTATAAAAAAATGGTAAACATATCTTAAATTTTTACATCTACAAATATTATTATTTAAAATGACTAAACATCAGAAAGTTGAAAATTTGTTAAGAAAATAATTCTGTGATTTTGTGAATCAGAATCTCATTTTTTTCTTATAAACAAGGTCAAGTTTGAAATAACAAACACTAATTATTTTCGGGGTTACATTATTATTGCAGTATTGCATTAATATTATTATTTAAAGTAAAATGAACCATTTTCTAAGTCGGTTGAAATTGAATGGCCATCCAATGTACTATGGTCTGTCTAGTAATTGAAAGTCTATCTATTGATATTTAAATTATTGTTAGCCACTATAAAATGTTGTAAATGATCACGTTGTTCAAAAGGCTGTACGTTGTACTAAATGTGGAGGTAGGATTAGACAAGAAATCTGAACCCGAAGAAACGAACCTAATTCGATCCAAAAAGTAGTAAAGAATTCGAACCAAAATTGGTTAAATATCTGAACGAATTTAAATTTTTAGTATCTAAAGAATTGGAACCAAACCTGATCCGAACAAAATATATCGAATATATTCGAATCAGATTTTTATACTTGATTATGTTAGCTAATTTTAAATTTAATATCCAATAAAATATCTAAAATATATTAGATATTTTGAAATTGTCTAAAATTTTGAAAATATATATAAATAGTCAAAAGTAAATATATAAAATAGCTAAACAATACTCAAAACACCAAATTACTTAAAATATCTATTGATTCTCCATCTAAAATATTCAAGCCAAACCAATTTTATATAAGTTTAGGTATTTTATCATACATTATTCAAATTTATATGTTATATGTTATTTTTTTTTTTAGATTTAGAGAAATTTGAATTATATATGAATTTTAAAATTTTTAAAATAATTTCAACATGATATCCGAATCCGAATCAAACCTGCAAAGATCCGAACCAAATTCGATCCGAAATTTCTAAATACCCGAATGAAACTAAAATTTTCAACCCAAAACCCGAATAAATCCGAACCACATCTGAATGGGTACCCTAAACCCCAAGCCTTCCAGATGCTAAGGGCATTGTAAGTTACAGTTTGTAAGAACTTCCTTTAAATACAATTGTATAGTTCCTATTTTTCCTATCACTGTGCAAAAGACCAAAATCATTAGTTTTACATATGGAATATTGTTTTTATTTAAATATAGCTAAAATCAAAATTTATATAGATTCAGATTTATGCTTACATATCATCAAAATAATTGAATATATCTTCTTGTGTCCATAGAATTTTTGAATAATGAAGACTATTATATAATTTCGTTAACAAAAAAATAAAGACGATATAACTCCTACTTGGTTGTGCAATAATATGAGGCTCCCGTTGAATCTGTCTGGACAATAATTAAATAAATAACAATGGTTTAAAAAATGAGAAATTGGTGTCAGTGCACCTAAATGAACCTATATTTTGCAATATACCTGTGACTTTAGAAGCCAAATTCTCTTCATATTTTACCCCTACCATTTACTTTCCTAATTCCCCTTTCTCTTTCTTCTAGTGTCTTTTTATTCTCCAAGCTTTCTCTCTATCTCTTCTCTCTCTCTTTTATACTCTGTTTACTTCTCTCTATATTTACGTCTCTATTTCTTCTTGTTTCTTTGTAAATGTCAATAGAAAATCTGAAACCTTAGCTCATTCATTATTAATTTGTCCACTTTCCTCCATCGATCTCCATCAATTCCGTCACCACAACCGACAACGTCTAACTCTCCCACCATATTGATTGCCTTTGTTTCAGATCATAAGACTGTGGATGCAAAAGAAATGATCATCTCTTTCACTCATTCACTCGTCTAAAAGCCGCCGCGTTGTTGACCGCAGAAACAGATGCCATTGTCGAGATGGAGCGTGAAGATTTCTTGATCTACGGTGGTACCCTTCAAGATGAGTTAGGACATGATCCTCTTCTAGTTCTTTAGAAAACAAATCAGTGACTTGTCGAAGCCTTAACCGAAAAAGAGGTGATCGAGCAAGATTGTAAAGTTGGATTTAGTTCAAGATAACAATTAAGTTAGTGAACATTTTCTTAGTTACCTGATATTAATTATGTTATAATTGATACATGAGTACCAAATAGTTATTCTTAACTGATACATTAGTTGTTAGCTGATAAAAAGTTTGATGTACGATTTGTTAGCTGTTAAATTGGTCTGCTACAATGTTTGTTAAATGATAGATAATTTGTTACATGATACATATTTGTTTATCGACACATGGTTTAATCCAAAAATGAGTATTTGGTATTATGTATGTTATTGATTCTCTTAATGCATACTATTAATGGTGGGTAAGATATTATTAAACATTCGCCCTTAACTTATACATAGTTTTGTTAGCTTATATATTTATCCGATACACGATTTCTTTTATAATACTAAAAATCGAGTACATTTATATATTCTTAACGGTTAAAACTTTTTGTATCGGTAGGTTCCCCAACCTTCAAATTCTTGTGTCTATGGCAAATATGAGGTGAGAAAGAGGAGTTCGGTGGAGAAGTGTCGTCGAAATTAGAGTTTGTAACGGCTGAGAGATTTTAAAAAGAGAGTGATAGATGCGAATTTGATGTTGATGATGAAGACAAAATCTAATTGTGAAAAACAAAAGTAAATTAAAAAGATCCAAGGTTCCAGAGATTTTACTGTTCGCAGAGAAATTTGAAAAAAATTAAAACTACAATTTTACTGAAATATATGGTGCATCTAATCTCAATGGAAATGATACAACAGAGACGATTTGAGGTATAGATCGATGGTGGATTCATAAAGAAAACAGAGTTGCTGTTTTTGGAGATTCGAAAGAAGAATGTCGGTGCAGATTTGAGGAGAAGCTCAATGTTGATTATAGATTACAAGAAAAAAAAGATGAGCAATGAATTGTATTAATGGAAGTCACACGAGAATGCAGAAAAAATAGATGAATTGAAGAAAAAGATAGAATAGGGGCAGTTTGGGAAATTTAGTGCCAAAATATTACAGTGATTTACCCTTAAATCTTGTCATGGGTAAATCCCTAATTTTGACTCCAAATGGGTATATTACACTACATGACCCTTAAAAAATTGTGGCATAATAGCATTCACATTATTTCTCATATTTGTGCGGACCGATGCAAAGACCTATAGGTGTGTATAGATTACAATATTTAATCGATTTATTTTGTCTATACCTTCGAATTTGCGATGACCAGTGGCAGTAGGAAGAGGACGTTTATCATAAGGGTCATGCGAACTACCTACCGGATATGACAAATCTCCGGAACGGCTGCGGATGGTAATTTGCATAATTAAGTAGACAAGAGAGTTAACAAAAAAACTAAAATAAATTTAAAAAATTTTATATACTTAGAGAATCTTAAGGAGAAAACTGTTTCTCACCTTGCACAGAAAACTCAAAATAATCTAACTTTTGATTAAGCCATTTTAATCTCAAACTAAAAATTATCCAATTTAAGTTTCATTTTTGTTGACCAAGCCGTTTTAATACCTAAAAAATCAATGTTAAATCGATTTTAACTGTTGATTTTTTGTGTATTTCTAATGGTTTGGTCAACGAAACGAAAGTTAAGATTTAAATTGAATTTTTTAAAAAGTTGGTGATTAAAATGGTTTGAATAGAGGTTTATGTTTTTGTTTCATTTTGAAAGATCTGAATTTTTAACGACTTTCTTTCTTTAAATTAGAAAAATCTCATTATTTTTATTTAACTACTTTAAAATTAGATTTTGGATCTACTATTATAGCAAATATTAGCCAGAAAACATTGGTTTTGAAGTGCGTGTGTGTGTCTCATGTAATGAGACATAAAAAACTTAAAGACATGGAGTTCTCTTAGAATAACCAAATATATCATCTCTTATTAGCGACTCACATATTGTCGTATCGAGATGAGAAAATGTTGATATACCAAGACTATTGGTTCAAAAGTCCATGTTGACGGATATTGATACATGTGTCCACACACATCAGTGAAAATCTTGAATTTTGATTAGAAAGTGACTTTGATTTTTGGTTTTGCAATTACAACTTTGGTCTTTTTGATAATTTAAATGCAACCGGATTCTTAACTCATTTAGCTGCTAGTTTGATAAATGTATCTAAATCATATCCGTTGTTACTATAACTGTTCTTTTTATCCGTTATAAAATGAAGAAAAAATGTGAACTCAAAGAGAGA
The DNA here is from genome assembly GCA_016432835.1 of Brassica nigra. Classification (NCBI taxonomy): domain Eukaryota; kingdom Viridiplantae; phylum Streptophyta; class Magnoliopsida; order Brassicales; family Brassicaceae; genus Brassica; species Brassica nigra. The sequence continues at coordinate 33,240,407 of CM028247.1, forward strand.
AAATCAAATTAACTTAACTTAATGGTTTTTTTTGAAGAACTAATTAAGTAAAAATAATGAGATATTTATAATTTAAAGAGAGAAAGCCGTTAAAAACTCAGATCTTTCAAAATGAAACAAAAATTATAAAAAAATTTAAGTCATTCTAATTTCCATTTTTTAAAAAAATTTCATTTTAAACCTCAATTTATGTTGCCAAACCATTTAAAATACACAAAAGTCACAGTTAAATGGATTTAATGTTGACATTTCAGATACGTAAAATGGTTTGGTCAACAAAAATTGAAGTTTAAAACAGAAAATTAAAAAAGTTGAAGTTTAAAATTGTTTAAAGAAAAGTTAGAAGTTATTTTGACTTTTTGGGTAAATTGAAGATTTTTTGGATATTTTCTCGAATCTTAAAAGATAAATTAACAGAAATTCACACATGGTCAAATGAGCAGAGCTATCGACAAAGTAATTTAAAATCGCATCTTACTTTGAAATACTCCACAACCTCAAAGTTTGAAGGATTATTCAGACGTTGATACCTTATTCATGGCAGTTAATAGCTAATTAAGGAATATATTTTTAATTATTTAACTTTCTATCCTACTATCTGTAAATGATCATATTCTTTAAGTTATTAAAAAAAAATTAAATTTCATCAAAAAAATAAAATTGTAAGATGTAAGAAGACAATATCATTTTTAGCAAATTATGTTTACAAACTATTTATAAAAAATAGTTGATGGCCCAACGTCATCTGGCCAATTTAAGAAAATTTGAGTAAAAGTGGTCAACGAATAAATGTTCCTTGCTTTTTTTTTAAAAAATGTTTCGTTGTTTTTTGAACTAGCGAGATTTGTAAACCATAGACCAAACCGCTGTGGAGTATGGACTTCATGAATATTTTGGTGGGCAACATGGTAAGACGCTGTGCAGACCAATGTATTTGTTGTCCAAACCTCCTTCATGCTTTATCTTTATATCTCTTTGCTTTGATAAGCTCTGATGGTTTCTAAATTTTTTAAATAGCGACTTTAAGTTAGTTGTAAATAAGTAAATGTATGCAAACTCTTAATAATACTTTTGAATAGTTATATAAATAAATATTAAAATATTTTTTAATAGTTTTCCAATTATACATTTCAAATTCGAGTTTTATATTAAAAATTTCGAATTTTTCTTTTCAAATTTTTCTTTTGAAATTTTAAAATTCTCTTTAAAACTATTTTAATAATTTTATTTTAAATTTGTAGTATTTATTTATATATTTATTAAAATTATAAATAAGTTTCAGATAAATTTTGAAAGATTTTCGATAAAAAGGACTGATCCAAACCCAAATTGAATGATACCTGATTTGTTTTGAGTATTGTATGTATAAAAAATTTTGAATTGAACTGAAACTGACATGAACCGAACGAAACTGAATTTTTCTTTTATATATACCTATATAAACCTAAATCTCTGAGAAAGACTCCACGATCCAGACTCTATGAAAACCAATCCAAGTTCGAATCACATAGTTGAACGTCCATGCCTATATAAACTAAAAATGATATTTTTAGATAAACATCTGGTCAGCTTAAAAATATTTTTAAAAAACATCTGGTCGGATAAGTATGTATGAATATTACATGTTTTTTTTTTGTCGGGTAGTTGATCTGCTTAGTACTTTGTTTTCAATATGTGAATGCTTCTAAATTGGAAGCCACCTCCACCGCTCCACCTTTAAAAACGTTTTTCTCCCAACTAATTCCAATAGCTTTTTTACATGAATCAAAATATTTTTTTTATTAAACATTTCCGAAGAATGATAAAAGACTACCTACCTAAACGAACGCTTTTAAAATATGAATGGTTACAAATGCTTTGCTTTATATAGTTTGTTGGAAAAAGACCATGATTATTTTACAAAAGTTGCTAATGACGATGACAATATAAAGTGATGTTTACCACGTGATATAGGAAACACGTGATTTCTGTTACCTTTTGTCTTCAGTTTTGAACGAGTTTGGTACTCCTATTCGCTCCTTTCCTTTTTAAAAAATGATTCTTCGCTAAATATAAGATTTAGTATAAACTAGTCAAGGTAAGTTTTTCCTTTATTTAGCAAAAAAAAAAAAAAAGTTTTTCCTTTATGAAAGCTGGTTTTCAAAATTAAGGTACGTTTATCGAAAAAAGGGTAAGGTTATCGAAAATTAGTTGAGTCTCATATATAAACTGTGAAATTGTCTATTGCAAACATCATATAAGTAAAATCCACTATATATCTTTTAAAAGTAACATTTTCAAAAATGTTCACCTTGTTTTCAATATTGGCAGAAATTAGATTTGTTTAAAGTGTTATTTGTGTAATAAATAGCTCTTAATGAATAAAGTCTCGCATCAGGGTTTACAGAAATAATTAACTATTTTATAGGGTCAACATTACTAATTAATTTTAAATCCGAAATATATGATATATTCTGAATTTAATAAGGTAACATAGCCACCCGATGTTAAGCCATTATGTGGATGTTGTTCCTACAATTACCCACACTTGAGAGAATGTTAATGACTGAGATAAATCCAATCCATTTATTTTCAATTGATTTTAAGTTGTAAACTCATGATAATTCCAAATAAACGATAGCTGATTAAAGATCTTTTAAAATGATATTTTGTGGTAACTGATGATAGAAATATGTATCCAGCCTAGGTCTTATTTATTGATGAAACCTTTTTAAATATTTCATTTAGAACATAGAACACTTTTTAAAACTTAATATTTAAGGTAAAAACAGTTTTAAAAAAAACATAAATATTAGTTATTTAATTTCTGTTAATATAATTTAACCACAGTAAAACAAAATTTAAAATATAAAAAATCATAAATAAAAATATTTAATAAATATGTATTGAAAACTGAATACATCTTCTCATTAAAAAAAATTCTTTGAAACATCAACTATTTAAATAGTTAAAATGATATTTTAGCCGCTCAAAAAAATTGATAAAAGATGATATTATAGCTAACTTAATTAGCTAAAACTTGTTTAGATGAGGTTGCACGGAAGCCTCTTCGAACATCTGCTTCTCGCCTCGAAATCGAAATCAGAACTTTGTGGACGCTTGAGGAATCTCGCTTCCAAAACGTTTTTAAATATTCTATTTAACAACACATTGGAAGCTTACAATTTCGCTTTGGAATCACGCTTCCGTTTAATAAACATAATGTCATAAATTAATTTAAAAAAATCTGAAATCATATTTTTAGAAAATGTAAAATTTAATAGTAATGAAATAGAGAGAAAATATTAAAACTAATACTAGAAATTATCTTTAAGCATTGAAGTTTTTATCAGAGATATAATATATATACATATTATAATACATTGTGTCAAATTATTTATGCAATATCAAAAATAATTAATATAATAATTTCTTACAAACTTAATTTATGTATATTTTCACAGTTTTTATATTAAATCATTTGAAAATTATTATAAATAAATAATGCTTTATTTTAATTTGAATCATAAAATTTTTAGTCATAAACTTTATATTTTATATATTTTTTATTATATATATGGGTATACGCTTCTAACACGTATCCGTCTCATAATTTTTTTTAATAATCTCATTTATGCGTTTTCATACAATTCCATTTCCGCGTATCCTTTTCTGATTCCATATAACATCGGATAAACTCCGGTTCACATGGACCGAAAATACAATTGAATCTAGAGATATTCAAACAATTACATGGATACAAACAAAAAGTGACTAGATATAACTTTCTTAAATACATAAAGTGGCAGACACAAAGAGCTCGAGTTGGTTTTGACTTTTCTGCATGATATTGAAATTATTTGGCTAGAAAAGTTATATCTAGTCATTTTTTTTGTTTGTATCCATGTAATTATTTGAACATCTCTATGATTTCTATTTTAAATACAGCAATCTGTACTTTTATGACACGTACACAATTATATTTTTGATTGACAGGACTATTGAAACATTTCAGTTTGATAATCAATTTATTTGTCGTGAAGGCACCATAAATAACTATATAACCTATTTATCAACAAAATATAATTATATTTTGTTTGACAGTTTTATACCAATTTTCTTTTTTGGTAAAATATTAAAATTTTGTATTTTAAACAAACAAATATAATTATCCCTTAAGAGAAACATTACAACCTTTTTTACCTATGACACGTATCATCACCAGAATAGTTTTAAGAATCACTAGAGAATAAAGTTGATCCATTTAAATATATACTATAGTTTTTATTAAACTAATCATAAATTAATCATTACTATATAAAAATATATTTTCCTTATTTCCTTAAATAAAACTTGCGGAGTTACCTAATATGATTAAAATATAAATTTTAGTTGATTTTGAATAATAAATATTTAATAGAAACATTTATATCCTTCATCATTTTTGTTCAATTTTAAAAAAATTAAACAATCATATTCACAATAAAATAAAAATTTTACAACAATCATATTCACAATATAATAAAAATTAAACAATCATATTCACACGTACACAATCATATTCACTTAAAATTAATAAAATTATTAAAAGTCTCACATTTAAAAATTTGTGATCAAAAATTTAAATTTTTTTGTTAAAACAAGATACAAATTATTATAAAAATATCTGAATAGAATTTTCATGTAATAGATATCCATATTAAAATTATATATATATATATATATAATTTTAATACTGTTTAAATTAAATTATATACCACATAAAATAAATGTTTAGTTCTTATTTCATTGAACAAGTATTGAGGACTCAATATTTTATTTTTGTAATTTGCATTGAATTTTTATATAGGATTATAAATCACTAAAATTTTATTATAAGTCACACTGAAAATTTTGTTCTCAGCAGTTTGAAATTGTTGTTATAAAAAATACAAATAATCATAAAATCATATGAATATGAAATCTTATTTAATAGATAACCATATTAAAAAGTATACTATATATGTATATTAATATCATTTATATTTCATTATATACCATAGAAAATAGGTAAATATGATTGTTGTAATTTAGTTATCAAAAATGACTGTCAATAAAAGGAATGATTGTTTTGATTTATTTGTTCGTGCCAATTTAGTTATATATATATATATATATATTAGTTATTTGCTTCTCAATTATTCAATATATATTTATTATTTGATATTTTATTATATCTAAAAATGCAAAAAATAATAGTGTACGTAAAAGATTTGTATACCAAATATTCGCTGCAAAAGTGTATCTTAACTTAGTATTTTGTATTTGTCTTGAATAAAATATTACTCTTTGAAATTAAGTAAATTCATTTTAAAATTATTTTTTATAAGATAGTGTAAGGTTTGGGAAAATTTATTCGAACCACGGAATTATACCAAAGTGAAAAGAACAAAACCAAAATTAAAATGAATTTTAGAAATAACTAAGCAGATCAATATATTTCTGAACTGAAAAGTTGAAACCAAGAGAGAACCAAATGAGTACCTAAATTTATAAATACAAATTATATACTTTTAAATATTAACTATATTTAATTACTAAATAACCAAATATCTTAAAATACCATTTACAAACCAAATTACCAAAACCAGAATTACCCGGATATTTTTATTCAAAATTCTCGGAATTATTAGATATTTTATCCGAACAACCCAAATTACTCAATATTTAAAATTCAAACTCCAAATTATTCGATATATATATATATATATATAAGAGAAGACTTCTTGAGATGTTTACTCATGTATTTAATCTTAAAATTATTTTTTTTTTTAATTTTTGATGGGAAATCATGTAAAAAATCAAATCAGATCATTTAAATTTAAATTTACTAAAATTAAATTTTTCCACATAAATGAGTGAATATAGATTGCGAGTCATGATTGTACATTGATTAAGGTTTGTTAACTTATGTTCAAACAATGTTGCTATTTTTAGGGTTAGATTTTAGATTTTTTTTTTGAAATTATAATTTGAGATATAATTATTTAGTTTTTATATATTTAAATTAATAATGAAATGTTTATTCCTATCTAGGTAAACTGTTTGTCTTTAGGGTTTATAGGAAGAAGATTTCTTAAGAAGTCTGCCAAAAAGTTTTATACTAGAAAAGAAGTTTTAAAGAACGTAAGGGAAATTTAGGGTTCGGAGATTTCTTTAGAAGTATGCGTAATTGTAGTACACTAGCTGAGAAGTTGGCTAAACTTTAATGCACTAGCAGACTTCTTGAGAAGTCTTCTAAATCGATTTTTTAATCTAATTAGAATTTCTGTCTTCTTATAAGACGAAAATTTACACATTCTCTCTGTTTCTTTCAAATGACACCTATAAAAATGTAATATTTTTCTTTCTAAAAATCTATAACCTCTCTAGTCTTTTTGACCTTAAAGACACCAAACTTGTATCAGTTTCTTATATTTTTGTCTTATGTCTTATTCAGGACTCTATCTTATTTTTTTACAAATTTATTCTAGGGTTTTCGTCTTTTTCTCCTAAAAAAGTATTCTATAAATTTTAGATATGTATTTTTGTATGTTAGATTTGAATAAAATTATAAATTCAACCTAATGTGATTTTTTTTGTTTATATTTAAGTATAAAAGTTTTATTTTTGAAGTTTTCTTTGTTTTGAAATCATTTTTAACGTTTTGGATATGTAGGTTTTTCAGATTTGAAGACTATATATCAGAATTTTGACTTTAATAAAAGACTTAATTAGTAGACTTTTCAAGAAGTCTGCTAAACTATAATGAATTAGCAGAATACCGGAAAAAGTTTACTACGCAAACTGCCAAATTGGTCATTTTCCTTTTTAATCAATATTTTCTGTGGTTTATGTGTTAAATCTGAATAAAAATTATAGATTTAACTTAATATGATTGTTTTATTATTGTTTTAGCTTAAAGTTGTATTTTTCATGGTTTATATTTATCTCTAAAAGTAATATATATATATATATATATATATATATATATCTTCAAATTTTGATATATTTATTTGTTTTGTGTGCTTGTTTAAACTAAATAAAAATTATAATTATAATTCTTTGTCATTATATATGTTTTGTATATTATTTTACTTGTATAAGTTCTAGCTAAAAACAATACAAAGTATATTTTATTTTTACGTGTTAGATTCAAATAAATATAGATATTAAACTTATTGTAATAATTTTCTTCTAATTTCAGGGGTACTATTGGGAGTTGTATTTATATAGATTTTATTGATTTTTAAATTTAATAAATTTGTTAAATTTGGAAAGAATTATAGAGAGTTTAGTATATTGTGAAAATCAATAAAAATAAGTTAGTATATTGATTTGAAAAATCTAAGGGATATATTAGTATTCTCTAAATCTTGCTTCATGAGTTAAATGCTTAAGAATTGAGCTTCTATAATAATACTAATTTTAGTAGATTAAAGAATCATTAAAATCTACTTTTTTAATATCAAAGATTTTTTGTAGAATTATAAAATCATCATACCAATAAAATAGATTTTGGTGAGAAGGTGAGAATCTATAAACCAATAACCCTAGAATTAAAAATTCTTAAAATCACAAAAAATATAAGTCCCACTAACATTCCTTTAGCATAAAAGTTCTATTTAAAAACATTTCTCTGTTTTGAAACCCTTTTAGACATATTTAATAATGCAGGTTTTTCACATAAAAAGACTATAATCAGATTTCATTAATTAGCAGATTTCTCGAATAGACTTTGATATATTGGTATTTTTATTATTTTATAACCTTTTTGAGTATTTTCTCAAGTCAAAATATGTGTGTTTGGATTCTTTTGGTGTTTTAACAGGTTTCAGTCTACTTGAAACAAAAGAGATCGAATTGGGATGCAAAAAGGAACCTGAAGATGCAGAACAGCATATTCTTCAGAAGTTTAGCAATAGATGGAAGATATGCCACGAATGGATGATTCTTATATTTTGACAAAAAAAAAGATTTAAAATTGAATTATCTTTCTATGTCACCGGTTTGATATCAATCAACCGGTTAGATCAAACGATATGTGCGTTTTACTGAAGACTGCTCTATCTGCTGGTTCAATACCAGAAAAAATGGAAATTTTGGTTTTCCTTATTTTCGGTTAGGTATTACCTAAGATTCGACCAGGGAGTGCATATATCTTTTGTTTCAGCCATTTTTCAGGCTAGGCTTTCTTTTTCATCATACTTTTAGATTGTATAGATTTTGTAGGAGATAAATTCATACTCTCCCTTTAGAGAAGTGTTATGAACCCCAGCTTTTGTTTATATATCTTATCATGCATTCATCTTATTTTTCTGTTTTTCTGTCATGTCTGAGTAGTATCTCAATTGGATTTTACGGTTTCAAAGGGATTCATGGTTTGTTGATTTAGGATTGTTAGATTTGGGATTTTTCATATGGTTCTTCATCTATTGTTGTTCTTAATACTGAAACTTGATTGCTCGCCTAGTTTCTGGGCTAGAATGTTTAGGGCAACAAAAGTGTTTAGATTAGAAAAGTATCCTTAACCGACGGAAGCTAATGTTATTGTGCTTTGTGAATATATCAAACCTGTTTTGAATGCTTGTTTAGAGTCAGAAACTGAACAGAAGTTAATGTAGAGGATTCTATAACATAGGGAGTTAGCGCTATGGAAGTATGTTGATTATATCATCGTGTTTCGAGTTAAAGATGTTGCTTAATGATTTTTCTTACGATTAGTTCATGTTTTCTTTCTTGAATTGCTGCGAATTTCCTGTTACCCAATGCTTCTTTTACATTGAATTTTCTGCATATTTTCATTTCTGTTTAGCTTTAGGATATCAAACAAAAACCCAATATCTTCGTCTTAGCCCTACTCATCTTGTATACTCGTCGTGTAACCATTGGTCCCTGTTTTCCCCTACGATTAATTCATCGTTGCTTGCTTGAATCCCTGAATTCCCTGTTACCCAATGCTTCTCTTACATTGGATTTTCTGAATACTTACATTTCTGTTTAGCCTAAGGATAACAAACCAAACCTTCATCTTCTCGTCTTAGCCTTACTCTTATCTTGGATACTCTTCGTTTAACCATTGGTCTCTCTTGATTTCAATCATATAGTGTTACATTGACATACCATTCGATTGTGGAAGTGTGCATATTAAGAAAAGGCATAAATCAGGTTTCACCAAAAAAAAAAAACTCTACTAAACTATTATTTAAGTGGGAAGCGGGAAATTGAAAATTTAAATGAAATTTGACTATGAATTAGAAGATCTATCTAAAAGTCTATTAATGGGATTAGTTTTGTGTTTGACCATAAATTTATATCAGATTTAAAAGAAGCCTAATAATTTAACCACTGACGAAATAATTTATAATGTTGTAAGAAAAGAAAATTTTAATTTCCATTTAAAATAAAATATTTTTTTCATAAATCATTATTTATTGTATAATAAGAGTGAGTATTATGCTATCTTCGTATTATGCTATCTTCACGCTCATTTCTATTTTTTTCTTCGGTAATAGAAATTTTATAATATAGAAGAGTTTTTGATGTAATATGTTTCTCTGTAATAGACGAATGTTATATTTTCTCATATTATAGAAGAATTCAATACATCAGAGCAAAAATTCATCTCTATTTTAAAGTTCTCTATTATAGATAAAAAATAAAAGATGGATTAGAGGGGCTCATACATAAAAATGTAAATGTTACTTATAGTAAGTAACTCATATTAAAACCATGTTAAAATTTATTGAGAAAGGAGTAGCCAAAAATAGCAATGATAATTAAAAAAGATTTTAATTTTTTTTTATAAACAGTTAATTTTTTTTTTGCTTAAGTATACACAAAATATCTAGAATATGAAATTTGATTCGAAATCTGATACAATTTAATTTAAAAAAATAGGATATATGATGTTTCTAGATTTTGATCTTGATAACAAAATTTAAAATATAGAATATGTGATACGTATTCGATATGATTTTATAAATACTTTTACATAAATAAATATACATGTAATAGAAAACGTTATTCAAAATATCACCAAATTATTTTTTTAATTGACATTTTAATATTTTTAATCTACTATTTTCTATTACTTTTCATTTCTAATAATCTAATAACAATATTTGAATCTTTGGATAGATTCATATCTGACTAATAGATCTTACAGATTTGATAGATATGGATTTAGATTTGTGTATATTCCTATCTTCCTTTTAGATCAAGTGTTCTTTTATGATTTTAAATGATTATTATTTTATATTTTTAATACAAAATTTTGAGTGAACTTTCAGTGTTAATTCTATCATTTTGTTCAAAAAAAGATGAACTAGTGAAAAGAAAAACTATACTGTAAAAAGGGAAACGATTATATTGTATACTTTTCTATTTATGGTATGAAATTATATATTTTTCTTGGAATATATGATTTTTATACTGAAAACTGCATAATCAAAGAAGCTCGTTAAAATTTTGTATGTGATATAGCCACAACATAGTGGTATGGTGTCGTTGCCAATGGATCGATCTCTTAAGCTTGTTCTAGGCTGTGTTTTATCCAATGGTCGGTTTCTTATTTGTTTTTTAAAATCCAAAACTTGTTAATTATGTAATATTATTTCGTGCTTTATCCTTATTTACACAGTGTTAAAATAACCTTTTGTTTGATCATTCTGTATTGCCCCGACCGCCCACGGCTAATGGACCACCCACGTCCGCTCTCTCGGCCCGTAGGTCCCATCCCATCCGACGGCCGGTCGTTAATTTTCCAAGTCTCGAAATCATTGTTTACTGACCCTGCAATCACCACCCGACCTTTTCCAGTGCTTTGGCCTCACTCGCACGCTATCGCAAATCACTTCCCGATAGGTCACCCATCCTTCCACTACTCCAGTCCAAACACGCTTAACTCTGGAGTTCTTTCAGGATGTGCTCCGGAAAAGGTAAGTCAACTTTGGTGACATAGTTAGCCAAATCAATTCTCTTAAGCCTTTCCACATATCACAACTCGGGATGTTACAATTCACCCCCTCTCAAAGAACGCAACGTCCTCGTTGCCCACAGTCTCAAGACGCCTCGGGTCAGAACCGAGACGGCTAACCTGGCTCTGATACCACTTGTAACGCCCCGACCGCCCACGGCTAATGGACCACCCACGCCCGCTCTCTCGGCCCGTGGGTCCCATCCCATCCGACGGCCGGTCGTTAATTTTCAAGGCTCGAAATCATTGTTTACTGACCTGCAATCACCACCGACCTTTTCCGTGTTTTGGCCTCACTCGCGACGCTATCGCAAATCACTTCCGATAGGTCACCCATCCTTCCACTATTCCAGTCCAAGCACGCTTAACTCGAGTTCTTCGGGATGTGCTCCGGATAAGGTAAGTCAACTTTGGTGACATAGGTAGCCAAATCAATTCTCTTAAGCCTTTCCACATATCACAACTGGAGTAGTGGAAGGATAGGTGACCTATCGGGAAGTGATTCGCGATAGCGTGCCAGTGAGGCCAAAGCACGGGAAAAGGTCGGGTGATGATTGCAGGTCAGTAAACAATGATTTCGAGCCTTGGGAAATTTAACGACCGACCGTCGGATGGGATGGGGCCCACGGGCCGAGAGAGCGGGCGTTGGTGGCCCATTAGCTGTGGGCGGTCGGGGCGTTACAAGTGGTATCAGAGCCAGGTTAGCCGTCTCGGTTCTAACCCGAGAGGCGTCTTGAGACCCGTCGTGTGGTGCAACGAGGACGTTGCGTTCTTTGAGAGGGGGTGAATTGTAACATCCCGAGTTGTGATATGTGGAAAGGCTTAAGAGAATTGATTTGGCTACCTATGTCACCAAAGTTGACTTACCTTTTCCGGAGCACATCCAGAAAGAACTCCAGAGTTAAGCGTGCTTGAGTTGGAGTAGTGGAAGGATGGATGACCTATCGGGTGGTGATTCGCGATAGCGTGCGAGTGAGGCCAAAGCACGGGAAAAGGTCGGGTGGTGATTGCAGGGTCAGTAAACAATGATTTCGAACCTTTCGAAAATTTAACGACCGACCCTCGGATGGGATGGGGCCCACGGGCCGAGAGAGCGGGCGTCGGTGGCCCATTACCCATGGGCGGGTCGGGGCGTTACAAATCATTTATGCCTCCCAGTCTATTATTAGGGATGTCAAATAGGCAGGTTGTCTATGGGTGACCCGTGTCCAAATTGATATAGATTAATATGGAAAATTGTATTTTTTCGTCAAAACCACAAAAAAATCGTTTTCTTGCCAAAACTGCAATATTCCATTTTCCAACCAAAACTACAAATTGTGTTTTTTTACCAAAACTGCAAAATTTTGTTTCCCTACCAAAACTGCAAAATTGTGTTTTTTGTCAAAACCGCAAAATCGCATTTTTCCGCCAAACCACAAAAACATATTTTCCCAACAAAACCACAAACTTGTGTTTTTCGCCAAAACCGCAAAATCGCATGGACGTCTACCAAAACCCTCCAGCAAAGAGAAACGATCATCTGGACACGCTCAAATGGGCTCAGCCTGCTCATTTGACATTCCTAAGACTATTATCAAGTCTTTTTCTTCCCTATGCTTTTTTTGAGAAATTTTCTTTCCTTACGCTAAAGTCCATTTTCCTATAGTTGTTTTTTGGTTTTATGTACTTTTATTTATTCTTAAATATTTTTTTTTAAAAAATCAAAAACTACTAATTTGAGAATTTTTAATATATAAAATTTTAAATATTTTTTGTGAAAAGTTAAATCAAAGATGAATAATTTAAATCCAATTTAGCGAAGTTAAAATCAATGATAAGTCTAGGAATCAGCAATCTTTCGTCATACGCATATATATGGAGTTACCAAGTTGGTTAGAGATATCCATCAATTGAATTGCTCTTACTGATATTAGGATTGTAGACAACTATAACAGTAGGTTCTTCACCTGAATTGATTCTCTTGAGCTAGGATTGTTAGAAACAAACGACAGTTGATCTAGGAAGACTGGTGAACCAATCGGATAGCACCATAAAACCGATTCAAGGTACCATCGATCGACGCTAGAAGGGTAGCAACAATCGATGGTCATTCCATGTTCAAATAGGAAAAGCTGGAATACTGGACTTGGATAATTATTAGACTCACATGCAATAGCTAGATATCTATATATTAGAATTCGAGTTCTTGAATATCATACACACATCTTTAGCTTCTATATCTCTATAATCCAGATTGCCTGAACCCTATATTTAATATATTTTCTTATATTGTTTATAATCTCAATCAACCAACTGGACAATTACCTTGTTCACCATTGTTTTACTTTATTTATTGCTTTCTATCATACTTGCCTAGCTTAATCATTGAATGCTTTGAGTTTATTGTATGCACACGCTCTCCGTGGATTCGATCCCTAAATACTACAACTGATCCTCTTATTTGAGAGAGTAAAGTCACTCCTTACGATAATTTGAGCTATATCAATATGTTTTCAAGGTGTGGGGAAATACAATATGGTGTTACCAGATTCATGTCAAAACCGGAAATGGATCATTGATCAGCTGTGAAGTGAATTCAATGATATTTGAGAGGGGAATCTAAAGCAAGTCTGACATTTGTTGAATGTTCAAGTTATGTTACTGAAAGAATTTGTGATTTTGACTAATGTACTAATTTAGACAGAGAAGGTCAATTACATGATATGTTTTCAAGGTAAGAATAAATCCAATCTCATGGAGATCACATTTACTGTCAGTAAGGGCATTCTCGACCACTGAGACAGATTACATGGCACTCTCCTCAGAAATCAAAGGAGCTATTTGGTTAAAAGGCATTTATGATGAATTAGGTTCTTAAATAGGAACTGTTAAACTACATTGCTATTCACAGAGTTCTTTTGCATCTTGCAAAGATTGTATGGGCCTGAATAAGTTGCTATAAAATAAGATTTTATTCATAATATTGTACTTCAAGGCGATATAACTCTACATAAGATTCATACTAGCAAAATCCTACAGGTTTCCTAACTAAGGCTTTACATGGGCCTGAGTTCCAAGTATGCTCTAACCTGGCAAATGTCTGTTAGAAGGAGGATCGGCTCTGGGTAACAACCTCGTTGATAATAAGTACCTCGTAAAATAAAAGGAAAGAACAGTCAGATCGGTATGCTATTAATCCAAATAAAAAAAACGAATCAACAAAAGAAGAGGTTAAGTTTTCACTCGTGTATTGGTGTAAGGTGGAAGACTCAGGATTCAGGTGGATTTTATATTGGCTCCTGAAACAGCAAGAGAAACAAGAGTCAGTAGTTGAACAGGTTCTTTACATTTGAAGATTGAAAAGATTCAGAGTTAAACAAAGATAATGGTTCAGCTTATTACTTTCTTAGTGTTCAGTAGATAAAGGGACTGAGGAAAGCTGAGAATTTTGAGTCAGATCTGAAATGGTCTGAAGATATCGGAAACATCCAAAGGGTTAAGCATCTTGGCGATGATGAGCCTCTTCACAATCTACAAGGAAAAGAGAAGGGTTAGTTTGTTTAAGGAACATATGAGGTTCAAGGTGAAATAGAAAATGGTGAAGTTTGAGGATACATGGTAGTCAGGGATAGAAAGAATCTTGGAATTGGAAAAGTTGCACCATTGGAGGATTTGCAGACAAGTGAAAGATGAACAAGCATAGAGAGACGAAAAGAGAAGGGAAAGAGAAGAAAGGTTAAAGTTTTTTCTTCAAAGAGAGAAGAAGTCACAGGTGTTTCTAAGAGATGGAGATTGTGGATTTACTTTCAGCCAAACTCCAAGTGGATGTCGAAGCCCTTGTCTCTATTCTCTTTAATGTTCAGTCCCAGCCCATGCTAAGCTAAATGAAGTGCTGCATTTTGCAAAAGGCTAAGATTTGTTTGTTATAATTATAACAAACAGATTTTCTATAGAGAGAAAGAAAGGATTATCTACAGAAACAAAGAAAAAGTGAGAACATCGGAGAGTTCGCTTTAGACAGAGAGAGGGAAATGGACGAAATAGCCATAGGTGGAGATTGATATCGTGATGATCTAAAGAAGATCACTCCGGAGATGATTAACGCTTGCCCTTGTTGATTTGATATTGACTCTTTACTATCATCTTCTTCACTATAGCAAATGTTATCACCAGTGTTGCAATAAATATACCTTCACTGTTAATAGTGGATGCAGATAAGGGACACTGGCTCTCTCCTATGTGAGTAACCTTACAGTGAACACATGGTGAACAAAATCTTGTTGTCTTATATGATATTGGCGATTGAATCACCTTAACAAAGTATACATACACCAAACTTGATGAGTCTAAGCAATCCTAACTGAATATATACTAATAAAAGTAGCATTTTGAGGTTCCATGGAACGTCCAAATCAGCGAAAAAAACTTTTTCCGGATGATGCCACGTGGCATTATTACAAAAAAAAGAAGTAAATATACAGTATAAGGAAAAATAAATAACAAGTCAATATACAATATATGAAATAGAAATATTATATTAAACATCTATCTTGATATTATCATTTGATATAAAAACAAGAAAAATTAGAATAAGTAAATATATAATATAATAAGAAATAAACAATAAGTAAATATACAATTAAGAAATGAAAAAAACTAAACTAAACAGCTATCTGAATAAATATAGTAAAATAAATAATAACTAAATATAAAATAGAAATATTATACTAAACATTTAGTAATATTATAATAAGTAAATGAAAAATAAGAAAAATAAATAATAAGTAAATATACCATATAAGAAATATAAATATTACATTAAACATCTAACATCATATTATCATATGATAAAAAAATAAGTAAATATACAATATAAGAAAAAATAAAAAATAAGTAAATACACAATATAAAAAATAGAAAATCTCAAATAAAATCTATCTGAAAAATGTATAGTCAAATAAATAATAAATAAATATACAATATAAGAAATAAAAAATTACATGAAACATCTATTATAATATTAAAATAAGTAAATATACAATATAAAAATTAGAAAACTGCATTAAACATCTATATGAAAAATGTATAGTAAAATAAATAATAAGTAAATATACAATATAAGAAATAGAAATATTACATTAAACATCTATTGTAATATTACAATTTCATATAAAAGCAAAATAATTAAATATAAAATAAAAGAAAAATAAATAATAAGTAAATATACATGTAAGAATTGGAAAACTACATTAAACATCTATCTGAAAATTGTATACTTTTACATTTTATCATATACAAATATACTTATAAGTAAATATACATTATAAGAAAAAGCATACAATATAAAAATAAAAATATTACATTAAACATCTTTCATAATATTATCATTTTGTTACAAAAAAAGAAAATTAGAATAAGTAAATATATATTATAAGAAAAAATAAATAATAAGTAAATATACAATTAGAAATAAAAAAAAACTAAATTAAACATCTCTCTGAAAATTTATAGTGAATATAAATATACAATATAGGAAATAGAAATATTATATTAAACATCTATCGTAATATTAGAATAAGTAAATATATAATATAATAAAATAAACAATAAGTAAATATATAATATAAGAAATAGTAATATAACATTAAAAATCTAATGTAATATTATCATTTGATATAAAAGAAAAAAAAGAATAAGTAAATATATATATATAATAAAATAAACAATAAATAAATATACAATATCATAAATGGAAAACTAAATTAAGCATCTATTCTAAAGTGTATAGTAAAATAAATAATAATTAAATAAAAATATATGAAATAAAAATATTACCTTAAACATCTATCATAATATTAGAATAAAAAATAATAACAAGTAAATATACAATACAAGAAAATATAAATAATAAGTAAATATACAATAAGAAATAGAAATATTACATTAAACATCTATCATAATATTATCATTTGATATAAAAGCAAGAAATATTGAATAAGTAAATATACAATAAAAGAAAGAAACAATAGGTAAATTTACAATTAAGAAATGAAAACTAAATTAAACACCTATCTGAAAAATGTATAGTAAAATAAATAATAAGTCTTTAAGGACCATGAAGATCCAACCTGAATAACAACATTGAATATATTGGCAAACGTTATTTAGAATGAGTTTTCCAGTTAGCGAGCTCTAATAATCAGTAGTCAAACTTGAATGTTCATGGTTCCATCGGATCTTATATGTGAACATAATTGCAATAACATTTGCATTGTCTTGAAGATTATGTTACAATTTCGAGTATAGCCTTATTTTGAGTCTGATCTAATGTACATTTGAACTGATAAAAGAACTAGATTTTTGCAGCTACTTCTCCATCTTCAGTTTGATGATTCTGCTCAGCTATCCCAGATAAGAAGAAGAAACAAAAATATAGAAGATAATATGTTTTAAAAAAATTGGAATCTTAAATGCTTTTCTTTTGTCGTCTTCTCTAGATTGAAACATACAAAGTAGAAAAGGATATGCAAGATTAATGCAGGAGATGACGAGTCTGCATCCAATGGAGCTGTAGATGTTATAGAAAGCAACAAAACTGAATCAATACCAAATTTTAGGGTGAGTCTATAAAAGCTGTTGTAGAACGGTGGAGAAGTGCTGGTAGGGTCATAGCGAGCTATGGCGGTGACGGCAGAGTTAAGTCGCAAGGAGGTGGTGTGGTCACGGCTTGGCTGTGATGGTTGTATGACTTAAAGAAAACACAGACCAGAGCAGTGGAGAAAAAGAAACAGAGTAAATAAGAGAAGGAAAAAGATAGTTTTGAGATGGGTTTTGCATGCACAGTTTTGGTATTTGCCAAGCCACAGAGAGTAGATCGAAGGTATATATTTATGGAGGACATGTAAAAAAAAGTAGAATAACTGTCGTAAGTATTATTAGAGGTAAGACGAAGACATAATCGTCATTGCTTCTTAGACCTGCTAACATGAACACAAAAATGTGTGTAACGGTAAATTTGGAAGAGTATGCGAAATTAGCTTATGATAAGAGTACAATGCATAGAATCTAGATCAGTTGACATTTTATAGTTCCAATGTAAAATTTCAAGGTAATTTTAAAACAATTGGTCAATATTAAAATTTTAATCAGTTTTTGTTCGGTTGACAAGCAAGGACCGATTGGTTAGAACATATCAATCAACTAAACTGAATACATAGAAATAGATCAAAATAAACTAAAATAAACTATATAAACAAAAGTATACACACCTGATTTTTTTTCCGGATAAACAGATATATAGACCAATTTCAGTTCAAATATATATTTTTCAAATAAATAAAAAATAAAGTTATATATGAAATTAATGTTATATTTAGTTAAGTTTAACATAACACGTACAAAGCAACATTAACGTTCTGCATTTCAAGGAGGTAACGGTTCCACTTCCCAGGAAACGGAAAACGGGTTTGACATTCAACCCGGACAACGGTTCGTACTTAATCAAATTTCTGGTTTAACCAAAATTGTAACCTGGACAAGCCGAGATGACACTCGGGATAAAAAAAATACTTTGAAGGGTGCATTGCGCTGATCCAATTGAAAAAGAATCAGTTAAACAAAGCCATATCGGCTAAGGAAAAAAAATGAAAGAAGTCGGTGTGTTCAGCTATAAAAGAAGCAGAACTCGCAAAGGGAAGATACATCCACAAACGCACCAAAGTCGGCGTAAGAATTAGAGTTAACGTAGATTTACTGTGTTCTTGCCGAATCAATTGTCATTTTTCAGTATAATGGATGGCCATGATATTTTTGCTTCACTTTTACTGCCTCTTTTGATTAACAAATGGGAAAATTAGTATTCAATAAGATCAATTTACATTAATGATCAACGGCCGCTCTGGAATGTATCCCCTTTAGTCTCAACCACTGATTGAGACAAGAACTTCGCTACGAAAAACATTAAACACCAAACACACGTGGTAGTAGTAGTGCATGTGTGAGAAAAAAATCTTATAATGAAAACGACAGCAAATCCAAGAAAATGGTGTCGTTTCGGTCTCTACAGTTACTGAATCTTCAAAGAAGAGGAGTCTCAGGTTCCTTACAAGATCCTTAAGTGCACTCACTGAAAAGTCTTTCCCCATCTGCAATTAAAATTTAGATAAATCTCATCAACAACACTGTATTTTGTCACAGAATAGCACACAATGAAAAAAAAAAACGAAAAATAACATTTATTAAACAAAAAAATCATTTATTAATTGTATCATTAATCTTGAAGTTATAAATAGAGATATAGTTATCACTAAACGAAAACCCTTGTGTTTTATTTTGTTTCAAAATTTTGGTTTGGAACTATCTGAGAATATTTCTGTAGTTGTTAATTGTCAATATTTAGTAATATTTCATATAAACATCAATATAGATGAGTGATAAAATATCCCCTTTGATATTCAATACATCTCAATTACAAATGCCTAAATGAGAATTGTTATAGAATGATTACCTGTGCAAGGACTGTGATGTCAAGAATCGAGTTCCCGAAAGGCAATACAATACTATTTTCGACTAGCAGTTGAAGATTCTCGATCGTGTTTAGTATGTCAATCATGCTCCCTTTGCTCTTCTCGCAGTGGATTCGGATTAGAACTTCGTTTTGGGCCACTTTAGCCTCTATTTTTGGCAACTGTTGATCAAATTGTTCATGATCGGAAGAAGAAGAAGATGATAGGGAAGCTTCCTCGTTGAAAAACACTTTAGATTTGTTCACTAGAATCATGGATTCCATATGTCTTGTTGCTTCTTTCTCTTCATTGAGCTTTCTTATTTGTTCTTGGAGTTGTTTCAAACGTGAAATTGTGTCATCAAGAACCGTAATCTTGTCCGCCTGAAAAAAACAAGATGTTGAATTATCTCAAAATCAATTGACAATTACAAAATTACATTTTCGCTGTGGATTATCAATTATATTATTATATTTTTGCACGAAATTATCAATTATATTAAATTTTTAAATTTGCCATTAGATAGTACCTTCTTAAGACCAGGAAGAAGTGCTGAGAGGGCAATGAATTTTTTGGAAAGCTTCTCACGACGCTTTCTCTCGGCTATAACATGTTCTTTAGCGAAAACTGGAGATCGTTTGGCAGGAGAACATGATTTTCTTTTGGTTCCACATCTGACCAATTGATCCATAATGATATCTTCCCTAGCTGGAGAAGAAGAAACATTACTAGAAAAATCAAAAGAAATCACTCGTGGCTTGTTATCAGTCTTCACCACAGGCTTCGGCATCTCTTTGAGGTAATTAAGAGGAACTTGATGATCAATAAACTGAGATCTTTGTGTATGTATGCTCGCTTCAACTGGCGATACATTAGTTTCTTCATAAATATTAAAGTCGAAATCAATGTCTTCGAGGGAGAAGTCGGTTAAGAGGAAGTCTTCATCCATGTCCGAACTGACCAAGACCGGTGTCGTCGAAAAATAAAATATTTTCTGATAAAGACAAGATTTTAAACACAAATCAGGAGATATGTTTTGTTGTTTTTGTCCAAAAAGGTTTATGAGAAGAAAGTGTTTTCAGGTGCTATACTTTATATATTGACAACGAGACGCGGCTTTGTTTTTCTCTTTCCCCACTCCGTAATAACGTTGACCAGATTGCTATGTAATGCATAACACGTGAGGTTAATGTCCTATATAAATAATTATGATCGAGATCATGTCTTCCTTCGTATAATTTGTTAGCTTCTAGAGGTCCGAGATCATCACAATGTGTGCTGCGTCAACGAGCAAGGAAAAAACGGCACCAGTACTTTAAAAAAACATGTATGTAGAAATTTAATAAAATAGTTGGTTTTGATCATATTTTCATGAATATGAACACATGCTTAAAATTAAAACACGTATAGTCCATGACTCCATGATTTATGTCAATTAGGATAAAGTGTAACGTCCGTGTTCTGTTGACTGAGTTAATGAGTAAAGGTTGAGCTATAAAATACTAGAATCCAGCTTAAGCTAAGATTACACAGCGTGCGTGACACCCACTTGCTAAGGAAAACTAGCACCATTTTTGGCACTCATGGTTCTTTTCTTAGCATATGTGTGCGTGTGACACCACAGATTTCTAATCCTCATATAACACTGATTACCCTATCATGGTGTGAGGACGAAGCATAGTAATTCGAACCAGCTATTTTTTCTTGTTATTCATCAGTTTCTTAGCTCTGAGAGGAACTTTCTAAGATATCCCTTCTTTATTAACTCGCAGGGCAGGCCCAGAAGGCAAGCCACCCAAACCGCAAATTAGGGCATCCAAATTAATGGGGCATATTTAAAAAAAATTATTAGTATCTATAAACAAATAAATTTTTGTAGGAAGAGTTTAAAGATTGATTACTTTAACACATTCATAGACCAAACTCTAGTTTCATTTGAATCCAATCTGAACAATTCCAAAAATATGAAAAAACTTTTGGATTTTTGTTTGATTTACAAAGGCTAGCAGATGCAAGTGAGAATACATTAAGGGCATCATTTTTGAATCTGAAACCTTCGTTAATGAATGGTATGCATTCAGACATAATTGATAATGATTTGTTTATGGAACTAAAGATTATTCGGAAATCAATACCCAAAAATTTCGAAAGCCTATTGAAGTGTTCGACTTTTTTTAAAGAAATGGAGGATTGTTATCAAAAAACAGAAATTGTTTATAGATATTGTTGACCATTTCGATGTCGATCGCCGCAGAAGAAAGAAGTTTTTTGAAGTTGGATATGATAAAGAATTATTTGCGGTCTATTATGTCACAAGAAAGATTAAATGGGTTGGCTACATTATCAATTATAACGGCTGTGAGGGATTAAACTCACTCCAGGATTTTAGATCAAGTCAAGATTAAGGGAAAGATAACGTGGGCTGAATCCCGTTAGAACTTATAGAATGAATGTGATTGTATTAATGATTCAGACGAAAAGATGATTACAAGAGATGATATTCTTGTGATTACAAAAGATAAAAGTATGTTCTAGCTAGGTGTCTTAGGGTTCTTCTTCTTTAAATAGCCTCAGGCTTCGTTTGATCGTTGCTAACTGGTTCCGAGATATCTTCCGTAAATTAAGGGATTCGCACCAGCTTTCTTTTGACTGGGTCCTTCGCTTCTTCCTTTGTGTCGCGAGCTACCTCTTTCTCGTGGCCTCTTTTGTGAATATTCCCTGTGCTCAGCCTCCGGCCTTGTTTTAGCTTCCTCCATGGTTTTACTCCATGGTGGGTCTATCGCGACCCATCGTTAGCTCCAGTCTATTAGTATCTAGCTAGCGGGCCATATTCGGGCCCAACAGTTGCCCCCAGCTTTCGAGGGAAGATTCTTCGTCTCGGAAGCTAAACCTAGCCGCCTGAACTCAATCTTTTCGTTGAGATAATAATTACCAGTTATCTCTTTTTGAAGATATTATTCGCCTATTCGGACGGCTATAATTGTATTTAACGGGATCAACGGTTCAGATAGAGAGAATTCGAAAAGTTATCTCCGAATCTTGAGGTTTGATGGGATATAAAGCTGCGGGCATTAACTACTACGCTCTCCATCTTCTCCACGTCTCGATTCGGTTTCCTAGGTAACTTCCCTTCTCCCCTTTTATTTTACTGCGTCTCTTTTTTTTTTTTAACTTGTTTTCGATTGCTTCTGTAATTCTCTCAAAATCCTTACTTTCAAAGATTTGGTTTTGCTAGTTAGATTTCTTCTTTTTATCTCCTATCTTTCGATTTTTTTTTACTTCTCCTCGTTATGAGTCACCTAAAGGAAAGTTCTGGAGAAATCGAAATCACTCCTTCCGGAGCTAGATTACTGAAGGTTAAGCAAGAAGTTGGGGAAGAGATGAAGCGAGAGAAGAAAAAAAGCCAAGGAGACGATCGCTACGAGAGTCTCTAAGCGGGTGAAGAAGATAGGTGGCTCCAGTGGGGGCGTCCCTTCTGGATCTCATTCGCCTTCTTTGCTACAGAGTCAGGAGGTTGTTAACCTCATGGTCCAGGCTCACGGCCGGAAAGAGTTTGCCAGGGCCTGTAAACCCGACGAAACCCCGGAAACCGCTCCGAAGGGTTGGTTCTGTGTCCACGAGAAGTACATCTCGAAGTGTCATCTGAGATTTCCACTTCCGACCCTCCTGTTAGATCTCCTTGATCACTACCAACTGGCCCTCTCCCAGCTTTGCCCTTCGGTTATCCGGGTGATAAATGGTTTTATCACCAGGTCCAAGGAGGAGGGTATTACCGTTGGACTCACCGATCTGATGAGCCTCTTTTCGATAAAAGAGAGCTCTTCGAAGGAGGGTGGTAGCGGAACCTATTATCTTCCGGGTCGCCCCAAGTTGTGTATTTTCAAATTCTCTGGTAGCGACGATGATTGGAGGAAGAAGTATTTCTATGTCAAAATTGACCCTTTGACGGTTCCCGTGGGCCGGGACCTCAAGGTTACTTGGTCCGATGCCTCTGGTTAGGATCTTTAGGGATGTGCTCATCGTTATTTTTTTTGTTGCGACCTATTAACTCTTTGGCTCTGCTTGCAGTTATTGAGGATCCTCCAAAACTCTCCGGCAAACTCACCAGAGCTCTGTTCTGGAGACTGCAGCAAAGTCCTTGTACCTGGGAAGCCTATACTACCTCGCGGATAGGTTCAGCTAGATTCCCGGATCGCTATAACGCTTCCTTTTTAGATCCTGTGTCTGTCGCAGATATAGAAGGTAATCTATTTTCTCTGACTTGAGTTTGGTTTTTAAGATCTGCGAGCCTTGATGACTTTCTGTTTATTTAGTTTCTGAAGGTAACTCGGTGGTATCAATCTCGACCGGAGCTAGCACTTCTGAAACCGAAAGGACTCAAACGAACAAGATGCCTCTTCAACCGTCATACCGTACTAAGTGTAGACCGGCCAAAGCAGTTAGCACCTCATGTGGGAGTGAGAAGAATCAGGGAGGATCCTTCCTCAGTTCCGTGAAGGAGGTCCTTGACGACGGAACTTCCGTACCTGCTAGGGATGTCAGCCCCGCCGACCCAAGAGCTCAGGACGCTATTCCTCATTCTGAGGTTCCGGTACCGGAAGCTGCTTTCCAGGTGTCTAAGGGTGCTCCTGAGGTTGAGCTCTCGAGAAATAAGAGACCCAGGACCTGGGTCAGGTATTAAATTTTTAATTTTTCTTGTTTTGCTTTTCTTAGAAAGACATTTAACATTTTGTTATATTTTTGCAGTTGGCCGGAGCTGTTAACAGGGCTCACCTTAAGTTTGAGAATGCCTTGCACAATGCCCCCGGTGCTGGGGAGTTAGCTCAGGTTACTGAGCTAGTCAAGGCTACCAAAGCAGAGCTCGATCAGGCTCGAGTCCAAGTCTCCGAACTTCAAGCCGAGGTCAGCAGACTTGGTTCTAAAGCCGATGCCCAGCAAGGAAAGATCGAGAGTCAAGCGATCGATATCCAGGTGAAGAGCAGGAGGATTAACGATCTGGAGGCTGCCCGGAAGATAGCCGAGCAGCAGGTTCGGGACCTGATCACTTCGTCTCAAGATAGCCAGAAGAATAAGGAGGCTGAGGTTAAGCTAGCTGTTAGGAGAGGGAAGAAAGAGGTTGCCGATGCTTATAACAAGATCCTAGCCTCCGTTAAGGAGAAGTTCTCTAGGAAGAAGGACGAGGTCGACTCTCTGGTTTACGCTCAAGAGCTTCAGGCTAATACCGAACTTCTGAAGGATATGCTGAACAATGAGATCGCGAGTGCGGAGGAAGAGTACAATCGCCTGATGGCTCTGATGCCAGAGGCGACCATTGCGTATGAGAAGGCTCATGTTTCTGATTTCTCGGTTAGCAAGCTTCCCCTTCCTCAACTTTCGGAGGGATCAGGTACTTTTGAGATTAATATGTTTAATCCGTCCTTTTCCGGAGAGTATGGTTCTAATTTAGGCTTTGTGGATCCTGTCTTAGCTCCTGTCGAGACGAATCTGGGAGGTGACGACCAGGAGACGGACGAAGGAGTCCCAGTCAAAGAGAATGAGCCGGTCGAGGGAGATAAGGATGCCGAGAAGGGTTCTAGCGACAAAGAAGGTTAAGAGCTGAGGCTCTTTTGAATTATGTTCTTGTGCTTTTAAGACTTCTGCCCAAGGGGCTTTATTGCGTTTGTTTTCACGACTTATAGCCTGAGGAGGCTTTTAAACCTTCGTTTATGTTAAGATCTTTTGAACCTTAAGTGGCCTGGGGAGGCTTTTAAACCTTTACTTATGTTTCAGTCTTGGTTTGGTCCTTTCTCTAAGTCACTTGACTTATTTTAATCCATTTTTGGATAAGATCGAACTCTAGGTAAATAGAAACTCGAGTTCTGTTAGAACATGTATCGTGACCATTAGATGTGAGGCCTAGTGACTTGTCGGGATCAGGTCCCGGGTCCTGTAAATAACAGGTCTCGAGAACTGTGGGAACTGAAATTCGCACCGTCAATTTCCGATAAAGATTTGTGGAGGAAAACCGAGTTAACCCGATCTTCCTTGAAGGTCCCGGATATCTGCTGGGCCGCACACGAAACAATCAATAGAGATAAAAGTTGCGAAAAAAGAAATCGTAAAAGTTGAGCGAAAGAGATCTTATTTCTGAATTCTCGTTTGAGCGTGTACAACAAGAAAAGAAATCGGCCGTAAGAGCTGTCGAGGAGTCCGCTAGTCTGGTCGCCTAGGTCTATCCTAGCTGAGTCGCAGCTCGCTAGTGAAAACAGAAAAGAATGCTAAATCGCTCTAAGTGCTAAGTGCTCTGAAAGTTTGTGATCTGGTTTGCTTCTTGCTCAAAGCTCTCCTTATATACTCCTCTTAAGGCGGTCTATCTTCGCTGGCTGAATCGGGCTTTTCCATTTTCGTCCATCTTCGTGTTTATCGGGAAACTTGACGTTTATCTTCGGAAAACTTGACATTTATCTTCTGGAAACTTGACATTTATCTTCTGGAAACTTGACATTTATCTTCTGGAAACTTGACATTTATCTATTATGTGAGGATAAAGATAAACCGTCATAGTTATCCTTCTTTCGAAAATCGTAGGGGCCGTTTTGGCCACGTTGGGCCGTTAAGCGTTTTACGGTTTTGAAGAACGGTCTTTGAAGGTTTGGTGTTTCGAAGGAATCCCAATTCCTTGTATAGTCGAGATATTGGTATTCTAGAATAAGCGTGATCGTACCAAACTTCGTAGATTGATCCGAACAAGCTAAGATGGGATCGGACCGGGCATGATAGGACCGAGACCAGAGCGAGGGCCGTGGATAACGCCAGGCCGACCAGCGTGTGGATGCCGCCCGCCAGGCCGACCGTCGCGCGCCGTGCCGGCGCCAGGCGAGTGCCGCCGGCGCCAGGCGGCCAGCGTGCGGGTGCTGCGGCGCCAGGCGAGTGCCGCCCGCCAGGCGGCCAGCAACGGTGCCGGTGCCAGGCGAAGCCGCGGCGCCAGGCCGCCCCGTCCAGCGCTGCTGCGGCGCAGGCGGCCCCGCGTGCTGCCGGGCGCCAGGCGGGTGCCGCTAGCCAGGCGGCCAGCGTCGCTGCCGCCGGCTCCGGGTCAGCAGGCGGAGCCGGCGGCGCCAGGCGAAGTGCCGCCGGCTAGGCTGGCCAGCGTCCAGCGTGCTGCCGGCGCCAGGCGAGTGCGCCGTGCCAGGCCGGCCAGCGTGGCCGCGCGGCTGGCTGAGCGTGCGTGGCGCCAGGCCATCCTGCCGTCTGTGGGTTTTTCGTCGGGGTAAATAGAGATTTTACCTCCTTTATAAGGATGGAGTAAGAAATCTCATTCTTACTTCATCATAAGAAATTTACTCTCTCTCAAGAATCCTTTCTCTCATTTAAGAACAATGTCTTCAAGGTCCTCAAGAGAAACTCTTCTTCCCATTCATCCTTGGATGACTCTCCTGCCATGTGGCGGTGAAGCGGGAGGAGTTGGTCGAAGAGGCGAAGAATGCGTATTACCGAGCCCTTGTAGGTTAGCCCCAACACTGCCAGAGATCTCTGTTCGAGGAGACCTATGAGGCAGCCTGGTGCTCCTTTGCGCCGAGCTCGGTTTCTCGTAAATATCTCAAGGTTCTTGAGATTTTTACCAGGTTCTGAAGGAGTCAAATTCAGTTCCGTTGGCAGCGAGTGCAAGGAATCCTCCGCAAGGTTTCTTTACATGTTACGAATCTTTCTTTACATTGCGTATGTGGTTCCCGATCCCTGGTGCCATTGTTCATGCGCTTCACGCTTGAACTTTTGATCAGCCAGCTCAGCGTTCCTGCCTTTGAGAGTTGGCTTGGCGTACTGATTGCTAGCTATGAACTCGGGATTGATCTTGGTCGATGATTTCGAAGGTCTTTGGGGCACTTCGGCCGGCGGGGCGGCGGTTACTACTCCATGCTGCCTAAGGCGGATATGGCCGTGATTCAGGGGACTACTTCAAATCCCAAATCGTGGCAGGGCGTTTCTTCTTCGTCCAAATAGATGGTGAGTCTGTCGAGGAGAGCTGCCTCCATCTATTTCCACAAGCATGGAACTTCAACCAAGGTAATCGATGAAAACCTTGTTGTCTATTTCACTTGTTGAAGTCGCGAGTTTTAGTGAAAAAGTTTTGCTTTGTAGGAACAACCCTATCGGCGCATTTGCGGTGATCTCTTTGTCAAGAGATCTTCTTCGTCAAAGGCCGTTTTCTGAAGTCTTTCACCCTCGAGCGGATTGAGGCGGTAAGATTTTGTCGGTCGAGATCCTGTCCGTCGTATGATGCCGAACCGGTCATGAAGTTCCTACTCGGGCGTACAGAGATCTCGCAAGGAAGGAAATCGAGGATGTGGAAGGCTCGGAAGATCCTTCACCGTTGGGAGAAAACCTAGTTTTGCTCCAACAGAAAAAGCGGAGCCAGCGATTTTCCACTCCCAACAACTTCTTTGATTGCCTTCCTCGGAGTTTGTTACTGGCAATTAGCTGGAGGATGAGGAGAAACAACGGGTTTTGCGAGGGCTCCCAGCGTGTCAGCGAGGTTTGGCCCTTGAACTTCTTAACCTTACGTTGAATCTGTATATAAACATGCTTGCTGATCTTGAGTTTATGCAGGGACTACGAGTGTTTAGCGGCGACTTCGAGTTTCCGCAAATCCAGGATTGCTAACTTCAAGACCACAGAAGCGGGCGAGCTTTCGGTTCCGACAGGAAAGGCGCAGAGCGAAGCAAGCTGAGCTTCATGCTCGAGCCCTCGTTGGGCGGAAAAGAGAGGAAAAGGATGGTCGCAGCTGAGGTGGCGAGGCGAGGCGAATCGTTTGCTGCTGAGTTTCAATGTTTTAAAGCTCGGGAGCTTGTTTGTGATTTCGCGAGTGCGGGGTTGATCGTAAACCTCTACAAGTCTCAGAACCGGTTTCTCCTTGATTCGAGATTGCTGAGATGAAGGATTTCATGGCGAGTGTGCTCATGCTGAGTCCTTGGTTCCTCCGGTAGAAGAAAGAGTCCGGAGACTATCGGAACCTATCGAGGTTTCGAGGATCGGTGGAGGCGGAGCCGATGAGCGCGAGGGTGGTGGGAGCGCTCAAGTGTGAATGAGGAAGTGGACCAGCCTGCTAGTTCATTTGGGATTTCGCATCGGTTTCTCAATGTTGACTTTCTTTTGTGAATCGTATTTTTGGCGTGTGTGGCGTTTTAAAGTTTTATTCTGCGACCGTTGGAGGTTGCATTCTTATGTTTTGGGACTGGCGTTGGTGGCTTTGAATCCTGCCGTCTTTGCGGCTTTTATGAATATGAAAATTTGCGAGATTTAGTCTTTTGTTTTGATTTATACTTTCGTCAAGTGTAGAGGAAGGATCGAGTAGTCGCCATTATCCCAACTCTTTTTGTAAGCTTGGTCCGTATGCTACTTTTAGCGAGCATTTTAGGTGTAGCGATAAGAGACATGTTTTGGGATCTCGTATCACGATACTATGTCTGTGAGATGTCAAGATCCAGCAAGACTGGGTTTAGGGCAAGACCTAGGCTTACTCTCAGCTTTAAGGCTGTCGCGATGACTGATCGGCTTCGTTTTGCCTGTTAGTGATTTCTTCCTGATTCTTTTGTTTAAAGTCGTGACTAGTAGCGGCTTATATGACTTGTGTTAAAGAATCGAGCTATCTTCGGAGTTTATCGAGGCGCTAAACCAAAATTTTGGGTTTCTTGTATAGCGCTATGATATCCTTGTCGGATGTAAGAGGACCTTGTAGGTCTGACTACGAGTTTGTATTGAGTGAAGCGTTTCTTGCGTCGTCCGTCGGACCAATCGGCGGGCGTGACTTATTTTAAGTCGCAGGTGGACTGTCTTTGCGGATGATCGAGTTTTGTTATCTTTTAAGAAGCGGCGTCTCGCGTTTCTTTTGAAGATATGATTTTCGTTTTCGAAGCGTTGATCGTTTAAGTGAGCATAAAAGATAGAAAGAATTTTATTAAAACTTCGAGAAGTTCGAGTACATGTGCGGATTTTTGCGTTTTGTGGGAGTATAGAATTATCGCGCAGTCCCCTTTTGGTGAGGGGATAGCTGAACTTCGCCGGGTTTCGACGAGCTGCCTCGATACCTCTTCGAGGATCAAGCCATCTCGTAGTTCTGATAGTTGTGCAAACGTTTTACTCCCCATGCGTTGCCGTTCGATCGTGCTGGTTGGATCGGTGGTTTGCGAAGTCGAGCTATCTGCTTTTATGGCGGTGGACTCGGAGGCTTTGTCTGTCTTGAATCGTTGCCTGTTCGGATGATTCTGGATCATCTTTCTTGAGTCCTCGGGAATGTTGTGTGATTCCTTTGCTCGTTTGGGTTGGCGCAGGCGTTCGATCTTTCGCAGTTTGAACTTCGGCTAGGTAACGAGTCTCGATTGTTTCGACTACCCGGATGGCTGCGGTTCGGTCGGTCGGAAACATGATACGAGGTGATATGTGGATGGTACTGCCTTCATGGAGTTGATCAAGGGTTCCCATGATGGCGTTGTAGATGGCGGGTTGTCGACTACTGCAAACTTCGGCGATCTTTGTAACTTCCTTTGCCATGACCGGAGTTTAATTCTCGAGGGTCATGGTAGTGGCGCCGAAACCCGTCAAAGGTTTTGGCTCGGGGCGACTTCCTCAAGTGGGATCTTCATCCTGTAGAGGGTGTCGCGGAAGATAGCGTTGACCGTGCTTCTGTATCGATGAGAATGCGGCCGACTTGAGATCCTGGATTACCAGGTCGATTACCAAAGGATCGCAGTGAGGTTTGTCGATTCCGCGGTCTCTGTTCCTCAGCGATCGTGTGGTTAGGAACATCGCTGCAGGGAACCAGTTGGAACTTATCTCGGCTTTTAAGCCGTAGGCTTTATCGGCGAGAGAGTCTTGGTAGAACTGTGATCCTCCGATGATCATGTTTACCCTCTGGCGACTGCTGTTGTTCCCTTGGTCGTCTATCTTCTTCGCGTTTTCCCGATTGATTTTCGTTCGCGGTCCTCGGAGACAGTTTTGTTGGTCTTTGGGCGGTCGGAGTCAGGAGCGGTCCTTTATACTCTTGACCTTTGATAGTTCTCCGGTGAGGAGCTTTGCGCGAGCGGCGAGAACCTTGCAGTTAGCGTGGAGTGACCTCTGGTTTCGTGGAACTTCGCGGTAGGAATTATCCTTGTACTGGTTCCTGGTCAGGTGTTTCGGAGGTTCTGCCTTGCTCGAGTTGATGGCGTAGTTATGCTGCGCCTTGGCGTCTTCCCCGTGATGGGCGTTTTGAGTCGTTCACGAGAGGTTTTCTTTTCGAGGGCGTTTTCTGTGGTCCGTGCTTCTGCGATAGAAGCTTCATCTCTTCTTCCATGATGATGAAGTCCGTTGCCTTGTGGAAGTATCCTGGATTGTCAGCGGCTTTTCCAGTAGTATCCACTTTCGAACTTCGACTTGTACGAGAGTTTTCCTCGTCGATTGCGACATTGTCGCTGATGCATGTTACTCTGGCCATCACCAGCGAACCTTATGAAGTCGGGTGACTCTTCCTCCTTCTGAGCTAGACTCCATAGATCCACGTCGGACGTTTCTCTGTCCATGAACATGGAGTATTGTTTGAAAGCGCCGAGGCCAGTTGGCGGAAGCTTCGATGGAGTTCCTTTTGAGCCGGAGAACCACTTTCGGCGCTTTGAGGTGCTCGACAAAGAAGACAATGAACCGGCTCGTTCGGCTCGAGTTTGCACCTGCCCATTGCGATCTGGAAAGACTGCAGGTGCGACTTAGGATCCGTCGTACCGTTATAGGCCGGATTTTGATTTTCCACGGTGCGAGATCGTGTTTCCGTGATCCGGTGGTGAGCGGTGTTTTCCGTGCTTCCTCGAGAAGTCTATCGATCTCGGGGCGGAACTGGTCGCTGATGGATTTGCGATTTCACGCTTTCACTTTGGCCACGGTCTTTTAGAGATTCGTGGAGATCATGGATCTCGCTATTGCTACCGGCGTTCCTCGAGTTTGTCGGCTGGTCGCGATAGATCGAGTTTGATCTTCGCGAGTTCTTCCTGCTCCATCCAGTAGAGTTCTTCTTCCTCTTCGTCATGGGCCTATCGAAGGATACCGTCTGCCGGGCGGACTGGCCGGTCCTCGGGGTGGATGTCAGCATCTTCATCGGAAGGATCCGATTGGTCGCTGATATCTAGATCGATCGCTCGGCGTCGCTTTCCTTGTTTCCGTGGCGGGAGTGGAAGGTTCTGCGAGGTCGTTTAGTGTCCTTCGAGCCGTTTCCTCGAGTGGGCTCTTCGGGCATCTTTTCGTGCCGGAGATCGAAGTCGAGTCTTCTGCCTGGCGTGCCTTGGTGGATCCGCGGCAGTTTGCTCCTCGCAGTTAAGGTGTCGACCTGTTTTGCGGCGAGGTTATCAGCTTATCTGTTGTTCCGCGCGTGGGCGGAGGTAAACAGTTCCTTCATCTGCCTGGCCTCGGTGTTTGCATCAGCGGTGGCGGGCGCATCTCCAGCTGGAGTCTTCTCAGCGTTGGCGTCGGCGGGTGTTCCGTCTAGCTAGTTGATCTTTGGTGGCGTCGGTAGACATGATCGGCGTGTGCAGTTGTGAGATAGATAAATCCGTAACCCTCCTTATAGCCAAAGCTGTAGGAACCGAAATTCGCCGTCAATTTCGATAAAGATTTGTGGAGGAAAACCGAGTTAACCCGATCTTCCTTGAAGGTCCGGATATCTGCTGGGCGCTGCGAAACAATCAATAGAGATAAAAGTTGCGAAAAAGAAATCGTAAAAGTTGGCGAAAGAGATCTTATTTCTGAATTCGTTTGGCGTGTTCAACAAGAAAGAAATGCGGCCGTAAGAGCTGTCGAGGAGTCCGCTAGTCTGGTCGCCTAAGTCTATCCTAGTTGAGTCGCGCTCGCTAGTGAAAACAGAAAAGAATGCTAAATCGCTCTAAGTGCTAAGTGCTCTGAAAGTTTGTGATCTGGTTTGCTTCTTGCTCAAAGCTCTCCTTATATACTCCTCTTAAGGCGGTCTATCTTCTGCGGGCTGAATCGGGCTTTTCCATTTTCGTCCATCTTCGTGTTTATCGGAAACTTGACATTTATCTTGGAAAACTTGACATTTATCTTCTGGAAACTTAACATTTATCTGGAAACTTGACATTTATCTCTTATGTGAGGATAAAGATAAACCGTCATAGTTATCCTTCTTTTCGAAAATCGTAAGCGGGCGTTTGGCCACGTTGGACCGTTTAGGCGTTTTCACGGTTTTGAAGCGGTCTTTGAAGGTTTGGTGTTTCGAAGGAACCCAATTCCTTGTATAGTCGAGATATTGGTGTTCCAGAATAACCGTGATCGTACCAAACTTGCGTAGATTGATCGAACAAGCTAAGATGGGATCGGACCGGGCATGATAGGACCGAGACCAGGGCGAGGCCGTGGACCGACACCAGGCCGACCAGCGGACAGATGCCGCCGCAGGCCGAGTGCGCCGCCAGGCGAGTGCCGCCCGCCAGGCCGACCAGCGTCCAGCGTGCCGCGCCAGGCGGTCAGCGTGGCGGATGCGCCGGCGCCAGGCGGCCAGCGCGGTGCCGCCGGCGCCAGGCGGCCAGCGTGGCGGTGCCGCCAGTGCCAGGCGGGTGCCGCGGCGCCAGGCGGCCCGCGTGGCCGCCGCCAGTCGAGTGCCGCCCGCCAGGCTGGCCAGCGTCAGCGTGGCGGCGGCGCCAGCCAGCGTCAGCGTGGCGCGGCGCCAGGCCATCTGTCTGTGGGTTTTCGTTGTTCGGTCTTTCCCGTTAGTCGTTTGGGAAATCTTTGAGTTTGGGAAGATCGTTAGCCGCAGATTTCGAGATAATCGTTTCTAATCCAACAAGACTCCTCGAGTATCGGGATTTTCGATGGACTTGGATTTGTAGACTTTCCGTCTTCAAGGATGTGAGCAACGAGGCTTGAGCTTTAGATGTGTTAAAGCGAATCCTTTAAACAATCGGGAAGGCTTCGGAAGACTCATTGTAGATCTCGGACGATCGGACAAAGGGTTTCAAGGGACCAAGATGCGCCATTGCCGAGATCATGAGATGATTACGCGGATGGGCGCAGGACCCTCGCCGGCAGATGGGAGTGGGCGAGCCTTCCGTGAGTTTTATCGGCGGCGACCCGTTTCTTGGCTTTGATCGTGCGGCTTTTCTTTCGAGGACTTTCGGGTTACGATTTCGTCATTGACCGATTTTGACCCCAACAAGAACTCCGAGCGTTTTTGGTGATGAAGACCTTAGAAAGGAATTCCTGATACATTGGGATTAACTCAAGGTACTTAGGGACCTGAGTTTGATTCGAAGGGTTCTAAGACCTTTTGAATTCGTTAAGGATTTGAAGACCTTTGTAATTGCTTAGGACTTTAGGTTTAGGTTCGTAGGAACCTAAATTCGTTTGAAGGATCTTAAGACCTTCGAGATTACTAAGGGTTTTAGGACCTTAGGTTTAGATTTGTGATCAGATAAATTTGTTTGAAGGATTTCAAGACCTTCGAGGTTATTAAGGATTTTAAGACCTACGAGGTTATTAAGGATTTTAAGACCTTGGTTTTAGGTTCGGTGAGACCTAAATTGGTGCGAAGGATTTTAAGACCTTAGGTTCAGGTTCGTGGAGAGATCTGAACCAATTCGAAGGATTTTAAGACCTTAGGTTCAGGTTCGAGGAGACCTGGATTTATTCGAAGGATTTTAAGACCTTTGATGTTGAAAACGGAGATGTCGAGGGCAGTTGTTTTATTGATAATGTTTATAGAATACATGGTATTGTAATAGTAACACGATTGCTGTTTGGGCTTATGTGTTCTTGATCAAATATATGCCCCCTTTGGCTATGGTGAAAAGGATGCTGAAATGAGGTTGGGGCTGCACTCATAACGGAGTTGCCTACGTACCCCGTCAAGGGATCAAGCCTAACGTAGTTCAAGGAATTTAGGTACCTAATGATAGTATCTCTTGAGATTCGTGGCGTTCCACGATCGGATTTCAGGTACCCCGGTTCGTACCTTTAGGAGCTTGTAGACACCAGGTCGTACCACGTGGATGATCCTATAGGGACCTTCCCAATTGGTTCCCAATTTCCCGGCGTCTGGCTCTTTGGTCCCTTCGAAAACTTTCCTAAGTACTAGGTCGCCTACAGCGAACTGTCGGGGTCTGACTTTGGAGTTGTAATGTCGGGCCATTCCCTGTTGATAGTTCTGAATGCGAAGCAAGGCTTGGTCTCGTCGTTCCTCGATTAAATCGAGGGTGTCTGATAAGAGCTGGTTATTAGCTTCAGGATCAGACGTACAGAGCTCTCGGCGGAGACTCCCGCTGATGGTCTCGGCTGGGACGACAGCCTCCATCCCGTAGGCTAAGGAGAAAGAGGTTTCTTCTGTAGCCTTTCGTGGGTGGTGCGGCATGCCGAGAGGACTTCGTAACTTGTCAGACCAGGATTGTTTATTGGTTCGGCGTTTCTTGAGGTTTGCTAATATTGATTTGTTAGCAGCCTCCGCCTGACCGTTCCATGAGGGCGTCGGGTGTTGAAAAGGTGAGACGGATGTTCCATTTGTCACAAAATGCTTTGAAGTCCGTGATATGAATTGTCCTCCATTGTCTGTTACGATTTGTATGGGGCGCCGTGTCGGCAAACAATGTCTCTCCATACGAATCGTTAGACTTGAATCTAGTTACCTTTTGGAAAGCTTCAGCCTCTATCCATTTAGTGAAGTAGTCTGTTAGGACTAAAGGAAGCGTAGCTTCTTTCTTCCACTTCCGATGCTACTAGTGGTCCTCGATGTCCATGGACCACCTCATGAGCGGTGCAGGCGGATATCGAGGATAATTTTTCCGGGCTGGTGTATAATCGGTGCATGCCTCTGGCATTTGTCACATGAGGAGGAGTAGGCTTCACTGTCAGCGATAATGGTAGGCCAGAAATAGCCTGTCTTTTAATTCAGATAGCTAGAGCTCTGCCCGGGTGGTTTCCGCAGGAGCCGTCGTGCATTTCTTTCATGAGTCTGATGGCATCGAGGCCATGGACGCATTTTAGGTAAGGTCCAGAAATGCTTCGTTTATGGAGGACAGAAATAATTATGCAGTATCTTGCGCTTAATGCTTTGAGCTTCGAGCCTCCCATTTATGGGGTGGGGTCTCACCCTCCAAAATGTACTGCATAATTGGTATTCTCCAGTCCTCTCTCTCAACGATTTTGTCATGAAGAGACGAGGGGGGTTCTTGTTCCTGTTCGGGGCGATGTTCTCGGGTTTTATCGTGACTCGATGTCGTAGTGCCCCCGGAGATATTCATTGGATTAGGCTCCAGAGGGTCCGAATTCCGGGGAATATCTTCAGTTTTGTCTTCGTTCGGACTCTGGGTCGTGCCCGGATGTATTTTCAAGGGCGGAACGACTTCTGGTTCTGGCTGCGTAGACATATGAGTCCGGAGTCAGGATCCTACCTCCGGAGTTATGTTTTTTGAAGCTGCCCGTTTTGGTTTTAGGGAACCAGAATGTTGTGAGAACTTTGGTTGCTACCGTCTGATGGTGGTCAACCTCTATTTGCTCTTTTGGTTTGCTGTCGATCTCAGCTTTAGTGGCTATGTCGATACTTGGCTTTTCGATCCCCTCATGGGTATGATCCGTTTTGATGGGGTCTGATGTGGAGGCTAAAGCAGCCAGCGCGTCTGCTGAGGAGTTCTCTCCTCGTGGGATCCTTGTTAGCTCGAACTTGTTGAACTGCTTAGTGAGATTCTGGACAACTTCGAGGTATGCCCCCATTCTTTCGTCCCTTGTTTCGTATTCTCCGTGGAATTGGCTAGCTACTAGCTGTGAATCGCTATAGGCATTTAACTCTCGAATTCCGAGGCTTAGGGCGAGTTTTAACCCTGCGATTAATGCTTCATACTCGGCCTCGTTATTAGAAGCGCTGAATCGAGCCTGTAGGATTGTTCGATGGTCTCTCCATCTGAAGAGGTCAGCCTTAGGCCGATACGGAACCTTGTTTCGATGAGGCTCCGTCGACGTACAGGCTCCACTTTGGAGCTTCAGTTTCTAAATCTATGTGCTCGGATGCCAGCTCGATGACGAAATCGGCGAGAACCTGAGCCTTTGCTGCAGCTCGAGGTCTATACTCGATGTCGTATTCACTGAGTTCTATGGCCCATTTAGCTAATCGTCCTGATTGGCTAGGACTATGCAAGATCGTTCGTAATGGATATGAGGTCATTCGATGATCGAGTGCGATTGGAAATAGGGCCGTAGTTTCTTTGCAGCTGTTACGACTGCAAGGGCTAATTTTTCCATAGTAGGGTACCTCGTTTCGGCGTCTATCAGACTTTTGCTGACGTAATAGACAGGTCTCTGTTCGTTTTGTTCTTCTCGTACCAGCACACCGATAACCGCTGCGATTGATACAGCGAGGTACATGTATAGTGGTTCTCCTACTACTTGTTTGGACAGGATTGGGGGTTGGAGGTAGGCTTTCAATTGCTTGAAGGCTTCCTCGCACTTCGTCCCATAGGAACTTCTTTTTGTTTTTTAGAAGTTTATAGAACGGGAGGCACTTATCGGTGGACCTGGATATGAATCGGTTCAATGCTGCGATTCGTCCAGTCAATCTTTGTACTTCTCTGGTTGTTTTAGGTGACGGCATTTCCAGGAAGGTTGCTATCTGTTTTGGGTTGGCTTCGATGCCTCTTTCGGTTACGAGGTAACCGAAGAACTCGCCCGAAGGTACCCGAAGGTACATTTAGCGGGTTGAGCTTCATATCGTAGTTGTTAAGGATGTGAAGCATTCCTTTAAGAGAAATATGATTTTCTCCGGCTGAGGATTTGACTAATCATATCGTCGATATAGACCTCCATAGTTTTTCCGAGTTGTCCAGCGAACATCTTATTCACTAACCTCTGATAAGTAGCTCCTGCATTCTTCAAACCAAATGGCATAACCTTGTAGCAATAGGTTCCACGTTCGGTTAAAAATACGTTTTTTTCTTGATTCTCAGGATCCATCATGATTTGATTATATCCTGAAAAGGCGTCCATGAAGGACAAGAGTTGATGGTCTGCTGTAGCTTCGACCAGGCGATCGATGTGAGGTAACGGGAAACTATCTTAGGGGCAAGCCTTGTTTAGATCGGTGAAATCTACGCAGATCCTCCATTTCCGTTTTCTTTTACGACTACCGATTAGCCAACCAGTCAGGGTAGAGTACTTCTCGAATGGACTCGGCTTTCGTTAGTCGGTCAACCTCGTCGTTAACAGCTTGAGCCTTTTCTAGGCCCAGCTTGCGACGCTTTTGTTTGATCGGTTTGAAAGTGGGGTCTACGTTAAGCTTATGGGCGGTGACATTCGCATCGATGCCTTTCACGTCACTGGTGGTCCATGCGAATGTTCCAACGTTGCTTTTAGGAAATCGATGAGTTCCTTTTGGTTTCGAGGTGCTTCGGATCCGATCGCGCACTGTTTTCAGGATTGAGTCGTCGATGTTAACTTGTTCGGTGAGGTTTCTAGGGGGACCTCGAATGTTTTGCTGCATCTCACGACCTTCTTGGATCTGTAATTGCTGTTGGGGCGATTCTTTGAGAATTTCGACTCCTCCTAGGTAACAGACCCTGGAGATCTTTTGGCTACCATGCAAGGTAGCTATCCCTTCGGGTGTCGGGAATTTCACGCATTGGTGATAAGTCGAAGCTACTGCTTTCATCTTATGGATCCAGGGTCTTCCCGGGATCGCATGGAACGGGGAAGGTCTGTCGATGACTACGAAATTGGTCATCTTCATGATTCCGCCAGATATGATTGGGAGTTTGATAGTTCCCAAGGAGGTAGCTGTTTCTCCGGAAAAGCCTATGAGACTGGCTTTCTGGTCGATAATTTCGTAGTCATCTATCTCCATCCCTTTCAGGGCATTATCTATCGAATTTGGCTCAAGGCCGGAGAACCATTCGAGGGCTGTTCCGACCAGGTTTTCGGCGAATGTCCTGCAGTATCCTGCCTCGCACTCTTCTTTCGTGAAATAAGCTTTTACGATAGCCAATCGGAAAGCTCTCAAATAGGCCTTCGGGTCTGAAGTCCCATCGTATTCGGGGATCCTAATTTTTCGAGTGTCTCTTATGTAAGAGCTGGCGATTCTGTCAGTGAATGGAGTCCCACGGGTTTCCTCGATCAAACTCTCGATTTCGGAAGCTGAACTAGTTGCCTTATGGACTTGAGCATTCATATTTTGGAGAGCTGTGTTAGTCTGCGCGATGTATCTGCGAATGGCCTCAGGTCCCTTTAGAGGAAGGACAGTCGGGTCACTATCGGATACCTGATGGGCAGGTTCCTGGCGAAACCGGGTTCGGTCATTTTCCCAGGCAGTAGGTGGGCTACGTCGTTCGCTGGCTCTCGGGTTATTTTGGTGAGCAGGATCAGTGGGGTGAACCGTGGGATCGGCATCCGTCCTTTGGTGTTCGCCAGGGTTCAGGGTGAAATTTCTGGTTTGATAACCCGAGGCTGATGTTCTGCCCTCGGATGGGATGGATGTTCCTTCTCCGGACCTGGAAATAGGCGGTGGAGGTGGCAAGCGAGTGCTCCGGTCAGTAGCCTGATCGGGCATGGAGCTAGTCGATGCTACATTGCTTCCCATAGCACCAGTGATAGGTGGATTAAACGCGGGAGCTGTTCTGGCACGAGGTGTTTGGAATACAGGTCCATGTTCTCCTGGAATGGTGCTATCAGGGGAGAAATCTAGACGTCCTCGAGGGAACGAGGGGTCAGCTAACCGATCCCGGTTGCGGTCAGAGATCTAGTAACCTCTTCGAACCGTTGCTGCCGATCGGCTAGCTGTTGCACTGTTTGCTCATTCGTTTGAGCTTTGTCTACTAACTGCATCATCATCTGGCGCATCTCAGAAAGTTGAGCCTCCATTCGATTTGGAGCGGGTTGATGCTGAGGATTATCGGGGGTTGGAAGCCCGTAGTGGGTCTCCCTGGAGGATATTGGGTTACTTACCCCAGTGGCAGTTTGGTTCGGTGAGCTATCGCTCTGGATCGGGAGATTGGAGTAAGATGGATTCGTCGTCCGATCAGTTGGATTCTTTCTCAAGTTTTTAGAGTAAGGGATTCGATTATCTCTTCCCCACAGACGGCGCCAATTGTGAGGGATTAAACTCACTCCAAGATTTTAGATCAAGTCAAGATTAAGGGAAAGATAATGTGGGCTGAATCCCGTTAGAACTTATAGAATGAATGTGATTGTATTAATGATTCAGACGAAAAGATGATTACAAGAGATGATATTCCTGTGATTACAAAAGATAAAAGTATGTTCTAGCTAGGTGTCTTAGGGTTCTTCTTCTTTAAATAGCCTCAGGCTTCGTTTGATCGTTGCTAACTGGTTCCGAGATATCTTCCGTAAATTAAGGGATTCGCACCAGCTTTCTTTTGACTGGGTCCTTCGCTTCTTCCTTTGTGTCGCGAGCTACCTCTTTTTCGTGGCCTCTTTTGTGAATATTCCCTGTGCTCAGCCTCCGGCCTTGTTTTAGCTTCCTCCATGGTTTTACTCTATGGTGGGCCTATCGCGACCCATCGTTAGCTCCCGTCTATTAGTATCTAGCTAGCGGGGCATATTCGGACCCAACAACGGCTATGGTTGAAAAACTTGACCATGTGAGTCTAATGGATAATTTTGCATGACAAGTGCAATAAAATCTATATTTCAACAATAAATTTTTTTAATATCACTGTTTTTATAATAAATAGACTATGGATTTTGATTTCTTTTTAATGAAAATTTAAGTTGTTTTGTACTGTTTTGTAATGTTGATAAAATTTGTATAGGGTATAGTATTAAATTTTAATTGAGACAGTATAAATGATTAGTCTGGCACTGTTAACTCGCGGACCTCCATTATTTTTACTGAGCTGCACTCTCCATTTTGTGGCCATTCTCATTACGAAACTCACACCATTATGTGTATTCTCGTATGTTTTTCGTATTCACATCTTCTAAATTTGTAGATAAACATTGATAACATATATAGATATAAATAAAGTTTGAGTCTTGGAGACATGATTACAAAGACAGAAATTATTTGGTGGAAAAGAAAGAATTAAAAGCCTCCTTGTTTGAAGCATGCTAATTGTGAGTTGAGTCTTCTTGTCCAATATCGCTGGTGAGTAAGAAACTACAAGATATATATATATATATATATATATATATATAAAATAAAATGGATTCATCATGGTGTGATGGGCTGGTCTCCTTCAAGCTCTGATATAACAATCAACGAGTCTGTCATTTCGAGTGAGATAGGTTCTGTCTTTGGAATTGGATTGATTACCTTGCAACACCACAAATTATATAAAACAAACAGTTACATAAATGTTAGTGAAAAGGAAGATGTTTTATTTTATTTTATTTTCAGATTCACCTTTTTACCGCCTTTTATGTAGCCTATAGCGACTTCTCTCCTTAACCATGCTCGCTCTGATAGCTCAGTGAATGAAGGGTTCTCGCCATCTTTCATGTATAGCTCAATGTCCTGTGTGTCCCAAGTACATTAGAGACTTTCAGAACTACAATATTTTTTGAGGGAAGAAGAGGCCTGTTTTTCACCTTTACGTAAATCTCATCGCCTTCTGCATTTAGAATGTCCTTCCACACCTCGTTCAATTCGCTGTTTCCAGCAACTGATTATAAATGAGAATTAGTATTGTTATTGTTTGGACTTTGGTTAACTAAAAATACACAAAAATTAGATGAAATGTATAACCTTGTGCTGTTACGAGGCTCATCACTTCCTCTACTGCTATGTACGTTAGAGACGGTTTGATTCTTGTTATCTGCAAATGTTTTTTATGTATAATGTTTTCAGCTAAATGAGCTCATTCCATAGAAGAAGTAAAACCATTTCAACTGATACCTGCTTGCCCAGTTTCGTATCGACGATTTCAGAGGCTAGATTTTGTATCTAGAGAAACAAAATCTTTTTTTTAGCAAGATTGCATTAGGATGTAATGAAAAAAGGTCAGTAGATTACATTTACGCCAAGCTTTTTGCAGATGCTTTCAGCAAGAAGAAGAGAGTAAGCGGATTGTGTGTCTGCTCTAGATGGATCTAAAATGACAGGACAATATTTGTTAGCATCAAGAAGACATTACTTCAAATTTGTATGTTCTTGATTACCCCCAAGAAGCCATTCTCTATCAGATATTACAAGGATAGACAGAGGAATAGCTTCTTCGTCTTTTCGGTATTTAGTTTGCATATGCATTATAGTTTCCTTTAATGTATCATAGTTCATCGGATTCCCAACCTGCAAAAAAATTCAGAAGACATATAAAATAAATTTTGAAGCTACCATCTTGTTTCATGCAGCTAAAAATTGATCTTTTACCCGATGGGAAACTTGTATGTTCTTGAATTTCCCTGAACCTATACCATCACTCACTCTTCCTCTGTCCTCTATTGATACATCAGATAATATTTCCCGTGAACTTCCTGGACCAAGATAGTTATCAAACTCTTCAATCATATCTACAACATCCTCACGCCAACCAAGTAGAAGTATAGTTTCTCTTGGTCCTTGGACTGAATCTGATGATCCCTATGTCCCAAAACCATAGAAATGAAAAGGTATTAAGTCTCAAAAATTTCAAGAATATTATATTATTGTCCAAGCATTGTGGGCAGGGAGGACAGTTTTGAGAGTCAGACCTTTGATAAGAGCATCTTAGAACGCGTTATAATCTTCTCTAGCCTTGATTGCGTACGAGTTTCGAGCTCATCATCTACTGAAATGTTCTCAGTTTCAATCTCTTTAGATAAAAGTTGCTTACGGTTTTTTCTTGATTCTCAGGATCCATCATGATTTGATTATATCCTGAAAAGGCGTCCATGAAGGACAAGAGTTGATGGCCTGCTGTAGCTTCGACCAGACGATCGATGTGAGGTAACGGGAAACTATCTTTGGGGCAAGCCTTGTTTAGATCGATGAAATCTACGCAGATCCTCCATTTCCCGTTTTTCCTTTTAACGACTACCGGATTAGCCAACCAGTCAGGGTAGAGTACTTCTCGAATGGACCCGGCTTTCGTTAGTCGGTCAACCTCGTCGTTAACAGCTTGAGCCTTTTCTAGGCCCAGCTTGCGACGCTTTTGTTTGATCGGTTTGAAAGTGGGGTCTACGTTAAGCTTATGGGCGGTGACATTCGCATCGATGCCTTTCACGTCACTGGTGGTCCATGCGAATGTTCCAACGTTGCTTTTTAGGAAATCGATGAGTTCCTTTTTGGTTTCGAGAGGTAGCTCGGATCCGATGCGTACCTGTTTTTCAGGATTCGAGTCGTCGATGCTAACTTGTTCGGTGAGGTTTCTAGGGGGACCTCGAATGTTTTGCTGCATCTCACGACCTTCTTGGATCTGTAATTGCTGTTGGGGCGATTCTTTGAGAATTTCGACTCCTCCTAGGTAACAGACCCTGGAGATCTTTTGGCTACCATGCAAGGTAGCTATCCCTTCGGGTGTCGGGAATTTCACGCATTGGTGATAAGTCGAAGCTACTGCTTTCATCTTATGGATCCAGGGTCTTCCCAGGATCGCATGGAACGGGGAAGGTCTGTCGATGACTACGAAATTGGTCATCTTCATGATTCCGCCAGCTATGATTGGGAGTTTGATAGTTCCCAAGGAGGTAGCTGTTTCTCCGGAAAAGCCTATGAGACTGGCTTTCTGGTCGATAATTTCGTAGTCATCTATCTCCATCCCTTTCAGGGCATTGTAGAAAATTAAATCGACAGAACTTCCGGTGTCTATCATAAGTTTAGGCACCTCGTACCCTGCAATGTTCAGAGTGACGACTAGGGCATCGTCGGGGCCTGTCGAGGTCTGACGTCTCGCTTTCCCAAAAGGAGATCTTAGTGTTGGACTCGGGGTTAGGAGGCTTAGGTTGAGCGTTGGACGCGGCCTTCCGTACGTGATTTTTAATAGAATTAACGGAGTCCTGACACATATCGGACCCTCCGAGGATATAATCCACCCTTGAGCTGGGGCTCGATGGAGGTAGTGGTTTGCTCAGAAGGGCCTCGATCTGTAGGCTTTTTCCCTGAGGGAATTTTCCAAGAACCATATCGACTCTTTTCTTGGGAGCTGGGGGTGGCGAATCCGTCTCCTTCTCAGGTGATCTTTCGCGTTTCGGAGGTGTCTCTGGGACCTCTTTTCTGATATGGTTGTGGCTTCTTGAGGTCCACGCCTTTTATTTCTCCAGCTGCAAATTTGGCTGCCAGTTGTCGTTGGAGGTCCCAGCATTCCTCAGTTGAATGCCCTTTCCGATCGTGATAAGAGCAGTGTTTGCTCTCGTCGTAGCTTTTTGACCAGGGGGCTTTATTTGTCGTGGCGACAGGTTTCTCCTCCTTATCTTCCTCGACTACGTAAGAATGTTCTCCCTGGGTCTGATTGTTTCGAAAGTTCCCCTTTTTGTGAGGTCCTTTCGCTTCCGCGGCTTCACCTTTCGGGTGATTCTGGGGTTTCTTGTGGAGTTTATCCAACGCTGCTGTTTCCTCTTCCAGGGTAACATATCTAGAGGCTTTATGAAGGGGCGTCATCGATAGTTGGAGGAGGGTTGAAGCGTTAACTCCGACCAGAACTCTGATTTATACCAGAGACCTCTTCTAAGGGCTTCGATGGCAACTTCAGAGTTGGGGTTTGAGAGCTTGGTTCTTACTGCTCTGAATTTTTCGATATAGGCTCGTGGCGAGTCTCCCATTCCTTGTTTAACTTTCCAGAGGTCAGCCTCGGTTGCTTGTTTCAGGATATGGGTCGAGTACTGCTTCATGAAGGCATTGGTTAACTGATCGAAATTATCTATCGAATTTGGATCAAGGCCGGAGAACCATTCGAGGGCTGTTCCGACCTGGTTTTCGGCGAATGTCCTGCAGTATCCTGCCTCGCACTCTTCTTTCGTGAAATAAGCTTTTACGATAGCCAATCGGAAAGCTCTCAAATAGGCCTTCGGGTCTGAAGTCCCATCGTATTCGGGGATCCTAATTTTTCGATTGTCTCTTATGTAAGAGCTGGCGATTCTGTCAGTGAATGGAGTCCCACGGGTTTCCTCGATCAAACTCTCGATTTCGGGAGCTGAACTAGTTACCTTATGGACTTGAGCATTCAACTGTTGGAGAGCTGCGTTAGTCTGCGCGATGTATCTGCAAATGGCCTGAGGTCCCTCTAGAGGAAGGACAGTCGGGTCACTATCAGATACCTGATGGGCAGGTTCCTGGCGAAACCGGGTTCGGTCATTTTCCCAGGCAGTAGGTGGGCTACGTCGTACGCTGGCTCTCGGGTTATTTTGGTGAGCAGGATCAGTGGGGTGAACCGTGAGATCGGCATCCGTCCTTTGGTGTTCGTCTGGGTTCAGGGTGAAATTTCTGGTTTGATAACCCGAGGCTGATGTTCTGCCCCCGGACGGGATGGATGTTCCTTCTCCGGGCCTGGAAATAGGCGGTGGAGG
Source organism: Brassica nigra (assembly GCA_016432835.1). NCBI lineage: Eukaryota > Viridiplantae > Streptophyta > Magnoliopsida > Brassicales > Brassicaceae > Brassica > Brassica nigra. The sequence goes on from CM028247.1 coordinate 33,285,290, forward strand.
TGGCAAGCGAGTGCTCCGGTCAGTAGCCTGATCGGGCATGGAGCTAGTCGATGCTACATTGCTTCCCATAGCACCAGTGATAGGTGGATTAAACGCGGGAGCTGTTCTAGCACGAGGTGTTTGGAATACAGGTCCCTGTTCTCCTGGAATGGTGCTATCAGGGGAGAAATCTAGGCGTCCTCGAGGAACGAGGGTCAGCTAACCGATCCCGGAAGGTGCCTCCCGGATCCTGACGTGGCGGTGATCGGGTTGTTGCGGTCAGAGATCTAGTAACCTCTTCGAACCGTTGCTGCCGATCGGCTAGCTGTTGCACTGTCTGTTCATTCGTTTGAGCTTGTCTACTAACTGCATCATCATCTGGCGCATCTCAGAAAGTTGAGCCTCCATTCGATTTGGAGCGGGTTGATGCTGAGGATTATCGGGGGTTGGAAGCCCGGAGTGGGTCTCCCTGGAGGATATTGGGTTACTTACCCCAGTGGCAGTTTGGTTCGGTGAGCTATCGCTCTGGATCGGGAGATCGGAGTTAGATGGATTCGTCGTCCGATCAGTTGGATTCTTTCTCAAGTTTTTAGAGTAAGGGATTCGATTATCTCTTCCCCACAGACGGCGCCAAATGTGAGGGATTAAACTCACTCCAAGATTTTAGATCAAGTCAAGATTAAGGGAAAGATAACGTGGGCTGAATCCCGTTAGAACTTATAGAATGAATGTGATTGTATTAATGATTCAGACGAAAAGATGATTACAAGAGATGATATTCTTGTAATTACAAAAGATAAAAGTATGTTCTAGCTAGGTGTCTTAGGGTTCTTCTTCTTTAAATAGCCTCAGACTTCGTTTGATCGTTGCTAACTGGTTCCGAGATATCTTCTGTAAATTAAGGGATTCGCACCAGCTTTCTTTTGACATGGTCCTTCGCTTCTTCCTTTGTGTCGCGAGCTACCTCTTTCTCGTGGCCTCTTTTGTGAATATTCCCTGTGCTCAGCCTCCGGCCTTGTTTTAGCTTCCTCCATGGTTTTACTCTATGGTGGGCCTATCGCGACCCATCGCTAGCTCCCATCTATTAGTATCTAGCTAGCGGGCCATATTCGGGCCCAACAACGGCTATGGTTGAAAAACTTGACCATGTGAGTCTAATGGATAATTTTGCATGACAAGTACAATAAAATCTATATTTCAACAATAATTTTTTTTAATATCACTGTTTTTATAATAAACAGGTTATGGATTTTGATTTCTTTTTAATGAAAATTTAAGTTGTTTTGTACTGTTTTGTAATGTTGATAAAATTTGTATAGGGTATAGTATTAAATTTTGATTGGGGCAGTATAAATGATAAGTCTGGCACTGTTAATTCGCGGACCTCCATTATTTTTAATGAGCTGCACTCTCCATTTTGTGACCATTCTCATTACGAAACTCACACCATTATGTGTATTTATGTTTTTCGTATTCACATCTTCTAAATTTGTAGATAAACATTGATAACATATATAGATATAAATAAAGTTTGAGTCTTGGAGACATGATTACAAAGACAGAAATTATTTGGTGGAAAAGAAAGAATTAAAAGCCTCCTTGTTTGAAGCATGCTAATTGTGAGTTGAGTCTTCTTGTCCAATATCGCTGGTGAGTAAGAAACTACAAGATATATATACAATATCGCTGGTGAGTAAGAAACTACAAGATATATATATATATATATATATATAAAATAAAATGGATTCATCATGGTGTGATGGGCTGGTCTCCTTCAAGCTCTGATATAACAATCAACGAGTCTGTCATTTCGAGTGAGATAGGTACCATTGAACTAAATCAATATGATAACCGACTGAACCAACACTTGTCTAGTCGGTTTATTAGTTTGCGCATGCAAATTGTATCAATATACATTTTAGCATATGATGTTGATCTTTCCAAAAACATGCAAATCCAATATTCGCATATCTTTCAATTTAGAAATCGATCAACATCTCCAATACACGTGTTCTGTTCTAAACAAACATATGTATAAACTCATGAATCAAAAAGCAAGCACGTTCTCTTTTAATATTTTTAAACTCACACGCAGGTTATAAACAGTGACCATTATAATCAAATTATAATATAACATTTAAAGATGCTACAAGCAAAACATATATCTCCATATACGCGTTTAGTTTCTGCGAATGTTTTAACTTAACATGTCGGCTGTAACTATGACTCAGTATGTTAATATCCGTAATCAAATTAGGGTTTCTATTTAACATGCAAACATATAAGATTCAAGTAAGATCCAATTTCAGTATAAACAAGTAGGCTCTGATACCACTGTTGGAATTCATACCGATTTATAACACTTTATAAAACAGTCTATGAATTCAATTTGCCTAGAATCTCATGAGAATACTGAATATAAATCTAGATCTTAGGATTTCGAATATACCTGGTTATTCGCAGCGGAAAGATAAATAAACCAAGTCGAGATTTCAAGCACTCCAAACATCGTACCTCTACCGGTATCCACACGCACACAAACTGGATCAATACGGGATGCTAGTGCCGTCGAAATCAAATCTCAGAAAACTTGACAAACTCTTTTGTCTCTTAGGGTTTTGTACTGGACGGCACGTTTTGTTACACCACACACAAGTCACGTTGTGTCCATATATTAATATGAGTATAACCTAATTCTAATCTCATTAGAATAAAAGACCGAGCCCATCTATATTAATTACTTAACCTACATTTCATAGTATATGACACTTTTAGTTACTAAATTATCCTGTTTTTTCAACAGATGTCATGGGACAAGTTACTGATCTTGCAGCAGTAGCCACGGTCCAAGTCAAAGGAATTGACACCAAAAGAGTGAACTTTCGTTTACGTGATGAAAGGTATATAGTTCTCTAATAATATAGATAGTTTATATATTCATCTAACTATATTTTTGCTTGACTTTACATAATGTTCTATCGGTGGTAATGAGGTTGCATGTTGCTTATGGGGAAAATATGCTGAGCAATTTGAAAAACATATGGAAGAAACTACGCCTGATATATGTTTGATAAGGTTTGCAAAAATCAAAGAATACAGAGGTATACACTAATGTTTTTATTTTACCAATGGTTATTATATCTAAAGATTTATACATCCAACATGATTTTGAATATTATGATTTCGAATATTATTTCACATATATTTGAATACTAAAATCCAGGAGAAATCCAAATTACCAACGCTTTTGATGCGTCACTTTTGTTTCTCAATCCAACAATGAAGAAAGCTGTTGAATTTAAAAAAAATTGTAAGTTAGATTTATTTTATTATTGTGTTACTCATTTTTTTAAATTAATAAAATTTTACATATATAAAAATATATTGTCTAAATGTGTTTATCAGGGTTGAGAATAGTCCTCTTCCCCTAGCTCTCTTTGCTCAGAAGAATGAGAAAAAAATTGTGACAAATGTCAGAGATGACTGGGATGTTGTAGACGTGAGATGCATATCTGAGCTTTTGCCTAGCGTTGAGGTAATAATATAGATATATACAATGTTTAAATCATTTGGTCTCTAGCTATAATGTTTTGAATTTTATTACTTAATTACCATTCAGCCCGAGAACTGCAAAATCATCTGCTCAATTGAATCCATTGACACGGATTGGGGCTGGTTCTATTTTGGATGTGATCGACACAACCGCCGTTTGACTAAGACTGGTAGAAATGCATCAGTTCAGATGAACAGATCCATAAAGCCACAGTTTTATTGTGACGTGTGTCGTGCACCATGTTCAACCTTCTCACCCAAGTAAGCATCAATTTCTTTAGACTCTCTAATGTAAAATATATGTTATAACTTATAATTATTTCGACAGGTTCAAGCTACATTTGACTGTTAGAGATGACACCGAGACGTGCAAGATTATGCTTCTTGACACCATAGCTATGACCATTATTGGGTGCAAAGCTACTGAACTATGGGATAGTTCTTTCGCTGAGGTAATTGTTACAGTCTCAATTAGATTCATCGCAAACATATATATAGTTATTAAACCTAAAAACTTTTAGCTTGAACTGCACAACAAATTGAAGATTCAGAGTTGCTCCCTATGCCTTTACAAGACTTGGTTGGCAAATCCTTTTGTTTTGGTGTTAAAGTAACCACTGAAAACTTTTCAAATGGATCTGACATTTTCAAGGTTTCGAGGTCTGGTGGGATTATATTCATAGGATTGAATCACTCTCTGAACCACTCTCCCTCAATGAGACCATTTCGTCAACAATGTCTGGTGGAGAAGTAAGCATTTTGTAATGCTTATTGAGTTGAATTATGTTTAAACACGAGATACCTAACTCAATTTTCTTTTTAGATACCGGCGATGGAGTTAAGCAATGAGAACTCATCTGACGGATTTGCTACCCCTAATGTTAAGCGCAAGGATGATGATTTAGATCAACAAGAGATGACCTCTACATCTAAGAAGTTGTGCACGATCGTGAAGAAGGAGAAGATTGTTAAGTGATGATGGAGCAGCTGGAATAAGACTTATTTTGGCTTTGGTTTACATTTTATGTTTTATTGCATTTATTAAAATAATGACTCCTTAGTTGGTTTATTTCATTTTATTCAAATAATGACTCCTTAGTTGTTTTCATTTTGTGTTTCATTTTAATCATTTTAAGCAAAAAACGTAGAGAATACTAACAAGATAATATTGAGTTAGGTACTACTAATGATTTACTTAAAATGTAGCTTTTTAACTATAAGTTGGTTATTTGAAAACCATATTATATAAAGCTTAAAGCAAAACATTAAAAGCAAACACATAATACACTGCCACAACTAATAGTAGGAAACTGAAAATAATAGATAGAAAGCATAGCAAACTCATGCACCCATAATACACCTCCAAGACTCTCCCCCCTTAATTATATTGATTCATAGCAAACAGAACAAATTCCTTAAGCTGTTTGTAGTAGTAACATTCATCGCATATGTGATTGGAGCTGTTCTTTTGAGCACACTTTGTCAAGCACTCGAGGTTTACCATAGCTGTTTAGTAGCCAGCATTCATAATGCCACAGATTGTGCTTAGTGTCTTCAACACTCGTGCCGTGCAATGATCGGACAGCTCTAGATTTGTCTTCCATTGGAGTTTATCCAAATACTTTTCACCTTTATAAAATCGTTCTAATGCAAGCATTAACAAACCTGATAAATACCAACCATCTCTATAGCCCCCAATTGCTGCTTGACGTAGATGAAAGAAGCCTTTGTTTTTGTCTTTCTCAACAAATAATTGAAGGATTCCCTCAATATATTGTCCCTCGAGGTTACCATGCTTTAATCATTCTTCCCTGAGTCTTTTGTGCTTGGTGAGGAATTCCATAGGGTGCGCAACAAAAAATGCCAGAGATAGGTTTCTGAAATAGATGTTTGGATCGGAGCTGGAGTGGTCGTTGTTTGAACCTTCACTCGAGGGGTTGTTGTTGTAATTGTTGACTGACATTTCTTCTCCCATCTTTACTTAGTGTTGCTTGTAGTTTGGCCTGTGATTTTTATTAAAAGGTGAAGCATATGAGTTGGAATGTTGTAGAAATGTTTATAAAGAGGGTTGTGGAAAACCCTTGATTTGATAGTACATTATCATCAATGACACATGTTTTCAAGAAAGGCTGTGTTTATGTGGTGTTGTCATTTGCATGCTTCTTGATGCATGTAACATGAGTCAGCCTTTGCTACTTTTGACTTATATAACAATCTTCATTGAACTCCACGATGATATAGTAAAGTCATGTTATTCGAATAGTGAAAAACTGCACAAAAGTTTTTGGTTTTCAAGATAAGTTTGTGAGTTTTCAAGATAGGAGGTCAATGTTCATTCACCTAGATAGGTTTCTGTATAAGCAACTGATAGGTCAGTGTTTGTCTCATCGAAACAAAAGAAAATTGGACCGTAACATAGCCTCTAATTATATCTAGGTTACATAATCCATGCAAGCGGACGTGAGACCATAATGAAAGATTTAAACATTTTATGAAAGTTTATAAGTTCTCTATGTGATGGGGGGATACACGTGAGACTATAAAATGTAACTGAAGTATGATTTAGGTTAGTATTATTTAAGCATTAACAATATTGGAGGATTTTAGAAACTAAGATGTATAAAAAAAAGAAAGTAAACAACAAATAGAACTTTGTTGCATTAACAATCTTAGATGATTTTGAAACAAAGATGTATATATCATAAACTAGCTTTTTATATGATAGAACAAGAACTCAATGTATTTATAACATTGACCTACACTATTATAGATTCAAACTTAATTACCTCATTCTATAAAACTATTATTAATAATATTTTAACACTAATACTCATAAAAAACCTATGATATTACTTACTAAAATTTAGGGATGAGATCAACTAATATATACAGTCTCATTTTTAAGATTCTGTTTTGATTTTCTGTTACCATAATTAGTTTATGTTTCTTTAATATCCTCTTTATTACGAAATAATGATAGTACACGATATCTTTGAAAATTAGGTATAATTGTGATTTCCACTACAACTTTGGCAATACAAGTTAGAACAGTGATAGTCAAGACACTATGAAGAGAAAAAGAAAGATTGGAATGCCTAACAATGAGAATGATAGACCAGACATGCATTCTGAGATTAACACGAGTGGGGGGAATGAAGGTCGTCAAACTCAATCAATCTCTAGAGATCATTACTTAGCACAGAATGCAAGTCAGTCTCCTGTTCCTATGGGCTCTGTTTTTAAAAGGTTATTTGTTGGCCTTGATCCAAAGTTAAAGACAAAGATTGATTCAAACATTTGCCATAGCAACATCACACCAGAAACCCCAAGTACCAAACGTAGATATGTTCTTGGTAATAGTTCTTTGCTTTGCAGTTTTTGCATTCTTACTTAATTGTTTGGAAATATTTATCTACATATGTTTTGTTTATCAGGTGTTTCTTTAGATTCTGGCCAATCTATATTAAGAACACCAGAACAGTGAAGCTGTTTGACCCAGTTGAACAGTAAGCTTAAATATATATTTTTGTAACTTGGAATTATAATCGAAACCACTATACATATCCTTGCCCTATGAGTTTGTCGTATAAAATTATCTTCTTTTCTATAGCAGAATCTAGCAAGTCAACCGCAATCAATACTACTGAAAGTAATATCCAAAGGAACCAGCGAAAGAATAAACGTATTGCACTTGATGATATTACAAATTTAGCTTCTAGAGAATTGATTACTAACTGCACGCCGACACCACCAAGTAACAAAAGAAGATGTGTTCTTGGAAATAGTTCTTGAGATCATACTTGGCTGTCTTTGTCCAAGGATTTTTCATTATTCACAGCACACTATCTTCTGTGTATATTTGATTCAGGAGTTTCTAAGGAAACGGAACAAGTAGCTAGGACTTCGGATCAGGGAAGTTGTTTGTCATCCGTCAAGTGTAAGTTAATCTGTCTTTTTAGGTTTTTGAAATAGATATTATCCCCTTGACTATACTATTCTGTTCTTAGTTTGACTGTAGCTCACAGGAAGATTCTGATTCTGAAAGTGATATTGATTGTGTACATCATTCTGATGGAGAAAACATATTTCCTAATGAACCGGAAAGTAATAAAATGTCATCTTCTATCCGCGCAAACGTAGCACATAAATCTCTCAAAACGAAACATGTGGCAAAAGCTCTAGGTAGTATATTATCATATTTGGACTGATCTACATTCTGTTTATTTTCTCACTTATTTCTAAAAGCTATATTTGTTGTATGTTGCCATATGCAGCCTATATCGATGAGGGTGATCCCACTTGGTCATGTTCCCACTGTGGCGCTTATATGTGGTACGGAGAACGTATTAATAAATGCAGGAATTCCAAGATTCCTTCTTTTACTCTGTGCTGTATGAATGGTCAAGTAACATTGCCACTTTTAAAGTCTCCACCAGATGTGTTGACACGATTGCTTGAGGGGGAAGATAAACTAAGCAAACATTTTCAAAGGAATTTGAGACCTTACAATATGGTCTTCTCATTTACTTCACTTGGTGGCAAAGTTGAGAGATCGGTGAGGAAAGGAATAGGTCCTGACATGATTCAATTGCATGGAGAAAATTATCATCTAGCAGGAAGTTTATTTCCAAATGATGGTGACGATGCCAAATTTGGACAGATGTATATTGCGGACACAGAAAATGAAGTGGAAAACATGTCAAATTGTCTTAGGTAACAATCAGTTAATACCTTTTTTATTATTTCAAGAGGAGGTTTAAAAACGTACACGACTAACATTTTTGATATATGTTAATGTATCCGCAGAAATGGAAGTAAGAGTGGTCGAGTAAAAGAAAAGGATACTCTGAAGAAAGAAATCATTGAGGTTTTGATAAAGATATTAGATGGTGTGAATCCGTATGTTCAACAATTTAGATCAGCTAGAGATCGATTTGACACTAATTCTAACGATGCATTTCATATGAGGATTGTTAGTGATAGACTTAAAGACGGAAGGACATACAACACACCCACCGCATCTGAGGTTGCTGCATTGATTCCTGGAGACTTTAATCTCGATATGGATAAAAGGGATATAGTGCTTCAGAAACATTCTGGAAAGCTTTTGAGGATTAATGAGATACATGTTTCCTATCTAGCACTACAGTATCCTCTATTGTTCCCTTATGGAGAGGATGGGTTCAGACTTGGAATTAAGAAAGGTGTTACCGAGGGCACCAAAAAGCATAAAAGAAAACGATTAGTATGAGGCAGTTCATTGCATATCGGTTGTTCGAAAGGAGGAATGAGTCACGACATCTACTGCATTCTAGGCGACTTTTTCAACAATTTTTGGTGGATTCTTACACAACTATAGAGTCTAACCGTTTGCGATATCTAAAATTCAATCAGGATACTTTAAGATCTGATAGTTTTGACTCTCTGAAACAATCAGAAAATGCTGGCAAGATTGATATGCATGAACAAGGAACAGAATTTGTATTGCCGGCTTCTTTCACTGGTGGTCCTAGATACATGAAGAATAATTATTTGGATGCTATGGCCATTTGTAAGCATTTTGGTTTTCCTACTATTTTCATCACATTTACGTGTAATCCTAGATGGCCGAGATCACCAGATATGTTAAAGAGAAACCTAGATGCAAACGATAGACCAGACATTCTTTCCAGGATCTTTAAAATAAAGCTCGAGTCACTAATGGATGATTTAACCAAAAAGCATCTACTGGGGAAGGTTGTTGCATGTGAGTTTATCCTAATTAGAAGAATTTATTATCCAATGTTTTAAAAGATCTTAATATTTGTCCTACTAAATCCGTTTTGTTATTTCTTCACAGCAATGTACACGATAGAGTTTCAGAAACGTGGTCTACCTCATTCGATATTCTTTTATTCATGCATCCGATAGCAGGCTTCCCAGACCAGAAGACATAGACAGGATTATTTGCGCGGAAATTCCTAATCAAGATGAAGAGCCTGAACTTTATGAAGTGGTTAAAGATATGATGATGCATGGACCATGTGGAGCTGCAAATATGAATTCTCCATGTATGGAGAATGGATTGTGCTTGAAACTATATCCTAAATCATATTGTGAAAAGACTACAATTAATAAAGATGGGTTTCCAGTTTATAGAAGGCTCGAGCAACCACAATCTTATGTTGAGAAGAACGGGATGAGATGTGATAATCTTTGGGTTATTCCATACAACAGGCAACTATCTCTTCGGTACAGAGCTCACATTTATGTTGAGTGGTGCAACCAAGCTGGATCAATTAAATACTTATTTAAGTATATTAACAAAGGACAAGATCGTGTCACTGTGGCCGTGGAACCTCCTGAACATGTGGTTGTAAACCAAATGGAGAACGTTGAGGAAAGTGTGGAGAAGATAAAAAAATGTGTTCAAAGATTTCTTCGATTGCAGGTTGTTAAATTTGCCATATTGTTCATTACTAATAAATTTATATATAAGTTTACATGTTCTAATCGATTTTGTGGTGTCTTTATTTGTAGATATGTTTCTTCGTGTGAATCTTCATGGAGAACATTTATGTTTTCTATTCACTATCGATCTACACCAGTTGAGAAGCTTACTTTCCATCTACCTGGAAAACAACATGTTATTTTCAGAGGTAAAGATAAGATGGAGGCAGTGTTGAGTCGCAAGCTCATTGAGAATACAATGTTCTTAGCATGGTTTGATCTTTGCAAAGTTGATTCATTCGCAGCAACCCTGCTTTATATTCAGATTTCCAACTTTTATACTTTTGTGAAAAGTAAAAAAAATTCAAACGAAGAAAAAGAGGATTTGCCATTGGTAGGATTAATTATGCTCCCCGTAAACAAGAAGATTCTTATTATCTTCGGGTGTTGTTGAACGTTGTGAGAGGTCCTACATGTTATGAGGACATACAAACATTTGAAGGTGTTCTTCATGATGGCTACAAAAAAGCATGTTCTGCACATGGGTTACTAGATGATGATCACGAGTATATTGATGATCTCTTGCGGAGAAGTTATGAGAGTTCAGCAAGCGATCTACGTGAGGTTTTTTCTACGATGTTGCTAAATGATATCTTAGAATCGCCGGAGAACATATGGGAACATACTTGGGAGTGTTTGTCTGAAGATATTGAGTATAGGCGTAGAATTTTTTTTAAGAGACCAGGTAAGAGATAACTCTGTATACTATTGTTGAATCTGCTATTGATATGCTTTTAACCGTTTGTTTGATTTTGTAGGACTTGTGTTGAGTGATGAAGAGAAGAAGAATTATGCTTTACAAGAGATTGAGATCCTGATGAGGCGGAATGGTGATTCGCTAGAGAGATTTACGAAGATGCCACAGCCTTCCGTATCAAGTACAAATGATTCAAACATTCTTATATTAGATGAGCGCAGTTATCCCCGTGATAATCTGTTAGAAACTCTTGAGATTGATTCTCCAAAGATGACTGATGAACAAAAGAAAATATTTCATGAGATTATTGATGCTGTCACCGAAGAAAGAAGAGGGACGTTTTTTTTATATGGGTTTGGTGGGACTGGAAAAACTTTCCTTTGGAAGTTACTATCAGCGGCAATAAGATCTAGAGGAGATATTGTCCTTAATGTTGCATCGAGTGGGATAGCTTCTTTGTTGTTACAAGGTGGTATGACTGCTCATTCGAGATTTAGTATACCTCTTAATCCTGACGAGTTCTCATCATGTAATATGGCTCACGGAACGGATCAAGCCAATTTATTAAAAGAGGCATCACTCATTATATGGGACGAAGCACCCATGATGAACAAGCATTGTTTTGAGGTTTTGGACAGGAGCTTATCTGATATTGTTGGTAAGCACAGAAATAAACCCTTTAAAGGAAAAGTAGTTGTTTTTGGAGGTGATTTGATAAGAGGAGATTGTAGGGCAGAGATTGCAAACGCAGCTTTGAATGCTTCGTATCTTTGGGAGCACTGTAAAGTTTTGAAACTCACGAAGAACATGCGGTTGTTATCTGGCTGTTTGACAACTGAAGAGGCAAAAGATCTTAAGGACTTCTCTGAATGGATATTAAAAGTTAGTGAAGGCAAACTAGCGGAGCCTAATGACGGTGAGGCCGAGATTGAAATTCCTCCTGAGTTTTTGATTACCAACTTCGAGGATCCAATAGAATCCATCAGCAAAGCTCTCTATGGTGATTTCGTGGAATTACAAGAAAGCAAGGAGCCTAAGTTCTTTCAAGAAAGAGCTATAATGTCCTACTAATGAGGATGTCAACACAATTAATGAGTACATGTTGGATCAGCTAGAAGGTAATTTTAAATAGCTTACAATTGTTTGAAATAGTATTAGTGTACTAATTAAATGTTTTATACAATATTAGGTGAAGAAAAGATTTATATGAGTGCAGACAGTATTGACCCAATAGATAAATCAGCTATAAATGATGAAGCACTTGGACCTGATTTTCTCAACAAAATAAAGGTCCCTGGTCTGCCAAACCATATGCTTAGACTCAAAGTTGGTTGTCCTGCTATGGTTTTAAGAAACATAAATCCTAATGTTGGATTAATGAATGGAACAAGAGTTCAGATCACTCAGCTTATGGATTTTATGGTTCAAGCTAGGATAATTACTGGATAAAAGGTTGGTGAGACAGTATATATTCCTAGGTTGTTAATAACACCATCAGACACCGCCTGCCTTTTAAGATGCAGGAGGCAGTTGCCTTTGGTTGTGGCTTTGCAATAACAATCAACAAAAGCCAAGGGCAGTCACTATCTCAAGTTGGTCTCTTTCTTCCAAGACCAGTGTTTTCGCATGGACAACTATATGTGGCTGTCTCTAGGGTCACTTCTAAGAAAGGATTGAAAATTCTGATTGTCGACAAAGATGGTAAACCTCAGAAAAAAACTATGAATGTAGTTTTCAAAGAGATTTTAAAACCTCACCAGCATGAGGGATAAGTTAGGTTTGTTTGTGACATATAATTTGTTTTAGGTTTTCATTTGCTTTGCCTTTTGACATTTCAGTTATTCAGGTTTGGTACGATTGATTAAGATCAATTTATTTTTGTTTTTCTAAATCCTAAATACTTCTAAGCTACAGTCATCTAATGAGCATCCAAGACTTATAATTCAGTTACCTAATTGATCACATAACCTAAATGATAGCTAACAAATATAGTTAAAGAAATAGAGAAACTAGCCTCACATCTTATGTGATGCTAAGTTCTTTCATTCACCTAATTCTCAAATCATTTAATTTACTAACCGTTTTTGTTCCACTTCAGATTTGCGATGTCTAATTTTGTGATCCAGATAGTGGTCTTGCTTCTCCAAAACGTTTTTGACCTGCCAAACCAAAAAACACATTCCAAGTTTATACAGATCAAACATAAAAATTATAATTAGCAAGTATAATATATGTCCCTTAGATCAAAAACTATAAGAATATCAATTTGTAAACATACAAAATATATATATCGGTTGAAAATAATTTTAGTGTGTCAAACCTTTTTATGATGCGGTTGTCAATAACGATCTAATTAAAACAGATCCTATAGCTCCTCTTTGGTCGAAGGTGCCTAATGACTGTCAGAAGAAAGAACTTTTCTTTAGTTGATCAGAAAAAATCTGTTTTGTTCCCGGAAAAAAATTGTAACAGAAACCCTAATGTGTTTTTGAAATCTATAACTACGAGGCCCAACTAAATTTTTTATTGACTATGTAATTAACATATTTATTATAATTACTTTAACCATATCTAACAATTAAGATAAACAAGAAAAGAATATTCCAATAAGATCTTCATAACGTAAATTGATATTTTCATAAACTTTGGTAACTGATTGTAAAAACTCCTAAGTTTTAAATAAAAACAATCAAGATGCAACGAATTTAAATACTCCTAATTTTTAATTGAATATAAAAAACAAACTTTTAACTCGGAAGAAATAAAAATAAGCAAACATTTATATATCTTAGTATATTCTCTATATCTCACAATTATTAAATGTTACATTAATTATTTACTTAGATATGAGGATCCTAAATGTATAAAAACTGCAAATAAAATATGTGATTAGGATCACTTGCTATTAACGAAACTGTAATTCAGTTATTGGATTTTTAATATATTAATTTCGATTAGTAATTTGAAAAGTTTATTAGGAATGTGAAAAGATATGACTCTTCGATCACATTCTCTTCTATATATAAACTGTACACTTAACAAATTTCATCTCTTACTATCATCTCTCTTCTTCTCCAATTTAGTCTCTCCCAATATTAGGTAAGTAAGTAGATCTATCATTTTTCTTTGTATCCGTTTTATGTAAATTTTGTTTAGATCTATCCGTTTGATGTAAATTTTCTTTATTTAGATCTATCCGTTTTATGTAAATTTTGTTAATGGAATCAATTAGGTTTTGTAGCCGATACCGAGTTTTTTTGTTCTATAACCCATATTGATCTTTCTAGGGTTCAAATAATTTTGATCTATTCGTTTTATATATATTTTGTCTATGGAATAAACATGTTTTAGGTTTTCTAGCCGTGAGTCTTTTTGTTCTATAACATATTAATCTAGCTAGGTTTTTAATAATTTTTATACAATTTAGTCAACTATTTTATTTTTAGAGAATTTATGAGATCTTATGTAAGCAGATGATTATTATTGATTGAACAAATTAGTTTCACTTAGATAATTTCGTTGATTCTAACCAACACTGTTTATATTAACATCCGATCAAAATCTCAGATGGCATTCAACAAAGACCTTAAACTCAAGGCTCCCATGGTTGAAGATTATGGTTCTTCTCTAGAGGCATTCAACAAGGGAGTGGAGGCGACCACTGAGCATTACCGAGCCAAGCTCTTTATTTACAAGCAACTAAATGATGCCATCGCCAAGAAACATGTTGAAGAGCGTGAAGTCTCACATACAAGGTAAGCTGGAACTCATGAATGAATTTTTCAAGAAGAACCCATTTAGCAAAGAGAAAGAGAAGCAGCTAGATTTGAACTTGTGCAGAGGCCAAGGCGGTGATGTTCAGCTTCCTTACATCGATTGGTACAAGTTGAATGAGCCACGATGTATGATTAACGTCTTTGCTTTCTTAATCTCTTCAAGTTTAAAACATTTAATGTTTTTATATTATGGTTATGTCTTTGAAACATATTTTCTGGTTTTCAAACCAGTTTTCCTTTGATCTTGGTTGGTTATTAAAATAAACTACTTATCTTAAAATAAACATATTTTCTATCTTCTTATTTATTTGCTTATCACATTTATGTGTTTCTTATTATCACAGTTTATAATTGTCTTTCATATTTTGGTTAGGCGAATATGAATTAAATTGTTATTTTATATTTATAACGTTGATAGTTTATCGATTCTGAAATAAGATCAAACAAATGAAACATTAAGTTGTCAAACAAATGAACCAAGACTAACCTAAAAGTATACTATTTAAAATTTTGGTCTACAAAGATCGTTACATATGCTCAAAATTAAAAATAAAATTTGGAACCCGGGCGGAACGCACAGGTCAAAATCTAGTTTACATTAATTACTTAACCTACATGCAACTATTGCACATTACGTGCATATGTAAATTATATAATATTACATTTATATTATATATCATATATATAACATAAATTAATGCATAAAACCCCAAAATATTTATGATCCAATTTGCTTAGGTATGTAGCCCTGTAGGATCATATAATATTAGCAATGAATTCTCAATTCATAGATTATAAGCTGTTTCTAGCAAAATATTATAACCACCCAATATTATATGATTGTCGAACCTCGACTCTATCCAGAGTAAGTACGAATGATTTTAGGACAGATTTTAGGACATTCCCAACACGGCTAAGCTCCGATCTCAAACATGGTCGTCAACGGGGTACTTCTCGACACCGATCGGAGACGCCAATCCGAATCCAGAGGAAGAGCCCAAGATGAAGCACCAGGAGATCGAAGGACCAACGGTGGAACGCGACGTGTCGGCGCTAGGCAATGAGACGAGACAAGTGTTCGAAGGGATGATGAAGAACGTGTACAGTCTGAGCGGAGCCATGGGTCTCTTAGGTCTAACCCAATTGGTCGTCGGAGGCGCGATTATGTGCGCAAATCGTTCGAATCCGATCCACGAGATGACGATTCAGAGCTGCATAGCGTTCGGGTTCCTTTTGCGGTGGCGCTGATGGTGAGACGGTCGCTGAAGCCCATGTATTTCTTCAAGAAGATGGAGGAAGCGGGGAGGTTGCAGATTCTGACTTTGACTCTTCAGGTTGCAGATTCTGACTTTGACTCTTCAGGTTGCGAAGAATCTCAATGTCTTGTTCGTTAGAGCTCGCGTTGTGTCCGTCTTGTGCGTTGTTGTTGGATTGTCTTGTGGGAACTTGTACCTCCTGTTGTCTCCGTGATAATGGAACAGAAACATTTTTCTTGTCTTTGTTCTTTTAATTTCCATACAAAAATAACCATAATATGTCATCAATAAGAAGGAAAAACGAAATGAGAAAAATCCCACAAGCTTCTGTTTTGTCTATCAAACTGTTGAATGTCTGTGTGATTGTGATTCTGTTCGGACGTAAGTCATGCTACGAGTGCTTGGAGCTCCAGTCTCAGCTGACTCGCGTTTCCATTGCATACTTCTGGCTCCTCCAGGACTAACAACAGCACGAGCCCTGAATGCACCAGATATGATACCACCTCTACGGTATGGTGAAGCTCTTGCGTACCTTCCTGCTCTAGCCCATGACGCAGCCTCCTGTTGTTGTTGTTGCCCATTGCTTCCTTTCACAATCTGCATCCATCCTAAATACATAAAAGTCATCCAACTAACATTCTAACCATCCCTAAAGACGAAATATATAAACAAGTTTTTTTTTTCAATATTTTTTTTACCTTGAGAATCCGAGACATGAACGAGGTACCGTCCAGAGACAATGCATTATCTGCAGCTTCTTTGCGTGTGAACTCGATGTATGCTGATCTGCAAAAAGGCGAACAACTATGGTCACTAAGGTGTCTCTGATAACAGAACGTTGCATTATCAATACAGTTTACTATGGTCGTGAATGCAGACAACTTACCCACTTGGTTGACCTGTCGCTGGATCTGTAACTATGACAGCTTTAAGCACTTCACTACACTTGTTAAAATGCCTTGAAAGGCTATCCTTGGTGGCACCAAAATGAACCTGTTTTTACGACCAAAACCATATTCAAAAATCAATTAACCAAATGAAAAGTTTTTGCTCAACTCCAGTTCAGGAATAAATAAACAGTTACAATCATTACATTGGCAAAAAAGACTGTTCGAGAACTAGCATCTTCCAAAGGGCGGGTAGTTGATAATGTCTCTGCAAATGTCAGGTATATCATCGCAGCCTTCCTGAAAATTGAATACTTAACTAAAATGAAAAATATAAGGTAGCAAATAAAATATTTAAGAAGAGTTTTTTTAAAATTTAATATTTAATTAAAAATATTAGGATATCAAGTAAAATGTATATATTAACAAACTTACATATATATCATATTTAGGATATCAATTAAAATATTTAAAAATGACTTCCTGAAAATTTAATATTTAATTAATAATTTAAATGTTAGAATATCTAGTAGAATATTTAAGAAGTGCTTCCTGAAAATTTAATATTTAATTAAAAATTAAAAATGTTAGGATATCAAGTAAAAATGTATATATTAACAAACTTACTTATATATCATATTTAATTTAGGATATCAGTTAAAATATTTAGGAAGACCTTCCTAAAAATCTAAATTTTAATTAAAAAGAAAAATGTTAGGATAACAAGTAAAATATTTAGTAAGTACTTCTTGAAAATTTAATATTTAATTAAAAATTTAACTGTTAGAATATCAAGTAAAAATGTATATATTAACAAACTTACATGTATATCATATTTAGGATATCAGTTAAAATATTTAGGAAGACATTCCTGAAAATTGAATATTTAAATAAAAGGGAAAATGTAAGGTAGCAAGTAAAATATTTAGGAAGGTTTCCTGAGAAATTAATATTTAACTAAAAGTTAAAAATTTTAGGATATCAAGTATAAATGTATATATTAACAAACTTACATATATATCATATTTAGGATAGTAATTAAAATATTTAGGAATGACTTCCTGAAAATTAAATATTTAATTAAAAATTTAAATGTTAGAATATCTAGTAAAAATGTATATATTAACAAACTTACATGTATATCATATTTAGGATATCAGTTAAAATATTTAGGAAGGTCTTCCTAAAAATTAAATATTTAACTAAAAGGGAAAATGTAAAATAATAAGTAAAATAGTTAGGAAGAGTTTCCTGAAAATTTAATATTTAATTAAAAATTAAAATGTTAGAATATCAAGTAAAAATGTATATGTTAACAAACTTACATATATATCATATTTAGGATAGCAATTAAAAAATTTAGGAATGACTTCCGAAAATTTAATTAAAAAGGAAAATGTTAGGATAACAAGTAAAATCACATAACATAAGTCATTGTCTACAAAAAAACAGATAACACATATCAAACAAAGAACATGGAAATAGGATAGCTTGAAGCATTTTTAGTAATTCTATCAAGAAAGTGTCAAATGTGGTATCATTATAAATCACACATGTTATCTATGATAGCTTATGGAACTTTCAGGATGAGTTTCCAAAAAAAAAAATTGAGTGTATTTTCTTGTATAAGTCTCTTTTCGAAGAGAATCAAAAGCATGTAACGAATGTTAGACAGTCCTCGTTCATGATAGCTATCATGAATTAGAACTTAATATTCCCAAACAAAACAAAACAAAACAACATAGTCAAAATTTATAAGAAAATTCATTGGCTATAGAAATCACCGAATAGAAGTCATTGTCTACAAAAAAACAGAGAACACATATCAAACAAAGAAAATGGAAATAGGATAGCTTGAAGCATTTTTAGTAATTATATCAAGAAAGTGTTAAATGTGGTATCATTATAAATCACACATGTTATCTAGGATAGCTTGTGGAACTTTCAGGATAGGTTTCCCAAAAATAAAATGAGTTTGTTTTCTTGCATAAGTCTGTTTTCGAAGAGAATCAAAAGCATGTAAAGAATGTTAGACAGTCCTTGTTCAGGATGACTATCCTGAATTGGAACTTAATCTTCCAAAACAACCAAAACAAAATAACATAATCAAAATCTAATTTAATATTTAATAAAAAGAAAATGTTAGAATAGCAAATAAAATATTTAGGAACTGCTTCAAAAAAATTTAATATTTAATTAAAAATAAAATGTTAGAATAGCAAGTAAAATATTTAAGAACGGCTTATTGAAAATTTAATATTTAATAAGGAAAATTAGGATAGCAAGTCAAAATGTATATATTAACAAACTTACATATATATCATATTTATTATAGCAAGTAAAAAATTTAGGAAGAATTTCCTGAAAATTTATTATTTAATTAAAAAATTAAATGTTAGGATAACAAGTAAAATATTTAGGAAGAACTTCCTGAAAATTTAATATTTAATTCAAAATAAAATGTTAGGATAACAAGTAAAATATTTAGGACGTGCTTCTTGAAAATTTAATATTTAATAAAGAAAAATTAGGATAGCAAGTAAAAAATGTATATATTAACAAACTTACATATATAGTGAAACTTCTATAAATTAATAATGTTGGAACTACACCAAAACTATAATTTTTTATTAATTTATAGAGATTATTAATTTATCGATATACTAATTGAACCAAAATCCAATTTGGGACTATAAAATTATATTATTTTATAGAGAGTTTTAGTGTATATTAATTTATAGAGTATTAATTTAAGAGTATAAAACTACATCAGTTAGTGTAAAAACATCAATGAAGTTTTGAGAGTATCAGAAGTTTCAGTATGTCTTGAAGCATTTTGAGGAATTTTATTAAGAAAATCTTAATGTGATATTATTAAGCATATATGCTATCTAAGATATCCATCAAAATATTTTAAAGACAAAGTATTGATCTCACATGTGTTCCATAGAGTAATAATGATCACAAGGGAAAATGATTACTTTCTTGGAGCTGATAAAGGTCTCTCATATTTGTATATGTTCTGCTGATACATTTCATCTTTGGTAACGAAACATGAACTTATTTATTAACAAAGGTTAATAAATCTTATCTAGGATAGTATGTACCATATTTTGGATGGGTTTCCTAAACCCAATTTGAATGTGTTCAAGCATAATACGTTTAGTAAAGCATAAATATACATTTGAATAGCATTTGACATGTTTAGGATGATTTTACAAAACAAAGAATGTGTGTATTCAAGCATATTACATATTTAGAATAGCTTTTAACATAGTCTGGAAGGCTTTACAGAATACTTTGACAAATAGTGGACATGTTCATACTGCCTTTAGATTTGAATGTTCGAAGGCTTCGATCGCTGCTTATTAGGTTTTGTTCGTTTGCTTCTTCTTCCTCTTCCTTTTTTTTATTCTCTGTTTTTTTGGTCTTCTGTCATGTCCTTTCTCTCCTGTCTTGATAAAGTTTTTTGTTTATTGAGTTTTTGCTCGTTCTGCTTTTTGTACTTAAACTAAGTTGACATAAGAAACTGGTCGTGACACTAGATTGAATCTGTTTGCAGTCTTCTTCTGATCTGAGAGTAATCTCATCTACTATTGGAACTCGGTACTACTGGTATAAAGGATCAAGTCAGAATTTCTGTTAAAAAAAAAGTAATTATATTTAACAGAAGTGACAGTTTAGATGATTGTTGGTCAAGTAAAAAGGTTTTTAATTTATGGAAACTGCAAAGCTTTGTCAGCTACAAGGAAAAAGATTCAGACACAATTCCCACAGACAAATCCTCCTAGTACTTACTCTAAAGAGATGACCAAGGGACAAATACCACCTTGGTAAACAAACAGAGTGGGACAAACAACAACCAAAAAAAGAAATGTCACATAATCCTACTTCATAATACTCTCTGCCTACTGCACTGGGTTTGTTGTGTACACAGCTCTTCTTACAGTTTATTTGCCCGTCCTTTACCTCTAACTCCTCTGCCTCTTCCATACGGAAGTATGGCATATGTTCCTGCACCAAAGTAATACAAGGCGTCAATCTTTTTCCCAACAGGAAGTGGTTACCAATAATTCAAGTTAGCCATGTATTAACTCAAACACTGAAGGAAAAGAAAGAGTTTTGGGTGTATTTATACCAATTGTTTAAGAGAAAGCTAAAGTCAAACCTTAATGGAATATTGACCAGCTGGAGCAATGTAAGTGATCTTCCCCATGGCATCAGGAGGAAGGGCAACACGGTGAGTCATCAAAGTGTTCTCGAAGACGGTCTGCATTTCGAAGTTGTGTTTGACAATCAGAAAAAAAAAAACTACTTCCGGTGCAAAAAAGGGAAACTCCACGGTAAGTATGTAAAATATAGTCCCTTGCCAAGATTAGATTAAGGTAGAGGGCAACAAACTTACAGCATACAAGTCACCACCGTTATTGTGTCTCCCTCGACTGCAACCAAGAAAAGTTTATGGCATCAAGATTAAGACCATGTTAACCCTAAATATATGACGTAAAACACATTACCAAATTCATTTGACTGGAACTCCCAAAGACAATCTTTGTCAAGAGCAGGAACAGACACACCACGAGGGATGTACACATCACCAGATCTCTTCGCAATAGTCTTCAAAGACCTCTGTTATATTCAAAGAAATGAAACAAAAGGAACTGTGAGAAGCCACATTCAGCAGTTTGTAAGGTTATAGCGAAACATAAAAGTCCTAAACTTCAAGATTCAAAATCCAACCGAACCTGAATGCCATCGAAGATATTTCCCAAGATTCCTGGTCCAAGCTCCACGGAAAGAGGCTGAAAAATTTAAGAAACAAATATATGTTAGAGCTGCAGACTAACTAAATAAATAAAAAATCCAAGATAACGAAGTCACCAACCTTGTGAGTACGAAGAACAGGATCACTAACAGTCAGTCCAGCTGTTTCCTCGTAAACTGATACCACAGAAGGCCACACAAAACGTTCTAAATCCAGATGCAAGTCTTTGACACAGTAAAGAAGCAGAGAGAAAGAATGAACACAAACCTTGAATCGTGGCGGAATCTCCTTCAAGACGAATGATCTCTCCAATCAAATTATCATGTCCAACACGCACTAACTCATACATAGCAGCACCAGCCATACCATCGGCAACAGCGACGGGACCTGAAACCTGCATCGCAAAAACTTATACATAACCAATCTGATCACCAAAAAAACTGATCCTAACAGAGAAATGTCAAACCACTAAGAACTATATAAGATCAGATCAGAGATTCACATACGAGTTACTTGAACCAAGAAGTAATCAACGGATCGACTTAATATTCTTATCCACAACACTATCATACCAGATCGACGAAACGGAGACAATACCTTGCGAACGTAACCATACTCGCTCTCCTTCTCATCGTCCTCGAAGGTCGTGAGCTTCCCTGCGTAAAACGGCGGCATTTTCGCAGCAAATACGATCGAGCAGGAAAACAAAATTCACCTCCTGAAAAACGGCGAGATCCGATCAAATACAGTCAATCAGAAACGGTCAAAACCTCTAAGCGAGAGATCGGAGATCAAGGAAGAAGAAGATAACATTTCCGATTG
This sequence comes from Brassica nigra, assembly GCA_016432835.1. Classification (NCBI taxonomy): domain Eukaryota; kingdom Viridiplantae; phylum Streptophyta; class Magnoliopsida; order Brassicales; family Brassicaceae; genus Brassica; species Brassica nigra. Next base: position 33,307,513 of record CM028247.1, read on the forward strand.
AGAGAGAGAGAGAGAGAGAGAGAGAGAGAGAGAGAGTAACGTCGACGAGATAGCTGAAGGAGATTGTCGATGGCTGGCGGAGGTGAGGAAGATCATAGATGTCTTTTTTTTATTTATTATTAAATGTATTGAAAATTAATGAGAAGGATAAAAGATTAAATTGTCTTACTAAATGAAACATTTCTGTGATTTCGGATCTTCCTTAGGTCTATGATTTTTTAAATGAAACATTTATGTGATTTCAGGTATAGAACGGGAAGAAAAACTTGATTTGATAAATCTAGTTATGTAGTTATCTACTAAATGATAGATCTATGATTGTTATAGAAGCGTCTTTCCGTACTATTATGATATTTTCTTTTTTTTTAAAAAAATATACTATTATGATATTTTCTTCTTTTTAAAAAAATTATACTGTTATGATATGTATGTGTACATGTCTATCTTCTCGTTTGAATCACATTTCACCTCTAGACATGAAACCATAATTGAGTACATTTTCAAAGTTTAATTGTTATATAATTGAGATTTTGTAAGCAAGTTTCGGATACTAAACTTGGCTGATATATTTATATGTACACGAAATCATGCTAATATACTATTTAAAATATAATAGAAAGTGCGACAAATGTGTCGCATGGTTACTTAACCTTACGCGGTTGGTGGTGCGGTGTGGACGGGATATGCCGCCAAAATATATAAAAAAAATTTATAATAAACCAATCTTTATACTTACCTTTTTTTTTGAACTGAGACTTTCTATAAAATTGCAAGAAAAAAATAAAACACGTTTTTGGGCTTTAGTAGTTTCAGGAGGCCAAAAGCCCACTTAGTTATCACATTAAGGAATTAGAAATCTCAAACGACGAAACTGTTCTCGACTTTTCCAAATTCAGGGGCATGCATTGGTGATCACCGATCAATTGAGTTGAATAGCAGAGGTGAGATAGTGGCGGAATGATGATAGTCGAGTCTGAATGGAGATAGATGATCTATTGCAACCAGAGCTGGATCATGGCAGATGAAGAGGTAGGATTCTGTGATCGGAGACTTGAGCAGCGATTCCTTACGATGAGATTCAGTGAGGAGACAACGGAATCAGGCGAACGGAAGCAGGCCCGGTGAAGTCTTGAGTTGCGCTCAGACCAGAGGAGATAAATAGCACATTGCCAAGCGATGAGGAGAAGTTTCTTTTGGGGCTTCGGTAGGCGAACAGAGTTGAGGTAAGATACAATTGCTGCCCAGTCTCTCGGAGTTGATACTTGACATTTGTTTGATGTTCTTGACCACACATCCCAGCTGTATGTGCATTCGAAGAACAAGTGATCTCGTGATTCCGGGAAGGAGTTGCAGAGGAGGCAGCCTGGATCGACAGTCATAAAAGATTAAATTGTCTTACTAAATGAAACATTTCTGTGATTTCGGATCTTCCTTAGGTCTATGATTTTTTAAATGAAACATTTATGTGATTTCAGGTATAGAACGGGAAGAAAAACTTGATTTGATAAATCTAGTTATGTAGTTATCTACTAAATGATAGATCTATGATTGTTATAGAAGCGTCTTTCCGTACTATTATGATATTTTCTTTTTTTTTAAAAAATATACTATTATGATATTTTCTTCTTTTTAAAAAAATTATACTATTATGATATGTATGTGTGTACATGTCTATCTTCTCGTTTGAATCACATTTCACCTCTAGACATGAAACCATAATTGAGTACATTTTCAAAGTTTAATTGTTATATAATTGGAGATTTTGTAAGCAAGTTTCTGGATACGAAACTTGGCTGATATATTTATATGTACACGAAATCTGTATGCTAATATACTATTTAAAATATAATAGAAAGTGCGACAAATGTGTCTGCATGGTTACGAACCTTACGTACGGTTGGTGGTGCGGTGTGGACGGGATATGCCGCCAAAATATAAAAAAAAAAATTTATAATAAACCAATCTTTATACTTACCTTTTTTTTTTTTGAACTGAGACTTTCTATAAAAATTGCAAGAAAAAAATAAAACACGTTTTTGGGCTTTAGTAGTTTCAGGAGGCCAAAAGCCCACTTAGTTATCACATTAAGGAATTAGAAATCTCAAACGACGAAACTGTTCTCGACTTTTCCAAATTCAGGGGCATGCATTGGTGATCACCGATCAATTGAGTTGAATAGCAGAGGGTGAGATAGTGGCGGAATGATGATAGTCGGAGTCTGAATGGAGATAGATGATCTATTGCAACCAGAGCTGGATCATGGCAGATGAAGAGGTAGGATTCTGTGATCGGAGACTTGAGCAGCGATTCCTTACGATGAGATTCAGTGAGGAGACAATGGAATCAGGCGAACGGAAGCAGGCCCGGTGAAGTCTTGAGTTGCGCTCAGACCAGAGGAGATAAATAGCACATTGCCAAGCGATGAGGAGAAGTTTCTTTTGGGGCTTCGGTAGGCGAACAGAGTTGAGGTAAGATACAATTGCTGCCCAGTCTCTCGGAGTTGATACTTGACATTTGTTTGATGTTCTTGACCACACATCCCAGCTGTATGTGCATTCGAAGAACAAGTGATCTCGTGATTCCGGGAAGGAGTTGCAGAGGAGGCAGCCTGGATCGACAGTCAGTCCCCAGCCAAGTAAGCGATCTCTTGTTGGGCATCTGTTAATAACAAAAAGCCAAGAAAGAAAGTTATGTTTAGGAATTCCTCCTTTGCACCAGATAGTTTGAAACCAAGGAACCATGGGAGCATGATTTTTCAAGGTTCTATAGAGCAGGCCAGTGTTGTATCTTTCCAAGTTTGCGCCGTCAACTATCCACTCATATGCATCTTCCCCATCATTAAGTTGCACAGTGGATAGGTACGTCTGTATCAGGAGCTGATTCTCTGTTCTTGGAGATTGGATTAACCAGTTTCCATCACAACTAATATCACTTAGAGTTGCATTCGCAGGTACTCCCATTCGACGCGAGACCGAGGGGTGAAGGAAATCTTCAAGGCATCCAAAGGGAGACCAATTATCTGTCCAGAACCTTGTATTTTCACCGCTTCCCACCCTCACGCGGATCCACTAGTAAACCACCCCTCTCAACTTGAGCAATTTGTTAGCAAGCCATGAGTACTTGCGGTTGGGTTTACTGATCCAGAAATTTCTCAGTGACCCATTTAAAACTTCTCTCCTGTACCAGGCTACCCACAAGGAACCAGAGTTGCAGAATAGTAGCCGAATTAGCTTTAGAATACATGCAGTGTTCCAAGTTACCAAGTTTCTACAGTTCAGGCCTCCTTCTTTTTTATCCAAGGTGATTGTTTCCCAAGAAACTCTAGCCGAATGTGTTCCTTCCGTCGAACCGCTCCATAGATAAGCTCCACAGATTGAATTTATCTTTTTAATACAGGCTTTGGGCAGGACAAAGTTGGCACACCAGAAATTTGTAATCCCTGCAATAACAGTGTTAACAAGAAGGAGTCTTCCTGCAAAGGACAGACACCTTGCACTCTAGGTATTTATTTTTGCTTTGACTTGGTGTAGTAGGGGCTCACAGTTTAACAGAGATAGTTTCTTAGAGCATAAGGAAACACCTAGGTAGCGAATAGGAAGGGTTCCGTGAGATAGGCCCGTTGCAGAAGTAATAGAGTTTACCTCCTGAGTAGTCAGTCCACAACTGTAAAATGCTGTTTTCTGAATACTGACCGCGGGACCTGATTTAATTTTAAATTCTTCAAGAATCTGGAGTACTCCTAGGACAGAGTTTTCTGTGCCATCGGTGAAAATCAGAAGGTCATCCGCGAAGCACAGATGAGTGAGTTTAGTATCAGCGCATTTCTCGTGATAGTTAAATCTCCCTTCCTCCGTCCCTTTGTTAAGCATTGTGGAGAGACAGTTCATAGCTATTACAAAAGGATAGGGACTGAGGGGATCACCTTGACGGAGACCTCTCTTCCCTTTGAAATACCCATGAACTCTCCCATTGTAAGCAACTGTGAATGAGGGTGTGGTGATGCAAGCTTCCACCCATCTTATGTAGTCATTGGGAGCACCAATAGCAAGCAGACAGTTTAGGACAAAACTCCAACTAATTGTATCAAAAGCTTTTGCTATATCCACTTTGATAACAATTTTCTTTTGGCCCAGGGTTCTATGGTATCCATTGACCAGTTCAGTAGCCAAGACTGTGTTCTCCACCAACAGCCGGCCTTGCACAAATGCCGTCTGGTTTGGAAGGATTAGATCAGGTAGCATCGGCTTGAGCTTTGAGACAAGGATTTTCGAGATAGTTTTGTATAGAGTGGAACAACACGAGATTGGCATGTAGTCTGTGACTGCAGTAGCTCCTGGGTGCTTTGGGACCATTGTTAAGATGGTAGAATTTATTGAGGTCGGCATGAAAGAGGTGGTGAAGAAGCATTGAATTGAGTAGACAACTTCAAGACCGAGAATGCTCCAAGCAGCTTTGAAGAACCCTGAAGTAAGTCCATCTGGTCCTGGAGACTTATTTGGATTTAATTTCTTAATGGTGCGGGTAATGATGTCTGCATCAGGAAATAAAGCAAGGGAGACAACTGATTCTGGAGTGCAACGGTAAGGGATTAGGTCCTGGAACCAATTGATAGGGACCGCGGCAAAGGGTAGACCGAGAGGCGCAAGAATTGATTTGAAGTGGTTCACTGCCAGGTTTGCCATTGCTTCAGGATCCGAGATTAGAGTGCCATCTGGTAGCAGGAACGATATGATGGTGTTTATGGCAGCTCTCACCACCGCAACTCTGTAAAAGAAAGTGGTGTTAAAGTCCCCTTCCTTGAGCCAATTTATGAGAGATTTTTGCTTAAAGTAGGCTTCTTCAATTCCTCTCAAGAACAGCCACTTCTCCCTGAGATCGTGTTCCTCCTGAAAAAGCTCCGGAGAGGGGTTTTGTAACGCTCTTACCTGCACATCTTTAAGCAAACTATTAGCATAAATAACTCTCTCTTGAATTTTAGAAAAATTCTCACTGTTTAGCCTTTGAAGTACACTCTTTCGAAACTTTAATTTACAGCTGAGATCCGCAAGAGTTGATGAAAAGATTCCGGCCAGAACCCAGGCTTCATTCACAGTAGGATGGAAAAGGGGGTGATTGGTAAGGTAATTGAAGAATTTAAAGGGTTTAGAGCCTGCTATGGGTAAAGGGGTAGCAAGGCTGAGAAGGCAAGGGGAGTGATCAGAAAATTCAGGGGCAAGGAACACTGCAGAGCTATTAGGATAAGCAGCTATCCACTCATAGTTCACCAGGGCTCTATCCAATTTCTTGGCAATAGGGTCAGCCGGTTGCTTGTTAGACCAAGTGTTGACAATGTCTTGATAGCGAAGATCGAACAGTCCGACTTGTAAGAGAGTGTCCCTAAAGTCGATCATATCAGTGTTTACCACTTGAACTGATGGGGAAGAGTGCTCAGGCGGGTTGACAATCTGGTTAAAATCCCCAGCCACCAGCCAGGATCTCAAGTCTAGTGAAAGACCTTGTTGAAGATTAATAAGATCTTCCCAAAGGTCTACTCTTTCAGCAGAAAGGTTAGAGGCGTAGACTGAAGTGATGGTGATAGGTTGGTGATTGGGAATGGAAACCTCGACCGTCAGAACTTGTCGAGACTGATGCAATAACTGAACAGAGAGTGGTGATCGCCAAATGAAGATGATTCTACCATCCTCATCAGAAAGGTGATTAGATATGTAGTTCCACCTAGGACAAATCTTGGAGATGATTGAGTGTAGCATAGGTTTCTTAATGTGAGATTCCAAAATAGCACCAAAAAGTGGCTTATTATAATTTATCCACTGAGCAAAAGGTTTGTGCTTGTCCGGATCGTTTAGTCCACGGACGTTCCAAAAAAAGACTTGTGTACACATATTTAAAGGGTGAGAGGAGGAGTACCACCGGGAGGTGGCTCCTTAGGGGCAGTTGGGGGGTCAGAATGAGGTTCAAAAGGGGTTAAGAGGGGGGTTTTTTGAGTGGTGGAGAAGGTGAGGGGCGGACGGGATGGTACACAGAATTGTGGGGGTAGGGTGATCGCAGGGGCATTGAAAGCTGCAGCCTGCTGGGTGGTAATATAGGATCCAAAAGTGGGAGCAAAAGTGGCAGCTAAGACAAAAACAAACTTAGCTTTAGAGGGAGAAGAAGAAAATCGCAGAGTTTGGTTGGAATCAGGGGAGGAAGAAGGATTAGTGTTTGGGTTCGGGTTCTTTGTGAGGTTGGGGGTTGGAGAATTTGAGACAGAGGTAGTTTCTGGAATTAGACAGAGGTCAGTGTCTAGGGGGGAAAAAGGGTTGGAAGAGAGGGTGATGGGGGAGGGATTAAGGGACACGGGTATTTCCAGAGAATGATCAGTAGTGATCTCCCCTTCCTCAACGAGATTCATATCATCATCAGGAGGATCAGGAACTCCGGTAGTGATAGGATAGCTATTTTGTTGTGAAATTTCCATCTCCAAATCCTCTGGAGTGTCAGCTAAATTTGCTTGTGCCGTGGTTTTTTCTGCAGGTATTAAGACAGCAGCAGCAGGGGGGAGAGGAGCCTCATCACCATCAGGAGGGTCAGGGACACCAACTTGAATTGATTTTGGAGTGTCCTCTCTGGTATTGTTTGCAGGAGCATAGATACAATCATTCTTGATATGCCCAATTCGAGAACAGTGAGTACACGGCGGAGGGGTCCATGGGTACTCTATATTGATCGGAATAATCTCACCATTCTGACGGACAAGCTCGCCTGAGGATGGAAGTGGTTTGGTGAGATCCGCCTCCACTTTTACGTGAGCAACATTGAGGTCAGTTCGGTTCTTGGTGTAATTGTCGGTTTCAATTGGTTCACCCACTAGCCCTGCAGCCAAACTGAGACCCTCTTTTGTGCGCAGATCAAAGGGAACGCCAGATAGATGTGCCCACAGAGGTATTGATTCAATCTCAGGTATGACACTAGAGTTAGGAGAACCCCATTGAGACACGAAGAACATGGAGGTACCCACATACCAAAGCTGCTTCTCCAACACTTTGGAACGAATAAATTTGCTTGCTATACGAACCAGAAAGGAGCGCTTATGAGGCTGAAGATGAATTTCGAGCTTGACTCCTTTCCCCCACATGTAGTTTAGGACGCTTTGAATAGGGCCATAGTCTGGCATTTTCCCCAGGAAAGTACCAACAAGGTACTCTTTGTGCAGTTCCGCTCCTCTTTGAAAGACAGCATCAGAAACCACAACCTGAGGTTTGCCATCAGGAGAAGTAGAAGTAGGCGCTAATCTTTTAAGGGATCTATCAATGGTGTTTCTGGCTTTCTGGCTTTCTGGGCATAAGTTTGGGGAGAAGGTTGAAAGTTCTTTTTTGGAGGAAAGTTAGCACGAGCAGCAGGTAGTTTTTTGGTGGGCATGGTGAATTCCGCTGCGGCGCTTTGTGAAGTAGAATCAGCTGGGGAAGCAGGGTCAGAGGCAGAAGGTTGGGGGTTAAGCAAGGGTGGATTTGGAGAGAAGGTATCATAAATAAATTTAGCTGATCAACATCATAAAATTCGCTTCTCTTCTGCTCCTAGATAAACATAAATCTTGTAAATTTTGGTTAAGTGAGAAAAAAAACAAAGACCTAAAACGTAAATTGAAAAATCTCTTACCACAGTTTACAAAACAGTAAAATTTGGAAGTAAATTCAAAATCTTAGAAACTTTTTTGTTAAAAAATTTTAATTAAATAGTAGGTTAATTTGGTGGATACTATATGCCAAGTTAGAACTTTATGCGGTTACCAAAAAAAGTTAGAACTTTATGTACCAAAAGTAGGCATCAAATTTTTTTATAAATTACCAAAAAAATTAAATAATTTCTACAATTATTAATAATTTTGATTTTTAATATATTTTCATTTTTATATTTTAAAATATTTTTTGCTCATCGTCCATTCTTCTGATGTTCATGTGTAAACGTAGACTTGATCAGCACAAAATCAGTTCCAACATAACCATATTTTAATTTATTATCTTTTTATAAAAATAATTTCTTATCTTAGTTATATCTACATATTTCTATAGTTTTTAATTATGATTTATTAGGTTATATAGTTATACATAATTTTAAAAATAAAATTTTATTGTATATCAAATTTGTTAGTTTTACATTGACTAAATTTAAGTTAATGAATTATTAAGTTATCAATTTAATAACTATTAATTAATCAAAATATAATTAGCATATAATTTTAAAATAATTTATTATCATCAATAAAAAATTTCATTATTCAACAAAAATAATTAGTTCACTATTTCATGGTTGGTCTGGCTTGAACCAATCATTATCTTTATCGGATTAAGTTAATTATCATCTTCTTATTCAAACTCACTGTCATGCACCTTTCAGTTTTGTCTTCTTCCTCGTCATAATTCCAATAAGTGTACAATTAACAATTTTTTTCTTGATAACCCGAAAATATCTGACAGACGAGGCTCAATCAACTAATCTTCTGGGGACCTATCTCTCAGTGCCAAACAGACATGAGAATTAGATACACATATCGCCTGGCCATAAAACCGTGTAATATGAGTTTGATAAGTTTCGAACCTGAGATACATAGCATCTTTCGAAATCTGCCGTACCACATGACCATGCTTATCTAATTCAATAGGTGTACAACTTATTTTGATAATCTAGGGGTGTTTGGCGGACCGAGTCCCAACTGACTAATCCTCTAGGACTTGTTCACACAATTAAAAATTTAAGGATGGGTACTAAGAACACTTGTCTTTTCCGTAATATTTGGTACTCGATTTAAGTTGCACAAATAATTATAACATTTTTGACTTATATTTAATTTCTTAAAAATGAGTATTTGAATTTCAAGCATTTGAAAAATTACAAGTTACTTATTTTAATTTGTTATTTGTGAATTACTTGCACATTACTTAATAATTATTAGTAACATTATTATTATTTATAAAGAATCTCTCTTTTTTTCTTATCTTTTAGCCAATTCTGAAAACAAAATATATAAAAAGAGATAACTCCAAGATTCTTATATAAATATATATTTTATCTTTAATTCACTTATGAAACTAGAAATATAAACGATTTATTTTAATATGATTTAAAATATATATATATATATATATATATATATATATATATATTAGTTAACAAAAAATGAATAACAACCTGAACAACAGCAAATAATTACTTTTATTTTAATACTTGATATCTGTCATATACTTACAAGTAATTTAAATAGATTATTTGATACTCGATTTGGTCAAACTAAATACCTGATTTCATACCAAATAGCGAGTACTGAACAAATATCAAATATTTGTGCCCACTCCAAACTAACATTGATTATATATTATTATTTTTGAAACTAAATTATATATATATATATCGATTTCAGTGAACATTATTAGATTTAGAACATCTTCAGCTCTGTTTTATTTTGTGTATTCCATTACAAGTTTATTTTATTTTTAACTCCACAACTGAATAAAAATAAAATTACATTATAAATATAATAATAATTTTTTTTGTTATTATCATATTTTCCACAAATAGAATAGAATTATACTAAAATTCAACTTTATAATGAGATCAATTACATTTTTGAAAAGAATAAGATAATACATTACAAATACTTTTTTTGTTAATGGATCAATCAACTTTCAAATACTCGTACTAGTTATGGAAAACATCTTTGCGTTGTTGCAGGGGAAAATGTCACATGTATCTTCTCTGTTGACAGAAGAAATGGAACCTTCTCTTCCCAATATTCAGGACATCTATTATATTAAAAGAGAAGTCACAAATTCTATTCACGTGTGATTTTTTAAAATTAGATCTTCCCTAGAAATTCAAGTTTCATTTGTTTCTACTTAATAAGTTGGCATCATTAAATATCACATCTTATATAATCAACATATATAACAACTTCACCTATAAAACTGTTTTAATTTTATTTTAAATACTTAAAATTCTATTAAAAAAATCTAACAAAATTTAACAAAAAATTTAAATATATTATATAATAATTTATTAATTAATTTCGTAATTAGCAGTATAATTTTATTCAAATCAATGTTAATTAACATTTTAGTATATAAGAAAAAATATTTTTATATTTTTCATAAACTTTTCTAATTATAGTCTATATTATACTATAAGAAAAGTACGATATGAATTGAATATTTAAAACTTATATTAAATTAATAAATTAACTTAATTTATTTTAAATAAATCTTTCATGAAAAATATTACACCATTAAAATGGGTTTAATGTAAACCATGTACAAAATTTGCTAAAATAATAAGTCTGAATTAATTGAATATATATATATATATATTTATATTTATAAAATCCTCCTGTATACTAAAATTATAGATGATAAATTATATTTTTAAAGACAACAAGGAAATATAAATGAACCTAAACAAATATCTATTCTATTATATAACTAAACAAATTTTAAGAATTTTTAAAAACGTTTTTGCTGATGACAAGAAAAAATAATAAATAAATTTTTAAAAATTATTTTTCTTTAAAACAGTAAAAAATTAAAATATATATATTGAAGGGTGTTATCTATTTGGTTATTTCATATTATGAATTTATTGTACCGAAATTGCAAATATATTATTATGTAATAACACTTTATAACATATTAAAATGTATAAAAATATTTATATATCAATAATGTCAAATAAAAATTAAAAAAATAAAATTATAGAATTACATTATATAGCATTAAAATTCAAATAATTTATTGAAAATATTTATGATTATTGTATAACATAGGCAGAAAAAATACTAATCGACAATTAGAAAAAAGGTTAAAGTCTTTGTTAGATTTAGAAATGTACATGTGTTTTCTTCCCAAAACAAAAATCAGTCCCTATATTTCTGACTTTTGAGAACTACAAAATTGAATTACTAATTAGTAATGATCCATTTGATATTGACATACTATATTGACCCATTTATAAGATGTATATTGTTTTAATAGATAAGAAGATTTCTATATTATTGAAATCTCAATTTAAAATTATGAATGTTTGAATTACATTACATAAAAACTTATGTTCTAATAATATACCTTCAAATATAACATATTAAAAACAAAAATAAATTTTTTATTTAATATTCAATCGTTTATTTTATCATTTCTATTAATATTTAATACAAATTCTTTATGATTAGTGTATATGAATATTTTAACATTTTCATAAAATTCAAACCAAAATTACTAAATTATTATTATTTTCTTACTACAACTTATAATTTAAAACTGAAATTATATCCATCTATTAGTTTTAATAATAGACTAGATTCTGACCCACATTTTCAAAGGCTGGGTATATATATATATATATATATATATATATATATATATATATATTTTTTTTAATTTAATTTTCATATTTGTGTTTTCTTTGTAGTCATATTTGTGTTTTTCTTTGTAATCATATTTGTGTAAAATATTTTTCTTAAACAGTTATTAATTTTTTTATAAATAACAAAGTATAGATATAATTTTTTTAGTAATAAAATAACAATTAAATAGATAAAATTATGTGTTTTCATTAAACTTTCATGATTTGATTCCAAATATAGTGATTTATATAACGTTATTATTACACATAATAATTTATCATGCAACTAAAAATGGCTTTTGTAATATATGATTCCTGGAATGTTTTTTTTGGTTAAATAAATACTCACAATTTAGATACGGGTCATATTATTAGGTAACAAATAAGAGTAACAAAAAATGCAAAAATTTAACAGATTTGTTACCATATACGTATCCCTTTAAAATATGAGGTAGTTAGCTTATGTTACGTGGGAAAATAAGATAACTGATTATATTATTAAAATATTTTTTAAGTAGTTTATGTGGGAAAAAGTAGCTAGATTAATCATTTAGAAATTGGTCACCATCTTGATCTAATAGAATAGATAAGGAAATATAAAATAATTTTCAGATTTTTTGAACTTTGCATATATTAGTTTGTCAAACAATTAAACACAAATCCAACATAACATATATATAATAATAAGTAACGAATACATGTGAGTTTGAAATAATTAGTTGAATAAAATAAGCAAATTATAAAATTTAGGTATAAAAAATAGTATAAATAATTATATATATATATATATATATATATATATATATATATACATAAAATGAAAATAAACACCGCACAAAGGGGTCAAGTTCTAGTTATGCAATTAAAATTGGTGTTAGGTCTAAACTCCATTATTGGTATTCACTGTTGTATTCACATTTACTTGACATATTTTGAAGGAACCTTCTCCTAAAACAGTTTCAAAGAACAAAGAAAAATCCAATTTTTTCAATGCAGTTTAATGAGTAACCAATGTATTGTTGTCTTTGGTAGCCTGTTTTCAAGGAATATCGCACCTAGCTGGAACTTTTGCTTCTCACCTTTTAGTTGAAATTACTAATAAAATATATGAAATTGATGGTCTTGAATATTTTATATGAGTATTGTATGGTTTTACTTTTTTCTTCATTTTAATTGCTATACTTTATAGTGAGTACATATATATAAATATATATATATATATATATATGTGTGTGTGTCTGTGTACATTCTCAGAATGGCTGAATATTATCATATTTAAAACTAAAACTAAATTTAATCTATTACGTTTTTGGTGTTGTCAATAAATTAATAAGAAATTAGGTGTTTGCCTGCGACTTCGCGGAGAGTTATATCATACGAAGAAATATATATATTATGTTTACAATGTTATAACTATTGAAAATTTGTACTTTTAACTTCAAATAATTTGATAATCCAAAATTTCAACATATATTTTTAGAAAAGTTGTAAAATTTAAGATAGCTCAACAACATAAATCTAAATCACTACAAATATTTCTCTTACATGAAACAATATGATAATTGGTTCAGGTAATTGATTGTATAATTAAATTTTATTTTAATATGTGAAAAACATAAATGTTCTAGCCATTACAGAGAAAAAAAAAGTTTTTTTGTATAGCTCTAAGATGATGGTCAAATGCTTCGATAGCTTTGACATCGGATTTGCTAATTTGTTTTATATCTTGATGTATAGTATTTTAATGAGAAATTGCTAAAAATAGCACTTTTATGATACCAATTTTCAAAAATACCCTAACCAACTTTACCATTAATTTTTTAAGAGTAGAAAGACTACTATACCCTTACATACACAACATATTATCTTCTCTTCCCCTCTCCAAATCTCATCGTCGATCTCCTCTGAAAAAGCTCGACCTCTTCTCTCCGGTGACCAATTTCGACGATATCAAAGACGTTCCGGCGACCAAATTCAAGTGATAATCGGACGAAATCAACGACTCTAATTACTCCGACGAAATCCGACGAGATCGACGATGCTCCGGTGAACACTTACAAGCTCCGGTGAACGTAATCGACAAAATCAGAGATAGATTTGTAAGTTTGTTTGAATTCCGACTTTAATTTAATCTATTTAAAGCCCTAAATCTAATTGATGTGTTTGAAGTAGCGAGATGAGATTTTATGTGGCTGGTTTGCGTTCAGATTTTGAAAATCAAAGAGGTTGGTGAGCTGTTTGAAGAAGCAAGAGGGACTCTGAACAAGAAGTGGTTTGTTCTATCAAAGAACTACAGATTTATAAAGCTTTATAAAAGTTGCAGAGTTGGCTTCTTAACACCATCTTTTCTATCATCTTCTTTAGACGCTCTTATACTTGAAGAGGTTAGTTTTTCATATAAGTGAGTTTGACTGCAATAATTTTGATGTTGATCCCTATTTTCTTATAATCAGGTTATAATGATTGAAGTGTGTTCTGTATGTGGAGAATGGAAGCTAATAAATGGAATTCATTGGGATTTCACAATCGATGTTGATCGAGGATGTTCTTTTAGTATGATCCATGAAGATGTCAGCTACAATGATTTGATTGGGGTTGTTTTAGAAGATTTTGGGATCGATGACAACAAAACAGTGTAAATCTTAGCTATGTCTCACCTTCCAAATTAAACTTTGGTACAAAAGAGCTTCCTCCAGTTTTATTAGGAATGATCGTCAAGTAACGCCATATATGAACAAACTTCAAGAGAATGCAGACATTCATCTATGTGTAACTATTAAGGTAAGCACATGAAATTCTTTTGCTAGAATATAGAGATTCACTATTACATTCATGTTTTTTTCTTTTTATGTTTCAGAGAAAAGCACAAATATCGCCATTGATTATATCAAACATGATGCAGACACGGGATGAAATTTCTAGTACTCATGATTCCCCTATTGCTGGAAATAGTAACGCATTTGAGGTACTTTTCAAAAGTCTTACCTTAACGTTCGTAATTATAAAGCCTTATATATTGTTTTAGACATTAGTATTTAATAGAGTACTACAAAGAGGTATTGCTACTAGTGAGCTAATTTTGTATTTCGAGCTAATTTTGGTTGTGATGTTTTTTAAATTAAAAATTTTATTTTATAATGCTTTATAAAACTTAATAGATCCATGCTTACTTTTGCAGAGAGGAACACACACACACCCCGAGACTGAATGGAACAACATTCATAGAGTTGACGAAGTCTCTGGTATAGAACATACTCGTATAAGAGATACTCCTATTTCTCCTTCTATTGGTGTTATTGGCAATAAGGTACATATAACTTTCTGTTGATGTGAATATATCAGTATCTTATAATGGGTTATAAATTATATTTTCTAACTGTTTTTCTAATTGTTTTTGTTTTAGAGAGGATTGCACTCAATGGGACCTGATGTATATGGATCTGAAAAGTCAAAATTGTCATCTTTTTCTAGTAAACGTGGTAGAGAAAGCATGAGAGAGGATTCACATTCCCATTCAGAAATCTTGTCACCAATTTGTTTTGCAAATCAACGCGATGATGATAATGATTTGTTCTGAGGGAAGTTTTTCAAGGATAAAAGGAAATGAGCACAAAGTTGAAGCTGCATGCTGTTAGTCAAGGCTTTGAGTTCTCCACACAGTATTCAGACAAACAACGTTATATTCTTAAGTGTGTGGATGAAAATGCAGTTGGGATTTTCGTGAAATCAGTTAAAGAATCTGAGAGTTTTGTTGTGCGCCATTATGTATCTAAGCATACATGTGACACTTCTCTGAGACGTGTTAACCATCGGCAAGCTACTGCAAAAATGTTAGGAAGTATGGTCACCAATAGTTATAAAGGAGGAAAGATTGGTTTGAAGCCTAAACAGATCATAGACAAAGCTAGAGATGATCATGGTGTTGTGATTTCATATTCAAAGGCTTGGAGGTGTCAAGAGCATGCCCAAGATCTGGCTAGGGTACTCCTGATGATAGTTTTCAAGCTTTGCCCAGCTGGTTTCACATGTTTAAAGAGAAGAATCCAGGTTCAGAGACTTTTATTGAAGTTGATTCTGTGGGAAAATTCAAATATGCATTTTTGTCGTTTGGTCCAACTATCAGAGGGTTTAAGCTGATGAGGAAGGTACTTTCTATTGATGGTGCGATCTGAAATCAAAGTATAAAGGAACTCTACTTGCTGCGACAGCACAAGATGGTAATTTTCACTTGTATCCTATAGCTTTTGCTATAGTTGATTCTGAGAATGAGGCCTCATGGAGTTGGTTTATGATGTGTATGAAAACCATCATTCCTGACGAGGAGGATCTGGTTTTTATCTCTGATCGTGCAACCTCTATTGAAAAAGCTCTTTTACAACATTATCCGCTTGCTCACCATGGTATTTGCATCTTCCATTTTGAAAAGAATGTCCTGGACAAGTTTAAGAGTTCAACACTTATCCCATTGATTGTTGAGGCTGCTTATGCTTACACCAAGGGAGATTTCGATTATTTGTTTGATGAAATTGAGGCCCGACACTGAAGTAGTTGAGTATCTTCGTAATGCGGACTTCAAGAAGTGGTCGCGAGCTTATTCTCCTGCCAATCGCTACAACATCATGACATCAAACTTGGCGGAATCAATTAACTCTTTGCTGAAAGATAGTCGTGAGTATCCGATAGTCGTCTTTTTGATACTATTAGGATGATTATGACTAGGTGGTTCACTGAACGTCGTGATGAATGAGATCGTCATATCCACCTCTCCACATTCAAAGTAGGGAAAAGATGAAGGAGTTATATAATCTTAAGTCTCGCTGGCTTGAGGTTTCCAAAATCAATGATTCAGAGTATGAGGTTAAGGGAGATACAAGAGATCAAGTGGTGAATTTTCAAAACAGGCATTGTTCATGCTTGGTGTTTGATGTCGAGAAGTTTCCTTGCGCTCATGCTATTGCCGCTGCAAAAGCTGGAAATAAACATGAAAATGATTATGTCGATGATTTTTTCTCCAATGAAAGGTGCGTTCTCTCAGTCATGTTTTATAAATGTTTATAAAGGTTATCGGATTTATAATGGTTTATAAACATTATTCTTTAACACTTGTTTTACATTTTTCCTTCTTGGTTGTATCTTTCATCTAATTCTCTTAAATTTCTTATTAGGTTTAAGCAAGCATATTCAGAAAGCATATATCCTGTTGGTGATAAAGCATATTGGGATATTCCCTCCTATGTAGCAAAATTTGTTTGTCGCCTCCATCTACTCGCTTCCTAGTGGCAGAAGGAAGAAAAAAGAATTCCAAGTTCGTGGGAGTATGGAAAATACCGGTCCAAATCCGAATCAACATCCAAATCATACAAATGCAGCAGATGTGGACAGCAAGGACACAACAAGAGTACATGTGTTGAGCCAATTGGATAACAAGAGTCTTTTTATCAAAACTTGTCTTCATTTGATTATTTTATATGATGCTATAATAATTTGAATCTCATATCTTTTGAATCTTTTATTATTACATTCATCATTTTATAGTATGCTTTACAGAATTTATAAGTGTTTCTAAAAGTTTTACGTTACTAAAAAATTGTATGGCTATGTTAATCAACTATCTTTTATAAGACCCTTATAAATTATAGAGTTGAAATTCATTTCAGAATTTATATGTTTCTAAGATACTTGATTTCATTGGCTAAGCTTACCATTGTGAATATAGATCTAATAAGTTTCTTAGAAAAGTATTAAGTTTAAGGTAAGTTTAAACCAGAATGATTAAAGTACAAACCAAAAGATGTTCTTTCATAAAGCCATTAAAAAAGATAACAGTTATAATTTCAAAAGGGAACAAAAGATAGCACTAAAAACTGAACGAGCGTTCATTTCTTCAAATTCACCATGTCTTCTACTCCGGATCATCAGTTGAATCTTTCCCAGCTTGTGTCTTTTGTTTTTCCGAGATGGAGGTGCCTGCAACAGCTCTCTTCATAAACAAAAAATAAAAGAAATCAATAATGATTTTTGGAAGTAGCTAATGAAACTCAAAAGAACATTTTATAAGATGTTATAAAGAGAGTTATTTTACCTTTCTTCCTGCTGGTCTTCCTAGTTTCCTCTTTTCAACTTGCTCGGGCTTCTCGGCTTCATCATCTGCTTCCACTTGTTGTTTTTTCTCCTCTTTTGTTTTGCCCTATTTCAAAAGAAAAACGTATAAACAAAAACTTCATTGGAATGCTATTTTATAAGACGTTGTAAAGAGATTTATTTTACCTTTCTTCCTGCTGGTCTTCCTGGTTTCTTCTTTTCACCTTTCTCCGCCTTCTTGACTTCATCGTCTGCTTCCACTTGTTGTTTTTTCTCCTCATTTGTTTTGCCCTATTTCAAAAAAAAAAAGTTATAAACAAAAACTTCCTGATTCATTGGAAAACATTTTATAAGTCGTTATAAAGCGAGTTATTTTACCTTTCTTCCTGGTTTATTCTTTTCACCTTTCTTGGGCTTCTCTGCTTCATCATTTGCTTCTCCTTGTTGTTCTTTCCCTCATGTGTTTTGTTCTATTTCAAAAAAAGACATAAACAAAATGATTTTGAAGTAGTCTATGAAATTGAAGAACATTTTATAAGACATTGTAAAGAGATTTATTTACCTTTCTTCCTGCTGGTCTTCCTCGTTTCTTCTGTTCAACTTGCACCGCTTATCGGCTTCATCATCAACTTGTTCTTCTTCTTCTTGTTCCTATTTCCAAGAAAAAACAACAACATCTTTATCAAATTCGAATTTGTTATGTGTATTGGTTAGTTAATCGACTTTGTTGTTGTCTTATTGTTCACACCTTGAGGTTGAGATCTTCCAATACACCTCCTATTACATCATCAGCAGAAACATCCCTAGGTTGTATTTTTTGTTTTTTGGATTTGGAGGTTCTAGCACCGCTCCTTTATAAGCAAACCAATTAAGAAAAACATGAATTCTATTTTTGGAAGCACTCTACTGAATTCAAAAGAGCATTTTATAAGACATTATAAAGAGAGCTATTTACCTTATTTCCTCTTCCTCGTTTGTTCTTTCTAACTTGATTCGCTCATCTGCTTTACCGTCCTCATCAACTACTGTATCATCGTTGACAGGTTCCTCATCGGTGTTCCTCTATTTAACAAAAGGCAATAACAGATTAACAAAAAGCAGTAACCCAAAACACATTCATTATGAACCACCTTGTAAATACATCTTTTAAAAGTTGTTACCTTTTTCTCTCTTCTTGGTTTCTTCTTCTTAACTTCCTTGCAAATGTTGGTTGTATCTTCATTTACATTTTCAACCTCTTCCATCCGATCCTATTTTAAAAAAAAAATAGATTTTTTAGGAGTGTATAGATAATTTTATAAACCTTTGTAAACAGATTTTAAATATTTCAGACCTTCTTTCTTTTTTTCCTTGCTTCTTCTCTAGTACTTGCTCGGGCTCTTTGGAAGCATCTTCATTTCTTCTTCATCCTTCTGTTTTGATAAGAAAAGTTACAATAAGAGATTTACTTAACAGTTGAAGAGATTTTTCAACTCATAAAAGTTTATTAATAAGCTTACTTCATTGTCTTTGGAGGTTTCACTTCCTTCACCACTGATAGCAACTTCTTCACCATTTCGTTCTGCTTCCTCTATTTGACCCTATTATAAAGGTTCATACACATCAATTATCTTTATCAAATCATAAAACAATGACAGATTTTCAAAGACTTATATTTTTTAAATTGATAGTGTAATTTTAGAATGCTTTATAAATTAGCTTACTTCTTTGTCTTTTGAAGTTTCTCGTTCTTTTTCACCGTCCTCTGCATCATTATCCACTAGTTGTTCTTCTTCATCTTGAGTCTTTTTCTATTTCATTAAAAAAAGATTTTATAAATGGTTATAACTTTAAAATAACTTAGAAATTTCGAGTTTAATAAAGCATTATAAAGCGTCAAAAATACAACCTTAGAAACTTGTTGCCTTCTGGAATCAATGTAAAACTGCAAATTTACATCATCCTCCACTTCCCTTTCCAGATTCTTATCATTTTCCTGAAAAATTATATGTGAATACAAATACACAGTATTTACAATATCAAGATTTTAAAAATAACAAACCTTGGTTTTTGTGGCAGCTTGAGGAGTCGCATGAAACTCATCAGTTTCCTGTTACAAGTTAGAAGCATATGAATCTTTCTCTTCATTTAAAACACGATACAAATATAGAAAATATTTTTACCTTCTTTTCTCGACGAATGCCCAAAAGATCTTCAAGCTGCTCCACTCTTTCTTTATAAATCTCTAGCTGCTTGGTGAGGAATTCAATCTTCTCTTTATCAGTTGCATCAGTCCCTGGACCATAATTGTTTTCCTCTATCTCAGCTTCCGCAACAGCAATGTTGACACTTCCACTACGCCAATCTTGTCTCTTCAAACGATATCCTCTCTTGACAAGATCAACAACTTTTCCAAACTCAGTGTCGACATCTTCAACCAAGTTGCTATGCAATTCCGGATCTCCAAGGATGCATTTGACAACAACCTGATAAGTATTACCATGATTAGATGATCGATAAAAAAGAAAAATGCAGAGACTAAACAAATTTAATAAGAGTTTATAAAATGATACCTTTTTGTTGCTAGCAATTTTAGTCACCTCATCCATAGTAGGCGATTTGGTTCTTATCCAATGCAAGCACAATGGAAACTGAGTTTCTTCATCTTCATCACCAAAAAATGAGCCAAGTTGATCCACAGAAGACAAAGCCCAAAGCTGAATGGCATATATAAACCCAGAAATTCCATATTGCTCCTTCACCAAATCTGTAGTTGTAATCTTCTCCACTGCAGCACGTAGAGCATCATAGGTTTCATTCCCCCAGGGATACTTGCAGAACTCATTAAAGTTTCTAGCTCTCAGCAGTCTCTCAACGGGTATTTTATTCACTGGATTGTTGGCTATCAATATCGATTCCACAAGGATAGTAGCCCCCAATCTCAGCTTCTGGTTAGCAGTCAATTCCTCACTATTTTTCACAAATAGTTCAACCAAGGTCTTCACAGTATGATTCTTCATCATCCATGGATCCTTCTTCTTCTTTTTGTTGCTGAAGCTTCTTTTTCTTCTTCGCCAACAAGGCAAGGCAGACCTGTTGCCAAATGGAATTCTCGTAGAGAAAACCGCATCAACTGTTCTCCAAAAGAAAACCATAAATCCTTCTTGCCTACTTTAATTCTTCTTAGAAGCAACTCATGAATCAGGTTTCTTGAAAACACCATAGCCTTATCCCTCATCCCCATCTGAATTATAGGGCCTAAGAACGAATCTTCAATCTTCTTGAAATCACTGCCCAAAGCCTCTTTAACAATAGCAACATACTTAAGGGTGCAATGCTTATTGACTCGATCCAAAACTCCTTTCTCTGAACCAGGTTCAAACACTCTTTTTGGCAAGACAATTTTATCAGCAGAAGTACTCATCCTTTCACCTGAAACATTTCAAAATTTTGCAAGGTCAGTGATATGTTTTATAATGGCTTATAAAGTAAATTTTATAAGCAATTGTAAATCATAATGGAACCAAATCAATATCGAAGAACAAGAGATGACATATATCACAAATAACAAAAAGATATATTCGATTGTAAATTGTGATATACTAATACTCAAATGCCCAGAGCTATTAAATAATTTATTGAAATTTGTTTATATAAAATTAGAAGAAGAATCACATATCCGTCGGTAAGTAAAATCGATGGCAACAAATTTATAAACACTTCTAAATAATAGGAATAGAATCACATTAATATCCCGAACGACCTAATCTAAACGAATGTAAGTTTAGACATACTAAAACTCAAAACCCCAAAGTTTTAACTAAACTAGTCAATTTTTAATGAGAAGAATAATCGCATTACCGACGTTAAGCAAAATCGATGGCAAGAAAATTTGACGGATTGAATGGGCTAGGGGAGCAAAACTGATGAACAGATCTACTAGGGTTTGAAACTGATAAAGATGCCGAGATCGGCGAAAGGTGGAACGTCCGAGATGATGAAAAGTGAGGAAAAAAACCTTAAGTGTTGATTTATACTTTTTTTCTTTAGGACCCAATTTGCAAGGCCCATTTTATAAGCCCATTATACTTATAAAAGTTTGTGCTAGTTAATTTTATATAAACCTTTATAATCAATTTTGGTTTATAATGACTTATTAAGTTTTATAATGGCTTATTGATATTTAAAAGCTTGGGCTAGTTAATTTTATATAAACATTTATAATCAATTTTGGTTTATAATGGCTTATTAAATTTTATAATGGCTTATTGATATTTAAAAGCTTGGGCTAGTTAATTTTATATAAACCTTTATAAGCAATTTTGGTTTATAATGGCTTATTAAGTTTTATAATGGCTTATTGATATTTAAAAGCTTGGGCTAGTTAATTTTATATAAACCTTTATAAGCAATTTTGGTTTATAATGGCTTATTAAGTTTTATAATGGCTTATTGATATTTAAAAGCTTGGGCTAGTTAATTTTATATAAACCTTTATAAGCAATTTTGGTTTATAATGGCTTATTAAGTTTTATAATGGCTTATTGATATTTAAAAGCTTGGGCTAGTTAATTTTATATAAACCTTTATAAGCAATTATACATATATATAAACCTTTGTATATTATTTTGATATGATTTTGTAGGTCTTTATAATAAATACTTTATAATCACTAATCCTTAGTTAGAGAAAGTATTATTACCTATTGGGGGCTCAGCATCAATTGTTGAACCATTATTCATTTCATGATTCTTGTTGAAGGTATCTCGAGGCGTCCTGATTTCTGTTGGAGCATCACTCATCATATCAATCTCAGAGGATTCTAAAACAGGAGTGGTGCTACTATGGCACACGTTAGAAGTTTTGTCTGGGTTAGGAATATTCGCATTGTCTTCGTTTTCAAATCCTTTCTGAAAAATATTGAAGGGAATGTACCAATTAGTGGTTCTTATTTCCAAAAGAAGAAAAAAAATTGAACAAAATATAAGTACGAGAAAGTACCATATGTGCTTCAATCCAAACATTGTTTTGCCACTCCATGAATCGCCTAATATCAGAGTTTTTAAAAACCGCCTGTTCTTTTGTGTCCTCAAAACACACTTTGTAGTGGTTGTCTATGTGAATTTCTTTCACTACACCTTTGCGCCAACCATATCCAACAAACACTTCAACAATGTTTTGCAACTCGTACTCTGCACAGAGATTAAGAGGACGAGATGGCCTGATTTTGCAAATGTCAACTGCTGTACATTTCTCATCCTCACCATCACTCAAATGCTGTGAGCTTGGACCCAAATATCTCTTAACCAAAAATTGTCTTTTATCACCCCCTCGAATCTCTTTAACTACTAATGATTGGACCCAAACATTTTCCTTTTTACCAATCGTACGAGTCACTTCCACCAATTTCCCTGTGCTAAACATGTCTTTACTTACTTCCTTCAATTCAAGAAACAGTCAAATATTAGCTAATGCCCTCAACAATTCAAAATCTTAAAACTTTGAATATAAGAAGAAAATAATACCTTGTCTTTTTTCTTCTGCCATGTAAAGCCGGTCCAATGATTATGAGGTCTCAGTTGGGTTTTGTCGAATTTTAATATGTCTGGTGGATGATCAAAGTACACCAAAAAACTTCCATCTGTCTCTTTACCTACGATAACACCATTCCACCATCCATCATTGAGATAAGCATCCACCACCAACCCTTCCTTGAATTTGACACC
The DNA here is from genome assembly GCA_016432835.1 of Brassica nigra. Classification (NCBI taxonomy): domain Eukaryota; kingdom Viridiplantae; phylum Streptophyta; class Magnoliopsida; order Brassicales; family Brassicaceae; genus Brassica; species Brassica nigra. The sequence goes on from CM028247.1 coordinate 33,330,663, forward strand.
TTCATTCAGACACTCTGGCGGGATGGGTCTAATAAAACATCTTTCAACATATTCCCTGCAACGCTTTACACCGTCTTCATGGAGCAAAGTTTTGTAACTGACCCGAAGCTTTTCCCCTTTCACTTTCTCCGGATCTTGCTCGAGGATAGCTCTAAACCAAGAACCTTGGAACCCATCTTCTCCAGGAGAGGCTTCTACTTCACAACCTTTGGAAATGGGCAAAGGTCTTTCTTTTTTCTTCAAATTTTCCATTCTTGGCTACTCCTTCAAATTTTCTTCTGCTAAAACCTTGGAGACAAAACCATATATAAAGGAAAATTTAGTCATACCGTGGTTGTCATAATCATAAACAACAAGCTTCGCTCAAATTGAAACAGTCAAGAGAGAAAATTAAATCTCAAATTAACAACAAGTATCAATCAATTTCAATTACCTTCAAGAACTTGAGCTTTATGCTCCCGTAGACGATGAGCGAGCTTCCTGTTTTCATCGGGCGATATTGACTCAGATCAACCACCACATGAACTCAAAAAAAAAGATAAACGAGATAAACGAATCGGAGATAGAGAGGATACACACAAGCGCAAGAGGAAGATAAAAGAAAAAAAAACAATTTAACAAGATGAAAGATTGAGGTTTCCAAAATCAAAAATCAAGAAATTGATTCCGGCCAATTTAACAAGATGAATCCAACAAATTGAAACAAATTGAGATTTTGGGTATATCAATTAAGTTCAAAAGAACAAAATTAAGCTCGAATTAGAGTGATTAATCGATTTATTTAATCTCAATCAACTCATTTACCTTTGCACAGTGTCTTACGATTTGAAAGGAGGAGGAACAAAACGATGGAGGCGGAGAAGAAGAAGACCGGGATTGGTGATTGAAAATTCAATCGTGAATTTGTTGATTCTTCTTCTTTGAATTTATCGACTTAGAGAAGAATGAAAAACACATAGAAGAAAGTGACTGAATCTAAAATGGAGAGTCTGACACGCGTTCTTCTTTTGTCGAGAGAAGATAATGAAAATCTAGCTAATTTTACGGTTTTGCCATTTCATTGTTAAATGATAAAAAAACATTCATTTGATTCGAACCCGGGCTTAGACGAAAGTGTAGGTTTCAGTTACAACAATTCACCACTAGACCACATTATATTCTTGTTTTCAATTGTTTATCATTATTATAAATCCTAAAATTTTAGTACTGATTTTATAAGGGTTATAAAACATATTTAATAAGGTGTTATAAAGATCATAAAATACAAAGTTGTATAATGGGTTATAAGTGATTTTTCCAATCATCTGAAATTTGTTATCATTTTTTTAAACGTTAACTCTTATTACTGATTTTTATAATGTGTTATAAAGGTAATAATAAAATACAATACAAAGTTTTACAATGTATTATTATTTTTTCCATAATTCAAATGCATTATTATTTTATAAATCATATCCAATGAGAGTTTTATAATGGGTTATAATTGTTAATCATTTTTATAAATCCAAAACTCTTATTACTGATTTTATAAGTGTTTATATTTTTAATTTTTTGTAATAAAGATGATAAAATACAAAGTTTTATAATGGGTTATAAGTGATTTTGGATAGCTTTATAAGCCCTTATAATGCAAAAGATGTTTCTCATCAAAGGCATCAACAAAAGATAACATTTTGAAAATGGAAACACTGATTTTAGATAAGAAACAGTGGAGACTGAAAGGGCATCATTTCTTCCAATACTCTTTATATCACAACATCAGCTAGAACCGCAGATTGTTTTAGTTTTCTTTGTTTTGGACGTGCTGGCTTCAGCTTCCTTTATAAGCAAAACAATAAAGTAAATCAGGAATGTGATATATGAAATACAAACAACGTTATATAAACAATTATAAACAGAGTTATTTACCTTATCTTCTCTTGCTCGTTTCTTCTTTTTAACTAGCACAGACTCTTTAGATGCATTTTCATTTAATTCTCCAACCTTCGATTTTGATAACACAATAAAAAGTTAGTTAAACTATATTAAAATATTTGAAAGCTTATCAGTTTATAAAGGATTATAAATCAGCTTACTTCTTTGATTTTGTATGTTTCACTTTATAAATCAATTTATAAAGATTTATAACTTATCAGTTTCGAATTTATAACTTATAAAGCCTTATAAGACATTAAAACACTGAACAACCTTAGTGTTTTGCTGCTTTCGGGAATCTATGAAAGACTGGAAAGTTTCTTCTTCACCCAATTCCCTCTCGGCATTCTGTCCATTTTCCTGGAAAAATATATGTGAATACAAATATACAGTATTTAGAATATGAAAAAATAGTTTACCTTCTCGTTTTCTCGACGAATGTTCAGAAGACCTTCAAGATAACCCACTCTTTCTTTATAAATCTCTGCCTGCTTAGTGAGGAATTCAATCTTTTCTTTATCAGTTGCATCAATCCAAGGATCATAATTGTTTTTCTCCACTTCAGCTTCAGCGACAGCAATGTTGACACTTCCATTAAGCCAATCTTGTCTCTTCAGACGGTATCCTCTTCTGACAAGATCAAGAACTTTTCCAAATTGAATGTCAACGTCTTCAACCAAGTCGCAGTGTATTTCAGGATCTCCAAGTATACATTTGACATCAACCTAATATTTATTAACTGATTAAACAATCGATAAAAATACAAAGAATGCAAAGATTAAAACAAATTTATAAACATTTGTAAAATGTTACCTTCTCACTGTTGTCGAATCTGGCCACCTCTTCCATAGTAAGGGGTTTTGTTTTATCCAATGCAAGCACAAGGAAACTTAATCTCATTTTCCCTAATTCCAAAGATTGTGCCTATTTGATCCACAGATGATAAAGCCCATAGCTGAACTGCATATATAAATCCACAAATCCCATATTGATCTCTCTTCAACACTTCAGAGGTAATACCCTTCACTTCATCACGTAAACAATTAAAGGCCAAATTTCCCAGGGATACTTGCAAAACTCTTGAAATCTCTTGCTCTCAGCAGATTCTCAACTGGTATACGAGTCACTGGATTGATTGCCATTAATATACCTTCCACAAGGATTGAAGCCCCCAATCTCAATCTCTGATCAGCAGTAAACTTTGTACTGTTGTTCTCAAGTAGTTTAAGCAAGCTCTTTACAGTTTGTTCCTTATTCATCCATGGATCTTTCTTCTTCTTTTTCCTTCCGGAAGTCTGCACTTTCTCTTCATCTTTGTGAACAACACAAGGCAGACCAGTTGCCAAGTGGAATTCTCTTAGAGAAAACCTCATTGCTTGTTCTCCGAAAGAAAACCACAGAGCCTTGTCGCCTATATCAATTCTCCTTAAAAGTAAGTGATGAATCAAATTCCTTGAAAACACCATATGCTCCTGCCTCCTTCCCATCTCAATTATAGGACCCAAGAATGAATCTTCAAGCTTTCTGAATTCATGGCCCAAAACCTTTTCAACTTTACCAACCAACTTCAGGTTACTACGCTTGTTAATTCTAGCCAAAAAGTGTTCCTCTGTACCAGGTTCGATCACTCTTTTTGGCAAAGCAATCTTATCATCAGAATTACTCATCGTTTCACCTGAACAATTTCAGTATGGTAATGTGAAAGAGATGTTTTATAATGACTTATAAATTCTAATTCATTATTACCTATTGGTATCTCTTGAGTTTCAATGATTGGGGAGCAAGCATCATCTGATTCATGAGGTAATGGTAACTCGTATGCCTACACACCATTAGTAAAAACATATATTTCAATAACAAAGAAAATAAGCCAATTCCAAACACAAATGGAGTGATAGTTTAAAACGTACAACTACTGCTTCATTGATTGGGGTTTCATTATCAGTAGCTTCTAAAATAGGAGTGTTACTGTAGCTTTCCTCAGGGGTTATGATTTCGGTTGCATAACCGTTCATCATATCATCTTCATTGGACTCTAAAACAAGAGTGCTACTGCTTCTCTCTTGAGTTGCAATGGTTGGAGTGGGAGCATCATTAATCAAATCATCCTCAGTGCCGTCTAAAACATGAGTGTTAGGGAAAATGGCAGAATAAGATGATAAATATATATATATATAAATTATTTTATAAAGTAATTATAAGAGTTTATAAATCGTAAATCATTATTACCAATTGGTATCTCTTGAGGGTTAATGATTGGGAGGTAGCATCATCATTCATCGTATCACCTGATTCATGAGATATTGGATTCTCAGTGGCTTCTAAAACAGTAGTTTTACTGTAGCTTTCCTCAGGGGTTAAGATTTCATCTTCATTGGACTCTAAAACAAGAGTGCTACTGCTGCTCTCATGAGTGGCAGTGGGACCATCATTCATCAAATCAGCCTCAGTGCCGTCTAAAACATGAGTGTTAGGAAAATGGCACAATAAGATGATATATATATATATATATATATATATAAATTATTTTATAAAGTAATTATAAGAGTTTATAAATCGTAAATCATTATTACCAATTGGTATCTCTTGAGGGTTAATGATTGGGGAGGTAGCATCATCATTCATCGTATCACTGATTCATGAGATATTGGATTCTCAGTGGCTTCTAAAACAGTAGTTTTACTGTAGCTTTCCTCGGGGTTAAGATTTCATCTTCATTGGACTCTAAAACAAGAGTGCTACTGCTGCTCTCATGAGTGGCAGTGGGACCATCATTCATCAAATCAGCCTCAGTGCCGTCTAAAACATGAGTGTTAGGGAAAATGGCACAATAAGATGATAAATATATATATATATATATATAAATTATTTTATAAAGTAATTATAAGAGTTTATAAATCGAAAATAATTATTACCAATTGGTATCTCTTGAGGGTTAATGATTGGGAGGTAGCATCATCATTCATCGTATCACCTGATTCATGAGATATTGGATTCTCAGTGGCTTCTAAAACAGTAGTTTTACTGTAGCTTTCCTCAGGGGTTAAGATTTCATCTTCATTGGACTCTAAAACAAGAGTGCTACTGCTGCTCTCATGAGTGGCAGTGGGACCATCATTCATCAAATCATTGGATTTGCTTGTAACCTTTGAATGAGTTTCTTCTATAGATTCTCTCTGAAAAATGGTGAAGGAAGTTTATTAATCAGTTGTTATTCACAATAAACCAAAACTGAATAAAGTTTATGTGTTAGAAAATACCTCTCGTGTGTGAATCCAACCACCATCTTGCCAATCCATTGACGGCCTAAGTGCAGAGCTTTTATAAACAGCCCCCTCTTTTAAGGTCTTGAACTGCACTAAGTACTTGTTACCACAGAGAATTTCCCTCACTTCTCCTTTAAGCCAACCACAGCTAACAAACACTTCAACAATGTCTCCCAATATATACTTTGCAAAAAATATTGAGGAGGACATGGCCTGATTTTGCAAATATCAACTGTTTTCAATATTGCTTCCTCTTCATCATCATCACTCAAACGAAGAAACTGGGACATTCTTTTGATTATAAATTTTCTTTCACCATCTACTTCAATCTGTTTAATTAACAATGCTGGGACCCATATGTCTTCCATTTTAAGGATCCTACGAGTCATTTCTACTATTTTCCTGGGCTATAAATGTCTTCACTCAATTGCTTCATTTCCAAAGACAAAGATATATAAGCTAAAGTGATCATGAAACCAAAATTATAAAAGTTTATAAACAATAAGAAAACAATACCTTTTTTCGCTAATTACCCATTTAGAGCCGGTCCAATCAGCATTAGGTCTCAATTGGTATTTGTCGAATTTTGCTATGTCTGGAATAAAATCAAGGTAAACCAAAAACTTATCATTTTGCACTTCCTTTACAATAACAGACTTCCACCATCCACCATGAGCATAAGCATCCACCACTGATCCTCTCTCAAATACTGAAACCTTTATTCAGATACTCTGGTTGAACCGGACGGATAAAGCATTGTTCAAAAGTTTCTGTGTAAGGACTTAAACTGTCTTTGTCCACCAAAGTTGTAAAACACACCAAGTTTTTCCCTTTCATTTTCGGGATTTTCCTGGAGGATTGCCTTATTCCAAGAAACTTTGAACATTTCTTTTCACAAGTGACTTCTACTTGAATCTTTCTTCAATTTTTCATCTTTGAAATGAAATATGAAAGACTTCTCTTCTTTTCCTAAAAAAACTTTCAAACAGAGAGTAAATAAAATGAAAGAAAGAAATAAAATGAAAGAAAGAAACAGAGGATGAAGTTGAATAACCTTCCCACAAAAGCGATTTTGAAGTGATACTAGATTGCACTCCCAATCGAGGGCACATAGATGTTTGAAATGTCGAACAAAATTGGAGATGCCGAAAGAGATAGAAAAGGATGAATAGATTTTAGAAAAAAATAATAATTTCTTTACACAAACAAGAGAAACAAGACACATGTCTTTATGAAATACTTTTTTGACACATATAAAAGAAACAATACACATGTCTCTCTATTATATATATAGTCTAACATGCGGTTTTATAAGTTATTGAAAGCGGTAATTCATTTCTAATTTACATTTACTCTAATTTCTTCTTTAAAATATTTAATAACGAGATTTTTTATAATGCATTCTAAAATCTTATTATAATATATATATATATATATATATATATATAGGGGTTATAATTTATTTACACTAATTATAATACATTATCTCTTATAAACCTTTATATATTATAATATTAATGAATAATACATCATCTCTGTTTCCTTATAATAAATTATTTATATCACTTGTTTAATTATTTTTTTTATATTACGGTTTTGCCATTCCTTTGTTAAATGATTAAAAAAACAAATTAATCCTATCAACTGGGCTTCGAACCCGGGCCTAGACGTATCTGATTGCTTCGGTTCACCACTAGACCACAATCACATTCTTGTTCCTTGAACCAGTCATCTCGTATTGTTCTTTACATATCGTATTGTTCTTTACTTAATTTATAATGACTTATTAACAATAGTTTATATAGTAAATTCTTATTACTTATTTTATAAGGGCTTATAAGCCATTTCTATTAAGGTGTTATTAAGATACCAAAATACAAAGTTCTACGAAAAAGTAATACTAATCGTATTGATAGGGACTCGAACCCGGGCTTAGACGAATCTAAAGGCTCCAGTTCACCACTAGGCCACAATCACGAACTTGTTCCTTGTAACGAGTCATCTCCTATTGTTCTTTACATCTCTTATAAAGTTTTATAATGGCTTATAAATATAAAGTTCTACGAAAAAGTAATACTAATCGTATTGAAAGGGACTTGAACCCGGGCTTAGACGAATCTGAAGGCTTCAGTTCATCACTAGGCCACAATCACGAACTTGTTTCTTCAAACGAGTCATCTCCTATTGTTCTTATAATGGCTTATAAAATTCTTATTACTTAACTTATAATGACTTATAGACAATAGTTTATAAACTCTTATTACTGATTTTATAAGTGCTTATAATCCATTTCTATTAAGGTGTTATTAAGATACCAAAATACAAAGTTTTATGAAAAAATAACCTTAATTCGTATGAATTGGGCTTCGAACCCGGGCCTAGCCGTATCTCGATGCTGCATGTTACCACTAGACCACAATCACAAACTTGTTCATTGAAACGAGTCATCTCCTATTGTTCTTTAAATCTCTTATAATCTTTTATAAAGTTCTACGAAAAAGTAATTGTAATCGTATTGATAGGGACTCGAACCCGGGCTTAGACGAATCTGAAGGCTTCAGTTCACCACTAGGCCACAATCACGAACTTGTTTCTTGAAACGTGTCATCTCCTATTGTTCTTATAATGGCTTATAAAATTCTTATTACTTAACTTATAATGGTTTATAGACAATAGTTTATAAAGTAAACTCTTATTACTGATTTTATAAGTGCTTATAAGCCATTTCTATTAAGGTGTTATTAAGATACCAAAATTCTAAGTTTTATGAAAAAATAACTTTAATACGTATGAATTGGGCTTCGAACCCGGGCCTATACGTATCTCGATGCTGCATTTAACCACTAGACCACAATCACAAACTTGTTCCTTGAAACGAGTCATCTCTTATTGTTCTTTACATATCTTATAAAGTATTATAATGGCTTATAAATATAAAGTTCTACGAAAAATAATTCTAATCGTATTGATAGGGACTCGAACCCGGGCTTAGACGAATCTGAAGGCTTTAGTTCACCACTAGGCCACAATAATCACGATCTTGTTCCTTGAAACGAGTCATCTCGTATTAACAATTTGCACTTGGTTTGAAAAATCAGTTATAAGATTTATAAAGGGCTATAAACATAGAAAAGCATGTAGTATAATGGGTTATAAATACATGGTGTATAATGGGTTATAAATACAGTTTTTAACTGATTTTTCGTAATTCTAATGCATTTTTTTATATAAATCTTATCTTGTTAAAGTTTTATAAAATCACTTTGCAAATTTTGATTCCCATTTGAATCTTGTTTTGAACGTTGATTAGTGTGATCACGCGCATATGAGTGATGGGACGGTTATACTTCTCTTCAACCGTTTGCTTTTTCGGTTATCGAGTTCATCATCATCCCCTTGACAATTTTGCATTGCTCATCCTCTTTATAGGCCTTTATAAATATTATAAGTAGTTTTCAAATCATGTGCAAATTGTCAATCATTTTTGAAAGTATAATAAAGTGTTATAAATACATGGTGTATAATGGGTTATAAATACAGTTTTTAACTGATTTTTCATAATTCTAATGCATTTTTTATATAAATCTTATCTTGTTTAAGATTTATAAAATCACTTTTGCAAATTTTGATTTACCATTTGAATCTTGTTTTTGAACGTGGATTAGTGTGATCACGCGCATATGAGTGATGGGACGGTTATACTTCTCTTCAACCGTTTGCTTTTTCGGTTATCGAGTTCTTCATCATCCCCTTGACCATTTTGATTTTTTTATGGTTATAGGCCTTTATGAATATTGTAAGTGGTTTTCAAATCATGTGCAAATTGTCAGTCATTTTTGAAAGTATAATAGTGGATAGTGGGTTATAAATACATTGTTTATAAAGTTTTTTAACTGATTTTTCATAATTCTAATGCATTTTTTATATAAATCTTATCTTGTTAAAGTTTGGTTTTTATATAAATAACTTTGCAAATTTTGATTTCCCATTTGAATCTTGTTTTTGAACGTGGATTAGTGTGATCACGCGCATATGAGTGATGGGACGGTTATACTTCTCTTCAACCGTTTGCTTTTTCGGTTATCGAGTTCTTCATCATCCCCTTGACCATTTTGCATTGCTCATCCTCTTTATATCCCCAAATTCTTGGTTTCTTCTTAAAGCTCTCTCTTTCTTCTTTCAAATTCTCTCAAAACTCTCTAGATCTTTTCTTCATAAAAATCTCAAAAATTGATAATGGATATTCCTAACTTCAATCCTGCTCCCATTCCATACGTTTCTTTTGAGCAACGTCTCAACTCAAACCGTGCTATCTTCGCCGACATCGGTTTTCCCAACGAAGAGTCTCACCAACGCTTCACCAACGAAAATGCTCGCCTCAAGTACGAAGACATGTGTCTTCATGGATTTATTGTGCAAGGTAATCTGTCTCCTCAAAACTCTGATTTTTCTGAAGTGTTTCGTCTCCTAAATAGGGTTGAGTGGGCGTATACCGTCTTGGATGCTCGTGCCTTCTGTCCTAGGGTTGTTAGAGAGTTGATCTCAAACCTTCACTTCAGTTCTGATTCGGTGTTGATCCGTGGCACTCGGTTTCGTTTCGATCCTGATGTGATCAACATCATTATGATGACACCTCATGTCAATGAGTCTTTTGATTGGGAAAGTTATGATCTTTCGTTGGCTATCTCGACTCTCACGGGTTACCGTTGCTCCGGTTGGACTGGTTTTACTCTCACTGCACTCATTCCTCCATATCAAATCTTATACCGTGTCTGTGAACGAAACTGGCTTCCTGGACCGCATACTGATGCAATGATCAAGCAGCGCATGCGTCTGATTTATGCTCTCTTGAACCGCCGAGCAATCAACTTTGGACAACTCGTTTATGATCAGGTTGTGGACATGGCTCGTCCCTTTGATGAGGAGAAGAATATCATCTTTCCCAATCATATCTACCAGGTTCTTCAGTTTCAAAAGGAGATCCCCTTGCTTCCCGGAGATGAAGCACCCGTTGGAGAAGGAGTGAAAATTTTGAGCATACCAGCTGACTCGCTTGCTCTCAACAACCGTGGCCCGCGGGGACGTAGAAGGATCGATGGTTAAGGTGTTCTTGTGTATTATCGTATGGTTTGGGTTTTTCTAATGTTGTTGGTCCATAACTTATCTAGGCTATCCTATGGTTTTCTTTTTCAAATGTTGTTGAATCATTTTCGTTTTATGTTTTCAACTCATTAGGCTTTATGTTGTAACTCTTGAACCTTCTCGTTTTATGTTGTAGTAGTATGTTTAATGTGATTTCGTGTCTTTCTTATAAATTTTTTAAACATTTCTTGCGAATAATAATTTATAGGCCTTTATAAATTCTTTTACAAAGATTTATAATAGCTTATACAACAATCTTAAAACAATAGCCATTTAAAATAATCTTAAACTCTTACTACTTAATTTATAATGGGTTATAAATTAATCTTAAAATAATAACCATTTAAACTAATCTTAAACTCTTATTACTTAATTTATAATTTCTTATAAAATAATCTTAATCTCTTAAAATAATAGCCATTTAAAACAATCTTAAATTCTTATTACTTAATTTATAATGGCTTATAAACAATAGTTTATAAAGTAAACTCTTATTACTGATTTTATAAGGGCTTATAAGCCATTTCCATTAAGGTGTTATTAAGATACCAAAATACAAACTTTTATGAAAAAATAACCTCAATTCGTATGAATTGGACTTCAACACGGGCCTAGGCGATCTCGATGCTGCATTTAACCACTAGGCCACAATCACGATCTTGTTCCTTGAAACGAGTCATCTCCTATTGTTCTTTAAATCTCTTATAATGTTTTATAATGGCTTATAAATATAAAGTTCTACGAAAAAGTAATTCTAATCGTATTGATAGGGACTCGAACCCGGGCTTAGACGAATCTGAAGGCTTCAATTCACCACTAGGCCACAATCACGAACTTGTTCCTTGAAACGAGTCATCTCCTATTGTTCTTTAATGGCTTATAAAATTCTTATTACTTAAGTTATAATGGCTTATAGACAATAGTTTATAAAGTACTAGGGCCCCTCTGGGGATGATAATTTGAAAATAATTTAAATAGTTAGAGTAAATATTTTTGATTTTTCGTTTAATATTTTTTTATTTTAAAATTTTTTGTTCTATATTAGTATGAACCATTATTTTATTGATTGTTATTCTTTATTCATTTACATTCTCATTATAATTAACTAAATTTTTCTTTACAATTAATAAGATTGTTTCTTTGAAGCTTTATTTTAATGGTGTAGAACTGTTAATTTATTTGTTTAATTTTAAATTATCTAGTTTTATTCATTCTATTATATTATTTTATATTGTGTGTCTGTTATTCGACTATATAACTATATATTTTATTTTTACACCATTGTGGATCTATGTTTATAGTTTTTTTAGAATTCTTGACATAAATTTAACATACATTCTAAATTTATTTAGTTAGAATAAGTTAACATATCTCTTTTATATAAAATATTCATTTTGTTTTTATATTTTTTTCTATTTCTGTATTTTTTCTAGTTTCCCTAACAATTATTTTTAATTTTTATTATATATTAATTTTTTTATTGTGGTCTTAATTTCGTAGATTTTTTTAATATATTATGCACCACTATTTGGTTATATTTTCCTTTTTTTTTTAATTTTCCAATCTTGAACTTCATGATAAAATAGTGGAATTATTTCATAAACTTTACGTTTTTTTTTTGCATTTGATAAAGCGTGTAGACACAATATCACTTAAAATTTATTTTTATTCTTTTTCTGAAGTGTATGTATTTTAAATGATATTATATATTGTGTGCTAAAATAATTTTACATTGATGGATTTTTTTTTGTTGGATTGTAATTAAACTATTGATTAAAAAGAACTTTTGGGTTATTAAATATTTTATTAATAATTTTAGTCGGTCCGTGCTATGCGCAGAATATACTTTATGTAACTATGTAATTGTATATTTCCTTAGGTGTGTTTGTAGGGTTTGGAGTACTATATTTTGTTATATTTTTCTTACCATTTGTTATCAATTTGTAGGGCTTAGGTTTTATAAACTTTTGGTTGAGGTTTCCATATTTTTTTAATTTTCTCTAGGTTTAAATTTTTAGCCAATATAAAAAATTGTTAAATTATTATTTTTACATATTTTGCTAGTCTGAGTCTCATGAAATCTGAAAAAGTAATACCACAAATTGATTTGTCTTCTTTTTATTCTTATAAATTTTCTATTCATTCTTGGAATTTACGTATTATCCTATTATAATATTTTTTTTATGTAGTTATTATTTGTTAATAAATTTTAAGCTCAAATTATATATATATATATATATATACTTCAGTTTTGTTATATTATGTGTTATATTTTGTTTGAGAAACTGTTATTTACTCTATTATGTATTACTATTTGGCTATGATTTTTCATTGTTTATTGTTAATTTTTTTAACCTTGAGCTTCATGAACACATTTTATTTAGTGAGATTTACTCTTTTTTTTCAACTTCACTTTTTTCTATTTTCATTTGATGAAACGTGAAGAAACAACACCATGAACTGATTTTCGTTTTTTGTAATGATTATTTTGATTTTTAAGTTTAGATTATATTATGTATTGTGGGTTCAGATAGATTGAATGTGAAATATTTTGTTAGTTTTGAAATAAACTATTGATTAAAAACATCTTTTGAATTATTAGATACTTGAATAATATCTATAACACTACTAAAAGGAGAATAACAAGCTCCTTGAGAGTGTCCACGTCTGTTTAAAAAATCCTCCAATCAGAATACATGTTTCTGCCACGTCAGCTCTAATTAGGCAATTCTAAAAATTTTAGCTTCCTGCATGTGGGCTCAGAAGTATATTGATGGCCCATTTTAACACTTTGTCTTCTCCGTTTCTTCTTAATGTCTGTTAACAAACCTCCTCTGCCATCCATCAATCGTGCTCTTCAATTCATCATTAATGAATTCGTTTCACCTCTTCTCTTTCTCCTTCTTTATATACTGCTTCGTATGAATTTGCTACCGATCAACCCATAATTCCTTCTCTGAAGAAGCTGAAGCAATGGCGATGAAACCCAACGGAAAGTCCACTCAGGCCCTGACTCAACCGGCAAGTCTCCCGTGCTTTGTATTTCCACTTCTCCCCTTCAATACAGTCACGAAAATCAAATTCTCAGAGCTATTAATAGCAACAAACGGCGAAGTCAACCGGAAAGGCCCCACTTCTCTCTTCTTCAATGACGTCGTTCCTGGTTTCCGTTAATTCATTTTGAGAAGCGAGAGACACAGTGAAAGGTGTCTTTTTAATTGGCCTGGAGCTCCTTCTTTATGATGAACATGTATGAACTCATTTTCGCCGTTTGAAACTAAACGACAGGGTTGTCTGATCCTGGCTTTACTGAATTATGTTTCATCTTTGTTAATACAGTTTTCTGTTCTTTTGCACCAGGAGTTGTGTAAGGGATTGAGTCTGGGAAAACTTTTCTTCCTGCTTAGCTTCCTGGTTCCTGTTGAGGTATTCTCTATTTATTTCAATACATGTTCAGAACATGATGTTCTACTAAATTTCAATTTCTAAAAATAAGCTTTTCAAATCTTTTAGACAGAAAGTTAAATGGAATAAACACTGAGATTTTATCTGAATCTCCAAAAATAGTTTCTCAGCAAATTCTTGAAGATGCTCCTAAAGTCTCAGATCTGCTTTCTATGAAATCCATTGAGAGAGACATGATGGATTATCTAATGATGATAAATTAGTCCAATCATCTACTCTTCGGCTATTAAAGATTTGATGTAATTTATGACATTCATTCATATCAATAAAGAGTTCCTTATCTGTCCAGCTTCCAAACATTCCTTACCTATCTCATACACTATATATGAGACCCGAAGGGAATACCCATTCTCATCTTTTCATGCCCCTTTCTTCAGCTCTTATCGTACTCATCTAACATGGAGAATCCTAAATTGATTATGTCTGAGTTGAAGGTTGGCCGGTGTACGGAGCCTGTTGTGTTGCCCGTCTCCTCTGTTTCTGGGAAGCTCTTATGGTGATCGACATTGTTCTGGTAGATGAGAAGGTAAATCGGCTCTTCTGAATCTGTTGTTTATTTAAACTAACGTTACGTTCTCTTATACAATCAGACGTTTCAGTTTTTAGAGGCTTTAATTTTGCAAAAATGGTAGGTCTCAACTCAACTATGTTTACACTGTTGTATAATTTATAAAGATGGAGCAGCATTTTTGCTTTATCACCCTGTTGGTATCTAGAAGTTTCTATAGTGCTGCTCCATCTTTGCTGTTCCTGCATTCTCTTTAATCTGTTTTCTATACCTTGGTTGCAGCTAAGCAGGCTTTGTACCAAAAACAGCGTCTGTTTCTTATACGCCAAGTCTTCCCTGAGGCGTCGGTACCCTGACTACAACATAAGGGAGTACACAAAGCAAAGCGAAAGACCTTGGATGGGTTCCACACGAACAAGAATCTCACTGACCCATCAAAGGTTGGGGAGGCTTCCGCTGAAGGTAAGCCACAGCTGGAAGTTGTAGAAAGGGTGCTCAAGGTTTACTTGGCGTATCCTCCCAAGACCAAAAACATCATGGAACTCAAGCTTCAGTTGTAGATGTTCATTTGGCATTATCAATACCCGCAAAACATATTTATTGTTCTTCATGTTTCTTAGTTCTTTCCAACTATGAAATTTTTACTTCGTGAGATTCTTATGTAACCTTTGTGACTTGGTCTTATGGCTGCAGAGTTTTATAAAGTGAAGAGAGGACACTATCAGAGAATATTCTTTTGTTAATTGTTCTTAATAATAAACCCTCCCACGATTCTGCAATTGCTCCATTAAAAAGGTTCCCAACTATTCTGTAGTAGTTTATGTCTATCTTTAGCACTGATGCTGTTAGGTTATAAATCTCTGGATTCAAAATTTTGTGGAGAAGAATATGTATTATACATAAGAACAAGAGGGTCTATAATGATCATACTTCCCAGCGGCTGCTTTGCACTCTGAAGTTGAGTTTGTAAACATAAAAACGTAAGGAAAAAGAATTAAAATTAACTAGAAAAGAAAACCAAATCAAATGGAACTGTTCATGATGCAAACTAAATAAAAACATCCAAACAAATTAAATTTAAATATTCAAAACATCTACACATTCATAATAAGATCGAACATAGATACATTTTACTGATAACTAGATTTTGATAAAATATGCATGAAACTAAAACATTTTACTAGAAAGCAAATTTATGGTTCACTTAAAAATTTTGAGTTTTAAAATTTATTTATATATCTGACATATTCCCAAATATATTTTATTGATTTGTTAAGTTAAAATATTTTATACACATTAATAGATTTTTTTTAAAGATATTTATTTACATATTCTGTTATTTCTGATATATTTATAATATCAATTTTACATTCTGAATTTTCATTTTTAAACATTTTAAACTTAATAGAAATACTTTTTTTATTATTATTTTCCATTTTAAACTTAATAAAATTAATAAAATTTATTCATAATTATTTTTAATAAAGATATAAATTGTGTTTAGTTTATTATTTATAAAAAAAACTCTCAACTACGAAACAATAACATTCTCAAAAATTATTATATAAACATTTATAGTAGGTACGATTTTATAAAAAAATTATAAATACTTTTTAGGATAAGAACAGTTTCTTTAGTTTAGGAATATTTTCTAAATTAAAATTTTGGTTGATATTAATTAATTATATATGCATAAAATCAGTATGACATGCATTGTAATTATTTTACAAAATCAAAGACAAAATCTTATGAGGGATTCTGTTTTAGTAGTATAAAAGATAGAGAAAAAATGATCAAATAAAGATAATGATTTGTTATTTTATAAAATGTCGATGCAAATGGATAATATTAATTGAAATAGTATAATATCGTAAATAATCCAACCATTTCATATTAAGTGTCGTTTTAGGTTTTAAATTTTGTTTCAATGTAACTGTCGTTTTATATTTCCATTGCAAATATAAGCGGAATTTTCTAATTCTTACCTTTATTTTAAAAGTCGTTAATTATATAATAAAAAAACTTATATTAAATAGGGGTAAAACAGAAAATTTAACAATTTTATTAATTCGTGAGCAAAAAATTTAACTTATTATGAAACGAAGGGAGTACAAGAGGGAATACAAGGTAAATAAAAATCAAAACACATCATATTAAGTGTCGTTTTAGGTTTTAAATTTTGTTTCAATGTAACTGTCATTTTATATTTCCATTGCAAATATAAGCGGAATTTTCTAATTCTTACCTTTATTTTAAAATTAATTAATATAATAAAAAAACTTATATTAAATAGGGGTAAAACAGAAAATTTAACAATTTTATTAATTCGTGAGAAAAAAATTTAACTTATTATGAAACGAAGGGAGTATAAAAGGGAATACAAGGTAAATAAAAATCAAAACACATCATAAATGTTTACCAAAAGAAAAACATCGTACATTTAAATAAAAATCAAAGTTTTAACCCAAATAAATAATATATTTATTGACATGCTTTATCATGTTCAATGAGTGGCTCGGTACCTTTCGTGCACACTCTAAGAATTCAACTACATTAGCAGATTATACGTTTGTTGTTAAACCAAATAAACACATTACATGTGGATTGAACTATTTAAATGTACACTGTGAGAAAAAACATCCTCCTCCAAAATTATTAACAAAAATGTTGATTTTATAATAAATACCAAAAATAGATTTAGACAATAAACTCCGTTGCTGTATAAAGTTCTCTCGAAATAGATACTGATAATGAATAACACAAACAAAGTAAGAAAATAATAACTTTACAAAAAAAAAGTAAGAAAAATAATAGATGCCCCTCCAAATCTCCCTCACCCCTCATCTCATCAAGATTCAAACGACGTCTCCAATGCTATGGAATCTGAGCCAGAGGTCAACCAAATCGTGGACACCTCAGATGAAGAGACTTCAGACATGGCGGCCAAATCCTTTTTCCACAACCTAAACCTAAAATATTTTGCATCGGAACCACTGAAGATGGTGTTTCATCACAAACACTTAATGGAGTTATGCTTAGAAAACAATAATCCTGAAGCACACTTTGTTGATGGGACAAATTAGTTTTTTCTTCCATCACAAATTAATCAAAGCATTCAATCACCCACGCCATTCTGCTTATGGAAAATACGATAAGGTCATGTATTTTTGTAGTTTATTACTCTTGTGCACAGGAAATATCAAAGAGGGAAAAAAGTTCCAAGATATCTTTGACTGGAAACACACACTATCTACATGCAACTGTTGTGGTAGAAAGATAAAAATACCCAGTGTTTACGGTATTCCTCTGAAGGACATATATCTAAACAACATGACCAGACTCAAACCCCCATGAAGTTGCGACCTCTAAAATATGGATTATCTATGGAAGAATTGTTACTACTTTCTAAGAGTGGAGAAATTTATCGATTACATTACTCACAGATAGAAAATTATGTTATTGTTTACTTTCCTTTTGAAGAGCAAGAGGAAATTACATTACTTCTATCAAGAAATTTTTTTAAAAAAATTATTTAGTGTTTACTTTACTTTTTAAAAATGATGCTCCCTTATGTATTGACTTCTGCTATCAAGTTTCTGTTTAGGATAAAAATATTATGACAAAGTAATATATTCATGAATACGTACGAACCTTAAAGCTGTTAGTAGTAAACAAAGAAAAACATTGCATTGCTTCCTTTATAACTCAGCAGGAGACAAGAATACATTAACATGACATCCAAAGCCAAGATACTTACAAAACAAATATATGCATCTACATTATTTTATCTTCGGAACATCAACTTTACTTTATGTTCAAAATTCAAGTATATAATCACCTATTTATCCCATATCTAATTAAATCAAACTATAAAAACCGATTAGAATACATGACTAACAACTAACAAATGGAAAAAATAAATAAATTGAACTCAATAAAGAAATAAAATGGCCAAACCCGGCGCGTAGCGCCGGAATACCGCTAGTATTTGTTTAAGGATAAAATAATGAGAAATGTAGAATAAAAGTATTAAAGAATATAGTGATGTATTAAAATTTTAGACCATTTCTTTTCATTAAATGTAGTTACATATATACAATTTAAATGTAGTTACATATATTTTAAGTTATCATTTAGGTACTATATCACTATTTCAGATGTTCTTTACATAAGATTTCAACCTTTAATACAGCTGTGAGCTAATTCCAATATAGTTTGTGTTACATCAAATTACAGAATAACTTTTAATTTCATAATTACATGAAAATACACCAATTAAATTTACTTAAGAATGTCCTCTGCTTATGTTATACAATTTCAAATAGGATGGAAACAGGCAGTTTGATAAAAAAAAAAAAAGAACACAACCAAACACCGGGTCAAGTTAAAAGTGCAGGTTATATGTAAAGGAATACAATAAAAATAAGCATTAACTTAGTCACCACTCATCTATTTGTCGCAGAACGTTACAAATTTGAATCATTCCAATTATATATCAAGGACCCCCCAGTAATCTTATTCTTGACCTGATTTATCTCTATCACTAACTTTTTGATCAAATCAAAAATAGTTTTAAAAGCTGGAAGAAAGAAGCTACCTTTAAGATCATCCTTCTATGTACTCCATCACAATCGAAGATGGCAATATGCGTCGATTTACATTTCCATATTCACTTGGGATTATATCTCATGCTCCAAAATTCCACACTTCTCCTAAGCATGTGTACTCGCGAGGCCTAATGTCATCTCAGAAGTTCCAGAAACATGGAATGTAAATATGAAACTATTCAGCAAGATTCTTTAAACCTGAGCGGGAAAATACTACAAAAGTACCATAGGTACACGGCAGAGACTGTGACGGAGCACCAGCGTGTCTACACCGAGTGTCCTAAGCCAACCTCGCTCTGGCGAAAATAATTGATCAGTGAATGTTTCACCTTGGCCAATATTGAGCATAAGCAGATCAAGGTTTGGTTTCAAAACCGGAGGTACAAATCCCTTCATTGATTCCTTTCCAAAGGAAGTGGAGGTCCACTTGAGGACCACTTGTACATTAGCCACTCCGACGCTATTTCCTGTGTTTTTAAAAGTGTTTCTTGTCAAAGCCAAAACGTCCCGAGATTAGAAGCCTTCTAGGAGAAGGTAAATAGTCAGTCGAAAGGAGAAATGATTTCTTGTTGATTTAGAAGGAAGACCAAAAGAGGGACTGTCCAGCCACAAATTATTTTTTCGTAGCTTGCCTTATTTCGTTATCCATACTCTGCTGGAAAACTTGTTTACAGAAGCATCTCAATCTAGTATGTCATCCTCTCCTGCATATTCAGAAACGATAATTAGAAATAGTAGAAAATAA
Source organism: Brassica nigra (assembly GCA_016432835.1). Lineage (NCBI taxonomy): Eukaryota > Viridiplantae > Streptophyta > Magnoliopsida > Brassicales > Brassicaceae > Brassica > Brassica nigra. The sequence goes on from CM028247.1 coordinate 33,350,310, forward strand.
AGTAAAGCAAAGCACATAGTAAGGAGCTAAAAGAAGAATCTGTTTCTTGATTTTAAATTTAGCTTTTCCCAATCTTTTCGTAGCTAGAAGATGTATACGCTGGCATCAGCTTTGATTTTACCAGGCCTGGTTTCTATGATCGGTCCCCTTACTATTTATGGCGAGTCTCCCATGAAGTATGCATACTGCGTCAAACCTCCATCATTTCAGTCTCCATTGGGCCAATCTGAAAGATATAGTAATGTGAAGAAGATAAAAATCGTTGACAAAGAAAAAGAGATCGAAAATTTGGAGAAAGCTTGTAAATGGGACAAAATACCAAACTTGCGGCTGGGCAAAACTTTCTCAGGAAATCAGGAAATCAGTTAACAGAGGAGGCCGATTATGGTTGTCTGTATTGGACTCTTCTAGAACCTCAGAGCACGCACTCTGCAACAACAATAAAACAAAAAAAAAACTTACTAAGAAGTGAAAATAAGTGAAATCAGATGAAGTTGTGACTGGAGAAGTGTGAGATGTAACATACGTTTCCTAAGGCGGTAAGCAAGCTGAAGTAAACAATGGAAACAATTTACCTGGCGAAAACAGGGATGGGAACGCAGAGAAAATAGATCGGTTTCGGCAGGAAAATCACCATCGCTCCAAGCCTCCAACACACTGCAAGCCTCTCAAACGTTGATGGTGCTCAGAATCTCAGAAGACACTTTCGAGTTAGCCATCAAGAGAAATGAGTAATAATAGATGAATATATGAGGAAGAATGATAGCAGAGAGATTTCGAGAGTATGATTCGCAAAAGCGAGAACGTACCTATTTATTGATGAGATTGCCGACTGAACAACTCAACCGAAGAGATTGTAGTGGGCGTCTGATTTAATGGGATTAAAGACAACAGTATTAAAGGTTAAGGAATCACAACCCCCTGTTACGGAACTGGAACGTCATCTCCTCCGCCTATCCAATCGAAGCGAAACAGAGAAATCAAATGTGACCTTCATCGCAGGATTAAGGTTTCAGCAAGGCGATGTGGTCCTTGGGCCAACAAACATAATACGACATAGAGCCCAAATAAAAGCCCGGTTTGTAGAGTATTAAAGAAACGATGCGTTTCATTTAACTGGACACATGGCAGACGCTGGGAGAGGGAATTGTTGTGTTGTCTGCCTACGTGGCATAGCTCAGAAGAGAGTTTACTGAATTTTATAATATTAGATACTCTTATTACTGATTTTATAAGTGCTTATAATCCATTTCTATTAAGGTGTTATTAAGATACCAAAATACAAAGTTTTATGAAAAAATAACCTTAATTCGTATGAATTGGGCTTCGAACCCGGGCCTAGCCGTATCTCGATGCTGCATTTAACCACTAGACCACAATCACAAACTTGTTCATTGAAACGAGTCATCTCCTATTGTTCTTTAAATCTCTTATAATCTTTTATAAAGTTCTACGAAAAAGTAATTGTAATCGTATTGATAGGGACTCGAACCCGGGCTTAGACGATTCTAAAGGCTTCTGTTCACCACTAGGCCACAATCACGAACTTGTTGCTTGAAACGAGTCATCTCCTATTGTTCTTTACAACTCTTATAAATTTTTTATTACTTAACTTATAATGGCTTATAGACAATCTTCTTTATATATAAAAGAGGGTTTTAATCCCTCCTGGTGATGCCACATAGGATTCCAGCTCAGAAATTCGGGCTTCCTCGCGCTGACACGTATGAAACGCACAGTTTCATTTATTTCGAAATATGATGGGTTGCGTTATGTGTGTGGGTTTCGTGTTTTCTCATGAAACTCAGCCCAATGGGAAGTGATGTAAGCCTCTCCAGCCGCGTTTCTTCTGAATTTAGGGTTCATCACGTTTTTTTGTTATACGCCGTTCGAAATCTTGAGATTCTGTACCCGACGTGAGGAATCTATTCGATGGATTTCGATCCGTCGTTTAATCTTTCCGGATTGGTTTGTGAGACGAATCGTCATGAGTCATCCCTGGTCGAGTTTCATTTGAAGTTCTTCTTCTCTGAAACGTTGTGGGATCCATCACGCCTTAAGCTTCTTCCTGGTTCTTAAGATTTCTAGGGATTATCGGCGCATCATAGATCTGCTACTGTCAACCAACAATGGCCATTCCGACGTTTCGATCTCTATTCTTCACCTCTGGATCGTTACAAATCGAATTAATAGAACCTCATGAACCGAAATTTAAATCTTCATCCCCACAACATCCACGATCTACCCTTCAATGATTCATATCATTTCATCCAGTCGGTGATTTTCATCAATGAAAGGTAAGGATTTATCCCTTTAGCAACATCCTCATAGTTCCTAACAATGGCTGCCTCAACTATCTTGCTCTTTGATTTTGAAGGTTCCATGGTGGAGGATAATTTGATTTCTAATTTGTTTGTTGATTTTGTTTCAAATGGTTCATCTACTGATTATCAAAATTATTATTCAAAGCTTTTGTTTGTGGGAGATGATGGTGGGAGTCTGGTATTGGAAATTATTATTTTTGTAAGGTTCAGGTAAGGTAAACCTCTATTATAAATTATTTGTCGTTTTTACTTATCTAGAGCACCAAAAGACATTAGAATATCTGTGTTAGGCAAACTCAGAAGAATCTTGAGAGCAAAGTATTCACGGTTTGGTGATAACTACCGCTCCGTCGATGAGGTTTGAATCGGGAAAACTTCTTTTCTCTTGGTTTGTGTGAGTTTATGGCTATTGGTGTTTTGTTTGATTTTCTTCCTCTGGACAGGTTGCTTCTGCTCTTTCACATGCTGGTTTGGAGGTGGTATTGATGTCACCAAGAGCAACGAGTGGACAGGTTAGACAAGTTATGATCTTTATGTATAGTCAATGTTGTGGTTTCTTTGGTTTTGAATTTTCAGCTACAACATCATCAGGATGAACGGGTTTGAAGAACTTCTCATGTGTTAACAAGAATATTGTTCCCCAGCTACGCATTGTATGTATTGTTGACTGAGAATAAGATACTGTTTTACTGTCTGTGTTCTTTCACTTTCTCTACTTTTCATGATTTTTGTCTGGTTTTGTAACAGTTCCGACATCTTTCCTCCCATCAATGAAAAGGCCATGACGATTGTCGAAGAAAGTTGCAGTACCATGTTCTTCTCAGTTCTCATTGAGCTTTCATCTCTTTTTATTTAGTGTTAGTTGGATTGCTAAAGGGTCAGTAGTGGGTGCCTTATTAGAATCTAAATTTCATGTTTTGTGTCAAGTCTTCTCGAGTGTTAGAAGCTAGATTTGATGTGTAGCCTTCTCCCAAACTGGAACCATCAACAAACTACCTTTGTCTAAATATAAAAAGAGTCTTAACAGCAAGTAGGGTGTAATCGTATTTACTAATATATAAGTCCATATGTAGAAAAAGTATACGAGTGTACACAAGGATTTGGTCTCTGCGTTTTTGTATATAGTATTCTTTCTATACTATGAATATTCTTCTATTCTAAGTCATTTCCAAATTATCAGTACATGTTTCAGTCAATAACAATTGGTACATCAATTGATATGTTAGCTGCACCGAGTAAGTTTACAGAAACTTACGAACCACCGAATTGGTATATTGAATCAAAGTGTACCCACTACAACTTAAAAAAAGAAATTTTCGACACTACTTCCAATAGGTGTGGACACAACAATACAATGATTTGTATCCTAAAGGCTTCTCCATATCCAGCTACCGTTGGTCGACGATTTATATACTTATCAAATTTCTTTATGGAATTAACTAAAAAATATATTGGTTTTAATTCCATTAACGTAAGATACATTATCTTCAGTAGCATCAAAATCTGCATATAATAAAAGGAAATATTTGAGGCTTATGGAGTGTCCACATATCAGTGAAAAACATTCTCCCGAAAAATGTCATGTGCCATTATACATTTTTAAATTAATATATAATATAAAAAATTAATAAAAATAAATATTACATTAAATATTTATATAAAAGTGTATAGTTTTACATTTTAAAAAATAGAAAGATGTTATGTGGCATTATTACTAAAAATAGAGAGTAAATAATAAGTAAATATATAATATAAAGAAAAATAGAAAATAAGTAAATATACAGTATAAGAAACATAAATATTACATTAAACATCTATCTAAATATTATCATTAGATATAAAAGCAATAAATTTAGAAAATATATACAATATAATAAAAAATAAAACAAAATTAAATATTCAATTAAGAAATGAAAAACTAAATTAAACATCTATCTAAAATAATAACTAAATATATAATATAGGTAATATGAATAACATATTAAACATTTATCATAATATTTAGTTATTATAATATCTAAAATAATAACTAAATATATAATAAAAATATTTAAGGTTCCATGGAATGTCCACATCAGCATAAATTCATTATCCCGAAAGAAATCACGTGATATTATTAATAAAAATATAAAAATAAATAAATAAGTAAATATACAATAGAATGAAAATTAGATAATAAGTAAATATACCATATACGAAACAGAAATATTACATTAAAAATCAATCTGAAAATGTATTATAAAATAAAAAATAAAAATATACAATATAACTAAAAATAGATAATAAGTAAATATAAAATATTACATTAAACACCTATCTGAAAATATATAATAAAATAAATAATAATTAAATATAAAATATAAAAATAGTAAGAGTACATTAGAAATCTATCTGAAAATATATAATAAAATAAATAATAATTAAATATACAATAGAAAAACTGTATATTTTAAATCTAACTAATATATATATTTATATAATAGAAATATATATATATATAACTGTTTCAGTTATATTTTTCAGAAAGAAAAACTGTTTCAATTATTATTAAATTTATATTCCGCCCGTAGGGCGGACTAATCCTAGGATTCCACGTCATAAAGTCGGAGGCTGTCGTCTCGACACATATTCAGGCCAATGAAACTCTGAGTTTCATTTAATTTGCAGCATGATGAGCTTTGGTTGAGTATTTACGTGTTTGGGCTGTAAATCAGATTTTCCTCTCTCTTGAGCATTATACGTCATCAAAGCCCACAACAAACTTTGGCACTGTTACAAAGGTTGACGACACTCAAAGATCGTCATTAAAGCTTTAATGAACGCATCTCTCCACTCCTCACGCAATCTCTCACACAGTACCCCTCTTTTCTTCCATGAGCGAATCTAAAGCTATAAATATGTTAGTTTCTCTGCGTAAAATTTATTCGTTATCATTCTACCTTTAAAGATTCATCAATCATAATCGTCATCATGTACAAAGATCCTTGTCTCTTTGCAATATTAACCTCCGTTTATAGAGGTTTTCTCTTGGAAAATACTTTAATCTCTCTCTGCCGCCGACTCGAATTAGAAGTCAAAGTGTTTGTGCTCTCCGTGATGCACCTTGGATCATTCCGCTGCGGTTTCCATCGCCGATTAGAAAAGGAGAGTGTCAGAATCCTAGCTTCGTCAAACAAGTGTTGTAACACGAGGAAGAGTATTTCGGGGTTAATTCTATGAAAATTGGTTTTGGTGAATTCGCTATAACGATTTAAGTTACTTGACGAAAAGTATGGTTAATTTAAAACTCGTCTTTCCATATATGTGCTATCATGAGTTCCGGCCACAACCTAGCCGCTTTTGCGTAATGCATAATCAAGGTTAGAATAAATAGGAATCTAGGTTTCTCGAAATTGGCTTTTTTCGTTTCTTGCGTTTAGGAATTATGTTTTTGTTATGTGTATGTACATCAGCAGGACCTGTATTCTCAGTTTGTTTTCTTAATATTCCATTGTATATAAACTTTATAAGAAACTGTTGGCCTTTTAAATGTTCTCAACTATAAATTTTTCACTTTTGGTATGTCTGACTGAAACTTTCCATTCGATGCTTATACAATGAGAGATACTTAGATAAACTAAGTACATGTGTCATTAATGGTTTCTTTCTAATATTGATGATGATGCAACGCCCCTTTTACATAGAAAAATGAAAAAAAAAAAAGATACTGAGAATTACAGATTGTGTTCTTTTTTTTCTTGGAATCGTTAGCTTTGTTGAAATTTGAGATCAATATAGTAGCAACTAGCAACTATAGAGAATCTTTTATTTTCGTACAATATATATAATAATATATGAATGTGGGTTAACCCTCTCTACTCATGTGAACCTCATCAAAATAAGTTGTCTAAAAATTTGACACTAAATATTTTAAAATGCATTAAACACTTTATATTCCTTATCATTGTATTCTATTAACTAAAATTATTAATAAAATGTTTAATAACCCAAAAATTCTTTTTAATCAATAGTTTAATTACAATCTAACAAAAAAATCCATCAATGTAAAATTATTTTAGCACACAATATATAATATCATCTAAATACATACACTTCAGAAAAAGAATAAAAACAATTTTTTTACTGATATTGTGTCTACACGTTTTATCAAATGCAAATAAAAAGCGTAAAGTTTATGAAATGTTTCCACCATTTTATCACGAACCTCAAAATTAGAAAATTAAAAAATAAAGGAAAATATAACCAAATAGTAATACATAATAGATTAAAAAAGTTTCTATGAAAATAAGACCACAATAAAAATTGATAGATAATAAAAAATCAAAAATAATTATTAGGAAAAATTGAATAAAATACAGAAATAAAAAAATAAATTTAAAAATGAATAATTTTTATATAAAAGAGATATTTTAAGTTATTCTAACTAAATAAATGTAGAATGTATTTTAAATATTTATGTCAAGAGTTATAAAAAAACCTATAAACATAGATCCACAACTGTGTAAAATAAAATATATAGTTATATAGTCGAATAAGAGACACACGATATAAAATAATATAAGAGGATGAATAAAAATAGATAACTTCAAATTAAACAAATAAACCAACAATTCTACACTATTAAAATAAAAACAGAATAAAACTTCAAATAAACAATCTTATTAATCGGTTGTCAAAAAAAAACAATCTTAATAATCGTAAGGAAAAATTTAGTTAATTGTAATGAGAATGAAACTGAATAAAGAATAACAATCAATAAACAATGATTCATAATAATATAGAACAAAATATTTTAAAATAAAAACAAATATTAAACAAAAATAAACTATTCTTTTTTTTCAAATTATCATCCCGCCCGTAGGGCGGGCCGGTCCTAGTAGTTTATAAAGTAAACTCTTATTACTGATTTTATAAGTGCTTATAAGCCATTTCTATTAAGGTGTTATTAAGATACCAAAATTCTAAGTTTTATGAAAAAATAACCTTAATTCGTATGAAATGGGCTTTGAACCCGGACCTATACGTATCTCGATGCTGCATTTAACCACTAGACCACAATCACAAACTTGTTCCTTGAAACGAGTCATCTCTTATTGTTCTTTACATATCTTATAAAGTATTATAATGGCTTATAAATATAAAGTTCTACGAAAAAGTAATTGTAATCGTATTGATAGGGACTCGAACCCGGGCTTAGACGAATCTGAAGGCTTCAGTTCACCACTAGGCCACAATCACGAACTTGTTCCTTGAAACGAGTCATATCCTATTGTTCTTTTCATCTCTTACAAAATTCTTATTACTTAATTTATAATGGCTTATAAATAACAGTTTATAAAGTAAACTATTATTACTGATTTTGTAAGGGCTTATAAGCCATTTCTATTAAGGTGTTATTAATATACCAGAATACAAAGTTGTTCCTTCGAACCCGGGCTAAGAAGAATCTGGAGGCTTCAGTTCACCAGTAGACCACAATCAAATACTTGTTCCTTGAAAAGAGCCATCTCCTATTGTTCTTATAATGGCTTATAAAGTATTATAATGGCTTATAAATATTAAGTTATTACTTATAATGTTTTAAATCTCTTATAAAATTCTTATTACTTAATTTATAATGGCTTATAGACAATAGTTTATAAAGTAAACTCTTATTACTGATTTTATACTGATTTTTCAAATTCTAATACATTTAATAATCTCATGAGATTAATTATTTATAGACGTTTATAAATTGTTTTACATAGATTCAAATTCTAATAGATTATTGTTTATATGATGCTAAGAAATGTTTTAATAACTTTTGAAGGTGGTTTAGTGTGATCACGCATATGAGTGATGGGAAACAAAAGATGTTCTTTTATCAAAGACATCAAACAGTTAAATCAATTGAAAGGGGAAACAAAAGATAGCACTAAAAGCTGAAAAATCTTCATTTCTTCAAATTCACCATGTCTTCTACTTTGGCTCATCAGTTGAATCTTTCCCATCTTGTCTCTTTTGTTTTTCGATTTGTAGGTAATAGTAACAGGTCTCTGTATAAGCAAAAAAAAATTAAGAGAAATCAGAAATGAATTTTGGAAGTAGTCTATGAAATTCGAAAGAACATTTTACAAGACTTTATAAAGTTAGTTATTTACCTTTCTAAGTTCGAAAGAACATTTCTCTTGTTCGTCTTCTTCTTCTTCTTCTTCTTCTTCTTCTTCTTCTTGTGCCTATTTATCACCATTTGCATTTAACAAAAAGAACCGAAGCATTGTTACTCACATTAGGAGAAGAAGAATATACGTTTTATAAGGCATTATAAATAGAGTTATTTACATTTACAACTTCCACGGGCTTCTGGACTTCAGCATCAGCTTGATCTTGTTCTTCTTCTTCTTTTTGTGCCTATTTTATCACCATTTCCATTTAACAAAAATACCCGAAGTATTGTTATTCACGTTAGAAGAAGAAGAATCTACGTTTTATAAGGCATTATAAATAGAGTTATTTACCTTTTTCCCTCTTCCTCGTTTGATGTTTCTAACTTGCACTGGCTTCTTGACTTTAGCATCAGCTTTATCTTTCTTATTCATTTGTTGTTCTTTTCCTTCATGTGTTTGGCTCTATCTCATTTGTTATCCACTTGTTGTTATTAACAGGTTTATAAAGGCTTATAATTTAAAGATCAATTTATAAGACATTATAAAGATAGTTATTTACCTTTTTTCCTCTTGGTCTTCCTCGTTTCTTCTTTTCACCTTCCTCGGGCTTCTTGGCTTCAACAATCGTTTTCTCTTGCTGTTCTTTTTCCTCATTTGTTTGGTTCTATTTCAAAAAAAAAAAAATTTATCGATTTATAAAGGCTTATAATCTAAAAAAAAAAACATTAACAGAGTTTTTGAAGCAGTCGGTCAAATTCGAAAGATCATTTTATAAGACATTATAAAGATGGTTATTTACCTTTTTTCCTCTTGCTCTTCCTCCTTTCTTCTTTTCACCTTCCTCGGGCTTGTTGGCTTCAACAACGGTTTCCTCATTTGTTTGGTTCTATTTCAAAAATAAAATTTTTTTTATAGATTTATAAAGGCTTATAATTTTTAAAACTGATGATTGTAAACGATTATCTGTTTATAAAGACTTCTTAATTAGCTTACTTCACTGATTTTTGAAGTATAGATTCCTTTATCACTGCCGCTCACTTCAGCATCGACTCCTTGTTGTGCTTCTTCTTCAACTTCTTCTTCTTCTTCATGTGTCTGTGCCTATTTCCAAGAAAAAACAATAACAGGTTTATAAGGCTTTATTAAATTCGAAATTCTTATGTTTATTGGTAAGTTAATTGACTTTGTTGTTGTCTTATAGTTCACACCTTGAGGGATTATAATTCTGTAAAAAATGCAGTGTTTGCTATTCCAAAATCTTAATCTAAAATCTGCAAGTAATAGACACTACATCTCAACACTAGAAGTAATAGACACTACTCCTCTATTGCTAAATCGATCTTCTTTATAAAGGCTTATAAATCGTCGAGTTTTACTTTTAACAATATCCATAAATCCAGATTTATAAGGGATTATAATTCTGTAAAAAATGCAGTGTTTGCTATTCCAAAATCTTAATCTCAAATCTGCAAGTAACAGACACTACATCTCAACACCAGAAGTAATAGACACTACTCCTCTATTGCTAAATCGATCTTATTTATAAAGGCTTATAAATCGTCGAGTTTTACTTTTAACAATATCCATAAATCCAGATTTATAAGGGATTATAATTCTGTAAAAAATGCAGTGTTTGCTATTCCAAAATCTTAATCTAAAATCTGCAAGTAATAGACACTACATCTCAACACTAGAAGTAATAGACACTACTCCTCTATTGCTAAATCGATCTTCTTTATAAAGGCTTATAAATCGTCGAGTTTTACTTTTAACAATATCCATAAATCCAGATTTATAAGGGATTATAATTCTGTAAAAAATGCAGTGTTTGCTATTCCAAAATCTTAATCTCAACTTGAACTCCAAATCAACCTTGTTTGCCTTTTGGATAAAAGCAATTTTGTAAAAATCAAGGATGTTCATCACAGAAACTATTTTTCTTAGATCTAACCATCCCTTCCAATTAGAAGTCTAAACCTATAGTCAACAAATTACAGAGATTAGAAACTTACAATTTGTGAATTTGGAGTCGACATTTCCGATGAATAGCTCGTCGGCGTCGGCGATCGTGTGAGACAGAGAATCCGTGTGTTAGCTCGTCGGAGATCTCAACGGAACGATGACGATGACTTTCAATGACGACGACGACGACGATGACGAAGACTTTCGATGACAACGACGGCGACGACTTTAGATGACAACGACGGCGACGATGGATCCTGAGGAGAGAAACGATGGAAGAAGGTCACGACAGAGAGATATCTTAGAGATAGTAGGGTTGATTTTGTCATTTACCCATTAATGAATATGGTATTTATGAAAATGTCCTTAGAGTGGTGGTAAAGTTGAAAAGTGGTACCAAAGAAAGTGTAGAAGTAAAATTTCCCCTATTTTAATAGGGGTTTAGCTATTAATTTTGGTCTTTTAAGTGTTTAGGAGTTTCATTTAAGCGACATTAGGTGTTGCATATGTACATTTTGCATACGCAAAGGTTAGAATGCACAATCAGGAGTTTTGGGGCGAACTCAAGTACTAATCTGTACAAAATGAAAGTACTGGGCCAAAAGTCGAAGATGAACAAATATCTATGCACCAAATGTGCAAATTAGTGAAAATTGGCCATGAGTAATCGTGAGCTTTCCATTGGTCGAAGTCTGAAGATATGAACTGATCGATTCAGTGTTCTCGACCCATCCCTCAGTCCGACAAAGACAAATCGACCGAAGTGTGAAGGCTCGGTCGTTCGATGTGGCGTGCTCGATCTGATGGTTCCTCGATGGCGGTGTTGAGCATAAGAGACGGCTCGTTCTAGTGCACTGGAAGCTTGAACGGCGGAGAAGACATACAGGAGATCACGGAAGCAACTAGAGGATGACGATAGCGCCGGAGGAGTAGAGACTGAAGCCCAAACGCGATTCTACAAAACGCGTTTGCAAACGCGGTCACAACTGCAATCACAGAATATAGCGTTCAGCTTCTGAACGCTAGCATTTAATTTTCACAAATTTGCATATATATATATATATAGGAAACATAAGCTCGTGCTTTTAATCTAAGTATTTATTTATTTATATTTTTTATTCTTTTCTAAATATGATTCTTCAAGGATTTGTAATGAGTTACTGGATTTTCATGGCTTATAGTGAGTAGGTTTTAAGAATTTTTGAGTTTGGTAGATTATAGTGAAAGATGAATAATTAATCATGTTTATGACTACATTAACATTATTCTAAGCTTGCTAAAGGTTCTTAATGCTAGATTGGACTTGATCACTCTAATCTAGATTCTAAACTGTTTCACGCTCGAAAGATGTTTGTTAAAGTGCTTGAACGAACTTAGTGAAACTCATGCATGATCGACCAACATAAACTGATGTTAGGATTCCTAGATGGTTAATAGACTCGATTGAATGCATGCTTGATTGTATCAGTCCAATAGAAGTTGATGTCTAATACTTGATATATGGGGTGGAGATGATGAGATTGAAATAAATTAAGGCTGATTGGATTTCTCTAGTAAATAGATAAGCTTTGTGACTCATTGAATAGCGTTAGTATTTCTCTAAAAATACTTTATTAAAAATGATCAAAATCACTAACGAGGAGATAAGATTTATAGGATGGACCACTGATAGGCTATTGGAAGAAGTCATCTAAAACAAAAACCAAACAAAAAGAATGTGGCTATTGAAAGGAAAAGCTTCAAGTAGATTTAACTGTTGTTATGTTTGACATGTCAACTTGTTAGTGGTTGGAATAAAAAATTTGTGGCACAGCTAGAGGATGATGATACTCTCCTTTTAGTATTAGTAAATTTAAGCCACACAAAAATCATGTGTATTAGATTTAAATCTTATTAATTACACGTGTATACAAAATCAAACAACATACATTGTATGAGGTCAAACCGGAGGAGAAAACAGTTAAGCAAAGAAAGAAAGTACATCCTAAGAAAATTACAATTTAGAGGTAAGAGTCTACTTTTTGTATGAATGTTTACCACATGTCATTATGGATTGAAGAGAATCGAAAGTTCGTGTACAAATTTATATCTACTCAACACGTGTATATATACACACATTTACACATATTGATTTTATGATAATTATTGATTAAAAATAAGGAAAAATATGGTCAAATTTGGAACAAAATAATGTAAGAACATCCAAAGACTTAATTTAACTATATAAAACCAATGCTTAACCAAACTTCTTTACATCCAAAAATCATCTGCTCTTTCTTCTCTCTAACATAAAAGAGAAATAATGTCTCAATCAAACCATGTCGACGATGAAGTTACAATACCATTTCTCCCAAAACTATCTTTTCACGAGAAACTGCATTTACTTAAAAGTTTCTTTGCTCTTCTCTCCCTCTTCCCAAGAGAAGCAATCTCCATTGTAAGAATTGCTTACCCATTGATCATCACAAATGGTCTCCTCCACTTTCGCTCCTTCATATCACTGTTTTTCCTAGCCGGTCTTGGTTGCCCCACTCTTGCAGGCGGATCCCTCACACTCGCATTTGCCAACATCACCGCTTACTCGTTCTTCTCCGGTTTAACCATGGGCGTCGACTCAATTTGCTCACAAGCCATTGGTGCAACACACTATAAACTCTTCTGGGCAACAATTCGTCGAGGAATCACCCTACTCCTTGTCACGACTCTCCCTGTTTTTATTCTATGGATAAACATCGAGAGGATTCTGAAAATGTTAAAACAGGACGAGGAGCTCGCATCCACAGCTCACACCTTTCTGCTTTACTCTATTCCAGATCTCCTCGCTGAATCTTTCCTACACCCATTAAGAGCTTATTTCAGGACACAGTCAAAGACTCTGCCTTTATCAATATGCACAGGGATTGCAAGTGTTATCCACTTTCCGACTACGTTCCTCCTCGTGTCATACCTCGGTTGTGGGATCAAAGGTATTGCTTTGAGTGGTGTTCTGTCAAATTTCAACCTTGTCGCTTTTCTCTTCATCTACATTTTTTTCTTCGACGAAAATCTAAGTAAAGAGGAAACAGTCTCAGAGGATTCGTGTGAAGATAGTGTGAGAGAATGGAAGACGCTGATTGGTCTCGCGGTACCCAGTTGTATCGCAGTTTGTCTCGAGTGGTGGTGCTACGAGATCATGATTGTGCTTTGTGGGCTACTTATTGTTAAGAGGTTCTAGAAGAGAACCGATATATGTCGAGTATTGTTGTAGTAGATAATGATGGAGTACTCGAGCGATAAGTATAACATAGATTTGAGTCTATCTCTAAGTCAAAGTCGAGTATGTATATATATACTTTGTATTGTCGAGATGTGAATAACAAGTATTCTTCAAGTATTTCTCTTCTCTTTCAGGGTATCAGAGCCTCAAAGAAATTAAGTCAATTTGTTTGTTGGTAATTGACAAAGAGAAGAAGAAGACATGAGTAAATATCTCGTGAGTTCATCAAAAACGGTCGTTGAAGGACCGATGTCTCCGTATTACTTACATCCTTCGGACAACCCTGGGACCTCGATAACACCAGTCACGCTCACCGGAGAGAACTATGCTGAGTGGTCCTCTGAACTGGAGAATGCCTTGCATGCCAAGCGTAAGATAGATTTTATTAACGGGACTCTAACGCTTCCAGACGAGAAAGAAAAACCAGTTGAAGCTGAGATGTGGAAGACGGCGAACTCCATGATTGTTGGTTGGATCAGAACTTCAATCTTTCCGGTGATACGCTCAACAGTTCCTTTCTCACCCAACGCCTGCAAGATGTGGATAGAATTGAAGAAGCGCTTCTCGGTGGGGAGTGCGGTTCGAGTGCATCAGCTCAAAGCCGAGTTGGCTTCGTCTAAAAAAGATGGATCCAGTGTCATGGATTACTTTGGCAGACTATCTCAGAAGTGGGAAGAACTTTTGAATTGTAAGCCAATCCCGACATGTACGTGTGCTGCGTCTGAGGTGTATGCTAAGGAGTATGAGGAGGAGAAGGTTCATCAGTTTCTCTTGGGTCTTGATGAAGCAAGGTTCAGCAATGTTTGCACGAATATTATTGGACTGGAGCCATTGCCAGATCTAAATACTGTTTATCAACGAGTAGTGAGGGAAGAAAAGAGACTTGGTGCATCACGTGTTGAAGCTAAGGAGGCACCAGTGGGCTTCGCGGTGAATGCAACGTAGAAAGATGGAGAGGAACCAAATGGTTTTGTTGCAGCAGTGGGAAGGAGTCGTAGCTCGGTGGTATGAGCGAACTGTGGTAGGACTGGGCATGAGAAGAAGGATTGTTGGCAAATCATAGGCTTCCCAGAGTGGTGGACTGAGAGGAATCAGTCGAGTGGAAGAGGAGGAAGAGGCAGAGAACGAGGACGAACAAACTCGTCTCGGGCAAATGTAGCTCAGGGTCCGAGTGCATCTTCATCCAGTACCAAGGGATCACCAATTCCAGGACTCAGTGCAGAGCAGTGGGCGTCTTTAACATCATTGATCGAGCAACAGAAACCGTCTCCAATACCAGACATGTTAAACGGTACGGTGCAAACTGGTGAGGTTATCATTGACGCCGGAGCCTCACACCATATGACAGGAGATGTGTTGTAACTGAGCAATGTACACAGTATAATACCCTGTCCTGTAAGCTTTGCAGACGGTAGTCATGTGATGGCTACCAAGACTGGGAGCTTACGGCTGTCGATGAACTTAACCTTAGCCAATGTTCTTTATGTCCCAAATTTAAACTGTACTCTGTTGTCTGTGGCGAAGCTTCTTAAAGAGACTGGATGTTTTGCTGTATTTACAGATGCTTTGTGTGTTTTGTAGGACCTTTTTACGAAGACTCTGATTGGAGTCGGTGAAGTCAAAGATGGTGTTTATGTTTATTGGGATGTTACTATAAAGAGGGGTCACAGAGTGAAGGCTTCAGAGGATCAAGCTGTGTGGCATCGACGTCTAGGATATCCTGCTTATGGTGTTTTGCGGTTTTTGCCTTTTGTTTCTGGTTTTAAAGAAGTTTCAAATAAGTTTGGAGGTTGTGACATTTGTTTTCAGTCTAAACAAACAAGAGAAGTTTTCTCAGAAAGTCTTAATAAAAGTTCTAGTTCATTCGATTTGATTCATGTGGATCTTTGGGGTCCGTATCATGTACCATCTTCGTGTGGAGCAACATATTTTCTCACCATAGTTGACGATTTTTCAAGAGCCGTATGGATACATCTCTTTCTGGAGAAGAGTGAGGTAAAAACAATACTACCAAATTTCATTGCTCTTGCAAACCGTCAATTTGGGAAACAAGTTAAGAGTGTGAGAAGTGATAATGGAACTGAGTTCATGTGCTTGTCAAAGTACTTCAATGAGGTCGGAATTATACACCAGACATCATGTGTGGGAACTCCTCAGCAAAATGGTCGAGTAGAGAGAAAGCATCGCCATATTCTGAATGTTGCGCGCTCTATTCTGTTCCAAGCTGACATGCCTGTGCGTTTTTGGGGTGAGAGTGTACTGGCTGCAGCACATCTCATAAATAGAACGCCAACGAAGTTGTTAAAAGGTAAAACACCTTATGAGTGTTTGTATGGAAAGCCTCCCTCTTACAATAAGATAAAGACCTTCGGCTGCCTATGTTTTGCGCACAACTCCAGGAGAGACAAAGATAAGTTCGGTGTGAGGAGCAGGAAGTGTGTTTTTCTTGGATATCCTTTTGGAAAAAAAGAGTGGAAGTTGTATGATCCAGAAGAAAATGAGTTCTTTGTGTCAAGGGATGTGGTGTTCGACGAGACAAAGTTCCCATATGCAGAGAAAGTATGTGCAGAGAAAGTCGGAAACACGCCTCTTTGTATTAATTACCTCAGGCGAGCATTGATGTGTGCGACGAAGATGATAATCCAGCTGCGATGGGAGACAGGGGGAGTGATGGTTTAGTTTCCCCTGTTATCGAAGAAGAAATACCAGAAACTGACGATAAAGAAGTTGAGAAGCAGAGCTCTCAGATTGCAGAAGAAGAAAGCTTGGGTCGAGGTCATAGAAAGGGAGTTCCCTCAGTAAGACTTCGGGATTACGTTACCTACAACACTCAAGCGCATCCTGATAAACATAACACTGTCGCCGACACACAATCAGAGTCGACGAGGTCCGGTAAGAAACATACTCTGTATCCTATCACCGATTATGTTACTGATGTTAATTTCTCAGAGCACCATCAAGCTTTTCTTGCAGCTGTAAGTGGTGGTGTAATTCCGAGAAACTACAAAGAGGCACTTGGTGACAAAAGGTGGAATAAGGCAGTGAAAGGTGAAGTAACTGCTCTTGAACTCAGTAGAACATGGGATGTTGTTGACCTACCTGCTGGGAAGAAAGCGATAGGGAGCAAATGGGTGTTTATTATCAAGTACAATGCAGACGGGACGATTGAGAGATACAAAGCTCGATTGGTGTGTTGTGGCAATCATCAAGTTGAAGGTGTGGATTATGAGGAGACATTCGCACCTGTGGCAAAGATGGACACGGTCCGGACACTCCTGGAAGTAGCTGTTGCAAAGAACTGGGAGGTTCACCAAATGGATGTGCACAATGCCTTCTTGCATGGAGATTTAGAGGAGGGGGTCTATATGAGATTGCCACCAGGGTTCCAGTCAGATGATCCAAATAAGGTGTGCAGGTTGAGGAAGTCGCTGTACGGATTGAAGCAGGCACCAAGATGTTGGTTCGAGAAATTATCGAAGTCACTTGAGAAAATGGGTTTCGTGCAGTCTTATGAAGATGCCTCCTTGTTTATGTTTGGGAAAGGTGATAAGTGTATTTGGGTGCTCATATATGTAGATGATCTGATTGTTTCAGGGAATGATCTTGAGCTAATAAACAAGTTTAAGAAGTGCTTGAGTGAGACATTCCACATGAAAGACCTTTGGAAAGCCAAATATTTTCTGTGTATTGAGTTGGCAAGAGGACCATTGGGGATGTTTCTTCCGCAGCGGAAATATGCTTTAGACATAGTTATGAGGTTGGTTTGCTTGGTAGCAAGCCTTCAATTACGCCGATGGAAGCCAATCACCAGCTCATGCGTAATAAGAGTCCATTGCTGAAGGATCCTGCGAGGTTTAGAAGAGTAGTTGGTAGGCTGGTGTATCTGACAATAACACGCCCGTTGTGCTACTCGGTGCATGTGCTCTCTCAAGTAATGCATGAACCGAGAGAGGCGCATTGGGATGCAGCTATGAGGGTGATACGATATCTCAAAGGAACTCCGGGGCAAGGAAACATGTTGAAGTCTAATAGTGATCTACAGATACGAGCTTTCTGTGACTCAGACTGGGCATCATGCCCGCGAACTAGGAGATCACTGTCTGCGTATATGGTGTTGTTGGGTAATTCTCCTGTGGCATGGAAGACGAATAAGCAAGATATAGTGTCGCATTCGTCTGCAGAGGCAGAGTATCAGGCTATGTCAGACGCATTAAAGGAACTGCAATGGTTGAAGAGGTTGTTAGCCGATCTTGGTGTGAGACATGAAGCTCTGATGGATTTGTACTGTGACAGTAAATCAGCTATATACATAGCAGCTAATCCAGTCATATAGAGAAGGCTGTCATGCGGTTAGAGATGCGGTTAAGGCAAAGCTCATAGCAACAAGGCATGTGAGGACGTCTGAACAACTTGCAGACATCTTGACGAAGGCTTTGGGGAGTTCACCATTTCGATACTTGTTGTCCAAGTTTGGAGTGTATGACTTACACGCTCCAACTTGAGGGGGAGTGTTAAGAGGTTCTAGAAGAGAACCGATATATGTCGAGTATTGTTGTAGTAGATAATGATGGAGTACTCGAGCGATAAGTATAACATAGATTTGAGTCTATCTCTAAGTCAAAGTCGAGTATGTATATATATACTTTGTATTGTCGAGATGTGAATAACAAGTATTCTTCAAGTATTTCTCTTGTCTTTCACTTATAAACTCTAAGGTAGACGTTGCTTCAATGGGTATTATCATCCAAATCACTTCACTTGTTTATATTTTCCCTCATTCATTGGGCTCTGCAGTCTCGACCCGTGTAGGAAACGAGCTGGGTTCGAACCAGCCACAGAGAGCGAGAAGAGCCACCTTTGTTGGACTTGGTCTCAGCATCGCCCTCGGGCTCATGGCTCTCATTTTCAATTTCTCAGTCAGAAAGGTATGGGCTACGTTTTTCACGGATGATGAAGAAGTCATTAATTTTACTATGATGGTTCTACCAATTGTTGGCCTTTGCGAGCTAGGAAACTGCCCTCAGACGGTGGGATGCGGCGTTCTCAGAGGGACGGCGAGACCGAGGATGGGAGCTAAGATCAATATAGCGGCGTTTTATGTGGTTGGTTTGCCTGTAGGAATGGTTCTAGCATTTTGGTTTGGGTTCGGATTCATGGGACTTTGGCTTGGGATGCTCGCAGCGCAGATATCATGTATGATTGGTATGATGGTGGCAACGTGTAGAACTAATTGGGAACTGGAGGCAGAAAGGGCTAGGGAACTAACCACAGCATATGGCGTCAGAAACTGCGGCCATGTGGAAGATGTAGAGGTTGGAAGGTTGATAAATAGAGAAGAGTGAATCTTTAAGAGTGATAGATAATTGCTCTTTCAATATGACTGTTTTCTTTAAAAATAATAACAATAATTAATAATAATAATATTAATATGAATCTTTCAAGTTTAATTGCAAGTTTTAATTTCATTCGAAGGAAATTAATAGATGAATAATGCAAAGTTTGTTGGATAATTCATGTTTTCAAATTTGACTACATTAATTCTCTTACTATGTCTCACAAACTAAGTCTACAATGACAACTGCAACTGTATTATTTTAAAAATAATGTATGGTTTATAATAAAAAAATTAAAATTATTTTAGAGCTTTTTATAAAAAATGACATACTTTAATAGAAAATTATATATATATATATATATACATATATTATTTATTTTCAAATATATGATTACATTTATATTTAGATCAATAACATATATACATTAATAAAAGATTTTTTTGCTTTGAAAATAGATTAGTTTTAAGAATTTATTATCTAAATATATGATTTCATTTATATTATTTTTTAGAATTACATATGAAACGCATTTATATACTAAGGTGTGTATCTTCAATACCAACTCAATAACAAATAATTTAAAATAAAAACGAAAATAAACTTTATAATGTAATAAGTATATAAGTTTATGAAATATATATTTTATTTTAACTCAAATATTTTTTAAAAAATCAGTACTTTTATATTAGTAACTTATTTATTAATAAAAAATCAAAGTTTTTGCATGATTTGTTTATTGGCTTTTACTGTACTATTGTATAAAGTCTTACACTTTTCTAAATGAACAATCTCTTTTATGCATTTAAACGATTTTTTTCATTTTTTATTTTGATAAATTGATCCTAAGAATTTATTCATTAATTTTTTTACTAATTCGAATACAATATCTTTGAATAAGTGGTCATCTCCAATATGTAATATACCACTTATACAATAATCAATCCTAGTTGTTACATATTCTATTTGTTTATCTAATTTCTATTAGATATGTTTTTGTTAATTATAAAGCTATATAATAATCTAATATCAACATTGAAATTGTTATGTTTCAATTAATAATAATATAAGCAGTTGATAATCTGAAATTTGAGCTTGATACTTGGTATATATTAAAATAGAGATTGAATAAATACAAATGAAACAGTATTTCTTTTAGAAATTTTACTTTAAAGGCGATGAGTTCGTTTAAACAACTTATTTTTGTGATTAATGTGAAGAACCGTAGTGAGAACAAAAAATATATAAGATAAAATAAAAGAATACTAAAGAAGAGAATTTGAAGGACCGCAAAACTTAAAAGTTAGTTTTTTATAATTTTTTACATCAAAATATTATTATATTACTCAAGTTTAAAGTGGTGTAGGAAACCTAACCAAAATAGAATAACCCACAAAACCAACTATCTATGAAAACCACTTGCTATCTTGGCTAGTTAATCCGCTGTCCTGTTTTGCAGTCGAGGAAAAAAGAAAATCTTGAAGTCCTAAAACCTATCTTTTAAAACAGTTAAATCCTTTAATTGTGCTAGGAAGCTTGACCATACTGTCAAATCTTGAATCATTGAAATCAGTTCCTTGCAATCTGTTCCAAAATGCTGACAAGTTGAGGATAGTAACATACATGCCATAGACCACGAGAATGCTTCTAGTTGCGTAGTGATGAGATTCGCCTTCTTTGATTCCTTCTCCCCAAAAATTGAGCATGTCCAAAAGAATATTTTCAAACCCATCCAAATCCACTAAAATGCAATTTAAGAGTCCATAACCAATCAATCAAGTAAATATTGGGCATGCATACGACTTGAGCTGTCATTGGACCATGTAATGATTGGGCCTCCAAAGTTGTCTTTCCATTTTCTTCGAACCATGCTTGACACTCGCCGTCTGCATGCCTTGCTAATTCTAAGGGATCTCTTCTGATTCCTCTATTTATTGTTCTTGGCTTTTCAGAGATATCATATTATCAATGGATAAGAATCTCTATCAAAATCCGAATCTTCAATATCATTTTTTCGCCAGAACAAATAATTCATATTAGTATAGACATTGGAGTATTGATAGTGTAGATGACAATGCCTAGTCTGTAAAGCTGGAAGATACTCAACAATGACATGATTTATCGATTCATCAATCTCCCTACATCAGGGGCATTTGTTATCACATCGCATACAACGACTTGCCAAATTTCCAGTTACTTCTAGATGACATGTTACAATCTGTCATATAAGATGGCGAATCTTCTGAGGAGCATTGATCTTCCAAGTAAAGACTTGAAGCTTCGTGATACTAGACTCAGTTACGGTTACCTCAGATTCAACATTTAGAATATCCCTACCCAACCAATAACCTCATTTTACGGTGTATTTCCCATTCTTTATATATCTCCAACAGAAAATATCACTTCGAGTGGATTAGCTTACGGCCATACTCCGAGTCAGTGGTATATCCTCTGGTGCTACAATATTCTCCAACATCTCTACATACCACTCTATTAGCTCTTCGTGAATGAAATCACTCTCCGTCATCCAAGGATGAACTACCGAGATGCACAGTTTAACAGGCCGCACCGTAATAGTCGAAACCCATGGATCTTCCAAGGCTCTAAGCTCAAAATATGCATGTTCCTTATGCTTGATCCCTAACGACAGTAATGGTCTTGCTTCCAATAAACTTTTCCAAATGTAAGAAGGACTATCGATAGCACACGATCACATAGAAGAGAATCTGGAAATATTGTATCAGAAGCCATGACTGTTTTGCCAGCAAAGCTAAACTAAAGTTATGGAACATATGGAAACCAAAACAACCTTCTTCTTTTGAATTACAAATTTCCTCTCATTTTTCACAATGCATGCACCTCTTAGGTGGATTTGATCTGCACAAAAAGTCTACGGAACCAGAAACCTTGACATCACATAGGTCGGAAGGGCTAATGCAAATTTTATCAGGATTTCCTTCCCTCCTCTCGATAACCATCGAGCAGACCGGCTATTAACTGTATGTTGTAATCTATCGTTTAGAAACGCAAAGCGTTTACACATAAATCCACTGATATCCTTCAGAATTCCCAAATAGGTTCACATGCCTCTTTAGTGATCAATTCCTAAAGAAGTTTTGATTGTTTGCTTTATATTCGCTGGTACTTTATTACCCAAAGAGTAGAGATGACTTACAAAATTAATACACTGGCATGATGTCTTCCATAAATCCTAACAGATTTCATTACTTCATCACATTCATGAAGTTCCGCCTTATAAAAGAAAAATCTATCATCAGCGAAAAGATGATGGGACACCAGGAGGCTAGCACATGACACACGGATCTCCTTTATCTTCCCTTGATTATCCGCATGATTAAGAAGGATAATGAGAGCTTCCGTGCATATAATAAAGATGAAATGAGACAAAGGATCTCCTTATTGCAATCCTTGTTGGTACAATGTTACCTCTGGGTGACCATTCATTAGAACATGATATTTGACAGATGTTATACTGCGTATTATCAAGTCTATCCATATTGCAAAAAATCCAATTTTCTTCATAACAGTACTCATGAAATATCATTCCATCCAGTCGTACGCTCTACTCATATGTTATGATTGCCATTCTATTATGTCTTCCACTTGATTTTGTTCAAAGCGCATGAAACACTCCTTAGAAATCATAATATTATAGGTTATATGCCTTCCCACAACAAAGGTAGACTGGGTTTATAAGATAACACTTCGGTAAAACTTTTTTAATATTTGGCATAATATCTTTGAGATTATCTTATAGCTCACACTGCACAGAATTGTTGAACGAAATTGTGTCATCTCAGTAGGTGTATCCTTATTTGGAATGAGGCAAATATTTGTATCGTTCAATCCATGTCCCATAATCCCATGAAACTCAGTAACCATACTAGTTAGATCTCCCTTCACAATAGCGCAGAACTCCCGATAAAAAAATGATGTCATTCTATTTCGGCCAGGAGATTCTCCGGATGCATTGCAAAAAGAGCAAGCCTCACATCCCATTCTGTATCATGTGATTAACTAAATTGTCGAACTGTGAGGTCATTCTCAATCCCTCGACAGTTCAGCTAAGAGTCCTCATAGATGAAGAATTGGTTGGATTCTGCGATCTTAAAAAAACCTCTCTCATATGTACATCACCTTCAGATCAACACATAGCCAACGAACAATGTGATTGAGACCGGTAAAAGAAGTGAACTCAGGGATCTTTATAATTAGAAATCAAGTGATATTGTTAAGAGTTCAAATGCAATATCGTGTAAACACACAAACGAGTCCCTTAACACGGAATCAATATTGAGTTACACAAATCCAGAACGATCAACGACACAATGTTACTCGAAAGTTACAGTGATTTCATTACGATCACTCCAGTCTCATAATGACTCTCACAATCAAGCATAAGGAAAGAATTACAACGACAACATATATTAAAAACACACGATCGATAAGAAAATGCCTACCCGATATAGAGAAAGAGCTTAAGGGAGACCTTTGATAACACAAACAGAGAGACACAAACAGACACAAACATAAACTCAGAATGGACAATTTTCTCAATATTCACAAAAGAGGAAAGTATTAAGAGAGACACAATACAGAGAATGAGACAATTGTACACATTGGTAGTGCATTGGCACACAATCCTGCCACTACATACCATATAGTATAGTCGCACGAAAGAGTTAACTAGTTATGAGGTTGGGTATCATCCATTACATGACTATACTATACATGATTATGATATATTGGACATATCATCATATATGGATAATTTGATTTTTAGAGAGAGAGAGAGAGAGAGAGAGAGAGAGAGAGTAAAGTTACATTTCTATTCTCTATTTCTCACATAGAACCGAACAAAATGAAATATATAATTTCAATTTGAACTGTTCATTTTCTCCAAAGATGATGGATAAGAATCATAAAGTGTAAAAAGACATATGATTTGAATCATCAAATCATTAATCACTTGAATGTTTCTCTAATAAAATAGAACCAATAAAAACACTTGAAAAGAATAAACATATTCATGTTCCATTTAAGGTTTCCTACTAAAATAGAATAGTGCATTGCTATGATAACCGTTTATCTTCTCCAAAAGTGTTCATTTTTCTAGCAATCAAATTAGATAACCAGTTTGATAATCAACCTTCTGGATCGATCATTGCAGCGTTCAAGGTGACACGAATGAAACCACCGCCGATCACTGCTTGCCACCATTCTTGGAGCCGTTGTTGTTTCTGCTTCTTCTCAATGACTCTTCCTCATTATTTCATTCTTCAGATGAGTCATATATGATGCACAAAAAGTTATGTTTCATTTGTAATCATTACCACAACAAACAGAATATCAAAAAAAAAAAAAAATTGGCTAATGAAACACACGCGCATGATAGTTTTGTCATTAATAAATAATATATAGAAAAAATCATAAACATCAGTTGTTGTGTGTATGGACTTAGTATTTTTCGGTTATATACATGACCCCTAATTTCTCAACTCATAATCAATATGTAACCAAAGGCATATGATATTCCTGAGTAACTGAAGCCTCGAGTCTCAGATGTAATCCAATGCAAAAGGCCAATTAAATGCAGAGAAGAGTAAACCTATGAAGAACAGAGGGATAGTCAAAGAATTAGCCGGTGTGGTTGTATCTTGTTAGATGGTTATCTCTGATGATAAAACTAATAGAGTTCAGTGATCTCGCACAAAGATACGATGTTGATCCTTCCTCTCCTAGATGGTTATCTCCCATCAGTAATAAGAGAAGCTATGGCGAATAAGAAGTGATGAACATAAGTGAAATAACGCCTCATCACCCTTCATTGCGCTAGAAGATCTCTCGAGACTCTGAGTATGTATGAGATGAAGCCGGTTATCTATCACCAAGGGGTGATCAGATCAAAGGAAGATATGAAACCCCAAGGGAGATTATGTTTTTAAATTGAAGCCCCCATGCTCATTGCCTTGTATTAATATTTTTTTTGTTTTATAGTGGAGTGTATTTTTCATGAAGAGAAATAATATGAAAAACAAACTGATTTTTCCGGAGCAAGAATCATGGGGTATTTTTCTGACTGAAGAAAGAATCATGGGTTGAATTTACAGTTATTGATTTCATTCGGTAATAAGATACAGGCTGTGTATCTAAATGAAAGAATATTATTCAATATCAATGAAAAATATGTAGGATGTGAAAATCAACAAATTTCATCCGAGAGATTTGTCATTGCAAATTTCTTATATGAAAGTTTTAAAATACATGTTAAATTTTGACTAAATTGTTTATGACGTGATTGATTCTTTCACTACGGCTCAGAAACTTTGCGAAAGATGATTGATTTGTCTACTTTAAGCAATAAAAATACAGATATTGATACCTTCCCATGGAGATCTTATGGTACATCTGGAAGGCTTGAAATGATAAACTTTTCAATGGAAAGGATGTATCACCAGTTGGTACTCTCCAGATTGCTTCCATTGAAGCCGAATGCTGGAGAAAAGCAAACCTACCTGAGGAGGGAGAGGAAGAGGAAACATATTCTGCTCAGCTGCTTAACTCGCCTGTCCATGTGGTCCCCCAGCGCCCGATCTGACAAATCGATGCATCATGGATCGATAATGGAACGGTCAGTGGGTTAGGGTGGTTCTACAAGGATCAAACGGGAGTTGAGAGATTTGGTCTCCAAGGATGCAGCAAAAGTCTGTCAGCTCTTCATGCAGAGATGGAAGGGCTTATATGGACGATGTCTTGCTTAAAAGAGTTACTCTGCAATGTGATCCATATAGAGAAGGACTGTTTCGACCTAGTGGACATGATTGCTACCCTACTGACTGGCCGGCCTTTAACCCTGAGCTAGTCTCTTTCCGGCTTCTACAAGCGGGTTTTTCGGCTTTCAGCATTGCTCACATACCCAGAAACAGGAACTCGCAAGCAGACTCTCTCGTCAAGGAGGCGAGAAATAGTGGTGTTTTTTTTCCCACATAATCAGACCCAGTCGGACAGAGCGTTTCTTTGGAACGTTTCAAGACCGACTACCACTTGATCTTAGAAGATAGGCGTTGACAAAAAAGCAATAAAAATACAAATGAATGTCCTCTTTATAAAAGTAATTTTAAAAATAATAATATGACTTCCAGATTTATTTTCAATTATAAATATATATTAAATTTATTTAAAAGAAAATATATCTTTTACAATTTTTGCAGCCAATTTTTTTATAAAAAATAAATAATTTTACATCAAACGAAAAAAAAACTTATCAAAGAGAACCCTTCAGCAAGTCTGAAGTTTCCTTTGACAGAATGATAACCATCAATTTTGGACCTGTTAATCCACCAATTGTGCAAGAGATACCACCATAGTGGGAGTAGCCCCATGTCTTCTATCATTTCTCTCTCCACAAAGAGTGAATAGACGCTTGACGACCATATCATGTGAGGAATGTTCTAAGCAGACCTCCATTGTAATCCATAATTAATTCCTTAGCTCCAGCCACTTTGTGGTGGCACTAGATTGCAAAAACACTCACATCAGTAGTGACCATACTTATAGAATAAAACCATAAATAGATGGTCCCAAGTTTCCAATGGATCATGACAGAGGACACATGCCGAATTAGCACTAGTGGTCCAG
The DNA here is from genome assembly GCA_016432835.1 of Brassica nigra. Taxonomy (NCBI): domain Eukaryota; kingdom Viridiplantae; phylum Streptophyta; class Magnoliopsida; order Brassicales; family Brassicaceae; genus Brassica; species Brassica nigra. Next base: position 33,376,990 of record CM028247.1, read on the forward strand.
CTGAGCATTTTATCTCATTCTCAAGTCTGTTCAGGTATATAAGTCAATGAAAAAGGAAAATTTAGGAGTATTGTGTTGTAACCATGTCCCTTTCCACCATAATACTGGCGTATCATGTTGTTTAGTCAACTCCCAATTGAGCTTTTTCTCGAAAAAGTTCGAACTTGTCATCACTCTGTTTCCATAGTGATTGATCCTTCGCTTTTGTTGTCTTCTCTTTTTTGATCTAAATGAAAGTAACTTCATTTAGAAGATCCCATCGATGTATATGTCTTCTGTGTGTAGTAATGACTGCCGAGCCTGTTGAAGTAGAAGAAAGTCAATATGAATGCATCCATGTGGTCCAAAGAGATCAGGTAGTCGGCTCCCCAATGATGTCTATTAAGTTCTTACAGTGCGTTTCTGATGTAGCGGAAGCTTTATAGGATATAACTAGAGATCCGTTGATTATAAGAATACCAGAAAAACTAGGATAATCACAAGGATCTTATTTAGTCTAAGAATGCCTAAGATCAGTGTCTTCTTAAATTCGTTGAGATCTCTATAGATCTACCGAAAACAAGGAACAAAAGAGAAGACCCTTTAACTTCTATTAATAATCAATCAACTTAATAAAAACTTAAGCCCATACGGCTATATATAAGAAAATCCTAAAAACCCTAAAACAATAAAGATAATTATCAAAATAATTAATAAAATAAATAATAAGATATTTGGAATATTGCCTAATATCTATCTACATCATTCTCTTCGGGTTGGAGAAGATTCGTCCTCGAATCTTGATCGTAGTCTTTGAATCCAAAACGTTTCCCAAGAAAAATTCTTCCTCGGCTCTTCAATAGCTTGTTTTGCACGATTTTTGCACGGAACTGTTTGTAACTTGAATCTTCACAAATCCGTTTCTGCACAAAGTTTGCACACAGCAGATTATTAAGATTCTGCACAAAATCTTCATTACTCGATTTCGCCCTATTTTTGCATGGCTCCGATTTTCAAAGGATCCCTCTTTGAAGACAAAGTCAATAACTTGAACATCATCTTCAGACACGTCATAGATCGGATCTCCATAGATCTCTCGATAGATCTCATGGTTCTCTTCTCTCTCAATAAAAGGACTTTCATCCCGGATAGGATAGATCCTACTACTCATCATGACATCCAGAATCGTCTTCGATTGAAAAGTCAAAGGAACCTGGCTCTGATACCAACTGATGTAGCAGAAGCTTTATATGATATAACTAGAGATCCGTTGATTCTGAGAATGCCCGGAAAACTAGGATAATCACAAGGATCTTATTTAGTCTAAGAATGCCTAAGATCAATGTCTTCTTAAATTCGTTGAGATCTCTACAGATCTACCGAAAACAATGAACAAAAGAGAAGACCCTTTAACTTCTACTAATAATCAATCAACTGAATAAAAACTTAAGCCTATACGGCTATATATAAGAAAACCCTAAAAACCCTAAAACAATAAAGATAATTTATAAAATAATTAATAAATAAATAATAAGATATTTGGAATATTTCCAAATATCTATCTACATCAGTTTCAAATTTTTGACATGTAGAGTGAAAAAGCATGTTTTCCATTGTCCAAACATTTGTTTTAAGCTCAGAGTGCAAAGAGGATTCTCTTCTTCTTTAATTCCTTATACCTAGTAGCTGGATTTTTCCTGACATGTTTTCCAAACTCATCTACATCAGCTAAATTTTGACATAGATGTCCAAAAACCATCCACCAAACATATGTTCTACAAACATATGACTTGTGAGTCAATAATATATAGTTGTTGGTTCACATGAGATGCAACTGCATCTGCTGAATACCAAGCTTGGCATCTGATTAGCTCCAAATGATTCCTATCAATTCCTCTAAATAATTTTTCATTTGAGGCTTTCTAGAGATACCAAATATCCACAAATAAAGATCTATATCCATTGTCGGATCTTCAATACTATTTTTTCTCTAAAATAGATACTCCATATTTGCGGAGATACTAGAGCTATGAAAAATCACTACAAGAAAAAAGGCTTTTCTTAGCGGCTGAAAAACGCTATCTATAGATACCATAGCGTCCGTTATAATAAGCCAGACACTTTAGATATCGGTTTTTCGCACTGCTATCGTATTGTGATATATCATAGCGTTTTTATGCATACTATTAGTATTCTTTAATAGCTTTTTTATTTGTAATTATTTCCCTTACTAAAAATTTTAAAAAAAAATACAAATTTGAAAAAAAAATTATATATAGAAATTACAATTTATAAATTAAAATTTATTTAAAAATTAAAATTGTATTACAAAAGTCGAAGTCTAAATTAAAAATAAAAAGCCTAAACCTAAATTGGAAAAATAAACCTAGATCTAATCTTCTCAGCCACCATTGTTGTCTTCTCTGTTCCATCTTGGGAGGTGAGCAGCGGCGATGACTGTATATACACGGCAGCATCGGAGAGCGTGACTGGAGATGCAGCAGGAATAGTTCGGGATCGTCCTTTACCACTGATGTCAGCCTTTTCGTCTGTCTCTTCAGGCGCTGCTCCGCCATGGCTACTGGATCTGTTTACCATACAAGCAAATAGACAAGGACCATTTTGTAGAAACCATATGTTGTTTATAGAGTCCACCGAAGTACAATACCTTCAATCCGCTGTCCTCGGCTCCAGCCCAAAATTGTCTACCAACTCGTCATCGTACTCGACTGGATCGTTTAGTCGATTGGCTTGATGATGTCATCGCCAGAAGGGTGAGATACATCGCCACAGGAAGGGGAGGACTAAGAGCAAGGGTGGAAAAACAAGGAGGGAGTAGCCATGGCGGAGGATAAGTCGGGATCAATGGGAGTGGTGAAGGAGGAAACAGCGTAGAAAAAAGAGGATCTGGAGAGGCTTGTTTTTTTTTTTGGTCAGATCTGGAGAGACTTGGTATGTATCGTCGTTAATGAGAAGATAAATGAAAAAGAGAGAGACTAAATTGTGGCCATTAGATTATATTTCATTAATGATTATAAGTTGTGATCTATGAGGTAAAAAAATTAACCAATGAAAATGAAGGTAGAAGATTGATATCTTGACCCTTAGATTAGAATCAATGGTCATAAAAAAGAGTCATGTTTATGATTTTTTTAATGTTTGAAATTTCATGATAGGGTTTGAATAATTAGAGTTATGTTGAGTATTTTCTAAAAGTACAAATTTAAGAGTTATGTTTATGATTTTGAATTTATTATTTTGTTTTATGCTTTAGAGTTTATATGTTTATAATTTTCAATTTGTTTTTTTTTAATGTTTGAAATCTAAGGATTATGTTTATGATTTAGGGGTTTGGAGTTCGAGAGTATAAGGGTTAGATTTTTTATAAGTGTTATATTTTAATTTTTATTTATTTTATTAAAACTTGAAAAATATTAGATTTGAGATTTTGATTAAAACTTTGCTGTTTATGATAATAGGTTTGGTTATAAGATAAGGGTTTAAGGTTTGAAAAAATGTTAAGGGTTTAGGGTTTGAAGTTTAGATTTAAGATTTGAATTGAAACTAAATTTTGGAAAATATAAAAGTTTGAATTTAAACTTAAGATTTAAAATTAGAATAGGAAAATATTTGAGTTTTAAGATTGTGTTTAGAATTTAGGGTTTAAAATATGTTTAGAGTTTAAAAACATGTTTAGGGTTTAGGGAATCAAACAGTTAAACATAGCGTTTTTAGTTATGTGCTATTAAAAATACGTTAACATAGCGTTTCTCACCTAAAGTGCTATGTAAAGCACGTATTAAAATAAACAAATTCGACTCAACCAAAGATAGTGTTTGCATTTTCGAAAACGCTATCTAAAACTAAAGGATGTATCAACCATAACAGAAAACGAAAAAAACGCTATCCTATTCCGCTATAAAACCCTCATTTTCTTGTAGTGAATATTAGGACTAGAAGGCTTAGCTGATAAGGCTCATGCATGTAAAGCTGGGGGACACTCGAAGATAGAATGATTAACAGACTCATCTGGATCCCCACACCTAGGATAAATATTGTCACATCGCGTATGACGATGCGCCAGGTTCCTTGTTCATGTCTTGTTATCAACTGCCATATAAGATTATGCATCTTCTATGGAACATAAACTTTCCAAAGAAAAGCTTGGAGCTTGGTGATATTGGGTTCCGAATAGACAACATCTACTTATCTCTCTAGGATAGTTTGAGAAACACAATATCCCGGCTTAATAGTATACTGGCCACTTTTCGTAAAAGTCCAACAATAACTATCTCAATGATTTGCTCGGCTTATAGCCAAATTTCAAATTAGAGGGATGTCTTCTTGGTGAAATTTTTTTACCAAAATCCTAACATCCCATTCCTTTGAATCAACGCTGATGAAGCCACTAACAGTCATTTTGGGATGGAACATTTGGACTATAGGCCTGGCTGGCCCATTAGGTGTAGTCGTGATCCAAGGATCCTCCCATACTTTGACATTATATCCTGAATAGATCTTTTGTCCAGTTCCCATCGTTAATAAAGGTCTTTCAGAAAAAGGACTTGTCTACACATATGAAGGATTATCTGTTGAACTTGGTGACCTAAACGGATAATATTTTCCGTGCAAAACTCTTGCTAATAGAGAGTCTAGATACTGAGTTAATCACCATAACTGTTTTGCCAACTGAGCCAGGTTAAACTCATGAATCATATAGAATATGAGGCTACTATCGTCTCTTGCTAAGCATAGTTTCTCCCATTCAGTCCAAATGAGGTCCTTTTTGGCTGGTTTGAACTCCACCATAAACGTGCAATGGCACAAGCTATTTTTTTTACAGATATCTAGTAGTAGCAAGATACACGACACAACATAGGTTGGGAGTGCTAGAGAAATAAACTTGATGATAATCTTATTTCCGCCCTTTGACAGCCATCTAGCTGCCATCCATTTACTCTATGTTGAAGCTTATCCTTAAAGAATGCAAAAAGCTTTCATTCACTAATATATTCTAGTATTCCCAAGTAGGAATCCATTCCACCTTCGTTTTGAATTCTTAAGGCGTCTTTTATCATTTGGTTCATATTTCCCAGGACTCTCTTACCAAAGAGTAGGAGGACTTATCGAAGTTTATACATTGGCCCGATGCTTTTCCATGTATCCTTATTGCTTCCATTACTTCTTTACATTCACAGGTCTTTGCATTACAAAAAAAAATACTATCATCAGCAAAAAGAAGTGTAAAATTGGAGGACAAACGCGTGATGCGCGCATCTCCGCTAGCTTCTCTTTATTTTCCACTTGATTTAGAAGGTTAACGCGCGCGTACGTGCATAGAACAAAGACGAAAGGAAACAAAATATTTCATTGCCGCAATCACCTATTGTAAATAATTTCGCCTCTTGGTTGACCATTCATAAGAATCTTATAGCTCACTGAAGTAATGCATCTCATAATCTAAACAATACAGAGCTTAGAGAATCCCATCTTTTGCATTATTGCTTGAATGAATTTCCGTATGCTTTACTTATATCAGTTTTCATTGTCGTTCTCTGATTTTTACCTCCTAGCTCGTTCTAAGTGTAAGAAACATTTGTTGAAAAATTATTATTTTCTCGGTAATTTATCTTCCAATAATGAAAGCTGAGTGGGTTTAAAATCTTCATTTTGAAAAAATAATAATCTCTGGCATATGAATTTAAAGATTATCTTGTAATTCATATCACACATACTGATGGGACAGAATTGCTAAATAAAAAATGTGTTAGTTGTATTTTCTAGTTAGTACGTAAATGACTGATATTTATTAATCAAAGAAACCGGAAAAAAATGTATAATAAATAAAACAACATTGAAGATCAGGCACATCAATAATATACACTAGATTTTAACCCGCACTTTCGTGCGGATATTTTTCACTTTATAAATAAATTTTATATTATTAAAAATTTTAAATACATAATTTCCATTTTAGTATATATATTGTGTAACTCTATAATATTAATTTTATATTTTTATTCGGCTTTATTAATATATATTGATTTGTTTAATATATTTATTTTTATTAATTTTATTATTTACTAATTTATTTTAAAATTAAGTATAATAAAACTTTGAAAAATGGCACAACTAATTTTGAGTTTGGAGGATTACATGAATTTTAAATTATTTTTTATTACATTAATATATTATTTTATAAAACAAATATTTGAATTTTGGTAATATTTTTATTTGTTTCTTAATAGATTTTGTTATACATTATTTTCTATTTGATTTGTCATTAATATTTTAAATGAATTACTAAAATTTCAATAACATATTTTTAAATAGAGTATGAACTAAATGTTGTTATATCGACTATATTCTTGTATATTCTATATTTTAAACAATATATTGTTGAGAGTTTTAAAAATAGATGAGTGATAATTTATTTAAATGAAACAATTTCAAAATTTCTTTTGTTAATTTACCTATTTAATATATTTTCATATTTAAGTCATATATCACTTATATTTTTATATAATATAGAATATAATTATACAATTTATAAAAAAATAGTATCTAATTTTTATTTTCTTGTTTTATAATAAAATTTTAGCTAAATTTGATTTATAATAATATTATATTACTAATTACGAAATTAATTAATGTGTTATTTTATAAACTATTTAGAATTTTAAGTAAGATTTTGTTAGATTCTTTCTCAACAGATTTTGTTATAATTAAAAAAATTCAAATTTATAGTTGGTTTATTATTAATGTAAATAATCAAATATGTCATATCTACTAATTATTTAAGTGGTCCTACTATGACTTGCTAATGGTAGATAAAAACCAATCCCTAAATTAATAGATTAGATACATCATGCAGATTTATAAACCACAAGCAAATAAAACTCAAGCACATTGTCATCTTAGAGTGTACCAACACTTGGCAGACTTGCTCATAAACCTGTACACCCAACCCAGTCTTGAAGTGCTTCAAGCTCAAAAGGACCAAGACCGGAGATATATATCCCAATTTTTAGTCAAACCTATTTCCTCACACGACATATTGTAAGAGCTCGGCTTGCCTGATACCTCGTATAGTTGCATTAAAAACACGAGTTGATACACAAGACTACTGTGATCTTTTCTTAGAAGAAATAAGCTTTTAACTCTACCACCTTGTAAATATCTCTTTCAATGCAATACCAGCACTGTGTGATCGAACAGTTTATAAATGCTTTATTAGCCAGCAAACTTGGCTTTTGAGATAAGGAAACAAAATTATATCATTGTAACTTCAACAACATCAGAGACTTCCGCTGGTCTCTATGAAAAAATCACTGAAACAGAATCTACTCGTTCTTCACATCACCCTCAGTAAGAGCCTCGTCATTCTTATCCACAACGGCCGATTCTTGCATGGTTACATGAGCGTCTTTCTCACCAGTCTCTGCGGGTTCAGACACAGATGCGGTTTCGGCTTCTGAAGCGGTCACTTTGACGGTGCCAACAGTGGCATACTTGCTCTTGAACTTGTACTCCCAGTCCTGAAGAGCTTCTAGCTCAAAGGGACCAAGACCAGAGATATCCCAAGTCAAATCTTTCTCCTCAAAAGACATCTTTGCAAGAGCTCGGCTTGCGTCTTTCCCTGCAAACAAAGCATACGGTCCTCCTGGTCCATAGAACATCCTACAAACCAACAATAAATGGATAACTGGATACCATTTCATTACAAATACAACCCTTTTATACACGAAACAAACCAGTATAAGAGGATAATCAAAATCCCAATAAGTAACAATCAAATTAAAAGCTCGAACATGGGTAAAGATTTTTGATTAAAAAAAAGATTTGAGATGTCAACAACAAGAATATATTGCAACTTCCATTAAATTTATTTCTGCAAATACAACAAAGAAGAAACCTTGTTGTATGAACTTCAAAAAGGACAAACCTTTACACTATGCCAAACAAAAACTTCAACCACCCAGAAAATTTCAGCCTAGAACTGAATCAAATTCGCAATTAGGGCCCCGAATTAAACTACTTCTAAGGGCAATTATTGTCAAAGTGAACACCTTTAAGGTTCCAAAGTATGCACGTCCAAACTCGCAACCTAATTTAAAGAAAGAGACCTGCTTTGAGTTACATCATAGATCTGATGTTTGATGGCCATAAGAAGGGGCTTTTGAGGATCGGAGCCATCGTACTGCTTAAGCTCCTCCTCTGTGATCTCGCCGAGCTGAACAGGCTGAGGAATCGGTGGCTCTTCCTCTGCAGCCGACGATCTAGCCCTCTGATGTCGGCGAACATCATCGAAAGGTGAAGCAAACCAGCCTGAGACGACTTGGTAAATGGCGAAGGCGAGAGCGAGTGCGGTGAAGAAGACCACCGGGGAGAGACCTGTGTAAGCATGTATCGCTTCTTTTAGAGTTTGCCATAGTAGCAACGCCATGGTTTCCCGTTTCCGTTTCGAGAAAGAAGGAAGAAGAAGATCAGTGTTGAAAAGGTTTTCCGCTCGTCTTTCTTTGTAAAGTCAGATTTATTTTCTCACTTTACCCTTTACCAATTTTTCCAGAGTTTAATTCCTTCGGCCGTCAATATAACATTAAATTCCTGTCACACTTTTTTGGACCGGCGTATGAGATTTTCAATCTATAGCTGATGGGAAAGGTCTTTTTCCCATAAAAGAGATATGATTTTGTTAATTTAAATATATATCTTAATTTTATAAAGTATATACAGATATATTAAAATATTTAATTAATTTTAATTAAAATAGCTTTTGCTATTCTTTTAATTTTGTAAAGTTTTTATTATACAATAAAATTTCTTATAAAGTATTTTTATATTTATTCTCAGTGTATATTTTACTTATTATTATCAGTTAAAAAAATATTTTTTAAATTGAGTTAATTAATTATATTCTCGTCTTTTTTCAACATTTTTATTTCATTGAAATGAGACTCAATGACTTATTACAGAGAAGTCAATGTTTCACCTCTCGGCGTAACTTAGCAGTTTCCTTCTTTTGGTCTTTATTCTCCGTTTGCTAAAATACACTCTTTAGTAAAGTGGAGCCTCGGTTTCGAAAAACATGTTTCCTTTACCAAATTGCGTCCTCTTTATTGGTTTCCCCAACGTTATCCTTCCAGATCTTAAAAATTCTAGGGTTTGTTCTTCAGTTTCTTTAAACTTTTCAGACAAATCAAAGGGTTTTCGAAGGATCTTAGTAAGTGTGTTTTCAATCTGTGATTTCTCATCTCTGTGTGCAAGAAATATCGTCGCATCTAGACAACGCTCTTCTACAGCTCTCGCTCGAAGAAGACGATGAACCCTTCGTGCTTCCTGATCATCCGGAGTATTACTCAACGGGTAGGAATGCGCTAAGTTTGGTGGGTCGACTCTTGAATCCTCTGTGTCAGAACATGGCAGATCTTATTCTCGAAATGCCAAGGAAGTGGCGGCTTTATGGTAGAGTGAGAGGAGTTGCTCTGTCAAAGGAAAAGTTTCAGTTTATATTCCAACACGAGCATGATTTGCTTGAGATTCTCAGCTTGGGTGCGCATACTCATAATATGTGGCCTATTGTGTTAGAGAGATGGACTGAGAAACCACCGGAGGATTACCTTCAGTTCATCTCGGCGTGAGTTCAGATGAGAAACATTCCCATCAACCACTATACGAAGAAAGCTTTAGAGGCCCTAGGAGATTTTGCGGGCAAGGTAGTTATGGTGGCTTATGACCCCTGACAAGCCTCAAATAAAAGACTACATCAGAGTTCTGGTAAGGTTTGACGTTTCTAAACCGCTGCGAAAGACGAGGAAGATAACTTTACCAGGAGGAGAAGAGGTGATCATTCGATATGACTACGAGAGGATCCAAAAAAGGTGTTATACTTGTCAGAGGATTATTCATGAGCAACCCAGATGTCCTATCTATCTAAACATGAAGGCATCTACAGAGAAGATGGAATCATCGTCTGCTCAAAGTGTGAGGAAGGAGGATTTTGGAAAGATGGATGAGTCTGACCCACTGTTTGATCTCATTCCATCAAGTCTAATGGGGGAGGATCCTATTTCTGGTAAGCCTAAGATTGGGAAGGATGTCTTGGATGATATGAGACTGTACCTGCGTGCAGCTGATGGTCCTGAAAGGTTGGCTAGAGAGGAAAGGGTTAAAAAATCCATCCAAGATATAGAGAAAGATCCTGTTGCACAGAAGACTGTTTTGCGTCTGGAGCGTCCTGCTACTATTATTAGATATCTTGATAGAGGAAAAGGAATTGTTTTTGATTTCAGTGCTCAAAGGGATTATATTCAACATTCAGAGAAGCTCATGGCGAGTGCTATCTTTGCAGGAACTAAAGTGCTTCAATCTGGGAAGATAGTATCAGAAATTCCTACCATGATGGCCCTTACTGCCTCTCCTCCTCTAGGTTTTGCGGCTGAAAGTCAAACGGGTTACTGTGCTGGTTTGTCTCAAATTATCACTTCCGGGACTTCAGTCAAGAAACCCAGAGGGAGAAAGAGGCCAGGTACTTTCACAAGAAGAGCCACTTGTAAAAGGATTCTAAAGGAAGATGCTGCTAAAGGGCAGAAGGTAGGTGAAGGAGTTGTAACGGATACTAAAAGGAAAGCACATGAAGATATGTCGAGCCATCGCAAAGCTCTGCAAGGTTTAAAAAACCATTGGTGGTCCCAAATGAGGGACCGTCCAGTATTTAAATGGCTATGATCAATTGGAATTGCCAGGGATTGGGCTGTGCACAAGATTTGGTGATTCCAAGATTGAGGGAAATGCGTAAAGAACATTTTCCTGATTTGCTATTTTTAATGGAGACGAAGCAGAAGAGAGATGTTTTGGTTTATCTACAGACATGGCTAGGTTATGATAGGATTATGACTGTCAATCCTATCGGGTACAGCGGAGGCTTAGCATTGATGTGGAAAAATTCTGTGAATATTGACTTTAAGTTTGTAGATAAGCATTTGGTGGACTTCAAGGTTCGGTTTGGTAAAGATTGCTTTTTGTGTCTTGTATATATGGGGAACCAATGGCTGGTAATAGACCAAAGTTGTGGGAGAGACTGTCGCGGATTGGTGCTCATAGGAAGGACCCCTGGTGCATGTTAGTTGACTTTAATGAAATAAGAAATAATGAAGAAAAGATTGGGGGTCCACGGAGGAGTGAAGCATCTTTTCAGGCCTTTAACGATATGCTTCAGATAGGGGATATGACGGAGTTGCCAAGTTCTGAAGACAGCTTCACGTGGGGAGGACAGAGGGGTACTTTATCGATCAAGTCGAAGTTGGACAGATGTTTTGGAAATAAAAGTTGGTTCAAGCTCTTTCCTGTCTCCAATCAAGTTTTCATGGATAAACGTGGGTCGGATCATAGACATGTTCTTGTGAGATTGGTGACTGCATCGGAAGTCTACAGAAGGAGTTTTAAATTTGATGAAAGGTTGCTTCATAAGCCTGGGGTTCAAGAAGAAATCAAGAAAGCTTGGCTCACGAATCATCCTTTGTTCGTAACCACAGTCTCGGACAGACTGAAGAATTGTAGAAAAGCTTTAAGCAGATGGAAGAAGAAAGAGAATTTGAATTCTCGTAATAAGATCAAACAGATCCAGTGTGCTTTAGAGATGGAGCAATCTGCAATGCGTCCTTCAACGGTGAGAATCAGATTTCTAAAATCTGAACTTGTCCAGGCTTATAAGGAAGAGGAACTTTTTTGGAAGCAAAGATGCAAAGAGAAATGGGCGGTTAAGGGGGATTTAAACACCAAATACTATCATGCATCAGTCAAAGCCAACAGATCTAGAAGAAGAATTATTAAACTTTTGGATGATATGGGAACGGAACATTTCTCAGAAGCAGCCAAAGGGGAGGTTGCAACAGAGTATTTTCAGAAGCTTTTCACCTCCACTAATCCTGGAGATTTTACAAACCTGTTTGATGGTTTTACTAGTAGAGTCACGGCTGATATGAACGAGAATTTGGGCAGAGAAGTGAGTAAGGATGAAGTTAAAGTTGCGGTCTTCTCCATCAAGTCTGGCAGTGCTCCTGGTCCGGATGGGATGACGGGGTTATTTTTCAAACGGTATTGGGACACTATAGGGGATCAGGTTACTCAGGAGGTTCGTGACTTCTTTCTCACCGGCCTCTTTCCTCTTGAATGGAATTATACGCATCTCTGTCTTCTGCCAAAGATTGAAGATCCTGTGCTCATGTCTGATTTGAGGCCAATAAGTCTGTGCTCTGTCCTTTAATTATAAGATAATCTCGAAGATTCTGGTAACCCGACTCAAACCATTCCTAGCAGACATTGTATCACCAACACAATCTGCTTTTGTCGAGGAGAGGCTCATTACCAACAACATCTTAATAGCACATGAGATGATACATGCTCTGAAGACTGACAAGAGTATATCGAAGGAGTTCATGGCCATCAAATCTGACATGTCGAAGGCGTATGATCGTGTGGAGTGGGGATATATGAGGGCTCTGTTATTAGCCATGGGTTTTGAGACGAAATGGATTGAGCAGGTGATGTTTTGTGTCTCTACGGTCAGGTATTCAACACTCATCAACGACCAACCCTTTGGGAGCATTCAGCCGGAGAGAGAGATCAGACAGGGAGACCCCTTATCTCCTTTTCTTTTTGTGCTCTGTACGGAGGGCCTAATTCATCTTCTAGAGAAAGCAATTCAGAGTGGAGTTATACAAGGCATTCAATTCTCTCCTGGAGGACCGATGATACATCACATGCTGTTTGCAGACGACAGCCTCCTGATATGCAAAGCGTCATCTGAACAGGCAGCTGAACTGATGAAGATACTTAAGATCTATGAAAAGGCCACAGGGCAACAAGTTAACCTTGCAAAATCTGCTATAAACTTTGGATCGAAGGTAGATGACAATACCAAAGGCTTGATTCAAGGTATTACGGGCATCATTAAAGAAGGAGGAACGGACTCTTATCTAGGCTTACCAGAATGCTTCAGCGGGTCCAAAACAGAGATTTTAGCATACATCTATGACAGGTTAAAGGATCGGTTCTCTGGTTGGTTTGCTAGACTGCTATCCTTAGGTGGTAAAGAAGTCCTCTTAAAAGCTGTAGCGATGGCTATGCCAGTGTATGCGATGTCCTGCTTCAAATTGACCAAGAAGTCCGGCGAAAATCTCACCAAAGCAATGGCTGATTTCTGGTGGAACTCCTTGGAACATAAGAAGAAAATTCATTGGCTTAGTTGGACCAAGATGAGTTTAGCTAAAGAACAGGGAGGTTTAGGATTCAAGGATATCCAGAGCTTCAATCAAGCGCTTCTTGCCAAACAGGCATGGAGAATCTTAAATCATCCTGAGTCTCTGTTTGCAAAGGTTTTCAAAAGCAGATATTTCGAAAACTCGGAATTCCTTGATGCCAAGAATGGTCCCAGACTCTTACGCGTGGAGAAGCATCCAGTTTGGGAAGGAACTTCTAGGCCCAGGGTTGCGGAAACATATGGGAGATGGCAGATCAATCTTTGTCTGGACAGAGAGATGGATTGATGGTGCAGAAAAGAGAAATCCTCTGATGAAGAATATCTTGGTAGACTTGGAACTCAGAGTAAGTGACCTCATTGATCACCAAAACAAATGCTGGAACATGGAGAAATTGGAGGAGCTGTTCTATGATGAGGATATTAGACGCATTCTGGAAATGAGAACAGCTTTCAATCAGAAGGATTATTGGGTCTGGCTTCCTAACAGGAATGGAAGTTATTCGGCCAAGTCTGGATACTGGTTCATTAATTTTTTTATGAGAGGACAAGAGATTCAAGAAGAAGAAGCTAGACCTTCTTTGAATGTGATCAAGGAAGTGGTTTGGAAGATCCCAACGTTTCCGAAAATCAGAAACTTTATCTGGAGAGCGATAAGTAATGCAATACCAGTGGGGGAACTGTTGGTGAAAAGAGGCATCAAAATAGACCCTGTGTGCCAAGCCTGTGGATTTCAAGGAGAATCGATAAATCATATCATTTTCAGATGCTCCATAGCACGTCAAGTGTGGGCCTTGGCGAATGTCCCTCACCCTGAAGGTGGTTTTAATGAGGTTTCTCACTTTTCTATCTTTCATCAATTGTTTCTTTCCATGAAGAACGATAAAATTCCAGAAGAGGTAAGAAACTCAATCCCATGGATTGTATGGTACCTACGGAAATTTAGAAACGGGATAATTTTCGAAGGAGCTCAGGGTAGTGCTAATGAATTGGTACTCAAGATCAAAGAGGAAGCTGAATTTTGGTTGCTGGCGCAGCAGAATGAAGATCGGAGATGTAGAGAAGTGCAGGAGGCAGTGACGGTTGTTAAGAAGTCATGGTCTGCTCCTCAGGCTGGTTGGTTGAAATGCAATAAATCAAACAAGTGTTGTGGGGCAGCATGGGCGGTGAGAAATGATGCTGGTAAAGTGATCTTACATAGCCGCTGTGCCTTTTCTAGTATCCCATCAAAAGAAGAAGCCATGCTGATAAATCATATCATTTTCAGATGCTCCATAGCACGTCAAGTGTGAGCCTTGGCGAATGTCCCTCACTCTGAAGGTGGTTTTAATGAGGTTTCTCACTTTTCTAACTTTCATCAATTGTTTCTCTTCATGAAGAACGATGAAATTCCAGAAGAGGTAAAAAACTCAATCCCATGGATTGTATGGTACCTACGGAAATTTAGAAACGGGATAATTTTCGAAGGAGCTCAGGGTAGTGCTAATGAATTGGTACTCAAGATCAAAGAGGAAGCTGAATTTTGGTTGCTGGCGCAGCGGAATGAAGATCGGAGATGTAGAGAAGAGCAGGAGGCAGTGACGGTTGTTAAGAAGTCATGGTCTGCTCCTCGCTGGTTGCTTGAAATGCAATATAGGAGTGTCGTGAAATAAATCAAACAAGTGTTGTGGGGCAGCATGGGCGGTGAGAAATGATGCTGGTAAAGTGATCTTACATAGCCGCCGTGCCTTTTCTAGTATCCCATCGAAAGAAGAAGCCATTTTACAAGTGTTAGTGTGGACAATAGAATGTATGAATGATCATCACTTCGACAGGGTGATCTTTGCTATGGAAGATGACACTTTCACTAAGGTAATCTTGAGATCCAAGGAGTGGCCAAACTTCAGATGCCAACAGGTTCTTTTGATGGACAAGTTTAGCAAGTTGAGGTGGTGGAGATTGATTAAGGAGGATAGAAAAACCAATAGAGGGGCTTTCCTCATTGCTCAAAGCGTTATCAAGTTTGGATATCTTCAGTCCTATGTAGCTGCAGGTTTCCCACGATGGATGGATGCTTTCTTTGAGAATGAGGAAGTGCTGCCCTCTGTGTAGTTGTTGTCTCCTTGCAGGTTGATAACTTTTTGGGTAGTGATCACTGGTTTGTTTGTGGTGATGTTGGTATTGATTTCATTTTTTGGAAAGAGGGTTAGTTGGGGATGTTGGTATTATGGCTCTAACCTGTTTTTTGGAAGTTGTATGATACCTTGGCTTGAGGTGTTTCAAGCACTTTATTAATCTAACAGATGTTAAAAAAAGACATATTACAGAGGTATCAATTGAATAAAACTCAACAAAGATAATAACTTAAAATACATAGAAAAGTCAATAGAGTGTTATCAACTTTAAAATACGTAGTCGATATTATCAACTTTAACACGTATCAAGCTTCTGGAATATTAAGTAAACGCGTGTTAAAACACGTATCTTCCATGCCACAATTCACATCTCCGATCACCGTGAAGCTTCTCCACCGCAGACTTGAGACTCCTCTGTGATTGCATCTTGTATCTTTGTCTCATGTCTATTAACGAAGCTTTGATTCTTCGTCAAATAGAAAGCATCTTCAGTTATTGATACCATCTGCAGTTACCCCTTCCTCCGTACTATCCGTCGCTAGCTACCAAGGAGATATCTTGTCAGTATCCAGATGTGAATACCAACGAGAAAGCTTCAGAAATTCTGGATAGAAACTTCGTTGAAACGCTTCTCCTTATGAGGAGTTTCAACTCTAGTGAGTTTTCCAAATAATTCCCGAGCTTAATCAATCGAACTCAAAGAACTAATCCGGTTAGATAATCTGCCAATAAGCCGATCGGCTAAACCCTTTTAAGGGGCAGAGATTGATTCTTTCCAGAATTAGTCTTGAGAATAACCAGAGAAAAAACAATCCTCTCTAGATATCAAATGGGATTTTACATCAGAACACAAAGGAAGGAGCCGAAATATTATTTAGTCAACTAGAATCGGAGAGAAGAGAAAACATCACGAAGAACTGCCCTGATTTAGTTGAGATAGATACAAAACAAAAAAAAAACTCGCCATCGCGAAGTGAAAGATCCGCTAACGGAACATAGATCGCCTTGCGAAGAGTTATTTTACATCAAAACATAACAAAGGGATAGGTAACCGGCAGCACAAGAGATGCCACCGGCCACCAGTCACCAGAGATGCAACTTTGTTTTTGGTAACTTTTAGAGAGAAGGTAGAGTATATAGAGAGAGAGAAACTACAACAAAAAGTATAACTAGATTCTCGTCTAAGCGTGTATTTATTTTTGTTTATTTCTCGCAAAATTTGTCTAAATAAATATATATGTGACTTGGTTATATTGTTTTTTTTATCAGCAACATAACATAGTCATATAGACTATGCAAACCAAACTAGGAGCTCCGCATCCAAATGGACAACAAACGACGGTTGCTTCCTAGCACTACGTGCGAGACTATCCGCCCTTAAATTATGTGTCCGTGGTGTATGAATGAGCTCTGAGCTGTTGAAACTTCTCTTCAAGATCTTTATATCTTCCAAATAACTTGCAAAGGCTGGTCATTCTTCTGGTTCCGAAACAATCTTCACCAACTGAGAACAATTTGTTGCAAATGTGATCGTAAACTGTCTTCTGGTTCCGAAACCATCTTCATCAACTTGGTCATATTGTTTATCTTTTGATTCCACGTCTATCAACTGTATCTTAAGAATTGGGAATGGATACGTGCAAATAGAAGCGTAAAAACATGATTTTGTAAAAAGACTTCGGAAGCATATACAAGTTAGAAGAGTATATCATATATGTATAATGAAATATAAGGAAATTTTATTAAAATATAACTAAAAATTATATTATTCAAATTAAAAGGCATTTATTCATTTGTATAATTTTAAATGATTTCATATTAAACAGTGAAAATACACATAAATTAAGTTTATAAAAATTATTATATTAAATATTTTAATTTTTTATAAATAAACTGATACAACGTATTTGAATATATTCGCTATATCTATAGTATAAACCTCAATGGCTAAAGATATTTTATAGTGTTTGTTTTGATATTTTTATATTTTTATTCTCTCGATTTTATTACTATTAAATTTAGATTTTAAATAAATGATATACCATGTATTTTATCTATTTTAGCCACGGTATATAAGTGTTTTAGGATAAATTAGTTATTTTTGGAGTCTATTTAGCATATTTACAGGTCAAGAAGTGTTTCGGAAGAAAGTGGTGTTTTTGGAGCATAAAGGAGAATTCACAGGAGCTGACCATCAAACTTGACAAGAGATCGACATTCAAAGTCAATAATCGATCGATGCACACTCTGTGCCGTCGATCGACAGCGAAGCGCGCAAGGCCCTGCTTGGTTTCTAGCAGACTTAAAGCCCAAGATTCCACCTAATTACAAGATTGCCCCTGACCAAGTTTAGACCTAATATTTATGTCCTCTGCCATTGTATTAGACAACATACACTTTCTTTACGCTTCTGATTTTCATTTTTTCATACAACAAAAGGTTTTTAGGGTTTTTAGTAGATTTGGAGAGAAGATCCAAGACTCATTTAGAGCTTGTTATTGGAACTCCAACTTTTATACCTATAATCTATCTATGTAGTATTTTATGTTTATTGCTATGTTTTTCTTAGCTATGTCTGAGTAATTCACCTGTTAGGTTTATGGTTTAAATAGGTTATGAAGGATTAGCCTCAAATAAATAATTGCTAAGTTGTGATATTCATCAATAGATTGTTCTTATTACTTGTGTTGTAGAGGAGCTAACTAGAACCCTGATCTTAGAATCATTAGGCACAAACGAAAGCTTGGTCTTCTATCTGAAACTAATCTTATTGAGCAAGGATTGCTAGAAACAAACGACAGTTGATCTAGGAAGCCTAGTGAACATCATTCAACCGATCTTAAAGCTTGCTAGAAGCGATATCGATCGACAGTCATATAGATTGATCGATCGATATTGTGAAAGGTGTATCGATCGTTATTCATATAGAATAACCGATCGACAATTTCTTGTGATTAATAAACGAAAGTTGAGATCCAAGATCTAGATATTAGACAATCTATACATACGAAAGTTGTTAGATTGTACTCCCAGTCGAGTTCTATAATATCTTGCAAGCAACAATTAGCCTCTATATCATTATAATCCTGATTACCTGAATATAAATTATAAGTCTAATTCTTTCTCATTATTGTTTTACAACTTCAATCTAGTTACTTGAACAACTAATTTGTTCACCTTGTTGTTTAATTTACAAATAATCAGCCTAGCTTAATCACTGCTGATTAGAATCTTGTGTGTGCCATAGCTCTCTGTGGATTCGATCCCTAAGTACTACGACTTGACCTCTTTTGATGAGAGTAACGTTTCTCCTAGGGTAATTTGAACACGTATCAATAAAAACAAAAAAATATGATTTTATATCTTTGTTTATCTATGTCTTTGTGTTTTTAAAACGGAAGCGTGATTCCAAAATAGAAATGTAAGTTTACAATATATTTTCAAATAGAATAGTTTAGAAACTTTTAGGAATTGAGATTCCGTAAGCTTCCACAAAATCCGATTTCGGTTTGGAAGCGGTAAAAGAATACCTGATAAAACTTTGGTGCAACCTAGACAGTGATCAGCTTTAGTTGTTTAAGATTTACTTGGCACATTTTTCTAACCTTTTTTTTTCTAACTTAATATTGCAATCCCAACAATCATCTAAGAATGTAATATGAAACCTTCTACATTGTCCACGATGTCTGATACAATTTGTCTTAAATAGTGTTGATATTGGTCTAGTACGTTTGTTAATGGTTGAAGGTTTTTTGGCAAGTTAATGATAGATGTTATAAGAGGAGCTCCATCGGTGCATATCCATATAGTATCTTAACTATAAAAGAAAAGAAAGTAATTATAGAAATTAAGAAAGAAAAACAATAGTTTCTTAAACTCAACGGTTTTAGAACCCCACAAAAACTTTCTCTGCCATATATACTCTCATAAGTGGTTCAACTTTTAAACAATTATTAAAAAAAAATTCAATAATTCAATTACATTAAAATATTACTATTATTTGGGTATAACCCCTTTTTAATATACTCACCCATTAAGGGTGCTCTAAGTTGTAGATAATATACACTCAAATACGTTTGATAACTGTTAAGTAATATATGTAGATAAGATAAGTGAGTCTCAAAAAATTAGAATTAAAGGAGAGGTTACAATATATTTATAAATATTAGAGGATATTATTTAGTTGCTATATAATAGGGTTAGTTATAATATTTTGTTTTATATAATAGGTTGGACTAAAAATGAATAGGTACAACAATACTTTTAAGTAAATTTTTAGAACGATCCTCTTTTAGTAGTATAGATAAAAATTTAATTACTATTATTAAATGTATGTTGACTAATAGTTTATAGTGTTTTTTTACAAGATTAATTAGATTTCGGCTAGATATCCTTGGTCAGTCAAAGTATATATTTAAAAAACGTATGAAAAGTGTTTTGAAAAAATTTAAAATAAAGAATTAATTAATCTTGATCTGAAAACCTAAAAAACAAATATATTCTGTTTAAAAAACTATCAAAAGCTGTTCAAATATATTGTATCATGTTTAAAGGAACTTTCAAAGGAGCTGAGATATTTTATTTTGTTAATTAGTTATATTTTTTAAAAAAATTATTGTCAACTACAAAAAAATACACAACTATATACTTATATAATAGTTTATAGTGTTTTTTTACAAGATTAATTAGATTTCGGCCAGATATCCTTGGTCAGTCAAAGTATATATTTAAAAAAACGTATGAAAATTGTTTTGAAAAAAATTTAAAATAAAGAATTAATTAATCTTGAACTGAAAACCTAAAAAATCAAATATATTCTGTTTAAAAAAACTATCAAAAAGCTGTTCAAATATATTGTATCATGTTTAAAGGAACTTTCAAAGGAGCTGAGATATTTTATTTTGTTGATTAGTTATATTTTTAAAAAAAATTATTGTCAACTACAAAAAAATACACAACTATATACTTATATATCTGGACAAAATAATGGATCGAGAACTATAGGAAATATGTGATTCATCTGAACATATTCATGAACGATTATGTATGATATTGCTAACACCATTAACATCATTCTAGTAGCTAAAAATTGTGTCGGAATTTGAAATATATCAACATCTGATATAAATCCATCAACCAGACTCTTATTGGGGGTTATTGATTCTAGTTATTTAATAGATTTATAAATCCTCCTTAGATTTATAAATCTAATGATTATCAAATCAAACAAGTGGATTTGAGAATTATTGATATGAATTTCAAAATCAAAATAAGTGAATTGCTAGAAATCAATCAAATGGATTTGTAACTAAAAATAAATAAAGATCTAATACGAGTTTAAGAGAGAAGAAGTTCGGTTTAGTCCAGAAACTAATTTTTTGTGGTTTTCAGTTAGGTTTGGTAATCGGTTAGTTCATGTTTCTAAAAAAGTTACAAACAGTACTAACCGAACCATTCAAAATCCAAACCGAAATAACCAAAAAATTTCAAAATTTATTCAATATTAACAAAAAATCTAATCAAACTAACCACAAAGCCAAAATTTTCGACAAACAAATTTTTGAAACTGAACCAAATTTTTTCGGTTTAATTCGGTGGAATTTTGACCAACACAGACTAACCAAATTTCAAACTAACTGAAGAAACCGAATCCGCATGCCTATCTAAAACCACTATTAAGTTAGGCATTGAGTTAGCACCATGAATTGGATAAGTTTTCTCGGTTATCCTCCTAAAACTATCATGGATATGAGATATTGGCAAATATAATTTGACATCTCAGTTGAGAAGTTGGCCAGATAGTTATCAATATGAGATATTAACAAGTTGAAAAGTTGTCATGCACATGTTTATTATAACAAATCTAACCAGCACAATACCTAAAAACTTTTCCAAGCGTAAAAGAGTTTTTTTTAAAAAACAAAATAATACAAATCCAGTCAAAATAACAAGGTTCAACTCAATATTTGCTCTTTTGTATTTTTACCCTAAAAAACTTTAAAATCCTCTCAAATCCAATTATAAATCAAATCCATAAACAAATTCTTACTATTGAATAACACTTGATTTTGAAATCCATTTAAAAATCATAGAACCAATAACAATGGATTTGAATATGAATTTTAAAATCATAGAACCAATAACACTGAATTTAACTTAGATTTCCAAATCCACTAAAATACATAAACCAATAACACCCTCTTAGAAGCAGATCATAATATACATACAAAAAATCAATTAACAAATTAAATATATAAATCAAGCATTCAAATGCAACGTTATACACCCGAGAACATGTGAAAATATGTCAAAACGTCATTAGAAGTTACCAGATTTCAAATTTGAAATACTTTTAGGATCCGAATGGTGACCGCGGATTTAGTAATATAAGTGGTGCGGAATTAAAGTGCGAAACGGTTCAACAGCGGTCCCTGTGTTTTTCAGGATAAATGCGGTTTGGGTAAAATTAGCGGTGCAGAATTGTGTTGGTTGGTAAAAATATATAGTTTGTGGAATTGAACAATTAAAAAAGTGTTTCAAAAAATGTTGAAAATGTTAAACATAAAAATATCAACACAATCAATACAATTTAAAGTTGAAATTTTCTATTTTAGTGTTGTTATTGGTGTAAATGTTTTTATTATTTATAAATTTAAATATCAAATTCATATGATTTATAATTTTAAATTAAATATGTGAAAATTAAGTAAAATACAATAAAATATTATCGACTATTTTGATTTTCCCACAACATATTTGTAGTACTATATCTTATTTGTATCATTTGATCTATCTGTGCCGCATCAAGTTCTTCTATATCAACAAAGTCAGATTTTGAATCTCTGTTGTTTAGTCCTGTATTTGATATTGTATTTGCAAAATCTTCATATGCGTAGTTTGATATTTTGATAAATTTATGTAATCCCATTGTAGCCATTGCCACTTTTTGTACGAGTATTTTGTATCCTGGAAAATCAGATAGAATCCTCTATCTTTTCTTCAAAACTCCAAATGTTTTCTCAATAATGAAACACAAAGACGCATGATATTGGTTGAATAGTTCTTTTTTATTTCTAGGAGTAGGACCAGAGTTGAATTGAGACATATGATATCTCACAACTCCATTTCGTGATGATCCTATATAGAACTAAAAATCCTTGCTTGTTCGGATATCTTTAATCAAAGAGATAATATTTATCTCTTGGAGGCAAAGGGAGATCAGAATCATTTTGCTGTGTCATTGCTAGAACAGCAGTATCGTGACAAGATCTTGATACTCCATTCCATATATGTGTGAATAAAATATTCAAATCACAAATTTCCATAATGTTCAAAGATGCATTAACATGTCGATTCCAATACATTCCTAGTAATTGAGGCTCCACTTTTACGCTTACATGAGTCTCATCCATAACTCCCACAAATCCACTGAAAAAGGATAATATCTCCAATCTGAGTGAAGCCTTTCAAGAATTAGCATTAGCTCTTGTCTTGTTGGAGTTCTAATATAATCACATGCTAACAGTTTTGTCGCCGTAAGAACTTCTATAAATTTTCTTTATATCATCTCTTGATTTTGTCTTCTGATTAATTTTGGTGACTTTCATTTATATTTACAGATGTTCCCAATATGTTAAATAAACCTCATGGTCTAGGTGGATGTGAAATATGGCCAATGTTATCATTTGGTGAAGTTCCTACTGCTGCATTATTTTCTTGTTGAGTATTCCTCACACTTTCTTATTCACTTCCACCTCAAAATCCATATTAAGTATTTTTTGGATTCGTCCTCAATGGCCAGCCTTGTTGAAAGTTTGATGAAAGCCCCCACCCTGAAGTATTTGGTGAAAGCCACCACTGTGAAGCATTGGTGGTGTATCCCACTGTGAAGCATTTGATGACGTACCCCACTGTGAAATATTTGGTCGTGTGGTCCATTTTTGAGAATTTGGAGGTGTACCACGTTGTTGACAATTTGGTGGTGGTCCCCATTGTTGGGTTGGTTGGGGTGAACCCCATGGTTGAGTATTAGATGATGTTCCCCATTATTGAGAATTTAGTGATGTGCCCCATTGCTGAGAAAACGGTGGGGTATCCCAGTGTTGATCAATTGGCGGTGCGCCCCATTGTTGACCATAAACTCCCAAATGATTGGTCTGCACCTAACTGTTTGGCACATTTTCATTGTTCCATGAAACACAGGTCATAGCTTCCAATAATTATAACTTATCTTCATCGATGCTTCCAGCTATATTAAGAAAATACTTACGCCAAAATGCTAACTCTTTAAGAGTATTAACACATGTCTAGTAAAATCTTCCTTTTGGAATGTTAAGAGCAAAAAATATTCCTTCTACCTTTTTCCATTCATCATAGTTTTCTTGGTCAAACCACCTGGACAAAGTTGCTGTAAACTTTGACGTTGGAACTCTGTATATCCAACTATAGTGTCTTGTATAGTTGTTTCAAAATATTGTCTTCTTCAACCTCCACGTGAACCACTCCTTATAGGAAAGCGTGAGTTTTCTCCAAACCTTTTGGAATTGCTTCCACGCCTAATGCTTGATTGTGAATTTTGCCTTCCTCGTTAATGACTTATGTGGCCAGGATGTTGTACCATTTCATTGGTGTTTTCATTCAAAGGATGTGTATCATCACCAATTAAAACATGATATACATCTTCTTCTTCTTCTTCTTCTTCTTCTTCTTCTTCTTCTTCTTCTTCTTCTTCTTCTTCTTCTTCTTCTTCTTCTTCTTCTTTTTGGAGGTGTACCCACGTTGTTGACAATTTGGTGGTGTGTCCCATTGTTGAACATTTGGTGGTGGTCCCCATTGTTGGGTTGGTTGGGGTGAACCCCATTGTTGAGTATTAGATGGTGTGCCCCATTATTGAGAATTTAGTGGTGTGCCCCATTGCTAAGAAAACGGTGGGGTACTCCATTTTTGAGCAATTTGCGGTGTGCCCCATTGTTGACCATATGAACTCCCAAATTATTGGTCTGCACCTAACTGTCGTTGTTCCATGAAACACAGGTCATAGCTTCCAATAATTATAACTTATCTTCATCGATGCTGATATACCATGGATTTTACCCATTATTAGCCATGGTATAAAGATATTTTTAGATATAATTATTATTTTTTGGAGTCTATTTAGTATGTTTTCAGGTTTAGGAGTTTTGGAATAAAGTGATGATTTTGGAGCATTTTAGAGGCAAAAGGAGAAGTTACCCGAGCTGACCATCGAGCAGACCAGAGGCCGACGATCAGAGATTAAAATCGATCAATGGACACCTTGTGCCATCGATCAACGGTGAAGCAAGATGAGCCCAGACGACTTAAAGCCCAAGTCAACACCAAATTACAAAACTGCCCCTAACGAGTTTTTAACCTAGCATTTATGTGCTCTGCCATTGTTCTAGGCAACACACGCTTTCATATTTTCTTATTTTTTATCACAACAAAAGGTTTTCTAGGTTTTTAGTAGTTTGGGGAGAAAATCCAAGACTCCTTCAAAGATTATTGATTGGAACTCCAGTTTTACTTACTATTCTATTTATGCAATTTATTTAGACTATGATTGTGCTTTCTTTGATAATGTCTGAGTAATCTACTTGTTATATTTACGATTTAAATAGGTTATCAGGGATTAGCCCAAAGTATAGAACTGCTAAGTTGTGGTATTCATCATAGGATTGTGCTTATTGCTTGTTCTAGAGTAGCTAACTAGAGCATTGATCTAGGTTGATAGATATATTAACCTGAATAATCTTTATTGAATTAGATCTGTTAGAAACAAATGACAGTTGATCTTGCAAATCTAAGTGAACTTAATCCAACCTTGTCGTAAGGCTTGCTAGGAAAGAGCCGTCGATCGATTATCCTATAGATAAATCGATCGACGTTCTAAAAAAGGCAAATCGATCGACTACCGTAAGGGAAAATCGATCGACGCTTGCTCGGATCAACAAGCGAAAGCTGAGATACCGAAATCCTATGTAATAGATAATTTAAACAAACGAAAGTTGATAGATTATTGCTAAGTTGAGTTCTAATATACCATATAACTTTAGTTTCTATATAACTATAATCCTGATTACCTGAATAGAAACCCTAGGTCTAGTGGTTTCTTAACATTGACTTAAACATCAATCAACCGAAAAACTGCCTTGTTCACCCCTGCTATTTTAATTACAATAATAATTGAACCTAGCTTAAACACTGCTGATTAGGATGTATTGTTTGCCCTGGCTCTCTGTGGATTCGATCCCTAAGTACTACAATTGAACCTCTTATTTGAGAGACTAATTCACTCCTTAGGGTAATTTGAGTGACATCAAATTTGGCGCCGTTGCCGGGGAGCTTTGATCGCCATTAAATTATATCTAGTCCGATTTAGTCTAGGTTATTTTCTTAATTATTATACTGATAAAATCTTCTCTTGTCTTTTTCAGGTGCATGCCCAGCAGTACTAGAAGAAACAAGAAACAACCACTCTTCGTCTCAGACCCTCACGCTTGGAATGCTCGATCCGTAAAGAGAAACGCTCCACATTTATCGACTGCTATACTCGTACATCGATTGATTCTAACCATCCACCATCGACCTCATCACCTCGACCGTCGACCGACTCTTTCCACCCGATATCGATCGGCCGATCACACTGACCATCGATCGACCCCTACTCGCGAGGCATGGTTGCGACTTTAGTCCTTGTACAAGACAAGAATGGAAACCTGCATGACCATTAGGGTCATATGCTTAATGCAGCAGGTCAGAAGATCGGCGATCAGGGGGCTGTAATCCCTGATCCAGATGATGGTGTAGCCGCTGCTGTAGATCAGGCTATGATCTCACTCAAATTACCCTAAGGAGTGAATTACTCTCTCAAATAAGAGGTTCAGTTGTAATACTTAGGGATCGAATCCAAAGAGCTAGGGAATCAATTAAATCTAATCAGAAAATAAATTCTAGGTGAATTGTGGTTTTTATGGTTTAAAGCAATGTAAACAATCCTATGTGAGAAACGTAGTTGCTCGACTAACAAGATGATTG
Source organism: Brassica nigra (assembly GCA_016432835.1). Lineage (NCBI taxonomy): Eukaryota > Viridiplantae > Streptophyta > Magnoliopsida > Brassicales > Brassicaceae > Brassica > Brassica nigra. The sequence continues at coordinate 33,403,396 of CM028247.1, forward strand.
GGTTGAAACTTTAATTGGAAAGCGCTAGACTTAGGGTTTCTATTCAGGTATTAAGAGATTATAATCCTATAGATGCCTAACAGTTGCATGCATGATATATTAGAGCTCAGCTACTTTATTTAACAACATGTCAATCAGATCTCGCAATTTTTGGACGAGACTATTAACTAGATCTAATGACCAGAACAAGAATGTTCGATCACAAGCACTGTTGATTGATGATCATAGAGAGATATCAATCGATACACCTTTCACGCTGTCGATCGATTGTCTAGTAGGGATATCGATCGATAAGCTTCCAGTTAAGCTTTACGCACGGGTTGAATGATGCTCACTAAGCTTCCTAGATCAGCAAATCACCTTACTCTAGCAATCTTAGCTCAATAGATAGGTCAGGGCAATATTATTCAAGAGTGCTCAAACATACAAATTCCTAGGGTTCAATATTCTAGTTAGCAATTCTAGAACAAGCATTAAGAACAACCTATTGACGAGTAGCCACCAAGTCCTGTTCAGATTCCACCTAGCTAAAACCTATAATCCTATTTTTCTTATCTTTTTCGATATATATATATTTAAAAAAATTATTTTTTTTAAAGAAAACTTTCTACCTAAACTATCTAGGATCGAAAATAGAGAGAGAAAATGTGATAAATAAATATACACAAGGCTTTTACCTTCAAAACTTGTCTGAAGAATCTGATCCTCTGTATACCAAGCCCCAAGACAAGCAGTTTGTGTCAAGTTTAGTGTTGGAGGTCAGCTTTGGTTCCTTTAAACAGTCTAAGCAAGTGTGAATAGTTGACAGGTTGATCCACTTTAGCAACTTTAGTACTATCTGCAATCAGTAAGTATAGAATGGTACTAAAGAGTGGTTAGATCATCAAGTATAAATCAATAAGTTCATTGTCCCTCTCTTAGAACTCAATAAAAACTTTTGAAAAGTAACTATAATAAGAATCAGAATAGATAAATATCAGTAAACCTCCCCCAGACTTAAATCACACTGTCCAGTGTAAAACAGTCGTAGTTATGGTGGAAAATAAATCAAAAGGACTCAATTTAACAAGTAAGAAAGATAAACCTGGCCGGATTGAATATCGATCGATGTTCATAACTGGGCATCGATCATCGCAGGTGATGGTATATCGATCGAGTTCGACTACTCCTCATCGGTCGATGCATTGGTCACCATTTTACTTGGATCTTATAAAATCTGCAAAAAAAAAAAGAAAATAAATACTAGTAATTAAGAAAACTAAACTGAAATACCTTATAGTGGGTTTCCTCCCATTCAGCGCTTTGTTATAGTCATATAGCCTTACTTTGGAAGTGTTTGAGCTAGTTGAAGGAAAAACAGCTACTTGTCGGAAAACAACCATCCACATTATCTCTGCTCATTCTGAACCAAGCTGCAATGAAACTTCTTGTGGCCTCATCACTTATGGTCCATCTTTGATCCATCTATAGTGTTGCATTTGTCATGTTCCTTACACTCTGTTGAAGAGCTTCAATGCTGCATTGATGACATCCTATCTTATCATAGGCGTATGCTGATAGCTCCTTCAGTTCCTCTTGCATTGACTCTAACTTGTCATGTATCAGCTTGTCTTGGTCTGATGTAGACGCGGTATCGATCGATGCCACAGATGGTAAATCGATCATTGCTGGTGTAGCCCTATCGATCGATTTGGTGGTCTTCCTCGATTGCTGATTTTTCATGGCGACATGCAAGTTGCTTTTGAATGGCCTTGACTTCTTTCTGTAGCCACTCAGCCTGGAAATCCAAGCCACTGATCCTGTTGTCGAATGGAAAGTAGATGTCATCACACCTCTTGTCAAGTCTGTCCTCCATGGTGTCCATAGTTGTGTAAAGCTTGGATGTGATCTGATCAACCTCTGCTGATGTATAAGGAATCTGTGCTGGTGGTTTCTTGGAGTCGAACGATGCAGCTCGTGACCTATCGATCGATGTCGATCCTTCTTCTTGAGAGCCAAGTTGATCTTGAATTGTGCCAACGTCCATCTGTACTTTGATCATCTGCTTAGACAAGCTGTCCAAGTATCGCATGATGGGTGAACTGAAATGATCGTGCATAACTTCATAGGATTGCAACCTATCTTCTACTGATGCGAACTTGCTGTCGATCGATGTGGTGGTACAGATATCGATCGATGTTGCTTGCTGATGTTGACAGTGATCTTTGTGGCGAAATTCTTCCAAATCTTGCTGTAGGAGATCAATTCTTTTGTTTAACCAGGCAATGTTATTGTCGAGAGGGCTGTAGACGTCATTAATCTTTGCGTTGATGTATGCTATCTCCCATTCATCCTCCTTTTTTACTGAATTCTCCGCTTGTGAGGGATTGTTGGATGTGGGCGGCTGAACATCGATCGATGTTGCTTTGTTGGCATCGATCGATGTTGATGGGTAGCCTCCTCCGCAAGTTGTTTCTTCATACTGTCAATCTCAATCCTCATCTCTGCCATGCTTCTGTAAAGCTCATTGTAACCTCTGTCCAAAGGTTGATAGGTATCATCCACCAGTGTCTGAAGTTCTTCTCCTAACTTCTCTTGAGCTCCACAAATACCAGTTACCAATTCATTAATCTCATCTTTTGTGTAGATCTCTGGTGCTGGCCTGGTCTCTATGAATGGAGCGGCATGTTCTGGAAGACATATGTAGCTCTGAACAAACATAGATGCTCTCTCCAGAAGTTTTCTGATGTCTGCTTTGGTGACAGGGATAATCTCACCAGCTAGTCCTCTTGCATATTCAAACTCATCTCTGTAGACTCCATACTCATCCTTCTGTTCCCATCTGAATTTTCTGGCTCCATACTGATCATAAACTCGTTGTTCAAACTCTTTATCGGTCGATACTGGATGTGCCACGTCGAGCGATGTAGGTGTTGCCCTGTCGAGCGACGTTGGAACATCAACGTCGATCGATGGCTGAGTAACCGGTTGGTAGGATTGGTGGAAGCCAATATCTGCTGCATTAGTTGTAGGATGTTCGTCTGGATCCTCAGGTATGTTGTCTGGATTGCTGCGTTGATGCATAAACAAGTTTTCTGGTCCATTTGCCACCTGAAGGATGTCTGCTATGTCATCTTTGGAGATGTGTAGAATCCTTCTATCCATAGCTCTTGCATGGCCATCTGTGTCCCTGAAAATACCAAATTCATCAGGCATTAGATATCCATACTCGATACGTTTCTTAGTGTAAAATTGAGACTGAGGTAAAGGTTGAAAATCGATCGATGGTGTGGATGATGCATCAATCAATGGTTGACGTCTGTCTGCTGAACTAGGGTTGTTGAATTGATTGCTTCTCATGCAGGTTCCTTCAATGCTCTGGTTTGGGTGTGCGTGTGCTTGCATCTTGCCTGCTTCTGTGGTTTGAAAAATCTTCTGGGGGCAAAACTCCTTTTATAGCAATCAGATGCCCTGCTTTGAATTGGAAAATTTCTTTTTTCCTTCTCAAGGTCGGTTGCCCCAAAATCGATCGATGTACCAGTAATGGTATCGGTCGATGCATGTGAACGTTTTGCTGGATGAGGGTGGGAATCGATCGATGTTGAGTGGCCTCTGTCGATCGATGGCGAATGTGTTAACATGAAGGTATGGCTTGGAAATCAATCTACTTCAAGGGAAATCTCTGTAGCTCGTTCCTTCCAATAGTCCTCATCATACTCCTCTTTAGTATCCCCATTGGTTGAAAGTATTGCAGTATCCACTGCGAAACTCTCATGAAATCTACTGTCTGCCCAACTGCCTATTGAATAGTCATCTTGTCTGCTGTTGGATTGAAAAGCAAAATCTGGATAGCAATGATCTGGCAAATCATAGTGGTCAACTAGATGCTCCATGTCAATCGACGTGGGCTGATGATTATCGGTCAGTGTTGATTCACAGGAATCGATCGATGACTCATAGATGGTGTCGATCGATGCCGAGTACTCTGTCTCATACTCTGCTCCACAATGGCATGCTGCAATATAGACAAGATCGTCTCCAATCTCCACGAGGTTAACCTGTTGTTTGACGACTCTGACTGGGTCATAGTGGATGTCTGGATCTATCAGTGTCAGGCATAATCTGTTGGTGTTCATGTCACATACAGCTCATACTGTAGCCAAGAATGCTCTTCCAAGCAGAAGGGAAGAGTTCCAGTTTAGCTTGATATCAAGGACATGAAAACCTACTGGGACAAGGGCATTACCAATCTGCACCTCAAGGTCTCTGATGATACCTCCTAAGTTCCTCTGAGAATGGTCCACAAAGGTGAAAGATTCTGAAGAAGGCTCTACTTTCAGGCCCAGGTGGTCTGCCATAACCTTAGGTAGGATGCTGACTGATGCTCCTGTGTCACAAAGTGTATGGGGAAATTCAATACCTTTCACTAGACATGGTATTGCAAAATTCCCAGGATCACTCTTGTTCTTCAATGTGATCCTATGTTTCATCCTTTCTCTGACATGATGAAACATTCTCCTAATGTCCTCCTCAGTATCCTTTGTCTCTCTGAAGAACATCCACAATCTGTGTGTGAAATAACCCTCCTCAAAAGATTTCTCCAGTGGGATTCTGAGGACTCTCTTAGTGAAACCATCCATCTCCTTCTCATTAGCTTCCCTCTTCAGGTTTTTAGGAATCTTCTCCTTCCTTTTCCTCAACTTTATCCATTCAGTTTCCTTATCAACTTGTATAGGCTCTGGTGTAGTGTCTGAAGGTTTGCTTGTAGTCTCTGGCGGGTTAGCTGATGGTTTAGGTGGTGGTCAGAGTGCATTGATTCGGGATATATCAATGGATGGTAACTGCACTCGGTATGTGAGTGGTACTCGTCGATCGAAGTTGGGCTCTCTCTTTCGATCGATGTTGTGCTCTCTCTGTCGATCGTTGGCTGGCTCGGTCTGTCGATCGATGTTGACGTAGAAAGGGGAGGGTGGGTGTGGATGTCGCTCTGTGAATTTTTCATGAGTCATAATTCGTACTGCACTGCAATTTGCAGTCGACTTGGCAGGTGACATCGATCGATGTTGATAGAGGTCTGTCGATCGATCTGTGTCGTAGCTTGTCGATTGATGTATGTTCTCCGATATCAGTCGATACCAGTGTGATCCGCCGAATCTCATGGAACTCTCTATCTCAAAGTCTCCTTCTTCAAGCTTCTCATGCTTCACCACCTTCCAGAAATCATCATATATAATGGCATTGACGTGGTGGTGTATGCTTTCATCTCCTTCCTCTCTAGTCAAGGCTTTCTGCCTCTTAACAGCTTCTCTAGTCTGAACAACCTGCATCTCAAGCTTCCTAACCTGAGTGCCTAGATTCTCAATCCTTGTGTTCAGATTGGTGTAGACAGAATCAATCTTCCCATTGAAATCCACTGTTAGCTTTTGCTGTCCTTCAAGAACTCGATCAAGTATAGTCTCAATCTTGCTCTCTTGAGTCTGTGGTGGGTGATTCTGGTAAGCTGAATTTCCATAGTTTCTGCTGTTGATGCTGCAGGATTTCTAAAAATGTGAACTCTGGTTGTAGTTACTCCTCTGACCATTGCCATAGAAGTTCCTGTTTCTACTCTGGTTTCCAGACCTCTGAAATCCAGTGCCTCCAATGTAGTTCACATCTTCTTCTTCTTCTGTGTATACAGCTTCTTCTTCTTCAGCTGAGCAGACCTGCTTCCTGAGAAGCTTATGAACAACATCCAACTTTGCTCTAACTTCTTCCATCTGATCCTTCAAGGGATGCAACATACTACTTTCTCTCAAAGTCAGTGTTCTTGGTGCTGTCTGTTAGCTAGATTCTCTATAAGTCTTACAGCCTCTTTTGGATTCCTGGTGTTGAAGTTTCCCTCGCTAACTGTATCAAGAGCCATCTGATACATCAAGGCGATACCTCTGCGCGAATGTAGCAATTTTGCTCCTCAAGTCTTCAGCGCGTGCCTCATTAAAGAAGTTACGCAAGAAAGCGTTCTTGATGGCGGCCCAGGATGTAAGAGATCATGTGGGTAGCTGCTTACGCCAATGCGAAGCTTCTCCAATCAGAGAGTATTTGAAGCGCTTGCAGAGTAGGTAGTCCTCAGGGACTCCATCCATGCAGATAGCAGCAATAAGATCCTCAAAACTCTCAAGATGGTCCATAGGATGTTCGTGTGGTAACCCAGAGTAGGGTATCTGCGACACGATTGTGTAGTACTGTTGCTTCAGCTCGAAATTTGCCTTCTGAATCTCTGGAAGGTGAATGGCTGATCTGTTGATGTAGTACTCATCTGGACGGTTGTAGTCAGCCAATGATCTTGCTCGAGCAGACTCATCTACAGGTATTACATTCCCCTGCGCATCTAGTTTCTGACCTGTTGCATTACGCAGATGACCATCCTAGTCATAGAGGTTTCCATTCTCATCCTGTCTGAGAATAACAATCGCAACCATGCTTCGCGACTGAGTATCGATCGATGAACAAGGTCTAGTGTCGATCGATGTCGAGCGATGCAAGTCGGTTGACGGTTGAGTGTCGGTAGACTATTGGATGCGAGAATCGGTCGACGCGAAAGCTGTTGTGTCGATCGATGTAGAACGTAAGTCTTTGCGGATCGAGCGTTCCAAGTGAGCAGGATCATATGAGAATAGCAGTTGTTTGTCCTTGTTGCTTCTGGTACTACTGGGCATGCACCTGAAAAGACAAGAAAAAAATTTGTATCAGAAAGGGGTCAAAGAAAATGAAAACCTAGAATCAATAAAAATAAATCTAATGGCGATCAAATCTCCCCGGCAACGGCGCCAAATTTGATCTCACTCAAATTACCCTAAGGAGTGAATTATTCTATCAAATAAGAGGTTCAATTATAATACTTAGGGATCGAATCCAAAGAGCTAGGGAACCAATTAAATCTAATCAGAAAATAAATTCTAGGTGAATTGTGGTTTTTATGGTTTAAAGCAATGTAAACAATCCTATGTGAGCAACGTAGTTGCTCGACTAACAAGATGATTGGGTTGAAACTTTAATTGGAAAGCGCTAGACTTAGGGTTTCTATTCAGGTATTCAGAGATTATAATCCTATAGATTTCTAACAGTTGCATGCATGATATATTAGAGCTCAACTACTTTATTTAACAACAAGTTAATCAGATCTCGCAATTTTTAGACGAGACTATTAACTAGATCTAATGATCAGAACAAGAATGTTCGATCACAAGCAGTGTTGATTGATGATCTTTGATATACCATAGATTTTACCCGTTTTTACCCATGGTATATTAGTGTTTTTACTACTATTATCTATGTTTTGGAGTCTATTAGGTATGTTTTCAGGTTCAGAAGCATTTTGGAGAAAAGTGATGTTTTAGGTGCCTTTTTGGAGCTTAAAGAAGAGTTCACCCGTAATCAAGACCAGAGGTCGACACCAGAGTTACACATCGATCAATGCACACTCTGTGCAATCGATCGACACACATTAGCCGAAGGACGATACATCGAGATAATAATCGATCGATGTACACCCTGTACTATCGATCGATACTGAGGCGGCAGAAAGACAAGTTGGACTTGGCCGAACTTGAAGCCCAAGATATCACATTTTACAAGAATGCCCCTGACGAGTTTTTCAACCTAATGAACTCATTTATATATGCCTAAGTGTTTTGGCAGAGATACAAGCAAATAGAGTTTTAATACAAGTTTTCATAAGTTTTTCTAAGAGTTTCTTCTTCTTCTACTCATTTTCTTTTACTGTTTCATTACTTTGCAAGTTCTCAGTAAAGTTCTATTCAGTTCTTTATTTGTTAACAAAGGTTATAGAATTCTAGAGCTAGAGGAGAGATCCAAAGATATTTGTGATTAGGACCTAAGTTTTCACCCTCTTATAGATCTATCAATTTCTATTATTACCTTGTTGCTATGAACTACTTAGCCATGTCTGAGTAGATTCATTTGTTAGATTTAGGGTTTAATAGGATATGAGGGATTAGCCCCAACCTATAATTGCTATAGCTGTGATATTTATTGTTAGGATTGTTCACTAATGCTTTTTCTAGCTTAGCTACCTAGAACATGAACTTGGATTGCATTGTTTATTACATGAAATACCTGACAACATCCTAAATATTCTATGACCCTCTTGAGATATGCGAAAGCTGATCTAAGATCATGGTGAGCATTGTATCAACTCGCGCATAAAGCTTGCTTAGAGCCGTATCGATCGATACTCCTATAGAGTAATCGATCGACGTAGCTAGAGGTGTATCGGTCGATATTCCTATCGAAACATCGATCGATACCATCGGCAGAGTAGCCGACCGCAACACCATTTAGCATCTAAGTAATAGATGGTCTAAATAATACGAGAGCTGATGGATTCATTTAATAAGTGTTGAGCTCTGACATATCATGCAAGCAACTTGTTAGCCTTTATAGTATCTATAATCCTGAATTCCTGAATACCTACCCTGAATCTAACTACTTTTCTTTATTGTTTCAAAACCAAATCCTTTCAACTGAGTAATCTTATCCTTACTCAGCAAACCTGCAATTTACTTTAAACTATTTTCAACCTAGCATAGTCATTAAGATTGCATCTTATTTGTACACTAGATCTCTGTGGATTCGATCCCTAAGTATTACAACTGAACCTCTTATTTGAGAGAGTAAAGTCACTCCTTAGGGTAATTTGAGTGATATAAAATTTGGCGCCGTTGTCGGGGAGCTTTGATACAATAGGATTTAATCTGATTAGGTCTAGTTTACTTCTATTTTTATTTTAATTTGTTTTCTGACACAAAATTTTTTTTTCTTGTCTTTTCAGGTACATGCCCAGCAGCACCAGAAGCAACAAGAAATCTCAACTATTGTTCTCAGAAGACCCTGCTAGCCTGGAACATTCAATCTGCAAGGAAATCCGTTCCGCATCGATCGACGCCATCAACTGCCTGTCGACCGATACCGACGCACCCCTGCTGACCGAGACACCGTCTTCGTCGACAGATACTCGCACCTTCACGTCGACCGACACTACTTCACCGTCGACCGACATCTTTCATCCGACATCGATCGATACCCTTAACCGTATATCGATCGATACTTTTTCGCGAGTCATGGTTGCACCTATTATTCTCACAAGAGATGAGAATGGAGACTTGCGTGACCAAGAAGGTCACCTTCGTAATGAAGCAGGTCAGAAACTCGACGCTCAGAATGAAGTAATCCCTGAGCCAGAAACTGCACCTACAGGAGCTGTTCGAACACTAGCTGACTACAATCGTGTTTGGGTAAAAAACGGTTATCTCGAAATCTACGGCTAAAGATCCTTCCAAACTCGAAGAATTCCCGCACGAGCGACTAACGGGGAAAGAGATCGAACAACGGAAAAACCCACGGATGGCGAGATGGCCTGGCGACCGGCGGCACCCGACCTGGTGCCGGCGGCACCTGACCTGGCGCCGGCGGCACCCGTGACGCGGGCCGGCCTGGTGCTGGCGGTACCCCGGCCTGGCGCCGGCGGCACCATTACGCTGGCCGCCTGGCGCCGGCGGCACCGACCTAGCGCCAGCGCACCCGTCGCCGGGCTGGCTAGCGCCGGCGGCACCGCCGCGACGGGCTGGCCTGGGCCGGCGGCCCGTCCGTGGCCGGCGGGCGGCACCGTCCGCGCGGGCGGCCTGGCACCGGTCAACGGCCCTCGTCCTGGTCTCGGTCCCATCGTGTTCGGTCTGATCCCATCTTGGCATGTTCGGATCAATCCTCGTGAGTTTGGTACAATCGAGGCTACGGAATAAACATCTTTCGATTCGGTTGGAATCATCCTAGAGGTTTTACGATAGAAACTATAGGGATTGGATGTCTCGTAGAAGACATCGTATAAAACAAAGATCGATTAACTTGAACATCGATCCTTTAAGCTATACGGTTTATTCTTCGAGAAAGATCGTCTTTCCGAGAAATCGTATAAAACGTTTAACGACTTAAGACAAGTCCACAGACTTACTTACGATTTTTCAGAATTCAGGCCCAATCAGGCTACGACGGTTTATCCGATTTCCCGAAACGTCGGATAAACATCAAGTCACCGGAAGATAGCGGAAAACTCGAGGATAATTACGAAGACCGACGAAAATGGAACATTTCCTGAAGAGATAAGCTTGGGCCCAAAGGCGAGGTCCATCATCCTAAGGCAAACCGACCTAGGAGTGGGTATATAAGGAGAGCAAGAGCAGAAGAGAAATGGATCCGAAAATTAGACTTAGAGCATCCTGCAAGCTTAGAAGAACTAGGGTTGATGTCTAGCATATTTACATGTTTTTAGTTATCATATCTTATGCATTTTTGCTCATTTAGATTAGGCTTTAGGCATCTTTAGGCTCATTTTGCATTCATAAGTCCCTATTAGGTGTTGGAGCACACTTTGGAGATATTGAAGATGTTTGGGAGTTTTGTGATGAAAAAGAGGGGTTTAAAGATGAACATGGAAAAAGGCCTTAGAAGTATCTTCTGATGCTTATATTTGGTGGAGACTTGGCATTTTGAGTTAGCTTTCCATTGGGAGTGGTTTCGAACCATTTGAAGCCATATTGGAGGAGTTATGATTATTTGAGTGAAGGCATGTCAGTACACCCGGGTCAGCACACTCGGCTTGACCAACCCGCACGGAACGAAGGGATGATGCTGGACGATGAAGCACCCGGACAGACATACGCGACCTCGATAGCCCGCACGGCCTGACCGCAGGAACAGACAGAACGTCGCGCTTGGAGCACCCGGAAGAAGCTACCCGCGTGCGAGCCTACCCGAGCGTCCACACCCGAGGAAGACGACCCGCACGTTCCGACAATGGAGAACGCCCAGGATCAGGACGCGGCCGATCACACCCGACCTCCTTTGCCCGCGTACCACTCCACTCAACCCCAGAACATTCGAGCAGGACGACACCCGGCCTTGGCACACGCGGCCTGAAGCACCCGCACGGCCTGCACACCCGACGGAAGGACGCTGCCTGAAGCACCCGCACGCCTGCACACCGGCTGGAAGGACGCAGCCTGAAGCACCCGCACGGCCTGCTTTCTGCTGGACACGGACAGTACGCGGCCTAGAGCACCCGGGGAGGACAACCCGAGCAGTCGGACGAGCCGGACGAGAATCCTCATGGTGGCCATACCCGGCCTGACTGAAGCTTATCCGACCAGGGTATCCGAGCTTCTTCCTTTTGGAGCATTTTGATTGGCTTAGACCATTAATTTTCCAAGGGCTGTTTAGTCATTTTACTTTTATGTGTTTAGGGCTTTTAAGCCTACTATAAATACTCTCATTAACCCAAGTTTGGGACTTATGTTATTTATGATCTAAGAACAAAAACCTTTGAGTAAAGCTTCATCTTTGATTTATTAATCTCATCTCATCTTGTGTTCTTGATTGTTTATCTCATCTCCTTTCTTTCTGTATATGTTTATGCTTGAATCTCTCATGGGTTTAAGAATAAGCATGTGGATTAGTGAGTAGATTCTTCTAAGATCCATGGGTTAGGGTGATAGAGAGTGATTGAGTTAGATCCAAGGTGTCTAGTATTAGATCTATCATTTCCTTGCATAGATTTGGTGTTTTAAAGCTATATTTGAGTTGGCCTCTCAAACATAGAGCTATAGGCATTTCATGCCCGAAGGTGTTCTATGAAATGCCTGAACCAACTCATCTATGCTTTTAGCTCTCTTTGCCTAAGGGATTAGTTGTCTTAGAGGCTAGGATTGCTATTAGACTCATTCTCATTGTTTGCTTTGATCATTACAGCCAAAGGGATTTGGTGTACTTGGGTGATCATAGCAAAAGAGCATTCATCTAGGGATAGAGCTTGCTTAGTTTAGTTGTCTAGGCATAAGGATTAGATTGATTGAAAAGTTAGCATCTTGGATTGAAACTTAATCATTTGATATCAAGTCCCTACACCCATGGGTCTCATTCTCCTCATAAGAAAGAAAGTTTGCTTTTGTTGTGTTTTACTTATTGTTCTAGTTTAATCATCATTCTCTCTAATGGTTGCATTTAGATTGAGCATAGGCTTGCATTCCCTCTGTTTCATTGTCACTTAGGACTGGTTCGACAATCTTATATACTACATCATTTGATTAGAATCTGAAAAGTTCTATCATCAAATTGGCGCCGTTGCCAAATTCTAGTGACATTGGTATTTAGTCACTTGCTTGAGACTAAATCATTTTTCTTTTCTTGTGATATTGACTCTCCTTTTGCATTTTCCTTTGATTTTCAGGTGTTTGAACACAAGATATTGTCACCCCTTCAAAGAAAGCTAGAGCTCCAAGATCTCACAGTGTGGGACCTCTTGTTTTGGAGAAGAACACAAAGAAAGATGCTGAGAAACCCAAACTTCCCACCAAGATCAGAATCAAAGCACCAAACCCAAAGCAATTGGCACCTCCACCCTTGGAGCCAGTAGATACAACTGTTGAAGAAGCATCCTCTCCAATTGAAAGTGAGGCTGAGCAAGAAACTTTCGAAAAGTTAGGTTTCAACCCTCGTAGAGATCGACAAAGGAAGCCGACTGAAGTTGAACTATTGGAGCAGATGAGGCAAGGAGTATCTTGGCCTCCAACCAGATTTGCTGATGAGAGGCTAATGAGGGAGCTAGAAATTGACCAAGACATAAAGGATTTGCTTGCTCTCATGAACATGGACAGCTTCTATTCAATGGCTCACCCAACATATAAAGAAATCTCTTGCCAATTCTTGGCATCCTTGGAGGTCACATTCCACTCTTCTCAACATGAGGAACAAGGGTGGGGAAGAATCAGCTTCAAGATAGATGGGAAGCCTTATTTCATGACCTTCACTGAGATTGAGAGGTGCTAGGCCTCAAGGATTTGAAGGAGTCATCTTTGCCTAAGCTGAAAGGACTTCCTAAAGGAAAGACACTTGCCCATTTCACTTACAAGTTCTTATCAGGCAAGAATAGGGTGTCCAGCAGAGACAAGAATGCATCTATCAGACATCCATCAGTCCGCTACCTCCATAGGCTGATTGTCCATACCATCTACCCAAGGAAGGAGCCAAGCAACGTGAATGGAGAAGACTTGAACCTCATGCACCAAGCCATCCAACACTTTGCCTTACCTCCTCACCTACCTGAAGTTCCCACTGATTTCTACGCTGAATTTGGTATGGTTGGATACTTTGTGAGGCGCCTTATGTACTACAAGGAGTATGCTTGGACAAACAAGGATCCAGAGGCTCAGATTGGAATAGGCGGCTTGATCACACCTTTGCTTGAGCACCAGGGTATTGATTTGGGAGATGATGCATCCGGTCCCTCTTTCATTGATCTCACCTACTTAAAGTCAGCTCATTACTTCTCTGGGAGATACGATGGGAAGTGTGTTTACTCGACTTGAGAGGCCCCACCACAGTTGAGCTGCTTCTCCCTAACTATGAGCTCACTACTTTGAGCACACCAGGTACTATGAGTTTTGATATCAGCGAGCAGCATCTCCTGGGCAGTCATGGAGCTCTTGGCCCTATGACATTGAAGATGAATGAGAAAGCAGCAGCAAAGGCAGCTAAGTTTGATCAGGGATACTCAAGCCGAGCCACAGCTCATCTCTTTGGTCCTCCTCGCTATATGTTTGAGCAATGCACAGGTGCTCTGCCTTTTGGTCCCATTCGCCAAGCTCATGACCAGATTAGCACACTGCAAAGGTGGAACAGAGCTCAAGATAGGACCATCTTCAAGCTCACCAAGAAGTGCAAGGAATTGAGGAAAACTGTGAAGAGACAAGCTGAAGTTTCAGCTAAGTTCATGAGAAAGGTTGCTGATGTTCTGACTAAGGGAGCTGTAGCAGGCTGCAAGGCTGAGGACTTCGATCTAGACACCTTCCTTGCACCACTTCCTCTACCCCTTCTCGACCCAAACGCACCACAAACCGAGAAGCAAGCCCTCCGCAGCTTGAGGAACCCCTACATCGCCCCATCCGCGTCCGGAAACAAGTCACCAAGCCTAAGCACCACTGCTGATGAAGATGAGTCTGAGGGTGAGGCATCAGCCTCTTCCCATGCTCCATAGAGGTACTCCAACACCCTATCATTGTATATACCATTCATCTTTTCCTTTAGCTTTATTTTTCTTCCTTTGGGCCCTTCTCAACATTTAACAAACACAGAGACTGTGTGAATTAAGTGTGGGGGAGGTGCCAAGTTGCTGATCATCTTGTGTTTTATGTCATGAGCATGCATTTGTAGATAGTTATTGCATAAAAAAAAAAAAACAACAATCATGTAGTTGCATTAGGATTGAGTCTAGATCATTCAATTGCATAGAAAAAAAAAATCATCATATAGGTTGCATCATGCATAAGGGGACAAGGATGATAGTTGCCTTGAAAAGATGCTCATGCTAAGTTCTTAAAGTGATACCCTTCATAAGCATAGTAAGTAGCTTGAGCAATCTTAGGATGGCTTGCAAACTTTTTGCCTTGAAATCTCTTCCTAAAGCTTATTTGATTGATTGATGTCATCTCTTTGAAGTTTGCTCCTGTCATATGTAGACTCTAGTCTCTTGCTCATGGTCCCTTGTGTACTAAGTCAATGATAGAACACTTGAGCTGTCCCTCCCATTCTTTGCCTATCTTTTTGGACAAGCTCAAGTGGCACTCCACGCCCTAAAACCCTTACCTCCTTTCAAGCTTTCATTATTTGTTGAGTGAGGCCTTCTTTGGAAAGCTTTACATGTGCATAATGTTGAGAGTATTGGGAACGACAATGCTTGATCTCCATTTTAGCTAGATTAGACACTCATTAATGTCTAGCTTCTAGGATGGGGGTGAGTGTTGTATGGTAAAATCTTGAGGAAATGAAAGGTTTATGAAAGAAAAGATTGACTCATGAGACTCTATTATTATAAGTGATTAAGTCTAGAAGGGATAAGAGGAATGAAGGATTGTAAGCTCCAAGTAGTTTGAAAAGTCTTGGCCCCCATAAAAAAAAAAAAAAAAAAAAAAAAAAAAAAAAGAAAAATATATAATGAAAGGGGGCTAGCAATATCTAGAAAGAGCTGAAAAGTGTTTGAAATGTGTAAATTCCCTTGTAGACTTCATTAAGAAGGAGTTTCAAATGAGAAAATATCTTGAACATTTGGGGGAAATCTTTGGGTGAGAGATGTGAGTGGCATTTTGGCATTGGGAATAAAGATGTGATCTATGTATTTTGGGAAAGGGTAGAACAATGGAGATTGAGCATTGTATGCATGAGTTGATCCCTTTCTTAGATATATTATGTGCAATGTCAAGGCTACTTGTTTTGAGAGTGAACCACCCCTTGAAAGATCCCTTTGAACCCCTTATTTCACTTGAATAAAACCTTCTACCACCAAACCAAATGACTTGGACCATTTGACCATTTGCAAGAAGTCTTTTGAGTTTGCTTAATGATTGTTAGAGGGCAAATGGAATTGTGGGTTGTGGATTCATGATGAGTAAGTGTAGGGATCAAAGGAGTTAAGATATGCCTTGTTAAGTTAGAGTTAGATTGAGTTTTTGCTCCTGCTACTTGGTATGCTTGTGCAAGGTTATCAAGTTGAGAACTAAGAAGAACATTCTTTTGGCTATGAGTCCCTCCTTCAAACCTCTCCTCCTTAGTCCTTGCAAGTTTACTTGTGGACAAGTAAAGGACTAGTGTGGGGGAGTTGATGTCTAGCATATTTACATGTTTTTAGTTATCATATCTTATGCATTTTTGCTCATTTAGATTAGGCTTTAGGCATCTTTAGGCTCATTTTGCATTCATAAGTCCCTATTAGGTGTTGGAGCACACTTTGGAGATATTGAAGATGTTTGGGAGTTTTGTGATGAAAAAGAGGGGTTTAAAGATGAACATGGACAAAGGCCTTAGAAGTATCTTCTGATGCTTATATTTGGTGGAGACTTGGCATTTTGAGTTAGCTTTCCATTGGGAGTGGTTTCGAACCATTTGAAGCCATATTGGAGGAGTTATGATTATTTGAGTGAAGGCATGTCAGTACACCCGGTCAGCACACTCGGCTTGACCAACCCGCACGAACGAAGGGATGATGCTGGACTATGAAGCACCAGGACAGACATACGCGACCTCGATAGCCCGCACGGCCTGACCGCAGGAACAGACAGAACGTACGCGGCTTGGAGCACCCGGAAGCTACCCGCGTGCGCCTACCCGAAGGCGTCCACACCCGGAAGACGACCCACGTTCCGACAATGGAGAACGCCCAGGATCAGGACGCGGCCGATCACACCCGACCTCCTTTGCCCGCGTACCACTCCACTCAACCCCAGAACATTCGAGCAGGACGACACCCGGCCTTGGCACACGCGGCCTGAAGCACCCGCACGGCCTGCACACCCGACTGGAAGGACGCGGCCTGAAGCACCCGCACGGCCTGCACACCCGACTGGAAGGACGCGGCCTGAAGCACCCGCACGGCCTGCACACCCGGCTGGAAGGACGCGGCCTGAAGCACCCGCACGGCCTGCTTGCTGCTGGACACGGACAGTACGCGGCCTAGAGCACCCGGGGAGGACAGCCCGAGCAGTCGGACGAGCCGGACGAGAATCCTCATACGCGGGTGGCCATACCCGGCCTGACTGAAGCTTATCCGACCAGGGTATCCGAGCTTCTTCCTTTTGGAGCATTTTGATTGGCTTAGACCATTAATTTTCCAAGGGCTGTTTAGTCATTTTACTTTTATGTGTTTAGGGCTTTTAAGCCTACTATAAATACTCTCATTAACCCAAGTTTGGTACTTATGTTATTTATGATCTGAGAACAAAAACCTTTGAGTAAAGCTTCATCTTTGATTTATTAATCTCATCTCATCTTGTGTTCTTGATTGTTTATCTCATCTCCTTTCTTTCTGTATATGTTTATGCTTGAATCTCTCATGGGTTTAAGAATAAGCATGTGGATTAGTGAGTAGATTCTTCTAAGATCCATGGGTTAGGGTGATAGAGAGTGATTGAGTTAGATCCAAGGTGTCTAGTATTAGATCTATCATTTCCTTGCATAGATTTGGTGTTTTTAAAGCTATATTTGAGTTGGCCTCTCAAACATAGAGCTATAGGCATTTCATGCCCGGAAGGTGTTCTATGAAATGCCTGAACCAACTCATCTATGCTTTTAGCTCTCTTTGCCTAAGGGATTAGTTGTCTTAGAGGCTAGGATTGCTATTAGACTCATTCTCATTGTTTGCTTTGATCATTACAGCCAAAGGGATTTGGTGTACTTGGGTGATCATAGCAAAAGAGCATTCATCTAGGGATAGAGCTTGCTTAGTTTAGTTATCTAGGCATAAGGATTAGATTGATTGAAAAGTTAGCATCTTGGATTGAAACTTAATCATTTGATATCAAGTCCCTACACCCATGGGTCTCATTCTCCTCATAAGAAAGAAAGTTTGCTTTTGTTGTGTTTTACTTATTGTTCTAGTTTAATCATCATTCTCTAATGGTTGCATTTAGATTGAGCATAGGCTTGCATTCCCTCTGTTTCATTGTCACTTAGGACTGGTTCGACAATCTTATATACTACATCATTTGATTAGAATCTGAAAAGTTCTATCATCAAATTGAATCGAACCGGGTCACCAGTGACAATTACCACTATACTACAACGAAACTTTGTTGTAGTATAGTGGTAGTATTCCTGTCTGACCTTGAGCATAATAATGACAGGCCCTTTCAAGGCTCCCAAGTCAAATGATAGTATAGAAAGGTTGTCGAACCCACAGAGAACTAGTGATCTATAGCACCAAGAATACACAAGCTTCCTTAATCTAAGCAAACAAGAAGATGGATGAAGGTAACAAGCTAAGATCCTAAAAATATAGACAAGGTGATCTCAAATCCTATCAAGAAACAAGTGCAAGAACTCAATCAAATGCTAAGGTGGAATCCATGGGACTAGGAATTTGACTTTAGGTGATGTAGATCCAATCTAGAGGTGGCAAGCCATCAATCAAACACTCTCCTTATGCCTAAACAACAAAACTAAGCAAGCTCTATCCCTAGATGAATGCTCCTTTGCAATGATCACCCAAGTACACCAAATACCTTTGGCTGTAATGACTAAAGCAAGCATGGAGAACAAGTCTAATAGCAATCTTAGCTCCTTTAACAACTAATCCCTTAGGTAAAGCAAGCTAAAAGCATTGAAGAGATGGTTCAGGCATTTCATCGAACACCTTCCGGGCGGAGATGCCTAAAGATCTATTTTGATATGATCAAGACCAAAATAGCATTAAGAACCCTCAACAAGCAAGGAAACAACTAGATTCGATCTAAAGGCGGCAGCTTTCAATCAATCTAACAACCTTAGGCCTAGGCACAAGTATCAACAAACTCTATGGTCAAGAAGAATGTTCATTTGCTAACACATCTCAAACACCAAATGGTCAATGGCTGAACAACATGAAAGCAGTCATTAAGAACAAGCCTACTAGCCATCTTAACACCTTTACAACAAATGGTCTTTGGTAAAGAATGTTAAAAGCTTAGTAGAGTTGGTTCAGACATTTCATAGAACACCTTGTGGGTGAGAAATGTCTAGAACTCAACCTTTGAGAGGCCAACTCAAAAGAAGCATTAAAAGCACTCTACCAGCAAGGAACAAGATAGATCTACACTAAAACACCCTAGATCCTCACTTAATCACCCTAATCACCCTAACCCATGGATCCAAAGTGTGTCTACTCACTAATCTCCATGAAAACCTTAAATCTATGTGAGATTCAAGGCTAATCATGTTTGTGAGAAGGAGAAACAAGATATAAAATGAAGAGCTTCCTTAGATTGATAAAAAGATTCAAGCTTTTACAATATGAGGCAAAGTCTTGAGAGAAAATGAGATAAGTCCCTCAAAGGGGATACAAGAGTATTTATATGGGGCTTGGAAACCCTTAAAAACATAAAGGAGAAAGTCTAAAAAGTCCTTGAGGTCATTAAGTCTTCAGCCAATCAGAATCCAGCAAGAAGGAAGAAACTGGCCAATACCCGGGTAAGGTGGTCGAGTCCCGACCCGCGTATGCTGACCCGCGTACCAGACTCTCGTCCAGCCTTCCAGCCGTGCGGGTGCTTCAGGCCGCGTATGCCAGGCCGCGTATGTGAGCCGTGCGGGTCCTTCAGGCCGCGTATGCCAGGCCGGGTGTGTGGAGCCGTGCGGGGATCTCATCCCGGTGTGTGAGGCCGGGTACACTCCCTGGCGTCCATCATCTCAACCCGTGCGGGTAGGCTAGGTCGGGTGTCCAGGTCGGGTGTCTTGACATGCTTCCAATGAATCGATCATAACTTCTCCAATATGGCGCCAAATGACTTGAAACCACTTCGATTGGAAAGCTAACTCAAAATTCTATATCTCCACCAAATCTTAGCATCAGAAGATATGTCTAAGGCCTCCGTCCATGCTCATCTTTGTCTTGATCAGATCATGGATTGACTTCTCTTTTCATGGCCAAACTTGATTCTTCACCTCTTTTTGGGCCATAAGGCTTCCAAACACCTCAAATCACACCAAAGCATACTCCAACACCTGATAAGGACAAATGAATGCAAAATGGACCTAAAGATGCCTAATGCCTAACTTATATGATCAAAATGCATGAGATATGGATGCTAAAAACATGTAAATATGCAAGCTATCAACTCCCCCACACTAGACCTTTACTTGTCCTCAAGTAATCTTTTCAAAACACAAGGAGGAGAGACATAGAGATGGAAGCAAAGCCAAAAGAAACACTTATAGCACTCAACTTGACATCCTAAAGAAACATAGCAAATAGCATGAGCAAAACTCTCTTATTATGCTCTAGCTTCACAAGGCCTATCAATTACTCTTATGCCTCTACACAAGATGCAATGCTTATCAACCAACAAGTTCTCTTAACCAGCCCTCACATTGATTCACACACACACACACAAGGTGAAGTCTCACAAATGGGCACATGATCTCAATCATTTGGCTAGGTGATCAAATGGTCTAATAAGGATGAAAAGGAGGGTTCAATGCATCATTTCAAGGTGGCAATCACTCAAGAATCAAGGAGCTTGATCATTATGCAAAATTTATCTAAGACTAGGAGCAATTCATGCATACATGGATCCATCCTCACCATTCTACCCATTCCTAATTGATTACAAGTTCTAAACCCTTTTATTCATCCCATAACCAAAATGAAAAATACTCACATCACTCACCCAATGAACAATTTTCTTTCTTCAAAATTCAACCACTAAGGACCCTTTTATTCACAATTCACATTTCAAAGCTCTAACACTTTTTGTTTTCCCTTCCCCTATCTTATTGAATCTTTCTTTTCTTTTTCTTTTGTTTTGTTTTTTTTCTTTTCTTTTCTTTTTTTTTTTTTTTTTTGTTTAGGGAAGGTCAAAAACATCAATCAAGAGCTTCTTATCTTTCTATTCTAGGTCCCTAGGGTTTTCTTTCTCAATACATTCTTTTGTTCATCAATCTCAACATTGTCACATCCCAAACCCAAGATATAAACCTTTAAGGAACAAAACCCCACTCACCATCCTAGAAGCTAGCTCAAATGAGGATCCTATGCTAGCAAGAGATGAGAACAAATCCATGTCGCTCCCAATACTCTCAAGATTTTGCACATGACAAGCTATCAAAAAAGGCCTCACTCATGCAAATCAATGTAGGCTTCAATGAATGGCTAGGGTTCAAGGGTATGGATGTGCCATTTGGGTTAACAAAGAGTGGTATAATGGGGAAAGATAACCCAAATGTGTATGAGACCCATGATCAAGTATGCAAATGCCCATATGCAAGAGAAATTAAGTTCATTCAAGTCTAAGTTCAGGATGGAGCTGGTCTTAAGAACAATGCCAATATCAAGCAAGCAAGCAAGTTTCAAGAAGAGTTTTCAAGGCTCAAAGCATGAAAGCCTTTCAAAAGATGCTTAAGCCACTTGATATGTTTAACTAGGGTGTCAAATTCAGTGCAAACGAGTGTTATTTACAAGGCAAAGCTCCATATGCAAATGAATGCAACCTATATGCTCTAGACTCAATCTTAAGGATGCAAGTGATGCAATCTACATGATTCAAAAAAATTTAATTTTTTTAGATTTTCTATGCACTTATGAATGTACAATGCAATGCATGAGACTCAAAATCACAAAGCACACATGATCAAATATCCGGTACCTCCCCCACACTTAAATCACACAGTCTCCTGTGTGAGTAAGAGAGTAAGAGATACCTCAACAAGGCAAAAGCAAATGTATATACAAGAAGGGTTGGAGTGATACATACTTGGAGTTATTGGCTGAATTGGGTGGTAGAGGACCCTTGGCCTCGAATTCGTGCCACCGGGAGAGATAGGCTGAAACGGATAAGTGAAGGCGGCTGTCTAGAGTTGCAATGCTTGGCTGCCTTTCACCTTTTGTCTAGCCTTAGACCCAACCTGAAAAACCTCAACTATCCTTATTAAAAAGCTTAAAAGAAAGAAAGATAAAGAAATATATAAAATGGATAAACATGGGAATGCCTCCCAAGCGCGCTTGTTTTAAGTCTCTAGCTTGACCTTGTGTGCTTGCTAATCATAAGTATCAAAAAGGTTGAGCCAATGCACCTTTGGTCCTTCTCCTATGAGAACAAGGAACCAAGTATGCAAAGGAGCACACTACTGTCCACAGAAAATAGACAGATTTTTCATCAAAGAGCTTCACTAAAGATGCATCATGAATCATGAGATGCTCTTTGAGGCTAAAATGGTCATGAGAATCAAAAGCATTTGGTGGAAACACAAAGTCAACTACAGGCTCAAACGAAGTTTTAACAAAGTAGTCAACTCTATCTCCATCAACCAAATAATACACAATGTTCACATTCTCATGATAATTTTCAGCATGGGGGGTTTTCTATCTCAAGCAAGAGCTTATCCACATCAAGTTCATCCCCTAGATCAGCAAGTGCAAGAAGAGGTCTAGGTTCATTAAGAATGAAAAACTCAGATTCAAGATCAAATGAAGCACATAGATAACTCTTGTCAAAACAAACTTCAATATGATCTCTAACAAGCTTTTCTATTCTCAACTCATCTAGTTTCCTAGTTTCACATATCAGATCAAGACATTCATTTATGAGCACATGAGAATCAAGATCATGGGCAATATTCTCACCACAAGGCAAGCAAATTTCCTCAAGTTGAAGTTCTAAAGTGGAAATGCTTGTACCTTCCAGCTGGAGTGGTGGAACCCAATACATTACCTCTTTAAGGTCATAAGCAACATCAAACTCATGTTGTGTAACCTCCCTTTCTTCAAACTCTGCTCGATCCCTAATGAGGTGTACCCGGATCATTCGTGCCAGGGATCTCATTGGCTTGCCCTATTCTCTTTCATTCTCTGAAGCCGATGCAACTCCACCCTTTGGTCTGGTGTGAGTATGATATCAAAGGGTGGTGGCTCCACATACACATATGGCTCATCTTCAATGTGATCTTCCTCTTCTTGTGGCTTTTCAAGGTAACTCAAGCCATCACTACAAAACAGAAATTCTAGAATAGAAAGTTAGTAACTGTACAAAAGCAAAACAAAGCAAGAAAATAAAGCTTAGTCTCAAGAAAGATTGAAATCCTAATGATAAATCTACTAGTTCCCGCAACGTAATTTGGCAGTGCTCCATATGCAAATGAATGCAAAATGGACCTAAAGATGCCTAATGCTATATGATCAAAATGCATGAGATATGGATGCTAAAACATGTAAATATGCAAGCTATCAACTGTTATTAATGGTTAGACTAGCGAGCAAGGCTTAGGACGTTTGGCTGCCTGCGACTCTATCTTTTCTTTAATCGCAAATCTCTCGTCTTCGAGAATCCTTGTACTCGTTTCTTTCATCTAATAAAACGCCTTCGGCAAATATTACAATTCCCATCTTTGTCTTCGTTTACTTTATCGATTTCGTGTGTCAACGCAGAGAATCCGGACCTTCAAGGAAAGTCGGGTTTACTTGGCTTTCCTCCGCAATCTTATTTATCGGAAATTGACGGTGTGAATTTCGGTTCCTATTTGGCTAGAAGGAGGGGCGGATTCTCTAACTCGAAAACCACCAATCGATCGAAGTTCAGTATGGCTACTTCAGTCCGCAACATCGTATCTTCGAGGATCGAGCAACGCTAGTATAGCCAAACCTCACAACAATCTCCTCGTAATAGAACTTACGATCCAGGGTATTGACGTAGCAAGGGTATTAGTCGACACCGGGTGCTCGGCTAATATTATCTATAAAAGCACCCTCGAGAGGATGCGTCGATCTAAGCATCCTTACAGATGACCCCAGCCCAGATTCGACTCGGGGCAAGTTATGACCCTCGGTTCGACTGACCTCTCAGTCGAGCCGGAGCGCCGCGTGGAATTCCTGGTGATCGATGGTCCAACATCATACAACGCGATAGTTGGAACACCCTGGCTAAACTCCATGAGAGTGATCCCATCGACATTCCACCTATGCCTCAAGTTCCCGACACTTTTCGGGGTCGAAACAATACATGGTAGTCACGGAGCAGCACAAATCTACCTCGCGAACTAAAACGGAAAAATTCAAATCGAAACCTCTCGAAAAGCAAACGATTCACGATTCGCGGAAACTTCCTGGCAGTCCCAAAGAGCTGAGGCCCTGGAAGGGAAGCGTGAACCAACCTGCGAACCGGTGGTCTCAATCTGCCTCGACGATTCCTTCTTGGAATAGTGCGTCGAAATCGGAGCCAACCTCCGCGAACCGATAAAAGCAGAGCTCATCGCATGCCTCAAAAAGAACCTCAGTACGTTCGCTTGGGCTGCGGAGGACATGCCCGGAATTGACATTAGCGTAACATGTCACGAACTTAACATCGACCCGACTCACAAACCCGTAAAGCAAAAGAGACGAAAGCTGGGACCTGAGCGTGCCACCGCAGTCAACGAGGAAGTCGAAAGACTCCTCAAAGTAGGGTCGATAACAGAAGTCAGGTATCCAGACTGGCTTGCCAACCCTGTCGTGGTAAAAAAGAAGAACGGCAAGTGGCGAGTCTGTGTCGATTTCACGGATCTGAATAAAGCCTGTCCAAAGGATTGCTTCCCGCTCCCACACATCGACCGACTGGTCGAAGCAACCGGAAACAAGCTTCTGTCATTCATGGACTCTTTTTCCGGATACAATCAGATCATGATGAATCCCGACGACCGCGAAAAAACTGCATTCATCACAGACCGCGGAGCGTATTGCTACAAGGTAATGCCTTTCGGTCTTAAAAACGCAGGTGCAACATATCAGCGACTCGTCAACAAAATGTTTGCCGAGCAACTCGGAAAAACTATGGAAGTATACATCGATGATATGCTCGTAAAATCTCTTGACGAACACGATCATATAGCCCACCTAGAGGAATGTTTTGCACGACTCAACCAGCATAACATGAAACTCAACCCGGCGAAATGTAGATTCGCGGTGGCATCGGGAGAATTCCTCGGATACCTCGTAACGTATCGCGGAATCGAGGCCAACCCTAAACAAATCGACGCACTGATAGAGATGGCCTCCCCGAGAACCAAGCGAGAAGTCCAGAGGCTAACCGGAAGGGTCGCGGCTTTGAACCGTTTCATCTCGCGCTCCACGGATAAGTGCCTACCGTTTTACGAAACATTGAAGGGAAACAAGAAGTTCGAATGGTCCGAGCAATGTGAAAAAGCTTTCCAACAGTTGAAACATTACCTGGCCACTCCACCGGTCCTCGCAAAACCGGTGGAAGGTGAACCTCTTTTCCTCTATATCGCAGTTTCCGCAACGGCAGTCAGTGGCGTCTTGATACGAGAAGAACGCGGCGAACAAAAGCCAATCTTTTACGTAAGCAAGACGTTACTGGATGCGGAAACTCGATACCCGCTAATGGAAAAATTAGCATTCGCCGTCATAACCTCGGCAAGAAAACTAAGACCATATTTCCAGTCTCATACTATAGTGGTTCTCACCACGTTCCCGCTGCGGATAATCCTGCATAGTCCGAGTCAATCCGGTAGGCTCGCAAAATGGGCAATCGAACTGAGTGAATACGACGTCGAATATCGCCCAAGGACATGTGCAAAGTCCCAAGTACTTGCGGATTTCTTGGTAGAGTTACCCACTAGAAGCATGACTAACAAGGAACCAAACTCAACTTGGGTTCTCCACGTCGACGGATCTTCATCCAAACAAGGATCCGAATCGAATACGACTCACCTCTCCTAACGGGAAATCCTAGAACAGTCTTTCCGATTGGCTTTTCATGCTTCAAACAATGAGGTAGAATCGAAGCACTCGTCGCAGGCTTGCGGCTGGCCCATGGGTTAAAAATCCGTAATATTCACGCTTACTGCGATTCTCAGTTAGTCGCCAATCAATACAGCGGAGAATATGAGGCAAGAGACGAAAGGATGGACGATATCTGAAACTCGTCCAAGAACTGGCTCGAAATTTCGACCAGTTCGCCCGACCAAAATTCCTCGCCGAAAACGTCCAGGCCGGCGCTTGGCTGCCATTGCCTCAAGCTCAGATCCTTGGCTCCAAAGAGTAATCCCGGTCGAATTCATCGAGCATCCAAGCATCGGACCACCGGTGGTCGTCAATCTAATCCGGGACGAGATTGAAGATGCGGAAGAAGTCGAGGATCAACCGAAGCGGATGTGAGCCCAACCGAGTATGGCTGCGACAGCCCTTGGATAGGACCAATCGAGCCTATATCGTGAATGGAACCTTACCGAAAAATGGGCTCGTAAAGTGAAAACCAAGCCGCGGTTTGTCACGATAGAGGAGAAATTTATAAGTGGTGTTTCTCTGGTCCTCTCATGACATGCGCAGAGGGGGAAAGGGCGAGAAGAATCATGGAAGAGGTCCATTCTGGATCATGCGGAAATCATTCTGGCGGAAGATCTCTCGCGGTCAAAATCAAACGCCACGGTTATTATTGGCCAACCATGGTAAAGACTGCGAGAAGTTCGCCGGAAGTGCGAAATGCCAAAGGCATGCTCCAACAATCCATCAACCCGCGGAGATCCTCTCCTCAATCTCGTCCCCTATCCTTTCATGCGATGGTCCATGGACATCGTCGGACCTATGCACCCATCAAGACAAAAGCGCTTCCTCCTAGTCCTTACGGATTTCTTTTCCAAATAGGTAGAAGCAGAATCCTACGCAAGTATCAAAGACACACAAGTCGAGAACTTGCGAAACATATCATAACTAGACATGGGGTCCCGCTCAAATCGTAACAGATAATGGATCTCAATTTATCTCTGCTCGATTCAAGCATTCTGCGAAAAATGGAAAATACGACTTACAAAGTCAACTCCCAGATATCCGCAATGCAACGGACAGGCAGAAACCATCAACAAAACCGTCCTTGACGGACTCAAGAAATGCCTAGATGCCAAGAAGGGGCCATGGGCAGAGGAGCTCGAAGGAGTTCTTTGGTGCATCGTACAACCCCAAGGCGGACGGTGAAACTCCATTCGCCCTCGTTACGGAACGGAATGTATGATCCCCGCGGAAGTAGAATTCCCCGGAGTACGGAGAAGATTCCTCCCCGAAAGAGAGGATTTAAACGACGCTATGATGCTGGACAATCTCGATCTCATCAATGAACGCCGCGACCAGGCACTCATTCGAATCCAGAATTACCAGCACGCTGCCGCAAGGTACTACAACTCAAACGTACGCCATCGCAGGTTCAAAGAAGGCGATTTAGTCTTACGCAAAGTCTTCCAAAACACTGCGAGCTAAACGCAGGAAAATTGGGAGCAAACTGGGAAGGACCGTACAAAGTCATAAAAGTAGTCCGACCAGGTTCATACCAAATCGCAAACATGCAAGACGTCAAAATCCGAGAACTTGGAATGCGATGCACCTCAAAAATACTACCACTAAACGATAAAACGTGGTACAAAGAACTACGAGATGGCTTGATCCCTAGACAAGGGTGCGTAGGCAACTCGCCAACCGGCGGATTCAGCTATCCCCCCAATTTAAAAAGGGGAGGGTATACTCGTATACTCCCACAAATTTCGAAGACTCTAAAATTTTCGAAACTTTTTCACGACTTTTTCAAAATCAGCCGAAACGGCCACAACAACGGATCTAGTATCCACTAAGCGATTATCACATCCAAAACAAATCCCGGATGACCAACACTTCACGAAGCACTGTGAATGTAGGCGCTTCTCCACGGTCAAACTTACACGACCCCTTGGTCCCGCGTCCAAAACGGAAACAACAGTTTTCTGGCTGCGAACATTCGCAAAGACATCCCCAAAGCCCGCAAGCGTTTCAACACGAGATGCGGCATAAGGAAAAATCAACCTTCAGCATCGAGGCGCTAACGCCGAAGGACATTCTTTCCATAAAACATTGCAGACGAAATCTTCGTCTCTGAACATACAAACGCACCTCAAAACGGTATCATTTCGTTGTTGCTGATCACAACAAACGAACTCTAACGTCCTAAACAGACAAATAGCCGCCCTTCGAGGGGTAGGCTCTCTTACATCCAACAAGGATAAACATAGCGCGCTATACAAGAAATCCAAAATTTTGGTCTAGCTCTTCGTAAAGAAGTAGCTCGACTCCGCAAACAAATCATATAAGCCGACAACAATTCGCGGATTTTAAACGGTACGAGTCAGGTTAAAATCGCAAACAGCAAAACGAAGCCGATTTGTCATCGCAAAGCCTCAGTCCGAGAGTAAACCTAGGTCTTGCCCTAAACCCAGCCACGCTGGATCTTGACATCTCACAGACATAGTATGGTATACGAGATCCAAAAATTTGTCTCTTCACTTAAGCCTATTCGTTTCACGAGTTTTTCGCGTAAATCGGTAAACCGCGGAAAATCTCGCTTTATGCAGACAATAGGTACGGTGATCATCGGGGAAATAGGAATGAGACGACAACTCACACCCTCTTTCTCATACCTTGAAAAAACTGAAGTTCATAAATAATCGAAAACGTTTCATAGATTGAGACTGCCGAAATTCAAACAAAACCCCAAAAGAGGGGCAGGGATTCGAAGCCACCAACGGCCAGTCCCGGTAAATACATCATGGCCTCTTAACGGCCGAAACACATAAAAACGAAATCCCAGAAGGGATTGATAAACCTAGACGCTCCCAGGAGCGTCATCTTCATCCTCACTCGCGACAGGGATAGCCTCGCCGTCGCCTCCCTCAGTCGCATCGCCATTACCCGCCTCGTCCGCGCCAACCTCACGATCTTCTCTTGTGCGCTCCTGATCTTCTGAGTCTTCGGAGGTCGGAGCAAGGGTGCATTTGGCTTGCAGGCCAGCAAGGATTGAATCAAAATCTCCCTCGGTGGCCGCCCACTCTCCTTTACAGGACGATAATCTGGCTTCCTCCAAATCCAAAGACGGGGCCTCGTTACCTCGAAGCAACTCGAGCTCATTCAAACTCCCTTCGATCCCCGCTAAAGCCAAGTCCCTCTTGCGGATGGCTATCAAGGACTCAAACAGGATGGCCATCCTCGTCAGACGACCAAAGAAGTCGTCGCTGGCATCGGCAACCTCCGAGGATCTACGGGCGTTCATCTCCTCGTGAGCCTGAACCTTCTCCTGAAGACGGCGGACTTCCGAGGATTTACTCCTCTTCTCTTTCTTCACCTTGAGTAACGAACTCGCGGTCTTCCTGGTCGCTCAAGATCGCTGATCTGAACCTCAAGCTGGGCGTCGGGCAGCATGGGTGTCCTCGACACCGCAATGCAGCCTTAGTACGCTTCAGAGCTTTGCGACGACTCCAGTTCCTTCGATAGACAAATGACTTCCGACCCGCACTCGCCAAGCATTCCGTCAATCAGCGACACAAACTGCCCGCAAAAAGGAAGGAGTAAGTATCATCGTAAAAATAAAACGGTGCAAGAATTGCAGACAAATTAAAATCGAACCTTGAACGATGGCCACGGCTCGAGTTCGCTTTCGCTCTTCGCACCCGCTTCTTTTCCGCGCCGGCCAGCTTGCCAGCCCCTTGGCAACGGCGGCACCAGCCGCTGGCAGTCCCAAGACGAGTTCCCTCTTCGCCGGGGGAAGAGGTGCAGATTCTATCGCGTCCTCTCTTCCGGAGATCACGATCGGAGCAGTCGAAGAACCCGATGGATGGATCTGAACATCAAGAGTCTGTTCAGGAACAATAACCCCTTCTGTAGACGGGAGGGCATCAGATGGGACTTCGGGCTGGGAACCGAAGGAACAGGCAAAGGAGTTGGAGCCGCGGAAGGAACATCGGCATCTCAGTCCTCGCCCGCTTTGAGCCTTCGCAGCACTACACCGACAGCTTAGCCTTGAAAGAATCAAACCCATCGATGAGGAACGGGTAGCCTCTGAACGGCCTGAACGGCCGGAGCTTGACTGACCGAACCGACGGAGCTTGGCGGCCTCACCCATCTCAACATCAATCATTCTTTCAACTTGGGATGAAGACATTTTCTTTCTTAAGAGAAGAAGAGAGAATTTGAAAAGATGTGAAGAATGAGAAGGAAGGCTGGCTATTTATAAGAAAAAGGTGAAGACACATGTTTCCGCGAAAAATCCTTAGCCGAAAATTTCGATTTTCAAAAATTAAACACTCGCAAAATCGCCTCCGATCTTACGAGCTGGGGCTAACTGTTGGGTCAAAACGGTTATCTCGAAATTCTGCTAAAGATCCTTCCAAACTCGAAGAATTCCCGCACGGCGAATAACGGGAAAGAGATCGAACAACGGAAAACCCACGGACGGCGAGATGGCCTGGCGAGCGGAACCGACCTGCGCCGGCGCACCGTGACGGGGCGCCTGGCGCGGCGGCACCGACCTGCGCCGGCGGCACCGACCCTGGCGCTGCACCAGTCACGCTGGTTGGCTGGCGGCGGCACCCGTCGCTGGCGGCCTGGCGCCGCGGCACCTCGCCGCTGGCCAGCCTGGCGCCGGCCGCACCGTCCACGCGGCTGGCCGGCGCCGGCATCCGACCTGGCGGTGGCACCCGTGGACGCGGCTGGCGCTACTCGCCTGGCGCCGGGTACTCGCCTGGCGCCGGCGGCACCTCCAGCTGGCCGATTGGCGCCGCGGCACCGTCGCACGGCTGGCCGCGCCGGCGTATTCGACCTGGTGCGGGCGGCACCGTCCAGCGGGCGGCCTGGCGCCGGCGGCACCCCGCTGGCGGCCTGGCGCCCGGCGGCACCTCATCGCGGGCGGCCTGGCGCCCGGTCGCCCTCGCCCTGGTCTCGGTCCCATCGTGTTCGGTCTGATCCCATCTTGGCATGTTCGGATCAATCCTCGTGAGTTTGGTACAATCGAGGCTACGGAATAAACATCTTTCGATTCGGTTGGAATCATCCTCGATGTTTTACGATAGAAACTAGAGGGATTGGATTTCTCGTAGAAGACATCGATAAAACAAAGATCGATTAACGAACATCGATCCTTTAAGCTATACGGTTTATTCTTCGAGAAAGATCGTCTTTCCGAGAAATCGTATAAAACGTTTAACGACTTAAGACAAGTCCACAGACTTATTTACGATTTTTCAGAATTCAGGCCCAATCAGGCTACAACGGTTTATCCGATTTTCCGAAACGTCGGATAAACATCAAGTCACCGGAAGATAGCTGAAAACTCGAGGATAATTACGAAGACTGACGAAAATGGAACATTTCCTGAAGAGATAAGCTTGGGCCCAAAGGCGAGGTCCATCATCCTAAGGCAAACCGACCTAGGAGTGGGTATATAAGGAGAGCAAGAGCAGAGGAGAAGTGGATCCGAAAATTAGACTTAGAGCATCCTGCAAGCTTAGAAGAACCAGGGTTTAGGTGGTTAGACTAGCGGAGCAAGGCTTAGGACGTTTGGCTGCCTGCGACTCTATCTTTTTCTTTAATCGCAAATCTCGTCTTTCGAGAATCCACGGGCGTAAGCCAGCCTGGCGCCCGGCGCGCATCCGCGCCGGCGGCGCCGCTCGCACCGGCGGCGTTCCAAAGCGCCTGGCGCCGGCGCAAGCCTGGCGCGGCGCAGACGCCCCGCGATGCCGGCCTGGTACCGGCGGCAAACCAGCCTGCGCCGGCGGCAGACGCCAAAAGCCGCCTGCGGCGGCCAGCCAATGGCCGGCGGCGTGCAGTACCGGCCTGGCGCCTGCTCCTCGCCGGGCCAAGGCGCCCGGTAGGCGCCCGGCGTAAGCCCTGGCGCCGGGTCGACGGCCCTCGCCCTGGTCTCGGTCCCATCATGCTCGGTCTGATCCCATCTTGGTTTGTTTGGATCAATCCGCGAGTTTGGTACGATCACGCTACGAATAAACATCTTCGATTCGACTCGGTTGGAATCGCCCTCGATGTTTTACGACAAAACTAGAAGGATTGGTTTTCGTAGAAGATATCAGATAAAATAAAGATCGATTAACTTGAACATCGATCCTTTAGGCTATACGGTTTATTTTACGAAAGATAGTTTTTTCGAAATCGTATAAAACGCTCAACGACTTAAGACAAGTCCACGGACTTACTTTACGATTTTAAGAATTCAGGCCCAATCAGGCTATGATGGTTTATCCGATTTCTCGAACGTCGGATAAACATCAAGTCACCAAAAATAGGGAAAACTCGAGGATAATTACGAAGATCATTTAAAATGAAATATTTCTGAAGAGATAAGCTTGGGCCCAAAGGCGAGGTCCATCATCTTAAGGCAAACCGACCTAGGAGTGGGTATATAAGGAGCAAGAGCAGAGGAGAAGGGATCCGAAAATTAGACTTAGAGCATTCTACTAGCTTAGAAGAATTAGGGCTTAGGTGGTTAGACTAGCGGAGCAAGGCTTAGGAAGTTTGGCTGCCTGCGACTCTATATTTTTCTTTAATCGCAAATCTCTGTCTTCGAGAATCCTGTACTCGTATCTTTCATCTAATAAAACGCCGAGCAAATATTACAATTCTTATTTTTATCTATTAAACTTTCTCGATTTCGTGTGGCAAGGCAGAATATGGACCTTCAAGGAAAGTCGGGTTTACTCGGCTTTCCTCCGAAATCTTATTTATCGGAAATTGACGGTGTGAATTTCGGTTCCTACAGCTTACGCTAGAAGGTGGGGATGGATTCTCTAACCTCGAAACCACCAATCGATCAAAGTTTAGTATGGCTTCTTCGCAGCCCGCAACATCGTATCTTCGAGGATCGAGCAACGGCCAGTATGGCCAAACCTCACAACAATCTCCTCGTAATAGAACTCACGATCCAGGATATTGACGTAGCAAGGGTATTAGTCGACACCGATGCTCGGCTAATATTATCTATAAAACTGCCCTCGAGGATGGGCCGATCTAAGCATCCTTACAGATGACCCCAGTCCAGTATTCGACTCTCGAGAAGTTATGACCCTCGGTTCGACTAACCTTCTAGTCGAGCCGAGCGCCGCCAAAACACAGAATTCCTGGTGATCGATGGTCCAACGTCCTACAACGCGATAGTTGGAACTCCCTGGCTAAACTCCATGAGAGCGATCCCAACATTCCACCTATGCTTCAAGTTCCCCGACGCCTTTGGGGTCGAAACAATACATGGTAGTCACGAGCAGCGCAGATCTACCTTGCTACCGAATTAAAATGGAAGAATTCAAATCGACCCTCGAAAAGCAAACGATTCACGACTCGCCGGAAACCTTCTGGCAGTCCCAAAGAGCTGAGGCCCTGGGAGAAAAGCGTGAACCAACCTGCGAACCGGTGGTCTCAATCTGCCTCGACGATTCCTTCCGGTAAGGTCAAATCGAGCTAACCTCCGCGAACCAATAAAAGCAGAGCTCATCGCATGCCTCAAAAGAACCTCAGTACATTCGCTGGCGGAGGATATGCCGAATCGACATTAGCGTAACATGTCACTTAACTTAACATCGACCACTCACAAACCCGTGAAAATAAAAGAGACGAAAGCTGGGACCTGAGCAGGCCATCAAGTCAACGAGGAAGTCGAAAGACTCCTCAAAGTAGGGTCGATAACAGAAGTTAGGTATCCATACTGGCTTGCCAACCCTGTCGTGGTAAAAGAAGAACGGCAAGTGGCGAGTCTGTGTCGATTTCACGGATCTGTATAAAGCCTTCCGGGGACTGCTTCCCGCCCCGCGACATCGACCGACTGGTCGGCAACCGCGGGAAACAAGCTTCGTCATTCATGGACGCTTTTCCGGATACAATCAGATCATGATGAATCCCGACGACCGCGAAAAACTGCATTCATCACAGACCGCTGAACGTATTGCTACAAGGTAATGCCTTCGGTCTTAAAACGCGGTGTAACGATCAGCGACTGTCAACAGAATGTTTGCCGAGCAACTCGAAAACTATGGAAGTATACATCGATGATATGCTCGTAAAATCTCTTGACGAACACGCATCATATAGCCCACCTAGAGGAATGTTTTGCACGACTCAACCAGCATAACATGAAACTCAACCCGCGAAATGCAGATTTGTAGTGGCATCGGAGAATTCCTGATACCTCGTAACGATCGCGAATCGAGGCCAACCCTAAAAATCGACGACTGATAGAGATGGCAACCCCAGAACCAAGCGAAGTCCAAAGCTGGGACGCTGGGCAGCATGGGTGTCCTCGACAGTCTGCAATACAGCCTTAGTACGCCAGCTTCCTGCGACGACTCCAGTTCCTTCGATAGACTAATGACTTCCGACCCGACTCTAGCATTCCGTCAATCAGCGACACAAACTGCCCGCAAAAGGAAGGAGTAAGTATCATCGTAAAAACGGTGCAAGAATTGCAGGCAAATTAAAATCGAACCTTGAACGATGACGAGCCAACGGCTCGAGAGTTCGCTTCCTCGCTCTTAGCTTTTTGCTCCCGCGCCGCCAGCCCTTGCCCTTGGGAAACGGCGCACCAGCCGCTGGCAGTCCTAAGACGAGTTCCTCTTCGCGGGAAGAGGTGCAGATTCTATCGCCCTCTTCCGAGATCACGATCGAGCAGTCGAAGAACCCGATGGATGGATCTGAACATCAAGAGTCTGTTCAGGAACAATAACCCTTCTGTAGACGGGAGGGCATCGGATGGGACTTTGGGGCTGGGAACCAAGGAACAGGCAAAGGAGTTGGAGCCGCTGAAGGAACATCGGCGCCTCAGTCCTCGCTTTGAGCCTTCGCAGCACTCGCGCCGATAGCTTAGCCTTGAAAGAGTCAAACCCATCAATGAGGGACGGAGTAGCGCCCTGAACGGCCGGAACCGCCGGAGCTTGACTGACCGAACCGACGGAGTTGGCTGGCCTCGCCCATCTCAACATCAGAATCGCTTTTTCAACATGGGATGAGGACATTTTCTTTCTTGAGAGAGAAGAAGAGAGGATTTGAAAAGATGTGAAGAATGAGAAGGGAAGGCTGGCTATTTATAAGAAAAGGGGAGATCACATAGGTTTCGCGAAAAGAATCCTTAGCCGAAAATTTCGATTTTCAGAAAATTTAACCAGTCGCCCGCAAAATCATCTCCGATCTTACGAGCTGGGGCTAACTGGGGTCAAAAACGGTTATCTCGAAATCTACGGCTAAAGATCCATCCAAACTCAAAGATTTCCGCATCTAACGCTAACGGGAAAGATCGGGCAACGGAAAACCCATGGGCGTGAGAACCCCGGCGCCGGGCGAAAGCGCCCCATTGCCGCCTGGCCAGCGTTAGCCCATACCGGGCGTAGGCGATCCGCAATTTGCCTGGCGCCGCGCCAGCCTGGCGCGCGGCGCCCGAAGCTGCCTGGCGCCGCGGCAGACGCCGCGATCGGCCTGGCGGTAAGCCAGCCTGGCGCCGGTGGCGACGTCCCGCAAGCCGGCCTGGCGCCGGGCGCAGCTAAGCGCCAGCGCGGCCGCAGCGCCCCAAGCCGCCTGATGCCGGGCAAGCCCCTGGCGCTGGTCGGCGCCCTCGCCCTGGTCTCGGTCCCATCATGCTCGGTCTGATCCCATCTCGGTTTGTTTGGATCAATCCTCGCGAGTTTGGTACGATCACGGCTACAGAATAAACATCTTTCGATTCGACTCGGTTGGAATCGTCCTCGATGTTTTACGACAAAAACTAGAAGGATTGGATTTCTCGTAGAAGATATCGATAAAACAAAGATCGATTAACTTGAACATCGATCCTTTAGGCTATACGCCATTTTACGAAAGATAGTCTTTTCGAGAAATCGATAAAACGCTCAACGACTTAAGACAAGTCCACGGACTTACTTACGATTTTAAGAATTCAGGCCCAATCAGGCTATGACGGTTTATCCGATTTCCCAAACGTTGGATAAACATCAAGTCACCAAAAAATAGGGGAAAACTCGAGGATAATTACGAAGATCGATGAAAATGGAATATTTCCTGAAGAGATAAGCTTGGGCCCAAAGGCCAGGTCCATCATCTTAAGGCAAACCGACCTAGGAGTGGGTATATAAGCAGAGCAAGAGCAGAGGAGAAGGGGATCCGAAAATTAGACTTAGAGCATTCTGCTAGCTTAGAAGAATTAGGGCTTAGGTGGTTAGACTAGCGGAGCAAGGCTTAGGACGTTTGGTTGCCTGCGACTCTATATTTTTCTTTAATCGCAAATCTCTCTATCTTTCGGAGAATCCCTGTACTCATATCTTTCATCTAATAAAACGCCTTCGGGCAAATATTACAATTCTTATTTTTATCTATTAAACTTTCTCGATTTCGTGTGGCAAGGCAGAGAATCTGGACCTTCAAGGAAAGTCGGGTTTACTTGGCTTTCCTCCGCAATCTTATTTATCGGAAATTGACGGTGTGAATTTCGGTTCCCACAACCCAACCCGAAGAAGTCTCATCGATCGACACAGCACCAGTACAATCGACCGATAGGCCTGAACAACCATCGACCGATTCAGAACCTGTGCCATCGACCGATACATACATCCAACCATCCAGGTAACAAATTCAAATGTACTTAATCTCGGTAATCTAATCCCGGATGAGTTTGGTATTTTCAGGGATTCACAAGGTTTTGCACGCTCAATGGATGGACGAACACTCCACATATCCAGAGAAGACATTGCAGACGTCCTACAGTTAGCCAACGGATCCCACAACCTATTCCAGCAACAACGCTATGGACCAGACCACCATTATCAGCACCAGGAGGCAGACACAACAACCGAGCCAAAGGAAGCTGAGGATAACCATCTCAACAGAAAGGATCCATATTTTCAACGGAAATCGATCGATACAGAGTGTGTAGCATCGATTGATAAGTGTCCCGAATTCGGAAAGAGAGCCTTTCGATATGGAGTTCAAAAATTCTTTTGGGAGCAGAGAGATGAGTATGGGGTCTACAGAGACGAGAAAGGCTATGCTAGAGGAAAATATGGTGACGTCATCAGAATTTCTAAAGACGACATCAAGAAACTGCTTCAAAGAACTTCAATGGACGAGCGCTCCTACATCTGTCTACCAGAGCACGCTAGTTCATTTACAAGAAGAGAATTGGTGCAAGAAACCTACACCAAAGACGAGATCAACGACATGTTCACTGGTTTACTCGGAGAACGCAAATGGGAAAAGCTCTCCATGGAAAAGAGTTTAGAAGAGGCCACATACAATCTTCGCAGTGAGATGAACTGGATGTTCAGTGCAGACCAGGCATTACTCAAGAGGGTTCAACGTCTTGAGCTGGAACTTGAAGATCTTCGCAACGCACAGAACCATAGCTAGAAAAGATCAATATCGATCGACGGAGTAACATCCACATCGATCGATATGAAGCCTGCACCATCGACCACTTACTCAAAACATGAGGTTGATGAGTCTCTTGGAGATATCTGGAAAGAATTGAAGAAAGCAGAAGCTCGTCTCGGCAGCAAACTCACCAAAACATGTGAACCTATCTTCCACAACCTAGGGGATCTAAGCATCTGCACAGAAGAGATGAAGAGATCTATCCGCCTTATCAATGAAGCACATGCAGATATGAACCCCGCTGCACCTTGCAATCCTTTTGGAGGATTGACTCGTCTGAAAGCAGTTGAGAGGAAAATTGCTGATATACATTTCTTAGTAGACAAAGAAGTGGAGGAACTCGCACTACGAATAGATACTATGCAGCAGGAGGCTGAGAAGTTCCAACGTCAACTTGATTATCAGGCTGCATCGATTGCATCGATCGACGAGCTCAACCTCACATCGCTCGATAGGCGTTTGACTGAAATCGACGGCCAGCTGAAGCTCTTTGCCGAGAAGCTTCACGGGAATCTGCAGAAGCAAAAATCGACAGATGAACAACCTGTTGCATCGATCGATATACAGACTTCAGAGATCTGTACCAGAGCTGATTTGGATAAATTAGCTGATGAAGTCTACACGGCAATAACAAGCGTGGATGATTCACAAGATAGACGTCTAAACCAAACGTATTTCCCGCTTGTTAACGAGGTTGGAAGCATGGAATCTAGAATAGAAGGGATGCAGAAAGAAATCTAAGCCATTCAGAGGCAGCTTGCGAGCAGACCTGCACCCTTAGAATCGATCGACAGAGGATCCAGCGCATCGATCGATGGACTTCAACAGCCATCGACCAACATTTCAACAAAGAAATCGATCGATACCAGCTCCATCCACGACAAAATGATCCAACGCCTTGATTCAATGCAAGCGAGCTCAGTGATCTTTCCGAACATGCCTACAGGAAATTAGGATGGCACGAGTTCAGCATTGAAGGTCATGAAGAAAGGATTCAAAGGATCACTGATGAGTTGATTGAGATAAAGAAGAAACGAACCAGAGAATATGAAGCCACAAGAAGCCTATTTGAGGCATGGTTCGGTGAGAAGAAGATACAAAGGATACTTGTTTCCCAACGAGTACCTGGACTTTATTTCAGTAGCTCATTCCATCCAAAGTCAAGCTAGATGACTATAATCAAAGCGCTGAGTGGGAGGCAACCCACTGTTAGGTAGTTTTTCATTTTATTTTATCTTTAGGATTTTATTTTTCGTATTTGTTTTTCTTTGCAGTTACAACTAGACGATTGCCACTAAAATCGACCGACATGACACAGTCGATATCGATCGACATGAACCACACAGAAGAGATCGACGAAGGCGACTCAACATCGATCGATACGCATCACGGTCAGGTATATCGTTCTAACTTTTTTTTGATATCAGTGTACTTTATTATTGCGTATGCCTTCACTGGACTGGTTGTACATTGGGGACAGTGTATGATTTAAGTCTGGGGGATGATTACTGATGCTGTTTACCTTTTGATTTCATCCAAAAATGTTTTCAAAATGGTTTTTATTGAGTCAAGAAAGGGATAATGATAATTTAAATTTTCACTTTTTATCTAACCAATCTTTTAGGCACCATTCTTAGATTTGTTGATGCAGAATGTACTATAGATGCTAAAGTTGATCATTTATCAGCTATGACAACACTTTCATTGATTGTCTCGAGGAACCAAAGCTGATTTCCAACCTAACCTGACATTCTTTGCTTGTCTTGGGGCTTGGTATACATGAGATCGGATGCTTCAAACAAGTCTGGAAGGTAAAGC
The DNA here is from genome assembly GCA_016432835.1 of Brassica nigra. Classification (NCBI taxonomy): domain Eukaryota; kingdom Viridiplantae; phylum Streptophyta; class Magnoliopsida; order Brassicales; family Brassicaceae; genus Brassica; species Brassica nigra. The sequence continues at coordinate 33,441,956 of CM028247.1, forward strand.
CTTGTGTAGATAATTTTATCACCCTCTCTCTCTCATTTTCGAAAATTAGATTTAATTATATTCAGTTAAAAAAAATTATCTTAAATTTATGTTCTAGGATTAGTTAGTTATTAATTAGGAAGGAATTCGAACAGGGCTTGGCGGTTACCCCCATCAAGACTTGATTCATAAGAATTCTATAGGTAAAGGGTTCGAACAGGGCTTGGTGGTTACCCCTTTCAAGACTTGCTTTGCAATGAATCCTAGGATATAGGTCAAAAAGAAGTGAACAGGACTTGGTGGCTGCAACCATTAAGGCTTGATTCATGGAAGCCTGTCCAATCTTGGTCAATGTCTTGCGAATGAAAGCAGACTTGACTAGGAGAGAAATAGTAGAGAGAGAGGATAGGAACTAATTTTTACCTGCAGGTCCAGATACTTGTTTGAGCAACCTTGCATCCTGTGATCGATACTCCCAAGGTAAAGCCTGCACTTATATTTTTATGTACAGAAATGAAATCAGTAGAGGGGTTAGTCAGACATGATTGCTAAGTTGTTGGCTAGATGATCAAGGTTGTTTAATTAGGATATTGCATAATGTGCTTCTGCTATTGACAGACTCTTAGATGAGGTTTGCAACAAAGTAGAGGTTATGATTCTAAATTTGAATTTGATTTAGTCCCTGCTTTTCAAAACCTCTTAACGAATGCCTGTGTGTTTGCTTGAGGACAAGCAAAAGGTTAAGTCGGGGAGAGTTGATATACCATGGATTTTACCCGTTTTTACCCATGGTATATGAGTGTTTTTACTACTATTATCTATGTTTTGGAGTCTATTAGGTATGTTTTCAGGTTCAGAAGCATTTTGGAGAAAAGTGATGTTTTAGGTGCCTTTTTGGAGCTTAAAGAAGAGTTCACCCGTGATCAAGACCAGAGGTCGACACCAGACTAACACATCGATCGATGCACACTCTGTGCAATCGATCGACACACATTAGCCGAAGGACGATACATCAAGACAATAATCGATCGATGTACACCCTGTACTATCGATCGATACTGAGGCGGCAGAAAGACAAGTTGGACTTGGCCGAACTTGAAGCCCAAGATATCACATTTTACAAGAATGCCCCTGACGTTTTTTAACCTAATGAACTCATATTTATATATGTCTAAGTGTTTTGGCAGAGATACAAGCAAATAGAGTTTTAATACAAGTTTTCATAAGTTTTTCTAAGAGTTTCTTCTTCTTCTACTCATTTTCTTTTACTATTTCATTACTTTGCAAGTTCTCAATAAAGTTCTATTCAGTTCTTTATTTGTTAACAAAGGTTATAGAATTCTAGATCGAGAGGAGAGATCCAAAGATATTTGTGATTGGGACCTAAGTGTTCACCCTCTTATAGATCTATGAATTTCTATTATTACCTTGTTGCTATGAACTACTTAGCCATGTCTGAGTAGATTCATTTGTTAGATTTAGGGTTTAAATAGGATATGAGGGATTAGCCCCAACCTAGAATTGCTATAGTTGTGATATTTATTGTTAGGATTGTTCACTAATGCTTTTTCTAGCTTAGTTACCTAGAACATGAACTTGGATTGCATTGTTTATTACATGCAATACCTGACAACATCCTTAACATAATATGACCCTCTTGAGATATCAAAGCTGATCTAAGATCATGGTGAGCATTGTATCAACTTCATAAAGCTTGCTTAGAGTCGTATCGATCGATACTCCTATAGAGTAATCGATCGACGAAGAGGTGTATCGGTCGATATTCCTATCGAAACATCGATCGATACCATCGGCAGAGTAGCCGAACACCATTTAGCATCTAAGTAATAGATTGTCTAAATAATGCGAGCTGATGGATTCATTTAATAAGTGTTGAGCTCTGACATATCATGCAAGCAACTTGTTAGCCTTTATAGTATCTATAATCCTGAATTCCTGAATACCTACCCTGAATCTAACTACTTTTCTTTATTGTTTCAAAACCAAATCCTTTCAACTGAGTAATTTTATCCTTACTCAGCAAACCTGCAATTTACTTTAAACTATTTTCAACCTAGCATAGTCATTAAGATTGCATCTTATTTGTACACTAGCTCTCTGTGGATTCGATCCCTAAGTACTACAATTGAACCTCTTATTTGAGAGAGTAAAGTCACTCCTTAGGGTAATTTGAGTGATATCAATCTTAGAGAGATATCGATCAATACACCTTTCACGCTGTAGATCGATTGTCCAGTAGGGATATCGATCGACAAGCTTCCAGTTAAGCTTTACGCACGGGTTGAATGATGCTCACTAAGCTTTCTAGATCAGCAAATCACCTTCCTCTAGCAATCTTAGCTCAATTGATAGGTCAGGACAGTATTATTCAAGAGTGCTCATATATACAAATTCCTAGGGTTCAATATTCTGGTTAGCAATTCTAGAACAAGCATTAAGAACAACCTATTGATGAATACCACAACTTAGCAATCTATAGTTAGGACTAATCCCTTTAACCTATTTAAACCCTAAATCTAACAATGGAACTACTCAGACATGGCTAAGCAATTCATAACACAAGCAAGGTAAGAAAACTGCATAGTATAGATAATAAATGTAATGGAGTTCCAATCTTGCCTTCTGCCTCCTAACACCTAGGCAAGTATTTATCTACTAGGTTAAAAACTCGTAAAGGGTAGTCTTGTAATTTGGTGAAGTCTTGGGCTATAAGTCGGCTGGAACCAAATCAGGCTTTTCGTGCCTCGATATCAATCGATGGCACAGGATGTGCATCGATCGATTATAATCTTCATTTGTCGGGTCTTCTCTTCTGTATCGATCGACATCACAAGATGTGCATCGATCGATTATTGTCTCTGAATGTCGACATCTGGTCTGGTTTGATGGTTGATGTACCATGGATTTGACCCACTTTCACCCATGGTATATTGGTGTTTTACTATATAATTATTATGTTTTCTAGCCTATTAGGTATGTTTTCAGGTTCATAAGTGTTTTGGAGTAAAGTGATGATTTTGGAGCCTTTTAGAGCACAAAAGAGATTTCATCCGAGCATACCATCAAACCATACGAGAGGTCGACATTCAAAGACAAAAATCGATCGACGCACATCCTGCACTATCGATCGATACGGAAGAAAAGACCCGACAAATGAAGATTACAATCGATCGATGCACATTTTACGCCATCGATCGATATCAAGATGCGAGAAGCCTGATTTGGTCCCAGCCGACTTACAGCCCAAGACATCACCAAATTACAAGATTAATCCTGACGAGTTTTTAACCTAATAGATAAATACTTGCCTAGGTGTTATGAGGCAAGAGAGCTTTTTTTGTATTCTTGTTTCCACAGCAAAAGTTTAGAGAGATTTTGAGAGTTGGAGAGAAGATCCAGAGAGATTTGTGATTGGAAATCCATTGCTTTTTATTATCTATACTATGCAGTTTTCTTACCTTGCTTGTTTTATGAATTACTTAGCCATGTCTGAGTAATTTCATTATTAGATTTAGGGTTTAAATAGGTTAAAGGGATTAGCCCCAGCTATAGATTGCTAAGTTGTGGTATTCATCAGTAGGTTGTTTTTAATGCTTGTTCTAGAATTGCTAACTAGAATATTGAACCCTTGAAATTTTTATGTTTGAGCATCCTTGAATAATATTGTTCTGATCTATCTATTGAGCTAAGATTGCTAGAGTAAGTGATTCACTGATCTAGGAAGCTTGGTGAGCATATTCAACCCGTTCGTAAAGTTTAACTGAAGCTTATCGATCGATATCCCTATTGGACAATTGATCGACAGCGTGAAAGGTGCATAGGTCGATATCTCTCTAAGATCATCGATTGAAACTGCTAGTGATCGAACATTATTGTTCTGGTCATTAGATCCGGTTAATAGACTTGTCCAAGAAATTGCGAGTTCTGATTGGCTTGTTGTTAAATAAATTAGTTGAGCTCTAATATATCATGCATGCAACTGTTAGGCATCTATAGAATTATAATCTCTGAATACCTAAATAAAAACCCTAAGTCTAGCATTTTCCAAATAAAGTTTCGAACCAATCATCTTGTTAGTCGAGCAACCGTCGACCGACACTCAGACTCTACCGTCGGCCGACTTTCATCGCTTGACATCGATCGACACTACACAAGCTACATCGATCGATACTCAGTCGCAAAGCATGGTTGCGATTGTTATTCTCAGACAGGATGAGAATGGAAACCTGTATGACCAGGATGGTCATCTGCGTAATGCAACAGGTCAGAAACTATATACACAGGAGAATGTAATCCCTGAGCCCGATACTGATTCTACAGAAGCTATTCGACCTGTAGATGAGGCTGCTCGAACAAGACCACTGGCTGACTACAACCGTCCAGACGAGTACTACGCCAACAGATCAGCCATTCGCCTTCCAGAGATTCAGAAGCCAAATTTTGAGCTGAAGCCAAAGTACTACACACTCGTGTCGCAGATACCCTACTATGGGTTACCACACGGGCATCCTATGGACCATCTTGAGAGGTTCGAGGATCTTATCGCTGCTATCCGCATGGATGGAGACCCGGAGGACTACCTACTCTGCAAGCTTTTCAAATACTCTCTGATTGGAGAAGCTTCGCATTGGCTTAAGCAGCTACCCACAGGATCTCTTACATCCTGGGCCGACATCAAGAACGCTTTCTAGCGTAACTTGATGAGGCACGCGCTGAAGATTTGAGGAACAAGATTGCTACATTCGCGCAGAAGACTAGAGAGTCTTTCAAGGACGCATGGATCAGATTCAAGTTCTTCCAGCGAGACTGTCCACACCATTGATTCTATGAAGTGCAACTGCTTAGCACTTTCTATAGAGGTATCGCCTTGATGTATCAGATGGCTCTTGATACAGCTAGCGAGGGGAACTTCAATACAAGGAATCCAGAAGAGGCTGTGAGACTTATAGAGAATTTAACAAACAGTAGCAGCACCAAGAACACTGACTTCGAGAGGAAGAAGTCTGTTGCATCCCTCAGGAAGGATCAGATGGAAGAAGTTAGAGCAAAGTTGGATGTTGTTCAGGAGCTTCTCAGGAAGCATGTCTACTCAGCTGAAGAAGAAGAAGCTGTATACACATAAGGAGAGAAGGTGTGAACTATATTGGAGGTATTGGATTTCAGAGGTCTGGAAACCAGAGTGGAAACATGAAACTTCTATGGCAATGGTCAGAGGAGTAACTACAATCAGAGTTCACAGTCTCAGAAGCCTTACAGCAATAACAGCAGAAGCTATGGGAATTTAACTTACCAAAATCCACAACCACAGACTCAAGAGAGCAATATTGAGAGTATGATTGATCGAGTTCTTGAAAGACAGCAGAAGCTAGCAGTGGATTTCAATGGGAAGATTGATTCTGCCTACAATGATCTGAACACTAGGATGGAGAATCTAGGCACTCAGGTTGGGAAGCTTGAGATGCAGGTTGTTCAGACTGGAGAAGGTGTTAAGAGACAGGAAGCCTTGACTAGAGAGGCAGGGGATGAAAGCATGAAGCACCACGTCAATGCTATTATAGATGATGATTTCTGGCAAGTGGTGAAATATGAGAAGCTTGGAGAAGGAGGCTTTGAAGTAGAGAGTTCCTTGAGTTTTGGCAAATCACATTGGTATCGATCGATATCGAAGGACACACATCGATCGACACACTACGACAAGGATTGATCGGCAGACGTCAACCACCATCGATCGATGTCATCAGTCGAGTCGACTGCGAACTGCAGTGCAGTCCGGATTATGACTCATGAAGAGTTCGCGGAGCGACATCCACAGCCACCCACCCCTATCTACGTCAACATCGATCGACGGCATGAGCCAGCTGACGATCGACAGAGAAAGATTAACATCGATCGACAGAAAGAACACCATATCGATCGACGAGCACCTCTCACATACCGAGTGCAGTTACCACCTATTGATATATCCCAAACCAATGCACTCAGACCACCACCTAAACCATCAGATAATCCACCAGAGACTACCAGCAAACCTTCAGACACTACACCAGAGCCTATGCAAGTTGATAAGGCCACTGAAGGGAGAAAGTTGAGGAAAAGAAAGGAGAAGATTCCTAAAAGCCTGAAGAGGGAAGCTAATGAGAAGGAGATTGATGGTTTCACTAAGAGAGTCCTCAGAATCCCACTGGAGACACCTTTTGAGGAGGCTTATTTCACACACAGATTGTGAATGTTCTTCAGAGAGACAAAGGATACTGAGGAGGACATTAGGAGAATGTTTCATCATGTCAGAGAAAGGATGAAACAGAGGATCACATTGAAGAAGAAGAGTGATCCTGGGAAATTTGCAATACCATGTATGGTAAAGGGTTTAGAATTTCCCCATGCATTTTGTGACACAGGAGCATCAGTCAGCATCTTACCTAAGGTTATGGCAGACCATCTGAATCTGAAAGTAGAGCCTTCTTCAGAGTCTTTCACTTTTATGGACTGTACTCAGAGGAACTCAGGAGGTATCATTAGAGACCTTGAGGTGCAGATTGGTAATGCCCTTGTTCCAGTGGATTTTCATGTCCTGGACATCAAGCTCAGTGGGAACTATTCCCTTCTGCTTGGAAGAGCCTTCTTGGCTACAGTAGGAGCTGTATATGATATGAACACCAACATATTGTGCCTGACACTGATAGATCCAGACATCAAGTATGACCCAGTCAGAGTTGTCAAACAACAGGTCAACCTCGTGGAGATTAAAGACGATCTTGGCTATATTGCAGCATGCCATTGTGGAGAAGTGTACGAAACAGAGTACATGGAATCGATCGACACTAACACTGTCTCATCGATCGATTATTGTGAGTCAACGCCGACCGATGATCATCAAGAAACATCGATCGACATGGAGAATCCGGTTGACCACTACACTTTGCCAAATCAGTGCTATCCAGACTTTGCTTTTCAACCCAACAGCAGACAAGATAACTATTCAATAGGCAGTTGGGCAGACAGTGGATTCCATGAGAGTTTTGCAGTGGATACTGTAATCCTTTCACCTAAGAAAGATCTTACAGAGGAGTATGAAGAGGATTATTGGAAGGAAAGAGCTACTGAGATTGCCATGGAAAAATACAGATTTTCAAATCGTTTCTTCAACACAATCGCCATCGATCGACAGAGGCAACTCCGCATCGATCGATTCCCACCCTCATCCAGCAAAACAACCACATGAATCGATCGATACCATCACTGGTAAATCAATCGATTTTCAAGCAACCGGCCTTGAAAAGGAAAAAAGAAATTTCCCTATTCAAAGTAGGGCATGTGATGTCTATATAAGGAGTTTTTCACCCCCAGAAGATTTTTCAAACCACAGAAGCAAGCAAGATGGAAGCACACGCAAACACATCGATCATTGAAGGAAACTCCAAGAGAAGCATTCAAGTCAACAACCCTAGTTTAGCAGACAGACGTCCACCATCGATCGATACGCCAAAGCGACCATCGATCGATTTTCCATCTCAATATTTCACTAAGAAACGTATTGAGAATGGATATCTAATGCCTGATGAATTTGGTATTTTCAGGATCCCAAATGGCCATGCAAGAGCTATGGATGGAAAGATTCTACACATCTCCAAAGATGACATAGCAAACATCCTTCAGGTGGCCAATGGACCAGAAAACTTGTTTATGCAGCAACGCATCAATCTAGACAATCCAGACGAACATCCTACAGCTAACACAGCAGAAACTGATTTCCACCAATCTTTCCGACCAGTTAGCCGGCCATCGATCGACGTCCTCGTTCCACCATCATTCGACAGACTGACACCTACATTGATCGATGGAACACATTCAGCATCGACCGACAGACGCCTTGAGTTTGGACTCCGAGCTTATGATCAGTACGGAGCAAGGAAGTTCAGATGGGAACAGAAGGATGAGTATGGAGTCTACAGAGATGAATTTGGATATGCAAGAGGATTAGCAGGAGAGATTATCCCTATCACCAAAGAAGACATTAGAAAAATTCTGGAGAGAGCATTTATGTTTGTTCGGAGCTACATATGTCTTCCAGAACATGCAGCTTTATTCATAGAGACAAGACTACCACCAGAGATCTACACCAAAGATGAAATCAATGAGATGGTGACTGGTATTTGTGGAGCTCAAGAGAAGTTAGGAGAAGAACTTCAGACACTAGTGGATAATACCTATCAACCTTTGGACAGAGGCTACAATGCGCTTTACAGAGACATGGCAGAGATGAGGATTGAGATTGACAGTTTGAAGGAACAACTTGAGCCAGATGCTACGCCATCAAAATCGATCGATGCCACCAAGGTACCATCGATCGATGCACAACCGACACCATCCAACAATCCCTCACAAGCGAAGACTTCAGTAAAGAAGGAGGATGAATGGGAGATGGCATACATCAACACGAAGATTAATGACGTCTACAACCCTCTCAACAACAATGTGGACTGGTTAAACAAGAAACTTGATTTTTTACAACAGGATTTGGATGCAATTCGCCAGAAAGATCAGTGTCAACATCCACAAGCAACATCGATCGATATCTGCATAGGCGCATCCATCGACAAAAAGTTCGCATCAGTGGAAGATAGGTTGAACTCCTATGAAGATATGCACGACCATTTCACTTCACCTATTATACGATATTTGGACAGCTTGTCTAAGCCGATGATCTAAATACAAAAGGACGTTGGCACACTTCAAGATCAATTTGGTTTTCAAGAAGAAGGATCAACATCGATCAATAGGTCCCGAGCCGCATCGTTCGACGCCAATAAACCACAAGCACAGATTCCTTATACAGCAGTAGAAGTTGATCAAATCACAGACAAGCTCTACAAAGCTATGGACACCATGGAAGACAGACTTGACAAGAGGTGTGATGACATCTACTTTCCATTCGACAACAGGATCAGTGGATTGGACTTCCAGGGAGAGTGCCTACAAAAAGAAGTCAAGGCCATTCAAAAGCGACTTTCATATCATCATGAACAATCAGCATCGATCGACAGGAGGTTTCCCAGATCGATCGACGGGGCTACACAAGCGACGATCGATTCATCATCTGTGTTATCGATCGATACCGAGTCTACATCAGACCAAGTCAAGCCGGTACATGATGAGTTACAGTCAATGCAAGAATATCTGAAAGAGCTATCAGCATACGCCTATGATAAGATAGGATGTCATCAATGCAGCATTGAAGGTCTTCAACAAAGTCTACGGAACATCACAAATGAAACATTAAAGATGGATCAAAGATGGACCATAAGTGATGAGGCCACAAGAAGTTTCATTGCAACTTGGTTCAGAATGAGCAGAGATAATTTGGATGCTTGTTTTCCAACAAGCAGCTGTTTCTCCTTCAACTAGCCCAAACACCTCCGAAGTCAAGCTAAATGACTATAACATAGCGCTGAGTGGGAGGCAACCCACTATAAGGTATTTTAATTAAGTTTTCTTAATTACTAGTATTTATTTTCGTATTTGTTTTTGCAGAATTTACAAGATATAAGTAGAATGATGACCAACACATCGACCGATGAGGAGAAGTCGAAATCGATCGACATACCATCATCAGCCACGATCGATGCATTTCTGTGCACATCGATCGATATTCACTCCGGTCAGGTTTATCTTTCTTACTTGTTCAATTAAGTACTTATGATTTATTTTCCACCATAACTCCGATTGTTTTACACTGGGACAGTGTAATTTAAGTTTGGGGGGGAGGTTTACTGATAACTATCTATTTGTGATTCTTATTAAAATTTCTTTTCGAAAGTTTTTATCTAGTTCTAAGAAGGGGACAATGAACTTTTTGATTTATACTTGATGATCTAACCACTCTTTAGCACCATTCTAGACTTAATGATTGCAGATAGTACTAAAGATGCTAAAGTGGATCAACCTGTCAACTATTCACACTTGCTTAGACTGTTTGAAGGAACCAAAGCTGACTTCCAATACTAAATTTGACACAAACTACTTGTCTTGGGGCTTGGTATACATGGGATCAGATTCTCCAGACAAGTCTGGAAGGTAAAGCCTTGTGTAGATTTATTTATCACATTTTCTCTCTCTATTTTTGATCCTAGATAGTTTAGATAGAAAGTTTTCTTAAAAAAAAAACAAAATCGAAAAGATAGGAAAAATAGGATTTTAGGTTTTAGCTAGGTGGAATCTGAACATGACTTGGTGGCTACAACCATTAAGGTTTGCTTCATAAAGATTCCAACAAAAAGAATTCGAACGGGACTTAGAGGCGGCAATCTTCAAGGTTCGCTTCATAAAGAATTCTTGGATATAGGCCAAAAAGAATTGAATAGGGCTTGGTGGCAACCACCATTAAGTCTTGATTCATGGAAGTCTGTCCAATCTTGGTCAATAGTCCTAAAGCAGACTTTGACTAAAGAGAGAAATTAGTAGAGAGAAAAGATAGGAACTAACTTTTACCTGCAGCTCCATATACTTGTCTGAAAGTCTTTGCATTCTGTGATCGATACCCCCAAGTTAAACCCTTCACTTTTATTTTTATGCTAAGAAATGAGGTTAGTAGAGGGAAATGTCAGATAGTATTTGCTAAGTTGCTGGATGAGTGAATTTGGTTGCTAAGCTAGGATATTGCATAATGTACTTCTGTGATTAGGATCTTAGATGTGGATTGCAAAAGTGTAGAGGTGATGATTTCAATGTTTTAAATCCGTGAGTCCCTGCTGTTTTCAAACCTTTTTCAGAGAAACTGCTTGTTTGTTTTGCTTGAGGACAAGCAAAAAGGTAATTCTGGGGGAGTTGATATACCATGGATAAGACCCACTTTCATCCATGGTATATTGGTGTTTTACTATAAAATTATTATGTTTTCTAGCCTATTAGGTATGTTTTCAGGTTCAGGAGTGTTTTGGAGTAAAGTGATGATTTTGGAGCCTTTTAGAGCACAAAAGAGATTTCATCCGAGCTGGCCATCAAACCATACCAGAGGTCGACATTCAGAGACAAAAATCGATCGATGAATATCCTGCTCTATCGATCGATACGAAAGAAAAGACCCGACAAATGAAGATTACAATCGATCGATGCACATCTTGTGCAATCGATCGATATCAAGATGCGAGAAGCCTGATTTGGTCCCAGCCGACTTACAGTCCAAGACTTCACAAAATTACAAGATTATCCCAGGCGAGTTTTGAACCTAATAGATAAATACTTGCCTAGGTGTTAGGAGGAAAGAGAGTTTTTTTGTATTCTTGTTTTCACAGCAAAAGTTTAGAGAGATTTTGAGAGTTGGAAAGAAGATCCAGAGAGATTTGTGATTGGAACTCCATTGCTTTTTATTATCTATACTATGCAGTTTTCCTACCTTGCTTATGTTATGAATTGTTTAGCCATGTCTGAGTAATTTCATTGTTAGATTTAGGGTTTAAATAGGTTAAAGGGATTAGCCCCAGCTACAGATTGCTAAGTTGTGGTATTCATCAATAGGTTATTCTTAATGCTTGTTCTAGAATTGCTAACTAGAATTTTGAACCCTAAGAATTCGTATGTTTGAGCATCCTTGAATAATATTGTCATGATCTATCTATTGAGCTAAGATTGCTAGAGTAAGTGATTCACTTATCTAGGAAGCTTGGTGAGATTCAATCCGTTTGTAAAGCTTAACTGAAGCTTATCGATCGATATCCCTACTGGACAATCGATCGACAACGTGAAAGGTGCATCGGTCGATATCTCTATAAGATCATCGATCGACACTGCTAGTGATCGAACATTCTTGTTCTGTCATTAGATACGGTTAATAGACTTGTCTAAGAAATTGAGAGTGCTGATTGGCTTGTTGTTAAATAAAGTAGTTGAGCTCTAATATATCATGCATGCAACTGTTCTGCATCTATAGAATTATAATCTCTGAATACATGAATAAAAACCCTAAGTCTAGAGTTTTCCAAATAAAGTTTCAAACCAATCATCTTGTTAGTCGAGCAACTGCCTTCCTCAATTAGGATTGTTTACCTTGCTTTAAACCATATAAACCACAATTCACATAGAATTGATTTTCTAATTTAATTTAATTGGTTCTCTAGCTCTTTGGATTCGATCCCTAAGTATTACAACTGAACCTCTTATTTGAGAGAGTAATTCACTCCTTAGGGTAATTTGAGTGAGATCAATGGTCAGTTCGGATGAAATCTCTTTTGTACTCTAAAATCACTACTTTATTTGAAAAATGCTAGACTTAGGGTTTTTATTTAGGTATTCAGAGATTATAATTCTATAGATGCCTAACAGTTGCATGCATGATATATTAGAGCTCAACTACTTTATTTAACAACAAGCCAATCAGAACTCGCAATTTCTTGGACAAGTCTATTAACCGGATCTAATTACCAGAACAATAATGTTCGATCACTAGCAGTGTCAATCGATGATCTTAGAGAGATATCGACCTATGCACCTTTCACGCTGTCGATCGATTGTCCAATAGGGATATCGATCGATAAGCTTCAGTTAAACTTTACGAACGGGTTGAATATGCTCACCAAGCTTCCTAGATCAGTGAATCACTTACTCTAGCAATCTTAGCTCAATAGATAGATCAGAACAGTATTATTCAAGGATGCTCAAACATACAAATTTCAAGGGTTCAATATTCTAGTTAGCAATTCTAGAACAAGCATTAAAAACAACCTATTGATGAATACCACAACTTAACAATCTATAGCTGGGGCTAATCCCTTTAACCTATTTAAACCCTAAATCTAACAATGAAATTACTCAGACATGGCTAAGTAATTCATAAAACAAGCAAGGTAAGAAAACTGCATAGTATAGATAATAAAAAGCAATGGAGTTCCAATCACAAATCTCTCTGGATCTTCTCTCCAACTCTCAAAATCTCTCTAAACTTTTTCTGTGGAAACAAGAATACAAAAAAAGCTCTCTTGCCTCATAACACCTAGGCAAGTATTTATCTATTAGGTTAAAAACTCGTCAGGATTAATCTTGTAATTTGGTGAAGTCTTGGGCTGTAAGTCGGCTGGGACCAAATCAGGCTTCTCGCGTCTTGATATCGATCGATGGCGTAAAATGTGCATCGATCGATTGTAATCTTCATTTGTCGGGTCTTTTCTTCCGTATCGATCGGTAGTGCAGGATGTGCGTCGATCGATTTTTGTCTTTGAATGTCGACCTCTCGTATGGCTTGATGGTAACCTCGGATGAAATCTCTTTTGTGCTCTAAAAGGCTCCAAAATCATCACTTTACTCCAAAACACTTCTGAACCTGAAAACATACCTAATAGGCTAGAAAACATAATAATTATATAGTAAAACACCAAACCATGGTATATCAGGCTACTTGACCCAAAATGTTTGCCAACTACAACCGTCCAGATCAGTACTACGCCAACAGATCTGCTATTCATCCTCCAGCTGTCGAGAGGAACGATTTTGAGCTAAAGCCCAAACCTAATTTGACTTTACTGCTTGTCTTGGGGCTTGGTGTACATTGTATTGGGTTCCTCCTGCAAGTCTGGAAGGTAAAAGCATATGTTTCTAGTTCCCTTCTCTCTCTCTCTCTTCAAAGCATCTTTAAGATAAAAGATTGAGATGATTTCCTGGAAGATGCAAAGGAGTAGGAGTGTCTTCTATGACCCCAGTATACTAATTCAGAAAGCAATGATCACACATTGTTGGAAGCGAGGGATCGGTAAATTACCTTTGACCCCATTATTTGCCTACACTTTGTCAAAAGGAAGAATCAATAAGATGAAAAAAATTGTTCATTGGCATTGAAGTAAGAAATGAGAAAATAAAAGATTCAGAGAAGAGAGAAAAAGGAAGAAAAGGATCAGGAAAGGTCACATGTTAGTCCAGAAACTTGTTTGAGTTGAGTTCATGTGTCCCTTGATCGATACTCCCAAGATAAAGCCTACACATTTATTTTATGCAAGAAATGAGGTTTGTAGAGGGGTTAGTCAGACAAGATTTGTTAAGTTGCTAGCAAGATGAATTTGGTTGCTAAGCTAGGATATGGTATATAAAATACTTCTGAAGTTATGAAATATTTGATGTGGCTTGCAACATTGTAGGGGTGATGATTCTAAGTTTAAAAATATATGTGAGTCACTGCTGTTTTCAAACTTCTTTCACAGGATTACTCTTGTTTGCTTGAGGACAAGCAAAAGGGTAAGTCTGAGAGAGTTGATATACCATGGATTTTATCCATTATTAGCCATGATATATAGATAGTTTTAGATTTAATTATTATGTTTTGGAGTCTATTTAATATGTTTTCAGGTTCAAGAGTGTTTTAGAATAAAATGATGATTTTGGAGCATTTTAGAGGTAAAAGGAGAAGTTACCCGAGCTGACCATCGAGCACACCAGAGGTCGACGATCAGAGATTAAAATCGATCGATGGACACCTTGTGCCATCGATCGACGGTGATGCGAGATGAGCCCAGCCGACTTAATGCCCAAGTCAACACCAAATTACAAAACTGCCCCTGACGAGTTTTAACATAGTATTTATGTGCTCTGCCATTGTTCTAAGCAACACAAGCTTTCATATTTTCTTATTTTTTATCACAGCAAAAGGTTTTCTAGGTTTTTAGTAGTTTGGAGAGAAGATCCAAGACTCTTTCAGAGATTTGTGATTGGAACTCCAGTTTTACTAACTATTCTATTTATGCAATTTATTCAGACTATGATTATGGTTTATTGGATTATGTCTGAGTAATCTACTTGTTAGATTTAAGGCTTAAATAGGTTATGAGGGATTAGCCCAAAATATAGAACTGCTAACTTGTGGTATTCATTAATAGGATTGTACTTATTGCTTGTTCTAGAGTAGCTAACTAGAGCATTGATCTTGGTTGATAGATATATTAACCTGAATAATCTTTATTGAACTAGATCTGTTAAAAACAAAAGACAATTGATCTTGCAAATCTAAGTGAACTTAATCCCACCTGTTTGTAAGGCTTGCTAGGAAAGAACCATCGATCGATTATCCTATAGATAAATCGATCGACGTTCTGAAAGGAAAATCGATCGACTACTGTAAGGGAAAATCGATCGATCCTTGCTCGGATCAACAAGCGAAAGCTGAGATACTGAGATCCTATGCAATAGATAATTTAAACAAACGAAAGTTGATAGATTATTGCTAAGTTGAGTTCTAATATACCATATAACTTTAGTTTCTATATAACTATAATCCTGATTACCTGAATAGAAACCCTAGGTCTAGCGATTTCTTAACATTGACTTAAACCTCAATCAACCGAACAACTGTCTTGTTCACCCCTGCTATTTTAATTACAATAATAATTGAACTTAGCTTAATCACCGCTGATTAGGATATATTGTGTGCCCTAGCTCTCTGTGGATTCGATCCCTAAGTACTACAATTGAACCTCTTATTTGAGAAAGTAATTCACTCCTTAGGGTAATTTGAGTGACAACAAATGCTTCCATCTATATTAAGAAAATACTTACGCCAAAATCCTAACTTTTTTCCATTCATCATAGTTTTCTTGGTCAAAACCACATGGACGAAGTTGTTGTAAACTTTGACGTTGGAACTCTGTATATCGAGCTATAGTGTCTTATATAGTTGTTTCAAAACATTGTCTTCTTCAACCTCCACGTGAACCACTCCTTATAGGATAGCGTGAGTTTTCTGTAAACCTTTTGGAATTGCTTCCACGCCTAATGCTTGACTGTGAATTTTGCCTTCCTCGTTAATGACTTCTGCGGCCAGGATGTTGTTCCATTTCATTGGTGTTTTAATTCAAAGGATGTGTATCATCACCAATTAAAACATGATCTTCTTCTTCTTCTTCTTCTTCTTCTTCTTCTTCTTCTTCTTCTTCTTCTATTTGTGGGATGTCACCACTATCATTGTCAGATCGATCATCACCTTCCTTCATCAACCCCTCGTCTGTTAATTAGCTATTCTCTTGTTTGACGTACATAATGCTGAGATTGTGACTGTACATCGTGTAATGCGAGATATCGTACCATCACATCCCAAAACTCTGGTGATTTTCGGTTTAGACTTTCTATTAATTTGCATCCCAAAGAATTTAAAATTATCATATTAATTTGAACCTAAATATTGATATATATATATATATATATATATATATATCATGAATATAAAGATTGTGTGTACTTACATTATCTTGTTCCTTCCACCATGTGTCAGATGCATATATCAAAATGTATCATGATCAACCAAGATACCAGTATAATTCATAAGATTCTTCCATCTCTTATAAATGGATTTGAATTATGAAGCTTGTTTTTAAAAAAAAAAAATCATAAGTTATATTCATTTTGAAGGCTCTGCAGAACTTATCTACCATATAATCTCTACTACTGGCACTTGAACTTTTAAGAGTAATTATCCATGGAAAGTGCTTCGTCGAACAACTGAATTAATGTTTTTCTCTCGTATATATGACCATAAGACCATTTGTATTTTTCTTTGGTGTGCAAATTTTAATTATAAGAGTAGTTAATTTATAGAATTTAAAAACTATAAGTATTAAAATTTTGAAAAGATGGTCAAAACTTACTCTTTCTGAGGAGTTTATGCTTATGTATGGCGACTTGAATTTGTTGTTCTTTCAGAATTTGTATTCTTTCGCCGGTTAGATGACATACTACATTTCATTAAATTACAATTAATTTTAAGTGTTCAAGTATATAACATATTTCAAAACTATTATTTATTTAAAATAATATAAATAATTATTATAAATAGGTTAAATTTAATTTAAAGCAGACATGGTATCAAATATTATTTATATGTTAGTTTATATTTGTAATTATGACCAACACAAAAATCTGACTAAGCTATTTAATTTTCATGTAAAGATTACCAATTTTTTTTATCTGCATTACAGTCAAATTCTAAATACTAAACTAAGAAGTTGTTCAAAAAAACACACAACTAATATATAAACTGTATTTTGAACTTTGCATATTAATTACGTGACCATGTATTTTTTTGGAATGAACTATGCTCTTTGTAAATATTACGTTATCATGTAAACTAAAATTTGAGATCTACGGTTCTATCCAACAAATTATTATTTTAGCAATTTACTTAAATTAAACTAACAAGGAGAAATTTCATATATACACTTTTTTAGATACCACTTTTCATATATACATTAAGGAAGACATTTTTAGAAATACCTAAATCATTAATAGGCAAAAGACAAAAATAACCTTCTCACAATTCTAACTTAATTACCTGTCCCAATTCTAACTTCAACAGACGGCAACACCGGATCGGAGATCGGACTATGACGGTGATGAGATCGGAGATCGGACGATGATGGCGACAAGATCGGAGATCGGACTATGACAGCGATCCTTCCCTTACCTCTCACTCTCTACCCTGGTTACGCCGTTCGCTCGCATCTTGCTCTTTCCCCATCTGGTTCGTCCTCTCACTCCTTAACTTTTTTTGCCCTATCTTCTCGAGAAGGTTATTTCTCTCCTGCTCGGTTAGTTCTCTCCTCTAATTGTGCTTTCTTAAGTTTTAAACTAAGCAAATTTGATGCATTTTTCGCTTTGGCATATGTTTATAAGGTTAATGTTATGAGGTGTAGAAGAAATGTGAAAGCTTTTGGGTTGGTTGATAAACTTGGGAAGAAGACATGGAGAAACGAAGAAGAAGAAAGCGACAGTGACGATGATGAGGAGGAGGACGGTGAGGTGAAGAAAGATACCTCTGCGAAAAGATCAGCGAGTCTGGATGATACAGAGGAGAGACGGGAATGGAGGAAGAAGATACGAGAGGTGATTGATAACCACCCTGATGTCGATGAGGAGGAGATTGACATGGTGGAGAAGAGGAGGAAGATGCAGAAGCTTCTTGCGGATTACCCTCTTGTTGTCAACGAGGAGGATCCTAATTGGCCTGAAGATGCTGATGGTTGGGAGTTTAGCTTTAATCAGTTTTTCAATAAGATCACTATTAAGAACGAAAAGAAGGATGATGATGATGATGAAGACGATGGTGATGATGATGATAGGGAGAAGGAGGTTGTTTGGCAAGATGATAACTACATATGACCGATCAAAGATCTCACAACTGCAGAATGGGAGGAGGCAGTCTTCAAAGATATCAGTCCGCTCATGGTTCTTGTTCACAACCGCTACAAAAGGTCTGTGGTAACTGTTTGTCTTACTTCCCTTTTCTTTTAATGCTAGTGGTCTCTTTGATTGCCTGATACCTGAATGTTCTAAAGTTCATGCTTGCTTTACTTGTCAAATTGCTACACATTTAGAACTGTTTGGTTGGTTAGTTTTAAACTCATTTCGGCTGTTTTTGTTATAGATTCAACACACTTTAGTCTTTAATTGTTTCAACGTTTACTGTATTTGTAAACAGATCTGGCTTTCTCTTTCTTAAATTAGACTTGCTGATGAAATCTTTCAATCCTAACTATAGTTTGTCAAGTTTTGTTGCTGAACTTTGACACAGAGTATCGGCTAATTTCAGGCCAAAGGAAAATGAAAAATTCATGGAAGAGCTAGATAAGGCCATTCAGGTCATATGGAACTGTGGACTTCCTTCACCAAGAGTAAGTTTGCACAAATCTATTTACCATTTGTAAAACTATTCTTGGATCTTGCTGTATATTTTGATCTGTGCTCTAATCCTCCTGGTCCTGGGTCATTATTACTTCCAGTGTGTTGCGGTTGATGCTGTGGTTGAGACAGATCTGGTCTCTGCCCTGCAAGTTACTGTGTTCCCAGAGATCATCTTCACTAAAGCCGGAAAGATATTATACCGTGAGAAAGGTAATGTCTACCAAACCTGAAACCTGTCTTTATAACCACCTTTTCTGTTGTACCTTATAACAATGCTTTGACATATTTTCAGGCATTAGAACAGCAGATGAGCTCTCAAAGATCATGGCTTTCTTCTATTACGGAGCTGCAAAGCCTCCTTGTTTGAATGGTGTTGACTATTCCCGCGGACAGATTCCTTCAGTCAATCTGTAAGTGTCAACTAAGCATAGGCCTTTTGTGATTATGTAAACTAGTTTCTTCGGAAGTCTTAAGAACATGTATCAACTGATGAGTTTATGAAACCATTTATGAACCATTTATAAATTTTATAAGAACTTATAAAACCTTGTATCAACCATCTATAAAGTTTATAAAACACATATAAATATTTATATCATTATTTATAAATGTTTTTAAAACTATTTAAAAGGATTTCTAAAACAATTTACCAGATCTTAATAAGTGATTTATAAATCTATTTATAAGTGTTTATAAATCAATTTACAAGGTTTATAAATCTATTTATAAGAGTTTATAAATCACCAAATTAACCAACTTTCCACCATTTCTTTGGTTATTAAATAACATCATTCTTTTACAGTTTCTTTTATAAGGCCTTATAAAAAGGTATAATTGAGCATTGAGATGATTGAGCATTGAGAGATACTTGGGGTTTCTGAACTTGATCCGTGTGTGTCTATCGTCGTTGTGTCCAGAGAAATAGTAGCTTTGCGTATCAGAGTCTTGGAGCTGCTTGAGGACGGGGACATAAGAAGCATTAAGCCATCTGAGATTGGTTGGTTCTAGCATCATCTTAGTATTCCTGAAGAAAGAGAACCTGTAAGTACCAAAGCTTATTTGATTTTCGTATGATTAATTTCTCTGAATGTTCTGGATTAGAAGTAGACTATTCATGATTTTGTCTTTGTTCTTCTTGTTATAGCGAAAACTTCTTATTGATTGTTCTTTGTGTGGCCTTCTAGTTGACAAAACTTAGAAGTGCAGTATCGTTATGTTCACTCTAGAAACGTATTCTCACTCATTATGCCTCCACGAGATCAAGTAGCTCGTGTCACCAAGATGCTTGCTGATGAATACGGAACCGCTTCAAACATCAATGAGTGGGAATCTGGTTGATGTTTGGTTTCATTGTTATGGACGGGAATGGGACTTTGTTTGGTTCATTGAGTGTGGTACGTGGTTGATGTTTCTTACGGAGGAGAGAACGTTTCAACCAAGCCATTGAGCTCTCTGCTGAGATTCTGTCTAACGTGAAGTTCATACAGGGGAAGAAGCTGACTGGGAAGTACTTTGAGGAGATTAGTCAAGACACAAGGAAGTGCGTTTTCGGTGTATGCAAATATGTTCCATACCGTGACAGATTGGTACAGCGCTTGTGTTTCCTCTAGAGTCACCGGTTCGCCTAATCGTCCACACGTTGTCCGGAGAGATTGACTGCAATGGAGAATCAGCTCACAGTCTGTGGCTAGACCTCGACAGCACAAAAACCGCGAGGCTCTTAGAGGTGGTTTCATTGCTCAACTGCCTATGCTAGTAGCAGATTCTCCGGTTATGGATGCTTCTATGAGCTTATCGATGGATGCAGCAGTTTAATAAATAGTCGTTAGATTAAGACTATTTACATGGAGATGCATTACGATTTATAAGTCTTTATAAATAATTTTATGATTTCTTTTAAATTTAAATATTTTTATAAGGTTTTATAAGTTATTTATAATATTATATAAACTGTTTATAAGACTATATAATCTATTTATAAACCTTTAAAGTGATATATAATTATAAATGATCTATAAATCATTATAAATAATTTATAAACCATTACAAATGATTTGTAATATCTTATAAACAATTCATAAACCCTTATAGTAATGCATAAACCCTTATAAATGATTTTAAATGGTTTATGAATTTTTTATAAATAAAATAAACCCTTGTAAATGATATGTATACCTCTTAGAAAGGATATATAAACCATTATAAATAGCTTAGAAACCATTACAAATGATCTATAAATCCTTAGATTATTTATAAACCTTTATAAATTATATATAATTCCTTATAAATCATTTATAAACCATTATAACTAATATATAAACATCTAATTGTGATTTTATATTGTTATTGATTGCAAGCTTTAATTGTGATTTTGAGTTTTAATTCTTTTTTGAAGTTTTTGGTTTGCAGATTTTTGTTTTAATTGATGATTGATCATGTGTGTTAATGTCTCTAATACTCTATAAATAAACTCATTAACCGTGCTTGATTGTATAGAAGTTTATAATGGTTTCTAAAATATTTATTAAGGGTCTATAATAAAGATCTATAAGAAAATTATAAAGATATAATTTATAAAGGTTTATAAAAATATTTTCATTGTTTATAAAAATTTATAAAGGTTTATAAATATTTATAAAAACATTATAAAAGCTTTATAAGAATTTATACAAGGTATATTAACAGTTTAGAGGCTCTTCTTGAGAAAAAATATATATTATGCTAGAAAAATATCATAAGGTTTATAAATCCGTTTATAACACTTATAAAACTAAAGATAGTTAATAAAAATAATAAATTAACTTTAAACCCCCCCAAAATCATCTTATAAACCATAAATCAGTTTATAAGACCTTATAAATCAATTCATAAAATTTTGTAAGTATACATAAACTGATATTTCCTTTGAAAAATTAAAAGGTTTTGTGTATCATTTGTAAACTCCTATAAACAAATGTACCCATTAATAAAAGTTTATAATTAGTTATAAGTGTTTGTAAATCGGTTAAGAACAAATAATCTACAGAAACTATAAAAGAATAGATTTCAAAAATTAGTTTATAATTTGTTTTATAAAATTTCATAATTGGTGTAACAACTATATCATCTATAAGAATTTATAAATAATCATTATAAGAGGTTTATATATCATTTATAAAATTCTATATTTCATTTAGAAAATTATATAAACAATTTATAAATTTATAAAGGTTTATAAGTCATTTATAAGTGTTTATAAATGGTTTTATAAATAATTGGACATGTGTATACATTGATATTGAAGCCTGAATTGATGATTACAATTGTTTTATGTGGTTTTGTAGAATAATTGTTGAATATGGAAAATCATAAATGGGTCATTTTGATAGTTAATCAATAGTCATTATTATTAATTTTGAGTATTCATAACTTAATTTATAATGGTTTATAAATTAATTTCTAAGGGTTTAGAAATTAACTAATAAGGGATTATAAACTGATTTATCAGAGTTTATCAACTGGTTTTTGGTTACAAGGGTTTACAAATTAATTTATAAGAGTTAATCTTTTTGATCAAAAAGAGTTAATCTATAAAACTATATACACAAATAAAATAAGGAATTAATAATAAATAAAATGTATATTTATAAAAATTAATAAATCAACTTATAAATCCTGTCCAATTTCCGATAAATGATTTGTGGAGGAAAACCGAGTTAACCCGATCTTCCTTGAAGGTCCTGGATATCTGCTGGGCCACACACGATACGATCAATGGAGATTAAAGTTGTGAAAATAAAAATCGTAAGAGTTGAGCGAAAGAGATCTTATTTCTGAATTCTCGTTTGGCGTGTACAACAAGCAAAGAAATCGGCTGTAAGAGCTGTCGAAAAGTCCGCTAGTCCGTCGCCTAAGTCTATCCTAGTTGAGTCGCAGCTCGCCAGTGAAAACAGAAAAGAATGCTAAATCGCTCTAAGCGCTAAGTGCTATGGAAGTTTTGTGATGATTTGCTCCTCGCCCAAAGCTCTCCTTATATACTCCTCTTAAGACGGTCTATCTTCTTTCGGGCTGAATCGGGCTTTTTCCATTTTCGTCCATCTTCGTGGTTATCGGGAAACTTGACATTTATCTTCGAAAACTTGACATTTATCTTCTGAAATTTGACATTTATCTCTTTTGTGAGGATAAGGATAAACCGTCATAGTTATCCTTCCTTTTGGAAAATCGTAAGTGGGCCTTTTGGCCATGTCGGCCATTTAGACGTTTTACGGTTTTGAAGAATAGTCTTTGAAGGTTTGAATTTCGAAGGAACCCCATTCCTCGTATAGTCGAGATGTTTGGTGTTTAGAATAACCGTGATCGTACCAAACTCACGAAGATTGATCCAAACAAGCCAAGATGGGATCGACCGAGCATAATGGGACCGAGACCAGGACGAGGGCCGTCGACCGACGTCGGGGACTTGCCGCCAGCGCCAGGCCGACCCTCGCGGACGCGTGCCGCCGCCAGGTCGGTGCCGCCGCCAGGCGGTGCCGCCGGCACCAGGCCGCTTCAGCGTGGCGCGCGCCGGTGCCAGGCGCTCGCGTGCGCGCGCCGCCAGGCGGCTCGCGTGGACGTGCCGGCGCCAGGCGGTGCCGGGCGCCAGGCTGGCCAGATCGCGTGCCGCCGGCGCCAGGCCGGCTCGCGTGACGCGTGCCGCCGGCGCCAGGCCGGCTTGCCGCCCGTGGGTTTTCCGTTGTTCGATCTTTCCCCGTTAGTCGTTCGTGCGGGAAATCTTTGAGTTTGGAAGGATCTTTAGCCGTAGATTTCGAGATAATCGTTTTTGACCCAACGAGATTCCTCGAGTATCGGGATCGAGATGGACTTGGATTCGTAGACTTTCCGTCTTCAAGGGTTTGAGTAATGAGGCTTCGAACTTTAGACGTTTAAAAGATGAACTTTTAAACAATCGAGAAGGCTTTGCGGAAGAAACATTGTAGTTTCGGACAATCCGGACATGGGTTTAAGGGACCAAGATGCTGCCGTTGCCCGAGATCTCGAGACGATTGCATAGATGGGCACCAGGACCCTTGCCGCCGGCGCCAGACGGGAGACGACAGGCCTGCCGCCGGCCCCAGACAGGACAGGACAAGCCTGCCGCCGGCGCCAGGCGCGGCGTGGTTTGCCGGGCGCCGGCCCCGCCGCGTGCGTGTCCTGCATCCGCTGGTGCCTGCTGTTGCTTGCCTTCGTTGATCCCCGGGGTTCGCGGTCCGTTCATGCCTTCTTGTGAGTTCATCGAGTGACGACCCGTTTCTTGGTTTTGATCGTCACTTGGTTTTCTTTCGAGGATTTTCGGGTGACGATTTCGTCGTTGACCGATTTTGACCCAACAGTTAGCCCCCCCCCAGCTAGCTAGGAACCATAGTGCCTTTCGGGTCCTGGCTAGCGGTATAGCCGTATGGGAAGGTGTAGAGACGTAATCGTTTGCCGAAAGTCGGAGTAAATAGTGATTTTACCTCTTTTATAAGGATGGAGTAAGAAATCTCATTCATTCTTACTTCACCATAAAAATTCATCTCTCTCAAGAATCCTTTCTCTCTCTTTAAGAATAATGTCTTCAAGATCCTCAAAGAGAAATTCTTCTTCCCATTCATCCTCGGATGACTCTCCTGCCATGTGACGGTGAAGCAAGAGGAGTTAGTCGAGGAGGAAGCGAAGAATGCGTATTACCGAGCCCTTGTGGGCTCGGCTCGACCTCTGCCAGACGTCCCTGTTCCAAAGAGACCTTTGAGGCAGCCTGGTGCTCCCTTTACGCCGAGCCTGGTTTCGCGTAAATATCTCAGGATTCTTCGAAATTTTTACCAGATTCCTGATGGAGTCAAATCCGGATTCCCCTCGGTAACGAGAGTGCGAGGAATCCTCCAGAAGGTTTCTTTACATGTTACGAGGCTTTCCTTGCGTATTGCCGCATGTGGTTCCCGATCCCCGGTACCATTGTTCGTGCGCTTCGTCACTTTTCGAACTCTCGATCAGCCAGCTCAGCGTTCCTGCCTTAGAGAGTTGGCTTGGCGTACTGATCTCAAGTTATGAGCTCGGGATTGATCTCAGTCCTGGTGATTTTGAAGGCCTTTGGAGCACTCGGACAACGGGGAGTGACGGTTACTACTCCATGCTGCCTAAGAAGGTTATGGCCATAATTCAAGGGACTACTTCGAACCCTAAGTCGTGGCAGGAGCGTTTCTTCTTTGTCCGAATAGATGGTGATTCTGTCGAGGAGATGATTCTGTCGAGGAGAGCTGCCTCCATCTATTTCCGCATGCATGGAACTTCAACCGAGGTAATACGATGAAAACTCGTTGTCTACTTTGTTATTCCGGAAGTGCGAGTTTTTAGTGAAAAAGTTTCGCTTTGTAGAGAACGGGGCTGTTGCGCATTTGCATGGCGATCTTTTCGTCAAGAGGGATCTCCTTCGTCAAAGGCCGTTTTTCTGGAAGTCCTTCACTCTTGAACGCATTCGAGACGCAGTAAGGCTTTACCGGTCCTGAGACTCTGTCCCGACATATGATGCCAAACCGGTTATCGAAGCCCCGACTCGGAAGTGTAAACAGAGATCTCGTAAAGGGAAAGAAATCGATGGTGGGGAAGGTTCGGAAGATCCTTCACCGTTGGGGGAAAACCCTAGTTTTGTTCCAACGGAAAAAGGCGGAGCCAGCGATTTTCCACTTCCCAACAATTTCTTTGATGGCCTTCCTCCGGAGTTTGTTACTGATGAGTCGCTGGAGGAAGAGAAGAAGCAATGGATTTTTGCCGAGGGCTCCCAGCGGATCAATGAGGTTTTGTCCTTTGAACTTCTTAACTGTATTCTTGAATCCGCATATATGTATATTTATTGATCTTGAATTTATGCAGGGATTAAGAGTGTTTGGCAATGCGCTTGACTCAAGTTTCCGCAAGTCTAGGATTGCTAACTTCAAGACAAAGGAAGCTGAGCGAGAGCTCTTCCGATTCCGACAAGAGGTTAAGGCGCAGCACGAAAAGCAAGCTGAGCTTCATGCTCGAGCTCTTGTTCGGGCAGAAAGGAGAGGAAGGAGGATGGTCGCAGCTGAGGTGGCGACGGGCGGAATCGCTCGCTGCTGAGTTTCAATGTTTTAAAGAAGCTCAGGAGTTTGTTGGCGCGAGTGCCGGGCTCGGTCAGAACGTTTACAAGTCTCGAACCCGGATTTCTCTTTGATTCCGAGATTGCTGAGATGAAGGACTTTATGGCGAGTGTGCTCATGCTGAGTCCTTGGTTCCTCCAGTCGAGGAAAGAGTCCGAGACTATGGGAACCTATCGAGGTTTCCGAGGATACGGTGGAGGCCGGAGCCGATGAGAACGCCGAGGGTGGTGGGAACGCCGGGCGTGAACGAGGAAGTGGACCAGCCTGCAGGTTCATTCGGGATTTCTGCATCTGGATTTCGATGTTGACTTCTTTTGTGAATCGTATGTTTTGGCCGTGTGGCCGTTTTAGGAGTTTTATTCTGCGACCGTCGGAGGTTGCATTATTATGTTTTGGGACTGGCCGTTGGTGGCTTAGAATCCGCCGCCTTTTGCGGACTTTATGAATATGAAAATTTGAGAAATTTCGTCTTTTGTTTTGATTTATACTTTCTTCAAGTGTAGAGGAAAGAATGCGAGTAGTACTTCAGATCCTAACTCTTTTGTCGCCTGGTCCGTATGTTACTTTCTAGCGGCGTTTTAGGTGTGCGATAAGAGACATGTTTTGGGATCTCGTGATACGATACTATGTCTGTGAGATGTCAAGATCCAGCAAGACTGGGTTTAGGACAAGACCTAGGCTTACTCTCAGCTTTAAGGCTGTGCGATGACTGATCGGCTTTCGTTTTGCCTGTTAGTGATTTCTTCCTGATTCTTTTCATTTAAAGTCCGCGACTAGTCGCGCTTATATGACTTGTGTTAAAAGAATCGAGCTATCTTCGAGTTTATCCGAGACGCTAAACCAAAATTTTGGGTTTCTTGTATAGCTATGATATCCTTTGTCGGATGTAAGAGGACCTTGTAGGTCTGACTACGAGTTTGTATTGAGTGAACGCTTCGTCCGTCGGGGCCAATCGACGGGCATAAGTTGTTTTTTAAGTCGCAGGTGGACTGTTTTAGCGGATGATACGAAGTTTTGTTATCTTTTCAGAAGTTCGACGCCTCGCGTTTCTTTGAAGATATGATTTTCGTTATTCGAAGTGTTACGCGCTTTCTAAATTAAGTGAGCGTAAGAAATAGATAGAAAGAATTTTATTTGAAAATTTCAAAAATTTTGAGTACATGTACGGATATTTCGCGTTTTGTGGGAGTATAGGAGTATACGCACCCCCTTTGGTGAGGAGGATAGCTGAACTCGCCGGTTTTGACGAGCTGCCTACGCATTCTTTCGAGGATCAAGCCATCTCGTAGTTCGATAGTTGCCGCAGACATTTTACTCCGCGCTGCCGTTCGATCGTGCTGGTCGGATCGACGGTTTGTCGGGGTCGAGCTGTATGCTTTTACGGCGGTGGACTCGGAGGCTTTGTCGCTGTCTTGAATCGTTGCCTGTTCGGATGATTCGGATCATCTTTTCGAGTCTTCAAGAATGTTGTGTGATTCCTTTGCTCGTTACGGGTTGGCTGCTCCGATCTTTTCGCAGTTTGAACTCGGCTACGTAACGAGTCTCGATTGTTTCGACTACCCCAGATGACTCGGTTCCGTGGGAGTTGGAAGTTTGATGCCGAGGTGATATGTGGATGGTACTGCCTTCATGGAGTTAATCCAAGGGGTTCCCATGATGGCATTGTAGATGGCCGGGTTGTCGACTACCGCGAACTCAACGATTTTGTGACTTCTTTCGCCATGACCGGAGCTTAATTCTCCGAGGGTCATGGAAGTGACGCAAAACCAAGTCAAAGGTTTTGGCTCAGGGACGACTTCCCAAGTGGGATCTTCATCCTGTAGAGGGTGTCGCGGAAGATAATGTTGACCGTACTTCCTGTATCGACGAGGATGCAGCCGACCTCGAGATCCTGGATTACCAGGTCGATAACCAAAGGATCGCAATGAGGCTTGTCGATTCCGACAGCCTGTTCCTCGAAAGTGATCGCGTGGTTAGGAATATCGCTATCCGAAACCAGTTGGAACTTGTCTCGCTTTTGTAGGCTTTTATCGACGAGACTGAGTCTTGGTAGAACTGTGATCCTCCGATGATCATGTTTACCCTCTGGCGACTGTTGTTGTTCCCTTGGTCGTCCTGTCTCCTTCCGCGTTTTTCACCCGATTGATTTTCGGTCGCACGGTCCTCGGAGACAGTTTTGTTGATCTTTGGGTCGGAGTCGAGGAGCAAGTCCTTTATACTCTTGACCTTTGATAGTTCGCCGGTGAGGAGCTTTGGCGCGAGCCGGCCGAGAACCTTGCAGTTCGCAGTGGAATGACCTCTGGTTTCGTGGAACTCGCAGTAGGAATGATCCTTGTACTGGTTCCTGGTCCAGGTGTTTCCGGAGGTTTTGCCTTGCTCGAGTTGATGGCGTACTTATGCTCGCCTTGGCGTCTTCCCTTCGTGATGGACGACTTGTCGCTACGAGAGGTTTTCTTTGAGGACGTTTTCTGTGGTCCGTGCTTCGCGATAAAGCTTCATCTCTTCCTCCATGATGATGAAGTCCGTTGCTTTGTGGAGAGTATCCTGGATTGTCCGCGGCTTTTCCAGTAGTATCCACTTTCGAACTTTGACTTGTACCAAAGAGTTTTCCTCGTATGCCGATTGCGACATTGTCGCTGATGCCTGTTACTCTGGCCATCACCAGTTTGAACCTTCGCATGAAGTCGCGGAGCGACTCGTCCTCCTTCTGAGCTAGACTCCACAGGTCCACGTCGGACGTTTCTCTGTCCATGAACAAGGAGTATTGTTTGAGAAACGCCGAGGCCAGTTGGCGGAAGCTTCCGATGGAGTTCCTTTGAGCCGAGAACCATTCGAGCGCAGCGCATTTGAGGTGCTCGACAAAGAGAAAACAATGACCCGCGTCTTGTTCGCGCTTCGGGAGTTTGCACCTACCCATTGCGATCTGGAAAGACTGCAGGTGCGACTTAGGATCCGTCGTACCGTCATAGACCAGGATTTTGATTTTCCCCGGTCTGAGATGCGTTTCCGTGATCCGGCGGTGAACGGTGTTTTCCGTGCTTCCTCGAAGTCTATTGATCTTGGGGGCGGAACTGGTCGCCTGATGGATTTGCGATTTCACCGCTTTCCCTTCGGCCACGGTCTTTTTGAGAGATTCGCGGAGATCATGGATCTCGCTATTGCTACCGGCGTTCCTCCGAGTTTGTCGGTGCTAGTCGCGATGGATCCGAGCCTGACCTTCCGCGAGTTCTTCCTGCTCCATCCAGTAGAGTTCTTCTTCCTCTTCGTCATGGGCCTCTCGGGATACCGCCCAAGAGGACTGGCTTCGGTCCTCCTGGGTGGATGTCAGCGTCTTCATCGGAAGGATCCGATTGGTCGCTGATATCCAGATTGATGCGCTCGACGTCGCTTTCCTTGTTTCCCGTAGCCGGGGGTGGAAGGCGAGGTCGTTTGCTGTCCTTTTGGAGCCGCTTCCTCGAGTGGGCTCTTTCGAGGCATCTTTTCTCGCTCTCCGGAGATCCGGTCGAAGTCTTCGCGCCGTGCCTTGGTGGATCCGCGGCAACTTGCTTCTCGCAGTTAAGGTGTCGACCTATTTTGCGAGCGAGGTTATCAGCTTGTCCTGTTCCGCCCGCTCCGGCGAGGTGAACAGCCTTCATCTGTCTGCCTCGGTGTTTGCATCAGCAGGATCGTGGACGATCTCTAGTTGGAGTCTTCAACGTTGGCGTCGACGGGTGTTCCGTCTAGCGTTGGCTGGTTTTGGTGACGTCAGTAGACATGATCGGCGTGCAGTTGCAAGATAGATAGATCCGTAACCCTCCTTCTAGCCAAACTGCAGGAACCGAAATTCACACCGCCAATTTCCGATAAATGATTTGTGGAGGAAAACCGAGTTAACCCGATCTTCCTTGAAGGTCCCGGATATCTGCTGGGCCACACGATACGATCAATGGAGATTAAAGTTGTGAAAATAAAAATCGTAAGAGTTGAGCGAAAGAGATCTTATTTCTGAATTCTCGTTTGGCGTGTACAACAAGCAAAGAAATCGGCTAAAGAGCTGTCGAAAAGTCCGCTAGTCCGGCCTAAGTCTATCCTAGTTGAGTCGCAGCTCGCTAGTGAAAACAGAAGAGAATGCTAAATCGCTCTAAGTGCTAAGTGCTCGAAGTTTTGTGATGATTTGCTCCTCGCCCAAAGCTCTCCTTATATACTCCTCTTAAGACAGTCTATCTTCTTCGGGCTGAATCGGGCTTTTCCATTTTCGTCCATCTTCGTGCTTATCGGAAACTTGACATTTTCTTCGAAAACTTGACATTTATCTTCTGGAAACTTGACATTTATCTCTTTTGTGAGGATAAGGATAAACCTTCATAGTTATCCTTCCTTTCAAAAATCGTAGTGGGCCGCTTTGGCCATGTCGGGCCATTTAGACGCTTTTACGGTTTTGAAGAATAGTCTTTGAAGGTTTCGCATTTCCTCGTGATAGTCGACATGTTTGGTGTTTAGAATAACCGTGATCGTACCAAACTCACGAAGATTGATCCAAACAAGCCAATATGGGATCGACCGAGCATGATGGGACCGAGACCAGACGAGGGCCGCCGACCGACGTCGGGCTTGCGCCGCGTCAGGCGGTGCCGCCGCCAGGCCGGTGCCGCGCCAGGCTGGTGCCGCCGGCGCCAGGCGGGTGCCGCCGGGCGCCCGCCATCGCGATGCCGCCGCCAAAGCCGCCGGCGCCAGGCCAGTGGCGCCGGCGGCACCGGCGGCACGCGTGCCGCCGGCGCCAGGCCGGGGTGCCGCCGCCCGTGGGTTTTCCGTTGTTCGATCTTTCCCCCGTTAGTCGTTCGTGCGGAAAATCTTTGAGTTTGGAAGGATCTTTAGCCGTAGATTTTGATATAATCGTTTTTGACCCAACGAGATTCCTCGAGTATCGGGATCGAGATGGACTTAAATTCGTAGACTTTCCGTCTTTAAGGGTTTGAGTAATGAGGCTTCGAACTTTAGACGTTTAAAAGATGAACTTTTAAACAATCGAGAAGGCTTTGCGGAAGAAACATTGTAGTTTTCAAACAATCCGGACATGGGTTTAAGGGACCAAGATGCTGCCGTTGCCCGAGATCTCGAGACGATTGCATAGATGGGCACCAGGACCCTTGCCGCCGGGCGCCAGACGGAGACGACAGCTGCCGCCGGGCGCCAGACGGACAGACAAGCCTGCCGCCGCCGCCAGGCGGTGGCTCGCCCGCTGGGCGCCCCGCCGCGTCGTGTCCGCGTCCGCTGGTGCCTGCTGTTGCTCGCCTTCGTTGATCCCCGGGGTTCGCGGTCCGTTCATGCCTTCTTGTGAGTTCATCGAGTGACGACCCGTTTCTTGGTTTTGATCGTCACTTGGTTTTCTTCGAGGACTTTCGGGTGACGATTTCGTCGTTGACCGATTTTGACCCCAACAAACCCTTAAATTAGTTTAGAAATTAGTTTTTAAATTAACTTATAAACCATTATGAATCTTTTTATAAGGTTTTTATATATTAACATAGAAACCTTAATCAATTAGTTTATATACCTTGAATTAGTTTATAAATATTAATAAATCAACTTTTAAACCCTTCAATTAGTTTATAAACATTTATAAATCAACTTATAGATTAATTTGTAAACCCTTATGAATCATATTATAAGGTTTTTGTACATTTACTTAAAAATATTAATGAATTAGCTTATAAATCTTTATAAATCAGTTAATAAACTATATAAATTATATTATAAAAAATCATTTATAAGAGTTTATAACCATTTAGAAAGGCTTATAAGACCATTTATAAGGTTTGTGAAATAATTTATAAGGTCTATAAAAGTATGTAAATAATTTATAAGGATTTATAAAACATTTATAAAGTTCATAAAAGTTTTTACAAAGTTTAGAAACCATTTATAACGGCTTATAAATCATTTATAAAGAGTATATAAACTTTTCTATAAAGGATTAAACAATTTGTTTCTTCATGCTTCTATATAGCCTCTAAAGTCCCTAAATCATTCATAAAAATACATATTTATAAATCAGTTTATAGATTAATTTATAAACCCTTATGAATCATTTTATAAGGTTTTTGTACATTAACTTAAAAATATTAAAGAATTAGCTTATAAACCTTTATAAATCAGTTAATAAACTATATAAATTATTTTATAAAACACTTCAAAATATTTATAAAACTATTTATAAAGGTTTATAAAATAATTTATAAGAATTTATAATTTATTTATAAGAGTTTATAAATCTATTTATAAGGGTTTATAAAATATTTATAAGGGTTTATGAAAATATTATAATATTAGTCTCATCGTCTATGCCAAGAACTACACCATTTTGTATGATAGTTTTGTATATAAATCATTTATAAGGGTTTGTAAAACCTTTTATGAACCAATAATAAAATTTATAAGAGTTTATAAAATCTTGTATGAAACATCTATAAAGTTAAAAAAAAACATTTTAAAATATTAATAACACTATTTATAAAGATCTATAAAACTATTTATAAGGGTTTATAAAACTATTTATAAGAAATTATAAATCATTTATAAGGTTTTATAAATATATTTATAAAAGTTTATGAATCTGTATATAAGAGTTTATAAAATCATTTAAAAAAAATTATAAGAGTTTATAATGTATGGAGTCAGTAATACGAGCAATGTTGACTTGAGAACCACCGGGGCATATGCAGAACTTAGTCCTGTAGAATCTCTTCTGATACACTAAATGCCCCGTAGCTCTATTTATCATGTTGTTTGAAATATCGAGCTACGTGTCGTTCTCTCACACACGTGCAAGTATCACACGTATCTTTGAGTTTCTATGACCAGCCCAAAAACCAAGCGTCGTCCTGTAACATCATGTTGTTTGAAATATCGAGCTACGTGTCGTTCTCTCACACACGTGCAAGTATCACACGTATCTTTGAGTTTCTATGACCAGCCCAAAAACCAAGCGTCGTCCTGTAACACCACCAACACTATTAGTAAACTACTAAACCATACTTATTAGACAATTCTAAATCATTAATCGTTTTTACCGGTTCTCAACATCATTTACACCGGCAGGGAGTGCAAACGGCTGAGGCACTTGAGGCAAGGCAACATCTTTGTGAGGAATGAAACCAACGTTGTAGCTAGGCGAGCACACAACCCGAATCGTGTTCTTGATCAGAAGAGGAGATCCCTCGAAGGCTCTAACACCAACGTCGTGGCAAGTGACAAAGAAGTGATCAGCTCCTAATGTTCTGTTCCAGTAAGGATACTTTGCAATCAACCCATCAACGTAGCTCTGAACAATCACAGTCATGTTCTCATACGATGTCCCCTGGCAAATAAATAAAGCATCAAACTTTCAATTAAAGAATCCAAATTTTTAAAGTGAATTCAAGTTTAAAGATTCTTACTTTGCCACGCATCTGGTGAGGAGAGACGGGAACGAAGAAGAGATCCGCTTCCTCTGGATCCAATGTAAGGAACCGATTACTCTCCCTGATGTTCTTGAAGAAGTAACCCTCGCTGGTATTTTCCGTTGACTTTCCTCGGCGTCTGGTAGAACGTGTCGGGATCTCCGTCGGGGTAAATGTAAACCTTGAACTTCTTCTCCATCTCCGCGTAATTCGACCGGAACGACTCCGGCCAGTGATACACATCGGAGTAGCTCTCATCCTCCGGCGGGGCGCCGTCGTTGTCTTCCTTTGCGAAGGATACTCCAGAGAGTGCCTTTGCAAAGTAATCTGTATACCTCGATAACAGCTCATCCTCACGCAACACTCTCTCGATGATGTTTGGCAACATAGCACTTAATATGTATGGATGTTGTCATGTGAATTATTTAGTTTGCTTAGTTTTTGATACATCACTTTTTTTTCCAGATGTGTGATTATATGATGGTGTCTTGTTCACATATATAGGATAATCGAAATTTATTTTAAACGATTATATAAAATTTAGTTTGATGCTACATGAAATTATTTTTCCATATTTTCAATTTTAAAATTTAGCATTTTTTTTTGAATTTTAGCTTGATATGGTTATTTAAGTAATTTAAGATTTTATTTAAATTTTAATTTATAAGATTTTTTTTTTCCTTTTAGAGGATAGGTCTCACATAGGTTGTGATTGAAATTCATTGTTTGTTAGCAAGAAACCACTTTGTAAGAGCCGCTTTTCTCTGACAGTCTCTTAGTAGTTGTATGTCTTGAGTATAATGATGTACAATCGTTACCAGAAAACGATTTGTTCTTTCATACCTTGTCGCAATCCTAGTAGTTGTACGTCTTGAGTAGGGAAGATACATGTTCATCTACAATTAAACACGTAAAAAAAACATATACAAGCATATGATGATGTACATGATGTACAGTCATTAGCAGAAAATGATTTACTCTTTCATACCTTGTCGCAAAAGTGTTTCCAAGCAACACTCTCAATAAAAGAAAGCGGCAGTTCGAGTGCGAGCATTTCATTTGATGCTTCTCCGTACAGAGCCTTTGCATTCTTCAAAGAATCTTTCGTACTAATTACTTGTTGGCTTATATTATGATCTTGACCTTATCTCCATGCTTTAAAATGCTTATAACAGTTAAGGTGATTGCGCAAGTTGGTGGTTCCAGATTTTGGTCGACATGTGAAGATCTTGTGACAGTAGTTGCACATGTATGTCATGGTTCTCTTCTATTCTTTTGAAGTGAGACCGTATGTACGATTTCTTGGGCAGTACCTGTTTTGATTTACTTGGCTCCCGACTATCTCTGTCTTCATGTGTTTGTATTCGTTTGCCTCTTCGATCAGACTCAGGAGTCATGAAATCTTCTTCAAGATCATTTGTCTCTCTATTTGTAGTGCATTGAACAGGAGATGGTGATGAATCCATTTGTTAGCAAAACAAAATCGAAATTAAAACCTAAATTTATAAATGTTGTATGTATCATGTTGCGCCTAAACAAAAACAATCGAAATCAACAACAAGTAACTACTGTAATCAACTACACGTAATAATTTGAATCAAACATAAAGAAGCATAAAAAGTTGAAGAACTATGTTTGGAAGAAAAAAAATCACCTGCTAATTCTTTCTCTTTGTCGTTGAAGGAAAAGAAGCCAATATTAAATATTTTTATAAAGTAATAACAACTATTTTTGGTCAAATAGTGATAAATATCTATTTCCAAAAACATCTCAAATAATAGATTTTCAAATTTATTACCTTTAATTAAAGAAAGAAAAAAACAAAAATCCAAAACTGAGCAAAAAATTTCTATTTATTGAGGGGATCCCATAAATCTAGTGTTACATTTTAATTTCTGAGAGTGGGGAAAAAGGGAACAAATAAACTAAAAACTTTACAATGGATGTGAGCTAATTAGCAGGAGGAGAGAGAAAAATAGTCGCCGTTCTGTCCAGAAGTCTCGCAATGCTGGTGGTGGTGGACTGAGTTTCTTTCCCCTCTCAAATCGGGAATCAGACCATGGAATCTCTTCAGTTCTACACGTGTAAACCCTTTCCTTTCTTCTCCCATTAAACCTATTTTCTTATTACTCAGCTTAGTTAGTGGAGGGAGAGGAGGGACACACAGACAGAATAAAAAGGTTCCTTCTTTATTCCTTCTCACATCCGATCTTGATGACGAGGGGAGTTGATTTACGGTGAATTCGTGATGGGTTTTGGCGTTTTGAGTTGAGAAACCATGTTGGGGTTATGTTAATTTGTTTTGTTCCCCAAATCCAGTAATCAAGAGAAAGAGAAGAACGTGGTTTTCTGGGTAAACCGGAACTGAGTTTTCTGGCCAGAAGAAATGGACGGAAAAGGGATCTCTGATGAGAGGAAAGTGGAAATCAGAGTAAAGAAGAATGGGAGAAAGGTGATTTTCAGTGATAAACCCTTGTTTGAGATGTCTTCTGCATGTTTGCTTCTGTTTTTCTTAGCTCTTTTGTGGAGATTGTAGTATCTAACTGAAGTTTAAGATTATTTGGTTCTCTGTCTCTCCCTCTCAGTTTCAGATGTTATGATTATGTAATCATGGAAAAAGATGAAATCTTTTGTGGATTTTCTCCTGCATGCAATGCTTTAGCTTTATGGAAAGATAGAGACTACTATAACAATTTAAACCCAAGTGGTGTTTTCATATCTCAAAATCATCATTGCATGGTTAAATAGATTTGTGAGAATGAGTTTGCTGTGACAGGTCAAGAGAAAACTGTAGAACATGTAAGCTGTCAAAACTTTATTACCTCTCTAGTTATGCAGTGACAAGTTTGAGAAGAATTATATTCAAAAGTTTTCTCTAGTTATGCAATGACAATGTTTTTTGTTTTGTTCTTTGCGATCCTTCAGATTATGACAATTTATACGTGGTTTTAAAAGGAAAAAGTCTTTATGTTTAAGTGATACAGGTTATAGTTGAGAAATCTCCAGCCGAAGGCTTGCCTGAAGGATGGATCAAGAAGCTAGTTATATCAAACAGATCAGGCCGTAAAAGAAGAGATCCAGTTTGTACTTTCTTTTGTCTTTTAGCATTTTGCTCCTACATGGAAAGTCTCTTACGTCAATTTCCTTTTGCAGTTCTTCATTGACCCTCAAAGTGAGTATATCTTCCCATCCTTCAGAGCTGCATCACGCTATGTTGAGACTGGCGACATTGGACATTATGCTCGTAAGTTCACGGAAAGCGATATCGAAGATGATGGTTCCGGAAATGGCAAGAACGTTGTCAGTTACTTTTGTCCCTTCTTTGGTATTTGTTAGTTAAACATTGAAGATGTATAGCTGAATGGTTGATTTTGTGATCCTTTTTTCTTCATTCGGTTTTAGCTTCTTCTTGGCTCTGCTGATGCTTTACTGGAAAAGGAGAAGAATATTAAAAGTAGAAGAAACTCATCGTCTTCTGGTGAACATTCTGAGAATTGTAAGCACAAATGCTTTTCTTTCTTTCTCTTTTGGGTTCTGATTTTGTCAGGGTGTGAACATTCTACTATACTTGCAGGTAAAGTGAATTCTTACTTGAGCAGTGTAACCTCACAAGTTCTTGAGGATTTGGGGAAGAAGAAAGATCTTATCGATAAGCATCCCATTGCGAAACGTGTTACTAGGAGCCAATCTAAAGCAAGTAAGATTGATGAAGACGTAGATGTAATATCTAGACCCGGAAGTGCAAGTTCACAAAGTCCAGAGAAGAAATCTGTGATGAAGGAAGAAGATGTAAGAGATTCTTCTGAAAAAGGGATCACGAGAAGTAAGGCTGTAGTGAAGAAGAAGAAGAATGAATTAGCTAATAGTGTAGCAAGAAGAGCATCAAAACGATTAGCTGGTATTGAGCTTGAACCTACCCCTGAACTGGATACAAGAACCAAAGCTCAACGAGTAGCATCTCCTGATGATGATAATGGCACAGCCGGAAAGTGCAAGCAACCTGTGAATCCTATTGCTGCTACCAGCGGATTGAAAAAGATGGATATACCTCTCACCAAGGACATAGCCAGAAGCATGAATCGTGTGAGTGCAGAATTGGAAATGCAGATAGAAAATAACTGTAAACCAGTAGGTAGGAATGTCTCTGGAGACAAGAAGAAGATGAAGATGCCACTGCTGACATCTGAGGTGGAACTGGATTCAGTTTTTCATCTTGATGGTTACAAGCAGAAGGAAGAAAGGTCGCCAGTATCACCATTATCTCGCAAAAATTCTGCAACTAAGCGTGAGAAGACAGCAGTAGGCAAAAGCTTGGGACGGCAGAGACCAAAGGCTAATAAAGTTACCAGTCCGAAAGCAACTGAGATCTCGCCTTTGAGATCATCATATAAAGGAGAGCATACACAACCTTCTGATAACGGCGATGCCACAAAGAGGAGATGTAAACTAAGCATCAACTCATTTGAATCGTCTCTAGTTAGAGGCACATGCTCAGAAATGATGGAGATGAGTAGTACCAGCAGCTTCTCCTCCTCTGCAGCATTTGACTCAACTCTTGCAGATCTGTGGAAAGATCCATGCATTGCCTTTGCTATCAAAACACTGACTGGAGACACGCTGTGTCTTCCCAACAACACTGCAGCAGTCTCTTCTGATCCAAATAGCAATCATGCCAAGCAGAAAGGAGTCACTTTTCTCACAGAGACGTCTCAACATCATGCCAACACATACTCTGGAGTTTCAAGTGAACCACCACCGGGTATGGATATGTGGAAAGACCCGTGTATCGACTTTGCTATAAAAACCCTGACTGGCGCAATCCCTGTAGGGTTAAACGAACCAGTGGTAAGACCAAAACCTGAAGGGATGACCATGACAACATCATCAAGACAAGAACAGGAGGAAGGTAGGCAAAGCAGCAGCCGTGATTATTTAATTCAACAGTGTAGTAGTAACAAGATGCAGATGACGAACAAGACCATGGGGAAACCTGGAGATCTAAGGTTTCCACAATCTTTCTCCAAGGACTAGGTTGTTTTCTCTTTGTAGTA
Source organism: Brassica nigra (assembly GCA_016432835.1). Taxonomy (NCBI): domain Eukaryota; kingdom Viridiplantae; phylum Streptophyta; class Magnoliopsida; order Brassicales; family Brassicaceae; genus Brassica; species Brassica nigra. The sequence goes on from CM028247.1 coordinate 33,480,188, forward strand.
TCAGTAGTTTAAAGACTCCATGGATATAATGTAAGATCCATCACCTTGCTTCTGTTTGTGGTCATGTTCTGTATATACAAATACAATATGTATTAGTTTGATGTATCGATAGAAACTCATTAAAGCTCCTTAACGCATGCGATGGTCTGTTTTTTTCTTCCTATGTAACACACTAACAAGACAATCTTTTTAAAGAAAAGATTATTTAACGTTACTAGAGATAATTATGACATCATCGGAAACGGACAAAGAAGCCCGCGAAAGGGCTCGTCTTTTTGCCGCCAAAATGTATATATACATACATATAACATATATATATATAAGAAGTAATATACAGTAAATAAGACGAAGGAGAGAGGAGAAGATGGAGATTCGAGTGAAGTGCGAGTGTGGAGAAGAGGAGTGTAGCGAATGGACGATCTTAGAACTCCAAGGCGTCGTCGAGACTCAGTCTTCGTTCCAAGGTTCTGTTCAGAATCTCGAGATCGGTCGTCTCTGTCACTCTGGTTCTTCCCAGGTTTTTTTTTCTTTTAATTCAGTTTTCGCATTTTCTCAATCGGAACTGTTAATAGTCGGAGACTGAGGATTCCATCGATGGTTGCAGGAAACCTACACGTTCACGGTGGGTTACCATGAACTCACAGGCTCCAAAGTTACTCTGAATAAGCCATTGTTGGTTTTGAAGAAGCTTCAGAAGTGTACAGATGGTTCTTCAGAGAAAGAAACGGAACTGGAAGTTGTCGGGATTATAAGGTCAAAGATCTTGTTTAAGACCAGACCTAAGCCTCTCTTTTCAGGCATAAGCTCTCTCTCTCTCTCTCTCCTCTTCTTTTCTTGTTTGCTTTCTGAAACTTTGCTCTGATGATTCTGAGTCACTTCTTTGCTTCAGGAACAAGTTAGGCTGCAGGTGAAAAGTGATACTTCTGGATTGCTTCTTAGTTCTGCTTGTTTCCTCTCTTGTGAGCTGCAGAAGAGAAAACTGATGTACTCTCTCTTCTTTCTTTTCAAGAAACTTGAGTACGTCATTGTTTGTAGTACAACTCGGAAGTAATTAGATGCAATTATTACCTTAAGTCTCAATCTGAATCATAGCATTAGTAAGGATGTAAAGGCAATATAATAAGGATATTACTAGCCTACTTGTAATGTGATCTGATGCTAACACAAAACAATGCAAGATTCTTGTTTCCTTTTTCTTTATCTACACATTTTTCTCAGCAAAAACAGCTGGTCTGAGAATTGAGTTTGTGAGCCACTTTCAAGTTTAGGAAGTTGGGACAGGAACATATCCTGTACGGGCTCTTAATGCTTCCGTTCTTTTGCTTCTCTCCATCACTCCCACCAGCCATTCTATACTCTCTTTGATTCCTCGCCTGCTCAATCAAAAAACATTTAAGCATCTCTATAGAGCTACAAGGTTCTAAAGCCACTTTTTACTTACCCATCATATCCAGAAGCTGCTTCAAACATGTACACCCTTTCATCTAGTTTCTTTAGATCCAGATATCGGTCTAGCTCCTCAGCTGAGACAGCAGTTGGGAGATCCTGCTCATCGGTTACCGAATTCAAGACTTGTAATCAACAACATACATATGTAAGCTAAAAAGATTTGAGGCAATGCAGTTTCTTACTTGCTTGTTTGCCAATATCAAAAGAGGCGCTCCTTGCAAATCCTCGTGCCGCAGGGCTTTTTCTGGTGGAAAGGCAAATTTATATTTCAGCTTTAGCTGTAGCTTCATAATTGCGGTTTGAAGTCAATTAGCATGTGCAAACTCACCTAGAGCAGATTTTGAGTCTTCAAAGCGGGAAGGGCAAGCTGCGTCGATCAAATATATCAATGCGTGTGCTTCTTCATAATACTTCTCCCAAATCGAACGCAAACCAGGCTGCCATAAGGGAGAAGAATATTAAATTAAAAAGACAAACCTCTTTCACAATTAAACAATGTGGTTTTCCTAGCTCTTCTTCAAGATACAACTATAACTAGAGGAATCATGGATGACAAGCAAGGATTTTTGATAAAGACACACATGCTCAAGATGAGCTATAGTGGTAAGAGGGTCAGGGGATCTCTTGAACAAGAGCTATAGCTGTTGTTGTCGGTAAAAGAGCAGTATGTAGTCGCAGGAGGAACAACGGTCATGTTCATGTCTGTGATCCTCTAGTGTCTCAACCGTTAAACACAGTGTAAACGTGTTGTTGTTGCTGCTTTCTATAGGCTTAATGGACCAAGAGAGAGAGAGCTCTTATTTGGTTAGAAAGACAAATCCTTTTGTTTTTTTACAATCAGGGTTTTTGTAAATAAAGAAAAGCATATTTTTCATCAATTTATATTGCAAGAAAGGCTCAAGCATAAACAATCATATAGGTGACGGGAAAACTGAAGGGATTGAATATTTTTAACTAACCTGACCTCCCAGGTCCCAAAAGACGATTTTAGCATTGGCAACTTCAATACGACCAATATTAAGGCCAACAGTAGGAACAATCCGATCATGTGGGAGACCTTCTGAGATTGAGTATATCGTTTTCAACTTCTCCAAAAACGTCTACACAGTCCCAAATACGAGAAATGTGCATCATTAGAGATGAGCCTTCAATATCATTTTTGTTGAAGGGGGGTTAAAAGATACAAAATGGAGAAAATAATACCGTCTTGCCAGCTTTGTCGATACCAAGAATGAGGACATGGAACTCAGTTTTGCTGAACATGTAAGTCCACAATCCATGCATAAGAGAAAACATCACTACTTCCGTTTGATCTTTCACCGAACCAAAATAAGAATGGAGCTAAGAATCAGCATCATTGTGGAGTGTGAGTGAGAGAGAGAGAGCAAGAACATAACTTGGCTTCCTTAAACACAAGAACCAAGTGGATCTAACTCAGAGAATACACAATGCTATATCAAATCTACCCACTAGTTCTAACACATTAACCTAGAAATCATAAACCAAGTATCAATCAAGAGACATCAAATAACCAAAACCAGACACAATCACGAAGCGTTAGAACAGTGTCCACACACCAATCTAAACAACAAAAGGTAGATCGCTAAAGGGAAGATCGAATAAAGAAAAAGGTGAATCACAAAATCACCCAGTCGCATTATCTGAAACATGATCAAGACAAAGAAGCTCCCGAAAATTGACAAAATCAGCAAAGCAGATTCTTATCCTCCTTCGAATCTGAAAACTACACGAGAAAACTCGAAGATCCTTACATGCTTGAGGAAGATCTGGAGAAGGAAGATCTGGTTTTGCACTCAACTCTCTGTTGTTGTTGTTGGTCTTCTTCGATTCGATCGACCCCTTCAAAAACTTGTAAACCCAGATACCAAAACTACACTTACTCCAAACGCTTTTCGATCCCTCCACGTGTCAATATTCGAAATCGGAAGGGTACACGTGACAAGATCTGACGTGCTAGAATAGTCAAAAAGTCAAAGCAAAGGACGGCTTCTCTTGCAATCTCTTGAATCAAACGCTGAGGTGCTCCTGTCCCATGATCTGAGATACTCTTACTCGAAACTGCCCGGATTTAGAATTTAATATAATTTTATTTAAATTCAAAAATTTATCAAAAGACCACAGACCCAACAGAAACTTACATAATTACAACTCAACCAGGGCCATTTCATGGACCATCCGCACCGATCCATAAATTGGATCTATTTCTCCTTAACTTCTGAAACCTTTGTATGACTTAGTGTAATTGTAAACTTTGGTGTAACTGTAGCGTAATAAAACCTGAACAAATAAATATTGTCCCAGTTACAAAGTTATGCTAAATTGAACTAAATCGCACATTGAGTACTCCACATTTAGATTGCAATTTATTATTACGTTATTGTTCGGCCACATGTGTTGTTATTGATATATTTATTGAAGTTCAAATAAAAAGATTAGTTTATAGATATAATTAGAGTAATTACATAATGTTTATAGATAAAACTAGAGAAATATGAGCATAACGTCATGAGTAATTTACATAACAACTTAGTAAAAGTAGATAAAACTTCTATGTCATAAATACACAACTAATCTTCAATTGTCCATGCTGAGCAATCAAGTGTATTTCGTCGCAAGTCCCAAGCTGCACAATTCGAAACAACGATCGCATTTCCACCGTGATCTTGATCCATTTAGGGAGACTTCAAACTCGGAGGGTCTATGTGGGAGCATCGCAATCACATGGCACATTAGGATCTATCCTTTCAGCCACGATAGAAACATGTCAGGTTTATCGTAATCCCAATGGCCTGAAAGTTGCCAACTACATATGATTTGAAACATCTTATAAACATGTTGACGAGTAAAGGCAGGGTAGTTGTGAACAATTCCCCTACGATCAACGCTAAAGGCTAAGTTCAGCATTCCATTTACAACCGGGCCAACTCGCATCCTCTCTCACCAGAAGATGGATTTTTCCATTCCTTCATCAACTAGATGGAGGATGAAGAACTCATACATACCTCTCAAGTATATGGCCTCTGATTACCCGAACGGTAGCATTTAAGCCTGAATGTTCGAACAACACTGACCTCGTGTACCCAGTCATTCAGGTAAATGAGATTGGCCGATCTGTAGAGTGATCTTCTCTTCCAACTTCGTTGAACCCGAAAAGCAATCCTTGCGAACCAAAATCTCGAGACTCATCGTTCTACCGTAGAGAGAATTTTATGAAGCATTGAAGGAGGAGATTCTCCATGTCTAACTCTGATAAAAGAAAAATGTTATTGTGTGAGAGAGATGAGGGAAATTGTAGAGATTCGAAATTGTATGTAATTGTAGAAGTGGTAAACCCTATTTAATGACCGCTCACCCAAATTCAAGCGTGTCCATTTAAAGGTGATTTGATGGACTCCTCGAGAAGACACGACTTGTCACACTTTGAATATCAACAGTCGCGTCTATTGGAATTGAAACTTTGTAAAACTATAATTTATTAAGATATCTAACTATACATACGTAAGTGAAACTAAGTGATTTCGATTGTCTAAATTTATAAAACTACAAAACTTCAGAATTTAGATATATATTTTAGTTATATTTTGCAAGAAATGATCAGTGTCCAAAACTGATTATACTTAGTGGATATATTTAATGACGATGCCTGGCAGATAGGTGATATAACTAAAATGTATCTAAATTCTGAAGTGGCGTGTCCATTTAAGGTTGATTTGATGAGTATTATTACTTGGTTGACTCGAGACTCTCCAGAGATTAAATCATTTCTATCAAATCACTCATAAATAGGAGAAATAGAGGACCTATAAAATGGAAGTTGGGGTAATATATTATAATAGTTCATTAAATTACAGGCTTTTCATTGATTATCGCCTACTGGTAGTTGCTATCATTAAATATATGAACTCTAAATATATTCACTAACTATTATCCATTTTGGAAACTGACCATCTTTTGAAAAATAAAACGATATAATATCTAAATTTCGTTAAGTTTTGTATAGTTTCAAATTTTCATACAATCTAAATTGTTACGTTTTGCTTAGTTTCATAAATTTAACCCGTGATAGACTCGTGGAAAGAACATTCGAAAGAACACGACTTTTGATAGACTCGTCGAAGAACACGACTTCTCTTGTGAAAAGTCTCTTTTAATAATCATTACACTTGAAACTCTTACACTTCCGAGTATCATTTATACCACATCTCTTGCATTTAAGAGAATTCTGCATTTAAACACTCACCGTTACTCCATCTCCTCTCTCATCTCTTCTCTCATCTCTGCAAATACTCCATCTCTTCTCTCATCTCTCAACAAACAAGATGGCAGAGTACGATAAGCTTTCGAGGTTACTTATAACCCCAAGGTCAGGTCTTGGCGTTTCAGAGTGAAACTACACAGGATCTACCCTTTCTATTCGTATGTTACCAACAGTGGGCCTTACTATAACTATATCCTCGCAGATGAAGATGTAAGTGTTATATCATCATCTCTCTTGTAATAAACATGTAACCGTGAGAAATAAAACTTGATCCATGCAACATGTAATAAACATGATCTTTGTACTTTATTTTTGTAGGGATAGAAGATGGAGATGACCACTTATGGGGATTATGAAAATTTTAGAGGCCTTGAGAGGGAAGAGGGAAGACGGGTGGAAATCTTTGTGGTAGAAGTTGAACGGGCCATCCCATGTTTCCAGCCAACTAGCTCTCCGTTCAGACTAAATGCTACGCGCTGTACGCAAGTCCGCATCATCGAACCTCTGAACAATCGTCTTTTCGTTGACTTCAAAAGCATCCATGCAATCCCTCACATGCACTGGCGTGATCTCAGATATCCCATAGGTACCGTTCAGAACTTTGTATAACTCTGTATTGTAAGTGAAACTAAGTGAAACGAACTGCTTTAGGAATGGTAATCTCAACAGTCGCATGACTTTGTTTCAGAACTTTGTATAACTCTGTAGATGTAAGTAAAACTAAGTGAAACGAACTGATTTAGTTGAGTAACACTTATATGGTAGATACAATGAGAGTGGTCTTCAACACAGAAGCCCATCTCGATGCCCCTACTGGACCAAGGATGGAGTTTTACATAAGAGACAACATGTGAGTATAAAGTAACATATGATCCAAGCAAAATATATATATATATATATATATATATATATATATATATATATTGTAACTGACGACTTTTCTTTATTCGAATAGTGACCATCGATAAAATGTGTGGTGATCGCGATCATGCCTATGCCTTCGGGATGGTCTTGACCACATGAGTCTTGAGGGTCGTAGGCAGTGATTGTGGTCCTTAAGATGTGGAGAGTCCGGGAATCTATGAGTAAGTGTTGTTTCGTGTCTAGTTTTAAATGTGATAGTTGAGTAGAACTTTGAGTAACTTTTGCTAAAATCACTTATACAGATTATTTTGGTCCTCGATATATGGCTTGAGACCGAAGGTGGATTTATGGACTTCAGGTTCAATCCACGTTTGCCCGAGGTTGAGGAATTCTGGCAGTCTCTACTAAACAACCTTATGTTCAGAAATATGGGGTTGAAGGTCTCCTGTAAATGTTTAATGTCGGTGAACCTTTGTTTAAATATCGGTACAACTATGTGTTAATGTTGGTGAAACTATCTCTATTGTCGGTGAAACTTTGTTTACATGACGGTAAAACTATGTGTTAATGTTGGTGAAACTTCTCTATTGTTCAATTTTCCAACTTTATAGTTTCACTTAATCAATTGTCCAACTTTGTAAACTTAAGACAAAGTTGAATTTCGTTCAACCTAGCATAACTTAGAAAAACATAACAATAACAGAAAAGTTTCACTTTTTCATTGGTCTGACATCGTAAAAATAATAGAAACTTTATTCAACTTCGCAGAACTAAGGAGAAACTTTTTCGAGAGATAAAAGAGTAAATACATAATTACTTGTACATCATAATACCGGCTACAACTACAGCTACGACACTGATGCCGACAATAACAGGGACACAACCTCCTGATATCTTAGGCATTAATGTCGGACCTTCTCCTTATTGTTGCCTTGAGCAATTGAACTTCTTCTTCTAGGATTAGAACTTGGTTGTGCAACTGTCGAATCTCATCGGTGAAAGCTTCATCGACCTATTTGAAGACGTGGTCGTCGTTCACCAGCTACAACATTAGATCGAATAATCCATTAGATCCCACAACATTATGTAAAAATAAAAAAAAAACGTGAACCTTAAGAGATACCGATAATACCCTAAGTGAAGCCGCATAGAGACACCGATAAAACCGGTATGGATTTGGCCGGATTTGGATATTACCTCGACGATTCTCTCTCGCATCGAACAATTTCTAGGTATTCCCGCAGTTCTTGCTCGTCTCAGACGACTGGTAACGGTAATATCTCCAGTCGTGGACGATGAAGCGGCCGTTGTTGGGTTGGACATTATCTGACGGAAAGGAGGTTGAGAGGGAAAGGAGACGATTATTCGATTGAGCAGAAGAGAGATGGAAGAGAGAGAAAATTGGAGATAGAAATAGGGAAAATCTAATAAAAGGTCTTTAATACGATTTAACAAATTGGGAAGAGGAAATTCAAAATTGAGAATTGCAGAGCTGGGGAAAATTATCACAGGGTTTTTTCTGGTCTAAGTTTCACCAAGTACTCAGTTTTACATAAAGTATCAAAGTTGTACTTTTTAATTATTTCTATTTATCTTGGTTATACTCTAATTTGATTAATGATTTTATGGTTATACTAATGGAATTATGTTTCCTATATTCATTTCTAATACGATCATGTAAACATAAACTTGATTTCGTGCCATAGAGAGTTATCAAATCTAACAAGGTCAGTTTTAGCGATAAAGCTATGATTACACATTGTATTTCTTATATGATTGCTACAGATGGAATTTTAATAATTCGACTAAATCATAATTAACATATCAGTAATAATAAATTACAATCTTATTACCTCCATGACTTATAAAATTTAAAAGTTTAGAATTTACAATCATATTACTCAGTTTACCTATCGTAGTTATACCAGTAAAGAAAACAAGTTTCACTTAGTCATACAACACACAAATATAAAAAATTTCAACTCAACTCCACAACGATCCCATGCGATAAAAACGACCAAAACTGAAAGTGAAAGGCTTACAACCTAATCCACATCAAAACTGAAACACTGAAACAAAAGGAATTTACAACCTACTCTTCTTCTGTTTCTGGTGGGGATGTTCATCGTGTAAATCAGTGCCCACATTCTCTTCTTCCCCATATCCACTCTCACGCTCACAAAAGTTCCTACTACAAGAGCTCTCTCCAACCCTCGACAGTTGCTCGGTTATTTGAACTATTTGCAATTCTTCGATGTCCTCCACATGCAAAATACTTCTTCTCTGCTCTCTATCCACTGATGTTAGATAAACATACACATCTTCATCATCCAAAATATACGATTGCCTCTTAGGTTCCACTACCAATGGAATGTAACCCAAATTGAGCCTCTTCGTAAACGGATCTATTCTCATCTTCCTGCATATCCTCTCCTTCAACAACGAATAAGTGATCTCCTCCAACGATGATGTCTTAAAGGATATAGCATACAAACGAGCATCGGTTGGAATCCATTCATAATCATGTCCATCTTTCGAATAATATCCATCATAATCAAAGTGTATGTTCGTCGAAAAAGTACACATTGTCTGCAATAAAAAAAATTAACCCCTTGGTTGCACAGTTATACCATTAAAGTTATACTTGGTTATTCAGTTATACCGTTAACGTTTTACTTGGTTACACAATTATACCATTAAAGTTATACTTCGTTATACCATGTTACACAGTTGTGTCAGTAATCAATTAGTAATCAGTCAACGTCTAACGTCTAATCTTCTTTGATTGAATCATCCTACTCTTCATTCCCGACATTCAATCAGAGTATTCATTCAATCATTCCTTTCCGATCCTCGATTAGTTACTCAAATGAATAGAATTAAGAATTTTTAATTTACAACTACCAAAATTTCGAGTCCAGTCTCCAATTCAAAACTAAATTGTAATCAGCTTTGATTCCCGACATTCAATTATACAGTTGTTGATTATCGAATTCCCTAATAAACTGACCATTCAAAATTTCCGATCATCGACTAGTTCATACACAAATACGAAATCTACTATCTAATCGGAATCCCTGCGAATAATGAGTTCGTCTATGGTGGATTCTATACATCGGTCTTAACGACGATTTGAGATACATACCCTGTAAATGATTCAGCATCCAAGCGACGAGATCGCAATTCGATGATAGCGAGGAAGAATAAGGACGGAGGAGTGGAGAAGAAGACAAACGCCGATGCGATGATTATCGATCGAGGAGGAGGAGAGAGAATTTGAGTTATGAATATATTATTCATTAAATCAGTCAGGGGTATTTTCGAAATCAGATCACGTGAGAGTATGCCAGATCACGTGAGAGTATGCCAGATCACTTTTTGCTCATTAAGAGTATGATCTTTTTGCTCATTAAGAGTACCTAAGCACTTTGCTCCAATCTCTTTGATTAGGTAATCGTGCGTCTTCAACACGTTGGCCGAAGTCTTTGCGATTGAGAAAAAAAGGTTGGTGGAAGAAGAAGAAGAAGAAGAAGAAGAAGAAGAAGAAGAAGAAGAAGAAGAAGAAGAAGAAGAAGAAGAAGAAGAAGAAGAAGAAGAAGAAGAAGAAGAAGGCTGATTCAAAAAAGTAAGTGTTCTTTTCGGAATTTACTATGCTCGATGTATCGATTCGCAGTTTATTCTCTTTCCTGTTTTTACCTTCTTCTTGTGGTTTCCTGTGATAATCTCTCTCTTTTGTAAATCAAAGTGGTGTGAACTGCTCGATTCTCGTTTAAATGTTTATGATTTGAGCTCTCTCTTGCCTTGTATCCTTGGTTTTGAAAAGTTAGAAGATTGGATTTTGTTTATTCGCCCGGAAATAGAAATAGAGTAGAAGCTGCTTAGTATGAAGTATATGTTTCTCCTTCTCTTGTTTCTCTTATGCTTGTGTTTATTAGAGATGACCATTCTTGCTTGCTTGATTCGGAACCTTACATAGATGGATGGATATCTATAGACATGAAGTTCTAAGTCTTCTATGACTGATCTTACTCTACTACTCCTTTGAAAATGAAATGAATGAGGGATGTATTATTGTTGGTGTTTATGGATTTTCATCTTTCTCTACTACTCTGGGAACTTTTTCCTCATTAGTTTTATAGGTTCAGATGTTGGCTTGTTCTGTAAACAGAGATAACCTTTTAAATAATGTGGTTAGTTTCTCATGGTAGTTGTTTCTGTAAGGCCTGCTGAATACTAGTCTCTTTTGTGCAGCATTAAAGATGTTCTTCTTATTTTTTGGTGTGGCAGGGGTCGTGTACAATGGGATGAAGCTAATATAGTGGAAATTGAATCTAACAAGCCTGTTAGGCAGAAGATCACTGAACCTAAGACTCCCTACCACCCTATGATTGATGATGATGGTTTCTCTACTTCTCTTTCTTTCCTTTCTGTTTCTATCTATATATTATGTGCACAACTTCTGAACTTATGATACCCTTTTGTGTATACAATTACTCATCTAGGAAGCTAAACAATTACTACACTTTTATGGGGGTCACTTGTGCTTGCTATTGGTTGGTTGGTTTGAAAATCTGTCATTCTAGGTGTATGATTAGCTCGACATCGTTCTGATATTTTTTTTTTAATCCACGAAACATAGTTTAAAATATGCATTCTCTTTGATGGTGTTTCCTGATTGATTATACCAGGTTCTCTGTCTCCTAGAGGAAGATCGTTTGACGAATGCGTTGATGATATGCAACGTGCGGAAGAACTGAAGAACGTTTTAAACGAGGCAGCGGCTGCCTCATCAAGTAGGAATACTAACCAGGGGTCTGGTTTTGGTGGCTGGAGCTTGTCTGAGGAGGATGAAGCAGATCTAATGGATCAAGATGATGAAGTTAGTCCTCCTCGAAACCAAACCAAATATCAACTTAAATGTTTTTATTCTCTTGCTTAATCTCATCTCCATATGTTTCTGTTTTTGTGCAAAAAGGTACAGATGTGGATGGGGAGAAAAACGAACGTTTCAACGAACTTAGAAGAGTACATTACGATGAGTTTCGGAAGGTAAAGGAACTGAGGTCATCAGGGTCGTTCTATGAAGAAGAGTGATGTCTTGCATATTTACATGTTTTTAGCTATCATATCTTGTGCATTTTGATCATATAAGTTAGGCATTAGGCATCTTTAGGTCAATTTTTCATTCATTTGTCCTTATCAGGTGTTGGAGTATGATTTGGTGTGATTTGAGGTGTTTGGAAGCCTTATGGTCCAAAAAGAGATGAAGAATCAAGTTTGGCCATGAAAAGAGAAGTCAATCCATGATCTGGTTAAGACAAAGATGAGCATGGACGGAGGCCTTGGAGATATCTTCTAATGCTAAGATTTTGTGTAGACACAGCATTATGAGTTAGCTTTCCAATCGAAGTGGTTTCAAGTCATTTGGAGCCATATTGGAGAAGTTATGATCGATTCATTGGAAGCATGTCAAGACACCCGACCTGGACACCCGACCTAACCTACCCGCACGGGTTGGGCAAGAGATGATGGACGCCAGGGAGTGTACCCGGCCTCACACACCCGGGATGAGAACCCCGCACGGCTCCACACACCCGGCCTGGCATACGCGGCCTGAAGGACCCGCACGGCTCACATACGCGGCCTGGCATACGCGGCCTGAAGGACCCGCACGGATCAACATGAGATCGCTGGTCGGCATCTGGTCGGGACTCGACCACCTTACCCGGTATCGGCCAGTTTCTTCCTTTTCTTGGCTTCTGATTGGTCGAAAATCATGTGGCACCAAGGACCTTTTGACTTTTCTCTTATGTTTTAAGGGCTTTCAAGCCACCTATAAATACTCTTGTAATCTCATTAAGAAACTTAACTTCTTTTCTCTCAAAAACATATTTAGAACTTGAAGAAAGTTTGGATCTTTGATCCTTTTATATCATTTCTTGTGTGTTTAATAGATTATCTCTTTCTCTAATCATGTTTAGCCTTGAATCATCATTGATTTTGAGGTTTTCCATGGGTATTAGTGAGTAGATCTATCTAGGGTTCATGGGCTTGGGAGACTAAGGGTGATTAGGAGTAGATCCAAGGTGTTTAGTGTTAGATCTATCACCTCCTTGCATTGATTTGGTGTTCTTCTTGCTATATTTGGGTTGGCCTCTCAAACATAGAGCCATAGGCATTTCATGCCCGGAAGGTGTTCTATGAAATGCCTGAACCAACTCATCTATGCTTTTAGCTTGCTTTGCCTAAGGGATTAGTTGTCAAAGAAGCTAGGATTGCTATTAGACTCATTCTCCATGTTTGCTTTGATCATTACAGCCAAAGGGATTTGGTGTACTTGGGTGATCATTGCAAAAGAGCATTCATCTAGGGATAGAGCTTGCTTAGTTTTGTTGTCTAGGCATAAGGAATTAGATTGATTGAAAAGTTAGCATCTTGGATTGAATCTTGATCACCCAAAGTCAGTTCCCTTGTCCCAAGAACCCCCCTTGCCTCATTGAGAAAGAAAGTTCAATCTTTTATTGCATTTTTATTATTGTCTTAGTTTCATAATCATCCTCTCATCTTGATAGACTTAGATTAAGCATGAACTTGCATTCCCTTTACATTAGAATCTCTTAGAATTGGATTGACATCTTGTATTCTACAACATTTGATTAGGACCTGAAAAGGCCTGTCATCAAATTGGCCACAAGTTCTAAGTTGATTTTGACATTGGGATTTAGTCATTTGCTTGAGACTAAGTCATTTTTATTTTTTTTATTATCTTGTGATATTGGTTCTTGCCTCTTCTATCTTTGACTTTCAGGTGTATGATCACAAGAAGCAGAGGGTATCCAACTTGGTTCCTACTGTTGAAGAGATTGCTGCACTTGAAAGGGAGATAGCTAGACAAAGAAGAGAAGTAGAGCAACAGGCTCATCTTCAACGGTTGGGGTTTGAGATGGAGAATCTGCCTCAAGATGGTAATGTCCAAGGGGACAATGGTCCAAGAGCTGACAATCCTAGACCACCACGCCAGCCACTTCACCAACCACGCCAAGCAAGAGCCATTGGAGCCTATGACCAACCTCACATTCATGGTCATAGGTTGGGAATCAGAGCACCAGCTGTGGAGAACAACAACTTTGAGATCAAATCAGGGCTGCTGCATTTGATTGAGAACAACAAGTTTCATGGCCTTGCTGTGGAGGATCCCCTCGATCACTTGGACACATTTGATAGCTACTGTAGCTTGTCCAAGATTAATGGAGTCTCTGAAGATGCTTTCAAGCTGAGGTTGTTTCCATTCTCTTTGGGAGACAAGACGCATCTATGGGAGAAGGCTGTTCCAAGTGACTCTATCACTACTTGGAATGAGTGCAAGAGGGCATTCCTAGAGAAATTCTTCTCTACCTCAAGAACAGCCAAGATCAGAAATGAGATCTCTAGCTTTCAGCAGAAGAACCTTGAGAGCTTTAGTGAAGCATGGGAGAGGTTCAAAGGCTATTGGTCTCAATGCCCACATCATGGTTTCACCAAGGAGAGTTTGCTTTGTACCTTCTACAGAGGTGCTCTACCAGAGTTCAGGAGCAGATTGGACACAGCCAGCAATGGGTTCTTCTTGGGCAGAACTGAGCAGGATGCTGAGGAGCTGGTGGAAAACATGGCCAGGAGTGACTCAGTCTACAGTGAGGAGCATGATAGGGCCAACAGAGGCACTGATGAAGATGATCCGCACACAAGAAAGGCCCTGAAATCTCTCAAGAAAAGTTGGACAAGCTTCTTGTAGAGAAGGCTAAGCAAGAGCAGCTTAACTCCATTGGGAACCAGCAACAGAAACAGCCTGCTAGAACTACTGAAGTTCATGGTGTAGAAGGTCAAGAGGAGCTGTGCTTCATCAATTCTAATGGCACATGGTATAGGAAAGAGCCTAACTTCCAATACCAAAACAACTACCAGCAAAGACCTTACTACAACAATCAACAAGGAGGATACCAAGCCAACCAGCCCACTCAGCCCCAAGGAAGCTCTTCTCAAGCTCAGGTTCCAAGTTCAAACTTGGAGTCCATGTTCAAACAACTCTTAGAAGCTCAAGAGAAGAATGCTAAGAGCATTGGAGATGAGTTCAAGAATATCCATGCCAAGATTGATGGAACTTATTCTGATCTCAACAACAAGTACATGCAACTTGCCTCTCACCTCAAAGCTTTGGAGAGCCAAGTTGCATCCATGTCTCCATCCTCCAAGAATCCAATGGGATCTCTACGAGGGATACCAGAGAAGAACCCTAAGAAAACTTGCAATGTCATCCTCTCCACTTCTTCAAGGATTGCATTGAGTGATCATAAGAATGATGTTGATGAGATTGAGAGGCTAGTGTTTGGAGATCTGATTGAAAATGATAAGAGACTGGTTGTGGCCACAGCTGAAGCTAGAGTTGTGAGGAGAGCTGATAAGAAGGTTCAAGGAAAGATTCTGAAGATTGATGAGCCTACGGTTGAGACACAAGTTGAGCAGAGTGCTAACCTCAAGCTGAAAGAAGTGAATGAAGAAGACAATGAGGTTGAGCTATCACCCTATGATAAGCTGCCTTTCCCTCAAAGGTTCCTCACCAAAGCTCAGAAAAAAGTGGTCTCCAAATTCAGAAAAGACCTCAGTGATATTGGAGTCAAGCTTCCAGAGATCAGCAATATGCATGCTGCTCATGTCCAAATGATGCTCATAAAAGACATTCTCACCCACCAAGCTGAAGTGGCTGAACTTTTGGACATCTCACTTCTGAAGATTGATCCACCAATCCCTCCCAAGTCCCTCCCTAAGCTTGAGTCTCAAGGGAAGTTCACATTGTCTTGCTCTCTTGGTAAACTAACTATGGATGATGCTCTTGTTGATAATGGAGCTAGTGTGAATGTCATCTCCTTGGATATGGTGCAGAATATTGGGATTGAAAGCATGGAAACAGATACTCCTCCTCTCATCTTTGGGGATTCCTCTTCTACAACCCCACTTGGCATAATCAAGGACTTTCCCTTGAAGATTGGATCCTGCACCATACCTATTGACCTCACTGTTTTGAAGATGACATCTGAAGAAAGAGTCCCTTTGATCCTTGGCACTCCTTTCCTCACAACAGTTGGAGCTTGCATTGACTTTCCCAACAAGAAGGTCACCCTCATGCATGTCAACAAAGCTGTCTCCTACCCTCTCCAACCTCCATTGGAATCAGACTATTGTGGGACAATAACTCGTGATGCACAAGCTGTTGAGAAGCCCCATGATGAAGAGGTTGTTGGTAAGAAAGAAGGTCTTGATGGAGAGTGTTCTAAGGAGTTGTGTGTTGAGCACTTGGAAAGTGCTAAAAGAGAGGGGATGGGTGGAGCCTCAAAGGCCACTCATGGCAAGAAGAAGATAGTGAAAGAGCCTCATCCTCCACCTCTTGATTTTCTCTCACACACTCTCACTCTCCATCCAAAGAAGCTCAAGGATGGAGCCATTGAGTACAAGATCAAGCATAAAAGCAGGTCCACACCATTCTCAAATGCTAGAGCCATCATCACTCCTCAGCTCCAAGATGACCCAATCAAGCTTCAAGAGCTTCTCTCTCAGGTCCTCACCATCACACTTGAAGGTGGGAAGGATCCTCCTTCTCACTAGTTCAAGAGACAAGGTAGTCAAGCTAAGTGACTCAAAACAAGCTCACTTGGGAGGAAGTCCCATGGTTATCCTTGTACATAGTTTAGAAATTTCAATTCTCTTTTAAGTTTTTAATAAAAGTGGTCAAGGTTTTCAGGTTGAGCCAAGCACTAGAGGAGAGAAGAATGGTGGTGAACCACTTGAGCCCCATGATCCATGTAGCAGCCTCCTCTAGTTGCTATGAACCAAGCCAGCTTCTAGTCATGCCACAAGCACCATACCCAAATCTCCTCGTGTGGTATCACTCCAACCCTTCTTGTATATACATTTGCTTTTATCTTGTTGGGGTATCTCCTTCTCTTTACTCACACAGACTGTGTGATTTAAGTGTGGGGAGGTACCGATATTTGATCATGTTTGCTTTGTGATTTTGAGTCTCATGCATTGCATTGTACATTCATAAGTGCATAGAAAATCCAAAAAATTTTAAATTTTGAACCATGTAGATTGCATCACTTGCATCTTTAAGATTGAGTCTAGAGCATATAGGTTGCATTCATTTGCATATGGAGCATTGCCTTGTAAAGAATACTTGTTTGCACTGAATTTGACACCCTAGTTAAACATATCAGGTAGCTTGAGCACCTTTTGAAAAGCTTGCATGCTTTGAGCCTTGAAAATCTTCTTGAAACTTGCTTGCTTGCTTGATATTGGCATTGTTCTTGAAGCCAGCTCCATCCTGAACTTAAACTTGAATGAACTTAAGCTCTCTTGCATATGGGCATTTGCATACTTGATCATGGATCTCATACACATTTGGGTTATCTTTTCCATTGTACCACCCTTTGTTAACCCAAATGGCACTCCCTTACCCTTCAACCCTATCCATTCTTTGAAACCTACATTGATTTGCTTGAGTGAGGCCTCTTTTGATAGCTTGTCATGTGCAAAATCTTGAGAGTATTGGGAGCGACATGGATTTGTTCTCATCTCTTGCTAGCATAGGGTCATCATTTGAGCTAGCTTCTAGGATGGTGAGTGAAGTGTTTGTTACCTAATGGTTTACATTTTGGGTTTGGGGATATGACAATGCTGAGATTGATGAACAAAAGAGTATCATTGAGAAAGAAAACCCTAGGGACCTAGAACAGAAAAAATAATAAAACTCTTGTGTAATGTTTTTGACCTTCCCCTTCATGTAAAAAAAAAAAAAAAAAGAAAATGAAAAGAAAAGAAAAGAAAAAGAAAAAAAAGATTCAATAAGATAGTGGGAAGGAAAAACTTAAAGAGTTAGATTTTAGAAAAGTGAATAGAGGTCCTTAGAGGTTGAATCATGAGAAAGAAAATGTTCATTGGGTGAGTGATGTGAGTATGCCTTCATTTTGGGTTATGGGATGAATAAAAGGGTGTAGATCTTGTAATCACTTAGGAATTGGGTAGAATGATGAGGATGGATCCATGTATGCATGAATTGCTCCTAGTCTTAGATAAATTTTGCATAATGATCAAGCTCCTTGATTTTTGAGTGATTGCCACCTTGAAATGATGCATTGAACCCTCCTTTTCATCCATATTAGACCATTTGATCACCTAGCCAAATGATTGAGATCATGTGCCCATTTGTGAGACTTCACCTTGTGTGTGTGTGTGTGAATCAATGTGAGGGCTGGTTAAGAGAGTATGTTGGTTGATAGGCATTGCATCTTGTGTAGAGGCATAAGAGTAATTGATAGGCCTTGTGAAGCTAGAGCATAATAAGAGAGTTTGCTCATGCTATTTGCTATGTTTCTTTAGGATGTCAGGTTGAGTGCTATGAGTGTTTCCTTTGGCTTTGTTCCCATCCTTGCATCCATCCCCTTGTGCTTGAAAAGTTTACTTGAGGACAAGCAAAGGTCTAGTGTGGGGGAGTTGATGTCTTGCATATTTACATGTTTTTAGCTATCATATCTTGTGCATTTTGATCATATAAGTTAGGCATTAGGCATCTTTAGGTCAAATTTTCATTCATTTGTCCTTATCAGGTGTTGGAGTATGATTTGGTGTGATTTGAGGTGTTTGGAAGCCTTATGGCCCAAAAAGAGATGAAGAATCAAGTTTGGCCATGAAAAGAGAAGTCAATCCATGATCTGGTTAAGAAAAGATGAGCATGGACGGAGGCCTTGGAGATATCTTCTAATGCTAAGATTTTGTGTAGACACAGCATTATGAGTTAGCTTTCCAATCGAAGTGGTTTCAAGTCATTTGGAGCCATATTGGAGAAGTTATGATCGATTCATTGGAAGCATGTCAAGACACCCGACCTGGACACCCGACCTAACCTACCCGCACGGGTTGGGCAAGAGATGATGGACGCCAGGGAGTGTACCCGGCCTCACACACCCGGGATGAGAACCCCGCACGGCTCCACACACCCGGCCTGGCATACGCGGCCTGAAGGACCCGCACGGCTCACATACGCGGCCTGGCATACGCGGCCTGAAGGACCCGCACGGATCAACATGAGATACGCTGGTCGGCATCGCTGGTCGGGACTCGACCACCTTACCCGTATCGGCCAGTTTCTTCCTTTTCTTGGCTTCTGATTGGTCGAAAATCATGTGGCACCAAGGACCTTTTGGACTTTTCTCTTATGTTTTTAAGGGCTTTCAAGCCACCTATAAATACTCTTGTAATCTCATTAAGAAACTTAACTTCTTTTCTCTCAAAAACATATTTAGAACTTGAAGAAAGTTTGGATCTTTGATCCTTTTACATCATTTCTTGTGTGTTTAATAGATTATCTCTTTCTTTAATCATGTTTAGCCTTGAATCATCATTGATTTTGAGGTTTTCCATGGGTATTAGTGAGTAGATCTATCTAGGGTTCATGGGCTTGGGAGACTAAGGGTGATTAGGAGTAGATCCAAGGTGTTTAGTGTTAGATCTATCACCTCCTTGCATTGATTTGGTGTTCTTCTTGCTATATTTGGGTTGGCCTCTCAAACATAGAGCCATAGGCATTTCATGCCCGAAGGTGTTCTATGAAATGCCTGAACCAACTCATCTATGCTTTTAGCTTGCTTTGCCTAAGGGATTAGTTGTCAAAGAAGCTAGGATTGCTATTAGACTCATTCTCCATGTTTGCTTTGATCATTACAGCCAAAGGGATTTGGTGTACTTGGGTGATCATTGCAAAGAGCATTCATCTAGGGATAGAGCTTGCTTAGTTTTGTTGTCTAGGCATAAGGAATTAGATTGATTGAAAAGTTAGCATCTTGGATTGAATCTTGATCACCCAAAGTCAGTTCCCTTGTCCCAAGAACCCCCTTGCCTCATTGAGAAAGAAAGTTCAATCTTTTATTGCATTTTTATTATTGTCTTAGTTTCATAATCATCCTCTCATCTTGATAGACTTAGATTAAGCATGAACTTGCATTCCCTTTACATTAGAATCTCTTAGAATTGGATTGACATCTTGTATTCTACAACATTTGATTAGGACCTGAAAAGGCCTGTCATCAAAGAGGAAGAAGATGATGGCGCAAAAGACAGTAAACCAGAGGCAACAACCTCACGTCGCACTACTAAAGGCGTTAACAAAGAGGTAGATGCAGCCACGACAGTTTCATCTTCCAGTTGATATCAACCTCTGCTTAGTCAATTGTGTACTCTCTCCTCCATGTTTTACAGAGTTAACTCTCGATTAATCTGGGGTTTACACTAATGTTAAGCCTTTTAAAAAGAGAACGACAAAGAAAAAGAGCAAAAAGCATTCGGAGTTATTTGTTTTATGTAGCATTTTAGTGCAATTACTTAAAATCACTTTGGTTCGTCAATGTCATCGTATTACTTTTTGTTTTATCAATTTCTGAAGGTTGTGTTTTCGTTTAAAATTTCTGTATGAATGTGATTTTAATTAACATTTTAAATATATAACTTGAATATTATATATTGGATCTATAATCTTATTTTTTTAGTTTCTTATCATTCTATATTATTAACTAGGTGATTTTCCGTGCTCATGCGGATATAAATATTTATAAAGTAAATATATATTATAATAATTTATTGCTATTTAATTTTAATTTTAAATTAATTTATAATTTTATGCATATTATATATTAATAATAAGATATTTTTAGTTAGATATATGATTTTAGATATGTTAGATCAGATCTAGTCGATTTAACTATCATTTGGATATATTGGATTGCATCTATTTATCTAATTCAACTATAATATTTTTTATTCAAAATCTATTAAAATTTTGATTAATTTTCTTATTTGCATTTAGGTTGGTTGTTTTCTTAGATATGTAAATATATATTAGGAAGACTATGTATAACTTAAGATATATTATGCTTAGAATGAAATAAAAAATAAACTAAAATGTTTGATTCCAAATTACGTAAATAAGTCTAATGATATTATTCTGAAGTCTCATGCATATATATAAATTTTACAAAAGAACTAAATTGTAACAATTGGTTAATATTTTATTTTCATTTGTTAATGTGTTTTGATTCTTCCTATAATTTATATTTATAAAATAAATTATTATTATTACAATATTATATTTTCTTATTGTAGTTAAATCTATGATTTTAGATCTAAGTTGGATTAGTCGAGTCACTCATATTATGAGGATATTGAGTTACATATATTCCTTTAAAATCAAATGGAAGTATAATTATTTTTTTTTTATAATTAAGCCAAGTCAAATTAGTTTTATTTATCATTAAATGTGCATGTTTTTTCATAATATATATCAAATTAAATGTTATTTTTTAAAGATATTAGTAAAAATAAAGCGATGATATATAGGAAGTTACATACATAAGTAACTGATATTTGTTTGGAAGCTCATGAAGACATATCAATATTTACAATAATTAAAATATTTTTATAATTTATAAATAATTTTATGAATATTTATTAAATTATATTTTTGCTGTAAATGAAAGATATTACAATCAACTAAATATAAGAAAAATAACATTTCAATAACACTAATTATAAACTATTTTTAGTCAACTAAACCTATAGTTTATGTTACTTAATTATTTTATGTAATCATCTAAAACAATAGATAGATATATAAAAAATATTTCTATTACTTTGAAAATATATTGTTGTACTGTTTAAAATTGTGTTTTATAAGAAATATTATTTCTTTTTATAATATCAAAGATTATCTGTGAAAATATAACTATAAAGAAAGTATTTTATTAGTGTATTTTATGTTATCAACATTTAAAAAAAAAAATAGAATATTACTATTTTGTGAACTTTCCTTTTTAATGAAATCTTATTATTTATACATATAATTTCGTTTTAAATTAGTGTTTTAACTTTATAAATGTTTCCTTTTATTATATATGTTATTTGGAAAATTTTATAAAGGAAATTAAATAAAAATTTAATAATAATATTTAAATATAATATTTTTAAGTCATTAAGGGTATCAATGTAAACAAACATTGTGAGAGTTAAGGTGAGCGCGACACATAGAAAACTGACTTCTCAAATAATATTATAGAGATATATAATAATTTATTGTATATATTAAATTTTTATTACTATTATATATTAATATATTTTCAAGTTCGACAGAAATTCAGAATTTGAAATAATTAAATAGAGAATCATATAAGAAATATTTTTAAAATCTATACTGTTTACATAAAATTTATTTAGTAAATTTATTTATTTATACTATAAAAATATATTTTAGGATCTATCAATATAGTATATTGCAGAATTTTGTAAGTAACTATATTGTTCTGTTTAAGTAGTTCAGTTCTATTATTTTAGTAAATTTTATACATAATAGCATCTATTATATTATTTTTGTAAACTTTATTGATATAAAATGTTTTTTTTTGTGATGTTATACTATTAAATTTTCTGATATTTTCGTTATAAACAGTATTTTTTGATGTTATGCTATTAATAAATATTCTTACAATACATATTTTCTTTTGTGCTGCAAAACATTATACTTAACATCTATTATTATTATTATTATTATAAATATTAAATCACAGTGAAAAAAAAACCCCTAGTGCGGCGATTTTTCCTCGCCGGTGCCGCGAGAGGGTCTCCTCTCTATCCTCATCGTTTTCACGTTTAAGCTTTTTTAGATGTTTGTTCTTTATGTTCGTTTCAGTTGTGGTACTACCTTCCCAGAGAGGTTTCTACTTTTCTCTTGGGTGTTGTTGGGATTTGTCGTTAGTGAGAATTTGGTGTCTTGAGTTTCTGATCACAGAACTCGTGTGTGGCTTCCTGTCTTCTTCCCTGAAGATGATGGATCCAGATCCGAATAGAGACTCAAATCTCAGAGAATTATATTGGTTTTCACATAGGCTGATCTTTTCAGATCTAATGTATGTGGTGGTTTATCATGGATTCCGGTTGTACTAAGAAGGATCATGTTGGTGGGGCTTCCGTCGTCATGTTCGTGGTGTTTAGTCACATCAAAGGCGTGTGGAGAGCCCATTCACATCGGTGGTTCGGTGACCTGAGTAGTGGTGTTTCTTTTGGCATTGTCGGGGTGTGGAGTGGCATCAGAGTTGCGCGGAGAGCCTATTCACAGTCCACACTACAAGAAAAATGGCTTTTCTTAGCGTATGAAAAAGCTATCATACGTCATTGATAGCATTATTGAAACCGCTATGTCTGCCCGAGCTATAATAAGTCTCCTCTTTATTATAGCAGTATTACAAATGCTATTATCTATGAGCTATTTAATAGCGTTTGTTATAATTTGTTATTTCGGTTAAATATTATAATTAAAAATTAAATTAAATTAAAAATAAAACTGAAAATTAATTTATAATTAAAATGAAATAAAATTTATTTATAATTAAATTGGTTTACAGGATTTCTGATTTACAAAACTAAACCAAATTTAAAAATAAAGTAAACCAAAAAAAAAGAAACTAAACCCATACTAAACCAGAAAAACCTAAACTAAACCAAAAACCTAAACCTAAACCTAATCCTAATCCTAATCCTAATCCTAATCCTCTTTGCCGTCAATGCTTCCTCTCCGCCGTCAAGCTCAGCATGCATTCTCCTCCTTCAAGCTCAGCCTCCCTCTACCTTCGCCAACCTTGCCACACCAGAGCTTCTTAGGCGGCTGGCCAGTACGGCAACACCACCACTGTAATTGGTACTCGCCTTGACCACCAATCTTCTCAGCCGCACCACCAACAGACACCATCTTCTTCTGCCTCGTCAAACCCCTTCACCAAGAACAAAGATAAAAATCGAATCAAAAAACACAGAGAGAGAGGGAGAGAGAGAGAGAGAGAGAGAGGCGGAGAAGAGATGGAGACCGGTGACGACTGAGACCACCGTCACGCTCCGTGAATCACCACCACGACCACCACTGTATTTGGTTTGTTGTTGCTGCGTCTCCGGACACGAGAGAGAGAGGTGATGACGGAGATAAGGTGGAGACCGGTGACGACTGAGTCCACCGTCAAGCTCCAAAACGAGCACATCAATGTTAGATCTGTAAAATGTGAAGGAGAAGAGGATGAGAAGATGAGGTTGGTGAGTATGCAGAGACAAGGAAGAGAGGCGAAGAGACTTAGGATAATGAAGAAGAAGAGAAAAACAAAAAGTGCTAATTATTTGTGTCCATTAGATCGATTCTTAATCAATGGTTGATATCAATTGCAAGGTGATCCATGCCTTTTCTTAAGAACCAATCAAAAATCAGCTTTTGGATTTTAGAGTGTGACCGAGAGAAATCGTGGCTGATTTTATTTTTGGAAAAACAATGTAGCTGTTTAGTTTTTGTGTATTATTTGGTCTTTACATTTAATATATGTATATTTTAGTAGAAAATATATAAATCTGGAAACTTTTATATTAATTTTAGGATGTAAGAATTAGATTTTATTCAAAATGTCATGTTTGAAGTTTATGAAATAGGATTTGGAGTATAAGTTGAGGGTTTGAGGTTTATTATAAGACTTGAGTATAAAATTTGAAAGATTAAAATTGTATATAGTTTGAGATATCTATATATATATTATAGGAATTAAATTTTATTTAAAATTTAAGGTTTAATGTTTTATGATATAGAGTTTGAATTATGTAAGTAAATAAGAAGGGTTAAAGATTAGGTTCCAAGAAAAGGGTTGTGTTGGAGTTATAGTTTTGAGTTTTTGGGGTTAGAGTTTAAGATTTTGAGTTTTGGGATTAAGGTTTGAGACTAAAGTTTGGAAAATATTGATATGAAATCTAAAGTTTTAAAGTTTGTGTTTAGAGAATGTATGTGATTTAGGTTTATAGTTTGAGGTTTGGGGTTTAGGGTTTAGGAGTAGTGTTTAGTGTTTGAAGTATAGTGTTTGAAAAAATGATTTTTCTTAGCGTAACAAAAATGCTATTATATGTAATTGACAGCATTATTAAAACTACTTAAAACATTTCTTTGGCGCTTAAGTATAAATTTTAGCTAAATATTGGCGGTATTAGTAGTTTTCTTTTCCCGCTCACTAATTTTAAAAATAGCGTTAATTAAGTGCTATTGATATAAACCTAGATCGAAATTTATATCTTTCATAGCAGTTTTGAAAACAATGCTATCGTAATGTGCTATCAATACCACTTTTTCTTGTAGTGCCAATAGCATATCTTTTTTGGATATGGAGATGGCTCTACTTCGACGGTCATCTATTGTAACCATGTCAGTTTGGTTTTCTCTTGATAGGACTGGTTTGTCCTCGAGTCTTTAGCTATTGCATGCAGCTTTCGTAACCCTTTTGTGGGTTATATTAGTGTTACACTGATTGAGGAGCTCTTAGTTCTAGTAGCTTCAATAGATTGGGAGCTCTTTAACAAGACTTTTGCAGTGTTCCCTAGTCCACTGGTTGATTGTAAAGAAAGAATAGGGTAGACTAACACCCTGGTGGTTCTCAATTCAGCTAGTTTTTACCTTGACAAAGAATCCTGAACCCAGGAAATTCAAGGTTTATTACTATGGTGCCTACTGGTATCAATATATCTTTATTATCTACTATTTTTCTCCTTTTCATACTGGTTTATGTTTGCAGTACTTGGTTTACGCATCTATGTACAACCAATTTGGTCATGAACTCTATATTGGAATAAATGATTCAGCGTTAAAAAAAATAACATCTATTATTTTATCTTTTGTAAAATTTAGAATATTATCATTTTTGAAATATTTATTATAAAAATTGTATATTTGGTCAAGAAAAAATTGGAAAACTACACAACTATTTTGAGTTTGAAATATTATATGAATTTTAAATCATTTTGTTACTATATTAATGCATATATTTTATATAAATATCATTTGAAATTTTTGGAATTTTTTTTATATATTTCAACAGATTTTGTTATAATTTTAAATAAACCTTAAATTTATTGTTAAGCGATTTGTTATTAATATTTTAATGAATACTAAATTTCAAAATTTTATAATGGCCTATTTTTAAATAACACAAAATTAAAGATTAATTATATAATTTATATTTTTATATAATTATTTTTAGATAATATATTGTTATGAGTTTCAAATTAAATAAAAATAATAGTATATAACTGTTTATAAATAATATTTTGCTGTGAGTATAAAAATTATGTTTACAGTTTATTTTTCTAAAAAAATATTACATGATTTAAGAATTTTAACCAATAGTAAGTGGTATTTTTTTAATTTAAATGAAAACACTTAAAAAAAATAAAATAGGTTAACTTACCAATTTAATATAATTTTATTATATTTATTTCAAATGGCATTTGTATTTAATATCATATTATAACTACAAAATTATAAACTATAGAAAACCATATTTATTTTTAATTAGCACTATTTTTAATAATATTATATTACTAATTACAAAATTAATTAATATCTTATTTTATAAAAATATTAAATTTTTGGTAAGATTTTGTTAGATTCTTTCTCAGTAGATTTTGTTATGATTAAAAATAAAATTTAAATTTATAATTAAATTGATTTATTATTAATATTTCTATTGATTATTAATTTATTTATAAATAATATATATTTGAATGATTAATATAAATAATTAAATTTTATTATATCAAATGATTAATTAAATCGTCTTTCTATGACTTCTGAACAATAGATTTTTTTGTACTTCTCTTTTAATAGAGAAGATTTCCATACTGCTTATTTTTTTCATATATTCAGCTTGCTTAAAGTTTTTCACATGATTGTGATGTCAATGATTTATGTCATCTTACCAAAAAAATTATCAGTTAGTTTGTACAATAGAAAGATTGTTTAAATAATTATACAAAAACAATTAATTTTGAAAGAAAAATATTTAATACAATTTTAACGAGAAATTAGATTTTGATAAATGCGGGATATTTTATAATGAAAATTTCACTAAAAACTTTAAAAATACTTTAATAATTTGTAAGAATTTTTTTATTAAAATATTTTTGCATTTAAATCAGCGTTATTAAATTTGATTCGGACCTATAACAAACCGATTAAATGTGATGTGGTTGGTAGTGAAGTGTTGTACGGTAAAGAGGAAAAGTGTGGAAAAGTGATGTGATGAGATGTGCGTTGACTGCCAGTGGAGCAGGGTGATAGGCGTTGAGTGTACGGGCATCGGGCTTGGGAGGACAACGATGGCCCTTGTGTGTTCAGGTGGTTGCTTCTTGGGAGGGACAACAATAGATGTGTGAAACATGTTAACTAAGATGAAAAAAGTTTAATTCCTTTTAGTATAATAGTAAAAATCAAAATTAACCAAAATCCAAACCAAATTAAACCATTTTTATGGTTCAGTTCAATGAGATTGTGACCAAACCGAACTAACTGAAACCAAAACAGCCCCACCGAATATACAAAACAAAACTAACTGTATGACTAGTTCAAATAGACAAAATAATCAAATACTTAATCATGTTCTAAAGAATAATATATCTAATATATTAAAACTTAAGTACAATTGGAAATTAACCCTTACTTTACTATTATAATACATCTTGTGTCATCAATATTAAGTGTAATTTTTTACTAAAAATATTTGGCTTTCACATTTTTTTACCAACCAGACCTTGCCAGCCCAATTCTGATAGAAATATTAAATAATTATTTTATTAAATCTCAGACTAGGTTACAACTCAGTTTAGTTTACCGCAGCTACCACATTTGTTCATTTACCACATTCGTCAACTGTTAAAATACATTTTTGTATTTTACCAAACATATATTAAAAAAATTGAAAGAAAAACAAACATCCACGTGCGCGGATCCAACTCTAGTATCTAACAATACTAAAACGACATAATGCTCATTTCTCAACCTATCCACGTAAGCATAAAAAATCTACCAGTCATATGCCTTTATTTTGACACTTCATATTTTCTTTGTCGACATCGGCCAAATATTTTGGGCTTTTAAAATTTGTTTGTTACCCATTTAAGACCTATGTTAAGCTTTCTTCGTCGATCGTGTTTCGATGAAACAGATGATACACCCATGTTTTCTTGTTCTTCAATCGTCTCAGATGATTCCCCTTGTTGGAGATGGGCTTAGCACAAGGTCCATTAAGAGCTAAGCCCAAAATCAGGTCCGACTCTTTAAGACAACAATTGGTGAAAATCACTAAAAGAAAAAAGGAATTCTACTATTTGAAGATGGATTTAGCAAGGCCCGTTAAGAATCAAGGCCTGGCCCGTTAAGAATCAAGGCCTGACCCGCCAAACAACAAATTGGTGACTTCGCTAGAAGAAAAAACGTACTTTGCTATAAATAGAGAATGTCAGACTCATTGAAGAGGACAGTCAGAAACGTACAGAAAAGTATAGAGAAAAG
The DNA here is from genome assembly GCA_016432835.1 of Brassica nigra. Classification (NCBI taxonomy): domain Eukaryota; kingdom Viridiplantae; phylum Streptophyta; class Magnoliopsida; order Brassicales; family Brassicaceae; genus Brassica; species Brassica nigra. Next base: position 33,508,216 of record CM028247.1, read on the forward strand.
CAAGAGCATCGCCTCTTCATCACAGACAAAGTCTTGGATGAGCTCGGCCCCAAAACGAGCTCGGCCCAGACACCTCACATCTCAGACCAGAAAATAGAAAGATATTTGTTTAGACGAACTATTTAGACGAGCATCATTAGTTCTTGTAATTGACCGAGCTTTTGTTACTCTTGATTATTAATATGAAAATCTCCACCCCTTTATATCTTTTTATACAACATCATTGACCGGATATGGAAACAACAATTGGCGTCCACCGTGGGGCCGGGGATTCTTCTGTACTTCAAGACAGCTTGGCGATAACAGAACCCTCAACGCAACCCGGCGTTTTGACTTCTGCAATCACCGCAAATTTGGGAGGGACGAGTACGCAACCAACAATGGTGGCAACCTCGGACACCAAACCAATAGCTCGCTTTTCTTGGCAGCAACCTCGAGCCAGCCCACAATGATGGCAACCTCGGACCACCAAGCTAACAGCTCGGCCTTCTTGGCAGCAACCTCGAGCCAGCCCACAATGATGGCAACCTCGGACCTCCAAGCTAACAGCTCGGCCTTCTTGGCGGCAACCTCGAGCCAGCCCCCAATGGAGGCAACCTCGGACCACCAGGCCAACAGCTCAGCCTTCTTGGAAGCAACCTCGAGCCAGCCTATCCTGATGGCAAAGTCAAGCCACCCAGACAACAGAGAGACTCATACGGGGAGTGCAACTCCTAGACAGCCAATTACCCTGATGACACCTGTGGGAGTATTGACTTCAACACAACAACATTCCAACCAACCAGACATCTCCTTAATCTTTCAGACTCTCCTTGGAAAAATCGATGAGCTCGCCCGGGGAACCACTTCTCGTCTGGACGACCTTGCGTACTCCCAAATCGCATGCAACAACCGCATCAACGAGACCCAGTCTGCCGAAATCAGCGCATCAAGGTCACGACAAGTTGATGTTACCCCAAGACTTCAACGTGTTCTCTTCAGCGATCTGCCGACCCCGACCACCGGACTTGGACAGCAGCGTCCAATTCAAGAAAACAACCCCAGGGCTCGACACGATGATTTGCCCCTACAAGTCAGTAATTCCCGACAACAGCAACCAGTTCGGGCAGATGATCAACGCGTCCAGATCATTAACCATACGCAGATCGCTAACAGAGAGACCCAGCACAGGGACGAGAAAATTGAAGAAATGAGAGCTAAATTACAATGCATGAATTCCAAGGTCCATCAAGAAATCAGTGCAGCTCCAGAGATCGATCGAGTGCTTCAAGAAACCCAGAACACGCCTTTTTCATCTCGCCTCCTCAGCATTCCTTTACGACACCCAGGAAAAATCAAGCTCCCCACTTACAATGGAACATCCGATCCAAGAGAATACCTCACTGTCTTCAGCATCGCCATGGGGAGAGCAAAGTTTTCACCTGAGGAGCGCGACGCTGGCCTCTGTCAGCTTTTTGTCGAAAATTTAAGCGGACTTGCCCTTGGTTGGTTCTCACGTTTGGAAGCCAATTCTATCAACAACTACACCCAGCTCTCAACGGCCTTCCTCAAACATTACTCCTTGCATATTCAGCAGAGCGCATCCAACGCCGACCTATGGACACTGGCTCAAGAACCCAACGAGACACTTCGCTCCTTCATCGAAAAGTTCAAGGCCATCGTCTCCCGTATTACTGTACTCGACGAGGCAGAAGTTCTAGCACTCCGAAATGGGCTTTGGCACGAATCACCGTTTCGGGAAGAGCTCATCAAATATAAACCACAATCTTTGGAGGACGCACTTCATCGAACAATGACTTTCATTGAAATCGAGGAAGAAAAGGCCGCCTTTGCAAAAAAGTATGCATCCACCAAAAAATCATCTTCAAAAGAAAAAGAGGCTGACGAACGCTACGAACCTCGACAGCACTACGATCAAGCATACAAAGACAACAAGAACAAGAGAGCTACCGCCTATCACGTCAATGACCTACCCTCTAACCATCCCGCCCGGCAAGCAAGCTCGAGATAATCATCGATCAGAAATGTATTGCAGTCACCACAAGTCCAAGACTCAAAACACAGAAGAATGCCGCCATCTGCATGAGTTTCTGTTAAACAAGTACAACCGCGACCTGTTAACATCCCAAGCTCAACAAAATGATAAGACACCAAAAAGCGAAGGGGAACGTTTCCAAAAAGTCAAGGAAGAGCGTGATCGTCAATAGGGTTAAAAACGACCTAACGAGCAAGCAAACACAGATACAGAGACTCATAAACAAGCACGCGACGACCAAAACAATGAACAAAGACGCGAACGAATGCCCCCACCTCATCGTGTGATCAACGTAATCATGGGAGGTCTTCAAACCCGTAGAGATTCGGTTTGGTCAATCAAAGAGTACGAGCGCAGAACAGTCACATCGCAAAAGTGGGCAAGCAATAACCTCATAGACGAACCACAAGAGAGCTACGAAATCAGCTTCACAGAAGATGACACTAAAGGACTGGACAAGCCACATAATGACTCTCTCGTTGTTGAAACCAGGATTAGCGATTGCGAGGTCACGCGCGTGTTGGTCGACATTGGAAGCTTGGTTGATTTAATTTTTGCAAAAACACTTCAGCGAATGGACGTCAAAGACTACCACTACAAGAAAACAGCGTAATTCTGACGGACATTCCGACGGAAAATGAGATCCTCGGAATATTCCGAAAAACTTCCAAGGCAATTCCGAGAAAACTCAAAATTTGTGTTTCCTCGGAATTTCCTCGGATTATACCGACGGAATTCCGAGGAACTCACTATCCGTCGGTATTTTCTGATGAAATGCCGAGGAAAACATTTTCCTCGGAAAAAACCGACGAAAATCCGAGGATATATTATAGCCGTTAGAGAGCCATTGGGGGATTTTAACAATTCCGAGGAAATTCCGAAGAAGGAGCTGTTGCCGTCGGAACTCCGTCGGAATTTCCTCGGTAATGTCGGCAGCATTTCATCTATAAATACAAGCACCCCTCATCCTCTTCATTCACTCCATTTCTTCATCCTCCCACATACTATATTTACACACGAATTTGATTGAAAAACATGTCTTCTTCAAATTATTATCGTTCTTGGATCGATCGACCTCATTTGGATCCGAACACGAGATTGCTTACGGAAGAATACCAACGAGGTATAACGGAATTCATGGGGTTAGTTCAACGACAACCGGAAGCAAAAACGGGTATGTTAAGATGTCCTTGCTCTAATTGTAAAAATATAAAGGTTATTAAAGAGTGGGATGTTTGGACTCATCTATATTTGAATGGGTTTACACGAAGTTACAAAATTTGGTATCATCATGGGAAAACTGATTATGAATATGGTAGTACTAGCGAACCTCAGCCTGCGGTTAGGTTAGAAGAACCAATTAGAACGGATGCAGATTATGGTGTAGGTACTGAGCAGATGGTAAATGATCATTTTAGAGGGGAAGATTTACCCAATGGAGAAGCTAGGAGATTTTATGATATGTTGGATGCTGGAAAGCAACCCTTGTAGGAAGGTTGCATAGATGGTCATTCAGCTTTATCATCTGCAACAAGACTGATGGGCATTAAAACAGATTATAATTTGGCTGAAGACTGTGTGGATGCGATTGCTGATTTTGTAAAAGGTATTCTACCTGAGGATAATGTAGCCCCTGGTTCATACTACGAGGTTCAGAAACTGGTAGCTGGTCTTGGTTTATCATATCAGGTAATAGATGTATGCAGCGATAACTGCATGATTTATTGGAGGGCGGATGAACAGCGGGTTAGATGCAAATTTTGTGGAAAGGCTTGTTATAAAGATACGAGTGGAAGAGTTCCAGTGCCATATAAAAGGATGTGGTATTTGCCTTTGACGGAAAGGTTGCAGAGATTGTATCAGTCTGAACGCACAGTGCAACTAATGAGATGGCATGCGGAGCATTCAATAGATGGTGAGATTAGACATCCTTCAGATGCAAAAGCGTGGAAGCATTTCCAATCAACATATCCTGACTTTGCGTATGAGAGAAGAAATGTCTGCCTTGGATTATGTACTGATGGTTTCAGCCCGTTTGGCAAGAGTGGAAGACAGTATTCTCTATGGCCAGTCATTCTTACACCATACAACTTACCGCCAAACTTTTGCTTGCGACGAGAGTTTTTGTTTCTCTCCATTCTCGTTCCCGGACCAGAGCATCCTAAGAGATCACTTGATGTGTTTCTTCAGCCACTAATATATGAGTTGCAACAACTATGGGCTCAAGGTGCTGAAACATACGATGTTTCGTGTAAAGAAAACTTTCAAATGCGGGCAGTACTTATGTGGACAATAAGTGATTTTCCAGCATATGGTATGTTATCTGGATGGACAACGCATGGAAGGCTATCATGTCCATATTGTCAAGATAACACTGATGCTTTCCAACTAAAACACGGAAGGAAAACATGTTGGTTTGACTGTCACAGGAGATTCCTACCACCTGATCATCCATATCGTAGGAGTAGAAATTTGATTACGAAGAACAAAAGGGTGTTTGACAGTCTACCTCCGGAAATTTTTGGGGCAGATTTGTTGACACAACTAAGAGATTTTGGTGCAGAAAGGACGCCAGACGTCGGTGGACATGTGCATTATCCGGTAGATGTTGTTGGAGAACTACATAACTGGCACAAAAAGAGTATTTTCTGGGATCTGCCATACTGGAAGGATCATCTGCTGAGGCATAATTTAGATGTCATGCATATTGAGAAGAACTTTTTTGACAATCTCATGAACACGATCCTTAACGTTCAAGGTAAAACAAAGGATAATTTGAAGTCAAGGCTGGATTTAGTCGATATATGTGCTCGTTCAGAACTTCATGTTGATGAGAATGGTAGGGCTCCTTTTACCATATACCGACTTGATGCAGAGGCAAAAGATGCGTTCTTTGATTGGATTTCAAACGATGTGGAATTTCCAGGCGGGTTACGCATCTAATTTGCGTAACTGTGTCGACAGAAACGAAGGAAAGTTTATCGGCTTGAAGAGTCACGATTGCCATGTAATGATGCAGCACCTCCTCCCGTTTGCCTTCAAGGAACTATTACCACGGAATATTCATGAAGCAATTGCAGGGATAAGTGCTTTCTTCCGCGATTTATGCACGAGATTAGTGACTCTTGATGGTATTGTAAATTTGAAGACTAACATAGCCGTGATTCAGTGCAACCTTGAGAAGATATTTCCTCCATCATTTTTTGATGTTATGGAGCATCTTGTTATTCACCTGGCAAGAGAATTGGAACTTGGTGGTCCTGTGCAGTATAGATGGATGTATCTGTATGAGTGGTATATGTTCCATTTGAAGAAGATGGTGAAAAATTTAAGTAAAGTGGAAGGTTCTATAGTCGCACAGATGATCAATGAAGAAACTTAAAACTTTGTCGAGTACTACTTTCCAGCAGAAGTGCAGACCAAAAACAGAAGACCTGCTCGGCATGATGATAGAGGCGAACGGGCAACATATCATGTTACGGTTCAAGACATCTTCACAGATGTTGGACGACTTAGCGGAAAACCAAAGGACCGTCGACTTACTGAGCAGGAGCGCAGTCATTTGCAAACATATTTGCTCACCAACTGCGAAGATGTTCTTCAATATGAGAGGTAAATAAATTAGCTTACAAATTTTTATTTTAACAAGTTAACATTTAAATCTTAATTAATTACATTATTGTCATCATATGTATAGGATTTTCATGGCAGAAAAGCGGTTCGAATATAGATACGCCACAGAGGAGGAACTAGAAGAACTGAAGCAGAGAGAATTTGATGGATGGATGCTTACTTATGTGAGTGCTTTAAACAAATTAAAATATTATTTATCACATATTTATACTAATTCACATATATTGATATAACATATATATGTGTTATTAATATATGTCTGCTGGTATGGCCAGAGGTGAAACATTTGACGATTGGATACGCGAGATGGTGCGTGGACCAAAGTATGTTGTGAAGTCATATCTGAGATTTTGTACTCGAGGATATGCATTCACAGCTCAAAAGAGGAGACGTTCGAGTACGACTTATGATGCTGGCGTTTGTTCTGCATCAGGAGATGATGTATACTACGGAAACATACAGGAGATTCTGGAAATCAAGTATCCGGGCATGGTTGGATTGCGCTGTACTGTTTTCTATTGTGATTGGTACGACAACACTCCAGATCGAGGTGTGAGAACAGATGCATTTGGTGTTACATCAGTACATTCGAGGCGAAAGCTGCAATATTATGATCCTTTCATTCTTACTTCTCAGGCCGATCAGATAATTAAATATACATATGTTAATTATTCAGAATTATTCATCATCATATGTATTAATTTACAAATTTACAAATAATTTTTTAAATGTTACAGGTTTGTTATATCAAGTACCCCCGGGTTAGGAACAGGGATGATCCATGGGTCACTGTTACATCACTCAACCCGAGAGGTCGAGTTCAGGGAAGTTCTGAGCTGGAAGACCCACTACAACCAAGCACATCCGGAAACTTAAGTATAGCAGAAGATTTAGCTGCAGTTGGCCTTGTAGTCGATTTAACCGACTTCGGAGAGGAAGTCGTCGTTCACGTAGAGGATGAACCAGAGATTGGAGAGTTTCACCAAGATCCAGATTCAGATTCATCTGGTGATGATGACTCGGAAACAGAGTAGCATCGCCTTTTATATATATATATATATAAGAACCCCGAGGAAATTCCGAGGACGTCATTTGTTCCTCGGAAATATCCGTGTAATAATAGGATTTAGGGATTTGATTATAGGGTTTCTGTTCCTCGGAAAAACCTCGGAATATTCCGAGAAAATTCAGAGGAAAAACAATTTTTCCTCTGAATTTCCTCGGAATATTCCGAGGCTTTTCCGAGGAGGTAGGTTTTTTAACCGAAAACAACGTTTTGCGGTTTGAATAACACTTATATAAGCCTTATTAGTGTCTTAAACTGATTATGAAGTCAAAAAATTGTGTGTTACCCTATAATAAACACTTTTCCGATTGTATGAACGAAATCCCCACAACATAAGAGAAACACTGATACACTTTAATGAACGGTAAAGGCAATACTTACAATTCATTTTGGAATTTTGTTATTTCATGGTTTATGATCATCTATACAAAGAATCCTCAGTGGTATGCATTACATTTGTAGAAGAAATGATATAGGGCAAAAAAAAATTGATGTTTTGAAACCCCAAACATGTATTCCTCGGAATTTCCTCGGAATATTCCGAGGAAATCCTGAGGAAACATATAAACCAATAGAAATGCATGCACAGAATATTCTTTTTCCTCGGAATTTCCTCGGAATATACCGAGGAAATTCCGAGGACAAAGAATATTCAAACCTCGAAATTGATGTGTTGACCGATTAATGAAAGTACCGAGGAAATACCGACGGACTTTTATGTGTCCGTCGAAAATTCCTCGGAATATTTTCATTTAACCGGGGAAACCAACCGCCAAATATTTCGAGAAAATTAAATTAATGATTTCCAAGGACATTCCGACGGATATAATCCGTCGAACGTTTCGGTTTTATTAACCCGAGACAGATCTTCTTCCCCATTTCTCTCTTCTTCCTCTTGCGACTTCCGGCGATTTCCGGCGAACTCCTCTTCTCTCGCGACAATTTCTGGCGAATTCTCTCTATCCCTCCTCAATTTCATCACAAATTATGTAAGGACCCTTTCCCTCTCTCTTAGGTTCTATTTGTTTGGTTTTTAAGTAGATCTGATGATTTTAGAAGTTTTTGATAGATTTTTGTTAGGGTGACTGGTAGGATTGTGTAATAGGAGTTTGATTGTGTGTGTTTTTTTTTTGTTTAGGATTGTGATTTGATTGTGATTATTTGTTGTATTGAGTTGATTTAGAATTGTTTTTAAAGTTTTTATTAATTTTTGTGTTTTAAAAAATCGAATTAATACTTATGAAAACGTTTTTTGTATATAAAAACGTTTTTTTGAATTATAAAATCATTTATATATTTATTAAACATTTTTAATATTTATGAAACTTTTTTTTGTGATTAAACCCTATTTTTGTAATTATTAAACTATTTTCTATTTATTAAAAGTTTTTTTATATTTATAAAACTTTTTGTGATTAAAACTATTTTGGATTTTTAAAATTTATATTTATTAAAACTAATTTTAAATATTTTTAAATTTATATTTATTTAAACTATTTTTAAATATGTTTTTAAAACTTTACATGTCTACTGGTGATCAGACCCGGCCTCGAGCTCGTCGTTCCTCAGCACGAGGTTGTGGTGGTACGGGGAGCCACTCTCAGGGTTCGTCCAGCCACTGTCGGGGTTCTTCATCGCCCCAGAGCTCCTACCCTACATCTCCCGCTCCAGTTCTTGCTCCGACTGCTGTACCCCCTCCCACTCCTCCAGTCATTCCGGGAGTGATGACTGTTGCACAGTTGGTTCGACAGCCCGGTCGTGAGCAACTTCCCTATCTCACTCCGTATCCACAGGGACGACGTCAAACATGGTAATTAAACGTCTTTTTTTTTCTTTCATTAAAATTTGATTCATTATTAATAATTTGTTCCTTATATTAGGTTCGACCGATCCGGGAACGGGATCAACGCATGGATCAATCGTATGATGTACTCGACCCTCAAAAGGGACATCCGACTTTCAATCACTTCCCTCCCGAGGACCAGGAGATGTGGTTTCGTCAGTTTGCGGTAAGTATTCTAATTTTTTTACTTATATTTTTAATCTTTAATATAAAATTTCTACTAATTGTGTTTTTTTCAGCAAGAGTTCACCTGGAATCCCGATGATACGGCCTTTATCCGTAACGCCTTCCTCGATAAAGTTATGGACAACTATGGGCAGCAGATCTACACGTCGAAGCAGAAGTGGCTCAACAACAAGGTTTTTTAAAATTTATTAAACTATTTTTTGAATTTATTAAACTATTTTTTGAATTTATTAAACAATTTTTGGTTTTATTTAACTATATTTATTTTTATTTATTAAAAGGTCCCGGAGTCGGTCAACAACACGGTCTGGGAGGAGTTGTGTGTGCATTGGGATAAGGATGAGACAAAAGAAATCTCCTTGACCAACTCCACCAACCGCAAGAGCGATCGTGGCGGGAAGGGCATCTACAAGCACAACTTGGGTGCCCAGTCTATTGCCACTCTGGGAGATCGCTTGGTAAGTTCAATCTCTTTTTTTTTTTCCAATTATTTAAGTATTTTTATTTTATTTTTTATGCATTTCTTCTAATTTCTAATGTTTGTTTCAACCGGTTGATGATCTCAAGGCGGAAGAAAATGATGGCGAGCCCGTTGATGATCTCGTCCTAATGAAGACGGCGCATACCAACAAGCAGACCGGGCAGATTGATGATGGTGTTGTGAGGGATGTGGTCAACCTGGTCGAAACTCAGAAGGAAGACGAAGAGACCCGTCTATCTCAGCTTCAAACCGACCTGGACGCCACTTTGACGGCTTCAACCAACTTGTCCCGGATTCGAATCAACGAAATCGTTGAATCTGTATGTTCTTTTTAAAAAAGTTCAATTCATTTATTTCTTTATTTTCATTTTATCATCTTTTCTACTATTTAAATTTTTTTATTTTCTGTTTCAGTCGGTTCCAAAGAAGAAGGGACGTTTGGTCGGTTTGGGTCGTCGATCCCGGTCGGTTCCTCCTTCTGCACCACCGCCCTTTGTTGATCCAGTAGCACTTATGGACCAGCTGAAGGACAAGGATGACCGCATAGCTGCATTGGAGCAAAAGATGGCGGATCAACAGGCGGGATGGGAGGCAACGAGGAAGCAGAACGAGCAAATGATGGAGATGATGAGGAGGATGTACCCGAACGAGCAGTTCTCGTAGTTTCTTTTTTTTTAAAAACTCTGAATGTTGTATTTTGATTTGTACAACTTTGAATATTATCTAATATGTTTTCAATTTCAATTTTTATTTTATATTTTCGAATTTCAATTAAAAAAATTAATTTATAATTTTATTAAAAAATTAATTTTTGGAATATTCCGAGGAAGTGTATCCCTCGGGATATTTCGACGAACACTTCCTCGGAAAGTACCATCGGAAAACTCCGAGGAAATACCGACGAACTATTCCTAGGATAAAGTTCTTCGGAATTTCCTCGGAAACTCAAGTTCTCGATATTCCTCGGAAACTTTCATTCGAAAACTCCGAGGAAAGTTTCCGAGGAGAGTTCCATTGGAAAACTCCAACGAAATACCGACGAACCAGTCCTAGGAAACCGTTCTTCGGAATTTCCTCGGAAACTTAAGTTCTCGGTATTCCCTCGGAGTTTTCAGAGGAAATTCCGAGGAAATTTGACTTTCCGACGAAAAATTTCCGACGACCGTTCTTGTCGGTATGTCCTTGGAATACCATTTTTCTGAGGACATACCGACGAGAATTATCGTCGGAATTCCGGTGTTTTCTTGTAGTGTACGAGCTCAAACCTTGCAAAAGACCACTCACAAGCTTCGCCGACGATACAACAATGACGATCGGGACTGTCAAGCTTCCAGTTTACGTAGGTGGAATCACCAAAATCGTCAAGTTCATGGTCATCGAGAGTCCCGCCATCTACAACGCAATACTCGGTACACCCTAGATACATTCAATGAAAGCAATTCCCTCCACATATCATCAATGCATCAAGTTTCCTACACCATCTGGGACCTACACCCTTAAGGGGAACCAGCGGCTATCACGAACATGTTTCATTACTGAGCACAAACTAAGAAAATCATCACGAACATGTCTGATAGTTAAGCAGGGAGACGATCAGCTCGCCGGAGATGACCAAGCTCGTGAACTCGTCATACAAGTCAATATTGACAAAAGCGATCCTGAAAGGTGCGTCGGAATCGGGGCTGACCTCAAAGAAGATCTCAAAGACCAACTCATCAGCTTCCTTCAATCCAATGCCTCAACCTTCGCCTGGACGACTGAAGACATGCCCGAGATCGATCTGTCACATGCCATGAGTTGAACGTAGATCCAATCTTCAAACCAGTCAGGCAAAAAAGACGCAAGCTTGGTCCAGAACGCACCAAAGCTGTAAACGACGAATTTGAACGCCTGACAAACGCAGGATCCATAACAGAGGTCAGATACCCAGACTGGTTTGCTAACCCCGTCGTCGTAAAGAAGAAGAACGGAAAATGGCGTGCGTGCGTTGACTTTACCGACCTCAACAAAGCATGTCCCAAAGATAGTTTTCCACTTCCCCACATTGATCGGATAGTCGAAGCAACTGCAGGGAACGAGCTCCTCTCATTCATGGATGCCTTTTTCTGGATACAATCAAATTATGATGCATCCTGACGACAGAGAAAAAACTGCATTTATCACCAACCGAGGTACATACTGTTACAAGGTCATGCCTTTCGGACTCAAGAACGCTGGAGCAACTTATCAACGATTAGTCAATCGAATGTTTGCCGAACAGCTCGGCGACACAATGGAAGTATACATCGACGACATGCTCGTCAAATCCCTTGTGGCCGACGACCATATTAAACATCTGAAAAACTGTTTCGATAGTCTCAACAAATTAGGAATGAAGCTCAACCAGCCAAGTGCACCTTCGCCGTCACTTCCGGAGAATTTCTCGGATATGTTGTGACTAAAAGAAGAATTGAAGCAAATCCACAAAAAATAACAGCTTTTGTGGAACTCCCCTCTCAAAAAAACACAAGAGAAGTCCAACGATTGACAGGACGCATCGCCGCGCTCAACCGATTGATCTCGCGATCAACGGACAAATGCCTTCCTTTCTATCAACTTCTGCGAAACAACAAACGTTTTGAGTGGGATGCAAGATGCGAAGAGGCATTCCAGCAGCTGAAGGAGTACTTATCTACACCTCCGATCTTGGCAAAACCAGAAGACAGAGAGATCTTGTACTTGTACATATCCGTGTCTACCTCCGCAGTAAGCAGCATCCTAGTTCGCGAAGACCGTGGAGAGCAGCGTCCGATCTTCTACACCAGTAAAATTCTTGACGACGCTGAAACACGATATTCGCCGCTCGAAAAACTTGCCTACGCAGTGGTGGTCGCAGCACGCAAGCTCAGGCCATATTTTCAGTTCACACCGTTTTCGTGCTGACCAACCATCCACTTCGTCTGATACTGCACAGCCCAAGTCAATCAGGAAGAATGGCCAAATGGGCAGTCGAGCTCAGTGAATATGACGTCGAGTTCAAAAGCCGGACAAGTGCTAAGTCTCAGGTGTTGGCAGATTTTTTGACCAAATTACCCCCTTCTCAAAACAATGACGATCTCAACACAAAAAAATTGGTGCCTCTACGTCGATGGTTCATCTTCACGAAACGGACAGGGGTCGGCATAAGACTCATCTCCCCTACCAGCGAAATCATCGAACAATCCTTTCGTCTCTCTTTTCCAGCTTCCAACAATGAAGCCGAGTACGAAGCTCTCATAGCCGGTCTCCGTTTAGAAACTTTCTGTGATTCTCAGCTCGTCACCAATCAATTCAGTGGAGAGTACGAAACGAGAAACGAGCGAATGAATGCTTACTTACAAGTCGTCCCAAAACTTTTTCGGGATTTCACCAACTTAACCCTCACCAAGATACCGCGTAGCGACAACTCCTCCACCGACGCTCTCGCTGCTCTAGCATCAACATCAGATCCATCACTCAAAAGGATGATTCCAGTGGAAAGCTTCGACAGACCAAGTATCGAGTTAGCCAAGGGAGTTAACATTATCGATGACCTCGCGGACGAGGAGATGGACGACCCAGCAGAAGTAAGAGAGCCCACACCCGAGGACGAGATTTCAAACATGGTCGATTGGCGTAATGAAATAAAGTTCTACATCACTGATGGAGTAACACCAACCAACCGCTGGGAAGCTCGACGCTTGAAAGCACGATGTGCCAACTATGTCTTATACGACAACAACCTCTTCAGATGGAGCTCGACCAAAGCACTACTTCGATGCATACACGACCAAGAAGTCAAATGAGTCCTCGAAGAAACACATGAAGGCGCAGGTGGTAATTATTCGGGAGGGCGAGCTCTCGCAGTAAAATTCAAGCGACATGGGCATTTCTGGCCGACGATGATCGCGGATTGCGAAAAATTCGTAGCCAAGTGTGAAAAATGCCAGCGTCACGCCCCAATGATTCATCTTCCAACGGAATATCTCACGACTACAACGTCACCATATCCTTTCATGAGGTGGGCAATGGATATCATCGGTCCCATGCCACCATCAAAACAGAAGCGCTATCTCCTCATCATGACTGATTACTTCACCAAGTGGGTCGAAGCCGAGTTGTTCGCAACCATACGTGCCCCCGACGTCCAGAAATTTGTTTGGAAAAACATCATCTGTCGCCATGGTCTCCCTTACGAAATCGTCAACTGACAACGGTTCACAATTTATTTCTGCCACTTTCGAGAACTTCTGCGCACTATGGAAAATCAGGCTAAGCAAAAGCTCACCAAGGTACCCACAAGGAAATGGACAAGATGAGGCCACAAACAAGACGATCCTGGACGGAATAAAAAAACGCCTGGAAGAAAAGAAAGGGGTCTGGGCCGACGAGCTCGATGGTGTCCTCTGGTCACACCGCACAACACCACGAAGATCGACGGGTATGACACCTTTCTCCCTATCCCACGGAATGGAAGCAATGTCTCCCGCCGAAGTCAGCATCCCGAGCCTCCGCCAGCTCACACTCACTAAAGACGAAGAACTCAACAACTCAATGATACTCGACCACCTCGACCAAGTTGAAGAAAAAAGAGATCAAGCACTCATATGCGTTCAGAATTACCAAAACCTGGCCGCCCAATATTACAACAAGAGAGTCAGAGGAAGGTTCTTTCAAGAAGGCGATCTCGTCCTTCGCAAAGTTTACGAAAACAGTCGCGAGTGGAAAGCAGGCAAGCTCGGCGCAACATGGGAAGGACCATACTTAATCTCGAAGATCGTCAAGACAGGTGTCTGCAAACTCACCGAGATGGACGGAAAAGAGGTCCCAAGATCATGGAACTCGATAAACCTCAAGCATTTCTACTACTAAGGAAGACAAAAGCGAGCAAAAAGACCGGCGCACTTCTGCTATACAAAAAATAAAACTCCAGGTTGATCAGCCCTTTTCAAGCAAGAAAACTGGTGCACTCCTGCTATACCAAAAATAAGACTCCAGGAGGATCCACCCTTTTAATTTAAGCATTTTCTTTTATTGTAAAGGTGAACTACGATCGGCTTGATCCCCGCCTGTGGGGTACGTAGGCAACCTCTCACGAGGCTCAGCTAGTTCTATAAAAAAAATTCTATATTTTTTAAAACAAAAATATCAGAATGCTACCATCACGCAAAAATCAACTCTTACAATTGCTGCAGTCCCATGCTCACACTTATATATAAAAACAAACTTGCAAACGAAATACGAGATCTGTTCTCAAAGTGCAGCAGCTCAGCGCTCACACTTATAACATTTCGCAAGGGTACGAGATCCATTCTCAGTGCTGCAGCTCCGCGCTCACACTTATAAATATCTTGCATACGAAATACGAGATCCGCTCTCAAAAGTACAGTAGCTCAGCGCTCATACTTGTAAAACATTTCGCAAGAATACGAGACCCGTTCTCGGTGCTGCAGCTCCGTGCTCACACTTAAAATCATTTTGCAAGCGAAATACGGGACCCGTTCCCAAAGTGCAGCAGCTCAGCGCTCACACTTGTAAACATTTCGCAAAATAGTATGGGATCAAGTCCTAAAAACAGCCTGCCCAAGCAAGATAACGAGCATCGACTCCACAACATCAAAACTCAACAACCATACAAGGAAATGCAAAGACAAAACAAGAAGATCATCCATTCATAAATTGAAAAAGTTCAACATGATCGGTCATAACAAAGACTACCAGATGAACACCGTCAACACAATCCGATAAAGATCAACATAAAAAGTCTCAAACAGCAAAGGCCAACAAGAAGGCAACATAACAAAAGACAACAAGTCCTGCAACATAGATAGCAGAAAAATAAAGATAGTAGTAGACCATGCAGGGCCTCAAACGACGAACAAGAACCACACTACGGACGTGTAGGAACTTGGCTCTCACGCCTAGCAGCAACACCACCACGCTCAGACGACGGACGAGACACCTTTGCTCCCTCACGACGACGAGCTTGCTGCTCTTTCTCCCTCGCCAAAGCTGCTATCTCAATTCCAGCAGTAAGAGATGGATGAACAGGAGAAAGCGGACGGGAAAAGTCAAAGGAAGGAACATCAGCTAACTCATCAGGCTCAAAGCGAACAGGAATAACCGATTTCGCCGCTTCTGTCCTCTTAGCCAATTCTTTCTGAAGATGTTTAACTTTACTATCTGGAACTTGTATCCCCTCGGTCCTCCAGACATTGACAGCCTCAAGCAATCCCGTGAACTGATTCACCCCATACATAGCCAGACGAACAGGCTTCTTATCTTCCACATACCTCCGCATCTTCTCAAGACGAGAATTACATGTAGCCAGCACATCATCATGCCTCATAATCGCCCTACGATACCTCCTACCCAGCACCTCTTTCTCCTTCTTATGGCGATCCGACTCCATCTCTTGACGCTTCTTTGCTCGCTCAGCATCCGAAGCTATCCTTACTGTAAGTTTCTTCACTTCTCCCAGCACAGCCGAAGATGTCTTCTTCTCAGCCTCATACTTTCCACGCCTAACCGTAATCTCCTCAGAACGGTCATTCTTTCCCTTAGAAACAGCAAGCTCAGCCTTCACTTTTTCGAGCTCCGCCTTAACTTCCACAAGCTCCTCACCTTGGTTATACACCAACTTGTTTGCGAACTTCGCAGCCTGCAACAAACCACACCATGAGTGTTCTAAAAATGTGTATGTATATAAACATGTATACCAAAAAAAGGAGGGAAGAAGATCCTTACAATAGCCGTATGACGAGCAAACTCTTTATACCACTCTTCGCGGTGAGATTCGTCAAAAGCATAACCACCAACACCGTCAGTCGGTTGGAACAGCTTGAAAAGATCTCCAACCTATGACCCTCTACCGTCAAAAGCATACTCAAACGACCCAAACGTAGCCCTCTCTTCACGAGGAGGTGATGGCTCAACCGCTAAAGGCTTCTCAACCACTAAAGACAGCGCAGTCCCTGAAGGAACAACCTTACGAGACTTTGATGATGGCGCCTCTTTCGCTGAACAACCAGCAGTAGGACGTTTGTTCACATTAGCAACTCCATTCCCAGCTCGCGAACCATCAGTCTTCCTACCACTATCAGCAACAACATCTTTTCCAGAAACATTACTCCCTCCCCGACGATGCTCAGTAGATGGTGCAGGAGCTGTCGGGCTGGTGAGACCCATGACAATACCAAGAGGAGGCACCGAAGGCTCCACACCGGTGGAACACTCACCAGTCTCAACAACAGTCGCAACATCATTACCCCCGGCAAAACAATCAGCCAAGCTCGGAATCTCACTCAAATCCATCTTTCTCCAAGAAGCTAAAAAAACATATACAAACACCAGAAACATCATGAGTCAAGAATAAGAAACTAAAGACATATACAAACACCAGAAACATCATAAGTCAAGAATAAGCAACCAAAGACATTTACTCAACTCTAAGAAAAAAAAAACAAAACCAAAAAAAAAGGGAGAAAAGAAGATGCATATCAACCTGAGTCTACAAATGGAATGCAATGCCAAACGTCTGATCGCCTAACCCTGGACCAATCTCGAGCCTTAGACGCCTTGAAATGCTCCACACACTCTACCTCACCAGAAGCAAGAGGGATACCAATCAAACGACGACCTGCACAAAGAGAAAACAATCAAAATAAATCTCTCAAAAAAAACAGCAACCTCAGAATAATCTAACTACCATTGTAAGGATTCCATCTAGTCCTAAAAGGATCAATCATATCAGAAACATCAGAAACCGACGAAGAAGAAACCCGAACATAAAAAACTCTTAATCCAATCTTGAGCCTTTCTTTTCTTCTCCCCAACAACACCACACCTATTCACCATAGACACATAAAAGACCACTTCAGTCTTATCACACCGAGTGATACGCGCCATATGTTCAAAGAGATAAAGAGTCATATGAACACTAATCTCCGAGGCAGTAAACAAAGCAGCGACCATGTTTCGAATCGCAGCAGGATTCAGCTGAGAAAGGGAAATAAGACGTTCATCACAATACGCCAGCAGCAACCTCGGGAGGGGGAACCACAAATGATACTCGGTGAACCAAAAATCATAAACACAAATCCACCCATCCGGAACCGTCCATGGGCGCTCATCCTCTTCAGGAATACGCACTTCTATGCCACCATTACGACAACAGTTGGCTCGAATCCATTTAATTTTCTCATCATCAACAACAGAAGGAAACGACTCTGATGGATCTGGATGATTACAAAGAGGACCTATGAAACTCCTGGACCTCTCCCTAGCTCTCCTGACCACCGTCTTCTTCTTCTTCTTCACATAAACATTAAAATCAGCATGACCGTCAAGCAAACCAGCAAGGAGAGCAGCCACAAGCTCTCTCTTAACCCCCTTTAAAATATCAGTAGTAGTAGCTAGCCGGTTACCGCTCTCATCGACATCACATTCCCCATCGTTTATCACAGACTCAGGATCACCACTAGCAACGTCAACCATCTCATCATCACTGCTAACATCAACTCGTTGCCACTAAATTCATACTGCACCCCCATCTAAGTCGACATCACTCTCATCTCGATCATCTCGGTCAACGTCATTCTCATCTCGGCCATCATCATTAGCAACACCACCCATTTCGTTATTGTCAGCAAAACCAATCTGCTCATCTCCAGCAACGATATCTTGTTTACTATCACCGAGAGGATCGTATCGATCATTCACAGCAGCGGCATCTCCTTCTTCACCAAAACCAACGTCATTTGGTCCATCACAAATATCAATCTCTTCATCACAAGAAACACCTTCTTGCACATGGATAACATCATCATCTCGTTCACCAGCACTTACACCAACAACGTTTTGCTCAGAACTTAGCTCTACACCATCATCTTCTTCAGAATCTTCATCATAAGATCCTAAAGATGAATCCCAGACCGACGAGCCAGCATCTGAAGAACTACATCTGACGATGAATCTTCGACCGGAGCAGCCCTCAACAACATATTTTGCTGATACTCTCGATGGATCTCCAACATAGATCTTTGAGACAAAGGCGGAACCACACTGGAAGAACTCACACTCGCAAACAAAGAACCCAAGACGATGTTACATAAGCTCGGACCTATCTCAGGCGGCATCGACAAGGTCAAAGTTGTATCAACACCACCAGCTGCAATAGTAGGACCTTCTCTTTGTTCATCACGAGATGAATCAGCTATAAACAATGTCGTTTCTTCATCACCAGATTCTGTCCTCACCAAGTTTGTCCCATACTCTTCGACTTCATCCACCGACACCACCAGAGATGACCACGAAACCATTAATGGCGACTTCGGATCCTCGTTGACAAGTTCAAACCTTTCTCTTTCTCTAACCAACCTTACGCCTTGCTCATCCACAACTCCATTTCCTGAAAAGAAATCAAGGCCATCAAAAATCAGAGACTCAGTGATCTCACTCCACGAGCTCTGACCAAGAAAACTCTCACCTCCGCAGAAGTGTGCATCATGACGAGCGTTAAAGGAGCTCAGACCAATACTCGATGAACTCTAGACCACTGCAGACGAGCTCGAGACGATCACAGACGAACTTGGAGCCGACAAAGACGAACTCAAAACCTCCATCACTGAGCTTGGCACAACCTGCGACGAGCTCGACACATCCATCACACAAGCTCGGATTGCTGTTGATAAATTAGCATCCACCATTGACGAGCTCACAAACAGACCCGCTGATGTCGATAAACTCGGATCAACGACCGCAAAAGACGTCGATGAATTCAGATCAGAACTCACCCGCGACAAGCTTGGAGCCATCGACGACAAGTTTGGATCCATCGCAGACAAGCTCGGACCAACGGACGACAAGCTCAGACAAATACTTAACGAGCTCGGGACCTCTTTCGTTGAGCTCAGAACAGCTCCAGAAGGAGTCAAAACCGTCCCAATCAAACTCGGGACCACAGCAGCAGAGCTAGAAGCTACCATGTGAACAACAACATCAGCTCGAGACAACTCCGACGACCTCAGACCAGGTTGAGTCTCACTTCGTGCCTCACCACCAGGATGCTCAATCGACGTCAACGAGCTCGGCCCAACAACAGACGAGGTCGGAACAGCAGCAGACGAGCTCGAAACCATCTCTAGGGAGTTCGAATTCCTGATATCAGAACAAACCCTCAACACCGACGGCGAGCTTGTAAACTCTTCGAACAAGCTCAAACCTTCATCTTAGACACTCAGACTAAGGAGAACTTCATCTCACCCCTCACCATTACGAGCTCCGCCAAACAAAAAAAAAAACTCAAACATTCATCTCAGACACTCTCCACCTCATCTCAGCCGCCACCATCGACAAAGCTCAACCTTTTTTCTTTCTTTATGTGTCGTGAAAGGGGGAGGAAGAAGAGAGAAGAACCACACAAAAAATAATGAAAAGATGAGGAAGAAAGAGAGAACCACACACCAGGACAAAAAAAAATTATTAAAAAAAAATATGAGAGAAATTTTTTTACCCTGCTTCCACAAAGGGGGACAACAAATAAAAAAGACCCTACCATCATTTATATAGAGAAAGGAAAATGTCCTCATGTTTCCCGACCAGCTCCCAAACCCGAACCCGACCTGTATTTCTCGAGACGGAAGATTCCTGAAGAATTCACCAAGACTCGAAACTTGGCGAACTATTGTTGGAGATGGGCTTAGCACAAGGTCCATTAAGTGCTAAGCCCAAAATCAGGTCCAGCTCGTTAAGACAACAATTAGTGAAAATCACTAAAAGACAAAAGGAATTCTACTATTTGAAGATGGATTTAGCAAGGCCCGTTAAGAATCAAGGCCTGGCCCGTTAAGAATCAACGCCTGGCCCGTCAAACAACAAATTGGTGACTTCGCTAGAAGACAAAACGTACTTTGCTATAAATAGAGAATGTCATACTCATTGAAGAGGACAGTCATAATCGTACAGAAAAATACAGAGAAAAGCAAGAGCATCGCCTCTTCATCACAGACAAAGTCTTGGACGAGCTCGTCCCCAAAACGAGCTCGGCCCAGACACCTCACATCCCAGACCAGAAAATAGAAAGATATTTGTTTAGACGAACTATTTAGACGAGCATCTTTAGTTTTTATAATTGACCGAGCTTTTGTTACTCTTAATTATTAATACGAAAATCTCCACCGTTTTATATCTTTTTATACAATATCAGTGACCGGACATGGAAACAACACCCCTCCATAACCATCGTTTCCACTCTCCAAATCTCCGTTATCTACATCAGCAACAATATTCAGACCAATAAGAAACTCCCAAAACCCCACGTCACCAATCACGCTTCCCTAATAGACTGACTTTTAATTTTCTTCTCCTCATACCTAACGTTTTTCTTTCAAATGATGGTCTTCTAACCTCCCATACCTTCCTCCATTCGATTCGATTGTTTGATTCAATTTCGCCACCTCCGCTTCAGTACAAAATAAAATTTTCCAGTTTTAAATTCCGGGAGTAATCCTGGTGTCATTGGTAAGATGCCTTTATTCATGTTATTCTCATCAGTGTATGGGTTTTTGGGATTTCTGTCTAACCCATATATCATGTTTGTTTACTTCATCCCAAAAACAGATAAAAATGAGTCGTACGGTGGTGAACAAGGTCTTAAATGCAAACCAAATCAGAACCGGAGCTGAACGTAAGAGATCTTTTGGTAAGCGAGAGACATATATGTTTAGAAACAAGTGTTTACCGAGTCATTATCCTTGATTTTTTGCTTTTACCATAGCTAATTTATAAATTGTTTTTAGCCTCAGGTATGGCCATGAAGAAGACAGTGCCGGGGAACGCAACAACGGCTTCCCTAACTCGAAAAAATGTAAGCGTCAAAATATTATGAACTTTTAATTCGACATCTGAAAGAGCTACATTAGACAGGTTAATTCTTTGAGTTGATTACATAATAAGTCACTTTTTGACTTTTCTTTACACCTATAGACACTTTTCACTTGTAACACACATTCACCAAAACCAAGAGAGATTTTTGACAATTTTACCCCTAAAGAGATAAATCAGAAATTGGTCTTTGGTTGGAATATTATTCTATTGTAAAATGTTTCATCTCTTTCCAGTTAGTTTTAGGAATCTAATATTATAAACTTCAGTTTCCTCTCTTCTTAAGGCTGCCACGTAGGTGGACACCCTGGAAATTCATTCATCCTCAGTGTGACAAGTGTTCTGTTTGAAAACGATGCGTTTCATTTACAAAAAATCAGGCCCGTTTATGCATAGACATTCTTCTGATTCTAAAGTTCGTCATCTCTTGAAGACAAGGTTATGTGGCGACTGGCGAGTCAACCCCTTCGTCGGAACCCTAGGCGTTGGGGCGTGTTTCATGTCGGTTCAGTCTCGATTCGGTTCTCTGAACCGTTTCATCGTATTGATGGATCGTCATAAACCAAGCTTTAAATCTTCTTGGCAACCACAACCAAGATCTCGCTTTCAATGAATCTAATCCATCTTCAAGGCGGTGGTTCGCACCTACAAAAAGGTGAGGCCTTAACCAACATACCTTCCAATCGGCGTTGATATGGTGCTCATCGGCTTTCTTATATGAGGAAAAACAAAATAGGGTTCTTATGGTTGACATATAGATGGGGATCTTACTCGCACTCTCCAAGAAAGTGGCTCTTTCTTTTCAGATTTATCCGTTTTTAGGTCATTCAATGCTGTTAGGGCCATCTGGATTTTAATAATAGTTCACTGCTTCTCGCCTTTCTTTTTGATTTGTTGTTTCCTTGATTTCTTTTAATATTTTTGTGGATTATTCAATATCATGTTTTGTATGTTTTAAGGTGAAGGAGCAGGCATGATGCTGACCATGAACAATGAGGTCAGTGACCATGGATGTTGGAAGCTATTTATACGAGGATGATAAGGATGCAGACAAACGAAAAGATGATGGTAGAAACTCTGACACGAAAGAAGTTGATTATTCAGATGATGAAGCTTATTCTAGCCCTGTAGGAAGCTGATATCAATGGAAATAGCATATAGATTGTCTGCCTTATTTGGGTTAGCAGTTCGTGAGTACACTTATCGCTTGCACTCAAGTTCACTTTGTTTGCGTTCCAGAATTATTTTGGGGCTTTCAATTGGCTACAGTTGTGGAAGATCTGGAGGATAAGGACCATACTTCTCAGGTAGGTTCTTACATAGCTCCAATCCATTTTTTAATCTTGAGCTGAAAACTTTTTTTTTTTTTTGCTTCAGGTAGGTAGATATATGTACATCGCTTAATTAAATTTAACTCCTATAAAAGAATTTAACTAGGCTGGAGAAGGTGTTAACCCTGAGGACACTCAAGTCCCTCCTTTTATCGTGGATATGGAAGGAAAGGCTTTCAAGTCAGGGCTGGTACATATAACTTCACAGCGAATCATCAGAATTTCACCTCACACGCTTCCTTAACTAATGTAACCGTTTACCACTTCCCGACGTCGTTGATAATGTAAGTTTAATGATTGTTTCATTATGGCTCTTTCATGTCCTGCAAATAACTATAAGTTATTCAATATGATCAGGGAGGCAGCGACAACGATGGACCCGATATGCCAGGTGACAACACAGTCCTTGCTACCGTTGAAATTGGGGTTAGTAGTCAGCAGGCAGCACCGTAGACGGGAACAGCCCCAACTGGGGTTGAACCAAAGAAAAGCATCTTTGAAGATGGTCAAGAAGGCACGCATGGCATGAGTTGCGATGACAAGATCTATGGTCAGTTTTTTTTTTTTGAATAATGCTATCGCATTGGTTTTATGCACGAGTTTGATATTTTCTTTTTGTCTTTTCACTGGATCGAATTACAGCTGAATGCCTATAAGTTAATACAGTGAAACATTAGTTCATATAATTGTCTGCAGTATATATAAATAATCATAGTTCGTACCAATTCCGTTATAGTTCAATACATTGGTTTATGCTAATGCAGTTAAAATCAGGTCCCAAACTTGAGTTGTGTTGTGTGAGACAGAATATTGTACCTCTTCGCATTTCCCTGCGAGTAGTCTGTAAGTTATATATTCATATTTAATTCTGGTTTTTAAACAATTAATTTCCTATTATAGTGAATTATATATTCATGTTCAAGTATTTAAGTTATAATTTTAAAAATAAAATATGTAAAAGAAAAAAATACAAGTGCATTCAATATATACAAAATATAAAATAATCAATATTTTGAGTCTTAAACATAACCACAACAATAAAAACTAAAATCTACTTACTATATATAGCAAAGTTGAGCAAACATTTAAGAAAATGTATACCATTTCAATCATGAAAATAATTACATTAATGAAAAATAAAAGTTTTTTATTAATTTATCAAACCTTTGATTTCTCATAAAAACAACAGAAACAATAGTAAAAATTAAAATTATTTTAATTTTAGAGTAAACTGCATATTTTTTACAAAGATAAGTTAATAACACTGTCAATTACAATAATTGATGTTACAATAAATATTTTGTATCATTTATTAATAAGTGTATCATACATATCTTTTGCAAATTAAAATATGATTTTCTTTTTTATTAGTGTATC
This sequence comes from Brassica nigra, assembly GCA_016432835.1. Lineage (NCBI taxonomy): Eukaryota > Viridiplantae > Streptophyta > Magnoliopsida > Brassicales > Brassicaceae > Brassica > Brassica nigra. The sequence continues at coordinate 33,532,048 of CM028247.1, forward strand.
ATACATATCTTTTGCAAATGCAAACCTAAAACACAAACCATAAATTCACATAAAAAATAATAATATAGATCACAAGTAATATATATCCCGCCCGTAGGGCGGTCCGACCCTAGTTAAGTATATAGTCGGGCTTTTATAAGAACCACAAGATTTTAACAAAAATATTAATCCACGGTTCACATTAAAATCAGCAGTCTAGTAATTGACACAAATCCATATTTTGTAGAGGAAAAATCTGTGGATGTGTACATAAACTTGTAGACAGACAAACATTAAGTATCCTCTCTTAAGTCTCCAACAGTTTATAAGTTTAAAAAAAATATATATTTTAGTTTCCTTCAACAAAGTGTAATTGGTATTATTTGTATTACGAATATATAAATTTGATATACAATATATCTAATAAATTATAACTTTTTCCTTCTATGTTTTGAGATCCATATGTATATACTTATTTTGATATTTTAATTTTTATAAAGTTAAAAATTAAATTAAGTGAATAGAACAATGTGTTGTGGACGTGCAATTTGAACACATCCATATTTAAACTTTTATAAAATTTAAACCTGAATTAAATGGATATAATATCGTGGACAAGGTGTTGTGGACGATGCAATTTGAAAAAATGAGTTATGGACGGTGCTATTTCAACTAATGAGTTGTGGATGGTGTTGGAATGTATGGTGGTTCATATAGGTAATGACTAGACTGGGGGGTTGGGATGGAGTTGTGTACACAGGATGTGTGTACATGGATGCTTTTGACAAGAGACTATCTTCGAAGCTTTATTTTTTTATAAAACGAGAAGTCTCACTTACACAGGTCAAACTATAATCATAATAATCAAAAAGCATCAAAATTTACCTGATATAACAAAAGAAAACATCACCACTACGACTTGGAAGAGATCCAATTGCTCGCCGTCGTTGCCGAAAGTGGAGACGAAGACATTAAAGTAGCCACCATAAGCTTTCTTCACGAACTCGGAGTCACAACGGCGAGAAACAAGCGAACCTCTTCTTCTTCTGCTGCCCCCGCCATGTTTGATTCTCGGAGACCACAAAAAACTAGATCAACTTTGAGGAGAAGACGATTGTATCTTCTTGCTGGCATTTCTCATCTTCAAAACTCATCTCCAATGAATCTACAGTAACCAAAAGAAAGTAAGTAAGATCACTAATAAACTGAAACATGAAAATCAAGAACCCAATAGTTGACTCAGGTATATCTCTAGCTTTCTCTCAGACCACTAAAACAGTACCTCACCGCTTCTACTTGCTCACATCCTCCGCCACTCCCATCCCCAACCTCTCCTCATAGCCTCAAAGCCACTCTCTGTTCACTCTCTTAGCTAAGTTCTCCTCCACATCTTCCATCACCTCAACGTCAGAACTGATTTAACCCTAATCTCGACGAGTGCTACACACCTAAAGAAAACCCATTTTATCTCCCAGGATTCCAAAAAAAAAAAATCCCAATATTTATAAACAGAGACATCACAAATAAAGTATGAAACTTTAACTTCTATTAGCCCAAAACTCTATCAAAAAGGAAGACTAAACATAGGAATCGAAGTTAAAGTACAAACCTTTATATCAGATCACGGAGAGTAGTGATTCCACTGTGACCTCAACAAGAAGGAGGAAGAGAGTAGCTGGGCCGGTTTAAGGTTTCTTCAAATCGGCCGAGAGTCTTCGACTTAAGACCAGATAACAGCAAGAGAGTTTATGGCTGTTTTGCAAGAGGGAGAGTTACAGAAAAGAAACAAGAATGATAGTAATGGTCGTCGATTAGAAACAAAGGGGATTTAGGGTTTCTCAATCAGAGTCGTCGGGGAAGAGGAAAGAACCTTAGTTTCCAGATCTGTAGAAAAGAAAAAAATTATGAGATGTTGAAGAGGTAAGAAAACGGAAGATGTGATGTAGAAGAAGCTAAAATAATTTTTTTTAAAATAAAAAGAACCTTAGTTTCCAAATCTGTAGAAAAGAAATAAAAATCAACGAAAGAAAGGAGAGTATTAGTTAAATTGAACCAAAATTGTTTCTTCTTTATATAGAGGACATTGTGGTCTTTTAAACAAGAGGAAGTATGTCACAAGTGATAAGTGATTCAATGTGAAAATAGAAAGTGGAAAAATGGCCCAGGAAGTAAAAAATTCTAATTCTTTCGAGTTTCCTCATTCCTGATTTTTGTAAAACTGGTGAGATGTTTTTCAGTTGATCATATGCGGTATGGATACACAAACATGATGCAAAAGAGAAGGCATAAGGTCTCTAAATTCCAGAAATTTAAATATGCATACCCCACTTTACTTCTTCGTATGTTTTCAGTGAAAAACTAACATGTATAAATTCCTTACCTTATGAGCACATGTATCATAGTTTCTGTGGTACATATTTTACTCTGTTCCACTTACATTATGGTTTCAAACTTCAACTGAGTGTACCATAACTCAAATCCATTTTGAAATCGTTGGTATCTTTAGTTTAGGTAAATCTATGATTTGTTTCCAGGTTTCATGTCCATCTTACTTTTAATATGGGTTCAGAATGTATTTGTACTACTTAACTTAGGATATGTTCTGTATTTGAATTATATTGTAGGCCTTTATCTTGGTGCACTCGGACCTAAAGGCACTGAGATAGTACAACTTCTTCATAAGTATGGACACTAGAGTGATGCAGCTGAAAGTAACTCCGCAGATATTAATTCTGTCAACAAAGAATTCTCAACAAGCCAATCTGTAAATCTACCATCAGCAGCAGGGAATCCTCAAGCTGATCTAGAAAAGGTAAAACAAGGCTTGAGAAAAGTACATAATCCTGTTATTGAGAATTCTGTTCAACCTTGACCGGTCCCCAAAAAAAGGAGATTGAGTAGCCAAATCCAGCATGAAGAGAAAAAGGATGAAATTAGACTGTGGTGGAACATCCTGAGGAATTAAAACAAATTGATGGTAATCAGAATAGTAGTCCGAGACTAAGCAACATGCAAGCTACTAAATCTGGAAAGCAAAGCTGAGGCTACATATGGCACTTCTTCCCCTGGGCAACAAGGGTCCGAGAAAACCATTAGACGTTACTCGCTACCATCTTCAGGTAATAATGCAAGAGTTACTTCTGATTTTCCTGAAAATAATAGTCTCAAAAAACCCGGGTGGCAAAACCGAGAAAAAGACCGAGAAACCTCTAAGAAATGGTCAGTGTCCTAAGAATTTCAAACAAGATTTTCTCTCAAAATAAAGTCTATGCAGTGATTCCACATTTCCTCTCAACTAACTATTCATTGAATTGTTTTTGGGTTTTGTAGGGAAGACAGCGGCTCCAGTATATCGGTTTAAAAAATTGTAAGGCCTTTGATATATCTATATATAAGTTTGTAAAACAAAAGCTTGAGGAATTCTCAAGATGGCCAAGGCAAAATATGTTATATATTTGTTATTTTGTGATTCTTTCAGAAATCGATCAAAGTAGACCTTGAAGAACCAAGGTGAATTATGGTACTCAGGTTGCAGCTCCAAACATGGCGTTGAAAGTATGGGACAGGGCTATTCAAGTTCACGGAGCAGCTGGTGTATGCTCGGATACAGTTTAAGCACATTCGAAGCTTTAGATATCCTAGGACAAAAAAAAAGAATCGGAGTTGCCATCACAATCCCTATAGCTTCCGTCCTAAGTATTATAATAGTCTTTCATTAGGGAGTTAACTCTAACCATTCGTGACAATGGTGGAATTCTCTTACATGACCTTCTGTGCAACACTCGGTGTCTGTACACCGTATTTCAAACTACTGGCCTAGACATCAATCATTGTCACTATATGGGTACTTATAAATTGTGCAGAACAATCAACCACCATTTTATTATTTAGTTTCTTAGCTAAAAAATAAAATATGATCTCCACAATATGTTTTGTTTCATGGCTTCTCTTCTTGAACGGTGTTTTTAGTACTGGGGCAGCAAGCAAGGGTATGTCTCAGTTTTTTATTTTGCCTGCAACATCCTCAGATCTATTAATCCCATTCAGTTCCAAAATTACATGTTAATCCAGTCACCAGAGTTATTAAGTCAAAGATCATTAAAACTGCAAACCAACATAAAAGAAAAGACAAAGGTCTTTTAGAAAAGGCCGTGATTCTTAATTAAGAGAGTAATTGTTGGTTTATATGATTTGGTAATGGTTTCTTTAAAAAAATTGTTCTTTGTTTTGGATTGGTCTGGGCAATAAAATTATTTCTATCGTTTGTATCAATTTTTGATTCAATTTTATTTCTATTAAGAAATTGTTCAATTTGGTATCTCTCAATGATTATAAAGTCAAAATAAAGTTTAAATCAGTTGTAAATTTTACAATTGTTTTATACGAAACCAAAACAACGAAAAAATGTAATTAAATCATACCCATTTTTAGTTAGTTTTTACTCATCTTACTTGTCATTCTATATATGATTATTCAGTAATAACAACAACAAATTGTGAGTTTAGATTATTTTAAATTTGTTAGGTACAAGACAATGAATAAATACAAACAAAATTTAAAATTTCTACCAATATAATAGTTAAAAGTCGATTGTAATATATATACACGGTTTATGTTCATAAGTGTAAAAAAAAAATTAACAAAAAATTATACGAATATCCTGTGGGAATCAAAATTCGCACTGTCGATTTCCTTCGGTTTGGAAAGTTTAGGAAAGCCCAAAATTCCCATAGATCCCGGATATCTGCTAAATTACACGCCAAGCAATCAAGAACGAGAAAATAAACTGAAAAATATATGAATCGAAAGGAAATAGCAAAGTACGTCTTATTCCAATCCGTGAAGAAGCGTTACAACAAGGTAAGAACCTTGGCTGCGAGAGCTGTTGGTGAGTTCCCTAGTTCTAACAACCAAAGACTATGAAAAACCTAGTTGAGTCGCAGCTCGAAAAAAAGGGAAAAATGCCTATTGCTCTAACTGCTAAGTTTTTGCTGTGTATGTGGATCCTTTTGCATCTTCAACCTTGACATCCTTATATACTCGTCTTGAGGCGGTTTGCTCATTCCCTTTCTGCCCCTGGTCGAGTTTATCACTTCGCGGAAATATTCCATTTTCCTCCGATCTTTCCGTTTATCTTTGGAAACTTCATATTTATCCTCCGAACTTGATATTTATCTCCTCCTGCATAATAAAGATAAACCGTCATAACGATTGGGCCAGATTTCGTACAAAATTAAGAGTGGGCTTTTAGCTGTGTTTTGGACCTTTTTCGACCGTTTTCCGACTTAAGCGTTTTCCTTTGATTTTATCGAAAGATCGTGTTTTTAGAAATGACGCCGATTTATGAAAATTTGATTTTATCGTATAGTGGAGGCAGTTGAAGGTGTTTAGCCAACCTTTGCCGTTTGACACGATTCATTTGAGTTTTATAAACGGAATCAAGTTCTTACGGTTTTTATCGTAAAATTGTGATAGTGGCTCTGATTGAAATGGAACAACAGAGAGCGCAACTCAATTTCGAGAGTCAAGGTCATGTGGATAAGATGAAAGCTGCTTGAGCAATCCATCTTGCCGAAACGGTGAATTGGCCATCATGTTCGGTCCTTACTTACCATTTTGGCGAACTAGAGTCGTCCCAACTTGTCAAAATGGCGAGTTAGAATGTGCTTCTTGATCCAACTCGCCATTTTGGCGAGTTGGGGTGTCCTAACTTGCCAAAATGGCGAGTTAGATCTCTTCTCCTCTCTTTTTTTTACCAACTAGCCAATTTGGCGAGTTGTTAAGGAGCAACTCGCCAATTTGGCTAGTTGTTGAGTAACAACTCGCCAATTTGGCTAGTTGTTGAGTAACAACTCGCCAATTTGGCGAGTTGTTTAGGAGCAACTCGCCAAATTGGAGATTTGTTGAGGAGCAACTCGCCAAATTGAAGATTTGTTGAGGAGGAATTCGCCAAATTTGCGAGTTGTTGAGGAGCAAGTCGCCAAATTGGCGAGTTGTTCAGGAGAAACTCGCCAATTTGGCGAGTTGTAGAGGAGCAACTTGCCAAATTGGCGAGTTGGTGATGGTTCGGGAGCTCTAACTCGCCAAATTGTCGAGTTGGTTAGGAGCAACTCGCCAATTTGGCGAATTGGTGAGGAGCAGCTGGCCAATTTGGCGAGTTGTTGAGGAGGAACTCGCCAAATTGAGGAGCAACTCGCCAAATAGAGGAGTAACTCGCCAATTTGGCGCGTTGTTGAGGAGCAACTCGCCAATTTGGCGAGTTGTTGAGGAGCAACTCGCCAAATTGGCGAGTTGGTGATGCTTCGGAAGCTCTAACTTGCCAAATTTGCGAGTTGCTCCTCAACAACTTGGCTTATTTGGAGAGTTGTTGGTGATGCTTCGGGAGCTCTAACTCGCCAAATTGGCGAGTTGGTGAGGAGCAACTCACCAATTTGGCAAGTTGGTTAGGAGCAACTTGTCAAATTGGCGAGTTGGTAATGCTTCGGAAGCTCTAACTCGCCAAATTGGCGAGTTGTTGAGTAACAACTAACCAATTTGGCTAGTTGTTGAGTAACAACTCGCCAATTTGGCGAGTTGTTGAGGAGCAACTCGCCAAGTTGGAGATTTGTTAAGGAGCAACTCGTCAAATTGGCGAGTTGTTGAGGAGCAACTCGCCAATTGGCGAGTTGGTGATGCTTAGGGAGCTCTAATTCGCCAAATTGGCGAGTTGGTGAGGAGCAACTCGCCAAATTGGCTAGTTGGTCTTGTTTTCGGGTTCAACTCGCCATTTCGGCGAGTTGGTTGTCTTGTTCGTTCGTATGGTTGGATGGTTGAACCTTCGTTATCGTCTCATCGTCTGAGACTCAAAATAGTCATTTTCGAGATTTCTTAACTTCCGATTCTTTTTAGGAAATCGAGTTAAGGCTCGACTCCAGGTTCTTTAGAATTTTTCCATCTTTCTTTAAAGGAGATCACTTTCGAGGAGTTTCTGACATTTGATTTCGTCGGGACCGATTTTACCTTACAGTTAGTCCCCAGCTCGTTAGAATTGTGATATTCTTTCGGCGAGTTAGCTGTTAGTGTTAGGCGGAATCTGTTGTCAGGACTTTCGAAAGTAAATAGTGAATTTTCTTATCTATAAATATGTTGAGTAAGTTTTTTAAATTCTTTACTTGCTTACTTCCACAATCTTTTTTGAGATAGAAAAAAAGACAATCCTTTCTTTCTTCTCCTTTCATTGTTTTAAGAGAGATGCTTCTTTTGAAATCATGTCTTCCTTAAAATAGAGATCTTCTAGCAAGTCTCAATCGCGGTTGCTTTGCCGGTAGCTCTAGCTAACGTTTCAATGATGCTGTGCCGAAAGTAGAGTTCGAGATTCCCGTAGTCGATCCCGAGGATTTAGCGGCGTACCTGAAGGCGAGCGGTGTAGTGAAACCTCCGAGGCCTGGGACATGGCAACCCCGTGCGTTTCGAGCTAATCCCGTGATGGGCTGTTCGAGTAGGAGTTGCACCAATGGTCTCGACTCCATTTGGGAGTTTTGCCAAGTCCCGGACTCGGTAGAGTTTCGTCTTCCCAAAGCCGGAGAAGATGCGGAGTCTCCTCCCGAGGGTTACTTCACATGCTTCGAGGTGTTCTAGACGCAATGCCATATGTGGTTTACTATTCAAGAGGTCGTTGTGAAGTTCTTCCATGGCTTCAGATTATCTATCAGCCAGATCAACCCAAGCGGCTTGCAGCACATTGTCGGACTCTTGGTGCTGAGTTACGAATTGGGAGTTACCCTAAGCGTTAAACCATTTCGAATCCATGCTGAAGCCTAGCGGTAATTCAACTGCGATTCAGTTAAAATCTCAGCAAAACATGAAGATCATTACCGAATTTTACTTGAACCACCATAACTGGAAGGACTACTTCTTCTTTATTAAAGTCAATGAAGCGTCTGTGGAGTCGATTGTAATATATATATACGGTTTATGTTCATAAGTGTAAAAAAAAATTAACAAAAAATTATACGAATATCCTGTGGGAATCGAAATTCGCACTGTCGATTTCCTTCGGTTTGCGAAGTTTAGGAAAGCCCAAAATTCCCATAGATCTCGGATATCTGCTAAATTACACGCCAAGCAATCAAGAACGAGAAAATAAACTGAAAAATATATGAATCGAAAGGAAAGAGCAAAGTAGGTCTTATTCCAATCCGTGAAGAAGCGTTACAACGAGGTAAGAACCTTGGCTGCGAGAGCTTTTGGTGAGTTCCCTAGTTCTAACAACCAAAGACTATGAAAAACCTAGTTGAGTCGCAGCTCGAAAAAAAGGAAAAAATACATATTGCTCTAACTGCTAAGTTTTTGTTGTGTATGTGGATCCTTTTGCATCTTCAACCTTGACATCCTTATATACTCGTCTTGAGGCGGTTTGCTCATTCCCTTTCTGCCCCTGGTCGAGTTTATCACTTCGCGGAAATATTCCATTTTCCTCCGATCTTTCCGTTTATCTTTGGAAACTTCATATTTATCCTCCGAACTTGATATTTATCTCCTCCTGCATAATAAAGATAAACCGTCATAACGATTGGGCCAGATTTCGTACAAAATCAAGAGTGGGCTTTTAGCTGTGTTTTGGACCTTTTTCGACCGTTTTCCGACTTAAGCGTTTTCCTTTGATTTTATGGAAAGATCGTGTTTTTAGAAATGACGCCGATTTATGAAAATTCGATTTTATCGTATAGTGGAGGCAGTTGAAGGTGTTTAGCCAACCTTTGCCGTTTGACACGATTCATTTGAGTTTTATAAACGGAATCAAGTTCTTACGGTTTTTATTGTAAAATTGCGATAGTGGCTCTGATTGAAATGGAACAACAGAGAGCGCAACCCAATTTCGAGAGTCAAGGTCATGGGGATAAGATGAAAGCTGCTTGAGCAATCCATCTTGCCGATACGGTGAATTGGCCATCATGTTTGGTCCTTACTTACCATTTTGGCGAACTAGAGTCGTCCCAACTTGTCAAAATGGCGAGTTAGAATGTGCTTCTTGATCCAACTCGCCATTTTGGCGAGTTGAGGTGTCCTAACTTGCCAAAATGGCGAGTTAGATCTCTTCTCCTCTCTTTTTTTTACCAACTAGCCAATTTGGCGAGTTGTTAAGGAGCAACTCGCCAATTTGGCGAGTTGTTGAGTAACAACTCGCCAATTTGGCTAGTTGTTGAGGAACAACTCGCCAAATTGGAGATTTGTTGAGGAGCAACTCGCCAAATTGAAGATTTGTTGAGGAGGAATTCGCCAAATTGGCGAGTTGTTGAGGAGCAACTCGCCAAATTGGCGAGTTGATGAGAGAAACTTCGCCAATTTGGCGAGTTGTAGAGGAGCAACTCGCCAAATTGGCGAGTTGGTGATGGTTCGGGAGCTCTAACTCGCCAATTTGGCGAATTGGTGAGGAGCAACTCGCCGATTTGGTGAGTTGTTGAGGAGGAACTCGCCAAATTGAGGAGCAACTCTCCAATTTGGCGCGTTGTTGAGGAGCAACTCGCCAATTTGGCGAGTTGTTGAGCAACTTCGCCAAATTGGCGAGTTGGTGATGCTTCGGAAGCTCTAACTTGCCAAATTTGCGAGTTGCTCCTCAACAACTTGGCTTATTTGGAGAGTTGTTGGTGATGCTTCGGGAGCTCTAACTCGCCAAATTGGCGAGTTGGTGAGGAGCAACTCACCAATTTGGCGAGTTGTTGAGGAGCAACTTGTCAAATTGGCGAGTTGGTGATGCTTCGGAAGCTCTAACTCGCCAAATTGGCGAGTTGGTGAGGAGCAACTCGCCAATTTGGCGAGTTGGTGAGGAGCAACTCGCCAATTTGGCGAGTTGTTGAGGAGCAACTCGCCAAGTTGGAGATTTGTTAAGGAGCAACTCGTCAAATTGGTGAGTTGTTGAGGAGCAACTCGCCAATTGGCGAGTTGGTGATGCTTAGGGAGCTCTAACTCGCCAAATTGGCGAGTTGGTGAGGAGCAACTCGCCAAATTGGCTAGTTGGTCTCGTTTTCGGGTTCAACTCGCCATTTCGGCGAGTTGGTTGTCTTGTTCGTTCGTATGGTTGGATGGTTGAACCTTCGTTATCGTCTCATCGTCTGAGACTCAAAATAGTCATTTTCGAGATTTCTTAACTTCCGATTCTTTTTAGGAAATCGAGTTAAGGCTCGACTCCAGGTTCTTTAGAATTTTTCCATCTTTCTTTAAAGGAGATCACTTTCGAGGAGTTTCTGACATTTGATTTCGTCGGGACCGATTTTTACCTTAACAGTTAGTCCCCCAGCTCGTTAGAATTGTGATATTCTTTCGAGCGAGTTAGCCTGTTGGGCGTGTTAGGCGGAATCTGTTGTCAGGACTTTCGAAAGCAAATAGTGAATTTTCTTATCTATAAATATGTTGAGTAAGTTTTTTAAATTCTTTACTTGCTTACTTCCACAATCTTTTTTGAGATAGAAAAAAAGACAATCCTTTCTTTCTTCTCCTTCTTTGTTTTAAGAGAGATGCTTCTTTTGAAATCATGTCTTCCTTAAAATAGAGATCTTCTAGCAAGTCTCAATGCGGTTGCTTGGCCGGTGGCTCTAGCTAACGTTTCAATGATGCTGTGCCGAAAGTAGAGTCCGAGATTCCCGTAGTCGATCCCGAGAATTTAGCGGCGTACCTGAAGGCGAGCGGTGTAGTGAAATCTCCGAGGCCTGGGACATGGCAACCCCGTGCGTTTCGAGCTAATCCCGTGATGGGCTGTCCGAGTAGGAGTTGCACCAATGGTCTCGACTCCATTTGGGAGTTTTGCCAAGTCCCGGACTCGGTAGAGTTTCGTCTTCCCAAAGCCGGAGAAGATGCGGAGTCTCCTCCCGAGGGTTACTTCACATGCTTCGAGGTGTTCTAGACGCAATGCCATATGTGGTTTACTATTCAAGAGGTCGTTGTGAAGTTCCTCCATGGCTTCAGATTATCTATCAGCCAGATCAACCCAAGCGGCTTGCAGCACATTGTCGGACTCTTGGTGCTGAGTTACTAACTGGGCGTTACCCTAAGCGTTAAACCATTTCGAATCCATGCTGAAGCCTAGCGGTAATTCAACTGCGATTCAGTTAAAATCTCAGCAAAACATGAAGATCATTACCGAATTTTACTTGAACCACCATAACTGGAAGGACTACTTCTTCTTTATTAAAGTCAATGAAGCGTCTGTGGAGTCGATTGTAATATATATACGGTTTATGTTCATAAGTGTAAAAAAAAATTAACAAAAAATTATACGAATATCCTGTGGGAATCGAAATTCGCACTGTCGATTTCCTTCGGTTTGCGAAGTTTAGGAAAGCCCAAAATTCCCATAGATCTCGGATATCTGCTAAATTACACGCCAAGCAATCAAGAACGAGAAAATAAACTGAAAAATATATGAATCGAAAGGAAAGAGCAAAGTAGGTCTTATTCCAATCCGTGAAGAAGCGTTACAACGAGGTAAGAACCTTGGCTGCGAGAGCTTTTGGTGAGTTCCCTAGTTCTAACAACCAAAGACTATGAAAAACCTAGTTAGTGCAGCTCGAAAAAAGGAAAAATACATATTGCTCTAACTGCTAAGTTTTTGTTGTGTATGTGGATCCTTTTGCATCTTCAACCTTGACATCCTTATATACTCGTCTTGAGGCGGTTTTATCATTCCCTTTCTGCCCCTGGTCGAGTTTATCACTTCGCGGAAATATTCCATTTTCCTCCGATCTTTCCGTTTATCTTTGGAAACTTCATATTTATCCTCCGAACTTGATATTTTTCTCCTCCTGCATAATAAAGATAAACCGTCATAACGATTGGGCCAGATTTCGTACAAAATCAAGAGTGGGCTTTTAGCTGTGTTTTGGACCTTTTTCGACCGTTTTCCGACTTAAGCGTTTTCTTTTGATTTTATCGAAAGATCGTGTTTTTAGAAATGACGCCGATTTATGAAAATTCGATTTTATCGTATAGTGGAGGCAGTTGAAGGTGTTTAGCCAACCTTTGCCGTTTGACACGATTCATTTGAGTTTTATAAACGGAATCAAGTTCTTACGGTTTTTATCGTAAAATTGTGATAGTGGCTCTGATTGAAATGGAACAACAGAGGCAATTTCGAGAGTCAAGGTCATGGGGATAAGATGAAAGCTGCTTGAGCAATCCATCTTGCCGAAACGGTGAATTGGCCATCATGTTTGGTCCTTACTTACCATTTTGGCGAACTAGAGTCGTCCCAACTTGTCAAAATGGCGAGTTAGAATGTGCTTCTTGATCCAACTCGCCATTTTGGCGAGTTGAGGTATCTAACTTACCAAAATGGCGAGTTAGATCTCTTCTCCTCTCTTTTTTACCAACTAGCCAATTTGGCGAGTTGTTAGGACAACTTCGCCAATTTGGCGAGTTGTTGCTTCTTCGCCAATTTGGCTAGTTGTTGAATGCTAACTTCGCCAATTTGGCGAGTTGTTGAGCTAACTTCGCCAAGTGGAGATTTGTTGAGAACAACTTCGCCAAATTGAAGATTTGTTGAGGAGGAATTAGCCAAATTGGCGAGTTGTTGAGCAACTTCGCCAAATTGGCGAGTTGATGAGCTTCGCCAATTTGGCGAGTTGTAGAAAACAACTTCGCCAAATTGGCGAGTTGGTGATGGTTCGAGCTCTAATTAGCCAAATTGTCAAGTTGGTTAGAACCTTCGCCAATTTGGCGAATGGTGAGAACAACTTCGCCAATTTGGCGAGTTGTTGAGGAGGAACTTCGCCAAGTTGAGGAGCAACTTCGCCAATTTGGCGTTGTTGAGCAACTTCGCCAATTTGGCGAGTTGTTGAGCAACTTCGCCAAATTGGCGAGTTGGTGATCTCGAGCTCTAACTTGCCAAATTTGCGAGTTGCTCCTCAACAACTTGGCTTATTTGGCGAGTTGTTGGTGATGCCGGGAGCTCTAACTTCGCCAAATTGGCGAGTTGGTGAAACAACTCACCAATTTGGCAAGTTGGTTAGGAGCAACTTGTCAAATTGGCGAGTTGGTAATGCTTGACTCTAACTTCGCCAAATTGGCGAGTTGTTGATAACAACTAACCAATTTGGCTAGTTGTTGAGTAACAACTTCGCCAATTTGGCGAGTTGTTGAAACAACTTCGCCAAGTTGGTGATTTGTTAAGGAGCAACTTCGTCAAATTGGCGAGTTGTTGAGAACAACTTCGCCAATTGGCGAGTTGGTGATAAGAGCTCTAACTTCGCCAAATTGGCGAGTTGGTGAGGAGCAACTCGCCAAATTGGCTAGTTGGTCTCGTTTTCGGGTTCAACTCGCCATTTCGGTGAGTTGGTTGTCTTGTTCGTTCGTATGGTTGGATGGTTGAACCTTCGTTATCGTCTCATCGTCTGAGACTCAAAATAGTCCTTTTCGAGATTTCTTAACTTCCGATTCTTTTTAGGAAATAGAGTTAAGGCTCGACTCCAGGTTCTTTCGAATTTTTCCATCTTTCTTTAAAGGAGATCACTTTCGAGGAGTTTCTGATATTTGATTTCGTCGGGACCAATTTTTACCTTAACAGTTAGTCCTCCAGCTCGTTAGAATTGTGATATTCTTTCGAGCTAGTTAGCCTGTTAGGCGTGTTAGGCGGAATCTGTTGTCAGGACTTTCGAAAGCAAATAGTGAATTTTCTTATCTATAAATATGTTGAGTAAGTTTTTTAAATTCTTTACTTGCTTACTTCCACAATCTTTTTTGAGATAGAAAAAAAGACAATCCTTTCTTTCTTCTCCTTCTTTGTTTTAAGGGAGATGCTTCTTTTGAAATCATGTCTTCCTTAAAATAGAGATCTTCTAGCAAGTCTCAATGCGGTTGCTTCGCGCCCGGTGGCTCTAGCTAACGTTTCAATGATGCTGTGCCGAAAGTAGAGTTCGAGATTTCCGTAGTCGATCCCGAGGATTTAGCGGCGTACCTGAAGGCGAGCTGTGTTGTGAAACCTCCGAGGCCTGGGACATGGCAACCCCGTGCGTTTCGAGCTAATCCCGTGATGGGCTGTCCGAGTAGGAGTTGCACCAATGGTCTCGACTCCATTTGGGAGTTTTGCCAAGTCCCGGACTCGGTAGAGTTTCGTCTTCCCAAAGCCGGAGAAGATGCGGAGTCTCCTCCCGAGGGTTACTTCACATGCTTCGAGGTGTTCTAGACGCAATGCCATATGTGGTTTACTATTCCAGAGGTCGTTGTGAAGTTCCTCCATGGCTTCAGATTATCTATCAGCCAGATCAACCCAAGCGGCTTGCAGCACATTGTCGGACTCTTGGTGCTGAGTTACGAACTGGGCGTTACCCTAAGCGTTAAACCATTTCGAATCCATGCTGAAGCCTAGCGGTAATTCAACTGCGATTCAGTTAAAATCTCAGCAAAACATGAAGATCATTACCGAATTTTACTTGAACCACCATAACTGGAAGGACTACTTCTTCTTTATTAAAGTCAATGAAGCGTCTGTGGAGGCGAGCGGCATTCCCTACTTTTGGACCGCGTGGCGTCGGAAAGGTATTTCCAACCTAAGCATCAGTTTAGGTTTTTGATAATGCTTCACCTTACGATTTTCCGTTTTTTCTCTTTTTTTTTTTAGTGAACAACCCGTTCCATCCCATGCCGGACGATGTGAAGGACATCAGGGATTTATTCCTCGGGCAGAGACGCTTTTGGGCTACGTTCACGCTGAAACGGGTCCGCTACGCTGTTTCCCTTCACCGTTCCCGGTTTGAGCCAGGTTTTCTGGTTGATGAAGAATCGGGGTCGAGTATGGATGGCTTCGTGCCGTGTAAGGATCAGAAGAAGGCGGAATCAGGAAAACATAAAGATAAAGGCATTGCCGTTGACAACGTCGCGGTCGAAGGGCAAGAATTTTCTGGCGACGTGATCAAGGACTACCTTAATGGTAGCGACCGAGTTGATCTTGACGAGTTTTTCGATTTTGATCTTCCAGCCAATAACAAGTCTGACGAGACACCGGAATTTTCTGAGGCGTCAAGGACGATTACCGGGGTAGATCTCACTTCTTTCTCTTATGACCAGACTTCCTGTTGTGTTGTATCGTTGTCATTATATTTTAATTCGAGAGCTTTCGCAGGCCCTTCTCACCATGAGCCGAGCTCTTGGTGCGAGCAGACAGGAGGCTCACATGGCTCAGTTCAAAGCTGAGATGGCCGATAAGGAGGTTGCTCGCCTGAAAGATGAGCTGGAGCGTGAGAGGCGGCCGTCCGAAGCATAGATTTGTCGAGATTACAGGCGAGGGAATAAATAAGTAGCTGAAGTGGTAAGGATCCGTCGCGAGAAGTTCTCGCGCGAGTTCAAAGAACTTCAGGCAAGTCAGAAAGCTCTTGGAGAGTACCGTGAGTGCCGTGGTACTACGGGTGGTTTGTATCTCATGACGGCTCATGACTATTCGTATGACGTCGAGTATGCGAGGCAATCTCGGCATATGCGCGAGAGAAACATGGACTTTGAGATTCCTCAAATCGAGCAAAGGATTTGGGATCAGTGGGATTCGTTCCCACTTTCTCCCGACATGGTGGAAGCCGAGACGGGAGCCCCCGATGAGACGGTCGAAGTGGATCAGCCGGCTCCCCCTGTTGCAAACGATCAGTCATTTGGAGTGTCAATGACAGGATACTTCGACCCTGACTACTGACCACGTGATCTCTCGTGACTCGTTGGAAGTCGTTCTCTATCTTTTGTGATATATTTTCGTTATATGCGTTGTACCAGGCCAAGTGTGGCCGTATTTTATCTTGTAATGGGACTGGTCGTACGTGGCTTTGAATCCCCGCCGTTTTATCGGAACTTGTTTGGATCATTCTTTCACATATACAAAAGGATTAAGAAGAAGTTTGAATTTCGTTAAGTAGGGGAAACATTCGAGTTGTCATCTCGTCTTTCTTCTCTTTTTGTAGATCATCCTGTTCGTTACCCGAGAAGTTCGAGAGTGTTTAGATGTGGACGAAGAGACATGCTTTCAGGATCTCGTATCTTTTCGATATCATGACTTGAGACGTTAGAGACCAGTGTGCTGGGTTTAGGGTGAGACCTAGGTTTACTTTTGGTTTGACGCTTTGCGATGACTAATCGGCTTTCGTTTTGCCTGTTGTGATTTCAACCTGACTCCGTCCCGATTTAAAGTCTGCGATAGGTTCTCGGCTTATACAACTTGTCTGGTAGGAGTCGAGCATCTCTTCGGGGACAATTTTTAAGTCTCCGAAAGTGCTGACCAAAATTTTGGATTTCTTTTATAGCGCTATTACCCTTGTGTCAGGTGTAAGAGGATCTATCCTTAGGATGGATCTAAGTGTGTTTGTTTAAGACGGCTAGAGTGCTCGGCGGGGCCAATCGACGAGCGTTTGTGATTTATAGTCGCGAATGGACTGATAGCATGTTTTTCGAAGATCTTTAGGCGACATCTCGCCTGGTTCTTCGCAAAGGCGATGTCTCACCTGGTTCTTCGAAAAGGCGACGTCTCGCCTGTTTCTTCGAAAACGAGCTTTATATTTTATAGATGTTTCTGGATTCGGTTGGTAGCCGGATTTGACGACGTGACCGAGATGTGTTAGCGAGGGAAATTTTTTGCGATGGAGTTGATCCGTTCCAAAATAAACGATGATAATCGTTTTATTCGTTATTGGATGTTTTTCCACAAAATATAAAGGAAAATTTTGCGAGGTTTTTGTTAGGGTATTTTCTGGTACAAGCGATTCGTTCTCAGCGTACGGAATGATAGGAAGAAGGAGACATGTAGTCGTGGTGCTTTCTCCTGCTTCAGTTGTTGATGAACCAGGAGATCCTGCTCTTAAGATACTGCCATATGTGTATGGGATAGTATATGCCATCGGTGCCTTAGTAGCAGCAGGGGGTATTGGTCGTTAGGCAGGAGCTGCCTGTTTCCATGGAAGATCGCAGGGTCTATAGTGAAGGCCGCAGGGCCTTCATACAGTATAGTCGATGATTCCTGCACCAGGATGGTAATTCTAGCTGCCAGGGATGTCATCTAGCTTGTTTAGACGTAGAATCATGGAAAATGTTTGGGATTTATAACTGCATCCTACAGTGGGGATTGCCTGCGTACCCCTCGGAAGGGGATCAAGCCGTTCGTAGTTAATGTATTGGAGGCACGTAGCCTAATAGAGGCGCGTAGCCTGGATAGAGGCACGTAGCCTAGATGGAGGCACGTAGCCTGATGAAGGCACGTAGCTTGATGAAGGCGCGGAGCCTGATGAAGGCACGTGGCCTAGTGAGCACGTGGCTCTGTAATTGATAGGAGTCATCTGTCGTAGAGGGCGCATGGCTGGAACAGATGGTAGATTCGTCGGGATGCTGCAGTGAGCAGGGAGCTTCGATATGCTTCATGGAGCATGGAGTGTCCCTGCCGATGAGCTGGAGATCGTAGCCTGAGCCAGTATACAGAGTTGTAGGCGTGCTGCCATGAGCATAGGACGTCATCTTGTTAGTGATAATCGCAGGGATTCGTCCTCTAAGATGTGTAGGTGGAGATAGTCTTCTAGGTCAATTCTTGCCTTGGCAGCCATCGAATTGGCTATGGGGTTTATGTGTTCTGTAGATGGACGTCTTCCTCTATTATGGACGTGCAGCAATGAGTTTAGAGCCTCATCTGGCCGATAGTAATCGCCGGGATCAACCTATCATAGGTGTATCGAAGAAAAAGGTCTTCTAGGTATGAAATATTGCATGGGCGGCTGTAGAACTTGTGATCTCTGTCCTTGAACGTGTCGACCTCCATTTTAGAGTTTATGAACCCTTTATTTATAATAGAAGTCATGCCTCCTCTTTAGGATTTGGAAATATTTAATATATCCTTAGATAATAGAATATTTTCATTTTTCTTAAAGGCGGCCACATATCTTGGAATACTTCCTCTTTCTTCTCTTGGATTTAAGGAGATTCGACCATATTATGATAAATGTGGATGTTTACATTTATCTTGAAGTTTTCCTTTTTACTCGGAGGCAGGAGGAATTATCTGACCCGGAACCTTGAACCCGGGGCAGGGGTCGGACCCTGGAAGCAGGGGCAGGAACCTGGAGCAGGGGTCGGAACCTGGAAGCCGGAAGCTGGGGAAATCTCCTCATGGATTATTTTTCCCCAATAGTTTTAACGAAAAGTTTATTGCAAAATTTTTTTTGAAAATATTTATTACAAAGTAATTCCTAGAATGCGGGAGCGTTCGAGTGTTTTGCACATGTCCCCACTCCCACTCCCCCACCCTCCCGTTTTTTAGGTGGGGGATAGCTGAACTCGTCATTTGAACGAGCTGCATAAGTACCCCTTGCGGGGATCAAGCCATCTCATAGTTCTGCTGGTTTGCGCGAGTATGTTTACTTGGCCGTTGCCTTTGCGTCGATGGCATTAGCCGCAGGATCAACGTCTTCTACCGGGTCGGCTTCTCCCGGCTGGATAGGGGCGTCCGGCTTTGAAACTGATAGTTCTTCGGCCTTTGCCTGGGTTGACGAATCTTGACCGTCTTTCTCTGAAGCGTTTTCAGCCGGTGGCTGAGTTAGCTTTACTCGTTTTGGTTTAACCATCGCAGTCGTTGCCATCTGCCGTAGTTTGTGTTCGGCCAGGAAGCAACGTCTCGACTGTTTTTGGCACCCCCAGATTGCGGCGATTCCGTTGTTGGTTAGGAATTTGATGCCCAAATGATAAGTCGATGGGACTGCTCTCATGGCGTTTAGCCAAGGTGTGCCCATGATGACATTATAAATGGCAGGATGGTCGACGACCGCGAAGTCGACGATCTTGGTGACTTTTTTCGCAGCGATGGGAAGTTTGATCGATCCGAGAGTCATTGATGTCGTGCCCAAAGAAGTCGGTCAGAGGTTTGGGCGACGGTACGACTTCTCCTAGCTCGATGTTCATTCTCCTGAGAGTGTCGCGGAAAATGACATTGACTGTGCTGCCCGTATCAATGAGGATCCTAGAGACCTCTAGATCTCTTATGACGAGGTCGATTACGAGTGGGTCGCAGTGAGGTTGATCGATTCCGCCCGCTTCTTCTTCGTAGAAGGTGATTGCTTCTTTTGGGAGGTCGCCGGGACTGAATCGGATAGGAGATTTAGCTCTTGCTTCTTCCTTAAGCTGATAGGCTTTGATGGCTGAGACAGTATCATTGCAGTATTGTGACCCTCAGATGATCATGCTTACCTTGCGGCGATTACTGTCGTTGCCCTTCTCGTCGTTCCTCCTCCCGCGTTTTTCTCATGATTGGGAAGAATTTTCCGCCTGAGGACCCTTCTCATTTCTTGGAGGACGGTCGGATTCGAGGATGAGATCCTTTACGCTAGTCACCCCGGCGAGATCTCCCGCGAGCAGTCTCGAGGCCAATCTTGCACCGAGAACTTTGCAGTTCACGGTCGAGTGGCCGCGTGTTTGGTGAAAGTCGCAGTAGACATTCTCGCCGTTGCCCGTATTCCGGACCCACGTATTACCTGTTGTCCGTCCTTGTTCTGGTCCGGAGTTGATGGCTTAGTTGTGGGCTCCCTGGGTCTCGTCTTCTTCGTGTCGGACGTTCTGGTCGCTACGGGTGTTTTTCTTTTTCGACTTTGCGTCTGTCCCATGATCTCTCGATGACTTCTTGGTCGTCTTCTGCTTTTGCGACAAGACCCTTGTCTCCTCTTCGATGATTAAGTAATCCGTGGCTTTGTGGAGTGCCTCCTAGATCGTACGCGGTTTCTCCAAGGTTATCCACTTCCTGAGCTTCGACTTGTACCAGAGCGTCTTTCGGGGAGCATCGATGGAAACCTTGTCGCTTATCCCGCTGACCCTAGCCATAACGGTTTTGAACCATTTAATGAAGTCGCGGAGTGACTCGTCCTCTCCCTGCGCCAGGCTCCACATATCGATGTCGGAAGTTTCTCGATCGATGAAACGAGGCGAGTTAGTTCGCCA
The DNA here is from genome assembly GCA_016432835.1 of Brassica nigra. Taxonomy (NCBI): domain Eukaryota; kingdom Viridiplantae; phylum Streptophyta; class Magnoliopsida; order Brassicales; family Brassicaceae; genus Brassica; species Brassica nigra. The sequence goes on from CM028247.1 coordinate 33,551,944, forward strand.
CGGAGAATTCTCGGCATCGGCTCTCTCAGCGATCTGGAAAGCCAGGTGTCGGATCAGTCGTCCGTCATTCCGTGGGGTCTGAAACCCTAGTTCCGGTGATTCGAGCATCTTCTGAGCCTCTTCGAGCAATAGATCGATTTCGGGTGCAGTACTGGTCGCGTGGTGAATCGGTGACTTCATCGCTTTAACCTCTGCCACCGTTTTCATAAGATGGTCGTGGAGGTAGCGAATCTCAGGGTTCTCGCTAGCAGATTTCCGAGCATGTCGGCGTTCGCTACGAGTGTTACGAGTTTGCTCCTCCGCCAGCTCCTCCTGTTTGTCCCAAAATATCACCTCTTCCTCCATGAACATTGGATCATCGAACTGGGAATCATCCCAAACCGCCCGGCTTCTTATGCAAAGCGGATGTTTGTCTGCGTCTTCGTCGGTGTGCTCGGACTGACTGCTCTAGTCCAGGTGGACGCGCTCGGCGTCGGCGTCATTTTCTTCGTTGTCCCCAGCGGGAGGTGGAAGACTCTCCGTAGTCGGCTGTCCGCCTGGAGGAACTGTCCCATTAGGAATGTTCCCTGAATAGTCTTTTTCGGTAACTGCGGCCCGATTCACTGGAGTTGTGAAATTTAGCCGTCTGCCGCTACGGAGCCTGGTTGTTCCGTGCGGAGGTCTACTCGCGGTTCTCGCCGTTAAGGTTTCGACCTGTTTTGCGAGAGATCCCATGAGTTTCTCTTGTTCGTCCAACTTTTTCTGGGTGGAAGCAAACATCTCTTTCATCTGGTCGAACATCACGGTGTTTGCGTCTGTAGTGACCGTTCAGGAGCCCCCATCTGGTGTCTTGTCAGCGTTGGCGTCGAGGAGATTTCCTCGAGCGGTGGCTGAATATAGTCAGTATTTTCAATCTTGTCTGATCGGGCGTCGGTGGCTGAGAGTTAGATTGATCTGTATCCTCCCTCCTTCTAGCGCCAAACTGTGCGGACCGAAATTCGCACTGTCGATTTCCTTCGGTTTGGAAAGTTTAGGAAAGCCCAAAATTTCCAGAGATCCCGGATATCTGCTAAACCACAAGCCAAGCAATCAAGAACGAGAAAATAAACTGAAAATATATGAATCGAAAGGAAAGAGCAAAGTAGGTCATATTCCAATCCGTGAAGAAGCATTAAAACGAGGTAAGAGCCATGGCTGCGAGAGCTGTTGGCGAGTTCCCTAGTTCTAACAACCAAAGACTATGAAAAACCCTAGTTGAGTCGCAGCTCGAAAAAAAGGAAAAAATGCCTATTGCTCTAAGTGCTAAGTTTTTGCTGTGTATGCGGATCCTTTTGCATCTTCAACCTTGACATCCTTATATACTCGTCTTGAGGCGGTTTGCTCATTCCCTTTCTGCCCCTGGTCGAGTATATCACTTCGCGGAAATATTCCATTTTCCTCTGATCTTTCCGTTTATCTTTGGAAAATTCATATTTATCCTCCGAACTTGACATTTATCTCCTCCTGCATAATAAAGATAAACCGTCATAACGATTGGGCCAGATTTCTTACAAAATCGAGAGTGGGCTTTTAGCCGTGTTCTAAACCTTTTCAGGCCGTTTTCCGACTTAAGCGTTTTCCTTTAATTTTATCGAAAGATCGTGTTTTTAGAAATGACGTCGATTTATGAAAACTCGATTTTATCGTATAGTGGAGGCAGTTCAAGGTGTTTAGCCAACCTTTTCCGTTTTACACGATTCATTTGAGTTTTATAAACGGAATCAAGTTCTTGCGGTTTTTATCGTAAAATTCTGATGGTGGCTCCAATTGAGATGGAACAAGAGAGAACGCAACCCAATTTCGAGAGTCAAGGTCATGGGGATAAGATGAAAGCTGCTTGAGCAATCCATCTTGCCGAAACGATGAATTGGCCATCATGCTTGGTCTTTACTTACCATTTTGGCGAACTGGAGTCGTCCCAACTTGCCAAAATGGCGAGTTTGGACGTGCTTCTTGATCCAACTCGCTATTTTGGCGAGTTGGGGTTTCCTAACTTGCCAAAATGGCGAGTTAGATCTCTTCTCCTCTCTTTTTTTTTACCAACTTGCCAAATTGGCGAGTTTTTAAGGAGCAACTCGCCAATTTGGCGAGTTGATTGGCGAGTTGTTGAGGAGAAACTCGCCAAATTGACGAGTTATTGAGGAGTAACTCGCCAATTTGGCGAGTTGTTGAGGATCAACTCGCCAAATTGGCGAGTTAGTGATACTTCGGGAGCTCTAACTCGCCAAATTGGCGAGTTGGTGAGGAGCAACTCGCCAAATTGGCGATTTGATGAGGAGCAACTCGCCAAATTGGCAAGTTGTTGAGGAGCAACTCGCCAATTTGGCGAGTTGTTTAGGAGCAACTCGCCAAATTGGCGAGTTGGTGATGCTTCGGGAGATCTAACTCGCCAAATTGGCGAGTTGGTGAGGAGCAACTCGCCAACTTGGCGAGTTGGTGAGGAGCAACTCACCAATTTGGCAAGTTGGTGAGGAGCAACTCGCCAAATTGGCGAGTTGGTCTCGTTTTCGGGTTCAACTCGCCATTTCAGCGGGTTGGTTGCCTTGTTCGTTCGTATGGTCAGATGGTTGAACCTTCGTGATCGTCTCATCGTCTGAGACTCAAAATAGTCCTTCTCGAGACTTCTTATCTTCCGATTCTTTTTCGAAAATCAAGTTAAGGCTCGACTCCAGGTTCTTTCGAATTTTTCTATCTTTCTTTAAAGGAGATAAATTTCGAGGAGTTTCTGACATTTGATTTCGTCGGAACCGATTTTGACCCCAACATACCCCGGGCGTAACCCGGGAAAATCTCTAGTTCTATTAAATGAGGATCACTTTTATCTACTACCTTTATGTTACCCTGGAATATTACATCTTTTGCCACTGTGTTTTCACACTAAATTTTGCTTGTCATTAAGGATATAATCATAATTTAGTCAGTGAACCTAAATAAACCAAAGTATTTTCCCGTAATATACATATTTTCTAACCTCCACTTTAATCGCAAAACTCAGGGGACCCAGTCTTCTCTTCTTTAGAATATCTCCAATTGCTCTCCAAAAAAGAACAGTAAAACCTCAAATTTGAAGTTTTGAGTTGTAAAACTTCAAATATAGAGTGTCATTACTACTCAAATCTTCAAATTTGAAGTTTCATATTAGTATTTGTATTTTGATCCTTAAAATTACATACTACAATTATGGTTCTTAAATATTATGTTGTTTATTTTTTTAATCTTTAAAATTTTTATATCTCATAAATATTTCAAATTTTCTTTTATAAATTTAGGTTTTACGGAGAAAATTAGAAAAAAAATTCAAAATAAGATTTTAAATATTTTAAAACGGGATTTAGACAACAACAATATTACAAATGAAGCTTGACAAATTGATCATATATGAAAAGATTACAAAAGTAGTTTTATACAAAAATAGTTTTACAAAAATTGATCATATATGAGAGTATTATAAAGTTTTATGAATTTAAATTAATTATAATAAGTAGAAGGATTATAGTATAAAATATAAATATTTTTGAAGTTGAGGTTGAAGTTTTGTTTTTGGAGAAGACTAATTTTAAATTTTATACGAAGTTTTACAAATTTCAAAATAGAGAGTGTCTTTTTTAAGATGTTCTTACAGAAAATTGCTTCTTCCTCTTTTATTCGTTCTGTAAATTATAGTTTTAATTTTTGTTTCTGTTCGAACAGTTTCTCTTTGCTATGATGCTATCTTGATTCAGATAATAAGTGTTTTGGTTTTCATCAGTTTTTTGGCCAACCAAGATCAAAGTTTTTTGGTTCTTCTTCCTGTATGACTGTTTGATTTTACTATCTCAATTTCTGATTGACCATACCAATTTTCTCTCGAATAATAATTTCTCACAAAATCTGCATCTAAGATGATCGGACTTGAGACAATTACTCTCTTACCGGGAGATTAATTTGGCTTTGATTGACAAGAAAAGGGTTAGTTGGTGACAGAGACAATGTCGAGTTTCATTGAAGAAAGAGTTAAAACATGAATCTTGACAGAGAAAGCTCAAGTTTATAAGCCTTGTTAAAGCGATTGAAAGTTGAAAACGAAGATTGCCATCAAATCCAGAACAGCGGAGAAGACGATGAGTTTCTAATTCCTTTTGACATCAAAACAAATCATTGTGTCCTTATCTCTTCATTTCCTTTTTTGTCAACAAATTTTCATTAACTAGCCAATGGGCTGTTTTACATGGTTTGAGATAGGGGTGTTCAATCCGGATATCGGTTCGGTTTCGGTTCGGTTTCGGTTCGGTTTTTCGGTATTTCGGTTACTAAAATATAACTACCATTCTAAATCCATATTTACTTCGGTTCGGTTCGGTTTATATACAGTTGGTTTTCGGTTTTGTTCGGTTTTATACCAAAAACCTAACTATTTAGTTTGAGATCATATTATATGAATTTTAAAGTCATGTTATCAATGCAGTCATTTATTAAATTCAAATAAATGAACAAAAAAGTAAAAAACGCTTCTACCATCATATAAAATAATCAAATTTAGAATTAGAATCAAAGCTCAATAATTTAAAAGTAAAAATAAGAAACAAAACAGAAGCACGAAAGAAAAGTTTTTCCACTCTTCCATATTTATCGTTCATCAAATTCATGCTTCTTCGATTAAACACGAAAATTTGTTCATTTATTGATAAGAAAAAAAATGTGAAATTTTTTTCACTAATTATTATATATCAAATTTATAACCTTCACTTCAATCTAGTCAGTGCTAAAATAAAGCAAAAAAAATTAAAAAAGGAAGACTAAGAAAATAAGAAGCCACAATCGCGATGTATTGTTATTTAGTTATAGTTCAAGTGTTTTACAAATTAGAGTTTCTTTATTACTATAAAAATATGGTAATTGTTATTAACAAAAATTAACTTATATAACAAACATCTTTTCATGTGTCATTATAAAATATATACATATTTACATGTTTCTACTTTTGATCGGTTTTGTTCGATTTATTCGGTTTAATCGGTTATAAACCAAACCATATCCAAATCCTACGGTTTTTGTAAAATCACATCCATTCGGTTTATATGGTATATACAAAAACCAAACCATATTGTCTATTTCGGTTCGGTTCGGTTCGGTTTTACCATATTGAACAGTCCTAGTTTGAGACATTACAAATAGGATCCAATAATATAGAACCCTAGAGAAGACCTACGAGATAGGCCCAAATGAAGTTTGGTTTCTGATCGCTGTCCTTCCAAGTGCAGCTTGAAGAAACCAAAAACATGTGTTGATGAGACGTGTCCGACATGTGAGACAGCAATCTTGACCGCCTCATTTCTTCGCTGCCGGGAATTTTCTGTACTGATCCTCCATTTTTGCTTCTTGCCACCATAGAATCCATGGATTCCTCTCTGTATGCGCCGAAACCATCTTGAGACCTCTTTCATCTTTCGCTGACGTCAGAATTTAATATCTTTTACCTCCGGTTGTTAAGTTCTAGGACTGCTCTATCAAACAAAAGAAGATCCTTTGTTGGACAGTTTTAGAGAGCACCAATCTCTACTGAATCTCTTCTGCACCAACTGAGATTTATCCCTTCCTGTCATCATCCTTTACATAAGAAAGCTCCCCCCAAAAGCCAATTCACCAGCAAGAAGGTACTGTCGGGTGAAGAAGGATTTCCATAGAGAAAAGATTCTGATCATAACGTTTGAAGAGGAGAATTCAAACCCTCACAATCAGATTATAACTTTTAATCCCACGAAAAATAGATCTAGTTTAACCCGAATTCAAAATCCGCAACGGAAAAGGAAATTCGATTTTAGATCGAAAATTTATCATCCGCAACCAGAAAAAGAGGTTCCGCTTAACGAAAGATGAGCCCAAGACTAGACTTATAAACACAATCAGATTCACTGAAGAAAAAAAGACAAAAGAACAAAAGGAGAGGTGACCAGCAGTGATGAAACCACCGACCACTGAATGCTATTTCACTTTTAAGAAAACTTCTAGAGAGAAATTAGAGGAAAGCTAGAGAGAGATTTTTCTCCTTAAATCTTCATTTCTAAACACGTGTATAAACATGTACACTATTACCTTTAACATTGAGTTTTTGGTAATATGAGTTCTTATGTTTAGCCATTTCATATTCATATAAGATAATTTTAATTTATTTTAATATATAGTATTAAAACTATATATGTTTGGGCCTTCTTATGTTTGGCCCCTCCACTTTTAATTGATTCAACCCATTAGTAGATAATATTGTAAGACAATGAATTTTAAATAAAGACAAAATTTCTATATTTTTAACATTGTGAAAATTGAAATGAACTAAATGTGTCCAATATTTATCCGGACATTACTAACTAGATCACAAGATCACTAGGTCGACTGATGTTAACAATGAACCAAAAATATTTATTTTCATAAATATAATTAAATATTTTAGTTTCAATTTTCATTATTATTTGAGTAAGTTTTTTAAAAAATTAAATATCATGATAAAATTAACATAATAAATAATTTAAATAAAATTATTATAGAGTTAGCTTAACATTCAGAATAAAACCAAGGCAAAATATTAAGCTTATAACAAATTATAAATAATGAAATAAATTATAATTAATTAAAATCACAAGTAATTTTGGGTCTCTCTATCATAATTATTTTCCAATAGTAAAAGTTTTATCAAAATCCAAAGAATCACATTTCAAGTTTATTTATTTTATGTACAATTAAATATATATTATTAATTCAATTCAATTTTTTTTAAATAATATCGGTTTTCTCGATTTTCCAGGGTTTAGCGTATTTTTAGTGAACGTTTTTATAAAATTAGGATCAAATTATATATATGACATGGATTTAACGATTTTACCGCGGATACGACTCAGATATTTTGACATTGATTTCATCTGATTTTAAAAAATTTATTTAAAAATAATACCTATGACAAGCACTGATTAACAATTTAAATGAGATTAAAAACAAATGAGAACAAATAATCAAAATAGTGACACACATTATTATATATAAAATTATAAAATATTGTAATTTAAGTGTGTATTGACAAAATAAAATTATGCATTTTGAAAGATCAAAATATATAAAATACTTATAATTTTTAATGTGTTTTTAATCTAAAAGTAATTATGCATCTTTAAAATGCAGGTTCTCATTTAAATAAATAACATTATTCAAAGTTCATATAAAAATCAACAAAAATATATCCGCGTTTTAAAAGCACGGTCAAAATCTAATTTAATAGTTAGTAACTTGACTAAGGAATTGTGATTGACCGGTTTACTAATGTGTATGAAATACAAGGATACCCTTTTCAAAAACGTAAAACTTAAATTAGACCATTGCATGTAATTAGTTTTCTTGCAAAATGTTATTGGTAGCCAAAAAGGAAAGAAATCTACAGATATCATCCTAAAGTCTAAAATCTTTATAAACTCTGAATTTGATTGGTCTAAGCCTTAAAAATCAGATTTTCGAAAAAAGCACAGATTTGTTTTCCAGTTTGTGAGTAAGTTTTGTGGAGAGTATGGCTATGGAAAACATGAACCAGCAGGTTGTTGAAGCAAGGAAAGAAGTGCCGATGATATATTGTCACCAAGTGATAGACCTTCGTCTTTCTTTTGATATTACGATGAAACTTAAAATGGATGCTCGTCAAATTCTGCGTTTAGATTAAACTTTTATTTCTTGTCATTTGGAGGTTTATTTTGATAAGTGGTTTTTCATTTGCAGTGTCGTCAAAAGAGATCGGATGCGGTTGGAACTTGCGTGGCCAAGACGGGAACCGAGACATGTGTGTTGAAGTATTGTCCTCCGTGCCTGTTGAGCAGGTTTGGTTTGATGTTTTGAGGTTTATGTCTTTTGTAAGCTCTATTTATATGTATTGGCTCGAATTAATAGGTACGGAGAGATCGGAGAGGAGGTTGCGTTGAATGATAATTGGGTTTGTCCCAGATGTAGGAAAATTTGCAACTGTAGTAAGTGCAGGTAAGTCAAAATTATCCATTATATATATATTAAGGCACTTTTTTATTAATTTTTGTTTTCCTTTTCTTTCCAGGAAGAATAAAGGTGAGAAGCCTACTGGGATGTTGACAGCCACGGCTAAAAAAAATGGTTGCTCCAATGTCTCTGAGTTCCTTAAAAAAGAGGGTTCTGACAAATACTTTTACGGGGGGGGAAGGTGAAACCGGTACGAAGCTATGATCCTTTGTATTCTGTCGATCATATGTTTTATGTCTTGTTTGATGATATTGGTATCTGCAGGAAAATGATTCAAGTGCTGGCTGCAGCGAGGAGAATGCTGCGGCAAGAACCAAACGTGTTCTCAAGGAGAAAGAGGAGTTTCAGCTTGAGGAGGTTAAGCTACCACAGGGCATCGAATCAATCACGGTTTCAAGTGTTGACTTGCACCCTGAAAATGCTGGAAGCGTGCTTCAGTTTTTAGAGTTCTGTTTGACTTTTAGAGAGGTATCATCTAATATATAATCAACCCTTTGAATATAAGAAAGGCTCACTAATAGTTCCTCTCACTTCATATGACTTTATAAATAGGCTCTGGGTTTGAGGGACGGGCAAGCTCATTTGGTTGTACGTGAGCTTCTATCTGGGAGAAGCACGGGGGCCCAAGAGCATTCTACGCTTACCCAGACGATAATTCAGTTACTGACTCTTATACTAGTAGACAGAGGAGATATGTAAGCATTGTTTTTTCTTGAAAAGTATCAAATTTTCTCTAAACAAATTATACATATCATATATTTGATCAATTTTTATTTTTAAAATAAAATGTAGATCGGTTGGCATTGGTGCAACTGATGATAGGTGGTTCACTATTCTTGGAGAGTGTCTTGCGGAATCAGAAGTTAAGCTTGATGACTTCCCTCCTGAGATGTTTCAGAAAGGCATTTCTGAGTATGCGGAGATGGATTCATTACAAAAGCTTAAGCTTTTGAATTTTGTATGCGATGAAGCGCTTAACACATCGTACGTTATAGAGATATGTTCATACATACATACATACATACATACATACATACATACATACATACATACATACATACATACATATATATATATATAAAGGTTTTTCATGCTGTGATAAATTTTTCAGGGTGATGAGGAATTTCATTGAAAACCATGAAAACCCTAATTATGTTGAAAATAAAAAGAAAGCAGAAGAAAAGTTGAATGCAGCAGAAGCTAAGGTAACAATAAAAAATCTACTTAGGTTTTTTTACATTTTATGTTTAAAGACTCTTAGACTCATTCTAAAACATTTCTGTTGTGTAGGAGAAACAACTGTATCTGAAGATAAAAGATGAATTTGCCAAAACTGAAGCAGATAATGATGGGGTTGCATTAACAATCGAACAACGGGTTGCAATTATATCGCACATGTCTGCTGAATCAGAAGAAGTTCATTTTGAAAAGAAAAAGGCATTAGAAATGCGAAATAAAAGTATAAATTTGAACTTATGTGATTGATTTTTACAACAATGTACCTACCTAATCTTATTGTTTTGCATAGGTCAAGAATATAACGATGTTCTTAGAACCAACCCGGTTGAACTGGATGACAATGGTCTTATTCTCTGGAATTTGAAGTCATACAGTGAAGAACCAACCATTTTGCTTCAAGGTGTGAAAGAAACATAGGAATTCTCCGTTTGTTGTGGCAAAGAGTATGTACTGAATTTGTCTCTTCTATTTCTGGGTGCAGATTTGGGAAGCTTTAGTGACATATGTCCTCACGAAAAATGGTATTCTTTTAGCTCCGAGCAGAAACCACAGGTTGAGAAGTACATCACTTTCAAAAGGTAAATCATTTCATCTCTCTCTCTCTCTCTTAAAGTTTTAGGTCAAGGAATTAATTATTAAGGCTTGGAAAGTTTAAAACTTCTTTTTAATTTAGGTCAAAGAATTTTTGAATGCTTTTAAAGGTTTAAATTGCTATGTCAATCTTAAACCAAAATTTTATATGTAATGTATATACAACACATGCAGCTAAATCATATATAATAGATTAAACTGATGCTTCACTTGAAATTACAAACTTTAGAATTTCTTTGTGTTACAATCAAACACTTTCTGAGCATTTTTATTTTGCTTTTCTTGAATGTTGGGTATTTCTAATAAGCAAGCAATCACACTAGCAAGCTCTAATATCCCTTTTTGAAAATTCTTTAACCAATATTAACCATTTTATCTCAAATTGACTAATTGACCAATCACACTTTTTGTTGTTGATTTAGTTTGTTAAAGATACAAAGATTTGTTTACCCAGTTTCCTTTACCGGTACATTTGGGGAGAGGACACTCTCAAAGATTCACTAGAATTAAGTTGTTACAAGAGGTCTCCTACACAATTTTCTCAATGTTTCACTATTCACCTAGAGAATTCTTCCACATTAATCTAGAAGACTTAAGCTTATTGAACTTGTGTAATTAGGAGATGGAACCCACTACCCAATGAAGAAGAAGCCTTAGACTCTTGACTACATCTTCTTTCTTTTTCTCTTCCGACTTGTTATAGATTCTACATTCATTCTCCTCTTTTCCTCTTCTACTTGCCTCTTTGGTCTCAATAGACTTCTGAGTGTTCGGAGGAAATAACTTAGGTTTAAGAGTATATATACTGACTCCCTAAACCTTTGGTCTTCGTCCAAACCACTTTGATTTCATTTCTGGCCCAAAAGTCACATCTAGAAAACTGTTCTCGCGGCAGCACCTGACCATGAGAACCTGACCATATTATTTGGTCATTTACCTGGTCATGAATACCTGACCATATATGCGTCTAACCAGAATTCACCGGACCATGTCACCTGATCATGAATACTGACCATATATGCATCTGATCATGAATACTGACCATGTGCACATAATTCACAAATCTCCACCTTGTGCATTGGGTCACTTGTGCTTGTTCTCAAGACAATGAAACTTCTTCTCTTTGTCAATTTACCTCAACCTTCAGATGAACTTGAGACTATGTACATCATTCTTCCAAAACCTTTTAGTTTTACCACCAGAATATAGACATGTCAGATTTATCGATGCTATTAAGACAACTAGAAACTCCTCCATTATTGTCTTTCAAAGTCAGTTTAATGCTCTGCATTTTCATTCTTTCTTATACAAATTTAGATTTAGAACACACCAAATTTCTCATGTTTACCCCTAAGAAACTGGGTTTCTTTGACACAAACTTCAATAACTGATGTGTCTTATCTTAGTTATTATCTTACAAATGCAATACTCCACCTGCATATGTAACTTCTATGCAGTCATTTTCTCTTCTATAATCCTTATCCCCAATAAGCTTCAAACATATCCTTAATCAATCATTTACCATCAGATTTTAATCATGTTTGAGCTTTACCCGTTGATAACCTCATGTTCTTTCTTTGTTTTCTTCTTTTCACACTGAACTTCCATAGATCGGATATAACACTGAGATATGTTGTGTTCCAACTCTGCTTTTATAGTTAACCCACTGAGTCAACCTCAAGAACATAGATCTACCTTGAATGAAGTAACAATAGAACTCCACCTAGAACCTTAACCTCTCAGATGCATTCTGCCTCTGTGCCATGGCTTCACTATCAAGACTTAAAGCCAATCTCCAATGTAACTATGATCCATCTTGGGTTCACATGTATCATAATGAGATATCATGGCTTCTTTCTTGAGAAAGTGTATCAGAATTTATGACACATCCCCCTTTCTTAATACAACCACCTCAACTGATCCACTCTAATTAGAAAACCACTGAGAACCTTCTCTTCTTTCCAACATCATTGTCTCTTAGAGCATTATTCAAATATAGTGTACCAATCTTTACCGATGCAGCATCAAACCATGCCTCCATCTCAGAAATATTAACCTTGTATTATCTTACAGCCAATATGCAACATATAATTTCTTGTACCACTATTAAACCAAACAAAACATGCCGCCTAACAATCTTGGATAGGAAGTCTTTGGATAGTATATCCTGTTGCATAGTAATATCCCGAGACATTCCTTATGAACCATGACGCCTCTAATGCCTTTAGCTTCTAGACCACCATAATCTTTTTTAATACTTTAAGATCTGATCCAAACACAAGATACCTTCTGAGTAAGCATCACTCCACCTGAGACAAGAACTTTAGGTTCTCGCTGATTCATTTTAGCAGAATCTCCATGTGTAACAGTCAACACAAATCTACACAAGCTATGAATCTTTGATTTTGACATCTTGTCAAGAGCTTATCCTTATTGAAATAAGACCCATGTTATTTCAAGTACACACTCAAGCTCACAAGTGCACACACTTCCTTGCATTCTCTCTGAAAATAGCCAGGAAGTTGAGTATTACTACTTCTGATTTTAGATAATATTTCCAGACAGCAACTAGAGCACAATACCATTGCATTTCCATCTGAAAAATAACCTGGAAGCTTCACGTTCTCTAGTAGCCTTCTGTAGACTCTCACATTACCAATAAATGATAGCTTACCCACAGAAATTAACCTGCAGCAGAAACCCCTTTCAAAACTCAAAACCACAGAAATTCCACACATGTTTCTGTCCTTGATCGAACAGAAAACATATCTTGCTCCACAACCATTCTGAAACTTCTTATAGACTGGAAACCCATATACTTTTACCAGTACTCACACAACCATAAAACACCCTTAAGATTCAAGGTTCCAAGGTGTACCCTAGTTCCATGGATCTTATAAATTTCCGGGGCTTCGAATATCACCAAAGCTTCGATCACCATCTGCAACTGAATTTATCAAAACCAGCACATAATCCTCATGTTCTAACAACCTTGGTCAATCCCATGAAAACTAGCACATAATTCTCATGTTCCAACAATCTTTTAATTCCAATATATATGCAGAACTTGAGCAAACCTGAAACTTCAAAACAAAATATCACAGACATCTTGTGACTGCAGCGGAAACAGACTTTATGTCTTCTTGAACTTGAGTCTTGAAGTTGATGTTTTTGATTCTAATGTACCTCACTGAGCCATATAACATGAGCTCATGATTTCAGATCACAAACCAGCTGATTCTTGCGAAAGACCTTCAGCTTACACCAACCTTTAACCAGTTTCTTTAGCATTGACAAGAACATTAACCTTCTATCAAATGATTCATATGACTTCAACACCACTTCCTATGAATCTCTTTGACCAGAACTTACAGTGATGTTGAACTCATTCACATATTCTCTTGATTTTCAACCAAATCAACTTTGAATCTTCCTTTCTCCAACACTGGCGTCTTCTTCCAAGACTTGTCAGGAATCACTCTCAACATCACATATCTTACAGTGTCATCCACTTCTTCTCTCCTGAAGTTGCGATCTTGTCTAATCTGAGAATCTTCACCGATTTCTCATTTCACCAAGTTCAAAATGTCACTAAATGCAAAATAAATACTGAAACTGTATTCTTCTGGTTCAAACTAGTGCCCTAATACTTTTTTGGGTATTTCTAACAAGCAAACAATCACACTAGCAAGCTCTAATACCCCTTATTGAGAATTCTTTAAGCAATTAACCGGTTTATCTCGCTTAACTTATTGACCTTAGCACACTTATTGTTATTGTTTGAGTTTGTTAAAGACACAAAGATTTGTGTACGTAGTTCCTTTTACTAATATCTAGGGAGATGACGACACTCTCAAAGATTTACTAGAATCAAGTGGTTACAAGATATTTCCTACACAAGTTTCTCTATGTTTCACTGTTCACCTTGAGAAATCTTCCACAACAAGCTAGAAGACTTAAGCGTATTGAACTTGTGTAATTAGGAGATGGAACCCACTACCCAATGAAGAAGAAGCAGCCTTAGACTCTTAACCAAAATTATTTCTTCTTCTCTTCCAAATTTTTGTAGATTCTCCTTTTATTCTCCTCTTTGCGTCTTCTACTTGCCTCTTTTGTCTCTGTAGACTTCTGAGTGTTCAGAAGCAAAAAAAATAGGATTTAGAGTATATATATATAGTGAATCCCTAAATCTGTAGGCTTTGTCCAAACTACTTTAATTTCATTTCTAGCCCAAAGAGTCATGCCTAGAAAATTATGTTCTCGCTACAGCACCTGACCATAGAGAACCTGACGATATTACCTGGTCATATATATCTGACCATATATGCGTCTGACCATAATTCATCTGACCATTTCACCTTACCATGAATACTGACTATATATGCACATGGCCAAAATTCCCCTGACCATATCACCTGATCAATGAATACTGACCAGGTGCACTTAATTAACATTGAACTTCAAGCAATGTGAATGTGTTCATGAGTTTCCATTTTCTGTTTTACATATCTTTTTTTATTTTTAATAATATGTTTTGCGGTGCGAGTAACCAACTCATGTGCAGTTAACTGTGTAAATCTTTTTCTGGGAGGGGGGAAGGATTGTGCGTTCTTCTATTGATGCTAATTTGTTAATGGGTTTACATGTTCTTAATTAGTTACATCTCAATTTTCTTTTGAATCATGCTTTTAATATGTAGGAAGAAAACTCTTCTAGAAAAGAAGATGGAGAAGAAGGAGAAGAAGGGAAAGACTGTTTTTGAGTAGTGGTGATATATTTTTCATTTGCCTGCAAGCACAATACAAAGATGGTTTTGTTAAGCAGAGGTAAAAAGATTGACTCATGCACTCTTATGACAATCAATTTTAAATTGTATTTGAACATGATTTGTTGTTTTCATTACATTTCTGAACAATCCAAACACTCTTTGTACATTTTTACCAACATGACTATGAATGGATAATACTTTTATTCAGATTATGAGTGTGATTTCTTACGTCATAAATTTAAAATGTGGGAGTATTATAATTTTCATATTGTCAATAATCATACTTATAGTATAATTTTCATATAACTTTTCTGGTGGAGTTTTTGTTTTATATAGCTTTACAGAAATGAAAAATATGATATAAAGAGTGCATTATAGTTGAAAAAAACACTGGTAAAAGATGGTATAAGTTTTGCATGTTAAATGGGGTTGTACAAAAGAGACGTTATACAAGATACTTTGCTTACCTTCCTTAAGGAAATCCAGTTTTTTTCTTCTATTCGATAATTACATCGACATGTTACTTTGTAATAAGCATTCTAGTTATGGTAAAAATCATACATACGTATGTTCATAGTTGCAGAAGTTGAAAGAAAACTATATATATACTTTCTCGATTAGGATTATCATTCTCACAAAATATACAAACATGTAATAGTCTTCTAGAAGAGAAGATGGATAAGAAGAAGAAGAAGAAGACTGATTTTGAGTAGTAGTGATGAATGTTTCTGTTTGCTTATAAGCACATAATACAAAACTGGCTTTGCTAAGCTGAGGTAAAAAAGTTGACCCATGCACTCATCTCACATGCAATTTTAAATTGTATTTTGAATATGATTTGTTTTTAATTATATTTCTGAGTAATCCACAAACTCTTTTTGTACATTTTTATGCTAAAAACCTTTCCAACATGATTGTGAACGAATAATATTTTTATTTGGATTATGAGTGTGATTGGTTATATCATAAATTTAAAACCGCAAGTATTATAATTTTCATATTATCACTAATCATATATTATTAGGGACATATATCCCACATCGGGAATTCTAAGAAACATTAACTAATATATAAAGGGTTAGGGCCAATCCACTAATCACCAATTGGTTTTAAGTTGGAAGCCCATAATAAACCCGAATCTAACATGGTATCAGAGCACAGATCCTAAATACACTAAACCCCTAATTAATATTAACCCTTCTCGACCGGGTATAAAAGTCGTAGTTAATTGACTCGCTCGACCGAGTATAATTGTCTTAAAGTTCAGAGATTTCTGGCCGATAAGAGTCATCATCTCGAGGAGGGGTATTAGGGACATATATCCCACATCGGGAATTCTAAGAAACATTAACTAATATATAAAGGGTTAGGGCCAATCCACTAATCACCAATTGGTTTTAAGTTGGAAGCCCATAATAAACCCGAATCTAACATATATATAGTATAATTCCATATAGCTCTTATTGGTGGAATTTTCTTCTATATAGCTTTACAGAGATGAACAGTACAAATAAAGAGTGCATTAGGGCATGAGCATTGGCAGCTCTTGGAGGGGGTTCACACGCTGCCCGAGAAAAAAAAAATATTAAAATATGCTACAGTAACGAACCCGGCTCGTCACGCCCCTTCCGGAGGAAAGATGGTATAAGTTTTGCAGACACAAACAGTAATATACAATAGTAATAAAATACATAAATAATATACAGAGTGTATATGTTTAAGTACGATAAAACTACTCAGCAATCATGATGGCCGACAGATGGGGCCCACACGAAGACTTCCGCAACAAAATAACATTTCTTCAATCAACAAACCACTAAAAACGTTGGTACCACTCAGGAGATAACACGTACCAAGGAAAATGTCGGCACCATTCAGGAGAAGACATGTATCAAGACACTAAGCAAGCATCTTCTACTATAAATACCCCCACTATCAATGAAGAGAGATATGATCGATTTTACTCTTTGATATTTTCTCTCAAACTCTCCAAGCTTTATATTAAACTATGCATTTTATCAAAATTGATAAATTGAGTTTTAATCATATGTTGTTTACATATTTTTTATTTCAAGTTTATAATATAACAAAATTACTAACGTAAACTACCAATATAAGAATAACAATTTGATATCAATAAAATTAGATTAATAAAGTAAATGGTATTATATGCCAAACGATTTTCAAGTTTTCAATAAAATAATCAAGGAAAATTGCCAAAACAGAACAAAAATTCAGCATGGTTGTCCATATAGTATAAAACCATTATTTAGTTGTCCCTTTAGTATAATTTTTTCCATATTCCCAAAAGTAACCACCTTGATTAGCCTAATTAAACACATTAAACTGATAATTTTTTAAAAACAAATTAACTAAAACGTTTTAAAAGGAAATAAAATAAAACTTTTAAAAGTTTCTAATAAAATGAAATTTTAAAATTTATAAAATAAAAATAATTTACAAAATATTTTTAATAAAAACGTTAAATAAAATTTATAAAAAGCGTTTTGCAAATTTTTATTTTTATAAAAGTTAAAACGTTTTGATAAAAATTTAATAAAATAAAATTTGTAAACTTTATAAAAATAAAAATAAAACTAAAACTTTACAAAAGTTTTAATAAAACTTTAAACAAACTTTATACAAAATATTTTACAAAGTTTTATTTTTATAAAAGTTTAAACATTTGTAACCTTTTAATTTTATCAAACTTTTTATTTTAAAAAAAAAAAAATGTAAACTTTGTAAACTTTATAAAAATAAAAATAAAACTTTACAAAAAGTTTTTAGTAAAAATTTTAAATAAACTTTATATAAAACATTTAAAAATTTTTTTTTATAAAAAGCTTAAGACGTTTGTAAAATTTTTTGTTTTATTAAACTTAAAAAATAGAACAAGAATTTGTGAAAATCACAAGATAAACTATGTAGATATCATAGATTGATGAAGAAAAAAATTCAAAATCATTTTTTCACAAATAAAATCGACCATAACACGTTTTAGGAAGTTAGAATATTTTTAGGAGATTTTTAGAATATTTCCTTAACTGAAATTTCATTAATTTTCACAAAAAGTCAGGTATTCTTATCCGTAGAAGGCGCCTTCTAAAAGTTTAGAAGAATGATAAAAATCCTGAATACACTTTCTACTTCGAGTAGACGTAAGAGTACATTGTAGAAAATACATTCCCCGAAATTTAGATTACTTTATAAAAGTAGAAGATGCATTCAGAAGGAAAGTGGATATACGATTAGTAGAATGCACATTCCTCTTATTTAGAAATTTAGTAAATAGTAGAATGGGCGTTCTAAAAGAAGTAGATAAACGTGTTTATTTTAGAAATCGTTTTCTACTATATCATTTTTCGTAGAAGACGCATTCTACTTTTAGTAGAACGTATTTTAAATATTTTATTTATCAAGTTTTTGAACAAAAACAATTACGAGCTTGTGAATATGGATGTTTTATTAATTGTTTATACGGAGGTTCTCGACGAAGAGGCGGCACTCAGGCGGCACTCACCAGCATCTCTCTCGCTATCCCTGAAATTCGCTCTCCCCATCGCGATCTGGAAAGCTTGCAGGTGTGCCTTCGGATCAGTCGTCCCGTCGTAAGGCGCCACCTTGATTTTCCTGGGGTCTGAAACCCTAGTTCCGGTGATTCGAGCAATGAAGGGCGTCTTCTGAGCCTCTTCGAGCAATAGATCGATTTCGGGTGCAGTACTGGTCGCGTGGTGAATCGGTGACTTCACCGCTTTAACCTCTGCCACCGTTTTCATAAGATGATCGTGGAGGTAGCGAATCTCAGGGTTCTCGCTAGCAGATTTCCGAGCCTGTCGGCGTTCGCTACGAGTTTTACGAGTTTTCTCCTCTGCCAGCTCCTCCTGTTTGTCCCAAAATATCAACTCTTCCTCCATGGACATTGGATCATCGAACTGGGAATCATCCCGAACCGCCCGGCTTCTTGTGCAAAGCGGATGTTTGTCTGCGTCCTCGTCGGTGTGCTCGGACTGACTGCTCTAGTCCAGGTGGACGCGCTCGGCGTCGGCGTCATTTTCTTCGTTGTCCCCAGCGGGAGGTGGAAGACTCTCCGTAGTCGGCTGTCCGCCTGGAGGAACTGTCCCATTGGGAATGTTTCCTGAATAGTCTTTTTCGGTAACTGCGGCCCGATTCACTGGAGTTGTGAAATCTAGCCGTCTGCCGCTACGGAGCCTGGTTGTTCCGTGCGGAGGTCTACTCGCGGTTCTCGCCGTTAAGGTTTCGACCTGTTTTGCGAGAGATCCCATGAGTTTCTCTTGTTCGTCCAACTTTTTCTGGGCGGAAGCAAACATCTCTTTCATCTGGTCGAACATCACGGTGTTTGCGTCTGCAGTGACCGTTCAGGCGCCCCCATCTGGTGTCTTGTCAGCGTTGGCGTCGAGGAGATTTCCTCGAGCGGTGGCTGAATATCGTCAGTATTTCCGATCTTGTCTGATCGGGCGTCGGTGGCTGAGAGTTAGATTGATCTGTATCCTCCCTCCTTCTAGCGCCAAACTGTGTGGACCGAAATTCGCACTGTCGATTTCCTTCGGCTTGGGAAGTTTAGGAAAGCCCAAAATTTCCAGAGATCCCGGATATCTGCTAAACCACAAGCCAAGCAATCAAGAACGAGAAAATAAACTGAAAATATATGAATCGAAAGGAAAGAGCAAAGTAGGTCATATTCCAATCCGTGAAGAAGCATTACAACGAGGTAAGAGCCTTGGCTGCGAGAGCTGTTGGCGAGTTCCCTAGTTCTAACAACCAAAGACTATGAAAAACCTAGTTGAGTCGCAGCTCGAAAAAAAGGAATAAATGCCTATTGCTCTAAGTGCTAAGTTTTTGCTGTGTATGCGGATCCTTTTGCATCTTCAACCTTGACATCCTTATATACTCGTCTTGAGGCGGTTTGCTCATTTCCTTTCTGCCCCTGGTCGAATATATCACTTCGCGGAAATATTCCATTTTCCTCTGATCTTTCCGTTTATCTTTGGAAAATTCATATTTATCCTCCGAACTTGACATTTATCTCCTCCTACATAATAAAGATAAACCGTCATAACGATTGGGCCAGATTTCGTACAAAATCGAGAGTGGGCTTTTAGCCGTGTTCTAGACCTTTTCAGGCCGTTTTCCGACTTAAGCGTTTTTCTTTAATTTTATCGAAAGATCGTGTTTTTAGAAATGACGTCGATTTCGATTTATGAAAACTCGATTTTATCGTATAGTGGAGGCAGTTCAAGGTGTTTAGCCAACCTTTTCCGTTTTACACGATTCATTTGAGTTTTATAAACGGAATCAAGTTCTTGCGGTTTTTATCGTAAAATTCTGATGGTGGCTCCAATTGAGATGGAACAAGAGAGAGCGCAACCCAATTTCGAGAGTCAAGGTCATGGGGATAAGATGAAATCTGTTTGAGCAATCCATCTTGCCGAAACGATGAATTGGCCATCATGCTTGGTCCTTACTTACCATTTTGGCGAACTAGAGTCGTCCCAACTTGCCAAAATGGCGAGTTTGGACGTGCTTCTTGATCCAACTCGCTATTTTGGCGAGTTGGGGTGTCCTAACTTGCCAAAATGGCGAGTTAGAGCTCTCGAAGTATCACCAACTCGCCAATTTGGCGAGTTGGTGAGGAGCAACTCGCCAAATTGGCGAGTTGTTGAGGAGCAACTCGCCAAATTGGGGAGTTTTTGAGGAGCAACTCGCCAATTTGGCGAGTTGTTGAGGAGCAACTCGCCAAATTGGCGAGTTGGTGATGCTTCGGGAGATCTAACTCACCAAATTGGCGAGTTGGTGAGGAGCAACTCGCCAACTTGGCGAGTTGGTGAGGAGCAACTCGCCAACTTGGCGAGTTGGTGAGGAGCAACTCGGCAACTTGGCGAGTTGGTGAGGAGCAACTCGCCAACTTGGCGAGTTGGTGAGGAGCAACTCGCCAATTTGGCAAGTTGGTGAGGAGCAACTCACCAAATTGGCGAGTTGGTCTCGTTTTCGGATTCAACTCGCCATTTCAGCGGGTTGGTTGCCTTGTTCGTTCGTATGGTCGGATGGTTGAACCTTCGTGATCGTCTCATCGTCTGAGACTCAAAATAGTCCTTCTCGAGATTTCTTATCTTCCGATTCTTTTTCGGAAATCGAGTTAAGGCTCGACTCCAGATTCTTTCGAATTTTTCTATCTTTCTTTAAAGGAGATAACTTTCGAGGAGTTTCTGACATTTGATTTCGTCGGGACCGATTTTGACCCCAACATACCCCGGGCGTAACCCGGGAAAATCTCTAGTTCTATTAAATGAGGATCACTTTTATCTACTACCTTTATGTTACTCTGGAATATTACATCTTTTGCCACTGTGTTTTCACACTAAATTTTGCTTGTCATTAAGGATATAATCATAATTTAGTCAGTGAACCTAAATAAACCAAAGTATTTTCCCGTAATATACATATTTTCTAACCTCCATTTTAATCAAAACTCAGGGGACCCAGTCTTCTCTTCTTTAGAATATCTCCAATTGCTCTCCAAAAAAGAACAGTAAAACCTCAAATTTGAAGTTTTGAGTTGTAAAACTTCAAATATAGAGTGTCATTACTACTCAAATCTTCAAATTTGAAGTTTCATATTAGTATTTGTATTTTGATCCTTAAAATTACATACTACATTTATGGTTCTTAAATATTATGTTGTTTATTTTTTTAATCTTTAAAATTTTTATATCTCATAAATATTTCAAATTTTCTTTTATAAATTTAGGTTTTACGGATAAAATTAGAAAAAAAATTTCAAAATAAAATTTTAAATATTTTAAAACGAGATTTAGACAACAACAATATTACAAATGAAGCCTGACAAATTGATCATATATGAAAAGATTACAAAAGTTGTTTGATACAAAAATAGTTTTACAAAAATTGATCATATATGAGAGTATTATAAAGTTTTATGAATTTAAATTAATTATAATAAGTAGATGGATTATAGTATAAAATATAAATATTTTTGAAGTTGAGGTTGAAGTTTTGTTTTAAGAGAAACTAATTTTAAATTTTATACGAAGTTTTACAAATTTCAAAATAGAGAGTGTCTTTTTTAAGATGTTCTTACAGAAAATTGCTTCTTCCTCTTTTATTCGTTCTGTAAATTATAGTTTTAATTTTTGTTTCTGTTCGAACAGTTTCTCTTTGCTATGATGCTATCTTGATTCAGATAATAAGTGTTTTGGTTTTCATCAGTTTTTTTGGCCAACCAAGATCAAAGTTTTTTGGTTCTTCTTCCTGTATGACTGTTTGATTTTACTATCTCAATTTCTGATTGACCATACCAATTTTCTCTCGAATAATAATTTCTCACAAAATCTGCATCTAAGATGATCGGACTTGAGACAATTACTCTCTTACCGGGAGATTAATTTGGCTTTGATTGACAAGAAAAGGGTTAGTTGGTGACAGAGACAATGTCGAGTTTCATTGAAGAAAGAGTTAAAACATGAATCTTGACAGAGAAAGCTCAAGTTTATAAGCCTTGTGAAAGCGATTGAAAGTTGAAAACGAAGATTGCCATCAAATCCAGAACAGCGGAGAAGACGATGAGTTTCTAATTCCTTTTGACATCAAAACAAATCATTGTGTCCTTATCTCTTCATTTCCTTTTTTGTCAACAAATTTTCATTAACTAGCCAATGGGCTGTTTTACATGGTTTGAGATAGGGGTGTTCAATCCGGATATCGGTTCGGTTCGGTTCGGTTTATATACAGTTGGTTTTCGGTTTTATTCGGTTTTATACCAAAAACCTAACTATTTAGTTTGAGATCATATTATATGAATTTTAAAGTCATGTTATCAATGCAGTCATTTATTAAATTCAAATAAATGAACAAAAAAATAAAAAACGCTTCTACCATCATATAAAATAATCAAATTTAGAATTAGAATCAAAACTCAATAATTTAAAAGTAAAAATAAGAAACAAAACAGAAGCACGAAAGAAAAGTTTTTCCACTCTTCCATATTTATTGTTCATCAAATTCATGCTTCTTCGATTAAACACGAAAATTTGTTCATTTATTGATAAGAAAAAAATGTGAAATTTTTTTCACTAATTATTTTATATCAAATTTATAACCTTTACTTCAATCTAGTCAATGCTAAAATAAAGCAAAAAAAAATTAAAAAAAGAAGACTAAGAAAATAAGAAGCCACAATCGCGATGTATTGTTATTTAGTTATAGTTCAAGTGTTTTACAAATTAGAGTTTCTTTATTACTATAAAAATATGGTAATTGTTATTAACAAAAATTAACTTATATAGCAAACATCTTTTCATGTGTCATTATAAAATATATACATATTTACATGTTTCTACTTTTAATCGGTTTTGTTCGATTTATTCGGTTTAATCGGTTATAAACCAAACCATATCCAAATCCTACGGTTTTTATAAAATCACATCCATTCGGTTTATATGGTATATACCAAAACCAAACCATATTGTCTATTTCGGTTCGGTTCGGTTCGGTTTTACCGTATTGAACAGTCCTAGTTTGAGACATTACAAATAGGATCCAATAATATAGAACCCTAGAGAAGACCTACAAGATAGGCCCAAATGAAGTTTGGTTTCTGATCGCTGTCCTTCCAAGTGCAGCTTGTTGAAGAAACCAAAAACATGTGTTGATGAGACGTGTCCGACATGTGAGACAGCAATCTTGACCGCCTCATTTCTTCGCTGCCGGGAATTTTCTGTACTGATCCTCCATTTTTGCTTCTCGCCACCATAGAATCCATGGATTCCTCTCTGTATGCACCGAAACCATCTTGAGACCTCTTTCATCTTTCGCTGACGTCAGAATTTAATATCTTTTACCTCCGGTTGTTAAGTTCTAGGACTGCTCTATCAAACAAAAGAAGATCCTTTGTTGGACAGTTTTAGAGAGCACCAATCTCTACTGAATCTCTTCTGCACCAACTGAGATTTATCCCTTCCTGTCATCATCCTTTACATAAGAAAGCTCCCCCCAAAAGCCAATTCACCAGCAAGAAGGTACTGTCGGGTGAAGAAGGATTTCCATAGAGAAAAGATTCTGATCATAACGTTTGAAGAGGAGAATTCAAACCCTCACAATCAGATTATAACTTTTAATCCCACGAAAAATAGATCCAGTTTAACCCGAATTCAAAATCCGCAACGGAAAAGGAAATTCGATTTTAGATCGAAAATTTATCATCCGCAACCAGAAAAAGAGGTTCCGCTTAACGAAAGATGAGCCCAAGACTAGACTTATAAACACAATCAGATTCACTGAAGAAAAAAAGACAAAAAGAACAAAAGAGGAGAGGTGACCAGCAGTGATGAAACCACCGACCACTGAATGCTATTTCACTTTTAAGAAAACTTCTAGAGAGAAATTAGAGGAAAGCTAGAGAGAGATTTTTCTCCTTAAATCTTCATTTCTAAACACGTGTATAAACATGTACACTATTACCTTTAACATTGAGTTTTTGGTAATATGAGTTCTTATGTTTAGCCATTTCATATTCATATAAGATAATTTTAATTTATTTTAATATATAGTATTAAAAAACTATATATGTTTGGGCCTTCTTATGTTTGGCCCCTCCACTTTTAATTGATTCAACCCATTAGTAGATAATATTGTAAGACAATGAATTTTAAATAAAGACAAAATTTCTATATTTTTAACATTGTGAAAATTGAAATGAACTAAATGTGTCCAATATTTATCCGGACATTACTAACTAGATCACAAGATCACTAGGTCGACTGATGTTAACAATGAACCAAAAATATTTATTTTCATAAATATAATTAAATATTTTAGTTTCAATTTTCATTATTATTTGAGTAAGTTTTTAAAAATTAAATATCATGATAAAATTAACATAATAAATAATTTAAATAAAATTATTATAGAGTTAGCTTAACATTCAGAATAAAACCAAGGCAAAATATTAAGCTTATAACAAATTATAAATAATGAAATAAATTATAATTAATTAAAATCACAAGTAATTTTGGGTCTCTCTATCATAATTATTTTCCAATAGTAAAAGTTTTATCAAAATCTAAAGAATCACATTTCAAGTTTATTTATTTTATGTACAATTAAATATATATTATTAATTCAATTCAATTTTTTTAAATAATATCGGTTTCTCGATTTTCCAGGGTTTAGCGTATTTTTAGTGAACGTTTTTATAAAATTAGGATCAAATTATATATATGACATGGATTTAACGATTTTACGGATCGACTCAGATATTTTGACATTGATTTCATCTGATTTTAAAAATTTATTTAAAATAATACCTATGACAAGCACTGATTAACAATTTAAATGAGATTAAAAACAAATGAGAACAAATAATCAAAATAGTGACACACATTATTATATATAAAAATTATAAAATATTGTAATTTAAGTGTGTATTGACAAAAATAAAAATTATGCATTTTGAAAGATCAAAATATATAAAATACTTATAATTTTTAATGTGTTTTTAATCTAAAAGTAATTATGCATCTTTAAAATGCAGGTTCTCATTTAAATAAATAACATTATTCAAAGTTCATATAAAATCAACAAAAATATATCCGCGTTTAAAAGCACGGTCAAAATCTAATTTAATAGTTAGTAACTTGACTAAGGAATTGTGATTGACCGGTTTACTAATGTGTATGAAATACAAGGATACCCTTTTCAAAAACGTAAAACTTAAATTAGACCATTGCATGTAATTAGTTTTCTTGCAAAATGTTATTGGTAGCCAAAAAGGAAAGAAATCTACAGATATCATCCTAAAGTCTAAAATCTTTATAAACTCTGAATTTGATTGGTCTAAGCCTTAAAAATCAGATTTTCGAAAAAAGCACAGATTTGTTTTCCAGTTTGTGAGTAAGTTTTGTGGAGAGTATGGCTATGGAAAACATGAACCAGCAGGTTGTTGAAGCAAGGAAAGAAGTGCCGATGATATATTGTCACCAAGTGATAGACCTTCGTCTTTCTTTTGATATTACGATGAAACTTAAAATGGATGCTCGTCAAATTCTGCGTTTAGATTAAACTTTTATTTCTTGTCATTTGGAGGTTTATTTTGATAAGTGGTTTTTCTTTTGCAGTGTCGTCAAAAGAGATCGGATGCGGTTGGAACTTGCGTGGCCAAGACGGGAACCGAGACATGTGTGTTGAAGTATTGTCCTCCGTGCCTGTTGAGCAGGTTTGGTTTGATGTTTTGAGGTTTATGTCTTTTGTAAGCTCTATTTATATGTATTGGCTCGAATTAATAGGTACGGAGAGATCGGAGAGGAGGTTGCGTTGAATGATAATTGGGTTTGTCCCAGATGTAGGAAAATTTGCAACTGTAGTAAGTGCAGGTAAGTCAAAATTATCCATTATATATATATTAAGGCACTTTTTATTAATTTTTGTTTTCCTTTTCTTTCCAGGAAGAATAAAGGTGAGAAGCCTACTGGGATGTTGACAGCCACGGCTAAAAAAAATGGTTGCTCCAATGTCTCTGAGTTCCTTAAAAAAGAGGGTTCTGACAAATACTTTTACGGGGGGAAGGTGAAACCGGTACGAAGCTATGATCGTTTGTATTCTGTCGATCATATGTTTTATGTCTTGTTTGATGATATTGGTATCTGCAGGAAAATGATTCAAGTGCTGGCTGCGGCGAGGAGAATGCTGCGGCAAGAACCAAACGTGTTCTCAAGGAGAAAGAGGAGTTTCAGCTTGAGGAGGTTAAGCTACCACAGGGCATCGAATCAATCACGGTTTCAAGTGTTGACTTGCACCCTGAAAATGCTGGAAGCGTGCTTCAGTTTTTAGAGTTCTGTTTGACTTTTAGAGAGGTATCATCTAATATATAATCAACCCTTTGAATATAAGAAAGGCTCACTAATAGTTCCTCTCACTTCATATGACTTTATAAATAGGCTCTGGGTTTGAGGGACGGGCAAGCTCATTTGGTTGTACGTGAGCTTCTATCTGGGAGAAGCACGGGGGCCCAAGAGCATTCTACGCTTACCCAGACGATAATTCAGTTACTGACTCTTATACTAGTAGACAGAGGAGATATGTAAGCATTGTTTTTTCTTGAAAAGTATCAAATTTTCTCTAAACAAATTATACATATCATATATTTGATCAATTTTTATTTTTAAAATAAAATGTAGATCGGTTGGCATTGGTGCAACTGATGATAGGTGGTTCACTATTCTTGGAGAGTGTCTTGCGGAATCAGAAGTTAAGCTTGATGACTTCCTCCTGAGATGTTTCAGAAAGGCATTTCTGAGTATGCGGAGATGGATTCATTACAAAAGCTTAAGCTTTTGAATTTTGTATGCGATGAAGCGCTTAACACATCGTACGTTATAGAGATATGTTCATACATACATACATACATACATACATACATACATACATACATACATACATACATACATACATACATACATACATATATATATATAGGTTTTTCATGCTGTGATAAATTTTTCAGGGTGATGAGGAATTTCATTGAAAACCATGAAAACCCTAATTATGTTGAAAATAAAAAGAAAGCAGAAGAAAAGTTGAATGCAGCAGAAGCTAAGGTAACAATAAAAATCTACTTAGGTTTTTACATTTTATGTTTAAAGACTCTTAGACTCATTCTAAAACATTTCTGTTGTGTAGGAGAAACAACTGTATCTGAAGATAAAAGATGAATTTGCCAAAACTGAAGCAGATAATGATGGGGTTGCATTAACAATCGAACAACGGGTTGCAATTATATCGCAAATGTCTGCTGAATCAGAAGAAGTTCATTTTGAAAAGAAAAAGGCATTAGAAATGCGAAATAAAAGTATAAATTTGAACTTATGTGATTGATTTTACAACAATGTACCTACCTAATCTTATTGTTTTGCATAGGTCAAGAATATAACGATGTTCTTAGAACCAACCCGGTTGAACTGGATGACAATGGTCTTATTCTCTGGAATTTGAAGTCATACAGTGAAGAACCAACCATTTTGCTTCAAGGTGTGAAAGAAACATAGGAATTCTCCGTTTGTTGTGGCAAAGAGTATGTACTGAATTTGTCTCTTCTATTTCTGGGTGCAGATTTGGGAAGCTTTAGTGACATATGTCCTCACGAAAAATGGTATTCTTTTAGCTCCGAGCAGAAACCACAGGTTGAGAAGTACATCACTTTCAAAAGGTAAATCATTTCATCTCTCTCTCTCTTAAAGTTTTAGGTCAAGGAATTAATTATTAAGGCTTGGAAAGTTTAAAACTTCTTTTTAATTTAGGTCAAAGAATTTTTGAATGCTTTTAAAGGTTTAAATTGCTATGTCAATCTTAAACCAAAATTTTATATGTAATGTATATACAACACATGCAGCTAAATCATATATAATAGATTAAACTGATGCTTCACTTGAAATTACAAACTTTAGAATTTCTTTGTGTTACAATCAAACACTTTCTGAGCATTTTATTTTGCTTTTCTTGAATGTTGGGTATTTCTAATAAGCAAGCAATCACACTAGCAAGCTCTAATATCCCTTTTTGAAAATTCTTTAACCAATATTAACCATTTTATCTCAAATTGACTAATTGACCAATCACACTTTTGTTGTTGATTTAGTTTGTTAAAGACAGTGTTTTGAAAACGGACGGACCGGCCGGTCGAACGGTTCGACCGTGATTCGTGAAGAAGCCCGGTTCGGTTTAAAACCGATTTGTAAAACCGGTAAAACCGGCTGAAAACGGTAAAACCGGTGACCGGTCAATTTTAAAACCGGTTCATAAAATTACATATAATTAAGTGTTTTCAATTATTATTAGCTAAAATTTTATATTTTATAATTAGTGTTCAACTATCATTATTTAATTGATTTTTATTTTCTTAAGAAACAATGTGAAAAATATATTTTGGACTTTCATATACTATTTTATTTTACCATATTAATAAAATTTGAGATTTAGTTGTAAAATAAATAAATATGATAATTTTAATTGTAAATCATATGATTTTATTAATATTAGTTTACATAGTATTCACTATTCAGTTTTATTTTATTATATATACAATTAGATTTATGTTTATTTTTATATTTAGTTAATTATAGAAAAAAGAGAATGTATTATATGTAGAAGTGAAGTTCATATAATATAAATATATAATTATATATATATAAGTTTCATAGATAGAAAACCGGTTCCGATTGAACCGGTCCAACCAGTCAACCAGAGCTATACCGAATCGGTCCGTTTTCAAAACATTGGTTAAAGATATAAAGATTAGTTTACCCAGTTTCCTTTACCGGTACATTTGGGGAGAGGACACTCTCAAAGATTCACTAGAATTAAGTTGTTACAAGAGGTTTCCTACACAATTTTCTCAATGTTTCACTATTCACCTAGAGAATTCTTCCACATTAATCTAGAAGACTTAAGCTTATTGAACTTGTGTAATTAGGAGATGGAACCCACTACCCAATGAAGAAGAAGCCTTAGACTCTTGACTACATCTTCTTTCTTTTTCTCTTCCGACTTGTTATAGATTCTACATTCATTCTCCTCTTTTCCTCTTCTACTTGCCTCTTTTGTCTCAATAGACTTCTGAGTGTTCGGAGGCAATAACTTAGGTTTAAGAGTATATATACTGACTCCCTAAACCTTTGGTCTTCGTCCAAACCACTTTGATTTCATTTCTGGCCCAAAAGTCACATCTAGAAAACTGTTCTCGCAGCACCTGACCATGAGAACCTGACCATATTATTTGGTCATTTACCTGGTCATGAATACCTGACCATATATGCGTCTAACCAGAATTCACCGGACCATGTCACCTGATCATGAATATTGACCATATATGCACCTGATCATGAATACTGACCATGTGCACATAATTCACAAATCTCCACCTTGTGCATTGGGTCACTTGTGCTTGTTCTCAAGACAATGAAACTTCTTCTCTTTGTCAATTTACCTCAACCTTCAGATGAACTTGAGACTATGTACATCATTCTTCCAAAACCTTTTAGTTTTACCACCAGAATATAGACATGTCAGATTTATCGATGCTATTAAGACAACTAGAAACTCTTCCATTATTGTCTTTCAAAGTCAGTTTAATGCTCTGCATTTTCATTCTTTCTTATACAGATTTAGATTTAGAACACACCAAATTTCTCATGTTTACCCCTAAGAAACTGGGTTTCTTTGACACAAACTTCAATAACTGATGTGTCTTATCTTAGTTATTATCTTACAAATGCAATACTCCACCTGCATATGTAACTTCTATGCAGTCATTTTCTCTTCTATAATCCTTATCCCCAATAAGCTTCAAACATATCCAAAATCAATCATTTACCATCAGATTTTAATCATGTTTGAGCTTTACCCGTTGATAACCTCATGTTCTTTCTTTGTTTTCTTCTTTTCACACTGAACTTCCATAGATCCGATATAACACTGAGATATGTTGTGTTCCAACTCTGCTTTTATAGTTAACCCACTGAGACAACCTCAAGAACATAGATCTACCTTGAATGAAGTAACAATAGAACTCCACCTAGAACCTTAACCTCTCAGATGCATTCTGCCTCTGTGCCATGGCTTCACTATCAAGACTTAAAGCCAATCTCCAATGTAACTATGATCCATCTTGGGTTCACATGTATCATAATGAGATATCATGGCTTCTTTCTTGAGAAAGTGTATCAGAATTTATGACACATCCCCTTTCTTAATACAACCACCTCAACTGATCCACTCTAATTAGAAAACCACTGAGAACCTTCTCTTCTTTCCAACATCATTGTCTCTTAGAGCATTATTCAAATATAGTGTACCAATCTTTACCGATGCAGCATCAAACCATGCCTCCATCTCAGAAATATTAACCTTGTATTATCTTACAGCCAATATGCAACATATAATTTCTTGTACCACTATTAAACCAAACAAAACATGCCGCCTAACAATCTTGGATAGGAAGTCTTTGGATAGTATATCCTGTTGCATAGTAATATCCCGAGACATTCCTTATGAACCATGACGCCTCTAATGCCTTTAGCTTCTAGACCACCATAATCTTTTTAATACTTTAAGATCTGATCCAAACACAAGATACCTTCTGAGTAAGCATCACTCCACCTGAGACAAGAACTTTAGGTTCTCGCTGATTCATTTTAGCAGAATCTCCATGTGTAACAGTCAACACAAATCTACACAAGCTATGAATCTTTGATTTTGACATCTTGTCAAGAGCTTATCCTTATTGAAATAAGACCCATGTTATTTCAAGTACACACTCAAGCTCACAAGTACACACACTTCCTTGCATTCTCTCTGAAAATAGCCAGGAAGTTGAGTATTACTACTTCTGATTTTAGATAATATTTCCAGACAGCAACTAGAGCACAATACCATTGCATTTCCATCTGAAAAATAACCTGGAAGCTTCACGTTCTCTAGTAGCCTTCTGTAAACTCTCACATTACCAATAAATGATAGCTTACCCACAGAAATTAACCTGCAGCAGAAACCCCTTTCAAAACTCAAAACCACAGAAATTCCACACATGTTTCTGTCCTTGATCGAACAGAAAACATATCTTGCTCCACAACCATTCTGAAACTTCTTATAGACTGGAAACCCATATACTTTTACCAGTACTCACACAACCATAAAACACCCTTAAGATTCAAGGTTCCAAGGTGTACCCTAGTTCCATGGATCTTATAAATTTCCGGGCTTCGAATATCACCAAAGCTTCGATCACCATCTGCAACTGAATTTATCAAAACCAGCACATAATCCTCATGTTCTAACAACCTTGGTCAATCCCATGAAAACTAGCACATAATCCTCATGTTCCAACAATCTTTTAATTCCAATAGATATGCAGAACTTGAGCAAACATGAAACTTCAATACAAAATATCACAGACATCTTGTGACTGCAGCGGAAACAGACTTTATGTCTTCTTGAACTTGAGTCTTGAAGTTGATGTTTTTGATTCTAATGTACCTCACTGAGCAATATAACATGAGCTCATGATTTCAGATCAAAAACCAGCTGATTCTTGCGAAAGACCTTCAGCTTACACCAACCTTTAACCAGTTTCTTTAGCATTGACAAGAACATTAACCTTCTATCAAATGATTCATATGACTTCAACACCACTTCCTATGAATCTCTTTGACCAGAACTTACAGTGATGTTGAACTCATTCACATATTCTCTTGATTTTCAACCAAATCAACTTTGAATCTTCCTTTCTCCAACACTGGCGTCTTCTTCCAAGACTTGTCAGGAATCACTCTCAACATCACATATCTTACAGTGTCATCCACATCTTCTCTCCTGAAGTTGCGATCTTGTCTGATCTGAGAATATTCACCGATTTCTCATTTCACCAAGTTCAAAATGTCACTAAATGCAAAATAAATACTGAAACTGTATTCTTCTGGTTCAAACTAGTGCCCTAATACTTTTTTTGGGTATTTCTAACAAGCAAACAATCACACTAGCAAGCTCTAATACCCCTTATTGAGAATTCTTTAAGCAATTAACCGGTTTATCTCGCTTAACTTATTGACCTTAGCACACTTATTGTTATTGTTTGAGTTTGTTAAAGACACAAAGATTTGTGTACGTAGTTCCTTTTACTAATACATCTAGGGAGATGACGACACTCTCAAAGATTTACTAGAATCAAGTGGTTACAAGATATTTCCTACACAAGTTTCTCTATGTTTCACTGTTCACTTTGAGAAATCTTCCACAACAAGCTAGAAGACTTAAGCGTATTGAACTTGTGTAATTAGAAGATGGAACCCACTACCCAATGAAGAAGAAGCAGCCTTAGACTCTTAACCAAAATTATTTCTTCTTCTCTTCCAAATTTTTGTAGATTCTCCTTTTATTCTCCTCTTTGCGTCTTCTACTTGCCTCTTTTGTCTCTGTAGACTTCTGAGTGTTCAGAAGCAAAAAAAAATAGGATTTAGAGTATATATATAGTGAATCCCTAAATCTGTAGGCTTTGTCCAAACTACTTTAATTTCATTTCTAGCCCAAAGAGTCATGCCTAGAAAATTATGTTCTCGCTACAGCACCTGACCATGAGAACCTGACGATATTACCTGGTCATATATATCTGACCATATATACGTCTGACCATAATTCATCTGACCATTTCACCTTACCATGAATACTGACTATATATGCACATGGCCAAAATTCCCCTGACCATATCACCTGATCAATGAATACTGACCAGGTGCACATAATTAACATTGAACTTCAAGCAATGTGAATGTGTTCATGAGTTTCCATTTTCTGTTTTACATATCTTTTCTTATTTTTAATAATATGTTTTGCGGTGCGAGTAACCAACTCATGTGCAGTTAACTGTGTAAATCTTTTTCTGGGAGGGGGGAAGGATTGTGCGTTCTTCTATTGATGCTAATTTGTTAATGGGTTTACATGTTCTTAATTAGTTACATCTCAATTTTCTTTTGAATCATGCTTTTAATATGTAGGAAGAAAACTCTTCTAGAAAAGAAGATGGAGAAGAAGGAGAAGAAGGGAAAGACTGTTTTTGAGTAGTGGTGATATATTTTTCATTTGCCTGCAAGCACAATACAAAAATGGTATTGTTAAGCAGAGGTAAAAAGATTGACTCATGCACTCTTCTGACAATCAATTTTAAATTGTATTGAACATGATTTGTTGTTTTCATTACATTTCTGAACAATCCAAACACTCTTTGTACATTTTTACCAACATGACTATGAATGGATAATATTTTTATTCAGATTATGAGTGTGATTTCTTACGTCATAAATTTAAAATGTGGGAGTATTATAATTTTCATATTGTCAATAATCATACTTATAGTATAATTTTCATATAACTTTTCTGGTAGAGTTTTTGTTTTATATAGCTTTACAGAAATGAAAAATATG
Organism: Brassica nigra; assembly: GCA_016432835.1. Lineage (NCBI taxonomy): Eukaryota > Viridiplantae > Streptophyta > Magnoliopsida > Brassicales > Brassicaceae > Brassica > Brassica nigra. Next base: position 33,585,568 of record CM028247.1, read on the forward strand.
ATATAAAGAGTGCATTATAGTTGAAAAAAGCACTGGTAAAAGATGGTATAAGTTTTGCATGTTAAATGGGGTTGTACAAAAGAGGCGTTATACAAGATACTTTGCTCACCTTCCTGAAGGAAATCCAGTTTTTTTCTTCTATTTGATAATTACATCGACATGTTACTTTGTAATAAGCATTCTAGTTATGGTAAAAATCATACATACATATGTTCATAGTTGCAGAAGTTGAAAGAAAACTATATATATACTTTCTTGATTAGGATTATCATTCTCACAAAATATACAAACATGTAATAGTCTTCTAGAAGAGAAGATGGATAAGAAGAAGAAGAAGAAGAAGAAGACTGATTTTGAGTAGTAGTGATGAATGTTTCTGTTTGCTTATAAGCACATAATACAAAACTGACTTTGCTAAGCTGAGGTAAAAAAGTTGACTCATGCACTCATCTCACATGCAATTTTAAATTGTATTTTGAATATGATTTGTTTTTAATTATATTTCTGAGTAATCCACAAACTCTTTTTGTACATTTTTATGCTAAAAACCTTTCCAACATGATTGTGAACGAATAATATTTTTATTTGGATTATGAGTGTGATTGGTTATATCATAAATTTAAAACCGCAAGTATTATAATTTTCATATTATCACTAATCATATATATAGTATAATTCCATATAGCTCTTATTGGTGGAATTTTCTTCTATATAGCTTTACAGAGATGAACAGTACAAATAAAGAGTGCATTAGGGCATGAGCATTGGCAGCTTTTGGAGGGGGTTCACACGCGGCCCGAGAAAAAAAAAATTAAAATATGCTACAGTAACGAACCCGCCACGGATGAAAGATGGTATAAGTTTTGCAGACACAAACAGTAATATACAATAGTAATAAAATACATAAATAATATACAGAGTGTATATGTTTAAGTACGATAAAACTACTCAGCAATCATGATGGCCGACAGATGGGGCCCACACGAAGACTTCCGCAACAAAATAACATTTCTTCAATCAACAAACCACTAAAAAGTTGGTACCACTCAGGAGATAACACGTACCAAGGAAAATGTCGGCACCATTCAGGAGAAGACATGTATCAAGACACTAAGCAAGCATCTTCTACTATAAATACCCCCACTATCAATGAAGAGAGATATGATCGATTTTACTCTTTGATATTCTCTCTCAAACTCTCCAAGCTTTATATTAAACTATGCATTTTATCAAAATTGATAAATTGAGTTTTAATCATATGTTGTTTACATATTTTTTATTTCAAGTTTATAATATAACAAAATTACTAACGTAAACTACCAATATAAGAATAACAATTTGATATCAATAAAATTAGATTAATAAAGTAAATGGTATTATATGCCAAACGATTTTCAAGTTTTCAATAAAATAATCAAGGGAAAATTGCCAAAACAGAACAAAAATTCAGCATGGTTGTCCATATAGTATAAAACCATTATTTAGTTGTTCCTTTAGTATAATTTTTTTCATATTCCCAAAAGTAACCACCTTGATTAGTCTAATTAAACACATTAAACTGATAATTTTTTAAAAAAAAAATTAACTAAAAACGTTTTTAAAAAGGAAAATAAAAATAAAACTTTTAAAAAAGGTTTTAATAAAATGAAATTTTAAAAATTTATAAAATAAAAATAATTTACAAAATATTTTTAATAAAAAACGTTAAATAAAATTTATAAAAAACGTTTTACAAATTTTATTTTATAAAAAGTTTAAAACGTTTTTGATAAAACTTTAATAAATAAAATTTGTAAACTTTATAAAAATAAAAATAAAACTTACAAAAAGGTTTTAATAAAAACTTTAAACAAACTTTATACAAAATATTTTACAAAGTTTTATTTTTATAAAAGTTTAAAACATTTGTAACCTTTTAATTTTATCAAACTTTTAATAAAATAAAACTTTTTTATTTTTTAAAATAAAAGTAAACTTTGTAAACTTTATAAAATAAAAATAAAACTTTACAAAAGTTTTAGTAAAAGTTTAAATAAAATTTATAAAGAACGTTTAAAAGTTTTTTATAAAAGCTTAAGACGTTTGTAAAATTTTTGTTTTATTAAACTTAAAAATAGAACAAGAATTTGTGAAAATCACAAGATAAACTATGTAGATATCATAGATTGATGAAGAAAAAATTCAAAATCATTTTTCACAAATAAAATCGACCATAACACGTTTTAGGAAGTTAGAATATTTTTAGGAGATTTTAGAATATTTCCTTAACTGAAATTTCATTAATTTTCGCAAAAGTCAGGTATTCTTATCCAGAAGCTTTCTAAAAGTTTAGAAGAATGATAAAAATCCTGAATACAGTTTCTACTTGAGTAGACGTAGAGTACATTGTAGAAAACACATTCCCCGAAATTTAGAATACTTTATAAAAGTAGAAGATGCATTCAGAAGGAAAGTGGATATACGATTAGTAGAATGCACATTCCTCTTATTTAGAAATTTAGTAAATAGTAGAATGGGCTCTAAAAGAAGTAGATAAACGTGTTTATTTTAGAAATCGTTTTCTACTATACCATTTTTCAGAAGACGATTCTACTTTTAGTAGAACGTATTTTAAATATTTTATTTATCAAGTTTTTGAACAAAAACAATTACCAGCTTGTGAATATGGATGTTTTATTAATTGTTTATATTTTTAATAATTTTTTTGATTCACAAAATTATTTATTTCATTAGTTTTCAGAAATACAAATGGTAAAAAGAAAAAAAAAATGGACAAAAATGGTTTTATACCAAAGGCACAACAAATCAGTTTTTTAATTCTCTTTTGGCAATTTTCCCTAAAATCAATTCATTTCGTTTTCCTAAAAAGTTTTCAAAAGAAGACTTTTGTGAACTCAATCTAGTTTAAACCCATCTAGATAGATCCTTACCCTTCTACAAAAACTTTGTCACTGTAGGTGTTCTAAACAGCAAGTCCAAAAAAACTTTGTCACCGTAGGTGTTCTAGATAGCAAGTCCAAAGAAAGGCAGTAAGACGTTGGCAGCAGTTATGTTGACATACAATCAGTTAGTATCCTTCTTGTATGAGTTTAGATTTATAATAAGTCATGGGATTCTCATTTAGGAAACTTTTTAAATCAAAACATGCATACTCTTCTGCATCATATGAGACAATTAATTCAAGAGAAATTAGATCAAAATAACAATATTTAGTCAAGAAATAACAAAAGATCATCTACCTCATATCCATCTAGATCATACAAATATCAAATTATAGACGCTTATTAAATAAATTTTCAAATGAATTTGAAAAAATCTATATTAATAAAAGAGAAGTACTAATTTAAACTTACAGTAAGATAAACTTATTTACAACCCAATGCCACTGACATAATAAATAATCCTAAATCTAAGCATTCCTTAAATTGATCCTAAAATAAAAACAATTCCACATATATACATTAAACATTTAAGGTTAGTAATACTATACAAGAAATTGAACGATTTGCATTGCTCCCACTCAAAATAATCATTACTCACTTTGCACTGCTCTTAACCTTTAAACGTATCAATAATATACATTAGTTTAATCTGCTAAGTCTAAAACGTTAATCCATACTATAACAATTTAACTGTTTTTTCTTCACGATGGCTACTTTAACCAGTACCAACAAAACCTTTTATGCGCAAATTCAATTCAGAAACACTTATGTTACTTCTTCCATACGAAAACGTAAATCAGAAACTTTTATAGAAAAATAAAATATCATATTTTTATACACAAAATCACATATTAGTCAAAATTAAATCTTTTTATTATTATTGTGCTCTTTCCTTTGATTGTGCTTCATCTACTTCCAATATTCATTATAACTGATAAATACTATCTGATAACCTAAATCATCTATTTATTCTATTAAAACTGAAGTACAAAACAATATTTACCTATTTTTAAGTGTTTTATTACAGATTTTCATTCCATTTTTAATTAACTCTAACCGTTTCATTAAGGGTATTTTCTAATAATTCGATATCTTTTATTACATAAATACAAAACGTAACTTACTTATTTTGACATGTTTTATTATATCTTTTACATTCTTTTTCTCGCTCTTTTTAACTAATTCATTAATTATATTTACTATAATGTTTCGACAGCATTTATTTTATATTTTAATCATAATAATTCGACATGTTTGAATGAAATTGCTTCATTTGATACAAGAATTCAAAATGGTTAACAAAGATTTTTTATTTTTTATTTTTACATAATCAGTTATGCATAGCATTCGGGTACCCATTCAGGTATGAATTGTTTTTTTTTCTGGGTATCAGTTTTTTCGGTTTTGAAATTAGGCTCCATTCGAGTATTATAAATTTTTGTATGAGTTTCGAGTCGGTCCTCCCAAGTCCGGATACATTAGATTTTGATGTATAGAAACCTAAAAAATATCCAAAAACTAATGAATATGAAACTGTTTTGATATTCGTATCAAAAGTAACCTTATTAACCGATTCAGTTCGGGTATTTTAAACTCAAACTAAAAATAACCTAAAAATAACCATATAACCAAAAATAATCATATTACTCGATTTGATTCGGATTCGATTCTGATGTATAAGAAAAGTTTGAACGATATACCTGTCCGAAGTCCGTGTCGATCGATGGCAAGAGAAGGTCGTCGATCGTTTTGAAAGTTGCTATGTCGATCGATGTCAACATGGTTTCGTCGGTCGATGTCTTAGGAAATCGTCTACTCTGGTTCATCTTCCTCTCTTCTTCTTTCTTCTCTCTTTTTTTTTATATTTTTAATTTTCTGCAAGTAAAAGTTGAAAAACGAAAATAAGTAACTAAAATGAATAAAGCTAAGTAAAATTACCTAATAGTGGGTTGCCTCCCACTCAGCGCTTTGTTATAGTCTTTTAGCTTGACTTTTGGAGGTGGTTGGGCTAGTGAGGTGCAAAGCAGCTACTTGTTGGGAAACAAGTATCCACATTATCTCTGTTCATCTGGAACCATGTAGCAATGAAGCTTCTTGTGGCATCATCTCCTCTGGTCCATCTCTCATTCATCTTTGCTACTGCATCTGTGATGATCTGTAGCCTCTCTCCAATGTTGTCAATGCTGAATTTGTGCTTTCCAATCTTGTCATAAGCATAATCTGATAATTCCTTTAGTTCTTCATGCATTGAATCAAGCATATTCAGCTTCTCTGTTAGTATCTTGGCGGGGACTGAATTGGATTCTGCGTCGATCGATGCTGATTTTGTTATGTCGATCGGCCCCATATGTCTCTCATCGATTAATTTGTTGTGTCCCTTGTCGATCGATGCTGATGTTGAAGGTTGACTCGCAAGTTGCCTCTGAATGACCTTGAGTTCCTTATGCAGTCTTTTTGTGCATGATTCTAGTCCACTGATGTTGTTGTTGATCGGGAAATAAGTTTCGTCGTGTCTCTTGTAGGATACCTCCTCCGATCTTTCTATGGCAGTGTAGATTTCTTCTGCAATCTTTTCCATATCAGCTCTGGTACATAGCTTTGCGGGCTGAATATCGATCGATGTGACATGTTGTCCATCAGTCGATTTTTGTGTCTGAATGATCTTGTGAAGCTTCTCACCGAATAACTTCATCTGGCCTTCGAGTGCCATGAAACGTCTGTCGATCGATGGGTGGTTATCCATGTCGATCGATGAGACCATTTCTGCTTGGAAATCTAGTTGTTTCTGAATGGTGTCTACTTCTTGCTGCTGTGCATCCATTCTGGAAGTGAGACCATCTTCTTCTTTATTCACTGGGTAGCAGATTCCATCAAGGCTTTCTTCAATTCTTCGCAAGCGAGTTTTTACTTGTTCAAACATGTTTTTGATTAGAATCCGAGTCTGATTATAAATCGAAGTCAATGTTCCTGTGTCGTCTGTGCGCTGCTCCTCAAGTCTGGTTATGGATTTCTTCATCTGGTCTGTGCGTGTTGTCAACCATAATAGACTGTTGTTGAAAGGAAAGTAGATATCATCGAGTTCCTTGGTGTAATGGTACTCTGTTGTTCCCAAATCTTTGTAGATACTCTATACAAGCTCATCAATCTCCTTCTTTGAGTAGATTGTTGACTGGTGAGACTGCGTGTCGATCGATGGAGTAGAGTTCCCGTCGATCGATGCTGGTCGAACTCTGTCTATCGATGGTGGTATAGGATGTTGATCGTTTGGCTTGAAACGACTGTCTACATTACCAGCTGCATCAGAGGTGTTGTTGGTAGCTTCTTGCTGGTGCTCTGGATTGCTGCGTTGTTGCATGTAGAGATTTTCTGGTCCGTTAGCCACTTGAAGGATGTCTGCAATGTCTTCTCTTGATACTTGAAGAATTCTTCAATCCATTGCTCGTGCATGGTCATCCGGATCCCAGAAAATACCAAACTCATTCGGTGTTAGATTTCCATATTATATAGGGTCTTGTTTGCATACCTCGGATCTAGAGTTTGGATTCATGTCGATCGATGTGGAAGGGTGGATATCGATCGATGTTGAAGCAGTCTTGTTGATTGATGGTGAAGGTTGGATATCATCTTCATCATTGAATTTGAAGAAGTCCTCTGTGGTGAAACCTTTGCTCATCTTGTCTGCTTATAGGGCGTCTGATGTTTTCTCTACTGTAAAGCTCTCTTTATAGCAATCATCCCAACTTCCAATTGAAAAGTTTCCATTTTTATCCATGACGGCCACCTTAGTGTCGATCGATATGCTGTATTGTGTGTCGATCGATGTGTGCAGTCGTTTGGCTGGTGATGATGATTGTCGATCGATGTAGAGTATTCTCTATCGATCGATACTGAATTCCATTGTCAGCAGGAATGATGTGGAAGTCTTTCTTCTTCTGCAAGAAGATCATGATACTCTAATGCTTTTTCCTTCCTGTAAGCTTTATCATACTCTTCGTGTTTAGACGCGGATGTGGCAGTATCTATTGCAAAAGTGGGGTGAAAATAATCACTTTCCCAACTGTCCTCAGAAAAATTACTATATGGGAATTCTTCTTTCCATTTAGCAAACTTCGTGTCGATCGATGCTTCTTCTGGCATGTCGATCGATTCTGATGGATGAGGATCGATCGATGGGTCCATTTTGTCGCTGATCGATTCGTCATACTCTGTTTCATACTCGACTTCTGAATCGATTTCTTCTCCACATAAACATACTCCAACGAACCTTGTATCATCCCCAATCTCTGTGTTGGGCTTCTTTGTCTTGACAATCTTGACTGGATCATAGTAGACACTTGGATCTATGAGAGTCAGACATAACTGGTTAGTCTGCATGATACAGATCGCTCCTACTGTTGCCAAAAATGCTCTTCCGAGTAGTAGAGAAGTGCTCCAATTCAGCTTGATGTCCAGGACATGGAAGTCAACTGGAACTAATGCATTACCAATCTGCACCTCAAGGTCTCTTATGATTCCTCCAGAGTTCCTTTGAGAACAATCCACAAATACAAATGAATCGTCTGAAGGCTCTATCTTCAGACCTAGATGGTCTGCCATTACCTTGGGTAAGATGCTTACTGCAACTCCTGTGTCGCAGAGGGCACGCGGGAAAGTGATACCTTGCACTACACAGGGTACTGTAGACTTCCCAGGATCACTCTTCTTCTTCAATGTGATCCGTTGCTTCATCTTTTCTCTGACCTGATGGAACATTCTTCTAATGTCTTCTTCAGTCTCCTTGGTTTCTCTGAAGAACATCCATAGCTTGTGGGTAAAGTAGGCTTCTTCAAAAGGTTTCTCAAGTGGGATTCTGAGAACTCTCTTTGTGAAGCTATACAATTCCTTCTCATCTCGTTTTGTCTCGTTCGAAGTTATTCTCGAAGTTTTACTATTAAGACTGGGAAAATCTTAGAAAAACCCCGAAGGCCTAAAAACGGCCCGCAAGGATCTAAACGTGTCTAGAGGCCAATCTACGATTTTAGGGATCCAAGCCCAATGGGAGTTATGACAGTTTATCCTAACTCGCAGAAGTAAGATAAATGTTAAGTTTCCAAAGATAAATGTCAAGATTCGAGGATAACTACGAAGATCGACGAAAAAATGGAATATTCCCAAAAGAGAGAAACTTGGGCCCAAAGGCAAAGGAGTAAAAGAGCCACCAACCTAAAACAATTATATAAGGAAAGCTGGAGCAGAAGAAAAAGGAATCCGAGAATTTAGACTTAGAGAACTCCAGCTAGCTTAGAGAGCTTAGAACTTAGGTGGTTAGACTAGCAAGATAAGACTTAGGACGTTTTGCCACCTTTCTGTTCTGCTTTTATCTAGTTAGCATATCTCTACTCCTCTCGGAGAAATCATGTATTGGTACTATTCCATTAATAAAACGCCTCTGAGCAACCATTTATTTTTATCTTGTTGTCTATCTTTTTACGTTCTAAAGTGATTACGCGGAGAATTCGGACCTTCAGGGTAAATCGGGTTTACTTGGTTTTCCTCCGTATTTATTCATTAAAATCGACGGTGTGAATTTCGGTTCCCACAGTTTGGCACTAGAAGGAGGGGGGTCGAATTCTCTAACTCGAAAATCACTGAACGATAAAGGATATAGGATGTCCGCTCCAGCAGCTCATGATGTCGTCTCTTTCAAGGATCGAGCAACGGCCGACCAGGCCAAACCTCACAACGATCTCCTTGTCATCGAGCTGAAAATCCAGGACATCGACATAGCAAGAGTGTTGGTCGACACCGGATGCTTGGCCTATATTATCTATAAAAGCACCGTCGAGAGAATGGGGATCGACCTGTGCGCCTTCAGGGAAGGTCCTAGTCCGATATTCGGACTCTCAGGAGATGCTACTATGACCCTCGGCTCAATCAACCTCATGGTTAAAGCCGGGAGCGTCGTTAAAATCGTGGAATTCTTAGTCGTCGATCGTCCAGCATCGTACAGTGTAATCATTGGGACTCCGTGGCTGAATTCCATGCGAGCGATCCCCTCGACATTCCACCTGTGCCTTAAGTTCCCGACTCCTCATGGAGTCGAAACAATACAAGGAAATCGCAGGATGTCGCAAGTATGTTTCGCCGCTGAGTTAAAAAGAAAGAACTTTGCGATCGAAGCTTCCCACGATAAGAAAAGAAAGCTAACTCTCGATGAGGGCGCCCTAAAACAAGACTCAGAAGTCTTCTGGCAGTCACAGAGGGTCGAAGCTCTAGAAGGGAAGCGCGAACCAACTTGCGAACCAGTAATATCGGTCTGCCTCGACGAATCCTGTCCAGAACGATGCATCAAGATCGGAGCTGATAGAACCAAAATAAGGATCACTCTTTCGGTATGGATGATATGGACTCAGATCCGGAAGGATTAAGAGCTGATGGATCGAGAGGTGACACAATGGGTTGCGGAAGGCCCAATGATACTACCAGACTTCGATCGTTGCCGGATGTGATGCACCGGTCCAACAAAAGAAGGTTCGAAACTTGGAGATAACCTCACCAAGAAACTAAGAAGTGTTCTACAAAGAACAAAGAGATAAACTCATAAAAAGGGGAAAACAATCTGATTTATTTAGTGGCTCTTAGGCCATATATATAGGATTACAATTTGTAGAAATCCAAAGAAGAATGTGTTAAAAACAAGACATAGAAGACCGAAAATAAAGACTTTGACTAAAGACCGAAATTAATGATTTTTGTTGAATTCTTTTTCCCATGCACGACCAATACTTTCTTGCTGACTCCCTCTTGGTATTCTTTATGAGAATGGGCTTGAAATGGACTGAGGAAAGGGCTGGTCGAATTTGGAAAGAAATAAATCAATATTGCACGTTTTATGAACTTTTCCTTGGGCTGAACAAGGCCCATTTCGTCCAACTGCTAAACTAGCTCCATCTTCAGTGTCACTTAGCTCACTCAGCTCATCTACTCTCACTTCAGCTGGTTTCGGCTCATGTACACTCTCTTCAGCTGGTTTCCGCTTGTCCTCAGTGTCATCAGCTGGCCTTAACTCGTCCAAGGTTGCATAGATGATAAGGGAATTGGCATGATCTGATGAGAAAAACTTTGTTAGGTCTAGCTGGTCGACAAGATCGCCACCTTGGACCGTGTCCATGATCCAAGCAGGTAGGTGCTCGAACCAGGTCCTATCACCTTGGTCGGGTCGTCCTCACCCTTGGGTGAGGTGGCCTTGTCTCGGGTGCTCTCGCCCTTGGGCGAGGTGTCCTGCCGGCTGTTGAGTCTTCCGATCGTCTTCTTTCGAGTGAATACTTCGGACAGAATTTTAAGGAGCGATGATATTAACCCTTGATTTCGAGATAACCGTTTCTGACCCCAACAAAAATTTCTCTTTTATACCAAGGGGAGAGAAGAGATAAAACAATTTTTCTATCTTAGAAGGATTTGTGGGAGTGAGCAAGTAAAGAACTTGAAAACTTACTCCACATACTTATACACAAGAAAATTCACTATTCGCTTTCGGAATTTCTGACATCGAATTCCGCCTAACTTACCCGACATGCTTAACTCGCTCGAGAGAATATCACAATTCTAACGAGCTGGGAGGCTAACTGTTGGGGTCAAAATCGGTCACGACAAAATCAAACATCAGAAACTTCTCGAAAATATCCTCCTTTGAAAAAGAGAGATAAAAAGAGCGCGAAAAACCTAAATCGAGTTTCAAATCAATTTCGCTGAGGAATTAGAAAATAAAAAATCTCGAGAGAGACTACTCTAAGCCTCGGACAACGAAACGATTACGAAGGTTCGATTGTCCTAACATACCGACAGACTCACCAAACAAACGAATCAGGCCAAGCAAGACAACCAACTTGCCATTTTGGTGTGTTGGACGAGCCCCAACTCACCAAAACGGCGATTTGGACTGAGAGACATGGCCAACTCGCCAATTTGGCGAGCTGGACCAAGAAATATGGCCAACTCGCCATTTTGGCGAGTTGGACCAAGAAGCATGGCCAACTCACCATTTTGGCGAGTTGGATCACTTCCAGCTCGCCAAAATGGCGAGTTGGACCAAGCATGATGGCCAACTCGCCATTTTGGCGAGTTGGATTGCCCAATCAACCTTCACCCCATCCTCATAGCTTTGTCCTTCGGAATCGGATTGAGATCTTTCTTGTTCCATCTCAATCGAAGCCACTATCGGAACCTTACGATAAAAACCGCAAGAACTTGTTTCTGTTTATGGAACTCAAATTAATTGTATAAAACGGCAACGGTCGAATAAACGCCTTGAACTGCCTCCACTGTACGATAAATTCAAATTTTCATAAATCGACGTCGTTTCTTAAAACACTCTATTTCGATAAGATCAAAAAAACTTTAAGTCGGAAAACGGTCGGAATGGGTCCAGAACACGGCTAAAAGCCCCCTCTCGATTTTTTGCGAAATCAAGTCCAATCGTTATGACGGTTTATCTTTTGTTATGCAGGAGAAGATAATATCAAGTTCGGAGGATAAATGTGAAGTTTCCAAAGATAAACAGGAAGATCGGAGAGAAATGGTATATTTCCGCAGAGTGATAAACTCGATCAAGGGCAGGAAGGGAAAGAGCAAACAGCCTTAGGAGGAGTGTATAAGGATATCGAGGTTGAAGATGCAAGGAGATTCGAACTGACAACAAAAAACTTAGCATTTAGAGCAATAGGTTATTTTCCCATTTTCGAGCTGCAACTCAACTAGGTTTTCGCAGTCTTTGGTTGTTAGAACTAGGGAACTCGCCGACAGCTCTCGCTGCCAAGGCTCTTACCTTGTTGAAACGTTCTTTCACGGATTCAAAATAAGATCAACTTTGCTCTTTCTTCGATTTTTATACTTTTCGTCTGTTTATTTTCGTGTTCTTGATTGCTTGGCGTGTGGTTTAGCAGATATCCGGGACCTCTGGGAAATTAGGATTTTCCTAACTTTCCTAAATTGAAGGAAATCGACAGTGTGAATTTTGGTTCCCACATCTTGTATCATGGCTGAGTAGTCGGCTAGCTTGTCTAAGGTTCTAGGGTGTTGATCGCATGAGCTAAACATAGATATGAAATCATTATGTGTCTTCATTCATATCATCTCTTACTGCTTGCTTTCACCTGATCATTTAAGGCTCGATCTTAGGTTTATTCTGCTCATTAACCGTGTAGTAGATAACTTGACATGAGGTGAATGAGCCTAGCATCTCTAATCAGCAAAAGTAGATATTAGGGTGCTTGGTGAACCTACCGGACTTGATCTCTAGTGCTTGCTATTGATCCTTGATACAAACGAAAGTTTTGGCATCAAGGTCGATCCACAAAGGGAACAGCACCACGACAGTGGGCTGTTCTACAAGAGTGATCCCAGTTCTAGATTGTTAAAAATTGTGTTTGAATAATTGTTTGGCTCAGTATCAGAATCCATTTAGAAACCCTAGGCTGGCTTCTCTTTAAATTGAATTTACATTTCTAATCATTTACTTTTCTTACACGTTACAAATTGAATTGAAACCACCGCCTCGTTTTGGCGAAGTTGAAAGCTCATAAGAATAAAGTGTAGACTGGTCCTCTGGATTGAATCTTAAATATTACAACAACAACTGTTTACTTGACAGTAGGAAAGGTTCTGTTTTAGTGTATCAACATGTTCTACCCAAGACCTCATGTTTATCCACCACCACACTACCAAATCTTTCTCTACACATGGATTCCATATCCAAGGATATACCTACATCGATTACCAAAATGTATTTTCCGAACCTTTTACTTAAGATCCTACGACCACTCCTGATTTATTTCCTTCCACCAAAACTACAATAAAAATTATCCCAGGCTAGTTCAATGAATTGTGGTGTTGGTTTGAAACATCAGATAAAATGTATCCACCTGAAATAATCAAAACTTCATTCCCCTACAACAAAAAAACAAGTACCCGACCGACCAGTTACCACTAACCAAGATTGCCTTCCATATTGATATGGGAATACCGTAGATATGTTTGTGGCATTTAAACCTAACCCTCGCCTTACCAGCAAGGCTATATGCTCTAATCCGATGATACATAATCAAATGGTAGGAGAAATACAATCTCGACAGCTGCTCCCTAACCAGTATCAAAAAGTACTTCCAAATATTCAACCAAACTCAAGCAGCTATAAGAACCATATCCAAATCCATATACACCTTAAATCCAAGCCAACTTCCAGAAACAAAGCCAAACTTACCAAAGACAACACCAAAACCACAAAAAGACCAACCACATAGCCCAACCCATTTAGCAAGTTCACCAACATCAAAGAAGTCCTCTAAAAAGACGTACTCAAAAAACTTCTCGTCGAATTGATGGACTTATCCGACAAAGAAGACATTATCCAAAAAGATGATACTTTGGTGGTACATTAGGCCAGAATCCATATGAATTATATAAAAAAAATGTACTAAAAGAATAAAGTTAATAGTATTGTATGAAATTTGTAAGGTTTTTGATGTATATTTTAGTAGACTTTGTATCTTATTTATGTGTGTTTCTTACTACTGTATATCACAGTTTGTTATTGTCTGTATCTACTAAATTATATACAGAGTATATATGTATAAGTACGATGAAACTACTCAGCAATCGTGATGGCCGACAGATGAGGCCCATACGAAGATTTCCGCAACAAAATAACAAATTCTCCATCAACCAACCACTCTAAGTGCCGGTATCATTTAGGAGATAACACGTACCAAGGTAATTGTTGGAATCAATTGGGAGAAAACATATATCAAGACAGTAATCAAGCATCCTCTGCTATAAATACCTCTCTTGTCATTAAAGAGAAACAAAAGTGATTTCACCCTGATATTATATCTCAAACTCTCCAAGCTTTCTGATTTCAAATCTTTAAAGTTGTTAACTTAACTGTAATCTTATCTCAAACTTTTTATTTTAATCCAAAATCAGTAAGAGTTATAATAATATTTGGTTTACAATTATGTTCTCAAGCTTATAATATATCAAAATCGTAAATTACTAATATAAGAACAATAATTTGAGATTAATAATAAAGTAGCTATAGAAGCATATGTTTCAGGAGCAGATTAGAATTAGGGATGACCACACGACCTGACATCTAAATTAATATTTTAATTTATACACATAACGGTGGCTGTCACATGGAAGTATAAGATAAGATTGTTTTAATTTATTACTCTTACATGTTTGAAAATAGTAGTAGCTCCAAAAGAATTTTCCATGTTAGATAATGCATCCAAAGGAGATAGATAGACACAAAATTTACTGGAGTCAAAGTTGTATACGTATAAAATTATTTGGAGATGACACGTACCAAGGCAAGTGACAGGAAGACGACACGTATAAAGACACTAAGCAAGCATCTTCTACTATAATTACTTCCACTACCAATGACACGCAGTGATTTTACCCTTTGATATTCTCTATCAAACTCTTCAAGCTTTATGATTTCAAGTCTTTAAAGTTTTTAATTTACTTTTTTAATTTTATATCAAACTTTGTATTTTAATCCAAAATCAGTAAATTAAGTTTTAATGATATATCTTTTATAAAAAAAGATTCAAGCTTATAATATAACAAAATTACCATCGTAAATTATCAATATAAGAATAACAATTTGACATTAATAAAGTAGCTATAAAAGCATATGTCTCTAAAGCAGATTAGAATTAGGGATGGCCACATGACTTGACATCTAAAATTTATATTTTAACTTATGCACATAACAGTGGCTGACACACAGTGGCAAACCTAGGTGAGCCAAGAAGGTGGCAAGTGCCACCATAAAAATTTCAAAATTTACATATCATACCTAAAATTTTAGTTATTTTCTACTACTAAATATCACATTTAGCCATATTCTTAAGTGTAAGTAATTTTCTCCCATTAAAAAAAAATTCTACATTCGCCACTGCTGACACATGGAAGTATAGGATAAGATCATTTTAACTTTCACTCTTATATGTTTGACTATCGTAATAGCTTCAAAAAAAATTTCCATGTTAGAGAATACATATAAAGGAAATGGATAGAAATAAAATGAGTGAATTACATATTTAGACACTTTTTATCTTTTTCTTTACCTAATAAGACACTTGTTGCCTGAGGCACAGAATTGCTGGTTTCGATGCTGATTTTGGACCATTATACCCTTAGTCATTTAGTAAACTAGTTGGAATGTCGTTAGGGAAATCGAAACCGTCAAGTAGTCTCTTTTTTATTTAGTTGTACATAATATTGATTGGTTTATAGGTAAGTGAAATTGATTATTAGCCACATGATTTTTGTACTGCTTTTTGATCCAATGGTGGTTATAGCTTCTTTGTTTTTGAGCAAAAAAGACTTTGACAAAGATGATAGAATTTATTTAGTTTTACCTTTTTCATTTTTTATTATTCATTTACCTCTTTATCTTTATTTGTTGGCATTTTAAATTTAAAAATATATAAACAAATTTAGTTGATATACTAAATTCCAACTTTTTTGTTTCTACATTTGAACATCATGTTTTATATATTTTCATAGTATATATTAAACGATGAATAAAGTTTCTTTCTTGTGGATGTTGACACAAAGCTAAACCGATTGCAAAATACAAGTTGACAATGGTACACTAGTGATATGCTTTCCTGGATAGCTTGCTCAAATTACCCTAGGAGCAACTTTACTCTCTCAAATAAGAGGTTCAGTACATAGGGATCGAGTCCACAAGGAGCTAGGGAACCAATAAGATCTAATCAGGGTGATTAAGCTAGATTGATTATGATTAAACTTAAATAGCAGGTTTTGAGCAAGGTAATTGCTCGATTGATTGATTGAGGGTTTAAAGATTTTATGAGAAATAGCTAGACTTGGAGTTTCTATTCAGGTAATCAGGATTATAATCCTATAGATGCCTAACAAGTTGTATGCATGATATTGTAGAGCTCAACTTCATAAGAACAAATTGATCAGCATTCGCCTTCTAGATTCGTCTATTGACTAGATCTAATAATCTTACCTTTCAGTTTGATCAATTAGAAAGTGTCGATCAATTATTCTAGAGGCATATCGATCGATACACCTTTGGCACCGTCGATCGATTATTATATAGGAATATCGATCGATACGCTCTAGCCAAGCCTTGAGATCGGATTGAATGAATGCTCACTAAGAGTTCCTAGATCAGCTTCCGCATTTCTCTAGCAATCCTAGATCAATTAGGATAGGTACAGGACAAGCTTAAGTAATAACTTATATCCTAGGTCAAGGTTCTAGTTAGCTACTCAAGAACACAAGCAGTAAGAGCATCATAATGATGAGTATCATAACTTAGCAATCTATAGTTGGGGCTAATCCCCCATAACCTATTTGAACCCTAAATCTAACAATAGAACTACTCAGACATGGCTAAGCAATTCATAACAACAAGGTATAAAGAAAACTGCATAGATAGATAAATAGATAATAATGGAGTTCCAATCACAAATCTCTTTGGATCTACTCTCCACCTCTAGAAATCCCTAAAACCTTTAGCTGTGTAAAACAATAGAATAGAAAATCTCTCTTTTTTCTTGAACACTTAGAAAAACTATAAATATTAGGTTAAAAACTCGTCAGGGGAAATCTTGTAATTTGGTGAAGTCTTGGGCTTTAAGTCGGTTTTCTTCTGCTTGATTCACCATCGATCGATGTCACAGGATGTGCATCGATCGATTATTATCTTCAGTCGTGGACCTTTCTTCGATGTCGATCGATGGCACAGAGTGTGCATCAATCAATTATTTACTCTGAATGTCGACCTCTGGTCTGGTTTGATGGCCAGCTCGGGTGAAATCTCTCTTGTGCTCCAAAATGCTCCAAAAACATCACTTTGTTCCAAAACACTCCTGAACCTGAAAACATACCTAATACACTTCAAAAAAAAATTATATCTTAAAACGCCTATATCCATGGGTAAAAGTGGGTCAAATCTATGGTATATCAACTCCTCCGGACTTACCCTTTTGCTTGTCCTCAAGCAAAACAAACAGGCAGTCTCTCTGAAAAAGGTTTGAAAACAACAAGGACTCACAAAATCTTTAAGCCTAGAATCAACACTTCTACAATGTTGCAAACCACATCAAATATCTCCTAACTTTAGAAGCACTTTATATACTATATCCTAGCTTAGCAACCAAATTCATCTAGCCATCAACTTAGCAAATCCTGTCTGAGTAACCCCTCTACTAACCTCATTTCTTGTAGAAAATAAATGTGTAGGCTTTACCTTAGGAGTATCGATCAAGGGACATGTGGATTCTTACTCGAGCAATATTTGTCTGAACACACATGTAGTCTTCTATGATCCCTTTCTTCTCTCTCTTTTCCCTATTCTCTGAATCCTTATAGGTTTAACCCCAATGAACGTTGATGCCGCAGGTGATCTTCGCTCATCTTATTGACATGTCTAATTTTGTAGCTCTGATTATGACAAAGTGTAGCGAATAATGTGGTCTCAGGTAATTTACATATCCCTCGTTTCCACAGTGTGTGATCATTCCTTTCTGAATTAGAATACTGGGGTCACAGGAGACACTCCTACCCCTCTGCATCTTCCAGGAAATTATCTCAATCTAAGATGCTTGAAGAGAGAGAGAGAAGCGAACCATAAACACACAGACTTTTTACCTTCTAGACTTGCACTAGGAACCCGATCCAATGTATACAAAGCCCCAAGATAAGCAGATAAAGTCAAATTAGGTTGGAGGTCAGCTTTGGTTCCTTCAAACATTCTCAGCAAGTGTGGTCGTAGTTGACAGTTGATCCACTCTAGTATCTCTACTGCATTATAGAGTCAACAAATCTAAGAATGATGCTAGAGAGTGGTTAGATACTAAGTAAATATTGAAAAAGTTCATTGCCCCCTTCTTGCCTCAATAAACTTTTGAAAACATGTAATAAGATCAAAAGGTAAAGTAATATCAGTAACTTCCCTAGACTTATATTATACATTGACCTCAGTGTAAATCCAGTCGGAGTTAAGGGAATAACATAAATCATAAGAACTGAATTTAACAAGTAAGAAGAATATACCTGACCGAAGTCCGTGTCGATCGATGGCATGAAGTGACCGTCGATCATTGATGCTGTAGCAGTGTCGATTGATGTCGACCTGGTTTCGTCGGTCGATTTCCTGGGCAATCGTCTACTCGGATCTTTTTTTTTACCTGCGATAAAATAAAAACTAAAATAAGTAACTATAAAGAGTAAAACTAAGTAAAATTACCTAATAGTGGGTTGCCTCCCACTCAGCGCTTTGTTATAGTCATTTAGCTTGACTTTGGAGGTGTTTGTGCTAGTGTGGTTGAAAGCAGCTACTTGTTGGGAAACAAGTATCCACGTCCTCTCTGCTTATATGGAACCTAGTGCCAATGAAGCTTCTTGTGGCATCATCTTCTCTGGTCCATATCTCATCCATCTTTGATGTAGCGCTTTCAATCACTTGTAGTCTTCTCCCTAAGCCTTCAATGCTGAACTTATGCATTCCAATTTTTTCATATGCATAATCTGATAGCATGTACAGCTTATCCTTTATCAGCTTCTCTCGGTCTGATGCAGGCTCGGTATCAATCGATGTTGATGGTAGTACGTAGATCGGTTCTTGTTGAGACCTATCGATCGATTTGCAGGTTCTTCTGTCGATCGATGTTGATGCTTCTGGATGACTTGCAATCTGTCTCTTAATTGCTCTGATTTCTTTCTGCATCGTCTCCGTTCGTGAGTTGAATCCACTGACGATGTTGTTCAATGGGAATTAGATGTCATCACATCTTCTGTCAAGTCTGTCCTCAGTGGTTCCCAGAGTTATGTACATCTCTTCTATGATTTGATCAATCTCTGCTCTGGTGTAAGAAGTTGGCGCTGGTGGATTGTTGGCGTCGATCGATTTATGCATAGTACCATCGATCGATTTTGATCTCTCTGTTTGAAAATTGAGTTTCTTCTTAATTGTGTCGACTTCTTGTTGCAGTTGAATCAGTCATGAAGTTAATCCATCCATGTCATCATTGAGCGGATAGTAGACTCCATCAAGCTTGTAATCGAAAGATTTTCACCAAATCCTCTAGTGATGTAAGTTTCATGTCGATCGATGGTGAAGCATCTGCATTAATCAATGTAGATTCCTTCTGTCGACACTCATTTTTCTCGCGAAGCATAGCCAATTGTCGCTGCATCAACTCACTCCTCTTGATTAGCCAGTTGTTGTTGAGTGTATGGTAGATGTCATCAAGTCTCATCTTGAGGGCTTCTTCTTCCCATTGTTTAGCTCCATTCATCCCATATGTCATCTCATTAATCTCATCCTTGGTGTAGATCTCTGGTGCTAAACTGGTTATTGTGAATGACTAGGCATGTTCTGGAAGACATATGTAAGAGCGCTCGTCCATTGAGGATCTGCTTAGTAGATTCCTGATGTCATCCTTAGAAACATTGATGATGTTGCCGTCTACTCCACGTGCATATCCAGACTCATCTTTGTAGACGTCATACTCATCCTTCTGTTCACAAAAGAATTTGTAATCTCATAACGTTAGACTCTTTTTCCAAACTCGGAGCGCCTGTCGATCGATGGTTGGACTGTCCTGTCGGTCGACAGTGGTACTCTCCTGTCGATCGATGGTGGGATTGCCATGTCGATCGATTGCTGAGTATGTGGTCGATGTGTTGACTAGAAACAACCGTCTACTCTGCCAGCTGCATCATAATGCTCGTCTGTAACCCTCTGCCGGCGTGCTGGAATGCTGCGTTGTTGCATGAAGAGGTTGTCTGATCCGTTGGCAAGCTGAAGGATATCTGCAATGTCCTCTCTGGAGACGTGCACAATTCTTCCATCTATTTCTCGTGCTTGGCCATCTGGATCCCTGAAAATACCAAACTCATCCGGTGTTAGATATCCATAATCCATATGGTTCTGTTTACTTACCTCGGATTAAAGTTTCAGATGCGTGTCGATCGATGTGGTTGCATTGATGTCGATCGATGTTGAAGCAGCATTGTCGATCGATGTTCTTCGAGCTTTGGCGAGCAATCCTTCTTTCTTCTCTTCGATCACTGCACGTCTTTCTGCTTCACTAATGCGACTGAAACAAGTGCCCTTCCCGGAGGCTTCTGCAAATAATGAATTTGTCTCTGCTCTTGCCTGATCTTCTGGTTTGAGAGGGCGAAATTTGTAGACAAGGATCCCTTACCTTCTGTAGTCTTCATCAAACAAATCATCTCGTTCCTTGAATTGGAAGAGTTCCTCTATAGTGAAACCTTCATGCATCTTGTCTGCTTCTATGGTATTTGAAGTTTTCTCTACTGCAAAGCTCTCTTTAGAGAGATCATCTGCCCAACTGCAAATTGAGTAATTTCCTTTCTCCTCAATGTCGGCCGCCTTCGTATCGATCGATATGTAGTAGGGTGTGTCGATCAATGCACATGCACGTTCTGCCTGGTGATGATGAGTGTCGATCGATGTGTCGGTACCTCTATCGACCGATGCTGCATCCCTTATTCCATAGGAATGGTGGGGAATCCTTTCTTCTTCTTCAAGAAGACCATGATACTCTATAGCTCGTTTCTTCTTGTAATCCTCATCATATTCCTCATCTTTGAAATCGGATGTGGCAGTGTCAACTGCATAAGTTGGGTGATAATGATCACTTTCCCAGCTATCATTCGAAAAATTCCCATCTAGGTAGTCATCTTTCCAATTCGTCGAGTTACTGTCGATCGATTCTTCCCTGACTGTGTTGATCGATTCTCCTCTCTGAAGATCGATCGATTTGTCCATAGTGTCATCGATCGATGCTTCATACTCTGTTTCGTACTCAACCTCTGAATCATTTTCAACTCCACAGTAGCATGCTGCTATGAATCCCAGATCATCTCGAATCTCTACGCTGGGCGCCTGTGTCTTGACAACTTGAACTGGAGCATAGTAGACATTCGGATCTATGAGTGTCAAGCACAACTGGTTTGTCTGCATGTTGCAAACTGCTCCTAGAGCAGCCAAGAAAGCTCTTCCAAGTAGTAGAGAAGTGTTCCAGCTCAGCTTGATATCCAGGACATGAAAGTCTACTGGAACTAGGCATTACCAATCTGCACCTCAAGGTCTCTGATGATTCCTCCTAAGTTTCTTTGAGAACAGTCCACAAATGTGAATGAGTCCTCTGAAGGCTCTA
The DNA here is from genome assembly GCA_016432835.1 of Brassica nigra. Lineage (NCBI taxonomy): Eukaryota > Viridiplantae > Streptophyta > Magnoliopsida > Brassicales > Brassicaceae > Brassica > Brassica nigra. Next base: position 33,606,728 of record CM028247.1, read on the forward strand.
TCTTCAGACCCAGATGGTCTGCCATTACCTTAGGTAGGATGCTGACTGAAGCTCCTGTGTCACAAAGTGTACGTGGGAACTCAATTCCTTGTACCAAGCAGGGTACTGTGAACTTGCCAGGATCACTCTTTTTCTTCAACGTGATCCTCTTCTTTATCTTATCTCTGACTTGGTGGAATATTCTTCTAATGTCCTCCTCTGTCTCCTTAGTTTCTCTGAAGAACTTCCACAACCTGTGGGTAAAGTAGGCTTCCTCAAACGGCTTGTCTAGCAGGATTATGAGAACTCTCTTTGTGAAACTATCCATCTCCTTCTCAATAACTCCCCTCTTCAGATGCTTAGGAACCTTTTCCTTCCTTTTCCTCATGGTTCTCCTTTCAGGAGCCTTATCAACTTCCATAGGTTCTGGTGCATCTTTAGGCTGAGTATTGGTGGTGTCTGGTGGGTTATCTGAAGGTTTGGATGGATGCCTAAGTGCACTGAGTCGTGCTACGTCAATCTTTGGTAACTGCACTCGGTATGTGAGAGGTGCACGTCGATCAATAGGTGCTGGAGGTTGTCGATCAATGTCGTTCAGACTCTATCGATTGATGGTTGGTTCTTGACGCCGGTCGATTTTGACATAAAAAGGGCTGGGTGGAAGTGGGTGCTTGCTGCGAACTTCTCGTGAGTCATAATCCTCACGGCATTACACGATTCAACAGACTCTTCTGATGTCATCGATCAATGCTTGTCAAAGCTCGTCGATTGATTGTTGTTGGAGTCCATCGATCAATGGTCAAGAGACGGTGTCAATCGACACCAATGCGATCCGCCGAAACTCATCGAGCTTTTTACCTCGAAAGCTCCTTTTTGCAGCTTCTCATGCTTCACCACTTGCCAGAAATCATCATCCATGATGGCATTCACGTGGTGATTTGTTGATTCTTCACCTATCCCCCTTACTAAGGCTTCCCCCTCTTAACAACTTCTCATGTCTGAACCACCTGCATCTCCAGTTTCTTCACATGGGTGTTTAAAGTCTCAAACTTTGTGTTCTGGTTGGTGAAGACAACATCAATCTTCCCATTGAAATCCATTGTAGCTTCTGCTGACATTCAAGAACCTGGTCAAGCATTGCTTCTATCTTGCTCTCTTGAGTATGTGGTGGTGGATTCTGGTAATATGAGTTTCCATAACTCCTGCTGTTGTTGTTGTAGTTGATGTAGGGTTTATGTGAACTCTGGTTGAGATTACTCCTTTGTCCAAAGAAGTTTATGTTTCCACTCTGGTTTCCAGACCTCTGAAATCCAGCTCTACTGATGAAGTTCACATTCTCTTCCTTTGCTTCTGCTCTGTCCTCTGTGTCTACAGTCTCTGCATCCTCTACTGAGCAAACTTGCTTCCTAAGAAGCCTGTGAACACTATCCAGTTTTGCTTTCACTTCCTCCATCTACTCCTTCCAAAGGGTGGTTGCAGATTTCCTCCTCTCAAAGTTAGTGTTCTTGGTGCTGTTGCTGGATGCCAAATTTTCTATAAGTCTCACAGCCTCTTCTGGATTCCTAATGTTGAAGTTACCTTCACTAGCTGTGTCCAGAGCCATCTGATATTGCAGTGCGATACCTCTGAAGAAAGTGCTGAGCAGCTGCACTTGGTTGAATCCGTGGTGTGGACAATCTCTCGGGTAAGACTAGAATCTGATCCAGGAGCTTTTGAAAGACTCTGTAGGCTCCTGTGTGAATGTAGCAATCTTGCTACTCAAGTCTTCAGCACGTGCCTCATCAAAGAAGTTACGCAAGAATACGTTCTTGATGTCGGCCTAGGATGTAAGAGATCCTGGTGGTAGCTGCTTAAGCCATTGCGAAGCTTCTCCAGCAAGTGAGAATACTTGAAGAGATTGCAAAGAAGATAGTCCTCAGGGACTCCATTGGCTTTGATAGCAGATATAAGATCCTCGAACCTCTCCATATGGTCCATAGGATGCTTGTGAGATAACCCACAATAGGGTGTCTATCTCACGAGGGTGTAGTACTGTGGCTTCAACTCTAAATCGCCTCTCTGGATAGCTGGACGGCAAATGGCTGATCTGTTGGCATAGAACTGATCTGGATGGTTGTAATCAGCCAACGTTCTGGGTCAAGCAGCCTCATCTACAGGTTGAGCAGTTTCTGTAGCTTCAGTTTCAGTCTCAGGGATTACAGTCCCTGAGCATCTATCCTCTGACCAGCTGCATTACGCAGATGACCTTCTAAATCATGAAAGTTTCCATTCTCATCCTGTCTGAGAATAAGTGTCGCAACCATGTCTCGCGGCTGAGTATCGATCGATGTACGAAGTGATGTATCGATCGATGTCGGGTGAAGGAAATCGGTCGACGGAAGAGTGACCGACGGAAGAGTAGGCTCAGTCGACGGTGAAGGGCGAGTATCGATCGACGGAGTAGGAGACTCGGTCGATGGTGGTATGCAAATATTGGTCGACGAACGAGTGTTGTTTTCGATCGATGTGGAGCATTTTTCATTGAGGATCGAACGTTCCAAGCTTGCAGGATCTTCTAAGAATAGCAGTTGATTTTCCTTGTTGCTTCTAGTACTGATGGGCATACACTTGAAAAGACAACAAAAAGATGATGTAAGAAAATGTTTTTAAAGAAGAAGTAACCTAGACTTAAGATTAAATCTAATGGTGATCAAATCCCCCCGGCAACAGCGCCAAATTTGATATGCTTTGCTGGATAGCTTGCTCAAATTACCCTAGGAGAAACTTTACTCTCTCAAATAAGAGGTTCAGTTGTAGTACTTAGAGATCGAATCCACAAGCAGCTAAGGCACCAATAAAATCTAATCAGGGTGATTAATCTAGGTTGATTATGATTAAATTTAAATAGCAGGTTTTGAGCAAGGTAATTGCTCGATTGATTGATTGAGGGTTTGAAGCTTTTATGAGAAATAGCTAGACTTAGGGTTTCTATTCAGGTAATCAGGATTATAATCTTTTAGATGCCTAACAAGTTATATGCGTGATATTGTAGAGCTCAACTTTATAAGAACAAATCGATCAGCTTTCGCCTTCTAGATTCGTCTATTGACTAGATCTAATAATCTTACCTTGCGGTTTGATCAATTAGAAAGTGTCGATCAATTATTCTAGGAGGAATATCGATCGATACACCTCTGGCATCGTCGAACGATTATTCTATAGGAACCCTAAATCTAACAATAGAACTACTCAGACATGACTAAGCAATTCATAACAACAAGGTATAAAGAAAACTGCATAGATAGATAAGTAGATAATAATAGAGTTCCAATCACAAATCTCTTAGGATTTTCTCTCCAGCTCTAGAAATCCCTAAAACCTTTAGCTGTGTAAAACAATAGAATAGAAAAGCTCTTTTTTTCTTGAACACTTAGAAAAACTATAAATATTAGGTTAAAGACTCGTCAGGGGCAATCTTGTAATTTGGTGAAATCTTGGGCTTTAAGTCGGGTGTCTTCTGCTTGATTCACCGTCGATCGATGTCACAGGATGTTCATCGATTGATTATTATCTTCAGTCGTGGACCTTTCTTTGATATCGATCGATGGCACAGAGTGTGCATCGATCGATTATTAACTCTGAATGTCGACCTCTAGTCTGGTTTGATGGTCAGCTCGGGTGAAATTTCTCTTGTGCTCCAAAATGCTCCAAAAACATCACTTTGTTCCAAAACACTCCTGAACCTGAAAACATACCTAATAGACTCCAAAACATAATAATTATATCTTAAAACACCTATATACCATGGGTAAAAGTGGATCAAATTCATGGTATATCAACTAGCGTCTAGTAATGTTGTGCCTAGCAAAAGTCGGTTGAGGCTACAAAAGAAAGTTATAGTACATACATTACAAAAGTGAGCGTGAGTTAAAAGGGATTATTAAATACGCAGCTAAAAAGTGACTTGATCAAGATAGCTAAGATGCATGGTAAAAAATCAGGATTGTGGTTTTGTAGATGTCTAGACCCAATCACTGTGTATATTGTTCGGTATTATAACAGGGGACATGTGGATGTGGTTATCAGAAAAACAGGAGGTGTGGATGTGGTTATCAGCAAAAAGAGAGGTGTGGATGTGGATGTGGCAGCTAGGGGTTTAGGAAGTGTGGATGTTGAGGCTGCTGTTATGGGCGGTGTGGAGTTGGGGTTGGGGGTCTGGAGAGAGGCAGTACTCAGAGTCTGCGAGTATGTAAAGCCATTTTCCAGTTCCATGTTTGAGTCCAACCATAAGATTTGTTTTTGGTGTCCACTTATGTTTTGGGATTTCTATTTTCACAACTTTTTTTTCTCTGTCAAGAAAAAAAATATTAAGCCTATCTTGTCTTTTTTAATATTTGAAACAAACAAAATACGTTGAATTTTTTCAACTCATAATGCTTGAATCAGAAAGACAAAAAATTGCAACTACTTTCGATTTGAATTGAATGTACAAACAGAAAGAAAGAAAAGGAATTTACTTGGTGAAGCTCAAGCTAAGTTGTAGTAGAGATATCTAGAATCAGATCTGTCCATGGTTAACACAATTAGATCTTCAGACAGTTGCCGGAGTATTTTCAATACACTCTCGATTTGAATTAAAAGCACAAAGAGCAAGAAGGGAACATGAACACGATCTTCGGACGGTAGCCGGAGTATTTACGAAGCAGTATTCAAAATCTCGTGACGGAGAGCGGTAACAATGTCTCACTGAGACGAGAGTGACAGTGGTGGAAACTAAGGAAAGCTAGTATGCATAGGGTGGCTGTGATGAGATGTTGGAAGCTGCGCCTACGATCTTTGCACCATAATAATTCAAAAGAACAATGAGATCACTTACCTCGACGGATCTGTATTCGAAATCTATGTTAGTTTTGAAATCGAGATTTGAGGAGGAAAGAGAATGCATCTTTAGGTTAGATGAGAAATTAGGAAAGGAAAAATTAAAATAAAATAAAATTAAAAATATCTAACTTAGTAATGAGGAATAAGTGTAACCAGAAGTGAGGTGTAAGGGTATTATAAAGAAATAATACACAGAAAGTGTGTGACCAGCAAGATGTGTCTTTTTGTGCTATTGCAAAGACAAAAAGTGTCATACCATGTAATTCACCGAGTCAAAGTTGTATATGTATAAAATAAATAGAGGTTTCACAGCTAACAAGGAGGTCAAACCATTAAAAATACCAATTAAACACTATGCACTATGCTTATATGAAATTAAATTTAAGAATTCCCAGAAGTCATCAACTGACCTCCCTAATCCTTCACTGGCTCCGCCTTTGTTTGGGAGCAGATCATACAATGGATTCAGAACCTTCCGCAACCCAATACTTTAAAGATGGCAGTTATTCAAGCTTGGTGTTTGAACCGAAATCGGTGTTGCACTGGGAGTAGACAGATTTCGATGGTGGAATTAGGAGAAGTCTTCATGCTGATCTCGAACCGGAAGGATAGAGAGTAAAAGAGGTATGAAATGTTATAGCTGGACCCAGTGAAGGGCTGCCTACGTACCCCGAAGGAGGATCAAGCCAATCGTAGTTCTACAACAAGGGGCCACAAGTGCCTAGGAGAAGGCATGTGCTGAGCGTTTCTCTCTCTCTAGAAAGTGTTTATCTCTCTAGAAGTGAGAGAAGGTGTAAAAAATGGGAAGAAGGTTCCTTCTCAATGAGGGGATGCCTCCTTATTTATAGAAGAATGAGGTCTAGGGTTTTCCTAGTAACCTCTTTTAAATGGGCTGAGTCCATTATCTTATAAGCCTTGTTAAAGGGCAAAGCCCACCCCCAACAATAAGCCCCCCAGTTCGTTTAGAGAGATGTAGTTGATCTCTGCGAATTTTACGAAGGGGTTTATAAGACAATGGACTCAGCGCTTTTACATTTGACGATCAAGGCGAGTAGATGTACTCTTGTTAGGCGAGTTCAGTGTAAACTCGTGCCTGGAGAAAGGCAAGTTTACAAAACTCGTGCAGACGAAAGTGGATGTACTCTTGTTAGGCGAGTTCAGTGTAAACTCGTGCCTGGAGAAAGGCAAGTTTACAAAACTCGTGCCTAGACAAAGGTGAGTAGATGTACTCTTGTTAGGCGAGTTCAGTGTAAACTCGTGCCTGGAGAAAGGCAAGTTTACAAAACTCGTGCCTAGACAAAGGCGAGTGGATGTACTCTTGTTAGGCAAGTTCAGTGTAAACTCGTGCCTAGAGAAAGGCAAGTTTACAAAACTCGTGCCTAGACAAAGGTGAGTAGATGTACTCTTGTTAGGCGAGTTCAGTGTAAACTCGTGCCTGAGAAAGGCAAGTTTACAAACTCGTGCCTAGACAAAGGTGAGTAGAGCTTAGGCGAGTTCAGTGTAAACTCGTGCCTGGAGAAAGGCAAGTTTAAAACTCGTGCCTAGATAAGGACGAGTAGTACATTTACTAGGCGAGTTGGCTGGTGAACTCATGCCTAGGACGCGAGTTGTACTCTCGCTAGAGAAGTTTCTATGAAATCACCCCTAGAAGCAGTAACTCGGTCAGTAACTCGTGCCTAATAATAGGCGAGCAGTGAAAGCTGCGGCTTTCATGAATGATGTGGTCGAGATCTCGCCTCCGTTACTCGGAAATAGGTGATGATGTTGGCTAGTGCCGAGTAAAACACATGACCGTTGTTCGGTGTTGAAACGCATGTCGGGCCTCTTGACGAGTTTGATTTTGGCGCATGATGTCCTTGTCTTTATTTTAACTCGTTTGATTATTTGTCTTGATTGGCTGGCACCGACGAGCAAAGATTTGACCGACCAAATGACGCTTCTTTATTTTAATGTTGTGATGACGCTTTATAAAACTCATTGTCTTCTTGACGAGCTAGTGAGCCGTTGCTGGGCTTCAACTCCTTTTTTTATTGTCAAGGCCCAAGCTTCATTGTTTTTAACACTTGTCATCTCTTTTATTATTTTCTGTTCGTCATCTCGTAGCTTGCGAGGAAAGCTCGAACTCCTTTCATCTTCGGCTTCTTGCAGGCAAGGTTGCAAGCGATCGATTGTGTGAACCGTGATCAAAGCCACGAGCTTGTGGAGTTGACCCAATTGATGGAGCTTGAGGTGGCAGCGAGAGGCAGGGCTGGTTTCAATTCGATCTGGAGGAGAGTCTTCACGAGGAGACGTAGCTCGTGATACATCTTATGGGCTTTGTGGTGTCTCGTCGGCGAGCTTATGCGATGAGCAACAAGACGAGATGACAGAGATCGTAGCTGGTGTAGAACCTTGAAGTCAGTGAAGTGTGACGACTGTGGCGGTGATTGCGTATCGTCATTACTCTGAGCCGAGTAACCGAGCTGAGGCGAGTAACCGCATAAGCTCGAGGTTAAACTGTCTTTTATGAGTCTGTTGGGCTTGTGCTTTTAGTCGGCAAGAGCTTCTGGTCGGCGTAAGGTTTTTAAACGAGAGACGGCGAAAAGCTATTATTGAGGTGCCGAGCAAATGCTCGTGATGTCATGCTCGAGAAACTGCTGAATCTGACGAGCTTAAGCTTGATAGTCTTCAGACCAGACTCTTGCGATCTTGTTGGATGCCGAGTAATTATTGAGACGTTTGGCAATGCTCCGAGCAGTTTGGTGACGAAGTTGATGAAACTGCTGGAGCTTGAGTCCATTTCCGAGGAGCTGTCGAAGATGCCATGCTTGGTGAAGCGTTATAAGCCTGCGCTTGTTGGAAACTAGTTGCCCATCAATAATTGTTCCGAGTAAAATTTGTGACGGAGATGACGTCACCTAGGCTGTTGCTCGGGAAGTAAATGAGCCCGAGCTTTGTTTTAACCGTGACGAGCAACGAAGCTTGGGCCTCGATCTCCAGGAGATGATTGTCGAGATATGGAATAAGTGCTCGTGATATCACGTTGAACTTCTGTTCTTAATGAGCTTTTGGTCGATATCTTTGAATGTCTGTGAGCTTTATGTTGAAGTCGGCACAAGCCATGCTCCCATGAGCCGGTTCTCGTTACGATAAGAGAAGTTCATCTGTGTTGAAGTCGACCAATCAGCCATTCGTGAAGCTTGAAGACTTATGCTGAGGTGCGTGAAAGAAGCTTTGAGCTCGTGAGGAGCTTGTGCCGGTTGCAGCAATCTCGTCGGGGAGCTTTAGGTCGGCCAACCATGACGGCCTACATCTGAACAGAGTTCTAAGACGTCTCGACTCCATTGTTCTTTCAATCGTGATGAGTACTAGCAATGGCTCCAATAATCGAGTCGTGTCTAGCGAGGAGCTTAATCTTAATGGAGAACCTTGTTCGCCAAGCAACGAACTGAAGATAATTTAGGACCTCTGGTATCCACTGTTTTCCTAATTATGCCGAGTAAAAGAGAAGAGTATTCTTCTAGTCGTCATGAAGGAACTCTCCTCTCGAGACGAGTAAGTGATGACCGTCCCGAGTGATTTCTCCTTGGAGATCATGTGATTGCCTTAATCGATCATTTCTCTTCGAGAAGAGCACAAGATGGTCGTGGCGACGAGGAGTATAACTTGAGATCGGTAGGGAGAGGCATGGCTAGTTACGGAGAAGTGTATCGGCGAGATTGTCGTGATACTCGCACGGTTGCCTCCATTACTCGGAAACAGTTGCGAGTAAAAGAGACTTGTCTTGTAAACATGTCTTAAGCCAAGCTCAATCTGAACCGAGTTGGAGCGGGACGTGATGCCGAGCGACTTGATTGCGAGCTTAGTCAAGTTGGAGCAGAGCCATACTCGGTGACTGTCTCCTTTTAGCTGCGTTGAGTAACGGAGCTGGGAGCCGGAAAAAAGCTTGCGTTGATGGTAACGAGCTTGATGACGATGATCCCTTAGAGAATGAGCGCTTAGTCGGTGCTCGGGGAGTCGCCAAAACTAACGGAGCTTGAGTCCATTGCTGAGGAGCTGTCGAAGACGCCATGCTTGGTGAAGCGTTGCAGGCCTCCGTTTGTTGGATCTGGTGTGGGCCTTAGTTTGTGGACCGATCGAAATGGAAGTGTGGACTTTCAGCTTCATGAAATAAAATCTGCGTCTTAATGGTTATTTGGTTTACTCGGCCAAATGAAGTATGGTAGGTCCCACTCCTTTTTTTTATTTTGATGAATGAGCGTCAAATTACGAGTGAATGGCCAAATGACGAGGAGACGGTCGGATGACGAGTAGACGGTCGAGTGTCGACTAGACGGTCAGCCGACGAGCGGATGGTCAAGCAATGAGCAGATGGTCGAGCGACGAGTAAACGACCAGGTGACGAGTCAACGACTACATGACGAGTAAACGGCCAGGTGACGAGTAAACGACCAGGTGACGAGTAAACGGCCAGGTGACGAGTAAACGACCAGGTGACGAGTAAAAGACCATGTGACGAGTAAACGACCTCCGTGACGAGTAAACGACCCCGTGACGACTAAACGACCTCGGTGACGAGTAAACGACACCCGTGACGAGTAAACGACCTCCGTGACGAGTAAACGACCTCCGTGATGAGTAAACGACCCCATGACGAGTAAACGACCTCCGAATTCAATCTTCTTCGAAGATACTTCTCCATGCCCCCACGGTGGGCGCCAATTGTTTGAACCGAAATCGGTGCTGCACTGGGAGTAGACAGATTTCGATGGTGGGATTAGGAGAAGTCTTCATGTTGAGCTCAAACGGGATGGATGGAGAGTAAAAGAGGTATGAAATGTTATAGCTGGACCCGGTGAAGGGCTGCCTACGTACCCCGAATGAGGATCAAGCCAATCGTAGTTCTACAACAAGGGGTCACAAGTGCCTAGGAGAAGACATGTGCTGGGGCGTTTCTCTCTCTCTAGAAAGTGTTTATCTCTCTAGAAGTGAGAGAAGGTGTAAAAAATGGGAAGAAGGATCTTTCTCAAGGAGGGAATGCCTTCTTATTTATAGAAGAATGAGGTTTAGGATTTTCCTAATGACCTCTTTTAAATGGGTTTAGTCTATTATCTTATAAGCCTTGTTGAAGGGCAAAGCCCACCCCCAACACTTGGCAAGGAGCAATCTATCTCATCTGGCAAGAACGGAACCGGCGGTTTTATGATGGCCTAACAATTCATCTAGCAAGGATTCAAAAACCTTTAGTCTCTATGTTCAGGATTAAAGCTCTCGCCCAGGTCGCCCTCTGGGTGAAAAGTTACTTCTCATTTGGTCGGGAGATAAAAGCCTTCTAACTATTGTCACCTTCAAAAACACTCTTCTTTTTAATCGCTTGCTTTTTGTATCATTCCTTAATCCTTATTAATGAAAGTCTTTTAACAAAAAAAGAAAAAAAAAGCTCACCAGTAGTTTGCAACAAAGAAAATAAATAAAGATAGCTCATCATATCCATAGAGAACCAAAATCAGAACTCGGTTTAGGTTATAATGCTGAAACCTATCTCCTCCGCCTTTTTAATCTACGATGGGTTTGAATAAGAATGGGTTCCCAGTTTAACAATATAATAGCCCATTAGATGCTTCACCAGTTAACGACTCAAACTGGGCACCAATCCCCAAATAACACAGTCGCAGACTGTTTTAAGTTACATTATAACTTTAAAAAAAAAGCAAAAAAGAGAGAGATCGAGCAGCAAAGAACAATGCTCGACCTCTTCGGAACATACAGGAACCTCATCCTCCAAACCCTACTATCCCTCTCCTTAACCCTAATCCTCTACTTCCTCAGAATCCCAATCATCTTCCTGTACGGACTCTGCACCTACATCCAACCCGAGAATCTCGCCCAAAACAACAACCCCGGAAGCGGAGTCAGAGCCGCGATCCGTCGTCCTTCAAACACCGACGATCATTCCAAACCCAACAATGAACTTAGAAGAAGAAACAGATCCAAGGACAAATCCGAATTCGACGAAACCAACGCCCAGATCTTCCGAATCAAGCTCGACGAAGACCACCTCAGATCCCGCATGTACTTCAACGAGTACAACTCCCTCTTCGTCATATCCTTCCTATCTCTCTCCTCCTTCCTTCTCCAGAAGTACTTGTCCGTAGATGACAAGGGCCTTCTGTTCCCTCTCGTTCTCGGATTCATCGCCTTGTGCAAAGTCTTCGTCGCGTTAGCCAAGATCTCGATCGAGAGATCCGCGTCCAAGAGATCCGAGAAGAAGCTTAGTTTGATCTTTGGGGGTTTAGGGTTTGTGTTTGGGATTATAATCAGCGCTGGTGTGTTCCCTAGAGGGTTTGACTTTCAGTTAGGCTCCGTTGACGCCTTCTGCTGTATGCTCATATCTTTCTCCATGGCTTGCATCGCTGGGTTCCTCTACATGCCTGCGGGGAGAAGCGCTAGGTCGTTTTGGGTTGGGACTGATCAGATCAGGAGTAATCTTTCGATCATATCTTGTGGATGGTTCGGTAGAATGATTCTTTACGTGAACTACATTGTCTCGGTTTTCACTTCGTTGCTTTGGATCCATCCTTTGGCTGAGATTCTAGTGAAGAGAGGCGGCCATGCTAGTGGGTTGGTTGGTAATCTAGGCTTCTCGAGTAGCGATTTTGGGAAATTTCGTGTTTTTTGTTTGTTGCTGTCCGGTTTGCTACAAGCTATGGCGCTTCGTCCTAACCTTCAGATGTTTTTGAACGAAGCGGTGTTGTCTTGGTACCAGAGATTACATGGGAGTAAGACTCCTGATCTGGATTTTAGCAGGGCGAAGATGTTTCTTCATAACCACTTCTTGTGTCTCGTTGCTTTGCAGTTTGTGGCGCCGTCGGTTCTTGTCATCATTTTCCTCGGTTTGTCTCAGATTGAACTAGGGTCTTTTGCTGTGTCTCGACTGGTATGTGGTTCTTTGCCTTGCAGCGAGTTCGTGGGACGAGTTGGGTTGTTGATGTCTTGGTGGGTTGTTTTTGTTTGGTCGGCGTTTGCTTCTGCAAGTCTTGTTTTCTATCGACGTGGTGTCTTGTATGTTTCTTGAGAAGGAAGTCTGATTCTTTTTTATGTATCAGAGGAAAAGTGCCAGAAACAAAAGAACTACTTGAGTTTCTTTCTTTCATTTGTTTGTTTGTTTGTTTGTTTGTTCTACTTACTACTTGTCTCCAAGTTAAATGAATTTATATTGTCTTCTACTCTCTCACAAAATGTTCCAGAAAAAGAAACAAGAATAAGTGTCTAGAAATTTAGCTAAGCAGGTATACTAAGAGCGGCTTTGATCTTGTGAATGGTGCAAGCAATGAGGTTGTTCACAGTTTGAACAGATTCCATGTTGAGCTTTGTGGTCGGTACGCTGTTCACTAAGATCTGAAACCCTACTGTCAGGAGACATCCTTTGCTTCCATGATTCACCAAACCTCCATTGGTATCGATCTGATCAGACCATGATGATCCATCAGGCGATATAGAGAACCCTGACGGAAGAAGCGCAACATTAGCTGAATCTCCACCGCTCATTACCATATTCATAGATGGGACATCGACGGGTGCGTAAACCACAAGCGCACCAGAAGCATCACTCCATGTCTCTTGCAGGATAAGCATACTACTCTGATTTTGATGCTTTCCCTGCAAAATGGATTTGGTCTAATTAGTAATCAAATACTACCTAATGTAGTGAGATTCGCACTTGGTTATGGACTCACAGCAGGTTGAAGAAGAGAGACGCATCTTCCTTCACGTTGCCTTTTGGGGATGAGAAGCATGTTCTCCACTGAAGCACCATTACACAAAATATCCCACTGGTTTCTGCATTTACTATCACAAAGAAACTCAAACAGTCTCTGCTGACTCACGGGTAGCCACAGAGACGTTGCCGCGCTCAAGACAACACCAGACGGCTGAAGGCTCTTCCTCGTCAGTATCCTTGTGTCCTGTCCTACGTTCTCAGCGACAAGCTTCTCCCATTTGTGAATGGGCGATGCAGTTATGCCTGAATAGAAGTTGCGCTTCATACGCTGTGCCAGTGTTAGTGTGCTCTTGGTGCCAGCAAGTGACAAACCTATCAGAAAACATCAAAGAAAACAATCGTTTCTTACTATGACTCTTTCTATAAGTCTCGGAACATATCAAGGTTCAAAAAGCAGAGAGAGAAAGTTAAGACCTGTTTGGTCTTGAGAAGACAAAAGGGTTGTGTAGCTTTCACATCGTCTCTGCAGAGTTGCGAGCCACTTGGTTGCACCTAACCCAACCGAAGACCCGAGCAACTGTTGGTAAAGTGGATGGATATGACTCCCTTCATACTCTGAATGTTCAATCCACGTCACCTGTTTAAGTCACTAAGTGTTAAACCAAATGTATTAACTAATAACAAAGTAACCCATTTTACCAAGAAAAGTTACATAGCAGATTCATTAATTCCAAGATGAAACAACATACACAAGTTTTTTAAGTAAACAAAACAAGATATTTATGTATTAACTATATAATAGCCTAGAACTAGCCTAGACAAGAACCAGGCTTTGCCTTGAAAAATGAAGCCTTGATCAGAGTTGATATTTTATTTTAATAAAAAGAAGATTCTTATAGAGTTTTATGATAATATATACAGAAAGACTTCAGGTTCTCAGGCTCATTGTCGACTCATTTGTTACTCCTCGATCTAAACAATTAAATAAAGAAACTCACACAAATCCAAGTTACAACTAATTCTTCTCACACTTAGAAAAATGTCCTAAAAGTTGAAAGAAAATCAAGAAGTTACCTTGGAGCAACCATTGCATACGTCTTGTATGATGCATCCTGAGGGTAGCCTCTTCAAGTCCTGACTTTCTCTGTTTACATCATAAGAAACATCGACCACCGCCCATAAACCATCTCCATGTTGCTTGCAGTATCTAAGAAACTTCACTTGTCTGATTGGAACTAATGGAGACATCACTTGAAACTCTGCTTGCATCTGTCACAAACAAAAAGAATCATGAGTCATCACCAATGAATCAAAAATATAAACATTTATGGTTCTTGAGGAACATACCAGTTGAAGAGAGCCGTTTCTAGATCCACCACTACCGTTAGATATCACTTCAACGGTTGATGCAGCAGCTACAATACACTCAAACATCTCTGCCCATCGGTTCTGTAAAAAAAAACAAAAGCAAGATATGTTTATTAGTGAGCGTGTGTTTGTACATTGACATGCATACAAGTTTCTCATACCGTATCCATTAGAGTTTCCACCAGAATCAAGCTATTCATGAGAATTAAACCAGTTTCTCTTGAACCTTCAGCTGCAAAACCTGAATGTTTACTACCCGCAAAAAGGCTTGTATACTCGTCATGGTTCATTGAATCTTTCTCACTCTTTGAACATTTTATCCATAAAGGATTATCCAGTTCAGCTAGCCTTATCAACTCATCCATAGCCACCACAGCAAGATCCATAAACGTCGAAGTACCTCTGGTGAAACCATCCTGTGAGCCAACCCCACCATTTGAAGGCTGCTCGAGTGAGATAGAACCGCCAATGTATCTGTTTCCTAAAGCGCAAAGCTTGCCAAGCTCGTACTTGAGCTTAGCGTTCTCCATCTTAAGCTGCTGCTGCTCATGTGAGACCTCACCAGGTGTAGCTGCTCCACCACAGTTGTTGCACGTAGGACTTCTCATTGCTTCTTTGCGGATACCGTTTTCTACGCGCAGTTTTTCATTCTCTTGTCGGAGAATCGCATTCTCATGCCTCTCTAGTTGCGTCTGGTTAAAGACCAAAAAAATCAAAACATTTCTGTAAAAAATAAACAATCATAACTTTTCTATTATACCTTCATTTGTGTTCTTCTGTTCTGAAACCAAAACTTGATTTGCTTACTCTCCAAAGAAAGTTTGCTTCCAAGTTCAAGCCTTTGTTTCTCATTAGGATGAGGACACACTTTGAAGAAACTACAAGAGAACATTAGCAAACAAAACACATAGTTTAGTTTATATCAACATGTAACCGATAAACACTGAAGAAACAGAGACTTCTTACGATTCGAGTTCTTGAATCTGGTAAGAAGTGTGTCTGCGGTACTTTGACATCTTCTTCTTCTTCTTTTGAGGGCGTTGTTCATGTTTATCATCATCATCATCATCGCCGGACATTGGTTCGAAGCTATCACTCTCAAACTCATCATCTCCTTTAGAAATATCAAAATCACCATTCATTTTCGCTCTCTGCAACAAAAAAAAAAAGAAACAAGACAATAATCTTAAGTTACAGAGTGAAAAAAAGTTACTTAGATTTTTTTTTTTCAAAAATAAAAAAGAAAACAAGTAACCAATGGCAGGACGAAAGAAGATAGTGCAAGAATCGACATATTTTTGTATTATCACTGTTTGTACTATTCAAACCATCGAAACTCATCATCACATTCAGTCATTCATAGACTGCATGAAAGCTCTTGTCAGTGTTTATTCATCCAGTTTCGTACCTTTGAAGATTTTTTGATGACTAGACAAGAAAAGTTGTCTTCTTATCGTAAGAGTGAGATCAGCAAAGTGAAAGAGAAAGGTGTCTCCTTTGTTATATCATAAGACTTGTCCCATTTTTTTTCTCACTCAGAAGGTCCCAAGAAATCAGGTTATAACTTTGACCTTTTAATCTACTTTCTTCGAAGAATATCTTCAGATTTGACCAATTTGGTTTCTTATTTTGTCATTTTCCCTCAAGATTTTGACAAAATAGAAACAAAGTTAATTACAAAAAAGTTGATAACAAAAAACGGCAACTTTTGCATAAGGTCCTGAGCTAAAAGCCTAAAAAGATCTATTTTGACTCAGCACCAGGTTATATACTATTTTATTAACCTATATCAGTTACTGTAGTAAAATATAGTATAAAATAAATTTGAAGATACGATCAATTTAAGCTATAAACATCTTTGCTTCACTGTAAATTTTCAAAATATTTTTATAATTTATAGGCTTTAGAATTTTGTATATTTTGTTTTAAAAAGTTTAGAGATCAATATAAGTATTCTTTGAGGGTTGTCCAAAAAAAGACAATCAAAAATACAAAAAAACTGTGAAAACTGTGACGATGGTGAAAAATCTTGCTTGAATTGACTGTTACTTTATCGCCAAAAATGAAAATTTATGTATTAGCTTATAATTAAACTAGGATTTTATCTGTGCTTCGCACAAAATCTTATATTTCTAAATTTAAGGATTTAATTTTTTTAAAAAAAAATCATTATTTTCATGATATTTATATATATATATAGAATCTGAAAATATTGATAGTCCAAGTCATTACAGTTGACTAAATTGCATAATATCAGAACTGTGATATTTTGTGACATTTTTTTATTTTTGTTTAGACGATGCAATTATTTTATTTCTTTTGTGTCATCTAGTGTTATGTCTACTCTATGTGTTCATTGTGTATTGCATCACTCATCCGGACTTCGCAACTATTTATATATATATATATATATATATATATATTTATATTTATTTATATATTAAAGGTATGATTAAAATAAAAATTTGGATAAAATTGTAATTTTCAAAAATAACAAACAGTATTAGAATTAATAGTAAGTATTATTAATAAAATATATTTAGAATATTCTATTTAAGAAGATAAATGAGGGAAACTTTTAGAGTGAAACACAAACTCATATTGAGCTTACTTAAGTTTGAGGATAAAACTATGTAAATCATTGGAGATTTCCTAAGTACCATCAATTTCTTCATTTTTCTTTGTAATTTAATTTTATCATCTAGATTTTGAGTCGCAATTGGAAAGCGAAAATATCTTTTTGTCTATTTTTCAATAAAATCTTAATAATTTTATTTTTATGAGATACTTATGATTTGTTAAATATTTTTTGATAATTATAAATATGGAAGACCTTATGTTTTGAGGCTAACTAGGATAAAATATAATGTCCATTATTTTTGTATAAACATAAAAGCAACAACTATTAACATAATATGAAATTCAAAATGTGCATAAAAATTTTCAGTTTCACGAAAAGTTATTATAACTATATATAATCGACCTATCTGAGACTAAGAGAGGCTGGTTACCATATTAATATTTGGGAACACCATTTATACACATAATTTTTTTCTGTAATTAGATTCGGGTAAAACAAAAGAGAAATGGCCTTTGATAATCCTACACCAACTTTTTCTTCCTATCCTAGACCTCAAAGTCCAAAATCACAAAATATTTCATTTAATATGGCTATTTACCATATTACCCTCTTCTCTTCTGATTCCTTCTTTTGGAAAATTTACGAACACGACGGCTTGGGTGTTCTCATCTCCGCCGTCGTCATCTCCGGATCACTAATCTCTGCTGTCATTATCTCCGTCTATCTCCTTTAACTCCGATCGTTGTGCAGTTAAAAATTTTGATTTTGGCCTCGATTGGTACAGCAGATGAAGAAGCAAGATGTCAAGGTATATGCTCTCATTAAATTTTTAATAAAGTGATTGGTAGAGCAAGTAGATACAATTTTAAAATTATCATAAGAGTTAGTATATAATATATTTATTTTAAAATAATATATATTAAATTATAATATATATTAATAATATATGTTTTATTAAAAATAATGAATCTTATTTAATTATAAAATTAAATTAAATTTTAAATATAAAATATTATTATTTAAAAATAAATGTAAATATTATTTTAAAATAGAAATTTATTTTTGGATATAAAAATAATTTTCATATTATTAAATAAAATAAATATATATATATAATTTATATATAAATTATCATTATTTATCTATTGGTAGAGCAGTAAATGATTCATATAATATTCTCAGAAAAATTAATATATGACATATAATTTATTTTTATAAATAATATAGATATGTTTAATTTCTAATATATAATATATAGATATATATTATTTTATTTTATTTATTAAAAATAATGAATGATATGTGTAGTTATATAAGTTATATTATATTTCAAATGTGAAATATTGTTCTTTTAAAAGTTAAAATAATTAATCACAACTTTTATTTTTAAAATGTAAATTTTTTTATTATGAACATACTTTTTATATTATTAAATAAAATATATTAATTATATAATTATTTTTAAATTTTATATATTCTAACTGCAAATGCTCTACCAAAAGCTCCATATAAGAGCATTGAGTAAAGAGCATTTGGAAAGCATTAGCATCTTGTAAATGCTCTTATAAATATTTTTGTGAATAATGTTGATTGGATAATGACCGCTCATGCTGCTTCGGCGGCGCTTTTTCGATTGACGAGCATAATGCTTTTGCTAATGCTATGCCAATCATACTCTTTGTTGTATCAAAAGGTATTTCGTAAGCATTGCAAGCTCGCCGTCTGCGATGATGTCGTCTCCAAGGTCTTTTCATTTCTTGACTGCTGCTAAATCTCAATACGTGATTTCTCTCTGCTTGAATCACTGTGGGTTTTTTTCTCACTAGTATTATAATCTGTTTATTTTGATTGTTGAGAATCATCATATTGTTGCTTGCGTTGTATTGGATCTCAATGGTAAAAACTCAGAAATTCTCGATTTTGGATTTATTTATCATGTTTAATGAGGAGATTGGGTATTACTTCATCTTGACAAAATCATTGCACCTCTGTTTTTCTGGAAAAGTTAAATCAATCTATGATTCAGTCATTGTTACTCTTTCTATGGCTACTTCATCTTGAGACTATACTGGATCTTCAATCACATATAACAGTTGGTACCTAAGTTGTGTGGATTTGGTTGTGGAGTTTGATGCTAAAAATGCAATCGTCTAATTCATTTTTAGTGTTTATGGTTCACACTTCACACATTATAGGACTCTTTAAAGATTGAAAATTTCTTTGCGTTTTATTTGTCTATAGAAGATACTGAAAACATGTATTTTTTGCTTGGTTTTTACAGTATTTTCATTCATGCCATGGGAAAGTTTTCCTCTTTAGTAAGGTGTAAGTGAATCTACTTTCAAGTTTTATTTGGGCTTTTTTCATCCTCCTGATTGAACAGTCTTATTTCATAGTCAAAGCTCGAAAGGACTAGTTATTGCTGGTATTCCTTTGGGTTTTGTGCAGACAGAGACAATGTGTCTGCTGGAAAGAAAGAAGATAGGATGATGATGACCATACTGCACACTGTTATATTTACTTTGTTAAATGTGGCTCTTACGTTGGATGGAGATACGTAAGAAGAAAACATTTTTGAAGAACAATATGGTGTATATTGGCTGAACACATGACATATATAATTAAGACTTTTCTCAAATACACTCAAAATATGTTCAGGAAACTCATCCTAAATATGCTACATCCTATCCTAAATACGGTATATCCTAAAATTTTTGATAAATTTTTATTTTCCAAAATTAGACAACTTCATTTGATTCTTACCAATATGGTGTACAAATTATTATTTTGGCTAAACCCATGACATATATAATTGAGACTTTTCTCAAATGCACTCAAAATGTGTTATGGAAACCCATCCTAAATATGTTACATGCTTATCCTAAATACTATAAATCCTAAAAAATTTGATTAATTTTATTTTTATTTGATTCTTACCAATATAGTGTATATTGGCTAAAGATATGACATATATAACTGAGACTTTTGTTAAATGCACTCAGAATATGTTTAGAAAACTCATCCTAAAAATATGTTACATGCTATCCTGAATACGGTATATCCTAAAAATTTTGATTAATTTTATTTTTCAAAATTAGACAAATTAATTTGATTCTTATCAATATGGTGTACAAATCCTTAATTTTGGCTAAACGCATGACATATATAATTGAAATTCTTCTCAAATGCACTCAAAATATGTTATGGAAACTCATCCTAAATATGTTACATACTATTCTAAATACGTTATATCCTAAAAATATTGATTAATTTTATTTTTCAAAAATTAGATAAATTCATTTGACTCTTACCAATATGGTGTATAGTGGCTGAACTCATGACATATATAATTGGGACGTTGCTTAAATGCACTCAAAATATGTTATGGAAACTCATCCTAAATATGTTACATGATATCCTAAATATGGTATATAAGTATGTTTGTCAATATATTCATTTATGTTTGACTAGACCACTATTCCTACTCTACTTAAACCGTATATCCTCATGTGTTTCGTTTCATTCAGAATCCAAACATTTTTTAATTAAATAGACAATCTATAATTGTAAATAGTAAGTCCAACAAATATAACACCATAGCTCAGCGGCTCAACACTATACTATTCTTCGAAGAGGTCTGTAGTTCAATTCTCCCAACAACTTAGAATATTATTTTGTTTATTTTTTTATATATTTTAAATCATATAACTTCATTTGGTCTTACCAATCTATCATTATAAAGTTGAGTTTGCTCACTCCTGAAGCATGCCACATGGGACGACACGTCATAAACTCAAAGGCTAAGAGCGCGACACGTGTCCCGTGAAACCAAAGATTAATATTTCATTAATTCTTGAGTTTAATGGGTTTTATGTGTTTACTACGGTCCAAATACATCTTTTCCAAAAAAAACTGTATACTGAAACTTAAAGAAACTGGCCGAGCAACAATTCCCGTTCAGTCAATCATTAGAAATCCACGGTTTCACCGTGACTAACGATTCCGATCAATGTTAGTTGGAAGCTGAATAGACTTCTTTAATCTGGTGCCGTTACAGAAATTAACTTGGTTCATGCATCTTCACTAAAATTCACATTAATACAGTTGGAAGCTGAATAGACTTCTTTAATTTGGTGCCGTTACGGAAATTAACTTGGTTCATGCATCTTCACTAAAATTCACATTAATACATATTCTCTACTTCTTACAGGATCTCACATTCAATGAATCCATTCATTCATTATTTTGTGTTAATCCTCCATTATAAATATGAAAGTTTTCTTCCAACATAATCATCAGTTCATTTCTTTTAATAAACAACACAAAAAGTGACATTTTTGTTAAGCCCATGGTTGTGCTTAAGGGATTGTGAGAAAAGTGATAAGAAATAGAAGAAGTGAAATGAAAAACAGAGAACTAGAGAAAAGAGGAAGATGATATAAGAAGGGAGAAAAAAAATTAGTGAACCTTTTTAAGAGATCTAAAACTAATACGATATGAAAAACAATAGTTTCATATATATATATATATATATGTGAAAATAATGTTTCACAATTAATAAAGCTGAATCATTTACTTTCGTGATGGTATTTTATCAAGAAAAGTTGTCTAAAAATTTAACACTATAATTTTTAAAGTTTTATTAAGTATTCGACATTTTCATCATCTTATTGTTTTAAACCAAATTTATTTGCAAATTATTTAATAATGCAGAATTTGTTTTTATCAATATTTTATTTTAGGTCTAACAAAACATGACATCAATCTAAAATAATATTTTAGCACATAATTAATAATATAATATCAAAGACATAAAATTTAAAAATATTCATAAGAAAAATTTAATCTAAGATTTTTGTATTAAACATTATTTTACTTATTATCAAAATTATCATAACTACAATAGAATAAACAAAGAAAATGTGTAAAATTATTATGTATTCATGAATATTTTAATATTAAGATGATCATGATCTATAAAAGAATAACAAAACATACACAATAAAAGTTAATATCACTTTAAATTTTAAGTAAGCTAAACAATTTAAAATACTTTTTAACTGATATATTTATGTATTTTCGATTAGTAACAAGGGTGATGAGAGAGAGAGAGAGAGAGAGAGAGAGAGAGAGAGAGAGAGAGAGAGAGAGAGAGAGAGAGAGAGAGAGAGAGAGAGAGAGAGAGGAGAGAGAGAGAGAGAGAGTAAAATTATGTTAATAGTAAAAATTAGTTGTTTGATTAATTTTAAATTATAAAAATAATAATCTTGATTACAATTAAAGTATATCCCGCCCGTAGGGCGGGCCGACCCTAGTATTGTGTACAAATCCTTAATTTTGGCTAATCACATGGCATAAAAAATTGAATCTTTTCTTGAATGCACTCAAAATATATTCTGGAAACTCATCCTAAATATGTTACATGTTATCCTAAATACAATATATTACGATATATTTGTAAGTCTGTTAATATATACAGTTAAGTTTGCTTATGAAAAATATCTCATAGTAGAAACCAGGCTGCATTTTTCTTCACTATTATAATGCTCTAAGAGAGGAATACATGTATCATCTTCCCTGACAATGCTAAATGCTTCTCGTGTAGCTTGATTAGAGGGTCAATAAAAGTTTCTTCAACTTAAACTCTTGTGGTGTGTGAATGAAATCATGAGCCTACCAACGAAAGAGTACTGTAATAGATCAATACATTATGAAAGATCTTATATTATTGAGAGATCACAAACAAGCAACAAATATGAAACAATTGATTTTTCCAACAACAACTCTCACCTACTTCAACTCAAGATTGCATCAACATAATTGTACAAAATTTTCCTAACGACTAATTCACTATACAACTCAGCTTAAGATACTATAATCTATTAAATGCTAACCTAATTTTATGTGTTCTTAACAAGAAAAATCTACAAATTTTAGAGGAAAAATAGAATTACAACATCAAAACAGAGGTTTGAAACAGTATCATATCATCTAATCTAACCATATGACACAATCAGACTCAATAAAATATCTTAATCTGAAACAAATAAAGCTCGATAAGAGAAGAAATAGGAACATCAAACATTCAAAATCTCTTACCAAAAAGCAAGGTCACGGACTTGTCTTCTTCCGTAAACCAAAATTCTCTGTAAATAAAGCTTCATGAAATTTCTTCTTTGTAACTCTGATTCTGCCCTTTCTGTTTGATTCAAACAACAAAACAAGCTCAAATGTATTATCTCAAGAACAACAAATCTAAACCCCCAAATTTCAATACGAAAACCCTATGTAAAATTGAAATTTTTCTTCATAAACCATTGATAATAACGATTAAAACATACCGATACACAGCTCTTTCTGTCGACAGTGAGAATCCATTTCGTTCGTTGCCGGAGATTATCAACAGTTCGTCGAAGGAGGTGATTGGTCGTCGGAGGTGACTCGTCACCACAAATTCTTCGTGACTTTTTCTGATCAAGATATATTATATCTTTTGATTTAATCACAGTTAAAAGAAGGGCGTTATAGTCTTTTGATCAGTTAATGAAGGTTATTTTTTCTCTAGTTTAGATTCAGATAAAATAATACTATTAAAGCTGGTATTATATATAGTTTTGTATTTCAATGATGCAGGAAAAATATTTTAAATGTGTTATTGCAGTGTCAAGCAAAAAGCTTCATCTAGTTGTCCAGGATCCCATTATTTTTATAATGAGAGAAATATTTATGAAATATATGTGTATTTATGTGTTTTAAATTTTGGAGCTAAAAATGTGATTTTCTTAGAATAACTGATATATAAAAAGTTTTAATTATTCATAAAGTTGTTAAATATCTATGCACGGATATTTTATTTGCTGAAGTATATACTATTATTGCAAAACAAAATTATATGTTTTAATTTGGATTTGGAATATCCGTGCTTTAAAAGTTTAAAATATGTGTAATAAGTGTGAAGGCTAAAAGCTTATATTTTAATATGTAATTTAAATTGCGTAATCCAATTTTTCAACGACAGCAAAAAAAACAAAGCTGATATTAAAGTTTGTAATCCAATTTGGTCTAACCCATCTACGGTTTAGTTGTATATGTATTATGATATATGGTTTATAGAATTGGTAGAAGAAAAAGAACCTTATAATTATGATGTAATCATAGTATCAAGTAATCTATCATATGCTATATCCTTGCATCAAAAATGAGTAATGTGATTACATATATAGACTTGTAATGTTCTGAGGTGATATTTATAAAAATATAATGGTAATCGGTATAAAGGAAACCAAGCAAAATAATTTCGTAACAGAGCTTAAGCTTATGCAAAACATATAAGTTTATTCGTAGTAATTATTAAATGTTGAGATGTTAGGAATGGAACTAAAGTTTAATTGCTGAGTGAAGAAACCTCATGTTTTTAGTGCTACTTATTATATTGTTGCATGAAACATGAACAATCGGATGATATAGCTTTCGTTGTTATAAAAGGGTGTGGACTTTAGAAAACTACAATTGAGAGCTTAGTACAAGGTGGTTAGATACATTACTACTCATGTATAAAGAAATTAACGTTATCGTATGCTCTTACATAGATATAACAACGTCCATATCATCAGTTTCATGAAAGTGTAGGGATGTTGCAGCGCGTGGGAAGCCTAGAGGCAATGCGAAATGTGTTACAAATGCAGTCGCTCGGCACTGCCTCAAGAGCATTGCAACACTCGGCACTCGGGTTGGTCTTGTCTGCTCCAGGAACTACAAACTCACCACACACATTCAGTCCACTCAAGTGCGTATTACAGCTCTGTCCATCCACCACCATCACCACCAATACCACAGCCACCATCGCCACCAGCTTCATGATTGTGAAAGAGTTGGAAGAGCTGGAAATTGATACCATCTTTTTCTTCTTCTTTATCTTTTAAGTATTCTAAGAATATATGATTTTGGAAGTGAGACTGTTGTTTGTTAGATATGTTTAGGATACTAGGGCTTTACTTATGTTTATATAGAGTCGGGGACGGTTCAAACAGTATACGGCGAAGAGGGTAGCGGATCATTATTCGTGAGCTACCTAACTAGAGGGATCACGTTAAGCTACACTTTTGTGTGTGTGTGCGCGGGGAGTCTCGAGAGTATTCATGCTTGTGATTCCTCAATGTATGATATAGTACACGTACATAGAGGAAATATATACATGCTAATATTGTGACATCCGTTCCCCGGGTCTAGGATTTCCAAAGATTTGACACCACATCAATAATTATACTTCTACAACTTCTCGAACAAAGCTGCAAAAAAAGAAAAGGGAGTAATTGGAGAAAGACGGATTCTACAAAATCACAAACTCATCTCAAACCAAGAAACATAGTAAGAATAAGTCATAATTTAATATCACCTAGCATGCATGAATCAACCTAGACCTTTAGGACCTATTCGCATTTGGCTCATTTGGCTAATCCAACACTCTCTACCCCCACGGTTACCTACGTGATAATCTGTCGTGGTCATTTAGGTCATTCGACATTCTCCTCCTGCAGTCACAATAGTGTTGTAGTCCTCAAATTCGTGGCTCGACTAGAGTCTCACCAAACCGAAACCATCTAAGCAGTACCAACGATAGAGGTTCAGTCCAAGGAGAATATCTTGACCATCAAAAAGAGTTTTGCCAAGAAACAATTTTTCAAATCAAGAAACTCATCAATGCAGCACTGAGACTTAGAATTACCAGAAAAGATTCTCGGACCAGGAGGTTACAGATTTTACAAACTTGAGGTCTTCAAGCCCGTTCATCTGCATGTATCGGCCCTTTAAAAGTGGATTTCAGCCCAACAAAGAAGCGGCCTGCACCAAAATAAATTATGGACTTCAAGTGGGATCTTTTATGGATCAAGGAAACCCAGAATCAGGATAAAAGGTCGAGGGAAATTGAAGATGCAATCAATTTCCAAAACCGGTCAAATCGACATCTTTTATGGGAAAATGATGCAGCTTAAATTACCATAGAGCAACTTTTTCAAATAAGAGATCGATTGCAACACTTAGTGATCAAATCTACAGGGAGCATGGATCATACAATAGATTATAAGTATAATGATTAAGCTAGGAAAATATAGTAAGAAGTAAATCAAACAAAACAATTAAAATCAGTTTGTAAACATATATGTAAGGAGCTAGATCCAGGGAATTCAAACAGGTTATCAGAACTCAAATAAATAGATGCTAAGGGTTTATTTAAGATATATCCTAGAACTTGAATTCATAAGTGACTAATGCCAACTGGGGAAGATGAATGGGAGTTATATAGAAAATGGAAAGTGTTCGATGGGGGCACCAATGGCCAAGGGCCGAATTTGTGCGAGCTGCGGCCGAATTTGTGTGAGCTGTACTCGGGACCATTCGCCCTTTTCCTTTGTCCCTTCGCCCATCTTCTCGCCCATAACCTCTCCAAATTTAACCTCAACCGACCTAGGCTAAGACCACACTTAACCTAACATATCCTAACCCTAACACCTTACCGTCTAACAACTCGACCCCCACCAGCCAAACCCACCAGTCAAGGCCGGACCGGCTCCAACTACCTCACTACCAAACCCGACATCCTCAGCTAGTCGAGCTGTCCAAGTTGGTCATCGAGCTGGTTGAGCTGGCCACCGAACTTGTTAGAGCTGACCTACTCTACACTAATCTAACCTCATCTCCCTACACTAATCCTATGCTGGATGTGTTACCCTAAACTAACAAGAGACCTTGTCTTTCGTGGAGGAAACTATCCAAGCTTCCGACCTGACCTCTCGACTACGCATATGGACTATTCAGTCTGAACCTCGACCGCTTGTCCACAGGATGTCTGTCTGGTCATATGCATGACCGAGGTCGCTACATCACACATGTTATGACATATTTGTACTTTCAACCAACAAAGTTCCAATGTCCAAGGTCGCCTCCATCAGCCAAATTCGGAGGGCATATGATAATCTATCTAAAACATAAATGTACTTGTCTTCATTGTGTCCCTTGATTTCCTTATTGCCGTCACAAGTTTATCATACGCATGAAGACCCAATGTATACTTCCTCATCTTATCAAAATCTATCACCAATTGTATGTATGCATGAGGGATATGACCTTCTCATCCTTAGTTGTCACCATCCCGATGGATAACAAAAAGGTAAACTAGCCTCACCTTGTCCATACATGACAAATTCTTACAAAATTTAAGGTGAACTTCCTTAATTGTCTTGATGCTTATATTTCTATTTCTCTTAATCAACTTAGTCCTTCCGAGCATTAAAATTAGTGTTCTCTTCTTCTTTGCATTTGAGACCGGTCATCACGTAGAATTCTTTCATAGAAAACCGAAGAGGCTTCCTTGCAAATAGAAAGCTTAACTTGTGAAGCTTGGAAGTATTTAGTTGTTTGCATATGAAGCTGTAAATAAGCTTCCCTGGAGCTTCCTTGAGACAAGCCTATGCTCATTAATAGCCACAATCGGACCGAAGAGAAGGTTTCTCAACACATCCTTGTACTCCTTCCGAAGATATGTCATCGATCAATATTTTCAGAATTGTCAACCAACAGCAGTTGTTGATCTTTTCAATTTGAATTTCAACTCGTTCTTCAGCTAAGTGTTTTGGAAGCTCAAATTACATTCTTGTAATCCATGAAACCAAATGTTTTATTAAAGGAATCAATATAAATGAAAAAGGAACAACAAATGGTCTTCAACCCTACCACAAGACACAATTTTCACAATCGTCAATCAATCAAACACCACCAACTACAAGCGCAAATTTTACTCAAAAGCCAATCCATTAACTAAAGTGGTCTCTTTTACATGCGAAATATGCCAAAATATGAGAAATATGTCAAAACCAATCACCAAAATCTACAATATGAGATTTTTATGAAAATCAAAACAAACATAAAATAACAAAATTTAATCTCAAACCCCTAAACATAAATATATTACATCCAAATTGTTGAGTTTTAAACCAATACAACACCTAGAGCATGAACATCAACAAACAAAAAAAAAAGATCTTAAAACCCTAACCTTCAATTTTTGAAAAGGATGAAGCGTGTTGGAGGAAGGACGAAAGAAGTAGAGCTAATGGTCACCACCAGCGAGGAAAAGCTTGTTTCGCCGCCGACCCCGAGCAACTTATATTTTTCCGATGGAGAGAAAAAGGTTAACGGTAGATGGATAGGAAAGGAAAAGAAAGGGATAGAGGAAAAATGGATGAAAAAGGAGAGATATGACGACAACTGGAAGGTCGTCGGCCAACGAATACATGCCACAGAGAAAGCAATGAAGACAATCACCTTCACTGTATAAACTATAACATGTATTTATACTATCTTAAATATAATATATGCACTTTTCACTGTAATATTATATTCTATTTTACATTTGTCAGATAGAATAGAACAAAACATAGAATTCTATACTAAACCCTATTTTAACTCTATTTCCAATTCCACCCTCACCTTTCAAATACTAAACCTTAAAATCTTAATCATTAAAGCCTAAATATATAAAAATAAACTATACTATATAACTATAGAATAGAATAGATTTTACAACTTAAAAGTGTTAAAACATAAAAAAAGACAGAGAAGTTAATATGAAAACAACATCAATTCTGGGCTTACGTGATTATTGTTCTATTTCAATGGAAGTTAGGAAATGGAAGAACACCGATGATGGCATGTCAGCTAACGGAGGAAATGATTGATTGTATAGCTAGAGATAATTAAAGTGGATTAACCTATGGTTTATGTTTTCGTAGATATCAAAAGAAATAGAGATCTAAAAGAAGAGGAAGAAGAGGAGAAAGAGAAAAAAATAAAATAAAGAAGAACAAAATAGAAAGAGGTCATATCGGTTGATTGCAAGGGTATTTTGGAATATATGATAGAAAATATGTTGAATATTGTGGTCATTTATTTTTAGTTAGATAGCTAAGTATAATTTGTTTGATGTATACTGAATGCAATTTCCCTTCTTAATAACAACGTTTGGGTTCAAAGCAACGACAGAGGTGTTGAAGCCAAGGGGGGATTCATACTTTCACAGCTTTCACATCCAATGGTCCATATCTAATTTGGAACATAAGATCACACAAAGTCAAATTAAGATAGATAAAACACAACTTTAAAGAGAACTAAGAAACTAAGAAAAATGATTATGGAGCATTCATGTATTTGTTTTATTTTGGAGTAATTTAGGTTTAATTTAGTCAAATTAAGAACTGTACATATCACTATTTTTTCAAAGTATATCACTGATTTTTGTAATAATATGTCACTAATTAAATCATTTAAATAAATATAAATAATAAATAGTAAAAAGAATTATAAATGAAAATGTTATCTTAGAAACATTATTTCTTCAGGGATAGTTTGCTATCTAAAATAAATCTAGCGATCTAGTTTTTAAAAGTAATATATGTCAACAACTTAGAAAGAAACATATCATACTGTGGGAAATAATTCTAAAACTGGATTATCATCTTAAAATTTTGATTTTTAAAGAAAAATTAGATTTCTTGGAGCCAAAATATTTAAATACACTTAATCAAATAAATGTAACAGGCACACAAAGAAAGTTTTCAAATCGATACAATCTTCTGGTGCCACCTTAATTTACCATAATATCGCGCAACAAAACCTTCTTTCAAGTGTTTATTTAAATAATTGAGAGATAGGTAATGGTATGAATACTTCTCCGTTGACTGAGATAAATAATAGATCTCATTCATTGTCAAAAGCACCCTTTTTTCTCGAAAGCTCGACAAAATAACTATGCCTCGACTTGTAAACCAGTCATCTGTCGATGAAAATATTGCAATGTTCTTACAATTTGGTTTATCAGAAGATTCAGACCAGACGGTTAATGATGATGTTATTGCTCGGGAAATTCAACAACAATATCCAAATAGTTCAGACCTAACGGTTAATGATGATGTTATTTCTCGGGAAATTCAGCAACAATATCAAAATGATTTGACACTTGACGATGCTGCTATTGCTTTGGAGATGAAGCAACAAGAAGGTACATAAATTATATATTGATATAATTGTTGGTTTTGTGCTTTTTATGCCCATAGTTTTCAGTTATCACTTTGTTTCTTATAAAATAGTGCCTGTACCAAGATACATCTTGTGTTTACGGAGTTTTAACAAAACCAAATAAGTAATGATTAAATTAATGTTATTCTTGTCATATAATTAAACATCACTGTTGTATTGAAAATTTTACTAAAACTTATTTACATGACGATGAAGGATTCCCAAGAACATTGCAAGCCTTAGAGGAGAACTTTTTTTTTTTGATCTGTTATAGAGGGTAATGTTGTCATGCTTCTAATACTACACACATCAAACTGTATATCAATACTATTAAAGTTGGATCATGCCCTATTGATATTAGTTGGGTCTAATTTAAAAACAAAACACGGAAGCAATGTTTAACTGATTATATACAGTATATTAATATAACTGCCTAAAAAACGGAAGCCAGCTATATTAACATTAAAACAAAAAAGGAAGCTATATGAGCATTATGTTTTTTTTCCGACTAAAAGATTTATTGATTACTATTTTTTAGGACTAACCAATAGGAACCAAATATAGTCGAAAACATCCTATTTTTTTGGATTATGCAGATATCAACAAAAAATTATCGAAATCAATATTTATTTAACAGTTAACAAATTACATGATGTTAAAATGGGATTTACCGGGGTTTAGGTGAACTTTTAATGCAAATAAATCTTTATATAAATTTATGTAGTTTAACGGGGTTTAACAAGGTTATTCGATTAAAAAATATTTATTGAATGTGATTTTTTTAAAGTTCGGGCCTATATACTCGAACATTTCGGTTTTCGGTGCGGGTTGGATTTGATATTGGTTTTCAGATATAACATTTTAAGAACAGTTCGAGTCTATAGGTCAGGTCTAATAGAGTATAAGACTTTGATTTTCGGATCGATTCCGAGTAGGTTTTTTTGAGTACGAATATTCTTGACGAATTATGTTAGGTAACTACTAAGAAAATATAATATGTCGTAAACTTTAAGAATAAAGTTTTAAAATAGTTTCTGAAATGCATATTGGGTATAGTTATGCAACTTGACATATTTAATATAGTTACGAAAAATTATGTTAAATTAATATTAAAATATGATAAAAATACAAATATAAAATTTTAATTTCTCAGAAAAAAACAAAAAATATACTCGCCCTTTTAAAGGGCAGGTCAGAATCTAGTATTCTATTAAAACAGCCACATGACCAGTTGATAAAAGGTTATGTCCAACTTAAAATATAATTGCATCTAAATAATTATCTAAATATATCATTTACTATTATCAAAAACTACCTTTTATTAACCTCCATTTAACTCTATAATTCTAGGGATCCACTTCTCTCAATTGATTTTTAGTTGATAGTTCCATTTTAATTCCACAATTTTAAGGACCCACTTTTCTTAGTTAATTATTGGTCGGTGGTTTTATATATATGGGATTGATAACATAGGCAAATAAAATGAATCATGATCGTATCTTGATATTAGCACTTGATAATAATATAGGTAAACAGAATACATATGTTAGCGGACGGTTTATGTCAATTATTTTATTTTAGCTAAGGTTTAATGTGTTTTATTAAAACCTATGTTTTTTAAAACCTATGTTTTAATTTTTTTACCTACTATCATGGTAGTTTTTACGGGTTATTCTGTAAAACCTAAAAAGTATTTGTAGCCGCAAATGTATTTTGATTTACGATTATTTTTTACGGCTTATATTGAAAAATAATTTGAATAAATAATTTAAATAAATACAAACATAAACTATGTATAAATATAAAACGCATAAAATCATACATAAAATTCTAATTATTATTAAGTACATATGTAAAACAAAAAATATATCCGCCCTTTAAAGAGCTGGTCAGAATCTAGTTGTGTTTAAAATAAAATAATTGTAAGGCCAAATTGTTTTTATTGACACGTCTAGAATTTTTAGTTCATATGTTCTCTAGATGATAAAAAACATGTAATATACAACTAATTAACATAGGTATGGAAAAATGATTCATAAAACTGTAAATGCGTAAATTAGTCATATATGTTTTTATGAAAAATGATTCACCACGTACTTCCAACTTTTGTAAAAGTATAATTTTGGTAGAAAATTCATATTTATTGTTATTCAGGTAATCTACCTACCTCTCTAAGCGATGATGAAAAACTTGCTAGATATTTGCAACAACAAGATGAATGTAAGTATATATATATTTTCAACCTGATGTTTTAATTTTATAATTTTCATACTTGACGAGTCTTTTTTTTTCATTTACCAATTGAAATTAACTTACTATGTTTTATTGTGTTGTGAACCCGGACTCTAGCGGCAAATAGCACGGATGAAGATATACAATGTACTTATATCATGATTTTGTAGACTGTCTTTACATCTATGTTTATGTATGTATTAAATAAAAACTTCAACTAAGTTGGAAATTTTAGTTTCTAATTATTTTCCTATTTAAAATAGTATTTAAGTTACTTCCAATTATTTACTTATCTTTTCACAAAGCATAAACGTGAAATAGAAGCATTATTTACTGTATCTTTTTTAAAGTACTTTCTCATGAATTTGTTCTAACTTATGATTTTATATATTTCAACCTATAGGGAACAATTCATACATACCTGAACGTGAGGCTCCCTCGGTATGATCTTTGTCAAATTTTGAGTTTTATTAATCATAAAGTTATATACGTTTCTAAATCATAAAGTCTTTATTTTCATCAAATTAATTGTTACCAATAAATTACACCTAGTTTTATTTATTTTCTTAATTCTACAAACTAACAAACATATTATTGACGTAAAATTACTTACATGTATTGTATTTATTTTTTTTGCTTTGGATTATATTTTAGACTAGTAGAACAATTATTCAATATGATGATGATGATCACTTCTCGGGTCATCATACACATGCTCGTACCCCGTCAAATAGCCCATCAATTAGTTCCCTTAATCTTTCTACTAATGAGAACATTGATCCCGCAAATATGACGTATGAGGTATGTACCGTGTTAGCTCAATGTTTTCATCCAAATATTTATACATGTGGTTTATGATCTTGAAAATTATATATATATGTGGTTTATGATCTTGACACGAAAACTCATATATCAATATTATATTTCTTCACATTTGGATGAAAAGGAATTGAATGAGTTAGAAGATTCCATGGGGAATGTCGATAGAGGTTTATCGCAAAGGAGGATTTCAAAACTACCGACCTATAAATATGGTGCAGAAACCAAAACTTGCTGCTGGCAAATTAAGAAAAAGAAGTTCATCGCAACTGATACTCAGTAAGATCATATCTATATACCTTTTAGTTTGTTCATAGCTTCAATCCTCACTCCTCATTTGGATCTTTGCTTTATTACAAACCAAATAACATATAACCGATGGTGTTTACTATTAGATACAAATTTACGTTTAAACCATGATTCTAATTTTTATTTGGGTATTATTAATTGTAGGTGTACGATATGTCTAGTTGACTATGTAATGGGCGATAAAATAACAACATTGCCATGTAAACATATCTACCATAAGGATTGCATTTCACAATGGTTGAGACAAAGCAATGTATGAATAAAACTCGCATTGATCTTTCATTAAAGATGAATGCATGCATATTATGTTATATATTGTATTTGTTGTATGCGAAAGTTATTCTCTGTTAATTAATAGTACTAATTTGATCTATGCAGGTATGTTGCGTTTGCAAAGCCGAGGTTTAATCCATATATGTTGTTTTTAGTAAAAGTTAATCCATAATGTTAGTTTTTGTTGGACTATAATGTTGATCAATTAAAATATTGTTTAGATATGATTTAAAATTGAGAGAATTGGAAAAAGGGATACTTTGAACTTCTGTTTATCTTATTAGGACTTTTGATTTTTTGGTTATTTTAATTTGGATATGTTTTACTTTTATTTTAATGAGAAAAATAGCAAATTAAATTTTAAAAATATAAAAAAATATGAAAGCTATTAGAAACATTACGGTTTAGGTTCAAGAGTGGAAGGATGTTTGGACTAAAAAGAGAGTAAGATGAAGAATGGGCAATCCAAGCATTATTGTTGAAACCGAAATTCACACCGTTGATTTTAATGAATGGAGG
Organism: Brassica nigra; assembly: GCA_016432835.1. Lineage (NCBI taxonomy): Eukaryota > Viridiplantae > Streptophyta > Magnoliopsida > Brassicales > Brassicaceae > Brassica > Brassica nigra. The sequence goes on from CM028247.1 coordinate 33,640,438, forward strand.
AAAACAAAGAAAGCCCTATTTTCCATGAGATCCGGATTCTCTGCGAGAGCCAACGACAAGTGACCAAATAAATGCAGAAAATATAGAAAGATAACAAAACGAGTTTAGAAAAAATAGATCTTTATTTCGAATTCGCGTAAGAGCATTGCATATAAAAGCTTCGGCCGCGAGAGCTGTTTGCGAGTTTCCTAGTTCTAGCCTTCTAAAACCTTAAACTTAATCGAGTCGCAGCTCGATAACAAAATACGAAAAAGATATGAAAAGGGTTTTGTTAAGATTTGGGACTAGACCTTATGACAGGCTGCCTACGTACCCCTTTCGAGGATCAAGTCGGACGTAGTTTAGTTGGAAAGAATTGAACAAGAGACCAAACTGCATGCGCGAGTTCGTCTAGTATGAGTGCAAGTCATAGAAACAGTCATGTCGAAGATAATGCCTAGGGTTTCTAAGTGCAGAGCTCTAGAATCAAAGAATTGTCGGCCCCGTTCTCAGCTCTGGCTCTCCTTATATAGGTGTCAAAGTCGGTGGCCTTTTTCCCTTCTCGCCTTTGGGCCCAAGTTTATCCTTTTACAGAAATATTCCATTTTTCGTCGATCTTTGTGATTATCCTCGAAACTTATCATTTATCTTCGGAAATTTGACATTTATCTTCTTACGATAATAAAAATAGACCGTCATATTATTTTCGGGCTCAATCTCGTCTAAAATCGTAAGTGGGACTCTGGCCGCGTTTTAGACCTCTTTGGGCCGTTTTTCGGCCTAGGACGTTTTTACAATTTCTTTAAGAAATCACCTTCGATACTACGCCTGTTTTGTAAAAGGATCCTTGAATCAATCGTATAGTCAAGGCAATTGGTGTTTTAAGTTAACCGCCGCTGTTTTATCCGATTGATTCGAACTTTTACCCAAAGACAAGTCTCGGCGGTTTTTATCGTAAAGTTTCAACGATAACTCCAATCGAGACGGAACAGGAAACATTGGGTTCATTGTTCGAAGGACGGAGCTACGTGGATAAGACGAGAGTGTGTGATTGTCGGACTGGCCGGGCCTTTCCTCACTCGCCATATGGCGAGCGGGCTTGGTCGAGCCGCACTCGCCCTACGGAGAGCAGGTCGAGAAGAACCGCGCTCGCCCTACGACGAGCTTGGTCGAGCCGCACTCGCCCTACGGCGAGCAGGCCGAGAAGAACCACGCTCGCCCTAGGGCGAGCAGGCTTGGTCGAGCCGCACTCGTTCTACGGCGAGCGGGCTTGGTCGAGCCGCACTCGCCCTATGGGGAGCGGGTCAAAAAGAACCGCACTCACCCTACGACGAGCGGGCTTGGTCGATCTGTACTCGCCTACGGCGAGCAGGTCAGTCCGGATTGAGCCTCGGCTTTCCATGGGTTGTCGGTTAACTCCTTTCATGCCTGTTTTCTCGAGGATTGCCTATCGAAAAGATTCACTTTCTTCAGATTCCCTTTTTCCGAAATTATCTAGAGAAAAGCTTCTATAGAGTGGTGATCTTAACCATTGATTTCGAGATTACCGTATTCAACCCAAAAAAAGTTATACGAGACATTTTGTTTCGTGAAATATTTTCCGGGAATTTTCAGGTATTAATTCCGTCATGACCGATTTTGACCCTAAAAATTATGCTCCATGGATCTTGCGTTACAAGTCTATAAGTGAGACAATTAGACAGTCAACTAAGTTCAAATTCACGTGGCTAGCATCAAATCAATCAACGATCATATATATTAAGCGCGTAACATCGTTAATCAACCTAATCTACCTAACCCATTGATCATAAAGTAAGTACTCACTAATCTTCCGAAGAATCCTTAAACAAATGTTAAATTTAAGACTAATCCTAATAATAAGCAAGATAAATTTATTAAATAAACTATTTGTTTAAGAGAAAAGATTTCAAGTTCATAAGAGAGGAAATGAGATAGATCAGCTTTAGCCTTAAAAACATATTAATATCAGGCTAAAATCAAACTGATTCAACTTGGATTAAACCAAAAACATGAGAGTATTCAGAAAAACATTCTTTCGGAAGATTTTTGCAAGAAAGTACTAGTTTTATGAAATCATCTTTCATAAAACGAAATTCTGAATATTTCCTCAAAACAAACTTTTGGAAAACCATTGCAGAAAATCTACGATATAATCTTTCTCAAAACAAACTTTTGGAAAACCATTACAGCAAAATTTACGTAAAGAACGAAATAGTTGCGAAAATATACAAAGCGACCAACTGAGGAAGTGAGAACAAAAAAAGACTTCACCATTCATGGGACACACTTCCCTCTCCCTTCTCTTTGCCTCATCGCCCTCCAAGCATTGATTCCTTGCTTCTTATCACGCTTCAAGCTTGGAATAAAGTTCTTGTCACCCTCGAAGCATGGAATCAATGTTCACATCGCCTTCCGAGCTAAATTTCTCTTCCTCATCGCCCGTCAAGGATCCTCACCCCCCTTCAAGCTTTTCTCATTGCCTGTCAAGGATCCTCGTAGCCCTTTAAGCTCTCCTCGTCGCCCTTCAAGAATCCTCATTTCCCTTCAAGCTCTCCTCGTCGTCCGTCAAAGATCCTCGTCTTCCATCAAGGATCCTTGTCGTCCGTTAAGGATCCTCGTCGTCCGTCAAGGATCCTCGTCGCCTTTCAAGGGTCAATGTCGCCCTTCAAGCTCTGCTCGTCGCCCGACAAGGTTCTTCTTTGCCTTTCAATATCTCCTCATTACCCTTCAAAGATCCTCATCGCCTATTAAGGATCATCATCGCCCTTTAAGCTCTCTTCGTAACCCTTCAAGCTTCCTCGTTGACCTTCAAGCTCTCCTCGTCGCCCGTCAAGGATCCTCGTCGCCAGTCAAGGATCCTCCTCGCCCTTCAGAGCTCCTCATCGCCTATCAGAATCCCTCATTGCCCATGAATATCCTATCATGTTCTCCATTGAGATTTTACAAACAAAACAAGTAAGACGTTGTTTTTTTCGTAAAAATTTAGTCAAACATTGAGTCGAGGATGGTTAACTTAACACCACCGTGTTTCGACTAAATGAATTTATTTTTATCAATTCATGATACCAATGACATGAAAATATACGCCGGAGAAATCCACGATTTCTCCGAGAAAAATTGTAAAACATACATAAATCGTAAAACGGTTTGAAATGGCCTAAACACGATAAAAGCCCACTTATGATTTAAGTCGAGAACCAGCCCAAATTTCAATGTCGGTTTCTTTGACTCGAATAGAGAAAATAGGAAAGATGGATAAATGTGAAGTTTCCAAGATAAACATAAATTTTGAGAAGATAAGGAAAAATCTGCGCAAAAGGATAAACTCATTTCAAGGCAGAAAAGGAAAGACGGCCGACCTTGGAGGCATATATAAAGAGGACTTAGGCGAAGAGCAAATGAGACAGAAAAGTCGCAAAGAAACTTAGCATTTAGAGAGATTCTAGGCAATTTCGTTTTTGTTATCGAACTGTGAATCTATTAGGTTATAGGTTGTTAGGACTAGAGAATTTGTTCACAGCTCTCGCGGCCGTAGCTTTCAACATGTTGTATCAATCGCAACGCTCTTACGCGGATTCAAAATAAAAACATCTTTCTTTTTGCTCTCAATTTTATATTGTTTACTTGTTTTCATCCTTAACTTGATTACTTGTCGTTGGTTTCCTAGAAATCAAAGTAAAAAATTTTTACTTTCCTCCACCAACTAGATCGATAAGGCAAATTTCGGTTCCTACAGCCGTCACCTTAACATGGGAAAACACCAGAAACGAATATGCATTGTCCAACAAGACTCGCGTAAGGTTAAGAGTAAATTACTGGTTGAAAAGTCACACCTAAAACATAAGATTACCCATGCATAAGATACATTTATGGTTTATGCTATAAAGGTTGCTTGTGACACAAGCGATAGAGAAGAGACGGTTAAACTATCATGGCTTGTGGTGACATGATCTCGCACTTCTGACAACAAAAGCTCTACCTAAAGTGACTTACGGTTGCGGAGCAGATTGGTGATCAACGGTGTTGTGACGTTCGCTCCGATCTATGGCCGCATCTTCTCTCCATCTCAGTACGTAACCACAACGGCAATGTCAATTAAAGTTGTATCACAAGGCTTTGTCTATGGTGATTACCTCTGTCTCTCTAAGTTTTCTCTAACCTCTCTCTAGAGTCAAAGTTAATAATCAAAAGTGAAAGTGGTGGCCGATGACCCTTGCCGCCCGTTACCTACCCTTTTCTTTTGTTTTTTTTTTTGTTTGTATATTATACCTTCGATCAATGATCGATCTTAAGGTTCGCTTTGGCGATTTGGCGATTTTGAAGTGTAAAATTCAACCAGTTTCAGAGTTATTTATCATTCTTATATTTCTCTGGATTCGGTTGAATCTACATAAAATCCATGTCACTTTTCTTATGCTCCAGTTTGAAATTCCGGTTGATTTTATGGGCTTATCATCCTTTACTGGATATCCTTAATTCTTTATTTTGATTGGAATAAATCTTCGCTTCTAAATATGAGTTAGGCAAAGTATCCTTGAAGAATAGAAAATTAAGTTGTTTTGACGGGAAAATGGGTATTTTATTCCCCAACTATTTGAAATCAGCACTTTTAATACCCAAGTATTGTTTGCGCAAATTTATTCCCGAACTTATTGTTTACTGTGCAAAATTGGCCACGAAATAGTCAACAGTTAAAGTCTAAACGGAAAGTTAACGATTTCCGTCTAATTTTTAACGGTTGAATATTTCAAACCCAATTTTGCGCAGTTAACAATTAGTTCGGGAATAATTATGCACAGTTAATACTTGGATATTAAAAAATACCGATTTCAAATAGTTGAAGAATAAAAACTATACTTTTATTATGAGTTTTTAAATTAAAATATCAATCAAATTTTTAAAATTCAAGTTAATTTTTTTTATCAAATTGGATAAAAATTTATAAACTAATTAGAAATGTTGCCAATGCACAACATTGATGTCTAAAGCAGAGATCCATAAACAATATATATATATATATATATATATATGTGTGTGTGTGATTTTACATTATTTTTGGTTAATTTTGAAGACAAATATTTAAATTGTGAAAGCTTATACACATTTATTTCATATATAAATACTGCAAAACATTTATTATTATCAAAGTTAAATATAAAATTCTTGTTATTTACATTTATAAGATAACTAACTGATCATTTTGGATATTTGTTTTAGATATATGTATGTTGTACATAAGCTATCGATATATATATTCGTAATAATTTATATGTCAATGCACAACTAAAATAACATTTAATGGGTTTTAAATCTAGATTTTGTAACTAAATATTACAAAGATGTATCCAAAATAAATTTTAGAAGGATATACTGGTTTCATCCAAATTGATAAATTTTATTAACTCATTTAAAAACTAGTATATATATATATATCTTGATTGAAACTTATATAAATCATAATAAAATATATATGAACGATCTTACAAACTTATAATAAAATATAAGTTTTAGCATGGTCTATATAATTTTATAATGATATACAGTTTTTACTATAACCAATACATATTTTTATGATTTGTATAACCTTTACAAAAACTACAGTAATAAAACACTTATATAGATCATAATAAAAGCTTATAGACATTGAATGCGAATAAATAAAATCTATATTTATCCAATTTGATAAATTTTCTTAATTTGAATTTTAAAAATTGATTGATATTTTAATTTAGAAACTATAGTAATAAAACACTTATATAGATCATAATAAAAGCTTATAGACATTAAGACATTGAATGCAAATAAATAAAATCTATATTTATCCAATTTGATAAATTTTCTTAACTTGAATTTTAAATGATTGATTGATATTTTAATTTAGAAACTTATAATAAAATATAGTTTTTATTCTTCAACTATTTGAAATCAGCATTTTAAATACCCAAGTATTAATTGCACAGAATTATTCTCGAAGTAATTGTTAACTGTGCAAAATTAGGTTTGAAATATTCAACCGTTAAAAATTGGACGGAAATCGTTACCTTTCGTTCAGACTTTAACGTTGACTATTTCGTGATCAATTTTGCATCAACAATTAGTTTGGGAATAAATTCATAGCAATACTTGGGTATTAAAAGTGCCGATTTCAAATAGTTGGAGAATAAAATGCCCATTTTCCCTTGTTTTGACCAAGTATTGTTGGCTGAGAACAGGATCAGTAAAGTTGAAGGAAAGTATTCTAACAAAAACTTATTCTCACTACCGCACATATTTTCTCACTATTCCTCTTTTTTCTTCCATCCCTTCTTATCCTTTCTTTCTTTATTGATTTATTTTTTCAAATGTTGCGGGACCCACAAAACTTTTTCTTTTATTTTCTATTTTTCGGATGGATCCCATCTAATTTTTCTACAGCGACCAGTTTCTTTTTCCAAAATTTTCCATTGTTTTTCTTAAAAATATTTCTTATTAAAATTAATTATTAATGGTTAATATCGCTAAAAATTAAAATTTCAGTTTATCTTAAACTTATATTTTATAAACAATAAAATAATAAAATAAATTATTTCGGTAATATTTTAATCAAAAATTAATTTCAAATATAAATTTAATTAAATATTCATATAAATTATTTTCCTAAACTAAACTTTTCCATATTATATAAAATTTACCAAATTTAAAATAAGACATTTCATGTTTTACTCAACAACTAATTTCAAAATATTTATATAAATTTTTCAATAATATTCAAAATAAATATTTAATAAAATATTTATTTAAATAATACTTTTATACAAAATTTTCAAAAAAATATTTATAAAAGTTTGGGTTATATAAATTATTTCAAAAATATAATAAATATTAATAAAATATTTATATAAATTATTTTCTTTAATTTAAGTTTTATATATATTATATAGCCTTAAATTTTAAAATAAGATATTTCATATTTTACTATTTATTTTGTAATTCAATTTGAAATCTATATAAAATATAAATAATATTCTCTTTGTTTCATAAAATAATTTTTGAATTTTTTTCTTGTTATGTAAAGAGTATCATTTAAGATTCCAATTCTGTTATATCTATTTTTATTTTAATATTATTTGCAAAATTATTTGATTTTATCAATCATTTATTTGTCTTAAATGTTTTTGATTAAATAGATGTGTTTATTAAAAACATGAATGCATTTAAATAATTTTTAATCTTTGTGAAAAATATTAAATTTACACTCTTATTGAAACGGAATGATATATATTTTTTTAAAAAAATTTGAAGATTTGATATTATATTTTTATTTATATAAATGTGTATTGTGAACTACTAGCACTACTGCAACTACCTTGTATTACTTTGGATTACCTTGGAGTACAATGTATTATACATATTTCTAAGAACTTTATATTTTCTGCTTATTATATATTTTAGCAGATATAAAACTTATATATATTGAATTATTTGTCCACATATGTGTTTAGATTTCAAATTAATCATGAAATCTTTAATATTTATTAAGTTGTTAGAAAAATTATCATTTTCAAAAAAACTTCTTTATACTTCCATTTCTAATGTCTTGATGGTGATGTCATAATAAGGTGAATTAGGCAAATTACATATTTTCAGATTTTTTTTCCTATAAAAATGTTATATACCATCAAAAACTCTCTAAATGAATTGGTTCTACTAGAAATACTTTATTTTCACGTGGTATTACTTATAAATCTTGAAATCAGCAAAAGTATTACTATGAACAAGATAATATTTCTACTACTTTAAGTACTACTAAGTGTAAATTTAACAATAGTGTTTTTTGAATATATGGCATGTAGATATTTTAAATGAGTAAATTTTAAATTATATTTTAATAACATGTGCTAAATATGTAATACATGTTTTAGACATGTTTGATTTTTTTTTATCATAGTAATACCTAGTAAAACTAGTAGTTTAAAAGTTCTTTTGCACTTAATGTTTTAAGTTTATTTTTTCTTCACTTAGTTGTAAATATACTACTAGTTTATGGTATACACGTTTTACATGTATGATTTAATATTTTTTAAAAATAATAAATATATGCTAAATGCCAATTTTTAAAGAAAGAGATTCTCGAACTATACGACCAACAAAAACAATTTTTGTTGCTAGTATTTCATTTGAACCCTAACAAATGATAAAAGTCTATTAGCTTTTTGATCTGTTCAGAAATTTTCTTGTCTGTACACGTACGTTCGGGTTGAGTCTATAGCCTAATGAAAAAAATTTGATTATCGGAGATTAATTAGGAATTAATTTTAGGATTTGATTCAAATTATATATAAATGTAGTTATGTAAATATACACATAGATAACACGTGTTAGACATATTTTATTACACGTTTTTATGAGTTTAATTTGTCATAGTAATACTTAATAAATTTAGAGTTTTATTAAACTTAAATACAAAATGTAGTTATGTTATACAAAAAATAACATGAGGTCTGGTGGCATACTCCTTATTTGTTATCAATATTGCCCCAGGCTCGATACTTTCTTCCCATTAGTTTAAAGAAAGAGATCCCCGACCTGATTTGACACGACGAACGAACATGATTAATGCAGGATTTCTTAAGGAGGATTTCTTAGCACATATAAGAGATGTCGCTTAACTTTTAACTAAAAAATTAAGAGATGTCTCTTAGGTTTTTTTTAGTTAAAAGCTAAGAGACGTCTCTTATATTCGCCAAAAGACCCTTTCTAAGAGACCTGCATTAATCATGGTCTAACAATTTTATTTTACCGAGAGTTAACATAAGATTTTATTTTATAAGACAAAATTATATACAAAATGCAACTATGTAAATATTCACAAAGATAACTTGTAATCTGGTGTTATATTGCTTGTTTGTTAACAAGACAGCCTCGTGTTAAATACCCAGTTTCGTTAATTTATTTGGTTAGGATTTTTTTATTTATTATCAACTTAAACAGACTCATACTTATTCTCTAAACCATACCGGTAACTGCACATCCATGTGAACGACGAAAGACGGTTATTTTCTGACATTTTGTGCTAGACTATCAGCCCTTAAATTCTGCGTTCGTGGTACATGAATAATCTCTGAGCTGATGAAACTTTCTTGCAGGGTCTTGATGTCTTCCAGATAACTTGCAAAGGCGGGCCATTCTTCTGGTTCTGAAACCATCTACACCAACTGAGAACAATCCGTTGCAAACGTGACCCTAAACTGACGCAAATTCTTCATACACTCCATTTCCCAAAGTAGCGCTTCCACCTCCGAGTGAAGAGGGGAGAGACTAGCCTAACATTTCTTGCCCCCATCAAACCATCAAAGCCTTCTAGAGTACTATACAAATCTCTTCCTGAAAAAAAACTCACTATCTTTCCACGAACCATCTGTAAAACACCAACACCCTGGAATTGATGGTAAATTTGAGGGTTTCCCTAGGATCAATGTCTAAATTACTGAAAACCTTATTATTCCTTCCTTTCCAAATGTACTATAAAATCCATGAAAATTGATGATCATCCATTTTCGGGTGAACTATCCAGAATAGATAATCCATATTTGTGAAGAGAGAACTAGTGGGGAAAATAGCTGGATTTGATGGTATTTGTGAGAGGGCCCAAACCTGACGTGCTGGAAGGTATCCGAAAAACACATGGTTAATCGATTCCTCTGAAGCTACACATCTGGCACAACATATATCACAATGTAGTCCTCTCGCTTGCAGATTTTTCTTAACTGCTATACATCCCAACACCAATTGCCATAAGAAATGCTTAATCTTCGGTGGGCACCGTATTTTCCAGCAGAATGTTTTTAGTATATCAACTGTGGATCCAAACACTACTGGTGATTTTTCCTTGTCTGGGTAAACCCGTTCTACTTGGTAACCTGATTTGACCGTGTATTTTCCATTTTTTGTGAAATGCCATCCATTCCTATCCACAATATAATTTCTGCTTAGTGGTATACTTTCTATTATGTTTACATCATGGGGATCCACTAAAGCCCGAATTGCCTGCGAGTTCCAAGTTCGACAAGCTGAATCAATGAGAGAGTCAACTGTAAGGTCTGGGTAACTGTTATGCTGTTTTTTATTTGCTGGTCTCGGGCGATTGGTTGGGAGCCAGGGATCGTTCCATACCGAGGTAGATGATCCTGACCCATCCTTTTAATTAGTCATTTGCTAACCAGAGATTTAGCAGATATAATACTCCGCAATCCATATGACGGAGAATACGAACGTATCGGTTCCAAGGGTGAGGCATTCCTGTAGTACCGTTCTTTAAAAACTCGAAAGAATAAGGTATTTGGTTGATGTGATTATACACAAAAGTAACTTGTGGTCTGGTGGTATGCTTCTTAGTTCTTAACTTTACAACTCCGAGTTTGATACTCGGTATTGATAATCTTATTTTGTTTTTATTTTCTTAATTAGTGGTAATTTCGTAATGATTTCTTCATCATCCTATTAGGGTTTTTCCGATTCTGAAATTTTTTTTCTAGGCCGCCATGGAATTTCTTCAAAGAATCTCCATTTTATAGGTTGTAGTTGTTGTTTACACATCAAAAGTATAACTTTATCCATATTAATAAATTTGGAACTTAAAATTCGCGAAAAACAAACATATTTTTTTTAATTATCCTCACCATTGATATGGTTTAGAATCACGAAGAACAGAACATTGATATGACATTGAGCTCCCCATGCTTGGGCTAGTTTAGAGGGTCTAGCTTAGGTTGGGTTGTAGTTTAGATAATTCGATTAAGAGTATTTTAGTACTTAGCCACATTTCTGTAATTAAAAGAAAATAAAAAGAAAATAATTTATTAAGAGGGACAAAATAGTATAAACGTGGGAGGTTCTATGGAAAATTAGAATAAAGTCAGCTTCATATCTGGTGAGTGAATGAAGGCATCTTGGTATGAACAGCGATAAAAGAAAGGAGATACAAGTTGATTCGGGCAAAAGATGATGGATAAATGAGAAGGTCTGACAATAGATTCTAGCAAAGCCATGCTCGAAGCTTTCGGGCAAAGTATTCAGTGGCGGAACTCTCAGTTCGTGCATGATAGACACACAATGGTATACGTGTCGTAACAAGACATCCGAAGTGTTATGGATGGCGAGTTGGAATCGATTAGGTTATGTATGAGCTTAAATTTTCTAATTTGCTTTGTATCTTGTTGGACCTCGTGTACTAAAAGCTTGTATCACTTGTATTATGGTTTATTGGACTTATAAAAATGAAATAGAAAGTTGACACAAAAAAAAAACAATTGTGTCTTGTTGGGCTTAGAAAGGGAAGCACAAAAACTTGGTACGGGTTTGGAGTCGTTGCGCCTTAGGCCTCGATTCATCAACTTAAGCTAATCCATTCTCATGAAAATAACTCGTATGTTAATCAAGCTCTTAATATCAATTCTCATTGGTTAATTGACCTGAAGCATGCATAAAATTTAATGTATAATAGCCACTAAACATGCTAGCTTGTTGGCTACACATGTAAAGCACATTTGTTGGTCTTTCGATATTTCATCGAACATCTTTCGGGCATGAAACAACTTATGATCTAGATTATAATTTTCCAACCTAATCTAATACTAGATTCGGATCCGCACGTCCTTGCGAGTGTTGTATCAATTTAGTGATAAATTTAAACTTGCATGAAAATAACCTTATCTAAACTAAAGTTAATATTTAAATTTGAGTAACATAGAACTAAAATTTATTTTTAGAGCATTTTTTTATTTTATGTTTATATTTGCATAAAAAATTTTAAATAATTTAAATTCTTGGTGATATGTAGTTATTAGTTGGTATTAAATACTTTAATATTGAGATATCAACACAATAATAAGGCTAGAATCTCTCCAGCTACACCTCAGCATTGTTGAGCTTTACGGAAACGACATATCATTAAATGAAAAAGTTTGAAAAGTCCATCAAAATATTTCAATCATACACATCATATTAAATAAGCAACACATAAGACAATAATCACTTTTCACGTTTCTTCAAATGCTTTATCAGTCTGTAATGTCTGCTACACCAAGCGTCATTTGTATTTTCATAGCAAGTCATCGTTTTAACTTACTCATATCCAAAGTTCTTTGATTATCCAGTTATAGAACTTTATAGTTTCTACAAAACTCTTGCCAATTAAGCTACGCTTTTGCAGATATAATTGACGCTTGTTTGTTTTCTAAATATAAATTTTTTTGTTTTAGTGGAATTTTGGGGTTTGCTGTAGACTTTTGTTCTTGCACTTAAGTTATAACAAGCATGAGCTGTAACCAGTATTAATTAGAAAAAGGTGTGGAAAATAGAGGATATAATAAGTGAGACTCATAGATGTATTATTCCTTTTTGAGTCTTTGTAAGTATTTTTGGGTACCCAATGGGTACCCGGAGAAAAGTAACTATTGAGCATTTCTGGAACCACAAGTCTTTGTGAGTCCATGTCTTATCAGAAAGGTTAATCGGGTGTCCAAAGTACCTAAAATATTTTGTATATATTAGTTATATTTAGATATTTTGAATATGTTTTTTGATATTATGGATAATTTATAAATTTCAAGTTTGGGTTTTCAGTTATAATTTCGGATTTCATGTAATATTAAAAAAAATCAATTTTGTTTTGGATATTCGTATAAAATTTTAGGTAATTTTTTGGTTTCTCAGATCAAATTTCAGGTAAAGTTTTGGGTATTTTGGATATATGAATATATTTGGGTGCTTCTTTGAGTTTTCGGATATGTTTTTATGTCGGTTTCGGGTTTTTGAATATTTTTTAGGTTTTCTTCTAATTTTCTTGTGGAAAAGTATAAACAACTATGTTGTCCACACATATAATATACTGTATGTGCTTCGTTATAGTGCTTCTTTCTTTTAACTCTAAGAAATAATATTTTTTCCATCAACCTATACAGACTCATGTAGACACCGTAAACAAAACGATTGCTCTGGATCCATATGAACGACAAACGACGGTTGTTTCCTTACACTATGTGCGAGACTGTCCGCCTTCAAATTATATGTTCTGGGTATATAAATGATCTTGAGCTGTAAAAATTTTCCTTCAAGGTCTTGATATCTTCCAAATAACTTGCAAAAAGTGGTCATTCTTCTGCTTCCGAAACCATCTTTCCCAATTGAGAATAATCTATTGCAAATATGACCTGAAACTTATGTAAATTCCTCACACATTCCATAGTCCAGATGAGTGCTTCCACGTCCGAGTGAACTGGTGAAAGAGTCGCCCTCGTGTTTCGTGCCCCCATTAATCCATCAAATAATGTACTGTGCCAACCTTGACCCGAATAACTGTGGGAATCGAAATTCACACCGTCGATTTCCGTATAGATTAGTAAAGTTAGGAAAACCCTAATTTCCCAGAGGTCCGGATTCTCTGCGAGAGCCAACGACAAGTGACCAAATAAATGTAGAAAAATATGTAAAGACAATAAATCGAGTTTGGAAAAAGTAGATCTTTATTTCGAGTTTGCGTATGAGTGTTCCAGAAGCAAAAGCATACAAGAAGCTTGTCTGGAAACGGGATTACAAAGAAAATCGTATGAAAAAAGCAATAAGACGAGACTAAGTTTATCAGCAGTACCACCTATGTCAAGAGAAAACCTATGGCCGCAACTCGCTTAGCAATAGACGAAAAAGACGAAAAATGTTTTGAAGATTTGGGACTGAACCTTATGAAAGGCTTCCTACGTATCCCTTTCGAGGATCAAATCGAACATAGTTCAATTAGAAAGATCTAAACAAGAGATCAAACTGCCTGGGCGAATTCGTCTAGTATGAGTGCAAGTCAAAGAAACAGGCATGTAGAGAATAATGCCGAGAGTTTCTAAGTGCAGAGTTCTAAAGTCTAAGAAAGTCCTCCTTTATCTTTATCTTTAGCTTTAGCTCCCCTTATATATGCCTTCTAGGTCGGTTTATCGTTTTAGGGAAATATTCCTTTTTCATCATTATCTTGGAAACTTGACATTTGTTTTTCGATTTCGCGAGATTTTCCTCCTTCTACAAGTAAGATAGACCGTCATAGCATAGGCGGGCTTGATTTCGAATGAAATCGTAAGTGGGTTTTGGGCCGTGTCCTATTCCTCTTCGGACCATCTTCTGACTTGAACGGTTTTACAATTTCTTCGAAAGTGTGCTCCTTGGTACGACGTCGATCCAACGAGGAAGTTCATACTTCTTGTATATTTTAGATGATTATGGTGTTAAGTTAACCGTCGCCGTTTTACGATAACTATGAACTTCATTCGGGAATATGGACCTTGACGGTTCTCATCGAAAGATTCTAATGGTAACTCCGATCGAGACGAAACGAGACACTGATATTTTCGAGGTTCAACGGAAGGCACAAGATTTAATCCAAATCGCCAAGATGGCGAGTTAGATGTCTTCGAGAGCTCCAACTCGCCAAGATGGCGAGTTGGATTGTGTGTGTGTCTCGGTCTTCTCGATAGCTTCCTCTCGCGAGGAAGACTAACCACTCTTCAGTAAAACAGGCATAACTTCTGATCTAACCGTTGGATTGACTCGTGGCATTGGAAAGCTAACTCAAAGCTCTAGCTTGTGTCAAAAAATCAGCTCAATCGCACCATGGGAAGGTCTCCATCCATGTCCAAACATCTGACGTGTCAGTGCAGTTCTGCATGAAGACCATTGTGCTTGGTTCAACTGGCTAAAATGGCGAGTTGGCCATGCTTCTCGATCCAACTCGCCAAGATGGCGAGTTAGTCCTCTCTTCTATTTTTTCTTTTAATTTTTTTTTGACCCAACTCGCCATCTTGGCAAGTTGGAAGTGCTCCAACTCGCCAAGAGGGCGAGTTGGCCTTGTTTCAGGGTCCAACTCGCCAAGATGGCGAGTTGGTCTTGTTTCATGGTCCAAATCGCCATCTTGGCGAGTTGGAAGTGCTCCAACTCGCTATATTGGCGAGTTGGTTGTCTTGCTTGGCCTGATTCGTTTATCCGTTGAGTCTGTCGGTATGTTTGGACAACTGAACCTTCGTACTTGTTTCGTTATCCGAGGCTTAGAGTAATCTTTCTCAGGTCTTATTTTTTTTAATTCCTTTTCAGAATTGATTTGAAACTCGATTTAGGTTTCTCGCGCTCTTTTTTTTTTTGTTTCAAAGATCACATTTTCCGAGGACTTTCAGGCATTGATTCTGTCGTGACCGATTTTGACCCCAACAGTTAGCCCCCCAGCTCGTTAGAACCGTGAGGTTCTAGCCCGTGGCTTGGCAAGTTAGGCAGAATTAATGGTTGAAAAGGTCCGTCGTAAGTGGTCTTTCGCCCTCCTAAGAATGGTATGCGATAAGATTGGGGCTGCGCCTTATGACGGCTGCCTACGTACCCTTGATGGAGGGATCAAGCCTTTCGTAGTTCATCTTGGAGTTAAGATTCTTATGATCTTTTTTCCAGCGAGACCTTTACGGTCTAGTTGTATGTTGTGAAGAGATTATCGGGCATGTTGCTGCCAATGGCATCTTTTGGACTTTTGTCAGCCTCGAGACTAGCCTCGTAGGCTGTTTGCTTCGGCCAAATGTGGCCGTATTTATGTTTTCGGGACTGACAGCGTGTGTCTTCGAATCCCAGCCGCTTTGCGACTTTTTAAAATGAATTGTGCTTCGCGTTTTATGAGCATGTTTGTATTCGTTTGAATGTAGAGGGAAGAGTACGAGTTGTCATCTCATAATTTAACTCTGGGTGAACTGCTACATTTGTGATCTGTTTCAAGAGTTTTCCGCATCATGCAAGCTTGCGGGATTTATGGAGATGCGCGAATAGTAGCCAAGAGATATATTTTGGGATCTCGTATCAGGGTGTTTGAAACTATGCCTAGAGATGTTAGAGACCAGTGTGTTGGGTTTAGAGTAAGACCTAGGTCTAATAACGGCTTTAGGGGGTGCGATGACTACTTCGACTTACGTTCCCATATCGTTTTCAACCTGATTCTGTCCCGCTATAAAGTCCGCGATATGTTCTCGGCTTATACGACTTGTATGGTAGGAATCGAGCATCTCTTCGGGGAACTGACCAAAATTTTGGATTTCTTTTATAGCGCTATTACCCTTGTGTCGGGTGTCCGAGAGCTACCTCTACGAGATGACTTAGTCTGTTTAGGACGTTAAGAGCTTGTTGTGATCAACAACAAACTTATCGGTAGATATTACCGTTTTTGATTCTTCGCGAAGGACATGTGTTTTTTATGAAGATGTTAGTGCATATGACTGTCTGGTCTTCCAAGAAGGTGTTTTTATCGAGGAAGGTGATTTTACCGAAAAATGAATCTTCGGGCGTATGCGTCGTCTCGCGATGCAGAAGATTGGTTATTTTTTCGTATGCCACTTTTCGTGCTTGAAATGTTTGCGGGCTTGAAAAGTTTCTGTGTTGCAAGGGTTTAGCCTTAACCCTGTGTTGGAGAAACGTCTTGGTTTGTCTGCGGATGTTCGCAGCCAAAACTGTTGTTCCAGTTTCGATGTTAAGTACTTTGATTTATGATGGTGGGATTAGGACCAAGGGGCCGCGTAGATTTGTTCCTGGGAAGAAGCGTTCACTGTGCTTTGTGAAGTCTTGGCCTTCCGGGATTTGTTAAGGATGACTCGTATAACTCTAGGAGATTTTTTACGAGTGTTTCCTTTCATGCTGCGTTTTACGTGTAAAAGTTGCGGGCTTTAAGTGAATTATGTGGAATTTGGTCGATTATCGACAAGTTTAATTTTTCCGTTAACCGTTTGGTTGGTAGGACTGAATTTTGTTCTGAAAAATTTATCGTAGAATTTCCTCTCGGGTTTATACGACAAATAATCTATGTAATCGTCACTTGGCCTTTTACGACAAATCGTGGATCGTTGTTTTTTTTTAGCCGTTTAGGTGATTGGAGTGGTGGTCGCTTGATTGCTTGGGATGAAGGTTGTGTTCAGCCGTACAGCCAAGGACGTTGTTGGTAAAGGACCAGACCATGGAACTTTTTTTTTACGATCATCCTCAAAAAGACGTCGAATTCTGGTTTGGGCTTTACGGGGAGGTGTAGTTGGTTGAGGGCCAAAGAACGTTTTCCGAGACTGATAGGCCAAGTACAGCGGAGCTTTCCGTGTTATGGCTGATGGTTGTTAAAACGAGTTTCCACTTTGGGTTAAGTTATACGATGAATGTTTCATATACTGTTTCCTTAAGTCGTATAAAATTGTTTCCTTTTTATCTAAGGAAGACGAATTTTAAGAGGCTTGACGCAGAACCCTTGTGGATTTGGTTGTGAGGTGATTTCCTGCTCGGATGTAACCGAGGAAAGTGAGAGGTAGAAGTCTGCAATCTTCATGAAGCTTCGTTTTCATTATACGAAAAATTATCTATGACAGTTCTCCGTAAGGTCCGTTTTGTTTATTTCTGAAAGTTGCCTCGTATGACTTGAATCGTATGTACGGAGGAATTTTCGTGAAAATATTATGAGAGGGACTTCTCATAAAAGTAACTGGAGAGTGTTTTTTCGTAAATCGCTCGGGAAATTTGCGAGTTGTTTTGTAGTAACCCCGGTCTTGTTTTCCCGTAGGATGTTTCGTATAAAACGTTTTGGTTATACAAAAATAATGGGTGACCACTTTTACAAATATAGGAAATCGAAAATTTCAAAGTTGCGATGTTTCCGCGGATTACACGGGACGCGTTTCTGCTTTGATTTCTATCTTTTGCTAAATTTCCTTGGAATCACCCATGGAGTTTTACAGAAGGTTATTTTGTTATGATGTAGTCGTGAGAACGATTTTTCGATGCTTTTCTGTGACTCACCAGGTTCAACGGACTCTGAAAGCAATGCTTTGATGCTTAAAGATTTCTCGTATAATTTTTGACTTTTATACGAATATTGTTTTATTAAGTCAAAAAGGTCTTCCAGAATTTTGGCTAATCATCGAGTGTTAGTTTGATATCGGTACAGGTTTTCTTCACGTATGATCGCAATAAAAGATGCTGTATAGTCCTCGAGATTCTGTTCGTGATGGTGTAGATATGTTGCTAGCATTTAGATGAATCTTAGATTGTCGTTTGCGTTTTTGGGATGATTTTAATGAGGCGTTGGAATGCCTAAGTGTTTTTCGATGATGGGGATGATTGACAATCTGGGTCGGTTTAAAGATGACGCCTGGATTGCAACTTGCTGGTTTTCAGGTTGACAACTTGGAATATGTCGGTCTTTTATGAAAATTACTAGGAACGCATCGATTTTAAGATGATGTTCGTGTCTCCAGTTCTTTCTTTCTTTAGGAAGCGAGCTAAGTGTGCATGGTGATCGTTTCTCGATTTTAGATCGGTTAGCAAGATCCGCCTGAACAGTTTAGGGAACAATAGATCGAGATAGGAAAAATTTCCTAAGACTTAGTTCGCTAGACTATCCACCTAGATTCTAAGTTCCTAAAGTTTATTGAAATCTTCAAAGCGTTTTTAATTCTTTGTACCTTCCTACGAAAATTTCAAGTCGCACATACCTTAGTTTTCTTGAAGATCCGGATTTGCCTCTTCTCCGTCTTGATTGCTTATTTCTCCTTCCTCTTCTAGTGTCAGTACGCCCTTTTCGATATTGGTCTTTGTCCTTTGAATCTTGACAATTATCTTTCCTGCGAGTGAGAGATAGGCCGTCATAATATCATTGGGCTCGATTCCGTCTAAAATCGTAAGTGGATTTTTAGTCGTGCTTTAGACCTTTCTGGCTATTTTCGACTTAAACGTTTTTACTATTTCTTCGAAAGAGTACGAGAAAACAAGTCTTTGCGGTTTTATCGTAAAGTTCCAGTGGTAACTCCAATCGAGACGAAACAAGAGGCATTTCGATAAGGATTCGAAAACGCAAAGAAAGAGGCAAGGGCGAGTAAGATGCTCAAGAGGGCAAGTAGGATGCCAAGAGGACGAGTACGAGTAAGCCAAGGAGTTTTGGCGAGTCTTACTTGTTTTCGTCGTAAAATCTCTACGGAAACTCCGTTTGAGACGAAACAAAAAGCAGTCGGATCGAGATTTGGAAGAGAACACAAAGGAGGAGCCCTTGGGGCTGATCCAACTCACCGAGTAGGATTCCCAAGAGGGCGAGTAGGAGCAAGCCGAGCAGTTTAGGCGAGTCTTACTTGTTTTCGTCGTAAAATCTCAACGGAAACTCCGTTTGAGACGAAATGAAAAGCATTCCAATCGAGATTTGGAAGAGAACACAAAGGAGGATCCCTTGGGGCTGGTCCAACTCTTTTTTTTTTATCGTAAGATCTCAACGGAAACTCTGATTGAGAAGAAACGAAAAGCGTTTCGATCGGGATTCAAAAGAGAACGCAGAGGAGTAGCCCTTGGGGCTGGTCCAACTCGCCATTAGGCGAGTTGGAGGGAGTAATGGCGAGTTGGATGTGGTCAACTTGCCCATGGGGAGTTGCCCATGGCGAGTTGCGCTTGGGCGAGTTCCCATGGCGAGTTTCCCACGTCCATGGCGAGTTGCCCATGGCCGTTGCTCATTGCGAGTTTTCCATGGTGAGTTGGACATGGTCGGTCAAACTCGGACAAGGCCGAAGCCGAGTCGTGGTTGCTTGCTGGTGACCTGGACGGTGGGGAAGTGACGGACGTCCGTTTTCCCTTTTTGTCGTTATTATTTTTTTTATAGGGAAGAATATTTCTCGTTTCGGTGGAGGTTTCGAGTGATTCAATGGAGATCAACTTTGTTCCTTCAAAAATTATTCGAATGAAATACAACAGTGGGTTATTGGCGATTCAACTTTCTGTTCTTCTATTTTCGAGAGTTAATCTAGGCTATTTGCGCAGTTTTGAAGAGAGCAAGTATTATTTTTCCGAAAATTTTTTTGGAATCAAACCCTTACGGGCCAAGATTTCTCCAAATCGGTAACAAGAAAAAATTTTCGGGGTGTTATAGATTTTATCATTGCCCTTTCTATTTAGGCAGAGAAATCGGAATCATTTCGGTGCTCTTCTGTGGCGAAAAGTCGCGACTAGGTTTTCTATTTTGTCGAGCACTGCGGCGTTTGCGTAATCGTTGGCCGTAGGAGCTTTCAGTGCTGCGAGTTTTTCTATCATATATCCAAACATCGTTTTGATAAAGCATTTTGCGGCTGTGAGTAAGAGTAATCTGACCCCCTCCTTCTAGCGCCAAACTGTGGGAACCGGAATTCACACCGTCGTTTTCTGTTTAGATTAGGAAAGTTAGGAAAACCCTAATTTCCCAGAGGTCCGGATTCTCTGCGAGAGCCAACGAAAAGTGAACAAATAAATGCGGAAAAATATGTAAAGACAATAAATCGAGTTTGGAAAAAGTAGATCTTTATTTGGAGTTTGCGTACGAGCGTTCCAGAAGCAAAAGCATACAAGAAGCTTGTCTGGAAACGGGATTACAAAAGGAAATCGTATAACAAAAGCAATAAGACGAGACTAAGTTTATCAGCAGTACCACCTATGTCAAGAGGAAACCTTTGGATGCACCTCGCTTAGCAATAGACGAAAAAGACAAAAAAGGTTTTGAAGATTTGGGACTGGACCTTATGGAACGCTGCATACATACCCCTTTGATGTCTTGCATATTTACATGTTTTTAGCTATCATATCTTATGCATTTTTGCTCATTTAGATTAGGCATTAGGCATCTTTAGGCTCATTTTGCATTCATAAGTCCTTATTAGGTGTTGGAGCACACTTTGGAGATATTGAAGATGTTTGGGAGTCTTATGATGAAAAAGAAGGGTTTAAAGATGAAAATGGACAGAGACCTTAGGAATACCTTCTGATGCTAAGATTTGGTGGAGGCATGGCAGTTTGAGTTAGCTTTCCAATGGAAGTGGTTTCGAGACATTTGGAGCCATATTGGAAGAGTTATGATCAATTGAGTGGAAGCACGTCAAGCCACCCGGGTAACCACACCCGAGCCAAACCATCAGGTCATGCTGGATGAGCTCAGTACGCGGCCCGTACCACCCGAGCACGAGGACCCGGGAAGGAGGCACGAACGCGCTGCCTGGCACACGCGGGTTGCACTGCCCGCACGGGACTGACGGACTGGACGCCCAAGGACGCACCCGACCTTGCCTCACCCGCGCACCAGAAGACACCCGACAGCACCTGCCCGACCTGGACGACCCGCGCCCGATGCCAGACGAGCTCGGACGCGTCCAGCACCACCCGACCAGGACACTCGGACATCCCACAGTTCCCACTACCCGCACCAGCCTGTGCACCCGACTAGTATCACCCGCCAGCACCACCCGCACGCCCTGCCACCAGCTGGACGCCCACCACGCCGAACACACCCAGCCTAGAGGCCGCCGGCCTGGGCCGGACGAGCAGGACATACCGGCTGGTCACACCCGGCCATGGATCAGTCCAGCCTGCCGGGTGTCCCACCCCTTCCTTTCTTCCTAGCTTCTCATTGGTTGAAAATCAAGTTGGCCAAGGACCTTTTAGTAATTTTTATTTTATGTTTCTAAGGGTTTCCAAGCCCCATATAAATACTCTTGTATCCCCTTTGAGGGACTTATCTCATTATCTAAGAACACATAAACCTCTTGAGTAAAGTTTCATCTTGATTCTTAATCTCATCTTGTCTTTGTGTTTTTGATTGTTTGATTTCATATCCTTTCTTTCTCTATATGTTTGAGCTTGAATCTATCATGGATTTAAGAGTAAGCATGTGGATTAGTGAGTAGATCCTTCTAAGATCCATGGGTTAGGGTGATAGAGAGTGATTAAGTTAGATCCAAGGTGTCTATTGTTAGATCTATCATTTCCTTGCATAGATTTGGTGTTTTAAAGCTATATTTGAGTTGGCCTCTCAAGCATAGAGCTATAGGCATTTCATGCCGGAAGGTGTTCTATGAAATGCCTGAACCAACTCATCTATGCTTTTAGCTTGCTTTGCCTAAGGGATTAGTTGTCAAAGGAGCTAGGATTGCTATTAGACTCATTCTCCATGTTTGCTTTGATCATTACAGCCAAAGGGATTTGGTGTACTTGGGTGATCATTGCAAAAGAGCATTCATCTAGGGATAGAGCTTGCTTAGTTTTGTTGTCTAGGCATAAGGATTAGATTGATTGAAAAGTTAGCATCTTGGATTGAAGCTTAATCATTTGATATCAAGTCCCTATACCCATGGGTCTCACTCTCCTCATAAGAAAGAAAGTTCAATCTTTTATTGCATTTTCAATATTGTCTTAGTTTCTCAATCATCCTCTCATCTTGATAGACTTAGATTAAGCATGAACTTCTATTCCCTTTGCATTAGAATCTCTTAGAATTGGATTGACATCTTGTATTCTACAACATTTGATTAGGACCTGAAAAGGCCGGTCATCAAATTGGCGCCGTTGCCAACTTCTAAGTTGATTTTGACATTGGGATTTAGTTATTTGCTTGAGACTAAGTCATTTTTATTTTCATTTTATCTTGTGCTATTGGTTCTTGCCTCTTCTATCTTTGACTTTCAGGTGTATGATAACAAGAAGCAGAGGGGCATCCAACTTGGTTCCTACTGTTGAAGAGATTGCTGCACTTGAGAGGGAGATAGCTAGACAAAGAAGAGAAGTAGAGCAACAGGCTCATCTTCAAAGGTTGGGGTTTGAGATGGAGAATCTGCCTCAAGATGGTAATGTTCTAGGGGGCAATGGTCCAAGAGCTGACAATCCAAGACCACCACACCAGCCACATCACCAACCACGCCAAGCTAGAGCCATTGGAGCCTATGATCAACCTCACATTCATGGTCATAGGTTGGGGATAAGGGCACCAGCTGTGGAGAACAACAACTTTGAGATCAAAGCAGGCCTGCTGCATTTGATTGAGAACAACAAGTTCCATGGCCTTGCTGTGGAGGATCCCTTGATCACTTGGACACATTTGATAGCTACTGTAGCTTGTCCAAGATTAATGGAGTCTCTGAAGATGCTTTCAAGCTGAGGTTGTTTCCATTCTCTTTGGGAGACAAGGCACATCTATGGGAGAAGGCTGTTCCAAGTGACTCCATCACTACTTGGAATGAGTGCAAGAGAGCATTCCTAGAGAAATTCTTCTACCTCAAGAACAGCCAAGATCAGAAATGAGATCTCTAGCTTTCAGCAGAAGAACCTTGAGAGCTTTAGTGAAGCATGGGAGAGGTTCAAGGGCTATTGGTCTCAATGCCCACATCATGGCTTCACCAAGGAGAGTTTGCTTAGTACCTTCTACAGAGGTGCTCTACCAGAGTTCAGGAGCAGATTGGACACAGCCAGCAATGGGTTCTTCTTAGGCAGAACTGAGCAGGATGCTGAGGAGCTGGTGGAGAACATGGCCAGGAGTGACTCAGTCTACAGTGAGGAGCATGATAGGCCAACAGAGGCACTGATGAAGATGATCAGCACACAAGAAAGACCCTGAAATCTCTCAAGAAAAGTTGGACAAGCTTCTTGTAGAAGGCTAAGCAAGAGCAGCTTAACTCCATTGGGAACCAGCAACAGCAACAGCCTGCTAGGACTACTGAAGTTCATGGTGTAGAAGGTCAAGAGGAGCTGTGTTTCATCAATTCTAATGGCACATGGTATAGGAAGGAGCCTAACTTCCAATACCAAAACAACTACCAGCAAAGACCTTACTACAACAATCACCAAGGAGGTTACCAAGCAAACCAGCCTACTCAGCCCCAAGGAAGCTCTTCTCCAGCTCAGGCTCCAAGTTCCAATTTGGAGTCCATGTTCAAGCAACTCTTAGAAGCTCAAGAAAGAAATGCTAAGACCATTGGTGATGAGTTCAAGAACATCCATGCTAAGATTGATGGAACCTATTCTGACCTCAACAACAAGTACATGCAACTTGCCTCTCACCTCAAAGCTTTGGAGAGCCAAGTTGCATCCATGTCTTCATCCTCCAAGAATCCAATGGGATCTCTACCAGGAAACCAGAGAAGAACCCTAAGGACACTTGCAATGTTATCATCTCCACTTCTTCAGGGATTGCATTGAGTGATCACAAGAATGATGTTGATGAGATTGAGAGGCTAGTGCTTGGAAATCAGATTGAAAATGATAAGAGACTGGTTGTGGCCACAGCTGAAGCTAGAGTTGTGAAGAGAGCTGATAAGAAGGTTCAAGGAAGGATTGATGAGCCTAAGATTGAGACACAAGTTGAGAAGAGTGCTAACCCCAAGCTGAAAGAAGTGAAGGAAGAAGACAATGAGGTTGAGCTATCACCCTATGATAAGCTCCCTTACCCTCAAAGGTTCCTCACCAAAGCTCAGAAAAAGTGGTCTCCAAATTCAGAAAAGACCTCAGTGATATTGGAGTCAAGCTTCCAGAGATCAGCAATATGCATGCTGCTCATGTCCAAATGATGCTCATAAAGGACATTCTCACCCACCAAGCTAACGTGGCTGAACTTTTGGATATCTCACTTCTGAAGATTGATCCACCAATCCCTCCCAAGTCCCTCCCTAAGCTTGAGTCTCAAGGGAAGTTCACATTGTCTTGCTCTCTTGGTAAACTAACTATGGATGATGCTCTTGTTGATAGTGGAGCTAGTGTGAATGTCATCTCCTTGGACATGGTGCAGAGTATTGGGATTGAAAGCATGGAAACAGATACTCCTCCTCTCACCTTTGGGGATTCCTCTTCTACAACCCCACTTGGCATAATCAAGGACTTTCCCTTGAAGATTGGATACTGCACCATACCTATTGACCTCACTGTTTTGAATATGGCATCTGCAGAACGAGTCCCTTTGATCCTTGGTACTCCTTTCCTCACAATAGTTGGAGCTTGCATTGACTTTCCCAACAAGAAGGTCACTCTCATGCATGTCAACAAAGCTGTCTCCTACCCTCTCCAACCTCCAATGGAATCAGACTATTGTGGGACAATAACTCGTGATGCACAAGCTGTTGAGAAGCCCCAAGATGAAGAGGTTGTTGGAAAGAAAGAAGGTCCTGATGGAGAGTGTTCTAAGGAGTCGTGTGTTGAGCACTTGGAAAGTGCTAAAAGAGAGGGGATGGGTGGAGCCTCAAAGGCCACTCATGGCAAGAAGAAGATAGTGAAAGAGCCTCATCCTCCACCTCTTGATTTGCTCTCACACACTCTCACTCTCCATCCAAAGAAGCTCAAGGATGGAGCCATTGAGTACAAGATCAAGCATAAGGGCAGGTCCACACCATTCTCAAATGCTAGAGCCATCATCACTCCTCAGCTCCAAGATGACCCAATCAAGCTTCAAGAGCTTCTCTCTCAGGTCCTCACCATCACACTTGAAGGTGGGAAGGATCCTCCTTCTCACTAGTTCAAGAGACAAGGTAGTCAAGCTAAGTGACTCAAAACAAGCTCACTTGGGAGGAAGTCCCATGGTTATCCTTGTACATAGTTTTGAAATTTCAATTCTCTTTTAAGTTTTAATAAAAGTGGTCAAGATTTTCAGGTTGAGCCAAGCACTAGAGGAGAGAAGAATGGTGGTGAACCACTTGATCCCCATGATCCATGTAGCAGCCTCCTCTAGTTGCTATGAACCAAGCCAGCTTCTAGTCATGCCACAAGCACCATGCCCAACTCTCCTCGTGTGGTATCACTCCAACCCTTCTTGTATATACATTTGCTTTTATCTTGTTGAGGTATCTCCTTCTCTTACTCACACAGACTGTGTGATTTAAGTGTGGGTACCGGATATTTGATCATGTTTGCTTTGTGATTTTGAGTCTCATGTATTGCATTGTTCATTCATAAGTGCATAGAAAATCCAAAAATTTTAAATTTTTTGAACCATGTAGATTGCATCACTTGCTTCCTTAAGATTGAGTCTAGAGCATATAGGTTGAATTCATTTGCATATGGAGCATTGCCTTGTAAAGAACACTCGTTTGCACTGAATTTGACACCTAGTTAAACATATCAAGTAGCTTAAGCATCTTTTGAAAAGCTTGCATGCTTTGAGCCTTGAAAACTCTTCTTGAAACTTGCTTGCTTGCTTGATATTGGCATTGTTCTTAAGACCAGCTCCATCCTGAACTTAGACTTGAATGAACTTAATCTCTCTTGCATATGGGCATTTGCATACTTAGTCATGGATCTCATACACATTTGGGTTATCTTTTCCATTGTACCACCCTTTGTTAACTCAAATGGCACTCCCTTACCCTTGAACCCTATCCATTCTTTGAAGCCTACATTGATTTGCTTGAGTGAGGCCTCTTTTGATAGCTTGTCATGTGCAAAATTTTGAGAGTATTGGGAGCGACATGGATTTGTTCTCATCTCTTGCTAGCATAGGGTCATCATTTGAGCTAGCTTCTAGGATGGTGAGTGAAGTTTTTGTTACTTAATGGTTTATATCTTGGGTTTGGAATGTAACAATGTTGAGATTGATGAACAAAGAATGTATTGAGGAAGAAACACCCTAGGGACCTAGAACAGAAAAAAAAAAAAATAAGAAAGCTCTTGTATAATGTTTTGACCTTCCCCTAAAAAAAAAAAGAAAAAAAAAAAAAAAAAAAAGAAGATTCAATAAGATAGTGGGAAGGAAAGATTTAAGAGTTAGAGCTTAGAATGTGAATAGAGGTCCTTAGAGGTAGCACCATGAGAAAGAAAATGTTCATTGGGTGAGTGATGTGAGTATGTCTTCATTTTGGGTTATGGGATGAATTAAGAGGGTGTAGAACTTGTAATCACTTAGGATTTGGGTAGAATGATGAGGATGGATCCATGTATGCATGAATTGCTCCTAGTCTTAGATAAATTTTGCATAATGATCAAGCTCCTTGATTTTTGAGTGATTGCCACCTTGAAATGATGCATTGAACCCTCCTCTTCATCCATATTAGACCATTTGATCACCTAGCCAAATGATTGAGATCATGTGCCCATTTGTGAGACTTCACCTTGTGTGTGTGTGTGTGTGAATCAATGTGAGGGCTGGTTAAGAGAACATGTTGGTTGATAGGCATTGCATCTTGTGTAGAGGCATAAGAGTCATTGATAGGCCTTGTGAAGCTAGAGCATAATAAGAAAGTTTTGCTCATGCTATTTGCTATGTTTCTTTAGGATGTCAGGTTGAGTGCTATGAGTGTTTCCTGTGGCTTTGTTCCCATCCTTGCATCCACCCCCCTTGTGTTTGAAAAGTTTACTTGAGGACAAGCAAAGGTCTAGTGTGGGGGAGTTGATGTCTTGCATATTTACATGTTTTTAGCTATCATATCTTATGCATTTTTGCTCATTTAGATTAGGCATTAGGCATCTTTAGGCTCATTTTGCATTCATAAGTCCTTATTAGGTGTTGGAGCACACTTTGGAGATATTGAAGATGTTTGGGAGTCTTATGATGAAAAGAAGGGTTTAAAGATGAACATGGACAGAGACCTTAGGAATACCTTCTGATGCTAAGATTTGGTGGAGGCATGGCAGTTTGAGTTAGCTTTCCAATGGAAGTGGTTTCGAGACATTTGGAGCCATATTGGAGGAGTTATGATCAATTGAGTGGAAGCACGTCAAGCCACCCGGGTAACCACACCCGAGCCAAACCATCAGGTCATGCTGGATGAGCTCAGTACGCCCGCACCACCCGAGCACGAGGACCCGCACGGGAAGGAGGCACGAACGCACGCGGCCTGGCACACGCGGGTTGCACTGCCCGCACGGGACTGACGGACTGGACGCCCAAGGACGCACCCGACCTTGCCTCACCCACCAGAAGACACCCGACAGCACCTGCCCGACCTGGACGACCCGCACGCCCGATGCCAGACGAGCTCCGGACGCGTCCAGCACCACCCGGACCAGGACACTCGGACATCCCACAGTTCCCACTACCCGCGTACCAGCCTGTGCACCCGACTAGTATCACCCGCCAGCACCACCCGCACGTCCTGCCACCAGCTGGACGCCACCACGCGCCAACACACCCAGCCTAGAGAGGCCGACGGCCTGGACGCCGGACGAGCAGGACATACCCGGCTGGTCACACCCGGCCATGGACCAGTCCAGCCTGCCCGGGTGTCCCACCCCCTTCCTTTCTTCCTAGCTTCTCATTGGTTGAAAATCAAGTTGGCCAAGGACCTTTTAGTAATTTTTATTTTATGTTTCTAAGGGTTTCCAAGCCCCATATAAATACTCTTGTATCCCCTTTGAGGGACTTATCTCATTATCTAAGAACACATAAACCTCTTGAGTAAAGTTTCATCTTGATTCTTAATCTCATCTTGTCTTTGTGTTTTTGATTGTTTGATTTCATATCCTTTCTTTCTCTATATGTTTGAGCTTGAATCTATCATGGATTTAAGAGTAAGCATGTGGATTAGTGAGTAGATCCTTCTAAGATCCATGGGTTAGGGTGATAGAGAGTGATTAAGTTAGATCCAAGGTGTCTATTGTTAGATCTATCATTTCCTTGCATAGATTTGGTGTTTTAAAGCTATATTTGAGTTGGCCTCTCAAGCATAGAGCTATAGGCATTTCATGCCCGGAGGTGTTCTATGAAATGCCTGAACCAACTCATCTATGCTTTTAGCTTGCTTTGCCTAAGGGATTAGTTGTCAAAGGAGCTAGGATTGCTATTAGACTCATTCTCCATGTTTGCTTTGATCATTACAGCCAAAGGGATTTGGTGTACTTGGGTGATCATTGCAAAGAGCATTCATCTAGGGATAGAGCTTGCTTAGTTTTGTTGTCTAGGCATAAGGATTAGATTGATTGAAAAGTTAGCATCTTGGATTGAAGCTTAATCATTTGATATCAAGTCCCTATACCCATGGGTCTCACTCTCCTCATAAGAAAGAAAGTTCAATCTTTTATTGCATTTTCAATATTGTCTTAGTTTCTCAATCATCCTCTCATCTTGATAGACTTAGATTAAGCATGAACTTGTATTCCCTTTGCATTAGAATCTCTTAGAATTGGATTGACATCTTGTATTCTACAACATTTGATTAGGACCTGAAAAGGCCGGTCATCACCCTTTGGAGGAGTCGAACGTAGTTCAACTAGAAAGATCTGAACAAGAGATCGAACTGCCTGGGCGAGTTCGCCTAGTATGAGTGCAAGTCATAGAAACTGGCATGTCGAGAATAATGCCTAAGGTTTCTAAGTGCAGAGTTCTAAAGTCTAAGAAAGTCCTCCTTTATCTTTAGCTTTAGCCCCCCTTATATATGCCATATAGTTCGGTTTACCGTTTTACGAAAATATTCCTTTTCTTTTCGATCTTCATCATTATCTTGGAAACTTGACATTTGTCTTTCGATTTCGCGAGATCTGCCTCCTTCTACAAGTAAGATAGACCGTTATAGCATTGGCGGGCTTGATTTAGAATGAAATTGTAAGTGCGTTTTAGGCCGTGTCCTAGGCCTCTTCGTCTTCCGACTTGAACGTTTTTACGATTTCTTTGAAAGTGCGCTCCTTGGTACGACGTCAATCCAACGAGGACGTTCATACTTATCATATAGTTTAAACGATTATGGTGTTAAGTTAACCGTCACCGTTTTATGATAACTATGAATTTCATTCGGGAATATGGACCTTGACGGTTCTCATCGTAAGATTCCAATGGTAACTCCGATCGAGACGAAATGAGGGACTGATTTTGTCGAGGTTCAATGGAAGGCACAAGATTTGATCCAACTCACCAAGATGGCGAGTTGGATGTCTTCGTGTCCAGCTCGCCAAGATGGCGAGTTGGATTGTGTGTGTGACTCGGTCTTCTCGATAGCTTCCTCTCGCGAGGCAGCCTGACCGCTCTTCTGTAAAATGGGCATAACTTCTGATCGAACCGTTGGATTGCCTCCAAACCGGTGGCATTGGAAAGCTAACTCAAATCTCTAGATTGTGTCAAAACATCAGCTCAATCGCAATATGGGAAAGTATCCATCCATATCCAAACATCTGACGCATCTTTGCATTTCTGCACGAAAACCATTGTGCTTGGTCCAACTCGCCAAAATGGCGAGTTGGGCGAGTTGGCCATGCTTCTCGGTCCAACTCGCCAAGATGGAGAGTTAGTCCTCTCTTTTTTTTAAATTTTTTTTTTGACCCAACTCGCCATCTGGTCCTTGTTTCCGAGTCCTTGTTTCCGAGTAAAAGCTCCAAGTCTCCAAGATGGCGAGTTGGCCTTGTTTCAGGATCCACTCGCCATCTTGCCGAGTTGGAAGTGATCCAACTCACCAAGATGGTGAATTGGTCTTGTTTCATGGTCCAACTCGCCATTTTGGTGAGTTGGTTTTCTTGCTTGGCCTGATTCGTTTGTCCGGTGAGCCTGTCATAACTTTCATACTCATTTCGTTATCCAAGTCTTAGATTAATCTTTCTCGAGGTCTTATTTTCTAATTCCTTTTCGGTCTTGATTTGAAACTCGATTTAGGTTTCTCACGCTCTTTTTATCTCTTTCTTTTTTAAAGAGAACATTTTCCGAGGAATTTCAGGCATTGATTCTGTCGTGACCGATTTTGACCCCAACAATAACTTTCATTGTATTTCCATGACTCATCCATAAAACACCATCTGCATAATAATTCGTTCTTCCCTACTTTGAGCAGCCCTTTGGGTTATTGAAACTTGTGCCACATACCAAAGTACGGATTCCGGTTCTGCCAACTTTACACTATCTCTGGCATCAATATCCTAATTTCTAAAAACTTTATTATTCCTTCCCTTCCAGTACCATATTATCCATGCAAATTGATGATTTTCCATTTGGGGAGAAACTCTCTAATACAGATGATCTATATTTTCAAAAAGTGATTCCCCATGGAAGATAGCTACATTCGATGGAATTTTCGAAAGAGCCCAAACTTGAATCACCGATTTGGGCATTCAAAGAACACATGGTTTATTAATTACTCTGGTGCTCCATATCTGGCACACCATATATCACCCTGAGTTCCTCTTGCACACAAATTTTTCTTAACAGCTATACATCCCGTCACTATTTGCCCTAGAAAATGCTTGATTTTTGGTGGACAGCAAACCTTCCAGCAAAACACCTTTAAAGGATCAACTGTGGGTCCATACACTTGAGATGTTTTTTCTCTGTCGGGATAAACTCGTTCCACTTGATATCAAGATTTAACGTATATTTTCCATTATTTGTAAAGTGCTATCTGCCTCGATCAGCCAGCTGAATCCGACTCAATGGTATACTTTCAATAATCTTCACATCCTGAGTATCCACTAAAGACCGAATTGCCTGCAAATTCCATGTTCGCGTTGTTGTATTGATGAGAGAATCCACTGTGAGGCCAAGGTAAAGATTTTGTTGACTAATGTTTGCTGGTCTTGGGCGATTAGTTGGGAGCCAAGGATGATTCCATACTGAAATAGATGATCCTGATCCCGCCCTTTTGATTAGTCCTTTTCTAATCAGAAATCTAGTGGAGATGATATTACGCCAGTCATATGATGGTGAGTATGATCTAATCGGTTACATGGGTGATGCATCCCTGAAATACGGTCCTTTGAAAACTCTTGAGAATAAAGTATTTGGTTTCTCGATCAACCGCCAAAACTGCTTCCCAAGCATAGCCGTATTGAAGTCTGTGAGATCTTTAAATCCCAATCCTCCTTCATCCTTATCACAAAATTTATCCCACGATTTCCAGTGCATACCTCTTGTGTTTCCCCCTGTACTCCACCTAAATTGTGCCAGTGCACTCGTTAATTTCTTCATTGCTATCTTTGATAATCAATAACAAGACATCACATGATTTGGTAAAGCTGTGACCATCGATTTTATAATCACTTACTTCCCTCCCTTAGTAAAAACTTGAACGTCCATCCATTAGCTCAATTATTTAGTCGATCCTGAATAAAACTGAAGACTTGTGGTTTCGATCCTCCCAAATTTTCAGGCATTCCCAGATAAGGTCCCATCCCACCCATATTCCGTATCCCTAAAATATCCAGTAATTTCTGGCGAATAGGTTTCTCAATCTTATATCCAAACTGAATAGAAAATTTTTGAAAATTAATTAGCTGTCCTAAAACTGCTTCATAGTCCTTTAAAATCCTGAGAATTATTTGGCATAACTCTTTTTAGGCCTTGCAAAAGGCTATCATATGCAAAGAGCAGGTGAGCGAGATATCGAAGAGCAAGACCTTGCAACCTTCAATCCCGTTAATCGTTTCTCCCTCTCTGTTTTTTTAATATTTGCTATTTAATGCCTCCGTGCACATGATGAATAAGTAAGGAGACAAATGATCCCCTGTCTCAATCCTCTTTGTGGAATTAAGTGCCCTCTAGGCTGACCATTGAATAATACACGATATTGAACCGATGATATACATTCCATCATTAATTTAATCCATTGAGAATCAAACCCCATCTTGTGGAGTAAAGCCTGAATAAAATCCCACTCCTCCCTATCATGCGCTATACTCATATCCCTAAGAAATAATGTAATATCATATGTACATATCTTGATTAGTTTCGTTAGCTCTACTTAGTATTAGATTAATTTTTGTTTGGTTGTAGTGTTCTTTAAATTGATTAATGACAATTAAGATAATTAACGTAATGTCCCTTATAAATAGGAGTTGATATTTTGATTGATTAAGGTAAATATTAAATAAAATATATTATTAATGAATTAATCCAACAATCATTTTATAATAGAAATTAATAATGATTATGTCTCTTAATAGTACAAACTAGATTTTGATCCGCGCTTTCAAAGCGCAGGATATTTTACTTAGATAAAAATGTCTCCGATGCTTTGTTAAGATCTTAAAATAGTAAATCCATCTTATTAAAATCTGTCTCACTTTTGACCGACCCATTTAAATCATACACCCGTTTAAAGCTATTTAATTTTGAGATCATAATAAGTATTCATTTAGATCCATGATAAATATTTTAATCAATTAAACCGTTTTAGATTTATTTAATGTATTTTGAGTGCAATTACAAATTTATTTGGTTATTAAAACTGTCTTCTATTGATTAATTATATTACTTGAATGATGAAATGATCCGTAAAATCTGTAATCGTAAAAATATCAATTGTAACCCGTTCTACTATATTATAAAATAATATAAATGTTTTTTTTTTGAAACTTAGCTTGAATAATATAAATTTTTGTTAATTTGTAGTATGTTCTTTTTACCAAGTAAATATTTATTTGTTCAATTTTATTATTAAAATTTATAAAAATTTATTTTCTAAATTAAAATTTTATCTATAAAATTTTATTTTATAAATTAGAATTTTATTTTAGAAAAATTTATTTTATAAATTAAAATTTTATTTTTAAATTTAAACCCAGAACTGTTCATTTGTATTAGTTATATAATTTGAACATTGATAGGAAAAGTTCATTTAAGTATTACCTTAATTACGCTAGATTTTAGGGTAAGTAGTTATTGTTATTAATATTAATGTTTTAGTTGTACTAGTTTTACTATATAGTTTTTTAAAAAATTCACCTAGAAATAAGTACTATTTTTTGAATTTGTTCTATATATTTATGTTAAAAAGAGATATTCAGTGTTTTCATATCCGATATGGATCCTGTGAATGAACCATGACTGACCATTAAAAAGCTAGACAAAACTGATAATATTTTTAAAATTAATTTTTATATACTTTTAAATTGTACATAAAAGTGAAAAAACTGTTAGATTTATAATTTTTTGTACTTTGTTGAATTATTTTTACTATTTAGAAAAATGAAGAAAATGATACTAGAAAATCAAAATTTATTTATATGACAATATTAGTTTATTTTTGTTATTTATATTCTTTGAGAAATAAATTTAAAGATGTCAGGTATATAGATTGCATTAAATGAAATCTGATATGGAAGATCTTAATTAATACATAATTGATCGAGATATTTGTTTAGATGTAGTTATTTAAGTCTTACCATATTTAAGCTAAATTTAATAGTATATAGTTAATTATAGATTCAAAAAATTATATAAGATATAGTTTTTTATATATTCTACCTAGGTACAAGTTAGGTCCACTTTTGTGCTTATGTTTTAATAGTATTGATTATGAACATCAATCATATAAGGATATATGTAAATTAAGCACCATTTATCAATATTCAAGCATCAAGCATCCTAATCTACCCAAACTCAAAAGCTCTAAAGACTTTTACTAAGGGCATCATTATCCATGTCCTTAGACCACCATTATCGGGGTCCATAATATTGGTCCTTAGGCTTTTTCGGCCCAAAATTAAATCAAAAAGGATGAAAATGTTTCGGACGGGTCTTAACTAAGGTCCAATTCTGGTCGTCCTTCCTTGCCACCTGTCGAGTGGAGATGAAGCGGAGAAGTCGTGTAGGACAAACTCGAGTATCCCTTCCCAATTCGACCTCACCGTATTTCGATTCTCTCTCGACGGCGACGCATGTGGCGATAAACTACACCGACGATTTCATCCCGAATCTCTCCCGGATCTCTCCCGAACCCTGGCGAGTATATCCTGAGTCTGTCTCCAACCTCATTCTCCGCCGATTTCAATCTAAAAGGTATGTGTTCCTCTTTCGTTTTCAAATATGAGATTCTTTGTTGTGATGATTTGTTCGGTAGATTAGATTCAGATTCTCGATCTAGTTATTCCGAATCGGGTTTCATAGAATCTTTTTGTGATGATTTGTTGGGTTGATTAAGTTCAGTGATGATAATGGTTGATGGTTTATTTGATTTTGTTTCCTCGATTGGCTTGTAGTTGATATGGTTTCTGTAATTCCTTGTTCGGAAACTTCATCGGTTTTAGATATTGCCTCAAATGCTTGTTGTTTTTGAATTTTTGAACGGAAACTTCATCGGTTTTAGATATTGCCTCGAATGCTTTTCATCGGTGATAAGACTGTAAATGTTTTGAACGAGATTGCCATGTTTGTAGTTCGGTTTTAGTTACTTAAACGAAATTGTGTTCTCTGCTTGTATGGTAGTTCACTTTGTAGCTTATAGCTTTTGTAGTTGTAGTTTTGTACTTGTAACTAAACTAGAGCTGATAGCTGATAGCTTTGTAGTTATAGGATTCGTACTTAAATTTAATGATCCATTGAACAGTTCTCTGATAGCTTTGTAGTTGTAAGTAATAAGTTCTGATTAGAAATAGGTAGATAATGGTTAGGTGGTTATGGAGTTATTACTTAATAAATTTTCTACTATAATATCCCATAGAATACTCTTCATCATTCGAACTTTGAAATCGTCTTTCTCTTCATCATTCGTTCCCATTCTCTATAATCTCTTCCGGTTTCTATTCTCTTATCACATCTCTCTCATTATTGCAGATGGCACACTCTCATCAACCTCATTTCTTTCAGCCTCTCCTTCCCGGGTTCCAGACTGGCTTGGTAAGCACACAGTTTATATTTGTCTTATGATAGTGTGGTAATTAGATGATACTTATATTTGTTTTGCATTTGGTATGTCGCAGAACATACCCATTGCCTTTTTCGCGAGGCACATCCACGGGAACACCACCGGAAACAGATGGACACTTCGATCAGACGCCACGGACAATACATGGAAAGTGCTTCAGGAGGAGAGGAGACTCACACGCGGTTGGAAAGAGTTCACGGAGGTGCATGACCTTCGAGTTGGAGACACAGTGATCTTCAAACTCGAAGGCGAGATGGTCTTCCATGTGAGTCCCTTCGGTCCTAGTTGCTGTGACATTCAGTACACAGCACCTAATGTCCCAGCTTCTGCTTACTCATGGGACTACAGTTTCCGTGCTGAGGTCACATAAACTAATGTCAAAGAAGACAAGCTGGTGAGTGTTTAGTTTCTCGAACATTTGATTTGAAATTTGTGTGTGTGTTGACTTGGTTTGCCTTAGGCTCTTCCTGTGGACGCAACGGGCTGTAAGGCTCTGAACAAACAATGCAAGGAGGCTACTCTAGTGAACATAGACGGAAAGCCGTGGACTGTGGCATTGAGATTTAGCGAATCAGGAGGCTTCTACTACATCAAAGGGTGGAGGAAGTTCTGTCATGATAACAAATGCTGCATCGGGGACTTGTTTGCCATCAACGTGGTTGGAGATGGGATGTCATCACCATTGTTGTGTGTGTATGCTCCAACAAAGGAGATCCTGGAGGTACTGAGCACTTGGAAGAGAAAGTTAAACGTCGGTGTGGCTTAGACTCCCCTATGTTGTTCGTACTTGTGTTTATCTAGTGTGACTCTTCTTATGTAGAATGTGTATCAAAGACTCTACTTATGTGTAATGACTCGGATTTCTATTGTGAACTAGGATTAGTAACTTTCTATTGTGAACTCAAATTTTGCGTACGAGAAATTTGATACAAATTTTGTGAACTCAATAATGTTATGTAACAACTTTGATACAAATTAATTTCTTGTTGCATCAGATTTTTGTAGTTTTCTTTTTCTTATATGTTTTATTTTCAATTTATCTTTTATTAAAATAAAAAATTAATTTTCTAAGGACTTCTAATTTGGTCCTACCAATGTGGTTGCTCTTAGTGTTAGGGTCCTTAGTGTTTTTTAATAGTATTTGTAGTTAAGGACAATTTGAAGGACTTTTAAAGAAAACATGAATTATTGGTGGGACTTATTTTGGTCCTTAGATTATAATATTATTATTTTATAAATAATTAATAACATATATAAATAAAACATATAACCATTTTAAATTAAATAAATAATAAGAAAACAAATTTATTCATTAATAGAGAACTATAAACTTATTATTACATTGAAAAAAAAAAACTTACAAACTTCATAATAAAAACAAAGACACAATTTATTGAAATCATAGAAACTTATTTAAAATTATATGTTATTTAGGAAATGTCCAAATTTAGCCCATATATGTTCAATCAAATCATTTTTTAATTGTTCATGGACTTGTCTGTTCCGAAGGCTCGCTCGACGATCCATTGTTGAGCCGTGATTCGAAGGTATGTTGTCCGAACGCATGTTGACGGAAAATGTATCCGGTTCTTGTGTATCTTGAAACTCATTTCTGTTATACTGAGTGAATGATGACCGTTCATCTTCGACAATCATATTATGGAGTATGATACATGCTCTCATAATATTTCCTATTTTCTCTTTATCCCATAAGTTAGACGGATTTTTGACAACGGAAAATCTAGCTTGCAGGACTCCGAAGGCACACTCAACATCTTTTCGAACTGATTCTTGGGTTTGAGCAAATAATGAATGCTTCTGACTTTGTGGTAGTCTTATAGATTGAATAAAAGTCGCCCATTTCGGATAAATACCATCGGTGAGATAATATGCCAAATGGTATGGATTACCATTAGCATAGAAGTTAACTTCTGGCGCGATGCCGTTAATAATGTCATCAAAAACAGGTGATCGATCAAGAATATTAAGATCGTTCATAGTACCTGGAGCTCCAAAAAACGCGTGCCATATCCAGGGATCCTTAGAAGCTACCGCTTCCAACACAATCGTTGGTTTCCCGGTTCCTCTCGAATACATTCCTCTCCAAGTGGTGGGGCAATTTTTCCACTCCCAATGCATACACTCGATGCTTCCAATCATCCCTGGAAATCCACGTTCTTCTCCCATATGTAGTAGTCTTGCCAGATCCTCCGGTGTTGGACGTCGTAGGTATTCATCGCCAAACAATGTGATAATTGTGGCGGTAAAAGTGTGCAAACATTTTCGAGCTGTAGTTTCAGCAAGACGCATATATTCGTCTACTGCATCAGCCGCACAACCGTATGCTAATTGTCGAATTGCTGCATTACATTTTTGTAGAGGTGAAAGACTACTCCGTCCGGTTGCATCTTGTGATTGTCGAAAATAAGGTATTTCTGTGGATAGACGATGCACAATACGCAGGAACAAACCTTTGTTCATTCGAAATCGTCGGCGGAATAAACTACGACCATATGTTGGATTCTCGCTAAAATAATCATTCCAAAGCAAGGTGTTGCCTTCTTCCCGTTCTCTCTCTCTCACAATACGTTTTTTTCTCTCTCTTTTGGTTCTGCTATAAGATCATAGCTGTTATAAATTTCTTCGGCTCTTTTATCAAGTTCATCATCTTCATTATCGTTGTGGTAATGATAATGGGATGAAGATGCCATTATAAATATATAGAAATTTTTTTGTGATTGTTTAGGAAAAAAAGAGAGGAAATATTTGTATTATTGTTTAGGAAATATGGGGCGTTAAGAATTGTGTGTTTTGAAATCACACGAAGAAGGTCATATTTATAGAATTGAAGTTGTGATTTATAAGTTCGATTCTTTTTGGTTGGTGTGTGGTAATGATACTTTTTGGGTGGTGAGTAATCAAAGTGTTTGTTCAACTTGTATTATTATTCAACTTGTGAAATTCGATTTGTATTCTTCTTGAAGTTGTGGTGTTGTTGCAATCAGAATCAAATTCTGTGATCTTTATTATTTGAAAACAAGTTGATCATATAATGTTCTATTTGTTTTTAAATCAAGTGACAGATTTGATCAAAATAAAATATGATGAAAATAAAATAGCAATCCATAGATAGATGATCCTTGTTCACAAATACATTTTTCAAAATACATTACAAGTGCTAAAATATTACACATCCTAATACAAGTACTATAATATTACACCACCTGATATCTCTCGGGTTACATAATCCGAGTTCAAGAAGATTTTACAAAACACAAGACCTACAACTAGTTCGATGCCTATTATCACTAACACAAGTTCATACATTTTCCATAAACACAAGATAAATAAACCTACATACGAGCAGCTACTCCGATGCCTATTATCACTAACACAACAACCAGAAGACCTACAACTAGTTCAAACCCATTACCACATCTAGATTTCTTTCTACCTAAGTCACAGACAATTCTCTCCAACCTTACCAATTTCTGCTCCATATCAAATTGAAGTTCCTTTAACTCCCGCAGCTCAGTCTCCTCGTAACCCACGAATGAAAGAGAATCTACCTTATCAGTGAGGAGGGTCACTTGTGTGCCAATGGCTTTGATCTCCTCTGTAGCCGCCACGTCCCACCACTTGTACACATGGCAGTCTCCGTCGTGTTTGTTCTTGCAGGTGTAGAACCTTCTCCCCGGGTCAGTTCTTGTGTAAGAAGTGGCTACAAGTGGCTCTCCACCACAGTAGCACTCCTTGGGGAAGCCAAACTCCACTTCAGGCTGCGGAGGGTACTGATGGCGCGCCACTTCGATCTGAGCTTGGTCCAGCTGGATATACATCTCTGTAGAGCTGTTTCCACTGTCTGCTGAGCCCCCTAAACCGTAGTCCTCCGACTCAGACGGCTGCGTGTAGGAATAATCCAATCCCATGGCCTGAGAATAATCAAAACAGAACACATTAGACAGAAAATATTTTTCATAAAGTTATACATTAAACAGCACACATTAAACAGAAAATAGTTCTTATAATTAAACAGAAACGAGAACTTGAAAGAACAACAATCATAATTTAAAAACAGAACATAGAACATAAGTCACAGCTTCTCCTCCAACATTAGACGCATGATAGATATTACACAAGAGAGGAAACTAGAATAATTCGGCCAACAGCTTGTTCTTGACAGCTTCTTCACTCTCGCTTGGCTCCTTCTTAGCAAGGAGAGTGTCTAAAATGGCCAGTTTCGAGAGCCTCTCCTTCTTCGCCAAATCCTCCATCTTGAGCTCATGGACGCTCTTAAACTCCTCGACAGCCATCCCCTTCCTAGAATTCCTTCTTGCTTTTGCAGCTTTGATACCTTCAGGACGGGGTTCTTCCTCACCAACGTTACTGCTTGATGCTTGGGAACCAACCTCACCAGTCTTTCTCTTCCCACAGCCAGACTTAGGAGTGTTCAGGCTCAGCCACTTCTGTTCGTATCTCAGAAGACACCATGCATGGTCCATGGTGAACTTGGAGCCGTGATCCGCAAAGTAGATGTCATGAGCTTTCTTCACTAAGTCGTTGTCATTCTGACCGCTACTTAGAAGCCTCTCCGCAGCTGCGTATGCTGCACGATACATGTTTGTATCCCCATTGATTTTATGCCACCTCTGCTTACAATTGTCTCCATCTCTCTTCTCATGATGAGCTTCTGAAAAGTAATGTCCTACGCGTTTCCAGAAGTTCCGTGACTTCTGATCAGTGCCGACTACAGCATCTTTTGATGTGTTTAGCCAGGCACTGATGAGGACCTCGTCATCAACAGGAGTCCATTTCTTTCTCACCAGCCGTTCCACTGGTGTCTCCACTGGTGGGTTATCAGACTGGGATGGAGCTTCAGTCTGTTGTGAACTGAAAGGGGGAATTTGAGAGGCTCCAAGGTTGATACTGGAAGGAAAACTTTCATAAGGAAAGTTTCCCTGAGCATTATTTCCTGAAACGCTATGAAGGAAATCTACATAACCAGAGTGCTGGCTACCTGGATTCATGTCAAGACGGACAGAGAAGAGATTGATACTAAATTATGAAAGAAGATTTGGAGATACTAAAGCTCAACCATATTCTATCGGATTAAATAGGAGAAACCTAACCAGGTAATAACTCCATAACACCTAACCATTATCTACCTAAGCCTAATCAACACTTATTACAAAACTATAAGTCCATAGCTATTAACTCTAGTTTACAATGTCAAAACCAAGTTTCGTTAACTACACTACAAGCAGACCACGATATTTTGAAAGTTACTTCCTAACTGAACTACAAAACTACATTGTGTAATCAATTTATATTGGAAAAGACAGAACTTAAAAGCTATCAAGTGGATGTTAACTAGTTGAATAAATTTATTAATATGTTTTGTGGGAACCGAAATTCGCACCTTCAATTTCCGATAAATATTTGTGGAGGAAAACCGAGTTAACCCGATCTTCCTTGAAGGTCCCGGATATCTGCTGGGCCGCACACGAAACAATCAATAGAGATAAAAGTTGCGAAAATAGAAATCGTAAAAGTTGAGCGAAAGAGATCTTATTTCTGAATTCTCGTTTGAGCGTGTACAACAAGAAAAGAAATCGGCCGTAAGAGCTGTCGAGGAGTCCGCTAGTCTGGTCGCCTAAGTCTATCCTAGTTGAGTTGCAGCTCGCTAGTGAAAACAGAAAAGAATGCTAAATCGCTCTAAGTGCTAAGTGCTCTGAAAGTTTGTGATCTGGTTTGCTTCTTGCTCAAAGCTCTCCTTATATACTCCCCTTAAGACGGCCTATCTTCGCGGGCTGAATCGGGCTTTTCCATTTTCGTCCATCTTCGTGTTTATCGGAAACTTGACATTTATCTTCGAAAACTTGACATTTATCTTCTGGAAACTTGACATTTATCTCTTATGTGAGGATAAAGATAAACCGTCATAGTTATCCTTCTTTTCGAAAATCGTAAGCGGGCGTTTGGCCGTTGGGCGTTTAGGCATTTTACGGTTTTGAAAGAATGGTTTTGAAGGTTTGGTGTTTCGAAGGAACCCCACCTTGTATAGTCGAGATATTGGTGTTCTAGAATAACCGTGATCGTACCAAACTTGCGTAGATTGATCCAACAAGCTAAGATGGGATCGAACCGCACGCGATAGGACCGAGACCAGGCGAGGGCTGCGGACCGACGCCAGGCCGACCGCTGGGTGCCGCCGGCGCCAGGCCGCCCGGCCCCGCGCGGCTGCCGGCGCCAGGCGGGCCGCCGGGCGCCAGGCCGCCCGCGGCGGGTGCGCGCCAGGCCGGCGTCCCGTGCCCGCCGGCGCCAGGCCGTCCCACGTGTAGCCGGCGCAGGCCGCCCGCGCGGAGTGCCGGGCGCCAGGCGCCGCGCCCGCTGCTGCCGAGCGGGCGCCGCCGGCCGCCCCGGATGCCGCCGGCGCCAGGCGGTGCCGCCGGCTTCAGCCGCCCATCGTCTGCGCCGGCAGGTTGGTGCCGCCAGGCCGGCTCGCGTGACGCGTGCGCCGGTGCCAGGCCATCTTGCCGTCTGTGGGTTTTTCGTTGTTCGATCTTTCCCCCGTCAGTCGTTTGTGGGAAATCTTTGAGTTTGGGAAGATCTTTAGCCGTAGATTTCGAGATAATCGTTTCTAATCCAACGAGAATCCTCGGTATCGGGATTTGAGATGGACTTGGATTTGTAGATTTTCCGTCAAGGATGCGAGCAATGTGGCTTCGAGCTTTAGATGTGTTAAAAGATGAATCTTTTAAACAATCGGGAAGGCTTTGCGGAAGAACCATTGTAGATCTCGGACGATCCGACATGGGTTTTAAGGGACCAAGATGCTGCCATTGCCCGAGATCATGAGATGATTGCATGGATGGGCGCCAGGACCCTTGCCGCTGGTGCCAGACGGGAGTGGACGAGCCTTCCCGTGAGTTTTATCGAGCGACGACCCGTTTCTTGGCTTTGATCGTCGCTTGGCTTTTCTTTCGAGGATTTTCGGGTGACGATTTCGTCATTGACCGATTTTGACCCCAACAGTTAGCCCCCCAGCTAGCTAGGAACCGTAGTGCCTGTCGGATCCTAGCTTGCGGTATAGCCGTATGGGAAGGTGTTGAGGCGTGTCGTTTGCGAAAGTCGGGTAAATAGTGATTTTACCTCCTTTATATGGATGGAGGAAGAAATCTCATTCTTACTTCATCACAAGAATTTTACTCTCTCAAGAATCCTTTCTCTCTCTTTAAGAACAATGTCTTCAAGATCCTCAAAGAGAAACTCTTCTTCCCATTCATCCTCGGATGACTCTCCTGCCCATGTGACGGTGAAGCGGGAGGAGTTGGTCGAGGAGGAAGCAAAGAATCGTATACGAGCCCTTGTATGTTCGCCCCAACACTGCCAGAGATCCCTGTTCGAAGAGACCTCTGAGGCAGCCTGGTGCTCCTTTACGCCGAGCTCGGTTTCGTAAATATCTCAAGGTTCTTGAAATTTTACCAGGTTCCTGAAGGAGTCAAATTCGGATCCTGTTGGTAACGAGTGCAAGGAATCCTCCGCAAGGTTTCTTTACATGTTACTGAAGCTTTCTTCGCATCTGCCGTATGTGGTTCCCGATCCCTGGTGCCATTGTTGCGCTTCACCGCTTGAACTTCGATCAACCAGCTCAGCGTTCCTGCCTTGGAGAGTTGGCTTGGCGTACTGATCGCTAGCTACGAACTCGGGATTGATCTTGGTCCCGATGATTTCGAAGGTCTTTGGGGCACTCGGCCGACGGGGAGCGACGGTTACTACTCCATGCTGCCTAAGAAGGATATGGCCGTGATTCAGGGGACTACTTCGAATCCCAAATCGTGGCAGCGCTTTCTTCAAATAGATGGTGAGTTTGTCGAGGAGAGTTGCCTCCATCTATTTCCGCAAGCATGGAACTTCAACCGAGGTAATACGATGAAAACCCTGTTGTCTATTTCACCTTTCGAAGTGCGACTTTTAGTGAAAAAGTTTTGCTTTGTAGGGAACAACCCTATCGCGCATTTGCACGGTGATCTCTTTGTCAAGAGAGATCTTCTTCGTCAAAGGCCGTTTTCTGAAGTCCTTCACCCTCAAACGGATTGAGCGCGTTAGACTTTATCGATCTCGAGATCCTGTCCCGTTAGATGATGCCAAACCGTCATGAAGCTCCTACTCGGGCGTAGACAGAGGTCTCGTAAGGGGAAGGAAATCGATGATGGGGAAGGCTCGGAAGATCCTTCACCGTTGGGAGAAAACCCTAGTTTTGCTCCAACGGAAAAAGGCGGAGCCAGCGGTTTTCCACCCAACAACTTCTTTGATGGCCTTCCTCCGGAGTTTACTACTGATGAGTCGCTGGAGGATGAGGAAAAACAACGGGTTTTGCGAGGGCTCTAGCGTGTCAACGAGGTTTGACCCTTCAACTTCTTAACCTTATGTTGAATCTGTATATAAGCATACTTGCTGATCTTGAGTTTATGCAGGGACTAAGAGTGTTTAGCGGCGCTTGACTCGAGTTTCCGCAAATCCAGGATTGCTAACTTCAAGACCACAGCAGCGGAGCGAGACCTTTTCCGGTTCCGACAAGAGGTCAAGGCGCAGAACGTGAAGCAAGCTGAGCTTCACGCCGAGCTCGTTCGGGCGGAAAGGAGAGGAAGAAGGTTGGTCGCAGCTGAGGTGGCAAGACGGGCGAATCGTTGCTGCTGAGTTTCAATGTTTTAAAGAAGCTCAGGAGTTTGTTGGTGATTTCCGCGAGTGCCGGGGTTCGGTCGTAAACCTTTACAAGTCTCAGAACCTGGATTTCTCTTTCGATTCCGAGATTGCTGAGATGAAGGATTTCATGGCCGAGTGTGCTCATGCTGAGTCCTTGGTTCCTCCGGTAGAAGAAAGAGTCCGGAGACTATGGGAACCTATCGAGGTTTCCGAGGATACGGTGGAGGCCGGAGCCGATGAGAACGCCGAGGGTGGTGGGAACGCTCAAGGCGTGAATGAGGAAGTGGACCAGCCTGCTAGTTCGTTTGGGACTTCCGCATCCGGATTTCTCAATGTTGACTTCCTTTTGTGAATCATACTTTTTGGCCGTGTGTGGCCGTTTTTAGTAGTTTTATTCGGCGACCGTTGGAGGTTGCATTCTTATGTTTTGGGACTTGCCGTTGGTGGCTTTGAATCCTGCTGTTTTTTGCGGCTTTTATGAATATGAAAATTTGCGAGATTTTGTCTTTTGTTTTGATTTATACTTTCGTCAAGTGTAGAGGGAAGGATGCGAGTACACTTCGTATCCTAACTCTTTTTTTTTGTCGCTTGGTCCGTATGCCACTTTTTAGCGAGCATTTTTAGGTGTAAGCGATAAGAGACAAGTTTTGGGATCTCGTATACGATACTATGTCTGTGAGATGTCAAGATCCAGCAAGACTGGGTTTAGGGCAAGACCTAGGCTTACTCTCAGCTTTAAGGCTGTGCGATGACTGATCGGCTTTCGTTTTGCCTGTTAGTGATTTCTTCCTGATTCTTTTCGTTTAAAGTCCGCGACTAGTCGGCTTATATGACTTGTGTTAAAAGAATCGAGCTATCTTCGAGT
This sequence comes from Brassica nigra, assembly GCA_016432835.1. NCBI lineage: Eukaryota > Viridiplantae > Streptophyta > Magnoliopsida > Brassicales > Brassicaceae > Brassica > Brassica nigra. Next base: position 33,685,342 of record CM028247.1, read on the forward strand.
TTATCCGAGACCCTAAACCAAAATTTTGGGTTTCTTGTATAGCTATGATATCCTTGTCGGATGTAAGAGGACCTTGTAGGTCTGACTACGAGTTTGTATTGAATGAAACATTTCTTGTGTCGTCCGTCGGGCCAATCGACGGGCGTGAGTTATTTTAAGTCGCTGGTGGACTGTCTTTTGGATGATCGAGTTTTATTATCTTTTAAGAAGTTCGCCTCCGTTTCTTTTGAAGATATGATTTTCGTTTTCGAGCGTTGATATTTTAAGTGAGCATAAAAGATAGAAAGAATTTTATTAAAAATTTGAAAAGTTTGAGTACATGTGCGGATTTGTCGCTTTTGTGGGAGTATAGGATATCGCATTCCAGTCCCCTTTTGGTGAGGGGATAGCTGAACTTCGGGTTTCGACGAGCTGCCTCGACCTCTTCGAGGATCAAGCCATCTCGTAGTTCTGATAGTTGCCGCAGACGCTTTTACTCCCGTCGTCGCCGTTCGATTGTGCTGGTCGGATCGGTGGTTTGTGCGGGGTCGAGCTATCTGCTTTTACGGCGGACTCGGAGGCTTTGTCGCCGTCTTGAATCGCTGCCTGTTGGATGATTCTGGATCATCTTTCTTGAGTCCTCGAATGTTGTGTGATTCCTTTGCTCGTTTCGGTTGGCCGCAGGCGTTCGATCTTTTCAGTTTGAACTTCGGCTAGGTAACAGAGTCTCGATTGTTTCTGGCTACCCGGATGGCTGCGGTTCCGTCGGAGTCGGAAACTTGATACCGAGGTGATATGTGGATGGTACTGCCTTCATGGAGTTGATCAAGGGTTCCCATGATGGCGTTGTAGATGGCGGGTTGTCGACTACTGCAAACTCGGCGATCTTTGTAACTTCCTTTGCCATGACCGGAGTTTAAGTCTCGAGGGTCATGGTAGTGGCGCCGAAAACCCGTCAAAGGTTTTGGCTCGGGGACGACTTCCCAAGTGGGATCTTCATCCTGTAGAGGGTGTCGCGGAAGATGGCGTTGACCGTGCTTCCTGTATCGATGAGAATCGTCCGACTTGAGATCCTGGATTACCAGGTCGATTACCAAAGGATCGCAGTGAGGTTTGTCGATTCCGACGGTCTCTGTTCCTCAGCGATCGTGTGGTTAGGAACATCGCTGTCTGGGAACCAGTTGGAACTTGTCTCGGCTTTTCGCCCGTAGGCTTTTATCGACGAGACAGAGTCTTGGTAGAACTGTGATCCTCCGATGATCATGTTTACCCTCTGGCGACTGCTGTTGTTCCTTAGTCGTCTGTCTTCTTCCGCTTTTCCCATTGATTTTCGGTCGCGGTCCTCGGAGACAGTTTTGTTGGTTTTGGGCGGTCGGAGTCAGGAGCAAGTCCTTTATACTCTTGACCTTTGATAGTTAGCGGTGAGGAGCTTTCGGGCGAGTCGGGCGCCGAACCTTGCAGTTCGCGAGTGGAGTGACCTCTGGTTTCGTGGAACTTCGCGTAGGAATTATCCTTGTACTGGTTCCTGGTCCAGGTGTTTCGGAGGTTCTGCCTTGCTCGAGTTGATGGCGTAGTTATGCTCGCCTTGGGCGTCTTCCCCGTGGTGGGCGTTTTTGTCGTTACGAGAGGTTTTCTTTTCGAGGACGTTTTCTGGTCCGTGCTTCTGCGATAGAAGCTTCATCTCTTCTTCCATGATGATGAAGTCCGTTGCCTTGTGGAGAGTATCCTGGATTGTCCGCGGCTTTTGCAGTAGTATCCACTTTCGAACTTTGACTTGTACCGAGAGTTTTCCTCGAGTCGATTGCGACATTGTCGCTGATGCCACTCTGGCCATCACCAGCTTGAACCTTCGCATGAAGTCGCGGGTGACTCGTCCTCCTTCTGAGCTAGACTCCATAGATCCACGTCGGACGTTTCTCTGTCCATGAACATGGAGTATTGTTTGAGAAACGCCGAGGCCAGTTGGCGGAATCTTCGATGGAGTTCATTTTGAGCCGGAGAACCACTCGCAGCGCCTTTGAGGTGCTCGACGAAGAGAAGACAATGACCAGCGTCGCTCGCTCTCTCGAGTTTGCACCTGCCCATTGCGATCTGGAAAGACTGGAGGTGCGACTTAGGATCCGTCGTACCGTCATAGACCGGGATTTTGATTTTCCACTGGTCTGAGATCGTGTTTCCGTGATCCGGTGGTGAACGGTGTTTTCCGTGCTTCCTCGAAGTCTATCGATCTCGAGGCGGAACTGGTCGCCTGATGGATTTGCGATTTCACCGCTTTCGCCACGGTCTTTTAGAGATTAGCGGAGATCATGGATCTCGCTATTGCTACCGGCGTTCCTCCGAGTTTGTCGGCGCTGGTCGCGATAGATCCGAAGTTTGATCTTCCACGAGTTCTTCCTGCTCCATCCAGTAGAGTTCTTCTTCCTCTTCGTCATGGGCCTATCGAAGGATACCGCCTGCGGCGGACTGGCTTCGTCCTCTGGGATGTCAGCGTCTTCATCGGAAGGATCCGATTGGTCGCTGATATCTAGATCGATCGCGCCGCGCCGCTTTCCTTTTTCCGTGAGCGGAGTGGAATGTTCTGCGAGGTCGCTTGTCCTTTCGAGCTGTTTCCTCGAGTGGGCTCTTCGGGGCATCTTATTCGTGCCGGAGATCCGAAGTCGAGTCTTCTGCCGCGTGCCTTGGTGGATCCGCGGCAGTTTGCTCCTCGCAGTTAAGGTGTCGACCTGTTTTGCGGGTTATCAGCTTGTCCTGTTGTTCCGCGTGGGCGGAGGTAAACAGTTCCTTCATCTGCCTGAGCGCTCAGTGTTTGCATCAGCAGTGACTGCGGACGCATCTCCAGCTGGAGTCTTCAACGCTGGCGCCGACGGGTGTTCCGTCTAGCGCTGGTTGATCTTTGGTGACGCCGGTAGACATGATCGGCGTGTGCAGCGAGATAGATAGATCCGTAACCCTCCTTCTAGCCTGGGAACCGAAATTCGCACCGTCAATTTCCGATAAAGATTTGTGGAGGAAAACCGAGTTAACCCGATCTTCCTTGAAGGTCCGGATATCTGCTGGGCGCTGCGAAACAATCAATAGAGATAAAAGTTGCGAAAATAGAAATCGTAAAAGTTGAGCGAAAGAGATCTTATTTCTGAATTCTCGTTTGGCGTGTACAACAAGAAAAGAAATCGGCCGTAAGAGCTGTCGAGGAGTCCGCTAGTCTGGTCGCTAAGTCTATCCTAGTTGAGTCGCGCTTCGCTAGTGAAAACAGAAAGAATGCTAAATCGCTCTAAGTGCTAAGTGCTCTGAAAGTTTGTGATCTGGTTTGCTTCTTGCTCAAAGCTCTCCTTATATACTCCCTTAAGGCGGCTATCTTCTCGCTGGCTGAATCTGGCTTTTCCATTTTCGTCGATCTTCGTGTTTATCGGGAAACTTGACATTTATCTTGGAAAACCTGACATTTATCTTCTGGAAACTTGACATTTATCTCTTATGTGAGGATAAAGATAAACCGTCATAGTTATCCTTCTTTTCGGAAAATCGTGGCGGGCCGTTTGGCCACGCTATGCCCTTTAAGCGTTTTACGGTTTTGAAGAACGGTTTTGAAGGTTTCGGTGTTTCGAAGGAACCCCAATTCCTTGTATAGTCGAGATATTGGTGTTCTAGAATAACGTGATCGCACCAAACTTGCGTAGATTGATCGAACAAGCTAAGATGGGATCGAACCGACACGATAGGACCGAGACCACGAGGGCCGCGAACGACACCAGGCCGACCGTGACGGTGCCGCCGGCCAGGCGAGGTGCCGCCCGCGACAGCGTGCAGCGCCGCGGCGCCAGGCGCCCAGGCGGTGGTGCCGGCGCCAGGGGCAGCCCGTGCGCCGGCCGGGCGCCCGCCCGCGTGCGCCAGGCGCCCGCGTGGGTGCCGCCGGGCCAGGTTGGTGCCGCCAGCGCCAGGCCGCCCAGCGTCCGATGCCGCCGCTAGCTCGAGGTCGCGGCGCCAGGCCGCCCGCGTCCGCGCCGCCAGGCCGCCCATGTGACGGTTCCGCCAGGCAGCGCCCCGCGGCGGTGGGCCGGCCGGCCGCCCACCGATGGTGCCGCCAGCGCCAGGCCGGCCCGCGTGGTGCCGCCGCCAGGCCGGTGCCGCCGGCGCCAGGCGGCTCAGCGGACGCGCGCCGCGCCGGCCATCTTGCCGTCTGTGGTTTTCATTGTTCGATCTTTCCCCGTCGTCGTTTGCGGGAAATCTTTGAGATGGGAAGATCTTTAGCCGTAGATTTCGAGATAATCGTTTCTAATCCAACGAGATTCCTCGGTATCGGGATTTGAGATGGACTTGGATTTGTAGATTTTCCGTCGTTAAGGATGCGAGCAATGTGGCTTCGAGCTTTAGATGTGTTAAAAGATGAATCTTTTAAACAATCGGGAAGGCTTTGTGGAAGAACCATTGTAGATCTCGGACGATCCGGACATGGGTTTTAAGGGACCAAGATGCTGCCATTGCCCGAGATCATGAGATGAATGCACGGATGGGCGCCAGGACCCTTGCCGCTGGTGCCAGACGGGAGTGGACGAGCCTTCCCGTGAGTTTTATCGAGCGACGACCCGTTTCTTGGCCTTGATCGTCGCTTGGCTTTTCTTTCGAGGATTTTTGGGTGACGATTTCGTCATTGACCGATTTTGACCCCAACATGTTTCGTTTCTAACCAAACTACAATTCAAACAACATTACCAACCACACAGGAGAAACAAACCAGACACTACATTTTACAAAACACATTCGAGAAGGTTTACTTTATATCAGTTAACTTCAAATGTCAATGCTCAACGGTGAACTACATTTGTCTAATCAATATTTATTGCAAAAGCAACAACTTAAAAGCTATCTTCTATCAGTTTGCAACTACCACTTTTTAATTTTTGTAATCGTCTACTGCTATCAGTCAAAAACATGAACAAACGATTTTTTAAAGCAATTAATCATCTATTGCTATCTGTTTCAAAGATAATCGATAAAGCAATTACCGACAAACAATCTCAAAGTAATCAGTTACAACTAGTTTCCTCAATCACTATCAACGACAGACAATCTAAAACTAACCAAAGTTCAAGTTTCACTCAATCACAAACAACGACAGACTATCACAAACTAATCACAAACATTCAACAGACATCACAAACATGCAGGCGGAGAGACGGATTAAGGGTTACCTTTTTCGAGGACTCGGAGGCGGAGATACAGATCGGGAGACAGAGGGATTGTCGGGACTCGGAGGTGGAGTCACGGATAGGGAGAGAAACGTCGGCTCTCGGAGCTGGAGAGACGGAGCCGGAAAGGGAGGAGATGAAGCTATCGGAGGAAGAGAGGAAGCGTCGGGACTGGAGGAAGAGACGGAAGCGTCGGGACTTTGAGGCACAGAGACGGGTCGGGGGAGATGAAGCTATCGGAGGAGAGCAATAGCGGGAGAGAGAGACGCGGAGAGGGACATCGTCGGAGAGAGGGAACGCATGAGACAGATCGGGAGAGGGTCACTCGATTTCGCCGTCGAAGAGATAGGGGAGAGGATGAGAATGAATCGAATACGCTCTCCCAACCCTAATGGACACTTTCCCTCGCGTGCTGACATGTGCCGCTAAGGTCGGAGTAAAAAATATCTTAACTTACATACGTTTGCTCGGGTTTAATTTCTTTTTCATTTAATTTTTGGGTTTAATTGGGTAAGGACGCCGGTTTAGGACGCCGATGTTGATGCTCTAATGGACACTTTCCCTCGCGTGCTGACACGTGCCGCTAAGGACGGAGTAAAAAATCTCTTAACTTACATACGTTTGCTCGGGTTTAATTTCTTTTTCATTTAATTTTCGTGTTTAATTGGGTAAGGACGCCGGTTTAGGACGCCGATATTGATGCTCTAACTAATCTTCATTAAACAATACAAACCCATGATATATTGATGAATAATTAAGAGATTATAAAATAGATAAACAAGATTAACAAAATAAAATCCTTTTACACAAGAAGTGTTCACAAGAGTTTAAGTTTAAATCCAATAACAAACAGGGTTGACTCAATAAGTCTGTAACTACCCAAGATAGATTGAGGTAAAAAGATGTTTTCGTTTGTATCAACCTGTCCTTGTCGCTGGGTGGCGCTATAGCGAAATTTCAATTTCACTTTAATTCATAGCAACTTGTTGTGGTCGATATGGTGGTCACTACAAACTTACGGCTTTCTTCCTAGAGACCAGCCGAAGTCATTACATCTTACTCGCTAGGAAACTTAGTCCATAAATACTGTCTATGCCTCATTCTTCACCATTTTGACTCCAAAATACTCCAGTCACCTCCAAATCCACCAAATAGGTTCTTCAACACCTGATATATACAAATGAACACACAAATGCAACATATATACCTAAATTCAACCTAAAATGACCTAATTAAAATAATATAAGATGATAGAAACCATGAAAATCATGAGATTTCATCCATGCCAAGATAACCCAGAAAAACCATTAAGAAGTGACGTCATGCTTCTCCTATATGTGGACCTTCTAGGTAGGTATGACTTCGGTTGACCAAACTGCACATGTTATTTCCCGACTTCACCCATGAAATCGAAAGATAGGGGAAAATTGTTGGCGATATTTAATCTAGGAAGCCATAAAAAGAAACACTCGTGACAAACTGCACATTTTTCTTCTGCTCCAGCTCTCCTTATATAGCTGCTCTAGGTCGGTGGCCCATTTAATCCTTTACCTTGGGGCTCAAATTTATCCCTTTTGGGAATATTCCATTTATCGTCGATCTTCGTAGATATCCTCGAGTCTTCCCTTTTATATTTTGAAACTTAGCATTTATCATATTCCGCGAGTTAGGACAAACCGTCATAACTCCTATGGGCTTAAATCCCTTCTGAGATCGTAGGTGAGCCCCTAGACAAGTTTGGATCCTTGCGGGCCGTTCTTAGGTCTTTGGCCGTTTATACGATCTCTCGGTTTTTGGTCGTAAGGCTTCGAGAATAACCTTGATCGAGACGAAATGAGAGGTATATGGTCCCAAGTGTCGGATGGCATGGCTATACGGAGGATACGGGAGTTAAGTCGGGCAGGCCGGGACTGGGTCGCGCTCGCCCATAGGCGAGCAAACCGTCGCACTGGTCGCGCTCGCCCATGGGCGAGCGGACTGTCGTGATGGTCGCCGCCGCGGGCGGCGGCCTTGTGTCTTCGCCCATGGGCGAAGCAGACCGTCGTTGTCACTCGCCCATGGGCGAAGCGGACCTTAATGCTGGTCGCGCTTGCCCATGGGCGAGCGGACCGTCGTGCTGGTCACGCTCACCCATGGGCGAGCGGACCTTTTGCTGGTCGCGTTCGCCCGTGGGCGAGCAGACTGTCGTGCTGGTCACGCTCTCCCATGGGCTAGCGGACCTTGTGCTGGTCGCGCTTGCTTATGGGCGAGCGGACCGTTGTGCTTATCGTGCTCGCCCATGGGCGAGCGGACCGTTGTGCTGGTCGCTCGCCCATGGGCGAGCGGACCTTGATCGGGATAGTCCGCTGCTTGATCCATCTCTTTTTGTACCGATCTTTCCGGGGACCCTTGTACGCACACACCCGGTCTCTTCCGATCTTACTTTTGAGGAGTGTTTTGTGAAGAACCCATAAACAAAAATAATCTTAGCCATTGATTTCGAGATAACCGTTTTTTACCCCAACAGTGACCTCGGTGCGGGTCATCCTCGCCCGTGGGTGAGGTGACCTCGGCACGCGTCGTCCTCGCCCGTGGGCGAGGTGGTTTGGGATGGTGCTATGTTTCTTTCGTAAAATCTCAACGGAAAGTCGGATCGAGACGAAACGAAAGCCACTTTGATCTAGACTCAAAGGAGAACAAAAGTGAGCTTGCCCTAGGGCGAGGTGACCATTATAGAGCGCGAGGTGACCTCGGTAAGGCGGTCCTCGCCCGTGGGCGAGGTGGCCGAGATAGTCCTAGGGTGAGCTGGGAAGACTGAGATCGCCCTATGGTGAGTTGACCTGGTAAGAACAAGCTCCGACCTCCTTTCGTTTTGCGTTCGTTTCCCGAGAGTTGTTTGTCGGAGAGATTGGATATTCTATTTCGAGAACTTATCGTATAACCTCTTTTCGATTTATACGAGACTTTTTGTTCCGAGAAATACTTTCTGGGGACTTCAAGCATTGATTCTGTCGTGACCCCCAGCTCGTTAGAACTTTCGCGATGTTCTTGTGGGCGGTAAGACATGTTAGGTAAATTAGGCGGAATTAATGGTTGAAACGCTTCGTTGAAAGTGGTAAGATTGGGGCTGCGCCTTTCGAAGGCTGCCTACGTACCTTGTCGAAGGGATCAAGCCTTTCGTAGTTCGTTTTGGAGTTTATGACCCTTGTGATCTGTTTTCCAGCAAGACTTATATGGTCTGGTTATGTGTCGTGCAGAGACTTTCGAGCATGTTGCTGTCGATGGTATTTTGTTTTGTTCTGGCCGTTGTGAGGCCATGATGTATCTTTCGGTACTGGCCGTTGGCGGCTTCGAATCCCTGCCCTTTTAGGGCTTTTAAAATATTTTGCTCAAATTTATAAAATCGTGGTTTTTATAAATTGAGAGAACTTCCGTTTTTTGAAGTTAGAGGGACAGGGTGTGAGTTGTCGTCTCATTCCTGTCTCTCAGATGATCACCATACCTATCGTTATGTAAGATGAAAATTCCCGAAGTCTTTTGGTTTGCGGAGACTCATAAACGTACAAATATAAATGAAGAGACAAATTTTGGGATCTCGTATCGGGGTGTTGATACTATGCCTTTGAGATGTCAAGATCCAGCATGTCTGGGTTTAGGGCAAGACCTAGGTTTACTCTCGGACTAAGGTTTTGCGATGACAAGTCGGCTTTCGTTTTGCCTGTTTGCGATTTTAACCTGATTCATACCGATTTAAAGTCTGCGAATTGTTATCGGCTTATATGATTTGTCTTGGCACGAATCGAGCTACTTCCAAAGACCGTTTGGAGGTGCTAACCAAAATTTCAGATTTCTTGTATAGCGCGCTATGTTATCCTTGTCGGATGTAAGAGAGCCTATCCTTTCGAGGGCGGCTAATGTCTGTTTAGGACGTTAGAGTTCATTTGTTGTGCTCAGCAACAACGAAATGATACCATTTTAGAGGCATGTTACCGTTTAGAGGCGTGTTTGTATGTTTTGAGTTCCTGAGATGAGCATTTCGTCTGGAATGTTTTGAGGAAAAGAATGTCCTTCGAGCGTTAGGACATCTCGCAGTGCCGAAGGTTGAGTTTTCCTTGTGCCGCATTTCATGGTTGAAATGTTCGCAGGCTTGGAGATGTTTTGCGAATGTTTGCAGCAAGAAACTGTTGTTTCAGTTTGGACGCAGAATTTTTTTTTTTGATTTTTGATCGAGGAATTAGGACTGAGGAGTCGCGTAAATTTGACCCAGGGAGAAGCGTCGACCTTCACTGTGCTTCGTGAAGTGTTAGCATTCCTAGATTTGTTTTGTATATTTTTAAGGATGACTCGTATAACTCTTGGAGCTTTGTCACGAGTGTTTCTTTTTATGCCGTGTTTACGGGGAGTATAGAACTTAGTCGATTGATGATAAGTTTAAATCTTCCGTTAACCATATGGTTGTTAGGACTGAGTTTTTTTTATGAAGAATTAATCGTATGATTTCCGATTCTGGATTATACGAAAACTGCTTGCGTAATAGTCACTTAGCGTTCTATCACAAATCGTGGATTGTCGTTTTAGCCGTTAAGCGATTGGAGCAGCGGTCGCTCAATTATTTGGGCGTGGCATGAAGGTTGTGTTCAGCCGTATGGCCAAGGAAGTTGTTGGTAAAGGATTAGACCATGACCCTTTCGTGTTAACATTAAGTTCATGTTAGTTTACGGTTGTCTTTTAAGGGGATGGCGAATTAAGGTTCGGGCTTTATGGAAAGGCATAGTTGGCCGAGGGCCGAATAGCATTCGTCGATATTGACAGGCCAAGCATAGCGGAGTTTTTAGAGTTACGGATGATGGCTGTTAAAAACAATTTTCCACTTTAGGTTTCAGTTATACGATGAATGGTTCGTATAAATTTCCTTTGGTTGCATGAAAATTTCTTAGGATGTGTGGCGATCGTTTCTCGGTTTTTCGAGAGATTAGATCGGTTTGCATGTTCTGCCTGGACAGTCAAGGAACAATAGAACAATACTGGAAAAGTTTCCTAAGTCTTAGCTTGCTAGACTATCCACCTAGGCTCTAGGTTCCCTAAATTTTACGGCAGTTTTCAAGACGTTTTCATTCCTTTTCTCCGAAACCTGATAAAACTTTCTGAGTCGGACATACTTTAATCTCATCGATTATTCGGGATTGCCTCTTCTTCCTTCTTCATCTCCACTTATCTTCTGACGAGTTATTAATTTATCGAGAGTTTGTTAGGCATTTCGGAATGGCCACTTTCTATTCAATGTCAAGGGACTTCGAATAGCATGATACTGAATTTTATACGAATTGGTTTTCTACGAAATTCTGACGACAATATCGGAATGAGGAAGAGACATCAATGTCCAAGTTCATGTCCTCGTTTCTTTGTACTTCCGGTTTTCCGAAGGAATTTTACGAAATCGAACAAATGGAGGAGAAGCAAGCCAAGAGGGGCGCTTAGGAAAGAGGAAGCAATGGACAAGATGTCATTTGGGTTTAGTTCGTCAAGCTATGAGCAAACTATTCATGTCCCAGACCCTATTGTTTCGTATGATCTTGTTTAAATTTTCGAACGATGTTTCGAAAAATATTGCCGAGTTTAATCTTACGGAAGTTGTTTCTTAAAACGTTGTCGAGCTTTTATTTTACGAGAGTTTTTCTGCAGACTGTTGTAGAGTTAATTTTACGGAAGCTGTTTCGTAAAATGTTGTCAAGTTTAATTGTACAAAAGCTGTCTCGTGAAATACTGTCGAGTATTATTTTACGAAAGGTGTTCCGTAAAATGTTATCGAATTTTAATATCAGAAACTCTCGCTGCGGTGAGCTGTAATTATTGTGACTAAACTTCATCAGAATTTTTCTCGTTTCCATAGGATTGATCTGAAGGAGTTTTGAGTAGTTTCTCCGAAGTAAGCTTAGTGGAAAAATCGAGAGTTCGCGCAGCGTTATGAAATTCTAGGTTTCGGAAGACGTCTTAGCAGTGAGGGATACGACCTCTCGTTTTGGCTTTGTTTAGTCTTCTTTAACCGTCTTAGGTTTCGAGCGATTTTATACAATTGAACTCTGTTTTTTTTCAAAACTGGCCGAGAAGGGCCGAGCTCGCTGTATGGTAAGCTGGTCGGGACAGTCGGAGCTTTGTGCTTCCTTGGGATGGTTCGGACGATTGGGAATTATTGGTAAGCACTTTTTCCGTCTCGTTGTTTGTTTTCCCGAAAACTGTCCGAAAGAAGTACGGCAGTGGGGAATTGATGACCCGATTTGTCGTGCTTCTTTTTCACGAGTAATATACGGTTTCCCCATGGTTTCGAAGAGAAAATTTTTATTTTTCTGAAAAGTTCTCGCATAAACGTTTTTTGGTATAACAATTTCTCGTTGAGGTTTCTTTACCTCGATAAGTAGACAAATTTTTTGGGGTTTGACAGATTTTATCATTGCCCTTTCTGTTTAGATAAAGAAATTGCGAGCTCGTTTCCGTGCTCTTCCTGTGGCGGAAAGCCGCGACTAGATTTTCGTTTTTCTCGAGCACTGCGGCGTTTGCGCAAGCGTTGGCCAGAGGAGCAGTCACTGCTGAAATTGTTTTACCAACGTTGATGCGACCTGCGACTTCGTCTTTTATATTTCCAAACATCGCTTTGATCAAACGTTTTGCGGCCGTGAGAGTAAGGGTAATCTGTCCCCCTCTCCTTCTAGTGCCAAATTATGGGAACCGAAATTCACACCGTCGATTTTAATGAATAATAATGAAGGAAAGCAATGAAAACCCTACTTTCCTTGAGGTCCGGATTTTCTGCGAGAGCCGACGACAAGTGACCAAATAAATACGGAAAAGGGTTTGTTAAGAGTTGGGACTGGACCTGAAGAAAGGCTGCCTACGTACCCCTTTCGAGGATCAAGTCGGACATAGTTCAGTTAGAATGATGGAACAAGAGATCGAACCGCCTGGGCGAGTTCGTCTAGTACGAGCGTGGGTCATAGAAATAGGCATGTCGAGAATAATGCCTAGGGTTTCTAAGTGCCGAGCTCTAGAGTAGAAGAATTGTCCGATCCTTCCGAGAGGAACAGAGATCTGCGAACAAGATAAAAATAGAACAAGATGCGGCCAGACGTTCTAGGTCCTGCCTTGCAAGTCTAACCGCCTAAATTCTAAGTTCTCTATGCTAATGGGAGTTCTCTAGGTCTCAAATCTCGGATCACTTTTTCTTCTGCTCCAGCTCTCCTTGTATAGCTGCTCTAGGTCGGTGGCCTATTTAATCCTTTGCCTTTGGGCCCAAATTTATCCCTTTTGGGAATATTCAATTTATCGTCAATCTTTGTAGTTGATATACCATGGATTTTACCTGTTTTTACCCATGGTATATGAGTATTTTTATTACTATTATCTATGTTTTGGAGTCTATTAGGTATGTTTTCAGGCTCAAAGAAGAGTTCACCCGAGATCAGACCAAAGGTCGACATCCGGAGCTACACATCGATCGATGCACATTCCTTGCTATCGATCGACACACATTTGCCGAAGGACGATACAGCGAGATCATAATCGATCGATGTACATCTAGTACTATCGATCGATATTGAGCGGCGAAAGAAGACAAGTTGGACTTGGCCGAACTTGAAGCCCACGACATCATATTTTTACAAGATTGCCCCTGACGAATTTTTAACCTAATGAACTCATATTTATATGTGCCTAAGTGTTTTGGAACCACATAAGTATATATAAGTTTTTACATAAGTTTTTACCTAGAGAGTTTCTTTTTACTTCCATCTTTTCTACTCATTTCTTTTACCATTGTTTCATTACTTTGCAAGTTCTCTATAAAGTACTATTCAGTTATTTACTTTTTCTTCTTAACAAAGGTTATAGGATTCTAGATCTAGAGGAGAGATCCAAAGAGATTTGTGATTGGAACTTAAGTGTTCACTACTCTAATAGATCTATGAACTCCTATTATTACCTTGTTACTATGAATTACTTAGCCATGTCTGAGTAGAATCATTTGTTAGATTTAGGGTTTAAATAGGATATGAGGGATTAGCCCCAGCCTATATCTGCTATAGTTGTGATATTTATTGTTAGGATTGTTCACTAATGCTTTTTATAGATTAGCTACCTAGAACATGAACTTGGATTGCATTATTCATTCAATACAATTCATGATAACATCCTAAACATGCTATGACCCTCTTGAGACAAGCGAAAGCTGATCTAAGATCATGGTGAGCACTATATTAACTCACGCATAAGTTCTGCTTAGAGCCGTATCGATCGATACTCCTATAGAGTAATCGATCGACGTAGCTAGAGGTGTATCGGTCGATATTCCTATCGAATAATCGATCGATACTGTCGGGGATATAGCTGACCACAAACACCATTTAGCATCTAAGTAATAGATGGTCTAAATATCGCGAGAGCTGATGGATTCATTTAATATTGTTGAGCTCTGACATATCATGCAAGCAACTTGTTAGCATTTATAGTACTTATAATCCTGATTTCCTAAATACCTACCCTGAATCTAACTACCTTTCTTTACTGTCTTAAACCAAAACCTTTCAACTGAGTAATCTTACCATTACTCAAAAACCTGCATTTACTTTTAACTATTTTCAACCTAGCATAGTCACTAAGATTGCATCTTATTTGTACACTAGCTCTCTGTGGATTCGATCCCTAAGTACTACAACGGAACCTCTTATTTGAGAGAGTAGAGTCACTCCTTAGGGTAATTTGAGTGATATCAAATTTGGCGCCGTTGCCGGGGAGCTTTGATACAATTAGATTTAATCTGATTAAGTCTAGGTTATTTTTACTTTAAATTGTTTTCTGACACAAATGTTTTCTTGTCTTTTCAGGTACATGTCCAGCAGTACCAGAAGTAACAAGGCATCTCAACTTTTTGTTCTCATAAGACCCTGCTAGCTTGGAACGTTCAAACCGCAAGGAAATCCGTTCCGCATCGATCGACATCAACAACTGTCTGTCGACCGATACCGACGCACCACTGTCGACCGAGACACCGTCTTCGTCGACCGATACTCGCACCTTCTGGTCGACCGACAGTACTTCACTGTCGACCGACACGTTTCATCCGACATCAATCGATACCCCTAACCTTATATCAATCGATACGGTTCCGCGAGTCATGGTTGCGCCGATTATTCTCACACGAGATGAGAATGGAGACTTGCGTGACCAAGAAGGTCACCTTCGTAATGAAGCAGGTCAGAAGCTCAATGCTCAAGAATGAAGTAATCCCTGAGCCAGAAACTGCACCTACAGGAGCTATTCAACCTGTAGGAGAGGCTACTCGAACACTAGCTGACTACAACCGTCCCGATCAGTTCTACACCAACAGATCAGCCATTCGTCCCCCTGCTATTCAGAGAGGCGATTTCGAGCTCAAGCCGCAGTATTACACCCTTGTGGGACAGACACCCTACTGTGGGCTGTCCAATGAGCATCCCATGGACCATCTGGAGAGGTTCGAGGATCTCATATATGCTATCAAAGCCAATGGAGTCCCCGTGGACTACCTTCTCTGTAAGCTCTTCAAGCACTCTTTATCTGGAGAAGCTTTACAGTGGCTTAAGCAGCTACCACCAGGATCTCTTACATCATGGAGCGACATCAAAAACGTATTTTTGCGTAACTTCTTTGATCATGCGCGCGCTGAAGACTTAAGAAGGAAAATTGCCACATTCAACCAGGAGCCTGGAGAGTCATTGAAGGATACATGGATCAGATTCAAGTCTTACCAGCGAGATTGTCCACACCATGGATTCAACAAGGTGCAACTGCTCTGCACTTTCTTCAGAGGCATCGCGCTGAAATATCAGATGGCTCTGGATACTGCAAGTGAAGGCAACTTCACCACAAGGAATCCTGAAGATGCTGTGAAGTTAATAGACAACTTAGCATCCAGCAACAGCACGAAGAACATTGAAAAAGCAAGATCTGCAGCGTTCCTTGGAAAGGAACAGATAAATGAGGTACAGGCTACACTTGACAATGTTCAGAAACTGCTAAACAAGCAAATCTGCTCAGTGGAGGATGCAGAAGCTGATGAAGAAGATGACTACTTAGAAGCAGAAGTCAACTGGATCAATGGAACTGGAATTCCGAGATCTGGAAACAGAAACTTCTCAGGACAAAGAGGCAACTTCAACGGCAGCAACCCCAACAACAACATGAGTTATGGAAACTCATCTTACATGAAGCCACTGATATACCATGGATTTTACCCGTTTTTACCCATGGTATATGAGTGTTTTTACTACTATTATCTATGTTTTGGAGTCTATTATGTATGTTTTCAGGTTCAGAAGCATTTTGGAGAAAAATGATGTTTTAGGTGCCTTTTTGAAGCTTAAAGAAGAGTTCACCCGAGATCAAGACCAGAGGTCGACGTCAGAGTTACACATCGATCGATGCACACTCTGTGCAGTCGATCGACACACATTAGCCGAAGGACGATACATCGAGACCATAATCGATCGATGTACACCTTGTACTATCGATCGATACTGAGGTGGCTGGAAGACAAGTTGGACCTGGCCGAACTTGAAGCCCAAGATATCACATTTTACAAGAATGCCCCTGACGAGTTTTTAACCTAATGAACTCATATATTTATATGCCTAAGTGTTTTGGCATTACAAACAAGCTTTTACAATTCAATTTTATAAGTCTTTTCTACAATACAAGTTTTATTCAAGTTTCTTTTACTTCTACTATTTCTTTCAGTTCTTTATTTGTTAACAAAGGTTATAGAATTCTAGACTTAGAGGAGAGATCCAGATATATTTGTGATTGGAACCTAAGTGTTCACCCTCTAATAGGTCTATGAACTTCTATTATTACCTTGTTGCTATGAACTACTTAGCCATGTCTGAGTAGATTCACATGTTAGATTTAGGGTTTAAATAGGATATGAGGGATTAGCCCCAGCCTATAATTGCTATAGTTGTGATATTTATTGTTAGGATTGTTCACTAATGCTTTTTCTAGCTTAGCTACCTAGAACATGAACTTGGATTGCATTGTTCATTACATGCAATACCTGACAACATCCTAAACATGATATGACCCTCTTGAGATATGCGAAAGCTGATCTAAGATTATGGTGAGCATTGTATCAACTCGTGCATAAAGCTTGCTTAGAGCCGTATCGATCGATACTCCTATAGAGTAATCGATCGACATAGCTAGAGGTGTATCGGTCGATATTCCTATCGAACTATCGAAGCGATACCAGCGGCAGTGTAGCCGACCGCAACACTATTTAGCATCTAAGTAATAGATGGTCTAAATAATGCGAGAGCTGATGGATTCATTTAATAAGTGTTGAGCTCTGACATATCATGCAAGCAACTTGTTAGCCTTTATAGTATTTATAATCCTGAATTCCTGAATACTTACCCTGAATCTAACTACTTTTCTTTACTGTTTTCAAAACCAAATCCTTTCAACTGAGTAAACTCATCCTTACTCAGCAAACATGCACTTTACTTTAAACTATTTTCAACCTAGCATAGTCATTAAGATTGCATCTTATTTGTACACTAGCTCTCGGATTCGATCCCTAAGTACTACAACTGAACCTCTAATTTGAGAGAGTAAAGTCACTCCTTAGGATAATTTGAGTGATATCAAATTTGGCCAGCTTTGATACAATAGGATCTAATCTGATTAGGTCTAGGTTATTTCTATTTTGTTTTAATTTGTTTTCGACACAAAATTTTTCTTGTCTTTTCGGTACATGCCCAGCAGCACCGAAGCAACAAGGAATCCCAACTTTGTTCTCGAAGACCCCTAGCTTGGAGCGTTCAATCCGCAAGGAAATCCGTTCGCGATCGATCGACGCCATCAACTGCCTGTCGACCGATACCGACGCACCCTGCCGACCGAGACACCGTCTTCCGACCGACACTCGCACCTTCACGTCGACCGACACTACTTCACCGTCGACCGACATCTTTCATCCGACATCGATCGATACCCCTAACCGTATATTGATTGATACTACTCCGTGAGTCTTAGTTGCGCCTATTATTCTCACACGAGATGAGAATGGAGACTTACGTGACCAAGAAGGTCACCTTCTAATGAAGCAGGTCAGAAACTCAACGCCGAATGAAGTAATCCCTGAGCCAGAAACTGCACCTACAGGAGCTGTTCAACCTGTAGAAAAGGCTGCTCGAACACTAGCTGACTACAACCGTCCAGATCAGTTCTACACCAACAGATCAGCCATTCGCCCCCCTGCTATTCAGAGAGGCGATTTCGAGCTCAAGCCGCAGTACTACACCCTTGTGGGACAGATACCTTACTATGGGCTGTCCAGTGAGCATCCCATGGACCATCTGGAGAGGTTCGAGGATCTCATATCTGCTATCAAAGCCAATGGAGTCCCTATGGACTACCTTCTCTGTAAGCTCTTCAAACACTCTTTATCTGGAGAAACTTTGCAGTGGCTTAAGCCGCTACCACCAGGATCTCTTACATCCTGGAGCGACATCAAAAACGCATTTTTGCGTAACTTCTTTGATGATGCGCGCGCTGAAGACTTAAGGAGGAAAATTGTCACATTCAATCAGGAGCCTGGAGAGTCATTCAAGGATACTTGGATCAGATTCAAGTCTTACCAGCGAGACTGTCCACACCATGGATTCAACAAAGTGCAGCTGCTCTGCACTTTCTTCAGAGGCATCGCACTGAAATATCAGATGGCTCTAGACACTGCGAGTGAAAGCAACTTCACCACAAGGAATTCTGAATATGCTGTGAAGCTAATAGACAACCTAGCATCCAACAACAGCACAAAGAACATTGTAAGAGCAAGATCTGCAGCGTTCCTTGGAAAGGAACAGATAAATGAGGTACAAGCTACACTTGACAATGTTCAGAAACTGCTAAAAAGCAAATCTGCTCAGTAGAGGATGCAGAAGCTGATGAAGAAGATGACTACACAGAAGCAGAAGTCAACTGGATGAGTGGAACCGGATTTCAGAGGTCTGGAAACCAAGGAAACAGAAACTTCGCAGGACAGAGAGGAAACTTCAACAGCAGCAACCCCAACAACAACAGGAGTTATGGAAACTCATCTTACATGAAGCCACCCACACCAACCCCAGAAGGAAAGCTAGAAGACATGCTCAGCAAAGTTCTTGAAAGCCAGCAGCAGTTAGAGGGGAACTTCAATGGAAAGATCGACGTTGTCTACACCACTTTGAACACAAAGCTTGATGCTTTGAGTAACCATGTGAAGAAACTAGAGACTCAAGTGATTCAGACAGAGAAGCTGTTAAGAAGCAGGAAGCTTTAGGAAAAGAGACTGAGAAGAAACAACAGGCCACAACGTTAGTGCTATCATAGAGGATGATTTTTGGAGAGTGGTAAAGCAAGAGAAGCTGCAAGAGGGAGACTTCCAGATCGGAAGAATTAGCGGCAACCACTGGAATCGATCGATGTCAGGATCACCACATCGATCGATGTACGCCAACACCAATCGATCGATGCAACAAAACGAGCATCGACGATGGATCTTGAAGGATCCACCAACGAGTGCAATACCGTGAAGATACTTACTCACGGGGAGTTCGCAGCAAAGCACCCACATCCGCCCAGCCCTTACCACATCGACCGACAGGACAGACGCCCCATCGATCGACCGATTGATAAAGAAATCGATCGACACACTCCAGATGCTGTCGATCGATATTCAGTTATCACACGCCGAGTGCAACTTCCCAAGATAGATGTTGCACGACTTAATGCACTCCGGGAGCAATCTAAGCCTTCCAGAAACCCACCAACCACCATAATGAAGAAACCCACGGATATTATTGATCCAATGGAGATAGAAAAGGAAAAAGATGGAAGAGTTCTCAGAAAAAGGAAAGAGAAGGTTCCTAAACACCTTAAAAGAGGAGTTAATGAGAAAGAGTTGGCAAGTTTCAGAAAGAGAGTTCTAAGGATACCTACAGAGAAACCCTTTGAAGAAGTCTACTTTTCACACAGATTGTGGATGTTTTTCAGAGAAACCAAGGAGACAGAAGAAGACATTAAGAGGATGTTCAACCAATTCAGAGAAAGTATGAAGAAGAGGATCAAACTAGAGAAGAAGGGTGATCCAGGAAAGTTTGTTGTTCCTTGTTCAGTCCATGGAATCAACTTCCCACGTGCCCTATGTGACACAGGATCTGGAGTTAGCATCTTACCCAAGGTGATAGCAGACCATCTAGGTCTGAAGATAGAGCCTACTGAAGAATCGTTCTTTGTGGATTGTTCTCAGCAGAACTCTGGAGGAATTGTGAGAAACCTTGAGGTCACCATAGGAGAAGCCCTAATTCTAGTAGACTTCCATGTCTTGGACGTCAAGATAACCCTACCTACTTCTTTGCTAGTTGGAAGAGCCTTCATAGCAACAGTTGGAGCAGTCTGCAACCTTCAGACAAGCAAACTGTGCCTAACCCTGATCAACCCTACGGTCTACTATGATCCAGTACGAGTCATCAAGGTCCCTAAGAAGATCCAAGACGGCTCAGACCTTGTAGCTGTTTGCTATTGTGGAGATGAATACGACTAACAAGGCGAATACGAGATAGAGACCGCAAAATCGATCGATAGAAGCACTGTCTCATCGATCATCTCTGGTGAACCGACATCGATCGACAGCCACACATGGTCATCGATCGATTCACTATTTAATCAGATCGAGGAGGAGTTTCCAGAAGGTGATTTCGAAGTAAACACGTGGGAGAATGACTACTACATCCCACCATATGCTGCAAATACTACTCATATTGAGGAGTATACTGATGATTACGAGGAGGAGAGAGCTATAGAATATCAAAACCTTCGAGAAGATGAAGATCGACTTCTCCACAACAACCTTAGAATCGCGACATCGATCGACAGGGCCTTCTCCCCATCGATCGATATTACTTGCCTCGCATCATTTGACAACACCAACAACAAGCGGCGAGACTACTCAATCGAGCTGGGCAAGTGACTACCAGTCGAAAGCTTCGGTTGAGACCGCCACACAACACACATCACCCAACCCGAAGAAGTCTCATCCATCGACACGGCACGAGAACAATCGACCGATAGGCCTGAACAACCTTCGACCGATTCAGAACCAGTACCATCGACCGATACATACACCCAACCATCCCAGGTAACAAATTCAAATGTACTTAATTTCGTAATCTAATCCCGATGAGTTTGGTATTTTCAGGGATTCACAAGGCTTTGTGTTGGGGTCAAAATCGGTCAACGACGAAATTGTCACCGAAAGTCCTCGAAGAAAACTAAGTGACGATCAAAACCAAGACACGGGTTGTCACCGATGAACTCACGGGAAGGCATGAACGGACCGTGAGCCCCGGGGATCAACGAAGGCAAGCAACAGCAGGCACCGGCGACGCGGACACGGCACGGACGGCAGGCCGCCTGGCCGGCGGGAGGCGCCACGCCGCGCTTGGCCGGGCGGCAGCGCCCACGCTGCGCCTGGCGCCGTGGCGCCACGCCGCTCGCGCCGGGCGGATGCCCACGCTGTGGCGCTGGCGGCGGGTGCCGGGCGCAGGCAGCCACGCTGCGCCTGGCGCCGGGCGGCATACGCTGGCGCCGGCGGCAGGCCCACGCCCTGGCGCCGCAACAGGTCGCCACGCCGCGCTGGCACCGGGTAGGGCGCGGCAGGGGCCCACGCCGTGCCTGGCGCCGCAAGCCTCCTCCCATCTGGCCGGCAGCAGGCCTGTCGTCTCCGCCTGGCGCGGCAGCAAGGGTCCTGGCCCATCTGTAATCGTCTCTTGATCTCGGCAACGGCAGCATCTTGGTCCCTTAAACCCATGTCTGATTCTCCGAGAACTACAATGATTCTTCCGTAAAGCCTTCGATTGTTTAAAAGTTCATATTTTAAAGTCTAAGTTGAAGCCTCATTACTCAAACCCTTGAAGACGGAAAGTCTAGGAATCCAAGTCCATCTCGATCCCGATACTGAGGAATCTCGAAGATCTTAAAAGGTTCGAACGACGAATGGATCTCAATTCATTGTATAAAATAATCACGGTTATTCTAAACACCAAACATCTCGACTATACGAGGAATTGGGTTCCTTCGAATTGCCGAAACCTTCAAAGACTATTCTTTGAAAACCGTAAAACGTCTAAGTAGCCCGACATGACCAAAACGCCCACTTACGATTTTCGAAAAGGAAGGATAACTATGACGGTTTATCCTTATCCTCACATAAGAGATAAATGTCAAGTTTCCAGAAGATAAATGTCAAGTTTTCGAAGATAAATGTCAAGTTTCGATAAACGTGAAGATGGACGAAAATGGAAAAGCCCGATTCAGCCCGAAGGAGGATAGACCATCTTAAGAGGAGTATATAAGGAGAGCTTTGGGAGGAGCAAATCATCACAAAACTTCCAGAGCACTTAGCACTTAGAGCAATTTAGCATTCTTTTCTGTTTTCACTAGCGAGCTGCGACTCAACTAGGATAGATTTAGCGCCGGACTAGCGGACTTTCGACAGCTCTTGTAGCATTTCTTTTTGTTGTTCACGCCAAGCGAGAATTCAGAAATAGGATCTCTTTCGCTCTATTCTTACGATTTTTATTTTACAACTTTAATCTCCATTGATTATGTCGTGTGGCCCAGCAGATATCCGGGACTTTCAAGGAAGATCGGGTTAACTTCGGTTTTCCTCCACAAATCGTTTATCGGAAATTGAAGGTGTGAATTTCGTTCCACAGTTTGGCTAGAAGGAGGGTTACGGATCTATCTATCTCAACTGCACACGCCGATCATGTCTGGCGTCACCAAAGACCAGCCAACGCTAGACGGAACACCCGACGCCAACGTTGAAGACTCCAACGGAGATCGTCCACGTCACTGCTGATGCAAACACGAAGCGCCAGACGGATGAAGGAACTGTTCACCTCCGCCCGGCGGAAAAAGACAAGCTGATAATCTCGCTCGCAAAACAGGTCGACATCTTAACTGGGAGGAGCAAGTTGCCGTGCGGATCCACCAAGGCACGGCGGCAGAAGACTCGACCGGATCTCCGGAGAGCGAAAAGATGCCTCGAAAGAGCCCACTCCGAGGAAGCGGCTCAAAAGGACAGCAAACGACCTCGTAGAACCTTCCACCCCGCTACGGAAACAAGGAAGCGGCGTCGGCGCATCAATCTGGATATCAGCGACCAATCGGATCCTTCCGATGAAGACGCTGACATCCACCCTAGGATGACCCGAAGCCAGTCTGCTCGGCAAATGGTATCCTTCGAGAGGCCCATGACAGAAGAGGAGGAAGAACTCTACTGGATTGAGCAGGAAGAACTCGCGGAGGATCAAACTCGGATCCATCGCTACCAGCACCGACAAAATCGGAGGAACGCCGGTAGCAACAGCGAGATCCATGATCTCCGCGAATCTCTCAAAAAGACCGTGGCCGAAGTTAAAGCGGTGAAATCGCAAATCCACCAGGCAACCAGTTCCGCCCCCGAGATCGATAGACTTCTCCAGGAAGCACGGAAAACGCCGTTCACCGCTCGGATCACGGAAACACATATCTCGGACCCAGGGAAAATCAAAATCCTGGTCTATGACGGTAGGACGGATCCTAAGTCGCACCTACAGTCCTTCCGGATCGCAATAGGTAGGTGCAAACTCGGAGCGAACGAGGCGGGTCATTGTCTTCTTCTTGAGCACCTCAAAGGCGCTGCGCTTGAATGGTTCTCCCGGCTCAAAAGAAACTCCATCGGAAGCTTCCGCCAACTGGCCTCGGCGTTTCTCAAACAATACTCCATTTTCATGGACAGAGAAACGTCCGACGTGGACCTATGGAGCCTTTGCCATGACTGGGAGTTTAATTCTCCCGAGGGTCATGGTAGTGACGCCCGAAAACCCCGTCAAAGGTTTTGGCTCAGGGACGACTTCCCAAGTGGGATCTTCATCCTGTAGAGGGTGTCGCGGAAGATGACGTTGACCGTGCTTCCTGTATCGATGAGAATGCGGCCGACTTCGAGATCTTGGATTACCAGGTCGATTACCAAAGGATCGCAGTGAGGTTTGTCGATTCCGACGATCTCCTGTTCCTCGAAAGCGATCGTGTGGTTAGGAACATCGCTGTCTGGGAACCAGTTGGAACTTGTCTCGGCTTTTCGCCCGTAGGCTTTTATCGACGAGACAGTCTTGGTAGAACTGTGATCCTCCGATGATCATGTTTACCCTCTCTCTGTTGTTCCTTGGTCGTCTGTCTTCTTCCGCTTTTCCCGATTGATTTTCGGTCGCCGGTCCTCGGAGACAGTTTTGTTGGTTTTGGGGTCGAGTCAGGAGCAAGTCCTTTATACTCTTGACCTTTGATAGTTCGCCGGTGAGGAGCTTTGCGGCGAGTCGGGCGCCGAGAACCTTGCAGTTCGCAGTGGAGTGACCTCTGGTTTCGTGGAACTCGCAGTAGGAATTATCCTTGTATTGGTTCCTGGTCCAGGGTTTCGGAGGTTCTGCCTTGCTCGAGTTGATGGCGTAGTTATGCTGCGCTTGGCGTCTTCCCCGTGATGGGCGTTTTTGTCGTTACGAGAAATTTTCTTTTTCGAGGACGTTTTCTGTGGTCCGTGCTTCTGCGATAGAAGCTTCATCTCTTCTTCCATGATGATGAAGTCCGTTGCCTTGTGGAGAGTATCCTGGATGGTCCGCGGCTTTTCTAGTAGTATCTACTTTCGGAACTTTGACTTGTACCGAGAGTTTTCCTCAGGCCGATTGCGAAATTGTCGCTGATGCCTGTTACTCTGGCCATCACCAGCTTGTCGCTGATGCCTGTTACTCTGGCCATCACCAGCAGGCGAAATTGTCGCTGATGCCTGTTACTCTGGCCATCACCAGCTTGAACCTTCGCATGAAGTCGCGGAGTGACTCATCCTCCTTCTGAGCTAGACTCCATAGATCCACGTCGGACGTTTCTCTGTCCATGAACATGGAGTATTGTTTGAAAGCGCCGAGGCCAGTTGGCGGAAGCTTCCGATGGAGTTCCTTTTGAGCCGGGAGAACCACTCGAGCGCAGCGCCCTTGAGGTGCTCGACGAAGAGAAGACAATGACCCGCGTCTCGTTCGCGCTCCGGGAGTTTGCACCTGCCCATTGCGATCTGGAAAGACTGCAGGTGCGACTTAGGATCCGTCGTACCGTCATAGACCGGGATTTTAATTTTCCACGGTCTGAGATGCGTGTTTCCGTGATCCGGTGGTGAGCGGTGTTTTCCGCTTCCTCGAGAAGTCTATCGATCTCGAGCAGAACTGGTCGCCTGATGGATTTGCGATTTCACCGCCACTTCGCCACGGTCTTTTAGAGATTCGCGGAGATCATGGATCTCGCTATTGCTACCTCCGAGTTTGTCGGCTGGTGGCGATAGATCGAGTTTGATCTTCCGCGAGTTCTTCCTGCTCCATCCAGTAGAGTTCTTCTTCTCTGTCATGGGCCTATCGAAGGATACCGTCTGCCGGCGGACTGGCCGGTCCTCTGGGTGGATGTCAGCGTCTTCATCGGAAGGATCCGATTGGTCGCTGATATCTAGATCGATCGCCGAAGTCGCTTTCCTTGTTTCCGTAGCCGGAGTGGAAGGTTTTTCGAGGTCGTTTGCTGTCCTTTCGGAGCCGTTTCCTCGAGAGTGGGCTCTTTCGGGGAATCTTTTTCTCGTACTTTGGGAGATCCGAAGTCGAGTCTTCTGCCGCGGCGTGCCTTGGTGGATCCGCGTGGCAGTTTGCTCCTCACAGTTAAGGTGTCGACCTGTTTTGCGAGCGAGGTTATCAGCTTGTCCTGTTGTTCCGCACGTGCCTGGGCGGAGGTAAACAGTTCCTTCATCTGCCTGAGCGCCTCAGTGTTTGCATCAGCAGTGACTGCAGACGCATCTCCAGCTGGAGTCTTCTCAACGTTGGCGTCGATGGGTGTTCCGTCTAGCGCTGGTTGATCTTTGGTGACGTCGGTAGACATGATCGAGCGTGTGCAGTTGCGAGATAGATAGATCTGTAACACACCCTCCTTCTAGCGCCAAACTGTGGGAACCGAAATTCGCACCGTCAATTTCCGATAAACATTTGTGGAGGAAAACCGAGTTAACCCGATCTTCCTTGAAGGTACCGGATATCTGCTGGGCCGCACACGAAACAATCAATGGAGATAAAAGTTGCGAAAATAGAAATCGTAAAAGTTGAGCGAAAGAGATCTTATTTCTGAATTCTCGTTTGAGCGTGTACAACAAGAAAAGAAATCGGGCGTAAGAGCTGTCGAGGAGTTCGCTAGTCTGGTCGCCTAAGTCTATCCTAGTTGAGTCGCAGCTCGCTAGTGAAAACAGAAAAGAATGCTAAATCGCTCTAAGTGCTAAGTGCTCTGAAAGTTTGTGATCTGGTTTGCTTCTTGCTCAAAGCTCTCCTTATATACTCCCCTTAAGACGGCCTATCTTCTCGCGGGCTGAATCGGGCTTTTTCCATTTTCGTCCATCTTCGTGTTTATCGGAAACTTGACATTTATCTTCGAAAACTTGACATTTATCTTCTGGAAACTTGACATTTATCTTCTGGAAACTTGACATTTATCTCTTATGTGAGGATAAAGATAAACCGTCATAGTTATCCTTCTTTTCGAAAATCGTAGCGGGCGTTTTGGCCACGCGTTTAAGCGATTTTACGGTTTTGAAGAACGGTTTTGAAGGTTTTGTTTCGAAGGAACCAATTCCTTGTATAGTCGAGATATTGGTGTTCTAGAATAACCGTGATCGTACCAAACTTGCATAGATTGATCGAACAAGCTAAGATGGGATCGAACCGGCAAGATAGGACCGAGACCAGGGCGAAGGCGTGGACCGATGCCAGGCCGCCCGTGGCGGATGCCGCCCGCCAGGCGGTGCCGCCGGCGCCAGGCCCGCGTGGCGGTGCCGCCCGCCAGGCGGTGCGCCGGCGCCAGGCTGGCCCACGTCCGCGCCGCGGCTCAGGCGGTGCCGCGGGCGCCAGGCGGTGCCGCCGCCAGGCCGCCAGCGTGGCGGTGCCGCCAGGCCGGTGACGCCGGCGCCAGGCTAGCCCGTCCGCGCCGCGCCAGGCCGGTCCGCGTGGCGGTGCCGCCGGGCGCGGCGGGTGCGCCGGCGGCGCCCGCGTGGCGGGTGCCGCCGCCAGGCGAGTGCCGCCAGGCCAGGTGCCGCCGGCGCCAGGCCGACCCGCGCGTGCCGCCGCCAGGCGGGTGCCGCCGGCAAGGCCATCCTGCCGTCTGTGGGTTTGTTTGTTGTTCGATCTTTCCCGTTAGTCGTTGCGGAAATCTTTGAGTTCGGAAGATCGTTAGCGTAGATTTCGAGATAATCGTTTCTAATCCAACAAGACTCCTCGGTATCGCGATTTTGCGATGGACTTGGATTTGTGGACTTTCCGTCTTCAGGGATGTGAGCAACGAGGCTTCGAGCTTTAGATGTGTTAAAAGACGAATCTTTTAAACAATCGGGAAGGCTTTACGGAAGACTCATTGTAGATCTCGGACGATCCGGACATGGGTTTCAAGGGACCAAGATGCCGCCATTGCCCGAGATCATGAGATGATTGCACGGATGGGTGCCAGGACCCTTGACGCTGGCGCCAGATGGGAGTGAACGAACCTTCCCGTGAGTTTTATCGAGCGACGACCCGTTTCTTGGCTTTGATCGTAACTTGGCTTTTCTTTCGAGGACTTTCGGGTAACGATTTCGTCATTGACCGATTTTGACCCCAACACACAGCAATAACAAGCGTCGATGATTCACAAGACAGACGTCTAGACCAAACGTATTTCCCGCTTGTTAACGAGGTTGGAAGCATGGAATCTAGCATAGAAGGGATGCAGAAAGAAATTAAAGCTATTCAGAGACAGCTTGCGAGCAGACATGCGCCCTTAGAATCGATCGACCGAGCAACCAGCGCATCGATCGATGGACTTCAACAGCCATCGACCAATATTTCAACCAAGGAATCGATCGATACCAGCTCCATCCACGACAAAATGATCCAACGCCTTGATTCAATGCAAGCAGAGCTTAGTGATCTTTCAGAACATGCCTACAGGAAGGATGGCACGCGGTCAGCATTGAAAGTCATGAAGAAAGGATTCAAAGGATCACTGATGAGCTGATTGAGTTAAAGAAGAAACAAACCAGAGAATATGAAGCCACAAGAAGCCTATTTGACGCATGGTTCGGTGAGAAGAAAGATACAGAGGATACTTTTTTCTCAACAAGTACTTGGACTTCATCTCAGTAGCTCATTCCATCCAAAGTCAAGCTAGATGACTATAATCAAAGCGCTGAGTGGGAGGCAACCCACTGTTAGGTAGTTTTTCATTTTATTTTTATCTTTAGGATTTTATTTTTCGTATTTGTTTTTCTTTGCAGTTACAATTAGACGATTGCCACTGAAATCGACCGACATGACACTGTCAATATCGATCGACATGAACCACACAGAAGTGATCGACGAATGCGACTCAACATCGATCGATACGCATCGCGGTCAGGTATATCGTTCTAAACTTTTGATATCAGTGTACTTTATTATTACCTATGCCTTCACTGGACTGATTATACATTGGGGACAGTGTATGATTTAAGTCTGGGGGGATGTTTACTGATGCTGTTTACCTTTTGATTTCATCCAAAAATGTTTTCAAAATGGTTTTTATTGAGTCAAGAAAGGGATAATGATAAATTAAATTTTCACTTTTTATCTAACCAATCTTTTAGGCACCATTCTTAGATTTGTTGATGCAGAATGTACTATAGATGCTAAAGTTGATCACCTATCAGCTATGACAACACTTTCATTGATTGTCTGGAGGAACCAAAGCTGATTTCCAACCTAACCTGACAATTCTTTGCTTGTCTTGGGGCTTGGTATACATGGGATCGGATGCTTCAAACAAGTCTGGAAGGTAAAAACCTTGTGTAGATAGTTTTGTCACCCTCTCTCTCATTTTCGAAATTAGATTTAATTTTATAAAGTTAAAAAAAAAAGAAAAAAAAACGAAAATTATCTTAAATTTATGTTCTAGGATTAGTTAGTTATTAACTAGGAAGGAATTGAACAAGGCTTGGCGGTTACCCCCTCAAGACTTGATTCATAAGAATTCTATAGGTAAAGGGTTCGAACAGGGCTTGGTGGTTACCCCTTCAAGACTTGCTTCAATGAATCCTAGGATATAGGTCAAGAAGAAGTGAACAGGACTTGGTGGCTGCAACCATTAAGGCTTGATTCATGGAAGCCTGTCCAATCTTGGTCAATGTCTTGCAAATGAAAGTAGACTTGACTAGGAGAGAAATAGTAGAGAGAGGATAGGAACTAATTTTTACCCAGATCCAGATACTTGTTTGAGCAACCTTGCATCCTGTGATCGATACTCCCAAGGTAAAGCCTGCACTTTTATTTTTATGTACATAAATGAAATCAGTAGAGGGTTAGTCAGACATGATTGCTAAGTTGTTGGCTAGATGATCAAGGCTGTTCAATTAGGATATTGCATAATGTGCTTCAGAATTGATGACTCTTAGATGTGGTTTGCAACAAAGTAGAGGTTATGATTCTAAGTTTGAATTTGATTTAGTCCCTGCTTTTCAAAACCTCTTTCATAAAGACTGCTGTGTGTTTGCTTGAGGACAAGCAAAAGGTTAAGTCTGGGGAGTTGATATACTATGGATTTTACCCGTTTTACCCATGGTATATGAGTGTTTTACTACTATTATCTATGTTTTGGAGTCTATTAGGTATGTTTTCAGGTTCATAAGCATTTTGGAGAAAAATGATGTTTTAGGTGCCTTTTGGAGATTAAAGAAGAGTTCACCGAGATCACACTACAAGGGAAGTGAGTATTGATAGCATAATAAAATAGCGTTTTGGTCGAAAATGCAATCTTTTGGGCGTACTTTAAGATAGCGTTTTTAAAATGCATGCTATGTTTTATTTTGCGGACTCTAACCTTAGTAACACTTTTTTAATGAAGCGTATTTATATAGCATTAGAAACGCTATGTTAAGTTTAGTGGAAATATTTCATTATACCGGAAAAGTACTTAGAGTATTTTTCATTGTTTTTGTCGTCCCTCTCTTTTTTTTGTCGTCCCTCTCAATCTCGAGTTTTCCCTCTCACAATCTGTAGACTAATTTTCATTCTCTCTCCCTCTCTCTCACTCAAACATATTCTCTCTCTCTCTCTCTCAAACATATTCTCTTTTTCTCATTCTCTCTCTCTCTCTCAATTCGATTGAAGGTACTGTCTTCGGAATTCGATTGAAGGTTTGATTTCTTGGGGTCATTGATAAGCATATGGATTTAGGGTTTCGAAATGTTAATTACTTTTTGGGCGTTTTACAGGGAATTATCGGCGGCCGAAGATCTTTCTCGTAATCCTGAGGTATGTGAAATTTTAGGGTTTCAATTTGATGTTTTATCGGTTTCGATGTTTCTGTTGACTGAGTTACGGCCTTTCAGACAGGTATCAGAGATAGATTTCGGTGTTGGATTCAAGCTGAGGTATTTGTTCTGTTTCACAAACAGATTATTGATTTTGGTGTTGAATTAGCGTTGTCTGATTTTTTTGTTCTTTTGCAGATTATCCTTTACAAGATCTTTGTAATCTAGAGTTACTTTGCAGATAATCCTTATCACTCTCTCGTATATGTCTCTAGAGCCTTAGTGTGTTTGGGCTGATGTTCATTTTTAACATATGTTTGAAACACATGTTTGAAACCATTTGACCGTGGAGCTGTGGTGGTGGTGTGACATGGATAAGTCTTGGGTTTGGCTTCCAAGGTAAGGTTTTATATGTTATTATTGTTAATTCCTTTATTCACATTTCTTATGGTCTAATTTTGAAATATTTTCTTATTTATAGGACCAGCCTTGAGTATGAGAAAGGAGCAACAGATTTTGTGTATGAGTCAGCAAAGAGGTTGGGTGATCCTACAAATATGTTTTGTCCGTGTATGGAATGCCGAAATTTGTGCCACCAACCCATAGCCACAGTGTTGGATCATCTTGTTATTAAAGGTATGGATCAGAAGTACAAGAGAAATAAATGTTGGAGTAAGCACGGGGAGATCAGGGATTTGAAGACAGGTGATGAACAGACTTCAGAAGTTGAAGCTTATGAGTTGTTTAGAGCTTCGTTTTTCGACGGTGATGATAATGTACAGCCCCGGAGTGACAGAGCAGATCAGCGTGATGGTATTGAAAATGAAGAAGAGTCAGAGTTTATGAAGAAGTTGGAAGATGCTGAAACTCCTCTCTACACCACATGCTCTAACCATACAAAAGTGTCTGCTATAATGGCGCTTTATAGAATAAAAGTGAAGAGCGGAATGTCAGAGAACTATTTTAAACAGCTTCTCAAGATAATTCAACAACTGTCAGCTCCCTTGGCGAATCTGTGGGAACCAAAGTAGCATGGCCATTTGATAAGCTCATTCTCGACACTATGGACTCACCAACTGTAAACAAGACTGCTGGTTCCTCAGTAAGTTTCTTATCATGTATTCAGCGTATTGGGCAAATTATGACATTAGTAAGTTTATACTTTATTAGGTCATCCACATATTCTTTTTTTTTTGCATGAATACTTAGGCTACAAATGCATTGGAAGATAGAATTAAGATTGTTGCTTGGAATAATGATGCTGAAGTCATTGCTGAGGGATATTTGATTTCGACTGATCCGAAGGAGATTGTCAATGATATTAATTTGGGTCCGAATGCTGCAAAAGTGAAGATTGAGAAGGTGATTAACAGAGACGCTTACTTGTGGAGACCAAGTGAACACATGAACGTGATTGGCGATGCCCTGTTTAAGACGATAGCATGGCCAATTTCTAAGGTTATACTGTGTGAAGTAGCAGGACCGTCTAAAGGTTCATCACCTAAGGTACAATCGGTTGCTAAAGGAGCAGTACAATCTAAATATTCATCATCTAGAGATTCATCACCTAAGGTAAAACTCTACACATAATTATCTATCTTTGAGTATATTGTTTTCTTATAGTGATGATTTGTATGGATTTTTAACTTGTAGAGTGGAACTAACAGCACAAACACACGTGGCTCTCCTAAGAAGAATTGCTTCTTGTTAGACTGCTTTGGATCAGGTCAAACGGTTGCAGAAGGCAAGGTTTTATCAAACAATCCAGAAGACAAAGTACATTTCGTTCAATTGGGTCCAAATGCTAGCAAGGTCTGGATTGAGGTATGTAAGGTTGATGATGCACGCGTATGGAGACCAAACTCAGAATTCCAGATTGTTGCTGATGCATTAGGTTCGACAGTCGCTTTGCCTAATGACAAGATTGTCTTTATGTGAACTAGTGTCTTATATAGTATTCTCTTGGTTAGTAGAACTTGTTTGGTTGTGGTTTGTTGTGTAAGACTTTATGTTTTATTTGGCTAATGGAACTTCTGTTTTCGAGTTTTTATGGTTTGGTAATGTCAGTGTGGTTCTATAATGTACAACAGACACATGATTCCAATTATACAGCAAAACCCAGATACAAAATTACAGAAACGATGACAAAAAAACAATTGCTATATTAAAACTACTAATAACATCAAAATAGTGATATATTAAAACAAGTAATAGCAAATATTTTACGCTGTTATAAGTATTACAACTGCATAACCACTAAAACGCTACGGATATAAAATTTTAGCGTAGCATAAAAAAAACGCTATATAAAGTCTACGAGAAAAGATTGCGGGGGAAGACACGGCGTTTGCCATAACGCTGTCTTTATATGTAATAGCGTTTTCATTACGCTATTTACGTGACATTTTCTTGTAGTGTCAAGACCAGAGGTCGACGTCAGAGTTACACATCGATCGATGCACACTCTGTGCAATCGATCGACACACATTAGAAGGACGATACATCAAGACCATAATCGATCGATGTACACCTTGTACTATCGATTGATACTGAGGCGGCTGAAAGACAAGTTGGACCTGGCCGAACTTGAAGCCCAAGATATCACATTTTACAAGAATGCCCCTGACGAGTTTTTAACCTAATGAACTCATATATTTATATGCCTAAGTGTTTTGGCATTACAAACAAGCTTTTACAATTCAATTTTATAAGTCTTTTCTACAATACAAGTTTTATTCAAGTTTCTTCTACTTCTACTATTTCTTTCAGTTCTTTATTTGCTAACAAAGGTTATAAAATTCTATACCTAGAGGAGAGATCCAAAGATATTTGTGATTGGAACCTAAGTGTTCACCCTCTAATAGGTCTATGAACTTCTATTATTACCTTGTTGCTATGAACTACTTAGCCATGTCTTAGTAGATTCACTTGTTAGATTTAGGGTTTAAATAGGATATGAGGGATTAGCCCCAGCCTATAATTGCTATAGTTGTGATATTTATTGTTAGGATTGTTCACTAATGCTTTTTTTAGCTTAGCTCCTAGAACATGAACTTGGATTGCATTGTTCATTACATGCAATACCTGACAACATCCTAAACATGCTATGACCCTCTTGAGATATGCGAAAGCTGATCTAAGATCATGGCGAGCATTGTATCAACTCGCGCATAAAGCTTGCTTAAAGCCGTATCGATCGATACTCCTATTGAGTAATCGATCGACGTAGCTAGAGGTGTATCGGTCGATATTCCTATCGAACTATCGAGCAATACCAGCGGCAGAGTAGCCGACCGCAACACCATTTAGCATCTAAGTAATAGATGGTCTAAATAATGCGAGAGCTGATGGATTCATTTAATAAGTGTTGAGCTCTGATATATCATGCAAGCAACTTGTTAGCCTTTATAGTATTTATAATCCTGAATACTTACCCTAAATCTAACTACTTTTCTTTACTGTTTTCAAAACCAAATCCTTTCAACTGAGTAATCTCATCCTTACTCAGCAAACCTGCACTTTACTTTAAACTATTTTCAACCTAGCATAGTCATTAAGATTGCATCTTATTTGTACACCAGCTCTCAGTGGATTCGATCCCTAAGTACTACAACTGAACCTCTTATTTGAGAGAGTAAAGTAACTCCTTAGGGTAATTTGAGTGATATCAAATTTGGTGCCGTTGCCGGGGAGCTTTGATACAATAGGATCTAATCTGATTAGGTCTAGGTTATTTCTATTTTTGTTTTATTGTTTTCTGACACAAAAATTTTTTCTTGTCTTTTCAGGTACATGCCCAGCAGCACCAGAAGCAACAAGGAATCCCAACTTTTTGTTCTCAGAAGACCCTGCTAGCTTGGAACGTTCAATCCGCAAGGAAATCCGTTCCGCATCGATCGACGCCATCAACTGCCTGTCAACCGATACCGACGCACCCCTGCCGACCGAGACACCGTCTTCGATTGACACTCGCACCTTCACGTCGACCGACACTACTTCACCGTCGACCGACATCTTTCATCCGACATCGATCGATACCC
Organism: Brassica nigra; assembly: GCA_016432835.1. Taxonomy (NCBI): domain Eukaryota; kingdom Viridiplantae; phylum Streptophyta; class Magnoliopsida; order Brassicales; family Brassicaceae; genus Brassica; species Brassica nigra. The sequence continues at coordinate 33,718,959 of CM028247.1, forward strand.
CTAACCGTATATCGATCGATACTACTTCGCGAGTCATGGTTGCGCCTATTATTCTCACACGAGATGAGAATGGAGACTTGCGTGACCAATAAGGTCACCTTCGTAATGAAGCAGGTCAGAAACTCAACGCTCAGAATGAAGTAATCCCTGAGCCAGAAACTGCACCTACAGGAGCTGTTCAACCTGTAGAAGAGGCTGCTCGAACAATAGCTGACTACAACTGTCCAGATCAGTTCTACACCAACAGATCAGCCATTCGTCCCCCTGCTATTCAGAGAGGCGATTTCGAGCTCAAGCCGCAGTACTACACCCTTGTGGGACAGATACCTTACTATGGGCTGTCCAGTGAGCATCCCATGGACCATCTGGAGAGGTTCGAGGATCTCATATCTGCTATCAAAGCCAATGGAGACCCTGTGGACTACCTTCTCTATAAGCTCTTCAAACACTCTTTATCTGGAGAGAAGCTTTGCAGTGGCTTAAGCAGCTACCACCATGATCTCTTACATCCTGGAGCGACATCAAAAACGCATTTTTGCGTAACTTCTTTGATGATGCGCGCGCTGAAGACTTAAGGAGAAAAATTGTCACATTCAATCAGGAGCCTGGAGAGTCATTCAAGGATACCTGGATCAGATTCAAGTCTTACCAGCGAGACTGCCCACACCATGGATTCAACAAAATGCAGCTGCTCTGCACTTTCTTCAGAGGCATCGCACTGAAATATCAGATGGCTCTAGACACTGCGAGTGAAGGCAACTTCACCACAAGGAATCCTGAAGAAGCTATGAAGCTAATAGACAACCTAGCATCCAGCAACAACACAAAGAACATTGTAAGAGCAAGATCTACAGCGTTCCTTGGAAAGACATGCTTAGGGTAATTTGAGAGAGTAAAGTCACTCCTTAGGGTAATTTGAGTGATATCAGCCACCCACACCAACCCCAGAAGGAAAGCTAGAAGACATGCTCAGCAAAGTTCTTGAAAGCCAGCAACAGCTAGAGGTGAACTTCAATGGAAAGATCGACGCTGTCTACACCACCTTGAACACAAAGCTTGATGCTTTGAGCACTCATGTGAAGAAATTAGAGACTCAACTGATTCAGACAGGAGAAGCTGTTAAGAAGCAGGAAGCCTTAGAAAAAGGGACTGGAGAAGAAGCAACAGGCGACAACGTCAATGCTATCATAGAAGACGATTTTTGGAGAGTGGTGAAGCATGAGAAGCTGCAAGAGGGAGACTTCCTGATCGAAAGTTCCATGAGTATTAGCGGGAACCATTGGTATCGACCGATGTCCGGACATGACTATCGATCGATGTACGTGATGAAGGAATTTTCGTGGGTCCAATCAAATGTTATAGTATATAAGATGTCAATCCAATTCTAAGTGATTCTAATGCAAAGGGAATGCAAGTTCATGCTTAATCTAAGTGCAATCAAGATGAGAGGATAATTAAAACTAAAGCAATACTAGAAATGCAATAAAAGAGTGAACTTTCTTTCTCAATGAGGCAAAGGGATTCTTGGGACAAGGAAATTGACTTTGGGTGACTAAGCTTCAATCTAAGATGGCAGCATCACAATCAATCTAACACCTTATGCCTTGACACTATCTTAAGCAAGTTCTATGGTCAAGAAGAATGCTCATTCACTAACATATCTCAAGCATCAAATGGTCATTGGTTGAATAATATGCAAGCAATCATTAAGAGTAAGTCTACTAGCAATCCTAGCTCCTTTAACAACTAATCCCTTAGGCAAAGCAAGCTAAAAGCAATGAAGAGTTGGTTCAGGCATTTCATCATACACCTTGTGCGCAGGAAATGCCTATAGGCCTATTTTGATATGGTGTAGACCAAAATGGCATTAAGAACCCTCAACAAGCAAGGATCAAGAAGGATCTACACTAGAACATCTTAGATCTACACCTAATCACCCTTAGTCTCCCAAGCCCATGAATCCTAGATAGATCTACTCACTAATAGCCATGGAAAACCTCAAAAGCAATGATGATTCAAGGCTAAACATGATTAAAGAAGAAGATAATCAAATAAACACAAAAGAAATAAGATGAAAAGGATCAAAGATCCAAGCTTTCTTCAAGATCTATTATGTTTTTGAGAGAAAAGAAGTTAGATCTCCAAAAGAGATTACAAGTGTATTTATACAAGGCTTGAAAGCCCTTAGAAACATCATTAAAAATTACAAAAATGCCATGAGGTCATTAAGTCTTCAGCCAATCAGAATCAAGCCAAAAGGAAGAAGCTTTGGAACCACCCGGGTCAGGTGGTCAAGGTCCCACCCGCGTATGCCGACCCGCGTACCAGACTCTCGTCCAGCCTTCCAGCCGTGCGGGTGCTTCAGGCCGCGTGTGCTGGCCACGTATGTGAGCCGTGCGGGTCCTTCAGGCCGCGTATGCCAGGCCGCGTATATCCTCGTCCAAGCTTCAGTCCAACCCGTGCGGGGGCTGGTGGTCGGGTGGTCTTGTCCGGGTGTGTGGAGCCGTGCGGGGTTCTCATCCCGGGTGTGTGAGGCCGGGTACACTCCCTGGCGTCCAGCATCCATCAGGCCATCAGGCCGTGCGGGTTGGTCTGGCCGGGTGTCCTAGGCCGCGTGCCTTGCTTGCCAGTTGGTCAATCAAACCGTGCGGGTCCTTGTCCCCGGGTAGTCCAGGTCGGGTGTCTTGACATGCTTCCAATGAATAGATCATAACTTCTCCAATATGGCTCTAAATGACTTGAAACCACTTCCATTGGAAAGCTAACTCACAATGCAGTGTCTCCACCAAATTTTAGCATCAGAAGATATCTCTAAGGCCTCCGTTCATGTTCATCTTTCACCCCCTTTTTGATCACAATACTCCCAAACGCCTCCAATAACTCCCAAGTACACTCCAACACCTAATAAGGACTTATGAGTGCAATAATGAGCCTAAAGATGCCTAATGCCTAACTTATATGATCAAAATGCATAAGATATGAATGCTAAAAACTTGTAAATATGCAAGACATCAGTACGCCAACTCAAATCGAACGATGGACTCAGACGAGCATCGACAGTTGGACCTTGAAGAATCCACTCACGAGTGCAACGCCGTAAAGATACTTATTCACGAGGAGTTCGCAAAAATCACCCACATCCACCCAGCCCTTACAAAATCGATCGACAGGATGGATGTTCCATCGATCGACAGAAGGATAAGGAAATCGATCGACATACTCCAGAACCTATCGATCGATATTCAGTTATCACACGCCGAGTGCAACTTCCCAAGATAGATGTTGCACGACTTAATGCACTCAGGGAGCAATCTAAACCCTCCAAAGGCCCACCAGAAGTTATCTTGAAAAAACCCACGGATACCCTAGAACCCATGGAGTTAAAACAAGAAACCAAAGGCCGTACTCTCAGAAAAAGGAAAGAGAAGGTTCCTAAGCACCTTAAATGGGGAGTCAACGAGAAAGAATTAGAAAGCTTCAGGAAGAGAGTCCTAAGAATACCTAAGGAGAAACCGTTCGAAGAAGCATACTATACACACAGATTGTGGATGTTTTTCAGAGAGACAAAGGAGACAGAAGAAGATATCAGAAGGATGCTCAATCAGGTCAGAGAAACCATGATCAGGAGGATCAAACTTGAGAAGAAGGGTGATCCAGGGAAGTTCGTTGTTCCTTGCTCAGTCCATGAGATCAATTTCCTACGTGCCCTATGTGACACAGGATCTGGAGTTAGCATCCTACCCAAGGTGATAGCAGACCATCTAGGTCTGAAGATAGTGCCTACTAAAGAATCGTTCGTCTTTGTGGATTGTTCTCAGCAGAACTCTGGAGGAATTGTAAGAAACCTCGAGGTCACCATCGGAGAAGCCCTAATACCAGTAGATTTTCATGTCTTGGACGTCAAGGTAACCCTAACTACTTCTTTGCTACTTGGAAGAGCCTTCCTAGCCACAGTTGGAGCTGTCTGCAACCTTCAGACAAACAAATTGTGCCTAACCCTGATCAATCCTACGGTCTACTATGATCCGGTACGAGTCATCAAGGTTCCTGAGAAGATCCAAGACGGCTCAGACCTCGTAGCTGTTTGCTATTGTGGAGATGAATACGATTACGAGACGGAGTATGATGAATCGATCAATAGTGCCATTGTCTCATCGATCAACTCTCGTGAACAGACATCGATCGACAGACATATGTGGTCATCGATCGATTCGCAATTCAACCAGATCGAGGAGGAGCTTCCAGACGGTGACTTCGAGGTAAACGAGTGGAAGAACGACTACTACATCCCACCATATGCTGTAGATACTACTTACACTGAGGAGTATACTGATGATTACGAGGAGGAGAGAGCTATAGAGTATCACAACCTTCCAGAAGATGAAGATCGACTTCTCCACCACAACCTCAGAATCAACACATCGATCGATAGGACCTTATCCCCATCGATCGATACTACTTGCCTCGCATCGTTCGACAACACGGTCAACAACAAGCGAGACGGAGACCACTCAATCGGGAGCTGGGCAAGTGATTACCAGCACGAGAGCTTCGCGGTCGAGACCGCAATGCCAACATACATCACTCACCCGAAGAAGTCTCATCGATCGACACTGCACCATCACAATCGACCGATAGGCCTGAACAACCATCGACCGATCCCGTACATGTGCCATCGACCGATACATTCATCGAACCATCCCGGGTAACAAATTCACCTACTGATTTCGGTAATTTCACCCCGGATGAGTTTGGTATTTTCAGGGATTCAAAAGGCTTTGCACGCTCAATCGATGGACGAACACTCCACATATCCAGAGAGGACATTGCAGACGTCCTACAGTTAGCCAACGGATCCCAAAACCTATTCCAGCAGCAACGCTACGGACCAGACCACCATCATCAGCACCAGGAGGCAGACACAACAGCCGAGCCAAATGAAGCGAGGATAATCATCTCAACACGGAGGACCCAGATTTTCAACGTACATCGATCGATATGGAGTACATGACATCAATCGATAAATCCTGAATTCGGAAGAGCTTTTCGATATGGAGTTCGAAAATTCTTTTGGGAGCAGAGAGATGAGTATGGGGTCTACAGGGACGAGAAAGGGTTTGCTAGAGGGATAGATGGTGACGTCATCAGAGTTTCTAAAGATGACATCAAGAAACTGCTTCAAAGGACTTCAATGGACGAGCGCTCTTACATCTATTTACGAGCACGCCAGTTCATTTACAAGAAGAGATTTGGTGCACGAAATCTACACCAAAGATGAGATTAACGAGCTGTTCACTGGTCTACTTAGAGAACGCAAGTGGGAAAAACTCTCCATGGAGAAGAGTTTAGAGGATGCTACAGACAAGCTTCGCAGCGAGATGAATTGGATATTCGGTGCAGACCAGGCATTAAGCAAGAAGGTTAAACGTCTTGAGCCGAAACTTGAAGATCTTCGCAACACCCAGAACCACGGCCAGACAATGACAATATCGATCGACGGAGTAACATCCACATTGATCGATATGAAGCCTGCACCATCGACCACCTACTCAAAACGTGAGGTTGATGAGTCTCTCGGGGATATCTTGAAGGAACTGAAGAAAGCAGAAGATCGTTTCAGCAGCAAACTCACCAAAACCTGTGAACCTATCTTCCACAACCTATGGGATCTAAGCATCTGCACCAAAGAGATGAAGAGATCTATCCATCTTATCAATGAGGCGCATGCAGATATGAACCCCGCAACACCTTGCAATCCTTTTGGAGGATTTACTCCTCTAAAAGCAGCTGAGAGGAAACCTGCTGACATACACTTCTTAGTAGACAAAGAAGTGGAGGATCTCGCACTACGCATGGATACTATACAGCAGGAGGCTGAGAACTTCCAACGACAACTCGATTATCAGGCTGCATCAATCACATCGATCGATGAGTACAACCTCACATCGATCGATAGGCGAATGACTGAAATCGACGGACAGATGAAGCTCTTTGCCGAGAAGCTTCACGAGAATCTGCAGAAGCACACATCGACCGATGAACACAATGTTGCATCGTTCGATACACATACTTCAGAAATCTGCACCAGAGCTGACTTGGATAAGTTAGCCGATGAAGTCTACACGGCAGTTACGAGCATGGATGATTCGCAAGACAGACGTCTAGATCATACGTATTTTCCGCTAAACAACAAAGTTGGCAGAATAGAATCTAGCATAGAAGGGATGCAAAAAGGAATCAAAGCCATTCAGAGGCAGCTTGCGAGCAGACCTGCACCCTTAGCATCGATCGACAAAAGAACCAGCGCATCAATCGATGGATCTCAACAGCCATCGACCGATAATTCAACAAAGGAAACGATCGACACCAGCTCTATCCACGACAAAATGATCCAACGCCTTGATTCAATGCAAGCGGAGCTCAGTGATCTTTCAGAAAATGCCTACGAGAAATTAGGATGGCACGAGCTCAGCATTGAAGGTCATGCAGAAAGGATTCAAAGGATCAATGATGAGTTAATTGAGATAAAGAAGAAACGAACCAGAGAATATGAAGCCACAAAAAGCTTATTTGACTCATGGTTCGGTGCAAAGAAGGATACAGAGGATACTTGTTTCCCAACAAGTACCTGGACTTCACCTCAATAGCTCACTCCATCCAGAGTCAAGCTAGATGACTATAATCAAAGCGCTGAGTGGGAGGCAACCCACTGTTAGGTAATTTTTCATTTAGTTTTTATCTTTAGGATTTTATTTTTCGTATTTGTTTTTCTTTGTAGTTACGACTAGACGATTACCACTGAAATTGACCGACATGACATTGTCGATATCGATCGACATACACCAAACAATAGCGATCGACGAAGGCGACTCAACATCGATCGATACGGATCACGGTCAGGTATTTCGTTCTACTTTTTCGATATCAGTATATTTTATTTTTTGCCTACGCCTTCACCCGGACTGGTTATACACTGAGGACAGTGTATGATTTAAGTCTGGGGAGATGATTACTGATGTTGTTTACCTTTAAACTTCATCTAAAATGTTTCAAAATGGTTTCTATTGAGTCAAGAAAGGGATAATGATATTTTAAAAAATTTCACTTTTTATCTAACCAATCTTTTAGGCACCATTCTTAGATTTATTGATGCATAATGTACTATAGATGCTAAAGTTGATCACCTATCAGCTATGACAACGTTTTCATTGATTGTCTGGAGGAACCAAAGCTGATTTCCAACCTAACTTGACATTCTCTGCTTGTCTTGGGGCTTGGTATACATGGGATCGGATGCTTCAAACAAGTCTGGAAGGTAAAGCCTTGTGTAGATAGTTTTATCACCCTCTCTCTCTCATTTTCGAATTTAGATTTAATATTCAGTTAAAAAAAAAATCGAAAATGAGCTTAAATATATGTTCTAGGACTAGTTAGTTATTACTTAGGAAGGAATTCGAACAGGCTTGGCGGTTACCCCCTTCAAGACTTGGTTCATAAGAGTTCTATAGGTAAAGGATTGAACAGGACTTGGTGGTTACCCTTCAAGACTTGCCAGAATGAATCATAGGATATAGGTCAAAAGAAGTGGAATATGACTTGGTGGCTACAACCATTAAAGGCTTGATTCATGGAAGCCTGTCAATCTTGGTCAATGTCTTGTAAATAAAAGCGAGACTTGACTAGGAGAGAAATAGTAGAGAGGATAGGAACTAATTTTTTCA